>OZ012679.1:118031145-122831145 GCA_963942445.1 Argyra leucocephala
GCCATACCCAATAATAAAATTGCCCATGATGCTGTATGCCATTCCATTAATGTAAAAGCATATATACCACCATTACAAACCATAGGTAATGCAGCCACAAAACATCCTAAACATACACCAGCTGTTACTTTCCATCTTTGGTTTCTCAAATGTGGCCAATGATCTATAAGTGATGTACAAATTGCTTCAATACCACCAAATTGTGATCCAATACCAAGTACAAACATCATTAGAAAAAATAAAATTGACCAAAGTGTTGATATCGGCATTAAAAGTACAGCCTATTTAATAATTAAAAAATAAAATATAAAAATAACAAAAGTTAGCAAAACAACCACAAAAAAAAACGTGGTTTTTGAAGTGATAACAAAAAAAAAAATGTTTTATAATTATTTTTAAGGTGGGAAAAAGGTTTAAATAAATATCCTAATAATCCTTGAAATATATTACATAAATTTTCATAAGGATTAAAATATAAATAAGTTAATTTTTAAACAAAAATATTTGGTATTTAAAGCATCAAAATATAAGCAAAAATTTTTTTAGGTTTAGAATTTAATTTGAAGTTTTTAGTTTTTTATTTTCACAATTGAGATTTGGAACAAATTTAAAACAGTGGCAGAAAATTAACTTTATGAGAAGAACTTACTGTTTTACTACAATAGTGACAAATCATCTATTGGCAAGTTACTGATAATCGTTGACAAACCTAGCAAATAGTTGATAGAGTAACAACTAAAAAAATTAAAAAAGTTCTTCATAAATTTGTCTAACACTAAATTTTAAATGAAAACCCAAGATTTTCTGTTGAGCAAATATTTCATATAAATAAATCTGCACAAATGAAGATGTTTAATTAACTGAATATTTTCATGTGGCAATAATCAGTTTCACCCTGTTGAGACACTAAAAACTTCAATCCATTTTTGAAGCCTTTGTACAGATTATATTATATTATATTAAATTTAAATATATAGATATAATGGGTGGTGCTCTGGACCTTCTATCATCGCAGCTTTAAATGACTTTATTGTGATTACCCGTATTAATGTAATTAAATATTTGAGTCCATAAGGATGTCTAATCTTATGATCATTTTTTTTTTCATATTTTTATATAATTCCAAGTCTATGGGATGAACCCCCTAACTGATTTTACGCAGAGATTTGGAATACACAGTTACATACAATAGCTTTTTCTGTAGCAATTTTATGGTATATCTACTAATTTAAATGTGGAAAACTATATCTACTGTAGAGTACTTCGCCTTCATAATAGCATAGTTTCATTTTTTTTTTTTAAATGATAACCAAAAGTCTCAACTATTTCTCATTTATTTTATTCCAATGATAAAGGATACTGAACCAGGTCGAAAAATTAAGAAAGAATTTCTTTTGTGCTTCGTCGGGAATCAAATCTGAAACTTTTCGGTTGAAAGGCAGACGCTCTACCTACTGCGCCACCCTTTTTATGCTGGGTAGCTTCTATTATTCGGTGAACGCTTCTTTTATAATAGCGAATTAAATGCCACAAGTGAGTCCTTCGTATTCACAAAGAATATCATTCTCTATATAAAATTAATTCTTTCTCTACTTCACATATTCTGCACAAGTTGTTTTCGATTAGGCTGATTTTGTATATGGATGGTTTTTTACTAGGTAGTGACCAGTTTATTGTATCCTGCCACTATACGCATCTGCATCCTATTGAAGCTTGGAAGAACTTAGATTCCTTGAGTGAGCATTCAAGTTTGAATATTGCCAGGAGTGTTAATCTAGACTCATCTCTTTACTGTAGCTAATATGTCTTTCTGGTTTTTAAGGAAAAGCAACCATTTTGGTGTAAAACATGTCACATTACCAAACAATAAAAAGTACTATGAACTAAGGCTTAAAAGTACCATAGTAATGAAAATTATGGCAACAATTAGTTTTATGATCCATTTATAGTATACTAGCATAGTTACCCGACGTTGTCCGGCTCGACCACAAAATGTATCGAATTTATTTTAATGAAGTTTGATTTATGAATCGAATTGAAAAAAAATTGGTTTATCAAAAATATTCTAATATTTTTTTTCATTATGATAAAAATATACCAACAATACTACAACTTAAACTATATGTACTTATATTAAAATTATTTCTTTGTAAACAATATTTAAAAAAAAACAATATTTCGGTGGTCTTTTCTGATGAAGTATAAGTAAATTATTCCTTGCTGTTGAGGTATTTTTAAAATAAAGATATATTCGCCTTTTCCAGAATCAATTGGAAGTTGTACTTAAATTAAATGAGGATGCCAAGTTCTTATTATTAATCTAGTACCGTAGTTTTGGGTTCTTCAAGTTTCGTAGAAGCAATATTGAAGCTACTATTTTTAATTCCAATTGATGAGGAGGAACAACTTCATTTTCATCGATAACTGTATCTATCGATTTGTACACATGGACCCCCTGGAACACTCTGCAGTATTTTCTGATTAATAAAACGAATCGTCACATTTAGTCATGTAAAAATTTTATACTGATTACTAAATTAGAAAATACTTTTTCAGGACAATACAGGTTTTTTATTTTTCGTAGAGTACCTATAAATAAATTTTCAAGTCTGTAACACAATCTTTTTTTAAAACATTTCTGATGCCTGTAACACAATTGGTTTTTCAAATACTCCTGAGACGTGCTAGCAGTTGTGCGGCAGCAACCCGAACCAAACCAAATTTTCGAAATCGGTCACAATCGGGATTCTTTATTTGTGAAAGAGTATCCAAGCGTAAATTTTCATGCCTGTAACACTATTGGTTTTTGAAATATTCCTGAGACGTACATGCTAGGATTTGTACGGCAGCAACCCGAACCTGTCACATGTCATCTGATGGCTTTGCAAAGTTATTTGACCATAAACAACTGTGCAAAATTTCAGAACTCTATTTTTAAAACTGTGTGCGTGTATAGCGAACAACCAAACAAACAAACAATCTTTCCCTTTTATAAGTATAGATAGAATATTACAGCGTAATCTGGAAAATCAATCTTAAACTAAACGCATTTAAAGCTATTGGCAATTACTATCAAAATATACATCAATATTGAAAGTAAATAAAAATATTAACGAATTAAAAAATCACAATCGGGTGCATTATACCTAATTGGGTACTTTCGCTACATAAATTCGTGTTAATCTAATAATATTTCCCAATCAGAGTATTTGTAATGTACAGTAGAGACCTGGTGCGGTTCAGGAGAGCAGGCTAGGTCCTCGAACACCTCGAACATTTTCACTGACGGGTCTCTTACGGGGATTTTCACTGACGGCTCTAGGCGCGGCTTTGAAAAAGAACAACATGAACTCCAATATCCTCTTGGCAAACACTGTACACTGTACACTGTACTGTAGATTGGTGAGAAAATGTTTGGAAGCCTTAAACCTCATAGGTCTCTGAGACAAGGTACAACTGATCTGGATACCGGGTTATAGTGGCTTGACTGGAAATGAGAAGGCTGACGAACTAGCTAGATCATCGGCGGGAAACATTTATGGCCCCGAACCGGCAGTTGGTATATGTATTGGTAATATTAAACTATCGATAGGAAACACCCTGAAAAGGGAAACAAACAATCTTTGAGAGCGTATTGAAAGCCACATAGTTTCCAAAATATATGCACCAAGAAGAAACACCAAAATAACCAATTTCCTGCAAGTCTCAATAAAGTAGAATGTAAGGAAGATGGTGGGCATACTTACTGGTCATAACCACATGAATAAGCACATATGTATGTAGACTAGCACTAAGTGACGATCTAACCTGTGGCCACTGTCTGGTAGAGGAAGAAACCTCACACATGTTGTAGGAGAGTGCTTAGCTCTTTTAGGCTGAGACTCATGTTGTTGAAAACGAACTACATAATCTCAGAAAGCTTTTGCAGGATAGAACTCTCAAACCAACTTGCCTTTATCAAAAGGGTTGACTAAGTTGAGGGGTGGAGGAGGGCATAAAAGGCTAAAAGCCTACATGCCGGCCCTGACATATTAGGTTCACCTCCGTGAGAAAAAAAAAAGTACAGTGATCTAAAAAATCAATGTAAAAAAAATATTGTTTTAGAAAAAATTATTTTAAAAAAAATTATTTTTTAGTTTTACCTGTTCTTTGTTATTCCTCTACCTTTTCTTTTATAATCGATATTTTCAAAATTAGTTTACATAAAATTTGAAATTTGATTTCGAACCTTTCAAAAACCTGAGTTAAATTAAAAAATACATTTTTTAATTTTTATTTTATATCCATTAACCCCTAATGAAGCATAACCCTCAAAAAATTAATAACAAGGACTTTTTTTTACGCTTAAATACTTATAGAGAATGAAACAATCACTGTTAGTTTTTTTTAGAAAATGAACTTTTCGTTTAGCTAAAACTGCAAATTGATTGCCCAGCTTGTTTATATTTAAACTTTAACTTTTAGCTTAAAAATATTAAAGTAAAGTCACACCCTGCGGATGTTACATCCGAAAAAGATGGAATCGAAAAAAACAATACTTAATAATAAAAATGGCTCAAAATAATTTGACTCAATACCTTTTTGGAAAGTACAAAAAGTTTTAGTTGAATATATTATCATAATTATTAAAAGGATCATGAATGGAAAGTAAATCAAAAACAGTGCAATGCTTAATGAAATGAAACTATAATTCTAAAAAATATTAAATATTTAACAAAAATTATATTTTACTATAATATCCTTAATTATCATAAAATTTTCAATGAAAAATAAATTACTTTTATAAATAAATAATTATTTACCTCAGGATATGCAATAAATGCTAAACCAGGTCCAGTTTGTACAACAGAACCAACATCTGTATCTAAATTATGTGCCATAAAACCTAAAATAGCAAATACAGTAAAACCAGCAAAAACACATGTGAACACATTTGTAAATGAAACAACAACCGCATCAGTATGGAAGTTATTATCGAACTGAAGATTTTTCAAAAAATAAAATAATTAGTAAAAAATTATTAAATAAAAATTTAAATTTAAATTAACCACATTATATTTGTATATATAAAAAAACGGGTAATATAAAAAAATCAATAAAATAACTAAACCATTTTTGAATATTTAAAGATATTAAAACTTTGTCAATACGTACTCGACTATACGATGAAAATGCGACAAGAGAACCACATGCTAACCCAAATGAATAGAAAATTTGTGATGCAGCATCACCCCATACAGCTGCTGATAACAGAGTTTCCCATTTTGGTTGTATATAAAATGTGATACCATCCATTGCGCCATCTAAGGTTGCACCTCGAATCTATAAATAAGAATGAAAATAATAATAATAATAACAACACTCAAAAAAATTTCTTGATTTGAATTTTAATTAAAAAATATTAATTGAAAAATAGTTTTAGAAAATAATTTAAAATTTAGAATATTTCCAATGTGAACAAAATTTAATTAATATAATATGAACATTTTATATTAAGATGAAATTGAAAAACTCATTTAAAAATTTAATTTATATTTTTAGAAAATTTTAATGGCTATCAGATATAAGATACAACGTGTGTATGAGCGAATTAAACTCTAACCAACATATAAAATAAATCTGATAAAATTTTAATCTTTTCTAACATTGTAGTGTTTATATGCCATACAGTTACAATGGATAAGTTTATAGCTAAAGTATTAAACTAAAAAAAAAACAAATTGCTTTCTTCAAGCAGAATTTTCATGGCTTTGACCCGATTTTAATTTATTAGAAATAAGAATAGTTTATTCTAGAAGATTATCGTGATAATTTGGCAAGCTAAATAATTTCCAGTCAGAAGAAATTAGATAATCGTTTTTTTCGTAATCGAATATCGTCCTCGCTTACGTTTCTGGACATAATTCTTTACATTTGGTTTACTATTTTGGAAAAGACTATGTTGTTGGGAGGATACAGATGGCATTGCTTCAAGTTATTCGGAGTTCTTTTTTGAAAACAGATTACCATGGCAGCGTATTTCATTCTCACTCACTTAAATTACAAAAATCGGCAATTCAAAAACAAATTTTATGTTTAAGTTTAAAATGAATAATCTTCAAAATTGACGGTTACCTACTTGAAGAAAAAATTATCTAAATTGTATTTGAAGATTGTACGTTTATCAAAAAAAAATTTATCAACTGGTCTTAGGAAAACGTATCTGAAGTTGAAGAAATATCATTGTGGATAGAAAAACTAAAAATTTCAATACTTTAATCATTGACTAAAGTAAAATGTATACCTTGAATATTGTAAGATGTTCAACGTGGGCAGCTATATGTCGAAGTTGTGTTGTATATTATCATAAAAATATATATATATATATATATATATATTCCCCTATTCTGGAATTAAGATCTTAATCTTTTAGTCTTATAACTAGCAGTTATAAGAAAGTTTTAAGAAATCGGTATTCTACGACATATTTTTATAAGATTAAAAGACTTAAAAAACATATGATCTTATAAGTAGAGATAAGTAGAATAATTTTTAAAAGACTTTAAAAGATTTTGCTATTCTGAAATAAAGGTTATAAGGCATAAATAATCTAAAAAATCGTTTAAGTTATAAGGAACTCTGCATCAGCTTGTTAATCTTAAAAGTAATTGAAAAATATTTTAGTAATAAAAAAGTACAAATACAACACCATCAAAAATATTTTAAATAGTAAATTTAAAAAAAAAAATTGTGTAAATAATAGTTAGAAATGAAAAATAAAACCAAAGCCGATAATGGAAGAATTTTTTTAAAAATATTATGATTTGAGTTGGAAAAATTAACGAGGGAAACTGAGGAGAAGTAAGTACACCGTACACGTTATACTTATCCCGCTTTTCATAAGTAGCTACAAAATTCAGTGAAGTGAGAAAATAGTTTTTAATAATAATTTATTTTTTAGTCATATTCAAAACCATTTGTACAGAAATTTAAGAGACAATGCTAATCCATTCACAATACCTGAAAATTTGTTTTGCAAACATTTTCGAACGCCTCAAACAAAACCAATAAAAATAATTCAGATGCTCTTTCCTTTTGATGAAGAAAATACAAGAATACCATTTTATTTGAAATTATTGGTAGTAGTAAATTTTTTTGCAACTGGATCATATCAACGCCCACTTGGTGCTAACAACTATATTAATGTAAGCTAATCAACCGTTTCATGATGCATATCGCAAGTGTCACATTTAATTGAAAGGTATATGGTATAAGGTATATAAACAATACTATTGAAGCAACTGGACTGCAACCAAGTAGCGATAATTGCTTCACCCAATAATGATATTGAGGCCTTTCAAGACTACATAGTTAGCGATAATGTTCGTTTGGTTCTTTTTAAAATTTGATTCTAAGGTTAAACTTTTTAACTACTTTTACTCCCTTTTTGATTTTTTGTGACTCAAGAAAAAGAGAGAATTCAACAAACAAGTTTTTGTTGAACGATCATTCCACACAATTGCATAGATAATACCAAATAAAAATTTTATGTATTCACTGCATTTATTCTTCTTTCAATATTTTTTATACACACATAAATCCCTAAAAACAATTTGTTATGTGGGACACAATTTGGGTCAATGTTTAGTAAATGTCTTTTTTTTTATTTGAGGTGAATCTTAAATCATTTAAAAATAAAATATTTTTGAAATCACGACAAATTTTTGTCTTTTATTTTTAAATTTAAAAGGTTATAAGATCTTTTAACATTTTTAATTCCAAAATAAGGGGTTAATTGAATTTTTTAATAAACCATTGAAATTTAAAAATATACATAATAAGTTTAGAAATATATTTAAATTTTTAAGCTTAATCTTTTTTTTCATGCTTGATGTGGAATTTGATGTTCATATCGCAGAAATTTAACGTTGTATGATGACTACAAAAATTTAAATTTTTTTTAATAGGCAAAAATTGTTGGTTTTACAGTGTTACTCATAATTTCTTCATTTTTTATAATCCCAAAATCCCGAATTCGGACTGTACAATCATATAGGCTTTAAAATAAAATAATTGATTGCACCTAAGATATTCAGTCTTGAAAATAAATTTACTATTTCAGTAAAAAATGTACATACTTTTAGAATTATTACTCTTTTCAAAATAAATTGTTTTAAATTTAGTTTTTTAAAAATTCCTTTTTATTTTATTGTCTATAAAACAAATATAAATTTCCATTTATATATATATATGTAATTAGTAAAACTATATTTATGAATAAAAACAATTATATACCATTATTCATTAAAAATTTCTTTCAAAAAACAATTCATGTTTCAATGTTACAATTTTAAGTAATAGTTTTACTATTTTTCATGTGATATACTTATGACTATTTCAAAAGTTAAGATAAACAAAAAGCACATTAAAAAAATATGTATGAGAAAAAAAAATATATTAAGATAAATTATATAGCCAGCAGACGGGGACGACAAAATACATAATAATAATTATGTAAAACAAAAAATGGGGATCATGAGATAGAACGAAAAATTTTGGATGCTGAATTAACAAAACTAAAAAAAAATAAAACCAGAGACGCCAAATTATATACTGATGGAAAATTACTACAAGAAATAAAATAGTAACAAAAATACAAAATAAACTAAAACTATGCAAAGAATTAAATTTAAAATTAAAGAATAGAAAGAAGAGTGAAAATAAAAAAACATAGGTATAAAAAATTATCATAGGAAGCCCTAAAATTTATACTCAAGAACTCTTATTAATTTTAATTTGTGGTCACATTACATTTATCAAAATTGTTATTGCAACTTAAGTACAAGTCTATTCTATTAAATGTTTAACCCTTGTTTATCTCATTAGTATCATTTTCTATGAGCATTAATTTTATATATTGTATACATATTCATTACTCAACAACTATTCTTAAACATAGTCTCATTTGATCAGAACATCTCATCATATCTCATGATATCTTTTAAACGTAGTTTACTCTTACAAATTTCTATAGTTTCTTTATAGGTAAGAAGCCGAAGCCTTACAAATGCTATATAGTGCGACATTGGTTTCCCTCCATGTTTTTCTTTTCAAGCTACAAAGAAATACTCAAAGAGAAGTGTAAAAATTATTAATATTTGTTTTAAATAAAGAAATTAAAGTCAGTGAATTGTCAAAGACACCAAAATATCAAAGTATTCGTCAGACTGTGAATAAACCAAATACAGCACACAACGTAAAAATGAAATTTAATTCGCATGTCGGGTTAAGTTTAAATTTTGAAAATAATGGATCAAACACTATGATGCCCAATAAAAGAATGGGTACCGTCACGCTTTCAACAATCTATAATTATAATTGACAAGCATTTAGGGACCTGCGCAGTAGACACCTTTTCATTTTATCTCGATTCTCCTACTCCTTAATGAACTTCTGATATAATATATAAGATGTATATATAAAACAAAAATGCGCACACAGTTGAAAATTTTGTACTTATATGATTTTATTATTCAGCAAATACATTATGCATATGTGGGATCTTACTAAAATAATAAACAAAAGCAAACAAATCAGTTATTATAATTTACATATGTACTTGCAAATGAATATATGTACATATGCCAAAAAAAAAAAAAAACAAATTCATCTAAAATAAAAAATATAAAAACAACAAAAAAACATATCACATGAATTCTTCATTTTTGTCTTTTTAAGTAACTGTTTCTAAATTTTGGTTATTTGTAGTAATAATATAGTTTTTATTAAAATTATGTAATATGTAGGTATATATATATACATACCTCTTTAATGACAAAATTTTTTATTTTTAGTAATTTTATCAACTAAATGCTACTTACTATAGGGAATATATCGGAAACGAAGCAGTATATGAGGGACGTGTATTTATGTGTCCTAAATAAAACTTACTAACCACAAAAAATTTTATTAAACACGAGTGGTTTATGCTATATCGTGCGAAGTCTATGTCAGTACGTAAATTACTGTTTTTTTTAAAACTTTAAATTTTACTTCAACTTGAAATATAATTACTCAACAGGGTCCCCCAGTTAACATTATAATAGTGAACAAATATTCGTACACGTATTTACGTTTAAAATATTATCTTTTTTATCTTCTTTATACAAAGTAATAACAAAAAATAAATTAATTGTGATTGATTTGTAATACATTTCAACTGAAAGGTCCCACGTTCGAGTACCAACGAAGGTAAAAAAATGCTTTTGAGTTTTTCGACCGGGTACTAAGCCTGGTTTCTCATTGGGATAAAATAAATGATAAAAATTGTTGAGAGTTTTGTTTATCACTAAAAATAAAATGAAATTACGCTATTATGAACTTACTCTGCAATAGATATAGTTTTCCTCATTATTAAATTAGATATATTTTAATTTTTTGTTGAATTTGTATATGTAAAATCTCTGTGTAAAAGCAGTTAGAATTTTCACCACATAAACTTGGAATTATATAAATAGATTGCCATATGAAGACTAAATGTGATAACACATGAAAATATATCTACATTCTACATCTACATAAGATGTCATAATAAATGTATAGTATATTGAACTCGATAGAAAATATATCCATATTAAATCTTATATTTCATGCTAGAGATTATTACCATCACCCAAAAATTGATTATATCAACTAAATTCTTCACTTTAATTTTTTTATGAAAAAAATATAATTTAAAAAATCAAATAACACAAGGGTTAATAGAATTACATTTTAATCTTTGTTATGCACCTAGTTAGACAGATATTCATTATATTGATTTATGCTTTTTTTGTACCTCTATATTCTACACATATAGTTTTGTTTCGCTCTTATTACTAATCTTATACATACATATGTAATTTAATGAGCTTTGTAATAATACATGAAATACAAATTTTAAAAAATTAAGAAAGAGAGGAAAATAGAATGAAATGAGTGAGTGAGATAATGTAATATACATGCATGGTGTATAATTTTAATGCAGCTAGACAGGAAGTCAACCATATCGCTTTTATAATGAGCCTTAATTTAGATTATCCTATAATATTAACTTAATGTGTTTAATCTCTATATAACTCTATATTATAAAATAGGTATGTATGTATATGTCATGTATTTAATAAAAAATTGGTTTTTGTTTTATTTTAATTATTTTCATTATATTGTTATTCTTGGCCAGGCAGGTTACAAGTTACAGAGAAGAAATAATATAAAAACAAAAATAATTTTGTTTTCTTTTTCTCTACTATTATTATCCTTTACTATTTTTATTTTCTTTTTTGTTGGACATATATATTAGTGTACTTTAAGTGGATTTACATATGACCCTGGTACGAAAATTAAAAAAGATAAAAAATTAAAAATTAAAGTAGATATATAAAGTATTAAATGAATACCTGGTGAGGAAAAAGCATTTGAACAATTTATTGAATGGTGTATTGACAGCATTACATTTGTACAATAGAAAATAGAACCCAAGAGTGTACTCGACATCAGTCTATTGTTATGAATTATGTCTATATATTATATTGCCAAAGATAGACAATAAAATTTAAATAAAAAATGGCAATAATATTAAATTGCACAATGGTTAAGAATAGAATAACTCCAGAAACCATCAAAAAGTACAGTACAGTAAAGTTATAAAGCAGAAATATAATAATAAGCCACACCATTCAACCAGTAAAGAAACATATTAAGACCACATTAGCAAAACAGAAGTCGACACGAAGATGGAAAATCAGGCTGAGCGCATTTTTTCACTAACTTTATTTTTCTTCAAAATTTAGTTTTAATGAGCAATCGAATTTAAGCCTTCACTGGTCTTTTCTTACCAATCCTCCCCTATTACATTTACTAACGATGGTTTTTATTTTATATAACTTCTAAAAAAGATTTTCCTAATGTATGCCGACCACAGATTATCTGTATCAACCAAAAGAGACATCACGACCAGTTCCCTCAGCCACGATCGGATCGCAATAACTAAATGAGGCTTAAAAAATATCCGAGTCAAGCTTAATACTTCTAAAATCAGCGCTGTACTATCTGCAAAAAGTTTTAATTTTTTATGTTGGTTTTTTGTTTCGTGAACGGTCACGCTCAACTGAAAAATATAGTTACAGATTAAATTTCAGTACCCTCAGAGTGGATGCATTTTTTTTATTAATATATTTTTTAATCTTCTTATATTAAAGTCTTAAGTATTAATACAGTAGTTCTACTTTAAAAAACCTCTTAGAAAGTAATAGCATAAAAATAAATATTTTTATATGACTCTGTGATTATTGTTAGTTGTTACTTAATGAGTATGACTTTAATGAGTATTATTTCGTCTCTAATAACGATTAAAATAAATAGGAAGAAAAGAATAAATAAAACTCATATGAAGATTTTCCCTAATTTTTCTATTTAATTTTCTATTTTTTTTATTATTATTCTTTTGTTTTTGTTTTTTATATAAACTTACCAACAAAGCTGTCAACATTACATATGGAAAAAGTGCTGTGAAATAAACCACCTTACCGGCACTTTGAATTCCCTTAATGAGACAGAAAAATGCAATTAACCAACCAAGTAAAAGACATAATACCAACTGCCATCTAGGATATCCCCAATTACTCCAATTTGTATCATCATCTACGCCAAGGACATACCGACTAAAAAATATACAAAAAAAAAACAAAATTAAAAAATATTTAAAATAAGTTTTTTTTTTTTTCAGAATTTAAATAAGTGAAGTGAGTATAGAACATATTCTTATGTATAACTATATAATTATATAAGTATACTAAGTACATAAACGTGAAACTTAATACACAGACGATTTGAAAGAAATGAAATAAAAAAAAAACAAAAAAAAAATAATACTTGTCGACTCGGATGTTTACTGGACATTATAGTGATTTTATTGCATTGTAATTGTTCAAGAATGGAATCACTATGACTTTAAAATGAAAATTTATAGACAAAAGAGGATGCAGAAAATAACTTCAGAAAATTAAAAAAAAAAGTTTGAAATTAATTATACTAAACCTTTATTAATTTAATGAATAAAATTATCTATGTTAACCCACTCTTAATATTTAAAAAGCAGCCTTTAAATTTTCTGGTTTGATTTTAAATTATTATTTGGTCTTATCTAGCCATCTGGGTCTTTATTTTATATAATATTTTAAGCTAGTGAACGGCAGTTTTGAAAATTACTGGAAATTTTTTTATTAGAGATTATTTTTTTTTTCTTACATTCTATACTTTAATTTCACTGAGAAAGAAATTGAGTATAATTTACTCTATTTCTCCACGTAAAAAGTTTTCTTTTTACCAACTAGGTTATAGTTTAATCAACAGAAATGATATTTATTCGACTTTATTTTCTTGTATTACGCAACATACCTGTTTAACTAATAGCCAAACATTATAAAACCGGACAGCTTATGTATGGTCCAAAAATTATAAAGCGGACACCTTATGTTACGATCACTATAAAATTGAAATGTAGAATGTAGACATTTTTTTAAGTACCTTTATTATTATAAAATTAAAATACAAAAAATGGATGTGAAATATTATAATTAAAAAAAATGTATAAAATATTTATCTTCTATTTCTATGCCACCTAATTGTGCTAATGTCCGGTACTTAAATACTTTTTTTTAGAACAAAACATCTACATTATTAAATAAATTCTTTCAACCAGAAACAACCAAATTTAAATTATAGTTCGATATCGATGTTCATCAAATAGCTTATAAATTAATTATGATGTGTATTTAACTAATTTGTGATAATTTTTCAATTATTTAAAAGCTTTTTTTGTATTTTCGACAAAAATTATTTGTGAGCTGAATTTCGCAGCTTGTCGACCTCTTGACTAATGATACTTTTCATATGACGTGATAGAATTTTCTCGTAACTTCAAAAATTTGTAATCGATGGAGCTTCACATCAAGTTATTTTCAGTTGTTGGTTAAATAAATTAAATACTAGCTATTTCCGGCTAAACTTTCGCCGGTCTAGCATTAGCATTTTAAATGAAACAATTTATTTTATTTATTTATTTTCTTTATTTTCTTAAAAAAAATCAAAATTCGACTTTGTTATAGTATCATTATTTTTTTTTTAAATAATAGTGCTCGACACGCATTTTTGTATTTCACAAGTTGAAAAAGGGAATTTTGCGAGAAAAGGTATTTATAAACTTCTAATTGTGTTATGCATTTAGCAATATATTGAAAGATATACATTAAAAAATAGAAAATATGTGTATTAAATATTATTATTATTCATCAATACAAATAATACTTGAATAATTGATTTACTATTTAAATATTTATATTTCATAAATGTTCTGAAATTACACTGAATATTTATATTTGTTTATAAGTATTTATTATTAGTACTCGTTCGTAACGCATATTCGTCTCTTTGTATTTTGCAAGTTTAGAAAGTGGATTTTGCATGAAGAAATATATTATACTTTGCAACTATATTTGTTTGTCTTTGAGATATGTAATTAAAACTTTTGAAATAAAATTTCATGTAATTGCAATAAAATTTGTAAATGTAATAAAAATAAGTAAAACAAAACCTTCATGAAACAAAATCATATGTCTACTAAACGCTCCCTAATAAATACTATTAATAGGGACGTACATTTGAAAAAAATGTGGTGAACAGAGATGTCGCTGGCAGTATAGATATTAAATTAAATGCATTTAAACTAAATACATACCACACTCCTATTAAAAACACATTAAAATAGCCATAGACACGATTTTGGGTTTTTTTTATTATCATAATAGCCCTAACTATTTCAAAACTCAAAATAAAAAAACAAAAACATTTATTTATTGAATTTATATTTTTATTTCACTTCTTTTAAATTTTGGTTTTGACGTTTTGGTATGATTAGATATGACCATTATAGTGTTATAATGGTATGTTATGATTGGTTATGGCTTTGTTAAATCATATCGAATCAGATAGGTCATTTAAGGAAGTATCATATGACATCATATGACGCCTTATGACTATTACAGTCAGGGGTAAAGCGAATAATTATGATTTTCTCGTATTCTTCAATTTTTATTGTTATATTGTTATCCCTCTAGGGTCTCTGATGTAGGTAAGGGTAGTCTGCGATTTTTCTTTTTAAATTTTTTTTAAATTTTTATGTGTGCTAAATTTGCCGTGTGTTGAATTGGAACTTGATAATAATGTCATAACATATTTTGTTTTTCCTGTTCTTAGCAGATCGTAAATTGCGGTTTATGATTTCCCATATACAATATAATATTTATTCAATTCTACTGCGCATTTGAGTTTATACTTTTAAATTATTTGTTAATAAAATAAATAAATTTCAATTATTGGAATTTCTGAACATGGGTGAGGTAAAAAATATATTTTCTAAATTTACTATTTGTTTTACCGGTAAGTTTTTTTGCTGTAATATCGTAATATTTTAACAAAGCTATTTTATCGATATAATAATTATATTCTGATAATTCGGTTTTTGTCTTTGCTACTTTGTTTTTTTTTTTAAAAATTAATTCATATAATCAGATATAATCAATGCTCTTGCTCAATAGGTGAATTATTTTTAGGTTAATTTTAATTTGTTTTTGGTTTTATTTGATTCTATTGTTTTGTGGTTCATGTCTTTAAATTAAATTTTGCACACTATCGTAATTCGTAATAGTTCTAATAAAGTTGTCTAATCTAGTTGAAAAAAGCTTTGTGTTGTAAAAGCTTTGTTAAAAGTTTAACAGACGTTTAAGCGTATTAATATATAAGATATGTAAATCAAGAAAACAATTTTTCATTAAATTTTTATAATTTTTTTTAAAAACTGTGTTTTTTTCTCTTTGAAAAAAAAACTTTACTATTTTTGTCTTACAACACTTATGTATTATAATATCTATGCTATTATGTACTATATACTAAAATATTTAAAAATATTTTAGAACTTGAAATTAATTCCACACTATTTTATTATCCAAAAATACTATAAGGTATTTTTTCTTTAAATACAAATAATCTTTTTCACATTAAGCGTTTTCGTTTTTTAGTTCAGAGCATAGATATGAATGCACTCTGACTCAAATGAGCACGCTGTACATATAAGCTCCGAGAGCTCAGATTTAATAAAAAAACACGCTTTGAGTAAATTATCGTTTTTATTTTGTTGTTGTTCAAATTGTCAATAATCGAGTTTGAACTGCAAATTTTGAAATTTACAAAAGTTTAAGATTTACAAACAAAATGTTTCAGGTTGTAACAGTAATTAGAGAAGTGTTTAATTTGTTTCTCGATGAAAGTTATTTAGAAAATGAAATATCTGAAAGTAATTGGGATGTGCGAATAATAAAAAATCAGGATTATGTGGAAAATATTGTGGCAAGGTTTTCCAATAACATTATTAAATCGTTCTTTAGAATGAATGCATAGGTTTTCGATATTCTTTGTAATGAAATACATTTAATTTTTCAACATCATGCGGTCGGTCAAAATGCCATTAATATTCCAAACTAATTGATAATTACGTTGTGATATCTAGGAAACTAGGAATGCATGAGGTATTTTTTTTATACATTGAATTCGTGTTAGGTAAGAAAGTTGTCATATCCAATTTAGATCAATTGCTGATAGATTTGGGGTGTTGATTTCCACTGTGTGGAAAATAATAACAACATCGGTTAGTCATATACTTATTAAATTAAATCGACAAAATAAGTATATCAAATGGCCCAAGCCTAAATCTGCCCAAAAGACATCTCAATATTATGCAAACAAGTATCACTTATAAGGATTTTTAATCGATTTGTTAATATGTAAGGCTCACATTATTTGCCTTACTTATTTCCTTTGAAACTTCAATGTAGATTACTTTTTTGACTCCTTGCTCTATTCTACAAAAATTTTTCTTTATTAAATCTATTAAGAGGAGCGTTGAATTCTTATTCCACTTAAAGACAAAAATTTAATATTTTTTGATTATTTATTTTTTAAAACTAAGTCAAAAAAACCTCTCGCACTAAACCTGTCAAATCGCACTTGATTTGTTGTCAAAATTTTAGTGTAGTCTCAAGTACACTAGATATCGCAAAATTAAATTTATTAAATTTAGTGCGATTTGATAGGTTTAGTGCGAGTATCAAGTGCAAGTACGATAGGTTCGGAAACGCCCTTAATACTCAAGCACTCTAGATGCTCTGTTAATTTAAATCGAGTACATAGAGTACGCTCTGAGCGTGCTCTGAACGCATAAAAAAAACGGATTTTAAGCTCTGAACGCTCTGAGCAAAAAAAAACACGAATCTTTTTTGACAGTTCGTGCTCTGCTCTGAACTAAAAAACAAAAACGCCTAATAGGTAAAATTATTAATCTTTTTACTTTGACAGTAAAAAGTGGTCAGTACTACCAATATAATAAAAGTTTCGATCACTTCACTTATCTTATATATCGTCTAATAAAAATGCTTATTTAGCTAGACGTGGCTTAGTCAATTTTTTTTTTCATATAATATCTAAGAGAATACTTAGTTGAACAAAAAATTGGTACAAAAATACTGGGTGGCGCAATAGATAGAACACCTGCCTTCAAACGAAAGGTCCCAGGTTCCATTACCGACGAAGGCAAAAAATGCTTTCTGGATTCTTTCGACCTGGTCCAGTACCCTTTATCATTGGGATAAAATAAATGATAAATAAGTGAGAATTTTGGTTATAAGTTTCTTATTGTTTGATATAGAATCCGAATTGGAATTAAAAAGTAGCCCTCCCATTTGAAAATCTAGATTTCGGCCAATGTCGGCGATTTTTGATCTTAAAAAACTGGTTAGCGGTCGTTTCTGAAAGTTGAAAATACCACCAATCGATAGTGCACTCTCGATTTAGTTAACAAACTTTATTATAAAATTTAAAATAACGGCTCCTTCCCCTCTTAAGAAGCTGAGACGCATGCTCTGGAACACCCGATATATACTAACATTATTATAATTATTATAATGAAGAATAAAAATAGCATTCAATACTCGTTTTACTACTTTGAAATCTCTGAATACTCATAAAAGTCTATAATAAAAAATAAAATTAAAAATAAAAATTAATTTTGGTCTCTGCGTGCAATTTGGACTTTTCTTTTACTTCTCTTCGTTTTTATTTCGTATTTACCCTCCTAAAAAGTTATACATTTTCCAAATCCAAACATTGTTATTTATACAACCATACTTACATATGGGTTTGCAACAATGCAAAGCACAAAAGCAAGAAAAAACGAATTCATCCTTAAAAATTTATTGAAATTATTTAACTGGGATTTGAAATTTCTATTATTATAGTTGATTTGATTAGTGTTGTTGGTCAGAATGTAATTTAAGTTTTAAAATAGGTACTGTTTTTATATTGATTTTTGATTCATTAAAAAGAAAATCTTCTATTACGTATACCTAATAACTGCGGTCTATATTTAACATGCAAAAATCTGTCATTCACTTTTACTTAGAAATAAATAAATGAGTTCAATTACTACATATCTATTTATAATAAAGAAATATAATATACACAATATTACTATACATATTGTAATAATAAAGAAATATCTACTACCAAAATCAATCAAATCGAATAAATTTAAAAAAAGAACAAAATATCATGAGACAACTCAAAATTGAGGCTGGCGAATTAAACACTTGCCCAGTATGACAAACTTTATTATCTTTAATAAAAAAAATTAATAGACATATAGAGCTGACTCAAGACATTATTCTGATACATCAGACAGGCAAAATTTAATTTTGAATGAACTCAAGATAAATCTCCAATATTTTACGTAGTAAAATAAGTTTAGACTACCCTACTCCATTAATAATAAACAATAAGAATTTTACAATTATTATCCATTGGAATTTTTAACAATTTACGTAGATTTTTTGTTTGATTACGCAATTCTTCCTTTTCAAAAGAAAACAAAAAATAAAAAAAATACACAAACAAAAAAAGGTATAACATTAAAAATAGGAAAACATTAAAACAGATTTTTTGCTATAAAAATAAAATAAAGTTTACAAAATTGTTAACGATTAATAAAATTAAGAAAAATAACAAAAAATTAAATACTTATATAAAAATATAATAAAATTATTTTGATTTTTATGGAAACCTAAATTAATTTCTTTATTTATAAAATACCTAAAATCAAACATGGGGTTGAACAATCTAACTATAGGATTCGACAATACATTGTATATGTACATAATTGTCATATATTCAATACTGCGTTATGTATATTATATCACGTCAACGATATTTTTATATTATTAAACAAATACAAATTCGAATATCTAGTCCATTTTCTAGTTTACATTCCTGAACGCTGCACATCTTCCACTTTTATTAACACGATTCTTTTTTTTACACTTTGCTTTTATAATTTTACATTCTGTTTTTATATATTCATAAGACCAATTGAACGAATGTGCTTTCCGTTTTAAATTTTTTTTTTTTAAATAAAGCATATACAAAGAAACAAAAAATTTAACAAGGTAAGAACGTCTTGCTTGGTTGTTTCTTAAATGGTACTACAAAAAAAAAAATTAAGATATCCAGATTAATGAATGAGGAACTATCTGTTTGTAAGTTGACAGGCAAAGTTAAAGACAAAAATTGATAGTTTCAAATATTTACAGTCATAGGATATGAATTAATTTTAACACTGAAAGTTTTTAATTGTAGTTTTATGGATTATAATTATTATTGGCCTAAAATTCATTTAAATATCAGGATTTGGGATTTGGCATAGAAATATAAAGATTTTGCATAGAAATATAAAGATTTAATAAAATTACGGTATTTCAATTAAGCGTAAATTATTCAAATATTCATTTTTTGATCATCATCACAGTCCTTCAGTCACAGTCGGGAAATTGAAAGTTTCTGGGTTAGATTATTTAGAATACTGTTTAAAAGTTAAAATATAGTTCAGTAGAGATTCATTGACAGTAGAGGGATACCATATACTAGATTTATGAAGGGGTAGTTAGTAGTTGGACTTATGCTACAAGTAATATTGAATTGATGGGATTAGTTTTGAACTAAAAATGTAATCTAATCTAACCTAAAAATTATAAATTTTTGATTTATGCTTAAAATCTCTAATTAGATAATTAAGTGTACATACAGATCCAAATGTTAAATTAATTAAAGCAACCTACAAAACGTATTTACAATTTATCTATTATCAAATAATATTTGGACCTACTACTTTATTCCTTTATTAGGAAATGTTTCAAATAAAAGGACACTTTTTCAATATATACACATTTAATAATCAACAAATAAAAATAGAAAACAAAGGTAAATTTGTCATTAGAAATTTTCAGATTGTATTTTATGACAGTAACAAAACAACAATAATAAATAAATAAATTTATGGCTTAAGTTGTTAAAAAAATTTTTTTTTGTGAACTTCAAGTAATTCTAAAACATATAAAAAATATTAAAAAGATATTAAAATTCTATTTTAAACAATATTTAAATACAGGTGTTGTTTTAAAACAATTGATAAATACAAATAAATTGAATGAGATGTAATAAAATATGAAATTTTTAAAGAGTATTAATTACAATTAAAATAGGCAAATAAAAAGGATCTAATTTTTTTTATAGATCTGCTGATTGTATGAAATTGATAATTAAAACTTTAAAATATTATATTAAAAATACGGTTGTTTCCGTATAGCAAAATATTTCTTAGAATTACCACCGCATAAATCCGGTAATTTTGAGATTAAAAGCATTAAAAATTTTGAAGTAGGAATGATAGCTTATTTAATAGTAAGGTAAGGTATGTACACGTATACGTAAAGTACAATATTTTAAATAAAATATTTCAAAATTAAAATTTTACTTTATTATAAAGAAAGAATGCGTTTTCTTAGTGTTGGTAGGACATTCCAAATTGAACTTTGCAACCTATATATTATAAATTATCAGAATTCCAATTAGTTTTCTACCAATCATTCACTTTGAGTTCTTTATGTTGATACACTTTTTGGTATTCGATACACAAGTATTATTTGAACATCTCCAGCATAATATGATTTTTGTAATTTCACAACAAATGAGACTTTAGCTTTATCATATAAAAACTATGTAAACCAAATGTTCTGATGAATCTGCCATTTTCTTGCTTTCAAAAATACTTCTGATTTTTTTTTTTCAAAACGAATTTGTCTAATTTTTTTTTACTACAATATTTTTAATTACAAGATGTGCATTCAATTCGAACAAATTTTACTTAATGACGAAAGTATAGAAAAATTTTCAGAAAACCAATTTCTAAAAAGTTCATTCGCGGCTTACAAAACTCACTTAGGTGCCCAACAGACCATGTATGTCCTCGGTCTGACACATCAACATCCTCCATATTTTTCTGTTTCGACAAGCAGTTTCTCTCCAATTGTAGATTCGAGATTGTTTTAAATTACGCGATACTTCGTTTCTCTAACTGAGGTTTTAGTCTGCCCCGACGTCTTGTACCTTCGAATCTGAATTCGAAAACTCATTTGTCTGAAACATTTACAAAACACCAATTTTAAAATTTTATCATTCCTTTTCACGTTTTAAATTGTTAATTGAAGAGGCGCTGGTTAAATTGTTATCATAATGTGAGTAATAGTTTTTTAACCTATCGTCGAGATTAGTATTAAATAAAAAAAAGAAATATGCAGTGATTTAAGTGTGGTAGGTAATAAATGTTGTAAATTAGCTTTCTTAAAATATTTTACCAATTTTTTGCAGTTTATAATCATAAGTTCTAACTCAAAAGATTCATCGAAAGATTTTTCCTGTATGTTTTGAATTAGATGATCCGAACAGTTGATTCTCTTATAATCTTTGAATGCGTTTATGATGTTATCTCCTCTATCAGTTACAAATACAATTTTATCAAAATTTTGTATTTAAAAATCTTCCAAAATTTCTTTAATTTTTGATAATATTTTATTGCCGGTACATCTTTCAAAATCCATAGATTTCATTCCGAGAACAATTTCTTGCATATCCGCTTCATATAATGAAATGTTGCACACAAGTAAGTTCTTCTAATAAAATTATACGTTCAAAGATCTGATGTTATAGCACCAATACCTTCATTAACTACACTTTGGATTTCTTTTTGAATATTTTTTCTTTCTTTTACGGCAATTTTATTCACATGGCGGGAAACTGTTGTAGAATGGGGTAATAAATCTTTGAAGTGCACAGAATCACCATTTTTTGCCCCAGTTTTAATAAGTTCTTGAACTAAATTTATAAAACCCTCTCCATCAACTGCAGAAAATGATCGACAATCTCTAATAGTCCACTTACAGAATAATTCGAAAATATTTTTTTTCTTCAGCCCTCACTTTTTGAAGAATTTTTGTTTCTACATTTTCTTTAATATGGCAAAATTCCATAAGACATTTGTGACGCAAAAGATTTGTAGTTTGCTTACCGTTAAATTTCAATATTCCATAACATTTCCGGCAACAAACTATATTTTCAACAAAGGTTTCATCTTCCTTTTGAATTTCTGAAAAAACTTGCCATACTTTACTTACTCCTTTCCTTTTTGGGGTTAGCTTAAATATATCTTCTCTTATATTTAAGCTAATTTGTTCTTTATTCAAATTTTGAGCAGCCATTCTATTTGCAATTTTCTAACTTAATACTTTGCATATTTATTAAGAATATGAAGCACACGCTATTACATATGTAATTAGATACATATACCTATTCTATTGCCTATATGCATATTACAATATATATAGATATTATCTAATAAAATTATTAATGTTTAAAAAATTTAAATGTTCAATATACTCAATATACTCAATACATTTTCTCTATTCACTATATTTGAAAGTAGTATAATTCATTTTAGCAAGGAATACAATACAATATAAATCCAGATACAGAATAAGTATAATTGATATTTTCACTCATTTCTTATTTGTATTGTATTGTTTGTATATTGTTAAATGTAAGTATATTCATAAGTGTTCAAAATAATGAATGGATTCATGCAGTACACTGATACGTACATATTTATTTATCCCATATTTATTTACTCAAAATCAAAACTACTAAGATTTATAAAAAAATATATGTAATGCCTATTATGACTATTATGAGTACCTCTCTATAGCATACTAATACAGATGGCACCAGTGTAATGATGTAGCAAGCACGAATTTTGAATTTATCTTGCAGATGCTATAGTGTCTGCGGTTTTATTTATACAACAATACGTATAAATAAAACCGCAGACACCATTTTGTTAATATTGAACAATTAACGAAAATTCGAAGCTCCCATAAAGGAGGACGAAAAAAAAAAAATTATGTCATAAAGTGTAGTGCAGACATATTAGTGTCTAAAATGAGATGTGTAGCATTAATTGTAACTGTAAACGAAAACTACATGGGCCAGTAGTTCAATCGGGAATGATAAGGAAGTATTCAGCAACTATTAGAATAACCATCGAATGATTAAATACAATACATTATTGAAGGAATATTTCTAATATATCAAATAGTAGTCCATGATATAACTATACAATATATGGAATCCCTTTTTTTTATGATCTTGACAGTACTTGGATAAAATCACTTTTTCGTGCTTAATTAAATACGGTACGATTAATTTTTGTCATTCGTACTAAAATACTGAGGCAACTTCTAATTGTAAATTAACTAATCTAATGATTAGTCTCAGTCTGAAGAAAGTTGATTACGATGCCTATAATACAAAAAATATACAAAGGAACATGATTGTAGGCATACAACAATAAGAATAAGAAGTTATTCAGAGGGTAATTCTAGTTATTATAAATCTAGAAAATGAAAACATGCAATTTTTTTCTACTTTCTAACATTATTAACAATTAGTTTTACTCACAAAAATCAAACTAGACACTGATAAGATTGATTTTTTTTTTACATTTTAAAAATATTCAAATTTTAATACTAAAATATTTTCATATTAAACGAAAGGATAATAACATTCCCTCAAAAAATATAAATTTTTCTTTAAGACCTTAAACCCAATAAAAATATTATGTCTAGATCATAAAAATTTCGTTATCCGATTTGCTATTAGAAGAAAATTATTTTTTTTTCTTTTATTTTCATTTAAAACTGGATCGAAGAATCAAGTCAATCAATATTCAATTCAATTGAAAATGATTATTAAAAAGGATTTAAAGTTTTTTTCTTTCATTTAATTTTCATTCATTGACAGAATTTGTAATAATCTTTGCCTGCCCGTTGGCTTTCACTCGTTTATACAATATAACTTAGTATTTTTTTTACAATATTATGTATACTCTATGATTTATATCTCATATTATTTTTCTCTCTCTTTCACTCTAACTTAATTTATTTATTTAGTGTTAGTTTATTTTCTGACTTTTGAATATCTTGTTTTTATAAAAAACTTCCTTTATATTGCAATTTTTGTGGTGATTTGCTTTTTTTTTTTAATTTTTATAAAATAAATCCTGCAACATCATTGCAATTTTTACTCGATTTAAATCTCTGCAAAACTATAAATTATTGTTATTGTAAATGGATATTATAAAAAATATTATTTCTTTGATTTATTTATTTTTTATTTTTATATTTTGTTGTACAAAAGAAATCACAAAATTTGGTTGCCGTGTGCCAAACAAAATAAGGATATAAAATTGAAATAAAAAAAAAAAAAATTTAACATCTCCTATGTTGTATCAACAGACACACACACACACATACATTTACATAGTAACTTCAATGTACATCTGAAGATTATCTCATCTGTAAGATTCATGAATTTTTGATTCCATCACTTCCATCAAACATCAATTTCATAGTTTTTATGTTATTTAAAGGATACAAGCATAAAAAAAAAAAAAAAAAAACAACAGCAACAGCAAAATAACATAAAAACATTTATAGATAAAAATGATTGTTTCAAATAAAATAAAAATAAATAAATAAAAAAAGGAAAAAAAAAATGAGATATCGCTTTTTAAATATTGATAGGAAAAAATAATTTTCTCTTTAATTCAACTGATTTTTAAAAAAAAAACATAGAAAAAGTGCTTTAAAATTTTTTTTTGTATTTCGGATGAGTTGTTTACTTTGTATATTACTACCATATTTGAAGTAGAAGCGGTTCGAACAGAACCCTTATCATCATAAATCATATCAATAATGTATTACAAAAACAAAGTAAGACAAATATTTATATACTGTTGATTTTTTATCAAAGTATACCTAATTTACATTATTAGGATTGGACAACAACTCTCCATCCACTTTTCCATTCGCAACATCTCTTAGACATTTAGGATAAAGTCTGCATGGCTCTGCATAAATTAAATTGATATTTGAAAGGGAGGATGATCTTGAAATCACAGTGTTAACTCTATTACTCGTATAGTATAAGTAAGAAGATGCATTTACTAGACTAAATGCCACAGAAAAGATTAAGATTTTCGAATGAAACTTGATGGTAAAGAGTTTATGATTTTCCTACTCTAACTATTTATTCAAGCTCACATTATATTATTGCGAAATGTTTAGAATTATTTCTGTCTCAAAATAATGGACCGTGTAGTGGGGACATTTCATCAATATTCCAATTGATTTATGTGAAAGTGCGAATTTAGATTTAAAACTTTCAGATCATTGTATGACAGGACTGCTAATTAAAAATGTACACAAGAACACATCCAATAAATAGATTCCGTTTCCTAATATTACAAAAATAGACTATGTTAAATTAAATGAAAGTCTCAGGTATGAATTTTGGTTTGAGGTTTATGAAGAAAGTAATGCCTCTATTGCGTGTACGATAAATTTATTGAGATTTTAAAAATACATATATAAACTTCTGTAGCTCTATAGTGGAACAAAATATTAAAGAAAAACGACTGAAACCTTGGATGAGCTTAAAGCTCGGAAAATTGATAGAAAAAATAAACTTAGAATTATTAGTTACAAGCATCCCAATAATATGAGAGTTAAAAATGTATATGACAAACTGTGTAAGGATTTGAGGATTGAGATTCCAGAATGTCGCGATAATTAATATCGAAATGAATTTGTTAAATGTAAAGGAAATTTAAAAAGTGAGTGAAGGTTAGTCAACAATATTATAAACTAGTTTTGTAACCCGCCATAAATGACGGAAGCAAAATAAATTCTAGCATTTCTTCCTTCATTAGAGTTTTCATTTCAAGTTTAAGAAAACTATGTATTTGCTTACTAATTTATCAATATCATTCATACCTTTATTAGAATTATTAAAATGCTTTTAATTACCATATAAACAGATATAAATATAAACATATTTGTAGTAAGGTGCAAAATTTTCAATTCCCGAAGGGTTATTTACCCGATCATTTTAACGACATCTTATTTGGCATCATTGGAAATTTAAACATATATTATACTAAGACCTAAATAATTCTAAATAATCAATATTCTTAGACATTCTATTGTATTCAATTAATTATAATATAAGTTAGTCAAAAAGATAATTTCAATTTAAATTAATATAGTAATACTAAATTCAAATAATATTTTTTTATGAAAACAAAATCTAACTACAAACTTACAATCATTTTATATTTTTACAATCAATTGTAAAATGAAATTAATTAAGGCATAATAAAAGTAAAAAGTTCTATGGCGCCATCTAAATTTAACACTTGAATGACAATCATTATGAAATTATGGGCAAATGACACAGATAACAGGTGACGGATGACAAATGACAGACGATAGATGACAGATGGCATATATAAGCATTAAAAAACAGATACTATGTTTATGACAATTGACAGATGGCATATATAAGCAGATGACAAATGACAGATGGCATATATAAGCAATAAAAAACAGATACTATGTTTATGACAATTACATGATGTTACAATTTGTATATATTATATTTCAATTTGCATATGTGTTGGAGTATTCCGTCGAACTTACAAACATCCAGATAAATGCAGAAAATTATATATATAATAGGAGGTCAGATAATGTCAATAGACAATTTGTTTTTTCTAATAATGGTTCTTTAATTAATGACCAAAATGAAGTTGCTAATATATTTAATAACTATTTCTCAACAGTAGCTGAAGACTCTATTCCAGATCCTCCATCTATATTATGTAATTGCTGCAATAGTTTAAGTTTTGTTAATGAAGATTATCAATGTAATAGTTTTTATTTTAGAAGGATGTCGGCCTTGGAATTGACAAACACTATTAAGTTGTTAAGTAATTCTAGTTTTAGTAGTGAAGATGGAATTTCATGCCAATTATTGAAAAAAATTGCGCATAATATTATTGATATTCTAGAACACAATATCTTTAATTTTAGTATATCTTCAGGAATATTTCCAGAAATTTTAAAATATGCTAATGTGATACCACTTTTTAAAAAAGGTAATCCAAAAGTTATACAGAATTATAGACCAATTTTCTTACTATCCTCAATTTCGAAAGTATTCGAAAAAATAGTAAAAAATAAAGTTCTGGACTATTTGCAAAAAATAAATTTTTTCAGTTCAAAACAGTTTGGTTTCAGGAAGGGTACTTCTACTGAAAATTCCCTACTTAACTTTTGTTCAAATATTAATAAGGGTCTGGATAGTAAAAAGTTTTGTGCTGGACTATTTGTTGATATTAAGAAGGCATTTGACATGGTAAATCATGATATTCTACAGTGTTAATTGTTTCAAAGTTGAAGTTGTAAAAAATTTTAAATACTTGGATATCACAACTGATAACAATATGAATTGGTTTGAACACTCTTTGGCATTAAAACATTATTTACGCTGAATACTACGCTGTTTTTTACGTCTTAGACCACTTTATTCTACTCATATTTCAAAGATAAACGATAGTATGGAATTTTTCATTCAAAATTGCAATATGGTATTACTTGTTGGGGTGGAGCATACTAAAATAAAATAAAACATCTACTTGTTCTACAAAAATATGTTATTAGAAATATTTGTAAAACAAATCGTTTGCATCCAACGTTTGAGTTATTTAGTCATCTAAAAATATTACCTGTGAGTCACTTATTTTATTTTAAAACATTAAAAATTTTCTTTATTCGTATATAGTGGTTATTTATTATAAATTATAGAAATTTTAGTTATTATAATTTAAGAGTTAATAGTAGCTTCTATGTTACTATTCCAGTTTATCGAACAACTAACTTTCGTAATTTTTATACCGTCTTGTCATTCAGACTATTTAATAAGCTCCCAGAATTTATTAGAACTCTTCGAAATAAAAATTTCTTTTTAAATAGGGTTAAGACATGGCTTTTGGGTTTTAATCATAGAGGTACACAATCGAAGTTCTATTAGATATCATAGTTTGAAGTTGTTTAATTTTTTTTCATAATTTATTTTTATTTTTAAATTTTTTTTTTTTTTTTAGTAAGCTTCTCTATACTTCCTAGTCTTAGTTTTCAACTTTTTTTTAATGTTCGCTATAACTATTAAATATAAATTGATTCTTTTATTTTTCTTTTTTTATAATTTACTTAGTATTTCATTGTTACATCCTTATTTTACATATTTTTAATTATAATAATATATTTTGTTACCCCACAATGAGCTCTATTATAATTATTGTAAATATATTTTTTTTTATGTGGCATTTAACACTATTTTTATTAATAAAAAATGCCTCTAACTATTCTCTCTTTGTACATTTAACAATAATATTAAATTAGTTTTGTGTAGTTTTAAATCATAATTGAATTATTTAATTATTATTATAGTACGTTTTTGAGATTTTAAGAATGATAAAAAAAGATGAAGTAGTACTACCAATTCATTAAACGTAGAAAAAGTAGGTATTTTGGCCATCCAACCAGTAATGATAAGTATACGAACTGCTCCAATTCGAAAGGAAATAAAAAATCGACAGAAAACAGATGCCCCAGCTGAGAAACATAAGAAACTGGATTGGACTAAGAAAAATTGCAGATTTGGTCGGGCTATGATGATAGCGAGAGAAATTTAATTAATTTATAACTAACAAAAAAATAAAATGTTTCCATAAGTGAAAATAGTATTTGAAGAAAAATATTGTATACAAAAATAAATGGGGTAATTAAATTAAAAAAAAAAAAAACAAAAGTAGTGACATGATAAATAGAGGAGATGCTTTAAAATTAAAATATCGCATGGTTTACGTAATGGAAAATATGACAAATCATATTTAAGAGCATTGCTTTTGCTAAAGCAATTTTTTTTTAAAGCAAGTCTTCAAAACAGCGCCGAGAAAATAGAAATAAAGAATGATATTATTGAAAGAGATTTTAGAAATTTATAAATTACAATGTAAAAAATATAGACAAAAGAACATGAAGCCAAATATAATTAAGAAGGATCAAGAGAATATTTCATAGCTGTTGTTATGTTAAACAAAATGAAGATCTTTCAATGTACGCCTATAAGAATAAATTTAAGTATTCAACACTTAAGAGTAAATTTAAACACATGAAATATATATGGAATATATAGATTAAGCATTAAGCCATTCAAACATTACTCAAGTACATGTAATACGAGAACACCAAAAAATAATTAGCAACAAATTATACTTTTTTGACGATCTGAATTCTAGAGAACCATCAATTTTCGTTAGTCTAAATTAAAGTCTTTCTTATTTTGTTTATTTATTTTAGAACCAACTCAAATGACAATTTAAGGAAATTTGATTATAGCTCATGATCATTTCTAAGTAATTGTAAGATTTATAAACATTATAAATAGTACAGGTCGAATATATGATCTATAATATTAGAAGAAGTTACACCCTGGGTATTTACACGCTGGGTGGCACAGTAGGAAAAGCGTTTGCCTTTAAACCGAAAGGTCCCAGGTTCGATTCCCGATGAAGTAAAAAAAATGCTTTATGCTTTTTTTGAGATAAACTAAATAACAAAAAAAAAATTTAGAGTATAATCTGGTAACAAGTTAACCTTTAACTTATGACGTGATGGTAAATTTTACACTCCATTTTTTTTTTTTCTTATTACTTCTGTCCATTGCTGTTTCACAAGGTGTTATTCTCAGTACTCTCTAGTTATATTATACTCTTATCCACAGTTGTAAGTAAAGCACGTGAAGAGAAATTTGGTAAGAGGTATAAAATATACCACTCGTCATTAATTGTGGGATTTTTTCTTAGAAAATTTTTTACTACCACGTCTAAGTTAACGTAAGCAATTAATAGAAAAAATTTTACTACACCTCCATTTTAATGTTAGTTTTTAATAGAAAAATTTTTACTACACATCTATATTAAAATTTTAAGAAAACAAGTCTTTTAAAATCAGCCATTTTGAAGTTTTATACAACTTTTTAACACTTTTTCTATAATTTTCCGATTATACAGAAAATTGCACGATCAAACAAAATGAACGAATCTAGAATAAAACAGATTTAAAAAATTATGATAAAATTTCTGATGAAGAAAATAATCGTGATATAAGCGAAGTTGATGACGAAGTTGTTGATCCAAATTTTTGCCTTGAAAATCATAGCGATAATAATTCCGAAATATCCGAAACAGACAACGAGGACTAAATGATGAAACCGCAAGTGAAGGAAACGAAAATATTGAACACATTGGCGAATACGAAGGTGAAAGAAATTGTTTTTATGGAAAAAACCGTTTTAAGTGGGCAGCAAATGAACCACAGATATTTAGTCTCCACTTTAGAACTCCACTGCATAATATTGTTATATTACAAACTTCAGTAACCGGAGCTAGTAATGATGACACAGAAAATAAAATGTATAAATATTGCTCCCAAATTTTTGATGATTCTATTGAAGATAAAATCATCGAACATACCAACACAAAATGAAAACTGAAATTTGAATCAACAGTAAAAGTAGAAACAAAAGCTTTAGATAAAATTGAATTTAGAGCATTTCTAGGAATATTATATAATTTATACATCAGTTTTCAAGTCAAATCGAGTGTTTACAAAAATAATATCTGTAACAGCGGAACAGGGAGAGAATTTTCAGAGCTGTTATGTCTGAGCTTCGATTTCTTACACATACTTTCTTGTTTACGATTTAATAACACTTTTGATAGACCGCAGAGGTTAATAATTGATCCATTAGCGGCTATTTTTAAAATATTTGAAAAAATAACTGATATATTACTGATATATTACTGATATATTTGATAAACTGATATTATTCGAAGAATATTGGGTTCAGATTTTCTCCCACAACCTGTAATGCAGCTGCCCTCTACTTCCACATCAAACAAATTGTGTTATATTTGTCCAAACAGATTAAAATGAAAAACACCACACAGATGATTTATCGAAAATCAATGTGTTTGGGTTGTAGCAAACTTATGTGTATAAACTGTACAAATACTGATTTTGACGAATGAAATTATTACATGAAAAGACTGGTTGTTATTTTCTAAGATATAAAAGTTTTTGAAATGTTCTATTTATTTTTTTTAAATATATATATTAAGCTATGAAAAAATACCATTTTATTTGTTGTTTAACTTTTTTTTATTTTGTTATGTAAATATAAGAACTATCACTATTTTTTGAATTTAGAAAAGGCTTGTGAAATAAAATGCCAATTTATTAAAAAACCCTCACTACTAAATTCTTTTTTTTTTTTAATATAACATTTAGAATTAACTTAGCAGCCAGCTTTACGTGAAAAAAAATTTATAAAAAATATATTCCTTCTAAAATATAAAAAAAAAAAATGGTATTAAAATTTACTACTACGTCCAGTACTATGTTATAAAATTTCACCTCCTAAGTTAAAGGTTAAATAAAAATAAAGCTATTCTATTTAAGAAGGCTTAGTTCCTGACAATAGTAGTAGTTTTCCACATTTAATGAGTTAAATTTGATAAATAAATGCTTGAAAAACATTGTAGATATTGTAGTATAAGCTAGCACCGTACTTAATTAAGCACAAAAATACTGTAAAACATAACTGAACATAAAAAAAATTAAAAAAATGTATATTATGTAAATGTATATTATGTTTATATCATAGCAATTTTTTTTTTTTGTTTAATTCTAGCTTTAACTGACAAAATATAGCAATGCAATTTATAGAATTCTAGAAACTCAAATTGAAAAAATTAAATTAAAAAAGAACTACAGTGACACAAGATGAAATTAAATTTTTTCAATATTGCAATATCAATGCTACGCCGACCCATAGTACATAGAAATCACAATGAGTATAAAAAAAAATACAGAGACTAGTAAAATTAAAATGATTCGTATTAATGCAACGAAAAAACTGAAAGTGGGGTATGATGCAAATGTATAAAATATAATTAGTTGTGTATTTTATGTTATAACACATCAAGACATTTTTAATAACAGTGAATTTTAAAAGTATTAGGGGTGAATCTTAAATTCTATCTTTCATCTAAGAATCAGTAGTGATCTAATTTTAATGAATCTGAAACGCATCAGATTTAGTATGTATTAGATTTGTGTTACCTGCAGCATTAATTACACTATACTTTAGAAATCACTATTTGATCAAATAAAATGTTACATCAGACATATTCAATCCTAGACTCGATTTTGTTTTCGTGCCACTAAAATTTATTACATCTGAATTTATTACATATTTAGATTCAGATGAAAGGTATACCTATAATCTTTGTTTTTTTTTTATCATAAAGAAAATAAACTTTATTTTATTATTTTTTTTTTTATTATTATTATTTGAAGGGCTGGAATGTTCAAAAGCAAAAAAGGAATATACTTTTTGTTGCTTTGGCATTTTTACCAAATCTATGTTACAGAGTTCTAAAAATTTCAAAAATACTAGAATAGCATGAACATTTTTTTTTTTTATTTATTTTGAATATTTTCAAAGTTATACAAAGTTAAAGAAATGATATAAAATAAAATAAAAAAGAATACCATAAAAGGATCTTCCAAATGAAATATTAAAAAAAAATTACATACATGTAAAATAAATACTATGTGTATCAGTATGTATGGGCATGGTGTACATTAAATTTATTTATTTTGTATTTGGGAATGAGAAATCAACATTTATTCTTTGAATATGGTCCACTAGAGATCGCATGGATTGTGATGAATGGATTATGTTTGTATGAGAGTTGATTTAAATGTATTGTTGTGAGGTATACCATATACAGCACACGTAAAATGCTTATATACAATTGTTCCTTTTTTTCATATCATTTTCTATTTAAAAAAAAACAAAAAAATTATATTACTACACATACAGAATATTGTATATTATAGTATATAGGGATACGAATGTATATATACAGATAATTCCTAGAGTAATAAATTTCTTCAAGGAAATTAAAGTTATATAGCTATGCTTGGTTTTTTTTTTCTATTTTTACTTTTTTAATGAGCGTATAGGTACAACCATTATAATAAAGAAATTGTTTTCCGTTTTTATTCAAAATACAGTTATAATATAATACAAAATAAGTACCTTCAAGAGAATAGCTATGTTATAAGAAACAAAAAATAGATTTACGGTATGCCACTCAAGTACCCTAATTTATATTATTTTATCTAGTATATAATGTATAGTATTTAGGTATTTAAAAATTAAATTTGAAATTAGAATTTATAAATAAATGGGTGTATGGATATGTAAAGCATGATACACATCATGCGTGCGACAAAATTTGTTGTTGTTTTTTTTGTTATAATGCACCTTAGAGTATTAAAGAATTGAATAAAGAGAAAGAAATATAGTAATTTTTTTTATTGCCTAAGCAAGCTATAGATAGATACACACAGACATCTATTTGTATGCAAACATTTATAAATCACACATCAGTTATTGTGAATTAAAGCAGAATTAAAGTTGTTAAAGCCTTTAGTTATATATTTGTTGTTTTTGCGTTAGTATACTCTTCCGAGAAAGACTAATGCTTAAACTGAGTATTTTAATTTTATTAGGTATAATCGTTGATATTAGGTTAGGTATAATCATTCTTTTATATCCTAGCTTTGTTATATAATTAAATTCTAACACAAACAGTAACATTAGCTGTACAGTTTTTGTTTTTCAACTTATCTTCCAATTAACAGCTGAAATACTTATTTCCTTTCAAACCCTATCTCCAATATCAAAACCTACATAAATTTTATAGAAAGGGGTCTCTTTCTTTAAATAAAAAATTGCTAAAATCGCTTGTTCAGATTTACAAGGTTCAATCCTTAATAACGTAAAAAAATTAATATTATAATACACAAGAGCACGATTCTAAAGGCACACTTTTCGTATGTTTCGTGTAACTTCGTTCTTTTCTTTCATTCAATCAAACAATAACTTTTTATTTTATGTCTGTACTTTTGTGAAAGAATTTTAATCGGATATTAGCTCAGTTGATTAAAGCGTCATGTTAATATCAGAAATTTTTGTGAGTTCGATTTTCTTTTGAGTCAAATTATTTTTTTTTATTGCATTTGGTTTTTTGAATTTTTAATAGAAAAAAAATATTTAATTTATATTTATTTTGTAAATTGAAAAAGTAAACATCAAATCCTAACAATAGATATTCATTATTAGTATTATTACTTTTTCAAATGATAGACATTTAAAAGAAGACTAACCTAAATTATATATTTTTTCAAATGTTTTTAATTTTTAATTAGAAATTTCGATTTAAAATTTCAGCCCATGTATAAAACATTCTAAAATGCATCAATTTTAATTTTTTTTTAAATAAATTATTACGTATACTGGTGTTTTCTAAGTGAAATCAATACACAAATAAAATATAGTATGTAGTATATGCCTACCAAGGATAAATTGTAGTGATGGAATACAACTCATAATGAAGCATGAAGATGATTTTCATATACCGTGTAGCGAATCTATGGTGTATATTTCATTAAAATAATTTAAAGTACTTTGAAAATGGTATAATTGAATTTTGTTAAAACAATTATTTTGCGACGATTATTTTAAGAACAAAAATATAATATTTATTAACATCTAAATAAAAATTCATCTACCGGCAAATAGAAAACTAAAATTTAAAGAACTTCAGTAAAAAAATAAAATATATTTCATTAGCAAAATTATTAATATTTCAATAAAATATTTATAGGTTTATTCAGTAAACTGTTCAAGAACGATCTAGAACGATCTAGAGTAAAAAATTTGTTTGCTTTATGTAGTTTCCGTCAATTGAACTTTTTTAACCAAAATTGTTCTGATATTTATTGACTGGATTGTTTATAACATTTCTAAATTGATCTCTTTTGCTTTTTGACAACAACTATTCTGAGCAAAAAATTTGTACATTAGTCAAATCAAGAAAATGTACTTAAACTGGTATACCAAAGTACTTAGGAATAGTTCTTATTTTATAAGTAATTTTCATTTGACCTAGCAACACATTTTGAAATTTTTTTTAAATATCAATATATCAAGTTAAACCTATTAAATATATAAACATTTTTTATTATTTTGTGAATTGCTATTAATATTACTATTCTATAAACTGTTGTCAGATACTTTTCAACATGTCTAATCTTAGTTCAAGTGTTTAATTTTATTAAAGATTATTTTATTGTGCCATTTCAGAGCAAAATTATTCGTTTTTTTTTTTGTCCGGGCCGGATAAGTACCCGTAGGTTTCTTCTAGTATGATTATAATATTGTTTTGTTAAGAACTAGTTAAAGCTTATTATAGTGAAAATGGGAGGCATATATAATCTCGAAAAACAAAATATCCGCAGATAAAATTCCCAAAGTTTTGTGTTGTGTAGCCGCTGTTTCATACAAAAATAGGAAAATATCTTAATTGTGGTGCTTGGGGATTTCGTATATTACTAGAATAAAATTTTAAACTGATAATTTTTTTCACAAATAAGTCCATTTTATTATATATTATTATGCATTGTGTGTAATGAGATAATATTTAATATTTAATGTTATGTAATACAAGAAAAAAACATCATTATTCGTTAAGTCTTTCTATATAGTATCTTAATATTGTAATTTCTAATATGATTATAATAATTGCATTTTTATTCACTTACTAATAATATTCCTCGGATGCAAGAACACGTTTTGTAATGCTTGCCAATGCGATATGATTGGAAGTATTTGTTGGATCCGTACAATGTTTAGTATCGTGATATATGTAGCCTTTTTCATTACAAATATCGTCAATTGTTGTACAAGTTTTATTATAAAATATTTTATCACTTCCATCTCCTACATTATCTTGCTTACAAAATTTATCCTCCAGACTACTGTAACAATCTGAAAATAAAAATTATAAAATTGAAATTTCAAAAAAAAAAAAAATCTTTTCAAAAAATAATAAAGATTATCACAGAATACAGATTAAATGACATATAATTATGTTTCTTGTATCTTGTTTTTTGCCGAACAGAAACCTATCATATGGAAATTTCGAAATAGTTTGGGAGAGCGATAATATAAAATACCTAGGCATACACCTAGATAAAAAAAAAACTTCTTTTCAAAACACATCTAATGAAAACCGTCAATAAAATAGACCTCTATATAAAAATGTTATATCCAGTCATAAATAAAAAATCTAATTTAACTGTTGAAAATTAATTATAATTATTTAAATCCATTTTTCGGAGCATTTTGTTACACGGGTTCCCCGTATGAATGAGTGCTGCCAAAACTAATTTGAATTTGCTTTAGAGAAAACAAAACGCTGATCTTAAATTAATAATTCTAAGCAAACCTTTTTATTTCACCACAAGCAGATTGCACTGCTTAGCTAACACTAATACCATCTAATACTATTTTAGAACAAATACAAAAAACAGCACCTGCCTTTTTTGAAAGCTGTTCAAAATCCAAAAATTCGCTTTTAAGGCTTAGTATTCATATAATTTTAGTTAGTAGAAGTTAGTTAAGATTTAGGTTAGGTTTAAATTAGATTTTGTTTTAGCATAAAAATAATTAGTTAAAGGTCTTTACTGGCCGTTTTGTCCTTTACAAATTAAATTTATTCTAAATATTATTTAAGTCAGGTTAGTCTAAATAGTTACAAATCAAAAGTGTAAGTATTCTAGTAATATAAGCTCTTGAAATATAAAATTAAAATATATGAAATTAAACATATTGTATAATAATATATTAAGGAAAAAATAATATAAAATAATACACTTAGACCAACAAAGTCCATTGCGATTAATTTAGACTAAGAATTTAGAAACAAGATAATGTTGTATTGTAGACTAATTGAAAGTAAAAATAAAAACAAAATGAAAGGCAAAGTATCCTATTATAAATTAAAATAATTAATCAAATTTACATCCGGCCGGGACCAATAATTATAAATACTTAATAAAAGGAAATATAATCTTCTTAGTGATTTCTCAATGAAGTGATTAGCAGTTTTTTTTATGATTTTGATGGTAGCTTAGGTAGACTTACCTTTTCGTGCTTAATTAAGTACGACACTACAAGTTTTTACTATACGTATTTTATTTCAATGTTCACGGAGTACATACTTAATTATCAAAGTTTTGGCTTATCAACCGATTAAATGTGGAAACGTACTATCATTTTCCGTTAATTAAGCCTTCTTAAATAGCGTAGTTTCATTAAATTAGTTGATATAGCAACTAATTTTTCACATTAAATTAGTTGATATAGCAGTAAATTTGGACTACCACAATACTGTCAAAGGACAAAAAAAACATTTCTTCAAACCTACATGTTACATCAAATGAAAAATAGACTTCAATACGCTTGTAACATAAAATAAATTAATATAGAAGATAATGTGTGATAATAAAGAGGTTACAGTTTGTCCTACCTTTAACCAAATTGAACCAAGGAATACAGTTAAGTGCTGGAGAAAATAAAAGAAGGATTATGTCAACTATCAGCAATCATTACTTCTACATAAGTACAAGTATGACATGAGAGGTGTCGATTTGCATGATAACGGATTTGAAGAAGAATATCAGCCTCATAATTTACCAAAAGTATCAGGTAGACATGTTGTTGTTTCCCAAGCAGAAGGAAAATATAGTCGATGTCAATTGAAAAATTGCAGCAAGCCAACGAAATTAATGTGCAGGAAGTGCAGCGTTCATTTACACACTAAATGCTTTGAAAAATATCATCAAAAATAGTTTTTGTATTAAAATCTCATATTTCATAAAATTTGATATTAATAAATTTTTTATTAATTATCTCAATAAAGTTTTTGTTTAACTATATTTAATTCGCTGAAATTGAGTCAATTTGCTGAAAATGTAAACTTAATTTTGATTTTCATAAACAAAAAAAATGTCAAGTAGCAGCCAGTGTTAGATTTTCCGAAAAACCCTTTCCCAGACTTAGGAACGTGCTAGCCCCAATCTGACAACGGATTTGAATATTTTCTGGCCGAATATGAGTTAAAGAAACTACCTAAAAACATGTAAAACTGTACAATGGGCTTATATTACAGATTCATAGAGCCATACATTCATACGTAGATTTTGTAGCTTAAGGCTTGAAGGAGATTTCTCTTGTTATGTTTATTGCACAAATTATTTATTTTAACAAAAAGAACATATTAGAGACGTTTGGTCTCAAAAAATTAAAATTTACTTTAAAATAAATAAAGGTAGTGTTAAATAGTTTACTCCTTTACAAATATTTATAAATTTTATAATCTTTAATTTTTAATATTTACAAATATTTATAAATCTGCATTTATAAATCTTATTGACAAGAACCTATTCGGAAATATTTTTTTTTTGTTATTTAATTTAAGGTTATTTATAAAATATTTTCATATCTCAATTTATTAACTTTAAGTAACAAAATGAAGTTAAATAGAAAAACAAAATTAATTTAGTCTTTGTATAGCTACTTACGATTTGAATTGAAATCATTATTGCAATAACCCCATGGCAATTCTGATGTAAACGATGCAAAAAAATAAAATAAAATCCATGCAATAATTACCATATAGTAGGTTGTTACATATGTAATAACAACTAGTGTACAATATCCCAGACCTAAATAGAAGAAAAAATAAAATAATAACTAAATTAATACATTTGAATTAAAAAAAATATTTCTATAAAATTCAAACTATTATAGTTAATAAAAAAAGCATAGAAAGTACTCAGATTGATTTTAACATTATGAATAATAAAATAATTATTTTTCATCGTTCGGCTATTCTTTAAAAACTAAAACGAAAAATTTGTCTAATAAATTAATAACAGAATTCTTTTTATTTTTCTTTCTATTTCATCAATAACGGTTTTACTAACTTTAATTATTTAGTAAATTTAATTTAATTGAATTTATCAATAAGATTTCCAACATAATATTTTAATACCAAATCCGCTTATCCCAATCTCTTAAGAAATCGTAATTGATTAAAGAATTCGGTCTTTTAAAGAAATAAATATTCATTATCTTCATTATTATTATCCAATTAGACATTCGGTAGAATCAAATTCTCTCTGTCGTCTCATATCTGCAACTTTTCTAGTATATTCGCTTCGATTATACTTGGTATCCTTCAAGTCAATGATCCATCATTTATTATGAATGAATATTCATTCCAAGCTTATATTCATAACTTTATTGTCTATTTGCCTCAGAGTGAATGTCTGATTTTTGATCGCTCATATTTTTTTCATTAAAAATTTTATTATCTTCTGATACAATTCCTACTTTTTAGTAGATTGTTCCGTTCGAACATATTTTAGAGCATATAAAAATATGTAGTAAGCTGTAATTGTATTCACTGCCACAATTTTTAGAACATTTCAAAGAATAGGCTTTGTTCATGTATCGATGCCCGTGAATGCCATTGCTAATACTAATATGGTAGATAAATGAAATATCTCGAAACAATTTGCGATTAATTTGAATATGCGATTTAAATAATTCATTTATTTCACTATACACATAAATGTAAAAAAAAATTAATAAAAAATAAAACATTTTTAATAGTCAAATCTACAAAAAAAAAATAATTCCATTAAATAATTTTTCATTATCTCTTCCATTCCTCTTGTTGATTTACAAATATCTCTTATTCTCTTTTTTATAATATTTAATACAGATTATAAAAATTTTGTTTTCTTATAATAAATTTAGTTACCCTGAAAGAATGGTGCCATATGATGATATGCTTTAATTGGTCCAAGACCAGAATATTGTCCAATATATAATTCAGATAAAAATATTGGTAGACCAATTACAAATACCATCAGTAGATATGGAACCAAAAATGCTCCTGAAAATATAAAAAAAAAAATAAAAATAATTAAAATTATAATTAATTATAATAAAACATATATTTTTTTGTTATTTATTTTAGACTGACATATCGGGCCGCATATATTATTAATGTTGAACTACAAAAGTTTTCAATATATTTTTCTTTTCATAGATGCAGAACCTTCATCGGTTGGTGAAAAATTATTTTATTGTTTTTATATAAAAACTAGCTTGGTAACCCGTCATAAATGACGAAAGAAAAATAAATTCTAGCATTTCTTTCCTTCATTAGAGTTTTCTTTTCAAGTTTAAGAAAAATACGTATTTGCTTACTAAATTATCATTCCTTCATTTTTTATTAGAACCCTTTTAATTACCATAGAAACAGAATATTTGTAGTAAGGTGCAAAATTTTCTAGTCCCTAAGGGTCAATCATTTTAGCGACATCCTTTTTGCCAACATTGAAAATTTATCGTATAATTCAAAATTAACTTAATCCTGCTAACATTCAATAACATTCGCTGCGTAAGCTTAGCGTCAAAGTTTATAGCGAACAAATAATATTTTATAATGAGCCACAACTTTGAACGAAAACAATTTTAAAAACAAAAATAAATAAAATTGTAAATATAAAAAAACAATAATATTGTAGGTACACATAATATTTATTCTGATGAATAAAATAAAAACTCGGGTTTAAGAAAAAATTAAAATAAAAAAATTTGCAAATAAATAGGTATTTACAAAACTGTTCATAACTTGTGAACTATTGATCGGTTATTTAAAATTTCATTTCATTTCAAAAAATTCATTATCGAACTATTCATTTTGAAATTCATACATAATTATTATTTATAACATACATTAAAAAGAAGAACAACAATCAATATGGTTTAACCGATACCTATAAAAATTATAAATTTACAAAGATAAGACATAATAAATAATAGTACAAAATTTCATTTAATTTTTGGAATGTGTTGGAGTATTTCAGTCGGACTTACAAACATCCAGATAAATGTAGAATAATATATATATAATAATATTTTTTTTCACTACACTATTTTTATTCAATTACATAAATCAATGATTCGGAAGTAATATAATTCCTTTGTTAACAAATAATTTTACTCGGAACTATCTTCAAAAATTCATTATGATTCAGGCTCACAAAAATTTGGGTACCACGAAAATTCTTATAAGAATATCAAAGTTGATAGAAACATTTTCAATTAAAAAAACTGTACAGAAAACCTTAAGCTTTCTCGATTGTTTTTTTCATTTCACCCAATCAAATTCAATTTTAAAAACAATTTGCCTATCGCAAACTCATTCCGTTCAAAAAACGTTAATTAAGAAAAAAAAATGTTTCTTCGTAAAAAAATTTTTCGTTGAACCATTTAATTTCTTTGTAATTAATTGAAAGAACAAAGCAGGCCAATATTTGGGTCTATTATTGCTTTAGATAGCCTTAGTTAGGTGATTTATTTCTTGTAGAGTTTATATCAAAAAGACTTTTCATTTTGCTAAAATGAAACTTTACTCATTTAAGAGCACAAATTAGATTGATGTAATAGTTTCACATTAACTATAAGAAGATTAACTAACTCTTATAAAAATTAAAATGAATAATAAAGTCTAATTCTTTAAATATTATACAATTATTTTATTCAATTTCAACTGCAAATATTAAAATCTTATAATTTGATAATAAATAAAGATCCTCGAAAAAAACTCGAAAATAAATGAAATCCCAATATTAAATTTTAATATACGTAAATTTGCAATATTATTTGAAAAATGAGTCTAAAACATAATCTGCTTCTATTTCTTTTTTCCTACATGTGCACAACCATAGAATGCCATTATTATTTCTTTGAAATTCAACATTTGCGAATGATAAATGAAACCCGCATGTAATTCACAAAATCCATAATATGTGAAATTGGATATTATCCTTAGTAACATTTTTTTTTTTTTAAATTTTGATTTCTGTATAGACATTGTAGGATTTAAAGGATATAAAATTGAATTTAAATAAATGTAAATAGTTACACTTGACCGTTAAATATTCAAGTAACAACTCTACAGAATTTTTAATTCATTTACTTGCAAATATATTACTGTAGAAGTTAATTTATATACATACCTCCACCATTACGATAAACTAAATATGGAAATCTCCATACATTTCCTAAACCTACAGCATAACCGACACATGCCAAAATAAATTCAATTGGATTACTCCAATTTCCACGACTTTCTCCATCTGCAACAATACCATCAGTTGAACTGTTTACAGCAGCAGCAGTGGTACCATCACCGCCTTTATTTAATGTTATTTTTGGTATTGTTATATTAGATCCATCATTTGATGAGGCAACCATTCCTGGTAAATTACTATTCGTAGGTTTTGAGGCATTTGAATTGACTGATAGCCTTGATCCATTTGGTAATATTGAACTTTTCTGGAAAATAAATAACAGAAAATAAAAACAAAAATTAAATTAACAATACTGAGAAATAAATTCTAAATAAATAATATAGAATACAGGTATAAAATGTAGGTGTCTAAGGTTGAATGCAAAAATAAAATTGAGTCCTTTGATAAAAAAAATTGTATAAAAAGGTGTTCCCGTTTAATTCAAATGCAATTTTTGAATTTTCAAAAAATATCGAACATTTTTTCTTAATACAAAAGTACTAAAGCTAGGATACGGGTTTAAATAATGTTATTGTTTTAATCTATGCTTGAATAAAGTAGTTCTGGATAAGTAAGATTTAATTGAATAGGTTATCAAGTGGAAGTGACTGCCGAGAAATTAAAAATTAAGCATTCAATTAATATTAAAAAAGGCCAAATAAAATTAATGGCCGATTTCGCGATTCGAAATTGTTGTACCTCCCAATATTTATTAAAGCGATAAATGAAAATGCAAGTGAATTATATAGTTAAGAGTTGGATTTTGATAAGATATGAGTTATTGTATGTTATTTTTTTTTTGTCTTTTTCATTCAAGAACGATATTTCAAAAAATAACTTGCGGAAATTGATAGGAATTTTTTGTTGTAATCGTTGCTATGTGGTACTCACTCAATAAATTCTAATGAAATAAAAAAATAGCCATCTATCCAAATAACAAAATTATCACTTTGAATACTATCGAAACATAACAAGCTCACTATATTAGTCCTGGAGTCCCCTTTACTCAAAAATTGAAAAGCATTTCAATTGAAATCGAAAATTGGAGTTTATGGGATTCAAAACAAGAAATATCCAGCCTCATTAAAAAGCAATAATATTTTGTTGAGGGTAAATTTTGTTTTAAATCAAAATTCAAAGCTGAGGTTATAGATACGATTTTTATACTTTGGATATAATGAATAGAAAACGGACGAAGAATAGTGCTGCTGAAAATAGAAACAGAAATAAAGAAAGAAATTCTGCAGGAAGCTGCGAAGTATTGTTAAATGATTGAAGTGGAATGTGATTTCCAAATATTTTGATTATTTCCTTATCGGTCTTCGTGGAAATAGTTATTTTAATTCTTTCGAGTTTCGGGTACATAAGATCTGATTAGTGATCCAATTTTATGAAGGTGTACCTTTATATTCTGTATAGTAATTAAAGGCTAGATCAGTTTACGAATTTTATAAAATATTCGGTCATATTTAGGCTTCATAAATGTTAAGCATTCAAATAAAAGTTTTTTTTTTTTGGTTAGTAAATTGGGCAGTTCTATTTTACTTTTTTACCGCGACTTTTTAAGATCTATTGTACTTCCCAGTTTATTTCAGAATTACAGGTCTATAACCTTAATAAACAGCTATTATTGCTTTGATGTCAATTTCAGAATCAGGCAATTTTTATCCCTGGAAGTATTTGTATCTTTTGCGAGCTATAGCGTCGCAATCAAATATGATGAGAGGAGGATTCGTCCTCTTCTAAGCAGAATTTGCATCTGTCTGTGTCTCGTTCTACCAATCTTCAACAGATGCTTGTTGAATGAGCCATGAACTGTGATAAACCATATGTCAGCATTCTGACATTGGATATTATCTGCTTCATTATCTTATTCAATCTATGAAAACTTAGTTTGAAAAAGAATTTAGACTGCGTACGTCCTTAGCAACTATCCCATATACTATGGGTTTCTGTGTTTTCCCACTTGGAAACAATTCTTTGTAGGTAGGCGTTTGAACGAGCTTGAATACTTTGATCTGGATTGGATCTGCCTCTGCATTGCCTGGTATTTCTTCATGCCCAGGAGTCCACTCTTATTAGGACTCTGTTTCGTTCGGTTAGCTTTATTAAGCTTCTGTAACAGGTATATATATAAGCTTTGATTCAAAAATTGGGGAAGCCAAAGCTGACAGCTTGGATATCCAAAATTATGTATATTATGTACCTTTGTCTACTCTTTTACTGCACTGTAATGCCGATATTTTGATAAGTTTTATCTTGAAAGACCGTGGTATATGTCCCAAGTCCGGCGCTGAGGCTGAACCTTGGTCTAAATACGCCGCAACCGGTTTTCCGGCAAATAAAAGTATACTTTACAGGCAAGAGAGCGGCTTACTTCAATCACTTTGTTATGCTTTTTATAATATCGAAAATATGATTATTCCGCAAGAGAAAATGTTTATTTAGTTGCATTCCAAAACTGTTAAGGTTTTTCAACCATGGTGAGTTTGATCTTGAAACATAATAAGTTCGAATGACGTAAGAGTTTACAAAACTATACAGCTTTGTGTAAATCATCATTTGTGACTAAGTTTAAAATTTGTATTATATTATATAGTTGTGGTGGAGAGTAGCAAATTTTTTGCTCATGTTAGTTTGAGCGAGTAAGTGCGTGCTGCGTGTATATATCAAATTGATTTGAATACGGTTTGTGCTAAAATTTGTTTATCAATATAAATTCCATATTTTAAAGTGAGTTATGGTTTTTTTTATGAATTTTTTATTAAATTCTATTTAAAAAAAAAAATAGCTAAAATTGACCATGATATTTTAATAAATGAAATTCTATAAGCGGATGGCGTAATGGGATGCTTCTTCAAAAGAGAAAAGTAGTCGAGATAAACAAATAGAAAGTTTTTTTAGGAGGAGTTATAGTATATGCAAATAAATTACTGGAATAACTATTTGCCAACTTTTCTTGTGTTTCGTTTAAATTATATTCAAATGTTTCAAAAGACATTCGGTAATACATATGACATACAATTTCATTTCTTCGTCATTTCTCATTTAGCAATAAAGTTTTTAAAATTTTTTATTTTTACGGCGATTTAGGAAAAATTAATTAGTTTTAGCTTTTGTAAATAATTATCTTAAATAGCTATTTTCTAATAAAAATAACTTTGAATTAAAAGATAATTCCATTTCAGTGACAACCGATAAATAGAACTTCATCTGAGTGAAAACATTCAAAAATTAACTAGGTATAAATGAAAATAGTGGCATGTATTTGATTTATGTGTATTTACATGTTTGTACATCAAATTATAGCCGTTAATTACACACGAAACACGCTCTAACACGCTTCAATTAAACACGCTAAAACCGCAATCATCGCCTAATACTTATTATATCAGATTTTAGTTCAAATATAACAACGACTTGAGAATATGTATTAAAGAGCGATATCCTTGATATTTGCAGAGCATCTTTTTAAAATTAAAGTACTGATTTCGGCGTTTTTTATGATTAGCTTTAAAAAAATATACCAATACTATAATATTATGATATTCTTCCAGCATATTGTTATACTTCCTTCTTATATTTTTAAAATTTTGTTATTTTAAAAAGAAAAATTTTATTTCCATTTTATTGAACGGTAAACATTAACGCCAACTTACTTTTCTAAATTAATTCATTTCAATCTGTAAATTTCATTAATTTATTCAACTTTTGTTATTCCTAAGATCAATTCAACATAAAAATGTTGTGTTTTTGTGTTTTTAGTGCAACCTGCCACAACTTTAAATATATTTAAAATAACAAATCAATTGTTGGAAAAAAAATTAATATAAAAAATTCCCAAATGTGAAGCTTATAACATGCGAGCTTCCAAAAACAGTAAAATGAAATGAAAAACTAAATTTCAAAATAGACTTAAAATAATTAATGAAGAAAACAAAAAAAATTGAATTTAAAGTTAAAATAAACATGTCAATGAAAAAGAAATATTTCATATTCTATAAATAGTAGAAAAAAATGAAAAAAAAAAAATGAAATGGCATTAACTTGAACAAATTTTATGAAATTTATGCAAGAAATACTGTGATTGTAAACACAAAACCAAAACAATAAACAAATATAACCGAACTCATATGGTGAGTGTGTGCACCCAAAAAATGTATTTATTTACTCGCGTTTTTATTTTTGTATATTCATTGTGTCTATTGTATATAACACATACTATCGCTGTACATAGCATCTAAAATATAATTGTGAATTGAATTCTCACTGTTAAATGCATTCACAAAATGAAAAACACGATAAAAAATAAACTTTAAATTTCAGCAAAAATGAATTAAAAACTAAAAAACACGCATTGGATTCCTAAATTGGTTTTGTAGGTTTTTTGATTTTTTTTTTTTTTGTTATATAGTATCACTGCCACTGAGATGCTGTTGTCAGTATTTTGTTATGATGATACAAATAACGTCAAAAAATATTTTGATTTTTTTTTAACAAATAAAAAAGGACATCAACATTTTTATTTAAAACTTTTTCAAACAATCAAAGATTGTTTATTTTTTATATTCCTAAAGAAAATTCTGAAAAATGTCTAATAATTGAGAAATGGAATAACATTATGTCCGAGTTGAAATATTTTTTATTACGTTTTTTTTTGTTTCAAATACTTTTGACTGGCTTCAACATAACTAGTATGCTGATCTTTTTCCAAGTTCAATTCAGTGGCAATTGAAATGGTGTTTCAGAATCGTATTGTCTGAATTTTAAATAAGATAAAATAAATGGAAAAATATAGATAGAATAAAATAGCATTCTGGGTTGCTCCCACTGTATAATACAAACAAGCGATATTCGGCTACATGAAAGAGTTAAAATATAACATTAATTGTGGATGATTCTGAATAAGTTTCACCAATGATTATGAGAGTAGAAAAAAACTTTGAGGAGGTTTGCAAACTACAAAATGCTATAATTTTGAAATATTTGATTGGTGTTTAGAAATGGAAGATTAAATTAAACGAGGCAAAGTCTACCAATATAAATTTCACCAATATAGAAAATAAAAATTTAAGCAAACGAAGCCATCGTACGAAAACAGAACAACGCAAATTTCTGGCTCTGTTGTTTCAAATTTCTGGCTCTGTTGAATGCTATTATTACATTAAGATCAACTTCAGAATTAGGTGATGTGTATGCCTGGAAATATTTATGTATTTTGTGAGCAATGTAGATGTGAATTCCTCTACTTCTAGGCAGATTCCGTATTCGTCTGGGTTGTTGGACGTAAGTCCCAACAGATGTTTGTTAAATGGACCATAACTGGGACTAACCATATTAGTGTTTTGACATCGAAAATACAACTATCCTTGATTAAATCGGTTAATATTTAGCTTGGAAAAGATTTTACAATGCAAGTCCTTTACAATTTCAACTATCCCATATGTTTTTGTTTCTGTAATTTCTGGTGCAAATGCATTACTTAGATTCAGTGGTGTCCAACCTTTTATAGGAATTGGGCCAGATAAGATTTATATAACTGGGCCGATATTGACAAAAATTTGTAAGACAACATATCCATAATTTAAATTTTTTATTATTACAAAAAAATGTACATTTAATGAGAGACTTGGGTTGTATATCTTTAAAAATTTTCTGTAACCGAGGTTGAAAAGATGACACACCAATTCGCAATACGGAATGAAGATGATCGTCATTTATTCTATTTCTGATTTTGAATTTCAATGAGTTCTAGCTGTAAGGAAGCATTGTAGCTGCCTGCAACAACAGAAAATGGATTTTCAAATAACTTTATGTCATCTTCTTTTGAACGCATATCAGTGAAACGTCGCAAAAACTCATCTGCAAGTATCTGAATTAAATCAACAAAGCGCGTTTTTTCAAATATACAAACTTTTTTAAGTTCAGTACAACATTCAAAATGAACAAGATTTTCCTCTTTTAATTGATTTTTAAACAAAATCAGCATATTTTCAAAGGGCATAATATGACCATATACTTCGGGTAGTAACTTATCTTTTCCTTGTAGTTTAGTATTCAGAGAATTAAGATGATGTGTAATGTCAACCAAAAAAGCAAGATCGAAAAACCATTCTTTGTTTGATAATTCTTTTATTTCTTTTCCTTTTTCAATCATGAAGATATCGATTTCATTACATAACTGAAAGAACCCGTGACTAAGCCAACGTACATTACTGTGCAAAAGAATATCGTCATATTCCGACTCAAGTTCAGCTAGAAAGTTAAAGCTAGAAATTGTCGATGATTAAGGCCTCTTGATCGGATAAAATTTACTGTTGGTATAACAATGTCCATTATGTGACGAAGATCTAAAACTTTGCCACAAAGAGATTTCTGGGGAATAATACAGTGCAATGCGATTGGTGGTTTTGCACCAATATCTTCTCGATTTTTAGTAAGTCTTCCTAAAATACCTATATTTTTTCCTGTCATACTTCTTGCTCCATCAGTTGTAATACCAGTTAACTTTCGCATATCTAAACCTAATTTTTCAACAGTACTACAAAGATTTTTAAATAAATCTTCACCTGTAGTTGTACCGTACATACTATGAAGCTCTGCTAATTCTTCACATACTTCAAAATTAAAATTTATACTTCGTATAAAAATAAGTAGTTGGCCAGTGTCCTTTATGTCAGTACTTTCATCTAACGCTAGAGAAAAATATGTTGTTGCATTTGATTTCTCACACAGTTGCTGCTTTAAATCTTGACCGATGTTTTCAATTCGTCTTGTAATAGTTTGTCGGGATAAACTAACCTGATTTATAGCTGGTAGTTTTTCTGGACACATTTCGAAAACCACTTTTAGCATACAACGCTTTGTGAACTCGCCATTACTAAAACGTTTACTTTCAGATGCAATCAAATATGCAACTTGAACACTCGCACTTATAGCGGACACATTTTCGTTTAGATTTTTTTTAAACACATTTTGTTGTTTTTCTAAGTTTTTTTTTAAAACATTAAATTTTTCTTTTCTTAATTGTCCATTATTATTGTCAGATGTCGATTTATGTTTACTATCATTCAGTTTTTTTTTTAATTCTTGTTTCTTTAATGGTGTGTGCTTGTTTATGTTTTAATATGAAATATTAAGATCGTAATGTCCCATCTCAACTCTAATCTTTGCACGATTTACTTTTGTGTATCTTTATATCACTAACGGTCTTTGGTATAACTACAACGCAAGTAACGTACTGATTTTAAAGTACTTAAGAATATAATTGTAAACTTTGTATCAACAACCAAACCACAGAATTTTTTTTAACAAAGCCAACTTAGATGATTTTTTCAATTTCTTTGAATTTTTTTGAAGAAAAAAAATTAGCAAGAAAAACCAGCCCAAAATATTGCATTGCCGAACTCAAAAAATATAATTTAAAATTCTTTGAAAAAATAATAATAAAAAAAACTTCCATCACGTGGGCCGTAGGTTGGCCATCACTGACTTAGAATACTAAGTCTGGCTCTAGTTAAAGCTGGGAAACTGCCAAGGAAACGTTTACAAATTTTTATTCTAACGTTGATATTGCGACAGCTGCGGTAATGACAATATAAAAGCTTCATTTGGTTTGCCTTTTAAATTTTCAATACCACTACCATTCATTTAAATAAAATTTTAAGTTTTAAAACTACTGACCTCTTCCAGTTAGTTTTAATTGTATTTAAGGTCCTTATGAAATAACTAAATTAGAATATGTTACTAGCTGACAACAAAAAAATTCAAATAGAAAACATATGTTAATAATAGGTTTACCATTATATTTACTTACTGCATATTTCCACATATACATTTTTACATTTTTTCTTTCTCTTTTATAAATTTAGTTGACAGATGAATTTTTTTTTTTATTTATGTATTTGATCCTTTTGACTTAAAGGATTTTCAATAGGATTGAAAAAAATTATTTCCTTTTTTTTCATTCAAAACAAATCAAAGTGAAAATCTGTCAGTCGTTGGGTAAGTTTCAAAGACTTATGGTCCCAAGTTAACATAACTTGGTGTGTTGTAAGTTTAATAATATAGTTACAATAAAACACATAAAAATTTTTATTTTTTTATTCATTCTACTAAGCTCTAAAATCTAACTTCATTCACTTGTATGGGTCAGAAATTCAACTCTATTATTACAGTTACAAGAAATAATAAAAAAAAATTTACTACTCGTAGAAATAAATCAAATTTTATTTTAAAAATTCTTTTAAATTGGAAAAAAAAAATGTTGTCCTTTTTCGTCATTGTATGTGACCGTTTTTTTCTCTTTTTTGTAAGTCTAATGAAAGAATTTTTTTATAACGTCGTTCAATTTAGTTGGATTCGTATGCGTATTTTTTTTGTTTTATCTCAACTAGAGACAATTTATTTCTGTGAGAATTTACAATTACAAAAACGAAAATAGTTTCTTTCAAAGCAAGAACACCATACATATAGTAATAAGACCCAAAATATGAATTATAGGAGTTGGGGTAGATTATTCTAAAATTTTATAATAACACTTTCTATGAGTAGAAAATTATATATATATAACATTCAGTTAGGACTGTATATATATTAAAAAGATTAACAAAAACTTAAAAAGATCAAAACAACTTTAGATAAATAACAGTTAAATATTATTTTGGATGCAAATGGTGATAGCATTGATCTAAGAAGAACACGATATAAAATTTTGACATAGTGATGAACGTATTTTTCAAATGTCTTCTACATAGGGGCATACAATTTATTACAATTCACCATATTTTTTTCAGTATAAGAAAATCTAATCCTAGAATATTACTTTTCAGTATTTGAAATTATTTAAATGATGAAATAGAATAGTTCTAATTATAGAAAAGTGAATATTTTGTGAACAGTCTATCATAAAATTGAAATTATAAATAACGAGATGATTTCGCAAAACTAACTTAAAATAAGCATTTGTGTAGGTTAAAAGACTCGAGTAGGCTCTCAGTACACAAAAGAACACATTTAGTTCTTGAGTTGAAGTCCTGAGCGAATTATATTATAATCTATGAAAATCATCCGGTCATACAATATAATGATTGAGGTACAGAATTTACATGGTCCATTATTTCATAATAATGTATAATATATTATAATGAATTTAAGTGTTAAGGAAAGTATAATAAATTTATTTGAAAGTATTATATATATATTATTCTGCATTTATCTGGATGCTTGTAAGTTCGACGGAATACTCCAACACACATACAAATTGTAATATGTATACAAATTGCTTTGGTACTATTTTTAACCCCTGTATACCATGCTGAATCTTTTCAGGGAAAAATACATTGCATGAAATATATTTTTTTAATTTAATGTTAGTCTTCTTCGTAAATAATAAGGAAAAATAAAAAATGATAATAATAATATAAATAAAACAAGCAATTTTTTTTATTTATAATAAGAAGGAAGTTAAAAAAAACATAATTCACTTATAGGTTACCCTTATTACTTAAAATTATACAAAATATGCATGTGTCTACTTTTTTTTTTTTTTGTAGTTATGATAATGATCATAGCATCATAGTTTTGCCATACCGTGTGCATTGCATGTACTATAGGTATATATACTCTAGCCAGAAATGTGATGCGATGAAGAGTTAAAATTGTCATTTATTTTTATTTTTTTTGTTTTTTGTTGTTGTTATGATAATGATCATAGCATCATAGTTTTGCGATAGCGTATGCATAGCCTGTATAGTACTATAGGTATATATATATACTCTAGCCAGAAATGTGATGCGATGATGAGTTAAAATTGTTATTTATTTTTATTTTTTTTGTTCATTGTTTTTTTTTTAATATATATATATATATATATATATCTATATGATATCTAAATTTATGATCGTATATAATATTTAATATGTATTACGGGGTTAGGTTTTGGTTCTGCTGATTTACACATAAAAACAATAACAACCTATACATTTTTAAAGAAATTAAATGAAATTTTGTACTATTATTTTTTATTTCTTAGCTTTGTAAATTTATAATTTTTAGGTATATTTGTTTTCTTCAAGTGTGTAGAAATCTATGTTGTAGAGAGTGATGAATTTTTTTAATGTAGTAAGTAGGTATATATAGGTATCGGTTAAACCATATTGATTGTTGTTCTTCTTTTTAATGTATGTTATAAGTAATAATTATGTATGAATTTTAATATGAACAGCTCGATAATGAATTTTTTGAAAAGAAATGAAATGAAATTTTAAATAACCGATCAATGGATAACTATTTATTTGCAGTAAATTTTTTTATTTTAATTTTTTCTCCAAAACGAGTTTTTACTTTATTCATCAAAATAAATATCATATGGACCTACAATATTATTGTTTTTTTATACTTATAATTTTATTTAATTTTATTTATTATTTTATTTATAATTGTTTTCGTTCAAAGTTGTGGTTCATTATAAAATATTATTTGTTCGCTATAAACGTTGACGCTAAGCTTACGCATCAAATGTTTTTGAATGTTAGCAGGATTAAGTTAATTTTGAATTAGACGATAAATTCAATGTTGGCAAAAAGGATCAGCTAAATATTCCTGCTAGAACAGTCTTACTTATAGTAATCGTTTTTACTGTATTATTATTCAAAAGGATATTATGTAACATTATGGGTCACTATTGGTTGTATACGAAAATTTCTTTTGAAATCAGTCTTCATTATTTTGTAATAAAAAGTAACTCTTGCGGTTTATTACTTATACCCATCAGAGTTTGAATGATACATTAAAAACATGAATAATACTTCATTTCATTTCTCTAGGTAAGTTTTGTACTGTATTATATATAGTATAGATTACAAACTTTTTCTATTTTAGATCAAACGATAGCTTTAGAAATTTTCCATCCAGCATAAACTTATGTAACATACATATATTTTTTTTATGCAATGCTCCTTGTCGTGCTTAATGTATGGTACTGCAAGTTTATACTATAATATTTCAAGTGTTTTATTTATCAACTAATTAAATGCAGAAAACTGAACTGCTATTGTCAGGAACTAAGCCTTCTTAAATAGAATAACTCCGTTTTATTTAATTTGTTACAAGATTATACTCTCAATTATTTTTTGTCATTTATTTTATCCCAATGACAAAGCGTAATGGACCAGGTCTAAACACACATAAAGCATTTTTTTGCTTCATCGAGAATCGAACCTGGGACCTTTCGGTTTAAATACAGGCGCTGTACATACTACATCATCCAGCGTGTGAGCAAGCAAAAAATTAAAAAGATTTTGTAAATTAAATACAGTTAGTTACATATAAAATAAACAATTAATAGCTCTAGCCTGCACTTCGAATTTCAAGGAAGTTTGATAAAAAATAGTACTCAATTTCATTTCAATTATACTTAGTACTATACTATTTTTTTTATTAAGTTATCGTAGACACCAACCACATATGTAATGAAATAATTTCTATATATAAAAAAAAATAAATTTAAATTTAATGCGAGGTAAAAAAAGAAACTCTGTCGTCGGTGAATTGCGGCAATTTGATAAATTAAAATTTTTGTTAATTTTGTGTATATACTACATGGGGTGAAATCGTAAATTGAAATTTCTAATTGAAAATTTGAAAAATTTTAAATTTCGCTCCGTCTCTTTTTAAATAACTATCATTTAAAAAAAATTATGATGCAAATCGGTTGTGAAAAGATATTTGTACCTACATTTTTCACTTTTGTCGTTTGAAATTGTGTGTTACAACGAATTGAATCATCAGTATATGTATGTGCGTGTCATCACTTAAGCAAAATTTTACTGTTGCCAACTAAGACCGATAAAATCGGAGAGAGTGAAAACACAACAAAAAAAAATTCGTTTTAGCTATTTTGAATTTTGGTATTATTTTTGTTTATAATTTTCCGTATAATTTTTTCTTTGACACTGAATTTAGATTAGTTAATTAATTTTTTTTATTTTTTATTTATGCACTAATTTTTTTAGTTAGTTATTTAACTCTTTATTATTTAAATTTCTCTTTTCTTTAATTAATTACAGACTCTAATTTCACACAACAGCATAATATTCAGCAGAGCTATTCGCAATTTATAAAGCAGTTGAACACAATAGCAAAAAAATACGATGGAAAGAAACTTATTATATGCTCAGACTCCATAAGCAGCCTGCTGTCTATGAATACCTATAACCCCAAACACTCATCAACGGTAAATCAAGGAATTGGTTCAAGAGAGTAGAAACGAATTTGTATTCCTGGCTATGATAGCTGGTTATGTAAGTATCTTTGGGAATGAAATAGTGGAAAAATTGGCAAAAGAAGCACCACTTGAAGAACACGATAATGACACAGAGTATATTACGTGAACTATGAAGAAGAAATAATTAATAAAGTTTGTTGGACACACATAATCAAAACTGAAAAAATGTTCCCGATTCGAACAACTTGTCCATTATAAAATGGCTATTTTGTAGTATTTTTTTTTGTATTAGGCCAAAATAATAAGATAAGCATATTAACTGCCTTCGCAGAATTTTAGCCATATAAAGATAAAGGAAAAAAAAAAGAATAGTAAAAAGTAATAAACAAAAAAAATTACAAAATAATTTGAATAGAATAAAGTAGAAGAGTTAGTACACACATTTACGGACAGTAGGTTAAAAGATCTATTCTATTTAGTTTTATTTAAAAATTATGTAAAATATTAATTGACAATAAATAAAACATTTAAAAAAAAAAAAAAAGGTTAAAAGATATTTATTTACTCGTCTCTTAAAAATTTCTAAGTTATATGTTTGGGGGAACACAAAAAATGACAACGTGTTCCATAGTTCAAAACTTTGTTTGATGAAACAATTTGTTCCGGTTCGAAGAGACTCTCCTACAAACTTGTGAGCGAGGACTGCCTTGCGAGTATTACATTGAAATGGTTGTTTTTTGAACATAATACTTTTAATTTCGTCAGAGCAATTACCGCACTGATATTTATCAAATACAATTACTGCTCCTACTCTACAACGATGCCTTTGTGATGTTAGGTGTTGTGCAACATCTCCATTATTAGCTCGTTTTTGTACCTTATCTAGGTGGTGTAGGCTGATACAATGTGCACTGCCCCAAATATGCGATAGAATATCTGACGTTGATTGCTTTTGATTTGCTGATTTGAGGCAAATTTGGGTCTTTGAAGCATTAAATTTTACCCTAATTACACTTCCCCAGTCATGTAGTTTTTGAAGGTCACTATTTAGAGAACAAAATATGTTATTTTGTTTATTCGGTGAACTGAAGTAAACTGAAATATATAATATATAATGCCTATTTTAAGTATATAAAATTTGAAGCCTGATAGTTTGACCTTAATTTGGTGTAAACTCTTTATAAACAAATTTATAAATAAATAAAATGATAATCATAAATTCTTTTTAATTCGAACAAAAAATGAAATATAAAAAACGTAAATAAGGTAAATATAAAAGTTTTAAAAACCCTCTATACCCTCTATTTTTTAAATATTAAATACAAAGCTTTCAATAATAAATGTAATGACGTAAGTCACCAAATAAACTTAAAACAATAGTGTTTATTTAAAAAGATAATTATAAACTTCAAAATAAATTGATTGCCAATTTCTCAAAACAACACAAAAATTAAATTTCCTATTAAAAAAATGTATGCAACAATTTAAGTAATAAAAAAATAAAGTAGAACTCATTTTAAGATTTATAAAATTAATAAACTAATTCAAATCATAATAATTGGATCATTTTCATGACTGAGTTGAAAATTTTTTTCTTTTTAAATTGTCATTACAATAAAGTACGACAGATAACATTTTATATTATTATTATGTACATACATTCCATAATTAATTTGCCATACATTCCATAATTAATAAAGAAGATTTTTCAATTATTCAATATCCCTTTTTTTGTTGTTGATTATTATAGTAGTAAAAGAATCCATCTACATGTTATTATAAGTAATTAGAAAAAAAAAAAGAAAAACGATGAACTCATTAGTAAAATTAATACAAGAAAAAAAAAATTTTCTTGTGAATTTTTCTTTGAGTAAAATAATATTTTTTATTTCTATGCTACAAAAAAGGATTCAACTATGTAGGTATGAAGTTCCTGGAAGGAAAATCGAAAAACTTAATTTGTGACTAAATATATGATGTCTGATTCATTAACATGATAATATTATAATGTTACAAGCCCAAAAGTAAAAAAATTGGTTTAACCATAAATTTAAATTACAGTCGAACCCGCATAAGATCAACTCTCATAAAAGCACAGACCGTTTATATTCACAAAATTTTCAACTCAGAAAAATCCGTATTCGTGCTCGGTTAATGGCAACTCCTTTAATTTCACAACCTGCTTAAAATCACAATTTTGTTCTTATGAAAATGTCTAATCCCACTTAAAATGCCTCGCTTATAACCAAATGAAATTGTCAGTCATAAAAATTTAAGAACAAAATTCAGAGGAAAGATTCTTAAACAAAAGAATTTTCTGTCAATTTTTTGTGTGCACCTCTAGGTGAATATTTATAATAAATTTGTTCTAGAATTAACCCTATGATTTTTATTTCTTTTAGAAATATAGAATATACCCTATGGATTTTGTGTTGCAAAATTCAAATTAGACGTTTGTTTTTCATTCTAGAAGAAGTTCGTGGTTTATAAAGAATTTTTCAAAAAGTTTTTGTTATTTTGAAAATAAGTAAAAATATTTTTGAAAGAAGTGTTTTACACTTAAAAACAGAGCAAAATGTTTTATAAATATGTATTTATTTCTAGAAATATCATCAAAAAGAAATGCATCTCTTAATATAAAACAAAAATTGCAAATTATTGAATCAATACAAAAAGATAATAAAACAAGGAAAGAAGTAGCGGCTGAATATTGTTGCGATTTATCTACAATTTCAAAAATTTTAAAAAATAAAGATGGCTTAAAACAAATTGAGCTGCAAAACTTAAATCACAAACAAAAACGTATTAGAAAAGGAAAAAATTAAAATATAGGTAAGGCATTGTATCTATGGTTTGTCGGGATAATGGTAAGAAACGGCGTAGTAAATGGTCCTTTACTAATGGAAAAATCAAAGGAATTCGCGAAATTGCTTAAAGTGAATGATTTTGAGCCAACCAATGGTTGGCTTCACCGTTGGAAGAGAAGATATGATATTAGTTTCAAAAAACTTTGCGGAGAAAAGGTAAATGCAAACTTTGAAAGTACAAATTCCTGGACTAGAGATACCCTTCCAACTCTTTTGACAAACTATCTACCTGAAAATATTTATAATGCTGACGAGACTGCACTTTTTTATAAGGCTTTACCATCAAGTACAATGTGCAAAAAAAAATTACAAAGCTTGTGGTAGCAAATCTCAAAAGGCACGAATAACACTCTTCTCTTTGTTTGCAATTCAGATGGAACAGACAAAAAAGCATTTGCAATTGGTAACGTAAAACGGACACGTGCTTTCAAAGGAAAACAAATTCCAATAACATATTACTCTCAACCTAATGGCTGGATGAATAATGAAATATTGGCAAACAATTTTAAAAGATTTGGATAAAGAATTTTCTAAACTCAACCGCAAAAACATAAAAAAAGACTGAAAATTACTAAAAATGTTACTAAACCTCCCTTGGTATCACAGTACAGTAGATATCCATTTAAAATCCAAAAGTACGACGATAACAGACAAAATTACTTTTAGAGTTAACAAATTTATTACCAACTGCTCCAGCTCCGAAAACATCTTCTTAATTAGACAATTGGTTGATAATTACTAAATGTAAATAAATTGTGATTGTTTGCTTCAGTTGTTTCTTTTTTTTTTTTTTTTTTTTCGTTTTCCTCGTTTAGCTATAAATTAGTTTGAGCCTAGTCATAAGTTTTTAAGTAAAATTTTTAAAAATGCAAGTAGTCACAAGGTTTTTGTAATTTTCCACCATTTTTCCTTGTATCAATTAAAATAAATTGTAAATCAAACAACAAATGTAAGGCAAAATAAAGTAGAATAAAATTAAAACTCGTATCTGATAAGATAATAATGATCTAAACTCTAACTTATACTTAAGAAGACACTGTCAATATAAATTATGTATCAACAAATTTTGGAAATAAACTATCTATCTATCAACCGCAAAAATTTTATTATTTGTTGATAATGCTAGATGTCATAGCATTCTTAACTTAAATCTTAATAATATAAATGTTCACTTTTTACCCGCAAATACCACATGACTATTACAGCCTCTTGATCAAGGTATTATTCGTAGTTTCAAAGCCAAATATCGAACTTCAATTATGAGAAAACAATTACTAGCTCTTGAACTAGGAAAAAGTATACAAGAGTTTTCAAAATCTATTACTTTACTTGATGCACTCATTATGACAAATCGTGCCTATAAACTTGTTACAGCACAAACTATCAAAAATTGTTTTAAAAAGTTCGGTTTTGGTGGCAATCTAGAGGAAGATATAATATTTGAGGATATTCTAACTGAATTACAAATTCCTGATAAACATTTTATAAATTTTGTTAATTGTGATGAAAGTGTTGATTGTTATGGCAATAAAGCAGAGAACGAAATAGCTAAAGCTATATCTAAAGATGATGAGGTTCTAGAAATTAATGATGAAAATGATATTTCAATCACTGTTGAGAAAACGATATCTCGCACCGATGCGATAAATTCATTCAATATTTTAAAAATTTATTTTGAAAAAAATAATATTGAAGCAGATTCTGCTTTAGAAGACATCGAAATAAAAATTTTTAATATAGTCTTAATGAAGCTAAAACAAAAAAATATTTTAAATTATGTACATGTTTTATAATAATCTATATATAATTCTTCGCCGGTGTCAGCATGTACCGTTATAATTTTTTGTTTGAAAGAGAAATATTGTTTCTGTTTCATGCATACATTTTGTTTTTAACATAAATTAAGAAGTGAATTTATTTGCAATCAAATTGAAAGAAATTTTTTTCTTTCTTTCTTACACCTCATCAAGAATGCCTTTAATATAGGAGAAAAAAAATCAAACTTTACTCAAATTGATTTAAATGAAATCGGTACACATTTTTTCTTATTTTCTTTTGTTGTTTTTCTTCTTAACACATCATAGTAGAAAAGAATATTCTTTAATTAGAAGATATGCACTGGGGAAGTCAAGATTCCATTTACAAAAAAACTCAATTAGTTAAAGAAGCAAAAAACTATTGTTTTTCTTATGTAATAAGTTGTGAGAAAGAAGGAGTGCGATATAAATGATTTAAAAAGCCATTTAATTTTTGAAATTTAATTTTAAATAGCTCACGGGCCACGGGAGAAGAGATTTCTAATGTACATGGTCGTCTGAAATCAACGTATTAAATTTATTAGGGTATGAGAGTAAAGAAATTTTGAATGATTGATTTTTTACAGGTACCTACATAAAATAATATTGGTTTCAAAAACATATCTTATTTCTTAAACATCATATTATTTTCTTTTATTGTCTTATAAGGGAAGTAAAATTTTTTTTTTATTTCAAACAGATTATAATTGATGTATTTTTAATATATAAATTTTTTCAGGTATTGAGCCAGGTAGTTAAAAAGAATACCAAGAACCAATCGTTTTTTTTATGAATGACTCGATTCATTTTTATTTCCTTCAAAATTAAATTTTGACATTTAATAATCAATGATAATTTATTAATTATTAATAATATTAGAATTTATAAATAGGAAAGAAATTTGGAATATTATTAATGTGAATAAATAATGTTTTTTATTACTATGCATTTTTAAATGTAACACATCTCGATATTTGTTCGATAATTTTTTTCCCACTTTGTGTTTTCAATTTTTATCTCTCTCTCCCAAATTAAATTCTTATTACTTTCTATTTCTTACAATTTTGGAAATCGACTAGAAAAATGGTAACCATGAACAAATTACAAAATTTTATTCCAGTGCATTTTCTTATTAATGGATCCTTTACCTACTATCCTTTGATAGTAGATGCGTGTGCGGCTTTATATTATATAATAATTTATTTACATAATCTTTCCCCTTTTTATTTCAATCTACTGAGAATTGTTTTTGTTTTATGGATACATTTCTTTAACCCAAGCGAAAGAGAAAAGAAAAAATAACAACAAAAAAATCAAGTAAATGTCGAATTAGCACGTAATTCTTTCTGTTTCCTCCCCTGCTAAAACAAAATGGATTAAAAATATTTAGAAAAATAACAATAATTTCAAAGCTATTGAATACATTCTTATTTACTTGAAAAATATATTTTAAATAATTTTTTGACTACATTGATTAGCGTAAGTTATTACGTATTTTTTTATGAAAAATAATCAAAAAAACTTTAATCAATTTATATAATCAACTACATAAGTGTTGGCATAAGTGTTAGCATTTAGAGCAACGTTTACACATAAGATTTAAATAAAAAACAATGATTTTAAATATATAGAAATTAAAAATTATAAACAAATAAAATAAAAAATAAAAAATACAAGAAAATGAAAAAAAAAAATTATCTATTAAATTTTTAAATAAATAAAGAATACAATTAAGAAAAAGTTGAAAAAATCTTATAAATGTAGGTAGTTTAGTATCTACTAATTGTTATTATCAATACTATTATTTTTAACAATCAATATAACAACAAAAATAATCAAACACAACAAAAGTTTAACAAATGACAAGAGTCGATTTCGATTTAAAGGAAAAAATTAGTTTCCAGCATTTTTTGTTTCAAAAAAGTTTGATGATAATAGGATAATATTCTATTTTTTTCATTAAACAAAGTCGGATGTCAAAATTTGTGGAACAGGACAATCAAACTTTCAATAGTACAAACTAAATCTTGATGTCTAAACGTTACCTAATCGTTAGTACCTAATGTTAGTGGTTTTTTATTTGTAAATTAAGTTTACTTTATTTCTAATATTTTAGTGTTTTTTATTTAAAAAAAAAAATAAACAGTATAGATAAATAATATATGTACCTATATGTAATATATGAATATATCCTATATCTATTTATTGATATTTGATATTGTAGTCTTTTGTATTTTAAAATAAAAAAAACAGTAGTTTTTAATTTTTTGGTTTTCCTCATTTATAAAAAAAAAAAAACAGTAAGACGCAAATTTCCCGTCCGAGCTGCCTTTGCAATGACCATCAACAAAGCGCAAGGTCAAACTCTCAATAAGGTTGGTATTTTACTTGATGCACCAGGTTTTTCACATGGACAACTATATGTCGGGATTTCGCGCACTACTGGGAATATAAATCATTTGAAAATTGTCACCGAAGAGAATAGAACTGTTAGAAATATAGTTTTTAATGAAATATTAGTTGATTAAATATTTCAATCTATATCAATCCAATTATATAGTCTGTCTGCTAATCTACTAATTTAACTAAAGTATCAAATATTGAATGCTCTAATTTTAATTTTTCACTATATATAACGGTAGCAAATAGTTACGTAGTTACGGGTAACTAGTCTTTATAAACATCTAAACCTCATCAGCTTCTCATTAGTTAAAAAAAATTATAAATTATGTTTGTTATTTATTGGTTAATATATTTTTATGTGTATGTGTACCTAAAATACCTATTTTTTTTTTTATTTTTAATGAGCCAGGAATGCCTAATTTTGTTACTTTTTTTAAATATGTATTTTTGTTTTATAACTGAATAAGATGAAAACTTTTATTTCAATGTTTGGTATTTGTTTTAATTAAATGTTTTAGCTATTGATCCTCAGGGAATTTTTCAGACAAATTCACATAATGTGAAATAATACGAGTAGCGTTTATTTTCAGAAACCGGTTAAAATCACAAATTTTTGGAAAATTTACAATGTGATTTTATGCGGGTCCGACTGTAATTATCAAAAATTAATCTGACATTGAATAACTGTAAAAATAGTTTTAAAAAATTTAATAAATCTCTTATACTCATATAATATTACACATATTAAATCGGTAACAATAATTAATTTAACTTCAAGCAGTTGCAAATCTTATCTTTTGTTCGACGAATTATTTTGTTTTTGGTTCATAATGTGCTAGATATGAATATAACCAAAACAAAGAGAATAAAAAAAGGATATTCGAACCTTCTAAGCCCTTTGAGAAAATAAAATTTAGTTTGAAAAAGAAACATTTTTTTGAGACGATGATCTTAATGAAAATTTTATATACTGCATTTATCTTGTACTTTGCCTACCTTATTATTATTATTATTATGTTTTTCGTTTTATGTGTATAATTTTTAATACATTTGTTGATTAATTTCACAAAACTTTGTTTTAAAAAAAAAAAATTAAATAAAATTTCCTTTTCAAGAAATTTCATCTTTTCTTGCTTCTTTCTTTTCTTGCTACATAATACCGACATATGTGGGTAATAATCGTTTTGTATGAGAAATTCAGAAAACAAATTCTGAAAAAAAAATAAACAAAAATATAAATAAAAAATTTTGAATATTAATTCAGAAAAACTGGAAAATAATTGAAAATATTGGAAAAAACAAAAACAGAAAAAGAAATTGATTTCACAAAGAACATTATTTACAAAATGAAAATCTCATTGAAGCTCATTGAATATTATTTTATTTTTCAGTTTAAAATCTCTTTTCATATAATATTCGACATGTTTTTCAGAATTTGTAAATCTGATAATATTTTAGAATGATTATACTATATTAATTTATGATTGGTACCTTTTCTAAGCTGTTCTCAAACTTTTATGAATTACATTCAGCGACAATTATTTAAAGTCATATGCTTTATTTTTTTGTTAAATTTTCCAATTATACTATAGCAAACTGTATTTACTGTGTTTACAAATGTAAAGTTATTTGATAATATTTCAATTGGTTTTGAGTAGTTTCGATTTTAATTTTCAAAAGTTGAATATGTCGAATATTATTTGTTTTTAAAATTTTACAAATGCCAAGACTATCGGATGAACCATACTTAATTACCTTTACACACACACACAAAAAAATAGATTAGTCATTTCAACTAAAACAAATTAGTTAATTGGGATAACATCTTCAACAAAAAGATTTAACAAACATGACACAATATACAATACAGCATACAAAACGTATAATGAATTACCAGTTGAGATCAAAGAAACTGCTCAAATATCTAAATTCAAAAGTAAAATTAATGATTATTTTCATCAATTAAATAATAGTAATAATACTTAATATTATATAAAAAAAATCATATTTAAATATCTTCTATAAAAAACAAAACATTCCTTATTTTAAAATTAAAATTGCACTGAATTAAAACTTAATTAGTTATAATTATAAGTAAAATTGTAAAAAAATAAAAACACTCTGCACGAGCAATGGAGCTCATTTGAGTAAATAAATGAATAAATAAATAAATAAATAATTTCACTTTAGGATAATTAACTAAAAAACTAGAACTTTTATCAATTTTTTTAGTTTTTTCGAATTTTTTCTTTAGTTAAATCGTCTAATTTAAAATAGTTGAATATAATATTTAGAAAATTCGAAGATTTGACTATTTCTTTTGGTAAACTGCCAAATGAAATAGTTATAAATTTTTATTAAATTTTACCAATACTTTTACCTAGCTAGATAATGATTATTGTAATAACATGAGAATTACCTAAACCTATCCGTCTTATTTAAACTAGTTAATTATTATATTTAGAAAATGTGAAAATTTGTCTATTTCATTAGATAAATTGTCGAATGAAATAGTTGAATATAATATTTAGAAAAAATATATTTATTTATTTCTGTTACTGCATCCAATTAGCTTCTTCTTAACATTTATATAGTTACAACGTGTTTTGTTGATCGGTTTGGTATATGAATAAATTGGCTTCAAATATATAAAAAAATTATAGTTACAAGTGTTTTTTTTGTTTTATTTAAAAAAAATATATATATAATTTCTAAAAAAGAAAAGGTAATTAAATTTAAAAAATGAATATGGATATTTCATAATTTAATTTCATCAAAGAGTTCAAATCATGTGCTAGTTCTATTACATCAAGAAAAAACATAAATCTCAGTTTATCTGTCCACATTCAATTAAATTTTGCATCTCAACTACTTAAGAAAGCTGATGCTGCTACTAAACTTCAAACCGAATTTATAAATTTAATTAATATAAGTAAAAAAAAAAATATTAACTAATCGTTAATGAACCTTTTGACGTATCTGCATTTAAAAATATATAAATTATCCAGTGATAAAACTATAATAAATAATATGTTAAATAAATAGAAAGTAATTAAAATTGAATGTACCACGACTGTATATCGAGCTGTCTATTTAGTACCGCTACTTGTTTTCGATTTTCATATATATTCATTGATATTCATAATATTTCTCCGTACTTTTTTCATGACAATTGATCGTTGGCTTCTAAATTCACATTGATAATCTCGTAGTGTTTCGTCAGCTGAATAAGCTTATCTGGAAGATATGATATTGGATAATATTTTCCAAGTACAACTTAGTAAAAATATACTTTATTGCTGCTGCATGTTATTCTGTTTCCTCTTTTGTTAATTTGACGGACTTTCCACTTCTTCAAATTATCTTCTTGCTCGTGTTATTTCACTGTCTAAAGTTGTCATTATTAATGACTCCCACGTAACATTTTATTGTTATAAAAACAAAATTAGTGCTAAAAGACTTCTATATGACTCCCGATAAGCACTAAAGGTGTTATAATGATGTTTTTATGGGAATATTGTGATTAATATTGCTATAAGAATGTTTTTATAGCAATTGGTAGAGTTGTTATAATGGGATTTTCCGCAAGTGATACAGCAATGTTTTTATAAATCTGAAAGTGCGTAATCCTATATCAAGAGTTAAAGTGTTGTTATAAGAATAGAATTGCTAGAATAGCAGTAGAGGTGTTATTATTTTACTGTATTCCTATAATGTTACTAATAAGCTTACTGTAGCTTTTAGATAAATATTTTGCGACGGCCATTATTTTCTACAAATATGGTAAATTTTTTTTAAATAAACAAAAACTAAAAAGTTTTATTTTGCATTCTTTTCACAAAAATATCATTTTTACTTAAAAGAATAATTATTTAAATATCAAATTTGATGTTATGCATTAATTAACATACATTATTAAATATTTTAAAGATGCAATTTAAAAATATATTTTCTTTTATTTAATTAAAAATTGGTTATTTTTGAAGGGCAATGTATTTTTTCGAAATATTTTTATAATAAATGTCAATAAAATTTCATTCCCAGCCAAATTTTGCAATTTGGTCAATATAATTATAAATATTAATACAATTATTTTTGACCGAAACAAATTATTTATTAGTTAGACATTTTTTATTTTATTAACTAATATCTATCTCCCTTTCTCAGGAAATAAATAGAAACTCCATAAAATTATTATTTGAAAATAAAAAATAATATACCTTTCCCACTCTCGCATAACATAAATAATTTCAAATGAATATCATTTCAAAATAAAAACATATACACTAATACATGTATACTAATCCTATAACAATATTACAGCCCTTGCTTCGATGCCTTATAGGATTCTCAATTTTAATGCTATAACGTATTTATAACCTTTCGCAGCAAGTGCGGAGCACTCAAATTACAACTAATACTGCTATTAGAGTGTTTATAATAGTGTTATAAAAGTGCGCAAGAGTCTTATAGCGATAAAATTGTTACGTGGGCTCTGCTGTATGTAATGTAATCTGTTGCCATTGTTGTCCATTGTGTCTAATGTTTAATAGCTCATCGAATCTATTAAATTACAATCTATTGATAATATCTTTATTTTCCGGGAGTTATATAACACTATCACCGCACCTATATATACGTTTGTTTGGAAGCCTATTGCCGTTTCTTTTATACTGTTTTTCATGTCACCTTGATGACGTTCGCTCTTTATATTTATTTTAGTTTCTAACAAATATCTAATACATTTTTTTTTTAACTTGTTTTATCAATTATTATCCTGTTATTAAATATTTTTAAAATATGAACTTGCAAAAAGTGCCTCTTTATAAATATCCTGAACTGTATATTCAGAATCTATAAAGATATCTACAAGTTCTTATTAAAATAATCTCATTTATTTTAATGAAAATCATTTTAGTTTCTTTTTTTTCTGTTGTTGCATGCATAAAGTTTTTCACAAAAAGGTTTCACATGAACATATCGTCTTCAATGTTCAATGAATAAAATCACCATAGTTGCATCCATAAGATACATCTAATATATAGAATTTGCAATAAATTTAATAAGAAAAACCTTGAATACTTCATATTTTATAATAAATGTCCCATATTTTTTTATTTTTTTTTTTTTTGTTGTATTTTTATTATTATGTGAACACAAATAAAAAGGAACTGAAAAAAAGAGGACGTAAAAGATTATGAAGAAAAATATGAATAAGAAACTCTATAGGAAATTGGAACTAAAAAAATATTAGTTTGCATTTTAGAATGATAAATTTTCACATTTTCATAAAATTAATATTATTTAAGACAAATTGTCAAAAAAGAAATTATAATTGAATTTTATCAAAAGTTAGTCATACTACAGGATGATTTTTATCAATTGTGGAGTAGCGTTAAGTACCTACAGATAACTATAGTCAATAAAATCTAAAGAAATAAATTCGAAAGATACTGCGTTTTATAGTTCGCAGTTTGAACTTGAAAACAAACTTTTGACTACAGCTTAAACAAATATATGGAATATAAACGTTAACATTGGTATAATAGGTGGCTATGGTATAAAGACTTTTTTGGAACTAAATCTTGGAACTAAAACTCTTAACTTTTTTCGAAACATTTTGGAAGGTTTTCAATCTTTAACTTGGCATTTTCAACCAACAATTCATTGTATTCAAATTCAAATAAAAATTGTTTTATATTAATTCTATAAGTATTACATCACGCTATATTCTCCTAGAACATGATATTTCGAAAACACCATATTCACGATCGAAAACAACGATATTTATCTTTGGCAATCGTCATAATTCCAAATCACGTACGGTACAAGATCCTCAAACTAAAACGGTGCTAGATTCTTAAATGGTTCCTGAAATAGTTTATATATAAAAATAATTAACGCCTTATAAATTGCTTTAGAAAGCTTCCAAGGTTAGTTATGTAAACTGAAAACCCAAAGAAATGTTAAAAGAAACCAGTTTTCTTCAAAAAATTTGGGATTAGAAACCGTTATGAAATCATTTGTAGAAAGAAACCGTTTTGAAATCATTTGTAGATATTATTAAGGTTTTTGATGAAAGACAATCAAAAATACGTTGAAATTTTACTGTTATTAAGTTTACACGTAATTTCCATTTAGATTTTCTGATTCAGAGGCAGACCGAATTTTTCAGATTTTGTTTCATTAAACCTTCTTGATAGTGACAGTATTTGGGGTAGTTAGATTAAAGTACAGTCTAATACAAGATTATGCTAAAAGATCATCACTAATTATTCACTATGAATACTTCAAAATAATTAAACAAATTACCAAAATCTGAGATCTCTATCATTGAATATTTTAAATATAGAAAAAATAGTAAGCTTAATTATTATAAATACATGCGATGTATATTAAAATATTTTCAAATTCAAAAAATTTTCATTATTTAAGGAATTTTTAATAATATGCATACATAAATGTACAAAAAAAGTCATGCATGAGTAAACGGAATGCTCTTGTGATTTTTCTATTCCTTGATCAAATTTTTAAACAGAACTAATATACGTATATATATGGTAGGTACATCAGTACTGTCACCATCATACAACGCATAGACAATTCAAGAGAAAAACAGAAAGTAGAACAATTTTCGTATTATTTTCATTTGAAAATGCAATGTTCTGGAATATCCTTGAAAACATATGAAAAAAAAAAACAAAAAAAATGTATTCACAAAGAATTTATAGCAAGGATGAAGTAAGAATAAAAAAAAGAAAAAAATGTAGTTTTTTTTCAGGAAGGAAATTGTACCCTACTTCCTTAAAAATAAATCCATCGAAATTTAACCAAATTTTTTGCTTATTTTAATCCCACCCATCACCCATATTATCTCTTCACAGTTTGGTTATTTTACTTTTGAATTATAGAAAATTTGGCAAAAAAGAAAAACTGAATTCAGAGATATTATGACGAAAACAAATATCAGACAAATCATAAAGCGAAATATATGAGAAATTATATTTGGAAGGATGCATTTTATGTGTTTTTAATCAGTTATTTTTTCTTCTTCTTTTTTTTTTTTTGTTATTCTCTTTAATATCCATGAGAATGAATTTGAATGTAAAAAATATATTGATATAATTCATAACTTTGAAATATTTATATAGAAATGAACATAGGTATATATAAGAATTTAATATTTTTTTTTTTTGTAAATGACTGTGATCTATATTATTATAATATATTCAGTCAGGGTCATATTATAAGTCCAAAAATTAGAAACTAACCTGCATTAGAAGCTTCATTTCTAACAAAAATAAATAAATAGATAAATGTATTAATATTGTTACTTTGTTGGAATAAATTTAATTAAATTAAAGAACCACCAAATATGATTAACATTTAATTTCTATACCTTGTCCTTATCTTATTAAAAGAAAATTAAAAGAAACCCGTTATTTTTCAACATAAAAAAAAACTTCTCAACTAACACAAGCAATTTAAGTGACACAAATAAACGTTTTACTGTCATATTGCTTTAATCATTCAATTTTGTTAATTTGGAAACTTCAAGCCTTTTCCGGAAATGTTAAGAAAGTTCATTCAATGTCTAATTTTATATCAAATTATTCTCTATAGTTATAACTCAAGTGAAATTTGTAATTTAAATTTTTGTGATTTACTCAGAAAAGTTTTTTGTAAATCCAAAAATTTAATTCAATTTATTAAAAAAGCTTAATTAATTAAAATAATTAATGGTTTTAAAGAAAGAATACAAATACAAATACGATATTGTATATTCTACATGATGCCCAGGGTGTGCTACATGCCCAGGGTATCCTACATGCCCAGAGTATGCTACATGCTACAGCGTATGATGTAAGAACGCAAATATTCTGATTATAATATGTAGCAAAATATATCTAAAGCGAAGAGAAAAATCAGATTGAATAAGGATCAAAATCTGATGAATCGAATTTCGATAATCGACCTTTTGATGGTGAATGTTGTAGTTAGTTGTTATTGAGTTATAAACATACTATAAAAGCACATTGTAATATACTAAACGTTATAGTTCCATTTACTATGAGCTCAATTATTTACGATGGTAGAAGGTAATAATCGTAGAAATATATAATTTCGAAAAAATAGTTTTAATTTGAACAGTTATTATTTATTCGCTTCACAAAATAACGTGAAATCTGGATTTTTTTTATTTTATTTATATGTTATATACTAATAAAATTAATAATAATAAAAACACAAACAAACAATGAAAAACGCTTATGATTTAACAGAATTTCTACAAAGAAAAACGAACGATAAACAAACAAATAAAATTCGAATTATTGAAAAACAGAAAAAATGTATAGGTATTATGCAAAATATTTTTATTGAATTCATTTTTCATAATTTACGGAACTTTATTTTTAAAATTTTTTTACTTTTTTTATTAAACTTTTGTAGAAAAATAAATGATTAAGCGGAAGTGGAAAAAAATGAATATTTGTTTTAAGATTCTTTTATTTGTGAAAAAGGATTTAAATTTAATTTTTATTAGAATAAAATTAATTAAAACAAAATGATAGAAAATTACTATTGAGCTATAATTGGCGCACTTGTGAATAAAGAAAATTTATTATTATTAAAAAAAAAATTTAAAATAAAAAATTAATAAACCTGAAATTCTCTAAAAATTGAAATTTTAATAAAAGCAAAATTATCATCAATACGAAAACAAAGCAAATGTTAAAATTTTTAATTTAATTTAATATTTTTTTTTAATTAATTTCTTTTTGTGTTAACATTATTATTATTAATTATTGTATCCATAGTAAATTCAATTGTCAAATATATTATAAATCTATTCTGGTTATTTAGAGATGACATAATTCAATTGTTCAAAATAAATTATTACATTACTACTATACGCAATTAGGTTCTGGAATTCAGTTGGAAATAATCAACGTACTTTGGTAAACATGTTTGTTCTTAAGATGAACATTTAAGACATTGCAATAATGAATAACCAAATATATTCAAATGTATGAAAACAATGATAGAAATTTTCCTAGAACTCTAATTAACTGTAATTAAATTTGAGATTTTTTAAATTGATTAGTTCGAGCTTGAACTTAACAAAATTCCTTATATTTATATAATTTACTATAGTATAATGCCATATCAAGCTAATCAAGCAAAGTTTGGTGCAATTTAAAAAAGTATGCACATTACAACTCAAAACACCAACAACCATGTAAAGTATATATAATATATATAATTTTTTATTATTATTGCTTCGTTTTTAATTTGTTATTTATTTCGTTTTTAAATCAAACAAATTACAGATTTTTAAAAACCATCCATCATCAATCAATCAATCCTTAAAAACAAGAAGTTGCTTGTGTACTTGTGTAGTTCGTTGGTGAAACGATGAATTATTAGGCTCTCAGAAAAGAAGAAAAAGAAAACATTTGTTTTTTTTAATACAATTATAACAAAATACATACAATATATAAAAGAAGAATCTTGCAAAAAAAACAAACACAACAACAACAACATCAAACAAAATTTGAAATTCTCATTCCACAATTCACACTTGCAGCAAATATTACATTGAGGCGTGGTTTCTATATCCTAGGACTGGGTAGGGTAGTGGGTAACTGCACACACATATGTATTGAAACAAATAAAATTAAGCTCTTTTTATTATTTTATCGTGTATCGATTTAGGGTTGCCACTTAACAAAAACTTCATTTAAATTTCTGAAAAAATGTAACTTGGAGAAAATGAAATATTTCAATATTAATATTTGAATATATTCGGATCTAATTTTTTGAATTCACAGATTTTTCAACTCTTTTCAAATTCAGTTTCATTACTTAAATATAACAACAAATGTCAACTTGGCAATATGTTTTGAAATTTTTTTTATCTTTTCAACTTCAGTTTCAGTACTTAAGTATAAAAAAAACAATGTCAACTTTAGAATATTTTTTGAAGAAAAATTATTTTGTTTAAATTTTTTTAGAATATTGAAAAAACATTGATTTTAATATTACATTTATAAAATATATAAATTTAAAAAAAAGTATATCGCTTTATAAAAAAAAGGTATTGTTGGACCTAAGTGGCAACCCTATAATAAATTATAATATAATAATTGAAATAATAAAAGGAAGAGTAGGCATAGAGTAGACTAAAATGAATTAAAAAAAAGTGTTTACATACACATATATAATACCTATGCTTATAACTGGAAACAATTATGACACATATAAGCGATTTTGATACCCATAGACTGACTAATGTGTAAAATTAAAATCGGAATTGAATTTTTTTATATAAGTATGCATAAGTTAGAAGAGAAGTATTCTATCAATTCGATTCTGAATGCACATATGTATGCACAAACCTCATTTAGGTGGTACAGTACATTATATAATAAAGGTCAATTATAGGTACTGTGCTGTGGTGTTCTTTCAGTAAATTTTTTATTTTCATTTATTTTTATACCCGAATTTTTATTATTTTATTCATATAAAAAAAACTTTTTTAGGAAATAGGTAGGTAAATATCAATTTATGTACACCTACATATGGTCATCATAATTATTTTGTTGGTTTTTATAATGAAAAAATAAAAAGGATAAAATAAAAAAATGAAAACAAACAAATTTCGTATTTTTTTTAACTTTCTTGATTTATCAGCAAGAGAGATATTGCGTCGTTGGTTCATAAAACAATACTAATAGGAGAACAGCAGAAAACAAGCAAACTAATTCACAAAATCAGAAAAATTTGAAAATAGGAATATTTATATATGCATATATATATATAAATATCATATTAAGCTCTTATATCTTTCTCTTTTTTGCTTACGTTTTTTTTTTGCAACCGTATACCAGACCGAGAAAGGTGTTGCATGAATGGGTTAGCAAATTTTTAATTCAGTTTTTTTGTTTATTGTTATTTTTTTTATTTACACAAGAAATAAAAGGAAAGAAGTAAAAGGAAACCTCCTTTTTATATTATTTTTATTTAATACACGTCTAACTAAAATTGAGATGGAATTTTTTTCTGTGTGAGTGCAACATAATTTTTAAACTATTCCAATTTGGTCAGTTTTACAATTTGATTTGTTTTTATTTTTTTGTAAAATGTATATGATGAAAAAAAAAATGAAAATAGAAATATTTTATCCATATAAGTACATGTGTGTGTAATAATATAATAATTGATAATAAATGATATAGACATTGATATAGGTACACCAAAAATATGAATTAAAAAAAAGTTTTTACCTACGCATACCTTCATCAATACTATTATATATTATATTATACAATTATAATTAAGCCAATTATATGTAGGGATATAATCAATGTTCCCTCTAGCTGCGCACGTGCGTAATTGCGCACGAATTTTTTTTGAATTACGCGTTAGAAAGTTGCTTGCTAATATTTTAATATGTAAAAAAAAGTTCCAAAGGTTTTGCTGGTATAATACAACAGCTTTGCATTGTCTGGCATATAGAAAGGATTTGAGAATCGATGATGCCTGGAAGGGTATACTTCTTATTTCCCAGAGGTAGAAGTGATCCCAAGTATATACCATGTTTCATTGTTCATCTATTAAAAAACATAATTTAGAAGAAATGGCAAGTATAATATATTGCGAAGTTTTGATGTTCCAGCTTCTTAATGAAATACGCTGGCTTTCTTGTAATTTTGCGATTATTCCGTTTATTCGGAACTATGATGTCTTAACAGAATATTACAAAGAAAAAATTGATAGTTCCAATTCAGTTGATCCAATCGCTAAATATTGTTTAACAGCTTTAGAAAATAATATAAATCGTATTACATTGATTGCATTAAATGATATTTTTACCGAATTAACAAAATTATCAAAATATTTACAAAAACGTGTTTTGTCACCTATGGAGGCGCATCAATATTCTAAATCGATCATCACAAAATTAAGAGGTATCTTGGTGATATAATTTATTGGAGTGAAAATGTGAAAAAAATTCTTGAAGATGAAGGTAATAATAATATGAAAATGTCATCTGGGATAATTTTATTTGTTGAAAAGCTATGCTACCATTTGTATAAAAGATTTCCTGATGCTGACATGGACCTTTAGATTGCTTTGATCAAAACGCTATTGTCAACACATCTGATTTTAATTATGGCAATTAAAACTTAAAAACATTATAATTATATTTTTAATAAATATTATTAACTTGGATTAAGTACACCATTACTGGAAGAGAAGCAAAGATAGGAGAGAAAAAATAATATAATATGTAATTAATAAAAAAAATTCAAAAACAATGGAAAACTGCAATAAGAAACTTTATTTTTTTAATAAAATATTCAATTTACTAAATTTTTGTTTAATTTTTGAAACATAACGCAATTTATTTTTCTTTTGCTCAGCTAAATAAAAAATTAGAGGGAAGGTTGGATATAATATGATATGATTATTATGATATATTATTCATATATCATCCATTGAACCAATCTTCTGGCCTGGAATGTAAAACAAAAATGAAATACTTATTTGATTGGATGAGTTCAAATATTTTTTGTTTTTTTTTCTTTCAAAATAGACTTTTTATTGATTATATATGATTATAGTTACAAGCGCATATTAATCTTTTCTCGGAGAAATCATCAAAATAAAAATTAAAAATAAAAAAGGAAGGGAAATTATTGAAAATAAAAAAAAGAAAACACAAATTTTTTGCAAATACATGCGAATTAGTACGTTTTTTTTTAGTTTTTGTGGTGTAGTTTATAAAAACTAAAAATAAAATAAACATAAAAAATTCAAAACTATACCTATAAATAAAATATGACTAATTTATATAATGTTCGATGTTACCAAGTTCAGAATCAAACTCTTACAGTAATACTGTCTTGAATCACTGAATTGTTGCGCTGTCATTTGTCAACATAAATCTACAATAACGTCTAAATAAAAAGTTATTTAAGTTGTGCACTTACATAAAGAGAGCGAGTGTTACCTATGTGAAATTTTTTTTGTATATAAAATTGAAGGGTAACTAAGTTATTTCAAATAAACGTAGGAATGTAGGATTAATTAAAACAGTGAAAAGTTTTTTCAAAATTCACAAAATTGTCAAAATGTGTATAGGTATGTATTAAATTTAAATATGTAGCAATGATGAAAATAAATATTTTTTTTTTGCTACACTTTAATATAAAAAAATATTTGCTACAAATTAATATTTTAAATTATGAAAATTACAGAATAGAAAATTCAAAACGTTGATGAACTGAATACCTAACTCACAAAAAATTGGAATGATAACATTTACGCGCGAGTTATGTATTCATCAATTTCCTCTAATAATAAAAACATAATAAATTCCTTTCCTATAAAAATAACAGACACTACATCAGCAATTTCTGTTATTTCACAACAATAAAATTTAAATAAATAATTTAGTAAATATCATATTTCAGTGTGGAAAAGTTTTAATTATTATTTTCCCATCAAATACACATTGCTCAAATTATAACAAATTTAAGTTAAGCTTTTGCGAAATTGCATTTTTTATAATAATAAGAATAACCATGCAATTTCAAATTAAAATAAAGATAATCATTCTGTATTTAGACTTAATATAAATAACTTGTAATTACCTGTCAAGTTAAATTTGTGTTTAATAAAATAATAAATAAAAAGTAAAAAAGTTTTTTTTTAAACAAAAAGAAAACTCCATACAAAAGTAGGTAGGATAATTTAAATTAAAAAAATTATCCAGTGATCGAATCTAAAATCGGTGAATAAAATATTTAAAAAAAAAAAAAAAATATATATATAAACTTTAATATACGAAAGTGGACAACAAAGGATTTTTATATTATCCGTAGAAACAAGCTTCGTAATTAAGTAACAAACAAAAAAATTTAATTAAATATTATGAACAAATTTGACGAAGGCAGAAATTTAGAAAATCAACCCACCATGGAAGAAAAATTACAAGAACATATTGCGGTACAACAACAACAAATCCAAGCATTAATGGAGCAATTAAGACAAATGCAGATTCAACCAACACCAACAATAGTTCATAAAACTAAAACACCAACCGAAGTGGTATACAAAAACATCAAATTTATGTCAACGTTTACTGGTAGAGGAGATGTCAGTATTAACTCCTTCATCAGTAACGTTGAATATCAACTGTCAACTACGAATGATCCTGAAACAAAACAAGCTATGGTTTGAGCTATATTCTTCGAAAAGATTCAAGGAGAAGCTAAAAATTGTATCATAAATATACCAGATCCATCCGATTGGGAAGCTATCAAGGTGATACTTAAACTCAGGTACAGACCGGAGGTGGAGCCATCTGAGATATACAAAATGATCTCCAACATACGAGTAAACACGGTAAGTGAGTTAGCTATTACAATACAAGATATTAAATATAAGTCAGATGAGGTTCAAGTGTATTATAGGGACCAAAATTATATAGACCTAAGTAACGTAGATAGTCTCCTAGTGAATACTGTAAAAGAAATAACTCAAGGAGTCTTGTTAGAAAAAATTTATAATTTAAGAGAATTAGGTGATGTAATCGCTATAATGAGACAAAGAAGATACGAAGATTCATGTATCAGAAAAGAATTTAATAAATATATAAATAATCAAAAAAATTTTAATTTAAATCAAAATAAAATTTTCAAATATAACAAAAATTCTAATGAATTTAATAATAATCGCCAAAGAAATCAAAATAATTCTAGAAATAGTCCAAATTTTAATAACTCAGGACAATATAGGCAAAATAATTATTCTAATAATAATAATAATAATTATTCTAAAAATAATTCGAACAATAATAATAATAATTCTGGACACTTCCGACGAAATCAACAAGGGTCAGGAAACTTTAGGAACAATTCGGGCCAATATCGCCAACAACAGAATTGTCCTAAACAAGGACCAGTTGATGCAATGGAAGTAGACAATATTCAAATAAACAAAGAAAAAACGGATAAAAACGAAAAAGAAAATAATAATATAGATTTTTTTATAAACTAGCCTCGGATCTTCCTACTATAGAATTAACAATAGAAAATAAAAAATTCCTAGCATTAATAGATACAGGATCTAGCTTTAGTATTATAGATGACAGAATACAAGACTTTAAAAAAATTAAAATTGAACCAATTCCATATTCAACAATTAATGGAAAAGACCACATAAATTTTGAAATTCATACTAGACCACCAAAAGAATTTAAAATGCCTTCCAACGCTTTAATAAGATGGAAAGTAAAAAACTTGCCAAATAGAAGATACCAATTGATAATAGGATCAGATCTTCTAAATAGTTTAGAAAGTATAATAGATTTTGAAAAAGGAACAATAAATTTAAATTACCAAAATTTAAACCTTCAAAACATACCATATAAATTTAACGATGTATGTACACTAGAAGCAATAAATCCAAAAATAAACATTTTAAAATTAGACCACCTTAATTCTGAAGAACTTTCAGAAATAAAAAAAGTAGTTAAGAGATTTTCAAATTTATTTTTTAAAGACGGTGACATATTGACACAAACGACAGAAGTTAAACATGAAATAGTGACAATGACCGATCAATCCATAAACTCAAAATTATATAGGTATCCGCCTAAGCATGAAGAAGAAGTAAGGAAACAAATAAAAGAAATGGAGGAACAAGGAATAATCAGAAAGAGTAATTCTCGATATTCCAGCCCCTTAATAGTAGTACCAAAAAAATCGGACAATTCAGGAGAGAAGAAATTTAGGATTGTTATCGATTATAGAAAACTAAATGAAGTAACAGTGAACGATAAATTCCCGTTACCAAACATCGATTCAATATTGGACAAGTTAGGTAAAGCCCAATATTTTACAACATTAGATTTAGCGAAGGGTTATCATCAAATATCAATTAGAGAGGAGGACAAACAAAAGACAGCGTTTGTAACTCCACATGGCTTATATGAATTCAATAGGATGCCGTTTGGACTAAAGAATGCTCCAGCGACATTCCAACGTCTCATGAATGATATTTTAAGAGATTATATTAATAAAATCTGTGTAGTATATCTTGACGATATCCTAATATTCAGTACATCACTTCAAGAACATATTAAAGCAATCAATAGTATTTTTAAAGTTTTAGAAGATAAAAATTTAAAATTTCAAATAGATAAATGTAATTTTATGAAAAAAGAGACAGAGTTTTTAGGACACATACTAACTAAAGACGGCTTAAAACCGAATCCGAATAAAATTAAAACAATTCAAGATTTAGATTTACCAAAAACAGAAAAGCAAATTAAAAGCTTTTTAGGTTTAACCGGATATTATAGAAAATTTGTGAAGGACTATGCGAAAGTTGCCCAACCTATCACAAAATATTTAAGAAAAAATACTAAAATTAATATTAATGATCCTAACTATATCTCTGCTTTCGAAAAATTAAAACATCTTATAATAAGTCATCCAGTAATAAGGTACCCAAATTTTAAGAAACCTTTTGTTTTAACAACTGACGCATCAAATTATGCAATTGGAGCAGTGTTGTCTCAAGAAGGACATCCAGTTTGCTTCGCTTCACGAACTTTAAATAATCATGAACGGAACTACTCCGCTACAGACAAAGAATTTCTCGCAATCATATGGTCAGTGAATTACTTTCGACCATATCTTTACGGTAACAAATTTAAAATATTGACTGATCATCAACCGATCAAATTTTTACATGCCAAATATAAAGGGAAAGACCTGTCACCAAGGCATCAAAGATGGTTATTAAAATTAGGAGAATATCAATTTGACATTGAATATCTTAAAGGGAAAGAAAATCGTGTAGCTGATTTTCTTAGTAGAATTGAGAAAAATAACGATACAGTAAATGAGGGAGAAAATGATGAAACATCAACCCAATCGTTAAACATATTAAACATTGAAGATGACATCTCAATGGCAACGGTACATTCTACTGAAGAACAACTATTAGATCATATTTGGATTAAAGAAGAAATAGTTAATAAGTATAAAACTCAAATTATAATTACTAATAATAAAATAGCAGAAATAGAAAATATTCTTGATAGAAGAATAATTTATATTGCGGAATACGATTTTGTCAATTTAGGTGACATATTTAGGAGATACATTAAAAAAGGAACAACAGGGATATACTCTGAACTACCAGATAGTAAGTATAATATTGTTCAGCAAAAACTAATTGAACTGTTTTCAAATGATAGACAAGTCAAATTCGTAAAATGTTCATACAGGGCTCAAGAAATTAAAACGGAAGTCGAAGCCGTTAAACAAATTTCATTTTATCACGTTAGAGAGAGTTTCCACTCTGGAATTCAGGAGACGTATAATCAATTAAAATATAAAATATATTATCCAAAATTACTAGAAGTTATCCAAATTGTAATAAATCAATGTGACATCTGTCAACAGGTTAAATATGACAGAAGACCAATTAAACCCAAGTATAAATTGACAGAAACACCCAGTGACATTAATGAAATTATCCATATTGACACTTACGTCATTATGAAACATTCGTTTCTAACTATAATTGATAAGTTTTCAAAATTCGGTTCTGCATTTATCAGATAGAAACCATTTAACAATTATAGAACAATTAGAAGAACATTTTTCAAAAATAGGTAAACCTAGGAAAATTATAGCAGATAATGAATTTAAAGCCTTACAAATAAGACAATTCTTACAAGAAGAAAATGTGACATTACACTTAACTAAACCAAACAGTCATACAGGAAACGGTGACATCGAACGATTTCACAACTCTTTAGCAGAAAAATTTAGAATTTTTAAACAAACTCAAAAGAGTTTATCAGTTAAACAAATGATTCAAAGAGCTATTAGAACTTACAATGAACGATTTCATTCAAGTATAAAAGATATTCCAACAAATGTACAAAGTCGTATCTCAAACTTTGAAAAAATTAAAGACACTATGGCAAAGATTAAATTAAATAAAATAGAAAAACTTAATGAAAAACGTGAAAACTACAGTGAAACTAGATCGGCAGGTTTTGTTAAAAATTACAAAGCCATTCGACATAAAGAACAACCTAAGTACAAAAAGTTAAAATTAGACAATATACACGTAACAAATATTAAAAGACCATTAAAATTTTCAAATACTCACCATACTAATAATACTGACAGTAATGTTAATACAAACAACGAACGCTAATCTACTAGAAATAAATAGTATAGATTCAAACACAGGATTTATTAAAATCCATTTAAATAAAGCAGATTTAGTTACTCAAACAGATATTGTTATACATATTATTCATCCAACTGAAATTTTAGAATTACTTGAAAATATTTTAAATAAAACCGAAATATTAGAACCAATACAACAAAAAGTATTACAAACAGAAATATCAGAAACTAAAAATAAATTAAAAACAATTATACCCATGAGAAGGTTAAAACGTGGATTAATAAACGGCATTGGTATTATATCTAATTGGTTATTTGGGACAATGGACGAACAAGACCGACAAAACATTGAAAAACATTTGCAAGTACTAGATCAAAACAATCAGTTATTAATTACAAATTTTAATGATCAAGTTACAATCAATAGCCAATTCCATAAAACAATAAAACAACTTAAAGCAATCGTAGAAACTGATAGAAATATATTATCAAATGAAATAAATAATTTAGAAAAATCACATTTTAAACAAAATTTATATTTAGATTTTCTTTTTAAAATTCAATTCATTAAAGAAAAAATTAATAAAATACAAGATAATTTAGCCTCTATTAGACATGGAATTATACATCCAAATATACTACCAGAAGACGAAATAGAAAAATATCAAATAGATTTTTATAAGTTACAGTATCTCAAATTAGGTTTAGCCCAATATAAAAGCAACTCATTATTGCTGGCAATTAAAATTCCTAAAAAGTAAAAGCAGTACAGTTAGAAGTAATAGTTCCAGTTCCTAATAAAGAAAATAAAGAAATTGATTTTAACAATGAAATTTTACTTACATATAATAATAAAACATATAAATATGAAAAATTAAAAACATTAAATGAATTAAATTTAAGTAAACATTGTATTTTAAAAAATAATTGTCAATTAATAAATAATAAACTAATGGAAATTGTAAAAATTGATAAAGAAACTATTTTAATCAAAAATGCTAATAATTTATTTATAAATCAAACATGTGATAATAGAAAAATTGTGGTATCAAACCATGTTCTAATTCATTTTAATAATTGTACTTTAAATATAATGGATCATTATTTTTCAAATGTAAAAGATACTTTTCAAGAAAGATTTTACTATCCATTAAATAAAACCTATAATTTTACAAATAAAATAACATTTGATGAAATTGTATTAGAAAATGAAAATAATTTTAACTTAATAAATGGATTAAAAATTCATAAACATGTATCTTATATAATAGATATAATAATTTTTGTAATTGGAATAATTTTAGCAATGATATTAGTTAATAAACATTTTGGATATTTTAAAATTGATAAAAGAATTCAGGAGAATTCTAATCTAAATGAGGGAGAAGTTATGTATTCATCAATTTCCTCTAATAATAAAAACATAATAAATTCCTTTCCTATAAAAATAACAGACACTACATCAGCAATTTCTGTTATTTCACAACAATAAAATTTAAATAAATAATTTAGTAAATATCATATTTCAGTGTGGAAAAGTTTTAATTATTATTTTCCCATCAAATACACATTGCTCAAATTATAACAAATTTAAGTTAAGCTTTTGCGAAATTGCATTTTTTATAATAATAAGAATAACCATGCAATTTCAAATTAAAATAAAGATAATCATTCTGTATTTAGACTTAATATAAATAACTTGTAATTACCTGTCAAGCTAAATTTGTGTTTAATAAAATAATAAATAAAAAGTAAAAAAGTTTTTTTTTAAACAAAAAGAAAACTCCATACAAAAGTCGCGCATATGAAGATGTAATTGCAATTGATAACATAATATAAACGCTAAGCTTTTGCAACAGATTTTGTTCAATGAAATTGCAATTCAATGTGAACACATCCAATTACCGCGCGACCTATTATCTCTTTTTTCTCTATGATAAGTCTATTATTCCTTTTATGAAAGGAGTTGGTTTAGTAAGTTAAGATATAATTTTGTGATAAAATTTATTTAAATGATTAAACCGTGCGTGTAAATTAAAAGGAAAAAAAAGAATAAAAAAAAGCAAAAAATTTAAAAACATAGGAAAACAATGAATCAAGAGTAAATTATAATAAAGAGATTAACAATTTTCAAAATTTTATAAAATTCATTTTATGTAGATATTAGTATAAACAGTTGGATTATCATATGGTTAGGGTTTTATATAGTAAATTGGATTAGTTAAGAAAAAAAAAAAAACAATTTATTACTAAAAAGAATTCCTTAGCGCATCTTTTGAGAGGGTTAAATCAATTACATCCTTGTACTTATTGGCAATGATCATCATTCGATGGATAGGTTCATTCATACCATAATTAGTATGATGAAACACTAGGGTGAAAAGATTGGGCAAACGAAATCGGGTACAAGTGTTAATTTTAGCGGATTCAGATATAAATGACGATACGATATTCCCGGTAACTACTTGCGTAATAAAGAGCACATCCATCCGCGATCTCACGTTTATTTTTTAATGTAGTAAGGTGAATAAGTTTGAGTCTATTATTATAAGGTGGAAGAGCCAAAGGGTCTGACCAAGGAAGGAGACGTAAGGTATATCTTAAGAAATTTTTTTGAATTGATTCAATTCGATTACTATGAATTTCATAATAAAGTGACCATACCTGACTGGCATGTTCAAGCTGGGGTCTAACGAGACAAGTATATAAGTATTTCAAGATGTATGGGTTATTGAATTCTTTGGACCATCGTTTTATGAATCCTAACAATGAGTTAGCTTTATTAATGATGTTATTGTAGTGCATTTTGAAAGTAAGTTTTTCATCGAAGGTAACTCCCAAGACTTTGATAGACTTGACTTTTCTAAGGCTTGTTCATTAAGTGAATGTATATGAGAGGCAGTTAATTCGCATATATGGTAACTCATTGTGGCACATTTGTTTATATTTAACTGAAGGTTATTAGTTTTGCACCATAAAAAAAAGTTATCTAGATCTTCTTGAAGAAGGGTTGAGTCTAGTAGAGATGTAATTTTTTTTAAGATTTTCATGTCATCAACATAACTTTTAACTTGATTGTTTTTGATTACCGAAGTTACATCATTGATAGAAATTATAAATAAGAGTGGGCCTAAATGGCTGCCTTGAGGGACACCTGAATTGGCTTCAAACGATGATGAAAAGGCTGTTCTAAACTGCACGATGTAACTCCTATTTGTCAGATAAAATTCGAGGCTTAAGACAAATGCAAATACTTATAAAAGGCTTCAGACAATAACAAAAAAACAAAATTATTATTGAAAAATTTGTAGATTTAATTTTGTAAATGATATTGTAAAAAAAAAATAATAATTCTAAAAGTATAGAATATATTTCATCATCTCAAAATAAAGCAACTTCTGGAAATTTTTAGGTACTTAACCATTAGATAGCATAAGGTATTCGAATAATTCTTGTGCTCAAAACTTATTGAAATAATTCAAATAATAATTTTCCTTTGCAATAACATATTGATGTAAAAATTTTCACCATTACTATTTTAACGATATTTTTCATAGATATTATTACTGTAATAATCTCTTTACAAGTATAATATGTCAAGAAAAAAATGATTTCCCGGTCTGTCATATATATTGTTATTGATTATACAACCGTAGGTGAGTTTGGCAGGCTTAAAACTCCCACTACCATGATTGGTTCGTTTGCACACATATAATCGTTCGAAGATTATTGTAACTATTCATCAAAATAATTACTAAGATAACACTTTTAAAAAGTAATCCAGAATTTTAAAATTCATAATTTTGTAAATCCGAATTAAAAGCTAAACCCATAAATACTGATAAAAAAATCATATTCCCATAGCGATTTGAATATGTAGAAAAATATATCAATAGAACTTAACGTTGTGATTATTATTGGGGGTTTTTACACGGCTATTATTTTTCCGTTGTATTCTTTTTGCTTTTAGGAAAGTAATAGTAATAACAGATGGTATAAGATGTAAGGAAAAAACTCTACACTCATATTCTTTTTGTAGACTTATTTTTTATCAAAAAATAAAGTGTTTCTCGCTGTTGTTAAACCTATGCTTTGGCATGGTTGTGTATGTACATATATAGTTTTTTTCATATATTTTAATCTTCCTATAAAAATATTTTTCAAATCATAATAATGAAATACATACTATCTATAGATTAAAAAATTGTGAATTTTAGAATAAATATAAAAATTTAATTTGGTTTTTTTTTTTTTTGACAAAATTTAATATACACTAACCCACACTCAAAATATGGTATTCAAAAGAATACCCCATAATAAAACCAAGCTGTTGTAGCGGAAAGAATTTAAAAAAGAATACAGCAGAAAAATAATATTCGTGTAAAAACCTCCACTAACATTTTTATTTTATTTAAATAATTTATTTATTTTTCTAACTTAATTTTTCAATTATGTACATTTTTACATTGCCCTATAATTAATTTATTTATTATAGGAGAATAGCTCGTGATATCTTATATTATAATAATAGTGTTAGATTCCACACGAATACTACCGATGTTATAAATGTTATACATTATAATATTATTAAAGAAAGACAAACTTTTAAATTGCTTAAATGAAATCAGAACAAGAATTTTAATTCTTTTCTTCCAAAAATTATTTGATCCACCAGAATATGAAAACTTTATTCTACTCAGTTCTCATATTACCTTTACTATAACAAAAACAAAATAATATTCAAAAGAGTACATTTTTTTACAGCACTCGTTCGTTCACTTTAATAAAATCAAAAATTTGTTTAGGAATCAATAAAATACTCAACATAAATTTTAAGCGTAGCCCTATCCCATTCCAAAATATAGATATCAAAAATAAAGTGCAAACTTATTTTTGAGATATACTGAATACTGAAGGATTAAATGTCAAATATTATGTGACTATTCAATTAAATTATTTTTAATATCGAATGACATCTGTCAAAAAATGTCATATAATATCAAATTAATAATTTCTAAGTCATCTATCGTTTACTTTTTTTTCCCTGTTTAATATTAGAAATCACGTTTTCATCTACATAATTCAAACATACATAATTATATATAATAATATAAGAAGATATAATAACGTGATATTATTACAAAATTACGATACTAAAAATTTATTTTAAATATTACTTGCTATACAGGCAGAACATGATTGTTTGTCTGTCATTGGTTTAAAATTATTCAAAAAGACATTGTAAGTCAATATAAAATAAGAAAACTTCTGAAGTCTACAAAAATTTCAAAAATTGTTATCTAAAGTTCGTTAGTTACAAAAAATGTTGGTTCTATTGAATTATTTGTTCAAGAAACGAAACGACGTAGTCTATATAAACAATAAAAGATAAATGGCGTATTAGGATCGCATTTTTAGAAATATTAAATGTGAAATATTAAACTTGTTACTGCAAGTAAAGATTGAACGTAGACAAGGTATCGATGATAGAAATATAGCGCTGGATAGAGATGTTTTTAAAGGTTTACATATATGATAGTAACTATAGTAATATAATGACGGTAGTAGATTAAAATTAGTTGAAGAATATTATTAATATTCATCCCGTTATATTCATTCATTATTTTTTGTGATTACGATCGAAATTTTTTTTTTTTCTTTAACTAATCCGAACTAATTAAGATTTTTCAATAAGACGTCAATATGCAAGGAAATTAATCTGTTTGATATCATTACATCAATCCGAGAAAGTATATAATTTACAGTCACATAATGGTTAGTTCCGAGAACTTAGTGGTATAATGTGATTGCTATTCAAATCTTCGCATTACTGCTATTCAATTTATTTGTACAACTAGGTAGAAAAAATTATAATAATATTTTTTTTTTCGATACTGAGCTTCTCTTGTTATTATTGTGACTTAATCTCCTGTTTTACCACGTGCAGCTAAAGTAAGAATTTAATTTAAAAGAATTGTACTTAAAACAAATTTTTTAATTAAAATCGTTCGCCAATTAGCGGTATTGTTCACTTCTATTTTACTCTAATATAAAAATAACTAGCTATTCCCGGCGTAACATTCGCCGGTTTAGCATTAGCATTATAAATGAAACAATTTATTTTATTTGTTTATTTTCTTTATTTTCTTAAAAAAAATCAATGTTATAAATATTTTTTTATTACAATAAATAAGTTAAATTGAAAAATTCACTTTATTTAATATCTTAAAAATAGTTTAACATTTTAACACTTATTCAAACATTTCATAATATTTTATACTACACTAACACTATCAAAAGATCGTACTCTAGACAAAGCAACATACAACTGGGAAATACAGAATTGTGTTTTTAGTGAAATATTTGAATAAGTATTAAAATGTTAAACTATTTTTAAGATTTAAAAAAATATGTAAAACATTGATTTTTTTTAAGACGAATGTCGCCAAAAATATGTAAAACATTGAAGGCGAATGTTACGCCGGGAATAGCTAGTAATTTACAATATTGTTTGATCTATCTAAACTATTTTTTTTATATTTTTTATTTAGGTATTTATTTATTTATTAAACAGTGGACCTGTAGATAAATCCGCAGGCCTACTTCAGGTTTATATTTTTTTTATTTTATTTTAAAAGCACTTTTCACTGTATGTATTAAAATTTTATTTTTACAACAGGTAGGTATTATAATACGTACGGTATCATAAATTATTATAATTGTAATTATTATTGTTATTTAAATAATAATAATAAAATGAATAAAAAAATGAAAAAAATTATGTTTTTCATACAACCAAATTGAAAATTTTGACCGCTAATAGTTTTGAAGAAAAGCTTTTACGTAAGGCAGCGTTTATACGTTTTTGAATTGTGTTTATAACGTATAAATGATGCTCATTAAAGTTTGACATCCGACTTTGTTATAGAATATCATAAATTTTTTTTTTAAATAACAGTGCTCGACAGGCATTTGCGTATTTCGCAAGTTGAAAAAGTGATTTTGCGAGAAAAGGTATTTATAAACTCCTAATTGTGTTATGCCAATATATTGAATGATATACATTAAAAAATACAAAAAATGTGTATTAAATATTATTATTATTTCTCAATACAAATAATACTTAGAATAATTGATTCGCTATTTAAATATTTATATTTCATAAATGTTCTGAAATTACACTGAATATTTATATTTATAGGTATTTATTATTAGTACTCGTCACGCATATTCGTATCTTCGTATTTTGCAAGTTTATAAAGTGGATTTTGCATGAAGAAATATAGTATACTTTGCAATTATTTTTGTTTATCTTTGAGATATGTAATTAAAACTTTCGAAATAAAATTTGACGTAATTGCAATAAAATTTGTAAATGTAATAAAAATAAGTAAAACAAAACTTTCATGAAATAAAATCTGATGTCTAAACGCTCCCTAACAAATACTATTAATAGAGACATACATTTAAACAAAATGTGACGAACAGAGATATCGCTGGCAGTATAGATATGAAATTAAATTCATTTAAATTAAATACATACCCCACCCACATTAAAAACACATAAAAAAGGTTATGATTGGCTACGACTTTGATCATTAAATCATATCGAATCATATAGGCCATTTAACGAAGTATCATATGACATCATATGACGCCTTATGACTATTATAGTTAGGGGTAAAGCCAATAATTATTATTTTTCTCTTATTGTTCAGTTTTTATTGACGCCCTATGACTATTTTATAGTTACGGGTAAAGCCAATAATTATGCTTTTTCTCTTATTCTTCGGTTTTTATTGTTATATTGTTATCCCGCTAGGGTCTCTTATGTAGGTAAGGCTAATTGCTTTTTAATTTTTATGTGTACTAAATTTGCCGTCTATTGAATTGGAACTTGATAATAATGTCATAACATATTTTGTTTTTCTTGTTCTTATCAGATCGTAAATTTCGGTTTATGATTCTCCATGTACAATATAATATTTACTGAATGCTACTGCGCATTTGAATTTATACTTTTAAATTATTTGTTAATAAAATAAATAAATTTAAATTTTTGGAATTTGTGAACATAGTCTGGGAAGTCTGGGTGAAGTAAAAAATATATTTTCTAAATTTACTGTTTGTTTTACCGCTAAGCTTTTTTGCTGTAATATCGTAATATCGTAATATTTTAACAAAGATATTTTAATTATTTATAAATCTATATAATAACAATATTCTGATAATTCGGTTTTTGTCTTTGCTACTTTGTTTTTTTTTTTAAAATTAATTCATATAATCAGATATAATCAATGCTCTTGCTCAATAGGTGAATTGTTTTTAGGTTAATTTTAATTTATTTTTGGTTTTATTTGGTTTTATCCTTTTGTGGTTTATGTCTTTAAATAAAATTTTTCACACTATCGTAATTCTTAATAGTTCTAATAAAGTTGTCTAATCTAGTTAGAAAAAAGCTTCGTCTTGTAAAAGCTTTGTGAAAAGTTTAACAGACGTTTAAGCGTATTAACATATAAGTTTATAATTTTATAGTATCTGATGAGTAAGTTAATAATATGAAAACTGACAATTCCAAATAATTCGTAATTTTTTACTAAGCATCTACAATTAGAATTATACAGATATACTCTGATTTGAAAAGGATGCTTATAAAAAAAGACGTTGTATATGAATCAAGAAAATATAAAAACAACAAAATCGTATCAAAATATATAAAAGAAAAGTTTTTTATAATTCAATTCAATGACTCTATGTCAGTTATTTGTAATGACATTCAGAATTAAATTACCATCTCATTCAGGTAAAGAATAAAAATAAAAAATTTATCCTTGAAGAAAATTATGTACAAATAAAAGTTCAAAAAAATATCCTGAAATTTTTTTTTGATGACTATAACGAAATGGAAATTTTAAATATGACATTTCACCTACAATGAAACTAATTTGTTGCGTCAAATTTTCTTTTTTGGTACATTTTTTTTTTTTTTATTAAATTCAAGAAAAATATTATTTTAAATTGTAGGTTAAAAATTACAAGTTTACTCGTTTATTATATACGCGGATATGGGTATGATAATAAAATTGTATTAAAACAATAATAAATTTATTTTCAATTTCATAAAATTTTTGCTTTAAAAATTAGGTGAGTTTTTGAAAAAAATTAAATTAAATATAAATTTGAAAGAGTTTTAATAAACGATTTTGTTTTATATACTTTAATATAATAATTATTATTTATGTTTCGGATTTATAATATTATAGATAAGGTAAAAGTTTGTTTTCAAATTATATTAAAAAAATAATTTATTTTTGTATACGTCATCATCTTGATTGACAAATTCATTAAATATTACGTATGATCAGTTTCATGTTCAGCATTTTTAAATAATCAGAAAAATTAGCTCTGTATTATTATACAAATCTAAATGTAAAGTGTGTTAAGCGTTTACTTATAATTAAAAGTTATACAATTATTTTCAGATGAATTAAATTCCAAAAAAATATATTATTAGAAGATTGAGAGTTTGTTTTCAATTATTAACCGGCACCAAAATACCGCAAATATATATATACTTTCACCATGTTATATCCAAAAATGAACTGTTCAAATTTTGGATAAAATTGAAAATGAATGCAGTATATGTAGAATTATAGATAAAATGCTTCTTATCACTAAACCTCCTTTCGAATATGCCCATTGTGGTAAGAAGTACTAAGCATTAACATTAAGATCAAAAGTGAAATTAACATTTTATAATATATGGTTGCTAATAATATAGATTGATTAACATACATAAAAAATAATCACGCGGATGTAAACTTTCAATCACGATATTCTAGTTCTTATACAAATTTAACATTTAAATTCAAATCTTTTATCAAAAAAAAAAAAAAATCCCATTGATAATATTAATTACAAGAGTTTGCAAATTAAAATCATAGTTATACAACTCAGTATTCTAAATTACTTAACCCATATACCTAACTTTACAATGTGTTATTGAATTTATTTTGCCGTTCATTTACTTCAGAATAAACAACACTTTTATTTTGCTATTAGATATATTTAATTTTTAATCATAATCAAAATTATAATTAAATTTTGCACTTGCTATGGGGCCAATATCAATCAGTTTGATTCATTGCAGTTCTTAAAATTAAGCTTGGATTTTTACAAATTTTAATTTTTTAAAATACTGAACACATACACATTTTTTAAATGTATCTATAATGCAAGTAATGAACACAGGCAAAATTTATTTGATTAAAAAGAAAAATATAAAACAAAACGATTACCTAAATACTTATTTTGTACTATCACATTGTCACTCTAACACTAAACAAATCAACAATAAAATAATAAATTAAAGCAGAAAATTTTTAGAAAAATAATTAAAAAGTCTAAAAAATAAATTTATTTTTTAATCTACTAATAACAATTTATTTTCATGGATTTTATAACTGTTTTCAATATTATATAAAAAAAACAAAACAATAAAAATAAAATAATCAAACTATATTAATTTTGCGAATTTATAACTTCAGTGGTTCGGAAAATTTAGCAAAACTGATTATTTTTACTCAGAATAGGTTAATGATTTTTTCACCCATGTTTTTATAATCCTTTCAGTAAAAAAAAAAAAAAACATTAAAACGTAAATAAAAAGTAAGAGCAATTTACAAAATATTTTATGTCATAAATTGAACAGGAAAAAATTTCAATTAAGTTATACGAGTATTAAAAAAATTACAAAAACTTTCACATTATTCTTTTGAGACTCATGAAATATACTCATAAAATCAAAATTGTCTGTATCGTCAGACAAGTAAATATTTAAAAGTTGCTTGTTCTAAAGCTTACTATAATTATGGTACCTAAGTATTGGGATATTAAGTAGAAAAGCATATTTATAATTTACACCATCAAAAGCTTAGAAATCTACTATAGTTATACGGTAACGACAAAAACTATTAATACATTATTATCATTGCATTATAATAAATGATATATATATATATATATATATATATATATATATAATATGATATTACATTGATACAATAAATAATTTAGTACATAATCACGATTAGTAATATTAATGGAAGCTGCTTAACTAATCATTAAAATTAATAATAATTTCTGTATCGAAACTTTATAAAAGCTTTTTCATTTAAAAACATCATCCAAATGACTAGTAGATGACGTATGAAAAATTCCATCGAAAACCTGAAATAACTATAATTAAAAGGGTTACATCACAAAATTTCATAAGACAAAATTACATGTGGGCAAAATTTCATATGAACAAAATTACATATGGGCAAAAAATACATAGAGACCAAATTAGATATGGACAAAACTTCATATTTAAAAGAATTACATATTGAAATTTTTATAAAAATTTAAAATTATTTGGTTTTGTACTGAAGAATACTCATTCTTTTATTTGGTTGAATATGGTTTTATTACATTTTTTTTTTTTTTTGACGTTCTTGACAGTAACCTAGAGAAAATCACCTTTTCGTGTTTAATTAAGTACGGTAATGCAATTTTCACCCTACGATATCTACAATGTTTCGAGTATTTATTTAACAAATTACTGGCTTATCAACTCATTAAATGTGGAAAACTACTACTATTGTCAGGAACTAAGCATTCTTAAATATAATAGCTTTTATTTTATTTAATTTGCTTATTTTATTTAATTTGTTACCAGATTATACTCTCAATTAATTGTTGTCATTTATTATATCCCAATGACAAAGTATACTAGACCAGGTCGAAAAACCAATAAAGCATTTTTTTTTTTTTGCTTCATCGAGAATCGAACCTGGGACCTTTCGGTTGAAAGGCAAGGCTCTCTAACTACTGCGTCACCCAGCGTTTTCTTATATTTTGTTATGGTCATATAAATTTAAATTTATTAAATTTTTTAGTTGCAAGACTATAATAAAAAATATATTCATGTAGCCGGAAGATTTCAGATGCATTAACTAACGAACTTTCTTAAAAATTTTCAAAATTTGTAAAAATACAGGTAAATTTCTGGATGTTGTTAAATAATTAAATATTATAATTTTTGTTTAAAATTTAACTATTTATTTTTTCATTAATTTATTAGTCTTATAAATTTTCTTTTTAATAATGATTGTTAATAATTTTTTAAGAATAATAATAATCTCATTATTTTAAGAATAATAATATTTTTTCCCAACTTTGGAAAAAGCGTACATTTTGTAAAAACTATACTAAACCGTTACGAAATTATTGAAACGCTTTTTTTTCGACAACATGTCAATACAGACGGCAAGGTTTTAGTGCAAAATATATAGAAAAAAAACAATATACAAATTATAGCTCATATGACTTTAATAAATTTAAAATTATAAGACCATAATAAAATATAAGTAATAATACCATGTTTAAAACCCAATAATTTTAAATTTTTTATAAAAACTTAAATGTATATTATATACAATATATATATATATATATATATATATATATATATATATATATATATATATATATATATAAATAATTTTTAAAATATGAAATTTTGTCCATAAGTAATTTTGTCTTATGTAATTTCGTTCCGACACCAATTAAAAGTAATTATTAATTGGGGAAAACCATAATGCAAATTATTTATTCAGCGGTATTTTAAGTATCACATTCCAGTTTTAACTTTTGTTTTATATATGAAGTTAATAATAAAATAATATTCTTTAGAAATTAATAAAAAATTCTGTCATGTGCGTCTCAGGCAAATAAAAAATTATTTTAAAGCTACATATCACTGGGAATGTTGTAATATCTTATAATGAAATTTTATTATCATATCGCTTGTATTAACTATAATTTGTATAAAAATTAAAGTTATGATATAGTTTCCTATCAAATAATTCAAGTATAATTGAAAATAAAAATAAAACCAAGTAAAATGCTGTAAAAGCAAGTAAAATTTTCTAAAAACATTTATATTTATTTTTCAAAATCACTATTGTATCTTCATCACTTTTTTTTTTTTTTTTCTTATTTTTACTTTATTTATAGATATAATACATAAGGTATTTAATCGCCTGATTGGCATTGTTGAAACATTATTCATAAAAATTTCAAATTTATAATTAACAATTTAAAAAATTCAGCTTTAATTTTGAAAACTTCAAAAGTTCAACCAAAAAAAAAAAAAAATGTAGAAAGAATTACAGCAAAGAAAAAAGTATTAATACAATATAATATAATATAAAAAATTTAAAAGAAACGTAAGAAAATTACCCAATTAAGCTTTTGTTAAGATCATGCTATTCAAATAATCGAAAATAAATAGTCAGGTGCCAATAAATATTCGATCAATTCCTTTTTGAAAGGAATTGATGTTTGCTAAATCTTTTACTTTTCTTACATTATATAATTTTGAACCAGATACAGAAACTCTCTGTGACGAAGTGATTGACCACCTAGAATTCTAATGTCATTTCTGTTTCTTGTATAAAATCCATGGTTATGTCGCTGTATAGAAGTAGTATTAGTGTGATCAACAATATTTATGATTCTATAAATTTTTACAATTTGCTGATACTGAGAAATACCTTTAATAGGCAAAATTCTATTTTCTGAGTACAATCTTTAAGTATTATGTAGCAATTTCAAAAATTTTTTTAGAAACTTATTTTGAGATACTTGCAGGTTGCGAACTATATTTTTAATACCCCATATGCTTGTACCATAGCCAAGGACAAAATACATTTTTAATTTTACTTTTTGAGGATCTTATTTTTAAATTTAAATAAAATTCCATTTAGCGAGTTTAACCTTCTTTCTAAGCTGTTGACATTGGTTTGCCAGGTCAAATTACTGTCTAATATAAATCCTCAAAACTTTATTTCATTAATTTCTCCTATATAATTGTTGCCAATTTTAGTTTTTATTTTTTCAACTTTACTTTTTGAAGACTTAAAACTAATTATTTTAGTTTTCGTGGAGCTCAAAGCAATTTTATTGAGTCGTAGAAACTCTTCAATAATGGTTAAATCATGTTGTATCATGTTTTTAATGTCACGTACTATATTACCCGGATAAAATATATCCTACAATCATCCGCGTAAATAAATAATTTACCATGAAGAGGCAATTTATGTACATCAATATAAATCAAGAATAGCAATGGGCCTAGTGATGACCCTTTCAGAACTCCCATATTAATATTTTTTCTTGTACTACTTTTATTTTTATAACATACATATTGTACTCTGTTTTCCAAGTATGTCTCCATAACTCTCAAAGATTGCTCTGAAAACCCTAATGAACTCAATTTTTTAAGAAGAAGCGAGTGATCAATTGAATCAAAGGCTTTCTTTAGATACAAGAACACTCCTGCCACCATTTTAAAATCATCTAATTTCTCACATGTGGTATCAATAATATCTGTTAAAGCATTATGAGTACCAATACCTTTCTGAAATCCATATTGGTAGCGGTACAAAAATCGGGTATTTGTTAAATGATTCTCAATTCTTTTATATAAGAGTTTTTCTATTATTTTAGAAAGTACAGAGGGTATTGTAATAGACCTAAAATTAGATACTTCAGACTTATCTCCACTTTTCCATATTGAGACTACCTTTTGAATTTTTAGAGCTGAAGGAAAAGTACCATTAGTAATTATTTATTTGTTAAACAAAAACGATAACAATTTCGCAAAACTAGAATCAGAATTTTTAACTATTCTCATTGGAATATTGTCGTGTCCAACCGATTTCTTATCTTTAAGATTTACAATCACATTTAGTACTTCTTCTTCATTTGTGAAAGTAAAGCTAAATGACGTATATTCATCATTTAGCGTTCCGAAAAAGTTTATGTTATCTTTCGGTGTTGTTATTATAGAGCTAGATATTGAATCGCCAACAGTAATAAAATAGTTATTAAATTCTTCCGCTATCAGTAGAGATTTTCTACTGTTGAGTTGCTTGCACTAACTAAATACTTTACACCTGATTCATTACTTCTGCCTGTTATAGTGTTTAGGAAATTCCATAATTTAGCTTGATCAGATCCACAGTTACTAATTTTGTCACTGTAAAAATTTTAATACATGATTTAGTTAAATTATTAATTCTATTGAAGTTATCACGTAAATTGTAATTAGAAGGATTATTTTTCAATTTTTTTCTCAAGTAGTGTTTTTCTTTTATCAAATTTTTTAGAAAATCATTCAACCATGGTACACTAATAGATCACTCCTATTAATATTTGTTACATATGATGACGTGTTTTCATTAATTGTAGGAATAGCATCATTTTTCAAATCAGTCCACATTTAATCGGCATTGAAACATATCTTCTGAAACCAAGGAAATTAAACGTAAGAACTTCAATTATTTAATTCCACCTAAAAAGCTAATTTTGAGAATTTTGCCGCTTAGTATACTCTACCGAAAAGGTATCGATGTGTATTCTTTTCTTTATATTTATAATTTTTTTTTTTTTTTTTTGTATGTATTGCACTTGCAAAATTTAAACTAAATTTCTAAAATGATTTTCGTTTAAAATTGGGGCTCATTTTCAAATATTACTTGTTTAATATTCTATTTGTACGTGTTAGTTAATAAATATTTTAAGTTCTAAAAATTGTTAGAAATAAAACAAAAAAATAAATTGTATATGAAATGTAATATGACACTAACAACATTTAGATTCTGGCAATGTCATACAAACACATAACAAAAAGCAAATGATTCATATTAATAAGATGTCGATCGTTTTTTTTTTTGTAACTTTGACACTGAACTTACGCAGCTTTGTAATGTTAACACGATTAACTTAATTTTGAATTATACGATAAATTTTTAATGATGACAGATAAAATGACTTTTAGGGAATCGAAAATTTTTCAGTTTACTAAACATATTCTGTTTATATGCTAATTAAAAACATTCTAATAAAAAAAATTAAAGTATGTTAAATTAGTAAGCAAATACCTACGTATTTTTCTTAAATTTGAAATGAAAAATCTTACGAAGGAAAGAAAATTCTAAAATTTATTTTACTTACGTCATTTTAGCGGGTTATAAAGCTAGTTTATAAATATAATTTGTTGATTAAGATATTTAAAAAATTATTTGACAATATTAATTTCATCGAAATCAAAATTTATCATACAGTATTATTAGAAATTGTTCTCTTGTCATAATACTTTCGTGTTTAACTGTAGTTAACGTTTCTATCCCTTTAAGTCCCAAACATTTTTCCTTTATCCGATTGTTATGAAATTTTAGAGATTGTTTGAATATGTGCTAAATCTAAAATTTTACGGACCTGCAGCTAGCCGTTCAGCAGTAAATGGGCCCACACAAACGTGTGGGTTGGAACTTAATTAATATAAAAGAAAAATAAATTCAGTATAATGTTTTATTCAGTTTATATTATATATTACATTTTTTTTGTAAACTAAATTACTCTTCTAGTTTACCAAACTGTAAAAATTCATTGTCATTTAACGGAAAGTAAAAAAATTATAATATAAAGTAAGTAACAATAAAAAACAATTAAAAAAAAGTCCTATAAAATAAAATAATGTCAATATTTTAAAAAGTTTATTCTATAGAAAGCAAAAATCGGACTTCTTAATAATACAACTTACAACTGAAGTACTCAAATTAAGTACAACTAAGTACTGTTGCTCAGTATTTTTTCCTGAAACTGTGAATGCCATCCCAACGCATTTGTGTCTTTTCATTTCACTGAACTGATTTAATTGTCCGTCCTTACAAGCTGGACAGATTCTCTTTGCTTCATATCCTTGTTTTTGGAAAATTGCACATTTTTGAATCTATTCGCTTGTATTTGTCCGATTCCATAAAGCTTCGTGTCGCTAAGTTCTTTCAGAAGCTTTAAACGATGAAATATATTTCAAAATAAATACACCTATTTTCGGGAATAGTTTTACTTAGTTTAATATTACTACCGCTCCCAAACCCAAATCTTTTTCTGCCACAGGCGTTAATATTCCCTGGTATATTTCAAAATTGAATACCATACCAGCAGGACACGGTTTGTTTTTCGCATATTGTCTCAAGGATGTTAGACATCGCCCTGTAAATGAAATCATGTGCTCATCTATGGAATAATGTGTGTGATGTCGAGGTAAGGCAAGGCAGCGATTTCGTACATCGTCTATTATTGGTCTTCCCATAATTTGTTGTCTGTCTTCCGATGGTGGATTATAGCGATTAACATAGTGTATGTACTTTCTCAAATCGAATAGACGAGAAAATGTCTTAAGCTACCATATTTTGTCTAAACCGATGTTGCAAGTAAAGTCTCATTTTGGGAAAACGAATACAACCAAAATACAAATAAGCACCATAAAATTTGCATTCATCAAACGGCTTTGCATATATTTCGGATCAGACACTGAAATGTTTCAGTTAAAAATATAGAGAAAAACACAACCCATCAAAATCAAAATTAAACGTGAAAGAAGTGAATATATAATTGCGCATTTTAATATCTATTTAAAAGTATATGCAAAATCCCAACTAACACAATCGTGTGACTACATAATGAGCAAAAAATATGTATTTATATTGAAGTAAGTCCCAACCCAAACAATCGTGTTACTTACTTTTTTCTGCCATAGTTCTGCTTATTTGCACAAATTTGGAATTTGAAATATAGCAAACAATTAAATTTAAGCTATTTTCTACCTAAAAGTTACACAAAATTTAAAAAAAACATATTATTTAAATAAAATAAATAAACAAACACTTTAATACTTTTAATGACTCATATCTTACCGTACTTCAACACGCATTAAACCATACTAAACCACAATATTTTTACTTACTATGAAAGAGGAAGTAAAAGAGAAAAGAGTAACAAAAAAAACAAGACCAAAATTATATTTCTATGGGCCTCTGGTAACTTTTTATTGCAGTTTGAATATTACCCACACAAATGTGTGGGAGGGGTCTTAAAGAGCTATTGCGATTTATTACTCTCATTAAATACACTTGAAGCTCTCTAATTAGTTCACTATTTGTATTCTTGTTTGATTAGGAAATCAATCTATAAAATTCATGTTTTCATTTCTGTAGAGTGAAAAATGATTTTAGTTTAAACTAGTCCCTAATATTGTAACAAAACTAAATTTCAAGTTGGTATCCTTTCTCACTTGACTCCAGCATTAGTAAAGTATTAAAAATCCACTTATATATGTATACATTATTTACCCCATCAAATCAAATTATCTCAAACTATTTTATGTTCGTTTTAAGCAAATCACAAAATTATCTTTTCAAATCAAATAATCAAAAAAAAAAAATAAAAAACATTTTTTCATTAAAATAAAATCTTAAAAATCTGTCAAACTTTATGAAAAATCACCCAAATATTTGTTTAAAGATACCAAATGAAAAATGCAAAAATATAATAATAATCATCTACAGAGTACCTACACTAAAACACATTATATGGAACGTAAATTCGCGATCACATCAATCATTATTTTACATTTCACATACAGATAAAATTCCATTTATCCTGGATATAAACCGTACGACATTTTTATTTGCATTTTTATTTTTCTTTTCTCTTTCTCTCTCTCTCTCTCATACATTCCGTTCATTTTTCTTTTTGTTATTCTTTTTGATTTTATTTATTTTCCATGTTCAGATTTTCCAACTAATTTAATATTCTTAAAATTATTTTCGCGTTCTGAAGTCCTTTCCAGACAGTATACAAAAAAAAAAAAGACAAACATTAGAATATATTCTTAAATATTTCAGAGATTTTGTCTTAGATTTCGGTATTTTGTTTTTGTTATTTTTTTTTTTTTTTTTTTATGTACTTTTATTTACACAAACTCATTGACAAAAAAAAGCTACAAAATGAAAAAAAAAAAAAAGAAATTCAAACAAAACGAAACAGTAAACTTTGTCAGATTTTCGTGATTTATAGCCAAATTTTTTAACACTGACAAATCCATAATATATTTTCATGGTTCTTAGTTCTCCATCTCTTACTACTTCTGACAAAACAATAAAAAAAAAAATAACAGTATCCTAAACTCTTATATTATATGCATAATATTAACTTTGGTAAAATGTACTTTAGCAAGGCAATGAAAATATTCACCTGATTTTTGAAATTCATCGAGACGAATAAAATCTATTTGGTTTCCTTTCTGGAAAATTTATTTGAAACATAGACATTATATTTGGACCATTTTTGTTTATTTTCTAAAAACCAATGTGAATTTCAATTCCGAAATGCAAAATTTCCCATATTAAACATGTAATACAAAAAATATAAATATTCAAGCAGGGAACTTAAACCGCATGTATCTAATTTGCACCAAATTTCCACCTAACCAGATAGTCGGCAAAACTGACTATTTTGTTTGAAATATTCGGAAATACCTAAATAATTGCATCAAAACTATTTTGTTCTAAACATTAGTTTAATCGTATCAATCTTTTTTAACTATGTGATGACATTAATGGTAAATAAATATTTAGCATTTAGTAGCAAAAACTAGGTTGCATTAATCTGTTAGGATCTATTGTTTTAAAACCTCTGTAATTCATAGATTGCTCGGCTCTATATTTAAATTAAAGATAAAACGGCGTAATGTAGCTAAAAATATCTTAATCGTGTGAGAAGATAAAAATAATTATATTTAAACTAAAATCAAAACACTTAATTAAAATCTTCTGACTCTAAGGCTCATTAGTCTTATTTTATATAATGTTATTTAAAATGCTCATAAACTTGTTTCATTACCGATTCATTTACTTTTTGTACTTTTGAGTTTATGAATGGGTTACAGGTAATCTTTATTCAACTACTTTTTAGTAGTTGATTATTAACTTTTGATCAGAAACAGTTTAAGCTGGAATTTAATAAAAACTAAAGAATTATTAATATTTTAATGAAAAAATAATATAATAATTGCAAATATAATAAAAAATTGAAGCTCGAAACGACTGTTGTTAAATTTGTTTCTGTTTTACAAACTATTTGTTGTGTCTTCGAAGTGGAAATACAATGTTATTTTGCATCAAACTAAGGCATAACTTTACAATCTTTGCAGCGAGGATATATATTTATGTGCTAAAATACTATTCACCACTGACCATAGAACAATAATTATTGTACTAAAACTATTAGTAGTGTAATCTAATTGAGGGAATTATATCATTGAAAAATTTTAACGATTGTGTTTATCAAAGCAATTCTACTGATTAAACGCTACCACTTAAAGTTCAAGAATATATAAATAAGTCCTTACATCATTCAAAATCTAATTCTTAAACGAATATTGTCTAATAGATATGATGCTGATGTGTTTGGTCGAATTAATATCATATTTTTCAGTATCACTAACAAGAGTTATTCTTCTGAACACACACAATCGTACTTTGAATGCCAACAGTTAAAAGTATGTTTATTATTCAACCTCAACAATTTTGCCACCATATAACTCTTAAAATATTTCTTTTATGTGTATTTTTTAGCAGTGAATATAATATTTGAATTATATAAAACTATATAATCACTGCTAATAAATTTTAAATTTTATAAAAATTAGTATATACGATTAAGCTAAATTTACATGACTATAAGTGTCGTATTCAACGTTAAATGAAAATTCATAGAAATTAGACTGCCGCAAATAAATTTTATCAAACAGAAACGGCAGGTACAAACCACCAGTCACGATAGTACAGACGCAATTTCAGATGTGTAGTTTTAAATAAATTTAAAATAAAAAAAATAATTATATGTTCAAATTATTAATGTAGTTTTTCTTTCTTATTCACCACCATTTGAATAAATTATTTGTGATTTTAATAAAACATAAAAAAATCTGTACAAATTTCAAAACTATTGTGACCAACTTAAGCTAAATCATAGGAATTAGCCATGATACAACTATAACAAGATATAGTTGGCATTGCGCATATCAGCTAACTTCATTCTATTTGTCTGTGACGTCACAATATACTTTAAAACCAAATTGTCTTTTGTCAGTTAGAAAAAAAAATAAAGTTAAAGTATTATTAAAAGTTAAATTTAAATTGATTATAAAAAAATGTTTAAAATGAAAAAACCTGTTAGTTAATATATTTAGATAGTTATAAGTTAGCATTGTTAAATTAAATTATCTGTTGATTGTTGATAAATTGTTAATGCATAATGAGATCTACATTGTACAACGTTTAATTGTGATAACAACAGTTATATGTATGTACAATATACCTACCGCATATGAACGTACAATGCACATACAGTATACCTATATATTTAATAGAAAGAACTAGTGAGTTGACTAGTGTTTTTGAGGCGAGTGAAATGAAAATTCTAATCCTAGATGTAGATATTCCTAGCTCAATTGAAGTAAGTTATTCTCTTGAGGCAGAGATGTATAAGTACAGATATTGTACTTTGACTTCAGGAATGCATTAGCAAAAAGTTGTTTTTTTTTTTTTTATATTTTACATTTTAGAAGTAATTTAAGCCTTAAAAAATATTTGATTGCAAGAAGCTAAAACATACCTAAAAATAAAGCCGAAGCAGAGTGAACTTCATAAAATTAATATGGAAAAAAGATTAGACGATTTTTACCCCACCCAGACCAAGTTAAACAATTTAACAATGGCTCAAAAAGGCTGAATTGGGCTGAAACAAATATTACCAGATCCATTGCAGTCGGCTTAAGTTTAAAAGTATACGATTTTTACCCCACCCAGACCAAGTTAAACAATTTAACAATGGCTCAAAAAGGCTGAATTGGGCTGAAGCAAATATTACCAGATCCATTGCAGATCCATCCCTGCCTCGAACTCTTATTCCACTGAATAGATAGGGCACAAGTGATAGACATATGAACTGTAACTATATATCCTGCATAAAAATAATACAAGCTGCATTACAGTTGAAGGGGGAAAGGTGCTCTTAGTTTTGATGAAACTAAATAAAGTAATTATTATGACAAATTATCAGATAATCTTTATAAACTCGTAAGTATATGGGCAAGTTTCAATATAGGTTATAAAAAATTATATAACTGAAATTACATTTATTTATGTTGCAATTGAATTCAAAACTCTATAGATAACTTCCTTCTTATTTATAAATCATAATTTCTAAGTGTTAATAAATTTGACTACATATTAAACTAAATTAAATTAAATTAAACTTTTTTCTTCATTAAAAATTATTTCATAATTTAACTTTCATAATTTAACTAGATTGATATTAGCAAACTCTATACGAAAAAAAGCAAGTATATTTTGACGTCATGCGCAGAATACTACAAAAATGAAACACAGGAATGCCTATACATCTAGTTTAATTGTATCATGGGAATTATAGCTATGTCAAAATTAAAAAATTATAATATGTACCACTATATGCCGAATTCTATACTATAGATAGGACCGAATTCTAAAGGTAAACGGAACAAGAAATTCATGGCGAAAATCTTTGAACTTCTTGCAAAATAAATTAAAATTACGTAAATTTCACTCATAGAAATCTTAAATTACTTTGTATCTTTAGAATAGAAAACACGATAGAGTCTTTTTAAGAAACAGCTATCTGGTACAATGTACATATAAATACGTTTTTACCGATTATCCTCACTTCTTAACTTAATAAACACTTAAGGTAGAAAAAAAACTTAAGCATTTTTTTTTGAAAATTCGATTTTCTCACTTTTATTATCAATATAGAGTAAAAAAATTTTCTAAAAAATATAATTTTTTTTTCTTCACTTTCTTCCTTTTGCCTAAATTGTTCTCTTTTTTTTGTTTTTTGTTTTTCTTTTGTTTTTTTTCCAGGAAAGTAAAAAGTAAAGAAACCTTTATCCTTAAATGTGGTTTTAAAATTTTTTAGTTTTCCTTAATTTTAACCTCAAACCTTTCCCTCCCCCTCCTCCTCCTTTCAATCATTCTACATATTTCAGATTTTTTTTTTTAACTTACGCAATATCTAAAATACTAACGTTTCCTTTTTGTTTTTGCTTTTTTATGTGGTTTGGTTTACCAATGACAACATGTATATATATGTATATAATATATATACACATTAATCTAACTGTGCGTGTGTGTATATGAATTTTAGATTGAAAAAGAGGGCATTTCTGGTAAAGAAAAATAAAAAAAGTGTGGACAAATATTGATATACGTGATTTTCCTTCCACTTTAGACTTTTATAAAAAGGTTGATATACCTATACAAGTGTATACATGGATATTGACATATGTATACATATTATTATTATGAATGGAGTACATATGTGTATTTTGAGTAAATACCTTGTAAAACTCGTGTGTTCCATGAAGTGAATGATAATCTTATTATAAGAAACTGAAAAACTTTGAAGATTCAAATTTTATTATTTTGTTTTTTTTTTTTGTTTCCCCAAAATAAGAGTATAAAATGAGAACATTACCTATTTAGGAAGGATAGAAGTAAAAGAATGTACTGTAATTTTAAGAAATTTAATTTAAATAAAGTATATTTTAGGAAAATTAGTTTAAATTTTTTTTACAAAATATGTCAATTCTCATTTAATTTTTGTGAATTATTTCTCTTGATACTGTTACTGTTGCTGTTACTGATTGCAATTCAATTTACTCAGAGTTTATGTATTATGAAATGTTTTTGTAATATTGTTTTTGTTATGAAAAGCTTTATTGAATTATTTATTGATTATAATTCAAAGAATTAGTATAATTGAAATAAATAAAAGACGACTGAGCAAACACTGCAACCTTTAATATTCCATTTTAGAGTAAATTGAAACAATTTACTAAAATTTTCAAGCATTAATTGCTAAGTGTAATTAAAACAAGCCTCTCCTACTTCGATATTCATTAAACCGAACGCCCACATTTTGTACGTGTTATTTTATAAAATTATCCGCTTTAAATACTCCGTAGCTATTACTTTACTTACCATAATTAATGCTTCTCTATAAAATATTGTTAGTAATTTTCGTTGACTGAATATTGATATGCTGTAAGTCAATCCGGACTTAGAAGATTTATAATATTTAAATGGTTTAAGTCTTATCTTAGTGATAGGAACCAAAGAGTTAAACTGAATGACATTTTTGAGGATACTGAGAGTTTAAAAATAGGTGTCCCTGAGGGTTCTGTTTTAGATCCAATCTTGTTCCTAATTTTCATTAATTTCCTATTACAGCAATATTTTAAAGTTATACCTACAGCCTTTGCTGATGACATTTCATGTAAGACGACGTCATATTTTTCTGCAAGTTGTCGCTGCGATTTTATCCATCTTTGACGTTAATATGCCTGACGTTACTATGTTGACTGGGTACGTTATGTCACATACTTTTGTCAGTTGTTGACAATTGTGTAATTATAATTTAGTGTTTGTCCAATATTATTTGTTGTGTTATTTGTTTATTGTGTTGTATGAGATATATGAGTATTGATATAGATATTGATATAGGTAATCATTTTTGTTATATAAAGTATTAATTATATTAATTATTTTTATTGATTATAAATTTTATATATAATAATTGACAAATATTTAGGGACCCGCGCAGTAGACACCTTTTCATTTTATTTCGATTCTCCTACTCCTTAACGAACTTCTAATATAATATATAAGTTGTATATAAAACAATAATGCGCACAAAGTTGAAAATTTTTTACTCATATGATTTTATTATTCAGCAAATACATTATGCATATGTGAGATATTAAAATAATAAACAAGAGCAAACAAATCAGTTATTATAATTTACATATGTACTTGCAAATGAATCTATATATATATATGCCAAAAAACAACAAAAAAACAAATCATTTGAATTCTTCATTTTTATCGTTTTAAATAACTGTTTCTAAATTTTGCTTATTTGTAGTAATAAAGTTTTTATTAGAATTATGTATTATGTAGGTATATATATACATACCTTTTTAATGACAACATTTTTATTTTTAGTAATTTTATCCACTAAATGCCACTTACTATAGGGAATATATCGGAAACGAAGCAGTATATGAGGGACGAGTATTTATGTGTCCTAAATAAAACTTACTAACCACAAAACTTTTTATTAAACACGAGTGGTTTCTGCTATATCGTGCGAAGTCTATGTCAGTACGTAAATTACTGTTTTTTTAAAAACTTTAAATTTGACTTCAACTTGAATTATAATTACTCAACAGGGGTCCCTAGTTTTATATATAATATTTTGCTATTTTTTTTTTAGTTATATTCTATAGACCCCACGGAAATCGAACCCGTGACTGCTACATCGTAATAACAAACAGTTAATTATCATTCTCCTGTCTGTTCTAAAAATTTCCATTGATTCTGTCGTTGGATGGCAACACTTTTAACTCATGTTCTTCTTGTAGTGAATCATGTTTTAAGATTGATAGTGTTGTATCTTTCAGGTATCTTGGTCTTGTTCTCGATTATAAATTAAACTGAGCAGAGGCAATAAATCAATATTGTTCCCTGAAAGTCCTGAAAATTATGTACTTTGCTCTTTTCAACTGTAAATTACTATATGGAATTAGTAGCTGCGGAAGCTCTTACTTCAACAAAATTCGTCCACTACTCATTGCTCAAAAATATTGTATTCGATTGATCATGAGGAAAAATAGACTTACGCATAGTTTTTCACTATTTAGTAAGCTGAATATACTACCAATTAGACAGCTATATTTATTTAAAACATTAAAAATTTACTAGCTATTCCCGGCGTAACATTCGCCGGTCTAGCATTAGTATTATAAATGAAACAATTTATATTATTTATTGATTTTCTTTATTTTCTAAGTTTTTTTTTCAATAATATCGTAATATCGTAATATTTTAATAAAGCTATTTTATCAATATAATAATTATATTCTGATAATATGGTTCTTGTCTTTGCTACTTTTTTAAAATTAATTCATATAATCAGATAGTCAATGCTATTGCTCAGTAGGTGAATTGTTTTTAGGTTAATTTTAATTTGTTTTTGGTTTTATTTGGTTTTATTGTTTTGTGGTTTATGTCTTTAAATTTCATTTTGCACACTATCGTAATTCGTAATAGTTCTAATAAAGTTGTCTAATCTAGTTGAAAAAAGCTTTGTGTTGTAAAAGCTTTGTGAAAAGTTTAACAGACGTTTAAGCGTATTAATATATAAGATTATATTAGATCAGGTTATTTTGTACATCAATTTAGCTCTCACTACAATTAGAGAGTCAACAACCAATTTTTAATGAATGTTCCTAGAGCATATACATCACATTTTCGCCATTTTTATGACTTTTTAGCTCCCAAAATTTTCAATACGTTACCTTTCTCTTTAAGATCGAATAGAACTTCTATTACTTTTATCAAATATCTCAGATCTCCCTTATTGAATCCTGATCACTCTCAAATTGATCTTTTGTTAACTTAATCTAATTCTATTATATCTTCTAAGTTTTTGTTTCTCAGGCTTCTATTATTTTGTTGTAATCGTTTATCTCGAATTTCCATTTTTTCTCTATTTTCCTATTTTATTTTCTTTCCTTGTTTTATTATTTTTAATTAAATTTAATTATTTCTAATGTATATATTGATATTTAAAAGCTGTAAGCAGAGATGCAAACCAAACATTTTTTTCGTCTAGTTCGGTTTTGGTTTAAGGTTAATTTTAATTTTTGGTTTTGGTTTTTGGTTTTGGTTCTAAAAATTTCCCAATTTGATTTTGGTTTGGTTCTGGTGTAATAAATATTTTTATTTATGGTTTTCGGTTCGGTTTTGGTTCAATTTTGTTAAAAATTAAATTATTTATATACATTACAGATTACATATACTATATACAATCTTCTTAAGATGTCGCATTAGATTTTCGGGGTGATTTCTTTTCATAACAAAACTACACCCGTTCCATTTGCTGGTATTTATTTTTATCTGAAAACAAAATTTTTCAAATACTGGGTTTTTGTTATTTTTTTGTCTGGTCATTTTCTTTGGGGTAACGTTGAGAGAAAAAAAAACAAAAAATTATAATTAAAAAATTATAAGAAATTAATTAATTTTATTACTCACATTCACATCACAACAGTCACAACTTCAAAATTCAAAGACGTTATGAATTCGTGTATTGAAAAAAAGTCAAATCAAATGTCAACATTTGACTTTTTTCGTATTGAATTTGACTTTTTTTTCTTTCCCTATAAACAAATTTTATTTTCATGACTTTCGATTCCGACTATCAGTTTTTTTTTATTAGTTATGTTAAAATTTAAAATGTTAAAAAATAGATTAAAACATGAACCAAACCGTAAACCACCATATATTTTGTTGGTTTAAGGTTCGGTTTCAGAACTATTTTAAGAAATGCTTCGGTTTTGGTTTGGTTCGCCCAATTCATTATAAAACTGGTTTGGTTTTGGTTATGGTTTTGGTTCGGAAAATATCAATGGTTCAGTGGTTTTTTTGGTTTGGTTCAAAAACCGGTTTGCATGTCTGGCTGTAAGTTTGTATTTTATTTTATAATTTTTCAATTTTTTGCGTTACGTTTTGCTTTACTTTATTACTTTAATATTGAATTTTTTATTTTTATTTGTGTATTCTTGAAACTGTATTACTTTTAGCTTTGAAATATCAACCTAATATTTTTTAATTATATAATTTAATTATTTCTACTCTTGTTATTTCATTCATCACAATATAATCTCAAGAACATCAGAATGATCTTACATTTATCTAATTTTACCATTACTATTTTGCAAATTTTTTAATTTAATTTATGACAATGTACTAAGGTAATAATTATGTAACATGGTATAATAAATAAATGAATTTTAAAAACTAAACTAACTAAACTAACATATTTAGTAATTTTTGTAATATTTATTTAATTATTTCGTTTAATTCAAACAAATTACAATAATTATTTTTCTTCTTCTTTTAATATAAGATTAAAATTTAACAAAAACCAAAATTTTAAAAAATAATAAAAAAAAAACAAAAATAAAAAGAACTAGAAAGCTGTTAGTTTAACTACCTAATGATTAGCGGGGTTAGTTAGACGGCTTCTGGTTACAAAGGCATATTCCATTTCTTAACACATCTTTTGAGGGTGATAAGTCAATCACGTTCTTATATTTTTTCCCTATTATCATCGTTCTGTGGATAGGCTCATTCATACCATAGTTGGTTCTATGAAATACAAGTGTGAAAATATTAGGTGATCGGAGTCGAGTGTTATTGGAAATTCGGGCAGAATTCAATATAAATGGGGACGTAATATACCCCTTCACTACTTGAATGATGAAAAGAACATCAGCAACTTCACGCCTAGTTTTTAATGTACCTAAATGTAGCAAATTTAATCTGTGTTCATGTGGAGGTAGAAGAAGTAGATTAGACTAAGGAAGGTAACAAATTGCATATCTTATGAAGTTCTTTTGAATAGCTTCTATTCTTTTAATATGAATTTCATAATAGGGTGAACAAACCTGACCAGCATATTCCAGCTGTGGCCTCACAAGACATGTATATAGGGATTTTAAGATATAAGGGTCATCAAATTCTTTAAATCATCGCATTATAAAATCTAAAATTAAGTTATCCTTACCAATGATATTGTTATAGTGGAATTTAAAAGACAGTTATTCGTCGAAAGTTACACCTAAATCTTTGATTGACTTAACTGTTTCAAGAACATGCCCATTAAGTGAATTGATATTTGAAGAGAAACTAGTAACCCTATGATAATTCATCACAACACGTTTATTCGTATTATAGTATAATGTGTAAGCCAATAAAAAATTTAAATTAATATTTATGACTAACGTTTGGTAACCCAAGCTAATAAATTAATATTTTTTGTTTATCTCAAAAACAAAAGAACAAATATGACTTTACTATCTTATATATTAATACGCTTAAACGTCTGTTAAACTTTTCACAAAGCTTTTACAACACAAAGCTTTTTTCAACTACATTAGACAACTTTATTAGAAACAAACTATTACGAATTACGATAGTGTGCAAAATTTAATTTAAAGACATAAACCACAAAACAATAAAACCAAATAAAACCAAAAACAAATTAATATTAACCTAAAAACAATCCACCTATTGAGCAATAGGATTGATTATATCTGATTATATGAATTAATTTAAAAAAAAAAACAAAGTAGCAAAGACAAAAACCGAATTATCAGAATATAATTGTTATATCGAATTATATCAGAGAAAGAAATGACCTCTCATCGAGTACGCATCGATCGGAGTAATTTATACCTCTAAATATAAAAATAAAAAATAATATAACAACAAAGTGAAATAATAAGTTATGTATAACCGTTAATTATTATTATAAAATAAGAATTAAATTTGTTATTTAAAACAGAAAAACAAAAAAAAAAAAAAAAAAACAAAACAAATTAATAAACAAAATCAAAAAAAAAAAAAATTAAATTAAAGTGGTAAAATATCAATTTAAATTATTAAAAGGTTGAATAAGTTTATAAGTGCGGTTCATATAGTAATATATGAGCCTGCACAATGACAAGAAACAATGTAGTCATGAATCCTAATAAACATAAAAACACCGCTTTAATAGCGGAAAACGAAAAACTTAGAAAAGAATTAATTAGCTTAAGAAAAGCTATGGCAAAAATCCAATCTAAGTTATCTAAAGACACGAACGAAAATCCCAAATGTTCCAATAAAGAACAAACAAATAAAAAAAATGAAAATCAAAACCAACTTGATATATTATATACACAAACTGACGAAGCAAGTACAGTTGAAATGGAAGTAACCAACAATATTGATGATTTTATCGAACAAATTAAAAAAAAAAATAACAAGAAAAAGGTTGAATTATTACAACACAATAAACAGACAACTAGCAATTCGCAGGTAGAAAAAAATCATGTACAAGACAATACAGATGACGTCAATACAGAAATAAACAATACAAGTAATGTAAGTAAAGGAAAAAAATTACCGCCAATTATTTTATACGATGAAGAACCAGAAAATATAAAAAAAATTTGTAAAGAAAAATTAAATATTAATAATTTTTATATAAAAAGGTTAGGTAAAAATAAGCATTCAATTATTGTAGACAATATTGATAACTATAACTCAATAAAGGTTATGTTAGGTAATTTAAAATATAATTTTTATAGTTTTACGCCAAAAGTAGAGAAATTTAAAACAATGGTTCTAAAAGGTTTAAATGAAAATAATAATTCGGAAGATATTCTAAATTCTCTGAAAATGTTGAATGTAAATGATGTAAATTTCATTAAAGTTTTTCAATTAGAAACAAATAAGTAAAAAAAAAAAGAAAAGAAATTGCCAATTTTTCTAGTACAAATAAAAGCTGATAGTAATATTCTAAATCTTAAAAAAATTAAATATTTGAATCACCAAGTTATATATTGGGAAAATTTAAAAAAAAATGGATATTTCGCAATGTAAACGCTGCCAAAGAATTGGTCACACAGCGTTTAATTGTAACATGATATATCGTTGTGTTAAAGGTTGTGTAAACCATGAACCAGGGATGTGTCCCATGAAAAGAGAGGATAACAATCAAGAAAAACTATATTGCGTGCTATGTAAATCGCATGGACATCCGGCATCTTACAGAGGCTGTGAAGTCTTTAACAAACTGAAAAAAACGATACGGGAAAGAAAGGAAATTCAACAAGAGAAAGCTAATGCTAAAATCGAAATGTACAATAACTTAGTATCACCTACAAAACAATTTTCAGATGTGCTTAAAAATAATCTTGGATCGTATACACAAAAAAATACAAACAATAGTTCAATAAATAATGTATAGACAGATATAAAAAACTCATTAGAAGTGTTAACTAATAAATTTAGTAAAATAGAAAACGCCCTAAATCAACAAATTCAAAGGGTAGATTTTCTATATGAAGTAATTTCAAATACAAATAATGACGATTAATACATTTAATGTATCAAAGTTAAAAATAATTGCTATTAATGTAAATTCATTAATAGCAAATTACAAAAGATCATATTTAATCGAATTTGTTAAAGACGATAATCCAGATATTGTTTTAATTGGTGAAACAAAACTTAACTTAAAGCACAAAATATTCTTTGAGAACTATACATTTATCAGAAGAGACAGACCTAATTCTAAGCAAGGAGGTGGGGTCGCGATACTAATTAAAAAAAAATTTACATTTGAACGTATTGGCGAAGTCGTAATAGAAAACTTTAAAATTTTGGAAGCTTGTGCTATTTCTCTTGGTCTTCCAAATAATAAAAAACTTAAAATAATAGCAGTTTACGCACCTTACAATAATAACAACATTTTTATAGATGAACTTAACATACTGTTTGATAAACTGAAATTAGATAGAACAAGTAATTATTATATTGTTGGAGGAGACCTAAACGCAAAGCATATATCTTGGCAAAACCAATCTAACAATCCCAGAGGAATTGCTTTATACAAATGGATAGAAAATAATGAATTGTGGTACAGAATTAATTTACACACTACAAGTGAAATAACGTATAAACCAGGTAACTCGTTCTTGGATATATGTTTAGCTGATCATAGATTAAAAATAACAAATTATACAAATAAATTAAAGACGTTACCATATGATAGTGATCATGATGCAGTTTTAATAGAAGTTGCAGCAGATAATTACTCTAACTTCACCTTCGAGGAACACTCAAATTCATATAGATTAAATTTTAAAGCAGCTAACTGGGTAAACATACAAAAAAAAATGGAAAGCAATTACAAACATCACATAGGAAATAATTTAAATTTAGTACCGGATAACATAAATCTTACTAATAATCAAATAGAAAATTTCCTACAACAACTTGACAATATCATTTTAGAAACAATAGATTCAGAAATACCTAAAATAATTCCGAAAAGTGGCTCATATAGATATATGACACCATTACTTAATAAACTTCATAAGCAAAAAAACATTATTTTATCATCTATGAACAACGTATACAGAGTAACTAATAATAAACATGATCTTACTTATATTAGATTAAAATCGGTCTTGAGAAACATAAATACTTTAATAAAAGATCAAATTAGATTAAAAATAAATGAAAATTGGACAGATACTTTAGCCAAAATAGTACCAAATTCAAATATGTTTCCCCAAATTAACAAGTTATTTCGACGTAAGGAACTATCTGAAATAAATACATTAAAAATTGATACGAATGATATGGGAATAATTAATACAGCAGAACTTGAACCAAATGAACTTTATAAGGATAGTGCAGAGAGATATGTAATAACTAATAAGCAGGATATATTAAAGATATTAGGAGCGCAGATTCAAAATACACATATGCCATGTATAAGTACAAATAGCTCAAGACAAAATAATAATATTGAAATGGTAGTTAATCAGTTTATATCAGATAAAATTGCAGATAGCTTAAATAATGTAACAGTGACAGATTTCAAAAACGATTTGAAATCTAACAATTTAAAAGAAATAGATTGCCATAATGAATATTTTATAACATTAGAAAAAACAAGAGATATATTTCGAAATTTGAATAACAAAATATCTTCCGGGCTGGATAAGATCCCAAATATCATTCTGAAACACCTTCCAGAAGAAATTATAAGACAGTACTGTGCTATATTTAATAATATATTAAATAATTGCTATTACCCTAAAAGTTGGAAAAAAGCGAAGGTAATTGTACTAAAAAAACCTAGTAAAGATCCAGTTGACCCAAAAAGTTATAGACCAATTAGTATGCTACCAAATATTAGCAAAGTATTTGAAAAAATAGTTAATAAGTATTTAATAAAACTTACGGTGGAAAAAGATATCTTGACAGACAATCAATTTGGTTTTAGAGCTAACCACTCTACCACACATGGAATAACTAAGCTAATTTCAGATGTTTGTTGGCACCTAAATAATGCCAGATGTGTAGGAGCATGCTTAATAGATTTTGAATCAGCATTTAATTCAGTTTGGACAACTGGATTAATATACAAACTTATAACATACAATTACCCAAAGCCGTTAATAAAAATAATTCAAGAAATGATAACGAAAAAATCCTTCATAGTCAATATAGGTGATATTAATTCTAATAAAACATTTCATATACAAAATGGACTACAGCAAGGCACAGTCAATTCACCAATACTCTTTAGTATTTACTTAAGCGCATTATTAGCTCAATTTAACAATAATAATGAACCGCAATTAAGTATAGCATTTGCAGATGACTTAGTGATATATGCAGCTGAAAAAAAAGCCTCACAAACCCAACATATATTACAAAATATGTTCGACGAAGTTTTATCTTATGCTAACTCTTGGAAGTTAAGAGTTAGTTTTAAGAAATGTGAAGTGATATTATTTAGAACAACATTAGATAAAGCAAACCTAGACATAAGAAGGAATTGGAGGAAATTTCATATTCAATTACCGGATAATACCAAACTTACCAACAAAAAAATAGTAAAATATCTCGGGGTATATTTGCAACACAATCTAAACTACTCGACACATATTAAAAAAAAGGTAACTGACGCTCGTAAAGCATACAGTATAACTCAAAAAGTATTCAATTGTAAGTACATCTCACCAAGAGTAAAAGTCTTAGCTTATCAAAGCATAATCAGACCAGTGTTAACTTATGCATGCCAAATATGGTATAACATTAGTGGATCAACAATGGAAATATATAGAAAGTTTGAAAGAAAATGCCTTAGAGCATGTCTTGGAAAATATAGGAAACCGGAAACAGATTTTTCTCACTACATTAGCAATAAGAAAATATATGATATGGCAAATATTTCAAGAATCGATATTTTTATTATTAATCTCATAAGAAACCATTTTATAAAAGTCCCAAACATTACACAAAATAGTTTAATAGCTCATTCAGTTTATCCTGACTATCAATACATCTCAAATACATTTAAAACTGGATTTATTCCACCGGAAGCTTTTCTTATTCTAGATAAAGAAAATTTTATACAGAGTACAAGTAATAACATACCGATTATATATCACGCCTTCAGAAGAAGTACAAATAGATCTATAAATTTCGCCCCAAATTTAAACCCAATGGAGTCACTAGAGACTTGGAGATATGAAATGTCTACTTCAAAAAAAGATATTGAATTTATTCTTAACAAGGATAAATATTGGTGGTTAAAAAATAGATAAATTGGCAGTTTATTGTAAGTACAAATAAAAGCAAAATATAATGAATTGAAAAGTAAATAAAATATTTTATATATATTAATTATTATTGTAAGCCAGTAAGATTGGCTATTTTCAGTAGATTTAGTGTAGGTTTAAGTTAGATTTAGGTTAGATTTAAGTTGTTTTATAAAAAAAAATTAATAAATTACTTTTCGGTTTTTTTAGCCTTTTCCGAAATAGAAATAAAATGTAATATAAAAAGTAAACTCTTTAAAATATTAAAAAAATATAAAAATTAATGTTAAAACACAAAATTATCAAAAGAAAAATTATACCTTAGAGAATCCTATTAAAATGGAGCAGTAAGGGTTAAAATCAAAGCTCGTATATCTTTTTTTTAAGTTTTTATTATAATAAATGTATACTGTAAACTTAAATGGCTTATAAAATAAAAACAATTAAAAAAAAAAAAAAAAATATCGAATTATAAAAATAGGTTTGTTAAAATATTACGATATTACGATATTACAGCAAAAAAACTTACCGGTAAAACAAATATTAAAGTTAGAAAATATATTTTTTACCTTATGTTCAAGAATTCCATGAATTGAAATTTATTTATTTTATTAACAAATAATTCAAAAGTATAAATTCAAATGCGCAGTAGCATTAAGTAAATATTATATTGTACATTGAACAAGAAACACAAAATATGTTATGACATTATTATCAAGCTCCAATTCAATACACGGCAAATTTAGTACACATAAAAATTAAAAAAACTTTAAAAAGAAAAATCACAGACTACCCTTACCTACATCAGAGACCTTGGGGGGTTAACAATATAACAATAAAAACTGAAGAATAAAAGAAAAAGCATAATTATTATTGGCTTTACCCCTAACTATAATAGTCATAAGGCGTCGAAAAAACTGAACAATTAGAGAAAAAGCATAATTATTGGCTTTACCCCTAACTATAATAGTCATAAGGCGTCATAGATGTCATATGATACTTCGTTAAATGGCCTATATGATTCGATATGATTTAACAAAGTCATAACCAATCATAACCTTTACTATAATGGTCATACTTAATCATACCAAAACGTCAATACCAAAATTTAAAAGAAATTAAATAAAAATATAAATTCTATAAATAAATGTTTTTGTTTTTTTATTTTGAGTTTTGAAATAGTTAGGGCTATTATGATAATAAAAAAAAACACAAAAAACGTGTCTATGACTATTTTAATGTGTTTTTAATGTGAGTGTGGTATGTATTTAGTTTAAATGCATTTAATTTCATATCTATACTGCCAGCGACATCTCTGTTCGCCACATTTTGTTCAAATGTATGTCTCTATTAATAGTATTTGTTAAGGAGCGTTTAGACATCAGATTTTGTTTCATGAAGGTTTTGTTTTACTTATTTTTATTACATTTACAAATTTTAATGCAATTACATCAAATTTTATTTCAAAAGTTTTAATTACATATCTGAAAGATAAACAAATATGGTTGCAAAGTATACTATATATCTTCATGCAAAATGCACTTTCTAAACTTGCAAAATACGAAGATACGGCGTAACATTCGCCGGTCTAGCATTAGCATTATAAATGAAACAATTTATTTTATTTGTTTATTTTCTTTATTTTCTTAAAAAAAATCAATGTTTTACATATTTTTTTATTACATAATAAATAAGTTAAATTGAAAAACTTAAAACTAAAATTCACTATATTTAATATCTTAAAAATAGTTTAACATTTTAATACTTATTCAAATATATCCCTAAAACCACAATTCTCTATGTCATAGTTGTATGTTGCTTTGACTAGAGTACGATCTTTTGATAGGGGTAGTGTAGTATAAAATATTATGAAATGTTTGAATAAGTGTTAAAATGTTAAACTATTTTTAAGATATTAAATAAAGTGAATTATAGTCTTAAATTTTTCAATTTAACTTATTTATTATGTAATAAAAAAATATGTAAAACATTGATTTTTTTTAAGAAAATAAAGAAAATAAACAAATACAATAAATTGTTTCATTTATAATGCTAATGCTAGACCGACGAGTGTTACGCAGGGAATAGCTAGTATTTAATAATTTGACAACTACATAAGAAAATAAAATTTGCATTTACAAATAATTTAAGGAAACGAAAAACTTATTTTTCTTTTGTAAAGGCATATTTTTCAAAAAATTAAAGAAATTTAGAGGACTATGTTTTAAATATTTATCGATAGCACCATGAACGCAATCTATCTCCTGAAGAAGTAAGTGTCCTGGAACTGAAATTTTTTGTATTTAGCGGAAATCAGGAATAAATATTTTTGTAGTATTGCAATGTTCATAATTTTATTTCTGTTTTGAGGTAGTATGAATTGGACCAAATTATAAAACACTGTTTAAAATTTTTGTAAGTAGCACTTGCTAAATCAATGCTTTCTCTGCCACCTTGAAGTTCATTTCAAATTACTTTGTAAGTAGTTTTAGATATGTCGTTACCAAAGCCGTGTCTGTAAAATAATATAAGTACAACTGAAATATTGTATTTAAAATAAAAAAAAGGGAATTTTTTTAAGGCGTACATACATAGAAAAAAGCTTTGAACACTAAATAAAACCAATGGATATACGGCAACATAGAAAGATATAGGTTGACGTATATCAACGATATTATGTTCATAAATCACAACAATACAATATTACGAAAACATGCAAAATATATGAATTTGTTACCGTATGAACAGATACCAAATCAATGTATATTAATTTCCAAAAATTAAAGTAATCGAAAATTTAGGATATACGGCAAGGCAATACTGAATAACTTGGAAACGAATTGAGATACTTAAAAGTTGATTATAGATTTGAAAATATATCATTTAAAATCTTAGAAACCATAATTAAATTTAAAAGTACATAAACGGCTGATACGGCATACCAATACAGTCGATGATTTATCAACACTGAATTTTCGAATTGATATCACTCACAAAGTAAATTTACCAATTTGAAAACAAAATGAAGCTGTATCGACTCGGATGAGACTCGATATATGATTTTAAAGATCTTTTTTCTTGAAAAATAAAATCAAAATGCTTTCAACGATTACCTCAAAAACTAATATAATATAATATATAGTCTTAAATAGATATTACTATTACGTTCCTCAATGGATATTATTCTATTGCTTTGTTAATTATTACTCTTTTCAATAACGGTGTTAACTTAGACAATATTAATTTTCGATAAAATAGAATCTCGCCATTCGATTCGTGTATTTTTACGAGGATTGCTTGATAATTTTGTTTGATTTAGAGACAATAATATTATCCGATTTCTCGATATTACGCTATTTTCTTTAAAACCAAGACATACATTATTTGCGAATAATATCTTCTATTTTTTTATTAATTAGGTTCAAAATTAAAGTTTTTAATTAGGTCATCAAAACTAATGTTTTGGAGGCATATGTGTAAGGCATTAATAAAACAATTTTCCATTTAGCTATGCAAATAACGCAGTGACAAATCAGAGTACAAAATAAATAATTGCATGTTTTATTTATTTTGTGCTCTATAAAATTTGTAAATAAAATAATATAATTTCAAAATTTAGAAATGTATGTATGAGTTCTAATTAGTATAATATTAAAATGATAGTGTATTAGAAGAACAATGATGGTTAAAACAAAATAGTCCGTTTAATGGAAAGCGGTAAGTAAATTTTGTTATTAATTGATAGCCCCAAATCCATTTTAAAGTTAAAATTGTATTGTATAAATTACATAGATTAAATATTCGCTTAATTAACGATTTTAAAATCTAATTTAATAATATATGATTATATTTAAATTTATTTACCACTTTCTGCAATTTCCACTTGTAACTCAGGTAAAATTACCTCTTTATTCCTTAATTAGAATCCAGTTTTTACTATAATATATAGAAAGGAGCACGGATTGCTTCGTATATCAGTTTAATTATTTTACCCAACATATCAACTAATTAAATGTATAAACATAACTACTGTTATCAGGAACTATACCTTCATAAATAGTGAATTTCCATTTTAATCAAGTCATTACAAAATTATATACTCAACAAATTTTAACAAAAATTAAAGTAAACATCTAGGCGCTAAGTGGGATTTGAACGTGGGACTTTCTGGTTAGTAATCAAATGGCATAATTACTACTTCATGTATAGGCTGGTTATTTTAGATCGGATGAAGCAATGTCCGATTAATTTTTTTTAATCCAAAATTTACATGTAATTATTTATCTATACATACCACGTAAATTATATTGAAAGTTTAATGACTTACTTCATAAAAATAAATTAAAAAGCTTTAGGTTGCGTTTCACTACAACCAGAATAGTTTTTATAATAATAACAAAATTATTTGAAAGAAAAACTTATAATGTGAATACCCATTGTACTCATAAATGGAATTTATATCATAATGTAATAAAAAAATATATTCACTTGCTATAAAAGTTCCGATTAATTTTATTATTATGAAACTGTTTTTTATTTTACTACATATATGGGTATTTCTTTATCTCAGTTTTTTTAAATAAAATTAATCCATTTCGCTACTTTTGGCTACCTATATATAAAAAGAAATATATATTTTTTTGTTTTTTTTTTTATTATTTTCACTTTACACAAGCAATTTAAATCTATTTTTAATCTACATAATTAGAACACATTTTGTCTTTAGTAATTTTATGTCCAATAACTTTTATGTCCAATAGCATTTAAATCAAACTAGGTATTAAGAGAAACCTAAGACTTTAATTCGAAAAACTATAAACTAGTGAAAGAAATCACAATGTTTAAAAAATTTGTTTGTCATCTCATCATAATGTCAATATAGTCATAAGATCAAATTATGCAGCACTAAAAATTATCTGATCTGATTCTGTAGTCAGTTAGTAAGTTTGAAAGCGGCAATATATAAATATCTATCACAATACTTCATATCCTGTAAAGCACTTAATAATCCTTTGTAACAGAAACTGAACCATTCTTAGTCCAAGGGTCAGCCGGTAACAATTTTAAAGGTTCATATATCTAAAATATAAATCTTTGAAATATTTTAAGATATTTTTTTCAAGCCACCTGCTACTAATTATTGTTTAAAGGTGATGTGTAGAAGCTAAAGATCTTCTCTACCATTTTTTGTCACGTTTCGAGTTATAAGTTTGTTTAATTTATAATATCCAACATCCAATTAATAATTCGAACATAATTATATATCACGTACGTATATTGGTTGTTTGATTTTTAAATGACTCTGATGACTGGGGTTCTCTAATTTAGAATGTCAACTCGATCTGCTTTGACATTAACCAACTTTGGTCTTATACGTAATGAAATTGTCAAGTTTCAGGTTTTTAATTATTATTGGTATTATTGTTGATAGGAAGTAAGTTAAGAATTGTTTACAATCGCATTACAAACTGCAAATTATAAAATTCTTAGTAAATAATAATTTCAAATTTCTACCAAATAAAATAGCTATAAATATTTCTTATTTATATTCGACAATGATGTACAATATAGGATTTGGGTTGCTATTATAGTCAATTAAATTATTTTTTGCTATAATCTTAACAACATTTTGATATTAGAAACACTAAAACTTTGTGTCGCAATTGAATTGAAACAATATTTTTCATTACATTGACATTATTGTGTATTATGTAAATAGCTTTGAAATAAATTAATTTATTGTAAAAATTCACATTTTTTTTTCTATTTTAATTAGTTACATACATTGGAATTAGATACCCTATATGTACATTCAATTGGGTCATATATATTTTTACAAGTACCCTAGTAGATACAAGCGATATGAAGTGATTTATAATCGATAAATCAACATTTATTTATTTGTGTATTTATGTTATATTTGTTTTTATACATACATAATATTAACCACTTCTAATAGTGTAATTTCCAAATCTTATTATTGATTAGATTAGAAATATTCTTATCAATTAAATTATTTTATTATTGAAAACCGTTTAGCAATTATTAACGTGTTTCTTTGAATAATGTATTAGGCCATATTATTGTAGGTATACATACATAAATCTATGAATATCAATTAATTATTTACAGAGATTAGTGATATTAGATACCTATTCAAATTGAAATATTGTTAAATAATCATAAAGATAAATGTATCTATTCTATTTGTTTGAAAATAATGATTTGTATTTAATTTTCATATACTTTAATATCTAAGATCATAAATTATTTAAAAACGACTATAATTTAATGACTAAATGTTAATTTTATAAGCCATAATATACTATGGAAAGTAATATTGTTTTTACAGTGAATTTATTTTACAAAATGAGAAATTTTTTGATTAGATTTTCATGAAAAACATTATAATAATAAGTATAATTTATAAAAATCGAATATAATAAATTTTAGATATTCTGAAATAATGTAATTTATTTGATTGGTATTGTGTATTAAAAAATATATAGGTACGTACATCTCTCTGTGCGATTTCAGATTATAATTCATATATAGTTAGTTAGTGGGAATCTGAAACAGAAAGACAACAACAATTCTTCATTGCTCATACAATTCTATATCATGTATAACTCATCCTTCAACAGAACTGGAGCGTTATATCATAAATACAATTAAACTGGTATATGTGTTAAGTCTATAGGATGTCTTAAATAACCTCAAAACCTAGTGAACCTAGTTGTTTAATATTTGTTGCAATATATATATGTAATTCTGGTAAAGTAACTAAATAAGTATTAAGTAAAAGATGAGTGTATGTTAAAGATCTGAGATATTTTCTAGTTTCTACTCAAATAGACGAGTATCATATTTTTACTCTACTCCAATTCTATCAAAAATTTAATTTTCAACATAAAATATGTTAATTGAAATCATTTTTGAAATTATATTGAATTAAGTAATTAATTAGTGTTCATTTATAAAAAATTTATTATTTAATATTTAAATTATAAAATAAATTATGTATAAATGTAATATTTGTGAATTAGTTTTAAGTAATTGTGTAAATTATTATTGTTAAGCTGAAAATATATATTATGATTAAAAAATTAATTTGTTTTCGAATTACACTTTTTTTGCAGGGAAATACAGCATCGTTGAAATAGTTGAAAATGGGATTGTAAAACACACTTCTTTTGTAGAGAAGCCATACTATTTTGTTGAAAATCAAACATTTTTGTTGAAAGTCACTCAAAACGTGATAGTAAATTACCACTTTTTTGTAGAGAAATCCACACGTTTAAGATAGTAAAATTTTTACACATTTTTAGTGTGAAAGTTAACAAAATTATGATCTGTTGAATTTCACTACAATAAATGTAGGTGGTTAGGTTGCCTACATTAATTGTAGTGAAATTCAACAAAATTTTTTAGAGTGTACATAATATCTAATTTCTATAAATTTCTCATAAGTCAGAATTTAATCCAACGTTAGGAAATAATTTAGTTATTGCTTAGTAAAACATTATAGGCATAGACTGAGTCTACATTGTATTTTGTCGGCAATTCTAGCGGTTTACATTCTATTCAGAATTAACCAAATCTTATTAAAAAATAAACAAAAAAAGTTTTATATGTTATCATCCAAACAAACGTACACTTCAAAAACTAATGTTCTGCGTATATAAACAAAAAAAAAAAAAAATTAAATCACATAAAACATAAAACTCTATAAAATGTAACAGACACGTACATTTATTCGTTAAATAAATAAATCAAATCCATCAATTGTTCAAAATAAGTCAATTAAATGATGGTTTAATCCACACATGTACTTACATTATCTCAATTTAGTGATTTTATTTTATATTAAAATTCACATAAATATTCTATTTTCATATAATGCTATATAAAAAAAATCGACTTAATTTAAAATTTAACTAAAATTCAAAAGAAAAAAAAAAATCTTATTAGCATTAAAAAAGAAAATTCATATGTTTTCTATGTCAACTCATACATCAGTTTTGGAACGAAAACTCAAGAAAAGAAATTTTTCAATCGTAAATACCAAAATAATTTTCTTTCTTTCCTTCGACATTTAGTTTTTTTATAAACATAGTTCTAAACCCTACACCTGTATTTCATACACATTAAACGTACCTAACTATATTATAAATAAATGTGCAATTCATACGTATGTAATCAAATTTATTTCAAATAGATTTTAAAATTCAAAACTTATTTTTCGTTTATGAAGCCATGTAGGATTTTAAATTTTTAAAACAAAAAAAAAAAGTACTAGAAAAATAAAAATAAAAGAGTGTCAATTTGATAGAAAATCACTTAAGAACGTGATGTGAATTTTTTTTATTTATATTTTTTGCTATCTTCTAGAATTTTGTTTTTTTTTTTTGGTTTTTTCTTAAAAGAGACATCATTGAAAATTTTATTGTAAACAATTCGGCTAAAATGTACGGTTAAAGAAATATAATAATAACAGTAATAATAATAGTATGTAATAAAAATAGCGACAACAAAAGAGAATTCCAATGACAACATTTATATGATGTTCGTTCACAAGATATCTCTATATTATTATCCTTTTTTGCTTTACAAAAAATATATAAAAATTTGAAGGCATAGAAATTTTTTTTTTTATGGTAAGAAAAATATTTTTCTTTTTTAAAGAATTTTTATATTGGCTTCTTAGATTAGTAGACATTTAATATAAAGTCATTTTAAAATCTAACTTAATATTCTTGTACTTGTAAAAAAAAATCAAAGAGTGTCAAACTGTTAAATTAAAATTTGATTAAATTTCAAGAACATATTTTCAGTTTTTATTATTATTATTATATATTGTGTTTTATTATTATTATTATATATTGTATTAATTTACTACATTTTTCGTGGAAGCAGAGGATTTTCTTGAATCGTTAAATTTTTGAAAAATAAGTGTTAGTTTACCAAGGTGCTATCATATGTCGTCTAATTTAATAGAAAAATTGTAACTTACTGAATTTGAGCTTTTGCTTTTCATACCGGTGGCGTTTGCACAGAACTTTATATTTTTGGAATATGAATAAACTAAAAAAGTTTAAAAATTAACAAGTTCAATATTAAAATTATAACTCAATTTATATATATACATAAATTGAAATGCAAAAATAATTTGGAGAAATTCAAACCAAACCATACAGAAAAAATGCGAAAAATAAAACTAAATCAACACAAATGAGAATTTTCAAATGAGGTAAAGACACCCTTAGTGCGTAAAGTAGAGCCGCCACTGGAAACTTTAAGTGTTCAAGAAGGTACATTTTATAGTTTAGGAATTAATCATTGAAATGCAATCTGAGTTTGTATAATCACGCAAAGTACACTAAGTGTGAAGTCATTTCAAGAACCCTTAATAATTGTTTTCTATACATTTGAGTTAAATGGGAAGAAACAAAAAAATATATGAATACATTAAGTCTTGATCCTCCTACAGTGACGAAATATTATTATTTTACGGTATAGGTTTTATATTCTAGACTAGATTATTTGAGTAAATTGTGTTTCAGGATTCTGAACAATTTTTTGAAAATAAAATGGCAATAAACTAATCAATTACTATATGAAAATTTAATTATTTAGTGAACCAGGGCTACAGAGAACAAAAACAATGAAAAAATATCATAATCGATTATACAGCTTTCAATTTTATTAATTTTTTACAATAGTATGCGAGATTAAGAACTATCTACTAATTTTACAAATTTAATTTAATTGTGTAATTTTTATAATCTTATCTGCTCCTAACTGCTAAGTCACAACAACAATAATTATTATAAGGCCACTGGTATATTTCAAATCATTTACAACTATTTCTATTAGGTTTGTTTATTCAAAAATAGCATATTTATTACCCTTCTCGCTATCTCTGCCCAGCAACTACAACCCTAACTACATAATCGCAACAACAAAATACATATTTTAACTTTTATAGATTCTAAGCGTCTGAAGCGCCATTATTTGATTTAAAAATCTTTTACACAGATTCAAAAATACCAAAATAAAAAAATTAAAATATAAACATATTTAAATACAACAACAATGATTTTCCATGATTTGTATAATATTAACACAAAAGGATTCTAAACAATAATGTTACATTTTTGAATGGTTGTTTTTTTATGTTTTTTTTGTTGTTGCTATTTTTTTCCATTGTTTTTTTGCTTTTTTGTCTTATGTTTATTCAATTTAATGCTTATACATTTTACATTTTCATATGTATGTAATAGTATGTACCTTAAAACGTTTATAATAAAAAATTTAAAATGTGAATAGCGCACGTATTATAAGTAAATAAGGATGAAAAATTGGTTTTGGATTTTGTTGTCAATGTCATATGAGTTTATACATAATAGAGAGTAGTGTTTACACTCATATAGATATACTTAAGTAAATGTCACAAAATTATTTGTTTATACATAATACAGTAAGTAAGTTTTCAATATTATATTATGTACATATAGAATTGGTTTGTAAGTACATATCTAAAAATTATATATCTTTAAGAAATAAATCTTTGGCATGAACCACATTTTAAAATGACACCTACATTTCAATTCGCTTACATATTTAATATAATTTAGATTAAATGTATCTTAAGTAAGATTATTATAAAAATACCAAAGATTTTATTTTATTATAAAATTTGATTAATTCAATATTTTTTCTGATAATATTGATAGACTTTGTATCCATGACTCATTTTATTTTTTAAATGACATGAAATAAGCGAGGCAATAGAATTAAAATTTGTAATTACAAATATGAAAAAAAATATTTATACTGCTGCTCAGATATTATGTTAGCGAAACAATTATTTTTTCTATAAAATATTTTTAAGTTTGAGTTCGAGAGTTAATCAGCTAGCACACTTTATATTGTGTTTATTTTTGTTCTAACAAATCTTAGAACAACTGAAATGGTTTGAATTCTTGCTTCTGGTTAGAGCTTTGTGCTCCAGTAGCTTCGGATTTTCAACTTTATTTTGATAGTAGAGTTTGTGCTCTATAAAAATATTTCAATCGACTATTGGCATCGTATAAATCTGTCTTTTGCAATACTTTATTCTCAAATGGTAGGATTATCTTATTTAACCATTACTGTTGCTTGTGATAGCTACTCACAAAAGCTTGCAACAGCTGGATATTACACTTGCATATTGGATTTATGATTTTATTTATTTATATACCAATATTTTATTTTAAGTTGATACTTTTATCCAAAAACCGCTTGGTGCTACTCTTTATACCTTTTAAAACTAAAATTTGAACATTAATTCCAAATTGCAGCAAATTTATTTCACCAAAAACACGGTAATAAAATAATACAAAAAAAAAAAAAAAAAAGCTTAATAATTATTATCTATCAACCACTCTTTCAATTCGACATAATGCGGATGTAATGTAAACTACAACACGTCTTAATTAAATTAGAAATTGAAACAAAATAAAAAACAAAAAACTTTTTAAAAACTTGCTTTTAAAAATAATATATATTTTTGGAAAGCTAGGAACACCAGGTATCCTTGGGAAGTATTCATTAGGTGCTACGCAGATACAACATCTCTCTCAAAATCGCCCGAACTAGAATCGAATCGAACTAATATGAAATTTCTGATATTAATATAAAAAAAATTATAAAGAGCGACGCGACGCTTGTTTTCTCTTTGTATTTTTTGTTCAAGGTCTTCGATCCCACTTTTCAGACCGTCGCACCATTACGAAAGTTTTTTAAAAATTATTTATAATAATTATTGACCTTTTTCCAGAAAAATACAATTTGAACATATGATATAGAGGTTTCAACCCCAATTCCTATTATTCATAAGTACAATGGCCCTTAAATGTGATTTAAGGGAAATGCCCTTAAATCACATTTAAGGGCCATTGTACTTATGATAACAAAAAAAAAAAATTCACGGTGTTCGATCTATGCATCGTGCTTAGAGACATTGTACTAAAGACAAGTTAACAACAAAAAAAAATAAAAAAAATTTAGAGGGCTTTGTGAGACGGCACCCGGAACTACTTTTCCTGGAGGCTACTCAATTTCGTAAACTTTTCACTTTTTACTAGTCGCCACCTAGATCTTATCCGGATTCTGATACCGGTTGATTGTTAAAAACTTGCTACATGAAATTTTTATTATAAATATTTATCATAATATCCAGTATCCAGCATATTCAGTCAAATGTAATGCAGGCAAATAAAATTCAGTCACATAAAACACAGGCGTATGATGTTTATAGTAACCCTAAGGTTTCAATTAAAATAAAATTATATTATAAATTGAAGTTATATGCAATTTTTTTATTAGTCACCTACTTACAACAAGTTAATAAAATATAGTTATTTTTATTCACCTTTTCATATTTAGGGGTGAAATACAGAATACACATATTTCTCACTAGGTGACGGGAAATTTAAAAATTTGTCACTGGGTGTGTGCAAGTGAGATAAATAATATAAAAATTGTTTCTTTACCTTTTTTTCACTAAGTGAGTAAAAGTAGTGAAATACATAATGAGGCTAATAATATTTTGTATGCTTAAAATTTCTTAGACTTATTCTAAATTAAATGTTTTCGTGTTTTGCTGAAATAATTAAAAAGAGAATAATAATTAAAAATTACTTTTTTATAAAAAAAATATTGTTTTCTGTTATTGTATTATATTACAAAAATTAATATTATAAATTTTATAATTATATTAAAAAAAATTATTTTTAAAAAAATAATAATTTGACTCAAAGTAGAAACGAAGTCACAGAAAATTTCTGATATTAACATGACGCTTTAATAAACTACTACGTAATATAAAAATTAATTTTGATCATTAAAATATATCTCACCCTGGCGGACAAAAGCACATAAGTCATTTTACGCAATTTTACAGGAGAGCGTTTTTTTTAGTTTTTAAATTAATTCTTTCGATTAGAAAAAATTGTGGTACGCAGTTTAATTACTATTTGCTATAGTTTTCAACGCGCAAAGATAAAATTTAAAATTTTGCAATAATTTAGAAAATAATTGACTTAAGTGCTTTTGTTCGAAAAAGATATGTGACTTATGTTCTATTTCAGTAAGTAAAAAAAGAATAAAAATATGGTAATAAACAAAACATTTTATTATTTCAGTCTCAGAAAAGTTGAAAAACACAAATAAAACAAATTAAATACTTTCTTATGTTAAAATTAAAATTAAAAAACAAAAATATCAACAAATTAAACATTTCTTTTGTTCAAAATAAGATGAAAACAAAAAATCAAAAAATAATCACAAATAAAACATTTGCCTTCTATCAAAATTAATATTAAAAAGAGAAAACTCTAAGCTTCCTATCCACTTCAAACTTGATCCATCAATTTCAATCAAATCAAGATCGATATCAAGTTTAGTATTGGTTGAATCAGGTAGAAAAGTATAAAATTGACGAAAAATTTGTGGAATAAAGTCAAGCAAAGATATTAGGTCTTTCTTTTTATCAGCACTTATAGATATCAAATTGTTTGAAATAACAGGAACCACGCTCGTAGTTTTGTTTCTTCCCCTTTTGATTAAATCAAGTTTTAAAAAGTTTTCTTCCTTTCTGTGTAAATTATTTTTATACAATATTTCCCCAAATTTGTTCTTAATATCATATCGAAACCATTTCACAGCATGCCATTTAAATCACCCAAAGTATTTCTCTTTCGAATGGCCCTTTTAAAATTGATGCAAAATTTAAGAAATCATTTGATGACATTTCAACTACTTTAAATTTAGAACTACACGATCGAACATGCTGCATCCAGTCATGAGGGTGAAATATTTCCAAATTAGTTTTCTTTTTCTTTTTTTTTATGATACTATGATCACCGTCAACTTCCATATGGCTGTGACCTGGAACTTGTGCTCAATAACCTCTATAATGGTTGATTTTTCTTCTAAGAGCATAGAGAGCATTGCAGTAAAATATTTATATACTATAAGAATTTTTATTCTGCCCACCACAAGTATCAGAATAAAGAATCACATGTTTTACCTCGGCTGTAAAAATTTTTAAATGCTTGTACAAACAAGAGTCTATTTGGTTCGCTCCTCTGCCTGAAATACACTCGTGCCACATATAATGAGCTGAGTTGCCATTTGCGTTATCGTGAACCGTCAAATTAAAAGGCCAGAGTTGCCTTTTGTAAAATGCGAAAGCTGCCGTCAGCGATGGTGTTGGCAAACATTGCTGAAGGTCAAAGGTGAAACATTTGATTTGGTTGTTTGATTCTTTCGATAGTTCTTTATCAACGCGCTTTTCGCTATAGGCTTATTCAGCTTCAATATGGGTTGATCTCTTTTATTTTCGATTTCGATTTTCTCCTGTGAGTCTTGTAATAGTTGAAGTTTAATTTTATATTTGTCACACGTGCTGCACATATATCTAGTGTTGTTATCTTTACGTGCATAATGACTTTCGTACATTTTAATAAAATTTTCGTTTTCATTCAAAGTTTTTAAAGTTCTACGTATCGGAAGCCTTTCGCCATTATATTCGAGGGAATAGTTATAGGTTTCCATTCTGCACTTATGTCCTGTACGTGGGCGATTTGATTTCTTATCTGAAACTGTCATCATAGCAGAAATGAAAGCCGCTAACTACCCATGTTCCAGTATTCATCGAAAATTGATTTTTGCATTTCAAACGAAGATCTGCTATTACATTTTAAACGAAAGTTTTCTAATGAAACGCCTTCTTCGATGCTTTTATTTTACCAGTAATTGTAGTGTATTCCTTGCCGCAATTTCGATTTTCCTTCCTTATCCTTTTATCGTTTTTGCTCTTTAGGGAAGTTGTCGCTACATTTGATGTACTGGGACCAACCAGCATGCTTAAATCTGGTTCCGCATCAGTTGTATTATCAGCTAGAATGTTTGATTCTGCTTCTTTTTCAATATTATCGGGAGCATAAGATGGATCTGCAATATAATCGGCGTCTGAAAATGGTTCTTCAATAATATTCTCATCCTCTTGCTCTGCAGTGGAGATCATATGAACAACATACTCAATTATATTTTAATTTTTATTGACTTGTTTAATAAATAAAATTTACCCTTAGAAGTATCAGTTAAAATTTTGTAGTTTTCTTTTTGTTTTTCTGTTACTAATGTAACAAATAGTCTACCCCGGCTAAGTGACATTTCGAAAATTAATTCTTTTTTTTTTCAAATATATTTTTGAGTAATTAAAGTAAAATATTTTTATTTTAATTAATATTCACAATGAAATAATAAAAATACACATAGAATCAAAAAAATATCGAACCTGTTTATGGTGCAACAGTTAAAAAAAATATAATAATATTAATCTTAAGTCTATGCTACGCAACACATTTTTTTCTGTTAAAATCACATAAGTCGACTTATGTGTTTTTATACGATAGAAAAATTTAAAAAATTTTTACGTTGATTATTATTTTTGTAATTTTCAAGACGAAATATGTATATTTTGACTTAGGTGTTTTTGTGAGAAAATGGATATTGAGAATATCATGCGATTGAGTCAATAAAAAAAAATCGGATTTTTTTGACTTATGTGCTTTTGTCTGCCAGGGTGAGATATAATACATCTATATTATAATACACTAAATTATAATATTATAATACACAAGAGCACGATTAGTGAAGGCACACTTTTCGTTGTTTTTCGGGTGCTTCGTTTTTTTCTTTCATTCAATCAATCGGCGATGAAGCAGGCCGTGACGATCAAAATCAGTTTTTATTTTATCTATGTTATAGTACACAAGACCACGATTTTGATAGCACACTTTTCGTGGGTTTTCGTGTGCTTCGTTTTTTTTTCATTCAATCAATCAGTGATGATGCAGGTCGTGGCGATCAAAATCAATTTTGATTTTATGTGTATATTTTGGGTAAACAATTTTTATAAGATATTAGTTGGGTTGGTTAAAGCATCATTTAATTTCAGCATCAAGCATCATTTTTGTTAATTTAATTTTAATAAAAAAGAAACATATTTTAATTTATGATTAAAAAGTAAATAATAAAAAAAAAGTTTTATATTGGTACCTTTTTTTTATTTAAATAAACAATAAAATACACTTTTCATTTCGTTTAAATTAAATCTTATATCATATTACACAAGAAAGGCCATGTGGGGAATATTTTATATCATAATACACAAGATGAATGACGTGGTGAGTAAAAAAGCAAGAATAATTGCGTAATTGTAAATTATTTACACCACAAAAATATTAAAATTTTAGCAACTTCTTGGTGCTGAATACTTAAAACATTTCAAATATTTAAATCAGTTAGTGACGGTTATTTCCAAGTTGAGTGCCATCTATACTCTAAGAGAAACTCCAATTACGGGCAATTTTCAAAAAGGCTACATAAAAATTTTGTCATTTTAAATAAACACACAAACTTATAGAAAAAGGTACAACAACAAAAACACAAACAGAAATTGAAAACAAAACAGAAAAAAAAATCAGATCAGATCGTTCTCTTCAAAAATTATATAATAAAATAATGTTATTTCATTTGCTTCTGCTATCATTAAAAAAAATATATGCAGTAAAACACGGTTACAGCTAAATTTCAGTAATATTTCTGACTATAACTGTTTTTTGACTATACGAGTAGTCAAAAATAAAATTGCGTCTTTATAAACAAAATCAAATTCAATAAAATGTTTTTCGTATAACAATTTTAAACTTTATTTTATTCATAAATAGTAATTCTGTTATGTAATCACAAAATATACATAATTGTAATAAAGAACAGAAAAAAACTATATATACATCAGTGTTTTAATAAAATAATTCATTGTAACAGAATTATGACTCCAAACGTTTTTGACTATAAACAAATTAAAATATATCGATCTACTACTTTGAGAGTAATGAGATTTTATTGTGTTAAGTTATATTGAAATTAGTGTTAATTTCGTCATAAAGTATTAGGTATTATACTTTAATTTCATTATATATATATTCAATAATCAAGCATTTCAGAAAACAACTACAATTATACCAAAACAAATATTTCTTTTTATATAAAATTGTGTTTGAAAGAACTACTTCTGTGCAATTGCACAGGGGATCCACTAGTAATTTTATAATGCTTAATGTAGAGAAAGAATATCATGTACGATTATAGGTAAAATATTTTGCTACATAAATCTTTTCTTAGAAGCTCTTCTCTGATGTAAAAACCTGTTTTTATGACATGATTTATATTAGATCAGTATATTCAATTTACTGAAGAACTATAATTTTTATACGTAATTTTGATTACAGCTATAATTTTTTTTTTACTCTTAATTATTATTTCCGTTTTATTGGTCTTTAATTGATTATCAATCTTTACAAATTAAATTTTAAATTTTTTTGTTTAAATTGCACAAAAAAATATTCTTATTGACATCAGTTGCTTGTTATTCTTGCGATATTGGGAATACACGTGTTATACCAAATATTTCACAAATTCATTTTTATTATTATTCTCATTTACGTAGTAAATTTTTACTAGAAGTTATATTCATTGACATATAGTAACCTGAAAGAATGCAACAATACATTGGAGATTATGTATTATAAGGTTGTGGTCTTTAATTTTGTTTTGATTTTTTGTTTGTCAACTTATAAGACTGCAAAATATAATATATAATATAGCTAAATGTTCAGATTAGGTTCCTTATTATTACAAAAGCTAAACTAAGAATTAACTATTTAGTATCTAATTTTATATCGCTACTATGACTATTTTGAAGTAAACGGTGTTTTGGTTTGTATTTTTATTAGTCAGTAATATTGTAAAATATTTTGTCGGATTCAATACAAAATGTATAAAATTTACTTCATTAAAGACACGTCATGCCATATATTCAATTCAAAACAATATGTAATAAGTTTCCATTTGCTTGAATTTCTATTATAGTAACATAAGGATGCAATGCAGATTAATACTGATGGTACAACTGTATATAATTTTGATTACATAATTGAAATTTCTTATAAGCATTATTAGAGTTCCTAGTGACTGTTAATTCAGGCTGGCGAGAAAGAAATTTCAAATACAACGAATTTCAAAATTCTGTTGCACAGATACCAGTTTCATTTTCATTAATGACTATATCGTCGCTCTTCCAATTTTACCACTTAAGTCGTCAGAAGTTCTTCTTTCACAAACATTTTCATTAAAAAACTTTATAATTAAAACTGTAAACACGAATAGTGAATAAACAAACCAAAACACTTTCCTTTTTTCAATTAAAAATATTCACTGATTTATAGGTTTAATTTTTCTAATAATATTTTCAAATATGTACATATACTTAGAATCAAAAATATTTACAGTCGTCAAATAACGTTGTTTATTCAATTTTAGTCATAAGTACAAATTTTATTATATCATATTTGCTTTTCTTATGTTATTATTTGTTTAATTCACGTTGTTTTTTTTTTATTTATATTTATTATTATAATCTTGCCGTTAAGAATTGCAATTTTTTAATACATGCGATATTTTTAATTCTCAAACATTTTTTTTTTAAATAAAAATAGCAAGAAATATATAACGGTTTAGGATTTATCAAAACAAAACCCAAAAATCTTATCAGTTTGTTATAAACTAAATTAATGGTAATAAAGTTATTAAAGAATTAAATATTTAACAGATTTCATTAATACCAAATTTAGATAATATTTTTAATATGTTAAGTTCCAAAACAAATAAAAAAAATATATATATAATTTGAACATTTATAATAAACGTAAGCATTTTCAAATTAATTCACCCATTAATATTACCACAAATTTTATGACTTAACAGCTCTGAGCTAATAATATTCAAAGAGCCATTTATTTTATAATCAATCATATATTTACTATTAATTAGTATAATTTACTAAAAACCTCAAAAATTAATATTTATTTATCAATATTGTAATTACAAATCAAAAATGGTCAATGGTCCATGTATACAATATGTAAAAAAAACGTTTAACCTCATAAAACACAAAATACACATCTAAAAAATTAAAACAAAAAAAAATACAAATATTTTTTTTTATGAAATCACTTTTAAAAATTTTAAAAACTATAGTAATTTACTAAATGTTCGATAAAGAACAACAAATCATGTTGAAAATTTTATTAGATTGAATTAATATCATACCTTTCCGCTCATGATACAGTTTCACTTAAAAAATCAGCTCACAACTATTATTTAATTTTTCTAACTGTAATCAAAAATATTAACGATTCTTAAAATTTTTTAAAATTTTTCTAATCTTAAGTTCAATTAAATCAGCCAAAACTAAAATAAATAATTAAAATAAGATAACACCTTATTTACCACGCCAAAAATATTTCACCACTTTTTTTTTCAAATAAATTATAAACCACGGGCGTATTCAATTGCAAATATACCGAAAAAATTATTGCAAGATATTAAAATTCAAAATATAGTACTAGAAAAATTCGGAACTTGTTAAAAATGATCTAAGTAAATGACGTAAATATTTTCGATCAATTAATAATTCTTGCATAGAATTCAACATTGAGAAAATTCCGTTATTTTTGTATTTAATTAAACAAATATGAAAATATATCATAAATTCAGTGTATTCCTGAAAAGTTTAATAGTCACTAATAAACTTTAATCAATCAAGTAAATTAACAATAAAAAACAAAGTTTGTTAACTTATGTGTAGTTATATTTTAAATCAAAATTAAAAAAAGAACAACAACGAAAAAACAACGATCTCGACGAATTGAAAAAAAATAATTTTAATAGGTAAACCGCCACCTAAAAAATAACAACCGTAAATATAAACCCACCAGTTCAGGTGTATTTGATCAACTAAACCGATTGTAAAATAATATTACTTAGCATGTTATTAGATTTACAGATTGTTTTTGTTGTTATCGTCATCGTTTTAAAAAAGTTACCTATAAACTTATCTTACTGTTATCAAGCCGAACTGTGACCGAAAACAAAAGATGTCTGAAAAAGTTGCACGAGTATGAATTTTTTTTTTTTTTTGTTTTTTATAATTTTTTATTTTTATAACCACTTTTTTAAGTTGCTCTAAGCTTATACGAGCTATAGCAACTATATGTTCAAGCATTCACCTTTTTTATTCAGTAGGTATTTTTTTTTAAAGGGATATTATAACAGCTGTGTATTTTTATGGTAATTTTAGAGGTTGATTTATTTGTAATAAAATTGAATGAAACTGAACATTTTTTTTTACCAATTATTCAAAAAAATTTTACTTGACAAATTTAACATTGAATTTGTTATATTTTAGGAAAATGAAGTAGATAATATAGGATAATCTCTTGTTTTGCTTCAACCCATTTTCGGCAGCTGTTCGATTTTTAGCAAAATTGCCAATTTTTGTTAAAGTTTTTTTCTGTTATAGCTGTATATTTTTGACTAAAATTTAATACATCAATAAACTTTGGACTCTTGGCTTTCAAATAAGTGTTTTAGATTTAAAATTGACTCACTCGTTTTCAAGATAGTGGGGGTGTGAAAAAACTCCCAATTTTAACGATTTTTTGGAAATAAAAACAAAACAAATTTAAATTTTTAATTCAAGAAACCAATGATTATGTTTTCTTGTCAAAGAGTCATATTTTCCATATTCTAATATTTTTGGTCAATTTTACCACACCAGAATGTGTCATATACGTATAAATATTGCTGTTCGAAAAATCGAACACTGGCCGCTTTTTGACATTTTTTTTTTACAACTAATATTTTCATATTTTTTCATACTTTTTATTCATTTATGATTATTGTTAAATTTTATTGAACAATCGTAGTTATTGAACAATTTTTCCGGATCGCAGGTACTATATTTATAAATGTTTAAAATAATGTTTCTAACATTTGCAATATAAAAATGATATCAAATGTAAGAAAAAATATCATAACTTTGTTAAATACAAATTTAAAATAAAGTCTATAAGATTACCAACATAATAATTTATTATAGTAATATAAAATCCAGGTAAGAAAAAATAGCTAGTAACTAAAAATTATATTTTGTAATTAAAAACTTAAAATATTAGAAATTTTGTCAGAACTAGATTAATTTGATGTTTGGTCTGAGAATCTTTCAATAGATGAACAGATGGTGCCTAATTTCGGTCGTCACTCCTGTAAGATGTGTATTAGAAATAAGCTTTGATTTACTTTTTGATGTGCTTGCTTGGTGAAAAACGGATTAATAAAACTTGGAAAAAAAATGATTATGTCAACTATCAGCAACCATTCAGCAACAACTATCAGCAACCAACACCAAGGTGTCGATTTGCATGATAATGGAGTTGCAAATTATCGCAGCAATATGAGAACAAAAAATAGTATTAGCCATTGTGGATTGCTGGTTTGAGGTCTTCAATAGTAAATGCCTGGAAGCTACACTGTTTTGTAGCGAAATGTAAAAATGAAAAACCTATACCACAAAAAAGTTTTCGTTTTTTTGAAAAAATATTATTGGGATTTAAATATGAATCATCTCAAGAAAAATACCAGTCTCATAATTTACCAAAAGTATCAGGCAGACATGTTGTTTTTTCCAAAGCAGAAGGAAACCATCGTCGATGTCAATTGAAAAAATGCAGCAATCCAAAGAAATTCATGTGCAGGAAGGGTAACGTTCATTTACACACTAAATGTTTTGAAAAATATCATGAAAAATAGTTTTTGTATTAATTTTTTATAATTTATAACATTTTGTATTAACAATTTTTTCTTTAATTATCTCAATAAAGTTTTTGTTTAACTCTATTTCATATTTTTATTCATAGTTTAGCTTTAATTTCGCTGAAATTGAGTCAAATTGCTAGAAATATAAACTTAATTTTTGATTTTCATGAACAAAAAAATATGTCAAATAGCGGCCAGTGTTCGATTTTTCGAACAGCCCTTTCCGAGACTCTGGAACGTGCTAGCCCTAATCTGATTTGAATTAATTTTTTGGGCGTCAATTATCATTAAACCAATGGATTAATTAATAATCAAGATATGTTTTTTTTTTTCTGGCCGAAAATGTGTTAATAACGGCTGTCATTCTTCCGAACAAATATATATTAATAAGGTCCTGATTTTCTTCCACTAGCTATATCCGAGCTCAAATCTTTAATATTTTCTTTTAAATTTTCGATTTCTTTATAAGTCTTGTACATAATAATAATAAATGACATGATAAAAAAAAATTAGGTATTCTAATAGATATTTGTTAGAGCTCGTATCTAACTTCTTAAAATAAAAAAATTATAATTATGATAACATTGTGAAATCAAGCGATAGTAATAATAAATATTATTTCATATCGAGCTGTAAATCAAAAAAATAATAAATTCGCAAATTGACTCTTCTGTTGTAAAATACATTGTACATATTGTTAATTAATGACTTGGACATATCCACCTTTTGTTGTAGAAAAAAATATAAGTAAAAACTAAATAGTTATATCGTAAATATTAGAGTTAAAAAAGGATGAAAAAGCAAGATATAATGATTTGTCAAATATACTCACTCAGTGGCTTCAGAGTCAGTATAGAGGAAAACTAAGAAAAATAATAAATTAACATAGGGTTATCATTAGATCATATCAGATCGCAACTAAAGATTAAATTCAAAAGCAAAATAGATAAAATAATAAATTTCATATTCAGTGTAAGAATATACTAAAACAGTCTTTCTACTAACACGACACAAAAATTGTTACCTGACCTCAAACTTGTTGTATTTTTTTCTAAATAGGGTAATTGTGAAAATCCACAACTATTCGGAGATAATCTTTTATTTGGAGATACTTCTTATTTGCATATAGTTTGGTGTTCTTGAACCTTTAACTAATTTTTTTCTTTTTTTTTTGGAATATATTAAAATCTCTGAAAACATCAGTAAGTATTACAAATCCAATTCAATTTACTAGAGATAATAAATAAATAGCATCCCTATGAAATTAAGATGCGGGAAATTAAACCGCTTGGTTTAACCTCAACTAATCTAGGCAAAGAAAATTTTTGTCACAAAATTTAAGAGATCAATTTAAAAATTAATATTACGAAATACTTTTAAGTCATCAACATATTATGTTGAGTTCGTTAACAAAGTAACCTTCCGATGTCAAAAATGTCAGTTGCCAGTTGTTGTCAGTGGTTTCAATATAATTATTATAATGACTGGATAGTTATCTACCAAGCTTTATCTAATCAAAAGTATTTAGTCACAATCTGAACTTGAATGGAAGTATACTACTTACATAATAATAATCAATGGAAGAATTATCTATCAAATTCGCCTCCAAAAAAATAATGTTACCTTTCCAATTCATACAAAATAACAAAAAATATTTATTTAAAACAAAAATTTAACCTCTCTTAAAATTTTAATTATAAAATAATCTAACACGTACACGTGTATGATTTTACAATATAATGAACACAAAGTCATACCAATGCCCATTCATTTAAGACTCAAGTTCTTAAATAAAATATTAATATGATAACTCTAGAGGCTTTAGAAAGAGATAACAATTTTCAACAAAAAACAAACAAAAAATAGAGTTATTAGTGAATTTAATAATTTATTTTAATCTACAATAAAAAATAAAAACTTAGTAACAACAACAAATTTCCGAGAATGTTTCCGATTTCCTGTTGCATTATTAAAGTGTGTTATGGCTGATTAAGTACTTTGTGGTGAAAAAATAGATTTTGATAAATAAACGTAGTACCCGGATACTGTTGTAAAATTAATATGTGTGAAATGAAACATAACTATAATAATAATAACAACATAACATAACATGATTACATTCCTTCAAATATTTATTGTTCAACAGACAATTTATTAGTTAACAACTAACGCAAAGAATGCATAAAAATATAATCCAAGTTTGTTATTGACATTTTTAACAAAATAATTAACTAAATAAAGGTAAAAATGTTGATACCACTTAAAAGCAGGTTGGCTCTAGAGTTAAATGAGAACAAACAATGCTCCAAAAATGGTACAATGAGCATTGTGGAATAGGCTGGAATAATCACTTCAATGAGTACAACAAATTAAATTGAAAATTTGAAATAAAGTTTTATACTACAATTTTTTACCTCATTAATTAATGTTAAGTATAAAAAAATGTACTGAAAATGTAAAAATTATATTTCACGGTCATGCATTCATGCTACTAAACATTTTAAATTAAATTTCAATCAAAGTACAAGTACATAATTTATAGTAATAAAAATGCATTACTAACAATTATTTATTATAGCATTACTTAAAATAATTATTTTGAATTGTATAAACAGCTGATTTTTAGTTCATATATATCTAAAAGAATTATTTTTCTAGGTTATTAACCTTACAATAAAAAATAAATAAGGTGATAAATTCACTTAGTTACTAATATTCTAAATAATATTTATTATTATAATTATAATCTATATTTATTTTAAATCTAATAATATTAGAGTATTATATACCTGGAATTAGTTCTGCATTAGTTACACAAAATATTTGAAATATCACCTTCATATTGATAACAGGAAAATTTAATTTTAATCTTAAGTTTAAAAATGATAAAAAAACTTTAAATCAATTACTTTTATTTAATATTATAGCTAGTTTGTATAAAATTTTAGCAACAAAATAATAAAATTAAATAACCAATAACTAAACTTGTACATCAAATATCTGTATATTTGTAACTGTATATACATATATCTACGTATGTATATGTTAGTATAAGTATATAATTTTTTAAATGCACTGTAGTCAATTAAATAAACATAATTATGTAGAAAGAATTATTTTTTAACCCTGAACTTAGAATATTATCTACTTATCCTATATAATTAGGTGTTTATCTTACGTATTATACACGTACTTAATTCTATTTTAGTAATTTATTATACTAATTTAATGAAATGTATAATTAAATTTGTAGAAAAGTTAATATCGCATATATTTTAATATTTACAACTTTTTGTACATCTATTCGAGCTATATATTATGTACTTTTTATTTAACCCACTTTACTCTTTTATCAACCCACATTGATTTATCCAATGTCTAATTTAAATAAACTTGCCACTCGTAATAGCCTGTTAATCTTTTTTTTACTTCTCTAAGGGCGTTTCCGAACATCTCGCACTTGCACTTGATACTCGCATTAAACCTGTCAAATTGCACTTGATTTGTAGGCAAAATTTTAATGTAGTCTCAAGTACACTAGATATCGCAAAATTAAATTTATTAAAAGTGAAAATAAAAAAAAAAATTTAGTGCGATTTGACAGGTTCAAATGCAAGTGCGAGATTTTCGGAAACGTCCTAAGTAATAACTTCATATTCTTATAATATTGAGTTATTTTTTGACAATTATAAAATTATACATGTTTTCTTTATCGAATTACGATTTTACATAATTTTCCAAATGTTACCAATTGCTTAAGTTTTATCATATTTTAATAGAATAGCGTAAATATACATTATCATTTTTAATTTTCACCCTACAGAATATCATTATATTTTCTATCATTATTAAATATTAATGCTGTTATCTTAATATATATAATATCAGATATCAGTTTTTAGGGTTAATAACTCAATAATAAAATATATAATATTATAATATTCTACGATGCATATATAATACTACTCAATAATATTAAATAAATCAATTGTACATATTTCATTCGTGAAAAGGCATGAGAATAAGTGATTCGTGAAAAGATATGACCATCAAATTGTTTGGAAAATACCTTTTCTAGATATTGGAATTTAATGCAACTAATAAAAATCATTTAAGATATGTTACACATACATTTTTATATTTCTCTAAGGCATAAAAATTAATAATAATTACCAATAATTTACATTTTAATTAACTCTTTTATTTATCTTAATATTATTTTATCTAATTACAAAATAATAAAAATTCAGATATTAATTTTCCAAAATTTACAAAATTTTAATTGAAATGATTAATTATTAAATATTTATTTCAGTGACGGGGCGTGGAATTTTCAACTGGGGAAGCATTATAAAAGAAAGCATCAGTTTGCTTTGGCTTTTCTTTTTCTATTGAAATTTTTGTTAATTTTGACAGTCAAAATAATTGTTCACATCTACTTTTCAAAGTAGTTTTAATTCTGTTTAGGCAGAAAAACGATCGCTCAACTGAAGTAGTTATTATTAATTTACAAAGTTGGTAATATTTATTAAAAGAATTTTTTAATCCAGTTTCAATTTAAAATGTTAATATTTCGCAAATACTGTTTTTGTTATTAAAATTGTCATCTGAAAATATAATTTTAATTTAAGCTCTGACTTTAAGAAAGCAATGTAAAAATAGTATGAATATGAATTTTCTATATTTATGTTGGAAAATATCACGTATACGAATTAAATGATTTTACTGAAAAATGCTGATTACAGCGTTTTATTGTTGTTGTTGTTATTAGTAGAGCTAGCACTGGTTTACCATCTTTAACAATTAATAATTTTTGCTCAAAACTTCTATTCGAAAATGATTTTTTTTTAAGCTCTCAATAACACAATCACAATAATTATCTATTTTAATTATATATAAATAATAAAAACAAAAAGGTTTTAAATTTTTACATTTGTTAACAAATTGTTTCAAAACTGCTTAAAACAAAATTATCGCTGAAAATAAATAATGTAGCATTCAATAACAAAAAACTACAGAATTACTTAACACAAATCAATACCACTCTCTAAAAAACCACAAATCTACATACATTATTTATATAAATATTAAATCTCATTTAAGTCAGCAACCCCAATAATGCACAAAATTAATTCATTCCTTGCTACTTTTTTTATTTGTAAATTCATTTTGTGTCATGCGATATTTTGTTGTTGTTTCCCTAGATAATCTATTTTCTATCATATATTTTCTAATTATATCAGGTAGATTTGGAATGAATATTAGCTACTCATTAAACTTTTTTTCCTTCTAAGATTTTATTTGATTGTCGCATTTATTATTTTGTTGTTGTTGCTAGGAAACTAAATAGAGACAGTGTGGTCTATGCATATTGTAAATGAGAAGAGAACTGAGGAGAATGATATTTAATTTGTAATGTCACTGTCATATACATATATGCAATGGATAATTATTATAGCTATATTGGTAAGAGAATAATGATGTTTATATAGGCATTATTTTCTAAACATAAATAATGTAGTTAATATTTATGCATATAATTTTTGCTTGAAATTTTTTTTCCATTCGATTTGAATTTTTGTAGTTAAGTAATTTTTATATTAAATTAAATATAAATTTTATATTAAGTTGTAAAAAATAATAAATAATAATTCATTTGGGGAAGCACTCATTCAATTCAATATATGAACGCTTCGTGCCTGCCTGGGACATATTATCCCGGTGGATTCAACACAGAAATTACATATGGGATTATATTATGTTCCAATGGATCATAATGTCCCGATGGTTTTTTTGAATGGGATTATAACGTCCCAATGGTATTAAAAAAAACATAAATAATTTTTTTTTAATAAAAAATTATAATTTTAATGTAAACGTAAACTTAAATTAATTATTATTTAGTTCAGTACAAAAATAAATTAAAATTGAATCCAAATTAAATGCTTATATCTATAATAAAAGTTAAATATGGTAAGGCTGAAACCAAAACGTGCATAATAGAACTTCACAAGCTAAAAAACTTCACAATATTAAATTTGTTCGTTTTTCTTTATTATTTTTGGAACATTGCACACATCGCCTTCTATGAGGAACTTTTACTGGAAGATGGTCATTTAATGGCTACATTGATAATTTTCTTTGCTCGTAGTGTCAATCTTCCCGCACGTGACTTTTGTTTTACAACTTTGGTTATTTGCTTACCTGTAGAAACCATTTTTTCGGTTAGCGGCACTATAAATTTTAGAAATTGATTTTTTTTCTTATGTATATCTTCGTGAATTATGTGCGCATTTACAGCCGATTGCATCAATAACTTGAAAAAGACTTTAATGCACCATTTGGTTGATTTTCGATTGAAGTCATATGTTCCAACTTTTTTATCAGATGAATCAACACCGCCCATTATATTATTACAGCACTGAATTGATTCTGGACAAAACACTTCGACTTTCTTTCCATTCTCTGTTTCCTGTAAAAAGTACTGTCTTTGGCCTGATGGCAGTTACTTAGTACATTGACCTCTTTTGAGTCCATCCACCTTCATACTACAATTCCTGAGCAAATAATTTTGTACTCCGTTTCATTTTGTTTGAGAGTTTTTTTCAAATTTCGGTAAATTTCCGCGGTTTCTAATCAGGGTTCCTACGGATGTATAGCTAATACTCTGCATCAACTTTAAACTGGTAAAAAATCTATCATATGCACATACATCATATTTGATGCTCGAATTCCACTAGTTAGTTTTAGAACAACTTTTTCTCCAAGAGTAACAGTTTCACTGTCTAAATTTTTCCCAGCATAAACATTAAAGTCGTAAGTATATCCGGTCTTAGAATCACATCTTTGCCAAATTTTTATACCTCGCTTTATTGGCTTCATTGGAAGATATTGTTTCAGAGAAGATCTTCTTTTAAATTTACACTTAGATTCATCTATGCTTTGAGACGTACTTTCACTTCTTGCACCAGAATATGTAGATTTCAAACAATGTACCAACTCCAGTAAAAGACTTTTTCTTTGAGTTTTCTTTCGGATTCTGAAGTAGTTAAAATCTTATTTAAAAATAAAGTGTACATTATAAAATATGGAAAATTTAAAACATTTATGTACATAAGTATATAGAAGAGTTTAAAAAAACAAAACTAGAAACCCCAAGCCTCAAATTTCCAAATTTGAAAAACAAATAATCACTTAGCATGTATTATATAGGTAACGATCATCAGTAACATGCTGATATATAATCCCACTGGTATTAATTTTTTTATATAATTTTCGAGTTTCTAATCAGAAATGCAGCGAAATTTACGTAAAGCAGAGATTGAAGCTGAAATTCAGCGATCAACATCTAATGACGAGTCAAGTTCAGTCGTTTCAAGCTTATTTGAAGATTTTGAGGATTCAGGTTCTAAATATACTCCAGATGACTTGCGTCAGCTTATGAATTATGATTAAAATTAAGTTCTTCAATTGAATGAGAGCTTCGGCAACAATTCAATTATATGGGTGAATCCAAATTCATTTTTTGAGCCAAAATTTTCTGTACCGACATATAAACCAACTAAAGTACTTATAAATGTGAATACTGATTAATCTCAGTTTGATATGTTCCGCAACATATTCCCAAAAAGTTTAATTATTCTCATTGCTGAATGTAGAAATAAGAGAATTTTAATTGAAAATCGAAGAAAAAATAAATTAATTTCACCAACAGATCAAGGGGAAATTTTAATTGGGTGGCTATTGTAAGGCACCTAACATTAGTGATTATTAGAGAAGCAATTCATCTACAGCGTATGATTTTATCAAAAAATGTATTTTACAAAATCGTTTACAAATTCAAATGTCCAAACTTTACTTCAATAATCCACAAAAACCACCTAATTCCACAAAATTGTATTGTGTGGAAAAATTGTATCTTGTAACAATATTGGGTCAATATTGTGTCAATATTGAATATCAATTTTTGCGTGTAAATGCTTCCATTCAATATTGAGCCAATATGGTATGTATGGGCTTGATAGTAAATTGTATCAATATTGCACGTATAAATATTTTTACAATATAGTACCGTGAAGAAGCCTGCTGCTCATACATACCATATTAGTTCAATATTAAATGGAAGCATTTACACGCAAAAATTGATAATCAATATTGATACAATATTGATACAATATTGATTGCCTGCTTTAAAAAAATCACCTTCATCATAAATTTATATTATTACGTAGTGAATTGCTAAAGACAGAAATTGATTGAATTTTTATGTATGCGTCTACCTGAAGCAATATTGTGAAATTTAATATCAATTCCGTACATCGATATTGGTTCAATATTGAATGGAAGCATTTACACGCAAAAATTGCTATTCAATATTGATACAAGAGACAATTTTTGCAGACAATACAATTTTGTGGAATTAGATGGTTTTTGTGGATTATTGAAGTAAGGTTTGGACATTAGAATTTGAAAGTGATTTCGTGAAATACATTTTTTGTACTCCATTCCATATTGAACCAATAGGGATGTATGGGCAGCAGGCATTACCCGATACAATATTGTGTCAATTTATTTTTCCATTTACAATTTTTTGAATAGCGATTTTTGCGTGTAAATGCAATTGTATCAATATTGCAATATTGTATCAATATTGTATCAATATTGTATCAATATTGTATTTTGTGTGTAAATGCTTCCATTCAATATTAAACCAATATGGTATGTAGGGCAGCAGGATTTAAACAAAATTGATACAATTTTGAACCAAATTGCATTGTCAATATTGTCTCAATTTTGTATCAAAATTGTATCAATTTTGACACAAAATTGAGACAATATTGAGACAAAATTGTAAATATTGAGACATTAGAATTTGAAAGTGATTTCGTGAATTGATTCACATTTTTTGTACTCCATTCCATATTGAACTCAATTTAGTCAATTTATTTTTCAATATTGATTAAAATATGGGCAGCAGGCTTTAGACAAAATTGATACAATTTTGAACCAAATATTGAACCAATATGGTGTGTATGGGCTTGATAGTAATATGTATCAATATTGCACGTGTCAAAAGCCTGCTGCCCTACATACCATATTGGTTTAATATTGAATGGAAGCATTTACACACAAAATAAAATATTGATACAATATTGATACAATATTGATACAATATTGCAATATTGATACAATTGCATTTACACGCAAAAATCGCTATTCAAAAAATTGTAAATGGAAAAATAAATTGACACAATATTGTATCGGGTAATGCCTGCTGCCCATACATCCTTATTGGTTCAATATGGAATGGAGTACAAAAAATGTATTTCAAGAAATCACTTTCAAATTCTAATGTCCAAACCAATATTGTGAAATTTACTATTAGGTCCATACAAACCATATTGGTTCAATATTTAATAGAAGCATTTACACGCAAAAATTGCTATTCAATATTGACACAATATTGCACGTATGAATATTGATGCAATATTGTACCGTGTAAAGCCTGCTCATACATACCATATTGCTTCAATATTGAATGGAATACAAAAAATAAATTTCACAAAATCGTTTTCAAATTCTAATTTCCAAACTTTACTTCAATAATCCACAAAACCACCTAATTCCACAAAATTTTATTGTCTTCAAAAATTGTAATATTAATATGTAATATGTATCAATTTTACACGTGTCAATATTGATACAATATTGATATACATACAAACCATATTGGTTCAATATTGAATGGAAGCAATATTGAATTGGTTCAATATTGAATGAAGTACAAAAAATGTATTTCACGTAATCGTTTTCAAATTTTAATGTCCAAACCTTACTTCAATAATCCATAAAAACCACCTAATTACACAAAATTGTACTGTCTGCAAATTTACACGCAAAAATTGATATTCAATATTGACACAATATTGAACCAATATTGTTACAAGAGACAATTTTTGCACACAATAAATTTTTTTTGGAATTAGGTGGTTTTTGTAGATTATTGAAGTAAAGTTTGGACATTAGAATTTGAAAACGATTTCGTAAAATACATTTTTTGATAAAATCATACGCTATAGATGAATTGCTTCTCCAATAATCACTAATGTTAGGAGCCTTAAAATTGCACATAACGAATGGCACATTCAACATAATTAAAATTTCCCCTTCATCTGTTGGTGAAATTAATTTATTTTTTCTTCGATTTTCAATTAAAATTCTCTTATTTCTACATTCGGCACTGAGAATAATTAAACATTTTGAGAATATTTTTCGGAACATATCAAACTGAGATTAATCAGTATTCACATTTATAAGTACTTCAGTTGGTTTATATGTCGGTATAGAAAATTTTGGCTCAAATGAGAATTTGCATTCATTCATATAATTGAATTGTTGTCGGAGCTCTCATTCAATTGAAGAACTTCATTTTGATCATAATTTATAAGCTGACCCACGTCATCTGAACTAAAAATCATACAATAGTAAAACAAATTCACAAATTATATCTTATCTTATCAAAACAATAGCACAATTTCAACATTCAATTTTTTGTGATGTTAGTACCAATTTTATATGAGCTTACAATTTCCTTTGTTTATTATATGTAGATCTATTTTTTACCGCCATTTTTTTTTTAAATATTCTATAAACAGTTTGGTCTTTGTCGAATATCCATCTCGGTACCTCCATTTGATTACATGATGCTGCTCAGGTAACTAAGATGCTTATAACATCTTCAATTTCCACCTCATAATTGAAGATCGGATGTTGATGTGATATGCAAGTTGTACGTATGATTTTGTTCTATTTATATTGACCATTAGACACGATGTTGTTTCAGTGTCATACAGTTTTTGTCACATGTCATTTAAATCTTCATTCGTATTTAATATTAGATGCACTTGGTTGGCTTAATTTGATACTAAAAATTTAAGAATAATATAATATGATATTATTTGCAGCTATAAGAAAATAAATAAAAAACAGTTTGATAAACTAGTGCAATTGATGGAAGAGAATCCTCATACACGTGAAAAAATCTCAACTAAATAATAGCAGTAGACATATCCCAAACAATCGAAAATTGAATTAAAATAATTTCCAGTGATAACTTCATTCAGCGGATCATCGTACTGCACAGGCTGATTTTAATGTTGGTAATATTATATTTGTTCTAATTTGAGCCAATACAGTTTATCTTTTATTGATTTCAAAAAAAATTTTTTCTACTTTAAAAGATATCTTTAAATATGTTATAAAATTTATCAGCATAAAAAAATAAAATTTTTTTTTTTATTTGCTTTATAAAATATTTAATTTTCGAGTGTTATGTTAGCAACCATTAAGAAAAAAAAACTAGAACCGGCTCTAAAATACAAACATTTGTATTGGCTAATTGGACGAGCATTTACGTTTTCGACGTATTAAATAGTTTTGATCTACAATCAGATATTAAAGCCAGTCTGGACATACGGTATTCAAATATGGGGTTGTTTCACATATTCAAACTATCCAAACGTTCCAAAACAAAGTATTGCAAAACATTATCAATGCCCCATGATTTGTTCGCAATGCAGATATGCATAAGGACGTCATGGTTCCTCTAATAAAAGACGAAATAAAAAATTGGCTGTACGTCTTAAAGGTCGTCTCTCTCAACATATCAATGTCGAAGTTTCATGCGAATAAATTTATTTGCGAATCATGATCACATTAACGCGAACATTCGACTAGCATATTCGCTTCGACTCATATTCGATTCAAGAATCATGATAAGGGTATAAATAAATTTAAATATAAATTCTAAGCCATAATTGATTCTGATTAACAGGCATGCATGGGGAAGTACATGATTTTTTTGTCCAAGCGTGGAATAACGATAACAAAATCAAAAAGAATACAACGCTCGACTTGAAATATATTACTAACGCATAATAAATTTGACATGTAAAAAAACGTCGTTGCATTGAAATTTAAAACAAGTAGAAAAATTTGAAGAACAAATACAACCATTTCCTACAACCTTCATATTAATATGTATAGAATATTAAGGCAATTACTAAATTTTTACTATTATATACTTTTATATTAACTTGTCAGTGTTTATATGTATGTATATATATATATGTATATAGGTATATATTTTATTTATACCTACAGTACAGCTACAGCAACATACATTATACAAAGACACTACTCGCTTAAAAAAAAAATACTCATTTAAAAAATAATCTCATTTATTGAAGGATAAAACAAAAAAACTCATTCGATAATAATCTCTTTTTGAATAGAAAATTTGAATAAAAAATGCATTTTTTTTTAAATACGAAGAAAATAAGAGAGTAAAAATAAGATCAAAAATATTTTTTCGAATTTTTTTTTTAATTTATTCACTTCACTTCTCTTAAATAATACGCCTACCTATACGCATGCGTGCTTAAAACTTTTTTTAAGGTGTTGATTCAATTCAATAAAATTAACTGTAAATAAAATATTTCATTTTCTTCTTGTTTTTTTTTATTTGTATATTTTTACTTTGTGTATATTAATAATAATAATAAAAATAATAAACATTTTATAAAAATAATTAAAAAAAAAAAATAATTACTTTTAATGTTAAAAATTTCAAAATAAATTATTTGCTAAATAACGAGATCCATATAAAAGTTTAAGTATATACTTCGCATAGTAACAGCTGATTATGATTTTGTAAACAAAATATATTTTTGTTTTAATATAAGAGGAAAATAATAAAGGAGCATTTACATTCTAAAGTATTAAAAACAACTAATGGATTTCAAATAATTCTTTTTTAATCATTTTTAAAAAAATGTTTTATTAATTTTTAAAAACTTTTGTAAAATGATATCTTGCACTTTTTTTTAGTATTATAGAAAAATATTGTAAACCCTTTATGCCAAAATATGGTACATGCAAATATTTTCTCATTATTCTGAAGTTAAATTGGGGGTTCTTAATTTAATATTTTTGAACAGGTGAAAAAATGAGTTCTTACTTCAGACGGTCAATAATGGGGACTTTAACTATTTTTTTAATTTATTAATTCGATTTTTATCTTTTAGTAATAGTTTAACTTTTGTGAGGTTTCTGTTCAAGAATAATTATTTTTGTATCTTATTTCAAATATGGATATTTTGGAAACACCATACTTTCTTTATAGGTGCTTGTAACGAATTAATTTGCTAAATAATTTTTTTCTCCTCATTATATCCTAATCCTGTTTCAAATTAGTTTATATGAATTGAAATAGCGGTGAGTATCCATTTCCCAAATCATTATCCAATCTTAATCTTTTATCTACCTGCTTCCTTGAAATTACTAAACTTTCGTATGTGTCTAATTTCTTCGATTTTGTACATCCGTTATTGCTGTTAAGATAGTTTCATCAATTTTATGATATTCTTCAATTAAATGTTTCGCAATTACCGACCTAAAATTAGTAGTACCTCTTATTCTTGCTTGTTTTACAATGTTTCAACATTCACCTTGATTGAGTCTAATAAAGACCGAGTTAAATATAATGTTTGAGCTAGAACTTGCACGAGAATAATGGGAAAACGGAAATTAAAGTGTAAGTTATTGACTATTTTTTAATCTATAACACTATATTTAAATCTATAAAAAGGGAACTCATTAGCAGATATTCTAGTGTTAGACTACCAGACAATTCATCTTCTGCATTCCAGAAAACCAAAAGCAAAAATTTACACAAAAATTTGCATTTTATAAAAATTTGAACAATGTTTTAACATCCAACATAACTAGTTTCATAATTTTAATATTTTGAAATATCAAAATAATATATTTAAAAAAAAGTCATTAGAAAATTATATATAAATTTACTGTATAGTTTAAAGCTTCATATGTGTTTGAATATTTTGGGAATAAAAATGGTCTATTGGATAGTTAGGACAACCCAATCATATGGAATGCTTTTAATAGTTTTATGACTTATCAGTATAAAAAACCTGTATTTTAGATAAATAGGCACAACTTGAAGGCTTAAATAGCCAGTATAATATTGGTTGTTTAGATAAACCGAAAAAAACAATTTCGATACGTTTATCTTGACTGCAAATTCGGATAGAGCACAGCCAAAAATGGTATTGTACACTGAAAAGTCAATTTTGAAATATCTAATGGATATATGGGAATGCCGCCGATGAACTACTAGTTTTGAAGATTGATTGATTCTATAACTTATTTCGAGATGTTATAAAACCATCAGTCAAATAAACCAATCCAAATTTATCATATTAAAATTGTTTATATTTAAAAATTAAATTTGGTATAAAGTTTTATTATAGTTTTATTTCATAGCATTTTCTTTTTCTTTTATTGTATTTTTGGTTAATACAAATTAAATTAGTTATGTGAGTAAGTTAAATTATCTATAATTTAATTATAATAGAGAAGCATTTAAGGAACTGCGCAAATGTTTATCTTTTCATTTTATTTCTCTTCTCCTTAATGAACTCTTAATATATAAATAAGTTGTATATAAAACAATAATGGGCAAACAGTTAAATTTTTTTTTATTTATATTATTGTGTTATTATTCACCAAATTCGTTATGCATATGTGAGCTCTTATTAAAATAAAAAACAAAAACAAACAAATCCAGTTATTATTATTAGTTACAATGAACCTTGCAATGTACATATTATGTCAAAAAAAAAACAAATACATCTAAAATAAAAAATATAAAAACAACAAAAAACATATCACTCGAATTCTTCATTTATAATTTTTTTAAGTAACTGTTTCTAAATTTTGGTCATTGTAGTAATCATACAGTTTTGGTTAAAAATATGTAGAATCTCTTTAATTACAAAAATATTTTAACCATTAAATGCCACTAACTATAGGGAATATATCGAAAACGAAAGGAGGGATTTATGTTCCTTAAATAAAATTTACTAACCTCAAAACTTTTTATTAAACATGAGTGTTTTCTACTTTGTAATGAGAAGTCTATATCAGTCCATGCAAATCCATGTTCTTTTAAAAACTTTAAATTTGGATTCAACTTGAATTATAATTTCTCGACAGGGGCATCTAGTCACATTATCTTATATTATATACTAATTTGATTTTTGTCTGAAGCCTTTTATAACAACAACAATAATAATGAAAAAACAGTTCATTACAAATGAAAGAATGAGAATTGAGAGAATAAATCAATTTTTTAATGTATTATGGAAGTAGGCTTAGGTAGGAATGGAAATGGAAGTAGGGTAGGTAGTGTGGAAGTAAAATTAAAACGTAGTGAGAAAATATTATTAATACATTTTTATGATGAGAGATGATACATAATTTACTTTACATTATTGTTGGTATTTTAAGTTGTAATGTGCATACATTTTTAAGCTGCATTCAAGCTTTACTAGCTTAGCAATGGCATTATACTAGTGTTAATATAAATACTTTTTGCAGTTGTTTATAGCGAAGATGGTTTAAGCTTTGTTTGAATTAATGAAATTTTCTAGTATTAGTGATATTTTGTTGAAGTTACTTTGATTTTATGAATAACTATGGTTTGTTGTAGTTTAGTTAATTTTTTTTAATTGTGAAATACTTTAATTTGTTTTGCACTAGCTTATTGTATTGCTGTTTTTACATTATGTATTCACATATTATACTCCGTATGAGCAATTGAGCAATTGAGCACTTGTCAGAAATATAGAAAAATAAATAAATAAAAATTACAGGTGTTTATCAACAAATTATTGATTCTTATCAGGAAATCAATACATTTATCAAATGTTATAAAAAAAAAATTAAATCCGTTGTTCTTTTTGTTTGTAAGATGTTTAACTGCATTGTATCGTACTTTTGTGGTTAATATCATAAAAGGACCAGACAAGGTTTGTTTCTAGGGTGTTTAATTCCAATTAATTCTAATTTTAGGGTAAAATAAGCATACTCTATAAGTTTCTCAAAAACATTAATATAAAGCAATTTTTTTATCGAGCATTCCCTTGATAAACCTTTGCTAATGTCTTGATGAAGCCTCAAATAAAGTTTGTCATAATATTCGTAATAGGTTTAATTAAATTGCAAGAACAATAATTCAATATTAAACATTTTAACATCTCCTAATTTACATACATTTTAATTTAATCTTTTAAATATTATTTTGAAACTTCATTGTACCATACTCAAACGAACTACCAGGCCACTAAACTAAAGGTTATTTTGAATTTTTCTTTTTTGTTCAATTATTTTTTCTCACTCAAGTTCTAAAATAATTTAAAAAAAACAAAAAAAATTCCTCATATTAATGTATTGTATGAACTTGAAAATTTTTGCTGAAATTTTGTATCAAAACTCATATTAATAATTTACGAATTTACTTATTTATGCTTGAGTATAAATAATTTTTTTTTTTTTTTGTTCAAATTTCCTTCATATCCAACAAAAATTTTCATTTTTATTAACCAAAAGAAAATTATTTTCTTTCTTGTGTGATTCTGTTGATATCCAGATCGCAATTAGGATCACGATTTTTTATTAGCGGCTAATTTTTGATTATTTCGTCTCTTTCCTGTTCGTTTGCTTTTATACTCATTTTGGTAACGGTGATATTTTATTTTTCATCAAAATTAATATATTTTTTTCTACGTTGTGCAGTGTAGTGTGCAAGTGAAAATCAAAAAATAAAAATTAAAAAAAAAAAAAATTAACCATAATAAACAAAATAAAAATTATTCGAAATTAAAAAATTTTCTCTGAATTTGAAATAAAACAACGGTATAATAATAAAATATTAATAAAAAATATAATATGAAATAATATGAATTACAAATAGAAAATAAAACAAAAAAAAAAGAAATATGAGGAACTACACTAAATTTTAAATATAAATAATAAAAATAATAATAAAAATTAAAAAAAAAAATAATAATAAATATGAAATCAGAAATAAGAGAATGAATAATTCATATAAAATTTTCTTTTGACTCAATTCGATATTTTAAAAAAGAAATATATATATATATGTATATATATATATTATGTATATATATTTCTAAATATTATATACATACTATATATTATATTTTTAAATATATGCTTATGTGTATATTTTGTGTTTCTGTGATTTTATTTTATTTCATTTGATTTTTCTCAGTGAATTTTCCTTCAATTTTGTCTTTTTTTTTTTTGTCATTTTAGTTAGTTGAAGTAAAGTGCTTTGATCGCGCAGTTTTTTCTATCTGCTAGTAAAAGTGTTTTACTTTTGAGTATTCGGTAAGTGTTTAAAACAATTAATTAATCTTATTTTGAATACAATATAATTGAATTACAGGAATTCCAATAAATTGTGAATATCTAATTTGTTAAATTGAAACATGTAAACTTTGAAAATCATTTTCAAATTAACAAAAAACAAAAAAAAATCAATTTTCATCATAACTGAAAATTTTTAAAATTGAAAAATTCAAACTTAAATATTACGTGACAAATATTTATATTCTTTCAAAACACATATTAATATTATAAAAATACGTAATACTGTGAAAGAATTATTAAAAATAAATAAAAAAAAAAAAAAAAATTTACTTAAAAAATTCAAATATGAAAAAACAAACAAAAATGTGAAGAAAAGAAATTTATAAAATGTCGTTTTCACCTACGTAAAATAATGTGTGTGTCTGTGATTAAAGAAGATAAATGTAGAAACAAAAACAACAAAAATTAATATTCTAATAAAATATTCTAATAAAAATTATTTTAAATTCAATTAATATTTAGAGAAAAAAATTAGTTTTTGGTTAAATAATTTTTTTTTATATATTGGTATAAAAAAAAATATCAAGGAAAAACTTTTTTTTTTAAAATCTTTTATCGTGCCAAATTTGTCATCATTTTCCAAAGTTCTATATCATATTATGTTAAATGTGCGGATATGTTTATTTATTTAATATACATTTTAGTTAAATAACTGTATTTATGATTTTACCTGACTGACTGATTTTCGTATAATAATATCGCTACCCAATAAACAATATTTAAGTAAATAAAGTTAGATAGTGTATTTTAATGAAAAATTAAACGATTCAAAGACAATTCTAATTTTCTGTCAATTCAAAAATAAACCTACAAATAAAAAAAATCAAATTTTAAACAGAAATATTAAAAATTTATTTTAGAATTTGAAAATCAGTTTTCGAATGCAGTTTTGAATAACCGCAATATTAATGCAACATAATTGATGTCGTTTATCAGTGCTCATATTGCTCATATACTTATTCATTCTTAACTCTTTGTTAAAAAACAACTAATTTTATTTTAACATTAAATAGAATAGTAGCTACCTTTAATGAGAAAAAAAAAACACTTGTTATTTTTGTGTTTTACCTTTCGCTTTTATTCCAAGCAACCGCAGAAGACTTTGTGCTTCCCTGTCAAGAGTTGAAAATAATATTTAAAAAATAATTTAGTGAAACAATTATATTTAGTGTTTAATTTTTATTAAATAATAAACTAATTTTAATTTTCTGAAACACTTAATTTCAACTGAAACGATAATTCTTATTAAACGGTACTGATAAAGTGATTCTTAAAACGACTCAAACAAATTATTTTATTAATTTAAATTCAAATGTTTTATTTGAATTACTCTTACAAAGCTATTAGTCAAAAGCGGTGTATAGACGATCAGTGAACACTGTCAGTTTTCACTGAAATCCATATATTTTGTTGTTGTTTGAAAAAAATAGAAAAAGTGGAAATGCTTTTAACTTGTCATCAGTTTTTCGATTTCAATCGTTCCGAATTTCATACCAACTTTTCTAATCTTAATTTCAAAATATACAGCATTACTTTTTTTTTTTCAAATAGTAGTAAGTCATCGAAAGAGGCTTCAGAGACTACCTATTAACGGGGGAAAGCAGTTTGAAGGACTGTGGGACTTTAACCCATTAATAACTCCTATCAATATTGCAACATTAAAACTAGTATTATGGACTAACCATTAATTTATATTTAACTCAAAGAAACTAAGATACCTTTTATCTACCAAAATCCAATAAGGTTTTAATAGATAAACGGTTTTAACCTAACTCAAGTGATCTTGTTCCTTTTAGTCGCTTCCCAAAGTTTTGATTGTCAATTAAGCTAGAAGCTTCGGTATTGACATGTTGGATCAGACGAGTTTTATGCCGTGCAGCGCATTTAATTATTTCGTCTTTTATAGATGAGATCTTCAGATCTCGATGAATATCGGCATTGCGAACATACCATGAGCATTGACTATGTTGCGCAGTACCTTATTTTGGAACGTTTGGATAGTTTGAATATGGATTTGTTTAGCACATCCCCATATTTGAATACCGTATGCCCAGACTGGCTTCAATATTTGATTATACATCAAAATTTTGTTATAGGTCGAGACCGTAGAACTCCACCCAATCAGCCAGTATATTTCTCTATATTTGAACTGGAGTTCTTGTTTTTTGAATTTTACATGCTCTTTCCATTTCAGTTTTGCATCCAAGGTCATGACAAGATATTTAGGTATGGAATCACGACATCATTAATTTTAACTGAGAGACTAGAATTGGCATTTAACATGACTAGAATTGGCTTCATTTAATTTAATTTTCCATTTTGTGCACCAGTTGGAAATTTTGTCATTAGCTTTTTGCAGTTTGTTTGTAGGTTCTTCTATAGTAGAACCAACTGCTATTAACGCTGTGTCATCTGCAAAGGTGGCTATTTTTTTATTTTCTACTTCGGGTATATCACAGACGTATAACAAATATAAAATTGGACCCAGTATACTACCTTGCGGTACTCCAGCTTTTATATCTCTTAGAGAGGAATATTCATTCTCATATTTATCTCAGCATTACTATGAACACAGAAAAAAGCGAATTAGAGAAGCATTATTTAAATTTAAAATTTAAATTAAAGCATTTAATAATATAAACATACCTATTCTTTCTTAAAACAAACCAAACAAATAAAAAATGTTGCACTTTCTAAAAATTACTTTTTAATTATATTTAAGTTTCATTTTCACTTGTGACATCTGTAAATTTTTTCATTAACTGACAGTGAAAACTGACTGAATAAATGATCGTCTAGACACCGTCAAAGACTAATTTCTAAAAATGACTAGATACTGATAAATACTATATAATAAATTTATTTACTTTTTTTTTGTTTAAATTTTGATAACACATTTTTTATTGTAAAATAATTTACAGAATAATATCATAATATACAGTACAGATTACAGATGCTATTAGAAATGGTTGTCATGGCAATTAATTATCTACCAAACAAATTTTTCATTTGTAGGAATTTTTTATAAAAGCTTTCGTTTCGTTTTATAATTTTTACTTAAAAAATAAAGATCTTGCTTAGTTTAAAACAACAAATGCAAGGAAAATTCATTAATAGGTAGTAAAACTGACATAAACGATTTTTTCGAAAAAAAACATATTTATTTTCTTTGAGAGTGAAATTTTTTCAAAAATTCTTTAAACTTATAATTTGCTAGTGATACATAAGGACTCACTGAAAAATTTCCATTCAGAATAGTTCAATGCAAGGAACTTAATTTTTTTCTGCTTTTTCATACATTTGTTATTTTTTTTACTACAAATAACAGTAAATAACAGTAAATATACTAAAAAAATACCTATTCAAAATATGTCAAAAGATAGCAATATTTTTATAAAATTACCTTAAAATTAAATTATAACTACATAAACGGACATATACTACCCATCCTTTGCAAAAGTCACCGCGGTCACTATGATTGTTGATAAAATTTGGGGTGCTGTAGCCTGTACACACGGTATTTGAAGATAGAGCGTTGTTTGATTTTGGAATAATTGGCCAATAAATCAAAGTAATTAATAATAATTTTATTTACTTTCAATACGTGTTCAATTATTTTAAGTAAAACAAAAATGCGTATGCGATTATTCAAATAGAATACTTTAAACAATGAAAACACAAATATATCAACTACCTAAATTATATGCAAACTCTAATGTAGTTTTGATTAAATTTAAAATTTTTAAAATTATATCGTTTTGTTTGTTAGCCAATGCCACTGATCACCTGATGCCAATGATCGCTGCAAAATGAAATTAAGCCAACATTATTATTTGGAATAAAACACAAATGATATCCGTAGATTATGAATGAATATACTTAGTTTTGGAAAAAAAAATTCAATTCACAAACTGACACACTATTTTTAAAAATTACATATTTTAACACTCATCATCAAAATTTATAACAAAATTTGAAATTTTTAAAAATTATTCACCTTCAATAATATTTTATAACATTAACAAAAAAAAAGTACACAGCTAATTACAATGTCAAAAAAAATTAGATTTTAAATTTAATAATTTCATAAAATATTTTTAAATATTTAATTTTTTTTTCAAGTTAATTTTAATTAAAAAAAAGCATCAAAAAATTTCATAAACGCCTTTTTGGCAAAATTTCATGTAAAATAATTTTTTTTTTTTTGTTTGTTATCTTCTATAAATTTGTTACACATTTGTCACACAAATCTTTTTTGAATTTCTAAAAATGCTAGTTTTGTGTTTTATAGATTTATAAAATAATTTATTTTTTATTTTTAGTTATATTTAATTTATTATTGTGTTTATTAATATTTGATTTGAAACTTTGTTGCGGTCAGTGATCGATTTGAAAGATTTGATTTTTATATTTTTATTCTTGTTGTATATTAATTTATTTGATATCGAACTTTGTTAACATGACAGTGTTGTTTGTGTATTATTAAATTAAAATAAAATATAATCCTTAGTATTTGATTTAATTAAATCTCAGTTGCGGTCAGTGATCGATTTGTAAGAATTAATTTTTATTTTTTTGTTTATTTTGTTTTTGTATATTAATTTATGTAGTTTCTAAATTTGTAACATTGATTGTTAGTACTCGTGTATTATAACATAAAAAAATTTTTTTTTTAAATATATTTAGTCTTTTGTTTCTTATGAAATCCGGATAAAACCAAATTATACCATATTTTTTTTTAAATCAATACAAAATTCTGAAGTTCAAAAGCTAAGCAATTTAAAATACGGTATGTAAGCAATTATGTGAATTCAACTTTATGACAATCAGTTTATAGTTGCAGTCGATAAAGCTAATTTATCTAATTCTTACCAACCACTAAAAAAGATTCATTCGAAAAGTAACCAAGCTAATTTTTAACTAGGTTTTCTGAATTATTTAGTAAACCCCTAACCGACTGTAACAGCTACTCAAAATATAACCCTTTTTTGAGACGAGGTTTCTCTTATATTCCCAAGTTCTATCATTATATAATTTGAATCCTTTCTTCATATGATTAGTTGTCAGATAACATCACTGCATAATGTAAGTCGACCAAAGTTAGTTACTGCGCACTATATAAACCCTAGATCTGAATTCTGTGATATTATTTTCGATTTCTATACTAATACCCCCAATTGGAAGAACTGAAGTTTTTCATATTCTTTAATATTTCATCCCATCAACAAATATTTTCGCTCTGTCGGTAACGTGATTCTAAGGGCTTAGATAAGAAGGTTTGCTAATTTCAGCATTTTATTTGATTCGCTCTATTTCAACTAGTTTCATTAGATGTCTTAATTTGACGTTTTGTTTTTTAAATTTGTATGCCGGTATAATTGGCTTCGTCAGTAAAGGAATTTTAATTAAATTTTTTCTTGTCCAGTTTCAGGTATGGCACAGCATTACACTTATATAATACAGTATTCTATGTGCTCATCCAAAACCTTGTCATTTGACTGCCAGTGACATAATATATATATATAATTTTCTGCATTTATCTGGATGTTTGTAAGTTCGACGGAATACTCCAACTAATATATAAATTGAAATATATATACAAATTGTAACATCAATTAATTTTCATATATATATATAGTATCTGTTTTTTAGTGCTTATATATGCAATCTGTCATCTGTTATTTGTCATCTGTCATCTGTCATCTGTGTCATTTGCCCATCATTTCATAATGATTGTCATGTCATTCAACTGTTAAATTTAGATGGCGCCATAGAACTTTTTACTGTTCTTATGTCTTAATTAATTTCATTTTACAATTTGAATTTTACAGTAGAACGCTGCTATGATTGTAAAAATATAAAATTATTGTAAGTTTATATTATATATATAGTTAGATTTTGTTTTCATTAAAAATATTATTTGAATTTAGTATTTCTATATTAACTTAAATTGAAATTATCTTTTTGACTAACTTATATTATAATTAATTGAATACAATCGAATGTCTAAGAATATTGACTTTTTAGAATTATTGAGGTCTAAGGATAATATATGTTTAAATTTCCAATGATGACAAATAAGATGTCGTTAAAATGATCGAGTAAATAACCCTTAGGGAATTGAAAATTTTGCACCTTACTACAAATATTCTGTTTATATGGTAATTAAAAGCATTTTAATAATTCTAAATAAAGGTATTAATAATATTGATAAATTAGTAAGAAAATACATATTTTTGTTGAACTTGAAATAAAAACTCTAATGAAGGAAGAAATGCTAGAATTTATTTTCCTTCCGTCATTTATGGCGGCTTACAAAACTAGTAAATAATAATCACAAGCGAGATTTATAATATTTTAAGTATTTACTGTCTGTAAATACTGTCTGTCATCTTCATGGTAATTAAAAATTGTATCGTATTACAGAATTGCTAACATAATTGTTTGTTGTTTGAAATAAGTTGGAAAAATAATTTAGTAAGTATTAAATAAAATAGAAGTATGCTATTTGAAGAGCCTAATCTTCTTCAACTAAATATAATTTTCAAAATTTACATTAGTCAATACAACAAAAATGAGACAAAAATATATTATGTTGGTATTGGAAAACTATGCACAATTAGCTAGATTATCTCATTTATTGTCTTGGCATTTCAATTAAAAATTAATCTATAATTTTAATACATGTGAGGTCACATTCTATTTTGAATTTATTTCCGTTTATTAATAATAATTGTTTAGTTCATAAATTCTAAATGAATACATACTCACATACTTAATTAAATCATCTCAAAATGCTACCTGGGTGAATTTATTTATGAAACTTTATAAAAATTATTATTGTTTCTCTTAGTCACATTGAATTATTTATATAAAATAATATATTATATACGTATGTAAAAATTATTTAAATTCATGTGTTGTTGGATTATAAGATCACAAAACAGATTTTCTTATCTAAGAAACCACTTTTAAATAAATTTGTGTAGGTGTCACTCCTTAAGCGTCATCAACATCAATGACCAATATTTATGTGACAAGCGCTTTCTTCCATATTTTCATTTAGATCTCTTATAAATTTTTCTACATCTTATATTATATATATACTTACACTTTACACAGTATATAATAATATTTTATATAAAATTTTATAATATTATAGTGCTCTCCCATTGACCAAATTATTCAGAAACCGTTGAAATATTTTCTCTTCTTATGAATAAATGTGCTGACATATAAATATAAACATAGAAATTACATATAGATATAAATATATGATATAAATGCTCCCGCAGTGTTGTTAAATTCATTTACTTACAGTTTGACATTTTCTTTATATTATTATTTTGTCTCCATTAAATTTTGTTATATGTTATTGTAGTTGGGTTTTATTATTGTTGCTGTTTTTGAATGACAGAAATAGATTTTCATAAAATTTCATTATTCTTAAAATGTTTTCCACTTTATCTTTATGAAAACTGTGAGTGGTTTATAATCAAAAACAAAAAAATAATAACAACAATAATAATAATAGCAGCAGTACCAGCACCTGCAACAGTATAGCAGTATTATTATTAAAAACGATGTTATTTTATTGACGACATTAGAACCACATTATATTTATAATAAATGCATATGCTTGGTAAAATTTATATTGTAGTATACACCTAATATAAAACTACAAAATAATTATTCACCTAAACTTAAAATAATATTTTTGGATTTTTATTTTTAGAATTATTTATTTTGTTTTTAATTTAAATTTTTTTCTGTAATTTAATTTACTTTAAATTTGGGGAAAAAAAATTAATAATTTTTTTGTTTTAGTACATACTAGATTTTTCTGTTTATTAGTTATTATTATTTCACAATCTATTAATTATACCTTCTTATGTTTTTTTTTAATTAATTTAACACGTGTTGTTTTGTGCAATAGTTAGTAGTTCCAGTTAAAAAAAAAAAACGATGACCTTGGCAGCATAGCTTTGAATTACTATGTTTTTAAATTTTTTTTATTCAGCCCCAAAATTAGAAGGCAATAACTGTGTAAACTTATAGTTGTATAATATTTATTTTGGGTATTTTGAATGTTATATAATTCTGGAAATTGAAATATTTAATGGTAAATTATTACAATTAACGGAAAAAACCGAATATTAATTTATGCTAAAAAAAGTATGCTGTAGATATTAAAAGTACCACTTTAATAATTAGTTAAGTTCATTAGTGTTATATTGATGAATTATAATAAATTAATTTTTTTTTAAAAGACAACATGATAATTGCTCTGTTAAAATTTTACCCACAAAAAACAGTATTTTTTTTGCTAGATTAGTCATTTTTGTTATGTATTTGTATACTTTGTTTAGATAATGGTAAGCCAGGGAATTATTGCACAACGGTTTTAACCATAAATACAATAGGAAAATTATGGAATTCCGATTGTGTTTATATTTTATTTCCAGTCAGTTTCTCTGCTCAGATTCTAATTGTCTGTAAATTATTCTTCCATATGCATTACAGTTTTCTCTTTTTCCGCCTGTAACGTGAAAAATTTTTTTTTTTCAGTTTTCTAATGATGGTTTAATAATTGTAATCCATAAGGATATTTAATAAAATAAGTGAAACATACCTAGAGTTTTTAGAATTTTTTTTTACTATTGGCTCTCATTGGTTATCATTGGGTATCCATCAAAATCTTCAAAATCTTAGAATTTATTTTGTAAGTTAATTTTATTTTTCTATTTAGGTCTTTTCTGTACATTTAATTAAATAAATAAATAAAATAAATAAATTTAGGCTTATTCCCATTTACAACTACTTTCTCCGCCCGTTTGTTTTTGGACATTTTGAGTTAGGAAAATTGTTCAGCAATGGAAGTTGAAGCTGTTTTTCCAAATGAATTGGTTAAAGCAAATCTTTTTTCTTTAATTCTTGAAAATAGTCGAATATTTTGCTTCTAAGTCAATTCCTCTTCCGTCAAATCTTTTTTTCATTCTCTATAAAATTTTAAAAATCAGAATTACTAATAATTACAGTTTGTTTCTATTTTATTCCTTATAACAACAATCTCCTTGAACACAATATAATGAGCTTTATAGGTTAACACTGGAATTGATATGGATGTTTTATTCACCAAACTACACCCTTCTTCTATTGCCCATAACTAAGTCTAATAGAATGAATAAGTAATTTTATTTTGGTATTTAATAAACCCTTCTGTCAATTTTTCCTAGATTTTTTGTTTTAAATTCAAACGATAGGCTTCAGCAAAACATTATAGTTTCAAAAGTTTCCTTTATTTGAACTAGAGAAGGAAACTAAACGAGCTTGGACTGTGGAAGGATTGGGGAAAGAAAAGTATCCCTATGATCAGTATGTATATTTCTAATGTCATCCAATATTGGTTATACTTTTTGATTTATTCAATATTAGTCCACAACAAATGACGTTATTCTTATTATAATGATTTATTTGCCAAGGAAGGTGGACATACCTCTATACATTTATATGTTGAATATGGTTTTCTTATTTGTGATTTTTGACTATTAAGCTCTTGTCCCACTACTTTCTTCTGAAGATCTCTGTGGAAGTCACTGTTAGTACAGTTCTGTTCTGTATATTTAATTTCTTGAATAACTTCTATGTTCATTATACATCCCCATATTTAGTAACCACATTTCCATAGTGATTTCATTATTAAGTTGTATATAAAAGAAATTTGTTACATAGCTGACAAAAGATGAGTTTGAAGTAATTTTCTAATAATTGATTACTCAATGTAATTAAATAAGTAAAAAAACATTAATGAAAGAATTAAAATTTCAAATCTATAAAAAATAATTTCTCAATTTGTTAATTGAGATAAGTTTAAAACAATCAGCAATAATAAGAACAAATAAAAAAGAAAAACTTATTAAAACTTCAACTGAAAAAATTAACTTATTGCTTTTGTTTAATTATCTTGAAATCTGTTGAAATTTACTTTATCCTTTAATTTTTAATATGTTCTTTTTTTGTGTTTTTTTGATCTTCTTTTTACTCAAAGATTGTTAATTTCACCAGATTAGCAATCAAAAAGAGTAACAAAATTAAAAAAAAAAAGAAAACAAAATTCATAACAATTTTACAAATGAATTGAAAAAAATAAAAAAATATCAAATCTAACTCTTTGTTTTTTTTTATTTCAACTAAATATTAATTCACAATAATCAAGGATAATATTGGACAGTACAAATGAATTTACCAATGATGAATCTATCAATCCAATATAAAAAAAACCCCCTATTACAAACCTCTTAATTAAAAAATGAAGCTATTAATTTTGCAACATCCCATTTCTTCTTTTCTTCTCATATACTTTTGCCCTTATACATTTTTTTTTTTTTGTTTTTTAAATTTGTTTTGGTTAGTCCGTTTTTATCTTTTTTGTTTTTTGTACTATGCCAACAATAATTGAGCATGCTACACGCCATAATTAACTATCTACATGGAAATACATAATAATATATATTTTTTTATTTTAGAACTGTATTGTTTTTTTTTTTGCTTTTTAAATACAGATCTGATTAATTTTAAAATAATCAGAAAAAAACAAAATGTGTTTGAAAACCCTCTGAAAAGATTGAATCCCTTATAGAATTCATTTGAATATACACATACATTCACATGTATATATATATATACACATTTATTCGTATTGTGAAAAAACTGATGAAGAAAATTTATATTCCGCGAACTACAAATTTGTAGTCGCATCTGTAATTAGTATGTAGGTATGTTATATATGTACTTTTTATTCACAATCAAAAATCATGAAAATACTGATAATAATGATAATAGTTATGATGATGATAATAATGAAAATAAGTATTATATCGTTATGTGGAATACAGTGGTATAATGATAATAAGCTAAAATAGCCAAGCAGGATATCACACGTTTAGCTTTTGTTTGTATGTAGTTATCATTTTTATTTTGTAATTGTATTAATAGGAATGAAGGGAAAAGAGAAGTTGAATATACAGTGTTGCTGGAAAATTTTAATTTAATGTATGATTATACATATAGGTATCAAAAACAAAAATAAAAAATAAATAAATAGTTGGAGTTTATAAAATGTAAAATTCATCAAAATAAAAAGTACAGAGTAATTTATAGCTTGTATATAATTCTGTTCACTCTATCGTATTATGATTCCGTTGAGATATACATTTGACATCATTTGGCTGTTATTACGCTGTTTCTTTTGCATAATTTTAATGAGTTTTGAATTGTTTTAAAGTTTTAAAGTATTTTAGTAAGTATTTTGTCACAACTATTGTGCTCCACTGGACATATAGAATTTCAATACTTTTATAATGATTTAAGTTTAGTTATGGCGGTTGAAATATTATCGTAGCATAAACAATATTGTGTTAATAAACTGAATACAACTAAAAATTGATGTATTTTGAAGAGGTTATTAACTAACTGAGTTAGATAATCAGGCAAATTGGAACCAATGTCAGAATGCTGCATTTAATAAGCATCTGTTCAAGATTGGTAGATCGAGCATAGACAGATACAGATTTCTCCTTAGAAGAGTAGGAATCCTTCTGTCATATTATATTTGTTTGCGACGCGATCATAGCTCGGAAAAAATATAAATATTTCCTGGAATACACATTGCCTGATTCTGAAATTGACATCAGAGCAATAACAGTGTTTATAAAAGACATAGACCTACAATTCTGAGATAAGCGGGGAAGTACAATAGATATTAAGAGGTCGCGCTTACATAGAAATCCCCATTAAAAAAAATTATAATCAACAGGTTTCAAACATTGATAATTCCTTGATACTTTAAAACTTTAAATGAATTAAATAATAAAGTATTCTTAGAATTTAGCAATCTCTTAATAATTTATAATTGTACAAAATAATAGCATTACGCAAAGTAAATAATTATCTGAAACTTAAATACTAAACAAATTGACATAATCTGCCTTTACACACTGATACTAACGAATTAACCAATAATTTTGATATAATTTTGATCTTTTTTGAACAGTTCTCAACAATTATACAGAATCCATACTCAGGTAGATTGCCCGTTTGTAAATTGTATATATTTTGTTATGTTTAATGTTTTTGTTATTTGTTGTGTTACAGTTCCACATTCAGAGCAAAATATTGTTTTATATCTAACGGAAGTAATTATACAAATATGTATAAACAGATTTTTGACAAAATGATTACTCAAAACGAAAAATGACTACAAATACTTCATAAATTTGTACAGAAATTTTAAAGATTTGAATTTCGATTTCTAAAAGTGTACCATTATTCCAGACGACTTTGTCAACATAAACTGCTTAAAAAGTATTTGTAAATTTTTATATAAGTTATTTCTTTAAATAAATTAATCTTAAACATTTTTATATTAGACTATTTGAATTGATTTTAATTTATCCAAAAACACGCTGGGTGGCGCAGTAGGTAGAGCGCCTGCTTTTTAACCGAAAGGTGCCAGGTTCGATTCCCCACGGAGGCAAAAAATGCTTTCTGGATTTTTCGACCTGGTCCAGTACCCTTTATCATTGGGATAAAATAAATGATAAATAGTTGAGAGTTTTGGTTATCACTAAAAATAAAATGGAACTATGCTATTATGAAGGCGAAGTACTCTACAATAGGTATAGTTTTCCACATTTAAATTAGTCTATACCACAAAAATTCTACAGAAAAAGCTATTGTATGTGATTGTGTATTCCAAATCTCTGTTTAAAAGCAGTTAGGGTGTTCATCCCATAGACTTGGAATTATATAAAAAAAAAAAAAAAAAACTTATCCTATTTGATTCAATCATTTTTAAACCACTCTGTACGCACAAATATCTTAATACAAATAAAGTTATAAAAGATAACAAAAAAAAATTTATTAATGATTTTAAAAACATCCATTTAAAGAGAAAAAAAAACGAAAATAAAACAAATCACCATCAAAATTCAAAATAACAACAACAAAAAATTAACAATATTATTCAAGCAAAGTCCTTATAAATCTGTTTTATTTTTTTTATTTTTGAGTAGATAATTTTATTTTGGCAACATTTTCGTAAAACATCTGTATACATGTTGATGATAATCATAAAGATGTTAGCCATTTGTAGTAGCTAATAGTAGTATTATATTGGTAGTAGAAATCGTAGTAGTAATGATATATAATATAGGTAACTTTTTATCTCAATACCAATGTTGTCGTTTGCTTTTTCAAAAATAATTTTGTTTTTTTCGGGAAACCTTAACAATACATCGGAAAAGTCAATATACCAAATATGTAGTAAAGTGCGAGGATAACTGAAATATGCAAATACATTTTTAACAAATCATATTATTTTTATTTACTATTACTATATTACACAATGTAAGCCGACAATATTGTATTATTTTTAAGGAATCATTTAAAATGTTCAGGTCGTCAAAGAACTAGGGAGGAGCCCAAATAATTGAGCAATTAACATTCTTTTATAAACCTTGGAGCCTTGACATTTCATTTACATTAATTTCATTTTATAATTATATTAAAATTATAATATTTCTAAATTCTTTAAAACACTTCACTCATGCTCGTTATTTCAGGTTAATTAATACTACCCTTAAGTATGACTATCCCATAAAAAGATCGTTACTGAATTTAAATTTAATTCATGTTCTTGTAGTATAACAAAATTTTAAAAATACACGAAAAATCACATTGATAAGTTGTAGTATAATTACTATAACCAATCTAACACGACAACTCTCATATTATCATAGAGCTCTTTCCTACGGATCTGTGTTAAATAAACGAATACGTTGTATGTGTAATTGTTTGTTTATATACGTGTTGTTTTTGCTACTGTGTTGAAATTTTATTTATATCTTGTCCCGTCCGTCTAATAAAATAAGGACGAAATATCATAGAAAATTATTTTTTTTGAACTGAAACAACAGAAAGGATATTTATTTATATGTAAATGTTTATTTATATTATGTTGTATCTAAGGAGAAACTTTAAATTTAAAAAAAAACAAAAAACAAAAAATGGTAAAAAGGATGTTATGTTGTGTTTTGTTAGTTGTCATCATTTACATTTTATTTGCGGTTACAATTTTAAATTATAGATACAAAAATAAAAAAAATTTATATAAAAATATAAGAAACAACATTATTTTAGTTAATTATAAATAAAAAATAAAAAAAATAAAAAGAATTAAAATATGAAAAACATTTTTTTTGTAGTGGAAAATTGCAGAAAATTTTTACTATTTTCGGGTTAAAATATCATCAGCATTGTGATTTTCGTTATTATTTTTGTGTTAAGATCAAATTTTATAAAATTTAAATATAAATTATTTTGAATAATTTTAAAATGAGTAAATATACATATTATGAATATATTTACCAAAATAATAACAATGAATGGGTTGCTGATTTCAGTTTGTAATGACTATGTAGAATAAATTAATTTTTTAATGCGGTTTTGATTTAATTAACTGATTTATTTCTAAAATCTGAAGAGTAAATATTTTTGAAGAAGTTTTTTGGTGCTTAAGGCTTAGTAATTTAATTTATTTTAGTTGACAATATTATAAGAATTTGAAGAATTTACAATTAGAATTATAATTAAAATTTTAATATATAATAATTATATTTGAGTGAAAATCCTTTAATTAAAAAAAATTTCGTATTTTGACCACAATCACTAAATCACAGATCATGTCAAAGATATTTCAAAAAAATTATTTCTCTGAGGCTTTATATGTGACTGTATAGGTAGTATGATACTGTAAATACCTACTGATGAGTTCTAGAAGTGTTATGATGAACGAAACAATTCCTGAAAATAATTTTGTTTGTTAACACAAATAATAATATTTATAGATACAAATGGTAATATAAAATATCTATGTATCAAGATTGAATATTAATTAATAAATCGAACTTGTTCTTTTTATTACAAGTAAAATGATGTAAAAACTTTAAAAAATTTATTATTATATAAATTTATTTTGATTGTTTTAGACTTTTAGGGTGGAAATATTCTGCATAAAGCAGTTAGAATGTTTTATTTAATATTATTTATAATTTTATTTGCTAGTAGTACTGATCATTTTTTACTGTCAACCAAAATTATTGGTATATGAACGAAATATGGTTTATAAATTTTTTGGAAAGTATTACTGGGGTTTAGTTTTAAAATATTTTTTAAATGAAAAATAAATATAAATATATTTATGTTTTAAATATTTATTAGTTTAGTACATAAACAGTAGTAAAACAGTAATAGTAAAGATGGTTTTTTTTTTTTCAAAACAAAAATACAATTTTAATAATAGTGCAGAAACAATAATGAAAATTTTTTTATTAATCTTTAGTTAAATATTTTATCTATTCAATTTATTTATTTAATTCAATTTTTTGATAAAATAACACAAAATACTTTGACGAGATACTCTATCGCTTACAATTTTTGACGAGATAAAAAATGGCTATCTCGTCTCGTCAAAGGTCTAACAGAATACAAAACTGTCTCGTCAGAGATATTCTCACGTGATCTAGCGAGATGGGTCTAACAGAATATCGGTGATAGTATTCTATTTCGACCCATCCCAAGTATAAAGTATGACAATTCAGAAAAGTCAATTTTACAGGAGGAGCAATTTAAAATTTTGTCATATTTGGAATCTATTTTAAAAGCATTAACTGATGCGTAATATAATTCAAATTTTTGTCAGCATATTATTTTAAGGTATAATATTAATTTTTGCGAGTAAAAAAAATTAATAAAATTGAACTAACAAAAATCTTACTTAAAGTTTACATAGCATCATAGCATTAATTTTAATATTGATTATTTTTATCACATATTTAATTTTAATTTTGGTCACATAAATAGCTAATTTTAATTTTAAGTTACATACATTAGATCACATTATTAACTTTGACACAAAATTTGTTGTTTCATCAACACATTTAAATTTTTCTTTCCTGTTTCTGAATCATTTGTGACAGTTCTATTTGAATAAAACAGGCTATTATAAAATTTGTGGTAATTTTTGGGGTATGTAATTATTTTGACAAAGATATTGCATGTCCTCGAATTTACCTTTACCTTTAATTGGTAAAACTGATTCATATAATTTTTTCATTACAAATGTTTTTTCTTTTTTGGATCGTTTTTATTGCTTAAATTTATAGTGTTGTATTCATCTGCAAATGAACATTTTATCCGGTTCAATTGCTAACACTGAAATGGTTAAATACTTAAAATTTTAAATTTCGTCTTGGACCATTTCTACAACCATGTATGGTTTTACAGTTTTTTTTTAACATTGTATTAACATAAACCATTGACTAGGTACATATATTTGCTTCTCTTTTTTTTCTCTTTTTATATTGGCATGAACACTATCAGCTTCGTTTTGTGCATGGCTTTGGTCTTAAAAACGGTATGTTGTATTTATAAGTTACGTTTCACTTGCCCAAGCACAAAAAATAAAAACAATTTTGTTTTTATTTTGCCTTGGACAATTATATGAATAAAATAATTTTTCTTTAGTATTTTTTCATTATTAACTCAGGTGTACTTTCTTTGCTTATGAGCATATGCCAGTTGTTTTTGAAAATCAAAACATACAACCAATACAACCTGATACAACCTTAATTTTACCATTGCTGTTTTTGCTATTCTCTTTATCTCTTTCTTTCAATTCTCTAGCCAAATCCTTGTTGACCAAAATATTTTTCATAAAGTTTTTGTTCTTTTTTCTTTTCATGCTCATTTAAATTTTGAAAAGATGCACAAATGGTGCATGAAAATCTATATTGAATTTTCCGACAAAAATGTCATGGTATTGTCTTTGCATGACACTAATATCTAAATTGTCTTCTTTAAGTTTTTCTTAGAAAAGACGAAACATTTTATCACAATTTAAATCAGGAAAAAAAGGCTTTTTTGATTAAAATTTTCGAATATAGTGAGATTCAACAGCTGGAAAAGACATAATATTGGATCTAACATGTGATTTTGCAATCTCATTGACCTCATTTACAGTTACAATCAGGTAATAAAATTCCAAGTTGATATTCACGTAATCTTGAAAGCTGTTCTGTTGTTATCCACTGCTTATTAATATCCAAAGTATTCATAAACATTAGCTGACAAACCCGAATCTCCTCTAAGTTCAGAAAAAAAAAATAAGAATAACTAAAATGATAAAATAGCTTTTTTATTAAGACTCTAACTTAAAAATTTTTTTTTTTTTAATGATCTTGACAGTAACTTAGGTAGAATAACCTTTTCGTGCTTAATTAAGTACGGTACTACCATTTTACACTACAATATCTACAATAATTCGAGTATTTATTTTAACAAATTACTGGCTTATCTACTCATTAAATGTGGAAAACTACTACTATTGTCAGGAACTAAGCCTTCTTAAATAGAATAGTTTTCATTTTATTTAATTTGTTACCAGATTATACTCTCAATTATTTTTTGTCATTTATTATATCCCAATGACAAAGGGTACTAGACCAGCTCGAAAAACCATACGTACCTACTGCACCACCCAGCGTGTCAGTTAAAGTTTTGATTAGAATTTGTTTGTTACAACATTTTTTAGCATTTCTATAATTTTTTACTTTTAAAATTTGATGTCCACAGCGGTTGTAAACAAAAAATTTTACGTATTCATTTCAATGATCGCTATAACTGACGTCTAAAATTCCGTTAGTCTTATCTTACGAATTCTTTATTTATTTATGAAAGCTATTGTTTATAACAAGTAGCAATAAACGCCAAAAATATCCATGTAAGAAAGAGATAAACCGAATTTGACATAAAAAATCATCCACAATCATCCACATCCACAATCAGTAAAAAAAATACAAACGGTAAATATAATAGATGAATTGAAACATATGTTATAAATAAAAGTATGACAAATCGAAATGTATTATTAGTAAAAACAAAAAGCCTTGTCTGATTGTTTTTTATATTTAATTTAACGAGAATTAATACAACTGGACTTAAAACACTGGACTTAAAACTTTTACAAGAGATCAAACATCTTTGAGTTTTGGACGTGTTGAGCTCAACTCTGTTTACGATACCGCAATCGGCTATTTTTGCTAGGTCATGGTTCAGTGAGCTCTTCGAGCTGATTGAGGTAGAGGTGACGTTTGATTTCCTTAAAAAGTCGTAGGATGCCACCAATGTACTGTCATCAGCAAAACTATGGATTGCAATGAGGGTTGAAGAGAGCAGGTCGTTGATGAAAATCAAGAAAAGGGTAGGTAACAAGGCAGAGCCTTGTGGAACGCCACCATTTATTACATAGTTGTCGGACATAAAACTGTCGATAACGACACGTATATTTCGGTTCGAGAGAAAGTCCTCAATCCATTTGCAAAAGAGGCTGCCCAAACCAATAGCCTGACATTTGCTCAGAATAGCAGAATGCCATTCGATCAATATTCTGCATTGAAATTGAATATTCTGCAATATTCTGCATTGAAATTCGTCAGGGGTTTTTTGATAAACCATCATTTTTTTTTTGTTTTGTTAGTTTTTTATTTATTTTCAAAACAGTTACAAATTCGAAATATTTTCAAATAACAAAAATCTTATAAACTAAGTGAATCACATAATGTGGATTAATGTTACATTCAATGACCCTCATTGGAGAACTCCAAATAAATAAGTTTTAGATATGAGTTTATTCAATCTTTATAATATAATGTCATACAAACAGTTTATAAGCAGTATGTAATTTATTTTAACATACGAATTGAAAAATAAAATGATAAGCCGTCTTTTTATGTCTATAAAATTTCACTCTTATAAATAACAATAATAATAAAAAAAAAATAATAATACCTAATAATAATACTCTTCGCTCATAGACTATATGATGGTTTTACTAATATATTACCTATATTTTTTGGATTTTTTTCGAAATACGTTTTTCACGAGTTAGTATCAATACGTCGTTATTATATATTTTGTTCTTGAATAGTATATTCGAGGTGTAATCTAATATAATAAATAATTTCAAAATCTCTTTGAGGCTGTTAGTCAAATTTCACTTCAAACTTGAATTCAAGTGTAGTAATGTTTTAAACATTATCATTACAATTAATAGTTTCTGATTGTTGAAAATAGTCGAATATTTTCTCTTAATTTTATTAAATCGGCTGATTCTACAGATATGCGCATTTCATCTACTACTTGCATACTTCTTCAGTGTTTTGAATTCGACACTGAACACCTCCGATAATATAAAATAAGAGGAAAATATTCGACTATTTTCAACAACTATATAAATTTCACGCTAAAGAATAAATTTTTCTAAAAAATATTATCTAAATTCTTTGGTCTTAGTTTTTTCATTAAACTTCTCAAAGAAAAATTAATAGTAAAAGTGTATTTACTTGAATAACAAATTTTGTTTACCACTACATATTTTAATTTAAATTCACTTCAAATATATTAGGTTCATCTCAAAAAAAAAGAAAAAGCAAAAAAAAACAATACCCTAAAAATATAATTAACATAAAAGATTCAACCATTATAAATTGTTACATTAAAAGAAATCTACATATTGAGAGAAAAAAGAAACATTTCCAAAAAACTAAAAATGAAAATTCAACTCTACAAAAATTTTCTAATTAATTTGCAATTCTATGAATTACTCAACAAAACAAAACAAAAAAAAAAAACCTCAAGAAATAATAAGAGAACCCCTTTTTCGGCCTAATTTAATTTTTCTAAAACATTATCAATTCTACAAACAAAAAAATAACAATAACAACAACTTGTTATATCATTATAAAGTTAATTAGAATTTTATTCAGGTATCAAGCAACAAAAACAACAAAAATATAACAATAAATAGAGAAAAAAGTCTTTTTTACGCATCCTTGATCTCATTCAAAATTATTTATGCTAAGTAGATATAAAATAAAATTTTTCTTCTCTAAACAAAATTATTTTGAAAAAAAAAACGAAATGATCATAACAATATTAAAATAAAATAAAAATAGATGCCCCAATGGAAAGCATTGTACCAGAACACCCCACGTAAACAAAATCAACAAAATAAAAAAAACAAAAAAAAAAATGAAACAAAATTATAAAATAACGATGGAGAAGCGGTGTTAGAAGACAGAGTTTTCTTCACTATAAAAAACAAAATTGTATATACTTAAAAATATATTATAGTACTTAAAGAAAATATTTAATTAAAAAAACATTTTTTTGTTTTTTGCTAAAATTTAATATTTTTTTTCTCTTAAATATCACTTGATTACAAAATATGGAATGTAGACACTCAATGAATAGAATTTAAATAAAATTACCTAGAAAATAATTCTAAACAAAAATTCAAGAACACATCCGTATACTATGTTTATTCAAATTACAGTTGCCAATACTATATTAATACCAGTTGAAGTCCTGCTAAATCCACTTTAAATCAAAGGCTTCAGGATTAAGCTGAGATGCACAAAATAGAAAATCAAAATGTTTGATCACTCAACGAGTTTAGAAAGAAGGCTCCTAGATGGGTTTTCCTTTTATGATAAAAACCTTGGTACTGGTACAGAGGATAGGTGTTGTACTGTTTCATCATTTTCCTCCTCCTTACACGATCTGCAAAACTTGTTTGAGGATAGTTCAAACCTTTTGGCATGTTTATCAATAAGACAATGACGAGTAATGACCCCCACAATACTGCTGATGTCACTCTTTTTCAAAGTTATTAGGTTAAAGGCAAGAAAGGAAGTTATAACTTACTATTTAATAGTAAATTAGACGAACAATGAAGCAATTGTATATGTTCGAAAGCAATAAATCATTTTGAAGTTAGTATCTTGTCATTCTGAAGTAAGTATGATATTAACGATAATGGATTATGTGATGCTAATGTTATATAAACTAACATTTACAGAGGATATATTATTGATAATCAATAAAACTATAACTAAAAATAAAGTCGAAAATAAACCAATGATATTAAAACGATAGCAAGATTAAAGGCCAATGACAAAAATGGTGGCATAATAAACGAACATTGAAAAAATGATCAAAATAATGGCAAGGTATTTTTCCAATACTTCTTGTGTGAATAAATTTGATAAACTATACATCTGCAAAGATAATATTAACTAAAAAGCAAAATACGTTAAGCCTTCATTTGACAGATAGATACGACTTTCTGGTATTCTGTTTCCGTTGCTCTAATGACATGGCGTAATTAGGATATCATAACTATATCCTTACAAACGCCCAGCATAGGAAAATTCCCTGGAAAAAAAACATGTGTGATCATACAAAATTAGAATTCTTTCAAATAATCATTCTTTCGTTAATTTAATGTGAATGCTAAATATGTAAAATGTCAGAAACCACATAATTATGTAAAATGTCACAAGAATTGAAAAAATGTAATTTAAATATAAAAAATACGCACTTGACTTGCAAAAATGGCTTTTGAATGGAATTCGCAGAGTCATAATATTTCAGAATACATAGAACGAGCTCAAAACGCTAGCACAAAATCTAGTTCAATTTCAAAAAGTTTGTTGATGCCCAATGTATCAATGGAAATGAATAGAATAGATAAATCTTAAACCGGTATAGCTGCACTTCTTGAGCCATAAATCATTATTCGCTTCATTAGCATCGTATCATGTTTTCAATGCTTATTCTCCTTAGGTATTCAATCTTATCAAATACATCATATTACATAATGTAGGTATATCTGACACCACGAAGATCTTATCAAGTTTAAAAAACTATAAAAATATATACAAAAAATAGAATGCATTGACAATCGTAGCCAAATTCAACATAACGTATTTAATTTAGTTTTTAATACTAAAATAATTATGACGTCAAATATAAATTTTCATAATTATTGTTTTTTATTTTTCATTTCACATTTTTATATAAAAAATGCGGCCATCGTTATAATAATATCAAAAAAAAAAAAAAACTAATACCTACTCTTCAGTCTTCACTCGATATCTATTTCTTATATGAGTAGAAATAATAATAAATATACATACATTTCAAGGTCATTTAAATTTTGAGTCACAATTTTCTTTGTTTTTGTTTTAATTTTGTCGTTTTATGAGATGAGAGTGTGAATAAAACATAATTATTTTTCTCTCTCATTTTATTATAAAGAATACAGTGTCAGGGATGCGTGACATCACAATAAAGAGTTAAATTATAAGATTTGATATTTTAAATTCGATTTGCTTAAAGTATAATGTCATTCTAATGCAATTTACAAATTGGTATTACTTTAAAAGTTTGTCATAAAAAATTAAAAATTATTTACCATCACCTAAACAACGCATAAAATTAAAATTAAAATAACGAATTATTAGTAAAAAATTACATATTACGTCAAATTATAGATTTGCCTAGACCTACCTATAATAAGGCAAAAAATTATACTTTTAATATTCGGATATTGAAATTTCATAAAATATAACATTAAAATAATTGAAATTCATTCAATTCGAAATACAGAACACATTATCAGACAATAAATATATAAACGAAAAATGACATAGCAATTTTTTTTTAATATCCTTCGGCTGCAATCGAATTTATAATAATTTCGATTTCGACCCAATTTTTTTTGAGGTAGTTTGAGGTGTTTATTTCAATAAATGTTTCTCTTGCACCGCTCCAAATAGTTCACTGGCAATATAACAAAATTCGAATTGATAAAATATTTCCACTCTATATCAAGTCCAAAATTAAGCATTGCAGAAAAACAAAAAATATATATATATGTATCGACGAAATAAAAGTCTCCTCAATATCATATTGATCAAATCAATCCCTTGCCGGTACATATAATTTCAAAGTACTTCAACAGTTTACCTACCTTGGAACCAGCATTCATCACACAAACGTGAAATGAATATGAAAGTCTGTCGAAAAATAACCGTTTTCAGTACCATTTAATCTTATTAATAATAACCGCTTAATCATCCGGGACAGACCAAATATTAGCTGGAGAGTTGAAATATCGCAAGATATGAAACATTTTCACTATTGCAACTGCAAAGAAGCCGCCTATGATCGGCAGATATATACAATGTTAATAAGTAAGGGCCAGAACCTACATGGTCGGTTGGCCACCTAATTAAGTATTAAAAACTTAAGTATGATAATATTTGTTAATTTATTTTTTACAAACAACAAAAATTACTGGGCATTGTAGCATTTAATACTAGTCTTTGACAAACAAATTATTTTATATTAGACGCGAATTAATTGAACCAATAGAGCTTCTATTCAATTAATAAATTTTTGTATTATATTCGATCAGATTCATCTATTATCAGACATAAAATAAACGAATTCTAGGGAGGCATCTTAGAACAAGTATATATTGTCCAAAGTAACATTGGCACCCTGGAACGAAATACGTTACTCTTTGAGGCTAACTGATATTCAATTCAAATTGATAATTGTTCGAATGATAGTGTTTAATTTATTCGACATCAAAAAATATTATCAAATATGAATTACGAATTATTGTAAAATTAATTTCATCCTAAATAAATTTTGACATTTCACTGGTTTTTTTTTTGTATTGCTGTTTTTCTATGTTTAACAATATTTTTGACTGTGACATTTCCGTGCCAATAGCTACATATTAAAGGTGAATTTCTATTTTATGAATATTTAATTTATTTTTAGTTTTTATTACTACAAAATTAAATTAAAATTATAATAAATAGCTACATATGTATGTATATAAAAAAAATTAAAAAAGTAATTTATTTATAGAATAATTTGTGAAACAATGAGTTTTTCTTTTATTTTTGTATTTTGTTGTTAATAAAATGACATAATAAAATTTATTGTTTTATGAGTCATAGAATCTTTTTATTTTCTCTAACAATTTATAATATTTATTTTAAAGTACATATACATACATATTTAATTCAAATTTTTATTTTATTTTTGCAAATTAAAATAAAAAAAAAATTAAATTAAATAATAAAAATTAATTATTTTTGAACAAAATATCTAATATCTTAAATATTTGCACACTTTTTATTCATTATATTATTTTAGTTGTTTACATACCAAAAAGCTTTGTTGATTTTTTTTATTATACAAAATTACAAAATAAAATAAATGTGTAATAATATTTCTTTTAGTCTCGTCAAAATTGTAAGGCAAAAATGAATTTTGTCCTCGAGTAAGGTTGAAGATTTTGCCGACTTATATTTTATGTAGAGTAGTTTCTATGCCAGCTCCTTGCTATATGACGTAATTACGCAGTCATTTAAATAAAACAAAAAATGAATACAGGACAATGCAAATTTGCTTGAAAATACATGGTATTTGCTACGTCAGTACGTATTATGTCATTATTTAGAGAGCTTCATTTAGGTAGAAAAATGTTGGTACACAAATTTAATTCGATTTGGAACGGTGGCAAAAATATTGGACCCAGAAAAGGAATTGCAGTTTCTCACTTTTTATCTTCGCGAAACATTTTATCCTATTGAAGACTTTTTGCCCATCTTATCTTGTTGTACCCTTTTTTATGTTTGAAAGGAATTAATATTAGGTAGCTTTAAATTAAATTTTTTATAAATAAGTAAACAAATAAATTATACACTAAGTAATTTAAATAATAATATCTGTCTTTAATTCTGCTTGTAACGCTAAACGAATTAACCTATGAAATTTATAAGTTTTGATTTCTTTATTATTTTGAATTTGATGAAATTTTAAGTATTCTATAATATTTTTTGATTGATACTAGTAGTATAAGAATACATATTTAGAATTGTTAAATATTTTTTTACTCACACATACATAGTTTAATTCTGTTTTATAAATATGCAAAACTCTATAGGAGCTTGTTAGCTCTTTTGAATACTAAATAAATGAATAAATAAATAACAAAAAAAAATTTAATGCAATTCGATAAATTTCATCTTTACTACTATTAAGATAAATATTTTTTTGTTACATTTCTAATCAAATAAAATAAAAATTATCAAATAACAAGAAATGGTATAAAAGTACATAAGCATTTTTCTTAAATTCGGAATCAAAAATAAAATATTCAATTGAACGAAACATAAAAAAGGATTTATTTTTGTTCTGTTATATGTTACTGACGACAGGTTACAGGGCTATTAAATATATAAAATCGACTTCAATTAAAAAACGAAGAAAAAAAAAAACAAATATTATTTTTAAAGGTCGAAACTCATATGCTCTTCCAAAAAATTAACAATAACAACCCACCAACATTAAAACATCACTTCACACTAACAAAAATAAATAAAACAGATAAAAAAAAATCAGAAAAAAAAATTGTTTTACACCTTGTTGAAACTGTAACAACTAATAAAGAAAAATAGAAAAAAAAAATAAAAAACATGAATACATGTCAAAACCAATCATGACGATGGGTTGCTCTGTAGACCAGCTAGTTAAATTTTTAAATTAAAATTTGTAGAGTAACTTTTTTTTGTTATTTCAAAAAAAAAAAAATAGATTTCCTTTCTTTTCTTCCTTTCTGTCTGCCTACCTACCCTTCTTCCTTCCTTCAATTCAATCTTCCTGAGTGGTTGTTTTCATTGTTATTTTATGACTAGGGAACACTCTTGTATTGTTTTTGTTTTGATGACTAAAAAAAAATGACAAAATTATTTTATTATATTGGCAAGTTGTCAACAATACCAACAGAATTTTTGGTAGTCCCGTATGTTGTGTTTTTATTTTTATTGTTGTTGTTCATTTTTTTTTTTTATTTTTAATTAAAATATTTTCTAAATTGGCTATTTGTGATAGGCATTTCAGTTTTATTATTTTACATTATTAATTGTGCGAGGGTGTGCATATGTTTATTTTTTTTATTTGTTGCATTATTGCATTAAATAAAGAAAAACAATAAATATTTTCTTTATTCTGTATCTCTCAGTTTTAGAATTAATTTAAATTCATGTAGAAAAACATAAAGTTTATAATTAATGTTTAATTACTAACAAATTGAATGGGGTAAATTTCATGTTACAGTCTAGTCCTAGTGCAATAAATCATCTGCTATTGGAAAAAATTGAAATATAATTTTTCAAACAACATTGTATGAGTACTGGCATAACGGTAAATACAAAAATTTTTTGACTTTGTTACACAGGTATTTTGTTACATAGCTAAATGGTTTTTCAAACTAGCTATACAGAAAATCTAACAATGAAATTCTACATAAGCTGCGAAAAAGTATTGTAAGTTGAACAATGATATACCATTTTTATGCAAAGTTTCTATTCCGTTTATAGAGCTCCAATATTTTAACTATTGGTTCATTTAAACATTCTTTACTAACTTATTATTATTTACTAACTTCTCACTTAACTTATTTTAACTTCAAAACTTTCAGATTTAAAGTATTTAATTGGGGTACCGGTTAAAACATTGTATTAAAGCACCAGTGTTTTGTGGGATATCGTATTCCTTCTTATATAGGTGGTATAAAATTATTCTAAAGTGAAAATTTAAATGAAGATAAAAAAAGAAGTTTCAGCTTTAATTCAAGATGGGTCATACAGTTTAAGAAATTTGAAATAAATTATGTAGTGATTATTTTTTTTTTGATTAAATTAATATAATAGATATAAACAGTTATAATAATTTTGTCAAATATCTTCTCTGTAACAGCCCCAGTCCTTATCAAAAAAGGAAACCTCATCTAGAAGACTTCTTTCGGGACTCACTGGACTCCCAACTCTTCCATTACTTTGTAAAAAACTATGAAACGAGTAGGTTTCTTCGAAGAAATATTTCGCGGTCGTAAAATATACCTCACTGCTGCTAAATATGTCGGTGAAGTTCCGTGAAGTTCCACTATTACTTATCTACGAATAGCAGGCTTCCAAAAATTCCCTCATAGTAGAATATAAAATGAATAAAAATTCTATTAAAAATGTTGATTTGGTTCTATTAAAAATGTTGATTTGGTTGCGTTTTATGCAAATTTTAGCCCACACTTCTAATTGTTATATATTTTCATTCTAACTAACTACCAATTTCGTATCAAAAGTAACATACGTTTTTCCGCTTGAATCAGAAATCTAAATTTTATTGATTTACATTTTCTTTGTATACCACATAAAAGAGATGCTGTAGCCATGATGTATATATATTTCTATTACCTTCTATTTTGTATTTGATATTATGATACATAGGTTGTGCTCCACCAGTATTTAAATGACAAATATTTCTGTTTTCGACTGCTAATTTGCTAATAATTAGCAATGATTAAATTCTAAATAAAATTAAGACCGACTGTGAATAATTTTTATGGAAGAAGTATCATACTTTGGTCCTTCCTACTCTTCCGACCTACGAACATATTTACACAAGATCCCCTCCCCCGACATGAATTCATTGCCCTAATACCCTATCAATTAAATACATCCTTACAGAATGCCCATTCAATAATCCAATCACGTCCCAATACACCTTTACCCCGTTGAAAGCACTACAATTTTCCAATGCATCCTACATTTTCCGTATTAAAGAACTCCTAACCCACCACAACATCTGGGATAAAATATAGTGAACTGACCTACAGATTTAGCTTCACATCAACTTCATTCAACCATCATTAAAAACTCGTTTTATATTTTCATAGCTCACATAAACGAAATTTGTTTTAAGTGGCTGGTAATTAAAACTTTATTTATTTTAAAAAATAAAGGTATGTGAAATTTTAAATTTAAAATGAATCATCTCATTCACCTTTCAAATAATCCTTGACTTGTATTCTAAAAATTCATTTGTCAGAATTTTTTCAAGTATTTTATTTTTACACTATACATAAATTCGATGCCCATGATGCCTCAAATCACTTAAATTGATTTCAAAATCATCACTAACATGAATTGATTGTTTGGTTAGAATTTGACCTTATTATTTTTTATTTTTTTTTTTGCAGGTCTTTTAAGCCTGTTATTTATCTTTTCCTAATCAATACATATAAACAGGTATCTAGGTTATATTTTTAGAGTGTATGGAATGCACTGATTACCAATAAGAGAAAATATAGAATTTCAAAGGTGAAATGGATTATTTTCTTTTCCCGATAAGAGAAAATCTTGATCTGAAATGAGATCGATATCGATTCACAAGTCTCTGGTGTATTTTATGTGGCTATTTGTTTGAAAACAAAAAACAATTTTTTTTATTTTGTTTGTTTTTTTTTTTTTTTGGGTTTTGAAGTTCTGATAAAACTTTAATTGATTTCCAAAGAATGCTTCAAATTTTCCACACCAAAAATAGTGATGAAAATTTTAAGTTATTTTTTCGAAATAAAAAAAAAAAACAAATAACAATAAGTAAGTATCAGTGTTGTGAGTTTAATTGAATATTGGATAATAAAATCTGGAGAAATCAAAACATAACTAGGTTAATTCATTAGGGTATTTAGGTTAAAACAATTTTTTTGTTTCGGATTCAAACCTTAAAAGAGTTTTTAATTAAAAAATAATTGTAGAAATAAAATTTATTTCGTCTTAATCTTGTTGATTGGTGCAGTAGTGACAAGAAGAGATACTGGGAGATTTTTTTAACTAAAGTTTTTATTATATTTGGGTTTTTATATCTGGAAATATAATATTTGAGTTGCAAAAATTTAATGAATTGCATTTATTGGAGGACATTGTAAGAAATAAAAACGAAGGGAATAGTTTCACAAGTTTTTTTTTTATATATTTTTTTTTATAATAATAATAATCTTTAATAATTATTATTTATTTCATACAATATCCTTTACAAATTTAAGATTACAAATTTAAAACTGATCTTATAAATATAAGATATTGTGTTTAGTTCGAGTATTGGTATCCATATAGGATAACGTATTTGCTAGAACTAGTAATTTAAAAAATCAATAATTTTTTAATTGTGTCTTGGGGTTTCAATTAAATATAAAACAAAATTTTTAATTCTAAAATGAAATCTAGAAACAACTTAAAAAGTAATCATTAAAAATTAAAATAATAAAAAGTATAAACTAAAATAGTAAAATAGAATAACAAAAAATAACAACAAAAAATAGTAGCCAAAATAACAATTGGAATATTATATTTTGATTGTTATAAAAAATAAAAATTTTTTATAATAGCAATATTAAAAGTAAAACAAATAAAATATCTTTTTAATCTCCCATCAAAATATTAGAAATATACATACATAAAAATGATATATGCAATAAGCTATACTGCCGTGCTTATTGAAAAAGCTTTAACTCAAAAAAGTAAGTTTCGAGAAAAAGATGAATTTGTAAAAATTATTTTCGCATTCTTTGAAAAATATTTTACAAAACTTTAAAATATGCAATTTAATAAATAGTTCAGGTTATTTTTTAAACATACATTTTAGATTGATGAAATTGTGGTAGTTTAGGTTTTTTATGAGATACTGTCATTTAGATTTGTATGTTAAATCATTTAATTAATTAATTTTAATTTCAATACAATATAAAAAAATTTCCACGACATCCAACATATAGTTGTTCATTTCTAAAACATGGACTTGAAAATATTTCACCATTTAATTTTAAAGATTTTATAATTTTTCCCATCATTGGTTCTATGATATTAATAACGCCTATTGATGAACAACAAATAATTAAAGATGTATTATTTTAGTATTATTTAATAATTTAGGTGTTGAATAAATAACTGATTGTAATTCAATTTTTCAAATTAAATTTAATTTATTTTCTTCAATTTCAATGCAATACAAATTATGATTATAACATCCAAAATATCCTAGAATTTGATTATCCAACAATTGTAATTCAAATGATGAAAAAATGTTACCATCAGTTTGTAAGCAAGATTTCTAATGAAATAAAATATTAAATATTTTTATTTTTAATTTAATATTTAATAAACACCTTATTTCCATTAACATCAATTAAATGTAATTTATCATTAACTTCGGCTAGTAAAATATTTGAAAATTTTGAAATATATTTACTTGTAGCAAATATAGGTGCTGTATATTTATTAGTCCATAATTGATTTCCATTTGTAATGTCTAAACAACAGCATGTTCCATCTAGACTACAAACTAATGCTGAATAATTGTCAACTAATGTAATTGGTGATGGTAAAAAAAAAAATAAAAATATCATTTAACTTGGACTCTTATAACAAAAGGCGGCGTACCCCTTTTATTATAAGAGTCCAAGTTAAATGATATTTGGTTTTTTTTTTACCTTTATAAGATGATTAAATATTCAATTATTAAATAAAACCAACTGATATACCGCTAATACGCTTATGAATTATGATATAATGCTGATTTGTTTAGTATATCGATTTAAATTTGAGATATGATTTTTTTCTTAGTGTTTTTTTTAATAATTTTCTTAATAAACATATAAGAATTTTCATTGAGATTATGATATTTGGTGTAAAGTATCCAAATCCACATAAGTGTAAAAAGACCTATTATGCTTATCGTATTGAGTCTTGTGTGGGTGACCAGAAAAAAACTATGGTCTTTTATAAATGAACTGTCGGGTAAATCAAATAAAAATTAAATTAAATTTTTAATAAGTAATGATAATACTTACATTGAAGACCCTAAGCTTATTACTGATGAATTTAACAATTATTTTGCTAACATTGGTTTGATTATATCTAATTTAGTAAATGTGAGACCTAATGATAATATTAATTTCTTTTCTACTTTAAATAATGATTTCTCCAATTTTCAGTTAAAAAAAGTATAAATGTAACGTTAATCTCAAACATTTTAGCTAATTTAAAAAGTAAAAAGTCTGTGGGACATAATGGAATTCCAACAAAAATAATAAAAAACTCTCAAACAATTTATTCCTCTTTAATTTCTGATTTATACAATAAAACAGTCAACGATTGCTCCTTTCCAAACATTCTTAAAATTCAAAAAGTAGTTCCCATCTACAAAGAGGGTTTAAAAACTGATGTTCCAAATTACAGACCTATAGCCATACCTTGTGTATTTTCTTAAATAATTGAAAAAGCCATGTATATTGATATAAATAATCATTTGATATCCAACAACTTTTTGTTTCCTTATCAATATGGGTTCCAAAAAGGTATTGGTTCTCAAAATATTTTAATTGACGTTGTAGATATGATCTGTGAGAAAATTTCTTACTTTAATATTGTTACAGGTTTATTCATCGATTTGAAAAAAGCTTTTGATACAGTTAACCATAATTTGCTTCTAACAAAATTATCTTTTTTAGGCTTTAGATTTGGTACGCTGAAGTTAATGGAAAGCTATTTAAAGAATAGAAATCAGTTTGTTTCGTATAATAACTGCTTTAGCTCCTACAATTCAGTTAACATTGGTATTCCTCAAGGCTCTATATTGGGTCCTTTATTATTTCTAATCTACATAAATGATATACACAAATTGACATTATTAGGTAAATTATACCTATAATTTAGAAGCTATTAAATCTCATGTAGAGCATGATACGATAATAATAACGGAGTATTTCAGATTAAACAAAATCGTTATGAACGCGGAAAAAACTAAAATCATCCATTTTAGACAGCGTCAAAGAAATATAGGTTGTATAGAAATTAAAATTGGCAATGTAGTTTTGAAAGAAGTTGATGAAATTAAATTTCTTGGAGTCATATTTGAAAAATATTTAAGTTGGCAGCCACGTATTGATATGTTAGATAGAAAGCTCAATACTTTTAATGGTATTTTTATTAAATATAAATCCCAAATTCCTAATAGTATTAAGCTAAAAATGTATCATGCATATATAAATTCTATTTTTTCATACGGCACAACAATCTGGGCGTCCAATAAGAGAATTTCTCAAATCCAAATTTCACAAAATAAAATTTTGAAAAATATTCTAAATTTACCTTTGCGCTATAGTACTCATCGTTATTATATTTAAACTTAAAAATAACGCCTATAAAAGGAATTTTTCAATTTCAACAAATTTTGGAGATATATAAAATACTTAATAATATCGGGCACTACAACATAAATTCCATTCAAAATTATACTCATAATTTTAATACTAGAAACCGGAACAACATTAGGATACCAAGAGTTAATAATGTGCTAGCATCTCAGAGAATTTCAGTGTCAGGATCTGGGTTATACAATCGGTTACCTAGTAATATTAAAAATATAGCATCAGTGGCTTCTTTCAAAAAACGACTAAAGGAGGTTCTTTTGGAGTCGGATCATTTGTTTAACTTAATATAATGCTTAATATAAAATTTAATAAAAATATATAATTTGTGTATCTTAATAATATATAATCTAAAATTTAAAATTTAAAATATTATTTAAGATTTATTTAAGTTTTTATAATTTATTATTCTTGTATTTTATTCTTATTTTTTTTATACAGCTTCATTAAGACTAACGTAGTTTATTCTAAAAGCGCTTGTTGCCTTCTTTTATAGTATGTATGTTTCTACAATGCCACTTAGGCGAAGAAACTATCTAATGAATTATTGTATTATAGTTAAATTTTGAAATAAAAAAAAAAATAAAAAAAAAAAAAGTCGATTTTTTTGAGTTACCGCTTTTTCAATAAGCACGGTAGTATAGCGCTATCACGTTACCTGATAAATCATTGCATGATTAATGAGGATAATTGGCTCAAGCTATTATAATTTAATGAAAAAAAAAATGTTCAATTTGGGACAACTGAAATTGAAACAGTCAAGCTTTTAGATTTTTAATAAAATAATTCAACCTTCATTCTGCACGAATATTCAAGGATAATAAATTATGCAACGATATTGTACAATTCTGGGAGCAAGGATATTATGAAAATTATAAAAATTGGTCGTGGGTGTTCTAGGCAAGACAACAAGATTTAAATGGTTGATTCTAAGATTGCAATTTAAAATTAAACATTGAGATAGATAGCCCAATCTAATAAAAAAGATTTTTAATTTCTTAAAGCAAAATAAATGTCTAAGAGGAAGAATATTTAATTTCACAAAAAGAGGAAAACTAGGACAATAACGATTTTTACCACAAATAATAATAATTGCATGTTTCTGTAATCTGATTAACGGTTGTAATTTATTTATATAAGTGCCACCCCAACAAATCATAGAGAAATTTACAATAAGTGAACAGTGCATGATAAACAGTTTTAAGGATGTGAGATGAACAATAAAAATTCATCTCCTTATTATCTTACTGTAATATTTTTTTAAAGAAAGTGTAGTTAGACTAGTTCTATTTAAAATAAAACCTAAGTACTTAAATTAATTTACAGTTTCTACTACAAAACAGTGGCTAGTGTGGCAGTGGTTTGATTTCACGGTATTTGATTCCATGATGAATTTCTTTTTCTTACTTATTCTATTTAGCCAGTTATTATTCAAAAAGGTTTTGAGCGGTCAGTTTCGGTTGAAAATTGCATTTGCATTTTTGTGATGATTGGAATAATGCTGTTGTTTTTTTTTTGTTTCATAGTGCTACAGCCATTTTGTCTTATTTCTCCAATATTATTTTTTATATGTATATAGATTCGCCGAATCTCAAATTAATGTAACATGTTTTTATATATATGTATACGAATTTTCTTTTCTGTCAGTTAATATTTATTTTTCCATATTACATCTCGGAGATAACCAGAGATATTATAATATAGCATCCATGCTTTTTGGATAAATTTTATTTTTAGAGCATTACGAAGATTTATAATATGTAAAAAATAAGAATTTATTAAATTATATGAACATATTGGAATATGTATAATGTGAATATCAAATTTAAGATAATAAATTATGCAGGCTGAAAGCACAAAACGCTAAAAAAATATTATATAATTAACATTATTATTACAAGCAATATTGCAGAGCAAATTGATGTTTAATCATGACATTAAACTCTTTTGTACATTTTTTGAGGGATTTGAATAAATGAATAACTTCAGTACTGTTAAACATCCACAGTTACTTTGATATTACGAATTGATTCGGTTGTGGCTTAGTCTTGGATTGATCATGAGACTTCATGATGAACTTCCGATTGAAGTACTTTACTTTACATTAGTGGAATCTGATTCGTAACTCTGATTAACTATTTTTTCGATTGAATATTATAACGAATAATGGTAAGTAAATAAGTCTCTTATTAAAATTTATTGATTCCTTCATGTCATTAATAATTGTCAAGTTTTACATCTATAATTTCTTTGCAAATCTTAAAAATCCTGAACCGTGGCTTAACATTACCATTCCATTATCTGCTGGACAAGCAGATTAGGTATCTCTAATTTAATATCTGAAAAATTTCTATTTCCAGAGCTTCTTTACCTCTTTAACTAAACCATATTGTATTCCAAATTTTCTTTGCTGATTTGTCAATACAACAGATTACATTACTAAAAAATATATAATACATAAATATGAATGCCGATAAATTTTTTTTTTACCCTTGAATTACCAGATACATACCTAGAAGTAGAAATATTTATATGCAACTCTTAATATATAAGAAAAAAAAATAAAAAAAAATAAAAAATTGTTTTTTGAAAATTTTTTGCAAATATTATGAAAATTAACAAAAAAATTTATAATTATAAATATAATGAAAATTCAAAAGATAACAAGATTTAAAAACTAATATAAATTGTTATAAAATAAGAAATATAATACACTAGAGAGCTCCATAGATGGGCCGTTAAAATAGATTAAAAATTGTTATTTAATCCTAGACTTTATTAGGTTAAGCAATATGTAGAAAAGCAAAATATATTAATAAAGTAAATTTTAAAATAAAATAAAAAAACTCTTAATATATGATTTGTTAAACTAACTGAAATTAAAAAAAATTCTATTGTTCAAACTCAATTATTTCATATAAATCAGTCATTCGAAGTGATAGCAAAAAATTAGACATGCTATATACCGGGTGGTCCAAAACAGCGTAGCAGCTTTGTAGGAGGGGAAGAAGCTGTTATTTTGATATTAAAAAAAAATCTATAAACTAATAACACCACCCTTACCTGTCACTCTAAAGTCAGAAATAGTCTTTCAAATACCAACAATGAAATAAGTAATAATATTATTACTCAACCCTCAACCTGTGCTATTTTATTGGATAATAAACAACCATCAAGCTACGAAAAACAAATTGTTACCTGTGCAAATAGAATAAATAAGACGATTTTAGATTTCTTTCCTCAGTCGAGTACAAAACACTGAAGAAGTTTGCAAGTACTAGACGAAATACGCGTATCTGTATGATAAGCATACCAGTAAAATTAAAGGCAAATATTCGACTACTTTCACTATCATAAGTTTCTTATATTTTGACATAGAATCCGAATTTGCATAAAAAAGTACTCCTTCACATTTGAAAGTCTCAATTTCGTCGATTTGTTGCTTTAAAAAACTCTTTTTGGGTCCTTTACGGAAGTCAATCAATCGATAGAGCACCCTCGATTTAGTTAATAAATTTTTTTTAAATCTTAAAATAACAACTCGTTCGCCTCCTAAACAGCTGATAAGCATGCTTTGGAACACCCGGTATATATATAGGTAGTCTAGGCACAATTTACGTATATTTGTTTTCTGTTTTATTTTTGGCATAAATTACATTCAAATCAAGATAGCTACTAATTTATAGATGTATTTCACAAAAACAAAATGTATCGCAAATAAAATAATTATTTTTAAAAATTCATTAGTCTAATTCAAAAATTACGCTAAATATAAAAAAAATTTTGGGAAATAATTTTTTTTTAAATATTCCAATTTGCTGTTCTTTTTATTTTTAAATTTTTTTTAACCGAGTCATAGATTTTAACAATATCGTGTCATTTGTTTTTAAAATTGCATTTTAATTTTTTTTAATAAGAGGTAATTTTAAATCAATTAAATTTATTTTAGGTACCAATGAACTTATGGTGGAAATACGATTTTTAGAACCTTGAAAGAGAAAAATTTCAATGTTAATTGAAACAAAGAAAAAAAAACGATCACGTGATGTAATGAGTATAAGAAAAATACTTTAATAGTTTATACTTAATAAAGTAGCAATAGGATATAATTAGAGGATAGGTTAATTCTATAATAACAATTTCACAAAAACCCAATGAAAGAACGAAATAATTTTTGAATCAGAATAAATAAAATAAAGCTTTAAAAATATAACTACAATAATTTATATATATTCATAGAAAAGATAAATTATTTAAACATACAAAATTCAAAATGAAAAAATTCATAATAACAGAATCCAGAGAGATAATATCTAAGCTATTACCTCTGATTGAAATACAATATATTCCAGATGGTATAAGATCCGGGTATTAATACAAAATCCATACTGTTTTCTTATATATTTTCATTAAAAAAATGTGAAACATTATTTTTTTTTGCAAAGGGCTTCCCCCCATATTCTTTGACTTAAATTGTTGAATTAATTTTTTTTACTTTTGTTTTGTTTAATAAGTCGCGTTCATTCATCTAGTTATAAATCAATAAAAAGTCATACAAGGCAATAACAAGTTTTAAGTGACGACTTTTGCTTGCACAATTGTTGTTTAGGTCGATTACAATATAATTATTACTAGAGACCTGTATTTATTAATTATAATTCAAGTTAAAGCCAAATATAACATTGTTAACAGAACAGCGATTAGAACGAGAGACTGATATTTTTCACTATCAACCAGTAAACAGTCATGTTTTAATAAGAAGCAATGGTTTGGTATGGTTTGAAAAAACAAAATACTTCTTAATTATCTGTTCTAACTTTTCCCTATATTAAGTCAAAATAATTAGTTTTTTTAGACGGAGAGCCTTCTTTTTATAGAAATTTAAATTTCCTTTAACTACAAATAAGTATATATAAACTAGGGGCCCCTGCTGAGTAACTATAATTTAAGTTGAAGCCAAATTTAAAGTTTTTAACAGAACAGAAATTTACGTACTGACATACACTTCCCATACGTTATAGTAGAAACCACTCATGTTTTCATAAAAATTTAGAGGTTAGTAAGTTTTATTTAGGAAACATAAATACTGCTCCCTCATATACTATTTCGTTTCGACACATACTTAGTATAGCTAAGTGGTATTTAATGGATAAAATCACTAAAAATAAAATATTTTTGTAATTAAAGATTAATGTTTTTTTTGTCATTATATTTTTTATTTGAGATGAATTTGTTTTTTTTTTTTGTTTTTATTTGGCATATGTACATAGATTCATTTGCAAGTATGTAATGTTTGTACATCATATACATATTTTTAACCAAAACCATATGATTACTACAAATGACCAAAATATAGGAAAAAATAATTTGAGACAGTTACTTAAAAAAATTAATAGAATAAATTTCCTTTAATTATGTATACAAATAATAAGATGCTGAATGACACAAAATGGATATATTTTATTTAAAAGTTTGAATATTATAAAACAAATTAGAATTTTTTTCAATCCGTATGCGTATTTCTGTTGTATATACAACTTATTTACATATTAAGAGTTCATTAAGAAGAAGCAAAATAAAATGAACTGCGCAGGTCCTTAAATGCTTGTCAATTATAATTATAGATGCTATAACTCTGAAAGAGTTAAATAAAAGATGAATTTGCCAGTCATATGAACAATTCAACTAATTTTTTTTTTGTTTTTGTTGTTATTATATTTTTCATTTGAGATTAATTTGTTTTTTTGTTTTTATTTGACATATGTACATATATTCATTTGCAAGTATGTAATTGTAATAACTGATTTGTTTGTTTTTGTTTTTTATTTTAATAACAACTCACATTATGCATAATGTATTTGCTGAATAATAAAACCATATGAGTACAAATTTTTCACCTGTGTGCGCATTATTGTTTTACATACAACTTATTTATATATTAGGAGTTCATTAAAGAGAAGCGAAATAAAATGAAAAGGTCTCTACTACGCAGGTTATTAAATGCTTGTCAATTATAATTATAGATAATAAAAATGTTGCATTACGCAAAATAAAAAACTTTTGGAATTTATTGTAAAATTATTGGAATTCAATTTACACATTGGCAAAACAAAAAACATAAGTTTAAAAAAAAGAAAACAACAATAATTTTGTTTATGCCCTACAGCGATACACATTACATTGTAGCTTTATTTACCTACAATTAATGATGAAAATAAAACTCATATACTATGCACTCTCTTGGAATTTGTAAATAGAATAGTGTAGTGTATAGTTTAGTAGATGTGGTCGTTGTGTGGGTGACTTAGATAAGCATTATGCTGTATTCTATTTGTTTTTCATTTTCATTTTCATATACGGCAATCTTAAAGAAGGTAATAGTAGTTTTTACTTGTTTTAACTTATAAAAACATTTTGTTAAAACACTGCTAGATTTTACTCTTAAAGACTATTTAATTAGTAACTCATATTCTAAAAAAATTATTTTTCTCCACCTAAGATTTTTTTGTAAAATCTAAATCACTATCATAAAATAAATAGGATACAAAATCAGCGAAAATAAATCTATCATAATTGAATTGAATCAAAGATTAGAAATTTGTAGATAATTTTAATTAAATAATTTTATAAAAAAAAAAATATTTTATAAAAAAAAACAATAGAAAGATGATTTTTTTTTATTTACATTTACCGATGCATTTACCAAATCAGTCAATTGGTAATATAACTAAATAATATTTATGTTTTATTATTATATTAGATATTCTTTGATATAATATGAATCAAGAACAAAAAAAAAATATACTTAAAATGCAAAAACAAAAGTAAAATAAAATAATTTTTTGGTTTTTCATATTCATAAAAAAAAAAATAATAATTTAATCATTACTTAATGCTTTGTCCGTCACAGACCACACCCGCACTTGCATCAAATATATTTTAAGAAGCAAAAACAACTTTGTTTTTCTTTAAAATTTGACTTGAAATTTGGTGGGTAAAATAAAGTTATTGAGGGAGAAAGAATATAAGATGCAAAGAAAATAAATACAAAAAGGAAAAGAAAAATGTTTTTTGTTTTGCAACTGTAATGTGGTGAATGAAATTCCAATTTACTTTTTAGTAAATTTTTTTTTCTTAATCTTTTTATTTTCTCTCAATTTTGGTAAATGTATTGAATAATTTTGAGGTGAAATGTTGACAACTAACTCTATTATAATATATGACGCATATTTACAGTTATATACGACCACTGTGGATACCACAACATAAAAGTTAATAAAAAAAAGAAATACATTTTAATTTCACTTGAATTATTTTAATACTCAATTTTCGAAATTAATTTTAATTAAAATATAATTATATTGTATAATAATATATCATCATCTGTGCTGTACTTGAAAAAAAAAAATTAAAAATAATTTTAAAAATTTCACACCTCATATATAAGTACATTATTTTCAAAAAATTCCGTTATTGTCAAATTTTTGTGTTTATTCTATTTTTGTACAGGTAGGTGACATTAATTATATTAAAATTAAAACAATTAAAAAATATTAGCGTAGGTAGACTTTAAAATTTTATGCAAAATAATTTTGTCTATAATTTTCAGTCAAAACTAAGAATAGTCTTTGGTTTGATGTCAAATTTAAATAATAGTTTTGTATAAAATATTTAAGAAAAAAAATTTTTTTTTTTATTAAATTGTTCAGGTAAAAATATAAAAATTTTAAGAAACATTTTTTTCTTATTTGTTTGTTTTAAATTAAAATTCGTTGACGTTAAACGTTAAAGAATTTTTAAATAAATTTTAACAAAATCTAAAATTGCTTACTTCAAAATAAACATCAAGGTTATTTGCGTTGATTTTGATAAATCACAGAAAATTTAAATCAAATTCCAGTGAAATAAAAATTTTATTTACTTAAAAAAAAATTTCAAATAGTTTTTAGATCGATCAGCTGTTTTAATAGATATCAAAAATTAATATATTAATATACATACTTAAAAAATTTCAATAAAAATAATTCGAATACCTACATAAATAATCTATATTTTAATAAAATTATATTTTAAGTGTTTCAGTGACATTGAATTGAACAAAATATTGTAATTATAGATTTTAACGATTATTTTTTTAAATTGAAAAGTATTTTATTATTGACAACCTTTTGAAGTGGTATCTATTTAAGATAATAATGTTCAGTGATATTTAACTAAATTTATAATTAAGTAGAATTTGTCGTAAGAACGTAAGAGCAAATGTAGACTTATAGATATTTTGTATTTCGTTCCGTTGGCACCTTTAGAAAAGTTTTCCAATTGGGACCGTAATAGAGGTGAAATACCATAAACAAATACTAGTTATTCTAAGTAGTCATAATACACTTTGCAAGTATTGATCGACATTAATTAAAGGAATAGTTATTAAGGAAAATTAGGAATACTTAATTCAATGATTCGAGAATGATGAAGATGTCTATAAAAATATATATATTATAGAAGATGCGTAATCCTAGAATAATGAATGTAGTAAAATATTTTAAAATTGATCAAATTTTCTTTATAAGCATGGTAATAAGATTTACTCCAAAATTTAATTAAAATTTGGTCTTTTATTTGAAAGAAATGGACCGCTAAAATTTAACTTCTACCAACAGCCAATATATTACTAAGTATACATATATATAACGAATGCTACAAAACGTCTCTTAATATTAAGGGAAATATAGAAAATATTCAATAATAATAGTAACATGTTCTAATAATATTAACAGTGTTAACACGATTTTCTACATTTAACATTAATACTATAATAATCTAAGCTTTAAATGCCTCAAAACTTGCACTAAATCAGCTATAATGTTACCTAATATATAGCAGAATTTCAGAAACGATTTTCCTATTTAATTCGTTTATAATAAACATGCAAGTGGTTGAGATTTGTTAGTACTAACTAATTTCGAATATGTTATGGGTTTGATACTGGTCTTTGAATAATGTTTGATTATTTAGGGAATTTGTCAAAATTATTGATTTACGGGGGTTGCTATAGATATAGACCAACGTGTAACGTATAAATGGGTTATGCGGAAGCAATAGATGTATGTGCCTGCCTTTCAAAGCTAATAACAACTAAACTACCGAATGTATATAGATCTCAGATCATTAAAAAAACGACTAGGGAAATATTTTTTTTGACAAAAAAAAACTTCAATTTTAAAGCTTTATTACAATTCAAAATAGCTTTTTTAGTAAGTTTTATATAAAAAAGAATAAAGAATAAACTATTTACAATAGAAAAAGGAATCTGATTTGCATGCATAATTATAGATTGAGAAAATAAATAATTAATAAAGAATTTACAATATAAAAAATAGGCAAAAAACAAAAAGAAATAAAACTAGTGAGCTTTTTATTCCAAATTACTAAATGGTTAGATCTAGATGGGTTAGTTACAGTAGTTCTAGTTACAATTCCTTTTACTTTTCGGGTCCTCATAAGACATGTACATATATAGGGATTTTAAGGTGTAAGCACGTATAAGGGCCATCGAATTCCTTAGACCATCTAAAGAATTATAAATAGCTTAATAAAACCTAAATCTTCTCTGTAGTATAAAATAAATCTTTTTTCACTATAGTAGTTTTTATCTTTTTTTTATTACTATAGTTGTCAGTCACAGCTGAAAATAAACTTATTAAAATACAAGCTGTAAATTTAAATTTTAACTCAGTACAGTATATTAAATTATTATGTTTAAGAAACTATGTATATTAAGGAAATAAACTTTATTGCTATTATAACTGATTATAGCTAATAGTTAAATTCATAAATGCATCAGCATCTTAGAATAAAGTTTTAGAATAATTGGATTAATTTAATAAGTAACTAATCAATTTTATTAAATTTAAATGAATAGTAATTTCAGAAATTATTTTTTTTCATCATGAAATTTTATGATGACGCATTTTTGAATTTACCTAATTTACCTCTTTCAGCTGGTAAAAATATACTAATAGATGCTAATAGTAATTACACTTACACTACACGCCACATTACGATTATTTTTTTTACTTGACATACGATGTTTTTTTTATTTTTTTTATGTTCCCGAAATCAAAATTCAGCTTATTTAATTTATTTGAAATTACATTTATTTAAATAAAATGTAAACATTTTGATTTAGCAATAAACAATTATTTACTTTGACGTTTTATTTTGTCAAATATTATTGTCAAAAAAAGGGAAATTTATAAATTTCCCATAATCTGTATAGAAATCCTAATAAAAAGTTGAATTAGCGATTTGTACGTAATTCAAAAAAGCTCTTTGATCTATATAGATCAGGATCATTAAAAAAACACAGCTATATACGAAGCTAGTAGGTGATTATTTTGAAAGCTGAAACTATTTAGAATAATACTATTTTTGCAAAAGCAAAAACAAAAACAGGTTAATATGAATATATTCAATTTTGGAATGGTGACGTGGACCAAATGTTAGGGTTATTTGGACTAGTATGCAACATTTCCCGACATAATTAAAAATCATACTTTTTATTATAAAACGATAGATATTATTTTACCTTGTGTCAAATTTCCTTGTTCACGGTAATACGAATGCCCGGAAGCTGATTTTATTGGTATGCAATCGCAATCATTCTGCATTTGTGAACCAATAAAATCACCTTCCGTAAAAATAGCTTTTTTAAAAGGATTAATTTTAGTAGATCTGAAACCATCTGATCCAATTTCAGCATTCTGAACTTTTAAATAAAACTTGCCAAATAATTGTGCAGCATCGAAATGTGTGATTTTACTCCTTGTTTTTCGCATGAATTTTTTTATTTCATCATTGTAGTATGTTTTAATTGGACACATAAATGTTTTGTCAAATGGTTGTCAATTACGATTTGAATGGTGAGGGATTGGAATTATTATTATAAAATGTTCACGTGAAAAATCTACTACTTCTATATTTTTTGTATGACTATAATGGCCGTTTAATATTGCTGTGTCAATTTCTGTTGGTTTAATAAATTTTATGAAGTGCAAAACCAATTTGTGAAAATACCATTCTGAACCCAACCGGATTTGTGAAATTCTGCTACAGATTCAAGGAATTTTTCATTAGTATGGCATATTTCTGTTTTTTCTAAAAAATATAACAAATGGGGGCAGAAATACTCCACCTAGGAGTTATTAGGTATTCACGTTCTGCGGATGTTAATACACCTATTTCCTTTTTTCTTTTTTTTGCTACAATTTGCTGCTGCTTATTTTGTACAGTGCATAGACCAGTTTGTGCTTTCCCAATTAAAGCCCTTTGCTCTATCAATTGATGTTCTTGTTGGCTTTCTTAAACTAATTTTATATTTATGCCTTTTGACAAAAACGTACAACCAATCTTTACCAGCGTTTTCACGGAAAAAGACTTTGGAATGTTATTTTTAATTGCTACTTGATCCTCAAGGTTTCTTTCATCTTGACGTGTTAATCCGAAGTAACGTGATTCCATTTCTAGGATCTACATCACTGGTTGATTCTTCATTTAATTTGTGAAAACAGGAATCCTGCCCAAATTTTTTGGATTATATTTTAGTAAATCAAAATTTTTAACATAAACAAGACGTCTCAATGTTGTTTTAGATGTAGATTAAAAGTTTTAGATGCTGATCAAAAGCACATTTTTCCGTTTTTAACAGCTTCAGCTGCTTCTCATAACTTATTGTTATCATTTTTTCTAATAGAATTGACATTTTTCTAAAATTTTAATAAATATATAGATTTTACATAGTAAGAACAAACTAAACACTGGGTAATGTGGACCACTAGTCCAAAATAATCGAACAGTAGTGGTTCACATTACCCGAATTATATAGCTACTAACTAATATTTCTAAAAAAAAATTAACGGACCACATAATTAAAATACACTTTTCGACAAAAAAAACTTTAATTAATATACTAGCTATATGCTAACTTAAATTTGATTGCACTTGAGAAAAAACCAAACTAAAAAATAAAGCATGGTATGAGCACTTAAATTTTACTTTTTTTTTCAAAAATATTTTGACACATTGAAATCCAAACCAGAATTAATTAAATGTACGGAATATTTACAGTTATTTATTTGTTGGTGTTTTCTGTTTGTTTTTGCATGGATAAACTTTTCATATTATTATCAGATCCTGAAATACATAGGTGGTCAACATTACCCGAAGTTCCTTGCAAGGTTTTCTTTATTGGAACTTTTAATTTCTTTTTAGGTATATTTGACATTTTTCGGTAAATTTTAGAGTTTTTCTGCCATTCTTATACAGTACTAACAGAAAATGGCAACAAAATAAGCGTCAAAAATTGTGTTCCATAATGTAAAAATATTACAGAAAGTTTTTTATTATTTAGAAAGTAAATTTCAAAAATTAAATTTAAAAACAGTTTAAGGACGTTTTAAGAAATGTTTTTTTATAATATGGAAGTCACGGTAACCCTCATGAGTGATGATTAAAACTTATAAACATAAGTTTAATTTAATACTGAAGATTATTAACTAAAATGCTCTACCATCTTAATTACAATAATGATCGATTTTGTTATATAAATAATGTGAGTGAAATCTGTGAGTTTTATTGTTGAAATGTTGACATGACACAAATTTTAATTTTATAGAATAGAAAAACAAAAAAAAAACTGTCATGAAAATATTGCAGAAAAGAAAGAGAAATAATTAAATAATTACAAAAAAAAAAAAAGAATTTTAAATGTTCACTATTAAAAAATATTATATTAATTTCCACAACTTAGCACTTACTTACATTTATATGTGTTTAATTATTTTTTTCATTCCTTCTTTTCCAAATATTAAAACATAGATCTGGACACATAGTACTTTTGACCTTGTAAAATTAATTTAAAAATTTATAAATTGTATATGGTTTTAAAATTATTTCAAAAAGGATCCGGAAAACAGATGCTGTTACATTTATAAAATTTTATTGACATTATATTATTAATGTTGAAACAGCTCGATGGACAACAAAACATTATTTTTTTCTTTCTCTTTTTTAATTTAATTTCGCAATTTTTTTTTTTTTTTTTAAGTTTTGGCTTCAATTCTCTTTTCCAAACACAGTGAGATCAACATAAATATTAAAAATACTTCCTTTACTTCATAGTTTACTGCCTTCTGAGATAACCTCAGCGAGAAGTAACTTAAATGAAAATATGGTTCTTGTTTGCCAAAAAACCATATTTGATTCGTTTCGGTTAGTTAATTTTTTTTTTAATTTCTTTGTTAGAGTTTTGTTGTTCATCGGATCCCATTTAACTTAAATGAAAAGAAATTATAAAAACAAAAGTTTTGTTTGTGTTTTATTTTTTTCTTATTTAATGTTTTCTTTCTATATAACTATCATAATATTTACTTTCATATAGCAGTTAAATAATTATTATAAATTTTTTGTATTAAAAAATAATTTTTTTAAGATAAAAATAAAGTATTATTATTGCACGACAACATGCCGCCGCCTTCTTGTACATCCTGTTGGCATTATTTTTCATATTGTTTCGGTGTCTTACTAAACAGAACTTTACGAGTATATAGTTAGGATGTAGGATCTGCGTAGGATCCTATTTTATATTTTCAATTTAACATTAAATAATTTGGAAAGAAAACATTATTGTAATATATAAGATACCATAATAATTATGTAGTTGGCATTTGAACAGAAGTATAAAAGCCAAAATAAAAACAAAATGAAAAAAAATAAGAAGGAAGAAAAAATTATAGGAAAAAAAACAAAACATTTTTAAAATAATGCTCCCGTAGCATTTTTCAATGTTATATTAAATTTGAGCAATCCTTGTTCTATTTTAAAATTTTATTGCAATTTTCAATTATTGTTAATGTAATCAGTTATATATATAATTCTGCTTCATATATATGTATAATTTAATTTATAGTGTTTGTAGCTATTTAGTTGCTGAATGAATTAAGGCATACATTTTTCGGGATTAAATAAATCACCATTGTTGATTTATTATATTAGATCTTTGTTATCCGATCTCAGCGATGAGCGTTCGTAATGTTTCTGAGAAACTTGTTTTCATTTAGAAAATTAGATCTCTTATCGCAACCCCAAAACCGGCTTCCATAAAGCCATTTCAGATTAATTATACTGTTGTTTATTTGAAGCTCAAAGTATGGGCTTAATTTGGGATCTTCGGCTATTAATCAAAACATATTCCAATATGATTATATAGTCCTTTTTGTTGAATGTAATCCGTTCATATAATTCGCAAGCCAAAATGTAATCCAAGGTAATTAAATTCATTATATTCAGTAGGTAGAGCGCCTGCCATTCCACCGAAAGGTCCCGGGTTCGATTCCCGATGAAGAAAAAAAAACACTTCATTGGTTTTTCGAGCTGGTCTAGTACCCTTTGTCATTGGGATATAATAAATGACAAAAAATAATTGAGAGTATATAATATAATCTGGTAACAAATTAATCTGGTAATCTTGGTTCCTGACAATAGTAGTAGTTTTCCACATTTAATGAGTAGATAAAATACTCAAATTATTGTAGATATTGCAGTGTAAAATTGCAGTACCGTACTTAATTAAGCACTTAATTAAGTTACTGTCAAGATCATAAAAAAAAAGAATATTTACAATACAACATAAAATTATTGTCTGTCATAGGTTAAATTTTATGAAATGTGTATCCATCTTCACGTAAAAGTTAAGTTCGTTTATCTTTCCGGTGCGGCGGTTGATTGTGAATGCTTATTTAGCTGTCAAAACCGACCGTGACGATAAATCAAGCAATGTGGAAACTCTCTATTATGCTCTTCAACACCTACGAAATTGTCGAAACTTATTAAATTTTAATAAATCGACATTTGATCATTTGAGTTTTATTTATTTTTTTTTTTCATCGATTTACGAGCCAAATCATATAATTCAGCTTCTCAATCGATATAGAACAAAAATTTATAATTAAACTCAAATAAAGAACTACTTTAAGGCAATTTGTTATCGTTCTTCATCTATGATGTCAATCATTTTCATACTTCAGATGAATTTCTTGAAGTATATTTCCATTACAATTTTTTTTCTTCTCATGAACCGATTTTAAGAATACACACACATTTTGGTTTCGAAATATTATTTACATTTAGTTAAAGAATATTAAGCAGTATTGGTTTGACTATCTGGGTTGCTCATTGAGTAATGTTGGTGGATTTATTGGGGTGAGTAGTGATTTGTGTAATAAATCAGTTGCTAAACCAGTTGATTAGGGATTGAATATGTTCGTTTCGTTTGTATTTGATTTTAAATTTAGAGTTATCTGAAGGTCTATATCGGCTTTTGAGGTTACTATCTTTATCTTTTGATAGAATATGCATAACACAGTCAATTAAAAATATTTCGTTTTTACTTCATTTTAATTATCTATGCATAAGTGTCTTACTATACCCCTCAGCTCATTTGAAGACCAGTTCTATATTATTATAATCAAATATATCAAATTTTTCCTTTCATTGCCAATCATTTTGTATTTAAATAATTTGGGACATATTATAAGGATTCAACCGAAAAATTTTTATTTGTAGATTTACCTACAAACATATTTGTTTTCTGTTTCTGCTTTATTTTTTTTATTGCATGGGAGGGGGGGGGTGGGGGTATAATTAAAATTTAACCCATTTACAAATATGTTGCTTAAAAAAGGAAAATAATAAGGATTAAAGCGATTTTCTTTTTCTAATTTATTTTTCTTTGTTAATTTTTTCTCTTTTATTTTGTTTATTTTAAAAAATATAAAGTTTTATTTTAAATTAAAATATGTTTTTGTTTTTATATTTTTTTTATAAAGACTCTTTTCTCAACTAGAACTTTTCTGTTTATTTGAAAGAGAAAATAATTTATAGTTAAAACTGTATAAGATGGAAAAATAAATATATAAAAATTTTCATTTTAGTGAATTTTGCCAAAAAAGTAATTTAAAAGCAATAAAATATGATGCAGTTGTATGAATTAACATATTGCTTCTATACATATATGTTAGTAGGTATTCATAGATACATTACACTATTAATATAATATGCATTTAAAAGTTATTATTATATATATAAGTCTGAACATTTTGCTTTTTTTTTTTTGAATTTCATATGACTTTTAAATGGATGCCTGTTTTCTTTCAAAAATGAAATAATATTCTAATTTTCTTAATAATTTAAAAAAACTGATGCTAAAAGGAAGTTCGAATGAATTGTCATTTTGAAATTTTTAGAAATGCATTTTTAATTAAGTTGAAAATTATTCAGTAATACAGATTTATAACTAATATTTTATTATTCGTAATTTAAATACGATATTATTATAATTAATATTTATATTAATTAACAATATAGCTTTGGAGGCAATTAATAACAATTAGTTAGAGTTAAATTAAACTAACAATTTTAGACAAAATAGTTTTTAATTGGGATAAAATAAGTGACAATAAAAAATAATAGAACCACCTCTCTAAAGATAAAAGGGCTTGGAAGCTTATGTAAACAAATAAATAAATAAAAATATTTTTATTAAATAAAATTGTATTTTGTTTAATCCGCCTCCTAACTTTTCTAATTGTAATGTAAAGGTCATCTAAATTACAATTTTATATTTTTTTTGTTAATTGAAATTAAATACTGTTAATCGTCAACTGATTCAATACTTGTCGTATGATAAGTGGGGTTACTTTTGGGAAAATGGAATTTAAAATTTGAATCGTAAAAACTCTTATGTCCTACAGTAGATTTCCTCGAAACTTTGACAGAATGTAATGGCTGTTATTCAATATAAGAATTTATTCTTTAAATTACCTAAAAGAAGGGTCAAGTTATAAAAATTTATTAAATTATTTAGTAAAATTTTATCATATATTAAGATTTTGAACAATACAATAAAATGCTACTAAAATATCTTTATTGTAAATAAGTTGAAGAAATCATAAAACTAATAGAAAATGTTTAGTAGAATAAAATAAACTCATTGATTTTTTTATAAATTTCTTGTATTACAAAAAACAAGGCACATTTTTATCATTTAACGTATTTTTATCATATTATATTAATAACTAGCTTTGTAACCCGTCATAAATGACGGAAGCAAAATAAATCCTTGTTTCTTTTTTTCTCTCATTAGATTCTTTATTTCGAAATTACAGTACTTATGTTTATATCACTTTTTATTTATTTTTATTTATGTTTATATTGGCCTAGCACTAATCTTTTTTTTTTATATAACAGAAAAAGAAGTACCATACCAACAAATTTGTATAAAATGTTTGTATTTTTGTATGGTATACTCGTACTCACTTCCATTTAGTTATAATTCGTTAGTTGGGTTCCATTTAGTATAAATTATACCGTATTAGCGTTATTGAGGCCTCCGGGAGAGCAAATTTAAAAATGGGATCTTATTTTCATATAAATTTTGTCTTTTGTATAATGTATAGGGATCTTATTTTGCTATATGAATAAACTGTTATTATGGTATTGTGTTATTTTTAAAAAATATTCATAATTTATATATTCAAAATTTTGTATCTAAATTGGTAAAATTTACAAAAAATACAAAAACATTTTCATCAATAATTTTCAATTTAAAAAAAACAATGTTTTATTATCCGGCGTAGAAGTAGAGTTAATTATCCTACTCTACTTCTATCAAGTTCTATTGATTGAACAGTTAACCTAAACAGTGAAGTGAAATGTCAACACTTAACACTGAAAATAAAATAATATTTTTGGAATGGAGCATATAAAGCAGGGTTTAAAAAACTACAGCAGAAATAGTAAAAGCACTTAAATTATTAATTAAGCACTGTTGCTGACTATCACAGCATTTCAAATTAAAAAAAAAAAACTATTACTGCGCTTTGCTGTTACAACTTAACCGAAGTAAAGTAATAGTTTTATGCTTTTTACACATACAAATACTACGCATGTGCTTTTGCTTTTCAAAACATAATAGTAACAGTAGAATTTTGCTGAGTGCTTTTCAATATTTTAAGTCAAAGTAAAAAAAAAGCTATTTGCTGTGCTGAGTAAACTATTAGAGCTATACTGTGTTGGTTTCTCTAAGCAAATATATTGTATAGTATTAGCGTATTAGTATTCTGATTTATTCATGCAGAGTGGTTGTGTTGAATGAATTTAAATTTCGTGGTAAATAAAAAAAACATGTACTTTTTTACTTATTTCTATTTTAATACTTTTTGTTTTTGTTTTACTACTTAGATTATTGATACTAATAATGTTTCCTTCTGTTATATTATAACTTATTTCTATTATAATTGTGGATGTTTATCATATGCTGTTTTAAATTAAAATTTCTATGGTTTTTTAGGATAGCTTTACATATTTTACAGGACGCATTACCAAGATCAACATTCTCATCAAAATATCTCCAAATACAATTAGTTTTTCTTCGTGACATTTTTAATTTTTATTGTTAACAAAATTAATATTTATTATATATTTTACAAAATCAAATCACAACTCAACAAAATAACGAACAAGGAACAAAAAAGCACAGTAACTCTAAGTAAAACAAAAGTGTATTGTAAAGTGCTGTAAATGCTGAATAGTAATTCAAAGCAAAAGCAAATGCTGTTTAGCTGTATTCAATTCATTTTGCTGTAGCTATTTAAAAAAATAATGAAAAAGCTTTTCCTGCATATTACTTTTTGAAATAAAAATGCCCAGCAAAGCTAAAGCAAAACAATTACGAAAAAAAAGCTTTTGCTATGCCTCTGCTGAATCGATGTTAGAAAGCAAGAGTAAAAAAATAGTAAAAGCTTGAAATAACTGCGAAGTTTTTTAAACCCTGAGCATACAGAATACAGATACAGCAAATAATAAAAAAAAACAAAAATAATTTTTTTTGAGTGAAGTGAATTACGCACACAATAATGACAAAAATACAAGGTAGAAGCAATAAAGTAGTATAATGTATAATATTATACAATACAAATATGCTGATACACATGTATATTATTGTGTATAATTTTAAGTAATAAGAATAACCTTTAAGTGAATTATGTTTTTTTTTGTGTTAAATGCTGTTTGCCTTTTGGTTATTATACCATATTAAACTATTGATTAAATTTCTATTAGTCCTTATTATTATAAATCAAAAAAATTGTTTGTTTTATTTATATTATTATTATTATTTATTATTTTTCCTTATTATTTGCGAAGAAGACTAACATTAAATTAAAAAAATATAGTTCATGCAATCAATTTTTCCTGCAAAGGTTCAGCATGGTAGACAGGGGTTAAAAGAAAGCACCAAAGCAATTTGTATATATATGCATTTGTATACATATGCAATTTGTATATGTGTTGGAGCGTTCCGTCGAACTTACAAACATCCAGATAAATGCAGAATAATATATATATAATTAAAATTTAAAAAATATTGTCAGAAAATTAAAAATTTTCTATTTTAAATTATATTTAGAGTCATTAACTATCTATGTTAGAGTTATAACGACTACATATAATATGGCAATCTTTATTTATTTTTTTGTAATACAAAATTAATTTCTTAAATCCACAAGGGTCTCGCTAGGTCCACTACTCTTTTTAATTTTTATTAACGACATTTATAAATTACCTCTACATGGCAAATTATTTATTTTTGCGGATGATTGTAGTATTTCTTACCCAGGTAATGAAGTAAGACATATTGAAAGTATGATTAAGCATGATTTAATCATTATAGAACAGTTCCTTCGATAAAAAAAAAATTGCTCTGAATTCCTCGAAAACTAAGATAATTATATTTAAGTCTTCTAAAATGAAAGTTGAAAAAATAAAAATCAAAATTGGTAGTAATTTTATAGAAGAAATTAATGAAAATAAGTTATTAAAGAATATTTTGAACTTGCCATTGCTACATAGTACTAATAGATTATACTCAGATAATCGAATTCTACCTATTAAAGAAATATCTCAGTATCAACAGATTTTGAAAATATATAAAATTATTAATAATGTTGGTCACTCTAATATTACTTCTATACAGCGTCACGGTCATAATTTTAACACCAGGAAATGATATTAGTATTGGGGGTGGTCAATCTCTACTATCGTCTCAGAGAATCTCCGTATCTGGTTCAAGGTTATACAACTCTCTGCCACGAAGAATTAAAGATTTGTTAGAGATTGGGAAGTTTTTCACAAGGGAATTAAAACAATATTTATTGGAACCCGGTTATTTGGATTTTATTACTTGAATTTTATCTTTAACGTTTTTGTTTTTTTTTTAGTGAATTTAATGGTTATTTTATTTGATTTTGATTATATACCTGAATTTAAATTTTGTAATTATCTATCTAACTATAAATTTTCATAAACTTTATTTTTATTTTATTTGTGAATCTTATAAAATTTTTGTAGTATTTCAATTTCATAAACAGTAGTATACTAAATTCTGTATAAGAACTTATGTACATTAATTTTACTATAAATGTTACCTTGAATTTATTCTGAAATAATAATTAAATTTGAACTCGATTGTATATAATGTTTCAATAATGCCAATCAGGCGATGAAACAATACTAAAATGTATAATAAAGAATTAATAAAAATTAAAAAAAAAAACAAAAAACATTTAGAAACCTTTTTATCACTTTAAACTCATTTTTGCTTCAATATTTTTCAACATTAAATAAATAATAACTAAATTAAAAATATAGAAAAAACTATATAAAACAAATTTGTACTCTCTTATTACAAACACCATCTCAAATTTCAATATTTTTATTTTTGTAACATAAAACAAATTTTACTTAATTTTTTCTCAAATTACAAAAAAAAAAATAAATCAAAATTCAGGAAAGTTCTCATCAATATTTTACCTTTAATTCAGTTTTTACAATACCTATGTTTATGTATGGTATAAAATGAGTGAAATCCTTTTAAAATAGCATTAAAAAAGGCTTTATCGGCTTCATCCAAATATGGTATCATACTTTTCAAATCATTTTTTTTATCTAATGACAAGGTTTTTGAGACTATAATTGTTAATGGAACTTTAAAAGGATCTTTCACGAATCGACAGGGTATTTTTTTGCAAATTACCGGTTTTAAAATTTATTTCCAGCGCTGAAGTTTTATATTTAATTTCATACAAGTTTTTTTTTACTATAATTCAAAAACTTCACTTTTGAAAATGGAATTTAATTAAATTTGAATTCTCCTGCCAATTTTTCATATATTTTAAAATCTTGTGGTAACATTTACAATATTTTTAAATGAATCTTTGGATAATTCATGTTCTTTAAATTTTTTATCAACGACGGTGTGGACTCTTAGTCTCGACATTCTTAAAAAAATTTTCTATCGCACTATGGACAGCGTCAACATCTTGAATTAATGATTGACCAGCCTCAGAAAACTTTTGTTCTACTATTCTGATATTTTGATTTTCACTCAAAAACCTTAAAATAGCAAAATATGAAAATTGATTTCTATTTTGAGGAACACATGAGCCGCTCCACAAAATTATATGATCTATTTAATTGTTATCTTTTTTTCAAGCAGTAGACATTTATCACATCTATCTTTTCTCGAGACTTCTGTTTTAGTGTATTATTGACATGTATTAATGCAAAATATTAACACACGAAATGTATTTACGTGATCATAAAAATCAATACTTGTTGTACTCTACATACGATAAAAAGAGATTATCGCCAATTTATATGAGTAATTTATCTTATGTTCGTTTGTGATAAGATACGACAAAAGTTTTTGTGTTACTGTGGACATACGATAAAATAGTTTCTCAATATCTCGAGAACGAAAAGAAATTTTGCGAAACGGATTAGGGAATTTTGAAGAGCATATCGAAAAACTCATAAATCACTTTACATCTAAAAACTGCAAAAAACTAACATACCACAAGTATTGAATCAGCTGACGTAATTTCAGTTTTAAAATTCCAACTTGAGGTCACCAATTTTCCTACAAATCAGTTCTGAACAATAAAACAATCGAACAGTTCAAGTACCTTGAATTCTTGAAGTCGAAATTACGGAATATAAAAGCATAGCGCAAAGTACAAATAAACAACACATTTCTATATCTTTAAAATGTTTATCAAATGAGATCATTTATCATTGTAGAAATAAACATTATGAACACAAGCAATAAGATTAAATTGGGCTGAGGTCGAAATCTTATTTTTGAAAATCTTATTTTCTGAAAATCTTATTTCTGAAAATCTTATTTTTTAAAATCTTATTTTGTATTTTTTGTTTTTTTTTTCTAAATAGGAGCACATAATAACGCATATGGCACAGTCTTAGTAAAAAAATGTGTTTAAAAAAATTATGTTATTTTTAAAGTCGGGGGCTGCAACCCTTAAACCCCCTCTACTCATTTATTGGAATCCTTTTTTTGCCGACGGCAAGTAAACGCATACCATAAAGCGATATTAAGTTTCGACCCCAAATCCTGGGACCCCGGACCTATTGTCTTCATCACATTTAAAGGGCTGTTGTACCAAATCTACTCTAAATATGGGCATGAAACATTTAATATATTTTTGACACATACTAACACTTTTGACATTTTGTGACACATTTATCTAGCTCTTCAAGTCGAATACAAAACACTGACTAAATCTGCGGTTAGTAAACGAAATACTCGTATCTGTATAACAAGCATTATTTAGTAAAATTAAAAGTAAAATATTTGACAATTTTCAGCATATTTATTCCAGTTAGAGTATATTTAAAATAATTGAGGTAGATTAAAATGATTAATTACCTTCTTTTTCTGTGATGTAATCTATTATGGAATGTGTGTAGATTAATTATCCAGATTAAAAATCATATTTTAAATACTTTTACACGTTTTGTAGTTAATCTTTGTTGATTTGTTAGTTTTAATGATATTTCTAAATCTGTACTTGACTGTATACTAAAAAATTATCGGAATTATAAGTTGCAGTTATATCTGTATTGTATAAAAGATATTAAATATAAATGCACCTTTGTTCAATAAACTAGGCTTTAGAGAAAATCACCTACAATAATTTAAATTTATTTTTTTTCATATCATTGAGTGACTCAGAGATTTATCATTCTTTGTTAGGGTTCTTTTTTTGTGGAGTTCTTTGCCGAGTGCTATCAGATATGAATTTTGTTTGTTTAAATTCTACAAGTTGCGATACTTCAAGGAAAAACCTTAGCAATTAATGCTTAAGTTCAAAAGCAAGTTAGTTGAAAGAAAACAAGATATTATATGAATTTTCAATTTAAAGTTAATTTTGTGATTAAATTTTTTATTTCTACTTGTATTTGCATTTTGATTTATTATGTTTATAAAAGTTATATTTATAGTCTTTGTTTCTCGGTTGGTTTTTTTTTTATACTGGATATTGTCATACTATATTTGTCGATATTGTTATAATTAAATTGGTACTAAATAACATTTGTATAAAAAGAACCATTTTTCTTTTTTTTTTGGATTAAATTCTTTTGTTAACTTTCTATATATATACTCTTTACACATAATTGCAGGAGCTTACCATGTGCACGCACAAATGGATAAGCAATTGAAGAGCTTGATTCTTTTGTAATTCTGAATATCTATTCATGGAAGTAGAACTATACTCTACCACTTTTGATCTAAATATAATAATCCTGGTGATTTAAGAAAACTTACTGCCGGTTTGAAAACGACTATTGAAAAGGTATCCTCTTTTTGTTAAGCTCTCCATCGAACCACTTTTCAATATTACTTTTCTTCCTAAATTCTCGCTCTGAACATAATCGCTTTATTGGCCTAATTACCGTGTCTATTTTGTATTCCATAACGTAAATCATAATAGGCTTTACACACAATTTGTAGTTTTTAGTTTTGCTTGCGGAGCTAATTTACCTGTTATTCTATATCGTGGTGCAACTAGAGTACATTTGAGTTAGATCAGAATATAGGAATATATTAAAAAAAAATGAAACACATTTAAATTCCAGCATTTAATGAATTCAGTCTTAAATTTTACAATTTTATAGTGAACAAAACATTTTTACTAAAAAATTTTCTTTTATTTTTTAGGTAAGAACCTTGTTGACACATATTTTTTATTTCAAGATCCACTTTTGGTAAGAATTTTTACTATATTTTTTTTTTTAAACTAAAATAAAAGCAATTAAAATTCAAAATTCATACTAAACTCAGAGATGTAGTATTTTCAGGAAATCTGTTTTTTTTTTTTTGGTACTAGTTTTACGTTCCAGGAAAATAAAATGGTAAGATTAGATATTAGGTGTATACTTATATCGACAAATTATCCAATATTATCGCATATTTGATATTAAAAAACACTGCAACATGTTTGAATTTTCTTTGTCGCGTTTTAGTATTTATGTCTTGTTCCTGGGATCTCCTACAAATCTACAAAGCTGCTATATGGGGCTTAATCTATATATAAACTGCCATTTCTATTTTAATACTTAAAATATTTACAAAATTAAAAAACAAATGAGTGAAGTTTAGTATGCAAAGGAATTAAGTTGTAATGCTTAGTTACATCAAAAATTCAATCAATAATCCAGATGAGCCAAATTATGAATAAATAACAGAAATTTTTTATTTATTTATATATTATTTTATTTAGTTCATATCATATAAAACTATTTACAAGTACAATAATATTCATACATTAATAAATAATTAAAATAAATTTACTTAATATAGAGTTATTTATTTATTATTTATAAAATCTTTATTATGGGCTTATCAACCACGTGGGTTTTGTCAAGTCCTCATTCTTTAAAGTTTTTTACATAATTATCTTTAGTTTATTTCATTATTATTTTTTTTACATAATGTTGTTTTAAATTTAGATTTTTGATTTACTTTTTTTTTGTTTATTTTTTTTTGTTTTTTAATTTCAATCTAATTTTTTTCTCTCTTTAAGTTTATAATTTTGATTTCAGCCTAGTTTATATTATATTAGAAAAAATAAATTAAATTTATTGGTTTTTATTGAATTTTATTATATTTTATTGAAAATGTCAGTTTCTCTAAGGAATTCGATGATATTAGTTGTTGCTTCTATAGTATCCTGTGTGAATATATCAAGTCCCGTGATTCCAAGCCTGGCTCTTACATCACTGTATAAAGGGCAAGCTTCAAATATGTGCTGTATATCGATTGGAGTATCTGGAATACAGTGACATGTTGGCTGTGGGGTCCATTTTGGGGTCCATCAAAGAGATAGCTGTGGGTGTATCGTGTGTGTCCTATTCGGAGTCTAGTAAGAACAACAGCGATTTTCCTACTGGCCTGGTCTAAACTATTTCATCTGGATACATTTCTTTTAATGTGCCTTAGTTTGTTGGTGAGTGGTTCATTTTCCCAACTTGTGTTGTGTATGTCCCATAAAGTTCGATCCGGTAGTACCGGCTTTGTTGTTCGGAAAGTGATTCTAAAAGTGCTTCCTTTGCCAGTCTGTCTGCTTCTTCGTTCCCGGTAATATTGGCATGTCCCGGAGTCCATAGAAATGCTATATGATAATGAAATACTGACATACTCAATTGCCCTGCTTATGGCATATAGTTCCGCCGAATATAGTGTTGTATGTTCGTTAAGTCTGTATTTTTTTTCGTGTTGCATACATTTAAATGCGCATCCTGCTATCTTATTTTGTTTCGATCCATCTGTGTATATCGGTATATACTCTTTATAGGTAGTATTTAGTTTGTTTTTGAATAGTTGTTGGCAATAGCGTGTTATTTGTTTCGTTTTTTTTTGTGTGTGTTAAGATCTGTATCAACGCGTGGTAGTCTAAGCATCCATGGTGGGGTTTTGTGTATTTTTGTAATATGGAGTTAATCTAACTTAATTCATTTAAAAATTATCCTTTACATGAATTTTAATTTGGTTTTTGAATTTACTCAAACGGTTTTCCATTTTTAATTCTGTAGGAAGATTGTTATATATTGCAAACCTTTGTAAATGATCATATTTTTAGTTTCTATAAAAACCTAGTCTAAAGTTAGCATTATTTCTTAAATTGTATTCATGTATGTCTCCATTATATACAATTTTATTACATAAATAAATTGGATAAAGTCCGTTTTTTATTTTAAATACAATGATCAAAACATTCATTCTAATTTGTTGTTCAATATTTAGCCATTTTAACGTGTCCAACATTGCATGACAGGAGCGATTCAATCTCAGAACAAATCTCATAGACTTGTTCTGAAGTCTTTGCAATCTAGCCATCATTTCAGAATTACACATAAGCAATATAAAAGAACAATATTCAAAGTATGACTTGATCATTGTATTGAATAAATTGATTGTACACTTAATAGATATTTTATTTCTAATTTTATTAAAAAAATTTAGTTTTTTAACGATCTTTTTACAAACATAATTTATATGACTTTTAAAATTTAATTTATAATCTATTATTACTCCTAAGTACTTTATCTCCTCGATTCTTTCAATATTTTTATTATCTATTATAACATTATGATTTTCATTTTCCCTTCCATTAATAATTAAACATTTAGTTTTATCTATATTTAATTTAAGTTTATTCATATTTAGTCACCTACCGAAACTATTTAAATCAAAATTTATTTTATCAACACATTCACTTGCACATTCCCCAGTAATATATAAAAACTAGCTTTGTAACCCGCCATAAATGACGGAAGCAAAATAAATTCTAGCATTTTTTTCCTTCAATAGAGTTTTCATTTCAAGTTTAAGAAAAATACGTATTTGCTTACTAATTTATCATACCTTTATTTTTTTATTAGAACGCTTTTAATTACCATATAAACAGAATATTTGAAGTAAGGTGCAAAGGTTTTCTATTCCCTAAGGGTCATTTACTCGATCATTTTAGCGACATCCTTTTTGCCAACATTGATTATTTATCGCATAATTCAGAATAAAGTTGATCCTGTTAACATTCAATAACATTCGCTGCGTAAGCTTAGCGTCAAAGTTTATAGCGAACAAATAATATTTTATAATGAGCCACAACTTTGAACGAAAACAATTTTAAAAACAAAAATTAATAAAATTGTAAATATAAAAAAAACAATAATATTGTAGGTACACATAATATTTATTTTGATGAATAAAATAAAAATTTACTGCAAATGAATAGGTATTTACAAAACTGTTCATAACTTGTGAATCATTGATCGGTTATTTAAAATTTGATTTCATTTCAAAAAATTCATTATCGAACTGTTCATGTTAAAATTCATACATAATTATTATTTATAACATACATTAAAAAGAAGAACAACAATCAATATGGTTTAACCGATACCTATACATATACCTACTATATTAAAAAAAAATCATCACTAACATACATTTCTACACACTTGAAGAAAACAAATATACCTAAAAATTATAAATTTACAAAGATAAGAAATAAAAAATATTAGTACAAAATTTCATTTAATTTCTTTAAAAATGTATAGCTTGTTATTGTTTTTATGTGTAAACCAGCAGAACCAAAACCTAACCACATAATACATACTAAATATTATATACGATCATAACTTTATATATCATATAGATATATAATATATATATATTTAAAAATAAAAATAAATAAAAATTTTAACTCATCATCGCATCACATTTCTGGCTAGAATATATATATATACCTATAGTACTATACAGGCTATGCATACGGTATGGCAAAACTATGATGCTATGATCATTATCATAACAACAAAAAAAAAACCAAAAAAAATAAAAAAATATGTAGACATATCATATTGTGTATAATTTTAAGTAATAAAAATAACCTTTAAGTGCATTATGTTTTTTTTTTGTTAAATGCTGTTCACCTTTTGGTTATTATACACCATATTAAACTATTGATAAAATTTCTATTAGTTCTTCTTGTTATAAATCAAAAAAATTGTTTGTTTTATTTATATTATTATTTTTTATTTTTCCTTATTATTTGCGAAGATGACTAACATTAAATTAAAAAATATATTTCATGCAATGGTATTTTTTCCTGCAAAGGTTCAGCATGGTAGACAGGGGTTAAAAAAGAATACCAAAGCAATTTGTATACATATTGCAATTTGTATATGTGTTGGAGTATTCCGTCGGACTTACAAACATCCAGATAAATGCAGAATAATATATATAATGCATTATCCGAAAATTGTATCAATTTACCATAATTCACCACCTTCTCCATATCATTAATAAAAATCAGAAACAATAACACAACTATGACATCTCCTTGAGGTACATAACATGACACCTCGATTGGATCTGACAAGCAACCATTAATTTTTGTTCTTTGAGTTCTTTCATTCTTTAAATAAGATTCAAACCGTTCTAATTCTATATCACAAATACACCATAATCCTCAAGTTTACATAATAAGATATCACGATCAACAGTTTCGAAAGTCCGCCTTAAATCTAAAAATACGGCCAATTTGTGATAACTAGATTTATTAATGGCTCACAGTTATGTCCTCTTCTGAATCCGGTTTGATATTTTGATATTAGTCCGTTTTTTCCAAATATTTTTCAAACTTATTATATACAATTTTCTTTAAAATTTGTTTATAAATTTAACATAGTTTTTATAATTGTTAAAAATTTATCAATAACATTTATCATCATCTAAATAAAAAAAAGAACATGCAACATCATCGAATCATAAAACATTTACAAAATATTGGCTTGTTGAAAAATTTATTTACTTAAATTTTTATACTATTTAATACTTACCATCTCATAAATAAATTCATCATTACAATGTTAGAAATCAAAAACAAAATTCATTGTTCCTTTTTTTTAATAATCTTACAAAACGACATTGAGTCCCCCAAGTTTATTAAAGTGTATTGTACAATTCGTCCCAATAAGAATAAAAACTAAAAAAAAAAAAAAAAAAAAATATCACTACGTATTCAAAGCTTTACGATAACCCTTCCATGAAAACAAAAAATCAAAAAAATAATTCCTCATCTGTAATTACTCGTAAAATCCTACGAACAAAATACTAAAAAAATAAAACACTTTTCTTCAATCTCACTTTTCTTTTTTTTTTAGCAAAGGACCACTAATAGAAAACAAAAGTGCAAAAAAAAAAAAAGGTTCAAAACCATGGAATTCACACCAAACAAAAAAAAAAATTCAAAAGCTTTAGAAAAATAAAAAAAAAAAAAAACAAAAAATCGTGTTAGATTATGACTCCTTAAATTCAGCTTTACTGGCAAATTTTTTTTTGTATATTATTCCCTTCATTATAAGAAAATCAAAAAAAAAAAAAAAGTTATCCAGTTTTAACGGTGTAAGTATTAGGACTCAAATATATTTTAATCAACACTGAAAATTGTCATAAATTGGTCAGTTTCCCTTTTACTCAATTTATTAATTCATTCATATACCTAGATTTGTTCCAGCAATAGGTTTTCAGGGAGTAGTGCTATGCTTTTAAATAAAAAAAAAAAAATGTCGAGCAAAATTTAAGTTTCCTTTTGAATTGTTGCCCTTTTGGTATCCTTTTTTATGTCTTTGTTTCTTGTTTGGTTTTTTTTTTTATGCTGGATTGTGTCGTACTGGTCTTTATGTATATTACAACAACGCAAATTTATTTTAAATGTTTAAAGTAAAAAGAATTTATGAAATCAGTAGAAAAGTTTAATAATATGAAAAAAAAAAAAAAAAAATTAGGAATCTAGGAAGAAAAAACAATTCAAGGTTAAAAATTTCTAAGAAAAAGAATTTTTGTGGAATAGTCTTCGGTTTATGATGAAGTGTTTGGATATTTTTTTTTTTTTGTTTTTATTCAATTTTTGTTTTACAATACAAATTTGTGAAATCTTTGCAAGACTCTTTTAGGATACTATCAACGAAAAGTATTGAATTGAAAATATTCCAACCTTTTGATAGGTAGTTGTGAATGTTTTTTTTTTCCAATTTCATTGAAAGCATTTAGTTGTATCCGAATTCGACCTAGTTTAGGTACATTATAAATTTCGGAATTATGTTTCAGTTGTTAACAATGCAATTTGATTACCCTACCATTTCTGCTTAAATATTTTCTTACTGTCACTGTTTCAATTTTTACCTTAGTGTTAGTGTTCGCAATACTTCGTTTAATTGACCTCAAGATAGCATCGCTACATTGAACATAACGTGTTGTAAAAATATTCTATAATGACACTTGCGAAAGTGATTTCGTAAAATTGATGATAAAAGACGGAGTCGAGTAACAAATACTGAAGAAGTTTGCAAAAACAGTAGGAACAAAAATGTTAAATGATGAAAAAATGTGTATTGTTGATATATTACATATTGTTCAGTGAGAATTTACTTTAATATCTTATTTTAAGATTTGTTATGATGATTTCGTCATTATCATTTTATCATCATCATGTATTTTCACAGCTCTGAGTGGGTTTTGGCCTTCATCACCATACTGTTTGTTTTTGACTTTCATGAATTCTAATTACACGGTCATCAATTCATTTTATATTAAAAGTTTGTGCTAAACCGATCCATATCCAAAATAAATTGTTCCATGTAGTTCACGACATACAAATTTGTAAAAAAATCGGGACCAAACAAGCACGAACAAACATTTTTTTCGAAAATATATGAAAAAATGTTCCATATCCAATTTTTTTGAGTATAGAACAATTATGCACACACAAATTGAAAAAAACCAGGATATGGAACAATTTAACAACTAGTTATCTCGTTAACTAAAAGAGTTATCAAAAATCGGATTTTTGCATTAAAAAGAGCATGTCACAAAACCTTAGGAGCCACCCATAAGTCAAAAGTCAAAAAAATGGCGTATGTCACATTCTTGCACCAAGCCGACGTTATGTAGATAACATTATACAAGCTATCACCGAAATTCCATTAAAAGGCATATCATTTTATGTAGACTTAAGATATTTTGCAAAACTACGATTTTGAAATAACCTATTTTTAAGTATACATAAGAGCCCGTGCAAATTGTTACAATTTAACTATAATGCCGTCTACACAAGATGATAATACATCGACATAAGATGATTTTCTCTTGATTTAAATCAGTCAGTGTATTAATTTTGGAGTAAAAGGAAGCTAAATTTAAAAAAAAAAAGTTATTTTAAACCTTTCCCGCCGGCTATTCTTTCCCGTTGTCCAAAACGAATAATATTTTGAAGCCAGAGTAATGTTTAGCTAGGTAAGCCAAAAGTCAAGTTTATTCTTCTAACCCTTATAGATTCCGATGGACCGTCCTATAAATAGGCCCACCGGCAAATATGGGTGCATAATTTTAAAACAAAAAGTTTAAACAAATACAAATATTATTTTGGTTTACTATATTTTTTAGAGTTCGAATGACAAAAATAAATACATTGAAACAAACAACAACCTTGAGACCCTTAAACTCACTTTTACCATGCAAATGCTTTTACTTGTGTCATAATTACGCTTTACATGTTCCAAAATAAAACTACAACGAAATAAAAACATACTTACATACTTACTTACATTCTTACATACTTATGCGGGTTGGACTATATATAAGACACCAATTTTTAAATAAAAAAATAATTAAAATTTTCAACTAAAATCCAATATTTAATAGTTGTCGAAGCTTCTTTAATGCTTAAACAAATAAATTTTGGTAGCTTGAACACAGTTAAATATTTTTCAGTATTTATTTTTTAACATTTTATACATTCACCTCTACTATTTTTAACTTTTTGAAAAAATTACATTTTGAATTGAGTTTAAATGTTACTTATAAACTGAAAAGTTTGTGTTACTATATTGAAAAATGTTACTTTATTTTTTAACTTCAAAATAAGGCACTTTAGACCGATCTAAGTTAGTTTTAATGGAAGTTATACGTATTTGTATGACATATTGTTTGCTGTCCTATATATAGGCCAGCCGGCGGGAATGGGTTAAAAGAGAAAAAAAAAATAATTTCTTTTTTAATGAACTTAGCTTTAAACATGAGTAAGCACATGTTTTTTCTAATGATTTCTCAATTATATTATCTAAACTCTAAGCTCTACATAAATATTGTATAGTGGTAATAATAATTAATAAATAAATGCTAAAAATTTAGCTGCCTTAAATTTTGTTTACACGGAGTAAATGGGTACTAGAAATATCTGTATCTAACTGTATATATGAAAATCAATTAAACTCACCAAAAAATTGAGAGATATTTCTTTGTATTTTATTAAGAACTGATTAATAGAATAAATTTTATGAACATTTACTATAATAAGAGAATATTGGGAAAAAATCAATTCATATGCATACTTTTATTTTTATAAAGGTCTGCCAACAAATTCATTATATTCATACCGATCTTATAGATTCATCCGATGAAGAAGAATAAAAAAGATTGTATTTTTCCTAATTTTTATCAAATATGTACCTAGTTTAATTTTTTAATTTAGATATTTTATTATTTATAGGTACTGAAAATATTACACAGACTGAAATAAAAATATTGAATCTATACAATTATTAAGTAAAAAATGTTAATTTAAATTGAAATTTATTTTTATGTTATTTTTTGTTATATTTAAATTGAAAATGTTAATATTAGCTATATTTTTATTATGAAAAAAATAACTGAATATTTGTATTCCTGAAATATTATATTATAAGAGCTATAGAATAATATCTTAACTGCAATTGCATGAGACTTTACACGATGTAAACTAACTTATGTCAATATCAGATGTTTTGTTGCAAGACACTTAAGCATAAAAATTTGTGTCAAATCATCTTATTTCGACATAAGGTGTACAATGTTATAATACCGAAATAAGACATAACATCTTATGTTGTAAATGTCACGTTACTCACTAAAGTAATGAAGATATTTTCCTATACTTTTTATTGTAACTTATTCATTTGGTAAGTATTAACCGTAATTTTACTCAAAAATATCTCGATTTCGAAAATAAGTCTTATATTTAAAATTTTCGACTAAAATGCTTCTCCTGAACAATTCACTTTTTTGACTTAAGATGTTATGCCTTTTATGTAGAGATATATTTTCCAATATTTTTGGGCTGAGTATTTTTCGAAAAATTTTTCTTTCAAATATGTACCAAGGCTGTTCTTCTCGGCTACATGCAAGATTTATACCTTGTATTCAAATGTCACTTCGGGTTGTATTCAAGTTTTGTATGTCGTTATCTAAGTTACTACTGTTATAAAAAAAAAACTATTTCAATTTTATGTAATAACATAACTTTATAATTAGATCTGTCAAAATTTTCTTTGCGAGAGAATTTTCTCTTTAGTAAAGCATGTTCAAGTCTGAGTTATGACAATCTTCTACATTAAAAACGTTAAACTATAGAACAAATACAATCTCCGTAGATTCAGTACTGCGTAAAAACTTATTAATTTTCTTATTTATACTATGTTGGAAAATTTGTAAATAAAAAATAATTTTTTTTTTGTTATTAAATATCAAAAGACGTTAAGGCACACAGAACAAAAACAAGGGTCAATATTAGAAGAAAAAAAATGAATAGACCCAACTTAACTGTTTTTTTTTGTAATATCATAACTTGATCCCTTTTGCTTTACTGTTTTTTTAACGGTTTTTTGAAAGGACGAAATAAGTTTTCACCACAAAAAACAGAAGCAAAAAATTTCGATTTTTCGTATTAACATCTTCAGCTGAATATTGTAAAAAAATTTTTCTTAAGTTTCACTTTTCTGGGATATTTAAGAAAAGCGTTAAAATTCGATTTTGATTAATTACTGATAATTGATTTTCTTGTTTTTTTTTTTGTTTTTTTTTTTGTTACTATGTTATGCAATGGGATTTTTTGTTTTTAATAAATAAATTGTAAATAATATATTAAAACGTGGTTTCGGTAAACTATTGGTCCAAAAAAAAGCCTTATTACAGAATTTATCAGCGAAAAGAAAGTGAAGGTTTTAAATTTCATAGATTACAATTCAATTTTCGAAAAATTCAAAATTTCTGAAAAAAGAAAAGATAAAAAATTATTGAAAATATTTTAATTAAAAAATACCTTATACCTTATTTGAATAAAAATTTAATACAAAAAAAGGTTGTATAAAATATTAACACAAAGATACATTCATAAACACAATATGTTATTGGATATAGTAATCCAAAGCAAGCATCTAGAACTGAAATTCGAAAGTAAAAAATGTCAGTGCAAAGGAAACTTAGTGTCTGAAAGATGAAAGATGTGAAAAAAGTATAAATTTCAATTAGAAAGAAAACGCCTTATTAAATTATACCCATATAACATTATATAGTTTGTTCGACCCATCAAGTAAAATGTAATAAATTTCATGTGAAAAACTAGTCTAAAGAATTAATAATTATCTACGATACGATAACGATCACCTTTTATATTATAAAGATCTTAAAAATATAATAAATAAGAAAATATATCAAAGTGTAGAACAATTTAACACACAAATTTATATTTGATATCACAACACCACCAAATTGTGCTTGTAGAGCAAACCTTACTATTAGGCATCTGTTCGAAACTTGTATTAGATATTCAAGAGAAAAAAAAAATTATTTATCTAAAAAAATAAAATTTAACAATTAAACATTAATTTTCGTCTGAACTTAAATATTTTGAAAATGTCTTCACCTCTAAAAACAAGCTATTTCTTGCACCAAATTATAAATATAATATAGCGTATGTAAACTGAAATCGAGATATGCAAATATATTATAATCATAAGTTTACTTTTAAATATCAAAATAGCTTAAATTGTTCTCTCTTCTTTTTTTCTTCTTCTTCAGAACATGACTGTATTTGGAATGATGATCTTATTGTATTTTATTATCTCTGTATTGTTATAGTTCAAGTCTCTGAATTTTGATATTTCTTAATCAAAACGTTATTATCTCAACATCTAATTATTCAATTTAAAGAATAACATTACATGATCAAGTATTTATTTTGTTCCGTTTTTTTTTTTAATGGTATAATATACTTATTATTTTTGTACCATTAAATTAATAAATGCCTTTAACACCATCCCAGATATTTCGTTTTTTTATTTGCTTTTTTTCTTAAAGTTGTTTCCGTATTTATTTATCAAGGAGAATCAAAATTCAAAACAATTTCACCTAAATATATGCAATAATATTTTCATCAGAATCATTATTGGAATTTTTTCTGTACAATCTATATAGAAAGTGGTTGAATATCATATAATAATATTTTACCCCGAATGAGGAGTTTGTTTTTTTACTGTACTCCTCCTCTTTGTAGCATGAGGCTTCACTTAACATTTCCATCGTACTCGATTTCTATCTGCTGATTTCACTTATTACTATCGTATTTGTTTCTGAGGCAATGTCTAATTTCATTTTTAGTCTGTTTTTACTGTCTAAGTAGGGGATTGGCCTAATGTAGGAGAATACTTTGATAACTCTGTCTGCGCCTACGTCATATTTTTTGCAAGTTGTCGCTGCGATTTTATCCATCTTTGACGCTAATATGCCTGACGTTACTATGTTCACTGGGTACGTCATGTCACATACTTTTGTCAGTTGTTGACAATTGCGTAATTATTATTTATTGTGTTATTTGGTTATTGTGTTGTATGAGATATATTTGTATTGTGTTGTATATGATTGTATGTTGATTGTATTGATATAGACATTGATATATTTAATCTTTTTAGTTATATAAAGTACTAATTATATTAATTATTTATATTGATTATAAATTTTATATATAATATTTTTGATATTTTGTTCAGTTATATTCTATACACCCCACGGGAATCTAATTCGTGACTACCACATCATATTTGAAACACATTCCTGTGCTCCAACGGATTAGGCCACGGAACGGAATACATAAAAAAACAATGTCATCGAATTTATCGCAACCGAATATTTCATATTCCTTGATCAAAATGGTTATATTCGAGACCACAATCATGTCCCTATACTATATCACTATAGTAGACAGGCCACATGTAAAATCATTGATTATAAGCTGAGGCACATAAATGGAGATATGTCTATACCACAAATAGAGATAAAAAAAATCATAGGGCATCCATTAAGCCTTTCCATCTATCTCTATTTTGCGCTATGGCCTTAATTTACGTCCAAGATCTATTTATTTTCCCTATTTCTTTCAATACTGTTCCTTTTCAGTATGTTTCTCGGTCTGAATATGCTTCTTTTTCCTTGTGGTTGCCAATCTAGAGCTTTTCTGGCATATTTTTGGGTCGCCTGATTATGTGCCCAATCCGCATATATTCTAGAGTTGGCTGTTGGATATTCTGTTTGACCAGAATATTTGACAGATTATTCGGAGGCACTTGTTTATGAAGACCTGCTTTTTGTTTTTAAGTCTGTTAGTTTCACTTCCATATAACGGAACTGATTTTACACAGGCGTTGAAAAATCCTCAGCTTTGTATTTATTGATATCTGAGAGGATTTCCAGATATTTTTTAGTCTACCAAATACCATTCTTTCCTTTCATAGTCTGTTATCAATATCTTCCATGGTTCCTTCATCTGTACCTATGATCTTGCCTAGATATTCTTAAATTTGTACCTCTTCAATGGGTGTATTATTTATTTCTAGTCTTCTCTGATTTCTCGTATTATATTAAATTATATTTGTTTTCCTAATATTTATTTGTAGACCCACTTCTTGTGCATATTCATTTAATCTTTTTTATTTTTCTTTCATGTCTACATATAGGTATGTGTCATGAGGCACATATCATCAGTATATACTTAATCTTCTAATTTGTTTATGGTATGCCAATTAATACAATGTATATTAATTACAATACTGAATAGGATAGGTGAGATTGAACATCCTTGTCTAACTCCATTGTTGATACTACTGAAGGAAGAACTTAGATTTCATTTATGTAGAACCTTTATTTCTGCATGCGTATAGATGGCCCTGATTATGTTAATTATTTTCCCGGGGATGCCTTTTATTTGCATGGCTTTCCTATTCAGTGTTTCGAAAGCTATTGAGAAATCAATGAATACCAGATATGATGGTGAATTGAATTCATTTGATTGTTCTACTTTTAGTCCTAATTGTGTTAGAATATTCTGTGCATCAGTTTCTCTTGTCTCTAAATCCTGCTTGTTCTTTTCTAATATTGCTTTTTATATGTTCTTTGATTCTATCATGGATGATTAATGCTAGTATTTTGTACACTGCATTAAGTATTGTTATTCCCCTCCTCCGCATATGCTGAGTCGCCGTTCTTAGAAATTTGTACTATGATTCTTTTCTTCCATTTCTCGCTTATATTTTCCATTTCCCATATTCTTGATATAATTGGCTGTAAAGACCTTGGGCTTTGTGGAGAATCGATCTTCAGGATTTATGTCGCAAATTTCTCTTGTTGTTGGCGAATTTAGATTAATTCTATTTTGATAATATCTATTTTTTTTCTTATGTAGCAGTTTATTGTTATTTTGCTCAGTTGCTTGTTGAGCATTTCTGGCTATATTATTGTTTTCATTTCTCTTTTCTTTTCTTCCTGCTTATTTGATTTCTTTGGATATATTTTTATATTCTTCTTTTAAACTGGAGCTTTTATCAGTTAGTATAGTATTTAAAGAGAATATTGGTGGTTAGAAAACCCGTTCAAAGAGAATTAGGTACTATATGTTTAACAATTATATTAAAGTAAAAAGAAAGAAAAACGCATAATTATTTTTATTTTACTAAAATCTTTATTTGTCTATTTTACGAATATCGGAAATCTCGGACACAACGGAAATAATATGTTGCCTTCTTCAATGTATTGGCGTGATTAAATTTGATTAAGAGCTATATTAGTTAAGTATATATACTTTTTTTTTTATGTGCAATAAAAATTACAAAATTAAATTAAATTTTAAATTTACTTATTTCTACCTGTTAAAGAAAGGATTTATATTTATATTTTCTTATTAATTTAAATAGCCACGTGTACCCATTACCGTGATCACTATTTAGAAGGGTACCTGACGGTTGTTTTATGATTTCCAGACTTTCGCAAACATCTAGTTTTCTGGTAACGTTGATTTCTTTGATGACCTCTAGGTCATCTATGTTGATGTTATGTTCTTCGATTGTGATGTGTTCTGCTACAGTAGATTTGAAATTGGATATTTTACCTGTCTTCTTACCAATTTTTCATCGCTTAAATGTTCTTAGAGCCTTACTATTGCTAATCTCTTTGTCTTTCCAATATATATTTTCTCACATTTGTTGCATGATATTTTGTAGATTCCGCTTTTCTCTATTTTTATTTTTTTATCTTTTGCAGAGCCTATCAATGTCTTCAATTGATGCCGCCTACTAGTACTTATGACGTCTATAATGTGTTTTTTTTTTAATTTTTTCCCTAATGACTTCGTTATTTCATCATCATATGTGATGGAAATTTTTTTGGTGTCTTCTTTTATCCGTTCCTGTTGGAACAATGTGGTCATATCATACCTTTTCATATACCTCTTTTTCTTGTTGATAATTCTTTTAATTGTTCTGCTCGAGTATCCATTTTTTGTAGCTGTGTCGATAATATAATTTTTTTCTTCATTATATTTATCCTTTTCCATTGAAACTGTCACTAGTCAGTTATGGATCATTGAATGAAATGGATCCATCTTTTGTCAGAAGCTATGATTTGATGTACTTGGGGTTACTCTTTGGGTGTTTGTCGGCTTCCTGTAGATTGGGAACTTTATTTCAGTATCTCTCTTAGATACTAAAATATCCATATTTTCCTTTTTTAGCTTATTTTTTACCATAAGAATGCTAACATACATTAAGGATTATGAGCGAAGCAAAATAAATTTAACATAAGCAAATAAAGTTAACGTAAAAATTTTAAATTAGTTTAAATATAAACAGCAAATATTTATTATTAAAGCCTTGTTTTTTAAAACTTGTTCTAGGATAAGTTTAAATTTGTATTTTAAAGGTAAATAATTAAAATTTACATTAAAAATAAAATCTATACAATTTATCATGCTATCATATTTTTTGAAAGATCCATACGAGCACAGCTAATTCTTATTAATTTAAACATTTTTAGAATACGTTTTGAAAAATAACAATTTAATCATAATTTTATTAATTTATAACTAACTGAACTGGAAATTCATATATCAGTGCCAGTTCTGATTAATGTGTTAAGTGTCGATTTGTGCTCATTGGTTTTAGTTTTAGCAAATCTATTTCTTTAACTTTTTGCTAAAAAAAAAAAAAATTTATTGGTGCTTGAAGTCAGATGTTATGACCAAATAAAGTTTTGTAAGAGAACTTGAATTTAGTTTATTTTTAGTTTCCTGGGATGGCAGCACGTAACTTGTTTTAGTAACAAAACGCTTGTTTTTGTAACAAAACACCAGCGTCACAAAATTTTTTTGGCAGCATGAAACTGGCACTTTGAAACGTTACTTTGGGATTGAAACAAAAAAAAATTTACGAAACATTCAAATATTACGTGCTGCCAAAATTAGCGAAACAAAATTAAAATTGGCGAAACAATTTTATGTGCTACCGTTTTTCAAAAATAGCGTGACAACATGTTTGTAACAAGTTACGTGCTGCCACCCGTGTTTTCAGTGCAGTTAATATTGGTACGAGTAATTCTTTTATTTTTTTTATTACTCATTTACTTATAATTTTTTTAGATTTCATTAAAAAAAAAATCTATTTTTACACTAAGAACGAATTACAAAAAACAAAGCTTGGAACTTTATAAAGTTGCATTACGATTTTTCTTTTTGTTTAGTTATTTTATACTATTGCCTCTTTTACTTAACTTGCACAACTCAACTTAATCTTTGACAATATTTTAATCAGTTATTTCTAAAAATTTCTCAAGAATAATTTTTAATTCTGTTACCGAACCACTAAAAAATTTAAATTTAAAGTTGTAATACATAATAAAAATTCCTCATTATCATGAAAAAATTTTAATCTCGACTAAAACTAAAAAAAAAAAAAAAAATTAATAATAAAAAAAACTTAATTTTTTTTCAAAAAGTGAAACAAATTTATTTCTGTGGGAGGAAACTTTTTAATGAGAAAGTTTATCGTTAAATTTTCTCGTTTTTCTTCTTTTCGTAAAAACTACTAGAAATTTTTCACTAAATTTGGTTAATTGTGCTGCTTTAACTTTGCTGCTTTTAATTTTGAAATTTTTTTTTTTTTTTAATATAGTAGCAAAAAAAATACAACTCGCAAACAAATTAAGTTGAACATTATGGTTGTGATGATCCTGTACTATCATTAAATTAAGTGTAGATATCACAAAAAAAAAACAACAAAAAATCAAATAAATTCGAGAGGGTTTTTAAAAGTATATCGTATCCTTAAAAAAAAAAAAAAAGACTATAATAAAATCAGGTTAAAATATAATTTTAATCGAGTTTAAAAATATTTTATAATTTAATTGCAAAGTCAGTATCGTAAGCCACGTGGTAAAAGAAAGATATATGGATTAAATTATGACCTACTAATTGTTTCTTTCTATTTTTTACATTTTTTTTTTTTTTAGAAAATTTTAAAAGCATTCCTTTTGCAAAAAAAATCATAAAAATATTTATGAAAAAAATGGTGATTAATTTTAATAGACTTTAAATTTTCTAAAAATTATTTCTTTATTTTTCTATTATGGCCAAATATAGACGTTAATTTGTGAAAGAAGAACACGTATTTAAACCAGAACTATTAGATCAAAGAAGATCATTCATTTTCTTCGAAATTGATCTTATAATTTTCTAGTTCTGTAAACCTGCATTTATAGGAATATGTAAGCAAATTTTTTTATTTTCAAATTTTATTTATTTTTTACACATTAATTTTTCCATTATCCGGGTTCCAATTTCTTCATATATATATTTTTAATAAACTATTATATTTCTTCTAAATAATTCAAATAAATAAAATTAAAATAATTATTACATACGATTCTGATTATATAATTTTTTTCTCTTAAAACAAAAAAAGTTAAAACAGTCTATACAGAATTTTTGTTTCTGTAATTAAATTTAATTAAATAATATTGTAGTTTTTAACAAATCATATAATTTAATCATTCAAAAATGGTATATTGAATGTGGCAAATTTTTAATGATATTAGTTTGTTTAAACAATTTTTTGTTTTTTCTTTTTGTTTTTAAAAATATAAATAAATCTGTATCTGTTAATTTACTTTTGTAATAAAATTATGTATTTAAAATTTATATATATATATATAGTTTTTAAATTTTTTTTAGATTTTTTTAAATTATAGTTTAATGTTTTAACATTTACAAATGTTCTTCTCATATAAATCTTGATTAATTAGAATCTCATTTTATTAATTCCTCATATTTTAAAGTTACTATCTTATATTTTTATTGTACATTTTCAATTTTATAACATTTTTTGTTTTATATGTTATTATTGTGTTGTGTACATAGCATAACAAAAAAAAAGTAAATTAAAGCTAATATACTTTAATCATTTCTAAAAATTTCCCTCGTTTATTCGTTAATTTTATATTTTTTTTAATTCCTCAATTTAATTATTTCATGCAATTAATTTTATTTTAAGTTTATTATTCACAAGAGATATTATCAAAAAATGATTTTGCTTTATCGTAGCCAACCGGAACATAATCATCATCTTGCTCATGCTCACCTGCACCTGTTTCATTTCCTAAATCATCTTTTTTCGTAACAGTTTCTGTGTTGACCAGTTTTGGCTTTAACCTCTCCCACTTTCAATTTAGCTAATTGAGAGCGTAATTCTTCAAATTTATTATTAGCTTGTTCAAAATCATAATCTTTATCAAATTTTATAGTATTCTTCGAACGACTTTTAGGAAAACCACCTTGAGGAAAATAGTTTTGATTTTACATACGGCCACGACCATGATTTCTCATCATGTTAATATTATTGCCACGATTATTCCAATTTCCACGATTTTGATATTGATTTCTTTGATTATAATTGTTACGATTATCATGATGTTCCATTCGACCAGAATCTCTATATATAATTACGATAATTATTTGGACAAATCCGTTGATTTTGTTGCTGATGTTGTCGTTTATGTCCAGCATCACAATTAATACCAGCATTTTGATGATGTTGAGATTGTTGATGTGATGTTTGCTGTTGATTGACTTGGATACCCATATCGGCAGATGGGCTTTGTCTTGATATTAAGCTTACTGGAGCTGTTGATCGAGACCCACCTGTTATTAAGTTTGGCTGTTTAGATTTATTAAGCATAAATGAACCAAGTGCCATATTACCAGTGGCAGAAGTTGTTGAAGTTGCTGCTCCGGATTCAGATGCTGCAAGACCGCTCACGTTTCCAATTCCTCCAAAAGGACTCCCATAATTGGTCATTGATGGTAATTGCATTTTCATAATTGCTGGATCATTTGGATGTGGCATCCCATTATCTCTAATATCGGTATCTTTAATATCGGTACCACGGAATAGTATATAATCATAAATTTGACTATGTGGAGCTATCGGATATTGAGTTTCCCGATCTTCTGTGCTAAATGATCGAACATTTGCTAATGCAATAGTGCATTCTTGTGGGTCCACAGTAAAAAGCCTTCCTTCATAACGGATGTCCGCTTTTGATATTAAACTAATTTTGGAGTCTAACTCCGGCATCCTTCCACCGCTCATTTTAAAAATTCGAGTATTACAATGTTAATAAACTTTACTATAGAAAAAGCTTTACTCAATAATGGCTTTTTCAGCTCTAATAATTAATACCCAAATATAATTAATAAAATATTAATTCTCAATTCCATGAAGTTTTAATATGTGTATTTAATATAAAATGGTTAAAAAATGTTATAAAAAAACAAATTAAGTAGAGTTCCATAAAAAATACATTTTTTACTGTTTTAACGGTATTCAAGAGAACAGTGAAATAATAAAAATAAATTCTATACGAATTCTTTAACGTAAATTTTTAAAATTTGAAAATTAATTTGTTTTTTGGAACATCTTTAAACAATCCTACATTTTTACATTAAAATTTTGTAACTGCAATAAAATTGATAAACTTGATAATTTTAAGATATTTATTTTATATATCGCTGCTTACTGCAGTCCAAATCATTCAAACATTTTTTAATATTAATATCATACAAATTTTCGTTGTTAATTATATTATCATCAATCTACGGAATTTACTTTAATTTACGCTGATATGTATTGTTCTTCCTGTTAAATATAATGTCGGTGATTCTACAAAATGGACCGGGTTTGCTATTATTGTTTTCGTTTTGTTTCAAATTGGCTAATAATGATGCTTGTTGAGACGTAGCAATATAAATTTTCAAGTCGAGAAGATCGTCAAGAGATAATTAGAAGTATGATAAGATATAAAATTTCTATAATTTTAATGGGCAAGCATTTAAAGACTTCCACTCTTGCACAGTAAGCGAAATTTAATTTCTCTTATCTTTATGAACTTTAAATATTAAATGAATATGTTATATACACAATTCTCTTCATCGACTTACTCTCTTAATATGTAAATAACTCTCTTAATATGTAAATAAGTTATATACGCAACAATAGAAATGGTTTTATGTATTGGAAAAATTTTTTTTTGTTTTTTTTCAATTTATTCAAAAAACTTTTTAATAAAATATTTCCATTTTGTGTGGTACAAAATATTTTTATTTAATATATAATTAAAGGAAATTTTGTTTTCTATGAAAAACAAAGTCCCGGAGAAGGTTCTTCGTCGAACAATCTCTTGAAAGATATTTAGGAATTTATTAATCAAATTGCTTTGCATTTTCCAGGAAAATTCCTATTCATATGGTTTTTCCCATTTCTATATCAATATTAAATACAATATGTGTGTATATCGAACCCTTATTAAAATAAAAAAAAAAATATATACATAAAATAAACAAATATAAAACAAATCAGTTTTTATTATTTACCTATCTGAACGCATTGCATATGTCAAATAAAAAAAAAACAATTCATCTTGTTTTCTGTTCTGTATATATGTATATATAATTTATTTATTTATTTAGATAAATCTGTAGGCCAACTTTATAGGTCCTTTTCCCATTCGAAATGTGAGCCTTTTTATTAAATTATATTAATTATTTGGTATATATTTTTGTATATTATATATTTATATTCTTTTTTTTTTATTAGTTATATTATATCTTTATTAATTATTAAATTATATTTGAACCGATGTGGTTGTATTGAAAATTACATTTTTTAGTTCCATTTTTTCACCATTTGAAAAAATTTTCGGTTCTTACGGGGCTTGAACCCGTGCTCCTTCGGTCGTTACATTAATACACTCGAGTGCTTTACCACTCGGCTACCGAGGCCACTGTATATATAATTTTGGCATAAATAATATAAAAACAATAAAAACAAAAAGAAAATCAGTTGAATGGATATGGACCACCTACGATTTTTAATCTTTCTTTATTATTATAGACAGAGTTATTTCAGATTTATATTAAAATTTCATTATTCAAACAGTTTTCTTGCTACCTTTTTTATTGATCTATAACATAAATGAGAACTCTATATGGATTTAAAAAAAGCCTAATTAGTAAAATTTAGCAGTCGATTTCACAGTGAAAAAGCAGTTTACAAAAAGGTAAATTATTGTGCTTTTTAAAGCAAAAAACTTTAAATTTGGCTTTAACTTGAATTATAATTAGCCCACAGGGGACCCCTAGTCACTTTACTATAATCAATAAATAATGCAGGATCTTTATTAACGAAAAATCCATAAAACGAGCCATAGTTGAACCTCAAATATTCGCTATATGTGACATAATTTATTATAATACTACTGCTTAGTAATAAAGGTCAATATTTAACAACATGAGGAAACACATCGTATACAAAGCTCCCTATCCAGAGTAATAAGGCGTCGTTATTTAGCACAAGATTATACAAATTACATAATAATATTGAAATTAACTGTAAAATAATTTAATTCAATAAAATCCCTTTTAATCTAAGTAAGTAATATAATTAAATAATCTAATTGAAATATCCGAAAAAACAATTTTCAAGAAACATAGAGATTTAAGATGACATATTAAAATCAATAAAATGGGTTGGACCCGAAATATTTAAATAAAATTATATGATAAAATAAAATAGAAATAAATAAAAAGAAAAATAAATAAATTAAAACAAATAATTATATAAATCACACAATGATTTTATAAAAAATGAAATATTAAATTTATTATTTTAAATTTGTTTAATTTAAATAATTGTAACTTTAAAAACATTTTAATTCACTCGAAATTTATTTTCTTGATATTTAAATTTAATATTATAATTAATTCCATAATTTGAAAATTTTCGCCGTAAGGTGAAGTAATTTAAAAAAATAATATTTATATAAAATTACATTTTAACCAGAAAATATCATTAAACACATTATTTTATTAAATTGCAACAAAAACAACAACAATAAAAACAGCCACAATAACAACATCAATGACATCAAAAAATATCATTCTCTGTTTTTTTTCTTTTCATTTTTGTGGTCAGACTTCCTTTCAAGAATTAATTTTTTTTACATTAAAAATGGAATTTTTTTTCTCTCTTTTAGATTCACTCTAACTCTCTTTCTCTTTGACTTCTATAATAATAATTTCATTGCATAAATAAATGTCATAACGTTATATTTTACACAAAAAAAAGAAAGAAAAAAAATTAAATAATAAAAATTGCAATTTTCGCAATTTTCAATGTCTGTTTTAATAAAAACAGGTGCTAATGGCGGTATTAACAGTACTTTATATAGAGAAATATACCTAACTGTATAGAAATGTAAATACAAAAGTCGTGCAAAATATTTTTATTACCAGGTAACTTATATAAAATAATAATAATAAAAAAAAATAAAACATGAAGATAATAGATTCGGTGAATGAAATAAAAAGAATTTTTATCCTATTAATCTGATACAACATTCAGATTTATGTGAAACATTATTGTAATTTCGTATAAATAACAAGGAACGCTACAACGGTAACCAGTAATGGTTAAATTGAATACATTTAGGGAATCAGAGATTCGAATTGAAAGCAAAAAAAAAAAAAAAATTAAACCTGCCCTAGAAATTAATGAAATAAAAAATGAAACAATTAATTTGAATAAAACCAGGAATAGCGAAAGAAATATTATACTACGAAAATTACATGTCGGATTTGTATTTTTTTTTTTTCACAAAATATATAGGAGAGAATATGAATTTTGAATGTTTTTTTAAATTAAATTATATTAAATTTTTATACCGTAATGTTGGACAGATATTTAAATTTTTATGTGCAACAAGAAGTTTGAAATGCGCCATCAATTGCTTGTGTCGGTCGACGCTAATTGAAAATTGTTCGTAACTTAGAAACCGATGATATTTTTTTAATTTGTTCCAAACTTTCTACATTTAAGTTATTTTAGTGCATAAAAATATAATGTCAATTTGCTGAATCATTTACTTTAGGGTATCCAGCTTATTTAGCTTCTTCTGGAAATTGTACTGTAAGTGCGTTTTTGAAAAATTTATAAATGTGTAGTCGCTATAAATGGGAGTAGCATTTTTTTTTTTTTTACTTTTTCTTTTTTTACTTTTTTTTTACTTTTACCACCAACATCCCTACCCTCCCACCATTTAGATTCTACATTTTCTCTCCGATATATAAATTCTACAAATAGTCAAATTTCAGAACTCACCGAGCCTGAAAATTTTCTATTAAAATAAAATATGAGGTGGAAGAGAACAAAGTGAGGTGAATTGCATTTCAGTATAATGTAAACAAAATAAATGTTATTAGAAGTGAATTATACTATAAATTTGGGTATATGATTACATGAATTCGACGACAAAAATTTTAATCTCATAAAGTACGTTTACTTGAAATAAAATAAAAAAAATTAAAATAGGATGAACCCAGAAACTTATTCAAATGTGGTACGTCAAATGTTTTCTACCTGATCATGTCGATAATCCAAATAAGAAATGAAAGCGGTATTCTTAGAGTTGTATTTTGTAAATTATATGTTTCAGAAACATGTAAAGATGCCCTCTCTCACCAACAAATTTATTTATTAAATAATAAATTAATTATATTTAGTGCCAGAGTACATATTTATAACTCCACGTAATCTGAAGATATTCTTATAAAAAAAGAATAAAATTCAAAAAGGATATTTTATTTAACATTTCTATAAAGCCTCTATAATTTAATTTTTTTTTTTTAACATTATTAAATAAAAAAAAATTATCCAACCTATTTTCAATTGAAATGACAAAAAAGTTCAAAATGGTTTAATATATCACCTGTTTTGTATTTTATTTTTTTCTATTATTACCGTTAACAAAACATAAAAATGACATTTGTAAAAGATTTATATAACATTTGCATTAACATTCTACGAAAATTGAATATATTTTTTTTTTACTTTTTCTCTTAGTTTCATCCATTCAATATATCTTTTTACGTTCTTGATTTTTTAATAAATAAAAAAAAAAAAAAATCTATTGTCTCTGTTCCCTATACTTATTATACTTTAGGGTTAGAAAATGAGAAAAAAAGGAATTGATTTAATTACATCCAGAAGGGCGCATTCATACTTTTCGATATTAAATCTTTGCAGCAATTCCTACTCTTGGTCCAAATAGCTACGAAACTCGAAATATGATCGAAATATATACTAGAGTATGCATAGTAAAACGTATTAAAATATATCACGTATATTACGATAATTTTTATCATTTCAGTAAATCAAAACTATTAAATAAAAATGCAAGTTAATGGAACCGAATGAATATTAAAATGGTATTTATAATTTTTTACTCTATTATTTTGATAACGATAAGAAATTTTGTTATTGTTCACATAATTATGTATGAGTATTTTCAATTTAAATATTATTTTATAAATTAAAAATGCGATAAAAATCAATTTTTCTCTTTCTCTTTGAAACCGCTGATATACAATCCATTTTTTAACTTGTTTTCTTCTGTATGGTAAATTTCATGACTGCTGTTTTTTTGAAACTTTTTCCTAATACTCTTGCATATCATTTGTTCCGCAGATCTGATTCTGGACTTGAACGATCACATTTATTGAATACTTACAATGAAAAATTCTATCTTACCTTTGGTTGTGTGTGTGGCAATTCATTTATGGTTCATATTCCGAGTTGATTTCTTATGTTCGAGTAGTTTGAAATTTTTTCAATATTTGTAAAAATTTAATTAAAACTGTTGAGTTTACAAGTACAAGTAGACCAAATAGAAACATTTTGCATCAGAACTATTAAGATACTATTAATAATAAAAAAAAAGAAAAAAATTTTCCAAAAAAAATAATGTAACAAAGTTCTATAGGTTAAATAATTATAAGTAGCAGTTAAATACCCGTTACTACGTAACTTTTTGCTACCGTTATATATAGTGAAAAATCAAAATTAGAGCATTCTAGGTTGTACTGCATTATAAATTATCAAAATCAAAAATTCCCCTATCAACAATATTTTAGTAATATTTGATACTTTAGTTAAATTAGTAGATTAGCAGACAGACTATATAATTGGATTGATATAGATTGAAATATTTAATCAATTAATATTTCATTAAAAACTATATTTCTAACAATGCTATTCTCTTCGGTGACAATTTTCAAATGATTTATATTCCCAGTAGTGCGCGAAATCCCGACATATAGTTGTCCATGTGAACAACCTGGTGCATCAAGTAAAATACCAACCTTATTGAGAATTTGACCTTGCGCTTTGTTGATGGTCATTGCAAAGGCAGCTCGAACGGGAAACTTGCGTCTTACTGTTTCTTTTTTTTTATAAATTAGGAAAACCAAAAAATTAAAAACTACTGTTTTTTTTTATTTTAAAATACAAAAGACTACAATATCAAATATCAATAAATAGATATAGGATATATTCATATATTACATATAGGTACATTTATTATTTATCTATACTTTTTAATTTTTTGTTTTTAAATAAAAAACACTAAAATATTAGAAACAAAGTAAACTTAATATAGCTATTGTTTTTTATTTACAAATAAAAAACCGCTAAAATTAGGTACTAACGATTAGGTAATGTTTAGACATCAAGATTTAGTTTGTACTTTTGAAAGTTTGACTGTCCTGTAAACGTTGTTCCACAAATTTGACATCCGACTTTGTTAAATGAAAAACTAGAATATTATCCTATTGTCATCAAACATTTTTGAAACAAAAAATGCTGGAAACTAATTTTTTCCTTTAAATCGAAATCGACTCTTGTCATTTGTTGAACTTTTTGTTTAATGTTTGTTATGTTTGATTATTTTTGTTGTTATATTGATTGTTATAAATAATAGTATTGATAATAACAATTAGTAGATACTTAACTACCTACATTTATAAGATTTTTTCAACTTTTTCTTAGTTGTATTTTTTATTTATTCAAAAATTTGTCATCATCGTGTAAAATGATGTTTATGTTCGTATTCATACGAATTCTATTCCATTCGTCTACTGTGATAGTGATACTGAACCGTTTATTTTGTTTAGTTTGCTTATCTTGAAAAAATATCATATCATTCTTAGGTAAAGTATAACATTTAAGAATTGATTTCCGAATAAATTTGGATCTAGTGATGGCTCTAATTGATATCCCATCAGAAGCTGCAAGTATACTGACACGATATCTTCTAACGATCTCTTTGTTATTGTAGTGTAATCTAACCCTCCCAAGGTATTTGTCCTCATATGAGGACAAATTTTTAAGGTCGTTTAAACTAATTTTATGCTGTATTTTCAAATGATATTAACATATTTGTTGATTTGAGCGTCATCTACCTTCTCATAGCTAAAGTCAAAAGCAAAAATTTTAAAATTTAAGCGATTTATGTCAAAACTATATGATAAAATTTTGGCGCGCAATTTTGAAATTTGCTTATTTGAAAGACAGCATTCGTTTATTTCAATTGTTTTCTAAAATCAGCGTTAACAGTATTTATAACAATTTTTTTTATATAATAGATAAATACAAGTTTAATTTAAAAAAAAGAAAAAGAAAATATATTGGTAAGTTTCATTATTACAGAATTTTCAAATATGTGCCTCATATGAGGACAAAATGTCTAATTGGAAAAAAACATACATATATGACAATATTGGAATAACTTTTCGTTTTGTTGCGATATTTTTAAACAGAAATGGTCAAAAAGCTTTCAAACATTCAAATTGTTGAAGCTTTAGAAGACTCAGAAGATGAATTTGAAGTTGACGAAGGGGAATGTTTCAAATATAATGATAGTGAAGAAGATATAGACGATGAATACGAGGATCAAGAAGAAATTATAGCTACTTTAGATATAGAAAATCCAAATGAAATAGGCCAAATTGATTTAAATAACGTAACGATTGTAGAAAATTCTAGATCAATTTGGTTCGCAAAGAAAGACAATGAGGGATGTACTACTGAATTTTTAGGGAAAAAAGTAATTAAAGCTACTGGAATTACACCGCTAGAGTATTTTCTGCAATTGTTTGACATGGAAATGCTTGTCGACATTGTTACAGAGTCTAATCGCTATGCCTTGGAAAAAGGATATGAACTTAAACTAGAGCTTGGAGAGCTTCAAGTATTTTTAGGCATAAACTTAATGATGTCGTATGTGCATTATCCTCATATTCGAATGTATTGGGATCGAGGTAGTGGGCTAGCAATCGATTCAATAACAAACGCTATGGGACTTCGACGTTTTGAAAAGATAAGATCATATTTACATTTTATTGACATGAATGATATTCCTGCTAATAATAAAGATAAAGGTAGATACTTTTAAAACACAAAATCAACTAACTCATAAATAATTATATAGTTTTATAGTTTAATATTTGAAAATATATAAAATAAATAATTTTTCAGCAATCAAAATAAGACCTATTATTGATCGACTAAATAGAAATTTCCAATTGGCTTATGATCCTTCCGAATATTTGTCAGTAGATGAAATGATGATACCTTTTAAAGGTAGATCTTCTTTAAAAAATTATCTTCCAAAAAAGCCAAAAAAATGGGGTTTCAAAGTTTGGTGTTTGGCCGGCACAGATGGTTTTATACATAAATTTGAGCTATATCAGGGTGCTGAAGTATCTGATCCTCTAATTGTCGGTATTAATAAATGTGGAAATGTCGTCATACGCCTTTGCTCTGATATTTTGAACAAGAATCATAAAATTTATGCTGATAATCTATTTAGTAGTTTACCTTTAGTGCGGTTTTTAAAACAGAATAACACCTATTATGTGGGAACTATCAGAATCAATATGTTTCCAGATGCAATAAAAAAACTGACGAGCGAAAAAATGTTAATAAAAGAGGGCCGTGGGGCTTCATCAATTGTAACATCAAACGAAAATATTTCTATCGTCAGATGGTTTGATAACAAATGTGTTCATGCTATATCATCATTTGTTGGTATTGGACAACAAGAGGAAGTTTCGAGGTTTTGTAGAAAATCAAAAAAAAACATTCCAGTTAGAAGACCTGAAATTATCTCTTCTTACAATAAATGTATGGGTGGTGTAGATTTGATGGATTCTCTTATAGCCAGATATCGCAACTATCCTCAAAATCGAAGATGGTATATGCGCATATTTTATCATTTTCTGAACGTTTCTTGCGTAAATGCATGGATAATGTGGAAGCAAATGTATGATCAAAAAGATTTACTTACATTCAAAAGCGAAGTTGCAAATACTCTTATTCAAAACGGTTTGCAAAACATGCATTTTATAAAATATAAGCGTAAACCTGGAAGACCATCTGAACAATCTCCAGTTTCGCAGGAACCTGTCCCAAAAAAAACTTGCGTGAGTGACTCAATGCGTCTAACTAGCAGAAATCATTGGCCTCGTCGATCTATGAAAAATAACGCTGGACGATGCCGCTTAAAGAATTGTATTAGGAAAACCAGATTTGTTTGCTCAGGTTGCAATATGGTACCACTGTGTCCAGAATGTTTCGAAACCTTCCACACCACTTAAACAAAAAAAATGAAATCTACTAGTCATTTTTGTGTAATACTTTTATAATAGATACTTTTTCACTCATTAATATTTAAATTTTTAATTTTTTTTATAGCAATTGAATTGTTTTCTGTTATTTATTTTTTTTTTTTTTTTTCTTATATATTTAATTATTTTGTTATTTATTATATAATTGAATCAAGTCTGAATAATGAAAAAATTTAAAATAAAATTAAAAATTAATAAACGAATCTATTATTTATACAAAATTTTACAACACACACCTTGCGTAAAAAAGCATCCTTTTATACATTTTGTCCTCATATGAGAACAAGTTATTACGGATTACCTGTACAGGTAAAAATGTAAAGTGAACATTTTTTTTCTTAATTTGAGGTCGCTGATGACGAAAATCAACATTAAAAAATTCTCAGCAAAATAGAAATGATACTTGCCCTGGGAGGGCTAATATTGATATTTTTTGTTTTTTATTTCAGATTTATTTGCTGTTTTTTTCATTTATTACGGTATATCCATGTTCAACTTTTAAATGTTTAGCCTATGATGATTTTTTTTTAAATCAACTATTCAAATTTATACGTGTATTTTATTTCATATTTTAAATAGCTTAAAAGTTAAACTGGAACTAAAATAATTGGAAATTCTAAAATGTCTATACAAGTTTCGTCACCATGATAAAAAGATCCAAAGAACAGAACCTATTCAATTTTATTTTTTTTTTTCATATTTGATAATTTGTCAAATTCTCACTTTTAGTTACCAAAATTTCTAACAGATTTCTAATTAATTGTATTTTTTGTAAAAATCAAGACTATTTATTTTAGTGAATTTCGGGGAATCAGGATTCAGCGAATTTCAGAAATGAAATCCGATTCCGAATCCCAGGGGAAAAATTCGCCGAATCCGATTCCGAGTTGTTCGGTATGAGAAACTCTATTCATCGGTGTTATCTTTGACCAGATGGTCATCGCAAATTTTCAATTTTTTTGTCATAAAATCTCCCTCTATTCATTACATTACTGACAAAAAATGACAAAAAATAATTGAGTGGATATAGTCTAGTACCAAATTAAATAAACTGGAATTGAAAAAAAATATTTAAGAAAGCTTAGTCCTTGACAAGGTCACTAGTTTTCCACATTTAATGAGGGGATGAGCCGGTAATTTGATAAACAAATGCTCGAAATATTACTGTAGATATTATAGTATAAATTTGCAGTACCGTACTCAATTAAGCACGCAAAAGTGATTCTAGCTAAGTTACTGGTAAGAGCATAAAAAACTATTAACCTATGATGAAGGGATTTCTTTTTAAATTTAATTTAAATGAATAGTGACTTTTCGAAAAGAGACAGCAATGTATAGATCCGTTTTTATACTTCACTTGTTGTACTAAATCGTTGTTTTTGTGAGTCATCACAATAATGTTAAAAGTTAAACGATAACAACGAATTTTATACTATTGTATTTGGAGGGGGTTTAATTTACGTTTAACTAAACTAATTGTCCAACAAAATAAAAATTTTACCCTCTCTTCCATACCATTCACGGTTTTCACATAACATTCTTTAAAATAAATATGTTTATTTGTAGAACTTAATTTTATACAGCACTACACAAATTCAATCTGTTTTTCTTTTATATGGAAAGTAACTGTAAATATGTAAAGGTCCTTTAAATTATTTTTAATATTTTTTGTTTTTTGAATAGAAAGAAAAACTTTACTACTGATTCTTCTTGTTTTGCTTTTTATTTCATTTTTGTTTTTTTTTTTTGTAAAACAGAATTAAATCAGTAAGCGACATAATATTAATATATGTATGTACGTTGTATACACAAACTTTAAAAAAAAACAAAAACTTTGTGTTGAAACAATAATAACTGCCACATGTTACTTTCTCTAGAGAAGTTCTAAAAAATTTCAACCTAGAATTGACATAGTCGAGGTCGTCTTTATTTGTTTTTCTCTTTTTTTTCTCTCTTAATAAATAACAATACAATAATCTAGTTTGGTTTGTATGAATGCACACAAATTTAAACAAAATATCAGAATTTTTTTATTTATATTTTGATAGAAACAAACGCACACTATAAGGATACATGAATAGCAACTACAAAATAGTAATATAAATATAGAATAGTATAATATGTCAACGTACAAATGTAGCTAGGACGCTATCATAACCAAATAAAAACTTCATTTTGACCAAGGAATATAAGTAGCTTTGAAGCACAGAATATCTGGTGAGGTGCACGCAATTTTACAATTTTATCAATATAAAAGTATCTGCGATAGATATTATTATATTACTGTTATATACCTGTTATTCAGAAATGCAACTTAAAGAAACTAAATAAAAAAAAACATCTTTACCATATCTGAAGCATTACTGAGAATGTGGCTTATAAAGATACGACCAGAATTAGTGTGGAATACTATTGATAAATAATCAATGACCAAAACTGCCTCCTATTTTTTTTATTAGAAAATTTATTTCAACTGAAACAATTGTAAATTAGAATTGTCAATTACTTGCGGAAAAATCAGAAAATATTTTGAAATAAAATTTGAAATACCGACAAAACCATCGCTTAATGAATAATCATAAAAAATTTCTTTTTTCTATTTTTGTAAAAAAATTTTTGGGGAATATTTTGCTGTAACCCAGTTATTAAGAATCTTCATTTTATTTTCATAATGTACCAGTTACTACAATACGGAAATAATAAGTTTTTCTACTGGCTTGTTATACGATTATAAAATTCTAAGTTAACAATACTGTCTCGTGTAACACCCATGTAATCTTGAAACCCAGCAAAACATTTTTTCAACACATATTTATTTATGTGTGAATGTTTTTTAAAGAGTATAAAACAAGTGTTAAAATATAACAGAAAGAGTCAAATATTGTTTCACCATGTTTTGTTTACTGTAATTTCAAAAATAAAATAAAATAATACAAAACAAAAAAAAACCTAACATAAAAAATATGAAATAAAAATGCAAGAAAAATTAACTAAAAAAATAAAAATAACAAAAACAAAGTAAAACAAAAAAACAAAAATTAACAAAAACAAATAACAAAATAAAATTGCACATTAAAGTAAATCCTGAAAGATGAAACTTTTACATCAGATTTTATGAAATTTTTCATTTTAACTTTTAAAATAGAATGGGACAAATATTGTTATTCGAGCTAATCTAGTTGGCATTTACTTTTTAGTCAAAATTTTTTTTTTTTATATTTTTGACAGTAACCTTGGGATAATTAGCATTTCGTAAATTAAGTAGGGTACTGCAATTTTTACTACATAATCTGTCTAATATCTTTAGAGTTAAGTTTTTATCAAATTATTATTATTACTAGCAAAAAGGCCCGTCATATGACGGTGGTAAATAAAAAAAAATGTTTTAAGACACTGCAAAAAAAAATTGGTATTAATAAACGTACTCAAATATTATATAAGAGTTTTTGTGTAGTGCAAAACTTTACAACAAATTAAAAAAAAAAACCATACATTTCCCAAAAACCGCGTACTGAAAATTGTAACAAAAAATTGATTTTTGATTATTTATCGTGCAAATTTTATAAGTCAAGATAAAAAAAAAAAATAAAAAATTTTTTGAATATTTTTATTATTTATTTATTTAGAGTGCGCAACTTAATTCCAAAAAGAACAATATTTGTTAAACTATAATGTTTTATCTATATAGATTAGTAATTAGATATTGCCATTTCTTTACATCCATTGCTTCTAAATCTTATACTTATAAATTTGGTTGTATACACGTATTTTTTCAACACATTCAACAAATTTATTTGACTTTACAAAACAAAAACTGTTGTTACAAAAACTATACAGTTGTTTTCTTTCTCAACTCCTACTTTTTCCAATGTCTAACCTTGTGTCCTATTTAAGATAATAAAAAAGGCTAATTTAACGGGGAATAGTCAAAGTCTGAGAATAAATGACAATCCTGTGGTAGTTGGAGATAAATATATTCTGGGAATAAATTGTTTCCTTTATAGCTGTATCGATTAGGACTTCTGCGATTATTAAGTTTGATTTTAAATTTTTGACTGCTAACCGGCTTCCATTGCAGAGACCACGTTTGGTATTTAGGTTACTAAGTAATATTATTATAACTTCAACTTTCAAAATAAGTTTATGCGGAAGTATTCCACTTGGACAGCAGCCATTTATATATCCCAAGGGTTAATTGTTGAATCTTATTATAGTTTTTCTAAAATGTTTAATACTTGTTCGTTATAATTGTATTCGATTTCAGAATTTCAGCAAAGTATCTACTTTTTTGAATAGGTAGCAAAACTATCTTCATACAAACTATTTCCAAAAATTTCTGGTATAATTACGCTCTAGTTTTTCTTTTTTTTTCTTTTCTACATATTATCATCATATGATACCCATATCCATGAATTGAATACCTATTTCTTAAATCAAACAGAACAAAAAAAATTTGATTCAAAACAATATTTGTTTGTTATTTCCTTTCGACATTATTCGCCGTTCTCTTGAAAACAATTTTAAAATAAAAAAAAAGCAAAAACAAAAAAAAAACATGAAATTTCAAAAGAGAGAGATTAATTTTATGTATACAATTTTTTCCAAATGCATGTGATGGGAGTGATTATTTTTGTATTATGAATTCTGCTAAATAATTTCTGTTTGTTATTATTGTAATACTAATAAAATGCCACGCCAACGCTGCAGCAGCAGCAGCAGCAGGACATTGCTTTTTATTATATAAGATTAATATTATTTTATTATGCCTTAATTTCATTGTACAATTTTCCTTATTTCTATCCTTATTTTAATAATTAACAGCTTATACTAATGTGTTTACACCTGACTTTTAATTTGCTCAGACTAACCTGAACTTTCTATTAATAATATATTTATTTTTAAGGAAACATGGCGAGTAAAAACCTTTTTGATCAATTTATTTTTATCCTAAAACTTAAGAACTAACTTAATTATAAAAAAAAACCAAGTAAAAGAACAAAAAACATTTAAAAAAAAAAAACCTAATTGGTAAAAGCTTAATCTACAATCGCTCTTATTAGCGGATTTACTGAATTTAGACAGCTCTCTAGAAAGGCAGGTGATATCTTTGCTATTTGTTCGGAAACTATTGGCTATACTATGCAATATGTGGGTGGAAAAATAAAATGGTTTAGCCAAGATTAATTTTAGGATCGAATTTTGTTTTCTTTGTAGCACATTTAAGTTTGTTTTCGCAGCGCTCTTCAATATAGGGAACCCGTATAAAAGAATACTGCGAAAAATGGCTTTAAATATTATTAGTTTGTTTTCTACAGTTAGCCTGGATTTTTTATTTATAATTGGATATAGCATTTCTATAAATAGATCTCTTTTATTGACTGTCTTATTTATATGTGCTTTAAAGTGTAACCTTTTGTCCAAATATATACCAAAATATTTAATATCATCTCTTTCCCATATTATTTCAGTATTATTTAAAAATAAGTTTCTTTTTGTGAAGAAAATCGAATTTGTTTTTTCGCCATTAATTTTGATTTTCCATTTGTAATAAAATTTTTGAATTATTTGGAAACCATTTTTAAGATTAATTATTATTTCATTTGGAGATATGGAAGATGATAATAGGGCAGTATCGTCTGCGTATAAACTTGTATATTAATTTGGAGGTCTCGGTAATTCTGCTATGAACATGTTGTATAAAATGAGAGAAAATGATGAACATTGTGGTACACCTGTTGTAACATTTATTTTGTTTGATTGTATTATTCCGATTTTGACTATGAAAGATCGATCGTTAAGAAAACTTTGGATTAATTTAACAAGGTAAAATATAAATTCGTAATTAATCATTTTGTGATTTTTTTATCAAATTATATTCTCAATTATTCTCAATTTAATGGGTATCAAGCCCAAGTCGGAAAACCCATAAAACTTTGTTTTTTTTTGTTCAACCCTATAATCATCATTTGGCTTATTAAGGCAGGCGATCTACCTGCTGCGTCGCGCACTTGAATACATATACATGAAAATAAGGCGTATTTGCTTATTATCTAAATAGAATTAGGACTCAATTAAGTTATATTTGACATTTACAACTTAACGAAATAAATAGTCATTTTGTCTGTAGAGTTCAATATATTCAAATTTATTTATTTACAAAATTAAGATTTATGTTGTATTTTGATAGTGTTGGGCAATAACATAGATCAGTTAAAATTTTACGTATGATTGTTATAATTGTCACAGAAGCAGCAAATCAGCAATTTTTAATCAAATTAATCTAATAAAACAATAAATCAAATTCATCTTTACAAGATTATGAATTATTTAAATTTAATCTAAACAATTTTATATTCACTGCAAAAAAATTTCACCCAATTCAAGTAAAACCACTGTACATTGTACAAATAATATAAATTATTTATTATACAACTATAATTTTAAAATAAAATGTTTGCTCATTACTACCATAATACTAAACAATAATGCTAATTTTGTAAATAAATAGACATGCTGGGGGGCGCAGTAGGTAGAGCTCCTGCCTTTCCGAACCGAAAGGTCCCAGGTTCGATTCCCGATGAAGCTAAGAAAAAAAATGCTTTATGGATTTTTCGACCTGGTCCAGTACCCTTTGTCATTGGGATATAATAAATGGCAAAAAATAATTGAGAGTATAATCTGGTAAAAAATACAAGCTATTCTATAAATAGATAAAAGCTTAGCTTAGATTAAGAATGCTTAGTTCCTGACAATAGTAGTAGTTTGCCACATTTAATGAGTTGATAAGCCAGTAATTTGTTAAATAAATACTGGAAATATTGTAGATTTTAGTGTAAAATTGCAGTACCGTACTTAATTAAGCACGCAAAGGTGATTCTACCTAAGTTACTGTAGAGTGTAAAAAAAAAAAAAAATTATTTGGAATTACTATTTGGATATGGTATCTTCTATTTATGAAATATTGTTGGACCACTCTAATTGAAATTTTTTTTAAATTAATTTATTTTATAGAGAAAAAAAAATATTTTCTTTAAATATTTTAAATCAAAAAACTTTGAAGCTTTTCTAGAGTTTTACACTATACATTTGTGTATATATATATTCTTCACACTTAATATAAATAATATTTTTCATAACTTTACTTATTTTTTACATAGTACATACCTAAATGTATTCAACGATTACATCCTTAAAGTATACATACGCATACACAACACATGAAATATTTTATTTTTTATTCTCATCCTTAATATTTTTATTCCTTGTTTATTTTTAATTTTTTTTTTTTGAAGTTTTGTTTGTCCATTTCCAAATGATAAATAATTCTCAGGGCGGTAGTTAATTCTAATTTGGTTTTGCACCACTTAAAAGTTTATTTTTAAAAACTAAACTTTCATTTCTCGTTTTGTTCTTGCTTTTATTTGTTGTCTCTTATTTTTTTATTGTTGTTTTTTTTTTTTTTTTGTTGCATACAACTGAAAATAGAAAATATTATTTTTATTTCCTTATGAGTTTTCCCTGAGAAAATTTCGTTTAAAATTAAGTGAAAGATTTTCAAAAATTTTTATTTTTTTTTGTTTTTTATTGTTTGGTTTCCGTTACTAAATTTTGTTCAAAATAATTTTAATTTTAAAAGTAAATAAAAGTAATTATTGTAATTTTGATTTATTTATCTTTCATTTAATTCAAATGAACTATTAAATAATAATTTAGTAAATCTATGCCATTAAAAGAATTTTTATTGTATTTTGTTGCATAGGTATTTAAAATAAAAGGATATCAATTGTGATGTAGGAAAATATTTTGGAATCAGCATTGAAATTATAGATTTGTTTCAATCCCAAAAATTTAGATTATTTCTATAACTTTAATTCAAATGAGTTGATATCAATTTTAAATATCTATATTAATTTAATAATTCTCCGCCCTATGCTCGACTGTCTTATAAACCAAACTTGTATAGGATTAGATTCAACACAAGTTATATTTAATAAGTTTGTCTGTCATATGGCAATATAAAAAATAGAAGCTTGTATCTCTTTCCTTTAGGATCTGTCAACAATATTGATTTTAATATTATGTTGTTTCATACTATCAACAAATGTCCACTTTATATAGGGTGTCATAAAATATACTATAAAATCTATAAATTACATATAAAATAGATTCCCAATCGTGATAGCTTCTTCAAACGATGGAAACTTTTATTTAAGCCTAATCAGTTATTTGTTTCAACCCACATTTTCATTGTTTTCATTTTCACATATATTTCATTTTTTTTACTAAATAATTAATAGATTTTCCTACCTTCATTTCACAAGTATTTAGATTGACGTACAAATAATTAGAATTATACAACGCAGATCAATAGTTTTAACTTCTGAAAAATTGGATTGACATTCTCTATTCTGCTACAAAATGATAAAATCACAGAAAAAAAATATTTAAACCTAGATTTACGAAATTCGGTGGATAACGATTTTTGTAGTTTTTTTTTGTTATTATAAAAATTAATTATCGACATTTTAAATTTAAAAACTTAAGTGGCTTAATCAGTATAGTAATATCATAGACTAATACAGTAATATATTTTGATTTAACCTTAAACAACATCAATGTTAAAGTAATGTATTCGAATCCCCGCGGGGTATGTATATTGTAATAGAATTATTTTTCATTATTATTTTTCATTATTATTATTCAGAATTATTCTTACATTATTTTTGATAAGAGTATGGATTAGAGTATGGAATTGTTTCTGGTTAAAATAAAGTGAGATAATGATTTTTTCATCCTATTCGTTATTTTAAATAAATTACAAAAATTAGAAAAAACAAAAATTACCTCCATTACGGTTAGAACTGCTAATTTAAAAGTTGAAAATAATAATAATTCGTTTTATAGCTATGTGATATGGTATTTGTGTTGAAGGGTATATTTCGAATAAATCAACTATTTCAATTGGACTTGGCAATCTGATTAAAAACTCTAATATAATTTAGAATGCCATTAGAATCCTATATTTTTGAATTAATTTTCAATTTCAACTCGTACAATCAACTCCATTGTACGTTCGGTACAAGCACCACGCTTGAAAATAAAAAAAAAACCTATTAAAATAAACAGTCATAATTTAAAACTAAATATTTAAAGATATATAATTAAATAAAAATAATAACAAATAAATAGTATTTACCTGTTTGACAAGAATAGTATTTACCTGTTTCATTATAAATTATTTTCCATTATTTCAATTTATTCTTGGCTCTATATAATTTTGTTATTGATTTATCTTAGACAACCACCGCAAACGTAATAATTCTTTTAAAAACAAAACAATTAAATTTAAATTTAATTCTGGGGGCGAAAGAAAGAAACTCTGTACTCTGGGGAATGTATTTTTTTTAACTCTCTATTCTCTACTACTTATGTGAGATGAAATTTTAAATTGAAATTTCTAATTGAAAAATAAAAAAATATTTACTTTCGCTAAGTCTCCTTTTAAATATTATATATCATTTAAAAAAGATAATATGGAAAATTGGTTTTTAGAAGGTTCAGTATTATAAACAAGATCAAAAATTAATTCATTTATGTATATATCCAAATTATATATAACTTAAATCTAACTAGAACCAAACTATTTAACATAGAGTCTTATTTGGATGATGTTATCATTTCAATATTGTTTTTAATTAAGAAAATGTCTGTACACTGAAAAAATGTTTACTGTTAAATTAATAAAATCGTTAAATTAACAAAAATGTTATCAAAATACGTCCAAATAACAAATCGTTATTAAATTAATCACCAGTGTTGTTAGATTAAAAACAGTTTAGAGAAAAAAGATGATTATGAATTTAACAACAAAATTGTTGATTTAACAACCTGAGTTTTTAATTTCACAATAGAAGTTGTTAATATAACAAAAAGCATTATCTCTTTAATAACTAAGCTTGTGAATTTAATAAACATTACGGTAAATATAATAATAAAATTGTTATTTTAATAGGCAAAGATTTTTAATTTAACAGTAGTAGTAAGTTGTAGTAAGTTGTCAATTTAACAAGAAAGGTTATCTATTTAATAGTTAAAATTGTGGATTTGACAAACATTATTGTAAATATAATAATGGATCTGTTGGTTTAGCAAGATGAGTTAATAGCAATGACAATATTCTGCTATTAATTTTCCAAACCGCTTTATTATTTTTGCAATATACAAGTTGTTATTTTAAAAATAAGTTGTCCTAACAAAAAACACAATATTCATTCAGCTCTGATTCATAAACGGACCTAATCTTCTACATCAACAAAGAAAATTGAATAATAATTATTTAAGTTACAGTTTTTTTTTTTGGCATGTCTTAAACGAGACATAATGCATTATATTTGATTAAAAATATTTTATTTTATTTTCTAATAATTTTTTATGAATTTTGTGAATCACAAGTGGAAATTTTTTTATGTATAGTTTTTGTTTCTTTTGCATATTAGGAACAATTCTTGCTGTTGGTACTAGTTTGTGGTGTAATAAGTAAAACGTTGTTAATGATTTCCCATCTGTAATTAAATAAAACGAAATAGAATAAATTTATTTTATATTATACAAAACAAGAAGATTAATTTTAATAGATTAGACCTATTATTATATTTATATAAATTATATTTTTTATGTGTTTACCATATTGAAATCAATCTTACTTTGTTAAACACTTTGCAAATTTTTAATTTATATTCATAAAAAAAACTTACTATGTGTTACTTTATCAGCTGCAATAGAATCAATCATGGATTTAAATGAAGATTCTTTAATTTTGTCTTTATATATTGATGAATGATAATTATAAGTCAATTAACCTAAAACAAAAAAAATTTCGTTAAGTTAATTTGTCAGCGTATAATTAATTAATGTAATAACAAAAAATACGTTGAACTTATCAATTAGTCGGTTTGCCATTGAAATACAAACTATATATTTTTTCTGCTACACAATACACATGTGATTCTACATTCACTATTTCACCTAATTAAATATAAAATAAATAATACTTACCTCTAGAAATTTCCTTAAATTTATTCCAATTATGTGTTAATTCAATAATTATTAAGAATGTTATATGTACTTATATTAAATAAGTATTTTTTATTCAATATTTATTTATTCTTTTTTACACATTTTTATTCAATTTTAAATTAACTTTAGCAAAACGTTCTTTTTATCCTGCGATTACTTTTGAACTGAATAAAAATTTATAAATTTGAAAACATTTTTTCTCATTTTAAGAAATGTTTGTTAAATTAAAGGTAAAATTTATTAAAAACATAACTTACTAATATTTTAATAACAAGTTTTGTTTTTTTAATAATTTCGACTGTCAAAATACAATTTGTTATTATTTTGATGATTTTGATTATTGAATTAATAACAAAAGTTTTATTTTTAATTAAAAATTTTAACAATTTTTGTTATTATATTAACAACGATTCTGTAATAACAAAAATTATTAAATTCACAATTATGTTATAATTTTATTAGCCAAAACTGTTATTTGAACAATTTTTGTTATTAATATTATTGTAGGTACAATTTTTCTTGTTTTTTTGTGTTAAAAAATCATTTTTGTTATCATTTTGATAAAAAATATTATTAATTTAACAAATAAAGTTATTAGCATTTTTTACAACCGATTCAACAACCGATTTATTGAAAAAACAGTAATAAAATTTTCAGTGTATGAAATGTCCTTAGGTAGAATAATGGTTAATTGTAATTAATTTTGTAGATATTATATCTATACAAAATTCTTATTACATTAAATTTGCCAATTTAATGTTCACATTTGAAATTTTAAATTTCCTAAATATCCAATAAATTACATGCAAATTACCTTCAAAGTTGAACTATTTTACACTTGGAAGTTTAAAAACAAAATCTTTCCATAATTTATAAAAAAAAAAATGACTAGTAATGACGTTATTTTGGAATTTTTTCAAACTTAAATTAATACAAATAATAAAATACATAAAAATGTTCCAATTAAAATTACATTTACATTTTCAAAAAGCATCCTATCCTGTCTTTACCTTCTATGAAATGCATCGATGCAGTCTAGAATAATTTCTGCTCAAAGAAATTTAATTTTCTGGTACTACATACTTAGAGAATATTCAAGTCCATTACAAAATATAAAATTTAATTTTTTTATTTCTTTTTATTTTTTCAGATTTTTTAAAATTTTTAATAAATATAACAACAATTACATTTAAAAGGCATAATACAAATTAATTTTTCGTTTACAATTAATATGTAGAGAAAATTTCCTTTCAAAAACAAATATTTTATCAAAAACAAATTTTACAAAACAAAAAAAAAAAAAGAAAAAAAAAATAAAAATTAGTTTTATTTTTCTTTTTCTAATTACTTAAATTTTCCAAATTCATGGAAAATTTCATTTGCCTTCATGAAACTAATTCAATTACTTCAAGGAGTTAAAAATGAAATGAACAGAAATGGACTGAACAATTTATATATCAAAATCAACATCATCATCATCAACAACATCAGCAAAAACTCATCATGATCAACATTGATTCTATTTTAAAAATTTGCATACTGAATAGTTCATCACTTTTTTGAAAAAAATGTTGGTATTGTTGTTTTTGTTTTTTTTTTTTTTGTCTTTCGATTATTCAATTTTCTTTATTTTTTATGTATATCTAGTATATAATAATGATAGTTGTATGAATGCAGTATATGAATACAAAGTTATAATAGACTTGATATCATTGATATAATTCAAATCAAAATCAGTATTGGAGAGCGAATCATTGAAAAAGGATGAACTAATAAAAAATAATTTTTCGTTTAAGATTCTTTAGAATTCAAAATTTTAATGAAAAATTATTTATTTTGTTTGTATTATTTTTCAAATTTAAATTTTGTATATTTTCAAAATAAATTTTATTTGTGATATTTAGCTCTCTTATTTATTATAACGCTAGAATACAATGTTTCAAGATTATTTTGAAATATTTCATAATAAATTTGAGTATTTCCAAAGAGTTTATATCAAATATTTACTTCTGTGATTATATGCCAGCCTTTAAAACTAGATAAAAGATTTAATATATAATAAACCTTATTATATTAAATTAGGCACTGTTCCTATACTAGTTTTTTTTGCTTTTCTCAAACACTAATCTTTCGCCTTATTTATTTTTGTCAAGTCTGGTTAAATGGATTTAAATAATTTAGAATTCGATTATTATAAACTTAACAACCACTTAACAAACTTCCAATGTAAAATCGTAAACTAATCGAATTTGTTTTATGTTAATGAAATTTAAGAGCCATTTGTATAATCAATTCGACCTAAGACAAAGCAAATTGATTAGTTGATCTGTAAGGGAAAAAAATATTATTAATCAATACAAAGAAGTTGAATAAAACATATTGGCAATAGAAATGAATTAATATATGAGTTACAATGTCAAACTTAAGAATTATTGTTGAAGTCTTACTAGTCAAAGACTTGTGGTACCTAAAAAAATATTTGGGTATTTTCAATAATAACATTTTAACGTATTATTGCAAATCACTCTAGTACATGTTCTATATAATATATTACTCCATCCCTACTTCGAAGAGATGCACAAAACCTACACGGCTATAACTGTAATATGAAATAAAAATCTCAAAAGATATGAAAAATATCATATTGAATCCCATTTTTAATCCCATCCATTAAAATATAACACTCTATGCTTGAAAGACAAAAAAATAAATAAAATAAATGCAAAAAACTATTGTACATCATGGCTAGTTTACAGACCTGTAGTATTTTTAATTCTCTTTGGTCCATATATAAACTAAAGTATTTGTTTTAACAAAAGAATCGACCAGAAAAGTTTTCAGACGACTGGTTACAAATTCCATAAAAAAAAAAAGAAGAAAATAACAAATTTCAAAACTTTAGAGATTCTAAACAAAAAGAGGAAATTCAAATCCCAAAGGAAATGAAAAAAAAAAAAAAAAAAAAATAACAACGTAATACTCTAAAATAGTTTTAAAATATAGGAAACGTCTCATACTACGTACCTCGAAACGTATGTTGTTAAGGAAACTAAAAGAATTTGATCAAAGAGGGAATAAAAGGATACATTACAATATTCACGTGATAATGAATGAGTGAAAGAGAAAAAAGAAAAAAAAATTGTTAACAAGGAAAAAAAATTCACTGTGGCTTTTCATTCATAGTGAAGTGGAAACAACCGGAACAAAACCAAAATATTTTTTTGTTTTTGAAAAAAAAAAATTAATGAAAGTTTTTTTTTTTCTTGTTTTTTGTTGTTTGTTTGTTTATTACAGTAGACAAATCGAAAAACTTTTTTCATTTTCATTTGAATCTTTTCTTTTTAGAATTCATCGATTGCACAAGTTGATTTTATAAATGAATAAAAAAAAACATTTCTGAATGCAGATAAATTTCAAGGGTAGATACTTTTTTAAGGTACCTATATAGTTGATGATCAAATAGCCGTTAGATTGTTTAATCATTTAGTCAAAAAAAGTCAATGACTTTAGAAAGAATTAAAGTTGTACAAATAAAATTTAAGATTTATAATATGGTTTAGTTTTCAATATATTTAAATAAAATTGTTGTATAAACTCATAATGAACTCATTTTAAATTGCATATTATTGCAATCTGTTCTTTTAAATTTTGTAAAATTGATCCTATATATAGAACTCAGATCAAGAGTATTAGGCGCCAAATTAATACATAAATTCTAAAGTTTTATAATAATTCTGTTAGGGATCAGTAAAAACCGATATTTTGATTTGCATTGTTGATTCATACATTCCTAAACTATATGCAGTATAAAGTTAATTTGTCAAAGTTTAAATGTTAACTTAGAAAAAAATAACTTTAGTCCATGATAAAAATCACAAAAATAAAATAATTTACATCAAAAAAGAAACGAATTTAAAATAACATTTAGTGAAAAATTGTAATAATTTTGGTTACATCGACGTCATGTTATCTGGATGTGATAGTGACACACTAAATTATTTTTCTTATGTAAAGTTCAATACCGATATTCTGCATTATAAAAAAGTCAACAGACAACTAAAACTATGTTAAACATAATTTTATCAATAAGAAATCCTAAGTGAAAAATTTATTTCTGTGTTCCGGACTGAGCTGATATTCACATCATCATTTAAAATGTATCACTATACAGATTCTATGGAAGAATTAGTACTAAAGATATAGCACTAGTGAACAACGAAAAAACGATTTATAAAACTTAATGCTTAGGCTTATAATAGACCATACTATGCCAGCTGGGCTATCTATTTAATTCTATAAATTTGAAATAAAAAATTAGATAACTTAACGTTTAACTACAATAAAATTATTATACATATAAATAGTGGGAATCATTAAAAATACTGCAATGTCTATAATAAATCGTTACAAAAACGATGAGAAGAAATAAAATTATCAGCGAGAGATTTGTTGGCGGATCCACAAACTAATATAAATTTGGTAAATGTAATAGAAACATTCGTGGCAACTGTTACCTCAGCTAATTGCAACCATTATTACGTGGATATGTCAATGAAATTACCATTGGTTGTAGTTGAGCAACCATTACATTAATTGTTCCGTTTAATACAATATTTAGTTTGTTTTCTTTCAAAAATTTAAAAATAAAAATTACCAAAATTTACAAATATTGAATTTGAAATAAAAAAATTTGAATTTGAAATATGTAAATAAAATTGAAATTAATTATGACTTTTCTAACTTTTTTACTATAATGAAATTTGAATCATAAGCTATAACACTACACTTACTACACAAATCAAACACAATCACAAGAAATAATAATATATTCTGTTAAAATTAAATAAGCCAAATTAGATCATCATGATATAGGTAGCCAGCCAAGAAAAAAACCTACACATCTCACTGTAGTAAACGAATCATATAAGATTGATGATAAATACAAACGAAAATACTGAAGCTTTATCGAAAAACTCAACTTTATCTAAATCAGCAATCTAAGACACATTATTAAAAATTATTTTTAATTTATCTTTTGTTACTGCAGCTCAAGGTGAGCATTGATCTCGTTTACACGCTTTCTCTATTCTGACCTGATTGCGCATTCTTTTGTCTTGCTTTGATTAATCTTTTTCTCTCATCATCTTCTTTCAATCTGCCAAACTCACTCTTTGTAACTAACTAAATTTTGCAACTTTATTTCTAATTTCAATTAGTATGTCTAGCTTCTCATTCAATTTAATTTGGTATTCACTTTGGCTATCTATTTTAAAACTAAATTTATTTCTTACTTCCAAATATATTTAATTTATTTTTGTTACCAATTGAGAGCAGTTGTAAAAATATCTTGGATTGAGGTTGAAAACATTCCTCCAGAAATTATATATTCATCAATATATTCAGAACACTTACACAATAATATGTCATTGCGAAATTTAAAAATATGTCTGGATAAAAAAATGAAATTTATATATATATATATATTTTTACATATATATAAAATCTCTTGTCTCTAGAAAAGTTTTTATATATTAATTAAACAATGAAATAAAAATAAAAAAATAAATAAAATTGCTTACTTTATTATTGATGTGTAATCGCTCATCAATATTGTCCATATATTGTCAAAAATATCAATCAATATTATTGTCAAAACATTGATGTGTAATAGGCACCTTACACTACCTTGTGGGACGCCAGCATTAATTTCATTTTCTTCTGTTACATAAGATTAGGATCAAACTGTAAAGGGCTCTCTATTGGTTATATAAGAATTTAGTAGTAGAGATGAGACTCAACTGTTAGCTTTTATATTAAACTGGATTAATACATCGTATTTCACTTTGTTCTGACATCCAAAAACTGCATTTTCTTTCTTTTTAATATCATTACAATTATTAGGTGACATCATGAAGAATAAAAATTTTTTGTTACATGTCTTCCCTGTTTCCAACCATACCTGAGTTATACAGTTTAAACTTTTTATACTTAGAGGTATTTCTTAGCTCTATCTCTTAAACGACTTATGTTAAATTTTTGAAAATATGTCTTGGCGAAAACTAAAATATAATAAGTCAAAATATAGCCGCTCCATTGCAATATAATTCTTTGTTCCCAAAGCTTTATTACCCATCTGTATACTAAATTAATGTAGCTGTTTTTGCAACTGAAAATTTTGTATTGAAATTTATTTTTATTAATTGTGTAATCTCTAAATCATGGGAAAATAAAATGACAACTACTGAAATTATACACAACAAATAACATTTCAAATAAAAATAAATAAATTGGATTAATTTATAAGATTAACAAAAATAACAATTTTTTATTTTTTAAATCACAAATTATAATAAAAAATTAAATTTTATTATTTATTATATTAAATAAGATTATCACCCACCATAACATTACAAGAATATGAGAACGAAAATGTAATCATAAATTTTACAAAAAAAAAAAAAAAAAAAAAAAAAAATAACAAAACCAAATAATATATTATATTACTTCCAGCAAATTATGTACATATTATTTTTTTTTCGTATAGTTTTAAAAGACTCAAATTTCACCCGTAAATTAATGATACCAAAAAAATACATAGAAAGTTGAAAATAGTAACGTTTACAAAGATGCAAAAAAATTTAAAATAAAAGATGTTATTTCGATTAAATTGACCCCTAAAAGTCGTGTTGAAACAATTTAAAATTTCCAAAAACTGTAGTGTCAGCTTTATTTCACAATTCAATTTGATATCTCTATAATTTATTATTAATTAATTTCTATCTGTAATTATTTTTGGATGCTACTCCATCAACATAAGACTAATTAAAACAATATTTTATTATGTATACTGATACGTATACTATTTGAATTTATACGAATATTATATGCTACTGACAGACATATAATATCGATATTGTAATATTGTTGATATCGTGATATTCCTTATGTGTGTGACCTAATATCATGATATTATTGCAATATAAACGTAGTATGTATTGATATTACCAAACAAAGGCATAATATTACGAATCAACGCGGCACTGATGTCCATCAGCGTAGTCTATCGTCAAATAAATAATTAAATTAGTACTAAAAAATAGTTGATTTGACGCATTTTCAAAATTAAACCAAATTTTTCATTGTCAAATCAAAATGCAAAATGAATAAAAATAAAAAAATGGAGGTAAATTGAAATGTAATTTAATGAAAAGGCAAATTTAAAAAAATTATAATTTTTTATAAAAAAAAGTTTTATTCTACATTTTACATGTCGCAATGAATACTACGTTAATACTATGTTTATGTCTGTCAAGGGTCCAAAGGGGAAATATCTCGAATATTAACAATATTGATATTATATGTCTGTCGAAGGCATTATACTATCAATACTTAATATATCAGTGCTCGTTATTGTATAATCAGCATGTATATTTTATAAATTGTACTATTGATGTAATTGTATTATTGTAATAAAAATAACTTCCTTCTTCTCTTTATTGTACTATTACAAAATTTTTTACAACCTCATTTACACGTTATCAGTTTTATTATATTTAATTATTAATTGAAATTTAATTGGCTTATTAGAATGTTAGAAAAGCATAATTTATTACTCTTGAAAACTGACATTTTCGTAATGATATCACATCTTCATTTTTGAAAATTTTGAGCTCTAGTTTATTCTATATTTGACTTATAGACAATATGGTCTTAGACCGCACCGCTCTACCGGTGACATGATGACATGCCTTTGTGAGAAACTCAATATCAGTCTACACAATTCTGGAGAAGCTGACATTGTTGCTTTAGATATTTCCAAAGCCTTCGATCGAGTATAGCACGCGGCTTTAATTGTTAAATGCCAAGCCATTGGTCTAGATTCTTTTCTAAATAGATTGAAGGCTTCTTTTCGAATCGCTCGTTTCGTGTCTTAGTCGACGGTTTCACGTCTGACAAAATTCACATAAATACCGGTGTTCCGCAAGGATCAGTCCTCTCCCCCACTCTCTTCTTCATTTCCATCAATGATCTACTTCAATCAACCTTCAATCCAATTCACAGCTTTGCAGATAATAGCACTCTGGTGGCTTCCTTTGATTTCCTCCGCAGAATCAATGCTTCAAACGTCGAAGTTAGCAATAGAAGGCAAATCATGGTGAATATGATTAACCATGACTTGAACAAAATTGCTGACTGGGGCAAAAAAAAACAGAGTTGAGTTCAACTCAACAAAAACTCAAAGCTGTCTATTCTCACGCAAACTTCTAAGATTTGACCCCAATCTTTCCTTCCAAGGTGTTACTTTGCAAAACTCGAATAGTCTAAACATCTTAGGTATGCACGTAAATCCAAAAGTTACTTGGAATGACCATATTTTTGATATTGCGAAAGGAGCTGCCAAATGATTAGGCTATTTAAGTTGTTGGAAAGCTCTCTTCTCACCTTTGGAACTCTATAACTCTATAACTATCTATAAAGCATTTATACGACCCAAGATGGAATACAATTCTCACATTTGGGCTGGCGCTCCCATTTCAGCCTTAGGCTACCTTGACCGCGTTCAAAATCGCAATATTCGTCTCATAGCCGACCCAAATGTAACTTCATCCTTAACTTCTCTTGAAGATCGTCGTACAGTAGGGGCACTTTCTCTGTTTTATAAATATCTCTTAGGTGTGGACACTTGCTCAGTAGAAATCAAATCACTACTTCCTCCTCTAAAACAGTTCCAACGCGAAACAAGAGGAGCGGCAAATGCTTACCCCTACACAGTGGAAATCTCAAGATGGCAAAAAATTATAGTCCGAGCGTCGGGAATGTGGAATCACATCCCTCCCGACGTGCTTCAACAATCAAATAATAACAGAACTGCTTGTTATAATCTCCAGAGGTTCAAGTCAAACATTAACCGTTTTTTGCTCACACTACCTGTTAATTTGTACCACACTTTTCTTCTTGCTCTTCCTTCTCTCTCTTAGCCAAGCGGTACGTAAGTATCAAAGGTCCTATCCTAGCGCGCGGCTGTTTATAAAAAAAAAACAAATATATACAAAATTAAATTACTACTGATTTCATTTGAATAATCATGACTGGAATTTATGCTCAAATTATCAAAACACTAATAATTGGTCAAATTGTCTAACTATGTGCGTACCCAAAATACATCACCTAGTAATTTTCTGAATTAATATTCACTTATTAGATAGGCTAAACTGGCTACTAGAAATTTATATATTCCTGTGCAAGTTTAACACTCGATATTTTCTAAACAGCAAAGCGAATATCGCAATTTGAGACACTAAATATCTAGAACTGAAAATAAAAAGGAAAAATTAACGATTGTAGAATTGAATTTATCATCAACGAATAGACAGACAAGACTGTCCAAATATTAGCCATAAATAAAACAAATCCATAGTTCTTTTTACACTGAAATTGAAATTTTTTTTAAAGTATATTACTAGAGTTTTAAATCATGTAAGAATAATATGTATTAATAGGGTGTTACAGATATAAAGTAATATAATGCTAGATTTTTTTCAAAACGCTTAATGTTTGTCATAGTCTTAGGATTTATGTTTAATAAATTTAATTCAAATTCTAGGAATCAACTATAGAAAATACTGTCTGTTACTAATTTTTTAAATTGGTATGGTATGATTTTCTACAAAAACCTAAATGCAAAATAAAAAAACTAAGCCATCATAAAAAAACACGTTGTCAGGAATATGATTAACTTGACTCGACTAAAATACATACTAGGGCCTCCTGTTGAGTAATTATAATTCAACTTATAATTTAAAAAAAAAACAGTAGTTTACATACTGACATAGACTTCTCACGATAAAGCACAAACCACTAATGTTTAATATAAAGCTTTGAGGTTAGTAAGTTGTATTTTGGACACATAAATACACTTCCCTCATATACTGATTCGTTTCCGATATATTACCTATAGTCAGTGGCATTTAATGGATAAAATTACTAAAAATAAAATATTTTTGTAATTAAAGAGGTATATACATTATACATATTTTAACCAAAACCATATGATTACTACAAATGACCAAAATATATAAAACAATAATTCGAGACATTTACTTAAAAAAATTAATAGAATAAATTTCCTTGAATTATGTATACAAATATTAAGATGCTTAATGACACAAAATAGATATATTTTATTTAAAAGTTTGAATATTGTAAAACAAAATAGAAATTTTTTCAACCCGTATGCGCATTTCTGTTGTATATACAACTTATTTATATATTAAGAGTTCATTAAACAGAAGCGAGATAAGGTGAGAAGGTACTTAAATGTTGTCTATTATAATTATAGATAGCAACTTTAACTCTACTATGTAAAGATGAAATTGCCCGTCCTATGAAGAATTCAACCGATTTTTTTTTTGTTTTTTTATATTTTTTATTTGACATGAATTTGTTTTTTTATTTGGCATATGTACATAGATTCATTTGCAAGTGCATAAATTACAATAACTGATTTGTTTGCGTTTGTTTATTATTTTAACAAGATCTCACATATGCATAATGTATTTTCTGAATAATAAAATCATATGAGTACAAAATTTTCAACTGTGTGCGCATTTTTGTTTTATATACAACTTATATATTATATTAGAAGTTTATTAAGGAGTAGGAGAATCGAAATAAAATGAAAAGGTGTCTACTACGCAGGTCCCTATATGCTTGTCAATTATAATTATAGATTGCAGTAAATCAAACAAGTTCCGTAATAAACACATTTGAATTGTCTCGTTTCTCTCAAAGTATCACATTTTAATATGGTATATATACAATATTTTCAAGGTCGAAAAATTATCTTCAGAATATTAAAAAATTAACAAAATTAGTTTAAATAACCACAAACGTATGATATTTCAAAAAACGCAAACAAATTTTTGGGTTTACTAACATATTGTTAAGCATATTTCTCATCTACATATTTTCCGAATATAAAAAATTGTTAAATAAATAATAGAAAAACATTTTAGTAAAACATTTATTAAAAAGCTTGCAGTATCGTACTTAATTTAACCACGAAAAGGTAATTTTACCTAAGCTACTGTCAAGGATATAAAAAAGAAAAATAAACTTATAATAATAACACACCCTGTATTTTACATAAATTTGTATTTCTGTCATATTAAATCGGTTAAAAAGGTGTTTATACAACTATTCCTGCTCAGTCCAAAGTGCATTAAAAAGTAAATGTATTTTTGCTTTCGGTTTTATTGTTTTTAATGTTGTTGTTGTTGCTGTTGTGAAACACCACTATCCTCAGTTTATATTTACTGCACTATTCTCTATAATATTTCATCTTTTCTCTAGCTATGTGTTAATCTTGTAGTTCTTTCGTGTTTTAAATTTTTACATCTTTTCTATGATTACTTTCATATTATATGACCAATGTATGATGATACATGTACATCCAGCCAGTTTAATATTTTTGTTATTTTTCTTCCCTTTTGTACTAACCAAAAAAAATATATATACTGACTAGTGGAAGACTTCGCTACTTGCCAAAACTATTATCGTTCTTCACTATTTTTTTTTTTGTTTTTGTATTATTTGTCTCCTTTTTTGATTATATATACATACATGAGTATGGGTATAAACTACAAAAATATATACGAGTACAGTTTCGTCTGCCGGTGAACTTGATAGAGGAAAAAATAATGTTTTCTGTCAAAATTTCTTATACATTTTTTTGTTTTTAATGTTATTTTAGTTGTCTTAAATCATAATATAAAAATGAGTTGTTGTTTCTTAAACTACATTATAAAAAATTATAACACCTTAATTGGATTACCAACCTTAAGTAACACAATAGAAAATAATAATAATATCTAAATCTACGTGCTATGAAATCAAAGAATTATATACAAAAAAAAAATGTTATAAAATTAATGTTTTCTTGTATCATAGAAAACTAAGTCGGTTTTAAAAGGTTTTTTAGGTGAAAAAAGGTTTTTAGTTCTGTAAACACTTACTCCTGAATTGATTGATACAAATATTATATGAGATGAATACGTTATTTCGACTCTATTGAATTTAAGAATAATTTATGTATCTGAACCAATTGTAAAATTGCATACATATATATTTATTTCAACTTCCTTTCTGTTGATTCAGATATTTTTTGCCTATCAAAATAAATATTTTAATTTTGTTTAAAATTTTGTTTGTTTATTTTATTTTTAATTGATTTTTATACACATGTAAATCCTTTGTCATATGTCTCTATCCTCTCATGTACTCTGTCTTTTCATCTAAATCCTCTAATTTGTTCAACTATGCTATTGAATAATATCCTTTTTTGTTTAACATCTTTGGACTGCACCAGGAGTGATCAATCTGGCTTTTGTTTTAATTGTTTTGTTTTCAACTCTATTTTGTCCCATTGTTATTATGTGTCAGTTCTAATTTCAGGTCAATCTTTACAAATTAGTTTTCACTTTAAAATATTGCTACATTCTTTACGCATCAGGCAGTGGATGGCTTCAATGACATATTATATATATGATAAACTTGTAAATTATTTTTCCCAGTGTTAAGTCTTCTTGTATGGTCCTTCCCTCAACAACTATGAAAAATATTTTTTTAACATAATATAATTTTTACTATCAGAACTGAAACCGTCAAGATAAGGGCAGCAATTGCAATACAAATCTCATATTTGTATAAATACACTTAATGACCATTAGCTAATTGCAGTCTGAAAATGTGTTATTAATTTTAGCAAATTTCGTAGTGATTTTAAACCAAGTTTTATACGTAAAAAAAACCATGGACAGTTTAACACTTTGACTAGCAACATTTTCCATTTTTCAGTATTTTTATTTTTATTAAGGATTAAATTGGTCCAAACTTTTCGTTTCAAATCTTTTTAAGAGAAATTATTTTATATTCAAAATGTTTATTTTGTTAAAGTTTCCGATTACAATTGATTACAATTGATCGATAGGTTAAAATTATTGTAGCAAAAGTCGGTACTAACCAAAGGATTAAAATGTTAGTACGTGAGGCATTCAAAAATTTTTTCGGATAAATCCAAAACGACTAATATTAGAATTTTCTTTAATATGTCGACTTTTAAATATGTAAAACCAGAGCCTCCACAATATCCGTGAGTTATTTTAAAACGCCAACCAGGATAATTTACTGACTTGAAAAACAGCTTATCACCAGCAAAATTTCATCGAATTCAACAGATCAATTTAATATAAATGAAACCAAATTCTTTAGCTCTTGCACTCGGGTCAAATTGCACAATATTCTGTGTTTTCTTTTAATAACGTAAAATGCTTAAACTGAAATCACATAAAAAATTTACAACTACTATAATACAAAAGTTTTCATAAACAATCATACAAACTTAAATCAACCCGCTAATACAATAGCTACAAGAACAAAAACAAAATAATGCTATTTCTGTTACGACCATTATATGTGAGAATGTAAAATGAACATTCCAGGATATATTCAACAAAATTATTTTTTTTTTTTTTTAGTTTTTCAAAAATTATTCTTTTTACTGGAAATTGTTTTTCATATTTTCATTATAAATAAAAATTTAAAAAAAAATATTTCCATCGTGTTTTTCATTTTTTAGAAATTTAAAATGACAAAAAGAAAAAAAAAACCAAAAATAGTAAAAATGGAAAAACTAAAAAATTAATCCAGCACAAATGAAAAAAAAAAAAAAATGTTATAGACTGACATAAAATTTTGTGCGTTTTTTTTTATTTTAGTTTTACTTGGAGGATAATTTATCATGTCAAAGAAAAGAATGCATAAAATAAAATAAAATTTCCAATGCTATATGGTTATATTTAGATCCAGATCATATTATATTATATGTATGTACAAGTACAGTCATATTGGATTATAAACCTTTTTATTTTAGATTAAACAGAACTCGGTTTTCCTGGAAAATTCATTTCAATATTTTTAGATAATACACTTATAAACAAAAAATGTAGTTCTAGTAAAACCTATTTTTATCTATATTTTATTTAATTTATTTTATTTATTGATACAGCAACAGCAAATTTTCGATATAAATTTGTTAGCATTCAAAAATATCGTAAAAATTTGTAAATTAAATTAAATGAAATTTTCGGAAAATTTTACGTTCCAAAATACACTAACAACAAACTTTTGATGTTTAAAATAATGAGAAATATTTTGATGAACAAATTAATGTAATTTGGGAAGTTCTTAAAAAATTACAACATTCCTTTTAAATAATTTGGATTAAAAAGAATAAAAAATTGTTAAAAAAAATGATTTTCATGAAAATCTTGTAAGGAAAAATAGTTTATATTATTGTGAAGTGAACATATGTTGATTGATTTTTGAAAGCTTGAGATTCAATGACTATTTCAAATTACTCCTTATTCGGCAGCTTATCAAATTTTAGTTTATAATAGTTTATAGTTAGGATCATCAGTCCATCAATGATAGTAAAAATCAATGATAGAAAAAAAAACCAAACCAAATCTAACATATTAACTACACTTATGTCAGGTGGATTAGATATAGAGGAAGAGCCCAGAATAATCAATGATGTGTTCTAGATGGATGATCTTAAATGAAGTACCACGACAGGCCAAAAAATACCTTGATGTAATCAGACCAACAAAACTTTGAAAGGGATAGTTGAATCTTTACAACTCAAAACGTATTATACTTTTACAAATAGACCCAAACCTAGTATAAGAAAAAGACGATACTCCTATCTTGTTTTCTAGGTCATAAATTTAGTTAAAAAATAAGTATCTTTAAGGTATCTAAAAGCTATGCACAAATTTCATACCAAAATATCCTGAATTTACAGTTACCTTTTTTTATATATAGATAGGTATCTAAAATTAAAGATACTATAAGTTATTTGAATACGGTTGAGTATAGTTAGATTTATAAAAGAAAATAGATAGATTTGGTAATAACACAAAGAAGAGATGTTCCAAGGAAGGAGCTGTTCATTTTTGCTGTATATTTTTGCAATTTATCCACTCGTATTGTCAGTCTTGAACAATCTCCGTTTTTCCACAATTGTTAAAATGGATACAAGAGTTCATTTCCTTCTCGACGAATTATTGTAATTTTCCATTAAATAAGGACACTAAGGTTTTGTAAATCTTATAGCAGCTGACTTAACCATAGAAAAGTAAGTTGGACGGATTGAATATACAAATTCCCTTCTATATTTTTAATTTTTCTGTTTTAATATTGATATGCTTATTGTAGTTAATAAAAAAATGATGTAAATGAAATTAAAAAAAAAAATTGACGTTGGTACTAAGTAGGTAGGTAGGTAGTAGTGACTGCTGACAGTACGCCGACACACTTAGACCGGTGAGGTCCATTGTGATACCACGGAAACTTTCCGTGCGTAGTACCATACTCGTTGAACCAATTTGAGCTTTTAACGAAGCGGCGGAGGTTTTTGATACCAGTGTTTTCAAGATAACCCAGCGAGTCCAACAGTTGGTACTAAAATACCTAACATTATGCGAAACAGTTTTTGCTTTACTGAATATTGGAGTTCATATCGCTTTTCATCCTTTTTGTTTTAACTTTAAATATAATTATTATTTTTTTTTATATTAAAAATAATTTTTTTGTTTTTTAATTTATTTGTTTATTTTTTTTAATACAATATTTACTATATTTAATAATATTTAAATTAGTTTCCTCGCCTCCTCGAATCTCACTTCCTCGGGTCATTGGTATTTTATAGAAAATTTTAGGGTCACCATCGATATCTTCTTCGTTATTTCTTAATCATTTCATGTGTTAGTTTTCTTTTTTTTTTTACATAATTGCCAGTAATTTGGTAAAAATATCTGTTATCTTATACTAGCGCAATATTTGATACTAGCAAAGTTATCCGACGTTGGTCGACCACAAAATGTATCGAATTTACTTCAATTAACTTGAATTTATTAATGTAATTGAAAAAAATTAGTTTGTCAAAAATATTCTAATATTTTTTTTTCACTACGCTAACAAAATCAAAAATACTACAACTTTAACTATATACTTATATTCAAATTATTTCTTTCTAAGCAATATTTCTGTTTTTTTTTTTTCGATGGAGTATAAGCAAACACGTTCCTTGCAATTGCGGAATTCTTGAAATAAAGATATGTTCCCTTTTTACACAATCAATTGGAATTTGTGCTTAAATGAAATGAGGCTGCAAAATTATTATTCTTAACCTAGTATCATAGTTTTGGCTGCTTCAAGTTTCGTAGAAGCAATATTGAAGCTACTACTTTTAATTCCAGTTGATGAGGAGCAACAACTTCATTTTCATCGGTAAGTGTATCTATCGATTTGTACACATGGACCCTCTGGAACACTCTGTAGTATTTTCTGATTAATAAAATGAATCAACACATTTTTGTGGCTAATTAACATAGACATCCCACGTAACATTTTATTGTTATAAAAACAAAATTAGTGCTACAAGACTTCTAAATGACTCCCGATAAGCACTAAAGGTGTTATAATGATGTTTTTATGGGAATATTGTGATTAATATTGCTATAAGAATGTTCTTATAGCAATTTCGGGAGTTGTTATAATGGGATTTTCAGCAAGTGATACAGCAATGTTTTTATAAATCTAAAAGTGCGTAATTCTATATTAAGAGTTAAAGTGTTTTTATAAGAATAGAACTGCTGGAATAGCAGTAGTGGTGTTATTATTTTACTGTATTCCTATAATGTTACTAATAAACTTACTGTAGCTTTTAGATAAATATTTTTCGACGGCCATTGTTTTCTACAAACGAGGTAAATTTTTTTTAAATAAACAAAAACTGAAAAGTTTTATTTTGCATTCTTTTCGCAAAGAAATCATTTTTGCTTAAAAGAATAATTATTTAAATATGAAATTTGATGTTATGCATTAATTAACATACATTATTAAATATTCTAAAAATGCAATAATTTAAAAATATATTTAAAAATTGGTCATTTCTGAAGGGCAATGTATTTTTTCGCAGTATTATTATTATAAGTGTCAATGAAATTTTATTCCCAGCCAAATTTTGCAATTTGGTCACTATAAATATTAATACAATTATTTTTGACCGAAAAATATTATTTATCAGTAAGACATATTTTATATTGTTAACTAATATCTATCTCCCTTTCTCAGGAAATAAATATAAACTCCATAAAATTATTATTTTAAAATAAAAAATAATACCTTTCTCACTCTCGCATGACATAAATTATTTCAAATGAATATCATTTCATAAATAAAAACATATACACTAATACATGTATACTAATCCTATAACAATATTACAGCACTTGCTCCGGTGCCTTATAGGATTCTCCATTTTAGTGCTATAACGTATTTATAACTTTTCGCAGCAATTGCGGAGTACTCAAATTACAACTGTTACTGCTATAAGAGTGTTTATAATAGTGTTATAAGAGTGCGCAAGAGTCTTATAGCAATAAAATTGTTACGTGGGATGTAAAAATTTTATACTGATTCTTAAATTTGAAAATACTCTTTCAGGACAATACATATTTACTTATTTTTCATAGAGTACCGAATATCTTTAAAACTGTTGGCGTGTATAGCGAACGAACAAACAAACAAACAAACAAACAAACTTTCCTTTTATAAGTATAGATTATATAGTACTGGAAATTCTACTCTAAATTTCAGTAGCTTCCACATATAAATTTTTCTATTGCAAATTAACTAATTTTCAGTATTTACCCTAGTCTGATTAACATTTTTTTATTTTTACATTAATATAGCTAATAACTTTCACCTTTATTCTTACTAATTACTAAACTATACTTTTAAATGATTTGTTTTTTTTTTTAAATAATTATTTAAAGAAGAAAAAAGGAAATTATAACTTACATTTACAACATTTGTACGCGAAGTGAAATCCGAATCTATAAACTTTTATAAATAGTCAGATAACATAAAAACTTGATTACATGGGTCTGCTAATTGAGCTGAATATATTTCTTTTATTAACAATTTCGAAACTCAGACAATGGGACTAACATTATAGGTACCTTAAACTAACATAGACTCTTGGCATATATATAATTCTTATTAAGTTATGGTTAACGATAGCATATTAATTAATTAAAGCTATCTACAAAACCTGCAACCATAACATTTTCATTTAATCTTAGTAGCTCTACCCCTGAACGTGATGATATTGTGATAGTTCCTAAATACACAAAAAGCAACTTGTCAGCAGCAAAAGCATCCACAAAAGCATCCACAATGGCTTTTGCACAAAAACAAAAATCCACAAAAAAAAATTCATAAAAGATAAACCCACAAAAACCGATCCTTGTTATTGCTTTCTCGCATTTCACTTTATTATGTACAACACTTTATGCGAAATATTTTGAGTTAGGAGAGTTTTTTGAGTTGGATTCAAAATCGAAGTTCTACGGCTTTTACAGAATATTTATATAAAGTATTTTTATGCATAGCCGCTGTTGGATACAGCGGGGATATCTCCTTTTTCCAGGATTAATTTTCCACAATTTTATGGATTTTTAATTTATTGATTTTTTTTTGTGAATATTTTTTCGTGGATTTTTTTTTCTGGATTTCAATTTGTGGATTTCACTGTGCTCACTAATACGATAATATTAATTCGAAAAAATAAAATATTTTTAAATTTTTTATCAAAATAATTTAAATAACTTTTTGATAAGAAAAATTATAAAATTTAAATAAAAATTTTCTCTCTTTCTATCCAATGAAATTTACATTATTAATTAAATATCACTTGTATTTATGATAATAGATTAAACCTTTTAAATTTATGTTAATAATTGAATAAAACTTAAAATAAATTGTAACACTTAAATACGATCTCCTTCTTCAGAATTATTAAATGCTACTAACAAGGAAATTGTATAATGTTATTTTATTAAAATATAAAATGTCCCTATTGCAAAAACAATGCGAATTCACATTGAATACTCGTGATAGGTTCAATAGAATAGAATTAAAAACACAATCAACTAAGTGAGTCAAAATGCAACATCTAAATGCAAAAATAATAATATAATTTTTAGTTTGTTTCTATTAATGGATTCATCAATAATTCATGCAGCATCAATTATAGTAGGTTGTTCGTTGCTCCAACAATTTTTGCTGTTTACCCATTAAATGTAAACAAAAAAAAAAAGTATTGCATTTCATTTTTATATTACATTCCATTAATATAAAGAAAAAATATAAATTCTTGAATAGATAATTCCATTTAATTGCGCTTTTTCAATTCTTACAAGAGTTTTCCATTTCAGGATGTTTTTACATCCGATACGATGGTTTATACTTTCACAATCAAGTATTCGTTTATTTCTTTATTTATTTTTTTTATTTTATTTTGTTTTCCCTTTAATAACAATTTCATGTTCTTAAAAGAAAGAAATGTTCACTAATACTAAAAATTCATTCATCTAAATATTAGTTATATTATATACCTATATATTTATAATATATATATACAAATCTAATACCTATATAATAATGTATAGTGTTGTAGGTATAAAATACTAGATTACTCGTTTATTTAAACATCATTAAGTATTCTTAGTATTGCTTTCAATACTCTTTAACTTGGTTTTATATATATATTTTTTATAGGTTTATAAAAATGAAAATTTTCATGGCATTTTGGTGTTTTTTTTTTTTTCTTAAAGAAAAACCAAAAATTCCTTTAAGTGCTATGTGTCAGACAGTAAATGAAGAAATTTGTTATCACGTCAGGATTCAATTGCTTCATAGATAAGAAAAATAATTATTGAATGCACTACATAAATACACCGTTCTTCGAAATGAGAATATTGAGTTTAACACGCTGGGTGGCGCAGTATGTAGAGCACCTGCGTTTCAACCGAAAGGTTTAAGGTTCGATTCCCGACGAAAGCAAAAAAAAAATGCTTTGTGGAGTACCCTTTATCATTGGGATAAAATAAATGATAAATAGTTAGATTTATGGAATAAAAGTCGAGTTTTCTTTCACTAATCATTTGTATTTATTTTGCAAATATCGATATTTCGGAAGCAACTTACTTCCTTCATCAGTGCTTTGCGACTAATTAATATTTACACTAATCCTTACATATAATTATATAATTTGAACCCTTAATAATATGCTCATTTTGTTAACAATAGTAATTCCTTAATAGTGCTATCTAATCTACAGTGTTTTTTTTTTTGTTTTCTTTTTTTTTGTATAATTCTTATTTATTGAATTTAAACTAGTCTTACATAATAACCCTTATTCTAGTATTTATGATATTAATTTTACCTAAACCTGATTTTTAATTTTAAAGTAATCTAAATAATGGTGAGAATCCACTACCTACATCATTATTAAGTCTATTGTTAACAGGTTCTTTAGATATTGCCAGACTTTCATACATATCTAGTTTATTATTTTTGGACCTCTTTTATTAATTTTACTTGTTTTGTTTTACTCTAAATTAACTTACTTCTTCTATGCTCCTCTTATTTTTAGCAGATCCTACCAGATTACATAATTTGAGATTTCTGCTAGTAGTGACTACATTTAAGTTGTATTTCTTAAATATATTGCTAAATTTTTTTGTGTATGCGGAATGTGCTACACAGATTCGTTTTGGCTTCTCCATATTTTTGTTTTGTTCGAATAAAGTTGAGAGATTTTCCATTTAAGTTCTATGGATCTTCTTCTTTATTATTTTCTCAACATTTTCTTTCATAAATCCATTTACTTTTGCTGTGTCCTCAATATATAATTTTTCCTTTTTGAAGTTTTCTTCTGATAAAGGTGTGGTCAGTAGTCTGTTAATCATTGTATGATATTCTGCCATCTTTTGTCCATGGGGGTGGTTTAAATCGAAAGTGATAGTTCTTTTAGTTGTTGTAATTTTCCTATAGGTATCAAAATTTATTTTTTCTTCCCATCTAATTATTTTGATATCTAGGAACGGAATTTCACCATTTTTTTCATTTTCCATTGTGAAAGTTATGTTGTTATGGATGTTATTGAGTTTAACAAGTAAACTTTCCATTTTGGTTTTTTCCCCTACTGCGATAATATCATCTACATATCGCATCCAGATCCTGGGCATAATTCCTTCTTCTACTATCCTTTCTTCTATAAAATTCATGAAGATTTCGCTCAATATAGGGGATAGTGGATTTCCCATAGCTGTGCCTTTTGTGGTTTTGTAATACTTCCCTCTAAACATGAAATAGTTTTCATTCATACAAAGGGCTTTCAATTTTATGTAGCATTTGGTTCTTTGTTTCCATTCCCTCGAATCATCTATTTTGTTGAGTCATTCCTCTAGTTTTATAATGGCTTCTTTAACTGGTATGCTAGAGAAAAGTGATTTGACATCAAATGATACTAGCTCTTCATCGGTATCCTTTATTGGTATCAGGTATCGGTATCGGGACTCTCTTATTTCGGTATCCTTTATTGTCTCGATCAGTTCATGCTGTATTTTTTATAGCTCTTGTGCTCATTTCTCTTCCTAGGTTTTTGAACTCTGCTACTAACCATTTTGCTATGTTGTATGTTGGTGAGTTAGAATCTGCAATTATTTCCCTCATTTCATTCCCATCTTTGTCAATTTTAGGTTGGCATCTAATTCTAGGCATTGAAGGTTCGGCATTCTTAAGTTTGTTATCTTTTCTATGCTTCTTACTGAATCTGGCAAGGGATTCTTTCTAAGTTCGAAAAATTTTTCGGATTTAAGTTTTTCTTCTACCAGATTTTCATACTCCTCTTTATCCTTAATGACTATTTTGTTTCCATTGTCTGCTTTTAAGTAATGAACTGGTTTTTCTTTTAGAGATTTTAATATTTGTTGTTCTTTACAAGTTTTCCTATCTGTTGTTTGACATCCACTTTTGATGATCCTTTTAATTTCTCCTCTAATATCATTTTTGCATTCTTCATTCAAATATTTAAATTTCATTCAATGTCTACAATTATCTCTTCTCGGGGAGCTTTACTTTTTATAGCGTAGTTTAAACCTTTATTTAAAAGGTGCATTTCTTCTACAGAGAAGACTACCTTGGATTGATTCACTACAAAGTTCGGTATTATTTTCAATTTTGGTGTTTGTGTTTTGTTCTGGGTATCGTTGATTCCTTTTAGCTTGTTTAGTTTCTTAATTAAATTTTTCCTTTTCCTATCCCTTTCACATTCATAACCTCTTGCGATTTTAAAAATTGTTGATTCTATGTTACCTCCTTCTTCTGTAACTATACTAGCTAATTTAAGGTGTACATTATACGCTTTATTAACTAACATAATTTAATCTAGAATATAAATACTTAATATTATCCTTAATCAAGTTTCTTTCTACAGTGTTCTTCTGCTTCAAAGCTGCTTGAAGGTGTGATCTTATCTCTACCATATGGGACACAGGGGTCACTTTATTTTTAAGACATAGTTTTAAAAATTTAATGTCCTCCCCTATGCCTGCCATTTGTTTTTTTAGTTTTAATAAAGAATTAAATTCTTAAAAGATAAATAGTTGAGAGTTTTGGTTATCACCTAAAATAAAATGGAACTATGCTATTATGAAGGCGAAGTACTCTACAGCAGATATAGTTTTCCACATTTAAATTAGTAGATATATACCATAAAAAAAATTCAACAGAAAAATCTATTGTATATAATTGTGTATTCCAAATCTCTGTGTAAAAGCAGTTAGGGTGTTCGTCCCATAGACTTTGGATTATATAAAAAAAAAAAAAAAATTAAATTCTTATATAATACGAATTCCGTGTGCCATATTTGTCTGTCAAATGATTTATGTAATAAAATGTCAATTTTAACATTTATATTAGGAGTAGGTATGTTAGGAGGATTTGCTTATTTATTTATTAAACAGCGACATGCAGTTAAATCTGCAGGCCAACTACAAACCTTTTTCCCTTACGGGATGTGGACCTTTAAAATATAAGAGTACAATGTTAGGAGTAATTATTGAAAATTCATTTATTACACACACTACATATTATTTTGAAGGTATAATAACTTAAAAATTCTATTAAATATTACTGAATTAGATGGAACGAGATTTGAGAAGGTTTTGCTACCGATGAAAAATATTTTCTGTATTGATTCTTAGTCTTCGTTGAACAGTTCAACTACAAATGCTAACCACAGCGATGTAAACCATTGATGTTTGTTAGATTTACCTCCCTATTCTGGATAAGAGATACCTCTTAACCTTTAACTTTTAAAGTTAAGAAATAAGAGATTTTTCGTATTCTAGATAAGAGAAAAATGTATAGTTTTTGTTTTTAAAAGTTAAAAGATCTCCAAAACGTCAAATGGCAATTTGAAGTTGTCATAATACAAAATCAAATCATATTTGATTCAATTCATTCAAATAGTTAAAGTTATAAATAAAAATAAATACATATTACAATTACAATCGAGCGCTGTTATTAAATTTTTTTATAGATTATATATTTATAGAAGGTGAATATATTAAAAATTTTACAAATTATTTAGTTTATAAAGTTTAACTTATCTTGTTTATCTTTATTAAGAATAAAATGGATGAAATTGTGTTAGCAGTAATTATCGGAAGAGTATTAGAAATCGTTGGTGTAAGGAATAGAAGGTATATATTGTATCTATTATAAAACAAATATTATTATTATTGTTATTCGTTTTAGTCATTTTCGATACCTAAGGGATGCTACAGACTCTTTTGTGTATTTGTGGTAGACTCCTACTCGTTGCCTCCTACTCGTACAACTTCCTCTAGCTTTTTTTACTGACGGTTCATCCTCTGTAAAAATATTTACATAATAATATTCTTCATTTAACTTATTTTTTTTATTAAATAAAAGTTGATAAATAAAACTAAAATACGGAATTCAACTTTTATTTAATAAAATGAACTACATCACTAAACCAATTTGATTAACAAACAAAAAATTTAATTTACCAATAGTATCCAATTATTAAAAAAAGTTTAAAATTATTTTATTTTAAGAAAAAATATTTTCTTGTATAATTTATTTAAAAAAATTACAAGCCACGCTTAAAACATAAAACAAAATGGCGCTTATTAATTTTTAAAAGTTAAAAGATTTTTAAAAGAACCTCGATGAGGTACTCTTAAGTTAAAAGAAATTTTGTCTCTTAACCTCTTAAGTAGAATACGAATATCTCTTAAAAAAAGTCTAAGAGACCACCTGATTTTTGACATCTTTTAACTTTTAATCTTGAATACGAAAATCTTTTAACTTCTCTTAAGTAGTATTTAAAAGATAAGAAACTCTTAACTTTTATATAGAATAGACGGGTTACTTAACTTAATTTTTTCTCAATTTCCTTAAACAAGTAATATTCATATCCTCCTATGGCCTAATCGATTGGAGCGTGCTTTAATACGATGCGGTAGTCTCGGGTTTGATTCCCGTGGGGGATAAAAATATATAATACTAAATATAGAAATATATAATTGCATATAATTTATAATTAATAATTTCATACTATAAAAATAGTGAAATATACATTACTAACAATTAAAAAAATAAAATAATTACATATATCATTATCTATAATATACACACCACCCTATTGTACAACTTAATAATTATTAAAAAAAAAATAGATATTGTATAGTTATAAAAAGTAGTATCAACATTATTGTTGGTGTTATCGTACCTCAAGATCACATAGGTCTTTAGCATATTTCTTTCACTTAATATCTAGTAACCATAGGAAGGTATGCTTCAATATAAATGCATATAATTATATATATTATTTATAATCTGACAGTTGTATCTAAAATATCTCTAAATGATACTGTCTCGAGACATTCAACGATGGATTCAGATACGAATGCTATCAAAAACTATTATGGAACAATAAGACGACTGCCTTAGTTAAATATGTTAAATAAATACCTAGGATGAGGTTAAATAATCACTGCATCCAATTGAAATAAATGACAATAAAATTATAAGAAGAAATATCTGATACTATCAGTATATCCTAACAGTTACCAAAGTATTATAGAAAAAGTTAATCAATTTGGGATTAATAACGTTGATTGAAACTTTATGATGACTTTTGCATTAACTTAAATACCAAAATAAACTAAACTAAATACTCTATATACTAGTTTAAGAATTCCTAAAATTAATTCTTTAAGACTTATCTTAGTATTGAAAGAATAACAAAAAAAAATGTATAATAGTCTTAATAGTTAAATAATTTCACACTCTCTATATGTACGAGTACTTTTTTTCATTTATTTATTTTATATTTTCTTTTTCCAATTTCTTCTTACAATTTTAATTAAATTTTTAAGGTACACAATTTATATATATTCACCTATAAATATACCTATACATAATACTAATTTTTAATTTTCATTTTATGAAAAATTTCTTCTTAATTGTTTTTGTAATAAACATGCTCAATTTTAATTAATTAAATTATTTATTGTTGTTGTATTTTTTTTTTTAATATTGCATTAAAATGCCACTGTAAAATATGTATGAAATTGCAATTGCATACTTAAATGGAATACAATTATGTTACTATATAGTTTCTAAGAAGATTATTTGAGTTTTCATTTTTTTTTTCTTTTTCATTTACGTGGTATTTAGGTAAATTCTATGGCGTGAGTAGTCCAGTTAAATTGGAATCTTTAATATCGGATTAAATGGGGATTTAACTATTGCATTTATTTTAATAGGTACTTAATATATCAAACTGGAAGTACTTGTCAGTTATTCTGGCTAAATAAATTGATAAAGAATTGGGTTGAAATATTTAGGAATGGGATTACATTTTTTTATGTTTCCTAATAAGCTCTGGGGGGGTCGCTTTATATAGAATTATTTTGCGTAAAATAATACACGGGTTCTCAATAGTTGGAAGGTTGAAATAAATTTTAGCAAATAAAAATGTTGATCAAAGAATCAGTATCATCGGTGTCTAAAGAAACTACCCTACAATCTGGCAGCAAAGAATTCACAATTACTGTTTAGAAAAATTGGGCTCTTCTGAAGGAAATGCTAATAAAAATATGCCAATGATAGCTTTCCAAAATTAGCTATATATTTTTTGTGGCGCATTTTATCCTTTAAGGACGAAAAGGACATTTAAAAGTATCCTTGTTTTGTTGATGTTTTTGCATAAAAACCGTTATATCTGTTGATCTATTAGATATATATATATATTATATATATATATATATATTCAGTTACATATTCTAGAAAGATATTCTAGATAACAGTCTGTAGCACATTTTCACATTTATTTAGTGATGATTAATACTGCCGTTTTATAGTTATTGTAGTTCAAAATAGAAAATTATTTAACAACAAATCAATCATTATTATCTTTCTTTAAACACCAAACATCTCAAAATTTTACCACAAAACCTTCCCAATATTTATTTACCGTTGGAAAGTTGGTCAGAAGATTGAAATTTCGTAAAAGCCACGTTCCTAGTTTTATATAGGAATAGGGTAAAAAAAAACTAATTTTTTTAATAAATGCTTATTTTTTCTAAACTATTCGATATATACATATTAAGTATGTATGTATGAGTCATAGAAAAAAGAGAGACCTTTCCAACAGTATATAAATATTATGGTAAAATTTTGAGATATTTTGTGTTTAAAGAAAGATAATAAAAATTGTTTTTTTTTCGAAGAATTTTCTACTTTGAACTACAATAACGGCAGCACCAATCATTATAAAAATAAATGCTAAAATGTGCTCCAGGTCGTTATCTTACTAGATAAAAATACTATATATATATATCTAATAGATCAACAGATAAACGGTTTTTATACAAAAATATCATAAACAGCTAGGATATTTTCAAATGCCCTCTTCATCCTTAAAGGATAAGATGCACCACTAAAGATAGGAAATATATATATATATATATATATATTCGGAAAGCTAATTATTCCAGCTATACTTGAGATGGGGTCATTAGGTCCTCCGCTGATACAACATCTCCATCAGAATCCCCAAAAATTGTTTTAAATGAACGTTTGTTTTTTCTATTAATTTCATGAAATTATTTTTACCTTCTATAGTATTGATTTATTAAATTAATTAATTAAAAAGTAATTTAATATATTATATAAATAAATAAATAAAATAAATAAATTAATTTTTAAATTTTTTTTTTATTTTCAGGTAATTTAATTTTAATATATTTTGTTGTTCGAGATCCAGTTGATTTTTCAAGTTAGTTAATTAATAAAAAAAATAATAAATTTTAATTTGATTGGAATAATATTTATTTGTTATACATAATTTTTGTGTACAGGGAAATTGATTACTTGGTAATTATTCGATAAAAATCTGCTTTTTTGAAAAGAAAAATTAATGAACATCAAAAGAAACTCGATTTTTTTTCTAAAGAGAGCTGACTTTTAATTGTATTTATATTTCCGCTTAAAAAGTACCAACTTTTCATTTTAATTATTTTTATTCGATTGCCCATCAACGCTATAGTTTCTTGGTTTTTCATGTTTTAAATTCACGTTCATCTCCCATTTCTCAATAGACCTTCTTAAATGTTTTTTTATTTCATTCTAACATGAACCATTTATTATTAGGATTTAGGAATAATTAATGTCTATTTTTAATTGTGCAGTTTTATGTAAATGAAATGTTTTTATTCTCTACATTTCTTCTCAACATTATGTTCGGTAATTGATATAATGTAGTTGATTTGTTGTATACACAGTTTTGAATAAGACTATGTCATGAAATTCTTTTGATATGATCTCTACATTAACATTTCCTTAATCTTGCTAATCGAACTGTCTGAACTGACTTCAGATATTATTAAAACAATTTTTTTCATAATCAACCTCAGAGATTTCAATTTAATAGGTTTGTTGCTTCAATATAATATTAGTACAAATTTAAACAAATTAATTTCATTTCACATTCCATTTTAAAATATTCCAAATTATTAAAAAAAAACCTTGTTAATTTTTAATACCTTTTTTTGTTTATTCTTGTAAGAACAAATTTATTTTATGGGTATACCTTGAGGCAGTAATGAACTCTTTTTAGACTATTTTTGCGCTACTCTAATTAAAAATTACGGTTTTTCTTCCACGCAAAAATGTAATATCAATGTTCAACAACATTTATTAATAAAATAGATTTTGAAGGGAAACAATTTTCTTCTATGTAAATTTACATTTACGTTGGCGTAGATTTTTATACATCTAAGTATTTGCTGACATTTAAGAGACCATGACCTTCAAACATTAATAAATTAATGTTGACTTTATTATTATATTTGTATTTTATTTGGAATTTTCGTTTCGTGAGTTTTTTTAATAACAGAATGCTTAATATTTGATGATGATGTACATAATATTATGTATATCCTTTATTCGTATTTCCAAAATATTTTCAATGACTGTTTTTTTTTTTTTTGTGCTTATCTATATGAAATTTACAAATGTCCTTGAAGCTGAAAACAAACAAAGAAAAAATTAATATCCGATAGGTATCTTATATAATATTAGAATAAACAAAATATTCATTGCTAATGTACTTAAATAAAATTTTGATATTTTCTGCTTTCGAATCAGATGTTTTTTTTTTCCTCCATCAACAGCGACATTTTATGCTAATCGGATAAATTATTTTAATTTTAATAATTTTTTTTTTTAATAGGTAAAATTATTACTTTACTTATACTATTCATATAATAAGAAAGTGATGGTTTTTCGTTTTCTTCTTTTCATTTTTTTAATAATCGCCATTTACAATAAAAGTACATGAAAATTTCATTAAAAGAAATAAGATGCTATAATTAAAAATTAAAGAAAAAGCGTAAAACCAATAGAAAGAAACAGTAAAAATAATAAAAAAAAAAAAAAATTAAAAATTAAAAATCTAATAAAAATGGCCAACAGTAGGAAAAGTAAAGAAAAATAAGGAACAGAGGGCATCTGGTCTGTCTTTAATGATTTTCAATTTAGTTGGAATTTTTTTTTTTTAATTTTTACTGTTCTTTTTTCTATCGCATCATTTAGAAGTGAACTGGAAGATATCGTATCCAATAATATTGTATAATTATAGCATATAACGGAATATAATATATTGACGATAACAGTGAAAAACTTAACTACTGCTGTTTCCAGGCTGATTTTTTGTTATTCTGTTGTTTTTATTTTTCCTGTGTTATTACTCCCATGATGTTAAGGTTTAACTTTACGTAGAGAATTTGGTATGGTTTTCCCCAATGAAAAAATTTATTAAATAATTTTTATAGCTAAAGTAATAATAATCTCTAAAGTCTGCTATTTCTCATTTTCTTATATTAAGTTTATTTTCTTCTTTCGTCGACATCATCAAAATTAAATGTAACCTTACATTTAATTTTTAAATTCTTATACAATATGTCCGAATATGAAATAAGTTCAGAATTTTTCGATAAGGAAATAATTTTTATTATAGAAGTAAAATGAAATTGAGAATTTTAAGCAAAGTTCTGAAAATATTGGTTTTTAGAAATGACTTCTGGAATAGTCAGATAATCTTAACTATACCAAAATATACCAATCTATTACGTATGCCGGTTGGTTAAGAACTTATTCAAGTTATTTGACTACTTTGGAATTTTTTTACTAAATAAAAACCAACTGAACTCAGTTATGGTTTGAAAAGTTTCCATCATTTCGCATAGTAAGAAAGCTTTCTTTTTCCGGTATCGTCATACTTTTTTTTGAAGTATAGAACTTTTTTTTCAATCGTTAAATTTTTAGAAAGGAGATGTTTTGCTCTACTGCCACCGTTCTACTTAGTTACTTTTCGTAAAACCAATTACATAGAGTAGCATTTGATATACCGACTCCCACATTTGAATTCGGTCCTAGGATTATGCTATACAGAGCCAAAAAAGCACACCAAAAATATGTCTGTATTTCGATATCGTTAGAGTTAATATTTTAACGAAACCTATTAGAAAAGAAAATTGTAGCACATTTGATGAAAATACGAAAAATTAAAAAAAATTGATCAAATTTAAATTTAAAGAAAAAACAATGTCAGTATAATTTCTAAAGTCTGCTATTTCTCATTTTTTTATACTAAGTTTATTTCCTTCTTCCGACGACATCTCATCAAAATTAAAAGTATTTCAAAACCTACAAAAAAAAACAATCTTTTTAAGTTGTCAAATACATAACACCAACTAATCATGTAAGTCAAAATGAGTGTTTTATTAGAATAATCTGTAAAATTTTAAATCTATTAACAATTGTTAGAGAAACTGGGCACATTACCAAATCAGACTTACATACTTAATTATGAGTTGAGTTCTATTATCAAATTAGGCTTGGATACCTGACCATAAGAGATAAAATTTGGGCTCATCTTTCTAATAACAATCTATAATTATAATTGACAAGCATTTAGGGACCTGCGCAGTAGACACCTTTTCATTTTATTTCGATTCTCCTACTCCTTAATGAACTTCTAGTATAATAAATAAAAAAAAAAATGTATATATAAAAAAAAATGTGCACCCAGTTAAAAATTTTTTACTCATATGATTTCATTATTTAATAAATTTTATTTATTATGAAAATAATAAACAAAAGCAAACAAATCAACCAGTTATTATAATTTACATAATACATATGTACTTGCAAATGAATATATGTACATATGCCAAAAAAAAAAACAAAAAAAAAATTCATCTAAAATAAAAAATATAAAAACTACAAAAAAACAAATCACTTGAATTCTTCATTTTTATCTTTTTAAGTAACTGTTTCTAAATTTTGGTTATTTGTAGTAATAATATAGTTTTTATTAACATTATGTATTATGTAGGTATATATATACATACCTCTTTAATGACAAAATTTTTTATTTTTAGTAATTTTATTCACTAAATGCCACTTACTATAGGGAATGTATCGGAAACGAAGCAGTATATGAGGGACGTGTATTTATGTGTCCTAAATAAAACACAAACTAACCACAAAACTTTTCGTGTCGTGCAAATGTCGTGCAAAGTCTATGTCAGTACGTAGATTACTGTTTTTTTTAAGCTTTAAATTTGACTTCAACTTGAAATATAATTACTCAACAGGGGCCCCTAGTATAAGTATAATGTAATAAGCTTACAAATAAAATTACTCATCTTTACAAAAGCTTTTAATTTGATACTAGAGTAAATACAAAGCTTGCTTATTCATAAAGCATTGTATAAATTTAATTTAGAATATATGGAAGTAATTTTAACAAGTCTTCATGAGTATAAATTAAAATAATAATTTCTTTATCTCTTCTATCCCCTTTCTTTCCATATTTTTCACACAACCGAAAATCTTTGTATCCAGATCTAGAAATGTAACATAGAAATCATCACAGTCAATATAGAATTAATATCTTTATTATAAATGGCGTATATTTTAGTGACCTCTCTTTTTTTTATTATATTATTATTTTTACTTAAGCTAAGCAAGAAAAATAATGAAATTATTTACACAAAATTTTTCAAACGACCATTTTGTGTTTTTATATTGTTTTTGTTGTTTTTTATTTTCATTTTGTGTATTAGCATTACATCTGGATATTTAATAAATGGTTCGACAAAACTTTTTTTTTTCGTTATTATTATAATATCCTATAAAAGAGTTTATGATGATGTCCTAGGGGGTAATCCGATGCTCGTTTATTATTAAAACTTTATATTATTAAAAAAAATAAAAATAGAATAATAAACATAAACAAAATAGCTATACTCAACGTATTCTTGTATTTCTATCGAATTCTTATACATATACTGTATATTTTTATATATTTATAAGAATTATTATTGAAGACTTTTATTTTAGTTATAACTAGCACTTTAAAACCACAGAATTACTATAAAAAAATTAAATTTCTGATAAAGAAAGAATATAAAATATTAAATTGGTTAAGTGAATAGTTTTAAATGCAAAAAAAAAAAAAAAAAACAAAATAAACAAGATCAATAACTAGAAAAAAACAATAAATATAATTATTATTAAAAGTGAGTTTGAAATTTTTTTGAATATCGATTGCTTTTAATCTTTATGCTACATTTGTATTTTGTAAGAGAAATATAATTTCTAACCAAACTACTTTGTGACACATGTAATGTAAAGCCATAAGATAAACACTAACACTGTATTAGAAGACTTCTAAGCAAACTATGTCCTATAACGTATTCAACACGAAGTCCGATATAAAATACATAACATTCGAATCACAAACAAAAAACACTGATCAACGACCGAAGGAGCTCGGGTTCAAACCCCGTGAGAACTGAAAAAAATTTCAAATGGTGAAAATTACTGAAAATATAATTTTCAATACAACCACATCGGTTCAAATATAGTTTAATAATTAATAAAGATATAATATACAACTAATAAAAAAATAATATAACAAAATATATAACCAAATAATTAATATAATTTGATAAAAAGGCCCACATTTCGAAAGGGAAAAGGACTTATAAAGCTGGCCTACAGATTTATGTGTAGGGATCAACTGTTAAAATAAATAAAACACTGTTCACATTATAAATTATTTAGAAGTGTCAATCTGTCAATCCCCAAAAACCTGTTTACATAGTAATTTGACCAGATATTTTCTATTACTCATGAACGTTATTCGCATTTCAGTATTTTCACTCATACAAACATCCGTGGTCTCTATGGTTGAGAATATGCATAGTATTTGTCCTTCACATTCACTAAAAACCAATAGCGTACTAGAAGTCTTATATCAAAAAAGAAAAACTAACATTTCGAAGCAGGGCTTGTCTCAACAAACAATTTTTATTAATTCGTATTTTAATTTTTTTCTCTCTTTTATCGCAGTGTCTGCTATTATTGTCAATTTTAATTTATATTTGTTCAGATCTCAAGAAGATTATTTTTTCGAAATTATTTCTTGTTCCTTGACAGTTACTCTTTACATCATTTTCCTCATTGAAATATTTTTGCCGGCTTGGATTAGAATTTGTAATTGTATATCTTGTTTGTATATCTTAATTAAACCCAATTAAAATTAAATTAATTTTCACACATTTATTACGAGATAAAATGTTTTTAGATTAAATTTTTGATTTCTATTGTTTTTTTTTTTAAGTTCAAGTTAGTGATAAAACTGAAAAATATTCAGATTGCGGTAGATGTCAGAAAAATTAAAGAAATGTAGATAATATTGCTTTTAAAATGCTTTAGCTCTCTTTCAGAGCCAGATGGTGTTTAACTTAAAATATCTAAAGTAAACTTTTTCATCACGTACCATCGACAACTTCACAAAATTTAATTCTTGCCCTAAAAAGAGAAATAATAACTTTAAATCCGTAGTTTGTCAGAATTTTATTGTAATCGGGTTTTAAATACGAACACACTCAATTAATTTTCATAACAGTTTTAATTTAGCGAATTTTCACTTAAGCAGTTTTATTTTACAAAGGTCTACAAATGAATGATTGTCATTTTTGTTTGTTTCATTTTCATCCAAACTGTACTTAATGCGTTTCATATTTAGACCCACGGATTATATTAGCCAGATTATAAAATCTGAGTTTTTTATTCACGTTTCCATCACTTTCCGTATTTTAAACTGCTCTCCGAAAATTTTAACAAAATTTAATCTCGACTAAAGAGATATTTTAATGATGTTTGGAATTGAAAATTTAACAAAACACCGCAAAAATGTATTTCATATTGAAAAATGTAATAGCCACACTGGGTACTTTATTGTCCTTTGAAGGTTAATAAATACTAACAGCATAAAGAGGGGAGGCTTTCAAACATGGAAAAAAATCATAAAACCAAAATTCTAGAAGAATACCCAAAAGAAAAAACAACAAAATTACGAAAAGGATTAGAACGTAAAATGTTTTCCTTTTGAAGATTACATTGGTCCTTTTAAACGGTTTTTCTTTGAATTATTTCTTTTTTTGTTATATTTTTCTTATTTTGTTATATATCCTTTTGTTGCTTTAAGACATTTCATTTTTTTTTTAAGTGTTTTCTTTTAATTACTTGCAACTGTCACTTCAACTCATTTAAAAAAAAAAAAACAAAAAATAAGGATCTTAATTTGTTTTCCTTTTAATGCCAATGTACACATCTGATGAATGAAGGAATTAAAAGTGGGATTTAAACTTCAAATTAAAAAAAAACACAAAATCAAAAAAAAAAATAAGAATTAAAATCGATTAATGAATTTGTTTCATTACAGGATATTAAATAAAAATATAAGAGTTATCACACTTTCTATCTTTGTTTCTATCAATTTCTCTTTCTCCTTAAAATATACAAAATTGTCAACTAATTTTATTGCAATTTTATATGATTAAAAATTTTTTTAAATATTTAATTTCATTTTTTACACTAGTTTTCAGCTTTTATTGTCTTCTGTTATTATTTCGGATTAGTGTCTTAAAGGATTAAAATAAAACTGTAAAAATGAACATGGTTATTTTAATTATTCATAATGTTTTTTAGTTTTTTTTATTTTTAGAAATATTTTTAAATTAATTTGGATTTACTAATCTGCTAAGATTTAATCAACTTAATATTTTTTGAAATAACATGAAAATTTTAAGTGTTCCAAATTTTTGTATGTTGATGATTCAATTAAATTTAATTTATTATTTCGGAAGTACTGGTTTTAATTTATTCCGAGCATATGAATACTCCCGCAAAATATCTACAAAATTGAGTTAGTGCTCCAACGATACGACGACGATTTACATCATTTATGAAGAGACATGAAATTTTTCTATTAGAGCACTATGTCATACTCGAACAAAATCTTTTGAAATAGCTAAGGACACAAGAGCAACATCACCAAATGGATTTAAGCTGATGTTTAGGTAAGGGCAAATCATAAGATAATCAGTTGAACGGTGGCTCGGAGACCATATTGACGATACTGATTTATATCATTACTATTAAGATATATACAAACTTTATTACATTCTTGTTATCTTGTTTCTATTGTTTTGGAAAGAATGGAAGTGATAGCAATATGTGTGTAGTTATTTTTTTTTTTTTTTTAATTTTTATTTCGAGTTCAAATGCGTTATGAGATTAAAATCTCGTTTGTAGGCTTTATAGTTTATACAAAAGCTTACTTACATTTGTATTAATTATTAATTAAAATTTATAAATTCATTTTTATATTACTTCTATAACCACGTAACAATTTTATCGCTATAAGACTCGTGCGCACTCTTATAACACTATTATAAACACTCTTATAGCAGTATTAGTGTTAATTTGAGTGCTCCGCAATTGCGTGAAAGGTTATAAATACGTTATAGAACTAAAATGGGGAATCCTATAAGGCACCGGAGCTGTAATATTGTTATAGGATTAGTATACATGAATTAGTGTATATGTTTTTATTTTGAAATGATATTCATTTGAAATAATTTATGTTATGTGAGAGTGAGAAAGGTATTATTTTTTATTTTCAAATAATAATTTTATGGAGTTTCTATTTATTTCCTGAGAAAAGGAGATAGTTATTAGTTAATAATATAAAAAATGTCTAACTAATAAATAATAAGTTTCGGTCAAAAATAATTGTATTAATATTTATAATTATTGTGAACAAAATACAAAATTTGGCTGGGAATAAAATTTCATTGACATTTATTATAAAAATACTTCGAAAAAATATATTGCCCTTCAAAAATAACCAATTTTTAAATAAATAAAAGAAAATATATTTTTAAATTGCATCTTTAAAATATTTTATAATGTATGTTAATTAATGCATAACACATCAAATTTGAAATTTAAATAATTATTCTTTTAAGTAAAAATAATGTTTTTGCGAGAAGAATGCAAAATAAAACTTTTTAGTTTTTGTTTATTTAAAAAAAATTTACCATGTTTGTAAAAAATAATGGCCGTCGAAAAATATTTATTTAAAAGCTACTGTAAGTTTTTTAGTAACATTATAGGAATACAGTAAAATAATAACACTACTACTGCTATTCTAGCAATTCTATTCTTATAACAACACTTTAACTCTTAATATAGGATTACGCACTTTTAGATTTATAAAAACATTACTGTAGCACTTGTAGAAAATCCGATTATAACAACTTCTGCAATTTCTGTAAGAACATTCTAATAGCCATATTAATCACGTTGTTCCCATAAAAACATCATTATAACACCTTTAGTGCTTATCGGGAGTCATATAGAAGTCTTGTAGTACTAATTTTGTTTTTATAACAATAAAATAGTAATTAATAATTAAAAAACAAAACTAAAATATGTGATTGTTAAATATTATAAAAAGTTTAATTATAAATAGGCGTAAGTAAAAGTGGAAGAAAGGTAAAAAAAAATAATAAGTGATAAGTTAATATTAGTTATGTTTAATACATTTCAATTTCATATGAATTTAAATAAGATTTTAAAAGTTTATTCTTTAGATTAGTAATATTTAATATTTTTAACGAATTATCAATTTTATTATATAATTTAATTGCCACATATAAAGTTGTTTGCAGACCATATTGCGATGTTCTTTTGCGATTTAGTTGAAAGAAATTTTGATTCCTGGTGTTAAACTGGTGATATTAATTTGTTTTGCTCAATGAAATAGTAGAGTGAATAGTTTCCATATTTATGTTATTTAGTATGAAAGAAATTTAAGTTATCTTTTATTTTGTTACTACTGCTGCCATCTATTCAAAAATATATAATTACCTTATTTCACTTTTGAACTGAGTACCATCAGAAATTTGTTTTTCAAAACAGAAATGTAATATTTTTCCTTCAGTATTCTTTGAGTTTTTGTTACTTTTTTTTTACATGCATTAAAAATTATTCTGCAACATCAGTTTTAAACTAGAAACTATACTAAAATTCATTAGAGCCTATAAAAACACAAAAGATTAACAACCGTGTAAGAACTTTAAACTTAAGTAAAAATCTAAAGAATTGCATTCACAAAAAAATTACAAAATCGTTTGTAGTCGAATGAATAATTTTTGATTTAATTAATTTTGATTAATTAATTTAATTATTTTTAAAAAATAGTATTTCGGATATAGAATTGATCCCCATTTCAAAAACATGAAATGATGATAAAAATTAAATTGCAGAAAAATAGTAACAAAAGTTCTAATTTATAGAAGTGAACTCGAACTACGAAAGTTTGGTTCAGTAATTTTTAGTTAACAAAAGAAAAACATAAGAGCTCAAAGATCTTTACACAAAGTGGTAATTTTGCTTCATAAAGGTAAATGTTTTAAGTATTTTCTAATATTAACGATTTTAATCGCAAAATTTTTGATTATTTTCTATTTACTCCATCTATGTAAACATACCCTGCAACATGGCAGCAAAATTAAACATATCGCACATTTTTTGTTCGCTTAATGTTCATATGAAAAATTTAAATTGTACATATCTCATAAAATGATAATCAGATTTAAAAATAAAAAAGAATAAAAATATGCACCATGGGTATTGCATATTTATTATTTTCAAAATTTGTAACTTTAAATTTTAAAAATGCATGATTACGGAAATATAAATAAAAGTAAATCCATCCGGACAAATTGTAATTTATTAATGGTCAAACTTTATTTTTCAATCTTCTCGATACATTCACTTAGATGTATGGAATAAAATAGTTGTCAGCCAACGATATAATTATTATTAATTTCGATACTACGCTGTTCTATCGATTTAATTGGTTTTCGTCTAGAATAAAATAAGCTTGAATAATATAATTACTAAAAATTAATTAAATTATTAAATTAATTTAAACTTTTAAGCTATTAAAGCTTCCATACTCAACAAACTTTAAACTATTAAATATGTATTTTTGAATCTCTAATCTCACATTACTTAATGCACTCTTTATTTAATTTTTTTTCTAGATAATGTACTTTATAATATTTAAAAACATTTTAAAAACAATTTTTTGAAGTTAAAAAAAAATAATTTGAATTTATTAATTTCTCTTTTATTATTAAATATTTTATTTGAAAAATAAAAATCATCTTTCACCAAACTATTAATGCAGCGGAATCCACCATTCCACCTACGTTATATTACTACAACACAACACAACTGCATTTGTAAAACAAAAAAAAACAGTAAAATTAAAGCTCCTAATCTCTTTGTAGCCATAATATAGTCTTTATTTAAAGCGATTCTCTATCTATTTTGCACCCATATTCTCTAGAGAAATACTCATTTCTCATCATTATACAAATACCAGAAAAAAAACAAAACGAAAAAAAATATGCTCATAAGTTTTTGTTTTGGCAATTTTTTTTTCTTCTTTAAAATAGTTTTGTATATTCTTTTAAAGTGTTTTTATTTTATTTTAAATTAAGAAAAATAAATAGGAAAGAAAGCATGAAATAGGAACAAAATCAAAAAAAAAATAACCAAAATTAACAATTCAGTGTTGAATTAAAAAACAGACCATTATTTTGTAAAATATTTTTGATTTATAAAATAGTTACTCCTTATTCAAAAAAAATTATCCGAAAGAAAACTTTTAAGCAGAAACAATAAAATTCTCTTAAGACACCATTCCTGGCTTAATGACATTCGGATTATTTACAAAATCTCAAATCTTGATTTTGCAATAAGGAAATAAAACTTAAAGAAATAAAATAACAAAAAAAAAGTATTATTAAACTTTGAAAAGTGTAAAACACTATATTTTCTTCACAGAAAACCAAATCTAGACTTCAAATAAATTTCTAGGGTGAATCATAATTAATTAATTTGTAAATGAAAAAAATTCGGAAGAATTTCCAGAGCCATTTTTTAACCGATTTTCATTATCTATTTTTTTCAAATGAACAGAAATCGTAGCAAAAGTAAATATTTTTGCAAAATTTTTGAATTTTTAAATAGAAATTTATCCCAATGCAAAACAAAAGTAAAATAGAAGCAACCCGTTTAATATACCTACATTTTCATAATCCAAATAAGTCCACCGAAATGTAAATGTCTCACTATATTATTAGAAATGAAGTAATGAAGAAATTGAATATGTCAATTATTGCCCAAGAATAAAAAAGTAACATTTTATTGTTATAAAAACAAAATTAGTGCTATAAGACTCCTATATGACTCCCGATAAACATTAAAAGTGTTATAATGATGTTTTTATGGGAATAATGTGATTAATATTACTATAAGAATATTCTTATACCAATTGCGAGAGTTGTTATAATGGGATTTTTAGCAAGTGTTACAGCAATGTTGTTATAACTCTATAAGTGCGTAATCCTATATCAAGAGACAAAGTGTTTTTATAAGAATAGAATTGCTAGAATAGCAGTGGTAGTGTTAATAACAACAATAAAATGTGCCAGGTACCACAGTTTATAACTACTACTTTGCGTAATATTTATTTTATATTTTCATGTCGTTTGTTTAATAAATTGCCGCATAAATAAGAAAACTCAGATTACTAAATATTTGTTTGTTAAAAAAGTAAAGTCATAGTTATTATTGAATCCCTTTTGATGTACTTAGTTAAAATTCTCAATTCCTGTTATAATACTTCATTTATTTATATATTTTTATTTTCCCTTTGCACTCATTATTTACCGAGCTCAGATCAAGGAGTTTTTTTCTATCAAAAGTAAGAATTTTTTAAATTTTTAAATTTTTTAGCAAATTTTAACGTAATTTTGGCATTGCTAAAATTGTTTATTATTACAAAAATTATTTATTTATATATTTTTATTTTCCCTTTGCACTCATTATTTACCGAGCTCAGATCAAGGAGTTTTTTTCTATTAAAAATAAGAATTTTTTAAATTTTTAAATTTTTTAGCAAATTTTAACGTAATTTTGTCATTGCTAAAATTGTTTATTATTACAAAAATTATTTTGTTTCTGTAATATAAATTTAAATTATTTTTTTTTAATGTAGTATATATTTGTGATTACCCCAAATAATAGAAAATAGTATTTTATTTGTAAGGAAAATTAACTTTTAAAAGAATAACAAGGTGACTCGATTCTATTTGCTAAATTAAATAAAGAGTCTTCCTATATTTTTCTCTTAAGTATGTAATTTTTAAATTCAGTGTAATTTATTTTTACTGTAAAGCGTAAAATATGAAATGAAAAATAAATTATAAGTAAAAAAAATAAATAAAAATTATTATTTTACTGTATTCCTATAATGTGACTAATAAACTTACTATAGCTTTTGAATAAATATTTAAAAAAAAATATTTTTCGACAACCATTATTTTCTACAAACATGGATGAAAAAAAATTGTTTTTAAATAAACAAAAAATTCTTTTCGCAAAAGTATCATTTTTGCTTAAAAGAATAATTATTTAAATTTCAAATTTGATGTTATGCATTAATTAACGTACATTATTTAACATTTTAAAGTTGCAAATTTTACCTTTTGGTCACAATAATTATAAATATTAATACAATTATTCTTAACCGCAAAATATTATCTATTTATTAGAAAGACATTTTTTATATTTTAAATCATTTTACATACAAATATAAAAATATGTAATTAATATCTACATCACTTTCTCATGAAATAAATATTATAAACTCCATAAAATTATTATTTTAAAATAAAAATAAAACCTTTCTCACTCTCGCACAACATAAATTATTTCAAATAAATTTCATTTCAAAATTAAAACATATACACTAATACATAATGTATACTAATAATCCTATAACAATATTGCAGGAATTGCTCCAGTACTTTATAGGATTCTTCATTTTAGTGCTATAACGTATTTTTAACGTTTCGCAACAATAATTGCGGAGCACTCAAATTAACACTAATTCTTATCGAAGTATTAGTGTATAATAGGGCTTATAATAGTGTTATAAAAGTGCGCAAGGGTCTTAAAGCAATAAAATTTTTATGTGGGTAAAAAAGAAACAAAAATGATTATTTCAATAAATTGTTTCCGAAAAATAAATACTAGGTCTTAATTAAATTTAATTACGCCAGTATTATGACGAAGGTAACATATTATTGCCGAAATATCGATATTTGTAAAAATAGACAAATAAAGATTTTAGTAAAATAAAACGAATTATGCGTTTTTCTTTCTTAATTTTAATTATGATGTTGTTTGAATGTGCAAACACACTAAAAGGGGGATATGATTCCATAATCGTGAGGTACGGATTATGAACGAATTTCCACAACGTTTTCTTTGCAAACTAAATATTTCAATTGTGTAGATATGGGCAGAGAGTCAAACCGAACCGAAAACCGAAAAAAACCACTAAATTTTATGAACCGAAAACCGAAACAGAATCGAAATAATAAAATACAAGTGAACCGTAACCGTAATCTGAGAAGTATCTTTTATCGGTTAATTTCGTTCTTTTTCGGAAACTAGTGTAAAATTTCTGAAAAAAAAATTGCGAAAATTTGATGAAAAACAGAATTCTATGCATTGCCCTTTTGAATAAAATTGCTAATAGGGAAAATTTTTCTGAAAAAAAATATATATATTTTCTAAAGGTTTCCTAATTTCATTGTCTTTTTCATGTCATTGTCATATGTCATATCGTGTTTTAATGTCAATTCAAATTTCAAATTATAATAATTTCAAATTGTTCAGCAACTATCAGGAAAAAAAATTAACAATATAAGCTATAAGGTGAAAACTTCAACAAAGTAATAATAATAAAATGCTATGCCAGCAACGCAAGTTAGTGTGGAACGAAACTTTTCATCATTAAAAATGATTCTAAGTGAAAGAAGAACAAATTTAAATCAAAATAATTTGTAAAACATTTTGATGTGCAAATTAAATAATCATTTTTAATATTATAAAATACAGTATTTTATTTTATATTGTTATTTTCTCCATTTTATTTTTTTTTTTGTTATAAATGAACTGATACACTGATATTATTATTTTTATTTGTTATGTTTTTATTTTACTTTGAGTTTCACAATAAAACTGAGCTTTTAATAATATTAAATGTATACTCAGTTTTTTATTAATGTTTTTTTTTTTAGTAAAATGATATTTTTTGTAACATTTTTCTATAAATATAACAAAAAAAACTGGTTTTAAACCGGTTTTTAAACCGAAACGCAACCAGAACGATAAGAATATTTAAAACCGGAGTTGAACCGAAACAAAAAAAAAATAAGGAATGTAACCATAAACCGGTACGTAAAAAATTTCGATTTGACTCTCTGGAAATGGGTATCAACGGCTTCTCTTGTTTATCTGATGATATTAAGATTTTATTTGCAGGTCTAATTTCTAGATTTCTAATTTACCAACAATATAGCAATTAGAAATAAGCTGACTTGTTATACTTCAAAGTATTAATTTATATTTTTCATCAACTCAAATTTTGAAATTGACATTCGCTACTGAAAGACTTACTATAAATTCATTTTGTTTCGCTAACAGTATTTTAAGAAATTTCTTCTCATCAAATATAAAAATAATCTGCTAAAAAAAACTATATTTATTGTATATATATTTCTAACAAAAATAAAAACACCATTAAAAATCAAAGTGCATAGATGTCGAAATCCAATTTGGAAATTTTTTTACCAGTAACTTTTAAAGTGTACAAAGCAACAAAGTATAAAAAAAAAACTGTATTATTATTATAGTTAATCGTAAAATAAAATAAAAATAACAACAAGAACAAACCAAAAATAGAAATTGCAATTTTCAAGTAGGTATACGAGTTTTCCATAAGGACAAGGTAATCGTCTCCTATAGGATTTTCTAAAACGATATTATAATTTTGATTTTATTTCATTTTATTCCACCATTTTTAAGCGCTTCTTTTCCAGTTTTTAACATCTAGCAGAGTATATAATAAAATTGCATTATTTTTCCAAATTTCAATACACATATTTTAACACGAATTATAATAAATGAATTTAATTTAACAGATGATATAAATATTTTTCGTATTTTCTTTCTTTCGTTTATAATACCCAAAAATAGAAAAATTTCGTAAAAACAAATTATGTCACTATGATTTACTAGAAATTTATTATTTAAAATAAATATATTCTCCATCAAACCCTACTTTACTTGAGTGAAGTAGGGTTTGATGGGGAATATATTTATCTGGCAATCGAGTCATTGAACCCTTTATTATATATAGTGGTGGGTGAATCATCGTTTTATATGCCATGATCAATTCTAAAATAATTTTTTTTTATTTCTTACGGAGGCTTTCATCTCCACCCGTCAATTTAGTCGACGCTTTTGATAAAAGCCAATAGGTTTGAAGGTTTTATCCTGCAGAAGTTTTCTGAAACTACGTAGTGCGGTCACGGTAACGGACGATTACGGTCCATAAATATTTCCCGCCAATGATCTAACTACCTCATCAGCCCTCTTTTAAGGCAGTCTGAATGTCTCGACTCGACTCTTTTGATAAAGGCTAATAGGTTTGTGGGTTCCATCCTGCAGAAGCTTTCTGATGTTATGTAGTTCGTTTCCAATAACCTGAGTCTCAGCCTTGAGAGAGCTAGGCACTCTTCTACAACATGTGTAAAGGTTTCTTCCTCTTCCAGACAGGGTCTGCAGGTTGGGTCGACACTTAGTGCTAGTCTACACATGCATGTGCTTATTCATGTGGTTATGACCAGTAAGTATGCCCACCATCTTCCTATACGGTGTACTCTATTGAGAGTTGGTTATTTTGGTGTTAGTTCTTTTTACATATATTTTGGAGACTCGGTGGCCTTCAACACGCTCCCAGAATGTTTGCTTCCCTCTTCAGGGGAAGGGTGGATGCTGTAGGTGTGGTTCTAAAAGCACTTGTTGCACAGAGACACGCAAGTCTTTGTACTGCTTTTAGTTTTTTTTATGGAATTTGCTGTGAATGTTCTCGAAACTCATGCAATGAACCCATAGTTAACAATAGGCCTGATGCACACTTTGTATAGTCTTAAGGCTATTCTAGGTGTTAGACCCCAGTTGTTGCCAAAGGCCCTTCTGCATTGCCATAAGACTTTCACAGCATTAGCACATTTCATCTCGATACGTTTCGCCCAGTTGAGCTTCTTATCAAGTATGATCCCTAGATATTTTACTTCGTCTCGAAGTTCTGGGTTATTTTCTCCAATGAGGAGTCGCTTTCTATTGGTAAAGGCAACTAAATGTGTTTTGCTAGGATTTACGATGAACCCATCGTCTGACACCATTCGATGGTTAAGGTAAGGGCATTTTGCATTTGTGTGCATAGACGCCTCATATATCCTCCTCTTAGAAGAATACAACATCATCGGCAAATCGGTGTGTGTTGACTCCTTCCTCGTTCAGTATACTTAGGAGTTCGTCTACCAACATGTTCCATAGTAAAGCCGATAGAACACCTCCTTGTGGGCATCCCCTAATCGCCTTCACCTGAACTGTAGTAGTTTCATCTACCTGGATGAACAAATTACATTGTTCCAACATCTTTTCTATCCATCTCAGTAGTGTTTTGTTTACTCCATGCTTTCTTGCTTCATCTAGAAGTGACTTAAGAGTTGCTTTATCAAAGGCCCCTTCAATGTCCAAGAATGCCCCGAGTGTTATCTCTTTCTTCACGATAGCCTCCTCTATACGCGAGACCACTTCTTCAAGAACTGAGTCAGTAGACTTACCTGCCTGATAGGCATGTTGATTACGGTTCAGAATTATCCTGATCAAACACACATCTCTAATATACTTGTGCAAGGAGAGACTGATAGGTCTGAAGTTAGTAGGGAGTGTATAGTTTGTCCTGGTTAAGGGATGAAAGCGACCCTTACTGATTCCCATACCTTTAGAATATATCCAAAAGCTATGCAGGCTATGAAGGTTCTTGAGAGCCATTTGTTTATGCTGTTCCTGCACTTTTGAAGCATAATAGGTCAGATTCCATCCGGTCAAGGAGCTTTATATGGTTCAAAAGAGTTGATACCCCAGTCTAAGACATCAGGCCATATTATCATTTTTGCCATAGACCAATCCGAACGGTTTGCTATGGTGACTTCCTGGATAGTATCCTCTAGAGGCGAGTCTTCGAGTCTACTTCCCGGAAATTATGTTCGAAAAAGGACTCTATATGTTTCTTTTTTCGTGCCGTGTAAGACCCTTTTGATGTTTGCAGATTGTGTAACTTTGCTACCGGATCTCTTTTCAGGGCCTTAAGCAAATCCGTTCCATCTGCAATATCTTCGATTCTTTCACAGAACTTTTCAAAGGAGTGTTTCTTTGATTTCCGAATCAATCCTTTATTTATTCTCTTCTAGATTCGCTATAGGATTTCCAATCATCTTCTTCATGAGTTTTTAATGCTCTATTCAGAAGTTTTATGGCCTTCCGTTTTAGCTTCTCTAGATCTTTGTTCCACCAAGCAGTTTTTGTTTCTTTCGGTTTTCTGGTGACTGGGCTGGTTTTTTGGTGAAGAGGCCTCAAAAGCCTCCGCTAAAGGATTTGTTAGTTTTTCAGTCGATTTGTCTATTACAGAGACTTTCGAGATCCTTATTCAATCTGCATCCTTAGACACCAGGTCCTGAAACTCTTGCCAGTTGGTTCTTTTAATGTCTTTAAAGACCGAGATCTTATTGGGATCAGTCTCTAAGGAGAAATCAATGTATCTATGACCACTCATAGAGAGAGCTTGACTGTTACTGAAGACTCTAATGACTTTGTTAGACCACCTTTGCTCTTTTATTATATTCACTGTTGCGTTTATAGCAAAGAATTCAAACTGGAAGGCTGTGCAATGTTTGCCAGGAGGAAACGGGAGTTCAACTTGTTCTTTTTAAAAAAACATTCCAACTTCCGCGCATAGATCTGTAAACGACCAGTCAGTGAAAATGTTCGAGTTGTTTGAAGACCTAGACTGATCATTAAAACGATGTAAAAGTCGGCATGTGAAAAAGAAATCTACTTGCTTTCCTATTTAAATGGTGCAACTTGACCCATGGGTATCTGTTCCACTGATGAAATCTCAATCTCTGATAGCTCAATTGTTCTGCTAATCAAAATGTGTTATAATACATGAGGTATTGGTTCGATTGAAGCTTCAGCCTACTACTGTTAAGTGCACCATTAGAATAATTCCAAAACTATTCTCACAGCATAAATTTAATATATTTTTGCAACTAGTCGCATATTGTTTTGTCTCCGCTGGACATTTAAAGATATTAATATATCAAACCTCGTTGATCTTTAAATGGCAAAATTTTTTGAGCAGAAATTTTCCTTCAAAAAATTGCATTTGGTTATCAATTCATTGGGTTACCCACAGAAATAAAGCGAGGAGTGAGTTTTACTATTCGAAAACAATAATATATATTTTATTTAAAACAAAAATATAGAAGGAAAATCCAAAAATGATATAAAATCCTTTTACTCCATTACACTAATGCCTGATTAGTTACCAATTCCCAAACATTTAATCTAACTTAAACAAAAATAAATCAACTTTCATTTTAAATTCTAAACCCTATGAAATTCTAAAATTCTACAATATAAGAGATATAATATCTATATCTATTATTACATTTATAGTATTTACTCATAATTTCTCCTTATACATGAAGCTCTTATAGTTGACTAAGCCAACCATAATTTCTCATTTTCCTTGTGAAAATATTCGTTTTCGCGATCTGTTAATTTTGTTGATATTCTTGTGTATATACAAACAAACACACAGCAGGCAAACACGAATTTGAAATTAAAGAATTTAAAAAAAAAAATAAAATTAAATAAATAAAAAAATTCATAGTCAAAAAAAAATGACTAAAACAACACATTTTGTATACACAGAGTCATGTATTATTATTTGGGGAAGTAAATATAATACACACATACATATTATCTACATTTACTTAAAATATTTTTATTGTACATACATAGCTAGGTACTATGAAAAAAAAACACCATCAGCAACAAATGAGCTTAGTAGCTTTTAGTGTTATCCTTTTGTCATTTAAAGGATTTTGTGTGTGTGTGTGTGTGTGTATTGTAGTTTTTCTTTTTTTGTTTTTTGAATTGCTGGTATTTAAAAACGATACTTACATTTTTAAAGTGAAAATAATATTTAAAGGGATTTCGAGAAAAGAAAATCATCATTTATGAGTTATAAATTTAATTATATAAGTGTTAAAGTTGAAATTATTTAATAAAATATGATTTTTCTTTCAGGATATTTTAAGGATTATAGAATGAAATATTTTTATTTTCAAATTAAATATAATTTGAAAATTATTTGAATTTAGTTTTTTTTTTATTCTTAATATTATTCCATAAAAGAAGTGGAGGAATTACCGGTATTCTAATGAAATTGCAAAATAATTAATAAAAATCTCTTTCAATTGATGAGATTTTCAAGCGTGTGAACTTTTTCCATAGAAATTTACTAATAAGATTTATATTATTATACTTTAAAGTTCTAAATTTAGTAATTAGAATTTTCATCAAAGTGGATATAAAAGTACTTTATAATGTAAAATTAATGAAAATAAAGTATCTTCATCATATGTGCTTGATCCCTTGATTCCATAATCGCCTTAATATATTATAGCCATCAAAAGTCAATTTTTTTTTTCGTGGATTGGTGGGAGCCCCGTAGCTTCCATTGTGTGCCAGATTTTTACTGAATAAACCACACCGCTCCCATTAAAACTAGTCCGACGGACTAACCATTGATTTATTTCTATTGTTATTTTCTTAAAGAAAAAGTTTACGAAATTCTATCGTATTAAATCTAGTGGCTCAGTTCTATTAAGCCTTCTGATATCATTTTGGTTATTTAGTAGCTTAGTGGCCTCAACGTTAACATGACCCTCCAGACAAGCTATATGCTTTGTTGCATATCTTTTTATTTCATTTTCTATGCAAGGAATTTTTAAATCTCTGTGCAAGTCACTGTTGTGAACATACCAAGGGGCATTTACCATGTTGCGCAAGACTTTATTTTGGAATTTTTGTATACCAAGTACATGTGTTCGTTTGGCACATCCCCATATTTGTATGCCGTACAACCATATCGGTTTGAGTATCTGATTATATAACAAAATCTTGTTATGTATAGGTAATTTAGAATTTCGACCTAAGAGCCGGGACATTTCTCTATATTTATTATCAAGCTCAATTTTTTTCTTTTTGACACGCTTTCCATCTAAATTTGACATCTAATGTCATTCCTAGGTATTTAGCATTTCTTTCTTGAGGTATATTTACCCCATTCAGATTTACCGATGTTTGATTTTCTAATTTTTATTTGTAAAATTTACATGTACTGATTTTAACTCATTGAGTTTAATTTTCCATTTTTTTGTCCAGCGGTATAGCTTGTCGCTTGCTCTTTGCAATTTATTTGTAGCCTCGTCAATATTTGATCCTACTGCCATCAACGCAGTATCGTCAGCGAATGTAGCTACAGTTATATTTTCCTTTTGTGGTAAATCATTGGTGTAGAGCAAATACAGTATGGGACCCAGAATACTTCCTTGAGGCACACCCATTTTAATATCTCTAATAGTAGAATACTCTTCGTCTTGTTTTATTCTGAATAGTCTGTTTTCTAGATATGATGAGAGTATATCTACGTATTGTTTAGCTAAGATATTATTTAGTTTATTTATTAAGCCTCGATGCCATACTTTATCAAAAGCTTGAGCTACATCTAGAAATATGGTAGAACATACTTGCTTTTCTTCTAAAGCTTTTTCTATTATGTCTGTTATTCTATGTATTTGATCAATTGTTCAGTGCTTAGATCTAAAGCCAAATTGATAATTTGGAATCAGATTACTATTTTCTATGATCGGACTCATTCGAATCAATAGTAGTTTTTCAAATAATTTTGAAATTATTGGTAGTAGTGATATTGGTCTGTAGGATTTGACCTCATTTATGGGTTTACCTGGCTTTGGTATCATAATTATCTCTGCTATTTTCCACATATTCGGCACATACCTTAATCTTAAGCAGCGTTTATGATGTGTGTTATCAAAAGTCAATGACAAATAAAAACGTCATCACTTCCATTTAATTCGATATCGCACAACTATTTGTATTTAATATTCCCTTAAGGATTTCACCTTTTATAGTATATATCCTACAATTTGTGGCAGGAATTTGTAAGGAATACCCAATTTTCAGGACAATGATGAATAAAAAAACGGTTAAGAAAAAATGATCCCAAACAAACGTGTGAGTTCGAACATTAATTTATAAATTTAATTTCTGTTTTATTTAATGTATATAAGTGCATAATTATTCTCTGGCTCTATCTTATAACTATACATAGTTCTAACTAGGATAACGATGGGTAAAAAAAAAATTTCTTCACCATACTTTATTGTTTACATTCTATACTAAATGGTAAAATTTTACACATTATAAAAATTTAGGACAGTATTTAAACTTCCAAATCAAAAAACTAATTAGAAGCTACGTAAAAACATTTGTTACGATAAGTTAGCCACTTAGAATTCTAAAATATATACATACATACTTGATATCTAAATTTCAAAAAAATATTGAAATTAAACTTATTCGGATACATTCGAATCCTGTGAAGTGAAAACTGTGTAAATTGATGATGATCATATAGTCTACTCAGCTCCTCACATCTGCTTGAATATGAGTTCTTATTCTGCCATTCTCAACAAATTTACGTTTCTGACACATACTGATATTAGGCCAGATGCAAATTTTTTGTTAATTAATACCTTTAAAATATGTACAATGGTACAAAAAATATAGTTGTAGAGTATATGTTAAAGATTCGCTAAATGCGTTAAAGATCAAATAATTTTTTTTTTTTTGGAGCAAATATTATTTATTTAATTATAATATCGTCTAACTAAATCTCGATTTTTATTTGTGATGAATATTGTTATACTTAAATTCTTCGTTAAAAATTTCGAGCAAAGTTTCAATTATAGTTTCTATAGGATGTATTTATTAGAATTGGTTATATAAACTGAAGATATTCAAATTAATTTTTATATTTCGTTCTATTGTTATATTTCAATCTTACATTTGCTTCTGAATATCCTATTCAATACTTAGACGGTTGTTATTCCACATTTTGTTTACTCAATTTCTTTTGGATTTTATTTTTATTTTATTTTTTTTTTTTTTAATTTTGCTACTTCACTCTTTCCTTTACACAATGGCAAGGATTTTAAAGTGTTGAATTTAATGAATTCATCAACTTATAGGTTTTCTCATTGCAACCGGTTTTTAGTCTATTGTTTTTTTTTCTTCTTCTTTATTCTTTATATTTAATTCTCCTTTACTTGATTTCCGTTACAATATTTTCTTTTTTATTTTTCCAACATTAGCTACAAGGAAAATTATAGGATTTTATTGTTTATGTGTTTATTTTTATTGTTTTTTTTTTTTTTTTTATTTTGTTTTGTTCTATAATTTAAGGGAAACAGTTTGTGCACCAAAAGGTAATGATGGAAAATTATTTTCATATATGTATAATGTAAACAAATATAAAAAAAAAATTTATTTGAATAAAATTATCCTGAAAATTACAAAACGAAAACAAACAAACAAACAAAAATATTATATATAGAAATATTATGTATAGAAAAGAAAATTACTTTTATAATGTGTGATTTGTCTAGACATTTTGATGTGATTTGTGTGACAAATGCATTACATATATATTATTATACATACAAACAAATGCACACATACAGAAAGGGTCTCCAACCGTTTTTTTATAATCGTTTGATATACTCATAATATACTACGTCTCACTCTCACAGTTTAATAGAACTTATTGTATAATGTTACGTTCTAGATTCAATATAAATGTGAATGGTTGGTTGATTTCCAACAGAGGTAACAATAGATTTATTTCTTAAGTATTATTTTTTTGTTCTTTCTTATTTTCATATGGTGAATAATTATTTTGGACAAATGGGAGACCAGCTAGATAATTTCTTTTGTTTTTGTTCTTATTATTATGTTTTTACCCCAGTAAATTTTAATTTTATATTCTAAACCTACATAATATGCTATAATAAAAATTATTTACATACATTTTCAATAAAACGATTGTATAAAATTAATTGGTTTTATTATAAATTTCTTTGATTGCAATCGATTTCAATTATTTTATTTTATTTTGAAAAATGTACAATTAATTGGAAGCCATTTATTCACTTGTGCATGTGGTGCAATACAGAAAATTTTGATTCTTCGTTTACTTACTAACCATCTTTCTTATATTTTCAGTTATTTCATTTTTTCCAACTAGATTTCGGAATGTTTTTTTCTGTTAAGATATATTTTATCCCGTCAGCAACAATCTTTACCTTCAAACTTGGGCTGCGTTTACTGGAATTTGCTTAATAATTTTCTACTATTCCTTTAATTTTTATTTCCTAAATTTTTTCAACTTTGTGAAGTATTTTTATTTTTATTTGATAGGTCTTCTGTTATATTTTCCCAATCAATACCAGTAACATTTTCAGGATGATCTTTTACTTGAAATCCTGTAATTAGTAGTGGCTTTGAAATACAAATTTCGTTTAGAAAATTTGAAATTACTGATTTTCTATCGTGTTGCAATTGAAAGAAAACGTAAAATATTTTAAGTAAATAATTCACCAAATACATTTAGTAACCCTTTTAGTGATGATAATGGTGGGTCATTAAAAACTTACTATATGGGTAGATTTATAGAATTAATTCCAAAGTATGTGGATATAAAATATTTTAATCATCGTTTCCACTTTGACTTCATGGGACTAAAAGCTCTTTAGTCTTTTGTCCGAAATTTGATATTATAAAGGCCTTTTCTGTTATGAACTGCACATAAACTACATTGCAACAATCATATGACACAAAATTCATTAGCAAAACAAAGTCAGCTACGCATTATCAAATTTCATACTACAAGAAAATTTTTCTCTTCCCATTTTTGTTCCTTAGAGCTATGTTTTTTAGAGATAGATTTGTTTAAATTTCTAAAATGGCTGAGGGTGAAGTACAAGATATTATCAAAATAAATTGCTACATTTTTATTGTAGATATTATTTATTTCGTTTAACAAATTTTCAATAAAATTAATTTTAACTAAATTTTAAAATGCGTGTTTATAAAACGTCATCAAATTATTGTAATGTGAGCGTCATAAACTAAAATCATATGATAAGTCAGCCATATATAATGTGTAATTGTCACGTCACACTGAGCTTATGAAAAATTCTTAAGTTCTTTTTGGAAGTTTTAATCGATAAATAATATCAAATCAAAGGTGAATCGTGAATTGAACCATATAAGTCATAAAATTTAGTTTTTATCCGATTTGAATGAAATTTCATATACTGACTTATCAAAAACATAAAAAATCATATATGTCCTAAGTAATTCAATAAGTCCTAAATTCAATAAAAAAACGGTTAAGAAAAAATGATCCCAAACAAACGTGTGAGTTCGAACATTAATTAATAAATTTAATTTCTGTTTTATTTAATGTATATAAGTGCATAATTATTCTCTGGCTCTATCTTATAACTATACATAGTTCTAACTAGGATAACGATGGGTAAAAAAAAAATTTCTTCACCATACTTTATTGTTTACATTCTATACTAAACGGTAAAATTTTGCACATTATTAAAATTTAGGGCAGTATTTAAACTTCCAAAACAAAAAAACTAAACTGAAAGTACGAAGTTTTGAATGCAGATTTTGAAGATAGGCATGTAGCAGCGCCGTTTCATTCTTCATCTGCATGAAATACTTTATAATCACTTAGTATTAAGTTACAGCGTAATCTTAATGGAAACTGCCTTGCATAACATAATCTAACTTGATAATATTTCATTTTAAATTAAAACTTTTGAAATTTTGCAACAATTAAAAAAAAAAAAAATTATTTTTTGTTCTAGAAAACTTATATAAAAGCTTTTTATTAAAATTTTAAATTAAACAAAAAAAAAAAATTATTTCCATACATAAGATGTAAAGCAAATAATTTTTTTTTCCTTCTTTTGAATAAAAGAAATGAACGTAATATATGTGTATATTATGTAAAAGAGAGATCATCCCTTTTTCTAATTATGAAATTAATTTCTCTTTCTTAAAAGAAAATTATTAAAAGATTCAGGTAATCATAATCAGCAGACCATTCTTATGTGCTAATTAAAAACTCAAATGAACTCTCTATTATTAAATATACATATACATACATAATATTATATATATATAACTTTCAAAGGGTTAAATACAATTACAAGACTCTGATGTTTACCCATGTAATATGTGAATTTTTATTTAAAACTATATCTACGTAGAAATATATTTAATATAAATATATATATATATATATATATATATATACATATACAATATGATTTTAAATTTTAATTAGTTCCATATTTGTTTAACACAATCGTAATCGGTGTAAGTGCTTATGGTATTGCCAAATTACTTCCATAACTATTACAATATTTGACAAAATATGTTAAAATGGATGCAAACTTGTTATACTGAATTATTCTCATTGTTATTAATTAAGTTTCTACTATAGAAGGTTTCAGAATTTCTCGTTACAAAATTAGTTTCAAATTATGAAGCTTAATGCAAAATTACATAAATGTAGAGTAATAATTAAAGAAAATTTGATATGTTACATCGCTTCTGATAAAATGTTAAAAATAGAATTTAAAAAAAAAAAACAAAAAACAAGAAAATTCTAGAAAATATTTTAAATCTGGAAAAGCGAACTCTAGAGAAAAAAATATTGTTGTTATAATGAAACCTTGAATTATTAAAATAAATTTTCATATATTTTAGAAAATGTTCTTTAATTCAAAATATTCTATTTTAATTTTACCTTTCTTATTCTCGTTGTGATATAAGACAGAGGAATTCGGAGTGAATACTGATTGAGACAATAATGACTAGACCGTCATTTTCAGAACCATATACATTTTTGTCAAAGCCTAGCACAATCAATAATAATTATCAAGGTTGTTATTTTCTTTGTTTTCTTAATTTTTTTTCTTTTATTACTTTCATTCTTTTCGTTTAATTTCATTCTATTTACTAATTTTATTATTTATTTTTATTTTCGTCATTTCATTGTCTTCTTCACATTTTTCCAAATTATATTTAAAAGTTGTTAGTAAAACTATATAAGTACAGAAATATCTTTTTAACTTTGTTTCCTATTTTCCTTTTGAAACCAACGTAAGTACATTACAGTACCCTAAAAAAATAACTAAATTTTTAAAATTTAAATTTAAAGAAAAATCTTTCACTTCAATCAATCAAATATGTCAACCATGATATATAAAACATAACCAAAATGATTTGATAACAAACGCAACCATAAAGAAACTGACAGTTGAACGGGAGATAGAAGAAATTCTGCATTCGATCATTGATTATAATTGTGATTGGTTCATTTTGCATTTTGCCTAATTAATAAGAAATATATTCTAACTAATAAAAGAATGTAAAATAAAGAAGTATTATATTTATGTTTAATAATTGTTTTTCAATCATTTTACAATTCAGAAGTGGGATAAATAAATCCAAGCAAAAGCGAAAATCATAACTAAAAGGTTGAGGTTATGAAAAATTGAAGCACATGGTGGTAGTATTAAAGTGTACGTATAATTGGGAATTGCTAAACGAGATAACCTAAATTTATCAAGAACGTAAAAGACAGAAATATTATTGATACCTTAAAAAAAATGGAACGTGAGGAATTAAATAAACGAACGGTTAAAGAATTAAAAAATCTACTAAAAAATTTAAAGTTATCACAAAATAGAAATAAGTCATCATTAATTAATCGGTTATTAAATATTGATGATAATAATAGTAGAAATGAATCAGTTACGTCAATAAGAAGTGAAGCACGAACGATCGTAGAGAATGTTGGAAGTGATTCGGCACGTAATGTCACCTTCAACTCACCAGTAATAAATACATCAACGCCTGTAATGAATTGGAACGGACAAGGAAATTTTTTAACCTTCGGACCAAGAGAATTAATGGAAATTCTCCCTGAGTTCAATCCGGAGGATAAAAAAAGTTTAACGGCAGAAGAATGGTTAAAGCGAGTAGAAAAACTTAAAACATTTTATAGTTGGGAAGATCCATTAGTCCTAATTTCAATTGGACCAAAGTTCAAAGGATTAGCTAGAGCGTGGTATGATCGTACAGATGATTTTTGTACATCATGGAGTGATTTTGTAAAGCAGTTTGAAGATAAATATATGCCAATTGTAAACGATGCCGACATACATATGGGTATGCTAGGAAGGAAACGTAAAAATGACGAAACGCTAATGGAATATGTCGCGGAGATGTCACGACTCGGAAATAAGGGTAATTTAAAGGAGAATGCCATTGTTAAATATTTTATTTTAGGCATGCGTGATGAGCAATTATATGCAGCTTTTCAAGGACAACGTATTGACACGATAGCAGAATTGCGTGATAGAATCTCTTGGTGTGAAAGTTTTAGAACCACAAATATAAGGGAAGTAAAACAAAAACAGAATACATTTCAGCAAAAGCCGACTTTCAAATCGATTACATCTGAAAATGCCAACAACGAACAAAGAACACTGAAGGAAGAAAAATTTAAAACGTCAACGCAGTGTTTTAATTGTTACCAGTCAGGTCATTTCGCCAGAAATTGTCCTGCACCACAACGTCGATCTCGTTGCACCAAATGTAATCGAGTGCATAAACGAGGTGAACCCAGTGAATGTCCAGATGTTTCACGAGTAGGAGTTATCGAATATTCAAAATCAACACCCTATCATAAGATTGTAATGGTTAATAATAACGAAATGGTAGGACAAATAGATTGTGGCAGTCCTCTTACGCTGATTGCAAAAGAATATGCTGATAAATGTTTAACTGATCGAAAAAACTGTAAAGTCAACTTCGCTGGATTCCTAGGAGGAGAATATTGCTCAACTGAAAAGTCAAATGTCGAACTAATCATCAATAACGTAAAATTAAGAATAGATGTCTATGTAGTAAACAGTAAATATATGCCCGTACCATTGTTAATAGGACGCGATGTGCTAGATCACCCAGATGTAAAATTTTATAAAGAGAACGGAGAAATAATTATAGAAAATAAATGTTCTGAAAAAGAAGTTAACTGTGAAGTCAAACGTGTAGTGAAAGAGGATGAAATAAATCAAGGAACGTCGAACGCAAAAGAACGAGAATCGTTAATCAAACTATTAAACAATTTTAATGAATTGTTCCCTAAAAATATGAAACAACTAGGATTAACTAAAGAAATCGAGATGAGTATCAAATTAACTGATCAGAAACCAGTACAACAAAAACCATTCCGAGTGCCATATGCAAAAAAAGAAATTATCGATGATAAGGTAAACGAATTAATGGAGAACAACATAGTAACCCATTCAACTTCAAATTATTCGAGTCCTGTATTATTAGTAAAGAAAAAAAATGGAGAAGAACGTCTATGTCTCGACTATCGACAATTAAATTTAAAAATTGAAAAAGAAATTTGCCCCACACCAAATATCGAGGAAGAATTACAAGTGGCCAGTTCTTATAACTATTTCACCAGTCTTGACTTAAATAGTGGGTATTACCAAATACCAATAGAAGAAGAATCTCGTAAGTACACAGCCTTTATAACATCAAAGGGTTTGTTTGAATTTAAACGAATGCCGTTTGGGCTCAAAAATGCCCCAACTGTCTTTCAAACACTTATGTATAAATTAAAAAAGGAAATAGATATAGATATCCAAATTTATATGGATGATATTTTAATCGGAAGTACAACAGTGGAAGAAGGGTTACAAAAATTAAAAATAGTATTAAATAAAATTAGAGAATTTAAATTAACATTAAATTTAACGAAATGCAGTTTCTTACAACAAACAATAGAGTACTTGGGTCATCATATTTCACCTAGCGGAATATCACCTGGCTCGATAAAAGTAAAAGCAGTACAAGAATTTAAACAACCAACGAATGTCAAAGAAGTACGTCAATTTCTAGGACTATGCAGTTATTTTAGAAAATTTGTACAAAATTTTGCTAAAATTTCAAAACCAATTAACGAATTATTAAAAAAAGATAGCCAGTTTATTTGGTCTCAACAACAAGAGATAGCTTTCAATACGTTGAAACAAATTCTGTGTAGTAAACCATTATTAACCTCATATGATGTAAGAATGATTCATGAAGTTCACACCGATGCAAGTTCAGACGGTCTTGCTGGAATTTTATTACAACAAGACGGGAAATACTTAAAACCAGTCGCATACTTTAGTCGAACAACAAGCGAATGTGAAAATAAATTTCATAGCTACGAACTGGAGGCTCTAGCGATAGTTGAATCGTTGGAGCGTTTTAAATACTATTTATTAGGAAAACGTTTTACTGTAGTCACCGATTGCGCATCTTTGAGAACAACTATGTCAAAAAAAGAATTAATCCCAAGGATTGCACGGTGGTGGCTAAGACTTCAGGAGTTTGATTTCAATTTGGAGCATCGTAGTGGCAGCCGCATGATTCATGTTGATGCCTTGAGCCGTGCACCTAACGAAAAAGTGGTTAATGAACCTGAAACCGCTTCTCTGAAAATAATGGGAGTCGAAGTTACCCGACTCGACTGGCTGTTAACTATGCAAATACAAGATCCTGATTTGAAAACTATAATTGACAATCTACGTTCAGATAAAGTAGATAAACATCTTGCTAACGAGTATTGTATTGACAATGAACGTTTATTTAAAAAAATCAATCAAAATAAAAGGTGGGTGGTGCCAAAAATGGTACGTTGGAGAATAGTTCGTGAATGTCATGATCTCGTCGGACACCTTGCTTTAGAAAAAACACTTGAACGTATTCAACGATGGTATTGGTTTCCACGCATGAGGAATTATGTGTCAAAATACTTAAGGGCTTGCGTCGAATGCTGTTATAATAAGAAGCCGGGTGGAAAAACGGAAGGGGAGATGCATTTCGATGAAATTGAACCAATACCTTTTCATACTATACACTTGGATCACTTGGGACCGTTCCCTAAAAGTAGTAAGGGGAATATGCACGTGTTGAGAATTTCAGACCCATTTAGTAAATTTGTAATATTGCGAGCTGTTAAGTCTACAAATACGGCTTCAGTATTAAAGGTGTTAGACGAAGTAACAGAATATTTCGGTACACCAGCACGGATCATCACTGACCGAGGAACGGCATTCACTGCAAAATCGTTTGAAACATATTGTAAAGAGCATTCCATGAAACATATTAAGACCGCCGTACGAACACCTAGGGCCAATGGCCAAATTGAACGAGTCAACCGAACGATCTCGACAGCTATAGCTTCTTCAACAATTAATGAACGTAAATGGGATCAAGAACTACGGAATATCCAATGGTCTCTGAATTCTATGATATCTTCCACAACAGGTCGTACCCCACAGGAAATAATATTCGATTTTAAACCCCGCGACATCTTGAAAAATAAAATTATATTGGCGTTACATGATGAAATAACCGACGAAGATCGTCAACCATTAGTAGTTGTCAGGCAGCAGGCCGCTGAAAAGATCATGGCCGCACGACAAATGTGGAAAGAACGATTTGATAAGAAACATAGGCAACCAACAAAATACGAAGTGGACGATTTAATAGTAGTGGAGAATGAACCAAATAGTACGGGACAGCCACGGAAAATACAACCGAAGTTTAAAGGACCATATGTAATAACAAAGGTTCTGGAAAATGATCGTTATTTAGTTGAAGATATTCCCGGAGCTCCAAGGAAAATACGTCGATATGCTGGAGTTTATTCTCCAGACAAAATCAAGAGGTGGTGCATCCCGGAACCAGACGATGAAATCGAGGACGATTCCAATTTTCAGGATGGCCGAGTTGTCAACCATGATATATAAAACATAACCAAAATGATTTGATAACAAACGCAACCATAAAGAAACTGACAGTTGAACGGGAGATAGAAGAAATTCTGCATTCGATCATTGATTATAATTGTGATTGGTTCATTTTGCATTTTGCCTAATTAATAAGAAATATATTCTAACTAATAAAAGAATGTAAAATAAAGAAGTATTATATTTATGTTTAATAATTGTTTTTCAATCATTTTACAAATAGAGATGGTATAAAGAAAAAACAAAAATAAATAACATTATTCATGAAATTGTTTAAATTTCAACATTTAAATACATTTCAAATTCATTTATATTTATATACATTAACTTATGTTATTACATTTACATACATTTATATTATATATACCTATTTCACTCTTTTTTTTTTTGATAATTACTTATTAATTTTATGTAAACAACATGTTGATTTACATACATATGTATGTAGGTAGTTAAATATTACATTTTACACTACGTTTTTCTATTCACTATTTTCAATGATGTTATACAAAAAATTCCTTGTTTTTTAAATTAACAAAGGTAGATATTATAACTTTTATTCTTATAACACCTCATCTTTATATTTGGTCTTGTTTTCACCTTTATTCAACCTACCAAGCCCTTTCTTTTTCTATGTAATTTTATTCTACTTTAATTATTATTCTCTTTTTTTTTTTTTGTTTTTGTTTTATATACAATTCAATGAATTTCATCTTCATATTTTCTGTGTGTTCATCGTTGTAAAGGAATAACAGTTGCTACTTACTGTTGCTGTTGTATGTTTTATATTCATTAATGAATATGTATATAAAATAATGTTATATGCATTACATATTTACATATTCAATTCACACTAACTTATACATTCCTACAGCAAAATGCGACACTTTTAACCAAAACTCTCTAACCCTAATCTAACCATTTGCAAAATTTATTCCTACTCTCGTTCCTTCAATTTTTTTCTCTTCAGTTGTAATTTAAATCCTACAATATTGTTTATTTAATTTTGTATTTTTGTTTTTGGTTTCTTTAATTATTTTACTTTAATTTATTTTGCATTATTCAACTTATTCAACGTAAGAACGAATAGCAGTTATAAATTATTAGAGAAAGAAAAATACAGTTAGTTTTATAAATTCTGAAATTTCTACAAAAAAGTAGATTATTATACAAAAAAAAAAAAATTTCTTAAAGTTTAATGGTTACCTTAGAATGAGATTATTTAGTTTACAATTCTTTTATTGGTGTGATGCTATACTTCAGATTTCCTATATTTTTAATTAAATTAGAAATGAATCTAAAAATTATTATTTCTGTTACAAATATAATATAAGTAGGCTTCCTACAAAAGCTTCCTATCTACTAGGATTAATTTTAATGTTTGTTTGGAATTTTTGAAGACTAAAGTTTTATAAATTGAATTTCTATTCTGTTTTCGTAATGATTGCATGCAAAAATAAATTAATTACAACCATGCTTAGATCGTTGAATAATTATTTCTCTTAATTCGGTCTAATTATTAAGGTTGAAAAACATAATCCAGAAAATTCAATTTTGATTTCCCAAGATCGACAACCAGTAGAAGAGAATAGGAAACCTAGAACTCAAACCATATCAAACACAAATTTAAAAGAAACACTGAAGAATGTCCTAGTAAATAATACAGTATCAATTTGCAATAATAACGTTAAAACTGAAAATATGTGAAATCAAAAACTATAATTTTTAAAGATCGCCTTATGAGAGACAGAACAGAATCATATAATAGATTATTTTATTCAATAAAAGCATATAGTAAAAATTTACAACAAACCATTTCAGACTCACTATTTTAGAAATCCAAACATTAATTTGACTAGAAGCTACGTAAAAACATTTGTTACGATAAGTTAGCCACTTAGAATTCTAAAATATATACATATATACTTGATATCTAAATTTTAAAAAAATATTTAAATTAAACTTATTTAAAACTTGTATAAATTAGAAAAAATTTAATAGGCCTTTGAAATTTATACACTATCTCCTTCAATATTTGCTACAACAATTGTTTTAGTATTATTACTCATGGTTCATCGTAGGTAATTCGAATTTCAATTATTTTCAATCTACAACCAATTTGATTCACTGACTATTATACTCTCTACTCATCTTAAGTTAAAATTTTATTATACATATAATTTTTTTATTAAAATCCGTACGTACATGAATCTTACATTTTATAATCTTTAATTTTATATCATATTTGACCGTACTTCTATAGCAGGAATATACATATGTATATATTTACATATTTTGTATTATATGTTTATAAATTTTGTCTATCTAATTACACAGTGCAAGTGAACTTTGTAGAATATTATGTTTCCTTTTCCTTTGTTACATGTGTATGGATTTATTCATGATTTTCATCTACACAACACATTCTGCTCTACACATTCTCTGTCTCTCTCTTACTTTTGTTTATTTTGTTCTGCCTAAAAAGAGAATTTATAATTATAGACTTAAAATGATTTTTTATATATTTTCTTTTCTGAACAAAGGTTAAATTTAATTGCAGGTGCCGCTAGGACTTTACTACATATTTTCTTTTTACATAATATATATATATATTCGGTAAATGTACTAAACATATACATACTTTGTTATTGTTATTTTTATTATTTATATCCTTTTTTTTTATTTTTGAATTTTCGTTTTATATTTGTTTTCTTTAATTTTTTTTTTTTTAATAAACTGTTGTTTTTAAGAGAATAAAAAAAAATTGTTGTTACTCCCTTGCCTTAAATTCGTACATAGAACTGTAGTGAAATAAAAAAAAAACAATATTTCGTTAAATTATTTTTCAATTTTTCTGTTTTATTTATTTTTTTCATATTAACGTTTAATTTAATATAGTCCCTGTGTATATAACGGTATGATACTAAACAAATTCAGGAAATTTCTTTATGAATTCTTTATGTTGTCATTGCCGTCATCATTATTTACATGGTAATTTTAGCTGTTCGTTCTTTGGTTCATTCATTCGCATTATTTTTGTTCTCATCATTATTTAACGTCATTGATATTTTTTTTATATATGTAGGTATATATATATATATATTTTTTTAAGGATTGGAATGGAATGAGTTCAGTTGATGAGAATCACAGTTATTTCATTTAAAATTATATGAGTAGAAAATGTAAGTGCCACCTCTATTCATTCATTTAAGCATTATTTATAAATTTAAACAGTGATTCTCAACATTAGACTTATACTTAAATTTTCAAAAAGAGAGGTTTGAATTATGTTCAATAACATCAGGAATCCTATTCAACTATGTTTGATTATTAAATGTGTAAATCATTTTGTTTGTGTGTAAACCATCAATCTAACAGATCAACGAGTAACTTTTTTTCTTTTTTTTTTTTTTATAAACAGCCGCGCGCTAGGATAGGACCTTTGATACTTACGTACCGCTTGGCTGGGATAGAGAAGGAAGAGGAAGAAGAAAAATGTGGTACAAATTAACAGGTAGTGTGAGCAAAAACCGGTTAATACTGGGGGATCGAAGTTATGAATTGAGAAAGCCCAACAATACCTATTGGTTCTTGAAAATCTAACTTCTGTTGGCTTTGGTACTTTTGAATATCATCAGAGCTGAAATCCATAAATCCATACCGGTTTAAGTCCTTATTTGTACCTCGTTCATTATGTAATACTTGGAACTACTTTTCATTAACCAATATAGTTTTTTGTATTTTAATTACAATTAACTTTGCAGTATTGTGGCAATAACATAATCGTTTACTTGAGTTGGTGGGTATTGTAATTTTTTCATTTATTAAGTTGATGAGTGTAAATTTATTACAGTTAAGTTTATGAATGTACCATAAAGCTTAAAATTTCGCTATAGTAAAAATTGTTTTATTTATTTTATGCCACTATACACGTCTTATATGTGATTTATCAATCTCGAATATATCTCAATACTCTAATAAAGAATAATATACTGAAGGAATAATTTAAACAAACTTCCAATAAGTTGTTCAAATACCCATAGCTTTTTACATTTTTAGTTATTATTTTCATGTATATGTAAGTGTGATAACAAGACAGGTTGGATACATTTTTTGAATTGCTAAAGAACGAACGCAATAGAAAATGATTAATACTTCAAAGTAAAAGTTAAAAAATTCTAGATCCAAAACAAATTGAATCGAAGGCAATATCGAACGTTTGAAATCAGAAACTTGGAAATTGAAATAAATGATAAATCATAACTGGAAAATGTTATGAATAAATTCAAAACAATAATATAGAGTTCAACAAGTAAATGGTAGAACAGTCGATTATGTGAAACGAAACTATATGTAATAGGTACATAATATGCATAGTAATTTTTTTTAAATTAATACCAAATTAATAAGATAAAAATAAAAAATCCCAACTGCTCATGCAGAATTTTAGCCATTTAAAAGATTAAATAGAAGGATGGTAAAGAAATTAACAAAATAATTTATATACTAGCTATTCCCGGCGTAACATTCGCCGGTTTAGCGCATTATTAATGAAACAATTTATTTTATTCATTTATTTTCTTTATTTTCTTAAATAAAAAATCAATGTTTTACATATTTTTTTATTACATAATAATTAAGTTAAATTGAAAAACTTAAGACTATAATTGTAAAACATTGATTTTTTTTAAGAAAATAAAGAAAATAAACATATAAAATAAATTGTTTCATTTATAATGCTAATGCTAGACCGGCGAATGTTACGCCGGGTAATATAGCTAGCAATAGCTAGTAATTTACAATATTGTTTGATCTATCTATAACTATTTTTTTTATATTTTTTATTTAGGTATTTATTTATTTATTATAAATTAATTTTGACCGATAATAGTTTTGAAGAAAACTTTTATATAAGGCAGTGTTTATCCGTTTTTGAATTGTGATTATAACGTATAAATGATGTTCATTAAAGTTTGACATCCGACTTTGTTATAGAATATCATTATTTTTTTATTAAATAATAGTGCTCGACACGCATTTTTGTATTTCGCAAGTTGAAAAAGTGAATTTTGCGAGAAAAGATATTTATAAACTTCTAATTGTGTTATGACAATATATTGAAAGATATACATTAAAAAATACAAAAAATGTGTATTAAATATTATTATTATTCATCAATACAAATAATACTTAGAATAATTGATTTACTATTTAAATATTTATATTTCATAAATGTTCTGAAATTACACTGTATATTTATATTTGTTTATAAGTATTTATTATTAGTATTCGTAACGCATATTCGTATCTTCGTATTTTGCGAATTTAGAAAGTGGATTTTGCATGAAGAAATATAGTATACTTTGCAACTATATGTGTTTATCTTTGAGATATGTAATTAAAACTTTTGAAATAAAATTTGATGTAATTGCAATAAAATTTGTAAATGTAATAAAAATAACTAAAACAAAACTTTCATGAAACAAAATCTGATGTCTAATTGCTCCCTAACAAATACTATTAATAGAGACGTACATTTTAACAAAATGTGGCGAACAGAGATCACTGGCAGTATAGATATGAAATTAAATGCATTTAAACTAAATACATACCACACTCACATTAAAAACACATTAAAATAGTCATAGACACGTTTTTGTGTTTTTTTTATTATCATAATAGCCCTAACTATTTCAAAACTCAAAATAAAAAAACAAAAACATTTATTTATAGAATTTATTCTTCAGTTCTTATTGTTATATTGTTACCCCGCTAGGTCTCTGGATGTAAGTAAGGGTAGTCTGTGATTTTTCTTTTTGAAGTTTTTTTAATTTTTATGTATACTAAATTTGCCGTGTATTGAATTGGAACTTGATATGTCATAACATATTTTGTTTTTCTTATTCTTAGCAAATCGTAAATTTCAATTTATGATTCTCAATGTACAATATAATATTTACCCAATGCTACTGCGAATTTGAATTTATACTTTTGAATTATTTGTTAATAAATTTCTGAACATGGGTGAGGTAAAAAATTTACTATTTGTTTTACCGGTAAGTTTTTTTGCTGTAATATCGTAATATCGTAATATTTTAACAAAGCTATTTTATCGATATAATAATTATATTCTGATAATTCGGTTTTTTTCTTTGCTACTTTGTTTTTTTTTTAAATTAATTCATATAATCAGATATAATCAATGCTATTGCTCAATATGTGAATTGTTTTTAGGTTAATTTTATTTTGTTTTTGGTTTTATTTGGTTTTATTGTTTTGTGGTGTATGTCTTTAAATTAAATTTTGCACACTATCGTAATTCGTAATAGTCCTAATAAAGTTGTCGAATCAAGTTGAAAAAAGTTTTGTGTTGTAAAAGCTTTGTGAAAAGTTTAACAGACGTTTAAGCGTATTAATATATAAGATTGCTCTATATAAATATAAAAAAGAAAAATAATAGAATAAAATAGACTAGAAGGATTGGTATATGTTTATAAAATATCGCTTGAAAGCTTTCAAATTGTATGTTTGTGCGAACACATAAGATGTTGAAAAAATTTGTGTATTTCACAGTCTAATAACAATTTTGTGAGGAAGTGCTACCCTGCGAGTATTACGCTGGAATGGTTGTATTTCGTGCAAAATACTTTTCATTTCGTAAAAATAATTACCTAACAGATATTTAAAAAACAGGGTGGTTGCTTCTCAACTACAGCGATGAATTAATAATGTTAGGTGTTGAGTAACACATCCATCATTGATAATTTTTATGGCTCGTTTTTGTACCTTATCTAAGTTCTATTGGCAAGTGCTAGGTTCACCGCTCCAAATTTTCGAGTTATATTCAAGTCGAGGCAAAATCTATGCCTTGCATATTAATAGGAGATTGGAGTATGTAAAATATTTCTACTTATGTTTAAAAATCCTAAACATTTCGCATCATCATTTTATGTGATTGTATTGGCCAAGTCTCTTTGCAAAAGTATAGTTAAGGTGTTCATGTCATTGTCTGGAAATTATAAAAAAGAAGAAAGAAATATGTACTACAGCATATCCGATCACTCTGAGTTATTCTTTAGTGTTTTTTGTTATGTTATTAGTTTAAACTTAGAGTAAAACAGAATTTTACACTTTTATAAGTATTTTAAACTATACAAGGTAAATATAATAAACAAATAAAGTGAAACATCATTTCAGAAATGTAATTGATTTTTTTTTTTATGATTTTGACAGTAACTTAGGTATAATCACCTTTTCGTGCTTAATTAAGTACGGTACTGCAATCTTACACTACAATATCTACAATAATTTGAGTATTTATTTTAACAAATTACTGGCTTATCTACTCATTAAATGTGGAAAACTACTACTATTATCAGGAACTAAAGCCTTCTTAAATAGAATAGTTTCATTTTATTTAATTTGTTACCAGATTATATATACTCTCAATTATTTTTTGTCATTTATTATATCCCAATGACAAAGGGTACTTACTACACCAGCTCGAAAAACCAATGAAGCATTTTTTTTTTTTTGCTTCATCGGGAGTCGAACCCGGGACCTTTCGGTTGAAAGGTAGGCGCTCTACCTACTGCGCCACCCAGCATGTTCAATTTGCTTCAATTAATGGTAATTTTTTATTTAATATATACGATTTCATTAAACTTAATTTCTACTTCCTTTTTTATTAAATTATAAATCATTCATGTAAGTTTGCCTTGTAATTTACATTTCGTATGTGTATATTTAATTTTTTGCAAAACAATAATTTCATATTAATAGAAACAAACATAATATCAAAAGTTAAAGAACCCCTGGATATATAAAAAAATAAATAATTCTTATCGTAAAAATATTTCATTACAAGTATTTCATTTGTAGTAATGTTGCTATTAATATGACATTACCATTGTAAATTCCAGTATTTTCGTAAAAGGAGTGTACAATATCAAAACGAATATTTTAATTAAATTCGATATCCTTTCTTATTTAATTTTATTTTTTGATTTATTTATTTTTGATGAATTGAAATTGTAAAAATGATAGAATAATGAAAATAAAAAATAAAACAATTTCGAATGCGTTATTTTCCATTTTATTATGACGCGTGTAAAAGTTCATGCGTATTGATTAAAGAAAGACATGAAACATTTTACTTTATAATCGTACATCGTAGCTCTATCATTAAATTTTCATTTAATTTATTGTTATGACATTATAATTAACTTGGAAATTAAATCTGTTTCTTTAATACAAATTAAAAAAATTGTGTTTTATATTTTAATATAATAAAAACAAAGAATGGATTAAATTACATACATATCTTATGAATTATAGTGAATAAAAATAATTTCAAAGATAAAAAAAAAAATAAATAAAAAATACATTAGAATTTTCGTTCTTAACGAATATGAATACAATATCGCATTGGCTACAGGTACAAATTAAAACAATATTGTATACAAGAAAACTCAAGCAAATAATTATTATGTTCCTAAAACCTACAAATAATTTTGATCATTATTATTTTTATTCGATATTATTACAAATCTGTCTGCCTCTTAACGAAATGGCTCATACAATCATGCTTCTTTTACAAAAATTGTATTCAATATTATATTACGTCATTACAACAATTTTTTTTTACATGATAAAAATAATACCTTTACAATAAATCAAAATACTAGTACAACATTGCTTTATAGTCTAGCTGGGGTAAATATTTATTTATTTATTTATTTTTTTCAAATTTAATGTGTAAACGTTCGAAAAAAGAATGTAATCAGCCATGGTTATTTTCGACATTTCCATTCATTTGATGGACTTAGCGCTATCTTCTTTCAACAAAACGCTTTAATATAATGGGCACATAAGTCACCAGTTTTGATAAAAGCTCAATTTTAATTTTGGTTCGCAGAATTATTTGCACGAAATGTGAAGTTTTGTACAGAAAATTTCGAGTTTTTATAATATTAAAGTAGATTTTTGATACGTCGAGGATTTTACGTTCGGTTATATAGACCCATGCCATAAAACACATATAATTTTTTCCATTTACTTTTATATAAATTTAAATTTTATTTGCCGGGCAAGGGTTAAAAATTTTTGAAAAATGTGTTTTACTATGACGTTATGTAATTTTGTACATAGAATCTGAAAAAGGATATATTTCTACATTTTTTTAAAACTAATTTTTTTGCACCTGTTTGACAAGATTATGCAAAAATCAATGTTCAGAACTTGCGGGTTGCCTAAAGCATAATATTACAAACTAAGGCAATTTTGTCTATATTTTTGAGTACATAATAGAAATTAAATTTATGAAATATTTGCCGTTTGCAAAGAAAAAACAAAACAAAAATTTATTTTAATTTTCTTATTAAAAATGTTAAAATATAATTTGACATTTATTATTTTTTAAATATGTATTTGACATTAAAACCTTTCATTAAGTTATTGGCTCTCATAATATCAATAATATGTATATACATTTTTGATTAGAAAAATCTCTTTGAAATAGTTGGGTGGAATAAATAAATTTATATTCTGAGAAATTATTGAATATTAAATTTAACTGCATGTTATTGATATTAAAAATTATTGAAAACCTGAACAATGTTGAATCTGATGATATTTCTTGATAAATATAGGTAGAATTCTCCTTTCGAAATTTTTAATAACATTTGGAAATTGCGATATTATTCAAGTAGTTATTTATTAATATTTTTAGTGTATCAACTCACTAAATGTTGAAATCTAACTATTATTGTCAGGATTTATGATTTATTACACAGCGTATTTCTATTTTATTTAAATTGTTACTAGAATATACTCTCAATTATTTTTTTGTCATTTACTTTATCCGAATAACAAATTGTACTGAACCAGGTCGAAAAAGCTATAAGACTTTCAATGGCAATCAACCGAATAGTATTTTTCTGTTGGAACGCAGCCGCTCTATCTACGACGCCACCTATAGATAGTGCTACTTTCTTATATTACTTATTACTACTACATCTATCCTAAATAGAAATATCTCAATATAACTTTTCCCCGTCACCAACATAATAAAAAAAAATTTCTATTTACCCCGGATCCAGTAATTGAATTTTTATTTTTCTTAAAGCAGTTTGATTTAGATAAAATAATAAATTAATTTAAAAATTAATTAGAATTTAGTTACCAAATTACCAAATACTTAGCATCATCTCTTTTTGTTTAATATTTCCTCAATACTTTAAGTGAGATATATCTATGCACATAATATGAATAAGAAATATAGTAAATAAATGTCAAAGACTAACTCTCCTTTTGGAAGAAGAAACGAATTAAAACTTATAGATCTTAATATAACTAATTTAAAGATCTAAAGAATTATAAATTTAAAATCTTATAATTTTTTTTCTACAACTTCTATCTATTCTACTCTACTCTACTCTACTCTACTCTACTCTACTCTACTCTACTCTACTCTACTCTACTCTACTCTACTCTACTCTACTCTACTCTACTCTACTCTACTCTACTCTACTCTACTCTACTCTACTCTACTCTACTCTACTCTACTCTACTCTACTCTACTCTACTCTACTCTACTCTACTCTACTCTACTCTACTCTACTCTACTCTACTCTACTCTACTCTACTCTACTCTACTCTACTCTACTCTACTCTACTCTACTCTACTCTACTCTACTCTACTCTACTCTACTCTACTCTACTCTACTCTACTCTACTCTACTCTACTCTACTCTACTCTACTTTACTCCGCTTCTTTCTAATTGTGATATTGTGCTTTTACCTGATAAGTCCACGCTTTTACCTGACAATGCGTTCAGCTGAGACAGTAGATGATAAGAGTAAAAGCGTCAAAAAGTAACTATATAGATAACTATCTTGTGTTACGTTTCAAATAATATACCAGGATAATACCAATTGATTTTATTACATATTTCATTATAACAATATTCAAATTATACTCTTTTCAATTTTTGATTATTTGATTATTTAATTTGAATATTTGATTTTGATAATTCATATTTATTTACCTTATAACTTAACAATAATTTTACAATGTGATTTATAAAAAATAAATATTGACCTCATTAACATAAGTACATGAAGCCAATTAGGTGAAAATATGAAGGATATAGGCCTTAGCATAAGCTGTATGGCCTTATTAGTTAAATTTAACAAAGTTAATCAAAAAAAGTTTGTTTTCTATGAGGACGTATAGTAAAATAAAAAAAAAAATAAAACATATAATATATTATATAAAACAAAATATAAATATAAATTAATCAAAATTTAAATTAAAATATACAATAGAAATAAAGTGAACATAAAAATTATAATAAAAAAGTATATAGTTATTTAAATAAGAATTCCAAAATTTTTTTTTTAAACAGACAAATATTTTCTGTATCTTTAGTATCATTTGGTAATTCATTAAAAATTTTTAGGCAATTATAAACACAATTATTTTTTTGGTTGTTTGTTCTGAATAAGTGCAAATAGAAGTTAGCTTTATTACGAGTATTATGACTATGAATATCCATGTTTCTATTTAAAATGAAATTATGTTTAATTTTATTATTAATAATTTTAAAAGCAACTATGTACAACTCTCGTTTACAGATATTTTGAAAGCTTATATATGTATTATTATACAGCAAATGGGTATAATTATGAATGATTTTGATAGCTTTTTTTAACATGGTTTCAATTCTGATAAGATATTTCTGAGCAGCACCGTTCCAGATTGGATTAACGTAGGTAACTTGGGATAAAATATAAGAAGAGTATATACTGAAAAGCGCCTTATTATTTAGAAACTTCCTTAACCTCTTCGATAAGAATATATAAGGTGATATTTTTTTTATAACCTGGTTTATATGCTCATTCCATTTCATCCTACTATCCAACAAAAGACCAAGGTAATTATATTTTTGAACTATTTCAAAACTAAGATTGTTATGAGTGAAAGAATTCACTTGAAAATTTTTGTTGTTGAAAAGCAGTATTTTCGTTTTATCAATATTCATAAGTAATTTATGGTGGAATAACCATTCATTTATCATCTTATTCAGATAGTAATGGCACCACGCTATACTACTGCTATTTCTACTATTACCAATTTCGAGATTATTGAATAGAAACATATTGAGTAATTGATTAAACAAATTTTAATTCAGGATGTCATTGTTAACAGCTACAGACAGTTATTGCAAAAAAAAAGCTTTAAATTTTCTACAGATGGATGATTTTTTTGTCCAATTTACCGCAAAAAATTTATTTATAGCTTTCAATTAGTATAATCATTACCAGTTTTAACATTCGATTAAGTTTAACGTTAATAACTTAATAATCTTATATTATTAATAGTATAGTTTCGTAAATTATTATTTGACAAAATTTTAATAAAAAACGGTTATTTTTGGATTACATATAAATTAATTATTATGCACTCAAAATAGGATTTCATTTTAATTAATTTAATGTACGTACATAAATTAATTATTATCTATTTTCGGAATCGTACTCAACATAATTTTCTATGAAAAATTTCAAATGAAATTTTTAAATACATAAAGTATAAAAAATATAATTTCAATAATTTAATTAATTTAAATAAAATAAATTGATTTAAATTGACCATAATGGTTAATCAGAAAAATTACTTTAAACTAATTGAACATCGAAAAATATTAATTAGTTATATTCAGATATTTACGGTAGGAACCATAGGATTACTATTTCTACTATTACCAATTTCGAGATTATTGAATACAAACATATTGAAGTGCAAAGGTGTACAATTCTCTAAGGGCAATTCCAAATCAGATAAATAAACATTTTTGTTATTTCCACAATTGTCAGAATTCATAATCATAAAAAAGCACATAAACATAATATAACTATATGATATGTATTATGTAAATGACCAGTAATCCCAAAAACAATATAAAAATATTTTTTTCACTTACGTTATCATTTTCATTTAACTGTAATAGCAGTATTATTTCTTTACTGTCAATCAAGTTTTCAAGTTTTTAAGAATCAATTTTTGGTGAATTGAAATTTACTTAATGTTGTATTGCTATCGGTTTTTAAATGGGATTTTCGTGTTAATCAATATACATAGATTGAAAAGCCTGTCATTTGGAAATTTTTTAATTTTCTTAAAATATATATATATATATATATATATACTATACTATGTAGTTAGTAGATATTTAATGTTTTATTATTTATCGAAATCTTGAATAATGACAAATTCGAATAACTCAGATATCAGAATTATGTAATTTTATATGCTCACTTTAAATTTGATGAGAAATTAAAATAAATTTTTATTTTACCAATTTAAAATTTAGATATGTATGGTGATTTGAAAATATAATAAAAATTTTAATGTCTTAACATTTGATTGATACAATTACAAAGAACCAATAAAATTAAAATTAAATAACGTGTGCTGAATCAAGCACATTTTTATTTGGGAGCAATAAAATGTAATTTCATTGTATGTTGAAGAATATGTTTAGCATATTCATAAGGCTGCAAGAAAATATTTCTTACGTCAACTCAAAAACAATTTGCAATATGTATACTGATACAAAAATGCAAAACTCTTAATAAGATATTTCCTCTCTAGAATATTTAAGATACTTATAGGTATATTATATTTATTCTTGACCATATAACCCTATGTCAAAACAGTTTTCTATGTTTGATTTTGAAACTATGTAATTATGAAGGCGAAATACTCTACAGTAGATACAGTTTTCCACATTTAAATATTAATCTATACCATAAAAATTCTGCAGCAAAAGCTATTGTATGTGATCGTATAATCCAAATCTCTGTGTAAAAGCAGTAAGGGTGCTCATCCCATGGACTTGGATTTGGAAAAAAATGTTTGATTACAGATCAAATATTTGTTATAAATAGTAAGCGAAGATGTTCGTCCAATCGATCAATTCAATTGATTATTATTTTTTTTTTTTTTATTTCCATTTAATAATGTCTAAAGAGGAGAATTTCTCTATAATTCTCATGTTGAGACTATACATTTACAAATTTAAATTTATTAATAATTTTTAAAGTTTTTATAATAATTAAATATTTAAATTCAATTTATATTCAAAATTCAAAGTTCTGTAACAAATTGTAATTAAAAAAAAGTAAAATAAACAAAAAAACGATGTGAAAAAGCAAACTAAATGAATAATTCACTTGATGTTAAAAAATTGAATAGAGAAAAAAACAAAAAATAAAAATTAAGATTCAACTACTATAATTAAAGTTTACTAAAATACAATTGATATGATTTATAAATTAAAATATAAAAACAAAATAAAGAATTTATAATACTATTCTTAATTTAGGGATTCGTAATATATCGGTCTTGATCGTATTTTATGATTCATTTGATGATTTTGATTTGATTGGCAGCACCAATCATCATCAAATATGCAGCACCAATCATCACCAGACCATTATTTTACTGTATTACAAGACAAAAGAAAACTAAATATATATTTATCAAATATATCAACAGATATAACGGTTTATATTTAATGATTAATAAATTTGGTTCAAAAATTGCCTTTTCCATGTTAAAATTCCCATTTCAGAACTGCTTTGTGTCTTTACAGCCCTTTTTTCTCTCAGTCATCATGTTTTTAGAATCAATAACTTGAGTAGATGTAGAATTATCTTTATGTACATTAAGTATTATTATGGCAATTTAATAAATAAGCTAATAATATGGGGTTATCAAGAGATGGTCTAAAGAACTTCACGATCATGTTTGCCCGCACCTTTAATACGCCAATACGGCCTTATAACATTTCATTCATATCAGCAGAATAGAATTAATTTTAAATTTACCGCACCCAATCTTACGACGTGCAACCCAATAACCCTGCCTGCTTACCAAGAATATACCGGGTGGTTCAGAGCATGCGTATCAGCTTTTTAAGAGAGGAAAAAGTGATTATTTTAAAATTAAAAAAAACTTTATTAATTATATCGAGGGTGCTCAATCGATTGGGGATATTTACAATTTCCGGGAAGGACCGGAAAAATGTTTTTTTAAGCCCAAAATCGCCGAAACTGACCCAAATCGAGATTTTCAAATGGGACGAGCGAAATTGACGAGTGAAATAGAACATGCGGTAGTTTTAGATTGGCGCGAGGTTAAAGGTCAAAACTATAGTTTGAATTAATCTTTTTGACTTTTTATTGGACACGATAGCTATTTTTTATATCCTCAAAAGTTAAATAAATAAATGAAATGGATAATATAATTAATTAAGTATTAAAAAACCATTGTTAATCAAGTTTTTAGTATTTTTATTACATATTGGGGTTTTTGTTTATATTTATTATACCTAATGCAAAAATAAAATAACAAATACAAAGCAATGGATAATGTTGTATGTTTTTTTTATTTTATTATTATTATTATTATAAGATGAAATTGTATACATATATATTTAAACTATTTAATTTATATAACTGAATTTATATATTTTTATAAATGATGTACACTCAGGGAAAAATCCTATAATAAGATTATTTTCTATTAATTCAATTAGATTTTACTATTAAAATTCGTCAATGGGATATACAGTTTTAAAATAACAATTTGAATCTTATTGAATCAATAGTTGAAATGTACCATTATTTTTATAGTATTGTCTTGTAAATATTATAGTCCATCACATTATAATTTAATAGTATATTCTATTATAATAATAGTTTTAATAATATTAATTTAATAAATTTAATAGTATGCATACTATCATTTTAATAGCATTGTCGAAGTGGTATACTTTTTTTTATAATAGGAGCATCACATTAAATTAATATCAAATACATATTATTACTTTTATAGTTTTATACTCCATATTAATTTAATGAAGTAAATGTATCAAAATCACTAATAACATTAATAACTAACTAATATTAAACATATAAATATATTAAAATTAGATTTAACAAAAAAAAAAAATAATCTAAGATTAATTATTTATAACAATTACAACACAGGTTTGGAAATGATACTTAAAATAATTATCATGCCACTGTTTGTATAAAATATAAGGCCCAGTTTTTACTATTTCTTCGATTTGTTAAAGTGAAACTTTTTGAATATCCAACTTTGTTAAATAGAAACTTTTCCAATAAATTTATCCTCAAAATATTATTTTTTGATACACTTAGATTCCAATAATTTAATGTTTTTGTTTAAATGAAATATTAGTTCTTTATTATAGTTGATTTAGCAAAAATTGTTTATCACTATTTAATTATAATTGTTAAACACTATTATTTGAATATCGTTAATTTTTATTTTTATTTTTAATGTCCACTTAAATATGGTATTTAGTTTATTAACTTTTAACTTTAATTTAGTAAACATTTTTTATCGAAATTAGACTTTTTTCAACAAACTATTGTATAACATTTAGCTTAAGCACTATTAAAGTTTATTTTTGTTTTTTAATTTCTACTTATTATTTTATTTCAATTATTTCTAATTTATTCTTATCTTTATTTTTAAATTTCCTTTTAATAATTTAAGTTTTTGATTTATTTATTTAATGTTTTAACTTTTTCTACTCCTTCAATACAAGCAAGTCAAGTTCAAACATGTGATATTATCTCTTTACAAAAGATTTTTAATTTTGAACAAATATTACATTACTGGGTCCTTTTATTATAGGTTATTTTTACCGCGTTTTTTGAATGATTTCCGAACGGTATCGTTGATTTTATAGTATATACTATTAAATATATGTGTCATTATTAAAAAAAAGCGCGGCAAATACAGGACACAGTGACAGTATTATAATTTAAAACCATAAAAACAATAGTATGCGTACATATTTAATAGTACATGTGGTTAACCATACCATTAAATTAATTCTGGCAATGTTATTAAAAATTAACTATTTTGTAACATTGAAGTAATAGTATAATATAATAAATTCAATGAGTAACACAGTTTTAAATTTATAGTATTTCTAATTACATTAATGCGGTCTACTATTAATATAATAATAGTATGCATCTTATTAAATCAAAACTAGAAAACATATTGTTTTAAACAGAAAACTGTTGTTTTTATAGTAAAATACTATTGATACCCGTCCTATTGAATTAATAACTGTACTGTTAAACATTTAATAGTATGTTTTTCCCTGAGTTATACCTGCAAAATCACTTTATGTTTAAAATATTATTATTTTAATATTATTTTATTATAAAATGCTTTTTGTTTATATATACTTACTTAAACGTAACCAATAAAGTACTTCAGTTCTAAATAAAGTACTTAATAAAATGTTTTATCACTTCTCTTCGAGTGTCTAACATAAATGTATTATGAGCGTGATCAAATTTTTCATCGCGTCAGGGTTTAAGAGATGGGCTTAAGAGAATATGGGTGTATATAACTTTAGAAAAAATACGAGACTTAAATATTTTGTATTTAATAAAAATAAATATGGTATAATTTTCATCACTAATCATTTGTTGATTTAATATGAAATTTTTCTGAGATAATTTCCATCTAATTATTAATTTCTTTATAAAATTTCTAATATAAAATTTATTATTTAGATTTTTTTAATTATTACACCCACCCGGTATATTTCTCTTTTCTTGTTCAATGTATCAAAACTAATATTTCTATTTAAATTTTTCTGACTTAGTAATGGAAAAATAAACAATTTAATTAATATATTTATAAATTTATTAAACTAATTTAAAAGACACAAATCACAAAATAACTTTAATGATACTTCTTAAAACTAATACATATTCAGTTACTCATGTTTTTTAAGATTGTTTTCTTATATACTATATACAAATATTTTTAACTTTTTTTGCTAAATTGAACTTAACTGAACTGTACTAAAACAAAAACCTGAAATGCATAAAATTAAAATAAGAAAAAAATTGTTTGTTTTTTGTTTTTCAAAGTAGACTAGGTTGCTATCATTGCATCTTTTAATTTTCTTTCTTTATAAAACAATCTCTCTAACTTTGTCCTTTTTAATTTGTTATTATTTTTTTGTTTTATTTTGTATTTTATTTTTTTTTTTTTTGTACATATTTAAATTTATAAAATAGAAAACTTTCAAGATAATGAAATGCTCCATTAAAAAATAAAAATTTAACTTGAATTTTTTACTACAAATATACGAGCACTCACTTAACTTAAATGGTGATCAAAAAAAAAAAAAAAAATTAAAAACAAAAACAGAATATTTAACAAGAAAAAATCAAATACAGAAAAACTATTTATTTATTTTATAAGAAACTGAACTCATGGAATATTATTAATTGAAGAACAGAAGAAAAAAACAAGAAATAACAAACAAAAATACAAAACTTTTAAAGTTAAAACAAAAATAACGAGATTGAATATAACTTGAATAAAACCAGCAATTTTTCCTTTTTTCTCTTCCTTATGATATTATATTTTTATTTTGGTTTTTTTTTTTACACCTCTTACCCTCTTCTTTCGTTTTATTTCACTTGTTCAGAAATGTTTAATTCATCATAAATGCTGAAAAGATTAATTACACCACTATAAAATTAAAACAAATACAGTATAGGCAACAAAAAACAAAAATAATAACAACAAAGTTCAACAAAAACAAAGAACCAAAAAAAAAAAACATTGCATCCTTTAAAGAAAAAACGACAACAAAAAAACAGGCTAGTAAAAAGGAAATCCTTTTTCTTTACTCTTCTCTTTATTTAAAAAGTGTACACAAAATTTGTTTTCGTCATTTCAAGTAAACAATGAATAAACATGGAAAAAATGGAACATCAAAATCAAGTCCTTATTTCTAGGTCTTTTCTAAAATAATATTGTTATGTGGAAGGTAACATCAATGTGTATACCTATGTATAAATAAAATAAATATGTATATTAACTGTAACTCTTGTATTATAATAATAGATTTGGTTACAATAAACAAAAAAAAAAAAATAATTTACAGTAATAATTTCCGTTTTTCTTTTTATTTTTTTTTTTAGCAATAGTTACGCTAGAGAAAAATCTTTTGTGTTAAAAAGGTCAAATTATTGTTAAAGTTAACTCTATCTCTCTGATTAGAACATCAAGAATTGCTTCTCCGACAGATGCCTTAGTTGAATCTTATGAAACATTGTAAACATGGAACTTTATGCGATCCCCAAACAGTGTAATTAGGAAAAAAAATTTCGCAAGTTCATTAGACCTCATTGAAGTTTCATTCATTGACAAGAAGTTTTCTCAAAATTTTCCCAAAATTAAAGTTGTAAAAACCGCTCTATGTTCCACTGTTGTGGTTGTAGGATAGTGATAAATTAGATCTTGACTGCCTGTGTATCGAACCTTAAAGCTTCTCGCTCAATGTTCTACAATTTTTAATTTACTAGTATGGAACTGCATACTTAATTTACAGAGTTCATTTAGGATTTGCGTACCTAGTAGTTCACTTTCAGTTCATCTTCTAAGTGCGCGTTGTGGATAACTCTGTTCGAGTATTGTTTCTAGTTGATGCAAAATGAAAATTTTTTGTTTTACTATTAGTAAACAATATAAATGTTGATGAAATAATTTGTTTTTAAATCGATATTAACCCTTTGACGGACACTCTTTTTTTTTGCTGGTTCACTCTGGGACACTTGCTCTATTTTTGTCATTTTTAATGATAGAGAAATTCTGAAAACAGCAATCTGCTGGAAGTTGAATAGGAAATTTTTTTCATTCTTAAAAATTTAATTTTTGACGTCAATTTCCGTCATGATGTTTTAAATATAATTTGGGAAATATCCTGAGTCAGAGACGTTGATAGACGTCATGACGTTTATAACCGAATGTTATCAACAAATGTTGCTACAATCTCTGGAGTCCAAATTTAAGATAATATATCGAATGGTGTAGCATTAGAAATAATATCAATTTTTATTCCAGACTTAGTCTTATCAAAATTAAATTCTGGAATGCTTTCAGTTATTGTTCTCATTTTCATCAGAACCTTGATCATCAATTTCAACTTCACTTTCAATTTCAGATAAATTTTCATAATTTATTTTTTCAGTAATATAGTGAGGTTCTATTTTATCCTCATCTGAGCTACTAGAATTCGTGTACTTTTCAGATGTTTCATAATTTGGATCACGACCAGAGTAAATCCCATCATCCTCGAAAAAATCAGTGTCTGTTGAATCAGAAGCAGCTTCGTCGTTACTTTCATTTACACTTTCTTCAAATAATTTCTCTATCTTTTTTCTAACCTCTTCATACGACATTTTGTTATTTGGTTAAAAAGTTCTTTAAATATTTTTATTTTATTAATACAAATTTGTAAATATTTACCTTTTATAAATTATATAGATTAAAAATTCACCATATTCACAAAAACATCTATTCAGAAAGTCACTTGTTTCAACACTGAAGAAATTTACGTATAAGATTGACGGTATAAGACGTCATGTCTTTCTGGGAAATTCCCAAATTATATTTCAAAACAATATCTATGTGGTGAGTATTTTTGAATTTAAACCGACAGTTAAACGAAATTTTGCAGTTTCTATGGGACACTTAATATAAACAATCCATACAAACTCATGTAGTTCATGACGGTTATAGACGACATGACTTTTTTAATAAAATAAATTTTGACGGTAATACCCGTCATGTCCCACAGAAAAACTTTGTTATGACGTCTATGCACGTTAGTGTCCGTGAAAAGGTTAAAGAAAGGTTGCTCAATTCGTATGATAATCACATTTAATTTTTATTTAAAATTTCATATCATATACTCAAGTTGGTACGCTTAATGCACAATGGATCATTATAAATGCTTTATGGGTGTGTATAGGTGGAGATGACAATATCAGTTAGTTGAGCTTATTTTTAACGCTATTTTGTGTTAGATACCTATATGTATCCATTGAGACGATAAAAATCTCAAAATAGCTTATAGTTTGTTACTGATAAAAATTTGTTTACTTACAACGGCTAAATATCTCGTTCTTAAAGAAATACAGACACTATGTACGCATATATGACTGTCATAAACTCAGAAATGAATATTACAAATATTTCACTGAACATTTTTGTCGTCTCCTGTTTTAATTGTCTCTATGTGCTATTGACCAGGAAATTTCGCATAGTTTTGAAATTTATTAAGTTGAACTGTATAGATTGAGAAGTGGTATTTAAGGAGTATTGAATTCTTAAAACAACAACGTTTAGCAGGAAATGTTTAATTTCAGGCCCTCACACAATTTCTTGTTAAAGCCTCAAAGCGTTGTTAAATTTTTCAATGATTTGATTTAAATTTAGCAAGAAATCTAAAAATTTTTTTATCTTCAGTTTTTAGATTCTCCATTTTGATTTTAAACTTGTTCTTCAATTTATTTCCAGATTTTTTTTTTTTTTTTTTTAAATAAACTATGGTCATTACAACAGTAGTTTTTAGTACATTCTTTTATAGGTTATTTCAGTTCATTTCTTTTCCTCTCCTTTTTCTTCTTTCCACTCTATATTTAAGTCTTCATTATTCTGATTACTTTGGTACTTCTTGTTAATGTTGATGATATTGTTAAAGATGTTGTTGGGCAACAATCATTATTCTAAATGTTGCATTGTTTCTTTGTCACTATGAATGACTTAATGTTATGTACCGAATACACATTTAATGAAAAAAAAAAAAAAAATTATTGTTGTTTGCGTTTACTTTTACGATATTATTTTTTGGTTGTGTTGATATTTTAGAATATCCGTAAGTAATTTTATAATATAAATGTGTCCAGCTTTAAAGAGTATATTTTGAATTTAAATTGAGAAGTTAAAAAATTTACATGAAAATTTTAGTAATGCTAATGGAAAAATTGCGAAAATTTATCAAGTTAAAATATTTTTTTTTCTACTGCCTTAGCTCGGCTGATAGAGGTTAATTCATCCGTGTTGTTATGTTATCTTCTTGTTATGTATTCTTCTTCTTATCTTATCAAATATATTCCTGAATGTCGGATTAGTTTTCGAAAACTGCATTTTCTAGTCCACTCTTTAATATTTCGAAAAACGGACATTTAGTTGTGGCCTGGCGATATCTACCAAAAAATTTCAAATTATTTTAAATTGAACCTATGGCTTCTTAGTAACAAATATACTGCAAGAATTAACTTGGATATAAAAATAATTTTAGATCTATAATAGTTATATATTTTTGGCAGTTATATGAGTTAAATATCACCTGGAATATCTGAAAACTGATCCTTATCAAATAAAAATTATTATGGCATAACGACGTAAGTTATTATTTTTGAAATTTCATATAAAACAATAATAATCATACCATTGCGATAGTCAAAAGATCAAAACGTTTGAACCAATAATTTCGACACTAAAATTCAATTTGATTAATTATATCGCAATCTATTGTAAGCTTATTGTTGTTTCACATTGACCTTAAGCATCTCTGGACTTTCGTATCATGATCTTTCAAAGTGTCTCTGTTTTATTTTGTTAATTTTAAAATCAAATTATATATGGACCTTTTGTAATGAATAATAGTGAAATATATTGTAACTTAAAGTATGTGTAAGTTATTGGATTTTAATCTGACTAGAAATCACCACAATTAACATAATAGCTTAAATAAAAAAATCTTATTTCTTAACATTATACTATGTCTACAAATAGTAGACTAACACACTATATTGCAAAAACTAAACGTTTGCATGACACTGGACGTTTTACTACCCATATATAGAACGGAGAAACTCTATAATTAAAATATCTTCGATCTACATGGTAGTTAGAAAAGGGATAAAAACATGTAAAAGTAAAATATTTCTATTTATTTATTTATTTATTATACTAGGCCCCATACTATATTATGCGTTAGCTACAAATAAATTACAACAAGCCAATAAAAAAATCTACACTTGATGTAAAAGGGTGGCGAATTAAATTGAATGAGGTAAAATTCACGCACATTAACTTAACGAATAAAAAAATTTAGTCGCAAATTTCAGTAAAGAATAAACAATGTCGTCATACCATATTAAAATTCTATAAAATATCTTGGTATAACACAAAGTTTAGATAGAAAGATCTGAAATACAGAACTAAATCTAGAACAGTTAACCAACTAAAGATCTAGAACTAGATTTGAAACAGTTGTGATGGCTAATTGGGTAGACATATACGTTTTCGATGTATATCAAAATTTTTGATCTACAATCAGATTTCGAAGCCAGTTTGGGCATACGGTATTCAAATATGGCATTGCACTAAACATCAAATATATATTCAAACTATGCAAACGTTCCAAAAACAAAGTATTGCGAAACATTGTTAATGCTCCCAGGTTTGTTCACAACGCTGATATTCATAGAGATCTCAGGATCCTTTTCATAAAACCCGAAATCAAAAAATTGGCTGTACACCATAAAAGTCGTCTTTCTCATCATGTCAATCGCGGTCGACAATTAAAACTTTGTTAGACGACTAAAAAGGAACGAAACAATTTGAAATATGTTAGGTAAAAATCATTAATCTCTGAAGAGTTCAATCTTGTTTGATCAAAGATATCTGAAGAAAAGAGGCAAAATTGTATTATTTTAACAAAAATATGAGGGCGTTTTTCATGTGTGCTAAAATCGTCACACTCCTTCACTTCGATCTTCTCCGGCACATTATAACAGAAACTGTACGTTCTTTTGATGACTTTCTTCTATCTGAAAAAAAATGTACCTATTTATTTATTTATTTCAGTATTCAGAAAGAGCAGTTCTGCTCATACAGAGTGTATACAAATTGTAAAAGTAGAAAGTAAAATCAGTGTAGCAATAATAATTAGTAACAAATAAAAAAATAATAATGAAGTTGAAAATAATTTTTTTTTATATATGTATAATGTGTAATAATTATATAATAATAATTGTTATGGAGTGTGACTTTAATTTTATAATTATCTTAATATTCTTAAAGCTATTTATGTGTATTTCTTTTTTAAAAGACTTATTTTTGCCATCCTTTTTTTTGTAGAATCCTGTTGTAGATGTGAATAGAGTTTTGTCTTGTACTAGAAGGTGCCCTATTAGTTTTGTATCCATTGTGCTAACGTTGTATATTGTTGATGTATTTAATTTCTGATTGTTAAAATTATTGTTTATTGTTCTCGTTTCCCATGGTGTGCATGACATTTTTTAAATGTACAAGTTCAAGATGGTAGTATACTATAAATCTGATGCAAGCAGTACAAAATGTTCTTACTTTATTTTGAATTCTTTGTAGTTCATGTAATTTTGTTTTACAGATCTTTCTGAAATACACTGTAAAATATTTTAAGTGAGGTGGGATATTCTATGAGATATGTGTTTAAATATTCCTGATATTTTTGGTCTGTTTGAAATTTGTGAATCAGTTTGTACTCATTTGTTTTGTGTATATATTGTGATCATTGTATTTGATGTTCAACGTTTCTACTATTTTTGACATTAGATATATATATTTTGTTTTACTAATAATTCTTGTTAGATTGTGGTTATCCATATATTATCTAAATCTAAATTAATAGTTTTTTCTATGTGTTTTGTGTTGTTTTCTACATACAGCACCACTATATAGATCACCTACATAAAGAAATGTTTGTTTTAAATCTAGTTCAGAAAAACTGTTTGTGTAGCAGATGAATAGAGTTGATCCTAATGCACTACCTTGAATTAACGTCATAATCTGTGTTTTCTACTTTATTTCTCTATTAAAATTATTTAGATTTGCAGATTCTTTTCTATTTCTAAGACAGCTTTTAAAAACCATTTTAGTTCTATTCCAATTACATCATATTCGTAAAATTTTCTAATTAAAATTTTTCTGTCAAATAAATCGTACGCTTTTGAAAGATCGAAAAGTAATATTGTAGCATTTCTTCTCGATCCAAAATTATAATTCTCTAAATAACCTAATATAATCGAGCCATACAAAAATGAAAGTCAATTATGTGCACAATTATAAGCACGGGTGCAAGTCCTGCATAACCTTAAATTGGTTTCTTCTAATGGACGAGAACGATTAGCGTCCCAAATAATACTTCGTAGAAATTGTAATCAAATCTAATCAAATTTTTTCCGGAAAAATTAATATTTATTTTTTTTTGTTATTTATTTTATTTTTTTTATTCATGACCCTAGCATATAGCCGTTTAGTCTGATAATTTACATTAATGAACAATATAGTGAAATTATCTTTAATTACATATTAAGACATTACTTTTTTTTTATACAATTTATTGAATAGTATTATGAATTTAGTTAATATTATTAGTTTCCAGCACAATTATTTTAGATTTGGTTTTAAGCAACTTGAGATCTAGTACGTATTAATTTCAATTCTCCTGGGAAATCATTATAAGCTTTTGAAGCAATTATATAGACAATAGTATTGATTGGATGACTCGTTCTAATGAGAAATTGTAAAAATTTATTTTTATTTCTATATATGCTATTATGATTATGGAAATTTACACTTCTTTTTAATAAGAAAGTTCGCTGCAAGTGATGTAAGTCGTCTTAAGCATCTTAGCATCCTGCAGCTACCCAGTACACAATAGGAACAATAAATTGGGGGCCAAGAAATACAATAGAGTATAATGTTGACATCATGAATGGTTGACCACTGGATTATCTCATCCGCTAGTCAGTGCACTTTACCTGCATAAAAAAATATCATACAAACTACTGAATGTCTCTTTCAATGACAGATTGTAATGTTTCATTGGGAAATTAAAAAAAAAAATGTTATAAGAAACTGTATTTAATTTGATTGCTTATAAATGTTAATGCAGTAGTTGTTAGAAGTTCAAATTTAATAATGTTTGATAAGCTGACATATTTTTCAGTATAAGAAATTGCTAGTAGAATGTAACAAAAATGAAACAAAAAAACAAAAATTATTTTATTATTATTTACATTATTACACTAAAAGGTGCTTATTATTGGAAAGATAATAAAAATATAACAATATATAAACTTGTAAGTCAAATAAAACAAAAACAAAAAAGATAATCATAAAACCATGTGAATATTAAATTTTCTCTATATGACCAGACAGCTTTTTGCTAGGTCTTTAATTTTGAATCTATTAATAATTATTACATTAGAAATTTGTTAAAAGCTTTTTTATTTAAATAATTTAATATAAAACATGTTCTTAGTTAGTTTTTAAGTAATAGTTGAAAAATAAAGAAAAAAAAAATATAAGAAAGCCCTGAGCTATTTTTGTGCATTTTTGATATATTTCAGCAAGCTTGTTTAGTTAAATTTGTGTGGAGCCCTACTCCAAATCTTCATGATAATTTACAATTTTGCTTCATTATGATTGAAGTTAAACCAGTAAACCCAAACTGTGTTGAAAAAACACTATACTTACCAAAGAAGTGTAAAAGAAGAAAGAAAATGTGCCTATCTATAAATTAGTATTAAAATCACTGCGGGCACTCGATATATCGCTTTTACTCATATTTTAAAAAAGCTTTAAACACTTTATATAAACTAGATACAACATAATTCTAAAAAAAACTTTAATTTATTTATTTATTGTTTTACTGAAAATTCCTATATATATTTTACAAAATTCCATGAATTCCAATTACAAATAATTTCTTTAAATAAGTTTTCTTAAAAATACGATTATAAAATGTATAAAAAAAGAAAATTGTCCATAGCAAAAAAAAATTTTTTAGAACCACATAAACCAAAAAGTTTATAAAAAATTCTTTTCAATTCCATCTCATGTGTAATAATAATTATAAAAGACAAATTTTGATAGATAAAAATTTATCTATAGGTTACACTACTTGTTGAAGTTACGTTCGTTATTTTGGTTTAAATAGTTAAACCTATGTTAAAATAATAAACTTTTCACATTCATTAAATTAATCTATACTTCATAAAGTCTCTCTAGCTTGTCCCTACATATTATACAACAAATACAAAAAAAAAAAAAAAATTAAATAAACTTTAGCTGTTTCTAGGAACACCTCACCTCAGTGAGTTATAATGAAACAAAACGAACAGCATATGAAATTCTTTAATTTAATTTTAACACGAATTTTATAAACTTCAAAAGAAACCTCCTCTTTACGAAGACAAAATTAAAAGGAAAAATTTTTGTTAATTTTTTTTTTTTGTCTTCAACAAAAACAAATTTATGAGTCAAAACTCCAAAAAATGTTCAGGAAAAGGAAAAACAGATAATTCCAAAAAAAATTAAAATACTTTCAAAAAATTAAAATTTATATTTTGTTAGTAGCTAGTCATCGTCGTCGTCAATATAAACAATAATGATTACTTAATAGGTTACGAAGGAAATAAATAATATCTATACATAGTAAATTTTTTATAGTTAATTACGAGGTAATTCTGAAAAGTTTTACATTTAAAAACTTAATATTCTAATTTTATAATTAATAAATATAAAAATATAATTATGATGGGGGACTACAATATTGACTTATTAGTTGATGCAGAGATCACAAGATCATACAAATCAATGCTAGAATCTAATGTAATTAATATTATGAACAAATTAAGTATGAAATATGCAACAAGAGTAACTGAAAATTCCTCTACGATTATTGATCACATTCTGTCAGACCTTGAAAAATATGAATTTGATATAAAATTACACGATATTGTAAACTTAGATCATAAAGCTGTATTCGGCAAAATAAATAAAGTTGCTAAAAAGATGGAACCTATCTTCAATAAGGAAATTTCTATCATAAATTATCAAAAATTTAAAGATAATGTTAGAAACCTACTTGTGACAATTAACAGTGATTCTGTTGATGATCTTGTTGATTATTGCAAAAAGCTAAGGTGAACTCTACAATAAGAAAGCAAATGAAAGTTCGAAAAGACAACTTGTGGATGACCAATGATTTGTTAAACATTATAAGAAAAAGGAATAGATTGTTCAAAAAGCTAAAGAAAAATCCTCATAGCCTTATAGTTCTAGCAAGATACAAAAGTGCATAAAATAAGGTAACTTATGAAGTATCCAAAGCAAAACAAAATTATTTCAATAATAAAATACAATTGGCTGGGTCTGACCGAAGGAAAATTTGGAAAGTACTTAACAATTGTATCCTAAAAAAGCCAAATGAGTCTAATAAGGCCATTAAGGAAATAAATAGTAATGGCATTAGAATATGTGATAGTCTTGAAATTGCAAACTGCTTTAATATGCACTTTAGTGAAATTGGAAACAAATTAGCAGACAAAATTAAGGATGCTGACAAGTATACAGTAAAAAATGGATTGTGTAATCGAACTAATTTTCTTCAACCATCGGATGGAAAAGAAGTATATGAAATCATCATGCGGTTAAAAAATAGTACACCAGGGATTGATAATATAACAGCTGAAGATCTAAAGCACGTTGCAACAGTAATATCACCTGCAATTGCCTGCTGGGTAAATAGATGTTTTTCTACTGGTATATATCCTGAGTGTTTAAAATCAAGTATTGTGGTACCTATATTTAAATCTCGGTCAACGCTGGACGTATCGAATTACAGAACAATTACACTTACAAGCTGCGTAGAAAAAGTGTTTGAAAAAATTATAAATGCCAGAATTCAAGATTTTGTACAAGAGGTAGGTAGTATGTTTTGATGTGAATCAATTTGGATTCCAAAAAAGAATTGGAACTGATTCAGCAGTTGTGGAATCTACTAACTGAATTATAAGTAAATTGGATGAAGGAAACTATGTATGTTCTTTATTTGTTGATCTAAAAAAGGCTTTTGATACGGTGGATCACAGCGTATTACTTGATAGATTATATGAAATTGGTATACGGGGACGGTTCAGGATTTACTTAACTCTTATCTTAAAAATAGAAAAACTATAACAAGAATAAATGTAGTACTAAGAAATCAAATTTGAATAAATATTAATGTTCCTCAAGGGTCTGTGTTAGGTCCTACATTATATTTGCTATATATTCATAATATACAATTTGCGAATTTAGTAACTGAATATGAGATATTTGGTGATGATACTCTACTTATATACAGTGCCAAAAATTTCGATGAAGTAGAAGGAGTAATAAATGCAGATTTGAGAAAATACAACAATTGGCTCAAAGGTAATAAATTAACTATAAATGCTGAAAAAACCAAATACATAGTGTACAAAATAAGAAATAAAGTCGATATAAATCCAAAACTGTTAGTAAATAATCTCGAAATTGAAAGAATTGCTACATATAAATATCTTGGTGTTGTAATTGATGAAAAGTTGAAATAGGATGATCATATCAACAAACTGGAAAAAAAATTGTGCCTTTATTAGATGTTATCAAAAGAAATGGAATCATACTCAGTAGACAAACCGCTGATAGTCTATATTATTCTCATATTATTTCACATATTAGATATAATATATGTAATTGGTCTAGTAGCTCCTCTTGGCTAAAAGATCAAATTGGTATCATAATAAACAAGGCTATAAAAGGCTTGCATAAATTTAATTGGCTTACTTCAACAAATAAAATTTTTAAGAGAACGGGTTACCTGAAGCTATCAGGAATTATTGTTTTGGAAAAAGCTAAACTAATTTACAAACTGGAAAAGGGAATCTAAAAAAAATATTCATATTACAAAAAGGAGTAATCTACACAATTACAATACACGAAAGTTAAATAATCTCAACTATGCAAAGCCAAGAACAGAGTTATCACGCAACAGTTGCCTTTCATCAGCTATAAGGATATTTAATAAATTACCACTGGAGATAAAAAATAGTTTAAATTTAGATCTTTTTGTAAAAAAATTGAAGTATTTATTAAAAAATAATCCTGCAGAAATGGACAGATTAATTAAAGAGTGAATTATCACATAATATATATGTATATTTTTTTTTTTTTGGTTTATGTTATGATATATAATAATTGTATATATTTATGTGTGTATGTAATCTTTAGATTGTAAGTATCTTAGTTTTATTTTTAAATATGGATTTTTCTGTGATGGTTTATACCAAAACTAATGTTTTGTCTATATCACGGTTAAAGAAAATTAAATTTAGTTAGAGTAGTAAAATATAAAAATTGAATGTGTGAATTTTTTAAATATTTTTTAATTATTATACAATTTTGTCAATAGAAGTAATGAATATTAAAAAAAAAAAAAAAAATTAATAATAATAATGTGATGGTGTAATAAAGAGTAAATTAAAAATATCTGAGGAAAAACGTGTGTAGTACGAATAAGATAAAACATGGAATATTAAAATTAAAATTCAGTTGATTTAAATTGAAAGTAAGGGCTTAACACTTTGAAACATATTGTAAAAACAACAATGTTGTTTTTTGTTTTATCCTCAAAATTAGTCTTAGTCATGAAAACAAACTCATTCATGTTTAATCACTTTATATTGACCTCCAAATAAACCAGCTATACAGTAAATAATTTACAAAAAATGTTTTCTGGCTTAGACCATAGTTTTATTGCAGCAGCAGATTTAAATGCGAAGCATCCTTTTTGGGGATCAAGACTGACAACACTTAGAGTCAGACAATTTTATAATTTAATATCAGAGCAAGGATATGATGTTGCATCAAATGGTAAACCAACATATACTGGCTATCCGACAAGAGCAAAATTCCTGACTTAATTGACTTTGCCATCACCAATAATATAATTGGGAACAAAATCTTAACATCAATCCAAAACGACCAATCTTCTGATCATTCGTCGTTTTTGTTGAATTTAACATATTTATTATTTTGTTATTTTGTTGAAATTTTACTTGAATTTAAATCTAAAATTGATGAAAAAAAGCAAGCACTAAGCATCACAAAAAAGTTTACAAGCTGCTTAAAATATAAAAAATATATCAGATCGCATATAATATGTTTATTAGTTGTTACAAGGCAAAAATTACATTAATCGAGCTTCAATAAATTTTGATAAACTTTTAGTTCAAGCAGCGCAGGAAGCAACTCTTCACAACCCTTTTAGCACACAACCCCAAAAATGGACAACAGAAAATAAAATACAGCTAGTTTTAATAACAAAACGTCTATAACCAATTATTAAGAAGTTCTACAGTAAAACAAAAAAATAAATGATTACCTCATTCACTTATCGACAGCGGCAAAAAGTATTTATTCCTTATGGAAATATACTAAGATCTTTAAGAAACTACAAAGTCATTAACCTCCGGTTAGAGTACAAAATGGAATCTGGCCAAAAAGTAATTTACACTCAAAGGTCTACTTGATATACTTGGAAAAAACATATTTCAAGTAAAAGAGATCAACTCAAAGTAAAGTTAAAAACTTTATACTGGTTAATTGGTAAACACTCAAAACTAAAATTGGACTATGGAATATAGAGATAATACAAAGAATGCAATAAAAAGTTCTAAGAGTTATAACAATAATGCCCTTTGGTATGTGAAAAATAGAAACTTGCACAAAAACTTACAACCAACCAACAGCAAAACAAGAACTTGAACAGGTCATAAACAGACTGTCGTGTCATCCAAATTCATTTCCAAGAAACCTACTGAACATCCCAACTAGCAGCAAACTACTAAAAAAGAAGACTTTAGATGTCTAGCAGAAAAATAATTTGTTTTATCTTTAAAGTAAGACAATCCATACACCAACCTTTATTTAAATACATCTCTTTTTTTTACTCGCTTTTACTCGTACGTAAAACCCCAGAGTTGAATTCCATAAGTCCAAAAACGGGTTTCAGAACTTGTTGATATAGCAATTGCTTGTTTTTAGTTGATAGCATAAAGTGTCCACCTAGTAGCCAATATATTTTTCTGTACCTTAAATTTAGATAGATAGATTGTGAATTTTGGAAGAAATCTTACCCCTATATGGCTTTATTGTGATAAGGCGTATTTGTTTAGTTAGTTACCTGATTAATTGGTCACACTCAGGATATTCTTCAGTGGTATGCTGGATAGGTCTCATTGTTCGGAAAACGCTGTTCCCAAGTGTCGAATTCTACTACGAGTGGACACTTCGCATTCACAGACAGCAAATGTTCAATAAGTTCTTTCTCTATTTCACATATTCTGCAAAAGTTGTTTTCGGTTAGACCCATTTTATAAAGGTATTTTTTTATTAGGTAGTGGCCTGTTATTATGCCTGCCAAGATACGTACCTACCTGTTTTCTAATGAGACTTAGAAAGTTTTTGTTTTCTTGAGTGAGCGCTTAGGCATGAGTATTTTTGCTTGGCGATTTCCAGGAATATTGGCCCAGAAATCCCTATGTACTTTAAGTTTAGTTCTTCTCGTTTTTTCTTCATGTGTGGCTTCCCCTTGAGCTCTTCAACTGGAAAATCTTACCTTAATATGAATTTAAAAAGTAGTATGAAGTATAAAATATAAAATGCAGTTTATATAAATTAACTTTATTAAAAAAAGCCTCGATATTCAAAACATATTTTAAAATTACACATAAGTATAGTGTTTATTGATTAAATTAAAAAAAAAAAAAGTAGAGTTTTGTTTAACAAAAGTTCGTAACAGACGTGTTATTTATTAAATTTAATATACAAATAATAACCACATATAAAGAGGCTCAATTTGAATTAGCTAGGACACACACTAGGAAGAGAACAAGATAAAAATAAATAATCATGTTAAAAATCATCATGTTGAAAAATACGAATACCAAATAATAAATATTGCACAATCTCGGTTAAAATAAAACACTAATTACAAATATAGTACTCTGCAAAAAAACTTGTTAAAGTCATAATGCTGTTTAATAATTTCCAAATATATTTATAATTTTTTCAATATCTCTAATCTGTAGGAGCACAGAAAATTTGTGTGGGAGATTAAATTTGTCTTTTCTACCAGATGATCGGTTTTGAGATGAGACGAAGTAGACTAGCTACTACAAAATTATTTTCTGTTTAGTGCAAAATTTATCGATTCAAGAAACATATCATATACTTCGAAGAACACCACCTACTTACTTTTTTAGGTAGCGGGGCGAGATTCAATAACCTTTGAAGAATTTTCACAATTAAACTCTATTTGAGCTAATATTCTCTATCGTACCGAAATTTAAAAAAAAATAATAAAATATTTTTAAATTAACTTAGCCAAAAACAAAACCTTCTTTTTTTGTTTACAATCCCATTTATAATCCTTCCCTACTCGATATAATCGTGCAAATTTTCAAACTCTTCAAAATTTTTCAAAATCCTGCTCAAAAATATATTAGTTGAAAATTGTGAAATTATGTTCAACTCTCGTCCATTGCACTTCGTTGTTAAAATTTACTTAACCAATTTTCAAAATGTTCCCTTAAAGGAAAAAACAAAAAATAAACAAACTTCATATAAAAAAAAAAAAATGAAAAATGCAAACTCTAAACTTAATTGAAGAAAATATTTCAAGAAAATGAAGAGAGCGAGATGCCAATTTTCTTTTTGTTTTTATTTTTATTATTCTAACTTGAAGTTTTCCTTCCTTCCTGTTCAAATTAAGGAAAAGTCACGTTCAAAAATATTCATTTTTTTTTGTTTTATTTTCTTTAGGAAATTTTCGAATTCTTCATTAAAAGAAATAATAATAATAAAAAATAAATAGCTTTTTTTTCTTAAATATATCTACCTATATAATATGCATAATATTAATATATAGGCAGACATACAAATACTATACATAAGACAGATAAGGTAAGAATACAAAAGTTTAGTTAGCACCTAGGTAACTTGAAAATTTTCTTGTAAAATAAAATTGGCTGCATGCAATCAATTTTCCATGATAGTAAGATAAATTAGGAAAAGAAAAATATATAACGGTATATGAAAATTTTACCTAAAGTATTTATTTGAAATTAGAGAAACCGAAATTAAATTACGAACAACAACAAAAACAAAAAAAAAAACAACTTTCAAAAGAAAAAATGTCAACAACCTATAAAGAAAAAATATAATTTTGTTAAATTCATTTTGACAAAAAACACCGGAATTTCTCGTTGTGTCGAACGAATACACCGAAACTGTCACAATGGAAGTTTAACTTGAAGTTGATAAAATGGTTCAGATCGTTTAGTATGAATTACTAGATTCTTAGAAATTAACTTAAATGCTTATAAATTTGTGTATTACATTTACAAAAATATTATGGCATATTTAACCCCTTACCACCCAAAGAGTCGAAAATATTTAAGTTGCAAAATACAACTTTTTATACAGCTACTATACATTTAAATATTAATTTTAAGGAATAAACAGTAATAAACAGTACAAATTGCGAAAAAAAGGAAAGATCGATGGAAATAAATGTACGGGATGGCATTGACTATTCATGAATCTTTAACAAAAAAGATGTCATAAACAATTAAATTATTTTTATTTCAAATTGAATAAACTAAGCAATATTTAATTTTCGGGTATTCCATCATAGACTTTTAACATAAATATTATATGAGCTCAGTTCAAAGTGTGCCAAATTACAAAACATTTGTAATTCTTTCAAACTCAATCAAATCATTAACACTGTTTTATTGTACAATATTGTTGATGCAAAAGTATACGGTTCAAGTTTGGCCATCTCTGACTTCCCATTTTCAATGTACAACTAATATAGAAACTCTTGAATAACTTCTAGTCATAATCCATCATTCCTACTACAATCCTACCATTGCTATATACATTTAAATTTTAATTAATAACTATCTATTGAAAATAACAGTTTCATAGAAATTCAGCACATATTTTCTCACAATATCCTGATTCAAAAAATTACATCAACCCAACAATAACGCTCGCCACTAAGGATATAGACCTGAATCACACGACAAAATACAATAGATTTGAAAAGATTCCGTTGTTCTTCTTCAACTTCCCAATGTCAAAAAGAAAATTAATAAAGATTCCTGATTTCGCTGTTATGCCAACCTTAACCTCCATCTTGCCAATAGTGTATCATTATACGGTGGGTGGCGCAATAGCTAGAGCGATTAATTTTCATTCAGTGAGGCACTCTAACGTATCCTCTCGGGCATCATATAAAAAATCTGTGAAAAATATATTCCTACATAATATTAAAATTTTGAAAACATACAGCATTCAAGTATTCTGGCTTTTAATTTTCAGTTCACATCTGAAATTCAATTTTTACAGTTTCGATCTTTTTCATTTTAATTTTTAGCTCTTTGAATTGTCCCTCCCCTCGTTTTGGTTGATACCTAAACTATATTATTCTTTCAACACTTTCCTGATTTATTTTATTTGTAATCAAAATTGTGCTTGCTTACAGTCAAGTATTCAGTTTTTTTTTTTTGTTTAGTTTTCAACCATGTTCATTGTTTTTAATCTTCACAGAATTTAAAGTTTACTAGAGTTGGTTTAATGAGCTTAATGTGCGAATTGTTTGATTACAATATCGCGGGGTATTCAATCGGTAACGGCTTACAATTATTTCTCTAATTGCGTTATTACCACACTCTACGTCTAGCTCATCTATACGGCAGATATCCCAACGACACCAGATGTGAAAGTAACAACTTTTGCTGATGATATGTCATTTATGGCTTCAGACATCGATCCTTTACGAGCCTCAAATTTTCTTCAGTGAAACCTCAGTCAAATTTAAAACTGGCTCTACAGTTGGAAAATAAAAGTCAATGAAAACAAGTCAACCTTTAGTCAAGTCAACATTTAGGCTGAGGAAAGGTAACTGCCCCCAGTACCTTTGAACAATATACAATTATACCTCCGGAGTTTATGTCAGATATTTAAGGATTCATCTTGATAGGCGTTTAACATGGAAAAAGCACATAATGGGTAAGCGCGCGTACAATTGGGACAAAAACTGAGAAGCCTATATTGGTTAATGAATAAAGAATCAGAATTGTCTTTGGAAAATAAAGTGATGCTGTACAAAGCTATTCTTAAACCTATATTGTCGTACGCAATTCAACTCTGAGGTGCTGCAGCTAAAACCAACATTGATGTAATGTAAAGACTTCAGAATAAAGCCCTGATAATGGTGGTTGATGCTCCGTCATTCGCGCCAAATAGTTTAATCCATAACGATTTGCAGGTTGCTTCAGTACATAATGAAATATCGAAATACTGCTCAAAGTACAAAAGTAAATTGGAAGTACATCCAAACATCCTGACAAGCAATCTTATGAGCGACCCAGACTCCAGCAGATTAAAACTAATAAATAATAAATAATATATACTTAATATAATATATAATAAATAGTTAAGTGTTATCATAGGATACTTCTCTCCAAGTCAGTATAAAACACAAAGTTATTTAACATATTGAATTGTAAATTATTCAGATTGTAATTATTAAATGGAAGAGAAAAAAAAATGCGTTATCAATATTACTTGTATATTATGTAATTGCGAAAAAAGAATTGGGAATATAGATTAAAATAACAGTGATGAAAGAAACCCCAGCGACCCCGCATTTTATTTCAACATTACTTATTTTCAACTCAAATTCTTTACTATTTGTTCGTAATATAACTTTCTTATATTTATTATGATATTTTTTATTAATTTGTGTAGTTTTGAAAATCTCAAGTAAAGTACCTAACTAGATGTACTTAAGTTAACTTTACGACATTTACGTCAAACTCGCTGTTATGGGTTTTTCATACAATCAATTAGCCGTACTTAAGTTTCAGTTTTGTTAAAAAAATTACTTTTCGTACAACTTAAGCGATTCAATTAGTAGGTTACTTTAGTAAAATGACGTTTGAATGAAATGACATTTGATTTGTGGATAAAAATTGATATAATAAAATAAAAGGTTATGTATAGAAAGGTTAATGTCGTTATTTGAATTAAGTTCTAATCAAATAAAGTCTTACCATTAGGCGTAACTTAAGTTGGTTAATTAATCTTATGTAGCCTTAAGTTTTGACTTAAGTTTAGCGAAACAAATTAAGTACGGCTAGTTAGGCCTTTAACTGTTTATGTATTTTTTCAAAATGCTGTCCACACCTCTATTTACTTCAATTGCAACTCCAATTACCACAATTCTTAAATTTATATTTTAAATTAAGATTTTTATAATTCGAACTTTTGTTCTTTATACTCATAACAATAGTTTAAATGTCTCGTTTCATTATTTTGCAACATGAAAATTTTCTGCACTTTATTTTATTAAGAAAATGCAATTTAGGTTTAGTTGAAAAAGTTTTAGTGTACGAGCCTCAAGATAAAAAAAAACCTTAGCAATAATGATAATAATAATAATAATAATAATAATAGCAACAACAACAACAACAAAAACAACAATTATAATAAAAGTAAATTGACAAGTTTCAATAGCGTGCCTGCCAATATCTCCTTTATTCTGTCAAAGTATATTTGCAAGAAATTTTAAGAGAATTCAAGTTTTGTCTGTGTCTTAAGCGGCGCCACAAATAAAATCGCAAGATGAAAAGACAACGAAAAATTATTGGGAAGAGAAAAATTATCACAAAAAAAAATAACAATATTTTTTTCCTATTGAATGAATGTTAACTATTTGAAACGTTAAAGTGAATTTAAAAGGTGAAAAACAAAAGAGTTAGAGAGAAAGAAGAAATGATGTCTCGTTATTTCATTATTAGAGTTTATAAGAAATTTTCGCTGTATCAGATGATGTAAGAAAATACTGAACAAAGACATTAAAGTAAAGTAATTTAGAAAAGATGTTTCGGTTTTTTTTTCTTCCAGTACTACTATTTTCTCTTCCATTATGATTTTGCAAGAAGCTGAAGATCCAAATAAAAATAAAAAAAAAAAAACAAAAATAAAAATTGTTTAACATCCGATTAAGGGAAAAATTAGACAATTGTTATTTTTTGTATAACAATGTTTTTTAAACTTTTCTAAATTTTTCCTCTTATTATCCTTAAGGATACACTTTGATGTTTTGAAATATATATTTAATATTATATAATGTATATATATAATATATATATATATATATATATATATATATATATATTTGTAGTAGTTAAATGTATATCAGTGTTTTTGTTATTCTAAAAGATAAAAGTATTTTAAATGTGGATGATAATATTTTGTACATTGCTAATTATGTAACTTCTAAGCAATTTCAGTAAAAAAAAAATATAAATTGTAAATTTTTGGTTTGGTTAAGTAACGTAATTGAATGAAGAAGCATTTTATGTAAATTTTTGTGGAATATAATATGAAAAATTATAGAATGGATAATGAAACATATAATCTTAAAACAAAAGTGGAACGTAAAATAAATTTTATAAAATACTTAATTTTATCTAAAAACTGGATTATAGTTTAATATATCTTGCGATCAGAGCTTTCCACAGTTATATAAAGAAAATTCGAGTTTTTGTTTTATATTCCTTATGGAGTTAGCCATAATATGTCATGGCCGGCTTTTAGGCCTGTATGTCCTCCTCCATCCCTCAGTTTAGTCAACCCTTTGAATAAAGACCAATAGGTTTTTATTCTGCAGAGGTTTTTCAGAGGTTATGTAATGAGTGAGTATCAGCCTTTAACAAGCTAAGCACTCTTCTGTAACATTGTGTTTTAAAAAGTATATGAAAGTTCTAATTTTAAAGAATATGAAAGTTCTATACCGATTTACTTACTCTAGATTATTGTGTATTTTTGATTTTAATATAATATTATTTTCTTCAAAACCATGGTGTTAATGTACTATGAAATTTTAATTTTTCACATCATTTTTTTTCTATGGACAAATATTATAATTTTGAAACTGTATACATTCAAAATATACATGTTTCCATTGAAAATAAATTGCTAATTTAAGAACATATTTGGAATCTATTTACAAAAAATATTATTTTTTACATTAAAGTAGAATTCAAAACCAATTTTTATACTTGTAACTGAGATTTCTAAGATGAGTCTGAGCTTACTTAAAAATTAAAAAAAAAAAATTATCACATACATTTTTGGATTTACAACACAAGTCTAGCATTTGTGGGATTCACAGAAATTACATGAACTTGATTCAAAACAAGCAGATTGCAGTTTGAAATCATGACTTTTATTACGTAATTAACATTTGGAGATATTTCAAAGAATTAAAATATATTATTAAAATATATTAATTTGTTTAACTACCAGTATTTCTTCATTTGTTCGGATCACATGTGTTTCCTTAAAATATTTGTTCTTGATTAATTTTTGCAGTCGAGATAAAATTGTAGCGAGCTGCTATTGACTTCAAATATCATCACTGATTCACGAAACTATTGAACTGATGATTTGACATGTAGAAACACACTTGAAAATAAAATTGTTCTGATATCAACTATTTAATTTACTTAACAATTTATTTGATTTTGTTTTTTTTATGAAAATTAATTTGTACGAAAATCCAAATTAATTCACTTCTTTATATTGCTTTCACTTTAAGTAGGTACCACTCATCATCATCTTAGCGGGTGAGCCTTGGCCTTCATCACTATGCTCCTCCAAAAAGGTCGATCTTGTGCCACTTGTCTCCAATTTGGGATTTGTAGGGTTTGAGCATTGTTTTTCACGTTGTCTGTCCATCTGCTTCTTGATATTTTTCTACCACGGCTGCTATCGGGCTTTCTATTCAGTACCACTGCTTGCTTTCGGCTTTCCTCCATTCGCCCATCTTAGTCTTTGAGTATTTCTTATTTGTTCATTTCTTGACATTTTTAGATATTTTTTTTTGTTTTCGTTGATTTTTAAGCCTACTTTTTGTGTCTCCTCTTCTAGTTGTACAAATACTTCTGCCATTTATCTGTAATTTTTTGCCATGATTACTATGTCATCCGCATATGTTACTATTTGTGTTGTCATATTGAATATACTGCCTTTCTTTTCTAATTTTCCTATGGCGTAATGTAGTATTAAGTTGAATAATAGTGCGGATAAGGCATCTCCTTGTCGTACTCCCGTTTCTATTTTAAACTCACGTGTTATTTGATTTTGTATTAAAATTTTAGCTTTTGATTCATGCATTGTCATTATGACTAGGTTTGATAATTTCTGAGGTATTCCCAAATGTCTAAGAGCTGTTAAAATTATGTCTCTATTTATGCTGTCAAATGCTTGCTTGAAATCTATGAAAAGCATGTGAAGATCTATGTTGTGCTCACAACATTTCTTCATGCTTTGTTTCATGACGAATATCTGGTCAATCGTTAATCTTTGGCTTCGGAATCCGCATTGGTACTCTCCCAGTTATTCTTCAGCAAAGTAGGCTAATCTGGAGTATATGACCATTGGATAATATTTTTCAAGCACCGCTTAATAACGTTATCCCCTGTAGTTGCTGCATGTCATTTTGTCTCCTTTTTTGTGAATTGGACAGATTAGCTCAACCTTCCACTTCTCCGGAGTATTTGCAGAAATTCTCCATCTTTTTTTAGAAGCGCAGCTGTTAGCTTATCTTCTCCAAGAGCTATTCCATTCTTTAATTTATATATAGCTTTTTTAACTTCTTTGTATGAAGGTGTCATAATTAATGGATGTGCTGTATGCATTGTAATTTGCTGACTCTGTTGTTCCTCGTTTCTTATATTTAATAGTTCAATGAAATAAGTAGGTACCACTATTTCGATCAAAAAGGAGTAGACTTTTTTTTCCTACAATTTTAGTTTTTGTTTTTTGACCTCAAATTTTTTTTCTGCAAAAACTAAATTAATTTTTAAAGTCTTATCGTTTACGCGAAAATATGATTCCATAAATTGGAAAAGGAAGTTAGGGTTGGTATTCTCCAAATTCTTGCCGTTTACATCTCAATTCTGGTCGAAAGGAAAAGAAGTATTTCTATAAATTGAAGCATGACCATCCCACAACAAGTAATTTTTTTAAGTCTCGGGTTTAGCTCTTCTTACTTAGTTTCTTGTTATTTTTTTTATTAAATTTATTTGCCATAAAAAATATTCATTTTACTGATATTTATTTTATTAATTGACTTTCATTTCCATGCGATATGTAATACCACCGATAAATACAATATAATGTGTTTTTCTAAAATTTTTATATAAATATAATTAAAAATCCAAAATTTTGAAAAACAAAATTTCAAAAAAGAGAAAATTATTTAAAATAAGAATACATAGTGGATCCGAATTGAAATCCACACTGTTGAAAACTCTAGCTCAATAATAAAAACATCAACAAACTTATAAACTTTTATAAGATTTGTATTTCATATTATTGTTTATAATAAATTACAACAAGTTAATATTAATACAATATAATGGTTTGCCATTAACGTATCGAGTTAAACGAGTTCAGATGGCCCTGAAATTTTTACTGTAAGTCGCGTCGGCAAGAAAAAGGAATTATTAAATTTGATTTATAACATAAAAAGCATAATTAAAAACTCTATTTGTTGTAAAAAATTGAAAAAAAAAAATGAATGATTGCAATGTAATGAGTTTCGTATTATTTCGATATATATAATCAAAAAAACCAAGAAGCTGTATAAATTTTACCATGACATTAATGTATCAGAATGAACAAACTTAAATTAATATATAATTAAAGTTTTTATAAGCCTTTTTATCAAGTAATACCTGATTATGATATCATATAAAGAATAATATAGCCTACAAAACATTATGAACGAAATTATTTATTTAACAGGTTTAGCACTTGTTTTAACCTAATATTAATTAAAACCATCGGTTGTAACGGTTTAAAAACTTTACTTACTTTATAGATACACTATATAGTTCTGTGTCCTAATCGATATAGTTTTTAACCTGAAAAATAAGACTTAATGCATTTTCAAAAAAGTACAACATACAATGAAAAAACTAAAATAATTTTTAAAAAATTTAAAAAAAAACTTCAACCCAGAAAACTGAAAATTAAATTATTTTTTTTCCAACAATTTCATTTAAATCATTTTATTTTTTTTTTTAAAAAACTAGATCACAGAAAAAATGGTTTTTTCATCTAAACAAAAAATATCCCCACCCACCCTTGTAATTACAAAATTTCTGTTACTTTATTATTACTATTACTTTTAAAATAAAATTATAAAATTTGTACAAACATACAGTTTCACAATCAAATAAAAAATTTAAAGGAAAAAAATATATTTATGTATTACATCACATTGCTACTAAAAACCTATTATAAAGTTGTTAAAACGTCAGTGACCTAAGTCATTGTGTCAAGAATATCAAAAATATACACCACATTATCATTAAAAAACAACGCAGGAAAAACTCCTTTGATCCTTTTACTAAGTATTTATATAATATAATATATATACATATATATGCATACATACATAATAATTATAAAACAATAATATAACTGCATAATACCTAAAATGTAATATTATAATACACTCAATATACACAACCCTTTTATAACGGTGTCGTATTTGTTAAAATATTATTATGTAGTTGTATAGTTGTTGTTGGCCCCAATAACAACACATTATAAGAAAACGTTTTTTTTTTCTTCTTGTTTTTTTGTTTTTTTTTTTTTTTTGTTTTTGTTCAATATTTTCATATTCAACAAAGAATTTGATCCTATGTACATACCTAGTTATAATAGAGTAAAATATACATAAGAATAAAAACAAATAAAAAATAAAGCAGGAACCAAAGACTCAAACCAAAAATTGTTGCTTTATGACTTTCTATTTTTTTCTACATTACATTCTGTTATTTTGATGTTTTACTAAAGAAATTTAAAAAAAGATTTTAAATGTTTTATACACATTTGGACTGTCCATTAGGTAAGAACTAATATTTCAAATAAACTAAATACTTAATACTTAATACTAAATACTTAAATATATAATATTAATATCTATAGCGAACGACGATAGTTTCTGTTAACTAACAAATTACAACAGATTAGTAATATGTAAATAAATGAACAAGTTGAACACAGTTAGAACTGTATTCAGAAGCTTAAGATCGCTACAAAGAAACTTCCCTCAAATTTTGAAAAAATTTCAGTTTTAAAATATTTTAATGCTTATTTAAATTTTTAAACATTAAATAAAAGTTATCTTATTCAGTTACTGTTATTTATATTAAGATCACAATATAATCTTCAACCAGTCGTATAATAAAAATACAGGTGTAGGTCTTGGAAAATAAACCTTTACTACGTAGTCCTGTTTTTCACTCGTCTCTTCTTTACTGAAGACTGATGACTCTTATTTGAAACCTATTTCATCATCTCTTATCTACGGCTTATTGTTTTGGTTAATACGATTTTTTTTAGCTCAAAGCTGATTTTGTTGAAAATAAAAAATAATAAAGGAAATTATGTACCAACATTTGCTCATAACAGGCAACTCATACCAACAGGAAACAAGTGAAGCTTTTTTATTTATTTATTTTTAATTTTTTTTTTTTCACTTACTCCTTTTTTTGTCGCATCGGTCGAATACTGCATCACAATAACATGCCACAAGTACAACCTTTTTAGATATAACTACAATAGAATAAAAAAAAATGTTTAAAAACAAAAGAAAAGCAACAAAAATAACTCTCCAAATATGAATCACTTATATTAATACAACACAACAATAGCAATAGAAACAACAACAAAAACAACAAAAAACCACAAACATAACAGTTACAACGACATCATCTAAAAGAAATAAACAAGCAAAAAGTTAAGAAAAATAAAAATAAAAACAAAAAATGTTGAAGAAAAAAAAAAAAAAAAAAAAAATTAACACTTTCAACTCTATGAAAACGATAAAAAGTGTATTGTAAAAGTGTTGCAATCAAAAATAGCTTAAGTGATTCTAGACTTGTTTTTCTCCTTTTTTTATTTTCTTCTTTCTCTATTCTAGGAACTACTATTAGAAAGGAGTGTCCTAAAGGTTGTAGGGAGGGAGAAGGAGTGAATATGAAATGAGTATTTATGTTTTTGAATAATAAACATAAGTGTGTGTTTGTATGATGGTATTCAATTGTTTTGTTATTCTTTAAAATTATGAGAGTTGATAGTGCAAAAATATTGAAAATATAAAACACATTCTAACTTAAATGAAAACAAAAACAAGAAATTCAGAAAAGTAAAAAGAATAGAATTCCTATATGTCCTTCATAGTTAGTTTCGGAATTAGAAAAACAAAAAACATCATCATAGGACTTTTTAAATTTAAAATACCCTTAAGTAATACAATTTTCATATTGAGATGATGATGATGATGATGATGATGATAATGATGATGGTGGTGACATATGTAATATAGGAATGTACATTTTACAGCCAACTATAGGGAATAGTAAAAAAAAAACCAAAAAAGTACAGTATGAAAACTACTAAAAGAATCGCTTTTAGTCATTTAATACCCAAATAGCACTGCAATGATGATGATGCGGTTCATAGTTTCTAACATTTTATCGCCCTTTTGTTTTTATGAAATTCTCCAACCCTCTGAAATTTAAATCCTAAATAAATGATATTTTTGTTGTTGTTGCTGTTTTTTTTTCTTTAAGTCCAAAAGACTTTTATAATTTCTTAAGAAACACTATATTTATATGGATAATAATCATATGAACATAGCTAGTTATATAAAATATGTATATATAATATATATAATATATTACGTAAGTTAGATTGTACTGTGGTTTAATGTACAGAAGACATTAGGTATGTTCTTTTTCTTTTTTGGTTGTTTTTGTTAAATATAGAGGCTATAAGAAACTCTATAATAACTTAATTTTTGCAATAAATATTAACTAAGAAGAATGTAATATAGAAAAAAAGTAAAATAACAATAATAAAAAACAAAAACAAAAACAAAAATTTGAAATTTTCATAAATAAATTTATAATAATACAATATACATACATACACACATAATATGCTTACTTTTAAAATTAAAATTTATTTTATTGAAATAGGAAAACAATAGGTGTGATAAAAGGATTAGAAATTGTTTATTATTTATTTTTATTATTATGTGTTTCTCTTTCACACATATAGAGAAAGAAAAAGAAAAAAATACAACAAGAATAGAGAATACAAAGAAAATAAATAAGATTTATGTTTTAATATTATAAATGGTTTTTAGCTTCACTGCACTTCAAAAGAGTTTCCTTTAGGTTTGTGTTTAGTATTATATTTTCAGACTGTTTTACAAATCTGAAGTAAAAAACAAAAATTGCAAAACAATATAAAAAGACTAAAAGTAGAAAAGACAAATTCAATACAAAGTTTTATAAGGACCTGAATGCAATTTACAATATTTTAGATTAAAAGTAAAGGTAGGTAAGGTTTATTGTAATGAAAAAAATTAAAAAAAAAATTGTACTTACCCATTTTCAATGACCTTAAATAGAGATTTAAATGGCTTCTCTTAGATTTTGAAATAAAATTGATTTTAAAGAGTCACATTTTAAATGATTTACAATATAGAATAATAAAGAGAGTAATTGCTATTTGCTTACAATTTGCTATGCAGGATAGTTTTCCCCATATTTTCTAATTGATTTCGATGCAAACTAAATCTAAATTAGACTTGATATATATACTTATCCTTAATATAGCTCTACTATACTATATTAATAAGTATTTGATTTGTACATAATGAATGCGTACGTATTTAGCGAACACAACGCTTAAATATATTCAGCATGTAGATAAATCATAAAATGATATTGAACGATCACATCCTTGATATTGCCAAAAATTCAGCTAGGTTTTCTGACTTTGAGTCTTGGCAACACTTAAAGAAATTTCTTAGAACACTCACTCTATTCTACAGATATCTCATTGTTCTAGATACTTGCTCTGAAGAGCTCAAAATATTAATGCTCTCTTTTCAAACAGTGATCGAGGAATACGAGAGGCTTCAATTGATCATTCCTACACAATTGAAATTCTTAAGTGGTTGAATACCAGCTATGGAAATTTTGTAGTCAAATTTTTTATATAAAAATACACCGCATATAATCTTCAAAGATTGAAAAAAAATATCAACAGTTTCGACAAACTCCCGACCTTTGAAGCTTCCGATTGTTGAAACTTTGTATTTATGTATAAAGGTTTTATGACCTAATGATTGGAAATATATAAAAAAGAATTAAAATGACTTAAATTAAACTTAATTTTATTACAATGTCATTTGAGGTTGAAATCAGTACTTTTATTCTGCATTAATCGTAGTTACCATAGCCAGATTGATTAATTTATAAGGCATTTTGGTTACGGAATATTCTATTTTTTATCCCATTGAAGGCTTGTTTGTAGGTAATTAATAAAATATGTAAGGCTTGGTCAATTTCGTAGCACTTTTGGTATAGTTTATTTGAGTAGATATATTTAATAGATTTGGTAGATAATATTAGATTTTTAGATCTGCAAAAACTCTCATGATTTCTTCAAATCATGGTACAATTTTCTCATTAACTATAGGTTCGATAGAATTTTGTATAATTAGTAATTAGATTAAGTAGCATATAATTTTTATTGTCTCATAAGTAAAAATAAAACAATGACGATTAAAAAAGATGATGGTACTTGATGGAAATGGAAAAATATGAAAACACCAGGTGTTACAAAAGCTAATGATTCGGCAAATACCAAATACACAAAATACCAAAATTTTAAACTAAATAAATTAAATAACTCATAATTCGGCAAAGCAGTGTATTATATATACATTTTATTTAAATTTTCCAATTTTGTATAATAAAATATAAGAAGTCCTGACACTGACAACAAGTAATAAAAATTAAAGACCGATATTAAGAAGACTGAAAAGTTTAGAAGTCAATATAAGAATATCGTGTTATATATGAAAACTAATTCAGAGCAAAAATCAAACTCGTTAAGGGCTTTGACACCAACTGATGATCATTGTCATACTTCATATAGAGCTTAGTAGCTCAGTGATACAAAATTATTAATAGCATAATTACAAATTTTATAAAAACAAAACCAAAAACCAGTTGTAGATACATATGGTTATTTCGATTTTATTCTTAATATTTGCATAATAGACATGGTTATTTCAAAATTTAAAATTGCAGCAATTATGAAAAGTAATGAATAATAATTTAATTTAACACTGTTAAGCACAGTACAAACAAATTATTTTAAGGTTAATTATAAGAAGATTAATTCATCATTACTAATAATAATTGTGTTCCCACAAATACATAATACCAATAAATTGTTCAACATGGCCCATTAAAATTAATTCTCAAAAAAGTTTTGTTTGGTTGTAAATAAATAAGTTTAACTTTAGGATCATATAATGTTTGTTTTGTTGACCAAATATCAAAGATAAATTTAATTTTGCGAAACTTCACACAAAATTCATTTTTTAATACAAAAATAACTTCTTTATGACTCAGTTTTACCCACCAAAAAATATCCCGTTTAAAACGGTACCAACACTACCAACATTTCCAAAATATAAAATTTTTATTATCTTTACTAATTTAAAATATAATCTTACCATTTTCAAAAAGCAAATTGTTTAATGCATCAATCATCCTTAAAAAATATTATTATTATTATGTAACATAATAATAAATAAAAAAATATATTTTTTTGTTAGTCGTCTAAGACGACCTAGTCACCCATTTATCATAACACCAATTTATTTATTTAATTAATATTTATATTTTCTACTACACGTACTTTATTCAGAAGAGTATACATGCCAAATTACTTCATATATATATATATATATATATGGTTTTGCAATATTTATATTGGAATATATTATTTTGTACACACCTACATGAATAATATTAAAAAATGTTCGTCAGTAAAGATTGACCTTTTAAGAGCAATAAAATATTTTTTTTCAGGATATTATAGAAAAAAAAAAAAAAACAAAAAAATAAAATTTATGAATATTATTCTAAAGAAATTTTATTCCAGGACATCAGACCTTATTAATATACAAATAAATTATTGTGTTAAAAAGTTTCTTTTTATGTCCTTTTCATTCAAGGAGGTAAACAGGATCAATTAAAAATACATAAATTAAAGGATTGTTTTTGTTTTTTTTTATTCTTGTTTTATAATTTTTATTCCAAATATTATACAAAATTTTCTATATTTATACAGAAGTAAAAACTAGGGTTAAGAACTTAAATACAGTTATATCTCGATATAATTAACATAGTTATATAATAATATAAAACTGAATCTCGACTTACGCCATAAGAAATTTTTTAATGTTTAACCAAAAATTTAAAGCCATCAGCGAACGATTTGTATAAATAAATTAAGCATAAACATTGTTTTTGTATAAATATAAATAAATAAAAAAATTCTATATTCAATGATAGACTTCTCTAATTTACCTAAGAACGTTTACTAAAAATAAATCGTATATAAAAATCTTAAATAATAACGCTGATTGTAATGAAACCATATTGGTTATAAAAAAGTGTTCGTTCGAGTAAATCATAATAAATTGATTAATATCTTTACAAATGTTAACACCAATGATAAGAGAATACAATGAATCAAAAACTTATACTGGATCCAAGAAGCAGTATTGGCAAAGTAGTAACAGTTGTTTACATGTAGAGAACTTAGTAATTTACTAGGATGTTTTTTTGTTTATGTAAATAACGTAAACAACTCAAAATAAATAAGTTGGTTATGATGAAATGATTATGTTCAAAAAGAAAAAAATAACTAAAATCACAATTTGCTAAGAGCCTGCCTTATAAAATTTATCTAACCTAACAATCTATATTCTATGTACATCAATCATTATCAAAACTTTTATTGAATTTTTGGTATGGGGCAAATGATATAACTAGCTTGGTAACCCGCCATAAATGACGGAAGCAAAATAAATTCCAGCATTTCTTTCCTTCATTAGAGTTTTCATTTCAAGTTTAAGAAAAAATACATATTTGCTTACTAATTTATCATTCCTTTATTTTTTATTAGAACGCTTCTAATTACCATATAAACAGAATATTTGTAGTAAGGTGCAAAATTTTATATTCCCTAAGGGTCATTTACTCGATCATTTTAGCGACATCCTTTTTGCCAACATTGAAAATTTATCGTATAATTCAGAATTAAGTTAATCCTGTTAACATTCAATAACAGCTGCGTAAGTTTAGCGTCAAAGTTTATAGCGAACAAATAAAATTTTATAATGAGCCACAGCTTTGAACAAAAATAAATAAAATTATAAATATAAAAAAACATTAATATTGTAGGTACACATAATATTTATTTTGATGAATAAAATAAAAACTCGTGTTGGAGAAAAAATTAAAATAAAAAAATTTACTACAAATAAATAGGTATTTACAAAACTGTTGATAACTTGTGAACCATTGATCGGTTATTTAAAACTTCATTTCATTTCACAAAATTCATTATCGAAATTCATACATAATTATTATATATAAAATACATTAAAAAGAATAATCAATATGGTTTAACCGAAACCTATATATATAGTATATACCTACCTACTATATTAAAAAAAAAATTCATTACTCTCTACAACATACATTTCTACACACTTGAAGAAAACAAATATACCTAAAAATTATAAATTTACAAAGATAAGAAATAAAAAATAATAGTACAAAATTCCATTTAATATCTTTAAAAATGTATAGGTTGTTATTGTTTTTTTATGTGTAAATCAGCAGAACTAAAACCTAACCCCATAATATATACTAAATATTATATACGATCATAAATTTATATATCATATATATATATATATATATATATATATATATATATATTGAAAAAAAAGCAATAAACAAAAAAAATAAAAATAAATAACAATTTTAACTCATCATCGCATCACATTTCTGGCTAGAGTATATATATATATATACCTATAGTACTATACAGGCCTTGCATACGGTACGGCAAAACTATGATGCTATGATCATTATCATAACAACAACAAAAAACAAAAAACAAAAAAAGTAAAAAAAAATAACAATTTTAACTCTTCATCGCATCACATTTCTGGCTAGAGTATATATAGTATATAGTACTATACAGGCTATGCATACGGTATGGCAAAACTATGATGCTATGATCATTATCATAACAACAACAAAACAACAAAAGAAAAACAAAAAACAAAAGTAGACACATGCATATTGTGTATAATTTTAAGTAACAAGGGTAACCTTTACGTGCATTATGTTTTTTTTGTGTTAAATGCTGTTTGCCTTTTGGTTATTATACCATATTAAACTATTGATAAAATTTCTATTAGTCCTACTTATTATAAATCAAAAAAATTATTTGTTTTATTTATATTATTATTATTATTTTTTATTTTTTCTTATTATTTGCGAAGAAGACAAACATTAAATTAAAAAACTATATTTCATGCAATGGTATTTTTTCCTGCAAAGGTTCAGCATGGTAGACAGGGGTTAAAAAAAAGAGTACCAAAGGAATTTGTATCCATATTGCAATTTGTATATGTGTTGTAGTATTCCGTCGGACTTACAAACATCCAGATAACTGCAGAATAATATATGTATAATCAATCTTATTAACCATTAATGTAAAATTGTACTCATAAAAAAGTTAAATATTGGAAATGTATTCGTTTTCAAAGTTTGGAAACTTAATAAATCAAACAATAAAAATATACAATTGATTATGTTCTGTTAACCTATGTCCTGTGAGCCTCTGCTTAAGTTTGTTTTTCAAATTATTTGACAAACAGTCCATAACACTACATATTCTCTGTTTTCTGATTTCAATAATTTGAATCCATTTTACTCATAATTATTCATCATGGGTCTCCCACTAGCCCAACCGTTGGCCCCGTTTTCTTTTTATAATCCATTAGAACTATATTAGCATTTTTTATAGTAGATTAGAACGAAATACTTTAAAAATTTTTGTCGAACTGTCAAAAACAAATAATTTTACAGTAATTTACAGTTGTTTAGAGTTTTTACCGTTGTTTACAGTTATTTACAGTTATTTACATTTGTTTTCTTGTATATTTTACATTTCTTTACGTCAAATATGTAAAGAATCATAAAAAAACGTTTTTTTATGCGTAAAATGTCAACACTGCTAAGGAGTTTGCATAAATGAGATTTTCGACATGAGTGGAATTGTAGCAGCAAGTTCGTTGAAGTAAAATTACAATATAAATAAAAGTGTAGCAAGCTAGTCCACCAAACTACTAGCTGTTCGTCAAGCCTATGTATATTTGTATATTATCACCGTTATTAATATATATACAAAGTGAATTTTTCAAAAATCAATTACTAAAGCAAACGGAAAAATTTCATTAACATTCGATATGCTGATAACACAATAATAATTAATTGCCATTAATATTAATGATTTTCAGCATTTCATCAATAAAGTAAATGAAACTAGTCAACTTTGTAGTCTGTACAATGCTACAAAAACAAAATGAATGATGAAAAAATTACACATCCAAATAAAGCATTTCTGTCACAATATGATATAATAAACAAATCGAACATGTATCCATATTTTAAAATCAATCTTTACTGTTGGCTAAGAGAAAACTGGTGCACAATTAAAACGGTAAAATATAGAATAGAAATGATGAGATCAGAATTTTGCACATATAGCAAAGTATTGAAAAATCGTAATACCAATATATATGCCTCCAGTTAAATTACCTAAAGAGACTTACCTTTTTGTGTGATATTAAAACCTTTGCATTAAAAGCAAATGATCGAGAAGCATTTCGTCGTCCGTATAACTACTTGCCGTATACGTCAAAATGATTTTCCGATTAAAATAAGTTTTGAAATTTAAAATAAAATATTATAACTACACTACTTAATTGCATATATATATATATTTTTTTTATATAATATTTGTATCCATAAGATGATCGTTTGAGATTTAAAATCTGAAAAATTTAAAATATTAGTCTAAAAAATCTAAAATGTCATACTTTCCTCAAAAATTCTGAAATGGCGCATACGACAAGTAATTGTCGCGACGATTTTTATAGTTTAATAAACATAAGTAGTGTACCTACAATGCAATTTTTGTAGGTATATTATTATACATAGCATAACAGTTCTAATTTTCATACAAAACCAGAGCTTAAATATTAAATAACACAATGAATTATTTAAATTGTAATCCGATCAATGACATTTGATCTACAGTATAGATGACTAGTCTATATATTGAAGTCCAGCAAATGCACGATCACTTCTTCCCTCTATTCTATAGATATAAGAAAATCAAAACTGCTTCCACCATATTATGTGGAACGAAAAAATGAACCTTGTTTAACAGCGCATCGAAGAAAACTTCAATATAGCAGATAAAGTAGTGTAGTTGGGTGTATACGATGGCATATATGCAAAACAGTTGATGTAGATAAAATAAAATAATAGGTTAAATTGCCAAAAAAATTGAAATAATTTAACAATATCATTGAAAATATTAAATAATATTATCACATAAATATAGAATTGGATTAACAGAAGAGAAAAAATAACGCTAAATGTAACTTAGTTAGCATTTAAGAATTTTAACTACATTCTTTTTCATGATTCATTTTAATTTCTACACTCAATTTTCTATCAATCTAAGATATATACATATATCGAGGTATGAGTGTTATTCTACAAATTCTATTCTATTATCAAATTTAAATGCAAAACTCTATAACATATAGGCATATTATCTAGTTACAGAGAAAAAAAGATGAGTGAGAAAGATGAAGAGAGAAAAATAGTATGGCCCGGCTAGTAAACAATAATAAGAAAAAAAATAATAAAATAACATGATAATAAAATATTTTTTGAAATCTTAGTACAACAACAACAACAACTACAACTTCGTATAACAATTTTTAAATAGGTATAAATTTGATTGCCTTCCCTCCTCTATTCTATTCTATTTTTGATTTTGTTTCTATTCTCTGTTTTTATTGTTTTGTTTGCTTTTATCAATATAATACATTTAAAATAAAAGGCAGGCAACAAAATTAAATGGGCTATCATCAAGTGTTACCCTCACCCATTTAATTACTATAAAAGATTATTATTTTCACTTGGAAAGTTATCAAATTGTAAATGGTTAGAGAAATTAAACCGAGCAATATGTTAAGTGTTATTTTTTTCTCCTTTCAGAGACCTTATTTATAAATAAAATATTGCTAAAAAAAAAAGACAAAAAAAATAAAAATAAAAAAAATAGAAAATAGGAAATATTATTGTGAATTGTGACCCTTTTCTTTCTTCTTACTTTAGAATTTCATAATATAATGTACCAATTTATAAAATAACTCTTAAATATCTGTAGACAAACACAAAATATATTATACTCAATCTCCGTACCAAAACAAAAAAAAAAAATATCTAAAAAGATTGTAAAGAGTAAATTTTTTTTTAAAAGAGGCCTACTCCTCCTTCTCTGTCCATTTTGAAAATAATAAGAAGTCCTTTAAAGGATGTCCTTTTTTGCTGTTTTTTTGAATGGGCTCATTCTTCTATATTATTATTTTATATATAACCTTTGAACTCAAAATCAGTTTAAAGTTCTTTATTTTTAGAAAGAAGAATGTTAATAATTTTTACGAGTTTTATCAAACACAAAGAAAAAACAAAATATAAATTTTAATTTTAATGGTGTTTATGTTGTTTGAAAAATATATTATTTTATTTTTCTTCTTTTTTTTTTTAATTTCAAAACTTTTTATTTTTAATTTAACACTTGTTGTATCTAATTTAAAGCTGCTAAACTGTTAGGCAACACAGGGAAGCCAAAAGCAAAAAAAATTATTATTTCAGAATTAAAATATCGTGAACTTTTCAGTAATACTTGTTTTCTTGAACAGTACAACTATAAGGTTTATTAACGGTTATTCTTGGAAACGGTGTTTCGGTTTTTTTTCTATGTTCTTGACTGTAACTTAACCTTTTCGTGCTTAATTAAGTACGGTACTGCAAGTTTATACTACAATATCTATTGATGTGAAACAAATTCAATTCACTCGAATGCTAATTTTGTATTTTTGAAAACGTCGGTTGCCTAATAAGTAATCGGTAATTTTTTTGAGTCAGCGGTAAATTTGTTTTGTTTCAATTACCATTTACAAGAAAGTTAAAATAAAAAATATTATTTTTGCAAAAAAAAAAAAATAATTATTAAGAAGGAAATATTTAAAAAATAGATTCCATTGCTTTATTTGAAGAAGAAATAAGAGGAAATAAAAGAAGAGCAATTAGGAATATGACAAATGATGTTTTTCTATTTAATGATAAAGAGTAAATAAAAATAATTTTTACAAAATTTTGAAAATGTAGGTACTTTTTAAAAGTACATACCCATACATATTTGTATTTATCTTTTAGGTTTATTCAAATTTATAGATCAAATATACATGTCGTTAAATATATTTTAGAAGAAGTAAAAAGTAAATTACCACCAACCTACAAGTCAATTACTTCTTCCTCTAAAGCACTAAATGATTTTTTTTTATTTGGTCCTCCATCTGTTTAGCCTTAGTTTCTTTCTCTTTCATTTGATAACTTTGTACTTAACCTTCATCCGTCCCTCGGGTCTATTTCGACCCAAAGGAAAATGTACTCTCAAATATCTCGTTAAATATAATAGTTACAAATATATAACTCAATGACTTTATCTAATATGTTGAAAACAAATATGACACAAAATTTGAATAAATTACGATTAACCGTTATACCTTTTTTGTAATAAATAACACTAAAGCTCCTTGGGTCTTAAATGACGTATAGTAATTCCTAGTACTAGATATGCATTTATTCATAGCATTGTGAATGTAAAATATTTGTATGCAAACATCTAATTAGGGAAATCCCCGAATTGTAATTTTTGTTTTCAATTCGTCTTATAATCGTAGTAATCATAAAGTAAATATGCATATATATTTTAGTTCTAACGAAAAACTGGTCAGTGTTGTTGGTGAAAGTTTTATGTGCTACATTTAGAGTTCAGTAAATTTTAAAGTATCGACATTATTTTTGAAAATTGTTTTACGCAAAATAATATAAAAATATATATTTATAAATATACATATTTTATAAATATATATATTTTACAAAAGGGTAAATGCTTTTTTTATAATTTTGGTTTTTGCTACAACAAATAAAAAATTGGTAAACCTTTGCAAGATGTTGCGGAACGTTGATGACATATGTGCGGCATTATTATCTGAAAACGATACCTGCTCAGAAACTTCAGATCATGTGGAATTTGATGAAAGTTCATATGATACCGACGATGATGTTTATTCAGAACTACCGTTGCCGCTACCACTGGCATCATACTTATCCAAGGATAAAAATATTCAATGGTTTCCTGACGCCTTTACTCAAGGTGGTCGAGGTTCCTCTTCAAATATAATACATCTTACTCCAGGAATTACAAGATACGCAGCTATTCGTATATCTGATGAAATTTCAGCTTTTTAATTGCTTATTACAAAGAGTATTGAAAAAATTATAATTGACAATACAAATTTTGAAGGACAACGAGTATATCAAGAAAAACTGGAAACCTTTAGATACCATAGAACCGGAAGCCTTCATTGGTCTTTTGATATTAGCTGGTGTGTTCAAATTACACAATGAAGCACTTGAAAACTTGTGGGACGAGAAAAAAGGCCGAGATATTTTCCGTGTCACTATGTCCCTCAAGACATTTAAAGTTATTTCAAGAGTCACAAGATTTGATAATCGCAGCACACGTTTGAAACGACATCGAAAAAATCCACAGATAATTTTAGACTATAACCGGACCAAAGGCGGCGTAGGCACAGTAGATAAAAAGATAGCTAGTTATACTTGTAAATGGAAAACAAACAGGTGGCCAGTTGTTATTTTCACCAACTTATTAGACGTGTCAGTAAACAATGCATTTGCGCTTTTCATTAGCGTTTTTCCAGATTGGAACAACAGAAAACATCATAGACGACGACTCTTTATCGAAATACTGAGGGAATCTTTGATCAAAGAACATATGGCTAGAAGAGCTTGTCCCCCACGATCTTTAAACCGCCAAAATTTTATAGCTAACCTTACAACAGCTAACGCAACAAACTGTTCACCAACGACATCTACAAGTAACTAAACTGAAAAGAAAAGAGGCCGTTGTAATTTTTGCCAAAAATCTGACAACAGGCACACATCATAGTGCACCATTTGTAATAAATTTATCTGTAAAACTCATACCGATACCGTGTGTCACCAGTGTATGAAATAAGATATATTTATGTAGCGTATAGCAAGTTTTTTTTCTTCAATTTATGTACTTTAATCCGATTGAATTTATGTGGAATATTTTGTTTTCTTTTATTTAAACTTATTAGCAATAAATTAACAAAAAAAAATAAAATAAATTGCTTTTTAGTATAAAACCATATATGGGTCTATTTTGAAGGTTAAAAATGATTTATAAGTGCACCAAACTTAAAAATAAAATATAATTCTATTTTCTATTGCTCTATAAATTTTGTTTACCATTCACTACAAATCATTCAAAAACTTAAATTAAATCTAAATATACTAACTTTTTTCCAATAAGAAATTTCCTTATTTGATGGTCCAAAAGAATTTAATTGCCTTTACAGGTAACTGTAACCATAAATCATACACCACTTCAAATTTTGCGTGTAATTTTTTTTAAATATCAGGATATTTCTTCATTAAATCCACCATTGCTCGAAATTGGTCTTGATTTGCAAATTCTTTTACTAAAATAAAAAAGAAATTCAAATTCTAACCATTACAAACATTTTTTCTTAATTTTGATAAATAAAAATAATAAACAAAATTTAATTAACAAAATTTGAATTTACTTAACTTACTTTTTTTTGTTATCCCTTTTGAATTTCAAAGACAATTAAATTATTGCGAATATAAAATTTTACAATTTGTATTAAACAAAACGCGATAGCCTTTTTTAAAAACTCCAAAAAACATTTTTGAAATGTGCGTTTGCAAAACTACAAATTTTACAAAATCGAATAAGTTTTCGATTCACAACCGAATTGCCGTTTTCAAGAATAGCCGGGTGTTTCAGAACATCCGTATCAGCTTTTTAAAAGGGGAAGTAACCGTTATTTTCAAATTAAAAAGATAGTTATTAACTAAATCGAGTGTGGTCTATCGATTGCTAATATTTTCAATTTCAGGGAAGGACCGGAAAAACGGGTTTTAAGCTCAAAATTCGCAGAATTTGGCTAAAATTGAGATTTTCAAATGGAAAGAGGTACTTTTTTATGCAAATTCGAATTCTATGTCAAAAAATAAGAAACGTATGTTAAACAATTTTTGTTTTTGTTTTCTCCGTATTTATTTTTAAAATTAAATCCTGAATATTTTGCTTTGGTAAACTAAAATTAATAATAATCATTTTTTTAAATAAATTTGTTTTTCATATTAAATATTTTATTTACTCTTGATAATAACTTTGATAAAATTACTTTTTTGTGCATTTAGTATGGTACTGCAAATTTTTACTATATACTGTTTTTTCTAGGTATTTATATATTAAATTTTTGGTATATCAACTTATTAAATTATCACTATGGCCAGGAATTAAACCTTCTTAATCAATATAGTTCTATTTTATTTGAATTATTACAGAATTGTACTCTTAATGACTTTTTTGTCATTTATTTTAATTCAATCACAAAGGGTAAACTGAACCAGGTCGAAGCATCAAAGCTGGGGTATTTCGGATGAAAAGCCACTACCATTCATTATTGAAATAAGCTTTTAGAACATGTTTTGAAATAAATTTCTGGTATAGGATATTTATTTCATTTCATTATACTTAACACAAGCATATTACAAAAACATTTTCTTAAAATTAGAATAAAAATTAATATTAAAACAACAAACATAATTTTTAATTTAAATATAAAAATGAAATTAATACTATCATAATTTTTTATTATATATTCCAATAATTTTAACTTATTTCTGATGAAAATCAGAGGTTATGGACAAAAAGATTAATGTTGTCTCTGTATCTGTTAACTAAAGATAAACATTTTGTTAATAGGTTCGAACTTACCATAAATAATAGAGAGAGCTTTAGACATGTTGTATCGTAGAAATTAAGCTGTTACTATGCAGCTGAAAAAAAAGAAGAATATAGATTTAACCTTAATTGTGTTTCTTCTTATTTTTTGCCTCACAACCCTATTTCGTTCAAAGGAAATAACTAAGAATGAAATTGATATGACAATGAAAATAATTTTATTTGATTTTATTTTACCGGACCTTAAATAATGGTAATTTTTAATGCTGGAAATTTAATAAGAGTGGTGTTTATGCTAGAATCAGTTGACACAGTCATATATCATATTCCAGTTGTAAGATTTTGAATTGCAATAAATTTTTACATGATGGGTTTAAGTTTAATCGTATATTTAATTCGTATATTGAATATGGTGTTACAAACAATAAGCAATAAAAAACTGTGAATTTCACCCAATCTTAAACAAACTAACTTACTTATAATAAACAAATTATCTTTAGGAATTGTTTCGTTCATCATAACACTACTTAGAACTAATCAGTAGGCATTTATTGTGTTAGACTACCTATACAACTCCTGATTTTAATTTTTATTATATATATATATATATATATATATATATATATATATATATATATATATATATATATTTATTTATTTTATTTATTTATTTATTTCAATCTACTGGGTAGCCCTTACAGATTTTACTTATAAAATATTAAAAACTAAAATAAAATAAAACTAGAAATAGAAAACAAAAATTGTAAATATAAAAATAATTTCAAATATAAAATAACATTAATAATAAGATACATTAACAATTTCAAGTTAAAAATAACATTAATTCAAGAAAAGAAGTTAAAAAAAAGAAAAATTCAAACTTAAGTAGTATTAATAAATATTAATAGTAATGGCAATAGTAATTATAAAGGTAGGCAGTACATTCAAATGACAATAGAGGATAATTTTAATAAATTTGTAGAATAAAATTATAATTAATTAAAATTAGAAGAATTATTGTAATGTATCAAAATATGTGATGATTTTTGTCCTAAAAACGAATCAACTGTAGTTGAAATCAATTACTGAAAAACTGTTATTAAATAAGCGCTGAGAGTTTGCTATACGTTCGGAAAAACCATAGTTCGTTCTATGACTTTGAAGATATAAAAATCTTTGGCTTCTGAAATCGCGCACTGGACCTATAAATACCTAGTGATGAGTTCTAGTAGTGTTATGATAATAAACTCTTACTATAAGTAAATAATATTTATTCATACAATGGTGCCATCAATTTATATCTATGTATCAATGTTCAAATGTTGAATATTAATAAATCGGACTTGTTCTTTTTATTAAAAGTAAAATACTATGGACATTTTAATAATTTCGAATTAAATTTATAATTACATAAATTTATTTTATAGTAACTTACAATAACTTCAATCACAATCATGAATATATAGGGTGGAATATTTCCAATACACTCCTAATAAATGCAGAAAGTTTATTCTGATTGAAAAAATTCAAAACTGAAAAACAATTAAATTATAACATCAAATTTAGTCTCAAAAAACAAAGAACTTCAACTACTATACCAGAATTCTAAATAACACTAAAAAGTAAAAATTCGGAACATTCATTGATTTGCAATAAAGTTGAAATTAGCTCCTACATATTTTCTTATTTTTTTTCCAGAAATTAATTTTATTCTGCCTGAGGAGAACAGGACCAATACGAATACACAAAATATACTTTAATTCAAATAAATATTTTTTTTTTCTAACTGTAAATTAACATATTGCTGAGTATAGTATAACAGTAGATGGGCGGTTATTTTCAGAATATTTGCTATGAAATAATTTCCTTTTTTTTTTTTTTGTGTTTTATTAGAGGCCTTTCTCTTATAACATATGGTAATAATTACCACTCTGCTGTTTCTTTTATTTATTAAAAAATAAAAATGTTTTCCTAAAATTATCAAAATTTAAAAGAGAATTTTTAAAAGTTTATATTTTTTTATTCCAAGGACACAAACAGAAAAACTTTTAATATAACAAATTTAATTTTTGTTTTTTTTTTTTATATTTGTTAAGTAAATTTCCCAAAAAAATAAAAAAATATAAAAATAAAAACGGAAAGTTTTCCCTACCAAATGTTGTTTCATACAGAATTTTTGATTAAAATTAAGGTTATATTGTCTGATGAGATTTTAAATATTAAATTTGGTTTTCATATTTTTTCTCTTTTTTTTTTTTTATTAAATTATCAAAAATTCACTTGAAGACATTTTTTTTTTTTTAGAAAATGAAATTAAATTATCGATAATTTAAATATTTATACGTCTACTTATTTTTTATTTTTATAACTTTCAGGTGTTTTGTTGTTTTTTGCAATCCAATTTCATTAGGTTTTAATATTGTTACATCTACATACCTACTTATATTTTTTGAAATGTTTGAAGGCCATTCAACTTTTTAATTTTTAAATTGGATTTAAGATTAAGAATAATTTTATCCAAAAAAAAAAAAAAAAAATTGCAGAAAATTTTAACAACGTTGTTATACTGTAGATCTAGATACAATGTTGATATGTGAAGATGAAAAATTATAAATAAAAAGATGTACATAACAAAGTGTGTATTTATATATAAATATCTTTTTTTGACATTCTTCAATTTTTTTTATTTTTAAGCATAGTCATAAGTAGCAAAAATAGTGGAAGCAGTCACACACTCACATTACGTATTTTCAAAATACATTTGTTTTTTATAGTGGGTAATTGACTCTGATGAAATTAAAAGCATTATGCCAAAATTGGAATCAAATCAACGTAATACTCGTAGAACAAGTTTTTTTCATAAAAAAATTGTAGCCGCACCTCTTCGAGCCATCAGAACTGAGATATATTTAAATCATTTTATCCTACGACCATCTAACCTAAAACACTCGCTTGACTCTATGTGTTTTTCTAAAAATATGGCTATAAATATGACTTTGGTACACTAAAATACACTCGTCTCAAAAATTTTTTGTAATTTCGTTCTTAACCCAAACAAAGTTTGCTGTAACTCATTAAATATTAATAATAATTACTCTGTTTTTAGAGTTTGCTAAGTTTTAAAAAAACTGAAAACATTAAAAAAAAAAAAAAATTATTCGTTTAGGCTACAAAAAAATTACAATCTTTATTTACAATCTTTATCTACAGTCTAAGAAAGCAGTATATTATTTTTGTGAGATGATTTTGAAAAGTTTACTTCCTTTTTTTTTTTTTTTTAATATAAATTTTATTTTCTCCCACTATTTTTACATTCTTACACTAGTCTAGCCTGCAAAAATTTACAAAAACAGCTACTTATTTCTAATTTCATTAACATCTAAACATATTTTCCGTTTTTATGTTAGTTTTACGCAAAATTTTATGAATTTTTTATACTATGTACAAAGAAAAAAAATACACAAATAGTAAGAGCAGTTAAAGTAAATCCTAGCATAACTATGAAACATGTTCTCAACAACTTTAATAAAAGTAAAAATCGAAAATAGGATAGCAAACAACTGTGCTAAATAGATTGACATAAGTAAATATTAAAAACATATTCTGCACAAATTAATTCATATGTTTCTGACAAAATTAAACGCCTTAGATTAAAATTTGTTGAAGAAGATAAGCCACCTCCCTGAATTTTAGTAAAACATTCTTTGGACAGATGAATATTTATTTTAACTATAAACGGTTTGTATAGAAGATGGAATTTTGATTATTCCATCAACAATGAAAAGGAAATACAAGCTGTATATAATTGTATAAGACACATGAATGGTGCGATATAAAGTTAAACTGTAACATAAAATGATTACTTTGATCTCTTGCATTACACCTTGATGATTATTTGATAAACTCATATTTTATGCTACAACAATATCTTGTCACCAATACGTAGAATCAATTTTTCGTGCTTAGTTAAGAACGGCACTGCAAATTTATACTACTAATATCTACAATATTTCGAGCATTTATTTATCAAATTATTGTCTTACTCAATAAATGTGAAAAACTACTGCTCTTGTCAGGAACTACGACTTCTTAAATATAATAGCTCCATTTTATTTAATTGGTTACCAGATTATACTCTTTAAGTTTATTGTGCAAAGTGTTTTAGATTGGCCACCTCAGAGTCCTGATCTTACCATGATGGAAAACCTTTGACATTATATATTTTTTTTTTTTTTTTTAGTTTATTTATTTAACTTTACAATCTATCTTATTTTTATCTAATAATAGTATGTCACTATTAGACGATATTAAGTAATTTGTTTTGGCTTCTTTTATGTAACAGGTGGTGAGTGAGCCCATTGGTTTATCTCCGAAGTTTTATATTTCTGGTCAAGCTAGTGGGGATTTCTGGTTTGACTATTTTTAAATCTGCTGCTTAGGTCTATTGGATGAAACCTTTTCAGACTTCGCACATGTTGGTCTGTACACTGTAGTTGTGATGCGAGATCGGTGGGATGTATTATCTCGCAAAGTATTTTGAGCTTCTTGTTGCTATGGCTTCTTTAACCGATTCGACTTTTAAGACCTTTCTAATTTCCTCATTTCTCACGAACCATGGTGCATTTACTATTGATCGGAGTACTTTGCATTGAAACCTTTCCGGTCTTTCAACGTTGGAATTACTTGTGGTTCCCCACAGTTCTGTACCATAGTACCAGATGGGTTTCAAGACGGCCTTGTATAGTATGATCTTTCACTCCATTGATAACTGCGAATAACGTCCTATTAATCGGTATAGGCTGTTAAACTTCAATCTAAGCTGTTTATTTTTGTTGACAATATGCTCTCTTCAATTTAAACGCCTATCCAGATGCATACGAAGATACTTTGTTGAGTTTGCATGTGTTAATGCCACATTATTTAGTGTTACAGCCGGGCAATCTTTTCTTCTGGTGGTGAAAGTAATATGCACTGATTTGTTTACATTCGCCTTGATTCTCCATATTTTTAGCCAATCTTCAATTTTTAATAAGTATTCTTGCAATTGGTTTGAGGCAGCAGGTGGGCATGTGTTTGTTGCTAGTATTACTGTGTCATCAGCAAACGTTGCAGTAACTGTGTTTTCTGTTGTTGGCAAATCTCCAGTATATATTATGTATAAGGTAGGTCCTAGTACACTACCTTGAGGGACTCCTGATTTTATTATTTTTTCTTATGTGTGTTCTTGTTGTTGTTTTATTACAAATTTACGACTATCTAGGTATGATCTTATGAGTAGATATAATTCATGAGGTAGCCTTTGTTTCAATTTGTATAGAAGTCCCTCATGCAACACCTTGTCGAACGCCTGTACAGTATCTAGGAACGGTGCCGAGTAGTATTTTTTTCTTTCCAAATGTCGTTTATTACATTTACTACTATGTGAACTTGTTGAATCGTTGAATGATTTTGCCTAAACCCAAATTGGTGGCTTGATATTAGGTTTTCTGTTATCAAAATTATATTGGTAGATTAAGCTGAAGTGGTGTATCAAGATAATCTATTATTTCCTTATTCAAGGGTTCAGCGGTTTTTTGCGGGTATGGAGTGAGTTTCTAGATGCGAAGCAAATAATTCTGCTTTCTCTCTTTGGCTTCTAGCCCAACTACCATCACTTTTTTTCAATGGAGGTTCATGTTGCTTGGGTCGATATGAATTCTTCTTCATCTTCATAATGCATAATCTGTATCTGCTGTTGCTGTTAGCACTTTTAGGAATTTTTCTACAGTTTCATCTCTTACGGATTTCATTAAACGCCTTAATTCCTTTACTGCCCGATTGAGTTTTGTTTTTTTTTTTTTGGCGATCTTAATTTCTGCCACGATTTTCTTAGCTTTCTCTTTTTAATTATAGGTGTATGATCTAATGATACATCTGTACAAGACTCTGCGCGTAAATGGTTGTTGGAAATACCTTTTGTGACACAAAAGTCTATTAAATCTGGGGGTTTGTTTCTATCTGTTGGCCAATAGGTTGCTTGACCCGTTGATAAGTGCCGCAGATTGTATTTTTCCATTGTCATTAGTAGTTGTCGAACCTTTTGCGTGATTATTCTTGACCCCCAATGTGTGTGTTTGGCGTTATAATTTCCACCAGCCAAAAATCTTGTTCCAAGTGTCTTATAAAAAGTAATGTATTGTTACTTAAAAATAAGTTAATATGTTTTATAAAAGTAATGTAATGTATGAAAAATAAAATACCAAAAGATGTTGGAAGGTCAGAAACAGAGATTTGCAAAGTCGTTGAAAATACTTGGTACATTATTAATAGATTTAAAAATTTAATCGATTCAATGCCTAGCAGGCTCCCGGAGGTTGTAAAAGCGAAAGGAGAAAATACTTTTTGTTAGGTATCATAAAATAGATCCAATATAATTTCAAACTCTTGAATATTTTTCAAAAAACTATTTTTTTCAGTTATTATTTACAACTGTGCATAGGTATATTCTTTTTCTCTTGGGATGGTATACGTTTTATAAAGGACACCACAATGAGTTCCCTTGGTTTATCCTGGATGTAGGATTTTTATTCACTAAACTACACTTTTAATCTATTCTTTATCTTTTTCAATTTTATGTTTAATAATCATAAGTCTTTAATGCCTTTTATCAATATTTCTTTATCTTGTTTTAAAGATTTCTCTATGGATATTCCTGTTTAGACATTAACAGTTAGAATTCTCAATTTTTTTCTCTTAAATTATTTTTAAATCTATAATTAAAATTAAAATGTATTTAATTTAAAAATTATTCAAAAATTTTATTTATATATTAATGAATTTATTCTTTATTTTTATTTTCAGAAAAATCGCCGAACGTCTCGAAAACGAATTTAAAAGTAGGTGAAAAATAAATCTGAAAATATTCTTATCACACACTTTACACTAATATAAATGATTATGATTTGCAAAATCACATTTTTCATGTAGTAGTAGTAGTAGTAGTTGCACTAGTAGCACATGTAATTGCAGTAGTACTATAATTGTTGGCTTTGAATGATACTTAAAAACTATATGAATAGGATTGAGATGGACATTTTCCTCTTCTTTTATTTTACTTTTAAATCATTCGGTTTTTTAACACTTTATTTTATTGCAGCATTTTAAAACTCTGAAATCGACTGGTGGTCATATAGGTCTTAGTTTATTCGTTATATCAATTTTAGAAGTGCTGGCAAAATATTACTTCTTCTTCTTGGAAAACGATTTATTCAATCAAAAGAATTATAATTCAATTCAATTACAATAACATAATCTTCAGTTTGAAAGATAAAAATACCATTGAATACAGACTTGATCTATTGAGGAATATTGCAATAGGTATAACCACCACGGTGACATTGTCTATAATCTAACATAACAGTTTTTGTGGTATTCGAAGATTTTATATTTTATTTGTGCAAAGCATTGATTTCAGATGCAAAACCTTGTTCAAAGGATTTTTTACCTTTTTATATCTTGCATGATTGCTAAATGAAATATTTATAAAAGTTTTCATTATTAATATTGCAACATAGAGGCCTCTTTATATTGGCATATAGCCAGTATAAATTCGTTGCAGAGAATCAATCATTTTATTAGTCCAATAAACAAGATGTAATCGAATAAAAAACGAAAGCAACATATTTTCAAACTTCGAAAAACTTTTTTCGTTTTATGATCCTCTTTAATTCCGATTCTGCATTAAACTCTATCTACTGTATTATATTCGTTTTACAATTTGTAAATACAAAAATGTTATTTAAATATCATATTATATAAATTGGAACACAAAATCACACCCAATTAAGCAAGCAATCTAAATGGATGAAAAACATGGATCAGTCCCATCTTTATATAAAACTAAGATTATAAATTTACTTATTTTACGATTTTGAACTTATTTGGGAATAGAAAAAAAATATATTATCTAGCATGTAAAACAATTTATTGTTCTCTTTAAGTTTAAATCAAAATTTTACAATTGTTTAAAAAATAAAACAATATAAATTTTTACTTTTCAATTCATCCCAAAAACCTTCCCAGTATTCATCTCAATTCTTACATATTAATATAATTTATTTTATTTACACGCTTTAACTTAAATTAATTTTTTTTGTAGTATTTATTTATTTATTTGTAATAGTAGTACCTAGTTTATATTTAAAAAATAATTTATATTTTATATAGAAATAAAATAATATATCAGTTAAAAATAGATTTTCAGAAAATTTTTAAAACCCGTTATAAAAAGTATTTTTATTACAAATTGGATTTTGACCTTATATCATGCCATCACCATTTCAAATTTTGTCTACCATAAAATTTATTTTTTCTAAATCTTATGTTCTTTTATCAACTTTTCTAATAAATATAATAATAATATATTTATTGCTATATTATTGTATAAATTAGCTATGTTAATATGTTATAAAACTACATATATCATATTAATGCATGCACCTAAAAGATAAAAATTCAAACACAAATTTTATTTGAGAAACACTGTTAAAAAATATTTTACAAAATAAAACATAATTTGAATAAATAAATTACTGAAAATACTGTTGCATATATTTAGGAGAATAAACCATTTTTTACACTTTTCCCTACTCAAACAAAATACTCAAATTTAATCATTTGGAAAAATTTTCGAGTTTAAAAATAGAATAAAGATGAATATGTTAGGTATTCAATTTTCTAGTATTTTTTCGTTTAGAAACATTTTCAACTTGGCTATGACTTAAAAAAAACACTTATTTTTTCCTATTACAAGATTTATAGTAGGTATATACAGATTTTACTTGTTATCTTATTTTGTTAAATAATAATTATACATGCTTGTAGAGAAAATAGAAACTTTACACAATTTTTTAGTTCAGGTTCAGTTGTTTTAATTAGAAGAACAGCCAGCATTAACAATACAATAACAGAAAATTTTACATTTGGAAAATTTATAACTAACGTGATTATTGATGATTAACAGCGTCGTTTAGTAATAACGTTTTACATCTCCATCTTTATTACTTTTTCACTACATTCTGCTAACAATGTTAAAGTAACCTCTTCAATGTGGATATTATTAAAAAAAAAAGTAAAATAAAATGATACTATCTTTAGAAGTGTAAAATGCTTATCGGTTAAAGTAAATTTGAAATCTGAATCTTTAATATCTCAGGAGCGTACTAAATCAGATATTGCTTACTTTTTCTTCTTCATACTTCTCCGTTTAACGCGATCTCTGACAAATTTTAATTCTCAGTTAATTAAACTGCATTACTTATTAAATAATTTTTTGTTTTTGTTCTATTTAAACATTTTTTACAATTTCATTGTTATTTTCTCAATTAATTTTCTAATTTAATTTTGTGATTTTATTTTTTTTTTCTAATTTAAATTTAAAATTCTGCATTAAAAATGAATTTTGGTTTTCCGATTAAATTTTTTTTTTTTAAATACCCATGGAAATTAAATTTCACTCCCATCTTGATGCACAAAAGATTTCCGAAGGGCACAAAATTATATAAAAACAAAAAATGTAGACAAATTTTTCTCAAACACAATTCCCACCAAAATTTGTCTATTCCATATTGTAAAGTATATAACTGTAACATCACTGCCCATTTTAAAATTAAATAAATGAATTTTTTTTTTTTAAATATTTTTATTTAAATTTTTATTTTTATTATAATTAAAATAATCTTTGTCCAAAATTCCAAATAAAATTTCAGTGTAGACGAAATAAAATCATTCTGTCGCAATCGTGTAAACATCATAAAATGAAAAAAAAAAAAATTCAAAATTTCTGTATTAAACGTCCTCATGCATTTCCATTTTATTGCGAAAAAATTTCTGGAAGTTTGTTTAAAGAAATTAAAATTTTTTAATTAAAAATTTAAATTTTTGGAATCAAATAGAATTTGAAATGATTTTATCAAATTGTTTTAAAATTTTTATTTTAAGTTTATTTTAATTTTTGTTTCAATTTAAATAAATTGAAAAACAGTTCATCCAAAATCAAATGTTAAAGAATTTATAGAATTTTTCTATATAAAAAAAAAATAATTTAATATTTAATTACTAAGAAACAACAGTTAAATGCTTTTTGCCTTTTGTCTCTCATAAAATTATTGTCAAATATTAATTTAGAAAGCTTTTATTCCAAAATATGTAAATATTTTCAATACTTATTAGCTTGAATCTGTAAGCCACGGTGGTTGACTCCAAATCGTTGATATTTAACGAATAAATCACAACAACACATGAGCCACTATAGTTGTGACAGCAAAAATAGCACAAAATAGGGCTTATTGTTTTTTTTCAGAAACAACCGGAACACTCCAACCTACTAACTTATTTAAAAAAAAAGCACTCATACCTGACATAGTACAGTGGTAATGTCATCAGACAACTATTGGTGTGAATTTCGGGGATTTAGATCCGGTTTGAATTCGAGAGTTTTTTTAAATAAAATCTTTAATGCTAAAATACTGCTAATAAAGTATTTAATAAATTGAATGGAAGTAGAATCAAAAACGCATTAATGTTCATCTTTCACTTCTATACAGCTTGTATGTTGTGCAATCAATTGAATGCTGAAACTCATGGGAATATGAGTTCACTGTCATAACGAACAGACAATGAACGACTATGACTATGCATCTTAGAATTGCTAGTATATCAAAGCTACTGCACAAAGCAGTACTCACTGCATACTCTTTCAAAATGTTAATAAAAAAAAAAAAAACTAAAATCTATATTTCAACGTTTACTAAAAAATTCAAGCGGTATTATTTAGACACAATTCATTTATGTACTATACTTACGATGATGTAGAACCGAAAAAAAAAGTCCACATAATTCTGTTTCATTAAGCTTTTAGTTAAAGCATACAACAAAAAATAATTTTTGATCCGTCACATTATCTATTATATATTAATTACAGTTTAACCTCTATTACCTAATAGATTAAATACCGTAATGTAAAATAATACTTTTAGTTCGAATCAATTCTGATTGTTTTATATGAGAGACACAATTGAATGTTTTAAACCCAAAAAACATACTAGTGCTATGGAATATATCTCCCACAAGCACATACATACACACACACATATACAACACATCTATATGACCTAAAGACAATGTGTGATCACTAACGATACACAAACATAACTCTGTTATACAATAAAACATTGATATCAATTAATATCGAAAAATTATCCAATTATTACTACAGTCCCATATCTTTTATTAAATATTCATTAAAAATCTCAAAAAATCCTTAAAGAAATTTTTATAGCTTTATCCAATATCATAAAAAATGAGAAAATAAAATTACAGAAATATTCATTTCTTTTTTAAAATACACAACCAAACAAAAAACACAACACACATACAGGGGAAAATCAATATTAATTATTCCTATTTAATTTTCTTTTTCTATATGAACAGTTAATTATTAAAATTAAATAAATAGAATTACCTAATTACAAAAAATAAATAAAATAAAATAAAATAAAAATGGCAGCAGTACAACCAAAACTTGTTCACAAGCAATTCAATTCACCGATCGGTTTATATTCCGAACAAAATATTAAGGATACTATCAACAGAGAAATGAAAGCTGTTGGTGGCATTGGGTAAGTTATTCCAGTCTTAAATACAAGCTGTACATAATTATGTGTGTGGAAAACAATTTTTTTTTGTTTTTTGTTTTTATCTTTTTTTTTTTTGTGATGTTTGTTTTCAAATATAATTTTTGTAAATACTTATTTTCATACACTTATTTCATTTGAATCTTAGGCAAGTTGTAGGACTTACAGTGTAATATGATTCCCTAATAATATTAATTATTTGAACTTTCATGGAAAATTATAATAAAAGTGAATAGAAGCTACCGGGGTATGTCTCTTGCAATATCGAAATTATATCTATTTTTAAATGCTGAATAAAATGAAATACATAAGATAAACTAGTATAGATAATCAAGGTGTATATCATTTTTAAACAATCATCGCTATCATTATATAATGAAAATTTATTATTTAAAAGAGACTGCAGTTTTCTCAGTTCGTTGTTTTGTTATATTTCTTCTAAAGATCAAAATTATTTATTTCTTGCGATATATTTCCAATAATTTGTCGCAATACACAATTGCTTCCAGATCGTTTGAATTAGTATTGATTGATCTCCTGTAAATCAAAAAATTTTTACATGGTCTTTGAAGCGGCAAAATAATATAATATATTGAAATTATCATGATCTTAATGATCAATTTACATCACCGATTCTTAAAAAAAATTCTTCATATACACCGGTTAGTATAGAAAAAACTTCATTCTAATATAACTTTAGATATATACCGTGCAATAAGCCGACCTATATTTATCTTAAACAGAATATAGAAAGACCCAAAGTGCAAAAAAAAACAACATAAACACAACACTGTACCCGCTATATATTACAAAATAGCAATTTAATATTAAAATACCCCAACTTCAAGTTAAATTTGGTTAATAAATCAATTAAAAAAATATTGCATTGAAGAGAAATAAATCTATAATCTGATCCATATTAAAGTTTAAGAATTCTAATCAATTGAAATGCGGAAATTCAAAGAAAACAAACAATATTTAATTTGCAATTAGGGGAGGGGGTCATCTAAAAGCCAAATGAATTAAAATTTGAATTGAACTGATTAAATTTCTTTCAAGAATTTTAGTTCGGATTAACTTAGAATACATAATGAATTAGATAACAAGCCGTTATCTGACAGTGTAGGACTACAATTCTCTAATTAACCTGAATAATATTAATAATTGTCTATTCCAAAAAACTTTTACAAAAACAGTTGCTAATTATGTTAATTACGAAACTGAATATATTATGTTTCATAACAGTGGTTAATGTGGAGTTTTAAGAATCACAAGCTATATATAACACCGTTACAAATAGAAATAAATCGTACATCTTGTCCCCGTTTGAGATATTTCACCAGTCTATCACCTCTTTTCAGATTATATGATCTAACTGAGGCAGTTGAATGATTCTTGATTCGCAAGAGCCATACGAAATCTCATTTTTTTTAATCTCCATTTGCAAAATCTACTTTTTTCAAAATCACCTTTTTTATAATCTCCTGCTACCAAATCTCTTTTTTGCTAAAAAAAAAACTCCTTTTTTTCTAAAAAAACTCTTCTTTTTTTAAAAAAAAATCTCCTTTTTTATGAAAAAATGTTTTTTTTATATACAAAAAGGGTATCTTATTGTTGGTTACAAAATCAGAGTTATTCGCCTTTTATCACCCTGGAAAATATAGTTCAGCATATAGCAAATAAAGCTTTTTGGGATATAGATCGTACACCTTAAAGGAGTTTTATTTCTGTCTCATTCCCCATCAGGAATTAACAGTAAAGTAAAAGTAAATTAAAGAGAATAAAAAATTCATGAATATAGTCATCTCTGAATGATTGGTAAATAAAACACAGACAGATGCAAATCCTGCTTAGGTATTCTCCTATCATGTTCTATTTGTTTTCGATGACATCATAGCTCGAAAAAAGCATAAATATGCCCAGAAATACACATTACCTAATTCTGAAGTATATATCAAAGCAATAACAGTTTTTATCAAGGACATAGACCTGTAATTCTAAGATAACAAACGGAGAAGTAAAATAAATTTGAATACGTCGCGCCTACACAGAACTCCCTATCAAAAAATGCTCTTTAAATTGTTCAGATCGAAATGTTTTTGTTCAAACCTATAAATAATCATAATTTCAAATTAAAATGACCTACTTTTAAAATAAAATAAATGAAATTGTATATTGTCTAAACAACATATAGCAATATTGTAAAATTCAACAGTTCCTCCTTTATGCTTTTTTCTTTTTTAATTTATATTTTAACATCCATTGTAATCAATTTGATTTTAAAAATGTTTTTAACAACTTTTACTGATTATCTCAGTTACTCATGAAAATTAAAATTAAAAAGAAAAAATTAGAAAAAAACAAGAGCGAAATGCTTTCCAACAACTCAACAGTCTCAGCAGGTCAATTGCAAATTTTATTTTTTCTTTTTATGATTATTTATTTTGTCTGTTTGCTTTAATTTTTTTGTTACATTTTTTTTTTTTGTTATTTTTTAAAATTGATTTTCCACTTGTTTTCTACAATTCTTTATGTTTTGTTTTTGTATTTATGTCTTGAAAAGGTACATCCACCTACCATCTAACTTGAAATGGGTACAAATGAATTCAAATAAAATTGTTTTATATTGGGTATACAATATTTTATATTATAATGTATATGGCTTTAGTAATGTATACTTATATATGTATAGGTATATACTAAAATACATTTGGGAAATTAAATTATGTAGCCCCCAGTTAAATAAGCAAAATGGTCAATAAACAAAATAGAATAAGAATAAATAAAAATGAAATCAAAAATATCATACGAATCTTCCCTAATGGCAATTTCTACTGATTGTATTCGAAAAAATGAAAACGAAAAGACGAAGCAAAACAAATACGAAGCAAAAATACAAAAAAAAAAATAAAAATTAATTTTCTTCTACTCGATCCTTAATAATCAATCGGATCTCTTCAATAAATTTAACATCCACCATCATTATATAGTCATGTACGGTTGTAGTAGTAGTTTAACAAAAACATTAGTAGTAGCAGTGTTGTAGAAATTTTATTCATATTCTTTAGGGAAAGACTTCAATAATAAATTTTTTCAACTGCTCGTGAAATAAAATGAGGTGATCCCCATGTAAACTTTTTTATTTTCAAACTGATTTATACTGTTAAAATATTTTCTATTTATTTGTTTTTATTTTGGTTACTTCTTTTTTTTTTATTTGCATATTATGCAGCAATATGCAATTTAATTGAGCTTTTTATGAGAATTACATTGATTGAATTGAGAAAAATCATATTTAAGTTTATTAAGTAAATTCAATAAGAATGTGGGGCTTCTAAATATTATCAAAAAAAAAATTTAATTAATTATTTTTTTTTTTTCTTATAAACCAGTTTGAATATAGAAACATATCAAATTGAATATGATTCTTTGAACTATGAAAAAATTGCTGTAACATGTTTAATGCCATCTTTAGATTTCTACTGTGTAGAAATGAACACTTCTTGCTCCACTTGTTTCACCTTAAAATTGTTTTAGGAAAGGTAGTAGTGATTTTATTCTGAATAAGCACATGACCAAAAAATAGCTTAATATTGAATAGTCTGAGACTGTAAGTGTTTGATGTTCCAACCAACCCAATAATGTGCATATTATATTTCATCTTAAGTCGTGCAAAATGGTATAATTAATTTAATATAGGTAGCTAAAAACAGTTGACAGCTCCTTTTGCGATATCAAAAATATGACCATTCCAATTAATTTTTTAATTCACGAGTATACCTACAATGTTTATGGGTTTTGTTAAGTATTATTTTGGTAGGAGATATAAAATAAAAATCTGAAGAAATTTCGTGAAATTAGACATTTTTTAGTTTTTGTCGGGTATGATGACATTAGATTTTAATAAAACCAACTTCTTTATATTAAATCTGAAGCTAGAATGGAAATCTTAATTTAATTCACAAACAACTAGCCAAAAAAATTACGTTTCTAAAAGAAGAAATCATTGGATTTTCTCTCTTTCACAAGCCTTAATTAATTCAAATCAAAATTTAGGTGCCTATTATGTATTTCGATAGAAATTCATCGAATCGTTCATCGTTATCGTTAGAGTTATTCGATTGTAATCGTTAGTGTCATTATGTATTTCGATGAAAATTTGATCGAAAGAGTATAAAAATGCTGCCATTGTAAAATTCAAATCTACGATGAAAATGACATAATATGTCTGATTCTTTAACTGTCAAATTCAAATTATTATATGAAAAAAAAACTAAATAATAGTGTTATTTTTGAAATTTTTAAGTTGAAAATAAGTTGAAAGTGTTTAAATAAAATATTATTACAAAATTATAAGATTTTATAAATAAAATTATTTCAGCAGAGTTAAATTTTTCAATTTCTGATAGTGCTGAAAAGCGCTATCAAATTGCAGAATTAAAAAACAAGCGAACATATATTCGGGGTTATTCTAATCCACTAGATTTGGAAGATTATACATATGTATGTTATTTAAGCATGAATTTGATGAGTTATTATCTACATTATTAAAACTATTAAATTAGGACAAAAATTGAAATAACCAATAAGTAATACGTCGATTCCAAATATAATTAAATTGGTTAGTGTATTAAGGTTGTGTGCGGTTTGTCCCAAGCAAATGATTTTCAACGTAGGAAATGATTTTCATGTCGGACTAGCACAGCTAATTTTTTTTTTGTTCTTAAAGAAGTTTTATATGCATTTGCAGTTTATAGTTATGTGCAAAATGGATCAAATTCCATAACGCACTTAACGAAAAAAGTCAGGCAAACATTATTTTTATGATTAAAGCAGAATTACTGAAATAATTGGAGTAGTAGATGGAAAGCTTATTCAAATTAAATCACCGAAGCAAAACGTACAATATTTATGTTATAGTAGAAAGGGATTTTGTATCATTAATGCAATTCTGATAAGTTTATACTTTATTGTAATTAGTTTACATTATTATAACAGTTTTTGTTTTTAGATATGTGATCATAATCAGGTAATTGGTTTTGTGAGTGCAAGATATCCTGGTAACTCTTTGGAAAATTTATAATGGTGTCTCATTATTTACACTATAACTTTTTATATTGCAGTTTATTTGTAACAGGCCTTTCATTCCTATTAAAATTTATTTCAATAAAAAATTATTATGAAGAATAAAGTAAAATACCTACTTTCATTTCAACTTTTAAATTTATTTTGTTTCAAAAAATATCATAAATATAAAACAAAACACCAAGTGTCCAAGCGCACTCTTTTATTTTATCCTTTCAATTCAAAATTAAAATGATTTGTACAAAATCTCTCTTTCGATGTCTCTTTCGTGGTAAAATTTTACATAGATAAACTTTATCGATTTCGTCAACAATTTCTGAACGATATCGAAATACATAATTGCAATTTTGCTTTTTGACATTTCATTCGATCAAATCGTAATAGTTATCGAAATACATAATAGGCACCTTATACTTGATATCTTGTATTTTATGTATAATAAAATTATTAAGATAGTTGTAATGAAATTAACAAAAAAAAAAATTTATTCACTTACTTTTTATCATTATGGTTAATTTGATACAGAACATCAGCTTAAGAAAATGCAATCTACTACAACAAGCTAAACTAAACATATATTTCTTTAGCCCCTGTCACTAATTTGAGTTAAATCATTGTTATTCAAATTAACCATTATTTCTATCCTATTACTAACACCGAATTTGTAGCATTAAATTTTGCGGAGAAAATCAAAGGAAGTTAGAAGAGTACTGTCACCTGCAAAGTTATGCGAATTTGATTGAAGGTTATTTGAAATAAGTCATTGATAAAAATCGAGAAAGTAGTGGGAGAAAGAACAGATGCTTAGGGAATTATATAATATTAACTAATCTGTTTTCATTCCAAATATTTGTACTGGAATATTATATATTTTTCATAAAAGCTTACATACATGTAGTTATGTTGGTTGTGGTATAAATTAAAAAACGGAAGAAAATTCGGCATTATTGCTTGATATTTTATGTTGTTGTTGTTTTTTATGTTCTAACTCAGGTAGAATTACCTTCTCTTGCATTAAGTACGGTTCTGCACTTTTTACTATATTATAATATTTTTCGTGTATTAATTTCTGACATACAAATTCATTGAATGTGGAAAACTATTGCTATAATTATTGTCGGAAACAAATTTTTCTTATATAGCGTTGTTCCATTTTATCTTAAGCTGTTACCAATTACAATTAATTATTTTTTGTCGTTATTATTTCATTCCAATAACAAAAGGTATATAAAACAGATCGAAAAACTCATTAAAACATTTTTTACTTTCATCTTGAATCGAACCTAAAACCTTTGCGTTAAAGGCTAGTGTGCTCTACCACCCAGTGTGTTAATTTTCAGAAATGGATTGGCTACATTGTATTTTCTTTATTCTATTTATAGAGAGATCTTATATGATAATCATAAGAAAGTCGTGAAAATTTCTTGTAAACAAATCAATTATAATAAAAATAATTAGTTAATTTCTGTTTACAACAGATACGTTTCATTTGCTAGCCGTATTAGTAAAACATAAAATTATAAATTATCGAAAATCAAAATAACGGAAAGCAAATGTCATTTTCATTTTTTTCTTTTAATTTGTACATTCACTTTCTCTCTTTCTTTATTATTTCTTCTTCATTTATTTCATCGTTAATTTCGTTTTTTTTTTTCTTTCTTCCTTCATTCACTTCTAATAGGCTCTTGTTTTTCGGTTGTGGAATTCTCTAAGTTACTTAATTTTCCCTATTTTCTTTTCGAATATTTTTATTTTTTTTTTTTTTGCTTAGTAATTTTAATTAACAATTTTTCCATCAGAAAAAAATATTAACTTAATTTTCCAGTCTACTCGTCCCGAAACTAAAAATATTCCACAATTAGAAAAGGAAATAAGATTAAATGTCTTAAACAGTAGCAAATAACAACGAATGAACCAACCATCCAACCAACCAAATGAAGGAAAGTGACTTACAATATTAATAACATTAACAGAAAAAAAAAAAAAAATTGTTTGTTAATGGTTTAATACGGTGTAGTAGGTGTGGGAAAAAGAAAAAATACGAGTGGGGGGGTGGTGATGGAAATGTTACAGTATCTAATTAATTAAACCAGGTATTTTTTTACTGGATTCATTTGAGTTTAGAATGAATGAAAAATGAAAATTAAATTCTCATCATCTTTGCCACCATATTATACATTTTTGCTTGAAACGATTCTAAATAGAGTTAGAAAGTCTAAGAAAATATAAAAAAAAAAAATGGTGAAAAATTATAATTTTTTTTTTGTTTTGCAACGACTTGAGTGGGAAAATTTTGAACAAAACACGACATATTTCATTTTATTCGAATCAATTCAATGTACATTTAAGAATTATATTCCAAAAGTTATCGAAGTTCATTCTGTAGAGTATTTTCTAAAAATTGATTTAATAATTTAATTGGACTATTTAATTAATAAATTTAAACTTTAGTGTATATTGATTTGGTCGGACCCGGTAAATTAAAAACTTGTAAAAAAAGAGAGCAGAAAAATTAATTTCTATTCATTTTTTTTTATCGCCAAACTAAAAAAAAACATTATAATTATCTTAGTTCAGAGTCAATATAACTAAGAAGTACTACTCACATATACATATACATATAACAAAACTAAATAAAAAAAACCAAATTAATTTAAAATTAAATTGTGTAAAAGAAGGTAAAAATAAAATATATTTGATCCAGATAACTCTGGGATACAAAATTTTGACTTTGCTATAAAAGATATGTCGAAAACAAAATCAGTCTAGCTGATCCAATCATCTTTATTGCCACAAAAAATGTTTAAAGCGATGTTGACAGATTACCAGAACGTAAGAGCCTTAATAACTACATCAGTTTAGTTGATTGAACCATCTCTATATCCATAAAAGGGGTTTAAAGTGATATTGGTAGAAATTCCACATAGCAAGCAAATGGCATACGACAAGGTTTTATAAGACAAATAAAATGTTGCTGCAAATCAATAAAGAGAAAATATGTCTAGTAAAAAAAGTTTTAATAACGGATGTACACTGCTCAAGTCAATTTTTACTGAATATGTAAAGCATCAGAGACTCATAGTACTGACAACTGATGAATCCGTGATACTCAGTAAGATATCTGATATATTCACTGCAACTATCATTACAATAATAAAAAATTACAATAATTAGAATCATAATAATTTGTTAAAGTTAATCAAACCATTTGAGTTGATTTGATATCTTACCGATAGGGCTTATTTCATTTTCTCAAATATTTTCTTAAATCATTTAGAGCATAGCATTTTTCATAGATATATCAAATAGATCTATTGCGGTAAACATTACCGCAATCTAATTTACTTAAATATTTATAACTGTGATTTATTGAAAAACCAACAGTTACATACATTAATCCCAAATACCTATATAAGTAGCGCTTATATTACGATTCTGAAATTAACCTTCACCTTAAATTTAAAACAATATATTCTATGTTTTCTATGTTTTTACCATTATAAAAAATTTTCACATATTTATATCTTGTATGGAAAATTTAAAAGAACATTGCAAATACATGTGTCAATATATAATGTGTTTTTATTTTATTTAATATTTTATATTGAAGAGAAAGAGAAAGCAAAAAAAATAAAATGGAAAAAACAACAAAATTAAGGTAACAAAAATCATTGTAACAGATTTAATTATAATGGAGAATCATAGAACTTTAAGGCATTAGCCGCACTTTTTTTCTTTGTTTCTTTTTTTTAATATATCCTTTGGGGATTTATTTCTACTATAATTACGTACACTTTGCTTTGTTGGCAGCATTAAATTGTTTTCTCTTTCACTCTTGTGTTCAATTTTGTTTGTTTTTTCTATTTAATATATTTTTACCTTTCCTATATAATTATTCTATTAGTTATATATATATTATATTATATAGTATACATACTATATATTTTTCATAATAAACACATATACACCACAACAAAAGTGGTACTAAAAAATATAAAAACAGAAAAATACAAAAACACCCGCACAAATTAACAGATTGCGGAGTTAGCTAAAAGCTAAACAACAACAAAAAGAGTTACCTAATCTCTTAATAACTTTTTTTTTCCAAAAGAAAACTGAAACACAGATGAAGAAGAGGGAGAAAATAAAAGTCAAACAGAAACAAAAAAGAGATAAAAATTAAAAAAAAAAGGAGAGACTATAATGAAACAACAAAAAATGACCAGTAATGAAAATTAAAAAAAAAAAGATGAAAATCTAACCCCTGGCAAAGAAAATTTATTGAAAGAAGAAAACAAGCAAAAAAAAAAAACGATAAATAAACAGAAATTATCCACTTTCTGAAAAAGTATACAGAAAGTGTGATTTTTCACCTGCCTATTAATTTATCTGATTTCATTTTGAAAATCATTTTTTCTATTTTCTATTTCAAATTATTTTTTCTTCTTCTATGTCTTCTAATGATTTGTAATATGAGGAAAAATATCTGAAAGAGAACTTTAAAATTATTTTTCTGTAATTCACTTTCGCATTTTATTCATCTTCGAATTGAGAATACAGAAATGTTCAACAGTAAAACAATGAATCTTGAACAAGAATCACTCGATAGTTGTAGCCTATTTGCTTCACAGCTTTGACTAAAAAAAAACTCGTTTTAGAATTGATAAACTGAAACAACCGAATATTGAAGTTGATACAATGTCAAATGCCATTCGACCCAATAAATTAGTTGTATTACCTGACTGGTAACACGAAGAATATAAATTGAAATTGAAATTGACGGATGAATATTTTTTATAGAAGCTTTTTCATTACAACTGATTCGAATAGTCGAAAACTCTATTAATGTAAATTAATAACAAAAAAGGCTATACCACATTTTATCATTAAACCGTCACAAATTAGTGCTTCAGAAGTAACTGGGATTCTAATAAAATTGGTAATTCTTCCACCTAAATGTAGCTACTAAAATAGCTTGCTTATTTTTAGGTACACCTATCATAATTCCAAATTAAATATTACAATCATTCAAAATAATAGTCTATTTCGAATACGAAACAGCACTAAAATACATAATTATTATAGTAAATAGATATTATGAATATTATAATACATTATAATTTACATAGAGAGCTATCTCAGCATAACCAATTGTCTATGTAATAGCAATTTTACACCTAATTTTACAGCGTATGTGCGGTACCTTATTTGACACCGACTTATATCAGTTGCTTAACGACATGCACAATGGGCAACTTTCTTTATAATTTCGTTCTCTATAGGTAATGTGCTAGTATATATAATAATATTACGATTCTACTGTTTTTGTGAATTTCTAGGATATTTCTAGCGTAATTTCGTACTAACGTATTTAAAATTTCATAAAAAAGAACGCATGCATGAAACACCTAATGTTTTTATCAAACAGATAAGTAATATGAATATACATGCTACAACGATTTTGACGATTAAGTTTTGATGATTCTTAAAACAGCTTTTGAAGTAAAAAAATAATTATAAAGCTAGAATTCTACTTCCAACATTTACACAACAGTTTAGAATTTTTCTTTTAACTAAATGGGCAAAACAAAAATATATCACTGTATTTTCAGTCATTTGTATTTTACGCTGAAACCACAATCACGACGGATGACGAATTTTTCGCTTTCAAATACATGAGATATATTATATTATGTAAATCGTGACGAATGACGAATAACCAAAATTTTTCGCGTTCAACAAATAGATCTATTTCTATTGTACTCGTCGACGAATGCGAATGACATTCATTGGTACCAACATAAATTGGTGTTACTTGATATCATTTGTATGTTTTTGTTGTTGTCAGTTCAAAATATTTTGCATTTTTAAAATTTAAATTCAAATAAAATTTTTTTTTAATTAAATTTTTTAAGGCAGCGTTTACACGTCAATATTCTTCAATATTTATTGACGATTATAGACTGAAGAGAGAGACATTTGTGTTTACACCTCAGTTTTTAAACAATCAAACTATTTGTCAGTTTTTTCGTATATATTCACCAAAACTAATATAAAAATAAAATTTTTTTAATCAAGAACTCTGTGAATATAAAACAAATGTAAAATTAAAAAAAAAAAATGAAAAATTTACATATGTTGCTTGGTTTTTCATTATTCGCCATATTTAATTTGGTCTCTCTCAATATATATTAAAGAAAATAGGATATTTTCTATTTTTTTTTTTCAATATATATTGACTAGGGGACTCTGTTGAGAAATTATAATTCAAGTTTAAGCCAAATTTAAAGTTTCTAAAAGAACAGGGATTTACATGGACTGATATAGACTTCTCATTACAAAGCCGAAAATATTCATGTTTTAATGAAAAGCTTTGAAAGTAGTATGTTTTCGTTAAAAAACATAAATACCTTACTTCTCATTTTCTGTTTCGGTTCTACCTATTTCTTAATGTATTTGGTGAATAATAAAATCATATGATTAGAGTAAAAAAATTTCGACTGTGTGCGCATCATTGTTTTACTTACAACTTACTTATTATATATTATGAGTTCATTATGGAGAAGAGAGATAAAATGAAAAGGTGTTTACTGCGCAGGTCTTTACATGCTTGTCAATTATAATTATAGATATCAATATGTGTTTCCACATCAGTATTTCTTCAATATTCTCTCTCATCAGTAAATACTGTCAATATACATATATTGATACTGTCAATATACATATATTGATGTGTTGTAAACGCTGCCTAAAATTTTTCCTTAATTTTTTTTATAAATAAATTTTGAAATTTCATAAACACAAAAATTTGTTCAATAAAAAAAATTAATTATTGTAAGTGATTGGAAATGATATTTTTTTAACAGGATTTTGATTGGCTACTGATATTTTGAACATTTTGGATTGCATCTTAGAACATAGAATTGGTCTAGGAATTGCTCCAAATTGATTTATTGAACTTAAATCACTTACATTTCTCCAACGATATCCAAATGCAAATAAAATTGGTTTGAATAAATATTTTTAAAAATAATATCAATTTAAATAATAACGACGATTTATTTATTCTGTTTTTGTTTTAATAGTTTTGTAGTGTGTCAAAAAAGTGAATAGTTTGTCGCGAATAGTTCGTCGTGATTGTGTCTCTAAGCGCGAAATTTGGTTATTCGTTACTCGTCATTTGTCGTGATTGTGTTTTCAGCATTAAAAGAAACGTAATAACGAATTAAGTATGATCCAAAAATCATGCAATGTTTTTGGTCACAATAATAGAAAACAATAATATAAGAACGATATTTGCCATCATCTCCTTCGACACTAACACTTTTTACCGTCATTTCCATCAAAGGTTTAAAATAGTTTTTAATCTTAAGTTTTTTTTTTATATAAATTAATAACATTAATTAATTTTAATTATTAATTAATATGAAGCCACTTGCAACTTCATAACGATCTTAATAGATAAAAATGTAAATATGTAGAATATATGATACGAACATTAAATTTAAACACAGATATAACAATACCTTTTTTTTTATCTTCTTGACAGTAACTTAGGTAGAATCGATATTAGGTTAGCTTAATTAAGTACGGTACTGCAAGTTTACACTACAATATCTACAAATATTTCGAGTATTTATTTAACAAATTACTGGCTTATCAACTCACTAAATGTTTAAAACTATTACTCAGGAACTAAGCCTTCTTAAATAGAATAGCTTTATTTTATTTAACTTGTTACCAGATTATACTCTCAATTATTTTTTGTCATTTATTTTATCCCAATGACAAAGGGTCTAAAAACCCATAAAGCTTATTTTTTACGTCATCGGGAATCGAATATCGATTGAAAGGCAAGCGCTCTACCAACTGCGCCACCCAGCGTGTCATATATATCTTATACCTTATACATATATCTACAAAAATTGAGGGGACTATTAAAATCGATCAGACACCTATCACAAAATCTGAATCACAAAAATGTTGCGGCAAATTCTAAACATTCTTCAAACTCAAATTTGTAAATTGTAATACTTATTAATTTATTTACCATTATCCTTAATTGATTCCAAATAATTTACTTTTAATAATTGATCACGCAATTCTAAAAGGTCGGTACTCATACTTTCCATATATATTTTTGCTTTTCTAAATTTAATAATTTTAATATTTTTTCGCCAAATCACAAAACCTTTCATCATACGAAATTCCATAAAAGATTTAATTTTAATAATTTCAAAAAACAATTTATATTCATTTTTCCATTCTTCTAGGCCAGTAAAAAATGTTTCCTGTGGTGCCCAATAAGTTACACCATGTCGACTTATAGTGTAGTATTGTGAATTTTTGATAGTGTTTTTGTAATTTGTTTCCCTAAAAAAAAATTAAATATATATGTAATGTACATATACATATATACAATAAAATTCTAATATTGGGAGCATATATGTAAGTATGTATGTATGTACATTATATTGTAAGAATTAAAGTATTCACTCGTTTTGGGTACAGCGTAAATCAAATACATAAATTCATTTCCTTGGAATTTTCCTAGTTTTGTTAAAATATTCTTAAAATTGACAATTTGATTATTATAGATTTTATTAAATTTCATATTTTCTTCCATTCTCTTAATTGTTTTAAATTAACTTTTTTAAAGTAATTTTTTGAATATTGTATCACCGTAATATCTGGTTTGATTAGCAATTTAAGTTGCTTATATTTTTTATATTATATTTTAAATGACAAGCAAAGATCAAAGTTCGATAATATATAAATTTTAGAGTACTGTGTTTTTAGTATATTGAATATGAAATTTTTAATTTTCGAAAATACAAATTAATAATAGTACAAAATTATAGAAAAATTTTACAATTTTAGCACCGATTTCAAAGTATTGTCGTGTCAGATGTTACAAATTCATCAAATTATGGAATACAAAATATTTTAAAGTAACATATTCATATTCAAAACCTTTGAAAATCTATAGTTGCAAGCAACGGTAATATGAGATGTTTAATTGAATTAGAAGAAACAAATAAAAAGCATTAACAATAATTAATAACCAATCGAAGGTATAGATAGATACTTAGCAAAGTATAACGATTTTACATAAATAACGGCAATCTAAAGCACAATAATTTCTACTATTGGGGATTCTGAGGGAGATGTTTTATAGGCGTAGAATCTAATGAACATATCCCAAGGACAGCTGGAATTGCTAGCTTTTCAAAAATACATATCTTTAATGACGCATCTTATCCTTTAAGGACGAAAAGGACATTTAAAAGTATCTTTGTTGTTTTGATGTTTTTGTATAAAACCGTTATATTTGTTGATCCATTAGATATATATATGTATTCAGTTATATTATAGAAAGATAACGGTTTGGAGCAAATTTTAACATTTATTTGATGATGATTAGTGCTGCCGTTATGGAGATATTGTATTTCAAGATTTTACCATTAAACATCCCCCATATTTATATGCTGTTGGAAAGGTCTCATTGTTTCTATTACTCGCATACTTACATAAAGTATGTACTTACATACATACTTTATGTCTACGTTGAATATTTTAGAGCATATAAGCATTTACATTAAAAAACGACGTTTGCTTTACCTTTTTTCTATATAAAACTAGGCATGATGCCTTAAATAACAATCTTCCGAAGTAAATGTTTTTGATATTATGAACTAATTTAAGTGTCGGAAACTACATCAATTGTAAAGTAGAGATACTATGCTTCGCAAAAGCATAGTATAGTAGGTACTGCAATTAAATCATTTAATAATCAACGTGAACGTGATAAAGAAATCAAGAAAAATCAATTCAAAAAAGATAGCAAAAAAATATTAATAATGTTAATAAAATAATTTTTGTTTTTATGACTTTATTTAAGCGGCCTTTGAACACAATATATGTTTTTTCGGGCCAGGTTTTTACGTTATTTTTTTAATTTTTTTATTTTTTTTTTCTTTTTTATTTTCTAATTACATATTCTGTTTTATACTTTTAGCGTTTACATTTAAATTTGAATTTTTAATTTTGTGTTTTTGTTTTTCTAATTTTTATAATAGTTACAAAATTGAATTCTGAATTATTATTTTATATTCACGTTTTTATTTTATTTTTTTTTTACTTGAATTTTTATTGATACTATCTCTAAACTGTTGATATTTTTGTTTTGATTTTCTTTTGATTTATAAAACTTATAACAACCTCTAATATAACGAAATAACAACGAATAATAATAACGAACGAATATATATAGTAAATATAACAACGAATTCTAATAGCCCTTATGAAATTATGAATAAATAAATAAAGTAGTTCTATTTTATTTTAAGTATAATAAATAAATTGTATTACAAATTTTCTTTAAAAAATAATTCAAAAAATTTATTTATAACATCCGTGTCTAAAGCGTAATTCAACCCTGGGGACACTTCTTATTAGAAGTTATCTGACATAAATATTACAATATTTCGATCAGCAAATGATAAGTTGAGTTATAGGTATCACAAAAAAATTCAATATTTTAACTATTTACAAAAAAATGATATTTGTGCCTATACTTATCTATTCCAAATTAAGAAATCTCACATTAATTTGAAAAAATAATAGTGTTTCTCTGTAACTGCAAAAATTACACTTTTTTTACAAATAAAAATTCATTCTTTAACTTAAAGTGGGAAATACATGTGCAGAATTCTCATGCATCGCTGCATGCAGATATGCATGCATATCTGCGTGCTAGACACATGTGCATATTTTATTTGTCAAAAATTGTTTTGTTTTGAAATAATGTAGATAATTGCCGCCATTGATACACATACAATTTGTTTGTATAGTAATAAAATACAAAATAAAATAATTTTTGAATAATTTTAAAGTTAAATGTTATTAAAAGTGTTTAATAAAAGTTTGAATTTAATAATTTTTGAAAAAATTTTAATCACATATTTTGTTATCTATCACTATCATGAATGTAACAAAATATAATTATATGAAAAAATTAATGCTAGTTTGTTGTGCATATATGTATTTTGTTATATCTAAATATTTTAAAAATTTATGATGAATATTGCAACAAAAAAGAAAGAAAATCTAGACTATGGACTAGGGAAATTTTCGTTCATTTCAAATTAATTAGTTTTTCTTCAATTACTTAATTTAAAATAAATTTTTACAAAATTGATTATAACCTATTTACCACAAAAAACAATAATAAATATGTAAATATTAAACAAATTTTATGACGCTTGTCATTATTTTTTATTAGTATGAGTAAAATGACAATTTTTACAATCTTTCGTGTTGGTAACTCTGCCGCTGCGCAGCAAAAATTATAAATAGAGATATCATGCATCAAATTTTCTGCGTGCAGAATTACAAGTAATTGGTTCCATATAAAACCATATATTCTAATTTATTTTTGCTGCGATGCATGCATAGTTCTGCACATGTATTTCAGGCATAAATTCTTTTTCTTAAAAATTTATTCAAAAAATGCATCTAACCATGTTTTATTATTATATTTTATTTTTCTTTAAATGTCATTAATAGTAAGCAAATATATGTATTTTGTGATAAGTAATTACGGGAAATCGGCACATTAGTGTAAAAAATACGTCACCTCTCTAAATAAGTTTTTTTCTCTTGGAAGAAAATTTACGTTATGTCTGTTTTATGTGATTATTTTTGTAAAACAGTAATAAATTTTTCTTCAAAATTTGCTAAATATTTTTGAAAACAATGCCACGAAGAAAAATAAATGTTGAAGATGTGAATTACGAAAAAGAGGTTTGTGATATTTTGGATGACTTTATGATGATATTATAACAGAAACAGATCCTATCTTTTGTTTATCATCTGAACAACACGATCCAAGTGCCTAGTGAAGAAGAATATGATTTGAATAAAAATAATAAAAATAATGTGATAAGTGATAATAATCAAAATAATAATATTTCTGATAATGATGTTACTGGTACTAATTCTAATACTAAAATATGTACTGAAAATAATAGTGGTTCAATGGAGCAATTTTACTACGCTCAAAATTCTTTCAAACAGTCACAAAGAGGAACTAAACGTTGCGTGGAACTAATGCCCAGAATAATAATTCCAGCGGTCGATATCTTCGACGATGGATCCCAGCGGTCGATATTCAAATAAATAATATCAACAGAATTAAGAAATGAATTTGATTTTTGGTCTCTCATTTTTGATATTGAAATAATGGAAGTATAAAGTGAACACATAGGTGATGTAAAACTTACATATATACGAAAAATTTACGCCAACTCTGTAATTAGGTGAAAAAATTTAAAAATTTAATAGGTCCCATTGTGGCTTCAGCAGTTTTTGAGGTTTATTTTTTTTTATAAGTTTTCTTCATTTTGTCAAGTAGTTTAAATGTTTTACTTTTTATTTCACCTAAAAACTTTATCAATTTCATTCAAATTTCTACTTTGAACATCATTTTGAAATAAACAATTCTATTTTAGGAGTTATGTGACAAATATTGCTTTTATGCTGTTGTGATAAACATAATTTTAAATTTCTTTATTGATTATTATAATCAATGAAACTCTTCATCTCGTTAAGTTTTTGTTAGATTTATTAATTTAAAATATATATCCATACAGCGCTTGCAGGAATAGATGTAAAGCTTACGTCATGTCTGTGATAATGTAATTTTTTTCACCTCTGCGACTAAAAGTTTTAACATTCTTCTAACAATAAAAATAACGGAATTTCCTTATAAATAATTGAATACCACATATTTATGTCAAAGGTTACCATATATTTTTTATAACATCATAATATAGCATTGTTAAAACTAGTCTAGAAATAAATTTCAACTTAATTTCCAAAAAAAAAATATATATACATGTGTATATGATGTATGTTGTGGATTTCAACACCCCACAAAATAAATTTTCCAACACCTAAGCCTCAAATAAGTCTGAAGGATTAATGAAAAATATCCACTAAATTAGAAAAAATTGGATACTTAATCATTTTTATCCTTTTTGTTTTTATTTTATTATTATTATTGCTTTCTATTACAATAATCTAAATGAAAGTCCTGTTTAACATTACATTTTAATATATTACATTTCATTACATATACATTACATTTTAATGTTGTAACAATGTAATGTAATGTAATGAATGTTGTTTTACTACACCATCATTTCTATTTTCAAGTCAGTAAATAATATTTTTAATACTATATAAAATGAAGGACATTTTTTTTGTTATTCTTGTTTTGATAATGAAATCATTATGACATTATTTCATGACACAAAATAAAATAAAATAAAAAAATGAAATTTTGTGGTTAATGTTAATTTTAATAATGACAATTTAAACAGAATATTTAAGTTAGAATTTTTTTAGACCATATGTATAAATAATAATATTGACTATATAAGAAAATTTTATATGAATTTAGATATTAAAAAATAGATTATATTAAAATAATGTTAAGCTGACGATTATATTTTCATTAGCTTATAGTATAAAATCGTGAAAAACAAATAGATGATGAGCTAGCTCTACCTACACTACAAGACGGATAATTGAAAGCGAAAAAGTTGTATAAATATTACTACACATAATGGAAAATAAAGACCAACCCATTACAAAACTCTTTATTTCTTTACCAAGAAGTAAAACCTGCTTCGTATATCTTGCATAAGACGTATTTATCGTTTGACATCAGTTGGCGTATTTTGCAATAATGAATACAACTCTACCTATATTCTACATTCACTTGACAATTCTGCAAAGTTTCTGTTCATTAATACTGATATTTTGAAAATAACAATTTTTTGTAAATAACAAAACAAAAACTCAAAGCAACAAAGAAAACTACTTCAAAAAATGTTATGCATAGCTACTTTGCATTTATGAACAGCATTCAGAAAATCTGACAAGTGTGTTAATAAATTCAGAATATATGCACACTGACTGCAGGTTTGCATTTATGAAAACAAGGTATGTTTTTTTTTGTGGTCTTGCACTTTATATTTTTATATGATCATAAGAAAAGTTTGACATGTTTAGATACAGGATTGTCATCATCAGCAAAAACAGCTGAATGAATTATACTTTTTAAAACTATTCAGTTTCCGAATACAGAATACAGTTTCAACTTCTTTGTGTTGGACAATATTATTTTTGTGTGATCCAATCAAAATAAGCTTAGCGAAAGAAATATTTTAGCAACTCTCTCAAATATTTATTAAGAAATTTCTATGAAAAATGAAAGCTATTACGAAAATTTAATAAATTTTATGTACGATTCATAATAAACTTAGTAAAGTCACCCGACTTGGCCAGGTTCTAACACAAAATGTATAAAATTGACTTTAATAAAGTTTTTTAACGATCGAATTTTTTTATGATATTATTTTTATACGAACCGAATTAAAAAGATATATTTCAGAAAAATATTCTAGAAATAGCAAACACATCACAGATATTCGAGCATATTCGCTGAGTTCAATTCAAAATTTGTAGTACTATGTTTGAATTTGTTTTTCAATAAGATGCGATACTCTTATTATTAATATGGTACCATCGCATATAGTTTTGATTAATTGAAATTTAGAACTTTATTGGGACTTTAGATCTACCTAATGAAGAAGAAATAATAAATAGATAATCTTAGAATATGCTGTAGACTCTAGGTCAGTCAAACATTATTTAAAATTAAATAAATATTAAAACTGTAGGTATATGTTTCACAATTTTATTAAGTCTCAGTATCAGTATCAGTATCAGTCTCAGTATTCTGATGGTGGTGTAATAACCGAAATCGATTAAGATATTTAACAAAATTGTGAAACATACCTAGAGTTTTAATATTTATTTAAAATTATGTTTATCACAACAGCATAAAAGCAATATGTGCCACATAACTTCTAAAATAGAATTATTTATTTCAAAATCATGTTTAAGGTAGAAATTTTAATGAAACAATATTTAGTTTTAAATATTAAAAACCCTGGCAAATCTAACGTATTTAGAGACTCCGTTTAGACAGTTAATTTGGTATAATTTTCAATACTGACTATTTATCTTACTTAAGTCATCACAAACTATTTTGTGCAAAAAAGGGTATAGGGTTTATGGTCGAATTCAATCAGCTTTGGATCATATGATTATAAATGACAATGTTTCCACGTGTCTGAATTGTAGAAAATGGTAAAAATGCGTTTGTTTATTTCTGACAGTACCTAAGTATACCTACCCTTTTTGATGGTTGTTAAGAGTTTTACAGCAGCTAAGCGAACTAAGCAGAGCCAACAAAAACAAACAAACTTTCAATTTTACAAATATAAATAATTTTATAGTAAAATAATTTTATTGTTAAATTTTCAATTTTAGAAATGTAAGGTTGCAAAACTCAATAGTTTGGTATGTTAATAATTCTGAAATTCTAATAAAAAAAAAACAAAACAACGAATTTTTTTTTTTTAAGAGTCTACAATAATAATATCTAAGTACATTTTTGTACATTTTTTTCATATTAAATGAAATTCTCTATTGTAACCTATGACATCTGGCATAATCAAATCCTCTCGTACGTATTATTCTATAAAAAAAATTTTCTATTTTCTATTTCTAGTACAAATTTTCTTTCATAAATCGCTTTTGACTTGTAGAAAATTAAATAAAATATTTTAATATGTTATATTTTGTTTTCTGTAATACTGCTTTTGAAATCCATTTCCTCTACTTGTTAACATGGACATTAATCTTTGCCATAAACATAAAAATTATTGAAAACCATAAAAATTCATAAAGTTTTAACGGTTTTGATAGTTTCATTTATCATTTTTGTTCTTATTATTATTGTATTCGATTTCTCTTCTATATTACATGATTTTTCTACTGTTAGTTTTTTTCTTTTTTTTTTTATTATGTTTTATTAGGTTAAATGTTTATAAATAACCCATCACTTTATTTGTTTCATTTCTATATAAAAATTATTATCCTTTTGTAAAAAAACACTTGAATTTGAGTTCGGAATATCAGTTTGACATCATTTGTCATTTTAATTGGAGTATATAAGTTCAGTATAAGGTCAACATGAGCCAAATCGGAGTCTGATTTTTATATGGAAAAATAAAATGAATTATTAAATAAATGTTTTAAAATAAAAACAGAAAATCGTTGTTGATATTTTAGTCAATAATTAAAGTGAAAATCATCTCAAATTTTATAATTTTAATAATTATTATGAGTCATACATGATGTGTAAATATGTTCATTTTATATACTTTTATATTAACTTGCCAGTGTCTGTTTATATGTATATATGTATATATATATGTTTGGTAGGTAGGTTGGAATTTTTTTTGTTAACATTCAAACCAAACGCAAAAAGAAAAAAAATAATTTTGTTTAAAAAATTTAAAGATAGAGTTCTGAAATTTTGCACAGTTACTCACGATGAAAAAAGCAACTGGACACGGTCCTTACAAGGCTATCAAATGACAGGTTTGGGTTGCTGCCAAACAACTCTTAGCACATCTCTGGCATATTTGAAAACCAATTGTATTACAATCATGAAAATTTACACTTAGATACTTTTTCATAAATAAAGAAATACGACTGTTACCGATTTCGAAAATGTGGACTGGTTCGGGTTGCTGCCAAAGAACTCCTAGCAAGTCTAAGGCATATTTCGAAAACCAATTGTATTACAAGCATGAAAATTTACACTTAGATACTTTTTCATAAATAAAGAAATACGACTCATACCGATTTCAAAAATTTGGACTGGGCCGGGTTGCTGCCGAAAAACTCCTAGCACGTCTCTGGCATATTTGAAAACCAATTGTATTACAAGCATGAAAATTTACACTTAGATACTTTTTCATAAATAAAGAAATACGACTGTTACCGATTTCGAAAAGTTGGACTGGTTCGGGTTGTTGCCGGTTGTCGGAATTTGGAAACGCTTTGTGATGTTCTTCTAATATTCGTGATTTTTTTCAAGCGGCAAATATTAAAAATTTCCATTAACAATATTCCAGCAAGATTCATTATATACTTTTATGTTTTATCTTATAGTAGTTCTAGATGCTCAACATTCACCACTAGTTTTATTTTTTACTTTTTAGGGGGCTAGTTTGGTTTCGATAAAAGTATATTTTAAAAATTTTTATTTTTACATTATTATTTTATATATTTATATAATTTTTATATTAAAATTGAGTATTATAAGCTGGATATAGAGGAAATGGGATCATATTTTGCTAATTTTAAAGTGTTTTAATTGTACATAACGTGGATAAGGATGTTAAAAATCGTGTCCAAGAGAAACCCACTATATATAGTAATTTAGTAAAAGTTAACATTCCCAATATCTCACGAAACTTGTAAGTTCATTTCTTAAAATTAAACATTATCGCAGTTTTCCTATACGGCTGCCAAACATGAAAAATAATAATTAAGAAAATTATATTATACATCCAGATATCTGTCAAGGTCAACAAATGTCTAAGACGGATTCTATAGATATCCTAGCAGTAAAAAAACTCCAACAGGAATTGAGAAAACGAACTAGAATTGATAAAATCCGTAAATTGATTAAGCGTATCAAATGGAACTCGATTTTCCACATACTCCGCAAACCTGCGGAAATTAGACACCTTTTCATTTTATCTCGATTCTCCTACTCCTTAATGAACTTCTGATATAATATATAAGATGTATATATAAAACAAAAATGCGCACACAGTTGAAAATTTTGTAATCATATGATTTTATTATTCAGCAAATACATTATGCATAAGTGAGATCTTATTAACATAATAAACAAAAGCAAACAAATCAGTTATTATAATTTACATTATCTACTTGCAAATGAATCTATGTACATATGCCAAATAAAAACAAAGAAACAAATTCATCTCAAATAAAAAATATAAAAAAGCAAAAATAAAAAAAATCACTTGAATTCTTCATTTTTATCTTTTTAAGTAACTGTTTGTAAATTTTGGATATTTGTAGTAATAAAATAATATAGTTTTTATTAAAATTATGTATTATGTAGGTATATATATACGTACCTCTTCAATGACAAAATTTTTTATTTTTAGTAATTTAATCACTAAATGCCACTTACTATAGGGAATATATCGGAAACGAAGCAGTATATGAGGGACGTGTATTTATGTGTCCTAAATAAAACTTACTAACCAGAAAACTTTTTATTAAACACGAGTGGTTTCTGCTATATCGTGCGAAGTCTATGTCAGTACGTAAATTACTGTTTTTTTTAAAACTTTAAATTTGACTTCAACTTGAAATATAATTACTCAACAGGGGCCCCTAGTTGAAAGTATAATTTGGTAACAGCTTAAATAAAACGCAGCTACGCTATTTAAGAACACTTAGTTCCTGACAATAGCAGTAATTTTCCACATTCAATAAGTTGATAAGCCAGCAAATTAATAAATAAATACTCGAAATATTGCATTCATAGTATAGACTTGCAGTAGCGTACTTAATTAATCGCGAAAGTAATTCTAACTAAGTTACTTAAAGAAAAATAATGATGATTATGAGTTTTAATGCAAGAATAAAAAATTTTTCACCCTTACTTCGCCCGAAATGCAAAGAACAGTTTTATGAATTTACGTTATTTAAAAAAAAGCCGAAAAATAGTAAATAGTGAAGTGAAGTAAGTAGTGGAGTGAGTAAGAAATGAAAAATAACATGAACATGTTTAACTAAATATAAAATGTAAATGTTATTTAACCCCTTCTGCTTTGAAAAGAATTTTTACTTACGACGGGGATTACTTACGACGGGGGGATATATTTTTTTTAAAACTTAAAATTTAATTCATAGAAACACCTACTCTACAATCCATAGTGACGGTCTAGCTTTATTAATTGATTACATTGCATTGCGATACATTGCATATTCATTGGAGGTTAATTAGTATATTATTTTAACAAATACAATTGAATGTCAAAACCACAGGACATTATTTTTTTTCAAGGGGGTTTCTATAGTAAATTCATAACTTTGACTTATAGATGCATTGTACCGTTTAATTTTTCTTATAAAAAAATTTTTTATTTTTTGTCCTAAACGTAAATAAAATCCTTTTAACTTTCATTGTTCTCTGTATGTACATATATTTTATGAATCTGGATATTGACCTTGTTTTTGACCTTGAGTCTATGTTTTAATAATGACCAAAGTTTTTTTTTTTAAGATCCATAATAAAAATAAGAAAATAATAAAATACATTTGGGCTTGAACGACCTCCCTCACCTTTCATTCCTTTACTAAATAAAGTTATAAGACCTACTTTGAAATTATGGTAGAAATTTTATTTTTTATACAAAAAATAATAATAAAAATAATAACATATTAATGTTAACTTAATGTTAGTAATGATTTAACACGGAATTTTTTTATTGGTTTTCCTCGACTTTTTAATGGTCATTTTGTGCCATATAATATGATGTGATTGAAACTGGATCGTCATAATACAGTACTAATTGTATTAACTTCAATATTATTATAATTGTTCTGGTCTTCTCAGACGTTCTCTAGTACCTAGTTCAAGTTTACATAACATTTTTTTTTTTTTCAATACAGCACTTCTTTCGTGGAGATCAGCAGATGACATTGAAAATTATGCATTTCTGTCAGCAAGTTATTATTCTATGTAAATAAGCTTCAAACATTAAAGAAAAAAAATTGTTTTTATCAAAAGGAAAATAGGGGACATTTATAAGAAAATAAGTTTTTTAATGAAAATTTGGAAATTAAAACTTTAAAATTCATTGATTTCATTTGAAAATAAATTGTATTGTATTACAATATGTATTTCTAGAAAAAAATTACTGTACCAAAATATCTGAACTATTTCACAACAGACTTCCATTATTATTCTTTTAAATGATAGATATTTAAAAAGAAACGTAGCAAAACTAAATATTTTTCTAACTTTCTAAATTTTCAATTAGAAATTTCAATTTAAAAAGGAGTGACTATCCATGTACAAGTCATTTTAACTTAAAAAAATTTTAATTTATCAAATTGCCGCAACTCAACCATCGCCAGAATTAAATTTAAATTTTTTGTTTTGAAAAAATTCTTACGTATGCGATTGTTGTCTAAGTTAAATCGTTAAATAAATAAATAAAAAAATAAAAAATATAGTACCAAGAATAAATTGAAATGATTCACAACAATTCATAATTAAATTGAGTACGATTTTTATCAAACTGCCTCGAATTTTGAGGAGCGGTCGAATACTAGCTATTTATTAATTTATAAAATTCAATTTTGAATAGTTAGAAATTCACTAAAATATTTTTATTCTGCAATAAAATCAATTTTTAAATGAAATGAAATTATTACTCATTCACCAAAATCCTAAATTATTAGCAAATGCACATAATATATTTTCTTTTAGTTGTTCCCTGATTAGTTTTATATATATATATATATATATAATATTCATTATTCATTGAAAAAATACCATTAAAATAAATTTCTTTTGTGCAAAACAAACAAAAAAATTCTAATTCAAAAAGCCATAATTTTTAACAAAACTATACGTATATAAAACAAAAAAAAAAATTGCCTTAAACCACATTCTGCCAAACTAAAACCATCATTATAATTAAAATACAAATGTCAAATTATTAATTCAATCCAATAAAATTTGTTTTTACTTGTTACAAAACTCTTTCAAATTAACTATCCAACAGTTTTTCAAAATTGCAAATTCATCACGAAATGGACCGTTTTAAAAATAATTGCATTTAAATAAAAATTTACATTCATCACACACAGATGCCAATAAATCTAAAAATGCATTTCAAGCACAAAAACAAAAAAAAAACAAAAACAAATATACTCCACCCAAATAATTTATTTTCACTCCCACAATTCACACATTTTAAACACACTCAAAATAACACTGAAAATAAATTTCATATATTCGATATTATAGTGTGCAGAAATTAATCGAACCACATTCATTCACTATCACTACTATTAACTAAAATTATATGTGAGTAACAATAATTAAAACTTTTCTCCGATTTAGAATTGAATCGATTATAAATTTTATTTTAACTCATTTTCACTCCTATATATACTAAATTTTTACTACATTCATATATTTTCATTCGTTTGCGTTTTAAAAACTATTTTTTTTTTTGTTTTGTTTCTATTTTAGTTTGTACATATTTTACTTGATCATTGGTCTGATAAAAAACATTTAGTCATTTTAAATAAAGTGAGTAAAATATCTAAAATAGATGAATATAGATGCAATCAATGAAAAGAAAAAATAATAAAATACAGAGAAAAAAAATTAACTTACTTCTGTTTAAAATGAATTCATTCAAATCAACCACTCACTTAAAAAGTGCATATAAAATTTTAAAATAATACGTCATCGCACACATTAAAAACAGTGCTGGACACTTCAATTAAAAAATAGGTATCTGAAGAATATCGTAAATATCTATTTACAACAACAACTTTGATAATTTAAATTATCTCATCAGTTGATTCAGATTTATATTTTTTTTGTTTTGTCATTAAAAATTTGGTTATATAAATAGATAAAAAAGATGAATCATCACGATAAATGTTCAGAAGTAGGGCGAAACTTATTAAAGTAAAAACAACCCTTCCATATTACCTTCCATATAAACCTTCCATCTGATATGATAAAAATGCAAGGGTTTAAGCTTTATCGGTGTGATCGGAGTAAACTAGATAATTCTGGTAGAGTAATACGAACAGGTGGGGTTGCTATCTATGTCAAATGTGGTTTGCTACTTAAGCTATTTTGTTGAAATCCATGATATTGAATTTATATTTGCTGAGCTTAAATTCAATAACAATGCAATCCTTCTAGGAACTATATACTTCCCTCATTCTACGACATTTAATCTTGAACCATTTAAAAAAGTGTTTAATAGTTTCGGAGGTAACTAGTCAACAAGACAGTACCAACTAGTTTTGGTGAATCCCGATCGTGTTTATTGGATCTCGTCTTAATATCTGATTATAATCGTGAACTAGTAGAGAAATTAGGGCAGGTTACCATTCCGGGGTCTTCAGATCATGATATCATATACATACCATATAAAATGCCTTTTGCTTTACCTAAAGAAAAAAATACCTACAGGGTTTACAAGAATAATTGTAACATTCCTCTACCCTCGTTAATGAAGCAGTCTAGGAATACCACGGTAATCTTACCGTGGCGTACAATCTATACTATTGGTAATGTTAATGATAAAACTGTTTTATTTATTTATTTATTTATTTTAACAGTTGATCCTACAGATAAATCTGTAGGCCAACTTTATAGGTCCTTTTCCCTTTCGAAATGTGGGCCTTTTTTTTTTATTAAATTGTATTAATTATTTGGTATATATTTTTGTATATTACATATTTATATTATTATTTTTTTATTAGTTATATTATATCTTTATTAATTATTAAATAAAACTGTTTTTTTTTAACAAATTAAATCTCACTCTGTTTGATCAACATTAACTTGCTAAAACTAGGAAGCACATGCTAAAACCTCTAACCATAGAACTTCCCTTAACATACTAATACGAATAATGTAAATCTACGCATTAAACAAGCAAAAAAAAACGATACATTTGAAATCACTTGACTTACGTCTATCGACTAAAACTTTCTGGTCTAATGCATCAAAGCTTGGTATTGGGAGGGAAACCGAAATGGACAAATTGGAAAATTTTGATGTAAACGAATTAAATAATAAATTTTTAACCTCCTCTACCAATAATTTTTCGTTGCAAACAAATATTGAGAATATTGAAAATGTTTTTCTATCTTTCCGTAATGTATTTATGGATGAAGTATTTAATGCTATTTTTCAGGTTAAGTCTAATGCACTTGGACCTGATTTAATTCCATTGAGACTTATCAAACTAATTATCTCTGTTGCATTGCCTGTCTTAACTCACATATTATTTAACTTTATTCTTACAACTGGTCATTTGGACCGCTTTATTCTTACCCTATTGCTTGGAAATGTGCTAAGGATATTCCTGTTCCCAAAAAAAAAATGCATGTTGTCAGGTATCTCGAAGTCATTTGAACGGTTACTATATACATAAATAAATCGTTACTTAGATGCTAATAACTTACTATATGAATATCAATCATATTTTCGTAAACAATACAGTACTACTTCTGCACTTCTTGCTGATAATATTTACTACGAAATAGATGCTCGGCTTTAGTAAGGCTTTTGATTGCGTCAACCATAATAATCTACTATGTTTAAATCCGCTTTTAATTTTCACTCTTCGGTTATTACACTTATAAATAATTACTTAACTCACAGAACACAATTTATATTTTTAAATGCTGTTAACTCAAATTTTTTACCAGTTCAGTGTGGTTTAACTCAAAGATCTATATTGGGCTAGTTGTGCTGGTCGAATTCTCATTGCAGATTGTATGCGGATGATGATCAACTCTATATTAGTGGTCCAGGCACTGATTTTCACAATTCAATTGCGAAAATCAATTATGATCTTGATTCTGTTTATTTCTGGGCGCAGAAAAATCCGCTAAAATTGAAATCATCTAAAATGCAGGCTGTGGTTATTTATGTTCATAATATTCAAAAAACTCATCTTCCAATGATTAAATTAAATAATTCAAAGGCACAGTTTGTAAATTCTGCAGAAAATTTTGCTGTTGTTCTTAATAAGAACGTGGAACGATCATATTAATTCAATTTCTAAAAATGTCTTTTTTAACCTTCGTAGGCTTTCCTTTATTACATGAGTGAGTGAATTAAAAAAAGATTAGTCTTATCCTTAATCCTTCCAAATTTTATGTACTTTTATGTAGTATATGCTGATATGAGTGTAGGTGAAGAATAGCTTTGTCTTCATAATAACATACTCTCATTTTCATCCCAACTAAATCAAAATAATAATACAAAAAAAAATACATTCCAAAATCCATCCATGCGGAATTTTAGCCAGCAAGCAACATATATTACGAACAATTAACAAAATCTTGACCAAAGTCGATTGAAATCTGTTACACCGGCACAGTACAAATAGAATTTCAAGTATTTCATAATTCAAATCATTCCTAAATCCGACCATGTTAACAAAAACTTAGAGTTCATAAAAAAATATTGCCTACTTTAGTAATTAAAAATAAAAACAAAAACAAACATATTTGCAGGATATTCGGTGGATACATGTATAGTTTGTTAATGTATATAACCACCAATCATTGAAGATAAAATATTATTTTAGCCGATAATCTTCCCCTTCGCTTTTTTTTTGCTGCTCCTCCGGAAAACAAAATTTATTGTAACAGTGGGTTATTTTTTTTGTTTTTTTTTTTTATTAATGAATTTTCAACTTAATGGTTTCAAATTTATCTTTCTTTGTTTCCTGAGATCACTTTGAATACAAATTATATTAAACAACGATATAAATTAAACTCCTTCATTTTTCATTAAGTTCTCATTTTCCAAGAATAAGAGGAAGCAGCCGAAGAAAAACAGAATATTTAAAATAAATTTATGACTATATTTTATGGACATTTTGGATATTGAAATGAAAATTTTTGAATAAATTTAATATGGTGTCGTAAAGAGATGAGTATTAAATTTTAAGAATCTTTAAGAATGTATACCAGTATTAAATAATATTCTCTTTATTGAAAACAATAAATTTTATGTTCGATAAAATAGTTTTCAGTATACAATATTTTTACGGAATTAAAATTTATAAATAAAAACTTTTATAATGAAAATTTTTCGATAAATTAAAGCTTTAAAGTGGTGTGATAGAAGAGCACAAATTAAAATTTATTTAGACTTCAAACACTAGCTAATATACTTTCAAACATGAGCTATGTTTGATTAAAACTTTAATACGAATATATAAAACCATTAAAATTGTTTTGCTAAGATTTTTATATAGGAACATAGAAACGCAAGTAGTAAAAAAAAATCGGAAATTATCCGTCTGTGATAGTGAGAACTAAGTTAAGGTAGTTAGGTACATATGAGATTACCTAGATGAGATTTAATAGTCTAGTTTGTGGTGTAATAACCATACTGGAATAATAAGCGATTTTCAAATATAGTATGATTTAAAATATCTTCAACAAAAAATCTAATGAAAATCTAACAGGAGGTACCTATTATCAACACTATAAACATTATTTTAACAAAAACCTACAAACACATCTATTCGCAGGCCAATTTTATTTCAAATAAATTTGAAACAAAATTAGTATTGTCAATTGTTAAAATATCGATTCACAAAATATCGATTTGTATAATTAATCTATTCTCGAAATGTCAATGCTAAAATATCGAAATGGACAAAATGTCGACTTGTACAAAAGTATGTCAATAAGCGAAATAAATAAATAAAATAAAGTTTATAACTAACTAAACTTTAAATTTAATAAGTTAAGCCAGTAATTTGATAAATAAATACTAGCAAAACATTGTTGATATTGTAGTATAACCTTGCAGTACCGTACTGAAATAAGCGCGAAAGGATAATTCTATCTAAGTTACTGTCAAGAACATAAAAAAAAAATAATAATAACTGACTAAATAAGTGATTATAGCTCTGGAAAATAGGGAATCCTGATTTTAAACCCAACTGTAAAATCAATACTTATAGTACGTCAATCCGTATGCATATTTCGTAAAAAAAACTATTTTGTTTACACAGTTTCATATGGAAATTAAATAATTTTAAAAATGGAGACCGCTGGACCAATTTATTGAAACTATGTTTTTCCAGACGGCAGAAACATGTCAACTACAAGACACAAAACACATTTTAATAATAAAACACTTAATATTTTCCTTAATTCCTTTATAATTTTGTTTTTAATTGTAAGAAACTTCCTTAAACCTTCGTATCAATTTATTCATACCCTGTTTTTCCCAACAGTAAGAAAATGGAGATTATAAGACACAAAAAACATTTAAATATTTTAAAATTTAATATTTTGTCTTGGAAAAAAAAACCAATTCGACCCATCCAAGGAATATGTTGATAACTCGAAATGTCAACTTATTACGGGATACGTATAAAGGAACTACCCGTAAGTCAAGCTATTGAATGAAAAAACCCCCGTTCTGATATTGTAAAATTTACGACTTTGAGAACAAAAAACAACATATTCAGTTTGACACTTTATTTGAAATTTTCCCGATAATATATTTATAAATAGAGTTATCAACTTCTTACATCCAATAAAAATTTGCATTCAGTTGCCAATTTGATTTATCAACATAATGCACAAAAATAATTAATTTTGTTACTAGTTGTAACTCGAGTTATCAACATACTACACAAAAAAGTACCAAAAATATTAGTTGCTAACTTAATTTATCAACATAATTTTCAAAAACATATTGTCAATATTGGTAATAAGTGTGTTTGGCAAAGTTAGACAAAAGATTTCAAATCAATCAGAAAATTTTCTGCTTTTAATTTTATCGTTTTTAAAATGTGTAAAAAGGAAACGTATTGCTATGTTTGAAATGAAGGCATCGCGAAAAAAGGAGCAAGCGAAGTTTCAAGTTGCCTTATGAATTTTATTAAAAGAAAGTCAGAAGCCAAGAATTAAGATTTTGGTCCGACAATTGCCCAGGTCAAAATAAAAATGAAATACTATTTGCTGCATATTCATACTTTTCTTACAAATTCAAGGTTTCCATTATACACAGATTTTTAGAAAAAGAGCATACCCAAAATGAAGGGGATACTGTTCATGCCAGAATAGAAAATGAGAAGTACGCACTAATTATAATTTTAACATTTTTCAAGAACACAGTAATAAAATTAAAGCTATATACGGTAAAATTAAGGAAGTTAGAGTCGACGCTGCAGATCCATTTATTGCATGAATCAAAAATAAGTACGAAAATAATAATAATGACTTTGTTTTGTTTGATTCAAAAAATTTAATGAAGCGTGGAAGGAAAAAAATTAATCCACATGAAACCGATTTGAATTTACTTTATAAATCGTCTTTGCCAATTTCTACAAAAAAAGAAGGATTTGATTACTTTATGCAAGGAAAATTACATTCCTAGGTTTTATCATAATTTTTACGAAAACCTGTGGTTGAGGACAATTCTGATGAAGAATCGGAATAATTTATAATTTATGTGATATGAATTTGTCTAATAAAACTAATTTGATTAACTCTGAATTATTATGACTGAAGTTATTGTTATTTTCATATAATTTTATTATGAATATGAAGAAATGTTTAGTTCCTATATTTAATGTGATGAAATAAATTATAGTAATATAAACTTATCGTATTTTATTTGTTCCATGAAATTCTGAAAAGGTTATATTTATAGCAAATTGAAAATTGCTAATTTTTATATAAATGGATTTTCCATGTAATAGGTGTTTAACTACACTTAAAACCAAAACAATATCGTAAAAATTTGTGCAATAAGTTAATAACTTTCTTTGTCAATCATATTAGCAAATATCTAAGCATTATGTTGATAATTCAAGTTATCAGGCAACAATTAAAATGTCTTTCATGCAAAAAGTTGTTTATGCCTAAATCTCCATAATATTATTATATTAACCACTATTAATGTATACTTATGTAAATTTGGCACAAAAATCTAACTTATGCTTAAATTTTATCGAATTTGGTAAGAAATTCATGGTTTTAAATAACTTAAATTTGCAAAAACTTAAATTGCATTTTCTGCAAAACTATGGTTTTCGAGTTATCAACATATTCCTTGGATGGGTCGAAATCTATTTTCCATTGTATTTGTACCCGAACTATAGCGTTAGTATTTTATATTTCTAGTTTACATTTCTTTCTATAGGCAACTTTAATTTACTTAAATTAATAATTTTTAAATAAATATTTCAAAACTAAATAATTTTCGATGTTTTTGTGAATATTCTAAAAGTCGGCATTTGGTCAGTCAACATTTTGGGAAGTCGGCATTTAGTACAACCGACATTTTTGAAGAAAAAAAGTCGACATTTTGTCACTTTGAAAAGTGTTTGATTAATACAATATTAAAATTCTTTAAGAGTTGTATTGCATAATGTTTTTAAAAACTATAAAATTGATAAATTATTATTACAGTTTAGTTTCACTTTATTTTAATAAGTTTAAATTTGTATTTAATAAATTCTGTATTAAAATTGTTTTTTTTTTTTTTTTTTAACTTTATCTAACCCATTGTACAATCTTATAAGTACTTAGCCTAGATAAAGTTTACAAAAAAAAAGCTTTTGTGATATTATTATTAACATGTAAAGTAATAGTGTGCTTTTTATGTTAGTTTATATTATATAATTATTCTTATTATTATTGTTATTATTTAGTTTTAATTTACTTGAATTCTTATATAAATGTTGAAAAAAACCTGGGATGTAAAAAACCATATTATTTAAGATAAAACTTAACCTAACTAAACCGAACTAAAACTGCTTAAACCTATATAAACCTAGAAAAAAATATGTATACGTAATACTTAGTGCTAATTATATGTATTTATTAAACACCAATAGTCTTTTTTATAAAATTATCTTTGTCCGGTGTGGACATGTCATATCTCAAATTTTCTTTGCCCGGGTTATACTCTATATTTTTACACGTAGCCCGTCTACTATTGTGATATAGTGTAGGGACAAGATTTTGGTTTTGAACATAACCATTTTTATCCAAAAAGATGAAGTGCTCAGGAGCTATAAGGCCTGTGAGCGTAGTCCTTTTAATGTACTCCTCATAGTGGCAGAATTTATGTGATATTAAACCATTTTCTGGAGTTTTTTTTGCTCTGTCATAATGTTTTCGAATCAATTTTATTAGAAAATTGTCGATTCTAATTATGTTTGCTTCCTTATTTACAAATATTTATTGGAATAGTGACTAATTTTTGCTTCACTCTTCAAAAATAATTTGTTGATTTATTTTATATTTTATTTAAATATATATTTTATCGTAATGTGTCATTTTGTTTTCGTATAAGATGTAAGTTACTAATTACCTATATGTCGGCTAAAATTATCTCTTGTACTGAAATTATGAATAAATTATTATATTCCAACTATAGATACCGCAAATTTTAAATCTATGATGATTTTGTTTTCTATTAGAAATATACAACTGATATATTAAAATCACTATCATCATCAATATTTTTGTTATTAGTTATGTTACAATAATAATGATGCAAAACAATGATATGGTAATGTTCCAATTAAATTGTATATTTTAATTATGAATTGATGTAAGTGTAAAATCTAATATTAAAATATGATAATTTTTGTATATGGAATATAGTGTAAGGTCTAAATTTATTTGTTTTAAATGTTAGTGCCAATTTATGACATGATGACATCGTTTTAGGGTTCAGTTCAATGTAATAGATATGTCAGATAGCAGAAGAAAAATGTTTTATCGTATCAATTTCATTATAGTAATAATAATATTAGACTTTACAGATTGTATTTTTAAATTGCATAATTCAAATAAAATCCATCATACATAACAATAATATGATGCCAATAACATATTAATTGAATACTAAATTGTAAGTTTAATTAAACTAGTGAAATCCCTGTGCAATTGCACAGAAGTATTTCTTTCACACACAATTTTATATAAATAAAAATATTTGTTTTGGTATAATTGTTGTTGTTTTCTGAATCGCTTGATTTTTTAATATAATATATTTTATAACGAAATCATAGTGTAATACCGAAATGAATAATAATTTCATTATAACTTAACACAATAAAATCCCATTACTCTCAACGTAGTAAATCGATAAATTAGTGTTTTCGCATAAGATATCAAAATGGTTTTTAGGATTTTATTGTAAAATATATGCTGAAGCGTATTTAAACAATTAATTCATCAGATTTGGTTCTTTATATAATCAAAAAATATTCGTCAGTATTAAAGACAGCCATTAATTTAAACGGAAAAAGATAGTGTAGTGGCTATATTATCCACTATGTTATGTAATAGTAAAGTAAAAGGATATTTTCGAGTTCGAATCCGCTTATATCATGAATATATGTAGGTACATACAAATTTTTTCAATTATTCTTTGAAATTAATTTGCAATACATGTTCGTTGTCATTTAAAATAAAATGGAACTTTGCTATTATGAAGGCAAAGTTTCACTTTACAATAGATGTAGTCTTCCACATTTAAATTAACTGCTGTACCAAAAATTAGAAGAAAAAAATTAATAAGAAGTAGATAATGTTATTCTATTTTGTCTATGTCTTGCTATTTTTTTTGTGTCTTCCACATTTAAATTAACTGCTGTACCAAAAATTAGAAGAAAAAAATTGATAAGAAGTAGATAATGTTATTGTCTATGCTATTTTGTAGATATTATTGTAAATACCAATCCATTGAAGCAGTTAGGATGGCAATCGTTCAGTCTTGAAATTATAAAAATAAACAATATGATCATTTTAATGTGATTGTATTTTATTTATCACATATTTTTTTACTTCTTTAGTGAGCAAATTTATTTGCACTTTTGTATTACCTATATACCACAGAGCGTTAACAACTCATTTTTAAATATTTAACGACCCCATGATTCAATGCCGTAAAATATACAATTGTATATTAATTATTACCTCTATTTTTTATTTTTGGTTGGTTGGTATTTAATTTTAAATGTTTTTTTAAACTTGCTAAAATTTTAATATTTTTCAATTATTCTTGCTTTTTTACTCCCCACGTCGTTCATCTTGTGTATTATATTATATTAGATTTGCCTTTCTCTCACTTTGGCAATGAAATAAAATCAACACATGCACAAGATAAATATATTTTAACTAAATGTGTCGGTTAAATTTAAATTAATTTCAATAATCTTCCGTAACAGATTTTTAAGTCATTGATGGGTCTATTTTCAATTAATATCAGTAGACTTTTAAATAACGTGTATAATAAATTTTTCAACTTTTATCTTTTTATTGACTTTAAATTTATTTTATAAACTCTATATCTATTATTCTTCCACTATACATTTCGTTACAGCAGGCATAAAATTTTCTATCAGCTCTTTTAAATTCAGCAGATATGTTTGCTCTAAGCTCGCCTCTTAACTTTGATCTATTTAAGCACGCCGTTTAAATTAAATTATATTTAATTTCATTATTTAACTGAAATGAGCCTATAAAGCTCCTAACAGAATGTGTTCCAATATAAATAATAACTTAATCTATCAAAACAATTCAATAAAATTATCTCATTTTGGTCTTACAAATTCTACCTTACCAATATGTATAATCTAATTTTTTGAAAAACTTACAAAATCATCTATAAATTAATTTATTTTAAAATTTTACAAATTGGTACATATTTTTATTTTATTTGTTCGAATTATAAAATAATTATTATTTTAGAAATTTCTGAAAATTTTTAAATTTTAAATTATTATCAGTAAAAAAATTTATGTAGGACTAAAATATCATTACTAAATATTGGATTTCAATTTATTTTTACTTATTTCTAAAAATAATATTTTCAAAAAAAAATAAAATAAAAAAAATAAACTAAATTAATTTAATTTGTAGTTCGTCTTAACTATTTATCTAATAAAACTCAAAAATTAAACAAACTAACAAAAAAATAATAATTTCTAAACATTCTGAAAACTTCAACTGCATATGTTGAGAATGTATGAGTAAATATTTATATTAGATATTAATCCTTATATTTTATATCATTTTCATATAATATGAATGTGTGTTTAAACAAAACAAAATACATTTTGGTTCCCATAAGGACATTTTTATTGAATAGAATTATATTTTTATGAAATTTAATAGAAAAACAATTATATGGTAACAAACGACTTCATATAATATTATTATATGAAAAAAATATTTACTAGCTATATAGAAGTATTATTCATTCTCTTTGAAATCGTTTTTCTAAATAGAGTGCTAAATAACAAAATAAAGGAGAAACAAAAAATGAAAATGTTATGACCCCAATACTCAAATTGCACATAAATAAATTTTTTTGTAATTTAATTTTAATTTTTCAGCATAAATTTTTTATTAAAAATATTTTTTAACCAGTCCAACTTACCTGTTACATTTTTATTTCATTTCGATGTTTTGGTTTTGATATATTGACGAATAAGTATGAACTTAATACAAATCGTATTGATTAGATATACGTATATATGATTACTGATTAATATATATATAATTTCAACTAACTAACTGCAACTAATCAATCATTTTAGCTAATTCACAAGATTCAATCTTCTCTAAAATGTAAAGGTCATTTCTAATGACTTTCTTTTATTCGCTGCATTAAGCCCTAAACAGACACACATTACCGATTACGATTACGTGTACCTACGATATAATTTTTTGAATTAACTAACAAAAAGCATTATGGAACGTTTGTGATGGGTGTATTTTCTCATCAGAATATATTTAGTGTAAATGACCGTGATGAAGATATTGGAATTAGAAGAAAAAGACTAGATTGCGTATTGTCACCTTTACTGTTTAACCTCTACTCCGAACAAATATTTGACTTTTATTATCCGCAAATGATTCAACACTAATTCCCGATAATTTACTAATCTTCAACATCATTTTCTTAAATTCGATAAACGATCGCAGCAAACTTTTCGGCTTAAATATTAATATAAGTATAACCAAATTTATGGTTATTTCTAGGACCAACAAATTCAACAACAAAACATTAATCATAAATAACACCATGATTATTGAACAAGTCTCCAATTTTAAATATCTAGGATGTTGGCTAAATGAAAACTGGAACTCAGATACGGAAATAAAATACGGAATTGAATAGGCACGTTGCAGTGTTGTGCAATAAAAGAAGTTCTATATTACCATGATATCAATTTCGAAACAAAAATTCTATTTGTTAAATGCTACTATGGTATGGAAGCGTGGACACTGAAAATAACAACAATGAATAAGCTTGAAACATTTAAAATGTGGGTATACTGTAGAATACTGAAAATATTATGGGTAGATCGAGTGAAAAATAGTGAAGTTTCAAGTAGAATAGATATAGACCATTAGTTGTTATTAAAAGTCAACCGCAGATAATAAATGTATCTGCGTCAATATGATGCGAAATGACAATCTACAACTAATTCTGCAAGGTAAAATTAACGGCAGAAGACGCGTTGGCAAAAAATAAATGTTATGTCTAAGAAAGATCAGGCAATGAACGGGCCTTCAAACGGCGGAAGAGCTAATGCACGAAGCGCAAGATAGAGTGAGCTTCGGAAATGTGGTTGCAAACATCCAGTAGTGGATATGCAGCTGAAGAAAAAGAAATTACCGTAGCTGATACTTAAAAAGACTATTTTAAATGTGAAAATAGTTCCTATTTTATAAATTTTAAAATATATTGTTATAACTATATACAGATATGTAAAATAAATGAACGTAATTCGAATTTGAAAAATCTTTGATTTCTAATAAATCTAGAGAAATAGAAGTATATTTATATCCACCTCACTATACAAATTTTTCTCATTTCAACGACCCATTCCATATAATAAATTCTTCTGGAATGCTATACAGCACATTTAATGCTATATATGGTCTTACAAGCTATACAGGGCCTACCAACAGACCAATGCTAGAAACGATATTTAGTCTACATATATTTTTTTGCAATATTTCATGCAATTTAATCGAATCTAATTCAGTTTTTAAGGTTATTTTTATTAATTTAATAAATACTCTCAAGCAATTCCCTTTCTTTAAATAACCTCTGTGAAACTATTTTAACATTGTCTGTTTCTTTACCCTAAATTATGTATTCTTAATATTATATGTATAGTATTTTAAATAAGACAGAAGAGCATCGCCACATAAAGAAAGTAATGAGATTGACTTGCATTAGATGAATTGCATTGTTGCCTTTTATCGTCAAGATTTCTATCAAAACACTGTACAATATATTTCACTGTTCAAAATCTCCATTTTCACGCATCCCTAAAAATTCAAACGAAGCTTACTAGAAGTATACTGAATTATTTATTGATCACAAGCAACTGTGATCACTACAGCGACAAAAAAATTTATCTTTTTTTTTCTAATATTATTCATTTTCTTTTATTTTTTTTGTCAATTTAAATGTCTTTAACAGAATAAAAAGAAACAAATAAACATGTGCACATGTAAATATTGACTTTTAAATCTATTTTTTTTTTTTAATATACATAAAATGAATATAAATATCCTGATGTATACCCTTTATAAAACAAAAATAAACTCTCTACATAATTTTCTTTTTTGTTTTTGTTCTTCTTAAACTCTCACTTCTAAATATCCTTGTACTAAGCAGCTTTGTATAGTTATGATTTTTTTTTGTTATTCTTATGTTTCCTAAATTCTATTCTCACACCATTTTTTTGCTTAAAGTTTAAAAGTACCATGTTGATAACATAAAAATATTAAATAACAAAAAACAAAAAAGTTTAGATATTATTTACTATGACATTTACTATTACTATTGGCTTAGTGTATTTTAAGAATTTATACAACATTATAATTCATGTATGTGCTGTTACTGTTGTGACAATAAAAAATGTATATGAATAAAAAAAAATATCTTTTTTTGGTTGATTGTTAAAAAAATTAATGTAATAAATTGTTATTATGTTATAAATTTAATATTAAGTTGAGGAGGTATAATTTTTAGCTTTGCGTTCAGGTGAAAATTTTCAAAATACCCTAAAATAATTCTAAGAGTGTGTGATGGGGAACGTTAACTATTATACTAAACTTATGCCTATACGATTTAATAAAAAATGATAAAAAATATTACACCATATTGTTTTGGTAATATGCTATAGTGTCAGGTTAGATCTTCAGGCCAAAATTTGTCAAAAACTTTAAAGTAGTGAGATTGTCACTTAATACAAGTGATTTGCTTTGTATATTTATCAGCAAAGCATCTAACAAAACATTAAAATTTATAAATTTTCAAAATAGGACAATGAAAATAGACTGAAAAATTAATAAAATAAAATCTTTTCTGTTCTGCAAATTATTGGCTGCAGTTAGTTAATCCCGCTGATCATGAATTGATAAGTTTTTTAGCTGAAGTAATATTACCCAATGCCATTGAAATTAGTTCCACTTAATTAGATAAATATTATAGAATAGTTCATACAGTTCAATTAATCTTCTTATACGAAAGTTCTTGCTAATACAAATACGGTTCATAATTTTATTTCTATATTGTTTGAATGAGTCTAAAATTACATTAGTAAGCAGGAGCGGTTTTTTTTTAAAGATTTTAAGTCTGACATAGCTTTCAATTCTGTTTTTAGTATTTCTGAAAATTTTATAAAAATAGAGCAATAAAATATAATAAGTTTATGTTTTGATTTTCGTTTATTATTTGAGACAAAAATAATAAGGTAAACATTCTATCTGCCGTAACAGAAATTAAGCTATATAATAAATCGACAAAAGAAGCATATAATAAATAATAATAAACAAATAAAAGCAAATTAGAAAAAAATATGAAGAAAATAGAATTAAATGAATTAATATGCAAAAACTTACGGATAGTTTAAAATATACTAACCAGTGATTTTATAATATAGTATATATATTAACCAGTTTCTATTTATAATATGCTAGGACAATTCATATTTTAGAAGTGCGGTTGATAAAATAATTTTTTTATTTAACAGTGTTCTGATTTGCATGCACATTATTTAATCATGATTATATTTTTTATGTAATACTATAATATTTTGACTAATCGCGATATTTAGAATTTTGCTATATTTCAGAATTTTTAGTATATTTCATTAATGTATACCATATCATCCAAAAATAAACAATAGAGCTATAAACTGATTCTAATTTACATTGACATATTATTATTCTCACCAATCTATGATAAAGCCACTCCAATTTAAAAGATATATGAAATCTTACAAAGTTCTACTACTAGCTACTTAAAAACGAATGTTCAAAAAATGCTCAGCGAATATTCAAATTACGATTATGTAAAGCATTCCTATATAATTATGACATCCAACAAAATATTTAACAATTTCAATTATATTTCTTTTTTTATCAATTTTTATGGTACCCTTTTTTTACCAATTCTAAAACAATTGTAAATAATAGAAACAATTTTTTTGTTTGAATAAAAAATAATTTGAAAATATTATTTATATAGATCATATCTACCATAATATCTAAAATAGATTTTAACAAAGAAGAAAAATTTTTGTGAAAATTAATTTTATAAAAAACGATATTTTGTTTCTTTCTACAAAAACGAAAATATTAAAAAGAAAACAAGAAACCAAAAAAATACTTAAATTCATCGTTTCCAGGGATAATGTATACTGTATGTGTATTATAAGTAAAAAAAAAAACAGAACAAATTAAAATTAGAAAGATACTTTTTGTAATGCTCATGCATTCCATTATCAAAAAATAAAAAACAAAAAAAAAAATCTCTCACAAATCTATTCTTTTTAAAATTTACTTTTTACGGAATTTTCAAAAAATCCTTTAGGAAAATTCAATTGCTCAAAAATTATTGTTTTGTAAATATTTAATTTTAAATAATGGGTATTAAAAAGCAAAGAAAATAAAAATGAAATAATAATAACAGAAATTCTACAATATTCTGGTCTATAGATTTCAGACTCATATGAATTAATTGTCAGGACAAAACAATGTTACAATTCCTTAGAGGTATTATGAAATTAAATTTCAATTCCTGTAATGTAAATTATGGTCTCTGGAAAATTATTTTATATCAAATTATTATAAATGATCACAAAGCTTGAATAAGATTTGACGAAAATAAAGTTTGCAGTTTAGAATAATGTGGAAAAGGCAACAGAAAAAAACAGTCGGTAGAATAATGACTATATTCAACGTATGCGTTATACATTTTAAAATTGGGTTGGACTATATAAGCTCAACTTAAGAAATAATAAATAAATACTTGGTATAAAAGATACATTTTGATTTCGCTTTTGATTTATATTTGCCTCTCTCTACTCTGTTATTTTCATATAGTACGGATTTTATAATTTATTTATTTATTTATAATCTCAATTTTTTATGCAATACATTTATTGCTGATCTCCAATTTCACATATATAAATTTTTTATGGCTTTATTTTCTATTCTCTGCAACGTGTTTATATTTTTTCATATACTTATTGCCCCATATTCCTACTCCGTAAGTCAATGTGCTAATGCAAAAGACAGTAGAATACGGAAGTTTTTTTCCCAAGATCCATAAATAAAACGTAAAATAAATGAATAATACAAATTGAAAAATTTATATATTAATATAACTAATAATTACAAATGAACTGTAAAGCTATATTTTGTAAAAAATTATTGTTTCTAAGAATAATATTCTAGTAAAAATTGTTCATAAAAATGAACATTAACACTTATGTCATTAATATATCAATAGTTGTAACTTGTTAGCTTATTATGTACATAGTTATACAAATTTAAAAAAAACTTCTTTATTCTAATCTATTGCATTCGATTAACATTATTTACTATATTATAATTATATAATCTAAATAAATACACTCTGTACGAGCTAACAGCTCTTTTAGAGATACTGAAAAATAAAAATAAAATAAATAAATAAATAAAATAAATAAATATTCCCGCTATTGGCGAGCTTGCCTTTGATTTCACTTCCTTGATATGTTCATTTCAGTTAAGATTTTCGTCCATAACTACACTTAGATACTTATACTTATTTACTTTTTCTATTATATGACCCTTATACTTTATTTTTATTGTTTTAGATTTACTCGTAATTAACATGTACTTAGTTTTTAGTAGATTTACATTTAATTTATGTAAATCCATCCATTTCTATCATTAATAAATCTAATTTAATTATGTTTTGTCAATTCTTCATTGTTTCTTCCCTTGCAAATCATAACTAGGTCATCAGCACATAGATATGCTTCACCTTTTATTGCTGTAAAATCACTGATATAGCATGACAATAATGTAGGACCTAGAGAACTTCCCTGAATTACTCCATATTCAATGTTTTTTATTTTACTTTTCACTTCATCACATTCGGTATATTGCCTTCTGTTTTCAAAGTAATTTTCAAACCACATAAGTTCTTTACCAGTAATTCCACATTCATATAGAATATTTAATAATCTTTTACGGTCAACTGCATCGAATGCCTTTGTTAATAATACTAGTCCATCTTTTTGTTGTAATGTGTTTTTTGTTTTTAATTTATAAAAGCTTAGTTTTTTAATTATTTAGATTTAGATTTTAGTAATTCTTTATTTCAATCCTTACAATTCTTACAAATCTAAAATACAAAAAGCTGGCTTAGTTTAGCTTAATTACTACAAACTGCAGATAGCAAAAAATATTTATAGAATTAAATAGTAATAATCGTTCTGTTGCAAAAAAATATGCAAAGGCGAACGAATTAATAAAAACTTTTAAGTATAATTTTACAATTCAACAAAAAAGATATTGGTGGAATAAAGAAATAAAGATTATAATGTGTTGTTTTTTTTATAATTTGGAAATCCGTCAGAAATAGTTGTATGCAGTTTATCAGTCTTGGACTGACATGACAGTATTTGCATTGCTTTTTTCTTACGAATTTCATTCCTGAGTTCGATAGCAATAAGCAGAAAAATATTTCATTTTGTTGACTATGTCTAGTTAAAATTTTATATTTGTTTCAATTAATTGTTTGAAGGACTTCAGTTGCCATGTTTAAATCACAATTAAAGCCAATAGTCATAATTCAAAAAAGCTAATTAGTTTTCTAGCTTTTCTTTATTTTTGCACTTAAACTCTTTGTACTTATTTTAATAAACAAATCGATTACGAAAACAATTTTGTTTGATTATATTACGAATACATAGATGCAAAAGCGACTTAGAGGATTGAAGATTTTGATTTTTTATATAATCAAATCGTTGTCAAATCAATGTTTAAAGCTATGATGAAAAACTGGTTGGAACTACGAATGTTCTTAAAATCAATGTACCTATTTATTAAAATAGATTTGACTTAAAACATTATGAAAATTTTAGAAACCGTGCTAATCAGCTAAAAAAAAATATAGATTAATGTTTAATAATAACAAAACACTGCTATTTGCATTTCAATATTCACACGATTATATTTCTACTAGGGGCCCCTGTTGAGTAATTATATTTCAAGTTGAAGTCAAATTTAAAATTTTTAAAAAAACAGTATTTTACGTACTGAAATAGACTTCTCATCAACAAAGAAGAAAACACTCATGTTTTAATAATTATAACTAATTAAACATAAATACATTACTTCTCATTTTCTGTTTCGTTTCTACCTGTTTCTTAATGTATTTGGCGAATAATAAAATCATATGATTAAAAAAATTTCAACTGTGTGCGCATTATTGTTTTATTTACAACTTATTTATTATATATTAAGAGTTCATTATGGAGAAGAGAGTTAAAATGAAAAGGTGTCTACTGCGCAGTTCCTGAAATGCTTGTCAATTATAGTTATAGATAATTATATTTCCTGTCTTTCTTTGTCCTATTTCCTTCAGGCAGAGTGGTGATATCAAAGCTGTATTTCATTTTCTCAAAATTATTTACTTCAATATAATCTTATTGGAAATTGAATTTTTCAATCACACCATGCATCTGAATTCTCATTTGGAACATTTTGAACCGATCTAAACCAATAATATATTCTCACTTTGGTTTGTTATTTATTTTGTAAATTTTCTAATGAGATCTCAACAACTCTATGGAAACTTATTCAATAAACTTCTTTAACATTACACTATATACTCATTATTGGACAAACTATATACTACATGTGATAAAAACAAAGTCGAAATAGTAAATTAAAATTTGTAAAAAAAAAATAAAGAATTTTTAAACAAAAAAAAAAAAAAATAATAAAATTATTTCACAAAATCAGTTTTTTGTATAAGAAAAAGTTTTGCAAAAAAAATAAAAAAAAAATCAAATTAAAAACAAAAATTAGAAAATTATCTCACTAGGATGCAAAATAATTACAAAAACAACAAACAAAAAAATTACAAAACTTTATCCATTATTAAAATTTTAAATTTCCAATAAAAAAGGATAACGATGTTGATATCAATTTTAAAAAGTTGAATGTTTGTATGTATATGCATATATTTTCTTTGTTTTATATTTATCCTTGCTGGAAAACAAAAGGAAGCACATTAGGTTATCTTTAACTATCTCTCTCTCAACATGTGTGTACATCTTTAGTGGAATAACAGTATGTATTTAAAAAGTTTTAATTCAATGAATTATGGTAGCTACTCTAAAAGAAAAACAAAAAAAAAACACTTTGATTCTTGACCTATACAAAGTACATTCATACTTAAGTAAAAATATGTAGAACGAAATTTTATTCGAAATAAAGTTAAATAAAGATAAAATTTATTTTCTATTTCTGTTGAAAATTTAAAATTTTTTGTTTATGTTTTTGTAATGATTTTTTAGTATATACATTCTATAATTATTGTTTTTAGTATTAAAATGATTTTAGAATTGAAAAAAAAAAAATATTTTAGAAGGTTTAAGGGTTTTTTAACTATACAGTATTGCCTTAGAAAACATAATTCACACTAGAAAAAACCCCCGGGTACATATCCGGCCGACCAAAAGAAAGGAATTTTTCTGTGAAATGGCACAATAAAATGATTTTTAATACAATTATAATTTCACACGTTAAAAGTATCTGACAACAATAGAATAGTAATATTAATAGCAAACCACAAAAAAATAAAAAATGTTCAAAATTTTAAGTTAGTATTAATTTTAAAATAAAATATCAAAACTATCAGAAAGCATTAAACTTTTTTTGTAAGATTTAATTTGTTTTTATTATTTTTTTATTTCTCGAAGGAAAAAGAAAGCCTCGAAAAATACTAAGCAGACCGTGCACATAGGTACTTAGGTATGTGAATTTCTAACCCACTAAAACCACCGAAACCCTTTACCGTAACTGATATTATTAACCGATTAATTGATTGTTCGCGTTAATTGGGAAAACATGTGTTGGAATATTATTGAAAAATAGTTTCCGATAATTTTATTAAACCATTAATCATACCTATGGGTTAGTACCGTTTCCCAATTATTATGAGTGAGTTTTAAAATTCATCATAATAGGAAACAACTGGATAAAATGAAGTGTTCTAGACCTGCTGTGCAACATTGTCAGTTACAGTGTCGTTGTCAGTAGTTTTCCCTGTCTTGATCCTGCTAGAATTTTAATTTTTAGAGCAGTGGATTGTGTAGAGCTGACCATGGGTGAAGGAAGATTGAGGGAGATAAATCGACTCTTTCCGACTCTTTGAAATGTATGACCTTGTGATTTATTGATTGATATTGCATATGCAAGACTTACTGGAAATGGATGTCTACGAAATTCTTATAAAAAAGTTTCATTCTATATCTGATATTTTTTTTTTATTTTATAAATAAAAGAGTTAGTTTTATAAAGATTAACTTAAAACTTTGAGCAATTTTTATTTTTTTGGGAATTGCTAATAATATTATTATTCTATACATTGTTTTCAGATACTTTAAACATGTCAAATGTTCAAAATTTTCTTGACTTGACTTTTCAGGTGCTCAAATTAAAAAAGATATACCTACAAAATTTTGGCACAAAAAAATTCGGAACAAATCAATTTAAAACTGTTTTAAGCAATCTACTCAACAACGATCAGAGCATCTTTGGGACAAAAAAGTTAAATTAACAGAAACTACTGAACACAACAATGTTTTTTAACTCTAGATCGTTCTTGAACAGTTCATTGAATAAACCTAATATTCTACTGAAATATTAACAATTTAGCGAATGAATATATTTTATTTTTTTATTGAGGTACTTTAAATTTTAGTTTTTTATTTGCCGACAAATGGATTTTTATGTAAATTTTAATAAATATTATATTTTTGCTCTTATTGTTATTATTTACTTTTTAATCATCAATTTAAATATGTTTCTTTTTTATTAAAATTAAATATTATAAAGTCTGTAAAATAAATTTGAACAATAAAATTTTAACATAGGTTCGATATGCATAACATTTCACAAATATACTAATAAGATTTCCTAACCAAAATACAGTACAAATTATATTATATTTATTATACCTACATTTTAGCTGTTTTAGTATACATACATAATAATTAAAAATTACTTTTTTTTTATTAAAATAATATTATTTTTTGTTATTAATTATATTATATTATAAAAATTAATATTATAATACATAATAATAAAAAAAATATTTTTTTAATAAAAAAAAAAAAAAAATTTTAATTAATAGAGAATCGAACTCACAAAAATTTGTGATATTAAATTATGCTTTAACCAACCCAGCTAATATCTTATAAAAATTGTTTACCCAAAATATACACATAAAATAAAAATTGATTTTGATTGCCACGACCTGCCATTATCACTGATTTATAGAATGAAAAAAAAAACGAAGCACACGAAAAACCACAAAAAGTGTGCCTTCACTAATCGTGCTCTTGTGAGATTTAAGTGTGAGGAATTTAATAGAATTATTGTAACTAAATAAAATTTAAGAGGTCTTTTATATGTATTTCGATCGATCGTTATTGCATCGTTATAAATAAATAAATTTGCAATTCAACGATCAAATCGATATAATAATAAATTACTATAGATAAAAATTGATATTGTTTTTTACTTGGAATATTGAAATTCATTATTTTTCAATTAAAAATCATAAATTTTATCATAGCAATTAACATAATAATTATTTATTTATTAATTTATTTACCAATTGACCAGCAGATATTTAATTTTATTTTTTATTTATTTATTTTAATTACATTTAATATATATATATTTTTTTTTATATTGGACATTAAAAAGACTTGCCGTTTGCATAAAATAAATAAATAAAAAATACAATTAAAAATCATAAATTTTATCATAGCAATTAACATAATAATTATTTATTTATTTATTTATTTTTCAATTGACCAGCAGATATTTTGTTTTATTTTTTATTTATTTATTTTATTCAAACGACAAGTCTTTTTAATGTCTAATATAAAAAAAAAATATATATATTAAATGTAATTAATAGATGTAAAAATTGCTTAAGCTAAAATTAAAATTACCAAAAAAGAAATCACGAACATAAAAACTGCCTATGTACTATTTCAAAAATTACGTTGTTGTTATGTATGTAAGTATTATTACTATACTATTGCACAAAACCAAAATCAACCCTTGAAAGATTCGTCACAGGGCTTGCAATCTGTTCAATCTATTATATTTTCTTTAGCATACCTAGTATGCTCAAGACTTTTATGAGAAAATAAATTAATAGGGGCTTATTAAAGACTATTACCGCATTTATATGTAAGCTCACATATAAACCCAAATTAACTTGAAGCCCATCAACGAATTTTGTCTAATCGACTTTAAATTTGAGTGATAACAGAGTAATTATCTTATCTATTATTTTCGTGTTTATTTTTTTACATCATATCTGATAAGTGATCATATCAAAGTAACATTTAAACCTACAAATATTTTTTTTTTATATAAGTTGTTGAGAAGGAATATGTGGATTAATGAAGAACAAAGAAGATGTTAGAAATATTTAATAAATTGGGGATTATTGAAAATTTCTATATTTCGTTGCATTATATTTTCATTATGCTTTTGGAAATTAATATTTATTTTATTTTTTTCTTTATTTATTATTTAAAATTACATACTATTTACAATTACATTACATACTATATACTTACATAATATTTAATTATGTTTAAATTTTGTTTTTGTTTTTTTTTTCGGACCTTAGCCTTAGCTGTCTGGTCTCCTGATAATTTTTTTTTTGTACGTAACTATTAAGGTATAACAATTATGTATTTTAAATTCTAATAACAATCTTATAAAAACATTATTTTAACTTAATCAATAATTTTAAAATTTTCAATTTTGAAATTTAATATTTACATTGCAATAAAATGTATAAGAATAAATTATTTTAAGTTTTAATTAAGCTTTCTCTAATTCGTTTTTTAAAAAACAAATATTAGTAATAAGTTAAATTTCCGTAGGTAATTCATTGTAAACTTTCAGACAGTTGTACAAACAATTATTTTTTTGGCTTTCTGTTTTGAACAAAGTTAAGTAGAAATTAGATTTTGTGTATTATGGTTATGAATATCGATTTTTCTATTTAATATAAAGTTATGTTTAATAATATGATCATTTACTATTTTGAAAGCATCATATAAAGCTCAAATTTGCACATGTTGGTGAAAGAAAGATATTTGTCTGCATATAACATATTGATGGGGTGTAACCCATTATGAAATAATTTTAATGTTATTACAGAATGTACAGGGTATCCTTAGTAAAAAACATTCTAAGTCTTCTCATTATAAAAATATACGGTGTGATTTTTTTCATTATAATAATTTTCTATATGGTCGTACCATTTAAATTTGCTATCTATCACTAGGCCTAAGTAATTCAAATTTTTCACAATTTCTATTGTTGTATTTTTGAAAACAAATTCAGAATTAATTAATAGTCTGTTCTCAAAAAACCTCATCTTGGTTTTTTTACGTTTAATACCAGTCTGTGGTTTTCTAGCTACTCTTCAATTATTCTAAGATCAATGCTTCTTCTTATTTCTTCCTCCGTTTTGCTGAGTATTTCAAAACCGCAGCGTCAGCGTAAAGTTGAATCGTTCCTTTCAAGTTGAGGCGAGATATGTCATCGATATAGATTTTAAATAAATCTGGTCCCAAAATAGAACCTTGTGGAACACCTTTTATACAAGTTTTTGGTTCGGAGAAAACATCATTGATACACACTTTTTGCTTTCTTTTGGATAAGCAAGATTTGAAAAACGATATTAGGTTTGTACTGAAGTTTATTTGTGATAGTTTGAGTAAAAGTACATCGAAATCCACACAATCGAATGCCTTTTGAAGATCAAGAAAAACACAATAAACACACTTCTTTTTGTCAATTCTTCTTGATATGAAAACTGTTAGGATGATACACACGGCTTTAGTGTTAGAGTTTTTTTGGAATCCTTATTGTTCATTACTTAAGACTGTATTGTTTCTGATAAAATCAATTAAGCGATTTTTTATAATGATTTGAAATATCTTTGAAAACGCAGTAAGAATGGAAATAGGGCGATAGTTAAATATTTTTTCCTTGCTACCCTTCTTGGATATAGATGCTATTTTCAATGATTCTGGAAAAATAAATGTCTCAAAGAAAATATTTATAAACTTAACTCAAAAAGGGTTAAGTTATTGCGAAAATTTTTTTAATGAGTTTATTTGAAAGCTTGTCATACTCAGTTGCTGCCGCCAATTTAAGCATTTTCATGGCAGCATCAAATTCTTCTGTATTTGTAGGGGTTAAACAATAACTGGTTTTTTTCAAATTTTTTATTTCTTTTAAATTTATAATTAAATAGGGAAAGCCCTAAAATAATTTTTTTTTCATAATTAAATATTATTTAATTTCTTATCCTAAAAATCTTCGAAATGCTATACGCCGAGCAGTATTTCAGAAGTTATGAACGATTCTGTTTAATATACCTTCTCTCAATTTGATTTGATTGGTTTTATTCCTTCACAGTAATGCATGCAGAAGAGCTCGCATTGCTTCTTTTTGCGGACATGAATATGAAAAAAAAGCAATAAAAAAATGGAGCGAGAAGCAATACTGTGCATCCAAAGAAGCATTCCATTAACCGCTGTTCTGAGTGAAGGGCGTTAAATAATAAAAATAATAAGAATTTAAAAAAAAAAACAAATAAAATGTTGCGGACATAATGGAGGTACCACCGTCTTGAAATTAAATTAACTATTTCAACGCTTGTAAAGAACATAACAGAAATATATTTCAGTACCTGTTGTTTTCGCTTAAAGTTGTGTCTCATTGTCAAATATTATTTGTTCAATATTTTCTTTATACGTGTTAGTTACTGAGTATCAAAAGATAATAAAAAAAATAAAAGTATGATAAATTAGTAGGCAATAAGCAAATACGTATTTTTCTTAAATTTCAAATGAAAACTCTAATGAAGGAAAAAAATGGTGGAATTTATTTTTCTTCCGCCATTAATGGCAGGTTATAAATCTAATTTCAAAATAGTTTTCAATATATTTCACCAACACTTTTTTTATTTGGATTCATTATCACTGTAAAATATTTCAAAAGCTGTCAAACTCAAGTTGATTTGAAGTTAAGCAGCATTTTGAAGTTTTCGAGCTGATATACAGAAAATGATCCTTGAAATTCGAACTGATTCCAAGTCAAGTACTCAAGTCGCCATATAAACGCGGTACATGCCAAAATTATGAACTGTATTTTTTATATCTGGAATAATTGAATTATCCATTTTAATCTGCGCTGCGGTATCTATAACTTTAGAGTAACCAACCATAGCTTGTGTTTTAGATGCATTAAACTTGAACCCATTGTTTTTAGATAGGCCAAAATGAAATTGCATCAAGATTATCATTAATTTTAACTATACACTCCTTTACATTTGATAATAACAGCAGTAATTAAATATCTGTTGTTTCTCAAATCGACACACAGGTGCGGTTGTGTTACCCGAAATTATTCTTTAATGTATCCTAAAATTATTCCTGAAAATAATTGAGATCATTATTTCATCGCATAGCATTGCAGATCTAACATTTTAACAAGACATTCTGTTGGAAGATGATCATGATGGTATTCAATATGTCTTTACATACATATTGAATCCAGTAAATACGATGAAATATCAAAATTTTAAAAAAAGTATAAACGCGAACAGTTAGTAGAACTTTCTCCGGATACTAAATAACATTAAAAACTTATCTTTAATTCAGTATGAAATTGAAAAATCATGTAAACGGTGGGAAAACCGTTTGATTGTTTTTGATAATCAGATTTGTTTTTAGTGATATTAAAATGATTTGTCTTTCACCTATAATTAACATTATTTGTGTATAAATGTTATAGTTTTGTCGAATGTCGGTTCAATTAAGTTATCTGTTATAGTGTATATTTTCATATTCCAAATAACTTGGCGATTATTTATATATATAGCGACAATAGAAGTTGCTGATATTTTTCACCCGTTACTAGCTTAAATTTTTTAACTCAACTTCTTTTCATAAATTCTGTATTAAATCTAAAATGATCGCCTCTCACATACAAAACTAAATATTTATGAAATTAACCAAAATCGAGTTTAAAATAAAACAAAAAAAAAAGAATTTTGTTTAAAAACGTACATAATCTGTTGTCTACAACTGTCAAAAATTTTGTCACTCTTTAAACATTATCAGTTACCATGATCGTCACATTACTAAGGAAAGATCGGTCGAAAGCTATTAGACCTATAAAATATTATATTGTTACATATTTGATGACCAAACCCACATCCGTAACTAAGTTATAAATATCCTAAATGGACAGCTTGGAAATAACTCCCAATTCAACAGCCAAACACTCATCCAATGGTCTGAAGAATTCCACGCTAAAGAATAACTTCATTTGGTTAACATCTGTTTTCTACCACTTTGCAAACAAACTAATTTCAAACAACTTTCAATCGCTCTTTATGATTGTTGAGAGCCAAATCGTCTTGGATAAATCTGACTTTGAATTAGTGAAAGATAAATTTGACGAAAAAATCAAAAGAAAAAGAATTGAATTTGCTTAAAATTTATCAAAAATTAAGAATTATAGTTTTTCGTTATCATAAATTTCATAATTTCTCCCATATGCGTATCTGAGAATGTCATTAAATCTTAAATGGGAATATATAAAGTGAAAAATAACAATCGAGATCAATTAAAAGAAATTTTTAAAGTGTTTTCTAACGACCAAATGGACTTGAAATTAAAATATTTTATTCTACTTCTATTATTATTTTTCTTTATTATTCACATCAAAGTTCATACCTATATAATAATGCATCAACGATATTATGTTTTATATATTATAATATTTGTTACTTTCTTATTCTTCTTCTTCAGATTCGTTTGTTATCTTTGAATGAATTAATTTCTTCATTTTTCGACGGAGACCAATTATTATTAAAAAAAATGATTTTTATAAAAAAATTTTTAAATCTCAGATTTGTTTTTTTTTTTGTTTATAGTTTGTCACATTTTAGTTTGTCCTTTCTGTTTTCTGATTCTTCCTATTAGAGAGAGAAAGAGGAATTTTTTTATCAATTTTATAAAATAAAAAAATTAATCTTAAATGTCATAACTACATGTTTTTAACAATAGCTCTCATGCTTAGAAATGCTTTTGAAATTTGGGTAGTAGGTATAAAAATGACTAAAGGGTCGCCGTGATTATTTAATTATGATTTTGAATTGCATTAACTTATCCTAATCAGATAATGATTATCATCATCAATATTGTAGTGTCATTCCATCTGTGGGGCATAGGGCGGGGATCAGATACAAGTATAATATTGTTATTTTGAAAATCATAATTTATTGTATGCTGTCGAATTTAAATTAGTTGTCCTTATTTACCTTCCCATCGCCAAAACCAAAAAATATCTAGAATATCAGTTTTACTTTGACTTCTTCATCAGTAAAAAAAAGGTACTGTAGTACGTAATATACGTTTATAAAAATTAACATTAACACTTATGTCATTAATATATCAATAGTTGTAACTTGTAAGCTTATTATGTACATAGTTATACAAATTTAAAAAAAAACTTCTTTATTCTAATCTATTACATTCGGTTAATATATTATTTACTATATTATAATTATATAATCTAAATAAATACACTCTGTACGAGCTAACAGCTCTTTTAGAGATACTAAAAATATAAAAATAAATAAAAAAAAAAATATAGCAAAAATATAGTAATTTAATCGAAACAAGGATATATTATTAGTTCTAAATGCGGAATAAGACTCATTATTATAAAGTTTGCAATGAACATTGTCATCCTCCAAACCAAACTAACTAAAATTATACCGTAAGAACAATTTTGGCTCAATTTGACATCACGTACCCACAGATGAAAACGTACCATCGTAATTCAATAAAATACTATCATCAACCTTGTGTATAATATATCCCGTACTAAGTTGAGTTCTCTGAGAGGAAAAAAAATCTTCCAGATTAAATTCCAGAGTGTATGCCAGCTTTTATCGTAGTTTATCAACATTGATTATAATCATAAACTTTTTGTCGTGTTGTACCTGAAACTCTCATAATAAGTTATTAGACGACCCATTATAAATATTTTTGATTTTGATCCAATATAATAATTCTACAACATTTTACTCATCCACATTTTATACGTTTACATTTTAAATTCTTTTATTTATCTTTTCTTTAAAATTTATATCGCATTAAAGAAATTCAATTATTACAGAATTCTATAGTAGTCAAATCTTATGAGCTTTTCTTGTTTTGTTTTCATATAAAAGAATTAATAGTTCCACAAATAGTATTTACTAAATAGTAATAGCATTTAGTACGTAAAAAAAATATTATAATTTCTTCATCTAACCTTGATTAAAAAAATAACTGACTTTTCGAAATATTAAGTGATGTTACTAAAAGATAAAGATAACAGTCAGATTGAATTTTTACAATATTATTACTTACATTGACCTTCTAATTGAACCCAGTATAAGTGACAAACACACTGAAATATCTAACCGATAACTTTAACAAAAATTTAATTTTTAGCTATTCCTTTATGGTGACAATATTTAACATTTAATTTTTTTTTCATCATTGTTTTTTAAGAAATTCATAAATTCCATTGTGACAGAAGTATCTCATGGAACAATAACTTTCTTCAATTTTTTCTTCTTTAAATATTCTTTTTTTCTTTATTTCTTTCTTTTATTTTATTATTTTAATTGCATAATTTGAATATTATGATAATTGTTATAACAATTTCATTTTTATTTTTATTTTAATTTTTTCTTATTGCATTTTCTTATTATTTAGTTAGTGATATTTCCCAATTGTAATATAAACTTTCATAACAGTATTTTCTCACAATATTACTTTAACTGTAAATACTAAAAATATGTATCTATATTATACCCTTAGATACATAAGAATAATAATAATAGCTTCCGTTGTATTTAAATTTTAAGAGGCTCTTTTGTGAATTCCAAAATGTAGATGGTTTCAAAAGTGGTGGTGTTGGTAATATCAAATTAATGTAGAATACACATACTGTTAGTTACGGTTACATAATATTGCAAACCAACAAAGAAGAAAAATATTATAATAAAATTGCAGAATATGGTATATGAATATTAAATAAATAAAAAAAAAAATTCAAATAATAAAATATAAGGTGATAAAAAATATCACAGTTTTATTAGCTGTGAATATGGAAAGAGGCATTGAAGCTCTCTCCTGATGACGATTTTTAATATAATATAATATTTAAATATATACCTGTGTAACTGTATAACATTCATTCAATTCAAAGGATAAAGTTATTTTTCGAAATTATCGTTATCTTTTGTTCTTATCATATCGGAGAGTTTTGGAGAGTTTTTTTTTTATTCCTATTTTAATTATTTTCATATTAATTAGGTGCAGTTTCTATTATATAATAGTGATGATCGGGGTACAGTTATAATAACACCAATAAAAGGAAAAAGATAGTTATAGAAAAAAAAAACAACTGCAAACACAAAGAACTCGGTAATTTTATGCACAGATGCTCTTTTTAAAGAACTTAATTAGAAAACTATATAATGAAATGGAAGTTGAAAAAAAAAAAACAACATAGCAAAGGAAAACGATAGTTGTGTATATATACTTAATTAACATACTTATATCCTACATTAATAGTTATAGGTAGATATTTTTTTATAAAATAAAATATCTGACTTTCAATAATTATTTTTAAAGTGTTTAAATTTTTCTTAAAATTTTTTAATTTAAGTTTTATTTTTGAGTTTGATTTTGTAATAATAAATAATTAGTAATTATGTTTGCATTTAAACAGAAAAAAAAATAGAACTAATAATTTTAGGGGATGTAAGCCAAACAAATTTATTTGATTATTATCAAAAATATAAATTATATAAAATACTAAACAAAATTTTTAATAGACAACGTTATGAGATGACACATTAGAAATGATGGCGGTCAGCAATGGTTGTTCCTGACAAAGAAGATAATGATTGTCGTAAATGAGTTGTGTTGTAAATGAGAAAAAAACTTTGAGAACATTCTTTGCAATTGACGAAGATATATACAGAGGATATACATATTGCTGCGTCATTTTAAAGTTAGGCTAAATAATTGACTAATTTCGAAAAAAAACTATTAAAGTCAAATGACGATTATTCGACAAACTATATACCAATATCTGTTTTGAGTACCAAAAGTTTATGAAAGAATAATTAAAAAGCGACTGTCTGTTTTTTGGATGGAAATGGAATATTACATCCGGAACAATTTGGGTTCGAAAGAAATTCAAACCCAACTGCAGCTTGCGTCTCTCTTACAGATTATATTTCTAAGAGCATGGACCAAGGAAAGTTTACTGCCTGTGTATTTATTGATCTTCAAAAGGCATTTGGTTGTGTGGACCATGATGTCCTATTATTAAAGTTCAAGAAACTTCATCTTACCCACCTTCAAATTGAATTTTTTAAAAGCTATTTAGTTGGTCGGGTGCAAAAAATAAAAATAGGAAAAACTTACAGTAGTTGTAAATTAAGCAAAAAAGGAGTGCCTCAAGGCTCAATTCTCGGTCCTGATCTTTTTATAATTTATATCGATGATATAGCACGGCTAAATCTGAAAGGCAAAGTGCAATTATTTGCCGACGACTTGGCTATAAAATATTCAACTAATAGCGAAACCGATCTTAAGTCGTCAATACTATACGATTTATTTTTAATCGATGAGTGGTTAGTAAAAAATAAATTAGTTATAAACTTAAAAAAAACTCTTATTTGAAAACAAAACTTTTGCTCATCCCACCTTCTTATTTAAAAATGATCAAATTGATTTTGTTAAGAGCTACAATTACTTAGGAATGGTGATTGATTCTAATCTCAAATGGTTAGAGCATATAGACTTTGTATGTAAAAAAATTGCCATATTCATATTACAAAGACTGAAACAATTCTTAAATAAAAAAAAAGCCTCTTTGTTATTTTTTCTCATTTTATATTATTTCCAACATTACATATCTAAATCCAATCTGAAGTAGAGCATCAAAGACCCACATAAGTAAATTAAATGTTCTTCATAAAAAAGCTATCAAAATTATTAATAATTATCCAATACTACATCCAACAAACTTACTATACTCCCCTGAATTTCCAAGCCTCGATTTTATTTGCAACAGAGAATTATACATATTAGCTTTCAAAATTATAAATAACTATATCAAACACAACTTCATTCTTAACAGAAATATTGATCTATATACTCACAATACAAGAAATAAATCAAACTATTACCACACTAAATTTACCACACTTCAAAAAAAATATTACTTATTTCTTGTTAACCACACCTAACATTACCTAAACAAAACAAAGTAACACACTACTAGAAAAATGGGTAGTTTATATTGATTTACCTAACTGCATTTTAAAATTCATGCATTTTAGCATTCAAAAGTATATATTTTTGATTTTTGAGTTTTTTTTCTTTTTTTTTTTTCACATTTTCAACTCTATGATCTATTGGCAGAATTGTATTATTTTTATTTGTTGTTGTTTTTTTTTCTTCTTGTTCTTATATCTTGTCTTCATACTTCTTTCAATCCATCATAAAAAATATAAAATGTAATTAAAACAATAGAAATGGCAATGCATAAAAAAAAAATTGGTAATAAAGTAATAAAATTAAATGCAAGTAAAATTATATTAAAAAGTATGAAATTAATCAAAACGCACTTTTGCATACATTTTACATGTGATCGTTCTAACACGTATTAGGAAAATAAAAATTGATTTATAATACACAATTCGACCAGGCAGCTTAGGCTAGGTCTTAAACATATATTTTTACATTTTAAATTAATTAGTATATAATGTTAATCTTAATCTAAACTACTTTCTTTTATCTTTTTTATCTTTTATTAAATCAAATATAAATATTCTCTATACTTAAGATCATGTTACTATTAGATTTAATAATAGATTTAATAATAAAATTGAACTTTATCTTATAAATATTTGAATAAGATTATAGTTATAACAAAATTTGTATTTTACTCGTTTGAAATAATAAAGAAAAAAAAAAAGTCATTTTTTTATTTTATGGAATACTTCTACAGTTTAAAATTTATTTACGAATCATAAAACAATATTACAAGAACAGCTAATTCAACAAAGTTGCGACTCAGAAAAATATATTCAGACCTTTCTTCTTCTCGGCATAATATAGCATATTATTCTTTTGTGATTATTTTAAGTGTACCTACTTTCTGTTTTTTTTTTTTTTTTGTGGAATAAAGCCTTACGCAAATGACCTGGGTAATCTTAAATATATATTTCAAACCCAAAATTCTGACAGCCTTACAATAACTGCCTAAAACTTTCTAAGAAATATTTTACAAAAACGAAGACGTAATTCTGTATGTAATAATGCTAATAAAATTTAGAATACCAGAGATTCTGCAAGACTGTAAAAAACAATGGTTGGTACTTGAATAGAGTTTAGTGAAAAAAAAAACACAACACACAATTTCCAGAATGCCGAAATAAAATTAACGAATTCCTAATACATTGAAATTCCCATCATTTAATCAAATGTCATCTATTATCATGGAGGAGAAACCTATTCGGGCATAAATAATTTTTCTACGTATAATTCACCTATCCGAGATGGCATAGGTGCATACTCTTGTGTTCCAAAAGTTACGGGACAGTACAAGGAAATTCGTGCTTGATAACGATTCAAAAGTTATATCGCATGATTATGTATATTTGAAGCATGAGCACAAGTTGGTGTCGTATTTATTCCTAAAGGCGGGCAAGGGAGATCACAAATAATCAATTAGTCTATCGACTGTGTTCTTAAGAACGCATTTCATATTACCATATTAGATCGATTATAGACAAGACTCTATTATCTAAAACTCAGCATGAGGTAAGCAAAAGAAAAGACATCTATACGACTTTTCAATGAAAAAGTGCGTAGGATAGCAATTGACAGCAATAGAAGAAAGCATTCATTACAAGCAATACACTGTAGCAACTTTCACAGACATTGAAAGAGTCTTCAATAATGTTTATTAGAAGCGATTAGAAACTTAATGATTTAGTAGAAACATGCGTTAGTCAATGTATTGTCTAAATACTTGAAACTATAGAATTATCAAAAAAAATATCGGATATATAAGTTTAGACAAAACTATAAATAGAGAGACATGAGAGGAATGTGTTATTTCTGCCTTACTATTGCCATTAGTCATAGATGAGATATTATTAAGTTTCGAAAAGGATAAGATTAAAATGGTTCCCCTTAAGCGGATGACGTAAGATCATGAAAAGTGTTCTTAGCAAGATCAGCACATGGACTATGAGTTATGGTTCAAGTGTTAATCTCACCAACACCAAGATGATGCTCTTTGCTACGAATACTATAGTACCAACATTCGATCTCCTCAAAACTAAATAGTCGAACGTTCATAGTCACCCGTACTTTGGAATCAATTCCTAATAAAAGGAATTATGCATTTCAATTTTTTACGTAAAAGATCAACTATATTTTACATATAGATACTATGATAGTCGGTTCTCTTCGGTTAAAATATCAATTTTTGTGCATCATGCTATCATTAACATATTTCTTAACACACTGTTCATAAAAAACTTTAATTATTACATAAAAGTATATAAACACTTACAACTTCAAACACAGTGTGAACGATGCGGGCTTTTATTCAATTTTCAATATTATACCATCCTGTTAATAATAAATTACACACGATGGTTTGGTTTAAAAACTACCTGATGTAGCTAGAAACTAATTAAAAAAAATTATTATTAATTTATTTAAGGCCCATATTTTTTTTTTTATTATAATTATAGAAAATAAATTTCAAATGTTGAATTCAACCACTACAGAATTTTTATTTCCGGTATCACATGAATGCATTACACCCATTTAATTTTTTTTTAATTCCCTCAAATATTTTTTTCCCGAAACAAAAAAAAATTCCAAATACTTATTAGTAAAAAGTTTAGAGCACAATAACAACAATAAAAAAAGGATATCTACTAATAATAATCATTCTATATAAACAAAAAAAAAAAACACATAGTGATGAAATTTAAAAAGAAAACTTAAGCCGACCGTAATTTATAAAGTTTTTAATGATTATTTTGTAATTTTTCTTTTTATACTATAAAGTGAAAGTGTATGAAATGGCAAAATCAGCTTAAAAAGTAGCTCAAAGTGTAAAAATTTATTAAAACCAAAAAAATTGTGGAAAAGCATTAAAAATAATAATGGTATTTCAATTAAACTAAATTCAGGAAATGAAAACTATATATATAAAAGAAAATTAAATACACTTTTAAAAATTGAATACGCGCGTATACGGGAAATTAAATTTTTGTAGAATATCTTTTTATGATTTTTTAAAAATAACAAAATAAAAATTTTTCAGTCTGTTCAGTTCAGTTCAGTAGTTTTTAATCTGAATCAATTGAATTTTTTGGCGGGTAATGATTCGTTTCGTTTCGTGGTTATTAGTTACGAACGCAATAAAATAACAGTTATATTCTGTATTTTAACTAATAAAATGTTTTGACTTATTAAATGTCTTGTCTAATAGAAAACCTAGTTTTGAGATGTTACAATGAAGCCTTTTTGATTTTCTTTATGTTTTTAATCAAATTTGATTATTGATAATTTAGAATATATGAAGTATATTATTATTTTAAGTGAAAATTGGTGCATACAGTAATTCACTTACCATTGCCTAAATTATTACTGATCTTTCGATGAACAATCTGAATACAGTTTTCACTGAATTGGGTAGATGTTAATAAATCCATCTTCTAAATAAATTAATCGATGTTCAACATGAAAAAAAATTGTTTTAGATTAGCTTGATTTATTAAGATGCCAAGTTCAATGGTATTCTACTTTGATTATGCCAACAAGCTATCAATTTTACTTTGTTTCTATCAAGTTTTTAATTTGTGGTTGGATTTAAAAAAAAATTTAATTTAAGTTTTGAACATCACGCATACTATTATTTCTTAGTTTAGAAGCAACCCTTTGATAGCGCAAAATTTTTCCAAGCTTCATACAAGTATGCTTTGCTATAATAAAAATGAATAAAACTAAATAAAATTTATCATTTAAAAGCTTTTTTATAAAAAATAATTATAGTGTAAGTATTGAAAGGTGGGACATATATGTATTGTGTAGGTACCATTACTTTAGTTAGACATATGGCCCTTCAGTTTTTTGAAATCATAAAAGAGAAAAAATATTATTTTGCAATGCAAACGCAAATTTCTTTATTAAAACAAAAAATTGTAACAATATTATAAAAACTAAATGGCTTTCAATGCTCTTAAATAGTGATAAGTTGATTTTTCATACGATATATAACAAAACAATCTTTGCAAAGCAGAACTTTGCACTCTTGACCAATAGTTTTAGTTCATTTCTCTTTCTTCTTTGTTGCACAATTTGTGAATACCTTCTCTTCGAATCATCCTCAATCAGAAGATGCAAAATAATATTATCATGTAATTTTTGTTTCTAAGGTGTTACCCCGCTTTAAGACTTATTTTTTTATCACATACAATTGTATTGACTCACTTGCTTATACACGTTGTTCTGTTAATTTATTTTGTTATTTTCAGTGAAATTACCTGCTACTGATCACTTTTAAACCAAAACTAAACAAGAGATTTTGTATGCACATGTTAAAAAAAATTAAAGTATCAGAAAGCATTTTGAGACTTATAAATTCCAATTCATAAAGAAATTTTACAATTTAGTCGGTTTTAACTTTATGCTTGGAAATATGTGTCCCATTCGCTTTGAATTAATTTAAGGCGAAATAGTTTTTGTTTCTTAAGTTAATAATCATAAGTAACAAACGTCAAACAGATTGTCGAAAATTTACAGACAATTAAATTGATCTTTCAAATAAAATTAAATTAAAAAATAATTACAAATTATAGTGTTATTCAGAAATTTCATGACTTCTTTAGAATTGATTTCTAGCTATTTCTTCTAATGACATTTGAATTCAACAATTAATTCAAGTTACATACTTACCAAGATTATGTTTACAGAACTGCCATTACTACATTTTTCTTTGGAAAGTTCACGTTAATTTTTTTTTTATTAGTGATATGAAATTATCCTTTGTCCAGTTACCCTTGAACATATAAGGCTCCAGGTTACATAAAAAGTTTCAGGTCTATATGCTTTCATTTAAACTAATAGAACACAGATGTGCAATCAAACAGTAACAAAACTAATAACTGTAGTCTGCGCCTAGCCTAATACTCTCTGTAATATAGAATTATAAGTTTCAATTTAATGACATTATCATAATATCTAAATTATTATTCAAATTTTAGAATGTTTACGCCATCATTATCTATAGATACTTTTGCATAATACATGTACCTAAAATACCAGCACCGTTGTAGTAATTGGTTAAATTTTAGAAATCATGTTTTAAGGTCATTTGTTTCAAAACAATTAATATTACCAGGACGGCTGAACTATCTATGTATATTACAAGTGTTATTAAAAAAAAATATTAACCCCAAAAAATTTGCTATTTTGTTTTTGCATTTGTTACACTTACTACTGCTACTCAATAACAAAATTGCTATCGCAAGTTTAAAAAACAAAAATATTAAAAACTATTGAAACGATTAAATTAAAAGCCAACTCATTTCTATCAGCAGTCAACTTGTTTCAAAATTTTTCCAAGGAATATTATAAAAATTTAAAATTCAAAAAAAAAAAACTTTTTAAGGTTTATAACATAAAACACTCGAAATCTACAAAAAAAAAATTATATAAAATAAAATAATAAAGCAATATTATGGGAAAAAAAATATCCCAAACCACGTCTAACTGTTTTTCATCATTTTCTCTACATTTTTTCTCATTTTGTTTTGCTATTTTACAGTTTCAATATTTTTGTTGTTTTTTAAAACTATTTTCTGTTTTTGAAACGTGCAACAAAAAAAAAAAAAAAGTTAAAGGTGAAAAATAATAACAGTTACAAAATAATAATAACAGTTATACATAACAATGAAAAGTTTCATAAAATAAAATAAAAACTGAAGCATAGAAAACAAACAAAAAAAAACTATATAAAAACTCTAGGAGAGAATTTTTAATTGTTTTTCTATGTGTAAGAAATATTAAAGTTGTATCTTCAATATATATAATTATACCGTTACATAACTATATGCACTAATAAAAATATTTTGCCATATTTTAAATGAGAAAATCAAAAGTTTTAACCAGAATTCCTGCCACTATTTTTAATATAATATTGGTGGGAAGAAAATATCAGGTAACACATAAGATGTCAGACCAAAGGTTATGATCCTGCAGAGTTGTTTTTAATTATTTGAAAATAATCAGATATATATTATTATTATATTTAAATTATTTAGCACATTTTAAAATTTTACTCTTCAACGTCTTGCTTATTGTCGAATTTTCACACATTGTTATTCTTAATTTTTCACTCTTTATTAAGAAGTTCATCAAATTACAAATAAATTTTTTAAATTTATTTACTATTATAAATAGTATTTATCTGTTCTTATTGCCCTTTTTGGGTTTTTAAGCAGAATCGACATGCACTTTACTGGTTACTGAAAATTTTAAGTACTATGAAATCACACTAGTATAATATTGTCACTTAAAATATCTGCCAAATCAAATTTACAAATTGTCAACTGACTAAAAAACTCAGTTCTCGTTCATTACAATGATTTTGTTTTATAGTAATATCGATAATGTAAGCTAAAAGCATATAATATTCTAATTTGCAGTAACTGTAGTATCTACTCTGCATGTGATCAATTTACAGGAGATGGCTCTGGGTTTAGCACGTATTCTCTCAAGTGATATAAAGTCAAAGCAAAAGGTTAATTTTGTTCCAAATTTTTAAACTACTAAAATGTAAATCAGGTTGTGCAATAGATCTCTGTATGTGATCTCTGTACAGTGTTAGACGATGCTTAGCCTGTGAGACATACTAGCTTGATTAATAAAAACATATACATATATTACTTTGATTAATAAAAACTGACATATACTACTTTGATTAATAAAAACTGACTTTGATTTATAAAAAAAAAAAAAAAAAATACACAAATTTAATGATCTTAAAATGTTGTATTTTAATACTTCTTTGCATATTTCATTATTGTAGTACTCCTTACAATTAACCTAACAATTACCTCTTCTGGAAACGCTTTATTATTATTTCTTTCTTACATTATCCCACAAATCTTATCAAGTATTTTTAAGAACTATTCTGATTAAATCTTAAGTTAAAATAGAATAACTACAAAATTATGTAAATTGTGGCAGTCATATTTAAAAGAATTACACATTCTATAATAATTTTTTATTGGAAATTATTTTAGTTTGTATATCTTTAAAAAAAACCATTTGAAAAATTTAATTATATAAAAAAAGTTAAAATTAATTTTATGATTGAAGCAATAAAAATTTTGCTGTTTTAATTATTTAATTTTTTATAAACTTTGTTTTCTATTATAAAAGTAAAATATAAATATAAAAAATAAAAAACAAAATATTGCTAAGCCAAAATTTCGAAATTAAAAATCTTTAAATATGAAATGAACATCTGGAAAAAAATTAAGAATTAATATCTAGAAAGCCAATCTTAAGTTGCCAAAAACAAATTATTGAATTATACTATATAAGTATAACTATATAAGTCTACTAATTTAGTTTGTGTCATACAAATTTAGATTAAGTAAACATTGGAAAAATCAAGGTTGATGGAAGAAACTAATTGAATCAAATTCGATACTGCTAAAGTTATTCGACGGCAAAAAAAACTAAGAATAAAAATGCATTCAGTGTTCTCTTATTCTTCTCTTCATGCTATACATAGAACTAGATTCTGTTGTTTTAAAATATTACTAAGATTTTTGGTAATTTCAGGTAAGCGATTACCACTTGATGCTGTTTAATTGGCAATTTTGGCAATATTTTCGTCACTCATTCTGCTTTGTCTTTTACTACAAATCTATTGTTTCCTATATTTTTATTTAATATTTATTATTTTTGTTCCTTCTTCTATGGTGTAAGTGTAGGTGATAATAAGCATTTCGTTTTTGTTTTGTAAATATTTAATGTTTTGTTTTGCTCGCAGTATTTTAACTAGTGTAAGAATAACCGAAATTGATAAAGATACAAAATACATTTTTTTTTTATCATATTCTAAAGGAATTCTATTATCTCAAATTAAAAAAAAATTCAAAATAAGTTCTAAAATATTCAAAATCCAAGCGTGGTTCGAGTCCAAAAAAATATCGCTTGCAAATTCTTAGTATAATGATTTTGGTTCGTAATATTCACTTAATGGCTTCTCTTTTTTTCTGTCTAATCCATCAGTTATCCTCAGAGGATCAGTCTTCCTTTTATAAACATTTTTATTCCAAGGCATCTTAGAGTTTAATTTACAATAAAACCGTGTTGTATTAAATAAACGTCAAATTCCCGCTCAACAATAAAAAGAAGTAAAAAAACCATTTACTTGCCAATATCGAAGATTATTTAATATTCGAATAAAGAAATTTAATTTTTAGTTATAAAATATTTTTAAATATTAAATTCATCTTTAAAAATAAAATTGTTTTGTTGAAGTAATAAGAGCAATAGAGATTAGTAGGGATTACTAGCTAATAGAAATCGATATAGCAAAGCTATATGTAGTCCATTAAATTCAACTTGCATTCGAAATTGCAATAACTCGATAAGAAGAACACTTAATGAATACTTTCTTTGCATTTGGATTAATTAAAATTAGATTCTTAATTCTAGGTTTTTCTCCGTTTATCAAATCGTATAACAAGGATTTCGAGGACAAAAATTAAAGATTCAAGAATAGACTTTAAATAAAAACTGCACACAGTACCTAACAATCAGTGGGTCACTTGAATGCCATAACTAGCGGAGGGTAATAAAGAAATTAGTTTGATTTAATCGACCAGGATTTCCATCAATTTTTGCTCCTAGACTTGGGATGAGATAATTGCTGTTTATTTTGTTTACAAAATTAATTTAATTTTCAACAACAACACACAAAATGGTCTTGTAAATATTAAATTGAAAGTTCTACATTATTATTGTACTAAAGAAATATAAACAGGAAGGAATTTCACGAAAATGGAATTTCCAACAACTTTAAAGCCAATTTCAATCAACAAAATAAATTTTTTTTTTTTATTTTAGAACCAAAATAAAATAAAAAAAAACTTTCATATTTAATTAAAATATCAAATTTAAAAACTGACCACCCATGTACAATATTTTTCATACTTTAGATATTTCATGCAGTTTCAAAACAAAACTTAATGCCTTCTCCATTTTCATTTTTAATTATTTTTAGGTGCTATTACCTTTCATTTTTATTATAGAAAATTAAAAATTATATGACTTCACGATGGTAAACAACAATGAAACGTTACTTAATTAATTGTTGTTGTTATTTTTATACTAAAATGATTTTCTATAATGTACATAATATATATAGATGTGTAATTCTAATACAGTTGAGATGATGGTAGGTGGTTAGTTTTTTCAGAATGAATTCGATTAAATCAAGAAAAAAAAATGTTTTTAATTAATTTTTATTACTCTTGATGCTTTTAAAATATTAATATAAATATCAAAATATTGAAATAATAATTTATTTTAACTAGAAATATTTATAATTAACTTACAATAAAAAAAAATTAATTTACAAATTAATTAAAAGAGTTGTACAGAATTTAAAAATATATCTATTAGAATTATTATTTTCTAATTTTTAATACAAAACGGAGTCAAATTCTTGAAGAAAATAAATTTCAAGAATTTTTAATTTTTTATAAAAAATATATTTAGCACTTTTTTGTCTCCTAATTTTCATTATTCGTTAATTTTCCATTAAGTTTTCATTGATTGTTTGCATCATTTATGCTGATTAAACTAATACTGTAATTATTAATAAATTTATTATTTTTTATAATATTATATTAATATAATTAATAAATTTTCTTTTTTTCTTTTATTTCAGGTAAGTTCAAAGATTAAACAAATTTAAATTTTTATGGACTGAAAACTGGTAAAACTAAAGAAAAATTAATTTTAATTTTAAAAAAATTTTTAAATTAAAATTATTTCAGGAATATTGTATTATTAAACATTACGGTAGGAATGCTGTGCAATTTCTTTGCAGAACAGTCATCTGCAAAACCTGTTATCTTACCTTTAAAAGATTGTAGAAAACTAGAATTAATATAAATCAAGAACACCAGTGGACCTAACACTGAACCTTGAGGTACTCCAATGTTGTAGTTTTGAGTTGACTTACTATATTATTTAGCTTAACTTTTTGAGTTCTATCTCTCAAATAAGAAGTTAAAAAGTCTAACATAAAACATCTAAAACCCACTGACTCTAATTTGTTTAAAAGAATCTTTTGATCAATCATATCAAAAGCTTTGGTAATGTCAATAAACAGAGCTGAAGTACATTTTTTATTGTTTATACTCGAGTATAACTCAGAACATAATATTAAAATTGCATCTTCAGTGCATTTGCCAGGTAGAAAACCAAATTGTTTTTGATCAAAAAAATTTGATTCAAATAGAAATTTTAATATTCTTATTTTAATTAATTTTTGAAATAACTTTGCTAAAGAAGGCAAATGTAAAAATGAGGCCTGTAATTACTTAACAATAGCTTAGAACCTTTTTTAAATAGGGGAATTATTTCAGCACTTTTCAGAGAGTTTGGAAAACTTCCACTATAAATTGATAAATTGAAAAATTTATTTTACAGATTTATTTTTCAAATTTATTTTGCAGATTGTATAATAGTTAATTTTAATAAAAAGGAATAGCGGATATTTGATTTGATGGTTATATGTATATAAATACTAGAAAACTCCTTGGTAAATCTCCAATCAGCCAAAAATAATTTTAAATAAATTTTAACATTTGATATGTTTAAATTATCTGAAAACCATGTATGGAATAGTAATAATATTAATAGCAAACCACAAAAAAATAAAAATTGTTCAAAGTTTTAAGTTAATCTTTATAAAATTAATTCTTTTATTTAGAAAATAAAAAAAAAATATCAGATAGAGTGAAACTTTTTTTTAGACATCAATTTTCAGTAAGTCTTGCATATATGCAATATCAATCAATTTAATCCCAAAGCCAAATATTTCAAAGAGTCGGAATTTTTCTCCCTGAACCTACCTTCTTAACCCATGGTCACCTCTAAACCGCAATGTAAACAGCAACAAAATCTGCTGTTCTAAAAATTAAAATTCTAGCAGGACCAAGACAGGGGAGAACTACTGACATGGACAATGTAACGGACAATGTTGCATATATTTTCTATATGATAAATTTTAAAACTCGCTCATAATAATTGGGTAATGAATGGTGCTAAGCCATAGTTATGATTAATGGTTTAATAAAATATTCCAACACACTACACTTTGCCAATTAACGCGAAAAATCATTTAAACCGTCAATAATATCAGTTATGGTAAAGGGTTTCGGTGGTTTTAGTGCATTAGAGTCCCACATAGTGAAGTGGCTACGTACGCGGTCTGCTTAGTAAGGTCCCTCGAAAAATAAAAAAATAATAAAAACAAATTAAATTTTATAAAAAAAGTTTAATTATATCTAATAATTTTGTATATTTTATTTTATAATCGAATGAGTTTATTTTATAAAGATTAACTTAAAACTTTGAAAATTTTTATTTTTTTGTGGTTTGCTATTAATATTACTATTCTATATATTGTTGTCAGATACTTTCAACGTGCCAAATGTTTAATTTTATGAAAAATCATTTTATTGTGCCATTTCACAGAAAAATTGCTTTCTTTTGCTCGGCCGGGTATGTACCCGGGGGTTTCTTCTAATAAACTTCTACTTGTGATAAAAATTTTGTTTTTGGCTTTGTTAGTCGACTTTTAAATTATTTCTATCGAGAAAACTGAAAACAAATCTATTCAGTTAAGTGCAGTGTATATCATTAATTATTTTTATGTAATACCCTTACACTTAAAAATTGATCGTTATCTGTGTTGAATTAGAAGCTTCTCTTCTTCTGTTGATAAATTGTATAATCGAAATACCTCAATTACCGAGGCTGTTAGACGGTATTTTGGGGGTAAGTTTTTTTTTTTCTTTAAATGAATTTTCACTATTTTATATACAAAAACCATTTCTGTCATCAAATTAATTATTTAAGTGTACATTTTAGTAATCTTGATCAACAAAGCTTCGTAATAGAATTTTGTTTTTCAAAATTATTTGTTATTGTTTTCCATTTTCAATTTTAGTTTTTCATTCCTAATACAAATAAACTGTTATATTAGTTGAATTAACTGAGATTTATATCCTTAATGGCCAACAACTATTTTCACTATTACAAATTTATTTATATTATTTTTATCTTCCATATAATAAATAAACTTAAATAAATTTGGATAAATTTACTTTTATCATTAATTCTAGAGACTCTATAATATAAAACACAAATGATAGTTGTGTTTGTACAGTATTATCCCTTAATCCAACACCTACGATCTAGAAAAATTGTTTAATATTTTTTTTTTCATTCGTTCTTAATAATTTGATTAATGTGTCAACAACAAACATTAGAGAATTATGTGCTACACAACACATCTTAAATTTATTAAGAAAAACTGTTTTATTTTTTGCCTGCACAATCACATGCGAATAGGTTCGTTCTGAGATATATTATATTAATATATTACATATATTTTTATAAAAAAAGAAAAAAAAAGAAAAAAAAAAAACAGCTTCATATAAATTTAATTGAAATTTCATTGATTAATTTATTATGTCATTACCACCATATTACTTACGTTCAATGTACACATACAAATTTATATTCATTTTTCAATATTAGTTGTATAAGTTAGTGTTCTGTACAATGAAAATCTGTTTGGTTTACTATGTCCTTATCAAACCAAAAAAAAAAAAAAATAAAACGAGCACCTTAAATTTATTTTACGTTAATATTTTTTTATCGACTATTTGAATAAAGTCCAAAGTCATTTAAGAAATTTTATTTCAAGTTGTTTTAAAACATTTATTTAAGTACTCGGTTTTTGTTTTTAAGTTAAGCCAAACATTAGGTTTTAAACGATACCTTTATACACGAATGCACAAATTGAACTAATTGAGAATTGGGGTAAGAAAAATGTCCCTTTGATCAGTAGGGATATTTTACTCATGTGTTTATATTTTTGCATTGGCGAAATACGTTTGTGGAATATGGTTCCACATTTGAAAAAATTTGACTACAAACGAATATCCATATCCAATTTTAAACCACCTAGGAGTTTCTATGAATAGAGGTGACCATTTGATGATTCTCTTGTTTTTCTTGCATTAGGGTTAAAGTTGTCGATAAGACAAATTGCACATATTTGAAAAAGTGATAATTATGATATGTATAAGTGATATAGCCTATAACATTATTGTGAGAAATGTAACGTATTTTATTGAGATTGTATTAACCATGAAAATATTGAAAAATTATTTTTTCAAAACTTCATTTACTTAATACGGTCTTTCAAAAACAATAGAAAATACCATACCATTTAGAAAGTCATTACAATCTTGTACCACACCATTTCGAGTTATCAGAGTCAATCTGCCGTACTATACAATTTGAAAGAATACATTTCACATAATTCTCTTTTTGGAATTAGTTGACATATTGTGTTGCGAATAACACCAAATTCAAATTATGGTAGTTATCTAAAATTAAATCTTAAATTTAATAAATTTTTTTCCTCACCCCGCCACATTTTCACCACGTTATAGCTTCATCATATTCAATTTGCAATTATTGTTTTTTTTTTACCTTCACTCAGGATATGTTATATTCGACTAATTGTTGGTTTACCGATCTCCACCAAATTTTGTATGGTGCATATCATATCTTTTGTTTATTGTTTCTGTTCTAGTAATTAATAGGTATAGTCACAACATACTTAAAGTATATATTATAAACTATCTTCTTAGTATTTAGACATCCTTATTGGTTATTGTTTTTTACCAAAATATTTTAGACATAATTTTTTGGACAGATTACTACTATAGTGATGGTACTATTGGTGATGAAAATTTGTAATTTCCGGTTGAGGATGTAGATTGTTAACCGACTTATATGTCAAGTTATATCTCAGGAAAGCTTTCACGCATGACAGGAATATTCTCAATCTGGTAGTTATTTATGTTGTTTGGTATATCTTCATATCAGCTGGAAGTCGACCGAATGATGTTGTTGCTATCTTCTTGAACCTCTCTACTATGCAATATTAAGCTGCACAATTTAATCATATATTCTGCTTGTTGATCTTTCAGATTTATATTTTTTGTTTATTAATATCGCATTTTGTATATGCTAACTTTTGCGACTTGAAAATAACGAGCATATTTAGAAGGTTTTGTCATATATGCAACTATTTAATAGTATACGAGTACAATAAAAATGTGTTTAATGTTATTTCATTGGTAAACAATTTTCACAAGTCATTTCCGTTACCCAAGTATCATCATTGTAACCTGGAAGTAATAATTTTTTTTTTTAGCGATATTGCTTCAGTTTTTGTACGAATATATATATGTACATTTCTTTATGATGTTGATGCACATGTATACGATTCAATTAATTATTTTTTGTCTTGGGTTTGTTTCATTCAGGTGCATTCAAACATATTCGCCATAAATTTTCCAATTTCCTTCAATTTTTCTTAATAAATATTTTTTTATTTTTTTCTTCCCCCTATATCTATAAAAAGGTATGTTTTTGTTTGTGTGTTTTGTTCTTTGATCACAACTAAATATCACGATTTCATTTCAGGAAAATGTAAGAAAAAATCGCAAGAAAAAATTCATATTTTTCTTTCTCATTTTTTTCTATATAAAATGGAACATTTTTCACTTAAGTATTTGTACATGTGTGTATATTTTGAAGAAAAAGTAAACACAACTGCCACGTTCCTATTCTAAAGTAGAAAACTTGTCAGATCTGAGATTTATAGTTATGGTCCACCGGTATAAGTATGTATGAAGTTTGTGTAAAATCTAGGATATATAGAATTATTTGTCCACATCAGAGTTGAGGATAATTTTCCCTTATATTTTATTCTATTTTTAATTTTTCGTTTTCACTGAAAACATTGGTAGTGAATTATTTCCTCTCTATCTGTATGGTAACGGTATATGTCAATATCTGAAGTTGGTTTTCATTGCAGAAAATAGTAGACATTGACTGGTTACTGACTCGGTGTTGTTTGTTCACCTCCTAGTAATAACCATATCTCTAATTATACAATTTTGAAATATCAACATTGTGTGAATATGGAAATATTGTAAGTTGTGAGTGACATTTTGACAATAATGCTCCCGCTTCAAGCATTGTAATGATCAACTCTTGGTTAAGGCTTTTAACTCTTTACGCTTAAACTTTCTGTATATTTATTATTTTCTGCAAATAGATAAATAAACTCATTTATAACAACTGTGCCAACACTTACGACAATTTAGATCCTTCAAATTTCTAATATAATATTAACATTCCTCCCTGACCTGCATTCTTTTCTGTAACTTTATATGCAACCTAATTCATTTTGTTTTTCTTTTAATTCCTTGATGTAAGAAATGCTTGAATCATAACAACAATATAAATCTAACCAAACACTTAAAACATCAACTACTTCATACCAACCAAATGTTGTTAAAATGAAAGGTTGATTTTTTTTTTTGTGTTGGCTTATTCTTTTGGTAAAATTTACTTAACTTTCCTTTTTTATTCTTTGGTTCGATAATAAAACGATTTCCTTGCAATATTTCCTTATTTTCTTTAATTTTGATTTTTTTCTTATCGTTTTGCTTACCTCAATATTATTATTCGATTCCGAACGATATTCTTCAATTTTCAAACTAAAGTTACTAAAGAAAAAACAAAAAATATCTTTCTTAGAAAGCACATTTCCTGATATTTGATATTTTTTGTCATTTTTATTTTGTTATATCCATTTTGTGAACGAACTGGAATAATTTTTTTACACCTATTTATTTTTAAGAGTTTGCACAACTTCATATCCTGTCACAGGATAGTAAATTCCCTGCATTCGTTTTTAATTTGAATGAAATATACATATTTATATACGTATATAATATTTACATCGTGATACAAAAATATAAAACTCATTTAAATGAAACCGGAACAGAAGAACTTTTCAGATTTAATTTTTTTAACCTTGAAAGAAATACGGTGTAAGATGAAACCAACTGCAAAATGCAATAGATCACTCAAGTCTTGGCATACAAAAAATATTAATTATTTTGCAGAAACGTTTTTGAATAGTTACCTTTTTTTATTTAGTTATAAATTAACAATCTTTTACATCTTAAAAACCGCATGTCGTTTGGTATAGCCAAATGCAAACCGACCAATATAACATAGTAGCTAATTACAAAGTCCCAGTTTCTACCGACGTTTGATTAATAATTTAAACGGAAAGATAACAGTATATTCTTTGTAAATGGGGCATGACATCCAAGTCCAGAATGTTGATGTGAAGAACCCGTTCAAACAATGCAGGATAATTATTCAGGTTGTCCAATTATAGAATAGGTAAAAAAAACCTGAGAAACGTTCAAAGTAACACCCAATGGTGTAAACTGGCTCTATCGGTTTTAATTTCTAGTTGCATAACAGTAAATTAATTAAGGCATAATAAAAAAAAAAAAACAAATAAGAAAACCGTTTTCCCAGCCTTTATTTTGAGGGTCATATCTGCGAAAAGAAGCAAATAAGATTAACATTAGATTTGTTATCCATATTTCAATTTCTAACTATAATTTTCTTCAATTTAAAAATTCACTCAATCAACTTTACAACTACGATACATGATTCTGAAAATCGTGGACCCAGAAATTTCTCTAAGTAGGTTTAATTCGATATAGATAGATATATTTGTAGTGGGTATCGGTGTATTTTCCCTTTCACCGCAGTCGCAAATGGGCTTATTGTGAGTGCTCGTATTAATATAATTATTATTTCTAATTTAATGTTTACATTCAGGATATTTCTGGGCTGTTCCCATTGTATAGAGAATGTTGCCTCCGAAATACAATGGGAATGGCCAATGGCAAAATCTACTACAAGTGAGAACTACATATTCACTGAGTAGATCTTCAATAAATCCTCTACTTCAAATATTCTGTAAAAGTTGTTTTCGTTAAGGTCGATTCTATATCGATGATTCTTTACTACAGTGACCAGTCATTATCTCTGGCATTGCAAATCAAATGCACACATTTTTTAGATGCTTTTCTGTTACATGCTAGGGCATTGATTTTCACAACCTTAATTTTTTTCCTAAATCAATCGAACAAATAAATTCTGTTTTACAAAATTAAAATTTATCTCAATTCTTGACTTCTACGACACATGATATCCGTTCTTTTTTTTAATATACATATATCTTAATAAAATTAAATTGAATTCAATCTTTATCTTATTTAAATTTTAGTAATAATTACAGTTTTAAATAAGAATTAATTTAATTCATTTAAATTGTTCATTTAATTTTAAAACACTCTCTGCACTTTAATTTTTCTTTTCTCATGTCTGCCTTTAATTCATTACAAGTCATATTGACTTGATTTTTCATGGCTTAAATAAACCAAACCTACTCATTTTGCCATACAACCAACTTAGTTCAGCACCTTCAATATTGTATGCGATTGACTTGAATGCAGGTTGAACAATTTCCATAAATATTTTGCATCAATAAATGGTGATTTTTTTGCAATATTACAGATGACGTTTACACAAAAAAAAAAAAAAAAAACACGAATTACCAATAATAAAATAACGATAATCACTATTTGACTTATTTTATTTTTATTAAAACCATGTTGTTTGTAGTATAGTTAAATATTGACTGATAAAGTAGAAAGGAGTATTACTGCAGTTCTTTTCTTCTCTTCACAAAAAAATAAAATGAAAATAAACTTCTCAACTCACTTAATAACAGTTTGTTCAGTAGATTAAATGTCAATCATTTCCTCCCATAAAAAAAGAAAAAAAAAAACATTAACAAAAATAAATTTTACCTCTCATGATGACAGGTTATACTTTTTCTCTTGAGAATTTAGATTTTTGTAAATGGAGTTTTTCATGGTAATCGTAAAAAAAAATTTTTTTTATTATTTATTTTGTAAATCTTAAATTAATATTCAAATTTTGTTATTTTGACATAAAAAAAAACAATTATCACAATTTTAATTCTCAATTCGTTTATTTTCATTATTTTAAAAGTATATGTCTATGTATGTGTATTACTACATTAAGGTAAATCAAAGCTAATTCTATGTTAGGATTTATAGCGCTGGTTCAAAGAGTTTACACATCCCTCATTACAAAACATATATATGTATATATCACATATGTTAGACTGACACTTGAATATGTTTCGCACTCTTTGAAACTTTTTCCTTACGGTTACCTTTGATAGACCTGAAATGTTTCCAATTATATCGATTGGTGTCTGATATTAAGTTTATCCACCAAATTATTGCTGCGAATATCCTGGAATATCCAATAACATTGTTTCGCGATGTTGTTGCAGATTTCCTAGAAGAGTAGAGTATATAATTTAATAAAATAAAATGCAAAAAGACAAACATAATTTAGGAGTAAGTAGCGTAACTAAAGGCAGAAAAAATACCAAATGTTAAAAAAAAAAATAGAGCATAGAATATGAAATCATAATGAATGCAGACTCATACACCTTGCCGATTAAAATATAATAACATTTTGAAAACCAAAACTATAAACTCAGCTTTCCGTTACTTTTATTTTTGAATATCATATTACGAGAATATTCATTTGAAAAGAGCATCAGAACCAAAAACATCGAACAAAACCAATTTAAACAAAAATGTTTGTTTGTTTATTCAAAATGTGTTGTATTTTATTACAAAATTTACAAAAGTCGATTAAAAATTTAATTATCGAAATTTGCACAACTTACTAAATTTTAAAAGTCAGTTTTTAGGTATTTAAATTATATTATACTTATATGAATATTCTAAAAGATTGTAACAAAATGTAATCATTTTGAAAAAATTGAAAATTTGAAAATTTTTGAATTTTTTTGTGATGCTGGCATCGTTAAAAATTTGCAAAAATACTCTAAAATCTTCACTTTTGGACCAATTTCAATATTATTTCAACAGTTTTACTTTGTTTAATGAATATTCTAAAAGATTGTAACAAAATAAAATTTTTTTGTGAATTTGCAAATTTAACTAAAGGATTAATATATATAAAAATTTCAATTATTTTAATTATTTTTAAAAACGCTCCTCATATTACAAAAATAATTCATTAATCTTGTACGGATACGCTTGAGAGTGCTTTGTCAAACCTAAAATAACTTCACGTATAACATTTGACTGTCTTATAATATATCGACTAATTATCTTTGCTCTATACCAATAACAATTGATGATAAGGTATAGATACCCAAGTTTATCCTATTCCTAAACAAGGTGACAATAACAATCCTTCAAACTATAGGCCCGTAGCTATTACTTCCATTATTTCAAAAATGATGGATATCTCAATTAATCGTAAGCTGAAGAAATATCTTGACAGTAGTGGTATAATTCATGATAACCAATACGGCTTTAGAGCCAAACGTTCCACCCGTGATCTCATGACATGCCTCTGCGAGAAGCTCAACCCCAATCTGCATCAATTTGGTGTAGCTACTGACTGTTGTAGCTCCGGATATATCTAAGCCTTTTGATCGAGTTTGGCATTCTGCTCTTATAGCAAAATACAACGCTATAGGCCTTGGTTCAACCTTTTCTAAATGGTTTCAAAAGTTTTCTTTTAAATCGATCTATCATAGTTTCAGTTGACGGTTCTTTTTCCGACCAACTTCAAATGCTGGTGTTCCACAAGACTCAGTCTTTTCACCCACCCTATTTCGTATTTTCATTAATGAATAAGATGGCGGGCGCGCTCAATCACGACCTTTCCAAAACTGTCGACTGGGGTAAAGCAAACAGAGTCGAGTTTAACACTTCAAAAACTCAAATATGTCTTGTTAGTAACATGCTAACAGCATTCGAACCTGCTCTCCGGTTTCAATATGAAGGTATCCAGCGACTCCAAGACCTGAACATTCTCGGTATGCAAGTGAATCAAAATATGCATTTGAATGAACATATTTTCGATATTACGAAAAGCGCCGCAAAATGTTTGGGCTTTTTGAGCCGCTGCAAAACTTATTTTTCATCTCGAGACCTTTTAAAAATCTATAAAGCATATATACGACCCAAGCTGTAGTATAACTCACATTTATGGGCAGGTGCACAAAAAACTGCTTTAAATTTTTTGGACAAAGTTCAAAACCGCGCCGTCTTATTCGCCTTATAGTCGACATAGATGTGACCTCATCTTTTATACCACTTGGTTATCGTCGCATGGTTGGAGCACTTGCTCTATTTAATAGATATCTATTTGTTGTTGGCACTTGTTCCGAGGAATTAAAATCACTTCTTCCTCCTCTTAAGCAATTCCATCGCACAACACGAGAGGCATCAAATGCCCACCATTTCACTGTGGAAATTCCGAGATGGTTTAAGTCTGGTCATAGAAATTCTTTTATATAGTAGAACATCTCGATTGTGGAATCGCGTCCCAATCAAAGCATTCCCAAAGAGAGAAAGATTTTTTATTTATGACTTCCAGAGGTTTAAGACGAATATTAACAACATTGTTTGCTCTTTCCCGCAAAACTTTTCTTCTTCCTTTCCTCTAACTATCCTTTCCTTTTTCAAATAGTCAACGGTACGCAAGTACTTAAAGGTTCAAAACCTAAGTTTTGGCTATAATATAAAAAAAAAAACAAAAAAAAGATAGTAGAATATCTAACAACAGCAAACAAAGATTTTAGAATAAGACCAGAACTTTTGTTAGAATCTTTTTCTTAGAAATTATTCTTAGAATGACGGGTAATGACGAATACACTCAAATATATTATTTTATATAAATTTATTGTGGTTTTTAATCATTATTATTATTATTCTTGGTATAGAACTGTTATTCAATGTTTGCATTCCGTATCGAGTAGGAAAGCCTTAAAATCTTAAATTATAGCATAATAAAGTGTCATTATATACCTGACAAATTGAATATGAATCGTTTTATTATAAATTAAAAAAATCGCCATCACTTAAATCAACCTAACCAGTATTCGACATAATATGCTTTATTTATCTAATATTTTATAAAAAAAAATTCGATATCCCCTTACGTTTGAAGTTATCACATTGTAAGTAATTAAATTAATATTGGTAAATATTATTACTAAATACTAAAAAAGTGAACTAACGGAATGTAACATGATAAATGAAGTTTAATATCGTACAGAAGATCTCCGATATATCACTTTAAATTCACACCCCAAGATGAACATTTTATTTGATAATTAAAAAACAAAATTAATTTTTAAAATTACTGTAAGAATCAATTAAGTATAATTTTCCAATAAATAATCTTTTTCGATTTGACCAGAAAATAAATTACTCTTTCGCAACATAAAAGTAAATTTTTCTTTTAAAAAAACATTTATCATTCAAAATTGAAAAAAATAACTCCTGTTGAACAATTCATTCTATTTGTATATAAGTAGATATGCGTATATTACGAATTGCATCCAAATGCAATTGAAAAATTACAGTAAAAATTTCAATTGAAAAATTGAGAGAAATGAATGTTTCCTTTTTTTTTTTTTTTTTGTTTATTTTTTTTACTATTCTTTTCAATTACAATTGAATATCAAGCTAACTCCACAGTAAATGAATAGTTATAAAACAAGAAGACCATCGAAATATATTCAATAATTTTTATTTACTAAGACATCATCTTTAATTCAATCTATGTCACCATTTCTCACACAGAAAAATATATTTTCTCAGAATTTTTTTTTATTTATTATTTTTTCTTTTATTTTTATTCTTCTTTTTTTTAATTCAAAATTACTACAACATTTTTTACTTCATATACTTACTTTAGTAAAGTAAGAAATCAAAATATTTTCTAATTTTAATCCGTCTAAAATGAAATTAAAGAAAATCGCTTCAAAAATTCAATTCAATTGAGTCATGATCGAAAGTTCATATATCCTCATCAGATATCCAAGTTCTCTGTATCCTTCTATGTAACATTTTAAACAGAAGTATTTATCGAAAATAAAAATACAAACAAAAAAAAAACTCTGCTAATGAATTGGGTCAACCTTATCTGGTTATCCAATATATTGTGGACAAGGTTTAATCAACATCACCTCCGCCTCCAAATTCTGTCATCAGTTCTATATAATGATACGTATTCTATATAATATATTTTATAAGATTATTTATACAACGAATATAAAGATAAATAAATAAAAATTTCAAACGATGTGTTTTCATCTCTTGACATCTCTCAACTCTTTTTGTTTTTTTTTTTTCATTGTGATTTTCCTATTGAATTTCTAACATACATAGTTAGTATAATACTTTAGATAAATCAAAAGGATCTAAGGTAATATAAATCTGTAAATAGAAATTATTCAATTTAATGTTACATTTATCGATGTCCTTTTCAAATATACTAAAGATACTATTTATCATTACACTTAAGCCGAGATAAAATGTTTGGTCTGAACTCTTTAAAGCTAATTTCAATCAAATATCTTATCACCACCATATCCATATCGTAATGATCTAAAATAAGATTAATTTTGAACTTAATTTAATTTACATAAAATAAAATAGAAGGATTATTTATACATAAGCGTACAGTTAGTGTATTATATACAATAACTTGAAAATGGCTTACAACACATAAAGAAGATCAATATTAAAGTGATTTCGTGCTTAAATAAATTTTATATAAGCAAGTAAAATTTTAAGAACATTATATTTGGCATCTGAATTCGTCAAGAAATAGAATTGTAATCAAAACAGAATTGTAAGTAAACTACTGTTGTTGTCACTTTTAAAGATTGAGTCGTTGTAGTTTTTATTCTATTTAATCTAATTTTTCTACCCACCGATAGAATTTATACTAATTTTTAGTTTTATTTAATTGCGATCATTCATGAGCATTAACCAAAATTTCTTCAGCATAACAAATGTGACCAGATTACTTCTCTCAAACATATTTACAAAAATCAAATAACATTTAAAGGTTAATTTGGTTTCCTATTAAATAACCCTTGGCTAAGAATGATATGGTAAATATTATGAAGATGTTTCTAGATCTACTTATATTTTCAGCATTTAGATTTCCTCTTATATCTAATATTAATTTAATATTGACAGATTTCAGAAAAACATTAACAGATTTAGCTGTCTAGAAGTGGAAATTTCATGTACTAGATTGAAAATAATTTTCCAGAAGCGAAAATCGTTTTCTAGTAGTGGAACATATTTTCCAGAATACTACACATACTAATCCCTATGAAGGCCAAAATCACTTTTTTTTTATATATATTATAGCCAAAACTTAGGCTGTGAACCTTTGAGTACTAGCGTACCGTTGACCATTTGAAAAATGAAAAGATAGTTAAAGGAAAGGAAAAAAAAAGGAAGAAGAAAAGTTTTGTGGGAAAGAGCGAACAATGTTGTTAATATTCGTCTTAAACGTCTGTAAATCATAAATAAAAAATTCTTCTCTCATTGAGGATGCTTCGATTGAGACGCGATTCCACAATCGAGGTGTTCTTACTATAAAAAAATTTCCATAACCGAACTTAAACCATCTCGGAATTTCCACTGTGAAAGGTTGGGCACTTGATGCCTCTCGTGTTAGGCGATGGAATTACTTTAATTCCTCGGAACACGTGCCAATACCAAGCAGATATCTATAAAATAGAGTTAGTGCTCCAACAATACGACAATGACCAAGTGGTGTAACGGATGTGGTCACATTTATGTCGCCTATAAGACGAATGGCACGGTTTTGAACTTTGTCCAAAAAATTTAAAGCAGTTTTTTGTGCACCTGCCCATAAATGTGAGTAATACTTCAACTTGGGTCCTATATATGCTTTATAGATTTTTAAAAGGTCTCAAGATAAAAAATAAGCTTTGCAGCGACTTAAAAAGCCGGAGAATTGGTTCGAATGCCGTTAGCATGTTACTAACAAGACATATTTGAGTTTTTGAAGTGTTAAACTCGACTCTGTTTGCTCTACCACATTCGACAATTTTGGCTAGGTCGTGATTGAGTGCACCAGCCATCATTGTTCTTTTGGAGTTGACTGTTGAAGCTGTAGCATTAGTTGTTTTAAGATTGTATGTAAAGTAAGAAATAATTGTATGCTATTAGAGTGCTGTTATCAGCAAAACTATGGATTGGATTGAAAGTTAATTTGAAAATGTCATTAATGAAAATGAGAAATAGGGTGGATGAAAGGACGGAGTCTTGTGGAATACCAGCTAATTTAACTTGACTAAACTATTGATTTTGCACTAAACTATTTATTTTAAATATTGCAACTCGGATTTTCTCGCTATTTTCATATCTGCAAATTCAGATAACCAACAGTATTTGAGAGCAAATTCAAATAGAACATTATTTAACATGCTGGGTGGCGCAGTAGGTAAAACACCTGCCTATCAATCGAAATATCCCAGGTTCGATTCTCATCGAAAGCAAAAAAAATGATTTTTGATTTTTGCGACCTGTTCCAGTACTCTTTATCATTGGAATAAAATAAATGATAAAAAATACTTGACAGTATTGGTTGTCATTAAAAATAAAAGGGAACTCTGCTATATTATCAAGGCGAGATACTTTACAATATAGATACATATAGTTTTCCACATTTAAATTAGTAGATATACCAAAACAATTCTAAAGAAAAACTATAGCGGTAGTTGTGTATTCTAAATATTTTCGTAAAAGCAGCTATGGTGTTTATATTATAGACTTGGAATTATGCAAAAAAAAATATATATATATTCAGATATCGAACAGTTGATTTTATTGTATATAATCGGTCCTCCACCAAGTTTCATTATGATTTTTTTCTTTGAACTACGTTCATATTAGCTATGTGGTAATGTAACTAAGCTTAAATTATGCTAATGGCTAACAAACTTCAATAAAAATCTGTTAAGAAACAGTTTGTATATCAAGTAAAATACTTGCAAACATAAAGAAGTAAGATCTAAAGCCATCCCAAGTAAAAAAAAATTCCTATCATAAGACTCTAGTAGAGTTATATGAGAATTGAGCCAAGAGTATTACTCTCATAATTTTACTCTTGTAGAATGCTATGAGTGCTTTATACGATCGTTATGAGAGTAAAAGGGCACCGTTTATGAGAGTAAAAGTCTCATAAGGAAACTACTATGAGAGTATTGAGAAACTCTTATTATGAGTGCTTAACTCTCATTATGAGTCTCATTGTCAAAAAGAGGTGGAAACATATTAATATAAATGTATTAGGTTTCATTGGCAGAGTTGAGTTAAATAAAGTTTATGTTTAATTTTATGTATGTGTGATCATAAGTAAGTATGTATATATTAAATATTAAACTAAAATAAAATATTAAATGAAATAAAATTATAGGAAATTAAAATAATTTTTTCTTCAATAATAACCAAAATTTACCTGGCATTGAAATTTTATTGATAAAAGTAGGTATTTTACCTCAAAAAAAGCAATGCGCTCCAAAAATAATCAAAATTTAAATAATTTTAATAATTTTTGTTAACCCTTTCGGGTCTTATAATGCTATTTTTACCCATATATCTGAAAATAGTTGACTAAATAAATTTGAGTAAAACTAAGTATAAAAGTAAATATAATACTAGAAACCCCTATTTATTAATTATAATTCAAGTTAAAGCCCAATTTAACTTTTTTAACAGAACAGGGATTTAAATAGACTGATATTTTTCACTATCAACCAGTAAACAGTCATGTTTTAATAAGAAGCTGTGATTTGGTATGGCTTGAAAAAAAACAAACTACTTCTTAATTACCATGCCTTTTCCAACTTTTCCCTATATTAAGTCAAAATAATTTAGTTGTTTTAGAAACTATTTTTATTAACTTATATAAGAACCCTGTTGCATTTAGATAAATAATATTTTTTCTTTTGTTTTTCTTTTTAATATTGACAGTAACTTAGCTATAATTACCTTTTCGTGCTTGATTTAAGTACGGTACTGTAATTTTTTACTAAAAATTTTTTCGAGAATTTTTATTTGGAAAATTTAAAGAAGGTGTACTGATAAATTAGTAAATGATTTTTAAAAAACTGTTCGACAGAGAGCGTTCTTTTTATAGAAATTTAAATTTCTTTTAATTACATACATACCTATATATATATTAAATTTACATGGATGTCTAAACGTTGAACCATAAAATTGAATCAAAGTGATATATATTTTTGTTTAACAAAATTACTTAACGACGTAAGGGTTAATATGGAGAAAAATAAAAAAAACTCCGTATAATGGCCGCTGTTGGTTTAGTTTTCTTATAAAAAAAGAACTCTTGTTATGAGATAATTACTGTCATAAGAAAAGTGTTACTCTTCTTATGAGATCAGAAGTCTTGTTATGAGATAATTACTCTTGTTATGAGATAATTACTCTAATTATGAGAGTATTATTTCTTTTACAATAGCATTTTGTTTTGCCTACAAGACTAAATAAATAAAATTTGTGTTTATTTCAAAAATTTGTTTTAGCTTATTAAATAAACGAGATTAAGTTCATTTTAATAAGAATATATATTATAATTAATAGTATCAGATTTATAATAGTACATATTTCTAGTAACACTTGGTGCATGGTGCTAGTACTTGTTGTCTTATGTTAAACTGAATTGCCCAAACTTTAATTCATTTCCAAAAACCTCATCTTTTTCTAATTCACTGTCGATATTCTTCATAGAGAGCTGATGTTCTTCATAGTCATCATCATCATCATCATCATCATCATCATCATACCCTATATAATAATCCTGCTGGAAAGGAATACTGCAATTATCTCATTAACTATTTTTTCTGTTAATTTAAATAAACGTATATACATACATTGGTTCTGTTGAATTATAAACAGGACGGGATTCTTCGTTATATGCATTTGAGTGGTTTTGGATCAAATTACTGCTGTTAGGTTCTAAGAAAATTTTGCTTTGATGTGAAGCATCAAAAGATAAAATTGTATCCTTAGATGAAGCTACCGCTGATTGCCCATTATAATTTACTCCTATGCTTTTAATATACCTGAGCGTTTTCAATTCAAGATATGTTTTTTAAATTTTTTTACGGAAGCTACCGTATTTTTTTACCTTTCTCCAAACAAATTTTTTCCATTTTGTCTATATCGTTTTATAATCATAATGATCTGATTTGAAGGGATTCAACATTTTACTTCTCATAACACTCAGTTAAACTCTCATAGCAAGTGTATTTTGATAAACTATTTTTATACTTAAACTCTCATAACGTTCTTATTACAATTGTTTAACTCTATGAGATTTGAACTCTCATAGCAAGTGTATTACGAGAGTATTACTATGAGAGTAATACTCTATGAGTGTAATTATCTCATAATAAGAATGTTATAAGAACAAATTTAATTCTTGTAACAAGAGTTAAAGTTATGAGAGTTTCAAGTGAGTCTTATGAGCCCTTTTTTGCAATTTTGTAGAGTCTTGCTCTTGGAAAATGTTACTTGGGATGTTCATATATTTTAAAATTATTATATCCTCCTGCTCGAATAAAACTACACAGTATCTAAACTTCGTAATGTAAAATTTATTTTTCTTTTATTTTGTTTGACCCACATTCTTTTTCTCATATAGACACAATCAAATAAATGATAATGATAAAAAAAAAAAACAAAATTATTCCGAAAACAAAATTTGCTCACTAATTATTCACTTGCAATGTGAGAGAAAAATTATCTAAAATATTTTACTATAGTTAATAATATGCAATTTCAGCTTTACAGAATTGACAATACAAAATAGTGTATTAAAAAAAAAATAAAAAATTTACAAAAAATTGATGAAAAAGACCGACATTTCAATCGAAACCATTTTAGTAAATACGAAAAATTCTATATGTTGAATTTTTATATTCTGAAATTAAATTAAATATAATTAGAAAATATGTCATCATTAAGTTATATTTTATTTTAGTTAGTACTTTTGTTTGAAATGAGACGCGTTTAGTCAATACCAAATAGCACAATTTGTAGCGAATTGAACTAAAAAGAACAAAAGAAAAAAAATTGATTAAAACAAAATTGTGATTAATATCTAAAATATTAAGAAATAGTTTAGATACAAATTAGAATGCATGTTTTACAATCAAAATTTGCCATGTTCGATTGCCAATAAAGGATAAAAATACTGATTTTTCGACCTGGTAAAACTAATTAAGAGTATAATCTCGTAACAATTTGAAGAAAATATAACACTATACACTATACACTATTTACTTAGAAGGTTTAGTTCCTGATAGTGGCTAGAGATTTCGGGTATTAATTTATCAGAAATTTGATAAATTAATACCCGAAATATATTAGCATAGCCAGCCATGTAATTAAAATTGCAGTTAAATTACAGTTACTGTTAAGAATATAAAAACATTAATTATTTGTTTATTTATTTATTTATTTAGTTTAGCTCAAACTTCATTACAATAATTATTATTTTTTTTGTTTTTACAATACAACATAAAACATTCAATTTACAAATTATAATTATATCTAATTTAAAACTATAGTTAAAATACATTGAAATAAATTGCACACATATTTTAATTACTACAGACTACTTATATAATATAAGTTTTTGAGTTTATTTCGAAAGTGTGAAGTCAATATAGTTTATGTGTTTATTACCAATTAGTAACATTCTATGCATTGGCTTATAATTGCCATAATTGGTCCTAATGAAAACTTAATGTAAAGAAATTTGTATTTCGTAGGCGATTATTTGAATTAATGTTGATGTTATTCAAAATCTGAGGAGAAGCAACATCCGCCTCTTCTTGTCTTAATTACAAAGTTTTCAAATGAATTAAGTTCAATCTATGCTCAAATGGCGGTAAAATTAATGGATTTGACCATTGGAAATTACGCAAAGCAAATCTTAAAAAAAATTTTTGCACTGCTTCAACCCCAAAACCCAAGGAAGAAAATCATTTATTGTGTAGTCCAACCTAAAAACTGCAAAAACTACTTTTTACAATAAATGGGTTCTGCAGAGGTTCTGTATCACTTTGAATATAGAACTCATCTTCGTGACTACTTTAAAACTAATTTCACTATAGTAAACGAAGAAGATGTATAGAAGTTCACACTCACTCTTTATATAGGTACAACATTTGCGTCAGTATTTAAGAAATCATGAAATATTTAATTATAATTACAGCAAAAACACTGTACCTTTAAATGTTTAAAAAAATTTGCTTAAAACCGCATCTGATAGCTCATCCTTAAATTCATATTAAATATTTAGTTTTCTTCTCTTGAATTTTTTGTTTTTGTTAATTTAAAATGTTTTACATAATCATATTTAGATAACTTTTTTAAATTCAAAACAAGGTCAAACAAGCCAAAATAATATAAAAACTGATAATTACAATGTTTTAAAATGTATATTCATAATAACACTGACTGATGCTCCCATCTTTACATCATACTTTTATAATTTTATTCATTTTTTAATAGTCCTCCTCCTACTCCAACCGGAAAATAATATAACACTTCCCTTACTTTAAGTTTTGCAACAATCGCAACAATTTATTTTAAATATAAAAAAAAAAATAAATAAATAAAAAAAATTTCAAAACGGATAATGATGCACAGAATTACAACAAGTATAAAAACTTGCATCACTTGCATCATTATTACATCGCTAAAACAAATTTAAAATAAAAAAAAATAAAAAATTAAAAACAAAAGAAAAACACCGGAAAGAAAAAAGGTAAATATTGTAAAGTCAACAACAGTAACAACAGCAAAAACAACAAAAATTAAAAAACATTTTCTATTACAAACAAGTAAAAAATATATTTCGTATCAAAAACTACAGAACATCATCATCACTTCACTACTCTTCATGTATATACATACTATTGCTATTGTTTATGTTTTTTTGTAGAGCATTACAAAATCGTAATTTTACGACGGGACTAAATTTTATTTTATTTGCTTATTTTTTTTTTTTATTATAATAATAAATATTTAATACAGCAGAAAAAAGACGACAACATTATTAATTTTTTTCCTCTTTCATTCTTTCACTGATTATTAAAATTTTAGTTTTTTCGTATTATTTTGTTGCATTTCAAAAACTGCAAGAGCAATAAAAATTTACAATGTCTTTATATAATGATGAGAATATTCTAGTTGTAAAGGTGTAGGTACTCTGTTATTTTGAAAATTTTTTAATGTTTCTCAATTGCAATCAGGGACGACTGTTTTTTTTTTTTTTTGTTTTTTCTTTTTCCTTCTAAGAACATTCATAGAAAATTTTTAAATTTGTTTACGATATTTTTAATGATGTGATGAGTCATTTGAAATTTTTTTGGCGTCTGTTAAAATTTTCATCTTTGTATTTTTAAAAATAATTTTTTTTCTTTTGTCTGATAGATTAAAGAAAGGTTGCCATTTTTTAAAAAACTTAGAAAGTGTTATGTAAAGTAAATAGAAATAGGGTAGATTTAAATTAATGTACATACGTCAAATGAGTATTCGATAAGAAAACTTTTTTTAATAATTTAATTAAATGAATTCATATTTCGCGTAAGTTCAGAAAAGTTGGATCTCTTAGTCCGAAAATTGGTGTGCAGTGCAATTTTAATATTTCAGATGTTAATATAATAAAACCTTTTCTAATTTTAAAGGTTGATGTATTATTTAATTTATAGGGCAACGATTGAACACAGTATTTGGATGGTAGCGAAGCTGTGATTACAAAGTGATTAACTTATTGCAACGCTTTTTATGTATATTACAAAAATCTCATTTGTCTTCATCAACTTAAGAAAAAATGTTTTACCAACTAATTTACAGCAAGAAGTAAGGTTCTAAACCTTTCTCGAACTATTTTTTTTTTTTTTCAATTTGAAAATAATTAACTCTAATTGATCTGAATTAGAATACTTACTCACAAGGTTTTATATGGTATTATTTTATGCAATGGTATATTATTTATCGCAATTGGGTATTTTGAGTCCAAACGAATAAACGTTAGTTATACACCTTTACAATTTCAAATTGGGAATAAGCAAATAACGCTGGGTGGCGCAGTAGGTAGAGCGCTTGCCTTTCAACCGAAAGGTCCCAGGTTCAATTCCCGATGAAGCAAAAAAAATGCTTTATGGGTTTTTCGACCTGGTCCAGTACCTTTTGTCATTGGGATAAAATAAATGACAAAAAATAATTGAGAGTATAATCTGGTAACAAGTTAAATAAAATAAAGCTATTCTATTTAAGAAGGCTTAGTTCCTGACAACAGCAGTAGTTTTCCACATTTAATGAGTTGATAAGTCAGTATATTGTTAAATAAATACTCGAAATATTTGTAGATATTGTAGTGTAAACTTGCAGTACCGTACTGAATTAAGCACGAAAATGTGTTTTTATAAAAACTTGTTTTCCAGCGTTAGAGTAAAATTTTGGTATAACAGTGAAAATAGTCGAATATTTTCCTTTTAATTTTACTGATATGCTTATCATACAGATACGCATATTTCGTCTACTACTGGCAGACTTCTTCAGTGTTTGGAAACTGAGGAAAGAAATCTAAAATTGTCTTATTTATTTTATTCGTACAGGTAACAATTTGATGTTTCTCGCAGCTGCATGGTTGTTTATTATCCAATGAATTAGCACAGGTAGGGGGTTGAATAAAAATATTTTTATTTATTTTATTATTGGTATTTGAAATAATTTTTCCGACGTTAGAGTGACAGGTAGGAGTAGTGTTATTTGTTTTATTGTATTTCACTAAAAATTTAAATAAAGAAGAATATCCGTTGCCTTGGTCTTTATTTAGGAGTGAGTCATTTTTAGTTTTGTAAATTTCGATGCTTTCAGCTGAATCTAGTTTCCTAGAATCTCTAATGTAATTTACCATTACAATGTCTTCTTTCGAAATGCTATGATTCTCCTGGATGATGTTTTCTGCTACTTTGGACCGGAACTCTGTTGAGTTATTCTTTTTAGCCAGTTCTGCTTCTTTTAGGTGTTCATTGAGTCGTGTTTGCATGTTTCTCCTAGTTTGCCCAATATAAACTTTGTTGCAATGACTGCAAGTTAGGTAACTTAGGTATATACACCTGATTTTTCCATTTGTTCGATTGGGTCTTTAGTTGAACCTAGAACAGACTTGAGTTGGTTAGTTCTGCTGCTATATACCATATCTAACCCGTGTTTTCTTAATTTCGTTCTGAGTGGGAGAGAAATCTTGCTAAACTCCAATGTTACTTTTCTTATGGGTTGTTGATCAGTGAGTAGGTTAGTGAGGGAATTCCGTTGTAAACTTCTTTTCCGTTTACTAAGTAAGGCCGTGATGGTTTTTTCCGGATATCCGTTTATTCTCGCAATTTCAAATATGTGTTTAGTTTCTTTTACTAAACCTTTTTGGGAGATGGGAAGTGTTAACATTCGATGGATCATGTGGTTGAACGATGCCATCTTATGTTGATAGGAGTGGTTAGAGATATTCGGGATGACCCTGTCAGTATCCGTAGGTTTCCTGTAAATCTCTAGTTTTAGAGATGTTCCTGTTTTACTTAACAGTAGATCTAAGAATGGTAGTTGACCTTCTTTTTCTACTTCGACAGTAAACTGTATATTCCTGTGGAGCCCGTTAAGAGTAGTTAAGGTTGATTCTTTTCCTTATTACAGCAAAAATATCATCTACGTATCTTTTCCAAAATCTTGGTAACCGTTCTTCTGCTGCTAAATCTGACTCCAATTATAGGGTAATTACGCAATGCTCAAACTAAATATCATTCACCAGTCGTAATGGTAATTGGTAATACTCCCTGTCATACGTCTATTGAAAAGTGTGTTTCTTTATAATGAATTTATAAATCATCGGTTATTAAGGTTAAGCCCGTACAGTTCAATGTTAAATCCAATATAGAACTTGCTTAGTTAGTACTTAAGATTTCTATTAAACGAGATTTATCAACTGAAATGTCATAGTGAAATGGCAGGTGAAAATTGGACAAACTTGACCCAAACCAAACTTCGCCTACAAAGGCTTAAAATTATTATACAACGGAATTTACAAAATATATCTGTTGCAAATTCTGCTAAATATGTTGCATACAAATATTCAAAAATGTATAACAGATGTTTGAAATTTAATTGATATGGTTTTTTAATTTACTATATTACATATTAATAAAGTTTTGACCATAAATATTATGTGTTTACTTTTAAATTTTTAAGTATTTAAATTTCAAATTGTTTATTTCCATTTTGAAGTTGTAGTACTTAAAATCTAGGTTAAATAGTTTGGGTAATAACTGTTTATAGCAGATCTCGACGACGAACCTAAAATCGAAATTAAATAATCGTTTGATGATTTTGCTGACTAAAGTCACCATTTATAAATAAAACCTTTAATATTAACAATTTGTGGAAATATAATAAAAATATTAAATTTAAAAAGTCTTAACACTATATTTAGTGTCAGTTTGATTTTAAATACCAAACCAAATTTACTTCAGGATTGAGATATTGGTTTAAGTGTATGCGGTAATGGAGATGCATATCAAATTTGCAATAAATTGCCAAACAAACTATTGAATATCTAGTAAATTTTATAGACCTTCAACGCTTTTACAAAGATTGTTCAATACAACTGTGTCTACCCATTTCCAAAAAATAATTCAATCAGGCAAGCATTCGTTTTATATGAGTCACTTTTGAAGAATTACAAGTCATTAGTTCTTAAACAAGTTGACTATTTTCATCCGCACTAAGTTTTGAAATAGCCTTTAAAACAAAAATAAAATTCATTTAAAACTAAGTTGACTATTGCTAAATCACTTTTGTAAGAATCAATAGAAATTTTTTTAAAAGCATTTAATAAAAAAAATTAAGAAAAGTTAAGTAATTATGTAAGTGTAATAATATTAAATTAAAGCTATGATGGGACTTAAGACGTATCAATTTATAAAAACTAAGACTATACATAAATCGAATCGAAACATTTAGTTAAGGTCAAACTTCCTAGCTATAATGCGTAACAGTTCCAACAATCGCAAAAGTGCTAAGCAAAAGTTAATATAAAAGAACGCTAGCAAATAGAGTATTCAGTGCAAAGCATTATTGAAATATTATGCATAAGTCAATAGAAGTAGTCTATATTATACATCCAGAAACATTGATATACAAGTAGCAGATTAACGTAAAATAAATAATCAAAATTTTGTTCAAAATGAATAGAACTTGGCAATACAAATAATTCCCGTATTACAGAATGTAGTGCTGTTTTCAACTTTTTTTTTAACCTAACTTAACCAAATAAATCAACGTATATAAAAGTTAATAAAAAAAAACGAAAGACAAAAAATAAATTAAGAATCTAAGAATCCTTTAAGAGAAACCATAAACTACTGCTGAAATGACGAAGGAAATAAATTGTTTTATTGAAGAAAATTTCCAGAACCAGTACTTTGAATTTATATAGTAAAAATCAAAATTTGTAAAAGAATAAAAATAAAATGATTGTTATATTAAAGTGTTTATTTATTTATTTATTTATTTTTTGTTTTTTAGTATTCTAGAAACCGTTAAATTTTTTTTAAAGTTCTTACATTTATAAATAAAGAAAACTAGAATAAAAACAAAAACAAAAAATTTGAAAATTAAAAAAAAAAATTCTTAATTTTATTTTTTTATATTGTATATACCTTCTCTCTATAAAGTTTTTCATCACTAAAAAGTTAACACAAATCGATTTTCGCGGAAAATTTTGTTTTTATTATTATTTTTTTTTTTATTTATTTTTTTATTGTAATTTTTTATGTTTTATGGAGAGCAATTTTACAAAAAACTAAAATAAAAAAATTATACAACAAAATGAAAAGAATAAGTGAATATTAAAATGTTGAAAATTAGGTGTTGAACTTTGGATATTTCAAATATAATTATAGTGTACATACATACATATATATGTATACTGAAGAAACTTAATTTTTTTTAAATATTTTTCTTCGCTGTTAAAATTTTTTTAATAAAACAATAAATAGTTAAAAAAAAAAATTGAAATGTAAGTAAAATAAATCATTATAGAATTAATTTAAAAATAAAATTTGTTAAAAGTTTGTTTGTTAAAAGTGGAATAGTGAAAAAGAAAATATTGTTTTGAATTTTTCATTTGAAAATTACGATTGGTTGTTTATTCCACAGCTAAAACAATACTCAAAAATTTCAGGAAAATTAAATAATTTTAAATGAAATGCTTGAAATTAATTTCCAACATAATTAAGTAAAAAATTGCGTACACAAATTAGTTAATAAAAACTTTTTCCGCATAAATGTGCTACTAATTTTGAAATTTTTAATTACCTCAATTATTTTCAAGTATTTAAAAATTATTTTTATCATATAATATAAAGTAAATCTCAAAAACTGCTCATATTTAATATACTGTTATTTTGTATTCACAAATTTATTATCGAAGACCCTTAACGTAAAATCCCTTTTATCACTTATTATTTTATTTTTATTGCCTTAATGTATATTTGTAAAACATATTTAATTTTATATATTTTAATTCTATATCATAAGATCTTATATTACTAGAATACTTACATTATTTGTACTTATTTAGACTAACCAGACTCAATTATTTATAGAATAAATTTAATTTAAAAAAGACTTGTAATTAATTATTTTTATTCTATTTATCACTTTTAATTTTGTTGTAATTATTTGCAAAATTTGAATTGAATTTTTGAAAATTTGAAAATTTCATTCCGATGATTACCACTTTAATAACAATAAGCCATTTAGCAGGCCGAATGATTTTAAAGGCGTTTTTGTTCAAAAACTACTTGTTCTATAATAATATGGGTAATCATAATAAAAAGTAGATTTAAAGCAAAACTGGACTATAAAATATATGTGTAAATAAATGACTAAGTTAAAGCTAGCAACTTGAATTTTATTTCGAATAATGGTTTTTCAGAATTTTTTCAATAGTTTCTAAATATAGAAAGTAGTAAAGTTTTAAATATAGCAGGGTTACAGACCAAAATTTGTCTTACCAAATAATAAAGTACTCTTAAAAAAATAGAAATATTAAATATTTTTTTTATGTTCACAAGACTGGACTTGAGTTATTTTTGCTTTAAACCATTTGTTCGTTGAGTGATAATTATGTGTAAATCAATAAAAAGTTTATTATATTTTTTGTTATCAATTTATTGTTAATTAATTACAGAATTTTTTATTCACATATCATTTATAGTCACATTTTTAACTGTTGTACTACTTCGTAAAGGCTTATACCATGCATGAAATTCTTCCGGTATGACTTCAGACTTACAAAGTCGTAGCAAATTTTCTTTTTTTCACAGCTTATCACAAATCTACATTTTTTTTTTTTTTTTTTTTTTTTTAATACTGTCAGATTTATGCTTAGAGCAAGCACATCAGACGTCTATTACTAGACGAAGGCTTGCTTTATTTAATTGAGCAATAACTCATCATCCAGTAGGGTTAGTAAATCACCACTGCCACTTTTGATTAAAAAATTTAAAAATAAACTAAACCAGGTAAATGCTGTTAGTAGAAGGGTAAAAAGTCATAAATTAATACCTATGTTAATAGCTATACATTTAATAAAAACACTTCAAAAAGTTAGGCCGAAGGTATCAAAGCTAAAAAGAACAACAGTTGTTAGTTAGTCTCAGTTGAACGTACGTAATCGTTTTTTAATAGTTAAAACACTTAGTTCACGATCAAAAGAACTAGAGTTAGAATTCACTTCACGGAGCATTCTAGTGATTGGCTCGAATCTACCATATTCAGTAGGGTGGAATGGAATGTGGAACAACTCAACGGTTCTGAGATTGGATCTTGCAACCAAATAATTTGAAATTTCGAGTTCGGCTAGCGTTACACCCGAAAGAATCTGGTGAATAAAAGAGATATCTGCAATTATTCGACGATCAGACAACGACTGTAAGTCAATGAGTTTAAGACGGTGGTAATAAGGTGGAAGCCGCATTGGATCATTCCACGAAAAGTTACTCAAAGCGAAACGTAAAAACTTTCGTTGAACCGATTTAATTCGGTTAATGTCAGTCAAGTAATGTGGATACCACACTTGACTGGCATATTCAAGGGTAGGCCTTACATATATAACAAGCTTTACTAATCTTATCACACGTCAATAATTTAAAATTAATAAGATGTTCTTTTTGAACAACTTGTATTTCTTTATAGTCATCTGTGTGATTATAACGACACTCGATAATACCCGGTTTTGATTTTTGGTACCTGAAACATTTTACTTTGATTTTGGATCCATTCAGGTCCATATTTTTATCTTTAATAAAATCAAATAATGATGACAAATCAAGGAACTCGTTGTATCGAATTTGCATAACCTTATAGGCATTAACTTTACTTTTTAACCGTTTTGATCGAGCAAGTCGAAAAATATTTAGCCAATCCTGAATATTCTATACACAAGTAAATTTTTTATTTTTCTGTCTCTCAATCGCACTATGCATGATATCTACTTCTTCCATGTACTTATGGCCGCTTTCTAAAAACTTTTTTCAATAATTTCAAAATGCATAGTTTGCACTATTACACGAAAAAAAAGCTGCAATGTTTTTATTTCTATTTTGACTACTGCATGTGTCTGAAAATAATGAAACTTCCGTTAATTCAAACAGACAAGTCACATAGATATTTAAACAAGCAAGTGCCAATTTCATTACTTCCTCTTTTGCCATCAAGTTTCGTCTAAAAATAATAAAAAGCCTTAATTGGTGGGGCTGAATTATAAACAGTAAGGTTATATGCCCATAATTTTCGCCTATAGTACATTTGACTAACATCACTAGATGAATTTTGCAAAACAGATTGCAAATCAAAAGTACAGGATATAAAATTGGACTCATTGCCAGCCTTTTCTTTATCACAAGATTTTGCTTTAGCACACTCATCCTTCATTTTGAGATGTGCTATATATTCTTCATTACCTGTACGTTTATAATTCTCGCATGTTTGGCATTAATTGAAAAATACTATGATATTTTTCAATAAACAATTCATATATTTTAACAATCGAGATGCTTGCATTCAAATACATTCTTGTAGAAAACTTTCTGCAATAATGTGCTTCAATAGTTGGGAAACTTTCATCTGGAGTTTTATTTGCAGTTGATGCTTTACCCCTTCCATCTGTTTTAGAAAATGTTCCTAATTCTCCTTTAAATTTGAAAGCGGTTTTTATAATTTCATTTGAAATATTTAGGATGGTAGAAAAATAATCACGGCAAACGCGTATTTTTGATTTATTTTTTAATAAAAAATAAAATCTAGCAGTGTTACGTGCCTGAAGTGTATTTACTAAAAAAGTGTATTTTGTAAAACTATAAAATACAGTAAATGATACAAAATGGTGTATAATACATCTATTTTAAGTTTTTTTAAAAGCCATTAAAAAATATTAGCAAAAATTTTTTAGGTACAGCAAGAAAAACCCAAGTGCCCTTGAATTTTTTTTCCTGAACATAATAATGCGTTTTGGACTTAGGTTATGTTGAAATAACGGAATATGTGCGTAATTTATAAAATTAGAACTTGGAATGTTTTTGCAGATTGAAGAGCACAATTTTTTGAATTTTTCTGTGTTAATAACTCCATTTGACAAAAAAGTGGACTTGAATTGTTCACGCAGAACAACCACGCTATATCTTCATTTAAAATATTTACAATTAACAATGCACTACTAAAATATGGCAAACTAAAAAATCGCTTGATGTAAAGTTATTACTATACAATGAAGCATTTGATAATTTTTGTTATTCAAATCAAAATTAGAAGTTTAAAATCAAGTGATGAAGATTTTAAGACAATATTTGAAATAGAGATGAGAAATAAAATATAATTAATTTCTTTTTTGTATTCTTACATAATAAATTACCAATATCGATCATAACTTATAGATTTGAGTTTACATATCGAATAAAAATATTCTGAATGTGATATTATTGCATAATCGTTAGAAATCTGCTAAATGGATCGGAAAAACGAAAAATACATCACATTCAAATTTACAATAAATCTCTTTTAGTGTGATGAATTTACATACAAAACACATATATACATAATATCTAAATTTATGCAATATCACTGACACAGAATATTTTGGTTGTATTGGCTACAATTGTAGACATAAAATTGCATAGCAAAATTTAGTAGAAATATTTGCAATTCTTAAAAAAGATTTTGAAGACTCTCTGGATTTCCTATTTTTGTACAACTCTACCATGATTTCAATAAATGTACTATATGTAGTATGCGTCGGTAATTTTTTTTTATTTAATTTTACATCCTTCTATTGGTATAAATTTATGAACTACGCATCGATTTATAAGATCATATCTTGTAACTCTTATTTTTTTTTTTCTTTTTTTTACAAAATTAATTTCAGAAATTATCCGTGTCAACGAAATAATGTCTTGATATAAACTAAGAGTATTTGTACAACCGTCACAACTAAGTCTAATTCATATAAATACTAACACAAGATAGTTCCAACTAAAATATGCCATAATAATGAAACATCTACCCAGATAAAAACAGTACTATATTTTTTTAAATTAATTTTGCGAAGTAAAGTTTAATATTGTTCAATTTTATTTTGATTATATCCATATTGAAACGAAATATTATAATTCCACTTACAAATTATAGAAATTAAAAAGTATCAGTCCAAAAAGAATATTAAACGCAGTAGCGTAAAATACTAGAGCAAGAGGTAGACCAAGATCAAGATGGCTAAATAAAATTGAGAATATCTGTTAAAAGATTGGAGTCCCCATCTTTGCAAAAAATAGAGCAGAATGGAGGAAAGTTGTAAACAAGGTTAACACTCCGAACTGTAAAATCAATAGATGATGACAAAGTACTTAATTCTAGAAATAATATTTTTCTCATTTCCAACTAATCACTATCCCCAATTATTAATATTTCATATTTAAAAAAAAGCCAGTAAAAAAAATTCCCGAATTTAAATTTTGAATAAAAAGAATTTCCAAAAATTAATGGTATAATGAAATATCAAATTTGTAGTATTTCAGAAAAAAATGCTAAATGTATATAATAAATAATTTAAGATTTTTTTTTCGTTCGGTCAATTTGATTTTCCAGTAAAGAGTCACACACCCGTTTCTAATAATTTTTTAAATCATTCCAAATGAATTGAATATACAATACGACATTCAAATTACATTACCAAACTAATGTACATATACAGGGAGTGCAAATAAAAGTTGTCGGAAGTGAAAATAAATGGACAAATTTTCTCACAGAGAAATTAGGTTAAAAAAAAATGTTTAAAAATGTTATAAACAGATATTTATATTATATAGGTTGTACCGAGATCACCGAGGCCAAGATTTGGCCCTCGTGTAAATTATAAAGCTCTTTAAGCATCCCTGAATTTGGTGTTTTTTACTAATCCGATATAGAAAGTGAAATTCGTCCCTAATCCATTAAATTTGGTTCCAACTAACTTAATCTCAGTTCCTTTATTGAAAAAAATATCTATACCTAGTTGTACCATTGTAAAAACAAAATCTAGTTTTTCGTTATATTATCAAAATGTCCTAAAACTAAACTCGTCTACGTTAACTCTATCGCATTAGATTTTGATTGTTATATATTAACTGAAACCTGGTTAACTTATGCTATTAATGATTTAGAGTTTTTTGGTTCATCCTTTAATGTGTTCAGAAAGGAGACATATGATCAACTATATCATTATTGCACTTGTTTTCTAATCCCAAACCAGCACAGTCACGAATCTGGTTGAGTGTACCCCTCAGTTTATTAATAATATGGAAAAAGGTTTTCAAACTAATGCCATCATACAAATTTTAGTAAAGCCTTCGATCTTCTTTCACATTGCATCATTCTCTCACAATTAATTAAGATTGGATTTCCACCGTCATTTATGAAATGGATTGAATCTTATTTGGCTAATCGAAAACATACTGTACGATTCAGAGCAGCTACGTCAACATCATTCGAAGCAAATTCAGGAGTTCCTCAAGGAAGCCATCTAGGTTCCCTTCTATTCATAATCTCTATTAATGACGTTGTATCAGTAATAAAAAATAGTGAAGTTCAAATTTATGCTGATGACATGAAAATTTTTAAGAAAATCACATCACTTCGAGACTCAAGTTTACTTCAAAATTATCTCGATAATTTCTTTGCATGGTGCCGTAGCAATAACCTTATGCTTAATACGAATAAATGTGTTGTGATGAGTTATCATAGGCGTACCAGTTTTTTTTTTCAAATATCTATTCACTTAATGGACATATTCTTGAAATAGTTAGGTCAATCAAAGATTTAGGTGTAACTTTCGACGAAAAACTGTCTTTTAAATTCCACTATAACAATATTATTGGTAAGGATAGCTTAATTTTAGATTTTATAATGCGATGATCTAAAGAATTTGATGACCCTTATATAATAGGGATTTAAAATCCCTGTATATATGTCTTGTGAGGCCACAGCTGGAATATGCTAGTCAGGTCTGGTCACTCAAAAGAACTTCATAAGATATGCAATTTGTTACCTTCCTTAGTCTAATCTACTTTTTCTACCTCCACATGAACACAGATTAAATTTGCTACATTTAGCTACATTAAAAACTAGGCGTGAAGTTGCTGATGTTCTTTTCATCATTCAAGTAGTGAAGGGGTATATTACGTCCCCATTTATATTGAATTCTGCCAGAATTTCCAATAACACTCGACTCCGATCACCTAATATTTTCACATTTGTATTTCATAGAACCAACTATGGTATGAATGAGCCTATCCATAGAATGATGGTAATAGGGAACAAATATAAGAACGTGATTGACTTATCACTCTCAAAAGATGTGTTAAGAATCGGCTATACCTCTGTTATTACAACCCTTCTAACTAACCCCTCTCTCCCCATTAGGTAGTTAATTTTTGTAAATTTTTTTTGTTTTTTTTAAATCTTATTTTATTTTATTGTTTTTTAAAATTTTGATTCTGTTAAATTTCAATCTTATATTAAAAGAAAAAAGAAAATAATTATTGTAATTTGTTTGAATTAAACGAAATAAACGAAAAAAAAGAAATATGAATTAATAATGCAAAGTTTCTGAGACAATGAACAAATTTACTTCTTTTCTTCTTCTTTTGTAATGCTATGGCTAAAGATCAGTGAATCTAAAAATTAGTCCCGAATCTTCTCCAATTCTACTCTATACTTCCACCCATCAAGGCTATTATTCCATTCCATATCACAAACAGTTTCCTTAAGCCCCCTTAATTTCATCTACATTCATCAATCTATCCATCTTAAATATTGAATTATATATTAAATTATGATCGATACCTGATTTGACAAAATATTGATTGATTCAACTATATATCAATTTCCTTTTGCTTATAAGCTAATTTACTCTTTCAACTAGCTTATAAGTAAAATCTATTATCTTTTATTCTATCTCATATATATCTATTATCACTTCTATTTATCTTTTATTAATTCCGTCCTTGATAACAAAACAAAAAAAAAATTCAAATATTCTTTTAAATTTTCCCATCTATGTAAATTCATTTAAAATACTCAAAGAGAAAAGCAAAATAAAAAAAATTAAATAATGTAGAATTTTTACAAAGAGAAAGATATGTTACACGTATAGAAGTATAAGCCTACATTATACATATTATAATAATTATTATTAATTTACCAACTCAAGTTTTTTGTTTTATTGCAATTCCAAAAAACTTCAAATAATCCTGTGATGCTGCATAGTCAATTACAAATTTAATAATAATGATGTATTCATTTTCGTTATCATTTTATTAAAATTTCATTACAAATCATTTCATTATATATATATGCAAATAGCTTACATTATATGGGATATACAGCCTACACCTGCTGACAAAAGATAACCGAATGTACATATCCTTTTATTCATCTCTATAGTTCTAAAATTATAAAAACCTTTTGAATCAGGTTAATCTGTGTTTTAAAAATTTGCAATTAAAAAGTTTTGAAAATTAAAATAAAAATAAAAAAAAATAAAGAATATATAATGAATGGAAAGTCTGAATATGGCCATTTTTTTTTTTTTTTTTGGTTTAGTTACAATCACCTACAGTTAAAAAAGTGAATTAAAATCTGGTTGCATACTACCATCTGTTGTACATCAGCAATAATAATAATTAGAGCAAAGCAATTCAATATACCATAAAAATAGACTTTAAAATGATATTACATTTTTGTTTTAGTTGTTGTTGTTGATGATGATGGAGGTGATTGTAGTGATATTGATGATGATTTCTCCTGCTACTACTACAATGTACCATTTTCTGCTATATTGCTTACTTTTACACGATTATAATTAGAAAATTTATTGCCAATTCAAAATCCACAATTCTACGAGTAGGCAAATAATTCAGTTTTATTACTGTACATAACATTATTATACAGTTACATCCTGAACTTTATTATCCTTGCTTTATACCAGTTTAATTATATCTTCATATATTCACTTTGATTATTATTACGATATTTATGGGTATTCTTGCAAGCCTATATAATCATTGACATATCCATTTTATCTATACAGCTTTTTTCGTATATGTTGGGTGTGTATTTTTTTTTATATTTTTTTTTTTGTCTTTTGGAATTCTGACAGTATTTTTGTAAAATTGCAACTTAATTTTTTTGTATAAAATACTCTTAGTACAGATGTATTCCCTTTGGTATTAAATGCAAGTATAATGTAATATAATAAAACATTTTTATTAATTTCATATGCAGGTTGTTTTTTAAATTCAGGAGTGCCGTGCAAAAAAATAACTGAAGATAAAAAAAAATAAATAGTAAAATTTGTTTAATTACTTATTCGAACACACACACGCATTTAATTATATAGAAATTTAATTGGAAAAATATTAATCAAACAGGAACAAATTAATTTAATTTTGAATTTTTATAGTTCCTTAAACAGCTGATGGCAAATATTTAATGTAAATATATGCATGTAGTTAGAATAATAAATATTTTTTTTATATAGTTGTTTAGGTAGAGAATAATTTAGGTGGATGAGTGAATATTAGAAAATTATTAAATTAGAAACGATATAGTAAAATAATATAATAATATAATATAATTAAAAATTGAATTTTGAGGAAATTTAATTTTAAATTTTACTAATCAACTTTATTTAAGTACCTACATCTGAAATTCAAACATTATGATTATTCACAGTGAGAGATTTAATTCATATTTTTTGTTATGATATTTAATTTAGTCTAACCTTCACTTGAGCAGGATTAACGTATGTTAATATTTACTTTTTTAATTTGGAATAAAAACTTCATTATTTGGCCGATCTTAATGAAATCAGAGATCAGTGCCTAATTTTTTGAGTAGATATTGAATATATAAAAAAAAGTTCAGAAAAACGTGTCTATGACCAATTTTTCGGCATTTAAATTTTCTTCGTTGTTGGGCAAGATTAAAATAATATGTTTTAATTTAATTTTATTCATACAAAATGTATAGTATTCTATAAAAATTTTGTAAATATTTCGATAAAAGTTGAAAAATAAGATAAAAGGTTTTGAAATATTTTAAATTGAAATAGAAATATACTAAGATTAATATATTTTAAGACATGAAGTAAATAAAACACCAAAGGTTTTGCGAAAAAAAATTTTGTTTTGAATTCTATTTTTGGTATGTTATAAGAAAGAAAAATTCTGTTACGAAGCTAAATTAAAAATTTATGTCAACCATTGATGTATTGAAAATTGCGACGAATGTTTCACAATCAGTTAAACTTTTTGTTAATGGATATCGGACCTATCGATTTTTGTCGGAAAATATTTTATTGTGAATTGTGAATTTTATTCCACTTTGTGCCATCCTTTCCAATATTGATTTGAATCAACAACGTGATTATTTTCTTCTTGTAGGTACTTTTGATTCATCATCTAGTGATTCAGCCTCAGAATCATGACCATCACTTCCGTCTCAAATGCATCTGATTCTGCATTTTCATTTTTAGAAATACGATAATCTTCATTTTCATCTTTGTCATCATTATCATCACTTTCGACTCTTGAGGGACCAGCAACTGGTTCAAACACTATTTCTTTCGGTGATCCTACATCAGTATGTTCATCATCTAGCACATGTTTCACCAATCTAGAGAAATATGCTTGTTCTTTCTCAAACGATAACCTGTAAAAATAATTTTTTTATATCTTTTGTGTGCATTTTTTTTTTTTAATTTTTTTTTTTTGATTTTTTGTGTTTTTCATAGTAATTTTCAACCTGTAACGGTATTTTTTTTTAAATTTCATATATTTTGAATAGTTTTGCTTGACTGCGAAGGAATTTATTAATATTTACACCAAAATATAGGAAGTTTAAAAAATGGGTTTTTTGAAGAAAAACACTCATTTTTTGTGTTTTTTGCACTTTTACTAAAAATTACAAAATTTACTTACCTACCTACCTGAACGGCACATAAAATTTTAAACCCCAAACCCTTCCATATTATTACAAATATTGAAAATTCAATAAATAACCTTTCCAAAAAATATATATTTTATTTAATTTTTTTTTGTTTCACTGAAATAGACACACTGTTGTTGTCGGAACTACTAATTCTGTTATAAGTACCTTGTAACAAACGGAAGTCCCCAGTAGCACTTCCTTTTTCTAAAATACCGGTATTTCCAAAAAAATATCTTAGAGGATAGATATTCCCAGGTAATAAAAGCAAACATAAAAGTAACAGTAATGCACATACAAAAATAATAATAAAAACATAAAAATCACTTATTTTTGTCAACAAATTCTCCATACAAAATATATGGAAAAACCAAAAATATTAACATAATATGTTATACTTGCCCGCTGACGTATATTTCATTTGCCGCCCAAGCGAAGGTTAAGTAAATTATGATTCATTTAATTTAATTCGTAAAAAGTAATTAGCATAAGCTTTTATATTATAGTTTCTTTAAATATTTTGCTTTGACAACATATATAACTACCAGCAATATTATGTCATCAGTCAATGTTACTGTCATATTTTCTTTTGACTGATATCTCATATTTTTCTAAATTATGTAATTAAGAGACACATAAGCACTTCGGCTTTCGATTCTTCTGCTTTAACATAATATTAAAGCATAAAAATACAACTCATTTCATACCAAACCATTTATATTGTGGGGTTATATCCATTTATAGTATCATGGCATAAATTTTTAATTGAAGTTATAAAATTGTTAAAAATAGTGGAATATTTTCCTTCGAATTTCACTAAATATGGTAATGTATACGCGTATTTCGTTTACTACTTGCAGGCTTCCTTAGTGCAACTTAGTAATTTATGCTCGACTGAGGAAAGAAATCCAAAATCATTTTATATATGTTTACTGTGACATATTAATGGCCAGATTAGAGTCAGATTGGGCAGCAAAAGAACGGTTACCAATACTTTGGAGGAGATTGGCAAATGATATTTTTGCGATAATAATTATATAAATTAATATTAGAACCAACACTAAATACTCTTGATTGACTTCACAGGAATATACACTTCACCGTCAAAGTAGAAGAGAAAATCAATTACCATTCTCAGACTTTTTGTTAACTAGAACAAAAATCTCATATAAAAATATATATATATGAGTCATCCCGAACAACACAAACTACTCCTATCTAAAATATAAGTTGATATGTCGAACCATCTCCCCGAAAGGTTTAGTAAAATAAATTAAGCACATATGGATACTGATCAAAGCCCAAAAGAAGAATTGGGATTTAGTGAATATCGCACTCCCTCAGATTGAACTAAAACACTGGGGTTAGATATAATAGTATATATTAGCATAACTAATGAGTTCAAGACTCTTCTAAGATCAACCAAGAACCCAGATCAGACGGTAAAGTCGAGAATATGAAATAGTAGTAGTTTTTCAAATTTAAATAAGTTGATCTACCTGAAATTTGATTAATAAAAAATTAGTAGTAAAAACACTACTCGTTCTACTTTATGTAGTAAAAATTCCAACATGATACTTGATGTATGAAAATGTAGTTCTACATAAGTTTAAAAAAAAAATTAAATTATGTTGCAATTATTTCAGTACAATATTTTATCAATAAACGGATTTATGTGCACGTAAAGCACTAAATAAAGTTAGCCCAAAAAAACATTTTTCTTACATTAGAAGCTTTCATTTTCAATTTTGTTCAAGCATGCCAATATGTGTTAAATAACTTACGTCTTTTCTCAGCCACCACAATAAGCTGTGTAAATCGAGAGTTATCATAGCATAATCTAAATTTGCATAGCCTTCAATTGTTGATTATTTCGGATGGTTTCAATTACAGTTGAATATCTTAAATTTTCTTACATTTACTGATTCCGATCCAACGGTAATATAATTTTTTAAAGAATAATAAAATATCTAAATTGAATTTTATTTTCAATTAGTTTAATTTTTTTTTTTTGATTTAGTTTAATACGACTCCATTATAATTTGTAAATCTTTGTAATATTAAAAAATAAATTAGAAAGTTTTCAAAATCCATCTCAAAGAATATTTTTGACTTTTATAGACTATAAAACACCTCACGTTTTATAATAATGAAGATTTCTTATTTTCAATAATATTCGAATGAAATTAAATTTTGCTGTAAATATCAAAAAGATAATAAAAAAAAAATTCAATTTTCTTTCACATTTTTAATATTCTTTTTTTTATTATATTATAAATAAAGTTGTCAAACTATACAAGTATATTATTGTTAGATACATATGTATGTAGAATCAGTAAGTACATACATGTTTATAAAATAAATATAAAACAAATATAAATAATCTTCAATTTGTCCAGTATAAAATATTATTGACTTATATTTATTTATTTCATTTTAGAAAACTTTGACATATTCACCATTTGTTTCAATATTTTCTCAGAAAACTCTTGAGATTTATATTTAGTCTTTAGAATATACTATTGAATATAAAATGCATACTTCTATACATAAGTATACGTACATTTTTTTTATAAACATAATCTCTTTGAATCAAACTTTATGTGCATACATAAAACCAAATCCATCCCATTCCCATTTTTTTGTCTTCAATACCAAATAAAGCAATCAGACCAATACAAACCACCAAAAGCAATTCAAATTTACGAATTGTAACCAAAAAGTAAATAAAAACCGGAAAAAAAATAATGTAGAAAACTACAATCTAAAGTACTACATAAATACATTTAAATATATTCCAGATGTAAAATTTCCATGAGCTTTGATCAATATTTAATTTTCCATTTAACACGGAACATGAAATGATTCTAAAAAATTCTACCCATAAATATGCAGAAAATTGCAACGAAAAAAAGATTTACATTTTCACCATCAAAAGTAATTTTTTTCATTTTTTAATATTTTTTTTTTCTTTTCTTATTTTTTCATTTGCAAATTCTTACAGTACAAATTTTATTACTATTCTATTTTTTTTTTTTTGGATAGATTTACAATCTGTTCCAAAAATTTATTACAGAAATTCATATTGACCTAGTTTGTATTTAATATATAGACGGGAGATTTGCCAACAACATAGTTAAGCTCTCCAATTATGAATATTTTACATAGCATTATATACCATACATCATTTTCTCTATTGTGCGCTCACATTTTTTCTTTATGACATAACATTATTGCAATGATGCAATAAAAGCTTCAAATTTCAGATAGTCAACTAGACTAGACTATACAACATCATCAAACATATCTAGCCTATGCTTAACCTGAAACGCTTCTTTAACCTACTATCATTGAAAATATAGCCCTATGGTGAGGGTCAATCTCCCTATGGTGGTATTATCTTATTGGCAAACATGCCAGAAGACTTGTATTCCCCTAAAACGACTTTTGCACATCGTGTGGAGTGGAGGAAAAATATGAAACTATTCAACACCTACTCTATACTTGCCTTAGTTTTTATCAAAAAATGAAATACTATCTAGCAGCCTATTTCTGGACTCGCTGGATGACCTTGAAGTTACTAAAATTAAATACCTACCGCTTATCGGTAATATTTTACCGCTTTGTATGCCAGAAAATGTCCTGTGATATCATAATGGACCTTACTGGTCTGAGTGTATCGGCATACTGTCGGCAGCCACTAGTATACCTACCTACCTTCCTATAATAAAGGAGTTGAAGTCAGTTTGTTATGATCGCAATTATTTTTCTTTAGATTGAGAGCCAACTAACAAGAGATTTAAGTTGAAAACAAAAACGTAAAACTTTTTTTTATAAATTCATAAACAAAGCATTTGGTTTGATGGGGAATATTTCTCCCGTGTTGCTACAGGTTGGGCCAAGTGATATATTCTAGATATACGCAACCTATATTAGAAAAAAAAGAAAATATTAGTGTAATATTATAAAGTATTACGACGACGTAAAATATAACAATGTTATTAATATATTTCTTGAATTTATTTATTTATTTATTTTAACAGTTGATCCTACAGATAAATCAGTAGGCCAACTTTCGAAATGTGGGACTTTTTATTACATTATATTAATTATTTGGTATATATTATTGTATATTATATATTTATATTACTTTTTTTATTAGTTATATTAATATCTTTATTAATTATTAAATTATATTTGAACCGATGTGGTTGTATTGAAAATTACATTTTCAGTAATTTTCACCATTTGAAAAAATGTTCGGTTCTCACATTACTACACTCAAGTGCTTTACCACTCGGCTACCGAGGCCAAATGTTAAAATGGGAATTTGTATAAATAATTTTGTGACAGACTGTACATCTTTTATATTCTTTTTTTTTTATTTCAAATGAAGTTTGCAGATTGTAGTAAAAATAAAATTTATCCGTAAGATTTTCTACAGTTCTATTCTACTTTTGCTAACACTACACAAACTACAAACATGCATTAAGTTCTAGCAAAGATACGACCTGAAAAAAAAATTTATCCATTTTCATTTTTGGTTTTCTTCTTATGGTTTTATTTTTTAAACTTACTTTTATACTTGGTGTTAAAGACAATCGCGAACATTTTATACAAGAAAAAAAAAAAAGAATTTCATCTAAGGTGATAAAAGCAGAATCACGTAATATCACTTATTTACTGTTGGTATGATTGTGAATTTTCAAATGAAATTCAACTATGAAAATGGAAAATTATAAAAAATAAAAAAAAAAAAATAAGAAGCAAAATATAGCAATTTGTTATAGTTTTGATTTTGTTCATATAATGTATAGTTTCCATTTTTAATGGATTTTGGGTAGGTTTTGATTTTAAAATTATATATTTTATTCCATAAATGGAGAAAGAAAGAAACATAAAAATAAGTTAGATAAAGAAAAACAATGGAATTAAACTTTGGTTTTAAAATAAAGTAAGATAATATTTAATTAATAAATTTATTGAAATTGAAATTTTCAATACAACCTCACTGAGACAAAAATCTTGTTGTAATTAGAAAATCTATCGATATCAAATAAAATCAATAAAATATTATATTTAAACTAAAAGTCTAAAATCAACATGAACCAATTATTATCAAAATTTAATTAAACTTATTCTTCTGCAAATGAATGCAAAATGTAAGTTATAAGTTAAGAGAGACAACAAAAAGCATTGTTTGGCATAATTTTGGTATACGTTTATTAAATATTTCACTTTTACTTAAACTTTAAGCTATGTCAATAAATTATGTTTTTTAATATAAATTAAATTATGTCATTTTGATGTTATAAATCGTTCGTTATTACTGTTTTTTCACAGAGGTTTATTCGCTCAAATTACATACTAAAGCCTAGCTGGGCGTTTTTGTCAATCTTATCTGAAATTAGACTGAATACAGTACTTCCAAGATATCTAATTTTAGCATATCGATTTCTTATTTCATTCCCCTCTTAAATATACTTTGTGCCAACCTGTCGTATGCATATTATGGTATACCAACAATTTTAAATTTAAACTCATGATGACCGTCAAAAACCTGGTGAAGTTTAAAAGCAAGTCTCAAGTCTATTTCATTATTCCCAATAATTACCAATATTTAAAAGATAATTGTATCGCATTAAAAAAATAATTAGATTTATATTTTAAAAATTATGTTCAGCATCTGAGAAAAGATATATTACAAATTCAAGTATGAATATAAATCAATTTTTGAGCTTCGCTTTTTATTTTTATCTTAGATAGAATTACCTTTTCGTACCTGCAAATTTATACTACAATATTTTACTGCAATGTTTTTTGAGCATTGCGGGGGATTCTGAGATACATATTGTATCGGCGTAGGACCTAATAACCATATCACAAGGATAGCTGGAACTCTTATTTTTACAAAAATATATACGCTTAGTGACGCATCTTATCCTTTAAGGACGAAAAGGACATTTGAAAGTATCCTTGTTAGTTTGATGTATTTGTATACAAACCGTTATATCTGTTGATATATTAGATATAAACATATTCAGTTATATATTCTAGAAATACAACGCTCAGAAGTACATTTTAACATTCGCTTAATGATTATTGGTCCTGCCGTTATGGAGATATCCTAGTTCAAAGTAAAAGATTCTTGAATAAAAAAACAGTCTGTATAACCTTTCTTTAAACACCAAATATATCAAAAATTTTACCATAAAACCTTCCCAATATTTATGTACTGTTGGAAAGGTATTGTTTTTTTTATATAACTCATTCATTCATACATACTTTATGTCTACGTCGAATAGTTTAGAAGATATAAGTAAAAAATTGTTTTTTTTTATCCCTTCTTGTATATAAAACTAGGAATGTGCCTTTTATGAAATATAAAAAAAAAATATTGCTACAATATGAGTGTACATCATCTAACTGTAGCGCGCTGCTACCTCCACCCAAACAATTGAGCATTTCCGAAACAAAATTGTGAATTCCGAAACAAGGCTGCAATAAATGCTGTGTGATTTATCCCAAATATTATAATTCAAAATTATCTAACAAACCTGCAGTGCATAGTGAAAAACAATGAAGTATACTAGAAAATACAATAAAAGATTAATAAAACGCAACTCAAATACAGAAACTTACACATTCATGAGTACACCAAATATTAAAAGACTCAGAAGGAGACAGAAGGGTTTCAGGAGATAGCATTAACTAGAATTACGATTCAAATTTAATTTAAATGTTATGGTACTGTTATTAAAATTGATTTTATAATGTAGTTTACCACTGAATAACATTCTTCAGGCTATTCAAAAAAAATTATAAATAAATTATTATTGTACAACAAATAACAAAGAAAGTAAAAACAAAATTTTCAAAGTTGCAAAACTTCAATCTACATTTTTACACTTACTAACTTATAACAAATCACATCATATAACAAAATATCAAACTAAAAACTAACATAAAACCATATTAATCTTTCAATGTTTTACAAAATTTATTAAAAAAAAAAGAAAAATAAAACCTTTTCTAGACACTTCATATCCTTAATATTGTTCACATTAATCCGATAATTAAGTAAGATTTTTCTATTTATAATGTCATGAAAAGTTCACCTTTTTTAACACGATTGTTCAAGACTACACAGTACGATTGTCAACGATGGTGTAAATGACTATTTTGTATTATATACTAATTTACTATTAGTATATAATAATAATAATGGTATAACATAATAGTTATATATTATTATTATTCAAGATTATTAAATAATAATTATTATTATGAAACTTTTCGTGAATGGTGGTAGTTAGTTAGAGGATTGGCGGTAAGAAAAAAAAAATTAAAAACAAATCCTTTACAAATTTTTTGTTAAAAATTAAGTTTATACAAAACTCAAGGATCATAGAATATCATTAAATTTCGTTTTTCTTCATTAAGAACAGAAATTGTTGACATTGAGAAAAGGTTTTCCTATCTTAAAAAGATATCTGAAAAAGAAGAGAGTATCATATTAACCAAAAAAACAAAAAATAACCTAAAAATAAAGGATAATTAACGTAATTTTTAATCCTATGTTCTTATTTTTATGTTTTCTTTTTTAAAAAAAAATATTTTAGCTAAAATAAAGTTAGCGACATTGATTTACATACAAAATGGTGGTGGGATTATAAATGTTGCGGCTATAAAATGATACGAATAAAAAGGATATAATTATTAGAATTTTTGGTCTAGTTATCTTTTTCATTGTTGTTGTTGTTGTTGTTTTTTGGTAAAAAAAAATTTAACTAAAGATAAAAGAAGGTTTAAAATAAAGGATAACATTTTGTTTTCTTTAATTTTGAGAACCTAAAAATTAATTTTATAATGAAATTTTGGCGTTATGTTTTAAAATTGTAAAAAAAACAGATGAAATGATGGAACTTTAGACCGAAAAAATAGTCTACAAAAAAGGTTAATTCTGGTTAGTCATATCTTTCAATAAACAAACATTTAGGTTTTTAAACTGACACTCCCTTCAGATTCTTAAAGAAAATTGATATATTGAGAAAGTGTTAAAAGTAATTTTAATTTTAATTTTTCCTCTTAAATTCCTCTGAACAAAAAAAAAACAAAATTTCCAGGTTAAATGAAACTAAATTGTATATAATAAACTAGTTTTTTCGATTTTATACAAATCATATATCTCAAGACTACTATTAAAAATCAAAATATAAAATAGAATTGGAATTCTTGTGAATGCAAATTATATTTTATTTTTCTTTCGATTGTTCTACAGTCTAAAATCATGCTTTGACCACATTTATTCTCCAAATTTCGCTTTACATTTATTTATTGCAACCATGCTATATGAATTGTTATTTTTGGTATTAGCATTTTTACAGCATCAAACTTCCTCAATCTAGATTGTCCGATATAATGTATTTTTCAGTAAATAATCTTTTTCGAATTATGTGATAAAAAATTATCTCCCAATATTCCTCATATCGACTCTTGTTTAGTCTAATATACATTTCCAGTATATTTTTCAATCGGACTATTATTTATTTTTTAGAAATTAGTGTTAACGAATGCGTTCTAAATCCTCCGCCCATCTAAGTCAGTTTAGTATAATAGACATTGACAGCATTAGTGCTGGTATATTTCATGCAGTTTCATGCGTACCTTATTTTAAATTTTTATCTTCACAAATCTAACAATAGTTAGGTACACCTTAGTATTTGACTTTCAAATTTAATGAATTTTTACTTGTTAATGGTTGCTTGCTTGACGGTCCATTTTCGCTACAATCAATGAAAATTGGGTTAAAATTGTGTACATATTATGCTTCCAACTTATTTGCACGCATCTTGATTTTGATATTTTTATGCTTGTTAAGGAAGCTATTTTATTTCTGGTACAATTGAATTATTATATGATAGTATCTAGTAAGTGTTTTATTGATCAAGGTAGAATCGAAGTAATTTAAATTATTTATCAATTCTACTTTGTGAATGAATACATATTATAAGATTGCATTCAATTAATGAGTTTCAGATTCGGGTTTGTAAAACTGTTTTACAGTTTTTCATCACACACCGTGCGCAATGTTTTCTATAGTTCCTGGTAAAACTGTTAAGATGTTTCAACTCATGAAATAACAACGAAATAAAAACAAAATCTCTATTTCATTTTAGATGATTTATTTTAATAGGGATATATTTATTAATAATATAATACCAGTCGGAGATCATTTCTATCTTTAGAAAATAAAATAATAATTCTAAAAACTATTTTTTTCCCAATTTTAACATATGGAGCGCCAATCTGGGCCACTTGCGCTAAAACACATAGAAATAAATTACAAATTTCACAAAACAAAATACTAAAGCTAATGATGAACTTACCATTTTATTTTTCAACGAAAAAGTTGCACGATAAGACCAATGTGAATATGGTTGACGAAAATATTAATATTATAAAAGAGAAATTTAATAATAAATTGCAATATTCAAACAATATTATGATACAAAACTTGTATGTAAATTTGTAAATACATATAGATAATAAATTAAAATAAATATATATCTTAGTAGTAGTTAGGTTAGTTATGTTTTTAGTTTTAAGTTTAATTAAATGTAAGTTTTATCTAAAAAAAAAAAAAAAAAAAAAAAAAAAAAAAAAAAAAAAAAAAAATTATTTGGATAAGGTTTTTACTATCCTGTTTTCCCTTAAAAATTTAATATTAATATGAGAATGTACCATTTATTTAAAATTTAAAATGTTTCAGCTGTAAAGAGAATATCTCTAAACTCTGTAAAAATCTGTGTATTTAAAAAAAAAAAAAATGTATATTTAAGGAAATAAATGAAATTGAATTGAATAATACCAGTGAAATACCCGTTATATATAGTGAAAAATCAAAATTGGAGCATTCTAGGTTGAACTACATTATAAATTATAAAAATCAAAAATTCCCCTATCAACAATATTTTAGTATGTAATACTTTAGTTAAATTAGTAGATTAGCAGACAGACTATATAATTGGATTGATATTTTTTTTTTCTCCTATTACTCCGCGTGGTAGCATAGGGCTTCGATAGTGAACCTCCATTCCTCTCTGTTGAGTACTACTTCCTTAATATCGTCCCAGGTATAATTGTTGACTGTTAATTCTTGATCGATTGTGCGTCTCCATGTGTTGTATGGTCTGCCGGGTCTCCTTTGTCCTTGTGGATTCCACTCTAGAGCTCTTCTTGCTATATCACTTTCTGATTTCCTTAGTGTATGACCTATCCATTTCCATTTTTTCCTATTTATCTGTCTGTTGATAGGTTCTTCTCCAGTTATCATCCATAAATTCTCGTTGCTAATTCTTGCCGGCCAGAATATTCTGCACATAATTCTCAAGCACTTGTTGATGAATACTTGTAGCTTCTGTTTGATTCTGACCGAAGTGAGCCATGTTTCACTGCCATATATAAATGTTGACTTAACACATGCTCTGAATATTGTTAGCTTTGTTGTACTATATTTTGTATAACTATTGTTTGTCTTCATTGCTTTGGTTTTCTCAATATTTAATTCCAGTCCCGATTTCTTTGCTTCTTCCTGTAATCTGTTGACTTTGTTCTGTAGGTCCCTTTGATTTTTTGATATGAGGCATACATCATCTGCGTAATCTAAGTCTTCTAAGTTTCCGAAGAGATCCCATTCTATTCCGTTTATTCCAGTGCAAACTTCTCTTAGAATGTCGTCTAGTATTGTGTTGAAGAGAAGTGGAAATAGTGGACATCCTTGTCTGACTCCTATATTGGTGTAGAATGGATCACTGATCTTACCTCTGTGTTGAACTGTTATCTCTGCATCTTCATACATCGCTTTGATGATGTTGATGATTTTTTCAGGAACTCCCTTCTTTGTTAGTGTTCTCCATATTGCGCATCTCTTGACTGTGTCGAATGCTTTATTAAAATCTATGAATAGTAGATATAGTGGGGCATTCCATTCTACTGATTGTTCAACTATGACCCGTAAAGTATTTTCCTGGTCTACACAGCTTCGCTTTGGTCTGAAACCTGCCTGCTCTTTCCGTAGTATTGGTTCTAGTACTGCTTCTAATCTTTTCTTTATATTTGATATATAATAATTGCTCTTATCTTATGAATAGTATTTAGAACCGTGATTCCTCTCCAGTTGCTGCAATTTGCCAAGTCTCCTTTCTTAGGTATCTTGACAATCATTCCTTTCTTCCATGATGGTGGTATATTCTCCTCTATCCATGCTTTCCTGATGTGGGGTTCAATTGTTTTTGCGAATAAGTCAGGGTCCAGTTTGGCTATTTCTGCTGGAATTCCATCTTCACCTGTTGCTTTGTTGTGCTTCAGGATATTGATTGTATCTTTGATTTCTTCTATATTTGGAGCTTGAGTAGATATTGGCAGTCCCTCAGTTGGGTAGATATTTGCATTATGTCTGCTTCATTATTTGTACTTTTTTCGTTGCTCAGTTCTTGGAAATGTTCTCTCCATCTCTTTAATTGATCTCTAAGTTTGTGATGAGCGCACCATTTTTATCTTTAATTGGTTTGTTTTGTTGTTCCGACTGGTTTGTTAAGTTCTTGATTATGCGATGCAATTCTCTCAGGTTATGTTGCTGTGCTGCTTTTTCTGCTTCTCCGGCTAAATTTTGTAGAAATTTCCTTTTATCTCTTCTTGCTGCTCTTTTTACTGTTTTCGCTATTTCTTCATATTCTCTTCTTGATGCCATCCTGTTGTTTATCATTTTCTTCATTTCACCTCTTCTTTTAATCAAGGCCCATGTGTTATCGGTTATCCAGATTTTTCTTTGTGGTTGTGAAATTCCAAGATTTTGTTCGCTTGTTTGGTTGTAAATTTCCAGAATCTCTTCCCAAGTGTATTCTCTATTATTTCTAATATTTTCTCGTAACGCCGTAACTATGTCAGCTCTCACTTGCGGATTTTTTAAGTTGTTTATATTTATTTTCTTCTTTCTATTTCTTCTGCCTCTTCCTTGTTGGCTTAGTTTCATTCTGAAGTCCCCAGTTAGTAAGTCATGATCGCTGTGTATATCTGCTCCCCTTCTATTTCTCACATCTAACATTGATTGTTTCCATTTCTTGCTGATGCATATGTGATCTATCTGATTTCTTGAGATCCCGTTTGGTGTTGTCCATGTGTATTTGTGGATATCTTTGTGTGGAAATAGACTTCCTCCGATTGCTAGGTCGAAAGTCTGACACAACTCTATCAATCTTTCCCCGTTGTTGTTTCTTTCTCTTCCTAACCCGTGTTTGGCCATTATCTCCTCAAGTCCATTGTTGTTAGATCCTATTTTCGCATTCCAGTCACCCATTAATATTATGATATCTCCCCTATTTATGAGTGCTAGCGTTGTTTCTATTTGTTCGTAGAAGTCATCCTTAATATGGTCTTCAGCGACATCTGTTGGTGCATAGCATTGAATTATTGTTACATGTCTTGTCATATTTCGAAATCGCCCTATAACAATTCTATCCGAGACTGCCTTCCAAGAAACCAATGTTTGTCTCAATTTCTTTGATATTAGTATTCCGACTCCACTTTCACCCCCTGTTTCCCTTCCACTGTAAATTACCATGTTTCCATTCTCCGTGTTGATTTCTCCGGTGTTGTTCCATCGCATTTCACTTATACCTAGGATGTCTATTGTGTAAGTAGCCATTTGAGCTTCCAATCGCCACCAACCAGGTTCGAACCGGGTACCCTCGGTCATGGATCCTGTTACATAACCACTGCGCCACCGAGGGTATAATTGAAATATTTAATCAACTAATATTTCATTAAAAACTATATTTCTAACAGTTATTTTCTCTTCGGTTACAATTTTCAAATGATTTCTATTCCCAGTGCGCGACATATAGCTGTCATATAGTTGTCCATGTGAAAAACCTGGTGCATCAAGTAAACCTTATTGAGAGTTTGACCTTGCGCTTTGTTGATGGTCATTGCAAAGACAGTTTGGACGGTAAAATGACGTCTTACTGTTTATTTTTTTTTAGAAATTAGGAAAATCAAAAAATAAAAACTACAATTAAATTTTAAAATATAAAAGACTACAATATCAAATATCAATAGTTAGATATAGGATATATTCATATATTACATAGGTACATTTATTATTTATCTATACTGTTTATTTTTTTTTTTTAAATAAAAAACACTAAAATATTAGAAATAAAGTAAACTAATATATCCATTGTTTTTTATTTACAAATAAAAAACCGCTAAAATTAGGTACTCACGATTAGATACCGTTTGGACATCAAGATTTAGTTTGTACTATTGAAAGTTTGACTGTCCTGTACACGTTGTTCCACAAATTTTGACATCCGCCTTTGTTTAATGAAAAAAATAGAATATTATCCTATTTTTATCAAACATTTTTGAAACAAAAAATGCTGGAAACTAATTTTTTCCTTTAAATCGAAATCGACTCTTGTCATTTGTTGAATTTTTTGTTTAATATTTGTTGTTATTGATTGTTATAAATAATAGTGTTGATAGTAACAATTAGTAGATAATAAACTACCTACATTTATTAGATTTTTTCAACTTTTTCTTAATTGTATTTTTACATTTTTTTTTCTTGTTTTTGATAATCAGATTTGTTTTTAGTGATATGTTTAGATTTATGGAATAAAAGTCGAGTTTCCTTTCACTAATCATTTGTATTTATTTTGCAAATATCGATATTTCGGAAGCAACTTACTTCCTTCATCAGTGCTTTGCGACTACGGCTACGGCAAGGTCGCAAAGCACTGATGAAGGAAGTAAGTTGCTTCCGAAATATCGATTTTTTTTTCATTTTGTTATATTTCTTATTTTATTTGTTTTCTATATTTAAAATCAATGTTTTTATTTGAGCCAAACAAACCTTAAATAAATAAATAACTAACTTTTATCAAATAAAATCTTATGTGTAAACGTTGCTCTAAATGCTAACACTTATGCCAACACTTATGTAGTTGATTATATAAATTGATTAAAGTTTTTTTGATTATTTTTCATAAAAAAATACATAATAACTTACGCTAATCAATGTATTCTAAAAATGATTTTAAAATATATTTCTCAAGTATGTATATAGGAATGTATTCAATAGCTTTGAAATTATTATTCTAAATATTTTTAATCCATTTTGTTTTAGAAGGGGAGGGAGGAAACAAAAAGAATTACGTGCTTATTCGACATTTATTTGTTTTTTTGTTGTTATTTTTTCTTTTCTCTTTCATTTGTGTTAAAGAAATGTATGAATGTATCCATAAAACAAAAACAATTTCTCTTTAAGAAAAACAATTCTCAGTAGATTGAAATAAAAAGGGGAAAGATTATGTACATAAATTATTATATAATGTAAAGCCGCACACGCATCTACTATCAAAGGATATCCATTAATAAGAAAATGCACTGGAATAAAATTTTATAATTTGTCAATTTTTGGTTACCATTCTAGTCAATTTCCAAAATTGTAAGAAATAGATAGTAGTAAGAATTTAATTTGTGAGAGAGAGATAAAAATTCAAAACACAAAGTGGGAAAAAATTATCGAGCGACTTTTTTTGTCTCAAATATTGTTGTATTTATACTTAATTATCAAAATTTAAGGATGTGTTACACTTAAAATTGCATAGCAATAAAAAACATTATTTATTCAAATTTGAAATATTCACATTAATAATATTCCAAATTTCTTTCCTATTTATAAATTTTAATATTATAAATAATTAATAAATTATCCTTGATTATGAAATGGCAAAATTTAATTTTGAAGGAAATAAAAATGCATCGAGTCATTCATAAAAAAAACGATTGGTTCTTGGCATTCTTTTTAACTACCTGGCTCAATACCTGAAAAAATTTATATATTGAAAATACATCAATTATAATCTGTTTGAAATAAAAAAAAACATGTAACTTCCTTTATAAGACAATAAAAGAAAATAATATGATGTTTAAGAAATAAGATATGTTTTTGAAACCAATATTATGTTATGTAGGTACCTGTAAAAAATCAATCACTCAAAATTTCCTTACTCTCATACCCTAATAAATTTAATACGTTAATTTTTAAAAAATTTCGAACACAAAATTTCAGATGACCATACGCATGAAAAATCTCTTTTCCCGTGGTCTGGGCTATTTAAAATTTCATTGCAACTTTCTCACAACTTATTACATAAGAAAAACAATAGTTTTTTGCTTCTTTAACTAATGGAGTTTTTTTGTAAATGGAATCTTGATTTCCCCAGTGCATATCTTCTTATTAAAGAATATTCTTTTTTACTATGATGTATTAAGAAGAAAAACAACAAAAGAAAATAACAAAAAATGTATACAATATACATATTCCGTTTCATTTAAATCAATTTGAGTAAAGTTTGATTTTTTTTCTCCTATATTAAAGGCATTCTTGATGAGGTGTAAGAAAGAAAGAAAAAAAATTCCTTCAATTTGATTGCAAATAAATTCACTTCTTAATTTATGTTAAAAACAAAATGTATGCATGAAACAGAAACAATATTTCTCTTCCAAACAAAAAATTATAACGGTACATGCTGACACTGGCGAAGAATTATATATAGAAGATAATAGAATTTGATATGTAATATAATAGAATAATTCATGCTATTCATGCATAGAGTTCATTTTAACATTGTAGCAATTTTGTTTCACATCAAAACAAAAAAAGTATGTCAAACCTAATCGATTAAAAACTAACTAATTTAATATTCTAATAGTTTTGGATATATGTGACATATGGCAGAAACATACTTGTACAATTTTTACGATCTAAATGCCAAAACGTTTTTTTCTTTGTAACCATATTTTCCTCTGTGATCCTGCTTCAGTTATTGCTATCATCTACGTAGTTTATTTCGGATCTTATCTTTTATTTCAATATGATTTATTCGTTGTCACAAAATGCTATAGTAGGTCAATTCACAAAATACGATAAGAACAAAACGGTCAATACTAACCGTCTGCAATCTCTCTGTAATATTTTTGGCCACTTCCCAAATTCCTTGATTATCTTATATAAAATATTTTATCTTCAATAATTTTTCTGTAATAAGTTAAATATCTGACATAAATAATATGAAATCTCTCCAACACAATGAAAACTGTAGTAGAATGCAATAGTTTATATATCTGAAAACAACTGCAAAATTTTAATTTTTAAAATAATCAAATTTATATTTATGATTTTTAACATTGAATATTTGTAACAATAGCAGTATAATCAGTGTGGCATAAAATTTATGCAAATTTAGAAAAAAATTCTGCCAAAAATTAATAAAAATTCAGAAAAATAAAAATAATTAAATTTTAATTAGTTTAATGTGTATTCATCTAGAAATCCAATTAATTTTACTTTTAAATTTATTAAATATTAAATCTACATAATTTTAATTTTATTTAATTTTTTGTTTTTTTTCTAGGTAAGTTCCTCAAAGAAAGTTTCTTAAAAATTCAAATCAAAGTAAGAATTAAAAAAAAAATTATTGTTTTATTTAATTTGAAACTTGTTTTAATCTTAGTGAAATTTTTTAAATTAATTATATTTTTTGTTGATTTTTATTTCAAGTTAAACTGTATAATTTAGTAAAAAATAACAATTAAACATAAAAATTTCTTTTTAATTTGAACCACGTACTTGCTTACTAAAATGGTACAATGAGACTTATGAGTTTTTAGCAAACTGAAGAAAATTTAAAATAAAAAGAAATGAATTAGAAAATTGGGTATGACTCCTCCTCTTTTTCTTATTGACTTCGTCTTCCTCTTCTTTTTTTTACGTTGAGTTTAAGACCAGCGTTCACCTAAATATAGTTTCTTGTATTCAAACATTCACCTTTCATATTATCTATTGATTGATGATCTTTCTGTTTGGAGTTCGTTCTCTGAACGTCCTCATACTGTAAGTTTTACCCTATTCGATACACAAGATCTATACAATATTTTCCTCTAAATTTAAACATTTCTTACAATATCCTTTGTATTATATACATTTCTCACCTTTTCTCTCATATTCCGATTTAGAAAAAGCATTCAATTCGGTATGGTTGGATGGGTTAATATATAAATTGTTGTATAAATACAACTTTCCGTTCCAGTTAACTGCCATTATACAAAGCATGCTATATAAAACCAAATTTGTAATTCAGGCTGAACATAATACAATAAATAATACATTTTCTATTGAAAACGGGTTGCTACAGAGTACTGTTAATGCCCCGATACTATTTTCGATTTATATAGCAGACTTATTAAATTTATTAAACAATGTAAAAGGTAATTCGCTAGCTTTCGCTGATGATATAATAGTGTACTACGATAATAGTACATTAAGTACCATACAATATAAAGTGCAACAAATGTTTAATACTATTTTGGACTAGTGTAAGTTATGAATGGATATTAATCGCCAAATAACTTACCTCTAGCTAACAAAAAAGTCGTTAAATATCTCGGAGTTCTTCTACATCGCAACTTGAATTACTCGGAGCATGTAAAATATACAGTTTCCAAAGGTAACAAATCCTTCATGACAACAAAAAAAACTTTTTTACAACAAAAACAAGTAATAGGTGTTGGTATAATATCAGCGCAAGTTTAATGGAAAAAATCCGCAAGTTTGAAAGAAAGTGCATAAGAGTTTGTATTAATAAAAACCGCAAGGCCGAATCCGATTACAAACATTTTTATTCAAGCAAATATTTGTACAAGGAATCAAACATTAATAGAATCGACAGTTTTATGATAAATCTCGTTTGAAAACATTATGTAAGAGCAAAAAAAAAATACTCCAAAAAACGGTTTAATATCTCATATATTTTACCACAATGACGAGTACATAAAAAAAACTTTGCGCACAGCACAGGATTTATAGCCCCTGAGCATTTTATATTTCATGATCAAAATGGTTTTATCCAAAACCAAAATAGTAGACATGTAAAGGGATAGAATATGAACTGGACAACAGTAACGGAGATAATTTTCAATTTTATATGTCCATAGCAGACAGAGAGAAAAACATTAAAAGAGCATATTGGTGGTTAGAAAGCACCATTCAATTAGTAATAGGTATTAAACATATACATACATTCTACGTTTAAGAATTAGTTTAATAATTATTAGTTTACGTTAGGTTAGCTATAGGTATAGGTTAGGTTTTATTTAAAATAACAAAAAATAATATTGATTTTTTCAGCCTTATTTTCACAATACATCTGAGAAAAAGAAAGTAGTATGTAAGCATACAATAATAATTATGAATGTACAAAAAACAAATTATTAAGCAATTAGAATTAACATAAAAATTTAAAATTAATTTAAATGTTAATAGTAGCTAGTTCCATTAAAGCCGTTTTTCTTTAACTTTTTATAGGCTAAGATAGTTTTAAGTTTGTATATTAAAAAAACATAATAAAAGTTTAAATTAAAATTATTAAATCTGTAAATAGGTGATTAAGACCTATTATTGTGAAGATAATATTCATTTTTGTTGTTCCTACAATTTGTTTCTATTATATATTTTAGTATTGAATTCTTATATAACCGTCGTATTATGGTCGTATTAATACCTAACTTGAGAATTTGGATTACAGATTGCAAATTTAGTAATAATAAATCTTGATATTATTCTTCGGTTAGTAGACCAGAATGATCTTAAAATGCAAATTAATAAATCAAAACCGTTTATATACAAGTTTAAAGTCACTCAAATCAATCAAAAATTTAAAAGAAAATAATTGGAAATTCTTGTTGAACATGTGATAATAAGATTCGTAAACAATATTATTAAAAGTATAATAGCAGAAAAATTAAAATTTACCTAGAAACCTTCTATCTACACTGTAAAAAGTTTTTATTGAATTTTACTACGATAAACGTTGGCACAAAATTTGCCAACGATAACCGTAGTAATATTCCCTTAGTATGTGAATCTACAACACGTATATTAGGTAAGGGTAGAATAGCAAAAGGTAGACTAATACATTAATAAAATGTAAAAGTACATAGCTAACGGACACATTGTACAGGTCTGTACTCGTACTGTACAATTACAGTGCTGGAATATAAAAATACCTGTAGAAGTAATTTTGATGGAAAACAGTGGAAAAGTACTATGCATATATATGATGACGTAAAGAAATAGATTTATTTTTAATAAAATTATTTTATTTCAACAAAAAATAACAAAATTATGCGTTGTTGTATTTATCAATTACAAAAAACAAAACAAAAACTGAAAAATTCAAACTGTTAGCAGTATCTAACTTAAATTTTCAAAAACTAATCTTATTTATTAAAAGTTTTATAAATTAATAAAATTATTTTAATAAATAAAATAAAACACTTGTTAATATTTCACTGATTAAGAAAATATAAATAAATTTTCTTAAATATATTTTATTTTAATTTAATATTTTAATAATAAAAAAGGAAAAATATGAGCCCATATTTTTCATATTTTTATTTCATATTTTTATTAAAATATTAAATTAAAATAAAATATATTAGAAAATTTGTTTAAAAATTAAAAGTGTTTTATTTTATTTATTAAAATAATTTTATTAATTTATAAAAACAATGTTTCACCAAGTGCCTAACAAAAAATCTTTAGATTTTTTAATGAAAAATGTTTAATATTAATTTTTAAAAATTTAATAATATTGAATATAGATTAAACATTATGTATATCTTTTATAAAAATAAAAATAAAATGTATGCAAACTTTACATAACTATAAATCAGCTATATAAAAAAACTTAATAAGTTCTAAAAATTTACATTATTGTCATTATTATAAATAAAAAAAAAATTATTTATTATTTTGATTGATGTTTATTAAAAGAATTTTGACTTATTCCCTAATGTCTTTTTTTGAGGTCCACCGAAGGTGTTAGGTACACCAAGCAAATTCTGTAAGGTTCGTAACGTTAAACTTATTTCTTTTGGATAAACTAAGGTAGGTAGGTAGGTAGTAGTGGCTGCCGACAGTACATCGACACACTTAGACCGGTGAGGTCCATTGTGATACCACGGGAACTTTCCTCGCATAGTACCCTACTCGTACCAATTTGAGCTTTTAACGAAGCGGCGGAGGTTTTTGATACCAGTGTTTTCAAGATCACCCAGCGAGTCCAGAAAGAAGGCTCCTAAATGGGTTTTCCTTTTATGGTAGAAACCAGGGCAGAAACAGAGTAGATGTTGGACAGTTTCATCCTCCTCCACCTCTCTATAAGTTCTGCAAAAGTCGTTTGAGGGGAGTCCCAGGATTCTGGCATGTTTACCAATCAGACAATGACCCTTAATGACCCCTACCATAGTGCTAATGTCACACCTTTTCATGGTTAGTAGGTTAAGGGATCGCTTCAGGTTCAACATAGGGCAGACTTGCTTGGTGATGTTGCAGTCTGGTCTAACTGACCATCTGAAGTTTGAAGCTTTTATTGCATCATTTCGAAGCAATAAATTACAGGTGGCAAGAGGTGCACCCAGATTGCTCCTTTCCGGAAGGAGTTCTAATATAGTACCCTCTCTAGCAAGTAGATCTGCCATGCAGTTACCCGGAATATCACTGTGTCTTGGCACCCATCGTAATAATATGTTGAACCTATCCGCTAGTTCGTCCAAAGAACTGCGGCAGGCCAACACGGTTTTTGAGTTGATGGCTACCGACTCCAGTGCTTTAATTACGGCCTGACTGTCTGTGAGTATACAGATATTTCTAACAGATAATACGCTGGATCTCAGCCAGTCTGAGGCTTCTTTTATTGCCATTACCTCCGCCTGAAACACACTACAATGTCTTGGTAGGTTGAAGGATAGACTAATATTCAGGTTTTCCGAGTAGACTCCACCCCCCACTCTGTCATTCAATTTTGAACCATCAGTGTAGAGGTGTACGTGTTCCTTGTTTAGAACCGTGCTACTCTTCCAACTTTCCCTAGACGGAATACCGGTTTGATATGATCTCTCAAAGAAGTACCCTGTAAGAGTCAGATCTAGGTTCTCTGGAATAAATTTCTTGTATTCCATAATAGAAGAGTGGCCACTTAATTGTGGTTTCCACTGGGAATTGGCTTTTAGCCTGATTGCAGTTCTGGATGCCATTTCTTTGCCATGAATATCTAATGGTAAGAGATGAAATAGCGTATCCAGTGCCGCGGAAGGAGTTGTTATAAGTGCTCCGCTTATGCAGATGGAGGCTGATCTTGGAATTTTTACAAGGAGGTTGAGGTTTGTACCAGTGTTGAGTATTGTCCACCACACCACGACACCATACATTAGTACAGGCCTGACAACTGCTGTGGATAAACTAAAGATTTATATTTCTTTCGTTAAAACTAAAATAAAAAACTAATATGATTTCGAAAAGGCTTCCAATAATGTCTTTGATGTAGCACAATTTCTTTTTTCGACAAAAATGTAATAAATTGTTGTCTCCCAATAAATTTCTACGAAAGTAATACAATATTAGAGACAACTAAATTTACAATTTACTAAAAAATACATTAAAAATGTGAAAATATATCTACAATTAATTATTTTCAACAGTATGAAAAATGTCATACTATTATTTAAAAAATGCATACCTAAAGTGGCAGCCAATTAAAGCCCACGAAGAATTATGTATTAGTTCAATATTATTGATTGTAGTACTCATCAATATTCTTAATTTTTTTTTATTAAAAATAATATAAAAATTGGTTTTAAGCCTTTACTTTTATTAAAATTATTCACAAAAAACATAGAATCCAAAGAGCATAAATCAAAAATCGAGCAGAATGAAATACGTCCGCTTCTTTATTTAAAAAGAATAAAAATGATTTGACTGAAAGATTTTTTGGACATGTGTTGTCCAATTGTTATGATTTTTTACTTATTGAGGAGCACTTTTACTTTTACGTTGTTTTACTTCTACAATTTTTTTGTAAGCAGAAGTACGCAGTATTAAGCAAAGATTAATAATGTTGTATATGTATGTATTCACTAAATTTTGCTAACTCTTTGAGAACAAAGCAAACAAAAAAGAATATATTTTTTTATATTTTTATTTAATATAAAAATATTACAAAGTAAGTTGAAATGTACAAGTAAGTTGAAATTTCAAATATTTCAAACACACAAATATCCACTTCATGGACTTAAAACTTAAAAAAAAAAAACGAGCAATAATTTAATTAAACCATCTCCAAAAACAAAAAAAAAATGAATGCTTTAAAAAAGAGTTAAACAATTTTATTTGGAATTATAATGGAAAAGTTACAAAATTCTAATCCTAAATTCGAAATCTTTCATTCGAAAACATCCAAATTGGCTAAATAATTCCCAAATACTTGTCAAACTTTAAAACACAAATAAAAAAGCGAAACCAAATAACAACTCTTAAATATTAATCCGTTATTTTGCTTGTTTTTTTTTTTTTTTTTTTTTTTAGTAATAAAAAAAAATATATAGGTATATATTTTTAATTAAATTACTAGAAATTTTTTATTATAACAATGTTATAAAAAAAATATTTCTTTGTAATCCTGATGGAAATCAATTTTACCAAATTAAAACTGATACAGTCAAATAAACACAAAATTTTAATTTACTAAAATATATATATTTTTTTTATAATAATTGAAACAAAAAAATATTTATATAGAGATTTTTTTTTAAAAACTTGAAAAATATTATTCGTAAATCCGCAAATTCTAATAGTTACCGACTTCTATTATTTCAATACATCAATTGTAATAATGGCTCTAGAACACTCTACAACAAAGAACTTATTTTTTTTATTTTTTATAAATTTTGTAGCTTTTATAGGAAGCCTATCATTGTTAAGAGTGTCACTCTCTATTAAATCATTTTCAATTCCAAAATAAAAGGGGAGAAAAAATCTTCTTTGTCATTCCCAATTTAATTTCTACAAACTCTTTCTCACATGTATTTAAGTCGACAAAAACACTAACAAAAAAAAAAAAATACAAAGTAAAGTAAATTGGAACAAAAAGGATTCGTTTACTGTATTCCGGTATTCCAAAATTGTTAAACTATACATAACAAAAAATAAGTGTTTTTTTTTTTTATTACAAGACTATTGTAATAAACGTTGCAATTGTTGCATAAAAATAAATTTAAAAATAATTTTTTTTTTTTCATTTTTATGTTGTATAAACAGATATTCTCAAACTAACATAGTTCATTCTACTATGGATATAACTAATCTATCCATACTAACAATATCATTGCAAGTATGTTCTATACAGGAGTTAAGTCACGAATATCTAAGCAATATAAATTTATGAGCCAAGTATAATCGTAGAATGAAACTCGCTCAACCTAGGGTTGATTATTCAAAAACAAGTGTTGAATGACACAAGCTTCTTGGGATATCCACTTCCATCTACTTACCTATATAACTAATAATGCTTGAGTATTATATTGAAGTTTCTATTGTGATACTTAGTATAATTATATAAATTTAAAACAAAAAAGAGTATAATATGTTTATCGAAAATCACTAAATCAAAATTAGAGTTTCGCTTTACTTTGTATCGATGAAACTTTGGTTTATTTTAAAAAATCTTGAGCATGAAATTATTATTTTTTTTTTTTAATTATCTTTCAAAATTTTGACTTTCGTTGAATTTTTTTTTTTTTCTAATTGAAATTTGTTTGAAAATTTTTGTGAGGTCTAGCAATGGACCTCACTACCTAGCAAGTTGCGAATACTGGAAGAAATCCATGTGGCTCAAGAAAAGTACACGGAAAAAAACCATATGGTAATAATAATTAGTCTTAAACTCACTAAATAGATCTCAATCAATATCCAATATCAAAACCAATTTATAAAGAATTTTTAAGTTACGCCTATTGATGTACGGTTGAAGTTATCCTGGATATCGTGAATTACTTTCCGTTGTTTACTAATGTAAAAAAGAACCAATTTCACACTCGACCAAATCTTTTTTATTGTTCAGAAAAAAACTTTTGAATTACCACATTTTTAAGGGTATTTCAAAAGTAATTCTGGTTTTAATGATACAGGTTTCGATATTCAATTCAACACCACATCGCATGATATAATGATTCCTAGACGATTAAACTACTCTACTCGACTTGTAATCCTTCATGGGTTAACGTATACTATGATATGCGAATTGAATGAATAAATACTGAAATACTTTCAATATAAAAACAGTTATTGGTGTACTTAACTAATAAATCAATTGAGTCAGTTTGAAAGGTTCTTTCAAATGAAATATTGAATTTTAAGTTATGCCAAGGCTTACATTATTTCCCGGAAACCAGTATTTTTGTTCATTTTTAGACATTTTGGTATTGAATCGAAATGCAATTTACAATTTTATGAAAACATTTACAAAAAATAATTTAAAAACAAAAAAATTACTTTACACCTATGCGCCTTTCAATACCTATTCGAGAGGTATAGTAACAAAGCAACAAAAATCCTTTTTTACATTTACAAAAATAAAAACGTTTTTTTTTTTTACTTTTTCTGATATCTTTTTTTTCACTTTTTTATTCTCTCTATTTTGGTCAAAATTTTTTTTTATTTTTTTAATTCTTTTAAGTTTTGGTGGAAATTTTTTGTAATTGTGACTCCTTTTTGTTATAAATATAACAAACAAAAAAAAAACAAAAACGGAATTATTGAATCGTCTCTTTTGTCATTGACGCGTGTATAAAATTGTAATTTTAAAATTGTTTTTTACTTGCAATCACCGACATCAACAAATTTGAAGTGGTATTATAAAATTGATTCTTTCACATTTTTGAATATAATTTTTCAGTCCTAAGAAAAAATTGCAATTGCAACTTTAGATGATAAAATATCATGGCAATTACCGATTGCTTGCCCTCTATTCTATGAACCCGATTCCATTATTATTTACCAATAAAAGTTTACATATTTGATATAATCGAATCGTGCGGCTGTAGCTCAAATTTATATGACAATTCCTACTTTGGTACTTATGTATCTTGCGAAATAAGCTCCGGTTATACTCAATATATAGGCAGCATTTAGACTTCACGTATAGAGCCAACTATTTTTCGTACAATTTTTTAATCGAAAATATCTACTCAATGACAACAAAGAAGTGTTGAATATTGTAGAATTCACTGTCTGTAATAGTCGAATATGAGAATTTATCTTTTCTTAAAAAATTTTAATAATATTTTACCAAAATTGTTCAACTCCTTCTAAACTATTCTACGATACATAACTTCCAATTTTAATGTTTTTGAATTGCATAAAGCGTATTCGTAGGTGCAGTAAAAAATGTGTCTTGCAAATTTTTTCCTCTGTCAATATGAACAAAAAGACTTGCGCAGGCGCGCAGAAAATTGTTTAGCAGTCATTCTTGTTCATAAAAGCAGCACATGCACAATTCCTTTATATAGTAATATTATATTCTCTATTTATAATTATATTATTATATATTTTTATATATATTTAATATATTTTAATATATTTTATAAATATTTTTTTGAATATTTAATATATTTTAATGTAATATTATATTACATATTATATATTAAAATATATTAAAACTGTAATAATATATATTTTTTTCAATATATTTATTTTATTATATTTATATTTATATATTACTAGCGGACCCGGTGCGCTTTGCTACATTGAAAATAAAACTTATTTGCGAAATCAAAAATTGTGTAAATTAATTCTAATGTTCTTTATTAAAACAAATAATAATAACTTTTTATTTTGAATTTTAAATGATTACAAAGTTTGAAATCTTAAAATATGATACTATTCTATTGCAATGCTCTTTGGTAAACAATATTTTTTGTTTTTCCTTCGTATTCAAATATAAATAATGCCTAAGGTTTACCAACATCAACCCGTGAACATCCTACGTAAAATTGTCCATGTGAGAAAAAGTCATTTTTAAGATTTAACCCACATACTTGTAGTGATTCTTGTTCCGATTTATTTATTGTCATTGCAAATGCTAAACGAACTGAAAACTTAATACGCTTAAATTGAAATGGCATATCTGATGGAATGAGTGGAATTCGTGGAATTAATACAATTTCTCCTTTGTATTTGGCAGTTAATATAGATGCTTCGATGATAATATTCATTAATTTTGTCACTACTAATATTATGCCATTACATAATAGTGGTTGATTTAAATTGCGTAACATAATTATGTGCATACAAATTTTTAATTGCAGAATATGTGTTAGAGTTCGTGGTAAATCGAGTGAATTTAAGAATTCAATTGGGTAATTTACAACTTTATCAGGATCCATAACGCAATCCGGTTGACTTGTATGTAATTGTTTGGCCACTTATTTTGCTTTGAATTGAAATATTTATTTCATTGACATCTTAATTTTTTGCTTACTTAATATTTAGTTATAGATTATTACTACTCATAAACCTTGGTTAGAATTGAAACTAAAATACATATCAAACAACTTAAATAATCTTGATGTAATGAGATATAAACTTACCTTAAACTATCCTTGAATTGAAAATTATCTTGATTCTTAGTATGTAATAATTTTCCACCAATTATTGTACTTAAAATTATAATTTCTAAAATTTATGCAGTACCTGATTTCGCAGTAATAATAAGAACTAATAAAAAAAAATTCAATATATTCAAACTTATGTGGTAATTTTTTATTATAATAATAAGCTATTTATTATAGGTTATAAGATAAAAATATTATGAATGTTTAGTTTTTGCAACCGAAATATGTACTTCATTAAATATTTATTAATTTTAAAATTAATTTGCAATACAGATTTGCATAATATAATAAAGCAAATTTAAAAAAGTTCTATCTATACCGAAACAAGTACAAAATTACAGAATACGAATTTTTAAAATTACTTTTTTCTATTACAATAACCTCTTGAGTACAAATAAATGTTCAATGAATGGTCTTTTATTAATATCTTTCAGGCTTTGCTGTCATAAAAAGGGGGTAAAGATTACTCGCACATAAATTAAAATAAGAAAGAATGATTGAAATGCATATTAAAGTATTATGTCTTAAAAATCATAATATATATAATTAATATATTATTTTATAGTTCAATTAAAGGACCGATATAATTAGTATTAGTTTTATACGTTACATATTCAATTATTATTAATAAAATTAATTATTTCACCTAGTTGTTATAAAAACTTGTTTTCTAGCGTTACGGTAAAATTTTTACGAATTTTACTTATTTTACCTGTTTAATAAATTTATTAATATTTTGCTGATAGTGAAGTGTGTTTATTTTACGTGCAAAAGTTAAAATTAAATTATGCTTAAAACACTATTATTAAATTAATGACAGTAGCATTTGTTATGGCTGCAATAGATTATTTTTTTTAAGTTTAATTATGTTTATTACATACACAAAATCAAATAACAAACTAATCGAAAAATTAGTTCCAAGCACTGATGAAGGAAGTAAGTTGCTTCCGAAATATCGATATTTACAAAATAAATATAAATGATTAATCAAATCATCAGATATATCACTAAAAACAAATCTGATTATCAAAAACAACCATATTAGCAAGTTCATTTATTTCCTTTTTGGTACAAAAATTTTAGCACCATTCTTTTATAAATAATTATTGTGTTGAAATTGCATGTTTCATTTTAGTTTAAAAGCTGGTTTCAATTAATTTATAATTTTATTTGGCTAAACATTAAATTTAGCATAAATTAACTAACTTTTTAATAAATTATCAAAATGTATATTGGCTTAATGTATTTATCCAATTAGTATAAGTCCCTTTTGGATTTTAACTACATTAACCTTTTTTAGGTTGTTAATAACTTTGAGAATTAAAATTTCCGCCTAAACTTAAATCTTAGCTTATATATAAATTTTCTCATAAGCCATAAAGCTTATATATAAATTTTTGTCAAAATTGGTGCAATAGTTCTTTCGGAAAATGGTTATAAAAGGCGTGTTCGTAGTGGTCGCGCCTGGGCAACAAAAAAGATTTTTTGTTCGTAGTTGGATATTATCAAAAATTCTGCGCAGATAAAAAGCAGGCGCTTGTGTTCATAGTAATCGGTGTCGCGTCAAATTCGGGCAGATTGGGCAGATATTTTAGTGCGCCTGCCTTAGAATGATTTTTAAAGTGAATGTCATTTAACATTTAATAAATAAGAATATCGGGAGAAAATATTTAAGTAAAAAATAAAAATTAATTATTAAAATAAAATAAATGTGTTTATAATAATAATAATATATATATATATATATATATATATATATATAAATATAATAAAATAAATATATTGAAAAAAATATATATTAATTTTAATATATTTTAATATATAAGTAATATATATGTATATTAAAATATATTAAATATTTAAAAAAAATATTTATAATATAAATTTAAAAAAATATATATAAAATATATTAAATACATATAAAAATATATAATAATATAATTATAAATAATATAATATAACTATATAAATGAATTGTGCATGTGCTGCTTCTATGAACAAGAATGACTGCTAAACAATTTTCTGCGCGCCTTTGTTGTTCATAGTGACAGAGAAAAAAATCTGCAAGACACCGACGCATGTTTTACTGCAACTACGAACACGCCTAAACATACATCTTTCTTTTATTATATATACATAAGATTATTATAAACACATTTACTTTATTTTAATAACTCATTTTTATTTTTTACTTAAATATTTTCTCACGACATTCTTATTTATTACGTGCTATGACAATGACATGCACTAAAATTTCTGCACAAACTGCCCGAATTTGACGCGACAACGATTACTATGAACACAAACGCCCGCTTTTTATCTGCGCAGAATTTTTGATGATATGCAACTACGAACAAAAAATCTTTTTCGTTGCCCAGGGGCGACCACTACGAACATGCCTATAGCTTTGTTTTTAAGTTATAATAATGTACATTTTCTGTTAACCACCCTTATTCAACGGTTTTAAGTATGTAAGTAAGTATGATGTATTACAGAATAATCGAAATTTTTATAGAAAGATGACAATAATTTTTAACTAATTGAAAAAGTTGTTTTCTTCATCCATGAACTCATCAGTAGGTATATTGTAGTGTCTAAACTATACTTAGAAAATTCTTCATTTGAATTTGATTAGTTTCATAACCCATAATATATAAATTTCACAGAAAACCATATGATAGTTTAAAAAAATAAAATTTCTTTATTCAATACAGTTAAATGAACAGCCTTCTAAAACTGTAAACATGCACCATATTTCAAAGTATTTAACATTTTTAATTTTATTATATCACGATTTTCATCAAATCCTCAAGTTGGCTAGATCAATTTAATTTTTCGATTTTTATAAATCGAAGTAAAAATTTTTTTAAAATAAATAAAGTTATAATTTGGATTGTATAATAATATACAATATTATATTGTGTGTGTATATATTACGTACATAAAATTCGAAAACATTAAGCATTACTGAGAGTAGGTATGTAAATTTGTAATTTAAGCACCCATAGAATGTTAATGTTACCGTTATTTGAATATTTGAACGAGGAGATGAGTTGAAATTTTGATTGGTTGATGATTGAAATGTATATACACTAGAAAATGAAACAAAATAATTAATAAAATAATAAAATATAGATATATACAAATATTTTTTTTTTAAAAAAGTTAAAAAAAACTTTAAAAAATTAACATCTGAATTTTTTATTTTAATAAATTAAAAAAAAAAAAAAATTATCAATATATTGGCTTTTTAAAGTTAATCCATTGATATTGGAGATTTTATTTTCTGTAAAAAAAATACCTTTAATTTTAAGTCTATTTTGTTAGAAAATATTACTACGATTAATATTGAATAATTTATGCTTGCAGAGAATTATTAAATGGCATCACTTCGAGAGCTTTAGAAGCTTATCACCATAGCGATGACAGATAATCGTGGCAATTTTTATCTTTTACAATAATTTTGGCTTATTATAAAAGTTTTGTAAGAAAAAAACATTATTTTTAAATTACAACAAAATTGGAAAATGCGAAATATAAAAAAAAATTGAAATTGGTTAATTGTTATTAAAATAGTTTTTATTTTCCAAATGTTATGTTTTCGAATACAACTCAAAAAAGAAAATACTTTTATTGTTTATATTCAAATTGACATTGTCCTTTTTTAAATCCTAACTCAAAGTTTAAAGTCTGATTCTTTATAATTTATATTACTTGCCAGCCTTCACCAATCCAAACTGCATTATAACACAAACTTATTATTGAATTATTTCAAATCAAGCATTAAGCATGACCAGACGAAAATCAAATTTAGAGAGATAAAGAATTTCGCTTCAAAATTAGAAATTGGGCATCTTCAAAAGAATAATATTTATAACAAATTTATCATATTGATATACCAAACTGTCTACCGTTATTACCAATATACATAATGAAACGAGATATAATTCGTACACCGAAATTTGTAAGTGAAAAGTGAAAACATTTAAAATGAAGTTTTCTGATGAAGGAAATTCCATTGCTTTTGCAAACCTGTAACCGTTTATATTTGCATCATAGCGGTATAGTGAAATATAAATTTAGCAGCTTATTTTCCAGTGACAACCGGCGAGTTGCGGCAAATCATCGAATACAATTTGTTTAGCTTCAAGCCCAGTTGCTTTCTTTTGTTATGGATATGAATTTTCCATATGAGCCTCTTATCCAAAAGCATGCCCAAATACTTTACAGCCTCTCTTTGAGGTACTACTTCATTATTAACTACAACCACCGGAGAAGCTTTTCTCTTTAGTGTAAATGTGATATGTGTTGATTTAGCTTCATTCACCCTGATTCTCCACTTTTTTAGCCATTGCTGAACTTTTTTCCTGAACTGGGTTACTTTTCAGGACAAACTTTTTTCCTGAACTGGGTGGTTGTTTCATTTGTTGTTGGTATTTCTGCAGTGTAAGACAGGATTTATATTTTTATAACAAATTTATCATTTCATTAATTGGTTTATAGACACCTTGATGCTTCACCAAAAGTGTCTTTCGATAAGATATGGCCGCAGCAATAAATAATAGTTCTGTAACAGCAATCCTTCATGCCAGACTTTATCAAATGCTTAACTAATATCTAGAAATATCGCAGTACTTTTTTTCATCTTGCCTTAACTTGATTACATCTGTTATTCTATGTATTTGCTCGATAGTTGCATGTTCGTTTCTGAACCCGAATTGATGCTCTGGAACAATTTTGCTTTTTTCCAAAATCGGTTTTAATCTTTCCAAGAATAATCTTTCAAATAGTTTTGATAAGCACGGTAGTAGGCTAATAGGTCTGTAGAGGATCGAATTTCTTCACTTGGCTTGCCATCTTAGAACAGCATTCATATTATACATCAATATTTATAACCTTCTTCCGCCAGTTCTTTCAATATTTTACCACCAAAATTAGATCATAACCTAGGGCTTTTCTGTTTTGATATTATTTTTAATCATTGAGGTTATTTCGCCCATAGTAAAATTCTTGATTGTGGTGAGGAAATTATATATTTCTGAATCCACGTTTGTGCTTTCTGATGGAAATGGCTTCAATATTTGCTTAAGGTGCTCTGCGAAAGCTTCAGCCTTTTCTTCATTACTATACGTGTCCAATGCTGGTTATTAGTTCTTATTGGTGGATTGAACTGCTGTTTCAATTTTTTTTTTTAAATAATTTGACATTATAATATTTCAATCTAAACTTGAATAAAGCAGTAAATGACACATAATATGTAGTTCTTATTAAAATTTAATTTATATTATACACTTAAACTTTTTTAAATAACACAAAATACAAAACATTATATTTTTACACCATTACTAGTAAATCCCCTATCGTCAATAATTTTTTTGAAAGAAGGTAATAAACTTCATACAATCGATGTCGTTTATAGTGACATTAAAATATAGCGCCAAATTGTTATTTTCTTTATTACAAATATATACATTTTGTGATTACATAACAGAATTGCTATTTATAAATAAAATAAAGTTTAAAATTGTTATGCGAAAGATATCTTATTGAACTTTGTTTATAAGGATGCAATTTTTTTTTGACTACGCCTATAGTCACAAAACGGTTATAGTCAGAAATATTACTGAAATTTAGCAAATGACTATAACCGTGTTTTAATATATTTTTTTTAATAATAGCAGAAGCAAATGAACTAACATTTATTATATCATTTTTGAATGAGTATGATCTGATTTAATTTTTGTTTTTCTGTTTTGTTTTTAATTTTTGTTTGTGTTTTGGTTTTTGTACTTTTTCTATAAGTTTGTGTGTCTATTTAAAATGACAGAATTTTAATGAAGACTTTTTAAAAATTGTACGTGATTGAAATTTATTTTGGAGTATAGATGTCGCTCAACTTGGAAATAACCGTCATTTATTTGGTGTAATTATTTGAAATGTTTTAAGTATTCAGCACCAAAAACTTGCTAAAATTTTTATATTTTTGTGGTGTAATTTACTATTCAATTATTCTTGCTTTTTTACTCACCACTTCGTACATCTTGTGTATTATAATATATAAGATTACTTCTCATCACTATGCTTTTTCTGAATACACTACGCTCTTAGTTTGTTAGTGCTTATAACAACATTTAGCTTTAACAATTTTGAACAAAAACGAAGATCTATTAGTTATTTTTTCTAATACATAATGAGTTATTGAAATACACCGAGATCAATAAGCAATTACTTCAAAGATTTAAAAGCAAAATAATCCATTATCGAATTATAAGGTAACAGTTTTAACTGTCCTAATCAAATTATAATTATTACAAAAACAAAAAGTGTTTTTACACTTAATATATTATTTTAACATTTAAAGTTAATTCTCAAATTTAACACTTTAATGTTAATTTAAATTTTATTTGTAAATTCTATTTACCACCAATTGATAGTGTTAGATTGAATTTAATGAACACCACAATATAATCTGCACACTCTTGAAAACAATGATTTAAATTTTAAATAACTTTTTTCTTTTATTTTTTCTTTTTTTTTATTGTCTGTCAAATGTAATTATAAAAAATTACAATTGCAAATTTACCTCGAAATTCAAATAAATTCAAATAAAATTTAATTTTCTTTTTTTTTTTTGTATTCGACAACATAAAGTTATTTACATAATTATTTTTATTTATTTTCGTTTTATTTTTATTTTTTTGTTTATTTTTTTAGTTTAAATAGATATTTAAAATTTAATTGAAATAACAAAAACTTAAATAAATAATTTCATTTAAATACAAAAATTAAAATTGAAATAAAAAAAAATTAAATTTATTATAAATTATAATAATAACAATAAAAAAATAAAATCAAAAGTAATTATTTAAAAGAATATATTATGACCATATAACTAAGTATTTGATTGTTATAGTCATATAGATAGAATATATTAATGGATTTTATAATTGTGTTACTCATAAAATTTATGTAATTTTTAAGACTTACTTGTTGCTAATTTGAAATCAGATTTTTAAAACTATGTTCGAAAAATGCATTGGACTAAAAATGTTTTTTTCTCTTTTTAATTGTATTTATTAACAAAGTAATGAAAGCTCAAATTTTACAGTACTATCCAAAATTGTTTTTAAACTCCATTTTCTTTTATAGATTTATATAAATTTTTCAATATTTAACCACTGCGGGTTATAGAAGGCCAGAGCCGAGAGAGAAGCTTTTTATAATAAATTATACAATTATCATATAATTTATGGAATAGGTTGTTGTAGACTCTAGGTGAAACATTATTAAAATTAATTCAGAAGACTGATCTTCTGATTATGGTGTAATAACCAAAATCAATTAAGATATGTAATAAAATTTTGAAACATACCTAGAGTTACTATACCAGAGAGAAGCTTTTTATAATAAATTATACAATTATCATATAATTTATGGAATAGGTTGTTGTAGACTCTAGGTGAAACATTATTAAAATTAACTCAGAAGACTGATCTTCTGATTATGGTGTAATAACCAAAATCAATTAAGATATGTAATAAAATTTTGAAACATACCTAGAGTTTTAATATTTATTTAATATAATTATCATTTATAAATCGTTAAAATGAGACAATTAAACGGTTAGTATCGAATACAGTTACAATGAAAATTTACATTTGCGCTTGACTTCTATAACCCGCATCGTTTAAGCACATAATGTTGTAAATAGTTGTCAACCTTATTTCAACCAATCAAGATTTGACAGGTAACACAACACTTTTCAAATACAAAAATGAACAAATAGTTTTTATTTTAATAATATTCTACTTCAATATGCATAATATAAATTTCTATAACCTTAAAATAAAACATTGAGACAGTCTTCTACGAAATTTATAAATTTTAGAAAAGAACAATAACTACCAATAATAAAGAGGTGAAAATTCCAATATCCTCAGTTGAAAATTGCTTGTTAATTGAAATTTTGACAGCTCAGAATTTCAATCCGAATAAAATAGTTTGAAAATACGTCTTTATTCTTCAAGACACGCGTTAAAAAATTATTTTGATTGATTGTAATTTTAACTATGACCGTGTGACATAATTAAATGTAAAGAAAATACAGTTGAAAATCAGCTTAAAAATATTATCAAATATTATTTCAAATTGCTTTAAAATATTAAAACACAAAAGATTAAAATATTTAATATTATAATTCAAAAATAGCAGATTTCATATTTTGACAGTAACCAAATTCTAACACACTAAACTAAATTAGTGAATAAAAACAAAAATGTATTTTGTTATTTTTATTACTTTTTACTTCAATTCAATTTGCTTACTCTTCACAACCATTTTTCAATAATTTTTATATATAAATAATTCTATAGTATGTAATGTAATGAAATTTATGGTAATTTTAAAATTAATTATAAACAACCTTAATCCATGTTATAATCTAAAACCAATCTAACATAAATAAAATGCATATTTTTAATATTTTATTAATTTTTACTTCATAAGAACTTAATATTTATGATTATGATAAATAATTTGTAATAATTATCGTCAACTAAAAATAGTATTAACGTATAAAAAGTTAAAACAAAAATGTGATATAAACAATAATCCTAACTAAGCTTAGAGATAAAAAATAAATAAAAACAAAAATTATTAAATGAACCAAAAATAAATTTTTCCTGAAAATTTTTACAACATTACTAATGCAACAACTGTTACAGTTGATGAAAAAATCTATAACTGTATCTATAATTTTAATTCTCTTTTCTTTTTCTATATAATATATATATAATATATCTCTTCTCCCATGTGACATTATTTTGAGCACGTACACGCCGATTTAATCAACCCAATAAAAGTCCACTTAAGTTTAATCCTTTTCACGTTAGAATTTTTCTTTTTTTATTTTTATTATTTTATTGCTTGAAAATAATTTCTGATATTATCCTTGCATCTTATATATTTGAATAATATTTATACATATTATATTTTTCATTTATATTTTTATGAAAATACATAAATATGTATATGTATTTATTAAATATATGAAAACTACTCCAATAATAGAAAACAAAGTATCAAAATCATCATAATTTTAGTTATCAGCAATTAAATACCTATTGTGGTTATATGTTATATATTTATTTCACCTAGATAATATTGGTATAAATAAAAGTGAAAATAATATACATAATATACACATAATATTAAGTTTTTGTGGTTTCAGTAATATGAATAATATGTGGGAAATTTTCGAATACTCAACTATTTTTTTGCAATATTTTAGTGATTATATTTTAAAATCATCATCATTATAATCATTACAATAATTATCAATGTTATCAGTATGGTAGGTTGCAATTATTTTAATTATCAGTTTATCAAGTAAATAATCTGGTTTTTATTAAACAATAGGTTACAACGTGGTATTTATTATTAAATTATATAATATTATATTTAATAGAAAATATGATTTAGAATAGAATTTGAAGAATTTTTTAAAGAATACATTAAAAAAAGATAAATCTTAAATTAAAAATTGTTTTATTTCATGAGACAGTCATCCCACACATTTTTTGTCCCCTTGTAGTATGGTAGGATTCTTCTCAAAGACACGACCACATCTTTAATTTGCCATTACTTGCACAATTCTTATAAAGTAAAACAAACCCTACCTCTATACTTTAAACCAAGTAACACGCTAGATTGAAGAAATGTGAATCCAAGAGGTGATGTTTCGAAGGAAATCCTCTGGGTATGTACCCGTCGCCTACAAAACAAGCCATAGCCGAAGCAAGTACCCAACAAAGAAAGCGGCCACAATTGAAGTGGTTAGCCGCAGATAGAAAGGCCGCCATATGCCTCATGACACGAATGGGGTACAATGGACAATGGTTATGATGAACTTAGTAGATGTTATGTACTACACTTCACAATTATTAGATACCTATACAAGTATATTCACACAATTTTCTTTAAAAACAATTTAAATTATTTTTAGCCCAGATTAGGAGGAGGATTCTTATACCCACAAATTAATATACTTCGATGAATAAGATAAATGTCTCTAGAAATTCTAAAATCATTATTGAAAAAACGTTATGAATCGACTACTTCAAACATGATTGCAACTTGAACTTAAGAACTTATATATTTTCTTTAATAATAATTACATAAAGTAATTAGGCAAGCTCCGTAAGTTAGAAGTGAAAAAATTTTTTATTAAACTAAACAAAAATTTAAGATTTCCAAACAAAATGTTCTTGATCATATTTGGTATAGAGACATGAGATTAAATGTATGCTTTGAACTAAATAAAACAATATAAGTTAGATTCAACCCGAAAAAAATATTAAAGATTACGTAGGTAGGTAGAGGTGGTACTTAATTGTGCCCTTTTGATACCACCATTTTAATTTTTGGCTCTGGCCAGAAAGTATGAATAGATGCGCTTCTTCACGACAATCATTGGAGTGTGAACGTCCTCTTCAAGGCGCCTGTCAACCTTTTCTGGCCAGTTCATGGGTTCTCTTAGTCCACTCTATGCTACTGTGACCATCAACCCAGAGTAAAGTGATCGAAAAACAGCTACCTACGTTTCAAATTTCGTTTCGGCATTGTTCCACCAGCTTAAAGCAGATAGTTTCCGATACCAAAGTTTTAATAGCGGCTTGACTATCCGTGAATATGGTTACTTTTGTTTTGGCTGTATGATTATGATTAAGGGTTTTAAACGCTTCTCTTATTGGTAATAGCTCTGCTTGAAAGACACTAGCATATTTAGGAAGACACCTGAACCTACTCAGCAGTTCATTTCATCATCGATCAATCAGTGCAAATTACTATGTCATTTTCTATTTTCTTCAAACCACACTTCCATCGGCCCTAGCAGAAAAACCTACCTCGGGTTTTTTGTTGAAGTTCAGTTTAGGAGTGATACAATCGATTGTGTCTGACAGCAGTTCATTTGGAAACTGACCTATGATATTACCGTGTCTATATGATCTGGAATACCAAACGCCAGTTTCCTTTAGTCTGACTGCACTACAGGATGCAAAATATCTTGTGTATAAATCAAGAGGAGCGAGATTGAGAATGACATTTAGAGCGTCAGTAGAAACGAGCGCAAAGCATGTGTGATTCCAATTCCTGTCGCTATTTGTATTCTCTCAAGTTTGGTAATATTTTATGACTTATTTACCGCCGTATGTAAGAATAGGACGTATCACGGTTGTGTAAATCTTTGGTTTAAGTCCCCACTTATTACCAAAGGCTTTAAGGCATATGTAAGAAGCTATACTAGCTTTCTTGATTCCGTTTTCAGCTAAGCTTAGTATCAAGTATGATTCTTAAGTATATGGGTGAGTATGAGTATTTGAAAGTTTAGTTTCGGGAGATGGAAAGTAATAAAGAACCTCATCTCCGTTTTGGCAAGACTAACACTTAGGCCACACCAGCTTGTAGCCCATGTATTGATCCTTCCAAGAGCAAATTCCATGATTTCACTAACCTATAGACTCAGATATAGAATCCCGATACCATAACAACTACGTCATCTGCATACACAACCACTTTGATCACGTCCTTTTTAAGGCTTAATAGTATTTTATCTATGACGAATAACCAAAGTAATGGAGAGATGACCCTGTGGTGTTCCTTTATTTACAGTTCTGGTTAAGCTTGATTGCCCCATATATGCTTGGATGATTCTCGATTTAAGCATGGATTCATTCACTAACTAAGGCATGTTTCTAGACCTAAATCGATCATAGAACTGTTAATGGCCCCCGACAAAAAATCCCCGAAAGACTCTTTATGGAAAAGTACATGATAATAAACCAACTGGACGAACCATATTAAGATTCTTTAATGTTGTAACCGGTCATTCATCATCATTGATTAACATAACAAACTGAAGAGTAAAAGTGTATAACAGAAGTGTAATAAGTACTCCAAGGCTCGATTGGACTTCAGTATAAATCATTTAAGCCATTAATAATCATCTTTGCTTCATCCAAAAAATTATTACTACTTTCTTAAATTAAATTCGTGCTCATTTCATTAACGCTAACAAAATGCTATTGATTTGATCTTTTACCTTTGAAAACTTTCAAATATATTAAAGCATCGTTTTAAATTTAACATATAGATATAGAATTCCATAAAAAATAACTATTATGTAAAATTGTCTAGAATTGATTTTTCTATTCTTCAAAAAAATTACATCCATTCACTTTAAAAAATATTTTCCACTTAAAAATCAGCTTTTTAAAATTGTAATACTTTTTTTTTAAATTCTCTCTTGCATTCATTCTCAAATAACATAACTAAACTCTTATTATTACTTACCAGATTTTGTTTTAACATCCAAAATAGACAATGACTCTTCAAACTAAAGTAGAAAAAAAAAATAGATTACCTAGCTACATAGGAAACAAAACGATTGGTTTTACATTTTTATGATATCAATTTTTACACAAAATCAAGTTGGCTAATATCGTAATTTTTTATTAAACATTTTTTTTTCGCTTCTAGAAATTGAAAGCATTTTTCTTCAAAACACTTGTTGTAAGCATATTTTTAACTTTAGTCTTTGTATGACCAACCAAAAATATGTTCATAGCCTTTAAAAAGAACAAAAACAATAAACATAAAATTCGCACTTAACTAAACTTTAGAATCACTGTATGAATTGAAGATATAAACCTCTACTAAAGATATATTTTAAACTTTTATCTTGATTAAAAACTTGAATGGAAAGAGTTGAAAGAAGAAGAAAAATATTGCACTGCACTATAATATTGCAATCAAGAACACTTAAGAAACACAAATTGGGATTTATTAGGCATTAACTGTTATTTAATGGAGGTTAAAAAAAATTGCTTTATTTTTTCATACTAGAATTATTTGTGACTAAATGAAGAAGGACCACGTATAAAATGGTATCGATTATGCAAGTATATAATATGTATAGAAGTACTCGTATTCTATTAGCTCTACTTAAAACAAATGAACAGCACAGCACTAACATCGGATATTAAAGAACAAACATTTTTTTGTTTTTTTTTTTGTTATATAAAAAAGGACAAAGTTTTAAAGTCATTACCAATAAATTTTACGATGCTATGAATTTTATTGCAATATAGATTCGAATAGATCAAGTCATTTGAAAATAGCTTTTAAAGTAGCTTCTTTTCATTGTCGATCTATATTTTAATGAATATTAATTCACCACTTTATACTGTTATTGAAATAAAAAATCATTCACACCACAAAGATTCATACAACAAGGTCTCATTCTAATGTTATTGACATTTAAAAATTATACTTTATTCTGAAGCAGATCAGAAAGGGGGTGGAAAATTTTTTTTAAATTAAATTCAACTATTCTTACAAAAACAAAAAAAAAAAAAAAAAATATATTTTTATATTAAAATCAATGAAATTTCAATAAATTTAAGTGAATTTCAATAAAATTTTCAAAACTGAAATTCAAAACATTTTATATATAGTACCTACATGTATACAACAACTCACCTAACTATGTATATATTTACTCTTTTTATTAAAAAGTAAACAACTATCAATATAGGCGGAAATAGTAATGGTGATATCAGAAACCTATCATCCACAGGTCTACGAAGATACACGAATTTTTAAGTAACAAAACTAAAAATTGAATAAATCATCGTTGATTTCATCGAACGAACCAGCTAAAACCGAAACAAAAAAAATATAAACGAAAAATTCAATATTATGTTTGAATATATATATATAATCTCATGTATATGTATATATAATATAAAAAAAAACAACAATTATCCTTAACTCTAAGATTCAGAAAATTATTTGAATTATACAAAAAATTCAGTAAATTTTACATTATATACGAAAAGTCTATTTTGTTCGAAATAAGCTTAGCTTAAGCTTACCTTAAAACTAGCTTCTTCTTATTGTCAGTTTTATGCCAAAAGCTAGTACCCAAAATGTAACTTTTGATTTTAATAAAAATATTATACACATTTTACTTACACACAGACAAACAGGCACACAGACTTAATTATACACACAACCTTCCAGGCGGTTAAAAGATCCTAAGCATTAAAAAAAATTTGGTTTTTCACAGTTGAATACATTTGTATTATTTTATCATTTACCAATTTCTAGACTATCAAACATTTTTTCTGATGTTTCAAAAAACTCAGTCCAATTTAACTACTAAGAAGTAGGATATTATTTTTTGCAAAATGTTTAAACGTGAAATTAGCTTAAAGCATTCTTAGCATTTTTAACAACAAAAACCTTTATGGGAATTTCTCTTGATACCAAGCTAAGCATTCTTTTCAGATATGTTACAACGGTAACGACATTGATAAAATATAAACTGAAAATATTTCTGACACTAAACTGGTAAATAAAACCTTTCCAGATACTATCCAAGTAAAATTTAAATGTAGAATGACTTCATTAATGGAGCATGTTGAAACTATATAGAACTTAAATGAATAATGTTCCAAAACAAAATCAACAACAACAATAAATCAGTTCTTGAACAATGTCTAAAAGCTACTTTAAGATCTTCAGTAGCGAGATATGTTCACAGAAAGCAAGAGATTTGTTTAATGAAAATTCTGCCAATTTATCTTCACCCAATCACACAGTATATTATGTTCTATAGCATAATCGTCACTCTTAAAATAGGAATTTTAGCTCTTGCGACAGATATACTAAATTTAAAATCCTTCAAAATTTTTAGCAGAATTGAAAATGCGGTTTGATATCTTGTGGCAGATTTATTTGTTTAATGAACATAAAACCTAAAATAAAACTTATAGTGTAATCGGTCTACTAAAAAAAAAGTTTACTACAGCTTATCTCCTATACCCATAAAAACAAAAAAAAATCTTTAGATTCTAAAAACAAAAAAAAACCAAATTCAATTTTTTAAAAATGTTAAAAATTTTCAGTCAATTCATGTTCAAATGTTTAATTTAAATAGTCACCATCAACCAAAGAAACATTACAAGCGGTATCATCCTTTAACATGTATCTACTTCAATTGATTTTCATTCCTCTTTTCAATTTAAAAAAAAAAAAATAGGAAAGTAGAGTGTGCTGCCAAATACAGTATGGAGAATTAGATTTCACCTTTTATTTCATTTTACTTTATGCTATGCTTGAAAGGATTCAAATAGATGCATATTTCCATGAATGAGATAGAATGTATGTACATTTCATTTAAAGATGGGAGGAAATTCAAAAATAAAAAATAAAAATTTGAATGGTTTATTGACAAGAGTTTTAGTTACAGTAGGTGTTACTACCATATCGGATCAAATTTTAATAAAGAAATTGATTTTCTTCAATGTATAGAATTTAGGGACTTTTAGATTACTGTAGTACTTTAGTGACTTGAATTTTTTTTTTGTTTATATGAAAAATTTGGTATGTTGATTGATTTGACATTACAGGTAATGAAACCTATTAGAAAAAGAGTTGAGATAATTTTTTTTTTAGAATTTGATGAAACAAATTTCACTGCTTGTTGTTGTCCCAAAAGATTAATAAAGGTTTTTCAAAAAGTTGTAAAATATTACTTTTCACCAAAAAAAACAAAAAAAAAACGTTACTCCTCAACACACAGACCTAATCATTTACATAAAAACGTATCTCTTAGTGCATATAGAATATCTTCTTTTGATGATTTTAGGTACTACATCAGTTATCGAACTGGAAACCAAAAAATGTAAGAAATACATTTTTGTGTATTATATTACGGTATTTATAATTTTTTAGTTCTGGATTATCATTAACTAATTTTAACTTGAAAATGAACTATTTTCAGTAACCAAGACAACTATTTCAATAGCATAAATTGCAATTCTCACTTATATTAATCAACAAATCATACCCATTAAAAAAAAAATGTCATGAAGACATCAATGTCGGTCATATTATACGAAACGGAAACCTTTTACTAATAGTCGGATCTTATAATCTCTATAAAATTTATTTACTCACATATCTTGGCTTAGAACATTGTTCTCTAATAGATACTTTAATTTTTTTCTAAAATCTATATCTTTCTGGTATAGTTCCAAAGTTGAATAAATCTTCAAATGGTTTATATAAATTGTGCATTTAGTTTGCATCGTCACACGGTAGAAATCAATACATTTTTATTATAGTTCTTTTTAAAATTTTTGTTCAAAATTTGATTCAAACTTCTTTTTATTTTTATTCTGTATTCATTGTCATTGCCTAATATTTGTTTTCGTTAGCAAACGGTCGGTATATTTGTTTTATAAATTTCCATCATCATAGAGAATCAATAATTCATACTACTACACTATTTATAAATTTTGAAGTATTTAGTTCGTATTTGGCATTCACAAGTCTGTATTTTATTCGATAGATCACTCACTACATGTTGCCAGGCCTACGTTACAAAATACTGACTTTTAAATCCCAAATACATACAAACGTATTGTATAGCTTCCTGTAAAAACAACATATTCCCCTGTTATTAAAATAAAACAACTCACTAATTAACCTCTCAGATTAAATTATTGAAGTTAAAATAAATGAAAAGACTTATATATATATATAACCATCAAATCGAAAATAATTGTTACTCAAAATTTATAAGCAAAGTTTTACAAAATAAATTTCGAAACACAACTTTAACTCTAATAGATTTATGATTTAAGATATTTTCAACACATTTTTCAACTTTAAATTCCCTACAGTTTCATAATATATATATTTTTTTTTCAAAATAAGATAATCTTAATGGCTTTACTATATTATATCTTGACTTCAATTTTGATTTGGCAACCAATTCCACAAAACTACTCTTTAAGTTAAGTTACCAAAAACATTTTTTTCTAGTTTTTGCTGTTTCTATAATTCTTTTTACTGAAAATTGCAATTTAAAAATGTTGCCAAAAATATAAAACCTCTAAAATTGATATCAGGCACCAAAAAAAAAAACAAAAAAAACAACAATAACAAAACAAACAAACTAAAATAAAACCAATTTTAAATCGAATTATGAACACCTACATTTCCATATGTATACAAGTATGTTATATATATGTATACAAAACAATATTTTTATTTACTTATGTACATAGAATTATTTTATACTTTTTTTTTATGTTTTCAGAATATTTCAGAATACAAAAAAGATTCAAAATAAAATGTTTTACGGTAAAAATAATATAAATATTGAGATATCTTGAAATCTACTTGCATGTGGGAATGTCTGTATTCTATATAAAAATGCACAAGAATTGACAAAAAGAACAAAAATTATTAAATTCAATGGTTGTTGTTTTTGTCGGTTATTCACCATCAAAATATTTCGATAATTTTCAAATAAAAACAAAAAACAAACTTTCATAACCCTTGGTTTAAAGCTTATTTTAAAGGAAATAGATCGAAAAACAGTTTTCATTTATTTATGTTTATTTTTTTCATCGATTTCCTTCATTAAGTTTACAAAAACAACAATGTTCAAAAATATAACAGAAATTTTGAGGAAAAATAATAATTTTTTTGTAACCTTAAATAGAACAGCACTTTACTCCCCCAAATCAAATGTTATAGTATCAACTCAAAATCTTTATTCATATATGATTCAATTGATAATAGTTTAATCTAATGGAATATAATTTTGAACGGTTCATTTTATTATTTTCATTATTTTTATTTACTTTCTTATGCAAAATTTACATAGCTACGATAGTTATTATATAGTCAGTTTTGGTTAGAAGCATCTCAGATACTCTTCTCTAATGAAATATTAAATTCAAATTGAAGAAATAATATTAGATAGCTATATCAATGTGAATTGTATATGTATAATAATAATAGTGGTAAATATTCTCCCCGCCATAACATTATATTATGAAGCTAAATACTGCTATATAAGATTTTTACAGTAAACGTTAAAAGAGAATATTCACAATGGTAAATATTTTAAAATTCAATCAATGAGGGAACATCATCAATAAAATAATATTTGAAAAATATGTACACGAAAAATTTATAAAAATAATGAGTTAATTGGTCACATATGATGGTAAGATGCACCATGAACCATAAGTATGAAACCATCAACGATGAATCATGAACGACAAACCACAAACTATGAACCATGAACCATGAACCAGGAACCAGGAACTATGAACCATTATTAAAAACTTAAAACCTTTTGAAGGAAAGCCATAACAACATAATTCAAGAAAAGATAATAATAAATAACACTTTAACTTATAATGTATATTCTACTACTTTAAAAACAAACTGTAAATATTATTTACATAATATATTACAAATAATTTCGCTTTCTGTTTTTATTTTATTTTTTTCCTTTACAATAAAAATTTGAAAATTCAAAGATTTAGATTCAAAAATATGCATGCAGTTTAAATAAAATAACAATTCCGTTGAAACGCGAAAGTAAAACTAAAATATTCACTGACACGAAAATTATACATAATGAATATGTAATACAATATGTATATATATATATATTTATTTATACACAAAATCTGTATATAAAATTTAAATAATAAATACATTTCCATTTTTTTATTTTTCATTTAACATACTTATTCTTATTAGTATCTTCAAAGGATTCGGGTTGAATCAAATAATTTTGAAAATGCACACATAACAAAAAAAAAATCAATTCAAGGACGTCTTCAAAATATAAAAATGCATTCCAATGCGAAAAGATTCTCGAAAATGAAAGTAAATAATATTATGTATACGAGTATAATAAAAACAATTTCCATATAAAATTCTACATCGAATATAATAATGTACATGTTTAGGAAATCTTTAAAAATAAGAACATCAATTTGAATTTGATTATGAATATATTGGATTTATAAAAGAGAATATACTCGTATATTATGATGAAGAAGTAAAAATGATAAAAAGAAAATAAAATTATAAAATTGAAAGGATTCTTTGATTGTTTTAGAAAAAAAAGGATATGTAAAAATTTTATTTCGATTGAATAGATTATTTTTAAACTTTTTATATTATTATTATTCTAGTGATGAATATGCAAATGGATAATAATATATAATATTTATTGTGCAACTAATAAATATCGAAATTGTACAATTTATAAAAGCAAAATAGATTCTGACATAGATTCATCGATTTACTTGAAACAATACTGATTACCAGTGTAGTAAATAATTCTATGGCATTTTATTAACTAAATCATTCTCAGTGTAGCGTAAGTCCTACTCCTGAAATTTATTACCTATAATATGACTATTTTATAAATTACACCATTTGAAATTGATTAAATATAGTAAATTGATTTGGTCATTTATTGTGATGAAAAATTTTCTTTCAAAGAGTATGTAGATTACATAATGACAAAGGCTAATAAAATTCTGGGCTTATAAAAAGTTTTTCGTTTTTAGAGATTCATATATGTTAACAGCATTATAAATGTATTTCTGGTAAGATCAAGTTTAGAATATGGTGTAGGAAGATCATCATTATAATACAAGATGTAAGTTGTTAGACTAAGCCAAGTTGTCTAATAGAAGATTATGTTATGCTTGCTCCCAATATTTAAACATAGCTTATTTTCTCGTCCAATTAATTACAAAACTATACCTCCAAACTCCAAAGTTATGCCTTTGGTTTAGATATACCTCCAAAGCTACTGAGATTGCAAAACTTGCTGCTTTTCAAACAAAATATGCTTTTATAACTGTAATAATAATAATAACATTTATGTATTTTTCTTGAATGAATTTTAATTTAAAGATCTTACGTTTATATTGTTAATAATTATATTTTAATGTATATAGTTCATTTTGTTTTTGCTTATTGTGTAAGAGTTATAATCTGTAAGAATTTACTTGGTAGAAATAAATAAATAAATAAACAATTTTGTAAAATTATTTATTTTATATTATCAAGTAGCACGAAATACACTATACACCCTCTTCAAATATGTAAATAAAATTTGAAGAATGTATTTAAACGTTGGTTTCGAAACCTTTTAGACAATAGTCTACGAATATCTGTTTTGATAAAAATGCTTGATCTGTTTTTAACGTTTCAGTAATTTTCTTTAAAACCAGTTTGTTGATTAAAATATTAACCATATTATTGTTAAATTAATGGATCAGATGATGTCGTATGTCATTCGCATACGATTTGATAAAAATGAAGATAAATTTGAAGTCAAAGTTGATTACGATAACAGTAAATTAATAATACTAGTTTTTGTTTAAGCCCTTACTTATTTATTTTGGATTTAAAAACTAAACAAAATTTTCCAATAATTGATTATTATGGGACCATTATTGAATAAAATATGTACAGGATCCACTGATGTGTACAGGACCCATTGTTATGGGTGTAAGTGAGAAAGATGAGCATAACATTTTAAAAAAAAAAATTAGTAATAGTATAATATATGTGCGAATCGTACAAAACATTAAATTCAGTTTAAAAAAACGCTAATCAAAACGGAAAAACTGATTGTATTTTAGGGTTCACTTATAATTCATATTAAAATCAAAGTTAACCTCGATCAATTCCACCAATGAAATGATGAAAATAGAAAATCAAAAAAGTCACAAAAATTTTTAAATAGCATTTTTTTTCTACACCCAGAGCATATTTATCATTTGTTGAATGGATTTGGTTATTGAAGGGTCTGGCCTGTTCACCTGAATTTTTAATTTCCTTCTTTACAAAATTACTTTCATCAATGTCATCAATTATATTATTATTGTTTTACGTGGGTGGAGCATGAGCTGGATTAGCGGGACTACGAAGTGTAAAATTGGCTACATATTTCCACACTAAATCATTTGATTGTTGATTCATTTAATGCTTTGTTGTTCTCTCAGTTCCTGGTTGAAAATTCTTTCTGACCCACAGAAATAAAATATTTAGTAAATAACAAAAATACTGACATAGCAGAACGATCTAATCTCCTCCAATTTTGCCTCACCACCTTCAAAGTTTGAAGTGCTGTGAAGACCTTTTCCCTTTAACAATTCAATTAGACAAGCTTGGACAAGTTTTTTTTAAATATAAACTGTTAGAATTTTACTTTCTAAAGACATTTCAGGAATACAAAGCAATTACTTATAAAAAATAATCGAGTCTTAATCGTAGCTGCTAATGCCATTTTAGTTAACTCAAAGAAAATGTCATTTTAATAATTATTAATAAAATATTTTTTTCTTTTTTCAAACTGTTGTTTAAAAACTTAACAATTTCTCAATTTTCTTTATTTTACTAAATTTCCGCATAATTTAAGATAAAAATTATCTTCTATTGTTTTTTGTTTTTAATTGTAACGTTTCTTATCACATTATATTTCAAAAAAAAAAAAAAATTGGACCGATTAAAAAAAAAGTTTTTCCAGAGATCATCATAAAAAAATAAATTAATCAAAATTATAAAATAAAAAAAAAATTATAATTTCCATTTAAATACAAATTCTATAATTTAATATTAATTATGATGTTTAGGTTTAATAACTCAAGAGATCTGATTAATTTCAAAGACTAATTAAATTTAATTTCATTGAAATATTTCTTATCAAATTCTTAATTTTCATTATTTTTTTTTTTCTTATTTTTCATACCAGGTTTTGTCCAATTTTTGTTTAATTTAAATAGGCATTGGGACTGTGATACAGACTGTGATAAATTGTATGAAAACAATATTTTAACAAAATTAACTCTTACCTAATTAATGAAATAAATTTATTTGTGACTTGACTGTTTGTGCAACGTACTGTGTAAATATTTTTTGTATAAAACAATAACGATTAGAATTAAACTTTTTATGATTGCCAAACAATAGATTTATACATTCAATTGTTTCGAAATATTTGAATAATTACATATTACAGTCAACACTGATCGCAGCAAAGTCGCTGTTTATAACAGCAAATAGCAAGCAAGCATATTATTATCATTTTTGTGTCCGGATACCTTAAATAGGTTTTGAAATCTTATGCAATAGTATTGTATAAGTATTTAATATAATATTATAACCTAGATATAACAATTTGACAACCTTCGTCTTCTCCCATCCATACTCCCAAAATGAAAATATAATTTGGGAGTTAGTCCAGTAATTGTAATATCACTGCAGTTGGCAGTGATAATTTGTATATCTCCATATTCCAATTTGTAATTTTTCTATTGTTTAAATTAATCTGATATTACATTCCCATCACAATATTTCCAGATATTACTAGTATTTTTTTATTTTTGACATTAATAACTATCATTTGACAAAACTATAATATAGTTGAGTACCAATGTCAAAAACATGAATAAATGAATATATAGTTACAAGGAAAATAAATGCAAGACATATTCTGCGGTCAGTTATGATAAATATTGTTGACTCTTTTTGTTGTTCTGTTGACTCTTAATTGTTTTACATTTCAACAAATTAAATACATCCAATGTGTGTTTCTTCAAAAATCTTTTCTGACATTGACCTTTCAATTATTTTTAATTCTTTACAACGATTTCACTTTAGTTTTACAACATAATACTATTTCTGATAAGTCACACAGAAGAGCTCTTTTTATTTTTTCACTTAATACGCTTGAAATGTGTTTTGTGAAAAAAGAAGTGAGTCTGGAATTACAAACATTATTACCTGAGTATGAAGCCATGACAAAGAAATAATTTGTTTATCTTGATCTCAAATTCGGTGAAAAATATTTTAAAATTCAATAAAAAGTAATGGATTTTATAGAACCAAATAATTTAAGGATTTTTAAGCAGACGTTATGGCGGCGCTATTGGCGTCATTAAAACTTTAAAACAAATTATCACATTCAAAATATAATTTGAAATAACATGAAGCTTATAAAATCAAATAAATCAAATAACATGTTCAATATACTGTGTTGCATAATTTGCAAATTCCGGATTGTATTCCGGTACATAAACCCGCTGGCAGAAAAAAAAAACAATGTTTTTGTCGACAGTGAATTTCATATATTCATTTATAATGTACTTTAATTATTGTATTTTGTTCTCTTATTTTATGTCTAAATTATCAGGCAGGGTGGCACAATTTATGTCAGCCTTATTCAAAAAATTTCAAAACTTTTCAATTTCAGATTTTATTCAACATTTAAGATATGAAGAAAAACCAAATACAATAATTTGAACAAATCTTTCACATTTATCTTCATTATTATTTTATGTAATAATTTAGTATTTAGTTACCACTCCTTCCCGTTAGTCTATTCTATCTTCTGTTTTTTTTTTTTTTTTGTTTTTAAAAAGAAATTATTTATTTCAGTTTTTACGATAAGATTAAATATACTGAAGTTATCAGAATACATTTTGTTTTTTTTTTCTTTTTATTTCTATTATTTCCTACTTCCTTCCTTTATTCAATTCAATTATTTATACAATAGAAAACTTTTATTTCAAAAATTCATTTTTCTTTTTGTTATAACAAAAACAATTTATTTAAAATAACAATTATTTAAATTTTTATCTTAAGCGAATTCAAATCAATAATAAGCCAACAACAATAAACAACCCGAAAAAAATGTCCTAACACTTAGTAGGGTGATACTACAACAATATAAAGAAAAAATTAAAATCTGTTAAATGCCACCACATTTTACTATGATTTTGTATCCATTTAAAAAAATTTCGAAACAATAATAACATAAATATTTTATGTATAATAACTGATAGAAAGGAAGCAATGATTTTAGAAGAAAATAGCAGCCAAAAAAAAAAATTATTCTAAAAACAACACTATAAAAAAACAATTTATCTTTCAACACCACCCTAAAACAAAAGTGGAGGGCAACCAAAAAAATAAAAATAAATGAAAAAAAGCTGCCTACCAAACATTATTTCATATTAATAAATATATTTTGGGCTTACTGCCAAAAATATATAGAAAGTTAACATCAAATATTTGTAATCAAACATTTACCAAAAGAGCGCCACTTTGTCCTAGTTTTTAAAATTATGGAAAAATACAGATTTTTTTTTTTTTTTTTTTTGCGAAAATTCTCAGAGATTTTTGTCTCTTTTTTTTATCTACAATTATTTATCTTTATTTTATACATACTTTTTACTGTATCAATATGGTTGGGAAAATTTATTTTCATTAAGATAAGAAATTAAATAAGAATTTTTAATTTTTTGACAATACTTTTTATTTCGTTGTTATGTTTTTTATCTTAATTAGGTTAAAAATAAAATAATATAACAAATTGTCATTAAAATTTTAAAAAAAAATAACAAATAAAGAGTAACTTATATAGTCATATAGAAATAATAATTGAAGTTCTTTTGAATAAAAAACATAAAATTGTTTTAAAAAATAATTATTGTTTATTTTAATTTTTGTTGCATTAAGACCAAAATTGCGTGACAGATATGAGCTAGGCAAATAATTATATCTATTCTAGACTTAGTTAAAAAATGAGGCTCTTCCGAGGGAGACGCCGTAGGGTCTAATGACCATATCCCAAGGTTTATTAGTTGATATTGATAAGCTGGATTGATCCTTTAAAGACGAAAAGGTCATTTATAAGTATTCTTGTTGTTTTGATTTTTCTGTAGAAAAACCGTTATATCTGTTGATTTAATATTCAGTCACATATTCTAGAAAAATAGTCTGGAGCACATTTTAACATTTAGTTGATGGTGATTTATGCTGCCGTTATAGAAAATTTTGGAAAAAAATAAACTTAATTTCTTTCTTTGAAAAACCAAATACCTCAAGATTTTAGTATGTAACCCCCCCAATATGTCTACGTCGAATAGTGTAGAAAATATAAGCATTTATTAAAAAAAATGTTTTTTTTTACTCTTTTTCTATATAAGAGATTTTTTACACTTTTTCTATTTTTCCTTTTAACAATCTTCTGAAGTAAATATAACACCAGCCGATACAGTGACCAAATCACTGCATCGCGAAAATAATTGGGGTCAGCAAGACTTTTAAAAAATATGTCCATAATAGTGCATTTAGTATTTTAAGTACAAAAATTTTAAGTACAGCTTTTATGCTTTCACTTGTACACTCTTGGTGAAATTTAATAAACATTTTAAAAGAAAAATTAAATACTCTTGTTAATTTCACAAAATTATTTTATTCGATCATAATCTCATCTCGGTCAAAATGACATTTGGTAACATCCTTGTTGTTTTAGGGTTTTTGTATCTGTTGATCTAGTAGGTTGTATATATTAAATGTGTCCAGTTTTTTATCTAGTAAGTAAGGTAGCAATCTGAAAAATATTTTAACTTTTATTTGATGACGAAAGATGTTGTCGTTGGGCAGATATTGTAGTTCCAAAATGAAAATTTTTGAAAAAAACAAAGAATCTTTCATATATTTTCTTTAAAAATCAGATATTTTAAAATTTTCCTAAAGAAACGTTTAATAGTTTTATCTCATTAGAAGAGTCTGTTTCTCTCTAAACTTTATACAAAAACATCAAAACAACAAGGATACTTTCAAAAATCCTTTTCGTCCTTAAACGATAATATGCGCTACTAAAAATATATATTTTTCCCAGCTATTCTTTTGATATGGTCATTAGGTCCAACGCTCATACAAAATCTGCCTCAGAATCACCAAAAATTAAAACCCATCGGAGAAAAATAGATAAATAGAATAACCTAGAAGATTAATTAATTATAACTTGTTGACTAATCAATAGCTTTAAAAAAAATTTAATAATTGAAAAAACTGAAGCAATGGAGATCCGTGAAAATAACCCACCCTATGCAAAACCCCCTATAAAACAGAAAAAAGAAAATAAATAAATTTACACTCTAGGTGGTGCAGTAAGTAGAGTGAATGTCTTTCAACCGAAAAGGTCATAGTTTCGATTCCCGATGAAAGTAAAATGCTTTATATGTTTTTCGAACCGGTCCAGTACCGTATGTCATTGATATAAAATAAGAAAATATTAGCCCCACATCTCGAAAGGAAAAATGGGACTGAAAATTAGGGAAGTTTAGGAAAGTTTAGGTGCATATTAATGTGCAGATAAACTGATATATAAATAAATAAAGTTATATATATTTTTATACCGGCGGAACATATACCTACACATGACATCCATATGCAATTTTACTTGTTTTAGAGGTTGTATCAACAAGAAGAAGTCTTGCATGGGTAGATTTTACTTTAAAAATAAAACAAAAGTAGAAATTTTTAAAATGTCTATGCAATGTATAGTCATTTTAGTATTGTATATTATGTTTCAGTCAACTGAAACATTTAGTTGTCAGAACAATTGTCATATTATTGAGAACTGTTACTGACTTTTGATTTTTTTCAATTCTTTATTCCCACAATGATTTATTTTAAATTGAATTTTATTAACATAGCAGGAATAGACCCTAACCACCAACATTAAGGTTCACTGCCATAGGTATTTGGGCCAAATACAATTTATTTTTTTTAATTTTAGTTGCTATATTCAGCGATAATTACAATGTACATAAAACTAACATCCATTTAACAGCATTTTTTAATTTTAGAATATGTTTTGGGAGTGCTGGGAAAATAAAGTTAGTTCATTAGTTGGTCTTGATTCATAACACTATACCTACTACCTATTGATTTCTAAACAGCTCTTTCTCCAGATATGATATTTTGAATGGTAAGCTTAATAGCTTTCACATTTTTGGCAGCCAAAACTTCATCGTATTAAATAGAAAATTTTTAAGGGTTTTTTTACAAGTTCACTTCAATAATTAACCGAATTTAGAACGTCTTTGAGGTTTGAGCAATTTAGCACACTTTTAGTTCGTTTGCAGATATTGCAAGTATTTACAGGTTTGATGAAATGCTTCCAAGAAAATATTTATTCGCATTATTATACTGATCCAATTGATGAATATACAAACTATGTTCAAAGCATTTGTAACAACAAAACTAACACAGTCTGTAAAATTAGGCATAATCGATTCAGTTATTTCCTAGTCTACATGTTGAATCAATAGATTCGATTAAAACGCAGGAGTCAACACGTACGATTAACATATAATCTATACAATCTACATTATATGTTCAAATCGTACGTAAAACTTATAATTATTAAAATTTGACGGAAAATTTTCTTTCTCTTTCAATGATGAAATGACATTTCAAAACTGAATATATTTGTTAAATTTGAAGAAAAACAAAAATAATATTGGTTGCTCTTAGCTGTCAAAAATTACCAAAAATATACCATTTTGATAATTCGTAACCATTTTACTGGTTATACCGTTATAGGTGATTAGTTAAACAATTTAAATTTATTATTAATATTTTTAATTATTTACATTACAAGTTAATCTTAAACAATTCTGATTAATTTTGAGTCCCTGATATCTTTAAGTCAATTTTAACATATTTTTCAACACATAGTTTTCTTTAATATTTTGAATAAATAATTCTTAGATTCTTCATTCTTCCTTGTATTATCGAAAATCTTTAAAAGCTTTTTTTTTTCTTTGTAATATTTAAAGTTTAAAATACAATTTTTGAAATCTTCAAATCTGTAAAATAAAATATCAGCATTTCCAAAAGAAACAATCAAAACAAAAACAAAAAACAAAAAAAATAAGAATATTTTAATTTTAAATGAAATCCTTTTTGTATTACAACTTTACGAATATAGAATTGTAAAATTAGTCGTGATGATTCTTTATAATAATAGTAATAGTTAGTAGTCGTGATAAATTCAAATAAAATATATATGTTGTTAAATATGTATGTATAAAAATAAATAAATAAATTATAGCAAAAATACTGTTTTTGAATTTGTTATTTTTTAATTTTTGTTTTATTTTGCTACTTTTATGCTAATTTCTATTATAGAACCCAACCAATAAAACCATAAATTCTTGGGAAAAGAAAATCTTCTTAAAATGTTGTTCTTATGTATTAGTTATATATTAGTTATATTAACAAATATGTATGTAGAATATAGATAGATATAAAGATAAAACTGACCAGAATAAAAATTGTTTTATATTTTGAATTTATTTGAATAGATTTTATATTTTGTTATTCTTAAAATAAAATTTTAATTTTATTTTCAATTTCCTTTAATTTGCATCATTTACGCGACATCATTTACCAAAACAATTTATAATATAAATAAAAGATATTCATTTTGTTTCTATATTGCCAGTTAGGGTTTTAATTATTTTTTTTAAAACTTACGATTTTTACTAAATTATAAAGTAAATAAAGTAATTATCATGCCAATTTAAAACTATGAACTGAAGTTAATCAGTACCTTTAGTAAGTCTAACATTGAAATAGTTGAACGACATCAATTCATAGTCTAGAGATGTACTGTCAATGTGCCATAATAATGAGCAATAAAATTCGTAATGACGGAATTAGGGTGATTTACTTAAACCATTACCCACATACAAAAGAAAAAGCTGAAAAATTCAAGTATGGATTTCAGATTTAACCAAACGGTTTGCCCGTCTCAGCTTTTAAGAAACGAAAAATCTATTAATTCGGTTATATTTAACTCATTATATGCAAATGGTACTAAATGGTATCAGTTGTAAAGCTAATAAAAACAGATTCTCATGTGTCTCAGAGTGAATTGTACCAGATAATTCCATATGTTACCGGATAATGCCAGCGAAAATACGCATTGTATGCATCCTGGAAAAAACCAAGGACAAATTTGGATTGAGGTGAAAATTAAGAAGATTATGAAGTTTCATAAGTAAATAAATTCCGAAAAAACCTTCCACCCTTCCACAATGATTGGGTTAAATTGTTTCAATTAACTCATATTGTCATAACCAGATTTTCATTTGTATTTACCTCAGTATTTTTTATACTGTTGTTAGTACCTTATGTAAAATTTGTTTTTTCGCATCATGTTCGGTATTGCAATTTATAACATAAAAAATAATGTTTTTTAAGAATATTTACTAATTTTCCGAAACTAATTATTTGAAAAATTACAAATTTTTAACTAATTAAAATCTTTTAATTAGTATTGAAATAATATAATCACTACACTACATCCGTTGTCAAGAGTATGGTTTCTTCTCCTAACGAGTCACTTCAAATCTACTTTTTAGATGTTTCCAGTACACTTTGCAGATGATCTTTAAATATTTGATAATGACTATAGGTGTTCATTTTTGCGTATATTGTCCGAGACTAGTCAAGGTTCATTTCAAAAGCAGCAAATCATCGCCCCGCAATTATACTGTCGTACGTCACAAAATCGAAAAAAATTAACTGAAAATGCTATATTTATTAATTTTTGATGCTCTATCGATCTGTGTATTCGGTATTATCCTATGTAGCATAGATGTAGAGATATGAGAGATGCTTTTATTCTTATTTTGACTTAAATGCCAAATTTCCCAATATACGACAAAACACAGTATAAATTAACGTTTTCGAATTCGTGCTTAAAAGCTTTTAAACTAATATATGCAGTTACTTTTTTATTAATTTGTCTTGAAAAGTGATAGGTAGAAGTTAGATTTGTTTCGTTTTGGTGATGGATGTCTACATTACGATTTAGTATAAAATTATGTTTATATATAGAATTTAAATGAATTACACTCTGTACGAGCTAACAAGCTCTTTGAGATTTGAATAAATAAATAAATAAAAATATTATTGTTTATTATTTCAAAGGCTATTAAGAATAATTTTTTATGGCAAATATTATCAAAACTTAGCAGAGTATAACATATTTGTTGGATGTCGATTACTAAATCCGTGAATAATTTTTATTGTTTTTTTTTGTTGGACTTCTAACGTTTTTGTATGGATTTGAGAGCACCTACTCCAAATCGGATTTAGATAAGTAAGGTTGGAAAGTATGAAGGAAGCATAGATTGTATAAAGCGTATCTGCATTCAAAAAAAATTTTCAATCTTCTTAGTATAAAAATATAGAGTGATATTATTTTCAAAACATGCTCAACATGTATATTCCACCTCAGTTTATTGTCTATTAATAAATCTAGGTAATTAATTGAATTGACTACTTCTATTTTTTTATTGCTGTGTATAAAATTTGAGTATACGAAAGTCTTGTTATTGAAAAGGAGAATTTTGGTTTTTTTAATATTCAGGGACAATCCGTTCTTGTGCAGCCATTCTTCAATCATATTAAGATCTTCACTTGTCATATTAGAGAGCTCTGTTTCGGAACTTGTCGAATATTTTAAGACAGCGTCATCTGCATAGAGCTGAATACTTCCATTTAAATTAAGATATGCAATATCGTTTATATATATTTTGAATAGGTAAGGGCCTAATATTGAGCCCTGTGGTACCCCTTTCTTATTCACTAAACTGTTCATTAACATGGACCCTCTGTATTCTTTCCGATAAGTATGATTGAAAAAACCTCAATTGATCATTTGTGAGGTGAAGATTGGAAAATTTATGTAACCATACTTCATGATCAACGCAATCAAAAGATTTTTTTAAGTCAAAAAAAAAATGTATGTGTACAAAATTAATTTTATTGTATAGTTCTTAAAATAACTTTATATTTTGCTTAATAAAACAAAGATTAGATTTCAAAACTATTTTGCTTTCTTATAAATTGAGATATTTCAGATTAAAATATAAAACACTTATTTTGGCGTATATACAAATTTTTTTGTCGTACGTGCATACAGGATGAGTGAAACCGGCATAAAAAATGGTGTATACGGTAAGATGGTTTTAATTAAAAGATCTTTAAAGTCCTAATTCTTGTTCCAAAAGACTTTGTTTTTATACATTTAAAAGATAGATTATGAATCATAATACTACTAAACATTAAAAAAACAATAAAACTTTTTCGGCTTAATTTTATTTCATTTCATCTCAAACTTCAAAACGATTTCCCAAAACTCGATTTTCTGGATATACGACAAAATAATTGGGGGCGGACAAAATAGCTTACACTAAACTAGTTATTTGGTTGTTTTCAATATTTGGTGCAGTAAATTCGAAAACAATCTGAACTGATAAATAGTCTGTAGTATATTCGAAATATTCATTTGATTTATTGTAAATCAAAAAAATATACCAAACATCATAAATTGATAAAAACTAAATTTCAAAAGTGGTGTAAAATAAAAGTATATGGATAACCACAGTTTTATAATCAAAATATTTAATTTAAAACAATTAAATTAATATACCTTTACATAATTTATGTAAAAAATTGAAATCAATTTGAATTACTAAAATTTTTTTTTAATTTAAATAAGTAATTTTTTATAAAATTTTATTAAATTTATTTATTTATTTATTTATTTTTTTCTCTAATTCTTAATCAGAATAAATAATGAATGCAATTTAGAAAATATATTTCATTTAACTTAATTGAATTGCAATTTCAAAATGATACATACACACACCCGGCCTGTAAAGTTGAAAATACTTTATAGAATTCAAAAAATAAATAAACAAAAAAAAATTAAATAAATAATATAAAAATAAAATTATTTCAATTTTATTAAATCAATAATTCATTTAAAATTTTCATAGCATCAAATCAAATCAAATTTAGTTATTTTATTTATTTTACATTTAAAGTATATCCACTTATATATATGTACCTATATAAGTATTTTTAAGAAAACCTTAACTGAAAACTTTTTATTAAAATAATATTGGGAAAAATCTTTAAATGAAGTAAACACCTCACTCTACACTCATTCTATAATAATAATTAAATAAATAGATTTGATACAAAAATATAAAAATAAATTATCATATATCATGTTTATCTTTTATACTAATTGCAGTTCTTATCTAGGTATACACAGATGTCAGATAATGTGTACAATTCAATTACATTTATATGGTATATGAAATATTTTTAATTTTAATCTACCAATTTATTTAAAATTGAATCTTTAATGAGATTTTTTCTAAATTAAAATCATAATATTAAAGTCACATCCAATATCAGATATAAGGAATAACAAGCTAATTGATTTGGATTGAATACAGTGAAAACATCAATGAAAATATCTAATTCAGGTATGACTCTGTCGATTCTCAGATATGCAGATATGAATACAAGTGTTTAATATCTATATGAGCTTTTGATACAACCGAATTAATTATATTGTATTTGGTATATAATATATTGACGAATATATATATATATATTTTACCACCTATCGTTTACAGATGATTCCTACCGGTGATTTAATGACATACCTTAACGAAAAGTTAACTAACAACTCAGGTATCCACAGCTTCACTGATGGCAACACTCTATTAGCATTCTACGATTTTCATAAAAACTCTGAAGCTACATTTATTTCTATATCAATCAAAAAACACATCATTACCAATTCCTCCAGCTACGATTTCGTCGTAATACTTAATTGGGACTTAAAAACAGAGTCGACTTTAACATTTCGAAAATTTAGAGCTGTGTATTATCTTCAGAAAAATCTCAATTCACTTAAATCGTAAAATTATCTGGAATGACCATCTTAACAAAAAACACAATCAAATATTTAGGTTTTCATATCTACTATACGATTTTTAGATGGCAGAAGACAAATTATAGAAACTCGTTTATAACCTTAACACCCCGAATATGGAACCAAATTCCATCTCATGTATAAACAAATAAAATATAGAACAATTCCAAATTAAATCTATACTAGATTAAAATTAGTAAAAGAGGTTCCAATCAATAAAAATATGAAACAAAGTATGCTTTTAAAAATTACTGTTCGTTTTTGAAAGAAATATTTCACCGTCTTTAATCTGAATGTGACAAGGACAACTTGTATACTACTGGTTGTTGTATTGAGTGTTTTCTAACTGGATTCTTATTTTTATACCGTGTTTTTTCACAAATTTTTACAAGTTGTAATTGTATTTGAACATTAAATTAAAACTGTTTATCACTCTGGCTTAAATGTTTAATACAAGACTATGACAACTACTAAATTAATATGTAGAGTTGTGGATTAAAAGTTAATAAAACTTAAAACTATAGATTACTAATTTCTGATGAATTAAAATTATAAAAAAATTTATAATTATAATTATAAAAAAATCTTAATCTAACTACTCAAAATTTGTCTAGGTAGGCAGTAAATTGATTTACTGGGATTTAATTTAGGCATTTAGATTAAATTTAGATTTTTGATTTAGAATTCATTTATTTCCTTAAATATAAAATTTTTGACAAACTAAATCAAATTAAAATTGAATATTAACAAAACATCTTAAATCTAATGAACTAATATAATAAATTCAATAAAATTAACAAAAGTAAAAAAAAAAAACTATAATATAGTTTATTAGAATAATTAATAAGAACAAATAATAAAACAAAATTCAATAAGAAATAATTTAGTAAAAATAACAAAACTTAAGTAAAAAATAAGTAGCATCATTCGAAAATATATTCAAAAAAATACGTGTTGAATGAAACAAACATAAATAAAAAAAAAAGTATAAATATAACTGTTTTAGCGGGGTAATAAACTTTTGATTTTATTTTTTCTTAATTACAAATTAAGATTACACAAAATAATTTAAATATAAAAAATAAAATTAAAAAGAGTGTAAACAATGTATCAAAAAATGTAAGGAAAAAAGAAATAACAAATAAAAAACGTGTGAAAAGCATTTCAATATTATAAAAAAAAGGTTTACAAGTACACTATAAGTTCAAACAAAACTAAAGAATATAATATAATTGAAGTATGAAGAGAAAACCACATTAATTATAATAAATACATAAAACACTTGTTTCATACAAATTTCCACCATCAAATAGTTATTCAATTTGAGAGTGATCGAACTGAAATAACCAGATTTTAAACGGTCTAAGAAATGAGAAGAGATTATGTTCACTTCTGTTCTAATGTGAATTGGTAGTCTATTAAAAATTCGTGGTGCCATATTAACAAAGCAGGTAATAAGTTGAAGTTAATCTTTGATCGAGGTAACCAGATCTAATGAAAAAAATTTCATAGTTTTGTAGATATAGAGATGTCTGGGTGGCAAAATACAGACTCTTTTGAAAAGTGGGAAACTAGATGATAGACGATTAACATTAAGCAATACCTTGATAGACGTGTTACAAATGATCATACCTTTGATACCAATGATAGACGATTAACAAATGATCATACCTTTGATAACTAGTTATAACTACTTTCAATAAGTTTGGACTATGTTGCATTGAGATTCCTTATCATAGGTTTGTGTTTAAGGAAAAAAAATGTTATTAAAGCGAAGAACATTAGATAAAACTAGGTTTTATTTTATATTTTTAATTATTTGAATATTTTTCAAATATTTAACCATCACTGTACATACAAACAAATAGATATATATACAACTATACTTGTGTATGTATATCTCAAAATTAAAATTTATTTTTTTTAATTTTAAAGTATGATCATTCAAGTAAAATTTGTTTTATTAATTTTCTTTATTTTTTTCTTTTTTTTTTAATTTAAAATATTAAACATTTTGACCAAAACAAAAACAAAATAACAATTCCTTACCATTTCATTTGTTTATCTTTGAAATTCCTTTGTAGATTGACCTATCTAATTCTAACAATATCCTTTAATAATATAATACATATTATATTCATACAAACTTACATATATTTAAATGAATATATATTTATAGACAATATATATATTCTCTCTACTATATTTAAAAAGTAATAAAAGAAGTAATTTTAGATGTGTAGGACTTGCAATAACCAAAGGAATACGAGTAGATACCTATGTAGAAACAAAAATTTTATGTTCTTGAATTTTTGCAAATTTAATTTGTCATAATGTATGTATAATATGAATACCTATATATCTGAAGAAATATTTTTGACCTTCTCACTTTTTTTTTTATTCATTTTAAACATACAAGAATCATACAAATAATATGGTAATGCAAACATACTCCTGGTACATGTATGATTATAATGTAAAGAAATAAAAACAAAAAAACATAAAATAAAAAAATAAAAATTCAAATCAGGATTTTTTTCCAATTGGTTAATTTCTCCTTTTTTCTACTAAAATACATTTTGTAATGCTTAAAAAGTTAGCAAAAAAAAAAAAAAAAATTAAAAGTTTTAAAAGGATCAGAATCTTAAGTAAAGGTCAAATTGAATATAAACGTAAGAAAAAAATATTTCTTTTTTCATTTTACATCAGAGAGAAATTCAATCTAAATTTTATGCATACAAAAAACAAAATAAAATGTTTTTCTTTTTTTTTTTTTTTTAATTTTCCTTAAATGAAAAAAATAACAAACATCAAAAAAGTATTTATAATAATTAAGGAATTGGATGAGTAGGATTATTATTTTCATTTTTTTGTTTTTTTTTTTTTTTGTTCTACATATCAAATAAAGTACGATGAATATTTTTTTTTTAAAACCAAGCCAAACCAAAAGAAAAATGTAAATTTAACCACAATTTTTTTTTTTTTTTATAAACAAATTTTTTAAATTTAAAACAAAAAAGAAAAGAAAAACAAAAATAAATACTTCTTTCTTCAATAATTTTTTTCAATTTGCTTCTTATTAATTTTATATTTTTTTTTAACTAAAATTATGTTGTGGATTATTCCTAAATGTTTTCCATTGCTTTCAAAAATCGGGTTTGTCTTCTGTAAAAAAAAAATATTAATAAATGAAATCGGAACTCATTCAACGTACCCATTATCAATCCTAATCTATGCTAACTTCCCGTGCTACGCTTGCAATCGAACACTTATAAAATAATATCGAATTAAAACTTTATCGAAGGCGACCGAAGTTTTATTCCGTGGTAACAATGAACCTTTTTGATCTATTTCAACCGGACTATATAAAGAAACTAGTATTACTCACTTATCTATTTAACACTGCTATCTCTCTATGTAACTTCGAAGAAATTTATGGTCTTTTTGTTTGTATCTCTATTCTATACAACTATCTTAACCATAAACAAAGATATTGAGTACAATATTTGAGAGTAATTGACATGTAAAAAGTCCAAGTAAAAAGTCCAAGGACTCTTATTAAATTTTGGTTATTTATGAAGACTCAAATGAATCTGGTTTCTAAGTCCAGTGGTCTGAAAAGTTTCAATCTACGCACGCTTGATACTTCGTTATTAACTAGTTGAGTTGCAAATGAATTTGGGTGAATCTCTAGACGATATGAATATTTTATAGCTTTCTTTTTTATTGTATTATTAACAGATGAAATATTTAAATTCAATCTTATTTTGCCGTTGCGCACATACCAGGGAGCATTGACAATTTATCTTAATAGAAATTAATTGCCTCTTTCATTATAAACATATCTTAGCATCAAACATATCTTTTTTGCGAGCGATAGGTTACAATCCCTAATGCCTTAACCGCACTTACTTGTTGATAGTGTGAAAGCAAGGTCCATATTTCTCCTCACCATAACAATTGATTGATTGATTGATAGATTGAGATTTTCTAAATAAAATTAAATTTCGATCTAATGTATAGAAAACAGTACAAGTTTCCGTAAGGTAAGATTATTTACGTGATAACATAATTGATAATTGACAAGATAATTGCGGTGAAGAATGCTAGGTCTCATCAGGAATTTCTGATTAGATAGATTAATGTGATATGAATCGTCCTAATTTATATTTCCTTTACCTTAAAGTATATAATTCCTAAGTCTAGTAATAGTTTCAATCTCCAACAGAAGAGAATGAAAGTCAATATTGCGGTAGGATTAATATTACAATAAATGTTTAGTCTAAAGAAGTAAATAAGCTTTTTTAGTTTGAATAAAATGTGTGGTGACTTCAAAAATAACAGTAAATTAGTATCATCCACAACAAACCAATTGTGCAAGTAAGAATCAAAAAGCCAAAAAAAAAAACACCGTACATGAAAACGTAATAGGAATGTATACGAAAAATAAGTAAATAAAGTATTGAGCTGATATTGGAATCATTAGGAAAAAAATATAGAAAATATTTTAAAGATACATAAATAGATAAATAAAATTTACTTGACATATAACAGAGTGGATATTTCATAAATCAAGAAACCATTCAAATTCACTTTATGTAAAAGCCTATACGAAGGCAGAACAGAAAGTGGAATTTATCACTTTCTTTCAACAGAAAAAAAAAAATACAAAATCTAGTTTTTGATTCAGAATTTCCAAAAATTAATTTTTTTTTATCTTTAAAGTATAATATTTTTTATCGGTGCATAAAACTGCAAAGATATACCAGAAATTAAAATTTTTGTATCATAATTTGTATTTTTACATCTTCTAATTATTATAATGAATAAAATATGCAAACACGACTCAATGAACACACGTGAAAGAAGAAGAACTCAACAGAGTTCCGATGCAAAGTAGCAGAACACATCATCCAGGAGAATCATAGTATTTCGAAAGTAGACATTGTATTGGTAAATTACATTAGAGATTCTAGGAAACTAGATTCAACTGGAAGCATCGAAATTTACAAAATTAAAAATGACTCACTCTTATTACAGACCAAGGCAACGGATATTCTTCTTTATTTAAATTTTTAGTTAAATATAATAGAACGAATAACACCATGCCTAACTGTCACTCTAACGTCGGAAATATTATTTCAAATACCAACAATAAAATAAATAATAATATAACCCCCTACCTGATATTTAATCTGGGCTATTTAATTGGATAATAAACAACCATCGAGCTACGAAAAAAAAATTGTTACCTGTGCAAATAGAATAAATAAGACGATTTTAGATTTCTTTCCAAAACACTGAAGAAGTCTGCAAGTAGTAGACGAAATACGCGTATATCTGTATGATAAGCATATCAGTAAAATTAAAAGGAAAATATTAGACTATTTTCACTATTATGAATAAAATATGCTTCCAGATCAAAATTCTCAACATTATCCTTCACTTTCTTTCACTAATGTATTAGATTGATATATGACTCACCAAAAACAAATTTCAATGAAATGTTAAAACATTATTTTTTTTTTTTATTTAAGCCAAACATTAGGTTGCAAACGATACCTTATCACACGAATGTTCAGCAAGTCTCCAGCCAATAAAATGTCAGATTTTTCAAAATATCATTAATTTAATTGGATAAGTTTTCTTCAATCTCCGTAACAGTTTAAAGCTCATTTGGTTGGCGAGATCTGTAAAGATTACAAAGAAATTTATAATAATGAACACCTTGGCATGCATTAGTAAAAAAATACAATTAAAAAGTCCTGATTTAATTAAATAAATAATTTTTATTAATTGAATGTAAAAAATTATCGCATATGATACATATTATGTCCTTCAGCTTAAAAGTGATTGTTTCATAAAGTTTCGTAATGATTCAAATAGCAAATCGTAATGATTGTCCTATAACTAACCTTTTTACGCCGTAACTTGAAAATATCAACACCAGCGATACATAATTTCTAATTTTGATGATGGAAATTTGCTACCAAATCCATATGGTTTAATTTTATACTTTGATACAGTACCTATATTGTTCCAGATCATTTCAAATAAATAAATAAATTTCAAATTCTAATATTCTATAGAAATTCGTGATAAAAACAAACATATTCAGAAATAGCTGTTAATATGAAATATAATTCGATTATATCTCATTAAAACCAAAACGGTAAATAACAACAAAAAAACAAATGAAGTTTTGATTTGATTTTTTTTTTCCCTCATATTTTCAATAAGCCAAGCAAGTCCCAGGATAATAGTTTTTCATTTTTATTTTTATTTTCTTATTAATACTTTGAACATTTTTTTCCAACTACTCTACAACTAAAGTTACAAATGTCTAACTATCCTAAAATCAACATCACGTGTAAAGTTTTGTTATGTTTTTTTTATTATTTCAAGTCTTTAATAGATATATCAATGATGATGTCCAGTAAAGATTCGATTTCATATTAATACATTAATATATATGTATACAGTTCTACGTTGATAATGGGTATGTTTGTATTTACTTAAAAATTCTCTTCACCATTAAATTATAACTAACGAATAAGTATACCGGATTTTTATAGTTTCAAACAAAGTATAATAACCAAGAAAAATAAAAGAAAAAATTTATTACAAAATCAAGGATTTTCTATTGAAAGCGAAAAAAACAAAATAATTTCAACAATATTAAACCACTGCTAAAAGGTGTAGGCTTTAAGATAATGGTTCTATTAAATCTTTATAGTATTTGTTCTAGAAGAAAAAAAAAATAGATGGGAACCATATTTTGTTATACAGACCTATATACAAAGATAGTTAGATTTCAGATAGTCAAAAATAATTTTGAATCATTGAATGAATAGGTGGACATTTCACCACCCAAAATGAGATTGTATATGAAAATTTCACGTATGAATTTTACATTAATTCAACAACATTGGAAAAAAATAAATCTTGATACAGAGAAAGCTTAAACCTAAAAATGTACACTTACAATGGGTAATCCAATGAAATGAATTACACTGATGAGAAAAAAAAAATAAAAAAATTTAAAGTGAAGTTGGCAATATTTGAAATGAAAAATAATTATTGACAGTGTTGAAAATCATCAAATATAGAAATGGCAATAGTTATTTTAGATAAATTTGAATCTCGATCATGTAGCATCACAATCCTTCAATCCAGGTTTACCCCTCTTCCCTACATTACTCCAATTGTCTCTCTCTTTAGCAAATATTTTCCACATTATTATTTCTAGGCTTCTCACATTTAATTCAAAATTATCTTTTCTTGTATTTCCAAGTCTATACTAACACTTGTTTGCATTTGCTGAGAGTTATTCATAATAATCTATCTTATCTCTGTTATCTTTATTATATAAAAAATATTTTATTTATGCCCATTTTTTCTTCTTCCAGTAAAAGTATTGTAATGAAACTATCAGTTTACTTTACAATTACAGTAAACTGAAAATTTTTAAAATTTGGTTTTTTCATCGTGTCAGTTTTCATACTGACAGTAACAGTACAATTTTTGATTAGTAGTAGATTTTTCAGTACTTTTTTATATTTTTTGAAAACAAGTAAACGTCAGTTTTGTTTATTATTATCTTCAGAACTATTATCATCGTAATTACCGATAGTATTTGAAATTACAAAATCAATTGGAATTAAAGGATCTACTGGAGGATCACTTTCCTTTAATTTGTTTTTGCAATATTATGTAATAATGAGCATGCAACTATACAACGACCATGGCAATATTAACATTTATCCGCATATCGAATGACAAAACCGGAAAACGTCTCTTCAGTACTCCAAAGTCTTGCTTGTTCTACAACATTTCTGGTTCGAATTTGCGATTTATTATAAAGAATTTCACCTTGCGTTTGAGGGGTTGGATAAAGGCGTTAACATATACGAACTAGCAGTGTACCAACTATCCCCTAGTATGAAATAATCCTTATAAGAACCACTCTCCATTTTTGCTCTGAAACACAACTTACGAAAGAAATAACTATGGTGTGCAGATGCTAGCCAACGGCTGACAAATTGAAATTAATGATGGCTTGCACATTTAATGAAAAATATCATTTTCGGTTTTGGTATATTTCAGCATTAGGTCCACCTGGGGACTGTATCTTGACATGAGTACAGTCTATTGCGCCAATAGCTTTTAGAAATCTACTTATTCTGAAAAATGCGAGGTTTGTAGATGAAATTTCTTCTGCAGTCAGTGATAACGCTATATAAGCTGATGCTAATTTAGTTATAACTATACTAATTCTTTTTACGATAAGTGAAGCAGATAATATTAATACACCAATAAAATCAGCCACGCTTATTATAGCATGCTACCTGCTGCATAGAAGCTTAATGTCAGTAGTAGGATTTGTATTGGAGTAATTACCACAGCTCTAATAAAATAAAAAGAGTAGCAGTTGAATAATTACCATAAAACCATAATATTTGTCGAGCGTATTCAAAGCATAATTATGAATATAAATATAATACACGAAATACCTTGAAACTTTTATACCCTTATCATGGTTCTCGAATCGAATATGAGTCGAAGCGAATATGCTAGTCGAACGTTCGCGTAAATGTGATCACGATTCGCGAATAAATTTAATCGCTGTGGAAAAGTCGTTGCTAACCTAACACTTGAAAATTAACTATTTTGACAAGTATTTTTAGATTTATAAAAAACTTTCGTTTGAATAAAGATGCATTATTTTGTCTTAATTCAATAAAACATAAATTGAAGCCTTAAATTAGAACAAATAGAATATATTAGCAATAATAACATTATTCAGTTTAGTACGATTTTCCGATGAAGGAAATTATCACTGGCAATAATTCAGATCTCGATTATTTGGGATATATTTATTGCCATTTTTCATTTGAGGTTTCTTCAAGTGGATATGAATTTGTAGCAACAATTTAGAACGAGTAAAAATTTTCGGCTTTCTAGATTAATTTGGATTCTCTGGCGATTCTGGATTTTGTTTTTGCTCAACATAGCATCGACAGCTTGTTCCTACGCTTATTCTTTTATATATATTTTTTTTTTGCCATACCTGTAATCATATTATTATCTATACGCAGTCCATAGACAAATAAATAAATAAATTCATTTAATTCGGTTACACAGCAGCTAATTCGGTTGCAAATCGATTCCGGATTTATACCAATTTGCTGTTCCCACAAACCTAATTAGTATTCTCTTCCATCAATTGCACCAGATTATCAAACTTTTTTATTTGTTTATAGTTGCAAGAAAAATCATATTATTATATTATTCATAAATTTTGATATATATAATATTTCCACATTTTTTTTTAAATTTACCCTCCCCTCCATTTTCACTCGAAAAACAATAAAAATATTTTTCTTTCTTTTTTTTAACGGTTGTCACTTAAATTATTCATTCGACAAATTGTCGAACGTATTACGTTCGCTTCGCTAATCATGATCGCATGACAGCGAATTCGCCTAAGTATACGTTCGATTTGAGAATCCTGATAAGGGTATTAGTTCATTTTCATTTATTATTAGTCCCAAAATATGATGAACAGAATTTCTTGAAATACGAAACCTTTTAATAAGTTCTTAATCATCCAAAGTAACGAACAAATTTTGTTTTATTTTATATTATCTTTGTTTTCTGACTCGAGCTTCATCAGAATCAGGATCAGAATCAATTACCAATTATTTTCTAATCCGTCAGTAAATCAATTTACTGAAGAAATTCCTACAGTAAACTTAAATAACAGTAAAACTGTCTGTAAAAAGTTTACTGTAAGTTGAAAAAACGATTTTTGTAAAAACCGACAGTTTTACTGTCAGTTTGCGTTAACTGATAGTTTTACTGAGAGATGAAAAAATGGCCCATAGAAAATAATATGAAAAAATAATGATTATGCGGTTCTTCTTTGATAACAACTTATACTTTGGTATCTGTACGTTACTATATTCTGTAAGAATTTTACAATCTGGAATTTAATTTCATTTCAAGTAAGTTGGTATAGTGTAATTAAATTTGTAAAAATGTTTTTTTCTTCAGAAATAAAATTATATTTTCAAGTGTGTGATACCATTACCACAGATTCCATTAGGTTATCTTTTATTTAGAAAATTTTTTTTTTGGTTTTTAAAGATATTAAAGTTTTGTTTTAGCAGTTTCGAAAATATATTTTGACTTACGCATTACCGAAGTTTAGTTAAAAAATTGGCATACTACAGTTTTATGTTAGAAAAGAGTGACAATGTGGTCTAGTGATATAATATTAACAAATTCACATGACTGTTTGGCCGATGAATTTCATCTTTTAAACCAAATCTACTTTAAAATATCAATTTTAATTTATTTTTTAAATTTACATTAATTAGAATTAAAATTACAAAAAAATCATTTTTAAGGTCTAGTTGCTTGAGCTCTCAGCTTATTAGTTTTCAACAAATAAAAAACATATTTAGTTATAACTTTACATGACCAACACTGTACTAAATAAAAGTTCTAAATATTAAAATCTACTAATAAAAGATATGCACGTTCCATCCAAATGGATTTTATTTTCTTTTCTGCAAAAAAAAATTATATAATGCATAAGAGTATACATTATATGAATGTATAGTTACTTACATAAGCTTCTGCACAAAACAGCCTCCTAAAATAAGAAAAATAAACGAATAAAAACGAAGAAAAAAAATATTTAAAAAAAAATAAATAAATAAAATAAAATAACATAATAATAATTTATGACAATGGTAAATATTTTTCATATATCATATGAGATATAATATGGGTTCTCTGAATATTAATCTCAAACATATACATATGTATGTATGTATAAATTGTAATAATAATAATAATATTTACCGTATGTTGTATCAATGGAATACAAATTTTCTATTTTTCTAAAACCAAATATTCTTCCATCAAATTCAAATATACTATAAAATACATAATATAATATATATTATATACATAGGTAAATTCAATACAATCATTTTATACATATTAAATTACGTTACCACAATTTAAATTACACAAATGTAACATACATATTATATATGTATGTACATATTGTGAAAAAATATTAACAAAAATAGAAATAATAAATTCTTTTAATGTATTTTTATTCCTTTAATTTTCAACAAATTTTATTTTATTAATGTTATACCAATATTAATGTTTAAGAATAATAAATAATATTATTATATATGGATGTATGTGTAATTTGCACGTTTTTCTTTTATTAGAAAAATGTTATGTATATACCTACTTATAACATATTTTTACAAAAGAAATAAAAACATGTATCAAAAGTGTAACACATTTATACATGCAACACATAAATATGTACGAGTATATACAATATAAATCAAAATTACGATTTTTGGCTTTTGTTATTTTTAATTTTTCCAAATAATAAAATATGACAGTTTTGAATAGAAATTGGCAAAAAGTAATTTATTTTTTAATTTATTTGTTTATTTAATTAAATTTTGTAAATTTAATTAAAAATTGCAATCAACAATTAAATAAAAGTATTTTTATATGACTAAAATATGGTACATCATATAGCTTTTTGTTCAACACTTGCTTTCTTGTAATTAACTGCAATATGCTATTTCACTTGCAATCGTCTTCCAATTTTTATTTTTACATTTCACGCCTTTAATGATTATTTCGGAATTCCGCGACCAATTCATTAGCTGTTATCATATACGTATCTTAATAAACTATTTTCACCTTAGGTCGATCTGATAAATTTTCTGATTCTAAATTTTCCAGTTTACTAAAAAATATCCTTCAAGCTTGACATTTTCTAAAATTCTTATAAAAATGTTCTGAGCTGATTTCTGTTCTCTAGCATACCTATTTTTTTCTCTTAACCACTAAAATAATTGAATAAACGCTTCTAAAATGCAGTTAATTTGATATTTATTTGATATTAGTAGTATTTATCTGTAGTGTATATGCTATTCTATGCCATATTATTTCTTTGCTTTAATTTGCATATCATATTGTGGTCATGTCTGAAGTTCATAAAATTCATCATTGTATCTTCTTCTATATTGTCCATTTTCTAATCGAATAAGATACTTGATTTGGCAAAATTTTCCTTTCACATTTATTTAAAGAAAATTTGTCACTTAGTGTGTAACCAGCGAAAGATTAAACTTTTCATATATTTTCTATTTGGTTTTTGATAACAGTTTGAATTTCATTGATTTTTTATATGCAAATATTATTTTTCATATTTTTCGAGCTTTCTATTCTTTTGTTACACTGATTTACCAATTTTTATCATGACATAAAAGTATACCGAACTTATTAAAAAATATTGTACAGCCTCAATTTCATAATTCTTAACATTTGTGTTTTTATGTGGCCTTTTTATTTCATTTCTGGACATCTTTAAATTTTTAGTCTTTAATATACAGACTGCACTTTCATTTAATTTTTTTATAGTTAATTTTTCAATGATGTTTTACATCATTCAATAATTAAATTATCACATTTATTAACATTGTCCAGTATTATTATTAAAAATTATTAAAAGAAAGTACAATTTTTGTCACACTTTACTAGTTATTTCCAATTTCTTCATACTTCACTTTGTACAGGAATTTTACTAATAGTATATTAATTAGATCAATTTTTTACCTATTTATAACACTGTATTTCTATAATATTTTAATAACACTAGAAGTACTAGTACATTATAATTATTCTAACAAATAATCGAAGGATATTTGTAATAATAATATACTGTAAAATACAGAATATTAAATATATAAATTAAAAACAAAAACATCTATTTTCATCTTGTTAATATTTTTTCTGTTAATAATTTCGAATTTTATACCAGATAAATAATTCTTCTCCTAAATATATGCAAACAATTTTTCGAAATTTTCTTTTATTCAAATCAAAAAACTACCTATAACAAACTTTTTTTTTTACAAGGTTTCTTTACAAAAATGAAAACATTTTAATAATAATTATTTTATTATTGTATTTCGGTACTTATTTTAATAAAATAAATTGATTTAGGTATTTAAAAAATAATAATTCCAAAATTCAAAAGTCCATATTCGTTATAAGGACTTAAATAAAAAATTTTCTAAAAGCTCCAAAAAGAGCACAAACAAATTAAAACCTTTTCTATTGCAATAAATAATAATTGTTATAATAAATGATTGCACTCAGTAATTATACGCTACAAGTGTGTACTAATAAAGTAATAACAGCAGGTCGTAGGTAATTCATATAATATCATATACATATATAATATATTAAGAACTGAGTGGGTATAGAGTATAACAAAATCATCAAGAATAATTCAAACATAATTCATACACTTTCATACACTTGTTATAAATTATTATTAATGTTATTTATTAAATAAATACATGTTCATATACAGTACAGATGCAAAATATAAAGACTCTATGTTGATAAATATAAAAATTAAAAACAAAAATGTTAATTTTTAATTTCAAGTTTAACCATCCAACCACTATCATAATAAAAAACACTTTTATTCACAATCACTAAAGAAAAATTCACAATTAAAGTTAAGTTGTTCACAAATTACTTGAATACAATGAAAATTATAATCATGTGTTGTAAATTTTTAATCAAAAATATAACCAGTTATTATTTAAATAACGTTAATCACTAAGATGCCATGCTGCACTCGATTACCAAATACTGCGATTATGAATAAGATTTCCAAAATACGTGTTACGGGATGAATAAATATTAGAAAAACCATAAACACAATATATAGGACAACAATAATTGTGTAAATGGTTTTTTTAAGATATTTTTCTATCTATAAACAATTATTTTTATAAAAATATATAAACTTTTTTATGCATCAATACATTAATTTGGCAGAGATACGCGTGGATGATATTTTTGTAATAGTAACGAAAAAAAACTTAGAATCAACACTGACCACTCTTAACGGAACATACTCACAAGAACATACAATTTATAGTCGAGGTAGAAAGAGAAAGGTAGTAGTTTCTTAGATTTATTATTAACCAAAACAAGAACATCCCTAGAACTAGCGATCTACAGGAAGTCCACGGTCCACGGATACAGAGAGAGTCATCCTGAAAATCTCGAACTAATTTTGACTAACTATTTTTGAAGTAGTGAAATAGACTAAGCACATATTTGAGATTTCGAGAATAAACGGATATTCAGAAAAAAAAACATGACTGACTTACTCAGCAAACGTAGATAAACTTTGTAACGCAACTGCCTCACCAATCTACTCACTGTTCAACAACCCAAAAGAAGAGTAGCATTGGCAGAGTAGAACAAAATAAAAAAAAATACGGGTTAAACATAGTGTATAGCAGTAGAGCCAATCAGTTCAACACTATTCTAGGAACAACTAAGGACCCAATTGTTCAAATGAAAAAATCGGGTTGCAGTTATTGCAACAACGGTTATATGGGACGAACTACCTAGCTAGAAAAGGAAAATTTAACCAAATTCGGATCCAAAGCAGAACCAAACACATTTATAATAAACACAGCTAAAAGCATCAAAATATATTAAACTTAAAATTAATCAATCCTGAATAAAGTCTAATGGATATTCTTCATTGTTTAAATCTATACTAAAATTTAATAGAGTCAACAAAACCACCCCTATCTGTTGCTCAAACGTTGAAAATTATATTTTAAATAATAACAACAAAATAAATAATCATAAAAATATTATGAATAATGGGCCTTATTGTGGTAAACGTACGGCAAACGCGACGTGTGATTCTTTGTATTCACTTCACTTTGAATTGCTATTGCGTAAAACGTGTGAATATTTTAAATTTGTCAAAAAACATTTCATAACATATTTCAAAGTTAAATTATTCTAAAAATTGTTTTTAGTTGAAAAAATAGTTATTGAATTAAATCAAGGACAAATTAGATCAAGGATCGCTGAATCTTTTTTCTAAATTTGGACAATAATTGAAAATAAAAACACAAATATTTTAAGAAATTCATATACATATTTATATTATAAAAGAATGTCTTTATTAAATAAAAAAAAGTGCCTCCATGGCAAAACAAAATATAAAATTTAAAATAAATTCATAAAAATCTTAAATCTAATATAAAATCACAAATGCCTCCTTGGCTAGAAAATAAAAAGTCGAATTAAATATTTAAATCTTAAATAAAATATCTTTGTTTCTTTTAACAAAGATATTTTCTTTGCCACAATTTCTTTTTTTAATTTTAATTTTTCTATTGTTAATTTTTCTATTTCTAAGTTATGACGCCTATTTTTCAGCCATATTTTTTATTTTGATATCACATATTTTTGACTGCAGTTCATTAGTTTTTTCTAGTGCTTTGTAGACTCTTCTCATGCTGCAACATATTTCTTCATTGTTTTTCTTCATTATTGCGGGTAACTTTTTTATTTCTTCAAGCAAATTTTGCTGAATATTTATTTGTTTTTCGATTAAAACCGATGGTCTTGTATCTTCTGTTTGAGTCTACTTAATGGCCTAATTGATAGTCTGGGAGATGTGATAAATGGTGGTACAGCAACAGAACTACCAGCAGAACTATCAAATGTAGCATCAGTTTCAACATCTTCTGGTTCAGTTTCATTTAACCCACACGGTCTTCCAATTATACCTGTAAAGGTCTCATTTAAGTTCAGAACTGATGCTACATCATTTTCTATTGGTGTTAATTTGATCTTTTTATTTGGACCACCACCAGTTGCAGTTGATTCTTTCTTATTATTAACTAATTTTTTTTTATAAATGCTTTATAATCGGTCCATACCTAAAACAAATCAATTAGTATACTTGCTACTAATTAATTACTTAAAGTATTACCTTTCGCCATTCTTGTGCATTTCTGGTTGGCAGTCCTAAACTATTTAGTTCTCCAGCAGTTTTCTCCCAAAATAATGCTACTTCACTTGGTAGTCCCGCTGTAAGCCCCTGAGCAATTTCTTTATTTTGCTTCATTAATCTCACCAGTTGATTGAATTGATCTTGATTTGTAACTCTTCTCCTGTTTTATCAAAAAATTATTTATGAATTAAATTTTTTAACTCAAATGAACAAGAACATAAAAAAATCTATATTTTGTTGTTCTAAATTTTTTAAACGCGAACTAATCTTCACGTTTCAACAATACAATGAAAACTGTCACCATACGTTTTGAACAATACCAAAAATATATTCACTTTTAATTTCGAAAATGGAGTTTGACATTTTTCACTTCACGTTTGCCGCACGTTTACCGCAATACCAATTCAACGCGTTTCGCGTTTCGATTGCGTTTATTTTTACCACAATAAGGCCCAATAACAATATAATTCCAGTAAAGGTAAATAAGACCTCAGTCCAGTACAAGATACTGAAAAAGTCTGCAAGTAGTAGACGAAATACGGTTCTATATGGTATATCTGTATGATAAGCATAATACTCAGTAAACTATAAAAGAAAATATTCAAATATTATTAACAATTAATTTAATATAGATTTATACATACATTCATTTTTAGTAATTGGGTCTTATGATTGAAAACGTACGGAAAACGCGCCGTTCGAAGACTATTATTCCCCTTCACTTTATGTTGGTATGATTGAAATAGCGTGAATAAATTTTATTACGAAATTTTTCGAAATTAAATGACAGTTGTCGAAATTAATTTTTTAGTTAATATTAGATTTTTATATTATTATACTAAACAATTAATTTTGTTAGAAACAAAAACAGATACAAAAGTTAGAAACAAAACAAATATACATACATATTAATAATTTGTTTATCATTTTTATCAATAAAATATAAAAATAAATGCTTAGAAATTTAATAAGAAATTATCATATTGCGTATAAGTAAGAAATTTATAATTAAGTTTTGCCGATTGCAAATGTGAGAAATAATTTTTATTTTTCTCCTAATCATAAAAAGTTATTTTTCTTCTAACCATACAAATTTATATTTAAATTAATATTATTTAAAAAGTTCAATAGAAGAAAATACATTTTAAATTTTTCCATTAAAACATTAAATATTAAAAATTACTTATATTTTTTTAATTATTAACTTTCCAAACCTGAGCACAACAACACGTTTTACTTATATTGAACAAACTGGTTTCGAACGTTTTCAATCATACGAAAAAGACATTTTCGAAAAATCGTTTTACGTACGTCTTCAATCATAAGCCCCATTATAATAAAATAAAATAAATTGAATTTCTATATTCATTTTTATTTATTTGAATAGAGAAGTATTTACAGACACATATTTATCAACATACGCATACTCAATTCCAATTTCAATTTCATCTTTTTAAGACACATTAGCTCAAAAATGTTTTTATGTTGGAACTTTGATAAATGATAAGAACGACGATAGTAGCAAAGTATTGAAAATGTATTCACCATTGAAAATATATTTACTAGAACAGTTGACAGACTTATATTTCCTTCGCTATCAACTACTAGAATAAAAACAAAAAATTAAAAATAAGTTTTTATTTTTGCTTTTGTTTAATGACAAAATTTACTGAAAGTTGTCAAATTTTAAATTATCAAAGACGAATACAGCTCATATTTTCTATCAAAAGTTTTATATTTAATTATTATCTTTAGTTACATTGTATGTAGTTGAAATATTTTTCTCTAGTACTGTAGTATTTATACATAATAAACTTGAAATCGTTGTTTCTTTTTTTTTATTGCTTTTTTCACAAAAACAGTACTCATTCTATCATTTTAAATATATTATATGTATAAATATTTGAAACCCTACTCAAGAATACAAAAAAAATATCCTTTTCTTAAATTTGTTTTTTTTTTTTATATAAAATTTGTGTATTAGGTTAGGTTGGATTCGATTCGATCTCTTTTTAGGTCGAATAATTTTGGACAGTATATAATAATTGCTTTAAATATATAGGAAACATACATGATTGGTACATTTTTATATTTTATAATATGTATGTGAGTATTTATTATGTAAATTTTGAAAAAGCAAAAGAAAAAAAATATTAAAATAAAAATGAAAATATAAGGGAAATCCTTTTTGGATTGTGGTATTATTAGGATAACAACTTTTAGAATTTGATTTTCAATTACAATATTCCTATATATTATGTATATTGAAAATTTTTGATTTCCTTTCCTTTTTTTTATATTTTATTGTGTGTGTGTGTGTGTTTTTTTTTCTCTTTCTTTGTTTTTGTTTATTTTTCTGTAATAAGCTGGATTTAAAAAATAGCAAAAACAAAAAAAAGGATAAATTTTATTATGCGTAAATAATCCTTGTTGACAAAAAAATTAAATTATTTTTTTGTTTCAATTCAATTGAGTGAATTTTAAAATGCGAAAAAAAAATTAAAGATTTTTATGCAATAATGAAAAATTTATTTTAAAAGAATTTCAAATAGCATTTTATAAAATGTTTTATTTTTGAATTCAAAGTAAATAAAATGGTTTTATTTAGTTAAAATTAAATGTTATGAAAAAGCAACTTAGATTTAAATTAGACCCAAAATTGAAGGTTATAGAATTATTTTTACTCATTTAATTGCAAAATATCCTACATATAGGTCTGGTAAAGTATATAATATGTTAGTTTATTACTGTAAGTTATTAAAGGTTGTACCCGTTATCAAACACGCAATTTTACTATCATTTAAATGTTTTTTTTACATGTAATATAACAATCTTTAAAATTGATATTGATAGAAAAATTGTATTCTTAATACAAAGTTATACACACTTAACACAAATAATTATTGTTAATACAATTTTCCTACAAACATTGTATTTTTAAAAGGGTACCAACTAACTAAATATCTTCTATAAGAGTCAGTCAATAAGAGTTAAAGGAATTGCATTTTTTGTATATAATTTACTCTGTATAAATCGTTTTTAATTATTAATTTTTTACACGTTTCCAATTCAAACCGAATAAACCCTGTTATAGAGACACTAACCTTTCTGGGCTCTTGTTTTTTATCATCAAGAATTCTAAGTTTTAACAAATAGTTTGTAAAGAAACTTGTTTGATGCCATACTACCACATACACCATACTACTTTGTCTATTATTTTTCTCTTTTATTCATATGTTCAACATTCCTAGCTAGAAAAATCGGCTGCCTTTCAGCCAAAAGGTCAAAGTACTTTATTTGCTTTTCGACCTGATCCGGTACACTTTATCATTGTGATAAAATAAATTAAAAAAAAAAATCGAGAAATATAATTTGGTAGCATGAAATGTATTTACGCTATTTAAGAAGGTTTAATTCCTGAAAATAGTAATAGTTTTCCGCATTTAATAAGTTCATAAGCCAAAACATTTATTTTATAAATAAATACTCGAAAAATATTGTAGTTAAAATATGTACTAGTAAAAACTTGTAACATACTTAATTAAACATGAAAGTTACTGTCAAGAACATAAAAACAAAATGTCTTCGTGAAAAGTTCGGTATTCTGAATATCTTATATTCAAATTTCAGAGTCAACCTTCAAATATTTAAAAGCGAAATAACATAATCTTGTACAAAAAAAAAATAATAACTTTCAAAAGATGGGAAAGAAAATCAAAATGGAAGGTTTTCATTTAATTTTTTTTACTATTTATTTATTTATTTAGTTTAGCTCAAACTTCATTACAATAACTATTATTTTTTTGTTTTTTTTTGTTTTTACAGTACAACATAACAGAACAGAACTATAACTTCTATTTCTGTTGTTACTGTCCTTTATAAGGAATATTAGTATTTTTTTTTCCATTAACGTTATCAAAATGTAAGTACAATAAAGTGTAGTATATTGTTTCAGGCAGATGTAAAAAGATGAATGTTTACAATGGTTTATGATCCACCAGACCCAACTGCAATGTCAGTACACACAGTTTGCCCAAATTGAACCAAAAACATTATTGTAATCTACTTTTAGTAAAAATATTAAATATCAAGTATACTAATACGCTTGGACTCACCTCAAATGCTTTTGTGAACTCTTAGAAATAAAGAAGTTGTTGAATATCTTACATTTTCTTTACACATGTCCTGTTCTGTACTCTGAAAAACACTTAGATACATAGAAAATTATTCAATATCGATACTAAAGAAAAAATCTCCAAATGGTTTAACAAATAGAATCAATACAATTTGATTCAATGGTACTACAAAGTATCTTTTTGTCGTTGGATAGCACTTCTGCCATAACAATTTTGTCAATTCTGTATTTGGGCTTTCAAGTTATTTGAAGCATTACTCGAAACACAATATTTTCCATATTTAAAATAGCATTTCAGTTTGCAGTAAAAATTATTTTAAAGAAATTTTTTTTTTTATTCTGTTATGATGTAACAGTATATAACTTGTACAGGAACTGTCTTATAAAAATAGACAAAAAAAAACAAACAATTTTAAATTTATCTTTTCTGATTGGTATATATCACATTTTTATAATTCTTAAAGGACCTTCAACAAAAAGATTAAATAGAAAAATCGAATTTTTCAATTGTCATGATTTTTACTTTAATAAAAAAAATAACAATCAAACAACAACTGATGAATTCCTCTTTATACCACAAAAAAAAAAAAAACAAAAAAAAAAACCCAATCAAAATGTCAAATAATATTTTGAAACTTTTGTTCATTGTAAATTATTTAGGGATTTTAGTTGCTATGTATATGTATGAGCATAAAAAAAAATCATGACAAAAATTTGTCAAAACGAAAAATCAACAGAAAACAACCAAATCGACACGTGCCATATTAAATGAAAATTATTTTTTTTTTTTTTTTTATAAATTCGACTAGCGTACACAACTTAGAATGAATCATTTTGAATTTTAATTTTTTTGATCATTTTAATTTTATTTAACGGTTTTATAAATATTTCATTACATTACACTGTAATATTTTCGAATACATACATGCATAGCATACATATAATAATTTATAATATGTACTATTGTATGTATTTATAAAAATAAATTTGAATTTTGAAAACTAAAATAAAAAAATGTTGGTTCCGGCTCCAGGAAATCAACATATGAATCAAAATTTTATTATTTCTGTTTTTTTTTTTTTTTATGTTAAATTCACATCACTATTCTATTGCGAAAATTGTTTCCTGTTAAATTGTTAAAATATATATATATATATATATTGGTAATAAATCCATTTTTCATAATCCATAATTCAATTAAATTACGCTTTAAATTGCCTTCATTTTATATACGTAAAAAAATTCTACTGTGATTTTAATTTTACATGATTTTTTTCTAGAAAGTCTGAATTAAAAATATAAGTAATACCGGTCCGTCCGTTCAAGTACATTATTATTTTTACTCCTTTTATATTAATTGTAATAAGAAATTATGAAATTAAACAACCCAGAACCTTGAATATGACACTAAAAGCTTTAGAAAAATAGCTTCCAAAGTATTATAGAGAATAGGAGCCTAAACATGCTTTTATGAAGAGGACGAAACCTTCAACACACAAACATTGAAAATCTTTTCGTGGTTCGTTCGGTGAGTCATATAAAGAAGTATTTTGCTTTGACAGTAAATAGAATCTGTTTGAAGTAAACAGATATATGTGTCTCTAAAATGCAAAGAGAAATACAAAATATATACTTTAATCATAGATGGTCTATAAGATTCTAGTCACTACTGGCAAAACCATGAAAAACTTATGAAATTTTAGTAAATTTTACGTATCTCAGTTTCTTTAAGTCGAAAGTAAATTAACAGTTAGTCTGTTTTAATATTACAATAACGATAGAAGTTTTTATTGGGCTAAAGTCAAAAAGGCGTTCACTCTGCTCTCCCCGGTCATTGGTAGTACCTGAAGCCTCTTTTGATCCAGTGCTGTATTTAATTTCAATTATAGCCATTAAATGTTTTACAAAGTAAAATATAAAGTTGTATTCAAGCACAATATATTTTTTTTTTAAATTAAAATAAAAGACTATACTAATAATTATAACCGAAAGGTCGAAACACGCGTCGGAATAAAATAAATTTGTGAAATTAACAAGAGTCTTTTTTTTTTTAGAAATGTTTATAAAATTTCACCAAGAGTGTACAAGTGAAAGCATAAAATCCACAATGTTGTGGTCGACACAATGGTCGATTGAAACACTTGTACTCTTGCACTTATTTTAAAACACCAAAATGGTCGATCACAGTTTGTTATATTATTAATTTATTGTTGTCCTTTATGTTTTTTAATGGTGATCTACCATGTAGTTTACATTTTACAGCTCTTATTTTTGTTAATTCTTGTATTTCCAGTTTTTTATGCATTATTTTATGCACTATCCGTTGTTAAGTCACATGTATAACATGATCTAAGTGAGTTATTATATAAAAATAGCTTTAATTTAATTTCATTTAAGGCTTACTATTTGTGACTATTATTGACAACATAAGAAGGTGGAAGAGAACGAATACAGTTACATTACTAGATTAAACTTCAAAGTGGATTGGGTATACCGTTAATTTTTTCGAATAAAAACATATAAAAAGTAATAACCTGTGTAAGCGATACACAGGAAAATTTTTTTGTATAACAAAAAAATTATACTGTTCACAACTTTAAAATAAACTAAAAAACTATACATAATATATTAGTTTATCAGATTCGTATACAAATATCAAATTTATAAACTTGTTGATATATTATGTTTAGAATAATCGACTCTAATTAATAAAAGTTCGAACTGACCTATTTCAAAGCTTTTAACAAAAATTTTTTAGTGATTTTTAGAAATTTTCAATAAATTCCAGTACTGCATTGAAATTTTGTTTGGACTATTAACTATTTCAAAAAATATAGTGTTTATATTTAGTGTTGTTCGTTTCGATTAATATCCAAATACGTTACAGACACCAAATTGTAATAAGTCTACTGAGTGGGGATTAGGAACATAAAATGTCTATTAAAGAGTTTTATATTAAGTCAACATTCAAACAAACTCAACCAAAGATAAATAAATTCCTCTTACAGTAAATTGATTGTTTCTTAATTAATAACGGTATATTCGAAGTAGATCTCAAAACGTCTTTATTCTTTGTTTCCTATAAAACGAATTTACTGTATATACACTATTATGAAGTTTTCTCATAATGCAATTGATTTTACTAACTATAAGTAGTCTTTTTTTGCCGTTTCCTTTATTGAACTCTTAGAAAAAATTATTTCATAACAGTAAAAAGCTCTCATCTTGAGATAAAAAAAGTTTTTTTTTAAAAATACATAAAACGAAATCTGTTGATTACTTTATAAGTAGAACATCAAAATCTTGTTATACTTATTTATGACCTAAACATAACTGTACACATTTAATTTTAAATTTAATGTTTTAAAAAGGTTAACAAAAATTGTTTTTTAATTTCGGTAATTTTTCATATAGAAATGCCTATTATAACTAAAGTATAAAATTTCTACTTCAAAATTCCTTTAAATGGAAAATAAATTCTCTAAAAATATAAAAAAAATATATATAATATACTGTCAGTACCACAAAATAATAATCATCGTTTGTAGGTGAACCATGTAACGATGTCATTTTAGTCCTGTTTTTCATTCCTTCCGGCGTATTAAAGTTTTATTTATCAATAATGTATGTTGTTTATATGTCCCATTATTATTTAGATGAAAATAATCGATGAAAATGGAGGGGTATCTTGTAAAAAACAAAAAAATAGGAATAATCACGATATTTAACTTAGTAGATATATTGATTGCTTTTCAAATTTTTTTTTTATAATAATTTTTTTTTTTTTTTTAATATTATTTTCAAGTGTTGTTTAAAGTGAAAAAAAAATTATCTTAATTCATTTCATACTATATTTATACTCTTAGATTCACTCTGTTTCTTATTTTAGATATATTTTGTTGTTTTTATTGTTTTTAGATATTTTCCTATTCTAATAAATATAATAATAACGTTCAAAAAGGGGAACAATTTTGGTTTTTAAAGAAAAAAGGAAGAAAAATAATAAGGATAAGAAATATATATATATATATATATTTTTAAATACAAGGATATAATATGACAGAGATAAGAGCTAAAAGTTATACTTAAACATGAATAAATTAAAGATGACAAAAATAGGGAACGTGTTTAAATGATTTATTTTTGATTTTTGTATTTTTTTCCCCCAATGTAATATTGAAAGTAAATGAATTCTTTCATGCTGCATTATATAACAACACTGATGATTATTAAAATTATCGCTAGCAAATATAATATATATATATATACGTATATATATATTATGTATGTATAGATTTGTTTATTTTTTCTAGTTTTTTTATTAAAATACTAGAAATTTAGAAAATTAGTGGGTGTTTGGTAGATTTTGTTCGTTCAGAAATATTTACAAAAATATTTTTCTTCTAAACATTACAGTTATTTTATAATTATTAGATTAGATAATTAGTATTAACATGTACACAACACAAACACACAATACAAATAATTCAAAATACAGTACTGTCAAAATCCTGTTTAATAATCCGTGATTGGAAAGTTCATTATATATTCACATAGTTAATCAAATACCACAATTAAGAATCTGTTAGAGTTTAAACTCATTTCACCACTTTAATACCAACACTTAACCTGTCGTCAGGTAAATACCAGAATAGAAAAAAAAGGTCCCATTTTGATTCAACAACGAATTTGTATGTGTCAACTACTGTCAATTAAATTATATATTAAAATTCATAATTCAACACAAATACTAAATATGATCAATCTGAAAAAAATAAGCTATCTCATCTAAATTAAGAATAATGAAATTGATATATGTATTAGCTGTTTTACTTGATATAATTATTTTTTTTTTATTACTCTTTTAAAAATATTTCATAATCTTTTATCCTTTACAGCAATTAAAATTATTTAAACAAGGCGTTTCAGAACAATTCAAAATTCAACACCTTTCAAAGTTCAATACATATATGTATATAGTGAAAATAATCTTGATAGATTAAAGAGAATTCCAAATGATTTTAAAAAAAATTTTATTTTGTTTTCCTGTAAGAAAGTCTATGTAGACGTAACCTTTTCAGATCTATTTATACTCCCCGTTTAATTATTCAATATTAACGTTAATATTTCCGAAAGGCGATTTATACATCTGATATGCATTATTTATACATTTATAATATAAACATTTATATATTTTGATGTTACATTAGTTTGTTTCCCGATGATAACAGCCTGTATAGTACTGATGCAAATTCTGCAGTCATTGTGCAAAATTTGGAAAGCGGATTCAATACTCTTCACCAATACTATGACAAATGGAAAATTAAAATCAATGCTTCTAAAACGGCCGCCTGCTTCTTCTCAAGAAAAATAAATTCATGTAACTTGCCAAGCAGAAACCTTAACCTAACTTGTACTGTTATCGAATGGAGTTCCAGAATTAAATATCTACGAATTATCCAAGATCCTAAACTTACTTTCGGACTCCTCATTGAGGATAAAATAAAAAAAAACCTAATTTTAATTAAATATCTCTATGGTTTAATAAACAGAAGATGTGCCCTATCAAAAAAAAAATTAAAATTTTGATTTTTAAATCAATATTCCAAAGTTTATACTTATATGGATTGTGCCAATTGCCACAAAAAAAATTATAAATTGCGCAAAACAAGCTTCTAAAAATTATCTTAAATCTTCCATGGTATCACAGAATGACGGATATACATTTTTGAAATCAAAAAGCCTGCCGATAGCTGATAAAATTAGAAACCGGCAAACAAAATTCAACAATAAGTGCGAATACTCAAGTAATTGCTTTTTAATTATTGATCATTGACAGACTACGCTTGTCTAGTTTTACTGTTTGTACCATTCGCTTTTACGTTATAGGTATAGTTATAGTGATAGTTATAGTTATAATTATAGTTATAGTTTCCTAAGTTTTTTTAGTTTTAGTTCTAAGTTTTTTTTTAAATAAAAATAAAAATAATCGAAAAGATTTTTTCAAGTAAAAGTATTTTGTAATCCATTATTGAACAGGCAATGTAATAATATGTAAATACAAATATGTAAATTGTAGTTGATAAGATTATTTAATCTAAGCTCTATGTCAGTATATGTTAACTATATTTTGGAATGAATAAAAAAAATTAAATTTAAAAAAAATGTATACATTTTGATCTGCAATAATAATATTTACATACGACCCAAGATGGAGTATAATTCCCATATATGGGGGGTGGGCGCTCCACAGACTACTTTACAAATTATAAGAACGTACCATTCGCCTCATAAATGATATAAAAACCCCATCAACTTTTGCTCCATTTGATCATCGTCGTATCATAGGAGCACTAACTTTATTTTAAAGACATATTGCAGGAGTAGGCAAATGCTCGGAAGAGCTAATTCACTACTTTCACCTCTTTAGTGATTCCGTCAAGGAACACGATAGGTTGCAAATATTCACCCAATTTCAACCAATTCTTTTGTGAGCTATGTGAACTTTACATTCAAATAGAAGGTGATAGAGCAGAACTCCTCTTCTCGTGAACAGAATCTGTATCTATTTGTGTTAGCATTACAAAGCTTGAGCAGATGTTTGCCGAAAGGACCGTGTTCTGTTATAAACCATGTTAGTGTTCCAATGTTGGATCTATACTCTCTTGACTTATTACATTTAATAGGTTAATTTTTAAGTTTAAAAAACACTTTAGAATTCAGTAGTCCTTGGTTACTATAGTTTCTTTAATTTCCAATTTGGAAACAATTCTATGTCGATATGCGATTTGGATGGGCAATGCCAACTCTTGGTCCTTGAATTGCCTCATCGTATCTGTTTTTGTATTCTCTAATGCCCAATAGTTCACATATCTCTGTATATATCGATAGTTTTATTAAGCTGCCGTAACAACTACTATTCAAGCATGATTTAATTTAAAAAATTTAAAAAGTAAGAGCTTTTAAGGCAGCTTGACACTCTTTTAATGTATTGTAATGCCAATACAACGATGGCATAGTTTCAGCTCGAAAGACAGTGTGAGTTAGTCCCAAGTGAAGCAACATACAAATATTTGTATCATTATTTCTTTTAAGCTTTTTCTTGATGCCGAATTATTTTGTTCAATTTTAAGGAAAATTATTTTTAAAAATCTATAAATAAAATTGAGTACAATGTAACAGTTATTGTAGAAAAAATTTTCACTTCAATTCAGATGGTACAATAAAATTTGATTTATATAAATAAGAAACTGACTACAGTCTAGAAATAGAATTAGTAGTAATAAGAGAATGTCATTTCTTAACAATAAAAATTAATTTCTAAAACATACCTAACTTAAATGAATTTTAAATTAGTTCATAATACATATTTTTCTATTTTCACTTATCACCTTCCAACACAACATCTCTCAAATATTTTTTCAAAACATCTTACATAATTTATAAAATATCCATTCAATAATTTTCTAATACATACTTGTTCTAGATTTTATTCGATAAACACACTTATGTAATGAAAACATACTTAAAATTTATCTGATCGAAAATAATTTTTTAACATAAAATTAAATTATGAAGAGCTCGATAAATTTTTAAAATAATACAAAAAAAAAACAAAAATAATATTTATCAGTTAAAAAATTTCCTATAAAGTTAAGTGGATTATTAAACATAAATTCTGAAAATTATTTTTATTATCCTTCTTGTTTAGTGGGTGTTTGTTGTGTGTTTTTCTTAAATTACATATAAGTATTTTCTCAAGTCATTAAAGTAAAATAAATTAATAATCAATGAAATATATTTCTTAAAAATTTTATTTTTTTAAAAATAAAATTTAAGTCTGAATCATCCAACATCTATTTAAGTATATAAAGGATGATTGAATTTTCTTGAAAAAAAATTTTCTTGAAAAGCTTGTTTTGTAAACGTTATTAAAAAAATTATTAAATGTAGATTTGATAGAAAATCTTGGACAAACGAGCCGTATCCATATCAGTTTAAACACTGCAAAATACATAACAATTTTTTTTTTTTTTAATTTATAATAGTTCACTAAGTCCTGTTAATCTAATTTGTGTTTTAAAACCTGTTGAGCTATAAATTGATATTGAATTATATTTCCATCATATTTAAATTTTTATTACTTCGGAAAGACTTTATAATTGTTGCTTTTTAGATTTTTATTATTAATTTTTAAGAACTAATTAATTTAGCAATGCAATTATTGCTAAATCAATTAAATATCTAAACCAATGAATTGTGATTGTAATCAAGAAGATAAGTACAATACTTAAAACAAATTAAAAAAATTCAATTTTCACAAACTATAGTTAACCATATCTCAGAATAAATAAAATTAAACTGAACCAAATGAATCAACAAGATATCATATTAGTACATCAAAAATCATATGTGAGTAGTCAGCTAAATGGCAAATTTCACTTAATATTATATTCGTTGATTTCAACATAAAATACTTTTGATTTGCATTGGAACTTGATTAAGACAGTACTAAGGTAGCCATGAAATATTTCTAAAATTTTTAAAACTACTAAACAGGTTGTAGTCAAGCACTAATTGTATAGAAATTTTCAACCCAGAAAACTGAACAACATTGTCCTAACAGGCATAAATCCAAACTTTATTCTTTCTTTACATTTTATTACTTGAAAAGTAACTATATTTCAATTTAATTTATAGCACAAACTTAATATATTGAAAAAATTGTACCGAAATATTACAATGTGCTTTCATGTCAGCTATAAACTTTGCCAATAAATTCATTCAACTTAATAAAAAACAAACTTCTGACTTTAAAAAATTAACGTAAAACTAGTAAAAGTAAACATAGAGCCATCAAACATAATATGCCCGCCAGTCGTAAGCTATGCTAACTCCCTAATACAAAAACCAATATTTTATTTTATGCATAGCAAAAATTCAATTCTAAAAACAAAATTATTTTTAAAAACTCTTAAGTCGCCTATTTAATTTAATTATTCTCATATTCAATTAATTCAATAAGGTGATACAATAACAATAGAAAAATTCTCATAAATATTAAATCATTATGTAATTGTAAATTTTAAAAGTTAAAATAATACTTACACATTACCCGAATTACAAAAATTATTAAATTTGGATTTTTTTTTTGTTTTGTCTCCCAACTCCCCAACACTAAACCAACAAAATAAATAATGTAACAACTTTTTATTAATAATTAATATTTTAAATAAATATAAAAACAAAGAAAAATAATAAAAACAACAGTAAAAATGTATAAATTAAGTAGAACAGAAAAAAAGAAAACAAAAAAGTTTTTAAAACAAACTTCTTCCTTTATATTTGAAATTTTCATATTGTAGTTTTGTGATAGTGTTGTAATAGTGTGACAACATTTCAATTTTAAATTGTTTTATTATTATTTTGATTATTTTTTTTTTTTTTTAGAACTCTGTAATTAAAATTAAGTTTTTCAATTAATTTCATACATATTCATATAAATATTATATAAATAAATTACATAATTATACAAATTTATATAACATATATCGTATATTATGTAAATGTATAATAGGAAATGTCATAATGTCATAAATTAAGAAGAATGATGGTAAAATAAAAAGTAAATACAATTAAAAGTTCTCAGTATATAACCTTTGTTACCTTTATTAGAAGATTAGGAAAATTTCCTCTTGATTTTTTTTTTTTTTTTAATAATCTAAATAATAATTATTATATTAAGTGGTGGTTTCCGGAAAATTTAGCAAATAATTCGTTGTAGATCTAGATCTAACTATTTCGATGGTTAAAAAAAAAATGTTATATATTTTATTTTTTCAACTGCACATAAATCTACAGTCAAAGTTTAGGACTTTTTCAGGTAGGATGTGGGCCATCTGTCTATTACAAATCTTATATCTACTTATTTAATACTAATAGAAATTAAATACCATTTCAATCTAAATCTAATCTAATCTAATCTAAATCTAATCTAAAACTAACTATAAACATGTTACATATTAGATATATCTCTAAACTAAGTTTATTTAGGACTCTTCATAAATATAATTAAGTGCAAAATTCTGGTATACAAAACCATCTATTTGTTATTCATATAATGCAATATTGTAATCAGTTGATGTATTTTAAAATAAAAATCATGGAATTTATTCTGATGTACTGCAAATGATCGATATTGAAAGAATAATGGTCCGAAATGATGAAATAAGAAAAAACCTGAATTACACATACTTTCGGTTATATAAATATGGATATGACTTCTCATAATCAAAAACACTTTAGTAGACTATACATTCGAATCAATTATTCTGTAATAGCAAATTATAAATGAGCAAACACGTACATTTCTGATTTTGCAAACAACATGGTTGACAACATGATTCTAGAAAATTTCAATTAAAGTCTAGCTTTTTCAAGGCTGATACTCGGGCTGTTGAAAACCCACTACATCACCTCAGAGAATTTCTGCAGAATAAAACCCTCTGGCCTCTAACAAAAGCTAGGTTAAGTTGAGGTGGAAAGGAGGGCATTAAGGGCTAAAAGCCTATTTGGCGGTCAGACTCCCCATCCGCAAGAAAAAAAATAACTCATTGAAGTTGGTCAATGAATTTATATTCTCCACCCGGTAGATGAAAATACTACTATAGGCTGAGTGTATATAAATAATCATACACGACAATATAACACTTTATTATTTGCAGCCCTATAGTTTTTATTAATTTCATTTTCAGAAACTCGAAATGAGTACAAAATAAAAATCAATTGAATGTCATCACTGTTCTTTGTTTCACAAGTATTTGAATTTAATAAATTAATTATATTATTTAAAATTTTCAAATTAATTTTTAGATTTTAATAAAAGTTTTAAAACTATTATGAAAAAAAACAAATAAATAAAACTTAAAACGGTATTATTTTTTGTTAATTTAAAATTTTAATTCAATTCCTTAAATAGGCATTCAAATTAAATTATTTTGATATTAAAAAAAAAAGCGTAATAAGCGTGAATATGGCTTGGGAGTATTTTCAGATTGATATAATTTGGAACTATTACCTACGAAGAATTGAAATAAATGTTCAGAGTCAATACAAAAAATTAGGAAAACTAGCAATAATGTGTAAAATTAATATTCTACAATTTAAAGCATTAGGAATAATAATAAAATTATATAGAATAAACCTATTTAGAATTATTATGAAAATATTTATTGTACTAATAATATTTACTAAACAAATAGTAAGAAAAAAATCAACCACACAAGTAATTAAAGCAATTAAGAAAATTATAGAAAAATTTCATACACAACCAAAAAAATTTTTGAACAATATTTTTGGTAGATTAAGACAGATCATTCGATAAACTTTCCAGAGATTTCATTTCGCAAAGCGTACGAGCGAAACAAGTTTAGAGGCCTATATACGCCTTATTCGTAGCAACATATTACATACATACTATTATGTAACATTTTATGTTTTGTTAAATCACATTTTTACAACAAACATACTATTCGTTAGCCTAAGACGTTACTACAAAAATGGAAAGTATGGCTGTGGTATATATTCTTCATTGATGTTCAATATCGATCAGCGGTATAAGTAATAATGAGACTCACAGTGTATTAGAAGAAAATAATATGCAAAACAAACAATTCTGAAAATGAAGAACCAGAAATGCCAACTGAACTAGGAATACCGGAAAAGACATTTTTTTTTACAAAATTATATATAATATGAAAGCCTCCATATTTTTAATTAAAGAGACAATTTAAATTGTAAATCAACATTTTTTATACCAATTATTATAACTATACCCAATAAGAAACGAGATTTTCATCAATTTATTTTGAATTTATTCATTATTTTCTACAAAGAAAAGAAAAAAAACAAAAATAACTACAAAAAATCAAAAGTCCTTAAAAATATAAATTTTTATGGATTTATAAGATTTTCACTTTTAATGAGATTCGGTTTAAAAAATGAGGTTATTCGAACATGAAAACCGATACTCGTGGAAGAAACATACTTTTATTTTTATTTTTTTACTAAATACTTTGTATTCTTTCATTTTTATTATTTTTTCGGTTACACCAAGTTTTTTGTAATGCTATTATTGTTCCTATTTCTCGTGAAAATTGAAAATAAAAACCAATTTTTAATTAAATTGAAAATTGACTTACATAACTATTACAATACAATACTGTAATATTTCATCGTTATCCTTAACGAAGGATCAGCTTTCATTTGGTTGGATTTTTGTCGTTTCTCTGTTTTGTTTTCTTTTTTTTTTCTCCCATTTTTATATTTTATTTATTTTATTATTTTTTGTTTTTTTTTTAACTGAATTTATTTAACAGTTTTGTTCTAATTTATTTTCAAATTGCCAGTTCTATTATTTTTATTATTGTTATTTTTTTTTTTTTTGTTTTATTAAGTTTTCTTAATCGGACTATCAAAAGATTTAACATTAAATTTTCTGAATACTGTTGTTTAGAAACACAACAGTAGTTACTAGCAAAACAATTCAGTTAGAAACTGAAAATTTCTGTAATTTTTTTTTTTTGTATGTCTTTACAAGAGTTTTATCTGAAAGTTTTAAATCTCAATTGATTTTTAAATAAATTTTCAGTTAACACGTTTTTAAAGTGGAATTGCTGTTAATCCTTCCTGATTTTACTCTATAAATATAAATTGCATTTTATACAGTAAATGCCACAATTATTTTACACAAAGAAAAAAAATTATATTTATTTTTATTTATTTTTTTTTTTTTTTATTTTTGATTATTTTAAGTTACATGGCATTTAAAACTTTTAAGCACTCTGACTTTATATTTAAACAGAATTTTTCGTTATTTTTTAAGTCACATCAGAATATTTTAAAATTCGACACACTTACCTTGTTAGACCTTACTTAAGTGTTCTTTCACTATAATGTTCTTTCTTCTTCTTCTTATTTTAATAAGACTACGTTCTTTTGACTTTTCTATTTCTAGTAGCAGCACTTTTTCTAATTCTAATTTTGTTGTTTCACGTAACTGAGAGATCAATTTTTTTTTTCATTCACTTTCGACAAAATCTCTCATAGTATTTCTTATAATATCTTAGATAAATTTTGTTCCTACTGTTTTGGTTTGGCTTACGCATTCTTGAACTCTCCCTTTTAGGCATCCGTATGATGTTATCTCGGTACTGAATCGGTTTAATTTCGCTATGACTAATTCTGATTAACCATATTCGTCTTCTAAATCGATCTTTTTACAACCAGAGTTTTTGTCTTTTCGATTTAATCAATGTGTATGTTCAATGTAGGTACTTTCGAAAAATCATACTATATTTTTCATTACTTAGAATAAAAATAGTATCACTAGCATAGCAGAATACTTTAATTTTCCCTCAACGTTGTACACCGCACCGCGTCTGTCGATCCAAGACCCCAAAAGATTGCATAATATTTTTGACACGACAAATGAAAGTGCAAATAATTTTGGCACATTTTTCTGCTCTAACCTACTAACTGTAAATATGTTATTTTAAAAATTTACTAATTAAGAGTAATGAAATTCGATTCGATTCAATTTGCTACCATTTGGTAAAATTTATTTACAGTTAATTTTAACAAGGAGTAAATTAATTTCGTTGTGTAAATAATTGTGGCACCAACTGTGTGCACAAATATCTATAAGTGTGTATTTATTTAGTTTATTTCAATTTGAGAATTGAGAGGGCGGTCAAAATAAATAAATAAATAAAATAAAAAAATTATAGAAGAGTAAGAAAGAAAATAAACAAGAGAGAAAAATAACAGCATTGAATTGTTGTTTTTATTGCTTAAAGAATTGTTGAGGATTTGTTGCATCAATGAATTTGTAAAAATTCGTTAAATATAATTTTTTTTTTGCTCAAAAAAAACCACCGACAAAGTTTTATTTTAGAAAATTGTAAAAGATTCTGGTTGTATTTTTTTTTTTTTTTTGTTATTTACTGAAAACTTTTGGATTACGTTAAAAATAAAAAATCAATTAATAACGGATTTAAAATAAAACTAAATTTATCCTTTTTTATCTTTATTCTTACCAAGTACAACCTCTATATTATACGTAATACCGATATAAAAATAAAATATCTGTAGTAATCAGTTCGAAAAGTCTTTAGAAATTAAATTCAAATACACACCTAGTATGGGATTTTAAAATGGATACCAAAATTTTGATTTATTACATACCACAAAATAGTTTACCCTATTAAGTATTTGTAAAGGATAATCATAAAAACTGGTTGATATCGTAATAGTAAAGCTATATTATTACTGAATTATTTTTAAATTGAGTTTCATAATACTGCCAACTCAATAAAATTCTAATCCTAAATTATTTACAACATCCTTTGCGTTTTTAAGACCTCTTATATAACAAAGACAAAAATATTTGTAGATGTTTTTTTTAATAGTTATGTTGTTTATATACAATACAAAAGCCTAACAAATTGCTAGTTTTATAAAGAGTCAGAAAAAAAAGTTATAAAAATAGAGGTTTTTCTAAAGAGACGAAACAACAAATACAAAAATGATAGCTTAATTGAAAAATGTAAATTGTCGCGGTGATAATAAAATGGGTAAATTTTATAGTCTCTGTACAGTAATAATAAAAAAATTGGTAATCAATATTGACAAAGAAGAAAATATATAGAATTAAGTTCTATGTATACTATATACCAGTGTTTCTCAAACTATGAACCGTAGAACTTTTACAAGGGCACCGAGAAATATTTATGTATTTTTACAAGAAAATAATGAACAATTAGAAGATTCAGTAGAACAACCGTCTGCAACAGATTCAACTTTACAAAAACCTTCTCCTTCAACATCAACATTAACAACTCTAGTAATAAAAGAAAAATCGCACAAGATAATACACAATGATAAAATTGCAAGTTCTTTGAAGTCAATTCCTATCTCAAACGATACTATGAACAGAAGATTTATAGCGAGTGCGATAATATATTAAAATTCAATTAATTTCTCGTATTAAACAGAACGAGTTCTTCGCAATATAACTTGATGAATCCACTGATATAACAAATTATACAGTTAATGGTTTTTTAAGATATCAGTTTAACAACCAAGTTACTTGTCGGGATCTTTTGACTACAACAAGAGGTATTGATATTTCTGTAAAGATAGATGAGTTCTTTTCAAAGAATGAACTTGAATGGTCAAAATGTGTAGGAGTTGGCACAGACGGTGGTGCAGCAATGACTGGGAGAATTAATTTTGTAAAAAATCGTGCTGTAAACTTGAGATTATTTAATATTTTATGTAAAGAGCTGGAATCAGAACATCTGGCTTTGTTGTATCATACTGAAGTAAGGTGGCTTTCACGTGGCAAAATTTTAAATAGAATTGTAGAACTTAGATGAGCTTCGTCTATTTCTTTCAGATAAAAAACCAAATATTGCTTCGTATTTTATTGATGAAAAGTGCATGTGGCTTGTATCCTATTTAGCAAATTTTTTTTGATAAAGTTAATGAATTAAGTCTTTCCCGACAGGGAAGAGATACCAACATTTTAGTTTTGAATACAAAACTTATTGGTTATTAGTTTGCCAACAAGAGCTTTGTTTATGGTCAAATTTTATTACCGTGGAAACTCTAAATGAGTTTCTTACCACCAATGAATTTAATTTCAAATATTAATTCCAACTTCAGTTAAAAACATATTACTGAATCATACTGACGAATCTCAACGCTTTTTTGCTGGATACGAACTGGATAAGAATGCCATTTGTTTAATCATTGAAATATGATCATATTACTTCGGTGGCTCAAGAAGAATTTATTGATATTAGATCAGATAATTCTGTTGAATTGGAGTTTCATGAAAAAAGTTTTACAGAACTTTGGATTAGGCCTTTTGCGACAACATATCTTTGCGAAACAGCTTTTTCTTCATTGTTAATAATAAAGAATAAACATAGATCGTGTTTTTCATCGAACGCTTTGGAGCAAAACCTTAGAAATAGCATTTCTGAAATTTCACCGGATATTGATTATTTATGTAAAAATATGCAATCACATCCCTCTCTTTATGTAATGTGATTGCATATTACTACATAAATAATCGGTGAACTAAAAAATTTGAGATTTTTTTTAAATTTTATATCATATTATTATTGAAATAATTTTGATAGTTATTTGGTTTTTTATTAGTTGTAATAAAAATATTGCTAAAAAATTTAATAAATGGTGTTTTATTAGTATTATTTTTTGGGGATGATAGAATTTTTTTTCAAGTTTAGGGAGCCGCAATATAAAAAAGTTTGAGAAGCACTGCTATATACGATATAATTATTAAAAAACCTGAATGTATTGAATATCAAAAAAAGATCTGAAGTTATGGTTCTACATAATTTCAACACTGTTAAATAAAAATCTCATGTAAATCAACAATGTAAATGATTCAAACACGCCTTAATTAACAAATTAAAGTTAGTCCTGTTCAAAAATAAAATAAAAGAAAATATAGATTGTTAATCCTCGAAGATTTCCAAAAATCCCGAAGAATATTGGGCGATCTCTTGGTAGAGCATAAATCGTTCCTATATACTAAGCCCACTTACCTATATTCCATCATAACTATTCACTTTTTTATTGGTTTGTTCACGTGTGTAATTGAAAATCTTTATAGTAACCTTTTTCATGATGGAAGTCGATGTTAGATATCAGATTCAATTTTTAAATATTCAAAGTAAGACTTCCGTTCCTAGCAATATATTATTAATATTAGGTCAACTAATCTTATATTATTAATATTTATATGTAATTTATTTTTACTTCAACGTCAACGTTACTGTTAACCTCTGTCCACAGAACACATTCTTCCTTAACGTTTCGACATATTGTAAATTTGTTCATTGAACACCTTTAATTATTTATTTATGATTTTCAAATCAGAGTTACACTCAAAAAACCAGTAAAAGTTAACGCTATTAAAAATTTTACAATATTTTTAGTCTTCATTTCAATTTTGGTCCTCTTCGAACATTCATCACATAATTTAATATTGTATGTAAAACGATCAACCTTAAAATTATTAATCTTAAAAGATATGATTATTGCTGCAAACTTCAATATTCTAAATTTATTATTTTGTTCTCTATTTCAAAACTTCTCATCATTCACTACAAATGATGAAAAAAAATACCTAAACAATAAATTTACTAAATTTGAAAATTAGAAATCACAACTTTTACACTTAAGTCTTAATTTATGAAGAACAAATATAAAAAAATATAAAAATAAATTATCCCAGCAATAATATAAATTTTCATTTACTTTTTTTTTTTGATTTTACTAACAGGATCGAATTAGACGACCAGATTTCTTCTAAACCAAGTCATTTAGCAAATTCTTACGTACTCAAAATGTTGCAAGAAGAAGAATCTGAAAGATATCTTGGTAAGTTTAAAAAAAAAAAATCTTTTAATAGTTTTATTTGCTTTAAAATCATTAATATTGATTATCATCATTATCATCATCATCATCATCATCATCATCATCATCATTATCACATTAAATATATTTACAATGAACATAATTATTATATACGAAAAACCAAACAAAAGTTCAAACAACAACAAAAAATTGCTCATTATTATCAAAATTATAACATACACATACATGTATATATTACAAAAAACCCATTATAGAATGGAATGCACTAACAAAGTGCGATATAACAAGCATTAATACATTTTAACAAAAATAAATAGTTGTTTTTTTTTCATTTAGCTTTTATTTTCTTTAATTTTTTAACAGTCTTTTTCATTTTCTTTGTCGAAATTTTGTTTTGTATAAAGAAAAAAAGATCTGCGACTCGAAAAAAAAAAAAAGAGAACCTCAAAAAAAAAGCAGTAGATATACTTAACGAAATTAAATTTAAAAACAAAAACAAATTATTTATAATTTTAATGGCGCAATGTGAATGAATCCGTTCGATTCCGAACTAAAAATATTTCTGATAGGTATAAGTGTAAAATAAATCTGCGTATTTGAAATATAATTCAGATCAATTTTTAACAGACTTTATTGCCAATTAAGTTTTTTACGACTTTCTTAAGCTTAAAAATTAACTGCAATAATGTCTAAACTATCTCATTCTATTCTCTGTTGTAGATTATATTAAAATACCATCCTCAAATCAATATCCCCATCTTGTCAATTTTCTAATCACATCATTGTTAGTTGTATTTAATAATTAGCGAATATTTCTTAATCGTGATCTTCCTTTATTTTATTTTAGCATGACAATATTTTTCGTAGTTATTGAGTTGAAGGGTCACTCAATTCCAGGAACCATGTTTTATTCATTGACTCCATTTCTTTGAAATTTATTCTATATGTAAAAATCTAACATTTTTTATCCTACCTTCCGTTTTATGCTTGCCATGATATTGAAATTTCTGATTTTTGTAATTGTATTCTCAATCAACCCCACTTTTTTCTTTTTTAATAGCCCTCTTGGTCTTCTATTCGGTAATTTTCGAACTTTTAAATTTCTAACTAATTTTTCATTACGCCCTGAATATAGTGAATGAAAAGGGAAGAAAAAAAACTAACTGGGTGGATTCGCATGTCCCGAGAAAATTTTGATAATTCTTAATAATATTAATTTACCGTATTAAAAGTACCTTATTTCATGTATTTTTCAACATCACATTCATACTAGAATACAAATATATAGTTCTATCTAAAAGCTTCAAGTAACAAGTATAGATTTCGATTGTTGGGGTTTTTCAATTTCAAGTATTTAAAAAATATTTAAAGTAACTAGAAGGTACAGAAGGTAAAGAAGGTAAAGAAAGTTCACAAAATTGTCGATATTATTTGTCAGGATCCAGCTTCCTCAATATACTCTTAATAATTATGAAAATGTGTGCTGTTACAATGTGTCAGTTTTTGTAGTTTTAGTTTAATTTGTGTCGGTATTGGTCCGGAACACTTAATAAATAAAAAATTTTGAAAAAAAACTAGAAATTGTATAATAAAAAAATAAATTTTTAAAATTGATCATCATTTATTCAAAATGAAGCTTATTTTAGCGAATTTCTTACAATAATATTCTAATCTTAATATTAATTACAGAGAGAAAAAATAGAAAGAAAATTTCTTAAAATCATTTTAGATTTCATTTCAGAACAGAATTTTCAATTTGATTTGAATCATTAAGCACGCAAAATTTTTCCATTACAACGAGTACAATTTATTCGTTTTTGTTAATTTTCATAAAATTTCTTCTTAAAAGCACTTTCAAGTATTCAAAAAAATTAAAAGAAAAAATAAACAAAAACAAAAAATAAACAAAAAAAAAAGTAAAAAATATTAACCAACCTTATTTTGTTAAATAAAGACCTTTCTTGAATCCTTTGATTAAGCTTTTCTAATTACATACCCTCTTATCCTTATAAAATAATAACCATTTTACTTTTCTAGTTATTTTTCTCTTTCTATTAGTATTAATGTTATCATCATTTTATTTTAATTTTGTTCTTATTTTAAATTTCTTTTATTTACCGCTATATTAAACAACAGAGAAATGCTTTTAAAATGGCGCCATAATTAATTAAAAACAAAAAAAAAAATAAATATAAACACAAAGAATTTTACAAAGAGAATAGAATTGAGGCTTAAGCGGTTGTTTTGTGCACAATTTAAAGGAATTTATTTCGTTTTTAATTTTTTTTTTTGTTTTGTGTTGACCACGTAACCATTATAGTGGTTTAAGTGCTAAAATCAACACTATTTTTCGGACATTCTTTTATTTTGTTTTTTTTTTTTGTTTTTTTTTTGTTATTAACTAATTAGATACTACGGGTTCATAAAAATATTTTTATTTTTGACTTTTATGAAAATTTAGATTTACCAGTATTTTTTTTACTCTTTGACTACATTTTATATACAGTTTTAAACCAATAATAAGAACTTGTAATATTAGTTTTATTTTTTTCATAGCTTTCCATATTAATTAGGGTTGTTGTTTTAATTCAACCATTCATCCTATTGTGATATCTCTCCATAGTTAAATGTTATCTATGATCTTTCGATAAATTTATATTATCGATGTTTTGGAGACGAGTTATTTTGTTTAAATAAGTGAAAATGTTTTTCTTTTTACCAGCCCTTAAAAATTACACAAGATGTGTCAATGTTAGCAATACTATGATTTAAAATTTGTTTTCTCCGCGTAATTCTTTTGTTTTGTACTGTTTGTATTCAGGATCTTTATTTTAAGCTTAATTGTATCAAACGAATTTAATATCAACTATAGATACCTTCAAATATTTTTTTTTGTTCCTTGGTAGCATAGGGCTTCCACCTAACACTTCCATCGTACTCGATTGTTAACTGCTACACTTTCGCTTGTTAACATATTAGCTCAGTTTCACCCAGATTGAGTTTGTACAGGCCCGTAATATTCTAAGTTTAGTTGCTCCTTCTTTAGTTCTCCTCCTCCTCTTGTTCCTTCATATCGATTTAAATATTACAAATGCTGCACTTGCTTTCTTTAACTTATTTTCTATATATCCTCTTGTTAAATGCTCTACACTGGTGTTATTCAAACTAAATAGTTTTGGTTTTTTCCAAGTTGATTTCTAGTCCGATATGTTTGGTAAGATGTCGTTGCAGATGTTCTAATTTGTTCTGCATATTTGTTTTTTTATTTTGCTGAATTTGTACGAACGAAGACAGATATCATCTGTCTTCAAGTTGTTGTGTAAAACGCCAAGTTCTTTCTCTCTTGAGCAAGTAGTTTCAGGTATATTTTCAAGGATGACTGTGAAGAGAAGTAGTTAAACTGGATACCCTTGTTTAACTCCTGCTGTGGTGATGAAGGAATCGATTTTTTGTCTCTTGTGTATTACTGAGAGCGGCTTCTTCATACAATGCTTGTATTGTATTTTTCCTGGTGTTGTTTTGTCCCTTAGTGCTTTCCATATCTCAAGGCACTTGATTATGTGGAAAGTCTTCTTGAAGTCGATGAAGAGAATGTATAATGGTGGTCTATACTCAATGGATTGTTCTACTATTATCCCAAGTGTTTGTCTAATCGACGGTACTGCGGTGAGAACGAAAACCAGCTAGTTCTTTACAAATAGTTATATCCAGTTTTCCTTCGGAGCGGCCCTGATTAATCGCTGGTATGATCTTCTATGATATTTAAACAATGTAATGGCTCTCCAATCTTACTCCTCTCGCAGTAAGTCAGGTTGTCTTTCTTTGATATTTTAACAATTAGGCCAACTCTGCACATATCTCCATGATTTCCTGTATGTCTGTCAGCGTCAGATAAACGAATTTGGATCTCTGGAAAAACAAAATATGTAAAAAAGAAAGAATAATTGATGCATGAAAAAAGTGAATATTGCCGTCAAATGATATTCCTTTTTTTTGCCGTATACAGCAGCAATTTTAAATTTATGTATATAGTAAGCGTACGCAGTTACACGTTTGCACCATACAAATAAATTATTTTCGTTGTTAGTTTTAACCCAACCTGAACCTAATAAAAAAAAATTCAGTTATATATTCAACTTGGATAACTTTCAAAATACAAGTAAAAGTTAAATATTCAATTTTCACAATTTTTAACAATACCGTACAACACTTAGTTTTATACAATCAGCGACAAATACGAAATCTGTTATGCGTTGAATAAGTAACAAATCATTTTTCAGTTATTTTTCATCTGCACAACCGACCATTTTAAGCTTGTATCATGTCACGGGTGTTAAACTTTTATACTAGCTGCTTTTTTGTACTCTCTACTATTTGTTTTTACAACTATAATAGTCAAATCAAAATTATAACTTTTTTCAATATTTATGAAACTAACTATTTTTGTTTAAATTTTTAAATCATTGACAGTTATAATAATTTTTTGCATATTTGAAGCTTTTTGTTTTTTACTTTATATTTTTAAAGATTTTTTTTTTTTGAAAAATTCAAATATTATTTTTTAAATAAAAATTATTTTTTTTGTATTAGGATTTATTCACGATTTTAATTTTTTTTCACAATTTTTTTTTCACAAAATTTCAAAATATTTTGATATAATTCCATAAATGAAATTTACGCGTAATTAAGTGCATTCGAAATTTTTTTAATATTTTTTGACAACTAACTAACTTACATTTTCACAATTTTTCACCTTTTTCCTTCAATTTCCTTTAATTTCACTCAAGATGATGTTTCAGCTTGAAACGAATTTCATTATGGGTAATCACAAGTAGGTATATTAAAATACTGCCAGATATTGCTTACAGTAAGCACATCAGACATATATTATAGACAAATGCTTGAATTATGTTACTAAACGCTGAGATTATCATCCAGTGGTTAATAAATTCACCGTTAGTAACTAATGTTAGTAAAAGATAAAATGTGATAGCTAACATGCTATAATTAGTAAAATGGTAAAAAGTTAAATTTAATTACAAAAAGAAAGTAGAAAAAGATCAAATGTCAATTGTAATAACTATTTATCGATTATAAATCTTTAATTTTAAGTATCTTATACTATGGTTAATTAGTACCAAAGATTAGCAATACTAAACAGATCAATGGAAATTTTATTTTATTGCTGTAAAATTTTTGTACGGAAAATGCGGCATGAATGATAATTTGAAATAGGAATATTTAGACAATATGAATATAAATATTAAATTATATTTAAAAAATTAAATTTTGTTAAAAGAATTTGAACAAATATTAAAACTCTGGGTATGTTTCAAAATTTTATTAAATATCTTAATCGATTTTTAAATCATCGATCGATTATTAATCGATCTTTAATCATCATCGAAGACAGTGTTCTGGTGATGGTGTAATAACCGAAATCGATTAAGATATTTAATAAAATTGTGAAACATACCTAGAATTTTAATATTTATTTTATTTTAATAATGTTTCAACTAGAGCCAACATCATATTCTATAAATTATATTAAAAAGAAATTGATTTCAAAATTAATTTTATTTTCTTAAAACAAAAGCTTATGTTTCTTTTTTTTCCGATTTTATTCATATTTGTTTAATATAACATGTCAAATTATTTTAAATTTGACCGGTTTGAAAAACATCAGCTCTACTTAATATTATGAAACATCTATTACTTTTAACAATTAAATTTTACATTAAATATTTTGACAAGAATCAAAATTGTACTATTTGACAGCCATGAATTATGAAAAAAAAAAATAAAAATAAAAAAAATCGAAAATGTTAATCTTTTAGTTAAATTTTAATAATGTTTAAAATATTATTATTAAAATTCATATAATATGTATTAAATTTAATTTGCTATGATTATCATTGAAAACGATCGTTAATTTTGGTTTTATCAAATATTTAAAAACCAAATGTCACATGCACATCATAACACAATCGTGAAGAATCCTATATAGTTTTTTTTTTGCCGCAATATAATTGAATTTAAAATTATTTTTATATATAAATTAAATTTTGGTACAGGTAAGAAGCTTATGTATTATTTTACTTAAATTAATATTATTTTTTAAATAAATTTTTGAATTGTTTTTATATTTTTATATTGTTTATCAAGTAGGTATAGTATTAAAATATGATCTTCTACAATTTATAACTAATTAATATTATAGCAAAATAAAATTATAATTCTTAATAAAATTAGTTTATAATAATTTAGTTCTAACTAATCTAATAAGTATAATTTCATAAGAATTAGATTTTAATTTATTTCCAAACATTTATAATTACATCATAAATAAATAGTAATTTTCATAAAAAGGTCAACAACGATTTACTAATTTCAACCTTCATTAAAAAAACGTAGATATATAATTATATCCCTTATAAAATTAATCATATTAATTATATTGAAATTAAATGCATACAACACTTATAGCATTTTAAGTTCAACTAAACCGATTTTTTTAATAACTCGCTTAAAAATCTGATTTTTAATAATAAATTATAACCATCGAAATCTTGTGTCTTTTGAAAAATTTCTTTGGTTGATACTTTTTTTTATATCTTATATAACTTATAATGTCTTATCATTTAGAAAAAAAAACTTTGATAATATTGATTGTATAAAATAATTTGTTATACACAAGAAAAATAATTATTTCTTTCAGATAAATTCATTAATGTCAGTTTGCTAAATTCTCAACCCTTTTAAATAGCATTTTGAAATTTTTAAACATAAGTATATTATAAAAGCATGTCGATTTTAAATATGAATTTATTATCTACCAACGCTGTCAAATATTTTATACTGAACAAATACTATAGAGGTTCGTTATGAATATTCACATTAAATTGCGAGAATGATGTTACGTGTAATATATAGGATCAACCTAGTATGTATTGTAAAAGTAATCTTATGATTTGAGAATGCATACTAGGCTTGACTTGAAACTATTGATTACTCAGTTTTAGTTTGTTTCAAATAACCTGGAATACTGTATAACTATATTCAAGTTATATCTTGCATTAAAAGTATGTCTTCACTTTATCAATTATATGTTTATCAAGATATTATGTGCAAATAGAGAAATATTCGAAAAATCTTTAATGTCATTAGAAAGAAAAGTTTAAACTGGTAATCTAGAACCTTGCGACACTTCGAAATCTACTTATATCAATATTGAAATGAAATTATTAATTTTAATTGTTTGTGTTCGTTCCACTAAATATCTTAGACTAATCACGATCTATGCATTCAGCATTTTTTTTTTCTCATTTAACCTTTTTCTTTATCAATTCAGAACATAGTAGAGGAGAGCATATAGTAAAGAAAAAATAAACAAAATACGCTCTGAATATTGGCTACTCAAATGTATTCTGAGCTAAAAAGAAAAAAACTTGGAGTAAGAACATATGATTACTATCAAAACAGTGATTTCGAAAAATTTTTCTTAGTTTAGTTTTTTTCTGTACACTCATAAAAAAATGGTTAAGTTAAAATAATGTTTGTACGCAAAGGTTTTAATTTATTTTTTTGAGGATAATGAATCAGATGAAAAAGAAGAGCTTAAAATTCAAATTTCATGGGATACAGTCTTCTTTCCGCTGAAAGTGTTACTCGGGACTTTAAACAAAATGTCATCATAGAATTCACAATGTTTACCACTTGGTTTTTATATACTTAATTTTTGTCATAATATGTTCTTTTTAATCCTTTCCAACCTGTTCACATATGGAATTAATACTTTCTATTTTAATTATTTCTTCGCTTTTATTCTTGTAAGTGAAGTTTTACACCCCGCTATCAATTTCCTAATAATTTAGTTTTATTAAGTTTATGCGACCAAAAACCTGTTAATTTTCCGTTCATTTTCACCCTGAAACTACGGAAATTTATTTTGAATATAGAAACATGGAGTATATAAGAAAATGTTCAGAGTGAATAAATAAACACGTATAGCATTAAATTTGATATTTATATGCTCCTTTGTCGCGGTCTAACCTAATAAAGGAAACGGCAAATATCTATGACTTTTTTCATTCCCTTCACTTTATATAACCCGTTTATTAATATTTTTGAAGTTATAACAATTTATTAATTTATTTATTTATAACAGTGGGATCTGCAGATGAAGATGCAATTTAAATATACAGGTCCTTTTGCATTTCGAAATGTGGACCTTTTATATATTAATTATTTGAAACAATTTTAAACTAAAAAAATTTCCTTCATTTTAGAAATTTGCTTTTCGTATTCTATTTTTAGTTTCAGAAATTTCTCCCTACTTCTATCCACATTTAAATTGCTTCAATTATTCAGTTTTTTCTAAACTTTAACATATAAACCACAATTAGATTAGATGTACTATATTTAAATTTAATATTTATAAATAAATTTTATATAATAAATAGTCCAAAACCAAACCATAAAAATTCCCTACATACCATTTAAAAACTTTTTATAAAATGTTAAACAAAATAATAAAAACTCATTAAAAATACGGATGTTCAATAATAATACCCATTATCCATCAGATAAGGTATGGTATACAGAAATTTAATTTTTACTTTTAAGAAGTCTCTATTAAGTTGTTTTTAATTAAGTTTTTAAATCTGATATAATGAAATATATTTTCGAAATTCTGTTATCCAATTAAATATAATCAATTTTATCCTATAGCTAAAATAAAAACAAAGAATAAAAAAAACCAATTTTTCTATTTAATAGCCACATATACATATAAGTATATACGATGAAGAAAGTATCTGCAAATGATTATTTAAACACAGCACAATAAGTTAACCAGAAATTATTTTAGAAAAACATACACACACCTGCAATTTATAATAAATCAAAGACCATAAAAGAATTTAAAAAAATATTTTTGAAATAAATAACTTTTTTTAATCGATATGTGTCTTATAAAGAATAAATGGTTAGTTTGGTTAGATTCGAATGGTTAATTTCCTATATGGCTTGGCTTAAATATTTTTATCTTGAATATGTGGAGTTTTGAAACTTAACCCCTTACCAGATGTATTATACACATCATCTAAACAGTTCAAGTTGCTAAAACTATATGATATAAGTCATTACTGTATTTCATACTTTTCATGTTCCTCAACTGTAGGTGTTTCGGCGCAGACTACTTCCTTTTTATTCAGATAGCAGTCAGTGATCGAAAAAGGCTTTAAAAACTGCTTCTAACTACTTTTAAAACATTTTTATACATAAAACGTACTTTACCATATTTTTAAATAGAAATAAAAGACTTATCAAATAATTTGTCTTAGTAATTGACATTAAATCAGTTTACACACATGTAATAATCTGAATACTAAACCTCTACCAAATTCAAATTTCAATAGAATACTTCAAAATTTTCCAATAACAATCAAATTTATAATATTTGCGTACATCAACAAATACATATTACATTTAATAAAATATTTGTTTAATAAATAAATTCTTAGAATAATCTCACCATTTTATCTCCCATGTGGATGTTTGCTTTTTTTTTTAATACTAAAATATAATTCTCTTAAAAACCTTCTTCGCTCTAAACTTAAATTTGTTTTTTTATAAAAATTTTCCTAATTAAATTTTTAAATTAAATATCATTCATCAGATCATATTATTATTTTCAATTCGAAAAAAAAATTATAAAATAATAATAAAAACAATATACAATATTAAATTCTCAAAGGATTTCTTAATAAATTCAAAAGAAGTACAAAAAAAAAAACAAGAAAACAAATTTTGAATTTCCCTTCATTGTTTTTATAAAATATTTTGTTTTCAATTTTCTGCTTATTTTATTTATTTATTTTTTTTTTTTTTTTACATTTTTAATGCAAATAATAAATTGAAAATCCAAAAAGCGAATATTAGAGACAAAAACCAAAAACAATCATCAAACACAAAATATCATCAACGATATGCTTTTCATAGGCTTACATATGTAATGTATACATACATAATGTATGTTGTCTTCAGGTCCAACCAATATTTCGTTACATACGCCATTATTTATGTTTTGAGTTAATCAAAAAAAAAAATTAAATATATGTAAGCATAACAGTTTGAGAGCCGGTCTTTTTATTGGCAAAAAAAATGTCAAATAGCAAAAAGTGTTAAAAAATCTGGTTCTTAAAAAAATAATGGCGAAAAACATTATTTTTAAAGTTGTATATTTTAGAACTAGTTACACAAATCAGCTTTTATCATTCACGAAATATATGTACCTAAATTAAAACATAAAAGTTTCAATAAAATGTTTAACGAGGGTTTGGGGTGACAACCACCCTTACAATAAGTGATTAGTTGTTAGTAGCAATTTAATAGTTGGATTCAAAATAAGCCAATTAAAATATTACAGTGTATTCACTTTCTTCAAAATATTTATATACATATATTAGTAATTGAAATTCTGAATAAGGAGTGATTTTAAAGTTGAATTCAAAATCAGAGTAATACGCTTTTTATTAGAACATACCAAATTTCCAAATGTTCATATTTGTTTTGGCTAAATATTTTTCTTTTATGTGTCCATTTTTTTTTTTTTTGTTAAGTTTCCATTTTTCTAAATATCCGTTTGTTTAGTGTTTAGTGTTTAATGCCAAGTAAAATTTGCTAAATGTGCCGTAGGTGCTAGGACATAACGCAAAAAAAATTAAAGTACCTCCAAAAATATTTCAACAGTTTTTTATCAACACTTTTTGCATTCAACTTTTTTTTTCTACTTCATTTATTCATATTTTATGCTAAAAAAAAAAGCAAAAAAAAAATTAATATTTAAAAAATTAATTTTGTAAAAAAGTAAATAAATACTCAAATTCTCAATACACGAACGCTTTCTTTACGAAAAATTCGTGAAATTTGAATCAATTTTATGAAATTTTTTGCACTCGTATAAACTAACTTTAAGTATTGAATTGATAAAACTGATCTATAGAAATCTATGTGTAAGCTTTCACTAGTTTACAACCAAGAATGTTATCCTATAATGAACCTGAATGTAGACAATTTTTCTATTTGAAATTTACGGACAGAAATTACATTAATATATATTTGAACTATAATTTTATCAATTGTTTTTTGTGAGTATTGGTTGTGAGCATCTTTTGAATCATTTAATTTTCAAAAAGGAAGTAGATAAATTTTTTTCTGTGACTATTATTACATTGTACCGTTCCTGACAAAAATCGTTTAGTACAAGAGATCGATTTTATTTCTCACCGAATCATTTAACTCTTAACAATTTAAAATTACTAAACTTATCTGTTTGTGATAGTTTGATTATCAATTCTTGCGATCGATTAAAATAGCGAATGTGAAATGAAATTGTAGAATTGTACCACAATCATCATAGAGTCTAATCACAAAATTTTACAAAAAATTTACATAAATTTAAAAAAAAATGTCTATGAAACAAATTAAAACTTAAATGTTTAAATTTTTGAAATAATCATAACCCATCACAATAAACAAAACCAACAAAAAACACAACAAAATTAATAGATTCAGGCATATTTTTGGCCTTGAGCTAAAAATCGAATTTATAACAATGACTTTAATACACATGGAAATAAAATAAACAAAACCAAAACAAAATAAGAAAATTTATTCCGTAGGATTCCTTGACAAAGAAAAAAATGGGTTTTTTCCCTATCCTTGGCTCTGTTTTTGATTTGTATTGGGATTTTTAAAAATTATATTGTTTGTTTTTATGTTTTTGGTTTTTTTTTGTTTATGTTGGTGAAAGAACTAGCGGCGGCAACATACATTTTTATTTTTAAATGCCAATATTTACATAATCTCTACTAGTCGTGTTTTATACCCAAATAAAATATTCTATACTCTACATAGATCCACATATTATTATTATTATATTCATATAACGTATAATAGAGTAAAATCCTTTGAAATCATTTTTGATTTTAAAACTTATTTTATTGAATATTTTGATTCTCTATCATAAATGGAATCAAGTGAAGGCGAAAAACCAAACAATTTTTTGTGCGTTATATTTCGTATTTGTAAAGTGAAATAAGGAAATTGATGCGATCTATTCTGATATGATATGTTGTGTTGTTTTAACTATAATAGTAAAAAAAAAAATAATAAAAGCCCTTTCTTTTAATATATGAAGAGATATTTGATTATAAATTTAATATTTTGTTTGTTATATATAGATATTTGTAGATCAGGAAGTAATATAATATTATAATATAAAAGAGGAAAAATTTATAAACCAAAAATTGAAAATTATGTTAATGATATCTCTGTTTTTATGTATTTAAGGATTTACAAGAAATTTAAAGCAAATATTGAAAAAAGATTCTTATTTTAACTTTTATTTTTGTATTTTTAATTTAAAAATATGAAAATTTTCATCCTTTAAGTAAATCAAAATATTCACAACAATATTTTTGAATTTTTTTAAAGTTGTAAATATGTTTTCCCATTCAAAGAGGCCTAAGATAATACTTACAAGAAATAATTTAAAAGAACAAAGTATTTTAATAAGACCCTTTCAAATAGTGCGACTTAGTGTAACGATTTTGTATTTCATCCACACAATCTTATTAATCTCAATAAAGATAATCGTCATTCAATGGAATTGTATCAAGTATATATACAATTCTGTATTGGTAATTCTATTTGATTATCATGTTTTCAAAATTCAATGGGGATCGGTGCTATAACGAAGATTTGAATTTTATTGTTAAATTATTTTAATATTTCACTTTTAAAAAAATTTATAATCACATAAATTTATTTTATAAAAATAGCATTTTACATTGAAATTTTGGTCTATTTTTATAACTCACAGATGTACTATTGACATCTTCTAATAAGTTATAAAATCAATCAAAATGAAAATAGAGGTTGTATAGGTAGTCTAACACTAAAAATATCTACTGATTAGTTCTAATAGTGTTGTGATGAACGAAACAATTTCCTAAAAATATTTTGTTTGTTAACACAAATAATAATAATAATATTTATAGATACAATGGTGACATAAAATGTCTATGTATCAATATTAATTAATAAATTAAACTTGTTCTTTTTATTAAAAGTAAAATGACATGTAAATTTTAATATTTCACATTTTTACAATAAATTTATAATAACATAAATTTATTTTATTGTTAAATTAATTGCTAACTTAATTACTACAACAAAATTTAACTACTATGTAAGAAAACGGACTTGTAAAACATCCTGATTTTTATTTTACTGCAAAAGTATTTTAGAGCTGCAAACCTTGCTTAGTTGTATAAAAACTTGTTTTTAATTTTTTTTTAATGTTATTGACAGTTACTTAGGTAGAATCTCCTTTTTGTGCTTAATTAAGTACAGTACTGCAAGCTTATACTACATTATGGCTTTTTGGATTTGGCTTTTTTCAATATTTTTGAATCTTTCGTTTCTCTTTGAACCACTTATATAATATTACTAAGATATCAGAGATCTATTTAGAGTTGATATATCTTCGTCAAAATAGCCCTGAAATTATTTACATTGATAAATCATTTTTATTTACAATTTAATATTTTGATTTACAAGTTTTTAAACAAAATTTTTTTAAATTCCAAATGAAAAATTAGGAATAGATTTTATAAATATTTCACAATTGCGTTTATTCTCGCAACAACTTTTCGGTATCAAAAATAGATTATCAAAAATCAAATTTTTAATGCAGTTCTTAAAATATTTCCTGAACGACATAACTTATTGATCGGTTTGAATGTTTGACAAAGTTTTAATATTCTGTTAACAACATTTATTTTTACATATAATCTCGGATGTTCAAACTACCAGTGAGATACCAGTAAGATTAAATTTCCGTAAGTTATATATAAGTTATAGAATAGTTATGTTGAATCTTTAAATAGACGCTGTTCACGCTGTTGTAGAACAGTTGTTTTGGTCTTTTGATACCTGTTAAAGTGGCAATTAATTGCATTGATAAAATATTCAACAAAGAATAATTTCAAGTCTACTTGCCCTGATCAATATTTATTTTATTAATGCAATTAATTGTCATTTTAAATTTTTTACATATTAATATACTAATTCTAAATTTTGGAGATCTATAGTAGAAATTCAAGAAATTCCCTTAACACTTCAACTTCATTTTTTCATAAACCTAGCGAAAATTAATATTAGGAGGAATTTTGAAATAACTAATTTTGGTAAAAGTTGGACTGCAAATTTATCTGCACATCCCACTGTTATAAATAAATAAATATTTTTAGTAATAATATCAATTAACTTTAGTTATATAGCCGCAAAAACAAGTTAGGTAATAGTTATTTATTGGTATTCTATGCACTTAAAAAAACGAACAGAAAACATGATATTTATAAAAACGTAGCTGCTTATTATTCTAAAGTTTTTTTTTTTTTTTAAATACTTGAAGCCTCCACTTAATTGACCATTGTATATTTGATCCAATGTAATTTAATATTTCGCTACACAGTATAAAATGCTCAATTAAATTTTAAAATAAAAATTTAGTTTTAATTCCATCTTTTTCCAAAACAACCGTGAAATTTAAGAAAAAAAATAAAATAAATATATGTATGTACACATTTTGAAATTTTTAAAAATGTTTTATATAAATATTATATTTTTATTAAAACTTTAAGCTGCTAGTCGTTATTGCCGGTATATGAATTTTCATCATCTCAAACATTATTATTTAATGTCTAAAAAGAAAATGATCAAAAACAAAAAAAAATGAGGAACAGAAAATTAAATGTCAAAGTTGATAACAAAAAATATTATATAAAATTGAGTTATTGAACTGCAAATTTAAAAAAAAAAATATATATATAAATATATTTTTAATATTATAAAATATTATATACATATGTATCTATTATATAATATATTTCAAAGAACCCAAATAGATTCAAAAGAATCCCAATCATCATTGTTTGTTTGTTTTTTTTTCTGTTTTAATAATTCTTACAACCAATAAATACAAACTTACATATTTAATACTATGTCCAATGGCATCAAAAAAAAATTTTTTTTTTTGTTTTGGAAGCCTGTGTATTTTGTATTCAATCGTAAAACAACATAACAACAAAAACGACAAAAATTTAAAAACATTCCACAAAATCGAATCGCTTGAATCAAAAAAGCATAAACAACCTGAATACCAAATTCCAATCTCCTCCTTTCAAATTTTCTTTCCTTCATTACTTTTCCAAAAGTTCTTTTTTTATTTTGTACTTTGATAGGGACTTCGGCTTTTATGTTTTTTTTTTTTATAGGTTAAATTGTATCTAAATTTTTTTTGTTGTTGTTGTTTTCAATTCATTGATAGGTTATATACTTACATATTATGATTATATTCGTACATATATTCTCATTCATTGGGGTTCATATTGTCTATTATCTCTAACATCATTTCTATTATGTATGAATTCATATTGAATATATATAGTGAGGTTATGTTTATGTTATGAATTCCATGAATGAAATGAAAAAGAATAATAATAAAAAATAAGGGAAAAACACTTTTTTTTGTATAGTATAATAATGTATTTTATTTTTTTAAAGAAAGAGAAAAATGATAATAACAATAATAGTAACAAAAGAAAGGATTGATAGTAAAAATTTGTTATTCTATAATTAATGATTCATAAAAAATGTTATTTCAAATAATAGTTTTTTTTTTCTTTTCTTTTCAATCATTCCCTTTCTATCGTTTGTATTTTGGTTTATAATATTTATTGTATTCAAAAATATAAAAATATACACCAGTCATTGAACATCAAAACAGCCAACATAAAAAAGGAAAAAGGGATAAAAAAAAATTTTTTGCATTTTAAAATCAACACAAAAATAAATAAATATGATGAATTTAATAAAACAAAAAAAAAAAAAAATAAAATAAACAAAACATCCTTCGAGTTGATACTGAATGCTTTGAGGATTTTGAATTATTTCCTTTAGATTCTAAACAAATCTCCTATTATTCAATTTCGTCAGTTGTTCACTTTATTCTGCAGTTCGAATTTGGTGATTACATAATTCATGATCAATTACAACTTTGAATTATCTGTTGGGGGCTCATGGCAAGCTTTGATCATATTCATAATTTTATTTCTTTGAGATCTCTTTCGGGAAATTTTCCTGAAGAAGTAAGAGTGGTGTTCGACAGGAAGTTGAGAACAATGTTGTTGATGTTCGTTTTTTTGTTACGTTCGTCACTCGTATTAGAAGAATGTTTATGTCGTTCTACGTTTTCACCTAAGTTGAATAATATGAACTTCCTGCTTATCTAACTTATCTTTATCATTATGTTAGTTATTTCGCGGCAACAAATATATTTTTAGTATTCTTCTTTATTTATTTCTTAGTATTAACAACGAGCACAACACTAATAAACTAAAGCAAATAAAAAGGTCTAACGCAACTTGGAAAAACATTGATTCTGTAAGCCAAAAGAACGGATGTATATAATTACAAGACTGACGATAGAACACTCGCAACTGACGCATAAGTACTTATTTGAAAGACGCAACAAAAAGAGTACCCAATTGTTCCTGTATTAACCAGACGCCAATAAGAATTCAACAGATTTTCGAAACTTATCGCGCTACATATACATGGTATAGAGAGAGGTTAAATACTCTTGCGGAAGACTCTATTTTTTAATTATATTTTCCTATGTTAAGTTTATATGTAGTTTTTGTTAATATTTGTATAAAAAACTTAATAAGGTACAGTGGCCCGAAATAAACTTTATTCAATTCAATTCTTTCGAATACTATAAATTAATGTTCGTTACTGATTATTATCATAAAATAAAATTCGTCGTTTTCTTCTTTATGACAAAAATATTGTAAGATGAAGTCTGCATATTCTTTTGACTGTAAAGTGTAACATTGTATCCAGCGTTACACTGGTCACCCTGGTTTTCGTTTACCACTTGGTGTAGTTTCATAAACAATTTAGCAAACTATTTATAAAAGGAATAGTTGAACTTTTATTTAATTGATTTGATCGCGACTTGAACAGCCAGTTAAACGTAACCGATGGCCTAAACTAAAACAATTTCAAACAATTTAATCATTATATTTATTTATTATACGTTTTGAGTCAAAAGGTATTCCAATAGGTATACCAAAATAGGTATTCTAAACGTCAAATAATACCTTAATATAATATTAAAAACGAAAAAATGATTCTACTGATTTCGGTTCCAAACTAAAAGCTAGGGTATAAACAAAAAAATAACCCTTATTTTTTTGTTCTTTTCAGAACTGAATTATTGATTTCAGGTTTGTCGGAAAACAGCTTTAACTAGTTATTCAGTGGAAAATGCAAAAAAAAAAAACTTTATTTCAATAGATATAACAGAATCCATTTTTTATAGTGTAATATTTTTTAAATATTGAACAAAAGAATAGAATTTATGTGAAAAATATTGATGGATAAAAATATTTTGAAAATTTAAACTTGGAAAAATTTAATTGAAATATTTTTTTCTGTTTTATTATAAACTTAATGCATTGCAATGAACTTCAATCAATTTCGATCGATATTTTTTAAACTAATTAAACTTTTAAATACCAAAATTATTCCAGCTGTTTAAATTGTTTTTCAATTAATAAGTTATTTTCAGAATTATTTTAAAATCAATAACTTCATTAAAAGTTAACTGAAATCACTAAATTGTACGGATAAATTTCCAATTTTTAAAAAGTAAATTTCCAATTTTATTTTAACATACATACATACATATTTGATTTCATTTAAGGCAATATTTTTTTTTTTTATGTTCTTGACAACAACTTAGGTAGAATCACCTTTTCGTGTTTAATTAAGTACGGTACTGCAATTTTACACTACAATATCTACAATATTTTGATCATTTATTTGACAAATTACTGGCTTATCTACTCATTAAATGTGGAAAACTACTGCTATTGTCAGGAACTAAGCCTTCTTAAATAGAATAGTTTCATTTTATTTTTAAGTGGTTACCAGATTATACTCTCAATTATTTTTTGTCATTTTTTTTTTTATCCAATGACAAAGGGTACTGGATCAGGTCGAAAAACCCATAAAGCATTTTTTGTTTTTTACTTTATCGGGAATCGCACCTGGAACCTTTCGGTTGACAGACAAGCGCTCTGCGCCACCTACTGTGCCACCCAGCGTGTGGAGCATCTTGAATGTATATATGTTCATATAAATTAATCACTACAGATGGCCCTGTATAATAGATTAGACAGATTTTGACATCCCTAATTATTTCCTTCCAAATGACTATATCCTAAGGGTGACTAACATAATTTACATATTCAAATGAATAACATTGAAGATAAACTATTACACGCTGGGTGGCACAGTAGGTAAGTCGAAAGATCCCAGGTTGGAGTCCCGAAGAAGCAAAAAAATGCTTTATGGGGTTTTCGACCTGGTCCAGCACCCTTTCTCATTGGGATAAATTAAATGACAAAATTGAGAGTATATCTGAGAGTATAATCTGCTAACAACTTAAATAAAATGGAACTCTAATATTTAACCTTAATTAACCTACGATGTGCCTTTGAGGCACATTTCATTTAATTTAAATTTAATTTCATTAAAATATTATTCTTATCGTTAATATGGTGTTATGTATTCTACTATTTTTTCATTACTTATATAAAAAATATATATATATTTTTTTTTATAAGTTACGTACACTTTTGTGTTAGGCGTATTACAAAAATACCGCATAAAGTACTACGATTGAAATTTGGAATAAAAAAATATATAAAAAAGTAATATCGTAATATATAAAAATTTAAAAAGAATAGTTTGTTTACAATAGTAGACCATCAATTTCTTTGCAACAAATGTAAATTTATTGTTCTTCTAAAACAGTGATGGCGAACCTATGGCACCCAAATCAACTTTCATTGGCACATACATATACATTCTTTTATTCATATATGTACTAAACCAAATGAATTTTCAATTTTGAATAAAATCTATTCAATGCATATAATATTTTAAAAAACAAAATAAAGAATTTTCACAGATATCTGGGGACTTTATTTCAACCTTATATTATTTGTGTATGTAGGTGTACATATGTATACATTTCAAAAATTCAAAACATACTGTGTTCAAAACATAAACCAAATTTGGTCAATTACAAAGTCTGGATTGGCAGCATTTGATCATATTTTGGGTCGCTCCCGATATCTCGAAGAAAAAAATCTCAAACTAACAAAAATCTCGAAACAAATAAACCTCGAAAAAAAAAATCTCGAATTAACTAAAATCTCAAAAAAAAAAAATCTCGAACAAAAAATATTGGGTATACATAGGGTATACATACGAAAAACTATCTTAACTGAATCTTTTGAAATTTTGCAAAAAGGCACGTCATCACGTCGAATTAAGTTCTGCAAAGTATCGGTTAGCGATTATGGCATTAATAATTCATTACGTTACTTTTACAATTTGCCGTCTAAATTCACTTACGTAAATAAAGTCAATTTTTAATATTGAAAAACAAAATGTTGAAGAAAAAAATGTCGAATAACGTAAAATATACTCGTATGTTAATTTAAAATAATTTTTGTTTTGTTTCAAAAATTATACAAAGCTACTTTCCGTTATTATTGACAGAAATTATGAAATTTCTAGATCTGTATGAAAAGCCAAATTTTACAATCCAACTTTCAAAATTCAAATATTAAAATCCAAACTTTCAATTTCCAAACTTCCAAAATAATTATGGTAGATATTCTGGAAAAAAGGATATATCCCCTTTTTTGCATCCAACAGCGGCTACGCATAAAAACAATTAAGATAAATATTCTGGAAATAGAGAATATCGTTATTTTGAGTACCACTCTAAAGTCTTTTCTAGTTCAGGATCTAGCATATACAATTGCATAAATATTCTAGTGAAAGAAATAACCTGTAATATTTTGATTGGCTTATTTTGAATCTTACTCTTTAATTCCCTCTAATTATTTTTATATATTTAACTTTTAAATAATTACTTTTTCCAATATATTTATTTGAATTTTCTTTTCAATTTGCTTATATTATAATTGGAAAACGATTTTATTATGTAAATAAATGTTATTAAAAAATCTCGAATTCGTGATTTTTTTTTCAATATATTTTGTTTCAAGATTTTTGCTTTCCAGATTTTTTTTTGTTCGAGAATTTTCTTTGAGATAATTTTTTTTCCAGATTTTTGTTCTTTCGAAATTTTTTTTTCCAGATAATGGGGTGATCCCTGATATTTTGAGTATTGTTTCTAAAATACTAAATTTTATAGCAACCCTAGGTTTGAATAAAAGGCAATTTTAAATTACCATGGATTGCTAATGAGCAATCACGTACGCTGGCTTAGTCGCGGCTTTGTGTTACAATGTTTTTTAGAATGTTTTGACGAAATTATATAATGTTTCTTTAATGATAAGAAATTTGAATTTCCTCAACTTTTTGATAATGACTGGATCACGTTTGATAATGTTTTTAACGGATATTTGCAATCATTTAAATGAATTAAATATTAAATTGGAAGACGGTGGAAATTCAATTGATGTTATGTTCACTATTATTAACGATCTTGAGGCCAAATTAGTAATATTTAAACGTGATATTGACATCAATACGTTTAAGTATTTTCCTTTGCTGAAAGATCGTTTTCAAAAATTTTCCATTTATGTAGGCTATGAAAATAATACAAATTTGTATAGCCAAGTTAGAAATGGCATACAAGACAATTTTGTAAGGAGATTTCAAGATTATAAAATATCTGAACCGTTAATTAACTTTATTAAATATGCCACACAAGTTCGATTTGGAAACTATTAAAATTGATCAATTAGAATGGTTAAAGTTGGAGAATTTAGAAACGCAGTTGGCAGAGTTTCAATCAAGCTGTATTTGGAAACAAAAATTTTGTAGAATTGAGTCATGAAATAAAAAATAACGAAAAAAATTTTAAATGAAGAAGAATACGAAAACATGGACAATATGTTGTTGAAGACATGATGTTCGCTTCCAGAGACATTTAATGCGATTTAGAAAATGTGTTTATCTATTCATAAAAATTTTTCAACAACCTCAAGGTCCTCAAGCTGTGAAAGCTTATTTTCGATAATGAATCACATAAAATCTAATTTACGAAACAGGGTTACTGACGAATTTGGCGAGGTTTCTATTTCATTACAAAAAACTATTCAACAACAAAAATCCCATTGAAAATTATGCCAGCTAATTATAGAAATAAATGTAAATACATATAATTTTTTAATAAGGCATACGGCCACATATGTATTTTCATTTTATCAAACTATTGCCACGCAGTCTATAAAAGGTTCGCCATCCCTGTTATAGACCAAATGGCACATGCTATTTCGGTAACACGTAAGACTAATAGATGGCCTGTTTCGATATTTTACAATTCAATTGAAATAATGTTGTATAGCTCCGAATATTATTTTATTGAATATAATTACTTTATACATATTAATTAATTATATAATTAATTTTTTACTATAAACAGGCTTCTTTTTCATAATTGTACAAGAAATTTTATATATGTGCCTCAGAGGCATTTCGCCGTACTTCATTTGTGCTTATACACGTAGGTTAATGAGGGTTAAGAAGGCTTAGTTCCTGACAATAGCAGTAGTTTTCCACATTTAGTGAGTATATATAAGCCAGTAATTTGTTAAATAAATCCTCGAAATATTGAAGATATTATAGTGTAAAATTGCAGTTTCATACTTAATTAAGCAAGAAAAGATAATACCCTACCTAAGTTACTGTCAAGAGCATAAAAAAAATTATTCTTTACGTTTTGAGTGAATTTTAACATAGCAATACATATATAAGACCTCTCTGATTTGTGTTCGCAAGATCCTTCTGCCGGACGTTCGTATGCTCATATAAAAAAAAAAATATCTACAATCACAACTTATTTCTAAAAAAAAAAAGTTTTCGTTACAAATGTTGTGTTATTTTTTTAAATTATTGTAAAAATAATGTAAGAATATTTCTAGAGATTAATTCGCAGAATTTCTTCAATTAAACAATCATAGATTTCAAATATGTACTTGAGTCTATGAAGAGATACTGAAGTAAGACTAATTACCACAATACCACTGCACTTTTGAGCTAAGTGTCACATAAATATTAATTTTATAAACAAAAAAAAACAATACCTAGATAATATATCTAACATCATATAAAACTTCCCATGATGATGAAATTGGAAATATAAAAAAAAAATGTAAATTTTCTCATCATAGTATAATTTTAATGTATCTTGTATCATATACGTTATATATTATCTTCCACTAAAATTGCAAAAACCACAAAAATGGCGGGATATAAAGTACAAATTTCTAAAATCAGCTCTCAGATGAGTTCTAATTATTAATTAAAACTTTGTAATTATAATTAATTCATACTGTTCAAAATTGTGGTAGAAATACTTATTAAAAAAAAAAAAAAAAAACTGAACAACTGGTTAGATTATTATATTGGCATGGCAACTCTTCATATCACAAAATCGTTAGTTTTTGATTAGCAAAACTTAAATTGATGATGACCGAGATTCTAAAATACAATATATTTCCTTATAAAAATTGTTCTACCAAAAATGCATATAATATTTATATACATGATATTTGTATAAAACTATGTATGCATAATAGTATGTATGTATGTATACATATTTGAAACCTAAAACCAAAAGTTGAACAGATAACAGAAATGGTTTTCAAATTGAAAATTATTCACATTAGCAAAAGCAAAACCAACCCCATATTGAACCAAAAACAATTTTAGTTTTTTTTTTTTAAGTATTTACACGGTGTTTCAAGAAGTGTATTATACATATAAATTTTAAAATTTAATAAAAACAATAAAGGTAAAGAATTTTTAACTAAATTGGAATTATGAATGTATTAAATAGTTTGATTCAATTCGCTTCGTAACGAATGCACTACACAAACCTTGTTGTTGTTTCAAAGCTTGTAGACTTCATAACGTTTCATATATTATTATGATTAATGATTTACAATAAAATTTATGAGCCACAATATCACAAACTTTTTTAAAAGTTTCTACAATTTTAATTTTTATGTTACTTTTTAGTCGTGCAATCATTATCCTATTATTCCTATTCATAGATAGGAATTTTCAAATTCATTAGAAGTACGATTTTCTAGGCTTAAGTCTATATTAGATGGTATTACAAGTTCCTTAACCAGTAATGCCAAATTCATATACTCTTATCTCATCTAATATAGCAAATTTGTCATATTTTATTGCCACAACAAATTTACTGGGACTCATTATTGTAGGACAGTGTTAATCCAATATTAAATCTATTTTTTTACTTTATTTACTTAAAACAAAAATTTTATAAATTTCTAACACAAACTTTGCTAATTCGAAATAAAATGAATTCTAATAGCATGTTGAAATAATCAATATAAATTTTTATGCCACTCTATAAATTCAGATACAAACTTAAGCATATATGCATAAGTTATTGTTGCATTACCCACAGAATTTATGTCCTTTTGGTTTGCATGGTTTTTTTTTCTTAAAAGATTCTGAAAAAAAAAAAAAAATTGTTTTTAACTTTTGTACATCAAGACCTCTCGAAATGGTAACACAGCTTTCGTATACGAATATTTAAACTATACCATGCATTTTAAAACAATTGCTCACGTATATGTATAATATGTGTACATATAAAACTGTATAGAGAGAACATTAGCCAGAAACATTCCTCAACATTGAGGTCAATAAAGAGAGATAAATTCTTTGATTTCAAAATAAAAAGAAAATTTCCATATTGTCGTACTTTCCCTCTTTATATCCTTGAATTATTATTTCAGAAGAGAAATAGCATATGCATCACAATTCACAACTATATACAAATTCATTATATTATTTATAAATCGTTATTAGGTACATGGACATCTATAAAATTATAAAATTATTTCAAATAAATCAAAAAAAAAATTTATTTAAATATTTTAACGATAACTAATGGGATAATAGGATAATTTTAAATTAATACTTGGTGGTGAATTAAATTTTTTCTCAAAAATACTTATCGCTAGTTAAGTAAAATCTTAGATCTTCAAATATAGTAGGTATAGTTTCAATGAGAATTTCAATGTGAAATATCCATTTTTTCCCTTAACCGCAGGAAAGTTATTTTAAATCGAATAGAAATCCAATTTTATCATAGCGCATAGCAATATTTAAAAAATTAGAAGTCATCAGTAACGATAATGGAATGTACACATTTGTATGGCATTTTTTCATTGCTTATCAATAGATTTTTACCGATAATAATATAATTCAATCCATTCTAAAATTGAGCTCAAATCATGAAAAACATCATGAAAATCAATAAATCGCTGAAATTATGGTATATCAAAAAGTTATAATCTATTATCTCGTTTCCGAGTTGATTCTACAAGTAATTATCAGTATATTATCTCCATATGAGATAAAACTCGTCTTTTCTGTTAGACGATAGAGTGAGGCACAAACACTAAATAGGTTTTTTTTCAATGTTGCAGAAATCATTTAAAGCGAAGCAAAGCATGTTTTTCGCAGCCTATAGAACACTATAGCATACTCTAACTAACTAGCGACTTCAAATAAAGACTAAATTTACAATTTCAAATACTAATTATGACTAGTCAATCATTTTCTTACAAGCTATTTTTATAAAAACCTAATCTTTAATTCAACAAAGACTGAAAAAAGGTTTGTTGAAGAAGTAAAGATTTTATACTAATACAGTTCAAACGGTATCGTCTACTGGATACGTCTAACAAAGTTTTGATTGTGAACCAGACAGCAGCTCTTCTGTTAAATGAGGAATCTTAAAATATATGAATAAATTTTTAATTTAAAAAATGTTGATATAAATTTTGAATATATAGTTTAACTTAGCCCCATTATTGAATACCATATACTCAATTAGGTGATTCGGTTACTGCTTTATATGATAGGTTAGATAACAAAGATTTAATCAAAAAAAAATAATTTTAATATGTAACTTGCAGTTCTTATTATAAATAATTTTTTATTGTCATAAGTCCTCTAACGATTCAAAAGAGAGTAACTCAATACCTTCAAATTTGATTCCTGCAATTTTAAAATTTAAAATCCTAATAATACACTATCAAAATTTACATCTAGATCGATCCTGAATCACAGTTAAACTTTTTCTTTTTTTGTGATTATTTTGAATAATTTAAGTTTAAAATTAGCATAATGTAAAGTATTATAATTATACACCTACATGGTATATGTATGTTGTTCATATATTTCTATTTTAGTGATTTTTTTGTAACAAAAATATAATTTTTAATTATGAAAAAATACCTATGGTACACTAAACATATAATAATAATAATATACATTAAACATTTATTTTGTATAATTTCTACAATAATATAAACATTATAATAAACTTTATTATTCGTTCTATATTTTGACAGCGTTAAAATACTGTATGTTGTCATTATATTCATTTTTTTTTATTTATTTTACATTGTACATTTTTTTTCAATATATCCCAACAAATTCTAATTAGACAAATCCTATGCCTACATATACATATTAGTTAAAAATTATATGTTGTAGTTGAATGCCAAAGCTTAAAATTTTTAATATTGTTATTGTTGTTATCAAATTAGTTTTCCAGAGTATATTCGCATCTATATAATAGTGTATAACAGTGACGAGAATGAATTTAAATATTAAAATAGTACATAATAAATCTAGCCTGCAATTAAAAGCACAAATATTTAAAATCACTAGATCTAAAAACCTCATCAAATTTCATTTAGTAAATGCATACGAAGTAATAGTTAATCTATCTAATAAGTAGAAGATGTCGAATTGAACTAAATATTTTAAAGATGTGAGATAACGTTTTGCGAACATTCTTAATTATTTAGTCAATAGGTCTCCTAAATAAGCTAATATAGAGTTGTAATATCAAATACGTTTATCAAGTAATATATTTACCTAATTGCTAATCGATTCACTATTTTTAAACACGATCAAAATTACTAAAGATACTCTAATAACTTCGAAATTTTGAAAAATATTCATACCAACAATATTGTAAACTAATTGATTCACTTGATCTCATAGATGTTAACTTTTTAACTAATACAAATAAATAAATGGAGACTCACTGGGCGGCAGTGGATGGCCTGCAGTAGACTGGACAATAGACTGGGCCTTTCAAACCGAAACTCAGGTTTGATTCCCAATGAAATGAAAATGTTATATAGGATTTTGAACCTGATCCAGTAACCTCTGTCATTGAAATAAAATAAAGTTCATAAAATAAAGGTGAGGAAAAGTAATTGAGGGTTCAATCTCGTAACAGCTTAAATAAAATGGAATTGAAAAAATTAATATTTAAATGTATTGCCAATTTGGAAGATTAATGATACAATAAAAGTTCAGTTAATACAATTAAAAAAATAGTGGAAAAAGTTGTGACAAACAAACTTGAGAAATATTTAGAGGAATAGAATTTAATGTCAGAAAATTAATCTGGATTCAAAAAAAACTGTTGAGATTCTTTGATTAATTTAACTGTTTAGTGTTTATAATTAAAAAATGGAACTGCATACATTATAAAAGATTATAACATATTGCCACAGTTTGCATATCTTCGAAGCTGTAGTGAATATTTGTTAAGCATTAATATTTATAATCCGATTTTTTTTAACAATCTACAGCCCAGGTTAAATTTAAGAATAGACCGTTTGTTTAAATTTTTTTTAAAATACTCCAAAGTATCACTTCTTAAAGGATTTTCAAATTGAGGCGGACTATTCTGTATAAACGAGATGAATGGTTACTCCATTGAACCATATACAAACACCTCTTGAACAATAAACATAGCTTTTATACATTTTTTATTGAGCTTACCAGCATTTATACCAGCACTGTTAGACTGACTATATAAGAATAATATTTGGATATAAAAAATTTTAGAAACAAAATTACCGTATACTAATTTCTCTCCCAATTATAATAATATCCCTTATATTCGAATTTTATATTATTTCAACTAAATAAATAAAGTTTTAAAGCGCTTATTTAACTTTTGAATATTACAATTTTACATCACAAAAAAAAACTAAATTTTTAGAAAAATATAAACTAAACATTTGTAATTTAATTTAATTTTTTATGTATCTACTACTTACATATGTATATCTAATATGTAAAATAAAATTAAATATAATTTTTAAAAAAATTGACGTATATAAATTGAACTTTGGGAAATTCTAGGGCCATTTGCGGAACCAAAATTGAGATAAACCATTCTGATAAGACATAAAGATTATAATATATACATTTTTGTAAAATTTGGTGCAGCAGTTCTTGAGAAAAATATTTTAGAGTTAATGTAGTTTTTATTGGAATAGTTAGTGGAGCAGTAGACTAAAATTGTTTCTATTTATTTCAATCTGTTAAATTGCTGCTTGTGAATATAAATTCAAAATAAATTTCCAAAATTAACGATGGAACAGATTGAGCAGAAGTTTGACAATATTTTTATATAATATATCTAATGTATATACAGGGTGGTCCGGTTTAGAGCAAAAAGTTTTTAAGGGGTGATTCCTTGGAGTATTTTAGGAAAAAAATTGTTCTAGAAGAGGGGTCTATCTTTAAATTTACCTGGGCTACAGAGGGTTAAAGAAAATCGGATTAGAAAAATTATGTCTAAAGAATATCAACTACAGCTCAGAAGAAATTGAAACTAGAGCAACATCTTCTTCATAGCTTTTTTTAGAATTAATACACCTAATTAACGGTATATGTTGAATGAGTATCAGACTTACCGTTTTTGAATAATAACTCCATAAACTTAAAATTTTGCTTTTAAGAACTGAAAATTTTGTAAAAAACGTTGATTATCTCGAAAAAATTCGGGTTTTTTTTTTTTTATTGTGTTGATGCGCTACATCATCCCCTACAACTTATGCATACACAACTTTCAAATCAGACTTGCCATTTTTCACGTAAAGCCATATTTAATATTTGGGTAACCCGTGTTTTAGGAAGAAAAATAATAACTGAGAGTTGAATATTGTAATAATTTTATTTTTTAGTCAAAATTACTGAAATTAGTTTAGGTTACTGAAATTTTATTATAACCCTCTGTAGCCCAGGTAAATTTGAAGATAGACCGGTCTTCTAGAACAATTTTTTTCCTAAAATACTCCAAGGAATCACCCCTTAAAAACTTTTTGCTCTAAACCGGACCACCGGACCACCAAATGTATATAACATATATTTGCTAATTTTGCTTTGAATTATCTTTTGAACTTCTTTAGTGTTGCAAACCTTAGCAGATCTGTAATATCAACTCATTGTTTATTTACTATTACAAAATAGACTGATATTTAAAGATATATAATAAATGGTACAAAAATTTAAGTATAGGGAATATTTTATTCTGTATTTTGAAATCTACCATTAACAGGCTTAACATAATATTAATTAACATAATTCTTTCGAAAAATATCGCATGATATTCTTCACAAGTCTAATGTTACATGTTACATAATTATATAGAATTTTTTTTTTTTAAGTGGACTTCTTGCGAAATACAAACTATAAAAAAATGTTTGATTTAAAAAATTACACCCAAAATGAAAAATAATTATTTATATAGTTCATATTGGTTATTGGAGTTAAATTTCTGATATTAAGTGATTTTGATTGTAAAGTTATACGATAATAATTGTTGAAACACTATAAGTATTTATATTATATTATTAATTTTAAATTAAATGTTTCAAATTAAAGTGTTATTGAAGTTCATCAAAAATTTCAAATATCCGATTATATAATTTTTATAAATGCTTAAATTACATTTAAATCGAATAACAGAAAAAATGATTTTCCATGTAATTATAAATTAATTTATTTTAATTTCTTTTTTTTTTTTGTTAATTTAAAAATTCCAAAAATTTAATAAAGAACTCAATGAATTTTTAATATATTATGTACAAGATTATAATTCAAGTTTAACGTTTGTACAACATACATTTTTTGAATTGAACCAAAATTATTAAAAAAAAAATTATTGCATGAAGCATCTCCTTTGCCAGTATACTTCTAATGATACTCTAGAATGGTATTAATTCATTTTCATACTTTGAGCATCGGGTTGTTTATTCTATATACATAGGAAAGGAGCAGAGTGTGCAATAGATTTAATTAGAAAGTCGTATAATTCATCACTGAATCCAACAGTATAGGATGGTATAATACGGAAACATAATTTATATCAAGTTAGTATATTATAATAAAGTTGAACTTTTGAATTTATTTTCAACAAAACTAAATGAGTAACTGTCAAAAATTCAACCAATCAAAACATTTTTGACTTATGAATTTTTCAATAGAATAAACTTAATCTGTATTATTTTTTTTAAAATCTGCAGTTTTGATATGTTGAAATTTGACAGCTTCGTATTAAATTCTGAAGAAATAAATATAAAAATTAATATTAATATTTATATTTCTGTATAAAAAATTTAATCACATCATCCCCAAAAGCTAAAGATCAATATTTTTATGCATTAATTTGGTTAGGTCATAATAAGCAAACAGATATTCAGAAATCTATAATAAAATAATATTATGGTAATATAATATTATGAAATGCCTAAATTCACTGAATTGTAATGACCTTATATAGCTATGCACATGTAAATCAAAATCTTCATTTTTGCAATTAAATGAAAAAAATCCGAATTAATTGTTTAAATAAATTTGTGTCATAAATTTATGTTGATTATGTTATTAATTTTAGAGTGTTTATTAAAGAGAAGTGGTAACTTTTTTTTTATTTATGTTGTTTTCATCTCAATTTAAAATTATTCTCCTGGTATAATTACCATTATTATTTTTGCATTAAAAACCACATTTTGACTTCTTTTATTCCACCCAAATAAGCGATTATATATTAATATAATGATTCACATATGGAGTTTATTAAACAACAAAAAGTAAAAAAATAATAAAATCTGCAAAAAAAACAAATTAATGTTTTTAAAAAAAAAAAAATTTTTTTTGTGATTTTATTAATAATGAATAATTTGTACATAATGTGTTTTTTACTATTTCATTCCATTTATGAAAACTGTACATGTAATAAATGGAAAATTGAAACCACTGTTATAAAAACAAAACAAAAATAAATATGAAAAAGAAAGAGAGAGAATGAAAAGAAAAATAAAAACAGGAAAATCATCAAATTTTAAATATATGTAATTTATCACTCAAAAATGTATGCATTACAGTGATAAAATAAAGATTACTGTCCAAAACTCAAGCGCTCTTTGATTCAAAAATTTTTCTTAATTTGTATTCAGGTTTATATAGAAAAGTATCTGGCTTTAGAATATGAATTAAACTATATCCATCTTTTCAGTAAAGTTTCAAGAACGTGGCCATTATGGAAGATGGGGTTACAGGACAATGATGAAGTAAAATTTTACATAAATTCGACAAGGTTTGATCCAAATCACATAAATCATATCATTATGAAACTGAATGAATTATTTGAGAACTGTCATCTGAATAAATTTATTGTTTTAAATAACTGAAAAAAAATTTTATATTTCTAGTGACAGATGAATTAATTGGGTCAGAGATGGCCGCATAAAGAAGTTTATTTCGGTCATAATATAAATAATATAGTATCTTCCGCACTCTGATGCGCCAAAAATTTTTGTTTTAGGATTTCTTCACGTCCACATTTGTTTTTTACATATCATGATTAACGTTTTAAACTTTACTGTATCGTTCTTCGTTTGTGGTGACGCCCTAGCTTTTAATCCGTTTATTTTTCATTGTGACCTCATATTTAGAATAAAATTAACATTTTGGCTTTTTGTTTTCAAGTTATTGTCAACAAGTTATCATCTGACGCCAAAGTAGTAGTTCTGGAAGAAGCTTTGCGATTTGTATAGTGTAAAACAGTTTCGTTAAGAACACCACGTAACGAAACGAACGAAATAAATATTTTAAATAATAGAAATAGAAGTAAGATGTCACGTTGGAAGAAATTAAATTGCCTGGCTTAAAAACATTAACAATTTTCAGTGTCAGTGGTAACAAAAAGTTTTGTGAAATTAGTGAATTAGTTTATAAGCCCAGAATAGTAAAGAATACCAATCTCATTAAAAAAAACATATACGAGTCTAATGTAGTTGCTATATATCCAGTAATGTATAAGCATAAAAAAGCAAAAGATAACTATGTGTAACTACATATTGTCTAAACGTTAATGTTATACCACTAAATATCTTAAAATTAAGTATACACTCATTACACTATATTGAAATCAGTTGAAAATATAACATTTTAAATTAAATAAGTAGCAAAGATTACAAAATAACACATACAATAACAATAAAGGCTGCAAAAAAAAAAAAAATCTACATTACAACTCGTAGAATTTTTTCGTTTTATTATTTTTAAAAGAAATACCTACAAGCCAAAATCTTTTTTGTCGCCCAATTAAATAATTAACACCCTACAATATATTACAAATTAGAAGAAAAGAATCTAATCACATACTATAGATTACTATAAAGTGAATAAAAATCGGAAACTGGACAATCACTCATGTATAAATTATGTGATGAAGAGAGAGATTTAGTCAACCAAAATAACTCATTCAATTCACTTAAAAATATATCACTAGAGATAAGATCAAATTTATTTACAATATGCCAAAGAATTTTACAATAGACCTAATGGACCGCAATGATATTTGGATAATAGGACCAAACCTTAATTAAAGATCTAATCTAGGAAAATCTGTAATAATCCTTAATAAGGCCAATCATTTTATTTCATAGTTCTTCCACATAAATGTGTATATATATGTGGTGTAAAAACTACATAATTTTCATACCTTTTTATAACTTGTACTTAAAATTCAACTGAATAAAATTAATATAAAAAAATTGTAATAAATAAAAGTGCATACAATGATGTTGTTCACCTCCTTATAAAAACAAAAATAAAGTTAGTATACAAGGGCAATAATGACAATAATTTATAAAGAGGATTAAATGTATTATCATTATTATTATTATTATTATTATTATTATTATTATTATTATTATTATTGTTATTAAAACAAATTAAAAATTTTATTTTTTTGTTTTATTTTTATTTTATAATTAAAATTAAAAATTTAAATTAAATTACAATTTATTTCTTTTTTAACTCAAATTTACTGCAATTGTAATTCATTTTTCTTGTATATCTGTATTTGTTTTCTGGTTTTTTGAGATGTAATTATTTGCAATATGCACCATCATACAATTCAAATTACATGTATACCAACATTGTATTAATATATTAAATAGAATTAAAATTATTATACACTCATACAATTTGCAGTCTTTATGCCTCTGAATTTTGATCAGGAAAATAAATATATAGTTAATTAAGTAGAATAATATATTCATCTGAGATTTTCCATCTCAGAAAATTAGCTTTGGATAGTTGTATAAATAAAATATAAATTTTAAAATTAATTACTAAACCTGTACTATAAAACTCAGTTAAAAAACTTGTGAACTTGTTTAAATTTAAAAAATCAACATCACATCTTAAATTGAAGAAAGTAAAGTAATTTAAAAACTGACTCTTAATATATGGCACACCTATATTTGCAAAATCTACTTCTGCAAAAGCACTAATTTATATCTCATATTATATTATTTTTCAATTATTGATTTATATATATATATATCAGTTTATCTGCATATTGATATGGAACCAAACTTTCAGGTTTCTTTCCCTTTTAGGATTCGGCCTATTATTTCTGTCATGTATTTTATACTAATGACAAATGGACCAGATTGAAAAACGTTTAAACTATCAAACCGGGAATATTTCCGTTGAAAGGCAGTCGTTTTATGTATAGCACTATTCAATATGTTATTCTTTTTACCTCGGGCTTCATTCCAGATTAGTGTAAGTCAATTTGAGATAATATAGAACAATATAGGTAAATAATATTTGGCAATAAACTAATGCCTAGAAACTTACTGAAATTCACTGATTCTTCATATATTTAATTTTTTGCCTTCTTATTAAATTAACAAGAGTAATTCAATACAAACCTAAACGTTGATTGTCTGTTATCATTCTGTGATTTGTTAGTTTGATTCAATAAATATACCTAATTTTTAATGATAGCTTCCGCTATATATTTTTGTATTAGTCCTCTATATTTGTTATTTTGTATACATATATGAAAATCGTTTTATATAGAATCAGAAAAGTATTTTTATTACAGAATTCAGTACAAATCACGAAGACGTAAAATCTTATTTTGAAATCATTATTTAAATATCTGTTTGATAAATATACTACCATACTGCTTTGAAAATGGTTTTACAGAGAGGTATTTTCAAATGACTTTTCCGAATGCCTGCCAACAAGTCTGTACATTTTTTTGAACTTTTCTTAAGTTGAATTATTTTCGTAAATCTACAACTTAGCTTTCATTCAAGATACTACTTGTGAAACACAAATATGATTTCGATAATATTATATCATAAAGCATTATATATAGTCTATATATGTCTAAATGGCTTACTTTCTACAACTATCAATAAGCATTTTCTATACGCAGTAATTTTTACATCAGAAACAGTTTTGTTTTAAAAAGAAAATATTTTTTTTAAATTTAAATTAATAATAATTTTCATTAAGAACTTTTCAAAATATAAAACATTTATCTCAAAAACTTATATTCATCATTTTTCATAGGTATCTTTAAGGTTCTAAAAATATTTTTTGTGTTTTGCTTTTTCTTTTAAAAATAAAATTTTAATTGTCAAAATTGTCACAAAAAAAAATATGCACATGTATAGCTATATGTATATGTGCAGATTTTGTTGAATTCAAATTTATGACTATATGTATTTTTAGAGAAAATTTCATAAAAATATATTGTATGCATTTCAGATTTTTTTCGAAATATCATATTAATTTAATTTTAATTAATTAAATAATTAAAAATTAATTAATTAAAATTATTATTATTATTGTGTTTTTTTTTTATATAAATAATACCTACAAGACTAATTAAATATAATTACACAATTATTTATTTTATTTTAATCATAAATCGTGTTAAAGGTGAAATACACCTACTTTAATTTAAAATACATTGGTAATTAAAAATTTAAACATAAAAATTAATATATCTAATTTATTATTACCAAAAATGTGAAAATTTAATTATAATCATAAAATTATATTTACAATAAAAGTAAAATTAGAAACAGGCACATCATTCACTAAATGATGTTCTTTTTTCGAAACTAGAAAGAATTATAATATACTCGTACCTATTGTACAATATTTTTTTAATGATTTGTTCTCTTTTTTTTATTATTGATTGCATTATACGATATGACAACATACATGATGGACTTAATAGTTCTCCGTATCATTATTTATTTAAAACCTATAGTATTACTTTAACCGATTGGTTACTGAGTTATTACTCATGTGGTCTAATAATACATACTCATTGCTCCTTTTATAGAACTCTCTCCATGTTGAAGCTTAATGCAACTGTCAATGATGCATTTTTGAGTCACAAGCAATTTTTTCAAAATATTACAGAATTAAATTAAAAAAACTAAGTCAAATTTAAGCCTATTATAAATATTAAATATAAAACAACAAAGCAGAGACGTACCTACCTAATAGTGTAAATTTCGAAAATCGGTCCTAAAAATCTTAAAGAAAATTAAATTACTTCGAATGAAATAATAAAATAAGTTCAATAAAATTTTATGACTTTAGTGAACTTAATAATCTGATCGAGGGCTCTGTACCTTCAGCGAGGATATACTGACAATCGTATGATTTCGACTTTTACAAAAAAAGAACAAATTTTCCTGTAAATCCCGAATCTAAATAATTTTCTGCTTTTTCAGTTTTTTATTTCACATCCTATGATACTATGAAATCTATGGAAATTTAACTATGGTCCAGTTCTTCAACTACTCAAATGGCCTTCTAACAATCGGAAATTTCTAATGAATAAAATTCACTCCATTTCTCCAAAACCCGTAATTCTTAATGAATAAAATTCACTCCCTTTATTTATTTATACATTTATTGATTTCCTGAGGAATAGAAAGCGGATATACTCATCACCGCAATAGGTATACAAATATTTATTATATATACAACCAGAAACATTAATATTAAAAAAAAAAATAATATTAAAAATTCTGCTTAACATTTAAATTTAATTTAAAAATTATTTTTAAACTTAATGTAAATAGAACAGCATATTACATAAATATTTTAATAATTTTCGTATTAATCATTATTACACATTATGAAAAACGAAATAAATCTATACAATTAAATATAAATTTAAGATAAATTATATCACAAAATTAGCCAACAAAAAGGTAAATAAAAACAAAATATTTGGTATCAGCGAGAATTTCAACAAATAATTAATTAAAAATTAAATTTAAAATTAACTTTTTTTTTATTTATGTTAATACAAAAACAAATAATATGCATCTATTGAAAATGCATTAATTAAACACCTGCTGAATTTTGATTATGTATCACACTTAACAGTTTCATCTATTAAATACAATTTTGTAGTTGGCAATAATAAATTATATTTATTACAAGTAGATCCCAAATGTTTTTTTTTCCCTTAAACATAATTTAAAACAATATAATATTTATATGTATATTTAGGTATAGTCAACAAATATTTTTTGTTCCTTAATACAATTGTGATACTTTTTTTTTAATTAGATTTGAATATTTTGATGACCCCCTTTAATAAATATAATTAAAAATAGGACCCACCACAATCATTTAAAAAAAGAAAAATAATTACGAAAAACAATCAAACGAAAAATACAATCATTCAAAAACAATACAAAACACAACAAAAAATTGGATATCTCATAAATACTTCATGTTGCATTAATTTCAAAATTGAAAATTTTCAAAAAATAATTAAAAATAATAAAAAAAAACGAAAAAAAAGAAAAGCAAAAAAAAAAAATGTTTTCCTTTGTCCCATTATTTACAGTTCGAAATAAAAATCAACTACGTTCAAGATATCAAAAGTTTCACAATAAATTAAATTCTAATAATAACAACGGTATTAATCATCAAAAGAACGGTAATAAATACACAAAAAGAACAAATGGAAATGGTACAAAAAGTGGTGGAAATTCAGCAACATTGAAATCAACAAAAGAAGATGAAATTGAATTAAAAATTCAGGCATCATCATCAAATATGAATGTTAGTAGAAAATCAGAACGACAAAGTAGACCTCGACATAGACTCGAACAGCCATCAAAAATAAAAATTGATCGTGACACTGTTTTAAAAATTAATCGACGTCATCCGAATTATTATCGTGATTTAAGTTGGCCACCACCATTAATAACACAAGAGCCACGTTCACATAGTGAAGACAATTGTTATTATTTTGACGAAACAATACGTAAGAAACATAGTATTGATCAAATTAAAAATTTGTTTGAATCCGGTATAATATACGATTGTAAGAAATCATCATATTTTACTAACAATAATCATTTTATTGAAAATAATCAATTTTTGGAATCATCATCGTCATTAGAAGAATTAAAAAATAATTATATAGATATGAATTTTAATAGTGATAATATAATTAATAAATATTTTTATAAAACTAAAATTTCTACTAATAATAACAATAATAATAATAATAGTCAAATAGATTCGCGTTCTAGATCATTGAGTAGTAATTTTCGATTAACTACTAACAAATCTTCAAATTTAAAATCAGTAGATAAAAATTTAAAAAAATCGGAAGAATTGTATTCTGAACAACTTGAAGATCCTAGTATACTAATATATTCTTACTTAAAAACTTCAAAACCCCAAAATGAATCTAACGATAATAATATAATAAGTAGTAGTATACCAACAACAATTACTCACACATCATCAACTGAATCATTTAACTTAGAAAATAGAAATGCTCCTATTGAATCTTGTACTCATACAAATTTAATGACCAGAAAAAATATTGATTCAATTAAAAATTTGCCTATTGAAATTGATGAACAAAATCAAACATTAATAATAGATGCAGAAGAACAGCAACAAATTAATACAAAAAATTCAATTCATTCAACTCAATTCAATGAAAATACTTCAAATTCATATAATAATTTATCATGTTTACCAGCACTATCTATTACAACATCAACATCTTCAATACCTGCAGCATCAATATTTACAAATGAAAAAATTATAAAACCAACAATAACAGCAACATCAGCATTAACTACTTCAACTGAACCTGATTCAAAAAAACCTCAAAATAAAATTCAACAATTTGATATTGAGACGAATGCTTGTTACAAAAACGTGCTTCAACGTACACCTTCATTTACTGAACTTAACTACAGTTATGAATACACAAAACATCATCCACAGTATAACGATGATGATGATTATGATAATAATGATAGAAGTAAAATAAAAAATAATAATAAAAATATGAATAATAAATTCAATGAATGTATTCAACCATTGCAATCGCCAACAACAACAACAACCCTATCAAAAACAAAAAATTTATCATCTTTACTTTTATATGGAAAGCAGAAAAGTAGCAGTTATAATGAATTACCACCATTAAAACCTAGACAAGATACAAATACTATTATATCAACAACACCACCCACAATTTTACAGGATTCATTTTATAATAAAAATATGAATCCTTTAAATAAAAGAAAATTAAATTTGAATAACGCAACAAATATAAATTCATCAATAGAATCAATATCATCTGAATTTAATCCAGAAATTTTAGCATATCAAAAAGAATCTGATATAGAATATTTCGAAGATGAAAAATTATCATCTGATCAAATTCAAGATGAGTATTCAAAAAATGTAAATGAAATTATACAATTCTTTGAGAATAGTAACAAAACTTCAAATGAATTGATAGATAAAACAACAACAACATCACCAATACTAGACTCTGCAATAACTAGTACTGAAGTACCTATGATTGTAATACCAAAAATATCTGAAATATCATTATCTTCTACAACTGAAGTAACTGATGATATATTTGATGAATCAATATTACCAAGACCCTCACTTGATATATTGAATGATTTACCACAACAGGATAATAATTATTCTTCTGCTACACTTATTAGAAATAATCAACCTATGATGGTAATATTCACATCAAATTTAATCAATGTAAACTATTTTGAAAATAATCTTGAAAATTTAAAAACTAATTTTCAGGATAAATCGACTCTAGATTCTAACAATACATCATTTGATGAATTTCAAGAACAATATTGTAAACCAATTAAATTATTTAAGCTGCCTAGTGATTTTTTACCAAAATATTTTCGTGAAAGTACCAATTTAATGGCAAATGTTCGAGCAGGTTCGTAACATGTAAAATGGAATTGTTTTTTTTTTTTTTTGGTTCTTTTGTTGATATTTCTTTTATTTTTGGTTGTGGATTGTTGTTGTATAGTGTTGAAATCGAAATATGTTAGTGTTAACTGAAATATGTTTTTAGTTTTGTGGAAAATTTTTATTGTGATTTCTATTATAATATGGTTTTAATGCTAAATTTTTGATACAAGAATATAATAGTTTTAACCCTTATGTCGACAAAATAGTGCTATCTGAAACACCTTTTTTTAAATTTCAAAACAATTTTCAATACACATTTCAACTAGATGTGCAACACAAAGTAAATTATATAATTCTGAGCATTTCAATTAACCTTGAAATACGCCTTTATATTAAATTAACAACTTGTAAATTAATACTTTAAATTAATTGTTTAAAATAATTTATTAATTTAGATTCTATGTACACTTTATAATGTCAGATTGTATATAATATATTAATAAATAAATAAGTTCTTTCAAGTTTCTAACTTTAAATCATTTTTTTTTTATAAAAAAAAATCACATGAATTTGATACGGTTTAATCTGTTCAAAAACATAAATAAATCATTAATGTAATGACATAAGGGTTAAATTCAAAATTCACCATTTTCTAAATTTTATTATTACATAATATTTCTTAAAAAATTTAAAATCATATCGGTTAGATTTTTGGCACTACAGATACAAATATTTGTAATTTTAACTTTAATGAAAATTTAGCAATTTTAAATAATACTCTCTTTACGTTCTTTACAACAACTTTATAATTTAAAATTCTGTATACAATTTCTAACTAAAATTATTTCTATTTATTAAATTAAAAATTTAATATAAAAAAAAATGCAGGTCGAGCTTCTTCCTTTCCAAAAGATACACAAAAATCTACAATAACCTATCCACCAGAAAATTATTTATTATGCGATCAATTCAACCAAAATCAATACCCGAATTCTAAAGAAGCATTTGAAAAGCAAAACTCTTATGAAAATTTCGACATAATTTCAACACCTTCAACAGAACTGTCATCATCATTATTACAATTACAACAGCAACCGTATGGAATTGAATCAAATAATATTTATTATGATTCAGTTCCATTACCTACTGATGTAACAGCATCACCTTCTCAACAATTTTTATCATCATCAATGATTAACCAACCATCAGTAGTGAATAAATCATTATCGTCTAAAATGAATGAGATTATTATTACAGATCAAAAACATAAAATAGAAGATTCTATTGAAATTATTTCATCATCAAAAAATAATAAAATAGATGACGCATTAATGATTGAAAAAAATATTCCTTCAAATATTTCCTGTTATCAAACAAATTCAATGGGTCATTCAATAAGTACTCATCCACCATCAAAAAATTATTATCAAAAGCATCAACAGTATTATAGAAAAAATCCCTGTAATATTATTAGTAAAAATTTTAAAATGCATTCAGTCAACAGTAAATTTCCTTCACAAATTTCAACTCTAAAATTAACAGCAAAAGCTAATGCATTGGATAAAAGTAATTTTCCAAAGTGTCCAATTATTGTCAGTAGACGACCTAATAAAAGTGGCAACAATGATCATTTAAATTCTGTTGTCATGTCAATTACTGAACCAAGAAAAAACTTAAATACTACTACTACTATTACCACTACTAACGTCAATAATAAATTATCAACTTCAACAGCTACATTAAATAATTCATTATTATTTTCAAAAGCCTATGATAATGTTGATGATAATGATAATGATGATAAAAATAAAAATAATAATAATAATAACAATAAAATAATCTACAATTCAAATAATTCAAGTGGAACATATCAACAACAAAAATCCTCATTACCATTATTATTCTTCAAATCACAAACATCACCACTATCATCAACATCATCATCAACATTAACACCAAAAGTGACAGAAAAAATAACAAAAACAACAGAAGCAGCAACAACATCAAAATGTTATTCAACTAAAGAATCAACAACAAAAATTAATGAAAATTCAAATGAAATTATTACGCTGAATAGGCAGGTTAATAATTTTATCCCAAAAGAATTACAAATTTTATCATCAGAATCAACAGTAACATCATTAGATATTAAATCACCAGAAGTTATTTTAAATCCAACAACAAAATCTTCTCCTATATCATTTATATATCTGCAAAATTCAAAAGCAACAATACAACCTAAAGCTATTATTTTTGATAATTGTTATGGTGACGATGAAATAAATTCTAAAATTTCAACTACAATTGACTTAGAAAAAATTGCAACATCAAATAACAATAAATGCACTATCACAACACCATCACCACCATCACCTCAAAATAATATAAAGATATCACCAAAAATGGAAATTACAAACCAACTAGATATAAAGCATACAACAAAAATGGTAATTGTACAGAATTGACTTTGTTGATGATGTTGTTAGAAAATACAAAAAAAAATGGATTTTATCGTAAAATAGGATGATTTTATATTGGAATCAATAGGATACAATCAGACATCAAATACAAGATTTTCCAAAAAAAAAAACAAAAAAAAAATTTCTTTTCTTTGCATTTAATTTCTTTTAAGAATTTAAGTTTATTGTAAAATTTTAGAGTTTTCCTATTTTACGGTATAATCTTAAAATCCCAAATATTAAATGAATATACTTATATTATATGTATTAAACACATCAACTTGACAGCAACATTAAATAATCATCATGCAGAATCTGTTATTTTGATGGCTTTTTCTTTTATATCCATTTTTTTTTATTCCAATTTAGGACAATAATATTTCATCTATGAAATGTACAAAAAATCAACATTCGTCGTCGTCTCATGAAAATTTTAAATTTTATGAAGAAGAAAAATTACGTGATAAAAATTTTGCAAAATCTTCATTTAAAGAACCAACAGATTCTTCTACAAATAATTCAAGAAAAATATTTTCAAAAAATATTCTTGAAAGAAATACAGCTAGTAATAAAAATGATGACAGTAATAGTAATTGTCAAAATAATATAAAAAATTATGATAGTAATATAATTGTTACAAATAAAGAAAATAGTGAAAATGATAAAATCACATCAGCAATATTACAAAATGCAACTAGTACTTTAAGGAGTAAAAATATTGAAGATATAAATTTGTCTGCATCAAATTACTTGGATAATAAATTCGATACACATGATGATAAAAATAAAATTACATATACTGATGGTGAATATATTTATATACCAAAAATAATACCCAAAGATGATACTGAAATTGAAGAACATATAAAAAAAATTAGTGCATGTCAAACTGATTTAACTAATAATGATAATAATAGTAAAATTTATTTGCTGGATAATAAGAATAATGATAAAAATAATATAACAAATATTTCTAATTCATATTTAAGATCAAAATCGTTTCCGGAAACAATGTCCATTAAATTAAATAATGAAATATATAATACAAAAACTAATTTAGATACAGATACAGATGATAAATATGCAATTATTGAAAAATCAATTGCTGAAGATTTAAAACGTATTGATGAATTTATTGAAACATCATCTTTATTAGCAACAACAACAACAAAAGCATTAATAATACCACCACCACGACCACCCCCAATACCACCTCCACGTCGTTATTATAATAATACATTACCATATTCAAATAAAATTTTAATACTTGAAACTCCTTTATCTATAATAAAACAAATGTTTACAACAACAAATACAGCAATAAGATCAAGAAGTATATCACCAACAATGATAGCATCAACATTACCATCATCATCAATATCATTATTAGGTTATAAAGATAATGAATATGAAAAAAATAAAAATATTACTAATAATACTACTATTACTACTGCTACTATTAGTACTACAACAACCGGAAGGGAAAATAATTTTCTAGAAAATCTTAAAGAAATTTATGACCATAATATTGATGAAAATACATCTACAAATAAAACAAATATAATTCAACCAATAACATTAACCAATGAAATTACTCCAAAAATGAATACTACCACCACTTCAAGAGAAAAATCTAATACTTTAGAAATTTTTACTGATGACCTTAATAGATACAAAAGAGAAAAAACTAATAATAATAATAATAGTAATGGTATCAAGATAATTTCCAATAAAGAAGAAAATATAATAAAAGAAAAATCTAATATTGATATTAATAACATAAACGAGATAAATAGAATCACTACTACCAATAATAATACTTTAGTATTTAATGATAACCCAATTGATAATATTAATAACGAAAAAAATAAACAACAACAACAAGAATCAAATCTTTATATTAAGGATACATTTAATAATATTCTGAACCAAAATTTACCATCTACATCATTAGAACCAACCACAACATCTTCTTTTTATTCTTATTCTAATTACAATCAAATCACCAGCCTTAAAAATAATAATAGTATTAGTAATCAAGTAGAAAATATGCCAGTAGTTGAAAATGTATTAAATGATTTATATAATATATCTAAGGAATTGGATAACAATAATGACAGTAATAATAATTCAACAAAAGAAATTTTAATAAATTCAAATAACGATTGTAAAAATATCAAAGATTTAGTATCGAATACTCAACAATATCAACATAAGAATAATATGATCCAATCTAGTGAATTTGAAAATTTAATAATAAATTTGGATGAGATTAATAATAAAATTTCTTCAACACTACCATCTATTCAAGAAGAAATATTATACAATAATAATATTGATAATTTAACTAATACAAATGAAAATAAAAATTTAATTGAAACAACTAAAACTGAATTTGAAATTGAACAAGATGTGAATTCAGAATTAAATAAAAATGACTATCAGATATTAAATATAAATAATAATAATAATACAAATATGAACATGAATACGAATAAAATTAATTTAGATAAGAGTAAAAATAATGAATTAAATATAAATAATTCAAATTCAAAATCAAATTATTCTGGATTAAATAGAATTGCTCATATTTATGGCAATTGTAGTACTGATGATACTGATGATTCTGATGATTCATATGATTTATATAAAATTGTTCAAAGTAAAAATATTCTTAGTGGTTATTTAATAACAAAACAAAATCAGGAAAATTTATTGAATAGAGCACAAGCAATTATTGAAATTACAAATATAAATTCAGTTGACGAAGAGAAATCAAATGATTTAATTAACAATAATGCTAATAATAACAATAATAATGATAAAAAAAATAAAAATAAAAGTCATAATAACAATAATAATAACATAGTATGCAAAAATGATAATAATATAACTCAAAATAATTCTTCAACCATAAATACAAATTTAATTACGGAATCAAAGAATGATGATTCTCAAAAAAGTAAATATAATTAAAATAATTAAAAATTATTGACAAAAAAAATCAACTCCTTTTTTTGCTAAAATGTATATCGAATTAAAAATTACTTATTATAAAAAAAATTAACTCTTAATAATAATATAAAGATAATACTTCAAATTAAAAATTACAAAATATAATTAAAAATACCCCGTTGTATATAAACTAATTAAATTTTAACAATATACTTATATTGCGGAAACGTATTATAATTTCTATACGGAATACTCTCAATAATAAAATAATATATATAATTATAGAACACAATGTATATTATAACATTTTATTATAATTATTTATTTATTTTTTAAAAATACAAAAGATTGCAAAAAATAAAAAAAAAAAAACAAATACTAATATTCCTTATTAACATTGCCAACAAGAAACAATAAACGAAACAAGTAATTCAACAATCAACTCCTTATACTATATAAAATATCCACTTTCTCTTACTCCTTTCACAATGTATTTACTATATCAAAAACAAGTCAAGCCAAGCTATATCAAAAATAGTTCCAAAACTTATCACCCTGCCTATATTCTATAATGTATCCATCCACTATGAACAAACAAAAACAAAAACTTCTCGTCTCTACATTTCTGAATATAATATATAAGAACTCAACATATAGAAATAATCGACAACAGTAAAATCATCACTATTACAGACACTTTAGACATACAACAATTACAAAAACAACAAGAAAAACTACAATATTAAATATCCTTGTTAACAGTAAATTTTGCAAATAAATGAAAAATCATGTAAAAGCAAAAAAAAAAAAACAAATTTATTTTCTATGTCATTTTCAAAGAAATGGAAAATCATCAAGAAACAAAAAAACAAAATAATATAAATCAACAACAACATCATCAACATCAAGGGGTGGATGCCAAACATAATTTACAAAAGCAACAACAATTTAATTTAGTTGATTCAACAAATTCTACTAAATTAAACTATAGTAATTATTTTACTGATACTGGTAGTATAGATGATGATAGCAATAATAATAAAAAAAATTCAAATTTTCTTGTTAATACTCAAAAAGCAATCAAAAATACAGCAACTAAAACAGTAACAACACAAACATCAACTGAAACAACAGCATTCAGTAATAGTAATATGAACAAAATAGTAAAATACAATGATTGTAATTACAATGACAATAATAATATTCAAACAAATGATAATAATTATAATACAAATAATACAACAGCTAATAAAATACCATCAACAGTTAGTTCTTCCTATAATAAAGAAAATAAATTAATATTACAAGAAAAATTAACATCAACAGATGACAATATTATTATAGAAAATGTGGAAAATAATTTATTAAATGATGATGCTACTGTAGCTGCAAGTTTTGAAAATAACAAATCTGAAAACAAAATTTATTCTGATGAAATATCCGGGGAAAATAACAAAAAAAATAAAATCAATACTAAATACCAAACACAACAAAAATATCAATATCAATATCGTCACCATCATCATTACTATCATCAACATAATCAATATGACAATATTGAAAATTCTAAACATAGCAGTAGTTGCTTTCAAAATTCAAATTTGAATAACAATAATAATAATAATAATAATAATATAAATAATAATAATAATAGTAATATTAATAACAATAGCCATCATAATGATAATAATAATGATAATAATAACAATAATAAAAACCACAATTATAATAATAATAATGATAATTGTCAAGTAATATCAACTAGTAATAATGATGATAGTGATAGAAATTTAAAATTATATATTAAAAACGATAATATAAACAGTAAAGTGTTAAATTCGTTTGAAATTAATAAATGCATTAATAATAATACAACAAAAAAATCATCAGACATAATGTCATCATCATTTACAGTACCAAAATTAATTATAACACCAACTTTATCTGTTGATACACAAGATAATGAAAATTCTAATGATATGGAAATAGCATTTCCATCACCAACATCATCTACATACGATAATATTGAAAATATCAATCAATCAATTAAAAACTTTACAAACGATGATAATCATCATCAATATAAACAACAAAAACCACGTTGTATGTACAGAGCTCATGTTATTGTTTCAACAAATCAATTTTCAAATAATGATAACATTAGTAGTAAAATTAAACAAAATATAACGGATGATGAAATTGCAAATAATAATAATGTTAATAGTCAACAGTTGCAACAAGAAGAACTAGAACAAATGCATCATGAACAACAACAAAAATTACAAAAATTACAAAAAGAAATAGTTTTTAATAAACAAATTATAACCAATGTTAAAAAAGAAAATTTATTAAATAAAAATAATTTAAGTCAACAACAGCAACATAAATTACAAGATGATCAAATATTGAATGATGTTCATGTTACCAATATTTCTATTGATAATTCAATTTTAAAAGAGAATGAATCTTCAAATTTGAATATACACCAAATGTCAACAATGACTGATAAACAGATTGATGACAGTTATAATAATAAAGTGGACATGAGTTTTAGTAAATTTTTTTGGAAAGGATATTAGTCCATTTTATTTAAATAATGTAATCATTTTTTTTTACAAATTTATTTTAATTTTTTATTTTTTATTTAATTGTTTCAGATAGTTTTGATGATCAAAACTGAAGCGCGTTATTTGTCTTTAAAATTATTTAACTGAATTAATATAAATAAACTAAATCACACAGTCGGTCAATTATTTCGATTTTTCTTATTCGAACAAATTATTTATTTGTACAGAAAATACCTTTTAATGTTTCAGAGACAATTAGACATTATTAAGGGAGATGGCGGAGGCATTAATTTTATGTTATTTGTATTTAATTTTTATTTATTCTCTGATAACGACAAAAGCATCGTCAAAACTATCCAAGACATAAAAAAATGTATATTTAATTTAATTGAAAAGAATTTTAATTCGTTGTAACATTCAATCAAATTCAAGCAACTTGCTTTAAAAATATTAATTATTAAAAATGCATAAATCATATTTTTAGAGCTCAATAATATTTGAAATTGATTTTAAACGAATGAAAATTATTAAATAGAAAAAAAAAAGTTTCCACAAAACTAAAAAAAATTAAAACAAAAACTTCATTCAATGTTGCAAAAAACGAAATAAAGTCAAAAATAAACAAAATAAATAATCAAAATGGACCAACATTCTAACTTAATAAAATTATACTATACAATCATATTCACTAAATTTGCCATTTCCTTTTCTGAATTCTTTAATAATATTTTCAGAATTGAGAAATTATCAAATACCTGAAACCACAAAATATAATTTTAACCAAATCGATCAAAAAATACAGCAAAAACAAAAACAAGAGTTATATAATATAGAAAAAACAAATTTTGAAACCACAATCAATTCAACAAATAGAAATGAAAATTATTTAACTCCACAACAATTTAATCAACAATTTGAAAATAATATTAATAATTCGGAGAAAAAAGATTTAAAAACAAACATTGAAATATCCCCAAATGTAGCAACAATAACAACAACAGCAGCAGCAACAGAAACAACACCAATAACATTAACTGATATTAAAGCTAATACAATTACAACCGAATTTCCTAGCACCACTGATTATGATATAAGCGAGATTATCACAAACCAGCAAATGTCATCGAATCAATATAATTTATCTAAAAACAATGATTCAATTTTAGAATCAAAACAAAACTATCAACCACAACCACAACAACAACAACAACTGCAATCAAATGAAAATAAATTTGAAAATGAAAAACAAAATGAATTGAATTTAAAAGTTGAGTCCAGTAATGTAATTGAAAAGGAGACTAATATTAATGAAATTTCTGAAATATGTGTTAATCATGCGACTTTTAACTACGACAACACTGTTAATGAAAATAAAATTAACCACAGATCAAAACTATTAGAAAGAACAACAAAATCAGCTGTTTCTGAACAATCAAACAACAATGATAATAATAAAACTAATAATATTGAGAAACAACCACAATTAATGCAATCATTAAAAAAATCATTTTCGAAACCAATTATGGATGATATTGAAAAAATACAAACTACTGATAAACCAAAAAATAGTGATAGTTGTGGTGGTGGTGGCAGTGGTAATGTTGGTAATGAAAATCGTCGTAAACATTATATATCAAAAAAATTCTTTAAAATTCGTAGTATATCACAACCACCACCATTAGAATATATCAAATCGTATAGTTATGATGAAAATTCAATAATACGAAATATTTTTGAACCTTTAATTGACTTTTCAACTACTGCTGACCAATTTCCATCCAATAAAAATATTCTTGTTACTGATTCTAATAATAACAATAATAATCGTGAATTTAATGAAAATAAAATTTCAACAAATTTATCAACATCTTCTACAAATTATGAAAAAATAAATTTTAATATAGATGATTGTACTGATGATAATAATGATAATTCCAATAAGAATAATAATAATTATAACAATAATAATAATAATAATAATAACAATTATAATGATATGAATGGTGCTAATGCTGATAGTAATATTATTACTACTACTCTACAAGTAAAACAACAATTTTCTGAAGAGAACGAGAATAAAGATGACTGTCAAAACGAACAATTACAGTTAAAATTTAAAAAAACTAATATTATGGAAAACCCACAAAATAATCAAAAACAATATGATTATTATAGTAGTGATCCTAATTTATTCCAGAATAACAAGGAGGAAATAGAACAAGAGCGAAACCAGCAACAGCAGTATACCATGTATAATGATGAATACAATCAATTGATCGATGCTGATGATGATGATGATGAAGGTACTTCATTCAATTTTCTATGTTCAATGTTGATTGCAAAAAAAATTGTTTTGTCATACTATTCCGTTATATTTTACGTACAAGAATATAACGGTTATTACATTTTATTTTTAGTTTATTGGTTTTTTTTTATTCGTTTGTTTCGTCACTTTTTATGTGTCTCAAGTGATTTTGCCCCCTTCTTGTTGTAAATATTTTCCAATTTAGTTTCTTTTTTTTTTCTTTTCAATGTACTCAAGTTGAATTGTATAAACAGTGTTGTCGTTCAGACATCCATATTAATATTATATATATACATACATATAAATTTCATGTTAAGAGTTTTTATTTTTTTTTTACAATACTTGTATATGTATAATATATTGTATAATTGAAATTTTACAAGGGTACTTGAGTACAATACATTAATTTAATGTACTTAAAATATGGTAGAATGCTTAAAACAATGTATGTAATTGTTTTTAAAGTATTTTAAATATTTTTAGAGGTAAGTCAATTTTATGTTTAAATTTATACTTTAACATTTTAGGTTATTTTAGAATTTGAATGAGTTCTCCATAATAAATTTTAAATAATTCATAAAGTTTCATTGTTTGTTCCTCACGATGCATTTATTTGTTTCAACAAGGTGAATTGATAATTATTATTACATATCTATAAAATAGATGTACAAAGCTACAGTACAATAGCTGTACAAAGACACGATAAATTTTTAACCAGAGAATGGTCTACCATAATAATTTTTTATTTGTTATCAATAACAAAGGAATTAACAGATTGAAAAAGTCAAAAGGTTGTTGTTCAGAGTATTATTGGTTCTGGGTTTCTATGCAAAGAGATTTTACATATTTTCCCACTCTTACATGTCACTCTAATTGGATTCTAGTATTTGTAGTTCGAAATAACAATGTATCTATAGAAAAACTGAATTTTTGCGTTAGAGTAAAATTTATATAATTGTTTAAAATAAACGAAAAGATTTTACTTATTATACAGACATTTTTTTTATACTACATGTAGACTTCATCAGCGTATTGTACTCTTTAAGTCAAGTTTAATAAGCATATATAGAAGAATTAAAAAGAAAATATTCGATTATTTTCAGCAAAAGTATTTATTTCTTTTCTTCATTTTGTATAACACTATTTCGGGGCTTATACAAGAAATCGATCGTTAAAATCTACATTAATAGTGTTTCCAGTACAAGTAGTATATACACTACTATATAGTGTTTATACTACTTTACTTGTAAACACTATTAATGTAAATTCCATCGCTCAAATGTTTTTATTAATAAAACCTGAAATACTTACTTCTATAATAAATAAGCCACTATTGAAGTCCGTAGTATGTATTTACCCTAGAAGTAACAAAATTTTATATAAATCGTTTCCGATATTATTATTGAATTTCAGAAGAATATCACGAGGTACATGTGTTTGCAAAAATTTCAAAAACTATTCATTGTATAGATTTGACTATCAATACATTACATATTAAGATACCTCGTTTAATTTACTTTTAAACATAACTATTTTGTTAAATTTTTTCAAAACATACATTCTTTACAATATGAAAAAAAATGGCCATAACGGTATTGTTTTGTTTGTAAATGGAGATTTGTTGTTTATTTTTTTTTTTATTTTTTTTTCTAGTATATTTTCTTTTATACTCATATATCAATTGTTATTGTACTAGTGTACTCATTACATTCTATTTAAATGTCAATATACATATGACATCCATACAGCATACATATATGATGGTATAAGGTCGATATGTATTCATTTTATTTTCTTATTTTTATTGAAACTCAATAACCAATTCCATGTGAATTTAGTTTTTCTTGTCTTTTTTTTTGTCGCATTATTTTTATTTTTCTTGTTTTTTTATTTTTTATTAAGAGTATTTCTATTTTGTATTTTTTTTCTCTTAATTCTTTTAGGAATTCTTCAACATAAATTAGTAGTATGTACGTCTGTTTATGAGAATATTCTTAAATATATTTTTCTTTTATAATTTGTTGCCTTAAACTTACGTCTTTTTATTACACTTATTTTTTTGTTGTTTTTTGTTTTTGCAAAAAAGAAATATAAAAGTAATATTTACTTTGAAAATAGCATAAAGTCTAAAATTTATAGATATGTCATAATATTATACGAATACACATAATAATTACATATGTTTTTTTTATACATATATTATATAGCTTCGTAGTTCCTTTTATTAATTTTAAACTTTTACAGTATTTAGCAAAACTATTTACCCTTTTAAGTATCATAATATAATTTTGCTAGAATTGAACAAAGGCATAATTCTATATGCCCATATAGCTAGCAATCACAATAAATTTATCAAATTAAGTTAATTTCCCAATTTCAATTACCAAATGATTTTATAATATAGAACTAGATTTCGGAGCTTTTGGGAAATTGAAAATTATTTGTTCAAAAATAGAAGCAGAACACAAAAATTATATGAACATGGTTAAAAAGACGAAGGTTAGAAATAAAGACCGAATTGTATTGCTAATCTGTTGCAATTGAAAATCTTGCGATAATTTTCATAATTCTCAGTATTTGATCAGTTTCAGTAAATTTTTAGTTAGTATAGTTGGTAAAATATTTCTACATTTTTCACAGTATAAAAATATTTTATATCAATGAAAAATTAATATTAATATTTTGTTTTTATTCAATGTTATATTTGGAAAAAGCTTACAAAAAGTATATTTTCATTAAGTAATTAAGCCGCGGTATACAATTCAAGGGTAATAATGATTTCTATTTCAAATAAAAAAATTGTTGCCAACATTTTCGTCTGTAAACAGTAAACACACATTATATATTTATTTATTTATTTCAAAAACAATGTCTAAAGAGAGTTATCTCATTACAAACTCTACATAAGTTTACATTTAGGCTTTTAATATAACGATATGATAATTAAAATTAGAAAAATATAGTTATAAAGAATATAATAAGGAAAAATTAAAATTATAAAACTATAAAAATTAAAAATAACAGTTTAGAAATGAATGTAACAGGCACAATGAAAAAATTGCAAAACATTTACGGAAATTAAAATTTGTATATTGAAAAAATAAAAACTGAAAAGCGAAGAAGAAAAAATTTTTTTTCACAAATGGGTTATTGGCCCCTGGTATTTCTAGCTAAGCCACAAAATATTAATTTAAAGAAACTCTTGAAGAAGTCAAAACTTTTAAAAAACTAATTTTTTTGCTTGTTTTTTATGTTGTCCTTAGAAGTTGAGGGCACTGGAGAATGACACCTGATGGTATTGAAATTTCGATATTTATACAATAAAAACATACTAGTATTCGTTTTCTCCGAAATTGTAGAGGAATTTGATAAAAAACTGTACTGAATTACTTTTTACTTTACTCTAATAACTCTATTTTCTAACCCTTTAAAAGGCTTTTGTGTTAATGTTTGTTTTTATTTGAATTTATTAGTATTTATACATTTAATAACAAATATGGAAAGCATGTATTCATTTACATTGTGATCCCTCAGATTTGATATATGGATTATGAAAATCGGTATCATTATAAATTGTTTTCTATCATTTCAATTTATTCTTGGTACTATAAATGTTTTTTATTGATTTATCTTAGACAACAGCCGCATATTTAATAGTATATTTAAAACAAAAATTAAATTTTAATTTAATTTTGGTAAAAAAAAAGAGACTCATTAGAGTTGTGGCAATTTGATAAATTAAAATTTTTGTATGTAATGACGTATGTGTACACTTATCCATGGGGTGAAATTTTAATTTAAAATTTCTAATTTAAAATTTAAAAAAAAATTTAAAAAATATTTAGTTTCGCTACATGCCCTTTGAAATATCTATAGTTTAAAAGAATTATAATGAAAACCGGTTCTAAAATGGTTTAGATATTTGTACCGTACTTTTTTCAATTTTAAGATTAAGTATAATGATGATTAATGAATGAAAATTTCATATATATAATTATAATTGACAAGTATTGAGGGACCCGCGCAGTAGACACCTTTTCATCATTATTTCGATTCTCCTACTCCTTAACGAACTTCTAATATAATATATAAGTTGTATATAAAACAATAATGCGTACACAGTTGAAAATTTTTTACTCATATGGTTTTATTATTAAGCAAATACATTATGCATATGTGAAATCTTATTAAAATAATAAACAAAAGCAAACAAATCAGTTTTTATAATTTACATTGGAAATGAATCTATGTACAATCTATGCCAAATAAAAACAAAGAAACAAATTCATTTCAAATAAAAAATATAATAACAACAAAAAAACAAATCACTTGAATTCTTCATTTTTATCTTTTTAAGTAACTGTTTCTAAATTTTGGTTATTTGTAGTAATAATATAGTTTTTATTAAAATTATGTATTATGTAGGTATATATATACATACCTCTTTAATGACAAATTTTTTTATTTTTAGTAGTTTTTTTTTTTGATAATCAGATTTGTTTTTAGTGATATGTTTAGATTTATGGAATAAAAGTCGAGTTTCCTTTCACTAATCATTTGTATTTATTTTGCAAATATCGATATTTCGGAAGCAACTTACTTCCTTCATCAGTGCTTTGCGACTAAATTTTTAGTAATTTTATCCACTAAATGCCACTTACTATGGGGAATATATCGGAAACGAAGCAGTATATGAGGGACGTGTATTTATGTGTCCTAAATAAAACTTACTAACCACAAAACTTTTTATTAAACACGAGTGATTTCTGCTATATCGTGCGAAGTCTATGTCAGTACATAAATTACTGTTTTTTTTCAAACTTTAAATTTGACTTCAACTTGAATATAATTACTCAACAGGAGCCCCTAGTAATTATATATTCAATAAAACATTCTTAGTGGGTTAACATTATTACAAAAACGTGAACGGAATCTTAATATTAATTTCAAAATTTTCATTTTACAGTGTAAAAACGCAATAGCATGAATAACATATAGTTTTCAAAAGACAAAATCTTATCAACACAAACATTTCAAAAGTTTACATCATCGAAGAAATCGTCAGTCTAACAAAATGTACAATATCAAGAAAAACAAATTTTCTTTAAAAGCACATCAAATAAAAGAAAACATCAACCAGATATCATTACGGGTGGTATTAGCCCGAATTAATAATAGCTTTAACAAGCCTATATAAACTTTCACCTATTTTCATACTTAGTTGATATTGGTATACAAATATTTATTTGTTTTTTCAATAGAACTGTAGTAGTAATTCAAGTTCAAAGTGAATTAAATTGATTCAAATATAAATATTTTTCTTTTCTTATATTTTCATTTTTATATCCATTTTCCAACTTTTATGTTTTTTTTTTGTATTGTTGTTATTACTGTTGTTGTGGTGTCTTTTTTTAAGTCCTTTTGCCCTTTAATATATGACACAATTTTCTATTAAAGATTTTTCCGTTTCAAGAAGAAATAAATGTCATATAACGTAGTGGTATTAAAAATGATACCATGAATTTAATGAAAATATACAGAAGAAAAAAAAGGGACACAACAATACTTAAAAAAAAAAGAATAGAAAAAAAAAAATAAAATAAAAAATAAAAAAAATTAAAACCAATATCAATTTGTACTTTGTAGTTCTTAGCCAATGCTTAGATGTTAGAAAGAGATGTTAGAGAAATATTTCTGCAACACTATAAAAATTGAATTGAGATCTTTTGATGGTAACATTTTTTTTTTATTTTTCTTTTTCTCTTTTAAAAACCCCATAAAATTTTGTTATCCTTTAGCATCTTTATGTCAATGATATTTCTTTTGTTGGCATTCGTATTATTACAAAAACATAATGTTACATTTGAGCTTTTCTATTTTTATTTTTATTTATTTTTTTGTATTATTTTATATGTCTTTTGTGTTATGGTTATTCTTAAATATCTCCTTCAAATGGTAATGGTAATAATAATGGTTTTGTTTGTAAGTTTTCTATTCTTTTTTTTCTTTTTTTTTTTTGAAAATTGAAATAGAAGAATTTCTCGTACAACATTTATTTTATCAATATAACTTTTTTACAAAACAAAAAATTAAATTTTTTTTTTAAATTTTTTTTATTTAACCCTTAACTAACTTTCTTTATTCATAGAGCAATATTAAACGTTTAATGAAGATCGTAATGAAAAATAATAACCTCGTGAAAAGCAATGACATGAAACACGTTTAGTTACTTATCTAGCTGGTTCGATAATCTTGAATAGACTTTGACTTCAATTAAGAACTCCTTCTATCAGGCCTATGCAGCTGGTATATAAGTCTAATTACCAAAATGTTGATTTTTTGATTGAAGATTTGGCACTTGATTTCGTATTTTAATGTAACTTATTTCTTTATTATCAGTGTTTTCAATTAATATATTCCACATAACATCAGCGTTGTAATTTGATTCCCTTATGTCACCTGACTATCCTGACATACTAATCAGAGGGTACATGGTTTGTATTCCACTAAGACGCGTCTGTTTAGTTGATTTTTTTTTCACTTTCTTGCATTATGCCTAAAAATAATGAAGTTTTACTAAATTATGTATAATTTGGTAATAACTTTATTCACCATCATCATCATTGTCCTGCAACCCCAACCGTGGGGTATAGAGAGGAAATAACTTTATTAAAATGGTATTATGCTACTTAGGAAGGCGAAATTGTTGAAGACACATGTTTGTCTGCCATTAATAACAACTACCGGTAGAATGAGGTGTGCAACTTAAATTTCGTGAATTTACAAAAGACTCTGTACTTCTATATAGACTTACTTCTTTTAAAGTAGTATAAGAATTATTCTCTTTTTGACTTCACAACTGATATTGTTGATGCTTTAAAAGAGATACCAGGTACATATATATATGAAGTATTTTACATCACAAATCTTCAAACATCTTTATGTTCTGCCTATATAGTTAAGTAAATAGTTTCCTTCAATTTATTTTGTCAATTAATTTAATAGTAATAGTTTGTTGAATTATATTTAGCTTTTACTGAATTCATTCAAAATTTTAAATGGATATTCAGTAATTTAAAATTAGTTTTAAATTTTAAATAAACTAGAGCAACCCTGCCCGCGTTGCTGGACTGTATACAATAATATACGTTTACGTTTTTGTATTAAAATTGAGATCTTCCAGAAAGAATTAACATTTTCCTGAAAAAGAAGTGCAAAAAAACAGAATTTTTTTAAGTTGAGAACATCGAAAAGAAAATAAATTATTGTAGTGACTGGTGGTACAAACATAGCAAATAAAGATGACATCATTCCAATACGTGAATGTGCAACATGTAGCTGACCGTTTGAAAATACAAGTTTCTAAATTTATACCTCAAATTCGATATCTTCTATTTCTAACTCCCACACTTTCAATTCGTTTTTATCAACGTAACTCTTTGTTCTTGATTTGGATTTAATCTTGACTGTGCCTTGCTAATTCATTACATTTACCTTACAATTCGTTGCATTGCAAATACATTACTTTCTAATCGCTTGTTCATTCTGATTAGGTCTATTTAAACGTATTTGACTGATTTAAAAAACTGTCGGTGTTCACAATGTAAACTTAAAGGATATTCAATAGACAGAAATTAAACAAGTCAAATGACACGCTCAAGCAGAGCCTTTGTGTTGTATTCCGATACCGATAAAATGTATTTCTCATAAGAATTGACACATTTTATATGGCGAAAACACAACATCACAAAAGTGTGCGTAAAAAGCCTATGCGTAGACATTTTTCGATTTTTTATAAAATGTCGAACATAGGACAACTTATTTTTATAAATATAGGAGACGATATGTATGTATGTATACTATACATATAAAATAGATATTTATTAGAAATCTTTTTACAAAAAGTCAAGTAGGATCAAATTTATATTCAACCATTTTATCAACTTGTTATCAATATTGATAAAATGGATTTATAAAACAATTACGCGAAATAGTTTTTGACATAACAACGTCATTCTTCCAAACTAAAATCAAATCCTTTATTCATATTATGTACTTTTTTCACTAACAGTTTGAAATTATTTAAAAAATTAAGCATGCTTTAACTTTGCAAGGGGACAATAAAAATTAAAGGGTTAAATATCAGATGACTTTTTTATTCTACTATTTTCTTCTTTAGTTCTTTCGTTGACCATATTTATAAATTTAGTGTTTAAAAATAAATATTTTTTGAAAATTACTGCAAGAGAATTCTTCTGACATTAGAACTTATAGTTGGATTTTTTTGTTTGTTTAGCTTTGTCCTTTGATATCTTAGTTTAGTTTTCATTTATTGGAAACTTTGATTCTAAGAATTTTAAAAAAATCAAAACATAGTTGTATTTTTTTTAACATTTTTAATTTTTTTTTTTTTTGGTTTTAATTTCTATGACTTTTATTTTGTAATCAACTTGAAAATTGCAATAAAAAATAATAAAATTCTTTAATAAAGGAAATTTTAAAATTGTAAGCAGAAAACCAATATTAAACTATAAGGTTTTTTCTTGAAATCTCTATAAATGCATTTGATTAATATAAAACCACCTCATTTAAGTTTTAACTTTTAATTTTAACTTTAAACGATTTACAAAATTATTTAAATTAATTACAAAAAACCAAAAAATATTTTAGACACACGCGATCTGGATATATAATAAAAATTTATAAAGTCAGCACGAAACAATTATGGCAAAATTATTGAACATTTTACAGTTGCACTATAATTTATGAAATAAAATATATAATTAGTTAATAAGTTAAGGACATATATCATGATCCGTTGCAAGTAGACCATTATCTACCCGACAATGGAACCAGTTATCCTAACAAATTTAAAGATATTTCAATTATTATCTATATATAGCTGCCGCTAGTTTCGATCAGTTGCAGAACCTATTTCATATCTTTGCCATCATAAATTCGACAGTAATCCGTACTGACAACCGTTCTATACCCTTTACTTTTTTATCAATAAAACAGTGATATGTCATTACATCAGTAAATATTCTGTTTCGTCATCCTAAAATTTTACAAATGACTGTAGGGTTTTACTACTAAACACAAGTACTGCTATGGTTTTTGAGGCAAATAAGAAATAGTAATGAATGCAAAAATGTTTCTTGATTCTATTTTGGATTTTCGTCATTACAAATGGCACCAGTTTACCAATTGATTATGAGAATTCTATCATTTAAGTTGATAATGATTTTTTTTATAAAAATTAGCACTTACTTTATTAATAACTAGAAACCAATTCACAAAAATGTTCGTCATAGGTTTAGTTTTTCTTTTCTCAACTTCAAATATTATTTTCCAATTTCCTATTGATTCTTATTATCCTTCAAATTACCTTTTTCACAGCGTAGGAATATTTTCATAAGATAAAGCTGTTCATATATTGTTACCAATAATTAGATTAATTTTGTGTCATTTTGATATGTAGATTCTATTGGTATTTTTTAATTGAAAGTTATAGTTTATAGAGAGTGTACAAAGTACAGAGTAGTAAAGGATAATAAATTAAGGGTATTTAAAACAAGTAAAACAAATAAGTTCAAGAATACGATCTCAGGATCTGTATTTTAGTTTTTACTTTCTAGTCTTTACATCTTAATATTTTTTTTTTGTTTTTGTTTTCTATATTAGTTAGATAGCTTTGTTAGCTTAACAATTGGCAACAGCTTTACGTCGATGCCAAAATAATGTGAGCTTATTTACCCTACAACACATATTTAACCGCTATCTATTCCAAAATTAACTCATTATTTAATTTTTTTCAATATATGAACACATAAACATACATACTATCAATATTATAATCCCTTAAAATTCTGACGTTTGTAAAAAAAAAAATCTTTAAATTCATATCTTCAATGTTAAGTTTATAAAAGAAAAGTAAGAAAACTTTTTATATATCCTTTCAACACAATTTAATAATAATTTTTCTTTTTATATCTTCTCATATACTCACAATATATTTTCACAATTTTATTTTCTCTTTTTTTATATATATATATTTTTCCAACCATATGTCAAGAAATTCGTTGCTCATTTTTTTCAAATTTTCATTTTGATTTTTGGTTTATGGTTTATGGTTTTTTTTCCTCCAACTTTTTTTTTCTGGTATCATCTTTAAACCGCATCACGCTACAACACGTCACAACCACTGACAGTACCAGAAATAAAAACAAACAAAACCTAAAGATAAAAAAAAACAAATTGAAAAGTAAAAAAGTAAAAAAAAAAACCTACAATTCTAGGTGGAAAGTGGGTGGACATATAACAATAATATTGGTAGTATAGTGATTGTAAGTCACCTAATCGCAAAAATAATAATAATGAAAATTAGGTAACCTATAACACGTTTTCTAACGTGATCAGAAATACATAAAAATAAGCTGATTTTTTATTTTTTATTATTTTTTTTATTTTTTCCCCCCACTTTTTATATTGCTACGTACGTACGTATATCCTTAAAATAATAGCGCGAACATTTCACGATTCTTTTTGAAGGTTCAGTACTGTGAAGAACAATTTTTTTTTTTATTTTTATTCACACATGCTGTTTTTGACATCACAAAAAAAAAAACGAAGAATTCACAAATATCTATAACTTTTATATTATTTTTGTTTTTCTATATATATCTATATATATATTTTATGTATGTACATATTTTTTTATACTTACCTTTAAAATCAGAGAATAACACTTTTTTTCTTTATTCTTCGTTTTTTTCGATTTGATAAGGTGTGATTATTGTATTGATAGGCGTAAATAATATTTTTTCATCTTATAAATTTCGAATTTAAATCAATTTAACAATTTAACCGGTGAAATTTAACAGTTATTGTTACAATTTAATTTTAATAGTTTTATATTCATATGTCTGAGAAGAAGTAGCAGTCTGTTTAACTGTTTAACATTTGATTGCATATCGCTGAATTTGATCGATATTAACACTTTATTGTCTGCATAATGTAGATCTTCTAGCTGGTTCATATAAAATCTGTCATTTATTTGTAGACCTTAGACCACATTTCATCAAGGTTTATACAACTTTGAAATTCAAATATCACTAAAAACAATAGTAGCATTCCCTTTTTTCTTTTTGAACTTCGGCAGCTGCCAACTAAATACATATTTTTATTTTAAAGTTTCGCCGTCTGGTAAACCTTATACCAAAAATTGGACTGAAGATTTTGGGAGGGGATTTTATTAATTTTTTTTTTATTTGTATATTAAAGCTATGTTTTTGCTTCTATGTTTAATTTTAAATTCCAAGTTTCATATCCAATCCAGGTAACAGTATTATCCAAAATAATTCGGACTAGAGTCCCCATGTTGAGTAATTATAATTTAAGTTTAAAAAAAAAAACAGTAATTTACGTACTGACATAGACTTATCACGATTTAGCAGAAACCACTCGTGTTTAATAAAAAGTTTTGTGGTTAATAAGTTTATTTTGGACACATAAGTACACCTCCTTTCTATATTGATTCGTTTCCGATATATTTCCTATAGTAGGTGGCATTTCGTGGACAAAATTACTAAAAATAAAAAATGTTGTCATTAAAGAGAAGCGAAGTAAAATGAAAATGTGTCAACTGCGCAGGTCCTTAAATGCTTGTCAATTATAATTATAGATAACATACAATTATTTAATCTTTTCCATCATAAATTTTCACGATAGTACTCTTTGCCATTCAAAAATTAAAATGATCTAAAATATAGTACAATATAAATTTGTATGTAAGATTTTGTAGTAAAAGAGGATTTGAAGGGAAAGATGATTTTGTTTATTAAGGCTTATTTCAGGTTACAGTGGCCTTTTGTGGTTGCTAATGCTTATTATCAACGAACATCATGACTGGCTCTAGGAACCAGTAAATATTCTGAGGAATAATTTATAATATTTTTAATTTATTCAAACAAAAATAATGTCACTGCTGCTACCCAAATCGAGTTTTGACTACCTCAATTTGTTTTCGGTATTCATTTATATTTTTGAAATCTGTCGACTTAATTTTTTTATTGTGTTTTTTGCTTCTATTTTTTTAAATTAAGCATGTCAAACATATTGAACGCATTTTATTTTGGCCTTTTAAACTACCAAACTATGTGAGATAAGCTTCATGATTATACTTAATAAAACACAACACATTTGGAAATATTCGATCTAAAATTCGATCTAAACAGGGATACACCAAGTCCTGGCACTAAAGGAATATTAAATATTTTTAAAAAAAATGTTTATCAAAGTCAATAAATAATTTTTTACAAAAAACAATTACGTAGAAAATCTTTCTTTTACTGATTTTGATAATAATAAGCGTTTGATTTGAAATAGTTATAAAGCGTTCAATAAACCATTCATGACCATTTGTTTTTATTTTTATTTTATAAAATAAACTATATTGTTTAAAATGAAATGTCATAAAAATGATTTTTATCTAATAAAAATATCATCGGTATCATGAAAGAAATTCAATGTTTTACCTGAATAGTTTTGTGGTGTTCTACTTTTTGTTTTGTTACAAAAATTAAAAGTAAAAATAAAACACAAAATAACAATTTGTGTCGCAAATGCACAAAGTGGCATAATACCAATACAGTACAATAAATACGTACATTGACATGTCAAAATGTCAATGTTGTACTTTTTCGATTTTAGAGTAAATAATTTTTATAAAAGTTTATACATTACACAGGGTTATTTCTACAACAATATATTAATTTTGAAAACGGTAGTAGGTATAGAATTATGGTCGTTTGTAGAACGATGGAGTTTGAAGTGATCCAAAAACACATGAACCAAACAACCAAAAATCAAATTAAGTATCCTGGACCAGCTAGATTGGCAACTAAAACTATTTTCAAATCCAAAAACTCGGGAAAACGTTGTTGAAGAAACCGCGAAAACATTGGAGAAATGAAGTATCGGTGGATATGAAAAATCGTCCAGTTCCTAACCAGATAGAGTCATGTTTCAGAATAAGGAAAAAAGTCAAACTGTGATGGGATTATTAAAAAACTGTCATTTTGCTTAAATCAGCTTGTTAACACAAACTTTGTAATACTTTATGTAAATAACTATTACTCTATTATCTCATAGATAGTAAAATAGGTTTTTTAATAACATTTCCTACACAATACTACTACTTTGAAACTTATATTCTAATCTTAGCTAAAACTTTGAATCTCTCAACTTTAAATAATCTGAAATAAGGTCAATAATTTTAATATTGTTTACATTGCATCTTCTAAAATATCATATACTGAAAACCACCTGTATAAATTTTTATTTATTTTTGAAAAATTAAGTTAAAAAGAATTTAATTTAAAATTATATCAAGAAAATAAGGTCAAGGACTCGTTATTTAAAATTATATCGAAAAAATAACGACAATAAAACATTATTTTGCATGCATGCTTATTACATAATATGATTAGAATTCTGGTTAATCAGTTTACTAAAATTTTTGATTGTAAATTTTAAAACTTAAGAACTAACTTTAATAGTTTTTATTATAATAATGTTTTTTTCTATTTGTGATATCTTCTCTATGACATAAGTCTTTCGGACTATTTTCGTTTAATTTTAGTTTTTAATAGTTTGGGTGTACTTAATGAAAAATACTCAGATATTTTAGCACAAATCCAATTTAAATGAAGTATGTCTGTATTGATATATTGAAGTTATCTTGCTTCTGTGTATTTATAAATAATTTTCTACTACATTTTGTTGACATTTTTATTTAATATTTAAGTTTTAATGCTACATCCCCATATTTTACTTGATTTTAAATAAATATTTAAATATATTATGTATTATCAATCGTGAATTTTTTTCTATATATAGAGGACAATACAATATGTAATATTTAATTCAACTTAAACTATGGTTGTAAAATAATTACAAAAATTTTATCGTACAAATTAACAAAATTACAAAAAATGTATTGAGTCAGACATGTAGTAAAAATTCTTGAGTACAACCGTACAAAATGACAAAACATATACTACTTGAAAGAGTAGTTTAGGGTAAAAAATCACAGAAGTGCTGAGAAGACTCATTAAATAAAATATACAGTTCGCTACTATATGAACTACTAAATTGAGTAATATTTAACTACTAAAGTGATACACAGATTACCAAGATCTACTTTGGTTTTTCGAGTTAAATAAAAAAAGATCTTAAAGCCTTTTATATGTAGAATCAATATATATATATATATATATATATATATATATATATATATATATATATATTCATATATATATATATTGATTTTTTCAATTCATCTTTATACGACAATCTTTTATTCATTTTATGACTTTATCAACTTTTATGGTTAGTTTTTTCGGCATATATTTCTACAGTCAGATAAACACTGATAGATTTAAGCTTCTTATTATAGACACTCTGTATTTCAAGTTGATTTAAATTAAACAGTTACATTTAACTTTTGAGAACATTTTAAAAATTTAATTTAATTCAAACATGAACTTGTAATCCTTAATTCTTTGACCATTTATTTCTCTAAATACATAAAAGCAAATGACTGAAATAATCTTACAAATAAAAAATTAAAAGTAAATACAGCCTACATAAAAAACCTCCAAAAACTTATTAATATGTACAAAAAAAAATGATGTTTCGTTATTATACCGAAAATGAAACGCCTTCAAAATATTAATCAACTTTAATTCATTAATTTTTAAAGGTTTTACTTTTTATGTTTTTGTTATTTTTTATAAACAACTAAATTAATTATAATTTTTTTTTTTTTATAATAAAATTTTCAGAATATTCTTATCACGAATATTTCATTAGAAATTCAACCCACACTTCTTTAAAAATAAAAATATGTTCTTTTAACAAGAGGGCGTTCAATAATAGGAGGCAATTTTTTTTGATGAGTAGGTACTCAGGATGTATGAAAGGAAAATGAATTGACTTTGTTTTGCTCATATTTGATTTTTTTTGTGTTTTTTTATTGTTCATTTGGTCATAGAAAAATATTGAACAAGTCAAAATTCATTTCGGCACAAATAATATAAAATTTATATTTTATAAAAAATAAACGTCAACAGGTGTAGTTACTGTTAAATATCATAATATAAAAATCGACCTATAGGGTAACATAATCTTTATATATATATATATACTACTACCTATATTAGATAAATTCGCATATTTATGATGTCAGTTGTTTGCTCTCTGATATTATATTATAATTTTTTAATATCATGTTCAGCTGTCGATTTTAATTTTGAGGCGAAAATACATTAAATAATTTTTAATTTTGTTTTTGTTTTTAATTCATTATGAAATTCTCAAAAGGATTACATCATAATAATTTAGTCCAACACAAGGGATTACATAAAAAGTCCAACCAAGTTGATTGTTTTAAAAATACAGAAAAAAAATCATACTTTACTCTTGTATCTAGTTAGTAAACTTTTTTAATACTTAATAGAAATGAATAGCTGCTGTAGTATAATATATAGGCGTATTTTTGTATATGTATAAATATTGTTATTCAGGATTAATTATTTTCTATAAATACGGCCACATACAGGATAATATATTTATTTTTTTTACTCAATGCTAAATTAAAAGACTTGCCAACTTTTCAATAAATTTCTTTGTTGTTTGTTAAAAATTATTAAAGAATAAACTTTAAATCAGGAATTTTACTATCTATATACAAAAATAATGCTACTGTTTGCTTTTAAATAATTATTTTTTATTAACTGGGATTGGTTAGTATTAAAACATACTATACTCTCTATAGCTACGTTGCTTTGAAAACGCCAGAAGGAGCCAGCATAAAAATTATAAAAAAATCACATTTCGAAATAAAACTATAACTTTGGGTAAGGCTTGCACACTGTAAAACCGGAAAACTATTTCACGAACTTCAAACGAAATAAAACTTCTCTATCCGAATACAGAGATATTCATAGTAAAAAGGGTTTGCATGTCGAAAAGGACATCAACATCAACATTTAGCGAATCCTAGCTATACTTTTACAGAAGAAATAAAAGTACTAAGAGCTTTTAAGATTTTTAGTAGTTACTTTAGTTTTAGTGATTACTGTAAATTATAGTTGAACTGATTGCAGTTGATCATAGAAAGTTTAGTTTCATTATTTAAATATAAATAAAAACTTATTATTTACCTTGTTTACACTAAATTTTTTTTTATTTTTGTTTTAAAATAGTTTTTTATGGAACGGAACAGAAACTGGAATTAGGAACTCCAACAGTGTATCTTTCTGATAGTTGTTTTGGTAATCGATTACTATTTGGTGCACATTCAAAAGCAATTTTAACAATCTATTCATATGGTACTTCAATCCTCTATTTTTACTTAACTTTTCCCATCAAACTACTTACTCTTGAGTATCAGATGTTTCTGTTAAATCCTTACTTCAAATAGGTTATATTAAGTCACACTTCAGTTTTCCTCATTTTATGTTTGTAGTAACTATGTATAAAAATATATTCAGAAATATTGACAAAACATTTTGATTATAAAAAATTAGTGACAAAAATCGTAATTTTCTTTGTAGTTTTAATTTTTTCTTTAGCACGATTAGGACATGGAAATAGTTTGCATGGGTATTTCAAAGTGAAATTTATTTATTTTCAACTGCCTACTGGTAGCAGAAGTCATTGCGGTAGAGTCTATATCACCGCATTTATTTAGGCCTATTGTAATATCCCTTCTTTATCCTAGTCTATGATATTCTTGACCTTTCAAATAATCTAAATATACTTTTCAATTACTTGCATATGAGTTATTTTGATCAAAACTCCTACTGACTACACAATCTTAGTTACTTCTAGAAATTAACCCATATTTTTATAAGTTAAATGTAATTTTAATCAGAAAACAAATCTTGATTTTACATAATTTTGTCGAATTTTTTTCAATTTAATCTTGACTTCATAAAATTAATTAATTTACGACGAATATTGAAGACAGCCATACAATTTTCAAATACTGGTCTCGATCAACACTACAGTGTCCATATATTTAAAGGTTTACCTTGTTAAGAATAATATTATTAAATAGAATAATGTCTTTAAACATTATTTTCAATGTCAATAAAATGTAAATAAAACGATAACACTGTTAAAAGTCACAAATATTTGAAATAAATATAAAAAAAACTATATATTTATTATAAATGTATTATATGTATTGTAAATACATGCAATGATGAGTAATTTGATTACTGTTGATGGTGGCATTAAATATATGACTTTTTGATAATATTTTATGAAAAATACATACACTACATATTATAATTGAGCATTGAAGTTTAAATTACACTTATTGTATATTAAATATAATTTAAATGTTTTGCCTGTTTTTTTTTTTTTTTAATAAAATAGAATTCGTTAATTTATACACACTTGAATAGAAAATAATTAATTTTCAAACACGTAAAAATTATTTGGTAATAAATTATGCAGCGATTATAATTAGAATACTGGTTATTGACTAAAAAAAATAATTAGTAAAGTATTTTATTTCACAATTTATATTTTTTGATGATCTCTGTTACCTATTGGTAACATTAACTATTGGAAATTTGGCGTATAGAAATTTTTATTTTGAAAAATAGAAATTGACAAGGTATTCGAAATAACAATATTTTTATTATTTTGTTAATTAATGAGGAATTTTTCTTCCAAACCTAGTAAGATATCGCTAAAATCAAATCATCTATACTCTGAAATCTTTTATAATATATTACGTATTAATAATGTAGTTAATATTGTTACTACTTCCTGAATAAGGTAAATGGAAGAAAGGCCGATTGTTATATTAAAAAATTTGTTATTTATTTATTAGAAATCAACAAACAAAGTTTTTGTCGGATATCAAACGCCGTAGTTTGTTATTTAGCCTACACAAATAAGTTATACATTATGCTTCAGTAATTATATCTCAGTTCATATTAATTATTTAGCTTGTTTAATCTAACCCCTTTAATTAGATTAGGCAATACACGAGATTTTAGAACACATTATAATACAACATTTTGTCAGTGTCTAATTCATCCGTCAATTCAATTATTTTTAAAAAATTGTTTAATTTAAAATCAATCAGTGATTGTTTTTTCATTAAAATTTTTAAAACCACAATAAATTTATCACATTTTTGTACTAATCTAATCGATTTTAGTTTTTATTTATGAGTTCTTCAATTATTAATTAATTCACATTTATTTCTCTTCTATATACCAATATACCAATATATTTATTGTTTATTATTTATTTGTTTATTAAATAAAATATTTTAAAAAAAAATTTTATAATCAAAATAAATTTGTATTATAATATATTTAATTTAAAAAATAAATTTAGAAATATATTTAGAAAATAATTTATCATTCATAATTTAACATTAATCTCGTTATCTATGTTTCAGATAAAAAATAATATCCTTTTTTTATGTTGCGTGTTGCGACCTTTTCAAAAAAAAAAAATAATTTATGCAATTAAGTAACACTGTTGCTTACTATTATTAAAAAAAAATTTTATAATGAAAGTAGGTTGTAATTATTTAAAATGTGACCTTTCATAACTAATATATTTTTAGTTCGAAAAAAGGTTTGTCTTTAGACGAGAAAAATTAAATTTGCATCTGAAAGAAAATCAATTGACATGTTCTATGCCAGTTATATTTTGTTATATCAATTTATTTTTCATAAGTTTTCGAGGTCTATTCATTACAACCTCATATAGTATATGTTTTTATATAATTTTAAAAAAATATTTAATATTTTATTCTTAATATTAATTGTAAATACTACAGAAAGTTAGAGGTGTAAACGAGTATAATAAATCAAATAGTTTTTGTGTATTGGTGTAATTATTTTTAAGACAAATTATGGCTTTGTATTTATTTTGTATTGGTAATATGGTCTCGAATCTTCCATAGTTACTTCTATGATTGACCCATATAAAAAGATTGACAACGAGAAAGACAAACTCTGAAGTCGAGCATCTTAATCTGCGCTCCCTTGTCCTTTCATTATTGATGAGTTGAGGAGCAAGTAAATTTGGATGGTTTTCCAGTCGAACATAGTATTTTTCAGCTTTCTTTTTAATGAATTGCTTAACAGATGGGATATTTAAATCTGATCTAATTGTGTCATTTCGGACATACCAAGGCGCATTGACTATAGACCTTAATACTTTGGACTGGAAGCGTTCTATTATTTCAATGTTGCAGTTACTAGATGTTCCCCATAGTTCCAACCCGTAGCTCCAGATTGGCCTGATGATAGCTTTATAAACTGCAACTTTACATTCTAGGGATAAATTGGAGAAACGACCTATTAGCCAAATTAATTGGTTGAATTTTTCGTAGTTGTTTATTTTTGTTGATGATGTGACTTTTCCAAGTGAGGCGTCTATCCATGTGGTAGTGGTGTGGTTGCTGGTAGTGGTGAGGAAGTAGTTTTTTAAGCTTGTAAAGGAGACCGTTGTGTCAAACTTTGTCGAAGGCTTGCGAAATGTCCAGAAAAGCTGCAGAACAGTATTTTTTCTTGTCAAGTGAATTATTTATATGGTTGACTACTCTATGTATTTGCTCGATTGTTCCGTGATTGTGACGCCAAACTTATGAGCTGGTACGATATCTCGTTCATTATTTATTTTAATCAATCTTTTGGCTATTAGTTTTTCGATTAATTTGGATATTACTGGCAGAAGACTTATTGGTCTATATGAACTAGTCTCATTTGGCTCTTTGCCCGGTTTAGCTAACATTATGATATGAGCAGTTTTCCAGATATCTGGGAAGTAGCTAGTTCTTAATATAGCATTAAAAATGTGAGTTAAGAATTTTATACTGCAATACGGAAGTTCCTTTACCATTTTGCCTGTGATACCATCATACCCAGGAGCCTTCTTATCTGACACAGATTTTTTTATAATTTCCTGTACTTCCTTTATCCGGACTTTCTTTATCGGTAAATCCATTTGATAAGGCACGTCAAGGTAGTTTTCAATCTTGTTGTTTTCGTCGGTTGAAATTACTGGTGGATACGGTACAAACACTTTTTGTAAATATAATGCAAGAAGTTGTGCTTTCTCACCATCGCTTCTGGCCCAATTACCATTTGATTTCCTTAGTGATGTTATAATTTGTTGTGGTCGTTTCAGTTTTCTTGTTGCTTTCAGCAGGTGAGTAGTCATTAAGATCGGTATATGTTAGTCTTTCAACATAATTCTTCAACGAACTTTCTCTTGTTTTATTTAACAAAAATTTAAGTTCTTTGATTGCACGGTTTAACCTGGCTTTGATTTCTGGGGATCTAGTTTCTTACCAATATTTCCTAAGGTTTCTTTTTTCCATGATTTTGGATTTTATTTCAGGTGGAGAAATAACATATTTTCGGATGTTTCCTTGTGTCGGATTGTCAATCATGATTATATTTAGGTTTTTCATAGCTTCATTGATATCTTGGGGGTTTTCAGTCCTATATTTAGTGAAGTTTTCGTTTCAATTTCCTTTCTATAATTATCCCAGTTAGTTTTCCTTGCATGTAACCGTTGTTCATTTTGAGTTAATATTCCAAATTAGAATATAGAAATTAAAAGTCAAGAGAAATGTTTTATAAAGTCTAGTATGGAATAAAGTTAACGTCAAGGTACCTCAATTTTGAGTGAAATATACATTGTTAACAGTAATTCTGCTTTAAATGCGCATTTTTTAATATTATTATTAGTAAACTAGAGAAAGAGATTATCAACTTATAGTAGTAATTCATATTCATATAAAATCTTGCATTGAATACCTAGTATAAGTTACAATAAAAACTTTAAAAAAAATTCTAATTTGATTTTGCCTATATTTTACAAATTCATTATTAAATAAAATTATTTATTTTAAATTAATTAAGACACAAATTTTACCACTTTAAATCCATTTAAAAAAAATTACAATTGAAAACAATATTTTTCCTAGATTACAAATAAATGCAATTTTAAAGAACTTAATTGGAAGAAGTATTTGCATATATTTACATACTTCTAGAATCCAATCCCTCCTCTTAAAAACTTAAACTGATACTTAGAAGTCAAGTGTTACAAAATGTATATCTATATACCATGTACTACAAAACTATATAAGCTTACATGAACAAATTACACTTTCTTTTCCCAGATCATTTTATATCAAATTTTATATCTCTATTTAAAGTAGTTACCGAAACACATTCATACGTGCATACCTATATTTAATTAATTTCCATATTTTCAAGGCAACTTTTAACAAAAATAAAAACAAAATGAAACAAAATTTCCTTCAAGACAATTTTCTAATACAGTAAAAAATTACAAAACAAAAAAAACAAAATCGAAAAAATATCAAACACAACTTCAACTTTAACATCTCATTCTCAACAGGATATCATTTTGTAATCCCATATTTAGCTTTCTAACAGTAAAAAAAAAAATACAATATCCTCAACTAACGTATATACAAAATGACTCTTTTTAAAGTATCTTCTTTAGACAAAGTTCAGTCAATGTAAGTGAACTGTACACAAAATCACACAATTTCACACTATAAATCAGAGCACAACAGAGAAAAAAAAAATTTCCGTTTCTAAGGAACTTGTTGTCGTTGTTGTTGTTGTTGTTCACATCATTAACATCGTGCAAAGTCATCAAAACTTCATTAAAATTCTGAATGACTTAATGTTGATAATTATAAAAAAAAAAATAAACAAAAACAAAAAAAAAATAATTTTCTATCGGCAAGAATAGCAAAAACAAAAAAGAAGCAACCTTTTCAAAAATAAAAAATAAAAAAGAAGAAGTTCTCTTGTCGTTGTCATCATTTTCAGTATACAAACAACATTTAGGCATTATCATACTACTCATATAATATTCAGCGATTCAGGGGTAATATACAGCCGGTACACATCAATACAATTAAAATTTTCATCAACTTTTCTTTTTTTCTTTATGCATTGGGATTTTTAAAACCTTTTACTTTTTTAATTTTCAAAACAATTTGCTATTTTATTTACTATATTATTCACTACTTCATTTTAAACAGTTCACACTATAGATGAATCGTTCAAGTCAAATTTTAAATTCACTCGTACTTTGAACGAAGTCAACTTTTGAAATAAGCGATTTTTTGATGAGAACGAATCAAATCAACTCAAGTTCAATAAAAATTATTTTATTTAAACAATCTTATTTAATGACGTACGATTAGTTGATCTTATCGCTTAATATTAAATATTGAAACCATCAAAACTTATATTCTCCTATAATCCACTTTTGAGTTAAATCATAAAATATGAGTGAACGCAATATTTGAGTTGACTTAAATTAAACGACATTAATAATGATGAGTTAATTTGATAAATGAATGTACCTAATTTGCATCTCTAATTCAAATCTAAATATTTTTAATTTTTTCTATTTTCATAATTTTGTCTTCTTAGGTCTTTCATAGTTTTATGTTATCTTCAAAATTTACACAACATAGCTTATAATAATTGTTATAATTGTTGTGTTTTTCCAAATTCTCCAGTTGGCTCCAATTTTCAAACTCAAAATATTAACAGTATAATTTCACATTTTAAGTTATGAAAATTACTTAAATAAAGATTTTCCAATTAGAATCGTTTGAAAATATTTCTTTCCAATTAATCTTTTTCTATGTTCTAATCATAAAAAAATAACAGAAAAAATTTCCTTTTCTTTCGCAATTTCTGTGAAACTTTTCTTCCCGAATGACCGTTAACCACGTTATACCACCCAATTTTTTTATTGGCCTTATTAGACGATGTCAGTAGCATCTACTCAATACTACATCATCTCACTACTACTCGGTTGAATGTCAACAATCCAAACTTATCTGTGTAGTATGTATGTATAAGTAATTGGTTTAAATTAAATGGTATAAATATGGTTTCATTAATATGACTAAATTAATTTTAGATTTTGAGTTAGAGTTGTGATTCTAGCATATTATGCAATAATATAAGAAGTATTCATATTCAAAGGAAAGAATTGTAAAAATCAAAATGAATTTTTGAATTTTTTTAAAAATATATTCAAAATATATGTTGATAAAAAAATAAAATATTCCAATTTATTTTTTATTTTTAACAGTACCATTTCTTAAATAATTCCAATATCACCTCTGTATAATGCGTCTTTACAAAAATACAGTTTGTGTTATTAAACAATTTCCTTACCAAAAACTTTTACTTTTATCTATTTAGTTTTATTTAATAATATACTTGTACACAACATTACATCAACCACTCAAATTGAATGTAACTATATATACAAGTACGTGTGTTAGTTAATATATTATATATATCTATATATATATAACTACAACGAAAAAGAAAAAAATAAAAAAACTTTTAATTATTTATTCAACGTGTCTTTTTTAAGTTATTTCTTTTGGTAACATAAAATGAATATATAATTATATGGAAAATTGATATAAATTATGTGGAAAATATAAGAAAATCCAATTGAATAAATTGACATTTTACCCATGAAAATGTCATCTAGAAGTTAGCTTTCAGTATCTTGTTTTTGTTATTTTTTTTATTTCAAGATTGAATAAAATTTAATTTTTATGATTTATCATTTGACTTTTTTTTATGAAAATTGTAATTTAATACCTATACTACATTAATGATATCCTAAGAACTTAATTTACACTTTACAATAATATTATGTTGTATCAAGAATAGATAGCATAAATTGCTAAATAGAACATAAATTGAAGAAATATTCCGACAATCATGGAGTTTCATGCTAAAGGAGTTCTATAAGTTCTTTATAAATTATTTAGACTCAATTTTTTCAACCATAAATATTTTTATAAGTCATTTAGAAAATAGTAACTCCAATTATGACGTTTTGAACTACCACGACGTACATTATCTTTTGTTGTTACTCGTCTATCTTTAAGATTATAGCGACATATTTATCTTAGTCTTTTAATTTCAGTGGTTAGGAGTATTTTTTTACTTTAATACTTATTTTTTTACTTTAATAATTTGTTACTACTATGTTATTATGATAGGGTCGAAATCCCAAAGTCAAAATCCCAAAATCAAAATTCCTAAAAAAAATAATCTGAAAAAATTCTAAATCCCAATGTTACAAAATTCAAAGTTACAAATTTATGCATTTAAAAATTAAAAATTAACTTAAAAATTAAAATAACTAGGGGCCCTTGTTGAGTAATTATAATTCAAGTTAAAGGCAAATTTAAAGTTTTTAAAAGAACAGGGATTTGCATGGACTGATATAGACTTCTTATTACAAAGCAGAAAACACTCATGTTTTAATAAAAAGCTTTGAAATTAGTATGTTTTCGTTAAAAAACACAAATACCTTACTTGTCATTTTCTGTTTCGTTTCTACCTATTTCATAATGTATTTGGTGAATAATAAGACCATATGATTAAAAAAATTTCAACTGTGTGCGCATTATTGTTTTATTTACAACTTACTTATTATTTATTAAGAGTTAATTATGGAGAAGAGAGATAAAATGAAAAGTTGTCTACTGCGCAGGTCCTTAAATGCTTGTCAATTATAGTTATAGATGATGAACATATAGTACAATAAAAATTGGGGGTTAGTTATGAATGTTATGTATTCAAACAAAAATAATAAAATATTGCCTGGTACCTAATTACCTATATACATATTATGTACGTAAATTCAAAAAAATTAATTTGAAAGTTTAAATAAAAAATTTTCAATTGCATATATGCATTATTATTGTACATGTAATCAATGCTGTATCTTTTACTCCAAATGTACATATACTATATACTATGTATTTACACATGAATGAAGTAGATTTATGTGGATACATGATTTCATAAAAGTAAAAAAAAAATTAATTTGGGTGAAAATTGTAGGTATATAAATATGTATGTACTATGTATGTATGTAATTCTGAAACAGATTAAGCTCACAATTCTGCAAGAAAATTAGTAAAATTTGGGTCTATATTTTCAATAACCAAAACGGTGTTTATTTATAAGTTAAGAATATTTTTGGTAAATTGAAATATATAAAGTTAAAATGCTTGTCAATTATAATTATAGATGTTTATCATCAATAAAATACGATATACTGTTACTTCTATTGCTTTCTATGTTATTGTTTTCTAGAAAAAGATTTTTGTTTTAGGTATATTAGAAATATAAAGCAACATTAATTATTAAATGTTTGTTATCTCATTTTGTTTTGGCTTTGAATAAAACTCTTGCGGTTCATTAACTGACTGAACGGCTGTACGAAAGATCTTATTTGGCTGATCTTATTTGGGATTTTATATCATTGAAATTTTTTTATTTTTGGATTTAGATGAACTCTCACTATGATATCTACTCTTGTTGTTTATCTCTACTATGTATTTGCAGCATTTTTTATTATTAAACGTACACACCTCTTGTAAATTTGCACCTTATTTTCTACGGTCATTGTTTCACCACGTTTATTTAATGCTTTGTACACAAAAAAATACATAAAAACTCTTTAATTATTTCAAGAATTTACTTTATTTCTTGTTTAATTTATTTAATTGAAATTAACCGAAAATTTTCAAAGGTATTCTAATAAAGTTTAACAACCGTTTACAAATTCATAATTTTAATTTTTAAATACACATATATGTACATGTATACACTTACTTTAAATAAAAATACATAAAAAAAAGAATTTTATCTTAAAGTATGGTAAAAAGATCTTTATAAATTTTAAAGAAGACGCCATACTTAATTAAATTTATTAAAATAACAAAATAAAAAAACAATATTTTTTTTTTATATGACATAAATATGAATTGAGCAGATCATAATAAAAATATAATTGGGTACCATAAACAAAAAAAATTATTCTTTTTTAATTACACATGCATGCATGCCCAACAGTCAAAATTATTTGGGTGCATTCCTTTTGTCAAAATAATCCATTAATCTATTTAATTTAAATTAAAAATTTGAATTAAAAAAATTTTACCATTTAGAACGACAACAAAATGCACCATTTAGAACGACCTCATAATATAAGAAATTTAAAATGAAATAATAATTCGTTCTGAATAACCAAAAAATTTCAATATATATGTACATATTTCATAGATATTCATTTTTAATATTTTTTGTTATTTACGATATATTAATAGTACTATTCGAAATAATAGATACTAACGAAAAATATTTGAATTCATTTTTCACTTATATTTAAGATTTAATTTTCCAATTTAAATAAAATATATTTGTTTAGTAGATATTCTGATTAGATTTATTAGCAGGACAATAGCTGTTTAAAGTTGATAAAATGATGTAAAATTATGTAATCAAACAAAGTGGCAAGAGGTCATTATCATTACAATAATTTCATATATAGGAAGCTTAAACCATCAATCACGAACATTTATTAACAAATATGTAAAAGCAAAACTTACTCAGAAATAAAATAAAAATATTAAAAAGAATTTCGACATCTTGTCCTGACATTCGAAAAGACATCTGAAACAAAAAAAAAATTGGAATTTCTTACCTATAATGTAGATGAAATCAGATAAGTTTAGTAAAGTACCCGTATTTTTATTTATTAAAATATTATTGTCTAAAATAAAAAACTTTAAAAATTTAAAATGTTATTGAATGTATTGGGATCGATATGTAACCGACCGCAATAATAGAAATTTAAGATTTATCGCGATCAATCGATGCCATCAGATAATTGAAAGAATTTTAAGTAAGTTTAAAAAACACTTACTGATACAGATGATAATTTATGAAGTTACATCAATAAATTTAAAAGGTAAAAAGACCTTTTATTAAATAATTTAAAGATTTATAAAAAATTAAAATTACATGATTTGAAAAAGAAAAGGATAATAAATATAAAAATGTATGTCTTTATAACTGAACTATTCGAAACTCTTGTAAGACATCTAAAATTTTGGTATGTCTAAATAATACTATAAATTTTTAGTTTATTTAAATCATCGATATTCTACGTAATTTTTAGTTTATTTAAACTAGAGAAAGTTTCGAGTGAGACTCGAACTCGTTTACAATCTTTCTTTATTCTGTTCACTTTTTGGCAACACTGTCCTCTATTAGCTAATTCTAATTTTTCAATAGCTGTTTCGATTTCATTCTACCTCTTATTCTTGTATTGTACATGACTGTGCTTAATCAAATATTTCAAAAATCAATTCTCGGGTCTACAAAATTTTAAATAACACTGTACGCGTTAGTACAAAAATATGTTCAAATAATCTATGCCAATTTTTCATTTTTATTAATATTTGATTATTTTTTCTTATTTTTTTTAATTTATTTTTTTAATAATCTATGTATGACGACCATCATATCACATCATAAATATTTCGCTAATTAAATAAAACAAAAATAAATAGAAAAAAAAGGCTAAAAAAAATTTAAAATTTTGAAAAGTTCACATCAGACCATAATAATAATTTTTATGAAATTTCAATTACATTTTTTATATAGGCATATGTACGTATGTATAGTACATTTTGAAGTTTATTTAAAATAATTCCAACATTGCTATGTAGGTGTTTTTATTTTTTTTTTTAGTTTTAAATAAGTGCATTTTTATATATCTTAATAAAAATATTCTTATCATTAAAATTAAATTTTTATTGACAAATAAATCAATAATTTTATGATATAAAAAATTCAATGTCAACAGAAAAATTACTTATAGATGAAAATATATTTCAAAATCTAATATTTTAAAATTACATACTTTTACCTATTTCAAAATTTTGATTTCATTGAATTCGCCCACATCAGATTGCAAATTCATAAATTCACATTATATAAATAAATGAACACCTTGGCAACATAAAAAAAAATTGAAAAAAATTCTTTCATCTCTGTTGAATTCGAAGTATTTAAATTGTTTGAATAATGTTTAAGAACAATTCAAATATTAGCAAGAAAATTAATTTGTTAAATTATTTTTTTAAATTCTATACTTTTATTTTGGTAAGTAGTGGAAATTTTCGTTGCATTTAGAATTAAAAATTTATAGTGATAGAATCAAAAAATCGACTATCAACATAGTATTTCGAGCATTTCCACGTCATTTCTAATTAAATACTGCATATGTATATATATATAAGTACATAGCTATGTACTATGTAGTTGGTTTTTTTATTTTCAATTTTCCTTTTAAAACATGGAATGAAAATTATTGTTCTTGTGTTTAGCTTGGACTAAACAAATACAAGTAAATATTTAAGCTCATATATTAAAATCTATATATAGCTTATTACAATCTAACATTAGTATTAATATTTGTACTATAATATATTTTTCTAAGATATGTATATATATATGTTATAATAATATTAGAAATATTGAATATTTTATCGTAGAATTTACATGTATTGGGCCTGAAATAATTTACATAAAAATTTGATTTAACATAATAAATGCTTCTTATTTTGTTTTTCACTTAAATTGATTATTCGGGCACAAAAATATCTTAAACAATTGCAAGTTGCCTATAGATATTGAAAACAAGATATAAGAACCAGAAGAAGAAAAAAAACAAAAAAAACAACAACAAATAAAAATAATACATTTCTGTCAATAAATCATAGTTTAAAATGTGAAAAGAAAAAAGAAAAAAAACTCAAAAATCAAAAATATATACTTTTGAATGCTAAAATGCATGAATTTTAAAATGCAGTTAGGTAAATCAATATAAACTACCCAATTTTCTAGTAACGTGTTACTTTTTTTTGTTTAGGTAATGTTAGGTTTGCTTAACAAGAAACAAATAATATTTTTTTTGAAGTGTGGTAAATTTTCTATTTCTTTTAACTTTGTAGGTAAGTCATTATAGGATTTTAAACAGTTGTAAAGGCAGTTTGTTTTTTGTTTTTCTGTTCGGAATAATGAAAGATAATAGTTTGATTTATTTCTTGTATTGTGAGTATATAGATCAATATTTATATTAAGAATGAATTTGTGTTTGATATAGTTATTTATTATTTTGAAAGCTTAAGAGTTTTTCTACGATTCCAGAAGAAGTGTCAATCAGTTATTTTATTTTATTTAGATTACAATTAATCTATTAATTTAATTAATTTATTTAATTATGATTTGGTCTAATATTTGTGATATATAACATCATTTGCGGCAGATATCATTAGTCAAAACTTAATTATTTTTATTGAAATTAGATGAATTACATTGTGTAAGGGTTATGTTATCTGACTGATAAACCATCCATGGTGAGAATCCCGCTCAGTGCATGCATATTTAATTGAATTTTTTCTTTTTTTAATTACTCCTAAAAATTATACAATTTTATGAAATTAGTTAAGAGAGTGTAATTTGATAAAATCTTAAGTAAAATGGAATTACGATATTTAAGAACGTCTAGTTCCTGACAATTTCAATTAGTTGAAGCCAGAAAATTGATAAAAAAAATTAATGAAAATCGTTACTCATTTAAATTTAAATAGTAAAATTCTGTACCGTATTTAATGTATATAAAGGTAATTCTACCTATACTTAAGTTGCAATGTAAGGCAATAGGATGGTAAGCAAAAACAAAACGGGGATGTGTAATAGAAGGAAATAATTTCTCTTTCTGAGTACAACACTTGTTAAGCTGGAAATTGTATTTGATTAAGTAAACCAGACTATGAACGACCCTAATAACACAGACTATAATCAACCCTGGTGCGTGTTAGAGAGTAACATTATCATTAGAAGAAATAGTTCAAAATTTAAAGAAACAATTTTTTTATATTTTACAAAAACGAAAATGTTCACAAACTTTCGCTTTTTCAATTCATGTGCAGAGTTAATGAACTTCTTTTAATAATTATCTGAAAGTTTTTTTTTTTTTTTTTTGCCTAAAAATCGATAATCTATACAAATTTTTGAAAATAATTTTAGAAAACATTTTAGCTATGTTTTTTTTTTATTTTTAAATGTCACTCAGAATAACAATTTAAAATTAATAACTAGTTGTCGTTTTAAAAGTTAAATGGCATTGCCAAAATATTGATAGCTTTTCCGGATATATATATACTGTGTTGAAATCAACCGAAAATTTTAAAAGTTTTTTTTTTTAAATTAAAAATATATTTGTATATTATATTTTTTTGAATATTCCCTGCTGCTGAATTAAATTAAATGGATTTTAACAAATATATTCGTAGTTCCATTTTAAGTTCAATGATCTGCAATTGAAAGCTCTACGAAGAAATGATAAAAATTTGAGCTCAGTATTGATATTTAATTTTGTTTTTGTACTATATAAATATACCAGTGAGAAAATTTGTTAATATCACTAAAATCTGGAACATAGTTTAAATCAAAAATTAATTCTAATTAAGTATTTAATAGAAAATAAGTTCTATAGCAAAGTTTTCCAGTTTAAAAAAATATATCACAATGCTTTAACCGGTCGTTTATACAGATATTATCTCCACTGTACTCTATGCTCTTTTTGTATAATTATATACTTAAACTTAGAACTTGGCTACAATTTGTAAGTAATTCAAGTCTATATTAGATTCTCGAAGATGCATACGTACGTACTAGTAAAATATTATTCATTTAAAAAAAATATTATTGTGGTCTATTTCGTTCTTCATTATTGTATACTCTATTTAAATTCTTCCAGTGACAACTGGGCTGTTATACAGATATTTTGCAAATTAAAGAAGACAGAATACGGTTTCGTACCCAAAAAAGATAGAATGGGGTGCCTTAAATATAATTGATAAAATTTTAGTGTGGATAACGGCTAGACATTTATTCCTAGATTTAAAATCAATTGACGTTTCCGCTAAGATTCCGCTAAGTTATATATGTTATATTCCGACTCAGAATATTAAATAAAATGATCATAAAAAGAATAAATTTGATCATTTCTATTATTTTTATAATTGAATCATTTTGTGGTGTTTTTTTATTAGAATGACCGATCAAATGTTTCCAAAAATTTTATAATCGTAAACTCTAATCGTAAAAACTGTAATTGAAATGTGTCTAAGCACTTTCCCTAAACTATTTGTGCATTAACATATTTCCTAAAAATATTTGTAAATTTGGTACCCTGTAACGTCAAAGAAGCAAAAAAAAATGCTTTTTGCATTGCATATCAGATTTGCAAATTAAATGCTATGTTCATTTCTTACGACATCAAACGTATGATAGCATTTGCAACAAATTAGGATATTGATTCTTTGGTTTTATTCCTTATATTATTTTAATATTGGTTTAGTTGAATATATTGGTTGAAAATTAATATTATTCAACCTTCTTTTGATTTTCATATTATTATTTATATTAAACTACTTACTTTACGATAATCTTTGATAAAAAACAAAAAATTATGTGAATTAATTGATCCAGAAAATAGGTTTTAAAAAATAGCAGAAATTTTTTAAAATTATTTTAATTTAAAATTACACATTTTTGTTTTTGAATTAATTTCAATGCCAAGATTTAAGTTCATTTGCCCAAATCATAATAATACCTTTCCAAACAAACGACAAAAAACAAAAACAATTTATTTCAATTGTACGTCAATTTTTCTGTCGCAAAATCTTCAACCACCACAAATCAAAATGTTACAAAAATGATTTTTTTTTTTATCTTCTTTTATCTATTTTTATCTCAAAAATTTCTATATGAAACTGGGTCTACATTTTTTTATGTTTTTTTTTTTATATCAAAATAATTTCTGACACTGTGACATGAAGAGTAGAAATTTTAACCGCCCGCTTGAATCTTCATTATATAGAAAATTTATTTTTTGTCATTATTATTTCTTAGATTCTATACTAAAATTGTTTCAAAATTATTTTCTAAAAAAGAAAAATTAATCATTAAGAATATTTTTGAAACATTCTATAAAAATAGTAATTTACGAAAAAAAAAATACCTTACATTGTTTACAAAATTCATTTTATACATAAAATTTAAAGAAAAAAATAAATTTAAATAAATTTTTTATACGCCCATTTTGAAAAATATTCTCTCCTTTAAATATGAATCAGCTGAATATTTCTTTAAGAAAATTTTTTTGAGAATTCATCTTGAAAATTAATCGTCTCCGCAAAAGATTTTTCACCTCACACTGTTTAAATTTGATGTAAGTTAGAAAATATACAATTTAACAGTGAGTGAGAAAAATAGTAATGTGAATATCAATATTACATATGAAATACAGAGACATTTCGAGTAGGTAGTCAAAAAAGTAGATGTTTATTTTTAAAAAAATCGTATGGACCCGTTGATTCTAAGATTATACTAAATAGAACAAAACAATCTTTTCCAATTAACTACAGATGACAACTCCTTTTACGACTTAATAATTAATTTTATATTCTAAATATTAATTAATAAAATAGAATTAGAGAGAAAAATGCAAATATGAAAATACATATTGTGATAATAATCTAAATAAAATTATAATTCTTATTTAATTCGGTAATATTTGTAAAGAGATTACATTAACGTTTAAAAGTTTAAGGATCACTGAGCCAATTTTATAAAAATAATTTGAAATACTATACCACAAACGAATTAAATGTTTTAATGAAAATAAAGGAATAAACCACATTTCTACTTCTATACCTTACATTCTATACATTTCTACAGTTATTTATGTCAGCGACCACATAATTCGACATTTGCATTGCAATGATACCTTCTGACTATGTGGACTAATTCACTAGTTCTTATTCCAGTGTTTTATAGATTACTTACATAACTAAAATAGTAGTTATTTTTATCTAAACTATTTTTAAACAACAAAAATAAAAAGTGATGTCCTCCTTTAAAATAAATTTGTTTATATTAATTTAAATAAATCAAGCAAATTTTTAACTTACCTATTGATTTATTAGTATTTATATATAAATTACAAATAATAATAAATTTTAATTTAATTGTAACATTTTGATGTTTTAATTTTTTGTACATTGCAAAAAACATTAAATTAAAAAAATTTTTTAAGAATTTAAGACAAGTGTAAATAATTATTGATGTGTAAATTAATAAAAATGTCATTCGGGCTGTTTATAGATTAATTAATTTTCTGTTGTTTTTTTTTTTTTTTTTGATTCCTTACTTGAATAACAACAATATAAATCAATTGATTTATTAATTGTTAAGAAACTTATTGACATTTCTGTAGAATACAAATTAAAAATATATATATTTTTTTTGTTAATATACTTTACTTTTTCTAAATACATAATGTTATATTAACTTTTTATTCAATTCAAAACAATTTATTGATTTGTTCACAATACAATAAGAACTGACCACGTTTTTTTCCTTACCTAATTTTATTTTTCCTATAAGCAATCTTAATTAAGAAGATAAAAATATTTTCAGGGTATTTGAGGAGTTTTAATTAAATATTATTTTTATTTCTTCCCGAAATGACAATGAAATTTCTATTAAAATTAAAATTAATATATTTATTAAAAATTAATAAATTTGAAGAAAGTAATTAATCTATAGTATTCTGCAAATTGATTTTTTTGCTAAATACTGAATTGAACCTTCAAATTATTCTTAGAGAATACTAGGTTGGGCCCGAAATCCCAAAATCAAAATCCCAAGCCCAAAATCCAAAATAAAACAGAATCCCAAATTTCAAAATCCCATCAATGTTACAAGATCCTAATATTACAAAATAATAAGTTGTATTCATTTAAAAATTAAAAATTAACTTCAAATTTAAAATAATGTTTATTATCAACAAAATACATATATTGGTATTTCTATTGATTTCTATGTTATCTAGAAAAAGATTTTTGTTTTGGGTATATTAGAAATATAAGGCAACGTTAATTATTAATTGTTTGTACTCATTTTATTTTGGGTTTATTCCGTTGTTTTTCTATTTTGGTACAAAAAACGTGTTGATTGAAAAGATTTTCGTAGTTTTTTTTTGTTTTTTTTTTTATAAACATCTTGGCTCTAAAATAAAACCATTAATACTTACGTACCGTTTGGTTAGGATAGGAAGGAGAAGAAGGAAATATGATGTAAATTAGATTGCGATATTCCATTGAATCGTACCCCAATCATTTTACATTCTATTAGAAACGCCAGATTACATTTATGTTATTATTACCGAATACGGAAGTGTTTCCCTTAATAGTACTTGCTTTTTTTTTATTTTATCGAATCTCTCAGCTACTTTGCAAACAGTATTGCGTATTGGAATACTAATAATAGGACAATAAGTTTTTTCTTCTTAATATTTGGTATATTTTGATTTATATATGGAAAATTACATGGATTAACAAAGTAGTTTTACTTTCGTAATAAAATATTATTTTCATTTTATTTCAGTGCAAACTGTACAATTGTATTTCCAAAAAATACCAAGGAATAAATCATTTTTACAGCTTCCATGAGACAAGATTCGTATCCACAAACTTCACATTAGTACTCAAATAGCATAATCATCACCTTGACAATCGACTAAAGTTTTCTAAAACTTGCAAAATTCGTAATTTTATCTTTTTTCGCTGCTAGTCTAAAAATGAATCATAATTCAATTTTTTTTTTTTTTTTAAAAACTTTTATAAAAATTTTAATCATAATTTTAAATCATAAATCTAATAATTTTAATAAAATGTCAAAAAAAAAAAATTATAAACATCACATCAAAAATAAACACAAAATAAAATTTATTAACAAAAAAAGAACAAAAAATATTATTAAAAATTTCTCATCCAAAGCACATCGAATATTAATTTTCAAAATTTCTTTTCTATTTCGCATGCAAAAAATATTTTCCTCATCATTTTAATTCTCTTCCTTGATGTGTATCGAGTATATTATTGCAAAAAAAAAAAAAAAACCAAAAATGAAATGTCACCCACGAAACACAAGTCATCATCAATTCCATATAAAATTGCAGGTAAAATTAAAACATTCAAACAGGTACATAATAATTTATTCAAACTTGTATGAGTGTATCGGCGTGTATGGTATCTATAGATTCATAAGAACATAGCGACCGACATAATATTAGCATATCAAATACAAAAATTAAAATCAAAATAATTCAAAATCATTATATAAAAGACAAGGTCATTCTGATTTCATATTCCAAAATGCTTATTTTACGACAATATCAAAATCCAACATATTATGTATGTAGGTACATATTATTCAACACTTCGGTAACAAAAATTAATCAAAAACAAAAAAAAAAAATGGAAAATCAAATTAAATCGTCAATCAAATTGACAAAAATGTTTAATTAAAAAATGATATTATGAATAAATTAATTATTTCGTTTATTAAATTGGCATTAATTCCTCCTCTCAAGCAATTCCATCGACTAAGAAAGAAAATCATTGGGTGGTTCGAAATTGGCTATGAAAATATGAAAACATTCTGAATATGATCTGATATGTTTCATATGAAAAACTAGCAATTTACCAACCTATAAATGCACAATTTTCAAGAAGACCATTAACAACTTTGTTTAAAGGATAATAATCTTACTAATATTGTCGTATTTCCAATCCTTCCCTTGTTTAAATTAAACTTTTATATATAAAACCTCCTAAGTTAATGTTTGGCTATTTGTAAAAAAACAAAAAATTACATTAAACCCAAAAAATTATGATTACGATTTTTTTTAATATTTTACTCTGCTATGAAAGCTGTGATCTTTGTTACAATTTTTTAATTTTATTATACTTGTCCTGATTTATGAAACACATCACATTCTTAGATTTTCGCATCCATCTTTTTCATCTGTTTTGTCATATTAATTACCTCAGATGTTTTTTAAATTCTAGATGTTTTTTAAGTTTTTCCATCAATCGATATAGTAATAAAATAATATATTTTCCAAAAAAAACTCTAGATTTAAATTAATACATTGAACATAATATACATATAAAAAAAAATTATTAGCTTAAACCCCGACCCTCCATTATTTAGTTTATAAGAACACGCCTTCCTAAACCCTACCATATTTTGCAAGTAAACATTTATTTGATTACCTTTTGATGAAAATATAGATTATGACATTTTTGGATTTTGTCAAACTGGATTATTTTTATATAATATAATAATTATGAGTTTTAAAACATTTATAATTACTACACCATGAAAAATAATTGATTGATTTATTATTTTTGATCATATTTTTACTTTACTGGATTATGTTAAGATTGAAATTTTCCACTAATTCTAGAAATGTTGGCCACTTGTTTTAATACAAAAAAAAAATAATGTCATTGTATGCTGCAAGGACGAGACAATTATAACATAACTAATTATTTCTACCACATAAGATCTCAATTTTAAATTCTCAATAATTTTGTGAATCTCAGCAAAAAAAATATTTAACTCGTTTCAGTTCTATTCATTTATCAGCCCACATGTTTTTAATTGAATTTTTCATTTTTAAACAGAAAAATAAATTTACACTCACACACAATTTAGAATTGAAATACGAAACTTGGAATAAACTTTTTTTTTATACATAATATTTTTTAGGATAATCACAATTTCGAGTTTTTTGTATTTTAGCTTTACTTAACTTACGATATTACAATACAACTCATAATAATATATGGAATTAACTTCTATGTGTAGGTATAATATATAAATTATTTCATATATTTGTAGGTATATAAAAAGAAATTTTTCTTTTAAGACATTTGCACTCATACATACGCATATTTAAGTTACAAATATTTATGTATTCACATCAACCTACAAAATTTTCAAATACCTTGTGAGTTCTATTTAAAATTTTACAGTCAAATTTTATTCGTTAGTCATTATAAAATATTTTTTTAATAATCTTTAGTATTAGAGTATACCTGATTTAACCCTGGTATAGCTATTTGCGATTATCAATTCCACAGCTAGTCTAAAATATAATACATTCATTTATTTCTTTATTAAAATGATTAAAAATGATTAAAAACTTTGTTTTCAGAAGAAAAAGATGAAAAATGTAGATCCTTACACGTTACATATCAATATGTCAAAATTTAATTCAATATTTGTAGTTTTTTAAATCTCAAAAAATTTATTGATTCACGTTACTAGCCATTCTTTGTATCAGTAATATTGGCGGCTATAACTAAAAGCGCTAAGACTCCGTTCTCTTTCCTTATTCCAGCTATATCTGTGCCTACTCCTATTTCTGCTTTAGTTCTTTTGCTACAGCTGGAATTTATTTATTAATTCGATTTAATATTTTATTAGTTAACTCTTGAATAGGACAGTGTCTTTTGTGTTAATGTCTGGATTAACTATCTGATTATAGCTGATATGGGAGTTAATTTTGAATTTGATTTAAAAAAGATTGTTGCAGCTTGGGTTAATAATAAGAATTATATTTATGGGATTTCATAAATTAGATTTTCGTCATTTATTAACTCATGCGTTATTTAAGGCTTTGTTTTTTATATGTTAAAGTTTTTTATATGTGCTGGAACTAATTATTGAAAATTTCATATAATTATATTATTTTTTTGTAAATATTGTGTGTTGATATAGTAATAATAAACTGCTTTCAATAATACAATAATACCGTGAATACGCTTAGAAATGATTATTAAAAGAATTTTATGTATAGAACACCTACCAATTTCAAAATGAGCAAGCCTACTAACCTACATGTGGAAATGTTTACGTTATCTAAGCACTAATAAAAAGTTTCGGGGTTCGAATCTTGCTCAGGACATTGATTATACCTTTAAAAAACATTTGGTTGATAGCATATAATAAAGCTTAAATAAAGCGTAAATAACGCTATTTTAGTAGACCTAGTTCCAGAAAGTAGTAATATTGATATAAAGTTTTCCGAATTTAATTAGTTTATATACCAGAATAAATGCTTGTAAGACAGTACTCGTTTCACTTTATGTAATAAATTTCATTAGCATACTAAAATGTACGAAAAGCTATTCTACCTAAGTTATTGACATTAAAATAAAAAATAGAAACAATTCGCATGTCTTTAATAAAACCACGAAATTACATAGATGTAAGAAAGCAAAATTTATCTACATTTTCTACATAATAGAGAATACAATATTAGTTTGGCCAAAAATAGTTTACTTTTTATTAATTTTATAAAAACGATTTAAACAAAATAATTAATATGTTAATGAGCTGCTAGAGTTCATACATATACTATCACAATATAAATAACACAGCTTAACATAATATAAATATATGTGATATCAAAAGTAAATGGTAGACATTCGCCGCCATAGACAATGTTTGAACTTAAAATTGACATCAACCAACAAGTACAATAATTTTTAGTATACAACAATTCATTTTTATTCTATATGATAATTTCGCTTCTTACAAACTATTTAAAGGGTTAAAAAAACTAAAAATACTATTTAAAATTTTTTTTAAAATAAAAAAAAATTTAAGCTCATGCGTAACTATATTGCATAGTGGTTTTTAAAAATAAAAAAGAAAACAATATTTCTTAGTTTATTACCACTACATCAACATTTAAAAAAAAACCAAAAATTAAAAAATAAAAAAAAAAAAAAACTAAAAAGAAAAATATACTTATTTTTAATATTTTCACCTTTTATTATTATTGTTTTATTTAACTTTAAAACTCAAATAATTTCTATTTGAGTTGTTGGTGTTGTTTTTATTGTTATATTGTTATTCTCTCGTTTACTTTTTCTATCTTAGTCATTTAATAGTGATGCTTTACATATACTCTAAAAATCAGCTAACTAGCAAAGTTAAAGTTCGAAAATAAAAAAAAAAATATTTTATATATTTAGAATACCAATTTGATTAGAATAAGATCTGTATTACACATCATTGTCATGATCCATTCTGTAAAATGGAAGGCTGTGTACCTCATTCTGTAATTTGGACTGAGTATACACTGAACAAATTTAAATTGAAAATTGGTACTAATTAGTATTATTAATAGTAATAATTAACCCTTTTTCTGTTACATTTAAAATTCTATAAAACCATTTATTTGGTTTGGTTTCTTGAAATTTTTAATATAATTTTTAAGTTCATTTTTGAATATTTATAAGTTATAATATTTTTATTTTCTAGAGGTAGAGTGTTTGTTTAAAAAGTTTTATAGCAATATTGTCTTTTTGATGTTTTGGCTTTAAGTATTTCTATATTTTTTCATATTTTTTCTTTTTCTAATAAAGTAATTATGTAGATATATTTTCCCTAATTTTTAGAATAAATTTTGACTTCAAATTATTATATATAATATTGTAAAAGTATATTAGTTGATTTATATAATTCCTTGGTACTAGTTCTGGTGTTCAGTTTAAATAAACTTTTTGGCACTTTATTCATTACTGCTCTAATCTGTTTTACATTTAAATGGTAGCAGTGACTCCAACTGCATATATTATATCTTATTCTTGATAAAATATACCCATTAAAAACAATTTTGACTGCTAGGATTATCATCACATCTTTTTATAGCTATACTTATTGGGATAAGTTTTTTTCTCTCTTAAATTTTTATCAATTTTCATTTCTAAATATTTTACATTATAGACTATTTGAATTGTATTTTTTTAACATTAAGTGTAATATTATTATATTGTTTTTTAATTATTTAAAACATTACTTTATGTAATTCTTTTTTTTATCGTTTATACAATAATTCATTATAATCCAATTAATTGCATAGAGTTTATTTTCTAGTTTTTTCTTTGTTTTAGCTTTGGCAGATTAGTGTCGTCTGCATAAAAATCATAATTTGACTATGTTAGTTCTAAGAATTGGAGATGATCAAGGAAAGTTAGTGCTATTTATTAATACCTAGAATCTAGATTTTCTTTTTTTCTGACTGAAATATTTAGTAAGCTCTCATCTTAACTACAGTGTATCTAATTAAATACAATAGATCTGAAGAGGTTGCGTTTACATAGAACTCCCAAATAAAAACTTTCATTTATGATAAAGCCTATGATAAACCCTACTACACATCAATGCTTTCATCAATATTCTTGTCCATATATTGACAATATATGGACGATAATCACTCATCAGATTACACATCAATAATGCACTTAGCAAGTTTTTTATCCATATTTTAAAATTTCGCAATGGCATATTGTGGAAGTGTTTTGAAATATTGAAAATATAATTTCTGGAGGGATTTTTTGACTTAATTCAATTTAAATTGAATTTTTAAAGTAAATATTGTGTATAAAAAACAACAAATTATTGTGTTTCCACATTTTAATTAAAATTATTAAAAAAATTGTTCTTTTTATAAATAAACATTATTTAAACATTCCTCAAAAAATAGTATAACACTATATCAACATTCTGCAAAAAGCCATTTTTTAACATCAGCTGATTTATTTATGAGATTATTGGTCAACTGATTGAATTATTGATGAGAATAGAACCACCATCAAAAATTTATCATCATTGTAATATGGACAATATATATATATATTGTCAATATATTGATCATTCATTGATGTGTAATACGCACCTTAAAGCCTTAAAATCTAATATTATTTTTATCTTTAGTTTCTCTTATTTTTATATTGTGTCTTTGGTTCTTTGATTGACCTGTTTAAATTCATTTTTGCATATCTGATGTACTTTTTGGAATACATTTTGTAATGCATTAATTTTTAATCGTGGTGAAAAAAATTTCAAGAATAAAAATACACTTGTACCTTGTACTGTATGCGGTATTATCTTTTTCGCTGCCATAAATCAAAGTCAACTTAGCAGAAACTGTTTTATTTTCTATACAATATATTTTCTATACAAATAATGTATTCAACAAAATCTTCATGAAATTAGAAATGTAACTTGACATCACTGTAGGTGTCTTATCCATTGAAACAAACTTTCGTATATATTAAAATTAGTCAATGACCCATATTAGTTTTGAATTTTTCAAAACTATTTTATATTAGTTGAAAAATTTTTAATCAATTACGAACTTTCAAATAGACTTTATCGGTCTGATGCTATAAATGGATTTGATATTTAAAAGTAAATTGTTTTATTACATTATTTACACAGATATCCCAATGTATACATCTTTGTTTGTAATATACCGCAAAGCATTTACCATGTTTTGCAATACTTTATTTTGCCATTTCTAAAAACATTGATTTGATTAGCGGCTCTGCTCATCCCCAGATTAACACAGTAAATTTTTCTTAAGCATTAGCTACTAGTTTTCCACCATTTATATTTACTTCAACGATTAAATTTTCCTATATTTAAAATGCAGTGTAACACTTTTCTTCTTTATTTATTCTTTTCACCATAATTTAGCATCTAGAGTCATAGTACTCAGATATTTAATAATATTCTCGTAAAAAAATTTATAAGCTATTTAATTCAACAGAACATTGTTAGATTTAAATTAGACAACATAAAAAAATTTTTAATTTTTTTTTTTTATTTATAAAAGTAACACTGGCGGTCTTCTCTTCTTTCACACTTGATTTTGGCCTAACATACTATCACTGCAATAAATTGAAATTGATTATACTATATTTAAGTTTTCCGGTATTTATTTTTAAATATATGTATACATAATATAATTTTAATCGTAATATACAATAAAATTTTTTCTTCTGAACACCTGTTGTTTAATACTGTTACTTTAACAATTTTCTTTTTTCAATAGATTTGAATTTGTCAAAAAAGTTTTACATAAAATTTGTACTACTCAGCCATTAATTTAACGTTATTATCTCTTATATTTCTCCAAATTATTATAATCTTAAATTTTCTTCTCTCAATTTTCCACAATTATTTACAATTTTATTTACTCTAAGCATAACAATAATTGTTTCATTATATTTTTTTTCGAAATAAATTTCAATATTATATTTTTGAAATAATGAAAAAGCTAAAATAACAAAAAAAAATAAAACATATATTTAAGAAAATAATTCAGGGAAATGAAAAATATTAAAAACAAAAAGAATATTTATAATTTTTTTTTTAATATTTTTTAAAAATTAGAAAAAAAATTTGAAAAAAAGAACAAATTTAACAAAAATTTTCTGGTCTCTTTTTCACAAAATTTTCTTAGTTTGTTTGAAGCCACAATAAGCTACACGTAAATATTCTTTTTATTAAAGAAAAGAAATTTATTTAAAAAAGGTATATTATAACCTACATATATATATATATATATATATATATATATATATACGAAATTAATAAAAAAAAAAATAATAATAAATTAACAAAATACAAAAGAAATAATATCCTGTAAATATAAAAACCGTGTACTTACATAAAACAAATTAAATAATAGAATTTTATGATAATATATATAATATATTGTGTATATATATATATGGTATATTTAAAGTATATAAAGTATATACGTACTTAATAAAAAGTTTTCCATGCCACATAAAAAATTAAGTGAGAAGATCAAAGAATTATTTTCGAAATTACAAAATAAATAAAAAATAATTTTAATATCGTATTATGATAAATTTACTTTATGGCAAATATAAATATGTACATATAAAATATAATATGTTAATATTAACCATTTCTATATCAATAATTACATATTATTATTGTGTTGTTTTATAATACCTTAATTCTTTAATAATATTTCATATAATTATTTTATTCTTTTATTTCATTCTTTTATATTTATTTATTAATATTATTATAGATATTTATATACATAATCTAATTAATAATATTACGTTTAATTCATACCTATGTTCTTATGCTATAGCTATATATAATAAATTTATACTTAAATATGTACATCATTTTTGTATGATATCTAAAGGGAACAAAAAAGTTAAAGAAAATAAATAATATGAATGTATGTATAATGGTAAATATAATAAATAAAATACAATATAAATATACTACTTCGATTTATTTAGTAGTCAAATACTAAAACAAAAACACATGTGCAAAAATATATAAAACTAAAAAAAGAAAAACAAATATTATAATTAAAAGTATAAAAAAATAAAAAATTAAAAAGAGAAAACTTTTATAAATAAAGTGCATAAATAAAAAAGTTTATTAAATTAATATAAGTATGATAATATGGTACTGTATGAAATACATAATACATATATATAAATAATATATACGTACATAGAAATAAAATACATTCACATGTAATAAATATCATGAACATATTCATATCTATATAAAAATAATAAAAAATCTTAATAAGAAAAGCTAATTTATCTTAATGATTAAGTTTTAATGAAAAAATTTTCACGGTGTGATTTGTTTTTGTATTTTCCTTTTTTATAGTTTGGATTTTTTATTTAATTTTTTTTTTTTTTTTGGTGATTTACATAGGTATATAATTTTTTAGAATCTCTTTCAGCGATATATTTAAACAAAAAAAAAACAAGAAAATGTTTTAGTATATAAAAGTATGGGTTTTCGCCTAATGATAAAATCTTTAATGATAGACTAGCATTCCAAAATTTTTAAATAAATCAAAAAAGGTAATAATAGAATTTATAAAAAATTATTTTCTTAAAAAACCAAGCCTCACTTAAGGAGTTCGAGAATGAAAGATAATAAAGGATAAAAAATGTATGAAATTAAAATATCCTTTAATCTTTAATGTTTTTGATTCAAGTGAGAACTAAGTGTATCAATAAAAATTTACCTAAAAATTTAAAAAATACTTTCCTTTACCATATATGGCCATGACCATAAATTGTCATGCATGACCACAATTTTTTTTGTAATATTTCTAATTTTGAAATTTGTATAGTAAGGATCTCTAGTACCATATGGTTACTACATATTATCATTTATTATTACAAGCAAAATATCAATATAAAATTGACTTATTTTCTTAATAGAATTCCAAATCTCCAAATTGAAGGAGAGCCAATAAAAAAAATCACTAAAGACGCGGGACTATAAAAACAGTTTTGGATATGTGGACTGATGACTTAGCTAAATGAATGTTAATTTATTTATTTATTTATATGTATACTAGGATATAGCGCATTAATATACTAATACGTAAGCACAACAATGTATACAAATGTACACTTTTCTCTAAAATGGTAGGTGATAAAAGGGTTTGAAGACAGTAGTGTACCAATCTACTACAATTTATAATAAAATTTTCTTATTATATTTTTGTTTTGTTTTTTTCTCTACCATAAAAACTACTATTCCATACCGTAATTATTCTTAATTTTTAATTTCTCTTAATTTTTTTTATTTTTTATTATTCAAACTCGCTCGAAATGATTTGATGAGTAGAATTTATGTGAGAAAATTAACAATATGCCTTTTCGATTTAAGTGTGTTGGGTTTGTGTAGTTGTTACAAATATAACAAAACCTACTTAACTAATTATTTAAACAACCTCTTCAAGAATTCATTATAGTAATTTCTACTTTCTTTTTCCTCGCCAAAAATAAAAAATATTTTTTTTAACTCGGAAATATTTTTCCTTATTTATTTTCCGTCTGTGTAGACGGTATGGTGTGTCTGTTTTTCTTTTTTAAATTTTAAAAACTTATAATTGAAAATTAGATATGTTTCGACAACAAAGTTGTCATCTCAGTAAACAGTTAATTTTTTCAAATTTAAAAAAAGAAAACGTACACACAGACGGAAAATAAATAAGGAAAAATATTTTATAATTAAAACCTCATCAAAAATTGGAGGCGGACAAATCGCCAAATAAAAAATTCCCAAAAACAAAATGTGCCTTCATTCATAGATTTTGGCTTGGAAATGTGGTCCTTAATAGTGTTTCGTACCAATTCCCTTCAAACTAATTATCCCAATATATTTATTTACAATTTTTAATTAAATAAAAAAAAAATTATATATTTATAACATTAAATATAGTATGAATAAATAATGTTAGCAGTGAAAACTAGAGCCCCTGCAATGCTTATGATTGGTCATAATTTTTTAAATTATGATCAATTCAATAATAATAATTACAATATAATAATACTTAACCTAAATAGTTTAAATTTTTTAAATATATATACATACATTTATATTAAAAGTTTATATTCTACACATTTCATCCATATGTATGTTTATATTTTACAACACGTTACAACAATACCTTTGTTAATACATTCATACTTTAATTTTAAATAAAAATTATATATATTGATATGATATGTGTACCTGCATTGCAAGAATGTATTATCATACTATTTATATTCACTTAATTTTTTCTTTCTTTTTATATGATTTTCCTCTGTTGCTTTTCTTTATTTTTTTTTTTATTTAAATATATGTATTTTATTTTTTACAATTCATATCCTTATTATTTATTTTATTGTCGTAAATGCCTTCGCAATTATAAACATTTTCATCTTCTCAGTTGCAGCAGTACTAGATCATTGTACTCGTTGTTGTTTAAAGATGTAATAAAAAAAAAAAAATCAAAATTAAAAAGCAAAAAAAATGAGAAAATTTTTAACGGTTTTTCACTTGCAACAATAAAGTAAACAACAAAACATGAAGTCTTCAATAAAAAAGAAAAAACAACAAAAATAAAGTGCTTAATTTTTTATTTTATTACTTTGTGTGCGTGTGTGTTTAGTAGTAATATAATAATAATCATATTTTTATGTATATATAAATATGTACACATATAAAATATAATATGTAAATATTTAAAATATTATAAAAAAAAATTAAATATGTAAAATAATAAAATTAAAAAATTAAAATAAAAACAATGGTAAATATAACGGTATAATATATTATATAGATATAATTTGTATTACAGTTATCTACTTATACCATAATTTTATTTCTTAAAAATATTTTCACTGATGTATTTTTCATGTACTTTATTGTTTCGTTCATTTTTTACTTTCAATTGTTATTTTTATTATTGTTTTTCTTTGTTGTGATTTATTCTGATATATGTTACTCCTGTGTTTGTTCATTTTTTTATTGTCTTGATGCTATTATTTTTTGTTTTATGTCATAATTTAAATAATTTTTATTCTTTATTTGTTTTTTGCACATTTTTTTCAATCATATAATTTAATTGTATTTTTTAAATAAAAATATTCATATAAAGGTGTGTATATATTATACCGTTTTACCAAAATATATATTTTTTAAAAGTGTAATAATAAAATAAAAAAAAATAAGAAAAAAGTAATAAAACACAAAAATGAAAAACATGAAAATATGGCATTGATTTAAATTTAACATTTGAATTAAAAAACAAAAAAAAAAGAGAGGAAAAGCAGCCAAAAGAAAGTAAATCAGTATAATAATTATGATTATAATATTAATAAACAATATCAATAAAATAAATAAAAACAAAAAAGCAAAATTAAAAAAATTAAGTTAAATTTTCTTTTAACAATAAATTTATAATAAATAATAGCTAATTACAACAAAAAATAAATATTAAAAATGTTTATACTTACCATATGGATGTGGTTATATATATGTTTGTATTTATTTCTCGGTAATAATAGTTAATTTTAAATACAATTTATATACATTATACATACATTATATAGATAATAGATAGATGCATATTTGTACATATTATTATGTAAATATGTAAAATATTAACTATATAGCATAATACAACAGTAATTAAAAAATATATCAATTAACATATATAGCTATACATATTTTATTTTGAATAGTTTTTAATCATAACTTGGAAGTTGAGACAATAGTTCCAATAAAAATGTAATATTAACTTTGCATATAATATAGTATTATATATTTTTTATATAATATAATTTAAAATATAATTTATACTTATTATAATATAATTGACTTTATTGTCTCTGCATTGTCAAACTTGCAACTACATAATATTTAAGTTTTCAAAAATTAAGCATTCGCAAGGTAGTACTTACAACATTCGCGTTCAAATACTCAGTTCACCTAAATAATGACAAATATAACAGATACGATACGAAAAGTGGAATACATTATGTTTATTAAATTAAATCTAAAACTATTCACTATAGACATATGTTTTGTATATAACATTGAATAATAAATTCAAAAAAGTGAATTCAATCATATTCTTGGTTTTTTAATTTTTTCTCAACTGGGTATTTTAGATTTTTTGAAACTTTAATAATTACAAAAAAAAAATTAACATAAAGTTATCCATTTTGACAAAAAACTGCAATAATTTAAAAATCATATTGAAAACGCAATAAAGCCTTAAACTTCTATATCCACTCGTCAACCCTTAATATTAAATATCATTAACAAAACAAAAAAAAAACAACATTAAAAATATATAAGTCCATTTTTCAGCCAGCCATTCTTTACGCATTCTCGGTACGGATAAATTGCGGTATTAGTCACATAGAAAAATTTAGTATTATTATTTACCATGCCGCTACCCGACTAGTCGCTTTTACGAAAAGGGCAATATGATAAATTCAACAATTAAAAAATTATACAAAATTTTAAAATAAGGTCCGAAAAATCATTGATCAAAAAATTATTTTAAATCTTTAAATTACAGTCTTATTTCTATTTAGTACAAGTTAGCTCTACATTAGGTTATCTAAGTTTTATAAAAAATATCAAACTTATGAGACTTTTAAATTTTTATTTAAAATAAAAACACAATACACAAACATATTATATCAGTAACATAAAACAAAATTAAAAAAAATTTTTAAATATAGAAATATAATTATGTACGATAATATCTCTCGATATCTAAGTGATTTAATAAGTTATGCTAACAAAATCATATTCAGTAAATAAATGTCAGTAAAATAATATGAGTAAATAAATATATATCTATAAAAGTTATAAATTTTTAGAGCTCAAATTTTTTAGTTTAAACTTTAAATTAGGTTAAATTTTTATTTAACTTTTTAAAAAAATGTATTCTTTCACTAGACACATAGCAGTCATTAAATTTAGACAGTATTTAATATAAAACGAAACAAGAACCAAACCTAATCCTATTTGGTTGATCTAATATTATGTTTGTAAAATGATTTTCTATCCAAAATAATTAAATAATTATTGACAATTAATAATAAAAATAAATTGAACTGATATAATTTAATAAATATACCTATTTATAATTTCTTTATGTATCTCTTAAATGATTTTAAATATTTTCTGTATAATGAAATTCCAATAAAGTTATTAAATATTTTATTGAATTATAAATTTTTTTATTTTCATATTAATTTATTTATTTTTTCCTACAATTCTTTTTAACCTCTTTAGCAAAATAAGACTCTTAGATATGAATATATCCCCATATTTCAAGACTCAGTTGTATTTGTATATCAGTTTTACCATAAATAAAAACAATTAAAAATCAATAAATGAGAAATATCTTGATTTTAATTACACAGTATTATTTATAAGAGTATGTAATAAAATATAAACTTTAATTGTGGTAATTTGTGGTAACTTTTGGTATTAAAAATAAAATCCTTTTTCTTTTTTAAATATTTTATATATGCATATTTGTTATATTGATTGTTACTCTGATTATACTTTAACTTATTACACACATATTCAATATTATTTTATTTATTAAATTAATTCGAGATATTAAATTTGATCATTCAAATAATATCGATATTTTAAAAGTTGTTTTTTATTTTTATTTTCCTTTTTTTTGTGTTAAGTTTGTTAATAATATTTAAAAATAAATTATTTTCAATACATTCATTGTATACATGTATACGAATACATACATAAGTATATTAAGTTTATTATAATGTAATTTTATTTATTTCTGTATTTCTTATATGTAATTTCGTTTAATTTTAATCGAAATTTCATAGAAATTAAAGTACAAATTAATCATATTTCTCAAACTTTTATAAATCTTACAACTTTCGATAATAAGCTTCGATCCTCAACCATTTTTTTTTTTAGCTACAATTGAAGTCCTTATCACAACACTTTATGATTATGCATTAAGTTTTATTAATCGATGTAAGCCATAATATTATTTTCTCGTAGACCTAAATATCTGAAAAAATTCTTTATCCATAATCCACATAACTTTCATACAATAACATCACTGTCAGCATTTTTTTTAAATATCTGTTATCTACTGATTTATAATAATTGTATAAATTACTTACCTATATTTTTTTTATTTTTCAATTCATTTCATTTGTTTGTCCAAATACTTACATTTGATTCTACTGAGATCAGATCTATACAAAACTGAAGAATAATTTATTTGTTTTTAAGTTTTACTATTTTTTGTTTTCAAAATATTGAGATTTTGAGAGGAAAATTTAGAAGAACATGCTTACCTATTTATTTTAAAAAAAAAAGTTGTAGAGTTGTGTGTTTTTCACTTTATACATATTCTTCCTCATTCATCCAAATTCTATATACTGAATTTATGTACAACATTATGCATACTCCAGTTTAATTATTAACTAAAAATTGGTAACAAAAATCGTCGTCGATATTAGGAGCGTTTATTTATTCATTGAAAAAAAGACATGAGCGTATGTAAGTTAGCACGTTTTATTTAAACTTTATTACTTTATTTAAAGTTAATAATACAGATTAAACTAGAATTATCAAGTATTTGTTGAACATTTGCCTGAAACTGAAATAGATGAACAATGGAAAGAATCAGAATTAGCAAATGAAGAGGACGGCTACATACAATGATAATGAGCATGAAGAAGCTCATTGTAATTATAATTTGATTATTACTACTTTTCCATTGGTGAAATTGAAAATGTATTGAAAAATAATTTCAAGATCCTGGATCAAGTCATAACTTTTTTAATAAAAATTACCACCTTAAAAATATTTAAAAGTTGTAATTTTTACATGGTGTAAATAATATTGATAAATTTAGTGTTAAAGAGTTTTTATAGAACAATTTATTCGACAATGTAGGAAATATTTGCTCAAACAGTAAAAGCCTCCAAGTAAGGTAACCCCTGATCATAAAAGTGAAAATATAAATGAACAATACTGGAAACACTGCGAATTCTTGAAATTAAAAAAAAAATTTTTAAATCTTAAATTCTTAAATCTCATCTTATGAATTCTAACGTTTTCGCAATATGTATTTATTTTTCCAATTAAATCGCCAAAAAGTAGAAAAAGGTACAACGTGACTAGTTCAATTTTGATTTTAGACTTCATTCATTCGGACTTGATTCATACCATCTTATATGTAATGCACAACTTTTGCTGAATTTTAGCTTTCCTCATAATCACAATATTCTGTAAATGGTCTCTGTCAGTTTATTAATTCTAGAATTTTCATGAATCTAATTCAATATTAGTATCCAATATTTTTTCTGGTCTAACTACATCTCTTTCGTCTGCACGGAGATTGTTTGGTAAAGATTCTAATCAGATTTATTTACTTTAATTTTTTATGAATTAGCTTAAAACTACTGAATACAAATAATTTTTTTTTTTAATTTGATTGCCTTCACATTCTAAAAATTATAGTAGATATAGAGGTGGTAGTGATTTCGTTGTTTTTGATTCTTTTTATTCTAATATAATTTAAATTTAAACTATACCTAAGTAAATAAAACCCTAAAACTCAATATGCCTATTATGTATGTATATGTAGGAATAAAATTTCCGTGAAATTAAAATTGTGCCTATTATCCATATAATTAACTTTTATTTATCCTTGTAATTATTTATATACTTTTCAAAAATTTATTATAAATATTTTTCAAAATTAATTTTAAACAAAAAAAAAGACAACTTTATACAACCAATATTAGAAGTAATATTAATAAAACTTCATGACAACTTAACTTAATGGTCAATCACCATGTTAAAAATTATGTCAAAGTTCAGGTAAACAAATAAACACAAAAAAAATTCTCAAACTTTGAAGTGTTTAGTTTTCATATTAAAAAGAAAAAATTTAACTTTATTTTTAACATAATTTTATATAATAAAAATTTATGGTTACAAATTTCAAGGGCTATAAAATTTTATATTTACCTACGGTTGGTTTTTTAAGTGGAAATTTTTTTGTTATATACGGATACATTTTTATTTAATAGGTAAAAATACCATAAAAAAAGTTTTTTCTTTTATACTTAAAACTTAAAATCTATTTTGAAGAAAATCTATGTGACAAATGAATCTTGTTATGTAACAAATTATTTTAGCATAAATTTAAAAGTACCAATATGTAACTGATACAAAACCATTGATTAAGGGTAAGAATAATAATAAAGCATATGATTTATCATAGAAAATAATATATTGTCATTAAGTAATTGACTCGTTAAGCTGTCTCCACATACAAAATGTTTCTTATTTAAGTATGCAGAGTCATATGTACCTTACTCTAACTTAAATAAAATATAGATTAAAATTTAATTATCATAAAGTAGTTGTGGGACGTATGTATAAGAGAAACAATTATTTATACTCTATTTTACTCTATTCACATTACTGAAAATTTTTTTGATTACAATCCTTGAAATTAAAAAGTTTTCTCTAAACTTTCATTCTTAGTTAGAACTTTAATAAATATACATATGTTTTATTAAATTAAAAAATAAATAAAAGGAAATAAGAAATATATTTTTAAATAATACAAATTAAATTTGTCAATTCGTTAAAATGACATTTTTGACATTATAAATCAAGTTTGGACACATAATAAACATATTAAATTCAAAATCAAATTTTAATTTAATTAATATTTCTATTTAAAAAAAAATGTATGGGGTTGTACATACACAAAAATATTGATTGTTTTTATATGCTTGTATATATGAAAGGACTTTAAACCATAAATGTCATGTCATAAAATGTAATTAGACATGTACATTACATAATGTATATCAAATATTAGTGTCATAATTATTGCATACTATGTAATATAATTTAAATAAATTAATTAATTTAAAACCATTCGAATATCATTACTCTGGATGTCATGAATATAGGAATTCATATTTAAAATCGATTTAGAATTAATAAATAAAGAAGATACAATTTAGTTATCAGAATTGTTTGACACACGTAAACGTATAATAAAATACTTAAAACTAGAAGGTTCCGATATTTTGACAACTATACCTTTTCATTTATATTCATTATTTTTTAATATTTCTTATATTGAATCTAAATACTGATATTTATATTTATATTTTCACATTTATTTTTACACAATTTGGAATCTTAAAAACGAAAATATACGTAATTTTGAATTTAAAAATAGGGTGTTTTGGTTATTTACTAAAATAAATAGACGTATTCATAGACATAATACAGTCAAACATAATGTAATTATCAAAATTACGGAGGGTGTTCAATACATGTAATTTTTTGGAATGTAAAATTTAGGCTCCTTCTTCTGTAAAAATATTATTACTAAATTCCATTTAAAAAGTATTGGTAATAAATAATAATATAACTATAAAAAATGATCAAAAAAGTATAAATCAACTTATGTTGTAATGATTAAAATAGAAATAGTTATATTGTCAGTAATCTAGTATTTTTGTGAAATGTTCACACTGAGGTGGTGATTGTGTAAATAAATAAAAATATTTAAAAACTAAAAACAAATTTAGATAAAATGTCAAAAAAAAAACTTATTTTAGTCAACAAAATATTACTTTGACTTAGCCAAAGTTTTGTACAGGTTACTATTTCTTTATTTTCAAAAGCAGGCTAAAGAACCGTGTATCTTGCTAAAACAAAATTTGGAAAATTAATTTTGTAAGCCTTATCCGCTATAATCGAATACGTCATTATATAAAAATGGTGAATATGTATTATACAACTTAATAGGAAGCAATGAAATTGACTATAGGCCGAAAAATTATTATTAACAGTATTGATTATATACAGTAATGATTGAATATGACTTGAATATTTTTTTTTTATAGCTAATTCAAGTAAACTTGGTCTTCACAATAGCATGTTAATTCTATTTCGATTTAAGTGACAACTAAATTGTATAGCAAATTAATTTCAAAGATTGATTGATCATAAATTTTTAAGTTGTGAACATAATCACATTTTTGTTTAATTTCGAATTTATGAATTTCACTAAACTAAATAAATTTTATCTCTTTTAAATACAAATTCCGTAGGCATGAATCACTATGTAATTCTATTAATGATTCAGTTATAAAACTAAAATAAAAAAAAATAAAAATTAAATTTAACATATTGCAAGGTATATTTTAATTACTTAGTCTTTAAAAATACCATAACTTCCCTTAATTTTACTTTTAAAAAAAAAAATTTAAAAGTATATTACGAGTATATATAAAATATTTTTTTATGTTTTTGATTATTTATAAATGAATAATAACAATTTATGAACAAATAAATAATTAAAATAAAATTATTTTAAAATTAGCTATTACAAACAAAAAAACAAAATGTATTTAAAAAAAATAAAAAAAAATAATAATGTTGGCAAAATTTCAAATAATTTTTATACAATTTTACAATGTTTTAAAAACAAACATAAATTATTATTATTTTTAGCTTCTTTTGATTTTTTTTTTTTTTTTTTTTTTTAGTGTACATTATATTCTTATTAAATTTAATTTTGTTTTAATATTCTCTAATTATAATAAAATTAATTATATATTAAATGAATTTGCTTGATTTAATTGAATATAATGTATGTATATTACAACTAGTATTAACAACTTTTTTATTTTTGTACAACAATAAACTTATAATAATTAAAAATTAATTGTTTTTATGTTTTTATGTTTTTAATTAAATTAAATTTAACTTTTAATTAAAAATTTGATTTCAATTTCATAGAACTTTGATTTGAGTGTTGAAAAATGTTTTGACATAAATGACAGTTATTTTTGCCATAAATTTTATAATTCGATAATTTTTATCGAAATTTGACATTTAATATAAAATATTTCCAGAATTCATTTTGAGCATTTAGTTCTCATAATAGCGGTAATTTTAGGTCTTTATTCAAGTTTTAAGTTAATGAGTAAGCAGTTACATTTTTAAAACAATAAAAAAACAATAAAAAATAGCAAAAACTTTGAAATGTATTGTATAAAATAACGAAATGTAAAAAAAAAAATATCAAAAAATTTATCAGAGAAGTGAATGCCTTATTTTTTACTTTCAATTTTTCACTCCATTTTTCTTTTTTTATCTCAAATAAAATGGTGAACATATAAATATTAGAAAATTGAAAGAAATATTGAACGTGTGGGTCTTAGGTATAACCGATCAGAATTTCTAAAATTAGAACGAAAATTGTAATCTTCATTTCGAAATGACAACCATCCTTTATTAAGAAAATATTTTTTTTCCTTATTTTTATTTATTTTTATTAATTAATCATCAATTTACGATGTCCTAAAGTTATTTGGTGAAAATGTGGTTCATAGAACTCGAATTAAAAATTTTAATGACCGTCATTAGTATATGCATAATAAAATAATATGTATTCAGTTATATGAATATTTTTTTTTCTATGCAGATTTAATTATTTTTTCTCTTTGATCAATAACTTTTGTATAACTTCAAGCCCTTCGGATTTCTTTTCTTTTTATTTTTTTAATAATTTTTTGATTGTCAACTTAATTGGTGCAAAATTAAATGAAAAAATACGCACTTTCTACTCAAATGAAAATACGAAGCTATTCAGTTCCTATTGGTTAAACTGTGACAGCTGCGTAATTGTATGTGAAAGAAACAAAACTTGCAAAAATCTAATTTTAACCAACTTTAATCTATTTTAATATCTTTTTTATAATTATGTTAGTTTGTAAATGACATAATATAATTTTAATATAAAAATAAAGTAAATAATTAGTAAAAAAAAAGTGTGAATGATTTACTTCTAATAAAATTAGAAACAGAATTCTAATAAAATTTATTCCTGTAAAATGTTTAAATTTTATTACTATGAGTTTAAGTATTTCTATAAAATAACTTTTATTAAAATTGTCAATGATCAAATGGAAATCAAGTATCTACTAAAAATTGTGCTTTTATTTACGTTAGTTGCAGTACTAATAACAATTGCTTTATTAATGAAAAATTATAGATTTAATATGCATTATATATATGTATGTACATACCTAACAACTTCTACTACTTACTACTATTATTATAAATTACTATTCTACAAATTATAAATTTTTATTTTTATATGAAAATAGTACATTATTTTTATAAAAAGTATCTCATGTAGAAACGTTTTATTTATTGGACTGAATGCGATTTAAAATCGCCCAATTCAAGCAAATTTTATTTATATGAATTATATTAGAATATGGGAAAGAACAGATACGGGCGATTTTCAATTGCCCATTATTTAAAATTTCTTTTTTAGTCTACGTTTTGAGCATTTTTTTTTTGTTTTATTAATTGAAGGCAATTTTTATTCGCCCGAAATGAATAATATTATGAGAGAAAAATTACATTAAAATATATTTTTTATTGCCATTTTCAAGCAAATATTATTTTAAATTTTGAAAATATGTAATTTCAAGCAAATAAAAATTGTCTAAAAATACGTAAAAAATCACTTTTCTGATGGTCGATAAATAAAACTCGACCATGCGCTTTCTCATACATGGTTAAAAATCACCAGAAATTGAGTGATGAAAAATCACAATATCTTCAACATACCAACCAGCTTTTGAATTAGATAAAATATAATTCATATTTAAAGTGAGGATTTGTGCAAAAATTTTAATATATCCAAGTCTATATCCAAATCTAATTAAATTGAAAACTCCAAATATTATACAAATCAAAAAACTCTTCAATCAACTCCCGTACTAATTATTAATTATTTTATCAACTGATTATTAATTACTTTGTATTCTTCAGAATTCTGTTAAATATTTTGCACCTAATATGGTTAATAATCAAACCCTATTTTTATTCATTGTTATTATAATATTTATTTTCAATCACATAACAATTGTACTGGATTTTTTTTTTTTTTTTATTAAAATTTCGAATATATTAATTAAATACATAACTTAATATTTATTTTTGTTTTATTTATTTTATGTTATAATCAAAAATTTTAATAAATTAAAGTGTCAAAAATTAATAATATGTATTTTTCATAAATTTGTCATTAATTAATGCTCATTCAATTATATGCATATTTATTTTAAAATTTTGCAGAATTCATAATTGCAATCAAACTAATTTTTAAATTCAATAAATTTATTTTTATTATATTTTATTATTACATAATTAATTTTTTTCAAATATTTTAATTATTTATTTAATAAATATTTAAGGATACAAACGTGTTGCTTGGCCTCCATCCTCTGAGCGTAAAGTTATAAGAGAATTTACTCCACAACCTCAAGGAGATCAGGTAATTTTAAATATATACATAAATAATACATAATAATAAATATTTAGAAATTAATTTATTAATATAAGCACTTAGCCTAAAGATTAAAATAGTTAATATTAAATTTCAATTTCATTTCTATTATTTAAATATTTTAAGCATTATTTATTATTTTAATAGAATATTATTTTAGTATAATATATAGATTTAGTATATAAATACATACATTAGTAACAAAAAAAATATTGTAAAACAAATATTAAAACATTATCTCATATATTTAAGTTCATATTATTTCATATTTTTTAGTCATTTGATAATATTAATGATTTTCCAGCTAATTTCTGTCATTTTAATCATCTTTTTATAATTAACTATTAAACCTTTAAACATAATATTATCAAATTTATTTGAACTTACAAAGGACATTTAATTTAAGCTAAATAATATTAAATCAAATTGACATTGAAATTTTCAATTTAATTCAGTGAATTAATTTATCACTCTAATTTAATTACACGATTTTATAATATTCATTCTCCTTTTAATTATGCATCATAATTTTTAAAAAAAATTCCCCTAACACATGTAATTATTGTGAAATAGCATTAAGAATATTTAAAGAATTTCCATTAATGATTTTTATTTCAATAAAAAATTTAAATATATTAAAAATTATTAAAACAAAATTCTAATCATTTTTCGTTTCTATAAACCTAAAATCTGTGACGTTATTTCGCATTCGTTTTAATTTATTAAATTACTTATTATATTATTTTCATATTTTATCAAATCAATTTATTATACATAAATTATATAAAATTAATATCATATGATTATTTGTTACATTTTTATTTATTATAATTAAATTTAATTTTATACAAAATTAACATTCTAAAATTTCAACATTTGATCACTTCCAAATTGGGAATAAAAAGAAATATTCATGTATATATAATAAAGTATGTATATATATAATGTTAAAACTGTGTGGTGGAAATTTTGAGAAAAAAAATTTAAAAATATGTTAACAAGTTAATAGTATTCCTCACCTTATTCAGTGAGGAGACGTAGAGCAGATCCGATTCTTTTATATCGGGGTTTTATTTGGCACTACAGCATGAAACAAAAAATTTGTTAACATTTGGCTTTCTCTGAGATATGGGTGATAAGAATAAAAGCTCATAATTTGATGGTCAAAATAATCTTTATATTGAATTATTTTGAGTATCTTTACAGCTCAAACAAAGGAACATAGACGCTGTACACATAATTACGTAAATTACCCTTAAATTTATGAAAGTGACCCAATTTTGCAAATGAATCTTCTGCCTTCAATTATTACTTCAGCAATTGCCTACTCCATTTCCTGTTTTCGGTTTCCTATTTTTTTTTTCACTTCACCAAGGTGTGTTGCAGTCAAATTAGAACAAGTATTCTGAGGAATAACAAAGTTTATCACGTGAAGGTTATAGTTAACATTTATCTTTTCTAATAGATGATAAGTACCGCGACTGAGAAAAATAAGAAGAATAGAATAATCAACTTCTTTGTAAAAACAAATAATTGTTAAATGAAACTGAACCACAGCCTCGAAACCACAACGTGGTGTGGAGTGGAAAAAGTAATTACGTGAAGGTGAGAGTAGGAAAATAAGGGAAGAAAGTTGAGTATAGTGTGCTGGACACAATTAATATGATTAAAAGACAATTTTTCAATATTAACTTAAAAGAAAGGACGTAATTTCGATCAATATCAAGCTTGTAAAAAATATTAATTAAAATTCAGAATAATCTATTGTAATTCACATATAATAATTGTTTGCAATTCAATAATAACAAATATTATTACAATACAGATATAGTAATTTCACTATTATTAAATATTATCAGTTATCAATCTAATTCAATATTTCATCCTTTGTCATTGATTTCATATTTAGATTTCACATTCAAAATTGACGACCAAATCATACATTTTAAACTGTAATTGACCATTTTTGAATTGCATTGACCATTTTTGAATTACATCTGAATTTTAATTAACTCCTTCTGAATTACATTTTGGAAAAAATAAATACTTAATAATAAAAATTTGCCGACATTTAAATTTTGGAATGTTACCATTCAGCAGTCGATTACATATTTGATATAAATTTTTGTATTTATTTCAATTTATTTAATGGCAATGATTGTTTTATTAAAATCACAAAAATTGTTTAAACAAAAAAAGGCAACTAATGTCAAATCAATGTATTTCACACTTTTACTCGGCCTGATTTTCTTTACAGTAATTTTTAAAATCATTCTTTCGTAAATAAATGATATTTAATGAGTTAGTATAATTTTTCAACTTACACATTTTCTAATTAGAAAAAGTAACATTGATCAAAATAAAAGTTTTAACAAATCCACTACATATCCTTAGTAAAAAGAAAAACAAAAAAAAACTAATTTAAAAATTCACTCCATTTTTATTACAAATAATTTTTGTTTTTCTTGAATTACATATTTTTAAAAGAAGAAGAAAATACACAAAAAAAAAGAAAATTCAATTAATTTTATTGTCTTCACGGTTTTAAAAAATTCGTCATGAAAATTCAAGTCTTTTTATTATTTGGTTAAAATTTAAAATAAATAATAAAAAAAAAAAAACAAAAAAAAAAATATAATTTTAATGTTGTCGCAGCATGTTACGCAAATATTTTTAAGAATATTTTGACAATTGACAGAGAGTACAAGAGAAATGTTATTGGAATATTATAGTCCAATTTAAATTGATTTTATTAAAGTATACCTTACCTACCTACCTATATGAAATAATTGGAAATGAATTCTGATAAAATTTAAGGAAATCGCAATTGAGTTAGTAAAGCAGGTTGAATAGATAAATGCAGGTTGATTTTTCAAAAACTTTGTAGAATTATTAAAAATATTTTATAATAAGACAACAGAAAGCTTATTACAAACATAAAAATAATTAATTCTAGCTTAAAAAAAGTGTCCTAGTCCTAGTATTAAAAAAATTAAAAATCTTAGGATTCACTTCTTACAGGCAGATTTGAAATAATAAATTAAAACTTAAAGTCAAAAATAATACATAGCTTGTTTTCATTATATTAATAAAATTCCTTCCATGACCTAATCGGTTGGAGCACAGAAATGTGTTTCAATTGTACGGTGTGGTAGTTATGGGTTCGATTCCCGTGGGGGGTATAAAATATAACGAAAAAAAATAGCAAAAATATATTACATATAAAATTTATAATCAACAAAAAATAATTAATAATTAATACTTTATAACCTATTCAATATCTATATCAATACTCATATATCTCATATACAACACAATGAAAATAACACAATAAATAATAATATTGGACAAACACTAATAATAATTACACAATTGTCAACAACTGACAAAACTATGTGACATGACGTACCTAGTAACAATAGTAACGTCAGGCATCTTAACGTCAAAGATGGATAAAAATCGCAGGGACAATTTTCAGAAAATATGACGTCATCTTACCACGTAGACGCAGATAGAGTTATCAAAATGGTTTTCTACAGTAGGCCAATACTCCTACTTAGACAGTATAAAACAGATTAAAAATAAAATAACCCATTGCCTCGGAAATAGAAATGATGATACAATTATAGTGAAATGAGTACGATAGTAATGTCAATTGGAAGCCCTATGTTCCCAAGAGTAAGAGAAAAAAAAAATATTAATAACTAATTTTTATAATTAATATTAATCTTTCAAAAATATTACCTTTCAGGTAATAAAATGAAATTTCTTCATCGTGTCAAAGGAAATATTATAACTTCGTATATTTTTGGCCCATTTTAAAACCGTTAGTGTTTAATGCAAATTAAGGACTAAATTTAAGCATTTATCATTGGTAGTAATTTTAAAACACATTCGTTGGGTTTGTTGCATTGTTTCATTCATCAGTGACAATTAAGTTGTATTATATGATAAATGAATAATAAATATATGCAGGGCGACAATAAAAAAATAAAACTAATTCAGCATGCCTATTATAATTATGTTAAAGATTTCGAAAAATTTCATTAAAAAAAAAAACCCTTAAACGTAAAATCTCGGATCTTAGAATGCTTGTTATGTACCTACCCAAAAACTATATATAAACTCTGTTATTATTTAAGACTTCAACTTGCTATATAGTTTTACTGAAAATATGACTAACTTCAATGTATCTACAGGTTTATTCTTAATTTTGATTTGTTTATTCTTTATTTAATTTTATATGATTTTGACGGAGAAGGAGGGAAAGTTTGATAAAAAAATTTTTAATGAAAAATAATTAACAAAAATAATATTGTAAATAAAAAGGTTCAGGTCATTTGTTGTTGTTATTTTTCTTCCTTTTTTTGTTGTTGTTCGCTATTTTAATAAAAGAAATTTAATGAGATGGTAATAAATTACAAAATTATATTACATTCATTTTTTTTTTCGGAGTTAAAAAAAAATTAAATTAAAAAAACAAAAAATATAAAAAATTATGTTAATAATTTCATAAAAATTCGAATTAAAGTTGACATTAAACACGTGACTTGACTGAAATCGGTTGTTTTATTGTTCTTTTGTGTTATTTTATGTTTTTTTTATTATTTATTTAGAGGCCGAAATATTAATTAAGTAATGTCTTAATTTATTTGGTTACCTATATTAAAGAAAATTAATTTTCTCATTTTAAAATTAACTTTAAAAATTAAAAACAAAAGGTTTCAGCATTCATTAAATGTTTAATAAGATAAGAGTAATAATATATAAAATAACTTTTATATGTTTGCTATTAAATAGATAAAATAAATGTTTTTTAAGATATTTTACATGGGCAACAACAAATAAATGCAAATTGGTGTCATTTGAGCTTTGACGTTTCAAAATATCAATGAAACAAACTTCTAACCAAGTAAAATATTGACGTGGTATCAGAGGTGAGGTGGAAACGATTAATATGGATCGCTTACCAATAAAAATGCAAGGTGAGAAGGTAAAGATATTCAATTCAATTCTCACCATCGTAAAGATGAGAATGAAATTCTTGAATATATCAAGATGCTTATGACTTTAGATTGTTGAAGCTAACTGTAATCTAAATGCAGTTTTCCGAGCAGTATGAGAGATATAGAAGATACTTAGAAATCGTAAAAAATCGTGAATCTAAGAAAAAAATATACAAGCAATGCAGGCGATATATTACATATTTTATTACATATGAAAAATTCATATATCAAGGAAAATAGAAAATTATATTTAGTTACTAGATACTATAAAGAATTTAAATTGCAGTTATTAGTCATATTATATGTACATATACATATTATATTATATGAACAGGCTGTTAGAATATCATATAAATTACTTAGAATATATTTTAAAATATAATTAATTTTCAAAGTACCTATTATATTTTTTAATACTCAACCACAATAAAAATATCTCTTTTTCTCTACTTTCTCTTTATCACTCATTTCGCGTTAAATCAGCGAAAAACAAACGTCTATTCTAATATTTTTCGTTGCTAACAAATCTGTGATATTTAACATATATTTTAGAAAATCTGTCTTTCTCCGACATAGAAAGGTACCATAAAATAGAAAAAGCCTCTTCTTTATATATAAACGTATTTTCATTCCTTAACGAACTTAATTAAAGATAATTAAGAAAAAAATCACTTAAACTTTGTGTTTTAACGACTCTAGTTATTTAACAAGGACTGCTATAAAACCTATAATCCAAAGTTAAGCAAATAAAATATAAAGCGCAATTTTAAACCTGTCATAAACGTGATATATTAAATCTAATATAAAAATTTACTGTATTTGCTGGAATTTGCTGTTTCAAATTTTTTTTTTATTTCACACACCAAGAGTACAAACAAAATATCCTAGTTCAATAAAAATATTCAATTATTTCAGTTAAATATATCCAACATTGTCTACTTTCTCCCATTTCATTGAAAATAACCATAAAAAAAAAAAACAAACTTTTTAACAAGCCAGTAAATATTTGCACTCTGATTTCATAATTGAAATTGGTGGGTAAAACGAAGATAAGAAAAAAACAAAGAATCCTTTCAAATAATCCTTCCATACAGGAAATTAAGAAAACTTTTAAATTTTTTTTTTCCTTTTCAATTTAACTAAGTATATAACTACTTATAAAAAACATAAACCAACCTTATTCCTACACGCCCCAACCAAATGAAAATGATGAATGGACTGGACCTTAAAGTTATTTTGTTTTATTTTTCTTTTCACTGTTAATATTCTCTGTTAATATATAATAATTCCTTTATGGAAAAGTTTGTGGAAGAAAATATACATGTATATATAATATATATATAGTATAAAAAATAAAAATTACATCATCATTTTCATTCAATTCGGCTAGCAATTGAATCGATAATAATTAATTTTCCTGTCACTAACTATAAAAAAAAAAAAAATATTGACAAAAATAAAAAAAAAATCATTACCACATCAGTATATCTGGATATACATATATACATAATGTATATATGAATGTTTATATTTGTTTCTATTTAAGAGAAAGAGTAACAACGAGGAATTTTACATGAATTACACAGAATAAAAGTTCCAATGTACACCCATAATTTTTCAGTTAAAATTTAAATTTAAATTTATTATGAAGAAAAAATATCTTTATTTAAGTGGCCTTTGAAGAAATAAATGTATTTGAATATAAAAACCACGAGCCGATTCAATCGAAAAATTTTGTATCGTTTCGTGTTGGTGCTAACATGATAAAAAGCAAATATGTCACGGACGTTCAAGATCCAAAACTGTCCATATAGCCTCAACCTGTGAAGAATCATTTTCAGCATCGCCCAAAAAAATATGTGATCGCTAACATTCGAAAGTGAGTCGACAGAAAAAAAAAAGACAAAAATACTACCTATGAGAACATATGAAAGATAATATATGTATAGAGTACACGATTTTAAAAGATCTTTTCAGGAAATTTTTAGAAATTCTTTCAAAATTTTTTGGAAGTTTGAATTTTTTTAAAATGTTTGTTACTTTCCATATGCGTTCGGTATTGTAAATTGCAGTGAGAAATCATAAGCGCAGTAAAATAATTCTGTTGCTTTTTTGCTAGATGGAAGAAAGGGTTTATTTTTAAGAGGTACATTTTTTATATCATATTAATAATTCATAAATATTAAAAAATATTATGAGAAAATTAATAATTCTTAAAATTTGCATTGAAAAGGGAAAAGAACAAAAAAAACGAGGATAATATAAATACAGAAGAAAACTTAGAAAAAAAGTAGGTACACCTAAATAATTTTTTTTGACAAAAAGTATTTGACTGTTAGCAAATATTTTTTAAGCTAGAGACTATCACATTTAATGTTGCTAATTGTAACAAGATTGTTCTATAGTTTTGTCATAATCGTACACTCTTGTTATTTTAATTCTTCGTATTTTAAGTTCATCTCTGCTTCTAAATTTTTTCAAGCTTCCAAAATTATGAGTTTATTTTTTTTATAGTCAATCTTTTCTGTTAATTTAGATACATTGTTTGTTTTCAAATAATAAATACCACAAGACTATTTTATTAATTTTTTTATTTTTAATGAACATCTGAAAAAGTTTTCAAAATATGCGCAAACTAAAGCGTTCGTTCGGTAAATCAATTGACCGAAATCAAAATTTTGCAGCAGTCAAAATATTGTCAATCATATTATTTGATCATTTCTTTGACGATCAATTTGATGATACCGAACGCATGGTTTAACTCAAACAATTTTAATCTGAAATTTTTTCAAATTTTTTTTATAATTTATCCGAATACCACCAAATAAGGCATTAAATTTTGCTTCCCTAATTAGTGAAATCGTATATTTGCTCTGTTTAGCTCTATTTGAAGGAATGCACTTTATTTGAAGTCAATATTCAAATGTTTGGGGTTCCAATAAATAAAACGTTTTTATACAATGTTCACTTAGAATTATACTTATTCCAACATAAATTTTCAGTTTAATAAGTTATATTCGATTAAAAACCATATGTATAACGCCGAACAAGTGTAGCGAAAGCAAATGGTGTAAAAAAGTGTGGTATATAAAAGCCAATGCTTAATAAAAGCTGAAATAAAAGTTGCAAAATTCAATTAGATTGAAGTAGTTGTAGCACATTAGGAATACAAAGAACATTAAAGAAAAGTTATTTTAAACATTTAATCAATCCTAAGATTCATTTAGATTTCAGGGTTTCTTAGTAGAATATTACTTCTTATATTTTAATCCCTGAATTCTGAATTGCTACTTCGTAAAAACAAACTATCAGCTCCAAAGTTTTTATTACCATTTTCTATGTTTGTTACACAACTTGGACAATATCATATCTGATTATTTTTTTATAGGAATTTTGTATTTTACGCGCTTAAAAATTTTCAGTGTCAAATTCAGTTGTCGGATATAAACTGCTACCTAACCGTGTATTTCTCGTTTAGCAAAATTATTTTCGCATCTAAAAAATTCGAAATATGTATTGCGAAATTACCATTGATGTAAATGTAATGCAAAAATCATTTAAAAACTATATATTAACACATTTTTGTATTACGTAATGCAGTTTGTGCTGTATTATGCGTATTTGAATTCTTTACGTGCTCAGATCCTGGAAAAAAAAATTCCTAAAATCCAAATAACAGGATAAAATTTTTTGTTTTATAGAATTTAAGCCCAAACCTTAATTTAAGCCCAACACTAATCAAGAGTTTTATAGCTTGACTGTCACCGTATTGCCTCATATTTTTTGGTGGTAAGTTAATTAGTTCACTTGAAGCCAAAACATTCTACTTATTAATCGAATCCTTAACCAACACATTTTGACAACAATATTACATAATTGTTATAAGTAATAAAATTATTGTTTTATAAATTGAATCATCACAACCTCAAATTTTGAACAATAATGAAAATTAAATCTCTATTATTTATTTTGCTTAGGGGTTGATTTTTGAAAAAAAAAAAAAAAATTTCGAATGTAAAAAATGTTGAAAACAGAGAGGTCTAAACTTTATATTGAAAAAAAAGTTGGACATTTTTTTTTAATACTTTAGAGTTAATTACAAAATTAGCTTTTATCTATTACGAAATTAATTAAAAAAACATAATTTGGAGGGAAAAATTATAAAAAAGCGCCTACAAATCCCCAAATTATAAATCTCCAAATACCAAATCGTGGAATCGGAATCGGAAAACCATTTTTTTTAAATCATATGTAATCAATGGAATTTTCAAGTTTTGTGTTGCAAAAAATATTTCTATTGGATACAAACAAGGAAATATATGCAAAATAAAACACACAAAACATTAGTTTTAGATACATGGAGTGTCAAAACTATAACAGTTTAAAAGTTCAGTAATTACTTATTTGAAAGACTTTTATTTCAAACTCATCTAAATTCGTGCTTCTATCTTGGTTAAAAACGAAGTTAAATAAAAAAAAAATTTTTAAATCCATATTTTTCATTCGACATCTATTTAACCAAAATTTTTTTGCATTCAACCAATCGACCCATACCCATTTCATTCTTTTTTTGTTTGGTTTTTATCTGTTCTTCACTTATAATTATTGCGACAAGTGTTGATCGTCACGGGTATAACATATTTTATATTAATATTCAGCATCATCAGAATCCAAGGACAATATAAGGATGATTTATTACATATTGGATAATATATTTTCACTTTTGTTTTAATTTTTGTTTTAACCTCACTTCGTTTATATTATTTATTTTTAGTTGTTGTAATTTTTTTATAAAAAAAAAACGCGGAATTTTTTGTGATCAAAATTTTTTTATTAAGTTTATAGGCACAATCATCCATCTATTTTTGTTTGGTTTTTCTTAAAAACTTTGTTTTATTACCACTGTAATATTCGTGGTATTTTGGCGATGCAATCATTTTTTAACTTTTCATTTATATTCACACTCAAAAAACAAACAAAATAAAATGAAATGGAGGAAAAAATAAAAAAAAAAAGCGATTTTTTTTTTAATAACTTTAAAAAAATTTCATAAATTTTATTTTTGAAGTTTATCATCATGAGTGGAGAATGAATTGAGTGAAGCAAAACAAGTTGACAAGAAGTAATAAATAATTAAGTTAAAATCAATTTTAATAAAATCTATCTTTTTAAGTAATTTTGAAAGATGAATGGATTTTTTTTTCTTTTAAATAAAATAACAGTTTTGTGTGGCTGCATTCATTTGCAGTTCCCATAATCATCTTTCAGTTGGTATTTTAAACTTTTTGAAAAAAAAAAAATTATGTTAACCCTTTACTAATATTTGCATGTATATAAGTAAATGAATAGTCAATATAATCTACTATAACTGATTAATTTGTATAGCTAAAGTTCGTCTAATGTGTCGATTATTATATTTTTGTTCTTTTTTTTTAGTGTAATAAATTTCTATTATATCAAATTATTGATTTTTAAATATTTGAATTTTTAAAAATCTGTCTCTACTCTTATTATCTACAACTTATATTTTTGTTAATTATTTTTTATCTTTTTATTTTATAAATAACTAAAAAATTATTTCATTAAAAAATTATAAATCCATTTTTTTATTTTGGTTCAATAACTATAATACTATATATGCACAATGATGCATGCATTCATATAACATGCATCACATATCTTAAACTAAACACACTACTTAAACACTTGAATTGCAATATTTTCATAAATGTGGTGTATACACGTGGTGTGTACACACAACCCCTCTTGTGAAAATTATCAAATAAAAAATAATAAATTAATTTTTCAAAAAAGTATAATATGCGTTATGCTGTTTTCTTCGGGTTCGGTATCGTAGTTTCAATAATGACAAAATTCAGGGTCAGTGCTTAATTTTTTAGTACTTATTTATTTATGTACTAACTAAAACGGCTTTTAATAAAAATTAATTTTAATATCCAAAAACCTATACTGTATTATAAAATACTATCTGATTAATTTTTAATTTTTATTTGAAAGGTGATTATGATGCGTAAAGTAATAAAGATAATATAGTTTAAATGATGCAAAGAAATTCAAGACAAAAATTAGTCCAATCACCCAAATTATTCAACCTAGATTATAAGCCTTAAAAACTATTTTATTCAGTTTGATCCCATCTACCTAATTATATAAAATAATGCCATTACGATCGAAGCACCTGTATATCTGGTAAACTACAAAAACATCGCAAATCATTTACCTATATATGGGATTTGAAATGAAAATATTTTTCAAATTGTCAATATTAGAAAGGTCAATATTACGAAAAAATAAAAGAAAATTATCATTTTAAAATTATGTAATATTAGTATATCTAGTGGTTTAACTAGAAATAATTAATAAATTTTTTGTAATTGATTAAAATGCATATACCTATTAATTTACATTTTAGTGATATAAAATAAATACAAGACAAAAAAGGATTAAAATTATTTGATTTGCAATTACATATATATAATTGAATTGAAACATTATAAAATATGTAATTCAAAAATTATATAATTGAATAAATTAATAATAATATTACTTAAAATGTTATACCTACACTTATTATTCATTTAAATAATTTAATTTTTGAACTTTTTTTTTAAATTACTTTTTTTAATTTATAATTTTATTCTAATAAAACTTTCCCGGTTTTACTTAAATCAAATAATGAAATTTTTCTTTTTTCTTTACAAAAATAAATGTGAATATTAAAAAAAAAATTTAATTCAATTTAATTTAATAAAAGGTTATAATGTCAGCGACCTAATCTATTATTTAAATAATATATCTGAATGCATGTAATTTATACAGGTATTCTTCATATGTACATATATATATAATATACGTATAATTCTAATTTTATATCAAGGATATAGATTTAAACATACATGCAAACAAGCATACCAACGTTTTGAAATTGGTCACTGAAAAACATTGCAACTATTATTTTATATTTCATTTTTTTCCACATTTTTAAGTTTGTACTTCCTTTTTAGGTTTTCACAATCTATAATCCGCAAATTTAATAATAAACTTGAATTCGATGAATCCTTTTTTTGGTTATATTATTATGTATAGTTATATTCGGATATAAAATTAAATTTTTGAATAGTGTTATAAAATTCAATCTCCATTTGTTTATAATATATATATAATTTATTCGTATATTATAACGAATACAGATGATATCAAAAATTTTTGTTTTTTTAAGAAATAAAAAAATTTTATATTTTTATCGAAAGATCAAAGAATATTGACTCAATCCTCATGCGTCATGTTCAAATCTAAATTTAATTTAATATATAATATAGAAAAACTTGCGTTAATTTATTGTATTTATCTTAAAAAACTAAAGTGTCTAATCTGTGAGTTTTTTTTTTTACAATTACCAAGACAATAATATAAACTTTTAAGCTGTTTATGCAGAAGAGTATTGGTATATACAAAATAAATTCTCTTTTCGGTAAAACAGCTCTTGAATATAAATAATAGCATATTTACATTTGATTTTAGCAATTATAAGATTAAATGTCCAAGCTGAACTTAAACTTACTATATTTATGTTAATCAAAAGACCACTATTTTATAACAGATTACAAATTTACACAATTTAGACATTCGATAGTTTGTATTTAGCAAATTCGTAAATTAAATACGCAGTTCAGTAAAATAATGAATATAATAAAGATTTAGTAAATAATTCTAAAGTATAAAATGAAAAATTTATTTATTTATTATTTATTTTAACAGTAGATCCTACAGATAAATTAATCTGTAGGCGAACTTTATAGGTCCTTTTCCATTTCGAAATGTGGGCCTTTTATAAATTATATTAATTATTTGATATATATATTTGTATATTATATATTTATATTATTTTTTTATTAGTTATATTAATATCTTTATTATTAAATTATATTTGAACCGATGTTGTTGTATTGAAAATTACATTTTCAATAATTTTCACCATTTGAAAATTTGTTCGGTTTTCACGGTGTTTGAATCCGTGCTCCTTCGGTCGTTACATTAATACACTCGAGTGCTTTACCACTCGGCTACCGAAGCCACTATGAAAAATGAAAATGTGAAAATAATATTGAGATCAGTTGCCTTCTATATTCAAAGTTTTATCATATAATTTATACATGTATTCTGAAATTAAATATTGTCATGTCAGTTGATCCTAGAACTGATTGGATCAACTCAATTTTTCTATGCTTTTTTTTTTTGGTTATTTTTTGGTTTTTTTTTTAATTTTTAATGTAGCGTGTTACATGCAAAAATGCAATTCACTGACAATTGAAATGATATTAAAGGAAATCAGTAAATTAAATAATATAAGAGAAAATGATGGGACAACAAAATGGATAATAGTATAATGATATCAATTTAAAATGAAGAAGAACATATATAGTTTAAATTTAAAACCATATTCAATAGAATTATAATAACAAAAGAAAAAAACTAAATCTAAAAACCTATTAAAATATGAAATAAAATTGATTATTTTAAATACATAATAAAAATCGAAATATAACTTATATTTGTTTAAGGATATTATAATTAAAAAAATTTCATAATATAAGAACATGCATTACTAATTAATAATTATAAATATTAAAGTACATGTTAATTTTAAATGCTATTAATATTAGGCTGTATATTATATTTATATTACTCATATTATATATATTTATTGCATTTACATTTAATTTATTTTAATAAATAGTAATATAAATATTTAATACATACTTTTGTATTATATTTTCCTAAAAAAAAAATTTCATTTCTTTTCTTTGAAAAAAAAAAAACAAAAATATCAAAACAAAAACAAAAATAAAACAAAAACCAAATGCAGGGTCCATATTACAATAATACAAATCAATCAAATCATTTACAGCAACAGCCCCAAACCCGTTACCTATCCCCACAACCTCCATCAAAACAACAATATCAACAACCTCCTCAACAATCCCAACCAAAATATCCACCCCAACAACAATCCCAACCACAACAACACCAACCCCAATTCCAACCTCAATATCAACCGGAACAACCATCCCATCCTAATTATCCGGGACATCAATATTTGCCAAAACAACAATCTCAAGTTGCTGTGCCACCACAACAACCATCACAGCAACATCCTCAATCCCAATACCAACCAACTCAAAATTCATATCCTTCTTATAATCCTCAACCAACTCATCAGCCTGATCCAAAAATGAATCAATCAGCACCAACAGTTGCTTTTGCTGGAGGTATTCCAGTTAAATATATTCCTGGTATATCACCACCAGAACAATATCAACCACTATCCCCAGTTAATCAACTGCCTCAACCATTTTACCAAGCTCAAACACAACCACAACCTCAACAACAACAACCAATACCCAGATATCAACCACAAGAGCAAGGTTCAACACCTTACCAACAACAACCTCAATCCCAACCACAATCACAATATCAAAATCCGCAACAACAAGCACCAAATGCACTTGGTGGTTGGTCCCATGTATCAGCTCCAAAATATCAACCACAACAACAGCAACAACAACGTCCTACGTTTCTTCCTAGCCAACAACAACACAACCAACAACAAGAACAACCAAATTATTCATCGGCTCCTGTTTCCAATTTTGGACAGAGTCAGGTATCCAAGCTATGGCTAAATCAGCTGAATTTGATTTGAAAAAGCTGCAAACTTTGAAAAAAAAAAATATAATATAAAAATAAGCTATAGTTTAGAACGTTGAAACTTTGGAGCCATTTTATTTATACGCTTGATGTAGAGAAGCTTTTGTATCCTTTTTCATTTTTTTTTTTTTTTTGTTTAATAAAAAATAATTTTCTTTTCAAGCTTTGTACAGAACTAACCTAAAGTTAAAATGTACAGTATAAATATTCATTCTTTATTTTTCCAGTGAATATAACTAAATTTCATTTCAAATTTATCATTTATATATCTAAGTAATTATTAGTTCGTAAATTACAAATGTAGAACTAACAAAATGTAGGTAATATTATTAATGTAACAGTTTTGAATAATAAAAAATATCTAATTTTGCATAATTTTGGATATGGTATTAGAATAATATAATCGATGATAACATTGATTCAAATTCTTAAATGTTATTGTCTTCAGTTGTTTTTGTTATTTTTTTTTTCTTATAACTAAAGGCTATTTTCAAAAGGCTTTTAATCTTTAAGAGACTTAAAATTATATTTTCATTTATATACAAAGAGTCTAAGAGCTTGCAAAATATCAGAATATATAAAAGACCAAAAATTAATACACACACACACTCCATCTTATAAAATAAGATAATGTTATTGTATACCATTTCCAAGATAAATGTAATTACATTAGAATGCATTATAAATTGAGTTTTGAAAATTGAAATATAAAAATGAAATGTAGTTAAATAACTGTAGGTTTCAGTTTTTGAAATTATTCTTAGAAAAACTATACGCTTTTATTGATGCATTATTCAAAATTATATTTATTATGTATTTATCAATAATTTTCTAATTATTTTTGTTTATTGTTATTTCAACATGTTTACATAATGATTTGATTTCATTTGAAATTTTGTTACTTATCAATTAACAAAAAATGTTCTCTGTTCATCAATATATTATCAATGGAAACTATTCTTCACTATTACATACACATTACCAACTTGCATCAATGCTGTAATCTAATAAACACTATTTCTATACTAAATAAACACATACATACAACATGGACATCATTATTATTTTAAAATAATAACATTAAATTACAAAAACAAAAAAAACATTCAAAAATAAGACATATCCATCAATGCCTAACGCTAACGAACAAGCTATGTCTGGCTATGGTCATGATCAACAGCAACCAAATTATCATCAACAGCCATTAGGACATCATCATCAACCTGGACAAGAAAATTATCAAAATCATTTGCCAGGACAACAATTTTCCCCACAACAACAACATCATACTCAACCATCTCATTATCCAAATCAAAATCAATATCCTCATCCACAGCATCATCAGTTACAAAATCAACAACCTGAATATAATTCACAATCTTATATTCCTCAACAACAATACAATTCGCAGGGTGGTCACTTTGGTGATAGTCAACATCCACACCAACAACAACAACAACAACAACAACAACCACCACAACCACCACATTCTGGAATTGTAACATTACGTAAAGATCCACCATATACCCAAAAATCAGCTCCAACTGTTGTATCTCAGCCTGCAGCCAAAAGTTTGCGAGGTATGTACAAATTTATGAATAATAAATAAATTATAAAATTAAATAAAGAATTTATTAAAGGCGGCTCCGTCATGCGTGGTGATCTTAAATGGCCACCTCAAGATTGTAGAGAACGTATGGCAGCTGAAGAAGAACTTGAAAGATCATTAGCTTTGGGACCAGCAAATCGTCCTACTAAATTATCAAAAGTATGTATATTCAATTACTTTTAATGTTAATACACCTAGTCCCATAACCTGATAAATGATAAAAGTAATATAATTCTTTCGTGATCGATTTCATCACAATTTAACAAATAAGTAAATATTTTTAATTACATTATTTATTAACACCGCATGTAATGTAAGTTATTGCATAAATTTGGGAGGAATGTACATTATATGATTGATTGATAATGTATAACAAAGTAATTAACCTACTCTTTAGGTCTTTAGTTAAAGACCGTTAAAGACACACAAAAGTAGTTTAATTGTATAATGAGAGGCCGTTAATATAATACATTTATATATAATTACTTAATTAGTTTATTTTGCACACTGTTAAAGGTGCAATAAACACAATTTTTTCATATTAAACAAATTTTTGTATATATTTAACAAAACTTAATATATATATGTGAATTCTATAAATAAATAAAAATAAAATTGTTTATATAATATAATTATACCAACGCTTTAAATTTATCAAATGGAAAGTCAAAACTTTACATATACAGTATACACCCAAACTTCTGTTGAATGAAATTTAAATATACTTTTTTTGCAGTCAAATTGAACATTTTGTCAAACAAATTAAGCAATTTCTTTTTCAAATTAAACAATTTTTTTTATTCAAATTCAACATTTTTTCTAATAATTTTAAAATAATAAGTATTTCACATAATTCACTAATACTAGTATCAGGATGTAACAAAACTCTGAAAACATTATAATTTTTAAAAGATTTTTCTTAAAAGAACTACATTTTGCAATCCAAAAAAACTGTTTAATAAAAAATGTTGAATTTGGATAAAAAATATTGTTTAATTTGTTAGATGAAATGTTGAATTTGACTGCAAAAAAGTATATATTAATATTATAGAAATATAGAAGAAATATCTAAAAATTTAATATTTTGCCAACTCTTTATAAGTTTACATATTTTTTATTAAATTTTTAATTTATATAATCCATTTTTTTGTTTTATTATTATTATTTTTTAGGATTATTCTGGGTTCTTTGCTAAACATGCATTATCGCATTATTATCCAGGATATAAAATACCACCAGGAACTCAACATATGTATGCAGAATTTTAAATACATATTTAAATTTAAAAAAAAATTATGTAATTTTTTTATAAAAATCATCTAATACGGAAAAATATTTCAATAGAAATTTATGTTAAAAACAAAAACCAATTAACTAGATTATAAATTTATTTGAAAAGAAATTAAAATTATTTGAGATTTATAAAATTTTACTTTATTATTTAAAAACTTGTTTATTTTGAATTACTTATACCATATATTTTATTAACGAATGCTTATTTATTATTTACTTTAAAAATAATATTTTTCTTAAAACAAAAATATTATAATTATTTTCAAATAACGATTTAAAAAAAAAATAAATAAATAAAAAACGCTTGAATTCTTATTAATGCTTTATAATAAATGGTTTGAAACGGGTTTGTTTTCAATTTACTTTTACTTATTTTTATCTATTTTTTATTCTTTTTTGTTTATATATAATTAATTATATTTTTAGATCTGTTTTGTGGCATATTTATCAATATTATATAATTTATATATTATTTATGTTGTATATTAACCAAAATGAATACGTATAATAGTTTTAAATATGAACTTTAAATGTTTACCCAAAAAGCGCGCTACATAATTACCACAAATTATATAATTAAATTGTATATCAAATCAAAAATTTATTTTTGTATTTAACAATATATAATTTAATTATAAATTATAAATAAAAAAATGTTAATAACACAAGAAATGTTTTCAATGAAGATCATATCTTACATTGGCAATAACATTTCTTTTTTTTTCATTTTTATTTTTATTTTTAAATACTATAAAATGGTAAATAAATTAAAGTAGTAATTTTGGGTTTTATTGTTAAATTAAAAAAAAAAAAAAACAAGTTATAGAAATAATTTATTGCTTTAATAAGAATTTTTAATTATACATATATATAAAACGAATATTTATAAACGCGAATAAAATATTTTTTTTTTTTCAAATTAAATAAGCTTTATTGTGAAATATATAATTATATATGCATATATATAAATATAAAAGTTATAATAATGGTTGTTTTTTTTTTGTAGCTTATATAAACGAATTTTAATGTACATGTTTTTTAAACTTATTTGTACATGTTTTTTAAAAATACACTTATTTATTAACTAAATTTCTAATTAATAATTATATAATAATATTTTCTAAACGAGAGGACAAAAGTATATAATAGAGTATGTATATGAGAAAATTAAATTATTAAATATAATAACATGTAATAATAAATTTTATAGGTTTAATAATTATAAAAACTTGAAATTAAATTAATTTTACTAAAAAAAAATAATCAAATATGAATAATACTAAAGAACAATTGACATTATTTTATATTAATACATTTTTCATGAATTAATGTAATCTTCTTTTTTTAAAATTAACGTTTAACAGCAATTTGGATGGTAATTTGTATATGTTTTTTATATTTAATTTGTAATTCAATTATTTACCATTACTTTCATGACCACCACCATAATGAATTTGAAAAGAAATAATTTTGAATTTACCATCTCAAAAAATAATAATCGATTTTAAATCACATATCATATTATTTCAAAATATATGTTTTCTTCGGAGGTTTAATTCGAACATTAACAAATGTATAAATCAAATATTTTTGATTTTTAATTAAAATTTATGATTCTTTTTTTAAATACTTTTTTAATGTAATTTTATATAAATTACATTATTTTTTATAAATAATTGAGGATGCTGTAGTATTTTAAAAAAAGTATTATAAATTTTAATACAAAATCAAAAAATAAATGAATTAACTTTCCCAACATGATTTTATTCTTTGTTTTATTATAAAGAAGATTGCATTATTGAAAAACAATAATTATTTTATGGCAAATTAAAATTAAACCAGATATAAACAAAAAAAAAAACATAATTATATCATTAACAAAATGAAATAATTATTCACAGAATTGGAAACAAAAATAAAACAAACAAAAACAACAAAAATAAAATAATAAATATATTATTTAAATAAATAAATTTAATATTACTATATTAAATATCTTGAAGAATGAAGATTAATTCAAGGATGTACATGTAAATAAAAATAAATTTAAACATTGTAATTATTATCGAAAATAAAAAAAAAATATAACATCGAATTGAAATGACAATGAGTTTTTCATTTTCAGATAATTTTAAAATTATAGGTTTCTTAATGTTTTAAACACAAACGAATACACTTATTTAACGGTCTTGTTTATTTATATATATTATGGTAAAGATAAGTAGAGTGTATATGGAACTTTACCAAAATTTTAAACCCTAAATGCCTAAAATCCGGCCTAAAATCCTTTGTCGAAATGTCAATCTTCTCGCATAGTTTAAAAATCAAAATCTCAAAAAAAAAAGGTTTGTTAAATTTTTGTACGATAAAATTCAAAAGTTGATTTAGGAAGACCTACCTTATCGAATTCACTTATCCAAAGTTATCTAGATAATATAACTTATGGCAACAGTGTTTAATAAAAAAATATTTCATAAATTTGATCACTTTTAAAAAAACAATAAATTTTCATGTGTTCATCTTTTAAGGTCTATCTTTGTCTGTTTGAGAAAAGTGAAAGAGTAGAAATATTCTAAATTGTTAAGAGGACATTTTATACTAATGAATATTATTTGTTAATTAAATTTTTATGCCAACATAATTTTGTTAACAGTTCTTTTTTGATAGTCGTGATTTTTGATAAAATGGTCATTGGATTGCCGCGAAATAATCTTTTTTTTGTATAAAATTAATAAATTAAATTTCTAAATTTCAAAAAATGCTCATGCCAAAATGCTTACTCAAGAAAGGTTTCAACCCTTCTAAGTTTCAATATTGCGCAGATATACGTACCATGGCAGGGATAATAACAGGGCACTGCCTAGTAAAGAAGCATCTTTATAAAATGGGCCTAACTGAAAATAACTTGTGCAGAATATGTGAAATAGAGGAAGAATCTATTGAACATCTGCTTTGTGAATGCGAAGGGCTTACCTGGCAATATTCGCCACACAATGAGAGCTATCCAGCCTACCATTAAAGAATATCCTGAGTGTGATCACTAAATCAGGTATACTTAAGGATTCAAATGATTACAAGCATTCATAAATGATTACGGGTAATCACAATAAGTCTATTTGTTTGCTGCGGTGACATAGAACCCAGATTCGCTCGCGAAAGTACCTAATCTAATTTAATCTAATTTATCGTTTATGTTTCTTTGATCCTATTGTCAGTAACTTTTAAAACAATGAAATAATTATATCTCTTCGTACATTAAGTACGGTACTGAGACTGACATTTATTACATAAAGTAGAAGAAGTAATATATGTATTTAAGATACGAGTAGTATAGATACCCTTGTATGGATGTAGTATGTACTTATTTATTTATTAATTCTCTGGTAAGTGGTAATATCAATCAAATGTGGAAAACTATAACTATTGTTTGTGAGGAACTATGTAAATGTGGGTAGACCCTTCTTAAATTATGGGTAGTTCGTTCCACCACGAGTTATCATTTCCAAATTTTACTCTCAACACATTTTATAAAATTTCATTATTTGTACAAATATGAAATTACATCAATAATGAAATGAAAATGATATTAAACATTATGATGGATGTTAAGCAAAACTCGAAATTGACACCTTCTGAGCTCTGATTAGTAATCTGTTGACATAACAACTACGCCATGTAGGTCAGCTTTACCCTATATTCCGATAGAAGTTAAAGGATCAAAAGTAAAGTAAGTGAGTAAATATTTGTAAAAGATTTAAGAACACGAGTAAATTTAAAAATAAATATTATAAATACTTATAAGTTATAAATAATATGAATACATAATACATATAAATAAATCTGTTTTCAATGACCCACTTCATAATGTTTATTAATACTTACCACAGCAATTTTGTTCAGCAAAACATTTTAAAAATATAAAACTATTCCAATACACATTTTACACTATAATCGCATATATGTACGTCTATCTGATTTCGGAGGGCCCGAGCCCGTTTTTATTACTTGTTGATATGATATTGTTGTTGTTTTTACACCAGAAGTGCAATTTGAAAAAAATGATGTATTTTTACAAATATCTTAACCAGTTCACAACCGATTTTCATTATTCTGTTAAATAACATTTAAAATGAGACGTAGCGAAAATATTTTTTCAAACTTTTTTAATTTTCCATTAGAAATTTCAATTTATTCAAATTTCACCTCATTTACACACATACATTTTAACAAAGAAAAATTTGAATTTATGAAATTGCCGCAACTCACCAAAGTACAGAGTTTTCTTCTATTCTTCGCATTAAACTTAAATTTAATTTTTTTGCTTTCTGTTGTCTAAGATAAACCAATGACTATACAACATGTTGTATAGTCATTGGATAACAATAAAAAAAAATAATAGGTACCAGGGTTTAATGTTTAATTGAAAAGATTAACAATAATTCATGAAACCAATTTTCGTAATCCATATTAGATATATCAAATTGCCGCAACTCACAAAGATCTCACTTAGAAAGCAGTTTACTAATATACCGAATTTCTATAAGTAAACTAAAACGAATTAAATAAAAATAAATTTGATGTTGAAGATTCTTTTTTTTTTTGTATTTTTTATAAATTTTGTTTTCTGTTGGTTATTTCTTTTCGTTATAAATATGAATCTTTTAAGCATCTGCCGTTTATGCTATCACGAAGTACATATTTTAAATCCCTGCCTTGTGCAATACCTCATGCTCGTAATAATGAATTAAAAGTAAGTACATATTTCAATTTCTACATAGATAAGGTGTCAAACGAATAATTTCTAATAAAATAATAAATACAAATATATTAAAAATAAAACTCATTTTGAAGAAGTTACAACAGACATCACACAAGCTCTCTGCGTCAGCGAATATTCATAGTGGGCTAAAAAAAAACTTTGAATAATGTCTCAAAATTCAAATTTCTATCTACTACTAATATATTTATTCTAAAAATAAACCATTATTTTCAAATATTTTATAAAATTGCATACCTATGTATAAAACAAAATAAAATATTGAAAGCAATGACTTCTTATCCACTCTATTAAATTATAATATGTATGTATGTATACATATACATCATATACATATTTTTCTTAATAAAAAAAATTTGAAAAAATTAAAAAATACATTTTCAAAATAAATTTATTTCTAATTTATATTTTTAATTGTTTTTTTTTTCTTTTTTTTTTTGAATATTTGCTTCAATAATCCTAAATTTCACAAAATATATGTAATAAAAAAAAAAAATTAATTTGGAAATTACTGAACATAGGTTCCAGACCTAATTATTTAAAATTTAAAATTAATTATGAATGCTAAACTATTAGATTTAAATATGTACTAATGTATATATCTCATTTATTAAATTTTATAAAATCAATAAGCATTTTTCAATTACAATTTTAATGACAATTATTATTATTAATTAAATTATTAATTTCATTTTATATTAAAATATACTTATCAATATTACAATTAATTAAAAATTTTATGTAACAATGAGAAAAAAACACTTGTTTTTATTTTATTATCGTCGTGTATAATAAATAACATCATATGTGGCACACTAGTGTCTACTATTTTAAAGGAAAATTAATGGACTTATATTTTGATTTTGTTTTTATTTTTAAAATAAAAAATTGATATTAATTTAATATTAATTATTAAATTTAATTTATTGAATTCCATTTTATAGAAAATATTTCTGCTTTTATTTTATTTAAAATAAAAAATCACTAAACTTTTTTTCTTTGAATTTAAAAATTACATAAAATGATTGAAAAAGTTTTGTAAATTGCGTCAAATAAATTTGTATCAATAAGTTGAAGTTAATTTTATTGTATAATGTTTGTTTATATTACATATTATCTTATTATTATTAAGTCTTGTAAAATACAAATAAATAAAAATATTAAACCAGTTTTTTTTTTCTTACTTAGCATTTTGATTTCTTCTAGTATAACTAATAATTAAAATTTAAGCAACATTATTTGATCATATCATTTAATTAAATGTATGTATATTTATAATTGTTATACATTATATTAAATTCTAATTATCTGAACATGGCGAGGTATTTTGAGCATCTTCTTTAACATCTTCTATGTCCATTTTTTTACTACCACTGCTCTTACCAGAACCAGAAGGTTTATCAGTTTTTGAATTATTACCACGTTTCTTCGTATCATCTTCGTCATCATCATCTTCTTCTTCTATTAATTTTCTCGCTAATTTTACAGCTGCAAATTCATTGTAATGAGCTTTGCGTCGTTTTTCAAATTCTACTCGACGTCCTAAAAAATTTAAAAAATTAAAATAATATATCTATATTATATGATTACATATTTATATGTGTTGATGTATATGTACATAAGTTTTTAAATTAAACAAATTGTGTAAATTAGCACTAAAAATTAATTAACATCTAAAATGGATATAATATCAATGTTAAATAATTAAATATCAAGCACATACATACATATATACATATCTACAATAAACATAAAAAAATTTATTATTAAATCAAAAAAATTCAAATATCAATTAAGTTATTAATCCAAAATCATTCAAAATTCTAGAAAGGAAATAGACATTACCAAATTTTTTATTACGAAAATTTTATTATTTTTCAAAACAAAATATGATTTTTTTTTTTGTTTTAACTTTAACACCATATAATCCTCTTTTTAACAAAAAAATAACAAAAACTAATCTAGAAAAGTTAATTTGTATATCCACTTAATATGAATTATAATATCTATTTATAAACAATCAGTTTAGTCTTGTCTTATTTTTTTGTGTTACTCTTGTCTTTATTAAGTTTTCTACTTGATTCCCAGACTTAATTAAAAATATATAAATAAAAGTAATGACCAAAAAATCAATACAATATTGAAATTTTACTACAAAAAAAGAAACAAAAATAACATGCATACATTGTTTATACACTTGTTAAATATATTCTAATTTTAATCTGTGAATTGGCTTATTGTAACAAAAATAGTTTTTAATTAAAAATAATTAAATTTAGATTATGCGTAAACGATATGTGAATAGAGATTTTTTTTTAAAATTAATTCGTATACCTTTTTCTTCGTCGGTTTCATCTAGATCTTCATCGGAAGAATCTTCAGCTTCGAAAGAAGACGTTCTTGTATTTGCTGCCACAGCTAGCCTAAAATATTAATAATAAACAAATAAATAATACTTGACGTTGAAAATTTGTATAAACATTTACTTTTTGGCTAGAAGCTCTGCATCTAATTGATCATTACTGGCTTCATCTGGATCAACATAATTATACGGAGTTTTTGGCTCTTCTATTTTCATATGACCATAATCTTTATCTGGTGGATGATATGTTTGTAATACATTGATTTCATCAAATTTTGCACTTTTTCTATGGCTACAAATTGATTTTACTTAAAAATTTATTTATTCAAATTTATAATTTAATTTTACCTAGCTCCACTATGTTTATCAAAACTACTAGATGTTTTTAAAATACCTTTACAAGGTTTCTTAGCATCAGGAGAACCCTGCATTTCTATACTTCTTTTTGAGTTCGAAATTTTTATACCTTTTCTCAATAATCAACAAGATAAAAAAATATCTAATGGCATACGATTGTTAAAAATCTTAATTATATAGATTCTTCACTGACAGATGTAACACAGGTATGACTTCATTGATTACGAAAATCTGAGATAATTTTTTTACTTTTGACAAAAATCATGAAAATTATAGCTCTATATAATAAAAATTTCTAAATTTTATTTAAGTTCACGAAGCTGATGGAATAAAATAAGAACTGCAAACTGTCAAATTAAAATTTATGTCTCAAATTTATTTAACCTTGTCGTTGGCCAAGTTTTAATAAAAAAACATTAGTATATGTACTTATAAAAAAAATTAACATTACATATAATTTTTATCTTAAAAATTTGTAAGGAACTTTATTATATAACAATAATAAACATTTACTTTATTTTTATTCTAAATGTTCTTCTTTTTTTCAATTTATAATTTAATTTTAATGCAATTTTATAGAAAATCCCAACTCCCAAAGTAATCAAACCCAATACCCAAAAGTAATCAAAGCTATTTATTTTTTGGTTTAGGTTAATTTTTCACTCCTATTTTCACTCAACATAAAACTCGACCGCATAAATCAGCTGGCGTTTATGACAGCATTGTCAAATGTTATTATAATCACGATCCACAGTCAGTCATACACATATAAAATTTTAATAAAGAAAAATTTAAAAAGTTGCATTTTTTTGTAAAAAAGTTTGTTTTTTTGTTTTTAACTTTTAATAAAACAATTTACAAACTAATCTGAAAACGTTAATAATTTTTAAAATAATTAGAAAAAAATTGTTAATTGCTTAATATAATAAATTTAAGAAAAATAAAATGTTGAATGGTAAGTTATTTTTTAATTGCATATACAATTCGCGCATGTAAATCAAATAGATTTGCGAGTATTGTATATAATGTACATTTAAATTTTTCATCAATCATTTTTGTAATTATTTAGTTTTACATAATAAATTTTATAAATTGTAATTAATTTGTAATTAATTCTAGTAATAAATATTAGTTATTTATATAGTCATATTGTATTCTATTTTTAACAACATTTTTAATATTAACTAATTATTTAGCCTAACATAAAAAAATACATTATTCTGATACGTATTAAAAAATTTATAAATGTACATACATACCTACATCCTCAGATTCTTTAAATAAAATCAATAGAAAATATTGCAAATTCTTATCAAAAAAATTATTTTAAGTACATAATTAGGTGTTTTAAATTTTCATTTAATTTGTTTACATATGTTTTAATATTAAATAAAAAATTAGAAGAATTTTAAAGCATTCAATAATATCTAAAATTTGGTCAAAACATAAATACGTTTACAGATTTTCCACCTTGTTGAATAAATGCATAAATGTGTATATGTACATAATGTATTATTTTTATTTGAAACTAATTTGATATTCATTTATTTAATTGTAAATTGAATTGTTCCGATTATTCATTATCCAAAAAAAAATTAAAATATATTCATACATCGTTAAGTTGTTTTGAAAAGATTAAACGAATATGTACATATATATAAGTATGTATGTATGTAATTAAATAAAACATTTTTGTTTATATTATTTATTTCATAGAAGAATTTCCAATTTTCAATAATAAAGCTGAAATAAACGAATTAACTAAATTTACTCTGATCATTCTATAAAAATTTGTCACGCTTGAATTAAGTGAAAAATTAATTATCAGAATGATTAATTAAGGTGTAATTGTATGAATTTTTATTATTATTTTAAAATGTCGCTAATTGTTACAGAGTAATTTTCCAAAATTAGTCTCAACTGAATTTTAATTAATATTTAACATTTAGTGCGTTCGCCACTTTATGTAAATAATTAATGTTTAGAAATAAATTTTTAAATTTGATATTGTATTTCATATGTTATTTATTTTCATATTAATGAATGAATTTTTATTATTATCATTTTATTGAAAATTTGATAATATCATTTGCTTTTAATTTATAATGTATCTTAGAAACAAAATCTCTAATTCATTCATATATGTAATTATAAAATAATTTCCTTTTCTTTTCAAATTTATAATTCCTTGAAATAATTATGATTATCATTACATTGCAAATGGCCAGTCATCAAACAACAGAAGGGAAATATTTTTTAATAATATATCTTCAATAAAAAAAAAAATCAAATTTGAATCATAAACATAAATAAGACTCGGATATTATATCATCACAATAAAAAAAATTTAAGCTTAAAAATTTTATAAAAAATAATTTTAACATTTCATCAAATTCATCAATATAATTAATCTTCATGGCTTGGTTAGGGTTTGGAGCTTTAGCTTCTGGGTTAGGTATACATATTTATAAATAAATATTTGTTTACTTAATTTTGAAAATTAATCTATAATCAAAAAAATATTTAATTTTAAGTTTTGCAAAGATTACTTGGGGGTGATGCTGCACCCAATAAAGTTCAGGAAATCAAAAGTGATGACCTAGGCATTTTACAAGTTATACTTAGAGATGAAGGATTGATACTAGTAGCTCCTCCGCTAAATTTACCAAATGATAAGAAACCAATTTATAACATTATACTTCAAAGAGAATGTACTGATTCTACATCAACATCATTTAGGTAAATTGTTTATTTTTTCTTATTTACATTTAATAACTTAATATTTTCAGTTTATATCGTGCAAGTAGTCAATCAGAAGCTGAGGATAAATTTAATGCTTTTATGCATAGATTGCCAAATTTTGTAAAAATTGTAAAAGAAGTAAGTATTTCAATAAAACATTCATTACTTATGATTAATCAATTTGATAATTTTTTATATATTTTTTTTAAACAATAAAATTACAATAAACTATCCTTCTTTATATTCAGTTTAATACTGTTACTGGTTTACAAAAAGTTTGTGATGTCTTGGCTGAGAATCCATCATGGTCTCTTACCCATTTAATAGCATATTTTAATCTGGTGGAGTATATATCTCAACCAAAAGTTTTAGAATTTATTGATTACCCAGATCATGAAAATTTACTTTCACCTTTACAGGTAAATATTTTTGCTTCATCCTAATTTATATTTGTTTAAGTTTATACGAGTATGTTTTGAATTTTAGCTAGCTGTAAAATGTGGTAATATCGAAACTGTTAAGATGTTATTACCGCTTTCAAACGTAGAGCATTTAGATAAAAATAGTAGTTCGGTATATCATTATGCTGCAAATACAACAAAAGAAATTATAAATGTAAAATTTTTAAATTACATTTTTTTTTTTAAATTTAAATTGAATAATACAAAATTTTTAGACTCTCACAGCTAAAAGTACGAAAAATTTAAATCATTTTAATTCTGACGGTTTCACACCACTGCACTTAGCTTGTTTATATGACAAGCCTGATTGCGTTAAAGCTTTATTGATGGCGGGTGCTGATTCAAATCTTGTAGCTCAGAATGTTGGAAAACAGTATAAATCGACAACCCCAAGTTCTGTAGCAGATTTTCTAAAAAGTAATGCAAATAAATTATATACACAAGATATGAAATACGGAGGTACTCCACTGCATTGGTGTTCATCACGTGAAACTTTACAAGCTTTAATAGAACGTGGATGTGATGTAAACGCATTAAATTTTGATGGACGAACCGCTTTACATATAATGATTGCTCGAAATAGATTTGAATGTGTAGTAACATTATTAGCTCATGATGCTGAAATCGATATTGTTGACAAGGATGGAAATAGTTCGTTACATATTGCCGTTGAAAAAAAGTTTGTACCAATAGTACAAGCTTTAGTTGTCTTTGGATGTGATATCAATATGAAAAATAAAGAAGGTAGTTAATACCAGCTTTTTAAAAGAATTTGAAAAACGTTTAAACGAATACATTTTCAGGAAAAACTGCCAGACATATGGTTGGAAAAGATGCTAATGGAAGTAAAGATGATGAAATATTATATATTCTACACTCAGTTGGAGCTAAGCGCTGTCCAAAAGAAAGTAAAACTTGTCCATCAGGATGCATTGCTAACGGAACATATAATGGTATTCCACCGACAGCACCAGAATCTGTCGAACAAAGAGAAGAAATTCAACAAATGCTAGCAACTACTTTCAGAGGTCAATCAAGTAGTATTAATAGAAATGGAACTACTTCCAGTGAGTTTGCTCCTATGTGAGTTAAAATAATAATTTTGTCAGAAATTATTTAAAATTATTTTCTTAATATATGTTTAATTCTAGAACCAATATTGTTGATACAACTCTCGAAGAACGCGGACATAGTGTTATGGATGCAATATTAGGAATGTTTTCCAATAAAATTGTTAAAGCTGAGGCAGCTCCGTTAACTTCACAAGAAGGTTAATTTATATAAATATTAAAATTAAAATGTTTGATTTCGTTGTTTTAGGTTCACCAACGTCTCCGGTTAGTCAAGGTAGCGTAGATAGCAACAGTAGCTCGAAAATTCAAAATATGCAAATAGATGACAACTCTAATATACGTGGCGGTCGTTTATTATGCTTAGATGGCGGTGGTATACGTGGTTTAGTGTTAGTTCAAATGTTACTTGAAATCGAACGATTATCACAAACTCCTATAATACATTTGTTTGATTGGATTGCTGGAACAAGTACAGGCGGAATTTTAGCTCTTGGCTTGGGATGTGGAAAAACGATGCGTCAATGTATGGGTATATACATGCGTATGAAAGAAAATTGTTTTGTTGGATCGAGACCCTATGCTAGTGAATTATTGGAAAATATTTTAAAAGATAATTTAGGCGAATTCACTGTTATGGCAGATATTAAACATCCAAAGTTGATGGTGTGTGGCGTAATGGCTGACAGAAAACCAGTCGATCTACATATATTTAGAAATTATATAAGTGCAAGTGATTTATTGGGAATTGTTACTCCTGATAGTAAGTAAAACAGAATGGCAAAGAGCTTCATATTTTCAAAATTAAAATTAAATTTTTGTTTCATTTCAAGCTAATCGACGAGTTCCACCACCTAAGCCTGATGAACAATTAATTTGGAGAGCGGGAAGAGCATCAGGAGCTGCACCTTCATATTTTAGGTAAAATATTTTGGATTTATTTATTTATATCCAATTAACCATGTATATATATATATATATATATTTAAATATTTTATTCTAATTCAAGAGCTTTTGGGCGATTTTTAGATGGCGGTTTAATAGCAAACAATCCAACCTTAGATGCTTTGACAGAAATTCATGAGTACAATATGGCATTAAAAAGTATTGGAAGGGAATCTGAATCAAAACCAGTAAAGAAATAAAATAAATTATTATTTATAATTTTCTGTATTTATTCTTTTTTCCAGGTGACAATTGTTTGTTCATTGGGTACTGGTTTAATTCCAGTCACCGAACTTAAAGAAATTGATGTTTTTAGACCAGAAAGCATTTGGGATACAGCAAAATTAGCTTATGGAATTTCGGCCATTGGTAGTGTTATATTAATATTTGATTTAAATATATTTCCATATTTAGCCTGTATATATTTTATTATGTAATAGGTAATTTACTTGTTGATCAAGCCACTGCTTCAGATGGTAGAGTTGTTGATAGAGCTAGAGCATGGTGTAGTATGATTGGTGTACCTTATTATAGGTAAATTAATAATTAACAAAGTTACAATACATTAAATAACTATTTGTACATTTATTATTCAGATTTAATCCTCAAATGTCCGAGGAAATTGCTATGGATGAAAAAAATGACCAAAAATTAATAAATATGCTATGGCAAACAAAAGCTTATATCCATTCTAATCGTATAAAAATAATGGAAATGATAAATTTATTAAAATAGCAATTAAGAAAAATTTAGAAAAATGTTTTTGAAGAAAAACCATTTTAATAAAATACTTTAGATAAATGTCGTATTTAAAATATAAAATAAATAAAATATATATATGAATTATTTACTAGCTAAAAAAAAAAAAAAAATTAAAAAAGTTTGTACGGGGTGATAAAACGGCACACGAAAGATTATTTTGAATTAATAACATATTTATACCAAGAAGATTGATTTGATAATTGTTGTACAAAAAAATCTAAATTCATTTTCATCATTTAATTCACTTATGTTTAATTTTAAAAATAGTATTTATTTAAATTCCAAAATTATTATATTCCAAACTAATTTTAGCTAAAGGGCTCTTTTACCAAATTTACAAAAATTCTTGAAAAACTTTGATTTGTTAAGAAAAATCTAATATATTATTTTAATTTATTTTTATTTTGTTATATTTTAGTGTTTAAATCAGTAAAATAAAATTAACAAATATAATACAGCATTATTTTTTCTTAATTTAATAGTTTTTTAAGCATGTTAAATAAAAATATTTTAAATTAATTTGCTTTTAGTTTTTAATTTATAATTTAATAATTCCTCATGATTAATAGTAAAAGTATCTCGATTTTGTTTCAAAGTAGTGTTAATTATAACTAAAAGTTATACATATTTTTAAAATTATAACGAACAATATTGGTTAAAAATAACATAGGCTGAATTTAAATTTTTCAAAAACTAAAAAATCATGACTAATATGTAAAATATAATAAATTAATTATTGTAAGCTTAGAATAAAATCCTTTTATGTAGAATTGCTGTGTATAAATGTAATTTATGTTATCATTATGAAATATTAATTTAAATCCTTAATATACACTGACATGGACAATTTATAGAATGAAAATATGTAATAAAAATCAAGTAACTTAAAACGAATAAAAATAGAACAACCAAGACAATATTTTTTGTTAGAATAATTTTATCATTACAAAAAAAACGTAAAAATTTATATAAATTTTATAAAATATATATATTATGAAATGACGATGTTTTGTTAAAAAGAATTTAACTACATTTAATATTATTCATAATTCTTCCGATAAAAACTTCTTAAATTTTTATAAAAAAATAGCAAAAGTCGAAGAATGCTAGATTTATTATAATATGGAAATCCACCTACCCAACATATCTAAAAAAGTTTTAATTTTCTAACCAATTTATGATTCCAATATTATCTAATCATATTTATGTTCTTAGTCGATTTGTAATTAATTTAAGTTATGGTTTGAATTCAAAATAAAATAAATTTAAAATTTTATAATTATTTAAAGAAAAAATTTAGAAAAATAAAAAAAAAACTTGTAGGTGTGTATAATTTGTGTTTACTTTAAATACATAAAATTGAAAATAAGAATAAATGCATTTTAATTTCAGTTTTTGGAAACTTAATTTGTTTTACACTTTTTTTTTTATTAATTTGAATGAGAAACTAAACAAGGTATAAATAATAATTTTATATTTTATTAATAGTTTTTGTAATTTTTTAAACTATCAAATTTATTTTATTAATCTTCAATAACACACATAATGTTAATACCACTCTTCCCCAAATTAACACCTTCTAAAAGGCATTCATGGTGATTTTTCATATAAATTAAGAACTGTATAATTACATAAAATAAATTGTTACGATCATGAGCACAATTATGAATTGTGTTATCGCTTATAAAATTGAATTTTGGTTTTAACTGATTTGTACATAAAATTGCACAACCAGATTTATTTTTAACTTCTGCTAATTGTTCCGCGGTCGACTTTTTATCTCCAATTACAACATAACGATTATAAAATGGACGACCACCTGGCTGAGGTAATGGCATTAATTGAGTATCTAAATAAGTGCAAAATAAATGGAATAAAATTGCCGAATCAGTCGGTAAATGCTCATCCCATTTAATTCCATGATATGATGATCCAGAATTCCAATGATAATTTTGAATACAACTTCCCTTTCCAAGATCTATATTTAAAAATTTATGTTAATTTAGAACCAAAAGATTTTTATGTTTTTCAATTTAATACCTCTTATTCTTTGTACCAAATATTCTTGATTTGTTGTCATATCTAAAAATGGAACAATAAGTGGTAGCATTGGAACATGAAGATTAACAAATTGTTGATTTTCAGCAGTTTTTTTTAAACGTTCTAAACCAACAGCACCAATTTTCATATCGGAAAGTCCATGGCATTTGAGTGCTTCATCAGTTTTTTCAATTTCGTAAACTAATCTTTGTAACATTGTGCTAGAAATCCACTGTATTAAATTATACAAAATTAGAAAATCAATAAATAAAATCAAAATATCGAACGTATACCATTCGTAAATTTGTCACGTATTTTGATAGTTTGGCCGATGAAATTTTTTTTATTATTTCAGAATGCCCATCTAAACTAACATCAAAGCCAATTTCATCTTGTTTTAAATGCGGACTTTGTGAAACCGTTGCTAAAATAAAATGTTCATATTTTAAATTTCAATTTTTGTATATTAAACATATTATTTATTACCAACAGAAGGACTTAGTTGATATATTGAACTTTTTAAAAGATTAGCAGATGCATTATAATAATTCCAGAAAGAATTCATTGACGTTGTATTATAGTGAGGATGTCCGATATGCGATTCAATTAATGTAGATTCTTGATTTGAGACTTCCCTACATAGTCATTTTAATTTTTATAATAAATTAATTAAATAAATAATATAATAATAATTTACTTTAAATATTGTTTTAATTCCTTTTCTTCACTAATTAGAGCTTCATCTTTCGTATATTTCATATATGACATAAAAGAATTATTACCAGTACTGATTCCACTAGCATTTAAAGATGAATTGTTTTGCATTGATGAATTCCACGAATTGTTTTGATTGGGACTTATACTTTGTCTGGGTGGTGTAGTGCGATTGTATGCCCACGGACTTGTTCGGCCAGCTAAAATATACTTTATTATTAATACATACCTACTTAAATAACAATGTTTATTTTACAATCATTAAAAGAGGAATGCCAGCTTAAAATTGTGACATTAGCTGGAGTATTGTGAGAAAAATGTTCAGTTTTCTTTGGAGGTGTTAAAACAAATGATTTATCATGTTCGTCAAATTTTAGAAGGGACTTTTGTTCAGTAGTTCCTTGAATAGTTTCTGTGCCAAATAAATAATAAATATACTTTGTAAAATAACAGATAACACTACAAGCCATAATTCCAGTTGCTATATACTCAATATAAAACCAATTTGAATGAGCATATGGACATTTATGGGAAATATCAAATAATAAAATAGCTAACACAACCATATCTAAAAATGTAAATGATATAATTAGTATGTATATTTAATTTATATACGTGTACATGTAAGTATATTCAAAATAAACAACTTACTAAGTGATCCCCATTTTAAACAATGTTTAGCACGTTTTGCCTTTAAATGCAAATTCAAACCTTTGTCAACAATCAAATTGGGGTTTATTGGAGAACTGAAAATCAATTCCATTAAGATTAAATATTATAGAAACTAGATATCAGAAAAATAAAAAAGTTTACCATATAGTTTGAATAGAACTCATGTCATAGAACTGATTTTTTACTTAGTATGATAATAAATATTATTTATTTTATATCTGTCTATTATATTATAAATTTTTATTCAAATCTTATAATTAAAATTTTCGTTTATTTTACAATTGTATATTGTATGTAATGTATAGTTGTAAGACAGTATCAAATCAATCAAAGTCAAGAGTACTTTATTAGGTTATGTCTTATTTTGTATTTTAGAATTTAGTGTCACTTTTCGGTTGTTTTGTTTACAACGGATTTTGGCGGTTACCGGCTTACCGATTGACTTTTACCGTTTACAAAAGTGTTGACATAAATCAAAAAATTATATGACAATAACAATTTGCGAAAGTGAGGTGAAATTTGTTTTTTATGGAAAAACTTTAATTATTTATTTATATATATTATGTGCCAGTAGAACTGAAATAATAAAAGTGGTAGACAGGAACATAATACAAAGAATGTTGAATTTTAAAAATCGGTCAAATGATTGATATGAAAATTTAGATTTTAATGGATTTTAACATAAGTATATAAAATATAGATTGGCAGCTTGGTTATGCTTTCTTTTTCTCTCTAATACATTATCATATTAATTATTAAATGTCAGATTCAGCCAAAAATGAACATATGTTTTTCAATATTTCAACTCAGCTGATTTGATTTTATAAATTTAACAGCCATTTCTTAATATTTTCATGGTTTTGTAGAATAGATTCTTTTCAATTTTTTCTTATTGAATTTAAAATTAGTTTTGCTTTTTAACATTTTTTACTACACAAATTTACTAACTATTAATTTTTTATAGTTTTTCTGTTTTAAATATATTATTTACGCTAATACGATAATTTGCAAATCATTTTATTTCATTTTATTAATTGCAATTTTAGAGCATTGGAAAACGTTTTCAAAGAAAAATAGAGGGGAAAACTTTAAATTTGATGGGAATGATAAATATTATATACATATATACCTACATATAATACAAGTGATTAGATATACATTGATTATTAAATAATAATAATAATACTTATAAATAATATAAATTTGTATACATATCTTCTAATTTGTTTTAATATTGTTTATGTAGACATAAAATTTCACGGGAATGTCTAAATAATAGAATCTATGTGAATTTAGTTTTATAAAATAATATATAATGTATACGATAAAGTAAAAGAATTTTTTCCCACTCTTGGTCCTTTTATTTAGTTTAACATCAAACTGTATTAGCCCATGTATCAATTTAAATAATTTTGTTTATATAATTCTTGTCAAGAACATAAATATACATATACGTGTATCAAAACATCTTTTTTTAACTTTACTTTTTGATTTGTTATTATTGTGAATTTTGTATGAATATACACATATACATGTTTTTAAAAGAAAATTTAAAAATAATTATTTTAGATGAATTGAGATTTTACGTTAAAAATAATCCAATTATTAAAATTTTTATAATTTTATATTTCTTTTACTCTAAAACTTTTCATATTACATTGGTGCGAAGTTTCCATTTTCAAGGGAATTATTTGCAGTAGAAACTAAATTATTTGAACTCAGATTTTTCAAAAACAGCTGACCAAAAGTTGCTGAAAATTTTTATTCTAACTGCCAATCTATATTTTATATATCTATGGACTTTAATAAAGTTTGGCGAATTGAGATTATTTATTAGAAATTTAAAAATTAACAAATTATTAATTTTATTTCATCATTATTCGCACAGTCAATTTCTTCATAAACCTTGAAAACTGTCTTTTTAATTAGATTAACCATTTAAAACAATAAAAAAAAAATAATATATATAATTTATTGAACCTCTCACGATTGGCTATTGATTACCTAGATTTATGTATGTGTAGTTAATACTATAAACAATTTACATCTGCTTAGTTTCATTACAGTTTAGTTTCGTACTCTACCATTTTAACGTGCCCAAAATTATAATTAAAATAGTTAATATATTTATTACACGTCATGAAGAAGAGTAATTTCAAAGAAAGACAAACCAAAACAAAATATAAAAACTTAAAATACAGAATATTTATGTAAAACAAACAAATATTAGCGATGCAAAAGCAATATGGAAATATGGTAAATAAAATTACGAAAATCTATTCAAAGTGTCAGTTAAAACCGTTTATAACGATATTTGCTGCAGGCATTGGAAAAAAATTGAAATTAAATTAAAATGACATAATAATTAGGGTATGTCCAGAATAAATAATTTACTTTATTTCTCAATTCATACAGTAGATAACATAATTGATAGGACATGATATATGTATAGAAAGAAACTAAAAAAGTTATTTTATATTTGGTGCAATGCACTCTACTAAAGGCCTTCTTACTTAGAGCGCAACTTTCAAAATGTATCTTATTTGTGTATAAACCTTATGGGAATATTTAAAATCGAAGGATCTTATTTGTTAGCACAGATATTTTTAAAATGAAATATATTTCAAAAAATATAAATTTTTATCTACTTTTACTGAAAATCCTATTAAAAACTAATTAAAATTACATTCAAAAATTTGATTTAAAAAAAAAAATCTACTCAACAATCCGACATAAATTTTAGCATCACAAGCTAAAGCATCAAACTGGAGAGTGGAGAGGATTCAAAACCATACTAATGAAAAAATTAGAAACTTTTTCTTTCGTTCATCTTTTTTCTCAATTTACATACTAAAAAAGCTTTAACCAAGGTTAAGTGTTGTTGTAATTTCATCAACAAAATAAATGAAAAAAAAAAAAATAAATGAAATTTGAGTGTATTGTGCAAACTAAAAAGAGACAGTTTTCGCTTAATTTCGTAAAAGATAGTGAGTAGGAAGGCTTAAAGTAGAGTGCATTGTCTGGTGTTTAACTTAACCGTTTAACGTGCTCTACAATTCCAATCTACATAATATACATATTACAATTATATGTATATATGTACATTTATTATATTGAAATCTAAGATTAAGTAATCCTATCTCAAATATAAGTTAAAAATATAGAGATGAATATTAATTGCGGGACTTAATTTTTAAGTAATAAAACCATAGCACCATAATTCGATTTATAAAAATCTTTTTAAAATTTTTAGGATATGTTCTTTAATTTATATAAATATAACACAAATTTTCTCAAAGATTTTTTTTTCTCATACAATAATTTTGTAAAAAATTCAAATGCAGTACATTAACTACATCTTAATCCAAATTTTTAAAATTTTACAAAATTCTTGATTAATTTAAAAACAAAAAACAAAAATTAAATTTAACTCTACTACAATACTTAAATTCTTAATGGGAAACTGTATGTAGTTTTCCAATTTTTTGAATTAAATTACTTTACAATTTTTTTCGTTATTTGTTTTTCTTTTTTCTTTCCTATTATCACAAATCTTAAGCAAACCAAAACCATTCATACATGTCCTTTATGTCTGTGGTTGAATTGGTTAAATATCAGATTCCTTCATTAAAATTAAAAATTCATGCTATTTTTTTGTTCATCGATTGAGAAATCCTATTTTACAATAAAAAAGTAAGTTTAAAATTGATGTAGACATTTTGGCTTTTTGATTATGTAAAAATTTTAGTTAATTTAAAAGTAAATAAAAATGTCTCATAAAAAAGAATAAAAGAATCCAAAATTAGTTTTTAAACATTATGTATTTTAGAAAATTTGAATATCTATAGTTTAGCGGCGAAAGCCGACTTTTTATGCAGTTCTCAATTTACACAAGAAAAATCGAATAAACTTATATTCATAAATTATGCATATACGTATACAGATTATTTAGCCACACGTTTTTCTTTACAGGGTGCACTGTGTTGGTCAAACAATATAAGAATGATAAATGACATCAAGTGCTTGTATGAATCCGCTTGTATGAAACTCACTGATTGAGTCGGTCGAAATTGAAAAAAAAAACCATCAACTTATTCGTACATTTAATTTATTATATAAATAAAATCTAACATTCTTCTTAAGCATATATCAGGTCGATGCATCACTAATATGCTAACTCCTACATGGTGTAGTGACTATGTTATCTAACTATACTAATCAGAAGGTCACGGACTCGAATCTCACCTAGGCATGGATGTTTAATTTTTTTATTCATTATTAATAAAATAATTATAATATTATAAGAGTATAATTTGGTTATTCATTGCAATGAAACTATACTATTTAAAAGTACCTAGGCATAGAATAGATAATATAGTAGTACACATTCAATTAATAAATTTACCATAAAATTGAAAGCCAAAATAAAAGTATTACTTCTTTTTCACTCTATGTAATAAATTTCACTATCATTCGTATAAAAATGCATTCTAATTCTACCTAAATTACTGACAATAGGGAAAAAAAACATTAAGAAGGTTACAGGTATATTTCTGTATATTTCAGATATTACTGATAAAACAGAAATATCGTTACATTAAAACACCCTGTAAATTAAATTGTAATAATTTATGTTAATAATTTGATTTTAAAATAAATTTTTTAATAACAATAATAATAATAATCGAAAAATGGAAAATTCATTTTTGATAAGAAATTTAAAATAAAAAATAAAAAATTTTTAATTTTAAATTAATAAATTATATCATAAAATTATGTTTTATGATTTTACGCACGTTAAATTTTAACGAGTTATCGTTGTTCATTTCTTCATTTAAAAAGAAATTTCTTACTGCAACAAAATATTAAATTATCTTCAAAATATTCAGATGTTAAAAATTTATAATTTGCATTAAAAGTTTATATACTTATGTGTTATAAGAAATTGTTTTTCATCCAGTTATACCCATTATAATATACATAGTATTGTATTATATAATATTAAATTCACCACAGTCTACCATTATCATTATTGCACCACAGTCATGACTAGTTTAAATGTTGATATTATTTATATTTGTATATCAATGTACAAAAACGAATACTGAATCAAATCGAATTATAATTAATTTTAATTTTCTGTCGACATCTTCAATTTCCGAAAAGGGTAGATCTGCAATTAAATATAGCTAAATTGATATAATGTTACCATAAGTTCGAAAATTTCACCTTAACGAGAAGGTAGAACATGATTACAGATGGTAGAACTTGAAGATTACTTGAAGAAAACATCATAGAGCCAGAGCAACCGGTCTGACTACATAGATAAGCTCAGGGGTAATAGTTCCAAAATCTATTGACTCAAAGAAAATACGTTTATGTATCGACATTCGTCAAGCAAACAAAGTATGATATAATAAACGAGATAAATGGTGCACGTGCAGCAGTTCTTAATAAACTTGATTTCAAGGATGGATGTCATCAATTTACAACTAAATGGGAAAGAAAGACAAAAACAAAAACAAAAAAAATAATTGAAAGTTTTTTTATTTCGTAAACATTGCATTAGAATAGTTTCAAAAACCTTATATTTAATTTTATTTGTATTAAAACGTATACCTAATCTAATTTAAGTCTAGTCTCTTACTAATAAATCTATCTACTTAGCCTAAATCAAAAGAAACAAAACGAAATTATTGATGAAAACCTCTTGTGAGTGAATTTTGAGAAAATGAAAATTTTTAACAAAGGACTCTTCTTTCTGGACTTTTATCAGGGATGAAAAGCTAAAATTTACTTTTCTGTAAAGTTTTTTTCAATTAAATAAATAAAAAGAACGTTTGAACATTAAAGTAAAAATTTCATTTTGAGCCACTTGAAGAGTTTTTGTATGTGATTTTTGCAATAGCATGGAAAACTGAACCTATAATGATGGGCTGAAATAGTAAAGAAGTAAAAATAAATAAAACCGCACCATTCGACATAAATATGTGACCTCATTTCTTATACCACATGGTCATCGGCGTATTGTTGGAGCACTTACTCTATTTTATAGATATTTACTTGGTGTTGGCACTTGTTCCGAGGAATTAAAATCACCTCTTCCTCCTCTTAAGCAATTCCAGCGCATAACACGAGAGGCATCAAGTAACCACTTACTCTTTCACGGTGGAAATTCCAAGATGGTTTAAGTCCTTCATCCTTTTCTCTGTCAAATAGTCAACTGTACGCAAGTACTCAAATGTTCACACCCTAAGTGTTGGCTATAATCATATAAGTAATCATATCAGTGTTTTGGGGTATTGAGTGAAAAGGGGACGGCATTATCGTGTTTTGAGTAAAAATGGGACGGGATTTTTTAGAAGAAAATTATTAACAAACATTATTCTGTGTGAATACTCTATTTATATGATTACTCTATGCTATAATACAAAAGAAAAAAAATAAGTCGGAGTATATTTTGTTATAAGAACAAAGTAACCCTACCTAAGAATATTCTACGCCCAGACAGGCAAAATATGAGAAATACATAATTCAAAAGTTATTTTGGAAATAAGTTAAAACTTATATAATACATCTAATATAAATTATCCTGGCCCGAACAAATTAAATTTCCTAAATATTTGTTCGGGCCAGATAATTATTCAGATGTTAGCATTTTTTTGCTTTCTCATAATGCTACTGTACGTTTTAAAATTGATATCGAAACACGACCGTAGTACAAAGGAACACGAACACTATAATAATTTATCTTAATTGCGTTTTATATACCAATTTTGACCAATTCTGAATATGTGATGATGCTCTCACCTTTTATTTTTTCTATAATAGAGCTCGTTATGGCTTTCATTTTTTTTTGACATAGCCTTATAACGATAATTAAAAATACATAAAGCTTAAAATATATATGTATAAAAAATTAGTAAATAATATTTTCTTTTTTAACTTCCTATTATAAAGATTTCACCGAAAAAAAAAAATCTTATTTAATAAATTAAAAATTACTAATTAACAAAAATAATTATACCTACATACATATTACATATTCAATATTTATACAAGTTAAATGAATTTATTTTTGCTTTTGTTTAAAAATCTAATTTATAAATACATATTAAATATTAAATTATGAAATATAAAATCATCTATAAACATATTTATGTGTATACATACATGAATTTATGTCCCCATGTAAAACATGTACATATATATATGTAGTTAAAATAATATAATTTTATTAAAATGGATGAATCAAAATGAAAAACAAACAAAAAACAAAACCAAACAACTGCAACCAACGCAAGCAAAATTAATATTTAATAAACAATTAACACTATATTATTATTACATGAATAAAAAATATAGATTTGAGGAAGAGACAACACCTAAACTTAATTATCAATACAAACAAAAAAGTCAATAAAATGATGCTGTAGTTTCCATTGGGAAATGCCGGTTGTTGTCGGTCAATCGTTGATATAAAATGATTCATACAAAAAAGGTTAAAATTTATATCACAATGTTAATTGTCTGTAAAAAAAAAAATAGAAATAAATTAAACCGTACTACTTATATGTCGCAATTTTGGAACTTTGTATAACAGCAAAACTTATTTGTCTGGTCAGAAAATTAAACTAGAAAACATCCGGTATAAAGAGTGGTGACTGAGAAGCACATTTTTGATTTACATACTTCAAACGTATTTCGTATTTCAACAAGGTGATGTTATGATCTTTGGGGCGTATACAACACCATGATCTGGAATAAACACAAAACTCACTATATCATAATTTTTTAAAACTGTTCGTATTTCAACAAGGTGATGTTATGATCTTTGGGGCGTATAGAACACCATGATCTGGAATAAACACAAAACTCACTATATTATAATTTTTTAAAACTGTTCAGTTTGTTGACTTTGTTGACGATTTCAATTATCATGGGAACATCGCGAGCAGTCATTGAAATCTTCACATTATTTGTGTGATATGTTAAAGTTTTTTTTTTTCTAGATGTGTATGGGCTCATAATCAAAAATATATGTATATACGTTTATTATTCTAATGTAGCTCTAGAAAATAAAATTAAATAATATAAGTTTTTCCATGAACGAATTTTCATAAAATAACTATCATCATCATTGTCCTGCAACCCCATCCGTGAGACATAGGACGGAAAACTAACTATATTAGATCTAAATTGGACAATCAATCCTCCAATGAAATGAACAAATTAAAAAATAATAAATATTTCATGAATGACTATTTAACCAAAGAAGAGTCTTTACAAAAAATGTTGTTCGCGATCTTTTCTTTTTTCTCCTAATGTCAGTAATTTAAATAGAACTACATTTTTTTTACACTAAGTACGGTACTATAATTTGTATTACATAACTAGGAACGAGTAATTGATTATATGGTATTATACAAGCATTTATAAGTTTTTTGGTATTAACTAACTAAATGGCGAAAACTATATGTATTATCAGGAACCAGTCTTTTTTAAATAGAAGAGTTCCACTTTATTTAAGTTATTACTAAATTGTATTCTAAACAGATTTTAACAAGATTTTATTATTTACTTAATTATAGAAAAAAACAAAACTTTTTAATTAAACATCCATACCCTGAAATAGATTCGAACTCAGGAACCTTTTGATTAGTAGTCATGACATAACCATTATACTATACCGATCAGTAGGCTTCCATGGAATAATCTATGTGCCTTGCAATCTCTCACGATTTGTGCTATTGTATAATGTGTTTAGTTTGACCATATATTTGTGTTAGTGTTTTAACCATATAATTTTGTTTAGTTTGACCCATTTTGTATCTTATATTACGGAGAATTGATTTATTTGAGTCTGTTATCATGAACGAATTATATTAACAATATAATAATTTGTCTGCTCTAATAGTCTAATATAAAATTGACTTTAATTTTCAAAATAATATTTATGTATATAATGTTTCTGTCACTATAAAAACACTTGAATTGTTGGACGAGTAAGATGTTATAAGATAAAATGAAATTTTGTTATCATTTTCATAATTTATCTTTAATAAACAAGAAATATCGAGAAAAAATTGTCACATCACTCACATCTTAACTTTTATTTAAAAATATATATATGTATATATATGGATATGTATTAATACATTTTAATACGTTGATTTGGGTATGTATTTGTTAAGTTAAAAAACGAAAATTTAGAGGGTCTTAACAAGACTAGTAAATAATTTTTAATTTTGGAATAGGAAATTTTTGCTATTACTTTCGTAATCTGTTATACTTATTTTATACTACTCAACTACTCAACAGCTAGTATGTACTATTATTAATATTTTATTAGCATCAAAATTTAAACACGTATAACACATGCAGTCTATTTTCTTGATAAAATATTTACATTTTACTGAATTTGTACATTGTAAATTTATACAACCCATTTAAGTAATATGTGTTAAACAAAAAAGAAAATCAAAAAATGAAAATTACATACAAAATCAAAATTTTTCGAATTAATTTGAATAAACAAAAAAATTGTTTTCTATAATGATGAACAGCAGATGCTAAAAAGATTTTTTTTTTTTTTTTTTGGTGGCTTTTGAAAAAGGAAAAGTGCATGACCTTAAAAATAATTTTATTTACTTAAAAGTACTTATAAACTGTAATACATATTATTTCTTCTTATGCACATCATACATACTTACCTATATGGATAATTTAAAAGTAATTAACTATTATTATAATATATATATTATTGTCAATTCAAGGTTAAAAATTTACAATTTTTATTTATTTTATTTATAAAAATCCAAAAATTAATTTTATTTTATTTTTTAATGTGCAACAAGTTAATTTTTATTTGTACGAATTGGAAAATTACTCAACTTTACACAATTTAGTTTACTTTAGTTATTCAGAATTTTATTATTGTAATTAAAGATTAAAATTGTTTTTGGAACTGAATTTAACTAATTAATAAGTACTTAATACTTATATGTATGTATTGTATATGGATATGTATATGGAAAGTTAAAATTTAAATTGTTTCTTTATTGTATAGAGATAGACTGTGGATCTAGTAAGTAGGTATGTATTATATACCATCGTTAAAGTTCCATAAACAGATTTATTCAATAAAGTTCCAAGTTCGAAGAAGCCAATTTTTTTTGCATAAAGTCAAAAAAATATATACCACTGTTATACCTAACGTATTAGGTGCTGCTGTTTTTTAATGATATTAAACTAAATAATATTATAGCTAAAAAAAAAACATACCTATAATAATAAAATGATGCTAAAAATTACATTCTATTTTTTATTTTTATAATTTTCTTAACACCAATATTATAGACGTAGGCTAGACGTTAATGATACTTTTAAAAGTATCAATGTTACTTTTCAATGTTAAGAAATTTAATGTGTTGATGATTAATTGATTACAATACCTAACATTGAAAATAGACAACTAAAAGGAACTTATTTTAACCATTAAATTAACGTATTATAAAGCACAGACACACACACACACATGACACAGAGTTCAGTTATGTCTCGATTTAATATTATTGTAAAATCTTAATCACAAGTCTGATATCTATACATTAACTATTAAGTATTAACCTCTAATTTAGGGTTGCCCTTCCTCCGGGTTTTCCCGGACATGTCCCCTTTTTTACATTGGCTTGGAACGTCCGGGATAGTTTTTTCAAGTTGTCCGGTATTTGACTTTATTAGTTGTTTTTGCTATATTTATTTATTTATAAGATCTTTATTATGGGCTTATCAACCACGTGGGTTTTGTCAAGCCCTCAATAGTTTTTGCTATACATCAACATCACTATTAAATATACTATTAAACATACAATTTTCTGATTACTGAGGTAGAAATTAATAAACAAACATACACGATTCGAATTCGTGTATACAAACGTAGCCTGTGAGTATTGATGACTCTAAATTTTTCAATCAATTTTGCAACCTAACAGATTTCATGAAACATTTATGAGAAACGTAAAAAGAAAAAAAAATATATAAAATGCTAAATGGGCTGAATATCTTAGGAACTGTAATTCCAGCGAATTACATTCAGAATTACTCAAATAATCTTCCTGGCAACCCTACTAATTAATTTCATAGTAGGAATCAATGTTATATAAACTGAATCTTTTCTGAATTATGAATATCTATATATATATACATATTCATGCCGGTCTAAAAGGTTTCAAAAAAAAGAAACGCAATAACTAAGCAATAGGAACATTATTTTTTTTTGTTTTTGTTTTGTTTCCTGAAAATAATTAGGAAATATTCACCAATCATTATTGATATTGATTGTTTTCCATGAGAATTCTGATGATTCGAACACTTCATATCATTCTAAAAATATGGTCTCCCACAGTCCAACCATTAGCAAATCAACCATCGACTTTCAAACAAAATGAAACTAACAAACAATATAAAACAGACAGAAATATGTTTGCTTGGCAGTCTTTAGAGAGGAAACCGTCACATCAAAGGAACAGAAAACGTATATTGATTAAGAAGTTCGTGAAAGCGAACAATATAGAGCTGTAGATATTAAACGTAGAATAAAAACCCTTTTGTTACAGTATGAACGATGTATGTTAAAGAAATAAAAATATGTACTTTGCATCTAAAATTTAGCAGTGTGAAAAACTGTGGAATTTGTAATGTATCGAAGTTTTAGAAAGGTCCTTAGTAATGGTAATATTAAATTAATGTATGTATAATGTAATATAAAATAAGAATATGCAATTTAATTTGGTTTGTGTTCAATAATCATGTTTTTAACTTCCGAGATCAAATCGAGAAGGAGGTTATGTCTTGAGTTTAAATGTTCCAGAATATCTTTAAGTTTTAAAATCTTTAAGATTGTAGCAGTAGATTTTACCTACTAATGGAACTCTACGATATGCTCTACGAAAATCCAGATTTTACCTCCAAAATGGCATATACCAGTAAACTCATTAGATTAACATTCTGATATTATATATAATTCACATTTTAATTAACTTAAAAATTATGAAAACAATGGCTGGACTATTTAAATGTTTCCTGAATAACAATAATTTTTTCAGAGATTTGTCACTGATTAAATTAATTTTTGATTTAAATTTTTTTTATTGATTTCTACTAAACCTAAATATCACGAATGAAATTTAAAAATATGTATGTAATGTATGTATCGGTACGTGGTACCAAATTCGCAATCAACTCAAAAAGTGAAAAAGTAAATAAATTACACAAAAAATTTCATAATTTTCATTTATAGTAAAAATGACATTGTTTTTTTAAGGTTTTTTTTTGTATTAAAAAACATATATATATATATACATACATACATCACATCACATTAATCCACTTTACCATTGGAAAATAAAAATTCATAAATACAAAAATGAAAAAAAAAGTAAAATGCCTAAAATTCAAAATTAATTCATAAAAAATTTACTTTAATTATATTAAAAATAAATAGTTGATAAATGAAATAAAAATTTATCATAATAATATTAATTAAAATGAAGTCATCATCATCATTAGCACACTATAAAAATAATTAACTACAACCATCTACAACACTTTTCTATTGAAAGTAGAAATTTAAAGCTAGAAAACTTTTGTTTTCAATTTTGTTAAACAATCAGCGTTGCAACTGCATTTTAAAAAATTTGAATTTTAACACGTTAAAATTTTTCCCAGAGAAATTTTTAATTTTGTTACTGTTGTTGCTGTTTTGGTTGCATCTTTTTTGAGATTTTTGTCTTGCAGCTTCAACTCGATTTTATCATCTTGATTCGATTTTATTTTAACGCAATAAAATTGCGTGCTGTAGAGTTTAATATATTTTTCGTTTGTTTGTTTTTCTTTTTACAATTAAATTGTTTTTATTTTAATTTTAGTAAAATTCCAAATAAAATTAATTTTATTTTAGGGGAACATATTTTGAATTTGAAATTTCGATTGTAATTGTAGATGTTTGCAGTTGTAAAATACAAAATTTAGAAAATAATAAGACAATTCCAAAATTATTAGAAACATTAAAATTTTTTAATTTTTTTTTTTTTGTTAGTGACAGAATTTTAAAAAAAAACCCTGTTCTCTTGTTTTCCAATATTCGAAATAACTCGTAGTGCTCACACGGCGAAAACTATATAAAAAAAAAATAATAGAGCAAATTGTCACAAAATTGAGTCAAAAACCCACTCACTATATGTACTCCAAAATATGATCTGATTACAATCATTGAGTTAATTTAGACATTCGTTTTAGTCCAAACGTAAATAATGAAAAAAAAACAATGTTTCCAGTCAGAAAATGTTCGTATGAAAAAGAAGGTTCTGTCGTGTGTACTAATCAGTGATTCACCATTATGGTGAAGATGGCTACAGTTCAAAAGGAAAATCATAGTGTCAATAAAAAAAGATACAAGAGGGAAATCAATTCTGCCATCAAAAATTTATCGTTGACAGATTAACCTTTGAGTCCTTTATAAGTTTTAGGAAACAAATAAACCACTAAACTGAATATAATAAAAAACTGAATAAAATACCAGTTTTTTAATAAATTGCTGGAAATGAGTACATAGTAGAAAAAAAATTAACCTAATTGAACTATTTTGATATTAAACGAATAGTAAATTCTATTAAAAATAATAAACCAGTCTTGGCATAGAGTAAATTTAATATAAAAAACTTGAAATATTTATGTTACAATATTAAAAAATAATTTAAAATATACCTACAAAATATAATTGGTTGTTATTGATATAATATAGAGTTACCAATTTCTACCTGAACTAAAAAATATCAGATAATATTAAATAAAATTCAGAATTATCATCGAATTTTCATACAACATTATCGGTTCAATAAGACAATAAATTGTAGCTATAGTTTATCTTTATAATTATAATAATTACAATAATTGCCAATTACCTTCTTCTTTACTTACTTATTGATTGACTGACTCTTCAATACTGTACTGATCATCAAAGATAGATTCAAAATCTTATATCATGCTATTTACATACAAAATTATTATGTATTCTAAAAAGATTTATAATTATCATAAATTTAGAACATTCTAACTAGTTTCTTGGCATCACAATAAAATTACATTTAACCAGAAATTATATATATGTACATAGATAATTCTATCCCACACAAAAAGTTCAAATAAATTTTCTTAAAAATTTTTGAAATCAACAACACCCCAGAGTACATATATTTACTATGAATAACAGTATTTCGTGTTATTTTATCCCAATTAGTTCTATTCTTCAATGGATTTATTACATGGCATTTACTGAAATCAATATTATTATTCAATAATTTCATCGTCCAGTTGTTTAGCTACAATTTTGACTTAATTCCAATTCTTTCATAACATATACACCAATCCCGATCGTCTTCTCTGTAAAAGGTGAAAGCTCATTTTGAGCTCTAAAGCATGATAATGATGGCGGTGATGATGAACATATACCCAATAAACCATTCTTAACACGAGAAGCAAAGGTGAAAATATATAGAAAACTTATATACACTTTGTGTATATGGTGATTTATAGATATGATAACTGAAGTTGAAAATATCCTAGAATGTAACATTTTTTAAATTAAATGGCGAATATACAAGAGGAGAACAAAACAAACAAACTCAATGATCTAAAGAAAAAATAAGACATTGCCTTAAAATAACTGTCTGTTGGCTAGTAAATGTTGTAAGAGTAAAAGAAATTTGTCCGACAAGAATGCCGAATGGTTTTGAACCTAACCACGATGGTGCCTGATAAAGTAGCTTAAGCCGCAAATCAAAACTGGAAATTTTCCATAAAGAAAATTTTTTACAAAAATTCACCTATAAGAAATTTGCACAACTGATGTAAATAAATATGTTTTTCATTATATTAGTACAAAAATGTTATAAAATAACCCTTTATTACCATTGCAACAACATCATGAAAGTTTTCATGGAAAAACATAAAGAAAAAAAAATGACCTTGAAAGTTTTTGAATACATGTATGTATGTGTACAGAAACGCAAGTTGATATCTATTTATCTACCAAGCATTACAATATTAAAAGTATTTTGACCGAATATGCCAATATTTTAGTGAAATATTGAAGTGTTATCAATTTTATACAAGTTTATATATATATATAGATCTTGTACTTAATTTTAACTTTAAAAACAATGAAAAGTATTTAAACACAATAACATCACTTTCTCTTAAGATACAAAACAGTGTCGGCTCGGCATTGATAATGCTAAGTTATCATTTCGAATGACAAACACTATTGTTATAATGAGGAGGGGCTTATTATGGAAAACGAGTGATAAATTAAATAGTTCATCCGCAAAGTATGCAATATCATCATCATACGGTATACGTTTGTACGTTTGCGTCTTCCATATCATAAAACCCCAATATAACTCTATTCTCTTTCGTTAAGTTTTATTTTTTTTTGTAAACTTCACCTTCTTTCTATGCTTTTTGCCAAGTTAATTTATCTCAAAAATTACTTTTGAATATATTTTTTATTAACTATTATTTACCTCCCCCCTCTATTTTTGTACTTTGCACATGTTTCAATAATCTTTATTTTTATATTTTTGCTTTGATGTGGATACCTCCATATTATGTTGGCCATAGTCAGCTGATTACTATGTTGTCTAATTTTACTTCATATTTTAAATCATCATCTGCCCTTTTATTCGTAGGAATTGCAGTTATGATATTACGAAGTATTTAAAGCCGCTACTCTATTGTAAGCTGCTTTCAATCTCTTGTTTTTTTTTTAATCTTCTCAATTTGGTCTTATTTACATATATTGATTTACAGTCCGACATCTTCAACTGAAATTTTTTTTAATGTAGCTTGAATATGTATAAGTGGTATAAGTAAACCTAGAATAGTCTTCAGACATAAATTTTTTGAATCCGATCCTGTAATACAAGAAAATAAATCTAGTTATTTCAACTAACTGGTTTTAAACTGATGCATTTTTGTTCATTCAACCAATCATCTGTCTGAATGTCTGATGATGCTAAAATAAAAGAAATAGGTCAAGTTCATATACAATTTATTTTCATTTCTTATTTTTGTTATCCTGGGTTATGGTTTTATTTTGAGCAATACCATCATCATATAGGTAAGTATAAGTATATATAGTAAATGTTATTATAGTAATAAAATTTATTTTTAAATTTAATAAAGCTACACGTATATAGTTATTATGTATAAGTTGTATGTATATTGTACAATATTTATTACACCTGTAAATTCTTTTATTGAAGTTATTTCTGATATTTCTTGTTTTATTTTTAATTTATTTACCAATTCGAATTTAATTTTTGGGTTTTTTGTTAAATTAAACCACAGAGAACACCAAATTTACATATTTTATTTAAGTTTCTAAATTGCGGGCGAAAACTAGGTAACTGAATTATGTGTTTTATTTACATAACTTGATTCAAAGTAAATATTTATTTTTAACCTTGATTGTGTTAAAATAGGATTATGTATCTATATGTATATATAAATTAGGATTAATAGGAAGTAGAAATATTTCAGGATGGAAATCAACTTAATTTAATTTTCTAAAAAATATTCTTTATGAATTTTTAATTTTGTTATAAAATATTACAATTACGAATCACTTTGTATCAATTTCGATGTACACATTTTCTAAACGAGAATTATTGTATGCATTATAAAAAATCAGCATAAAAATCTGTTAGATACTTCAACATACTATAGTCATTGAGTAAATATAATATAAAGAGTGTCAAAGTAGAAGAAGCAAAAACAGATTTTTTCAAGCTGAGCTGAGCCCAGTTTAGGAACAAGAAAAAACATAAAAAGAAAATAAATTATGAAAAAAGGAGAATTAACATTTTATGAGTAGAGAATAAACGTAAACTTAACGTAAGAAAGATTATATTTTACTCAATGCTACATGATATTTTTTAATATACCTACATATCTTTTTTTCTTCAACAGAACGGTTTTTCTCTTAAATTTAAAATTTTTCTTTTCAAGTGGAAATCTTTCACTTCAAATGAAAGCATTTTCATTTCAATTGAAAAGTTTGATTTGAAATAAACTTGTTTTTAGATTTTTTTGTTTTTCAAATTTTTATTTTTTTTATCAAACAACACATTTTGGGAACAATTTTCATTTATTATTATTTATTCTAAGTTTGAGTACACGGACATAATTTAAAAACTTTTCAATCACCATCTATTGTCGGTAATTGATCTATACATTGTATGTGGGATCTCTTGTTCTATTTTCGCTGAATCTACTACCATCTAAACACGCATGCTTTTAATCAAATAAACTTAACCTACATTCGAGTGTTCTGATTGAGAGAAACTCTTTCCATATTTGTATGAAAGCTGCAGTTATTTTTAAAAAAAATATCAATAAATTTTAAAAATTAACAATTATTGAATTTTATTTAAAAAAGTTTTACTTGCCAGTGAACTTTTTTTAATTTGCAATGAAATTTTCATTTGAAGAGAAAAAACTTTGGTAAAGGAAACATTTATAAAGTTATGAGATATGAAGAACATGTTTTTGCAATTCAGGACTCGAATTGTTGTCGGCATCGCGTAAATTAATTTTTTAATGCATTCTAATATTATAACGATTTACATTAATACCACAATTTACCTATAGAGAAGTTTGTTGATGTCATTAGTGTACATAGTCTGTTAATTATTTTGAAGTATTTAGCCATTTTCATTAGGTGCCATTTTATTCACGTGAAGTGACTTAATTTAGTGCCGTATATACATTGCCTTCGTTGTGGTTGTTAAATTCTATTTTGTTATTTTCGAATTTTTATAATGTTACGAAAAACGAAATTTAATTAATTTTTGTGAAGACATGACAAGTAGTTGCATACGACTATACGAGTATAATTATGATTCATCGAACATTTTAAAATATTTATATAAAAAACCAAAAAATTTTTGAGAACTTCTGAAATGGTTTCACATCTCTGGTTTTTTAATTCATATATTAGAAAAAAATGTATTCATTGTACCAGAAATATTAATATCATGTGTATATTTATGTATATCAATAATATATTAAATTATATAATTATGTTTTCTATGTAAAAAAAAAAAAAAAAAACAAAAATTTGTTCTTTTAGAAATATGAAATTGAAAAGCCGGGATTTTTATAATTTTAAAAAACCTGAACTGTTTTGATTTAAAATTCCAATTTTTTTTTTTTAATTAACACAATTTTTCTATTATATTAAATGTAGGTATGTAGGTATAACAAAAATTGCTGAAATTCAAAATTAAATCTTTTAACATTTTGTGGCTTTAAAATTAAATATATTTTGTATTGTTTGTATTTTATATCTATCTAACCCAAACATAAAAATATAAAAAAAAAAATATGTTATGTACATATACCTATATAATAATACCTGATAATACCATAATAATACAAAAGTGTATATAAATTATTAGACTTCTATTATACACCCTTGTTATAAAAAATATTCTTCAATTCAAAAAATAGGAATGTGTATAATAAATAAATAAAATAAAATGAAAATTGTGATTTGATTTATAAAATCTATTTAATTTAAAATGAATATAAATATTTAAATTATAAATTACCTAGAAGGTTAATAAATATTTGGATATAACCATAATCTAGTTCGATTTTACTTTAATTATGTACACATACTAATATGTAAACTTACAATTATTACAAAATTCTGTAAATTAAACATTATTTGAATAAAATAAAAATAAATTTGATTTAAAGTAGGGTAGGGTAGGGTACTTGAAAAATTATTTCATGTACCTACTTATGCAAGTACATAGATTTTTGATTTTGTTATAAATTACTTAAATAATTAATTATTTATTATATACAGGACAATTAAAATTTTTATGAAACATTTTTGATTATATGGTGGTCAAAAATTAATTTTATTTCAGAGAACTTTAATCCAGGAACTAAATTTCAAAAAGGTATTACGACACTGTGTGAATATAAAAAATTGTGAATTTGAAAAATTTTCAAATTGTTTCTTTTCTTAAAAAAACTTTATTGAAAATTCATCAAAAATCTTTTATGGGAAATTTCATGGAAATCCACCATCTGGACGACCCAAACTGTTGGGTTACAGCTGATGCATCATCTTCACTGGCCAACATCAGATATTGAAGAGTGATTGTCAAGTCTAGATAATCATTGAGCAGGTGTATAAAAGAGGCCAAAACTCGATTTTGGCTATAGTGCCATTGAAAGAAAGAATAATAATATCAAATACCTCTATGTAAAGTTAATTATCACAAGCTGTTAATCATATTGTAAGCAAGTAATAATTAAATTTGATTGTTCTTAAACTGTTCTTATTATATATATTATTCTTATATACTATACTATAGATAGACCATGATAAAAATTATTAATATAACAAGAAAAAATTGAATATTTCATAAATAAATTTAATTTTTTGACATACGTACGCATACATAATGCACAACCAAAGTCTGTATAAATGAATTTACAAATATGAAGTTTATAAATATTGTATACTATATTGTAATAAAATAATAAATATTAAATAATTAAAAAGGCTTGTGGCTTAATATAATAGTAAATATTGAAATAAAAGTTAAATTTATTCAGAAAGCTTAATTAAAATGACTGAATGAAAATTATTTGTATATATAAGTAAAGTATTAGCACGTATTAGACTTATCTAGAGTTATATATATATAACTCTATATATATATATATATATATATATATATATATAACTCTATATATATATATATATATATATATATATATAACTCTACTATATATATATGTAATTAATTTATGTTACTGTACCTCTTGATTAATATTAGTTCATTCTTTTTATATTTTCTTTTTTTGTTAACAAGTGTATGAATCGATGGATGACAAACAAAACCCACTACTGGGGTTGTCATTACATTGAAATTTATTTTCATGTTAAACCTTTATTGATATTTAAAAAAAAAAACAAAACAATATAAAAAAAAAAAAATAACCATTAAATTGAAAATTTCTTTGAAGATGACAAAAATAAATACATCTGTAGACTGTATGTATGGATGGATATGCATAAATTACATGTATATACATAAAGAGATTATACTTATGACATAATATTAAAAATTAACATACTTATGTAGTTTGTTAAATTATGAATGAATGAATAAAATCGTTTGCAATTATCAAAATTATATATTTAATTGAGAATTTCTATCAATTTCTATCATTAAATTTATAAAGTTCAGTAAGAATTCAAGTGAATTGATCTATACTACATGTACTTGAACTTCTGCAACAAATGCAAAATGGATTTAGTTTTAAGCAATACTAAACTCAAATTCTTTGACATCTCAGTTTATAAAATTTGCAGATGGTTTTTGTAATTAACATAATGCATAGGGTATCCAGAATAATTTCACATTGAGTAATTACAAGGTTTTTTCAAATTTTCTCCTCAATAATTCTATCAATTTTACTTATCTCTGTATAGTTCTATAAAACTGAGCTCCCATCTTTAAAACTGAACTCTAGAGTAAGAAAATAGTTCATTATAATGTTATATAATTATAAAAACAATTTGTTAAGTGAATAAATAAATTAAATGAAAATGAGTATGTATCGTAATAATAAATTGTAATCTTGAAATGTTTCTGTTTTAAACTCAAAGAATACTCATGGTAATTACATTTTTAAGATATATTCGTAAAAAAATTACCGTTATAAAAACCTGAAGCCAGGGATATACGTAAGGCCAGGGCTGTAATATTCCTTAATTAAAAATTGAAATTACAACTACATAATGTATATGCATTTAAATTGATTCAACTAGCAAATGTTGTTTGCTTATTTGAAATTTTGTCAATTTTTCATCTTTTGTGTTTTTTTTCCCTTTTTTTTTATTTTCTTATTTTGTTGTGATTGTTTGAACCATTTGTACCATTTGTACCATTATTTATAGATATTATTTTTATCACTCATCGTTTATTATGATATGATAATATATAAATTAGGAAAGCTCTTTTTATACTACTTTATATTTAAAATGTAAACAGGCATGCGTTTTTGTTTTTGTTTTTGTTTTTTTTTATTTGATTTTGTATTTACACTTGGTTTTTTATATATTAAAAAATTAACATGTTATTAACATATAATATCCAAAATTTATAAACAACAAATATACGAATATAATATATATATAATAATAATACATTATATTATAGTATATCTATATGTGTATATCTAACATGGAAAAGTTATTCTCTTTTATTATCACCTAACCCGACCTACTGCATAAAAAATAAAAAAATAAAAAAAAGTGCGATTTGTTATTTTTTGGTCTTCACTTTCAATGCATCAACCATATTTTTATCAGTGTATGTGGTAATGTCAGTTCTGTTTTTTAAAGGTATAAAAAGGTTGAAATTTCAACTATTCAATACAGTTAACTACTAAACTTCTTTAAGTGAATTTATCTTAAGAATTAAACTAAAAAAAAAAATAATAAAAAATGAAATTCATTTACTTGGTAGGTGTAGATTTATGTTATTAAAATAAATAATATATCAGTGATAAAATATTTAAATATATTTCCTTCAAATATTGTGATTTTGATCGAAAAGATGTAAAATATTAATTTTATATTTAATTTGTTTTAATACTAAATGTGTATACGTGCGAATAGTTTTGGTTTAATTAATTAATGAATTTAATACATCACATAAGATATACCTAGTTATAATAAAATAACTGAAAATTAAAAAAAAATCCATGTACATATAACTAATATCAGAAAATTTAAATGAAAATTAATTAAATTGATTTTTTTTTTTTATAAAAAACAGTTTAATATTTTATTTATTATATTTATGATGTATATTTTATTCATATTTATTTTTCATTTAAAAAATATTTGCCATTTTAGACTTTATTGGTATGCTTTTTGATGATCGTAGCTGTGTCTGCTGTACCAATTGAAGAAGGTATTGGTTTAGATGGTGGCTATGAAAATGATAATTATAATCCACAAGATGCTCAACAATTCTTCAAATTGAAGAAATTGAAAAAATTACTTTTCGGTTAAATTACAATTAAAAATGTCATATCTAGTCCAAGATTTTTTTAGAAAAAAGCAAAAACTAAATTCAAAAAAAAAAAAAACATTAAAACATCAATTTTAAGAAAATTTTTACAAAAATTATAAATATCATGAAAATAATTTGATATCCTTAACTGTTGTTGGTTAAAGGATGAATAATAATTTTAAATGAATTTTTATTTGTAAACTTTTTAATTTTTTTTTTGTTTCGTTTATATAATTTGTTACCATATACCATATAAAATCATATTATATTGCGTTCATTTCAATACATTTTTATATTTTATTTTCATTTTATATGTGCAAAAACAAAAACAAAATATAATCAACAAAAATGTATTTTATTAAATGCATATTTTTTTGTTAATTATTAATATTTTTTTAATAATTGTGTAAAATATTAAATAGTAATAAATGATAAAAGTATAAATATAATTAATAACAATTAAAATAGTAATAAGATTTCTTGTAAATAAACGTTTTTTATTCAAACTTTATACGTATTATTTTTATATTTTGATTAATACAATTTATGTTAATCCATATTTTAAAAAAATAGCTATATAAAAAATTCATTGACAAAAGCCTTTTTCGTTCGAATTAATAATAAGTAAGTAAGTAAAATAAATAAAGTTTAAATAAATTAAAAAATACATAGTTTTCTACCGTAATACAAATATTTAAATAATTTTCAAAAATAACTAAATTATTTCTACCGTTTACTCTGAGAACAATATTACAATTACTAATGCAACCCTGACAATTTTCCCAATTAACATTTCAGTTGAGAAAAATTTATTGACACATAATGTCAAAAAAAATAATAATTTTGTTCAGGTTCACTCCTCTGATTCTGATCCAGTTATTTGTAATTTTGTAGTATTCGTATCGTAGTTATTTATTAAATAGATATTTTTCTATTATTTTAAAAAATATTGTTATTTTTCAATTAAAATATGATAAAAACAACAAAATTTGATCATGAAAAGGTTAAACAACAACTTGTTTATATATCAATTAGCTTAGGCACAATACTTGCATGTATGATATATACGAATGGGGGAAAAAATTGGTCAATTTTAGGAAAATTAGAATCACTTATACTGCCAATAGTATCTGTGGGACTTATTATTAAAGTTATAACAACTAAATATTACAGTAGGAAAGAAAAAGATTTATTAACACAACAAAAAACCAAACGTAAAAATATTTACTTGCCTCCGCAAGAAATTATAAGTGGACTAATACTTCAGTTAATATGTTGTTTATTATATGCATTTATATGTATTATATTGGGTGCGCCAGTTTTACAAAATTATGAAGAAACATTTGTATTAGCTTTATTGCTAACTATAAGTACAGGTAAATACTAATTGTCAATAAATATAGATTTATGTATATTTGTCATGTATATTATATTTTAGTGTCACCAGCAGTTCTGATTTTAGGTGGAAGTGGAGCTTTACAGCTATGTTTTTGTGAAAAAGTAGAATATTATTCAAAAAGTGACGAAATTTCTTTAAATATTCATAAGTATGAATTAATGGGAACTTTATTGGGAGCATGGGCAGCATCTGTTGTATCACCTTTAGATTGGGATCGAGATTGGCAAGCATATCCAATTCCAAATGTAATTGGAGCGTTATTGGGTAATGCAATGGCTAATTTAATTGTGTGGACAAAAATTTTATTCTCTACAGCAAAAGTATTTTTAAAGAAATCTAAGTAATTCATTTTGTTTTAAATTTGTTTATACATATATATTTATATAAAAAAAAAAAAAAATTAAATAAGTCCCAACGTTTGATAATTTACGTAATTTTAAAAATTTTTACTTGAAATCCTAAATAGATTTATTATCGTGGTAATAAAACTTTTATTAACTAGTCATTAAAAGAAATATTTAAATGGAATTGAAATTTTATTTTACTTAAATTAATTGATTTAATATAATATATTAATATAATTAAATAATTAGAAAACTTCAGCACTTTTTTTTTTAACCTTTTACATTTATTGATATAGTTTCATCTTCGAGTAAACATCTTTTACCGATGTAATTTTTATTTGGTTCCCATTGGTCGTCGTTGTCAAATTCATTATCTTTATCAAGAAAGCCTTCAAATTCATAAATTTTATGATATGAATGATCTCCCAAATAAGTTTTAATCCTATAGTCGGCTGTTTCTGGACAAGATACTTGTTCATATAGATTTCGTAACGCAATAAAATGTTGTCCAAATGCTGAACGTTGTGAAGAACTTGCTTCCGTGACAACTGCACTCCAAGTAATTCCTATTGTCATATGAGGATCATGTGTTGATACCATACTATTAAATTCCTCAGTGCTTACAGCAGAGTTATAAACATTTAAATAACGAGTTTCATGTTTCATAAGAAAACTATAAAGTTTGTCATATGATGGAATAATTTCTAAATGATTATTTAAATTAGGTGTTACTGATAAAGTCGAAAGTCTAACTTGAATATATTCTTTTTCGGAATTTACTTTTTCGGGTGCCGGAGATTCCATTACCTTACAACGAAAGCTAACTGACTTTGATGGTTTTAAACATTTTTCTAAAAATTAAAGTGAAAACTTTTTTAAGTATAATGAGTTTATAACAAAATTAAAACACAGACCATTTAGTTGACCAATAACTACTTCCATTTCATTTGTATCTGGAAATTAAAAAAAAAAACATTATTTTTTTCATAAAAGAAAAGTACAACTTACATAATATTCGATCAGAGTTTAATTTATATTTTGAACAACACATTTCAATTGAATTTATATAAACTTCTGTCATTAAAGGGTGGTGTTCCTGATTCAGATTTTTTAAGTCAACATCCAAACCAAGTTCATTTATCATTAAATTCCCAACTACGCTAGTTACTTCTGCTTGAAGGCATTCAAAAACATTAATATCCCATTCATGTCGAACTAGACGATATCTATTTTATCATATTAATATTGTTACAAAAATTTCGCTTAAAAGAAAAACAAATCAAACCTGATCTTGGGAAAATCTTTTGGCATTGAATAATGTATTAAAAGACGTAATTTATGTTCTCCTTTAGCATAAGGTGCTTGCAACCACATTTGCACTGTTTTAAGTTCCTGTGGTCCTAAAGTGTTTGAAGCAGTTTTAGGAATTTTAAAAACGTGCTGCTTTCGCATTTCCTTGTCCTTACTCAATGTTTCATTAGTCAAATCCTTATAATCTATAAACTTTATCATTAGTATTCGAATTAAAAAGTTGAGTTTAATTTTTAAATCACCTCTTAATATGGATAACGGAAGTCCAGCTTCATTGTCTAAGAAAGTAATCAATCTTGGTTGTTCTGTGCATAAATAAATATTTTCAATTGGATGCATTCCTGAATTTCTCAACGATATTGTAATTGGTATTATTTCTCCGACGAGTAAATCTATTGGTATTTTCGAGAAACTAACATGCAACGAAGGAGCTGGTGGAAGAATTTTGACATTCAATTTATTATCAAATTGTATTGGACGATCTACATTTGCTGATATTTTTTCAATTAGTTTAATTGATTGCGGTTCAAATAATATGGAACCCAGCAATTGACCAGCTTCATTTGTAGATGCCATACGACCAACAATCCCAATAATTTTTAAATCTCCTATTAATTTTGGTGTTAATTTAAATTTTATTATTTTTTCCTCACTTTCATTTAAAATAATTTCTTGGCTATCAGTTGTAACCATAGCTGAATTAATTACTTCTGTTTCGCTTTCTGTACACTTTTTCTCAAACAAAACTTTATTTGTAACTTCAGAATTATTTTCTAGTGTAAATTTCCATAATAAATTAATATCAGTAAATGTAATACTTGGTTTGATAGTGTTTTGTAAACAAACGCTGATTTCGATTGGATCTAAAAATTTATAGATAAAGCAAACAATTTTTAAAAAAATATATAATTTATGTTATTGTATCAATCAAGTAAATACCGCCATGCACGCTTAAAGGATTGTCAGTTGTAAGATTTTCAGAAGTAAATAAGCATTTAGCAGGTTTAAAAACCATTGGTTTTGTCGATACATGAGTTACGACAATCTCTTCTAATTTCTGCCAAATTGTTTCATTTTTTAAATCAGACTACAAAAAAAAAAATTGAAATTATGTCGCTTGGTTTAAATGCAATTTCAAAAATGATCTAAAATCTTACATTAATATTAACATTAGTAGCAGATACATATAAAGGATTTGCGACGGGTGGATGTGATGTAACTAAGATTCTTAAAGAAGATTGAATAACTTTTGGTAAGGCGATTTCCAGAAGTCCAACACCACTATTTTGATTAATAAGTTCCTAAAATTCGAATAAATTCCTAAATATTAAAGTTTTTTTAACATTTAACATTTACCTTTTGCGTTGCAATATATTCACGTAGAAATGCGGCTTGTTGTGAAACGTTTTGTAAACTCATTGGTCTTAATAAATGCGCTAATGATTTACTTGCCACATCTAACTTTTTAAGTGTCACAGCTTGTTTACCTATTGTATACTGGATATGATCTTCCGCTAAACTCCAATTCCGATCTTGGAAAATTTGGTATGCTTGCTTGTAACACCGAAAAGCATGTTTTCTTTGTCCACATCTAGAAAATCTATTTCCAGAGAGAACAATATGAAAAGCATATTTTCTGTACATAGAAGGTTGGGATGATAGAAAACAATATGATGCTTGTTCTAATAGTAAAGCTGATCTTAAATCTGATTCTTCGCTTGTCATACGAATCAACTGTTTTGCAGCTTCTCCATACAATCTTGCATTTTTTAAACATTCAACACTCAATAAAGTTGCGCGTGTAGCAAATTGTTGTAATCTACAAAAAAAAGTATTTAGTTTTGAGTTATAAATTCAAACTGATAAAATACCTGCAAGAAGTTAAATAACATTCAATCGCACTTTCCATATAATCATATGTTTTACGGTTTGCTGTACCTAACATAAATGCTGATAAGGCCGCCATTTCCAAAGCTCCAGCAAAATACTGCCAAGCCGAATCAGCATTGAAATCTCTTTTAGCTTGATGATAAGCCTAACAAGGTTTTAAAACTTATTCTACTTATTCTGTTATTTAATTTAGTACAAATAAATTTATTACCTGGAAAGCTAAATTATAATGCCCAAACATAAAATATAAATCTCCTAATTTACGTGTTTGAAGTTCACAAGAATCACTTGTATATCTGAAATTAAATAGCGTTGTTGATATTCCTCAAGTTTTAAAATTATTTCTTACATCACAGCATTTTGACTCCCACTTCCAGCAACAGGTTTGTTAGTTGCAAATAATCTTTTGGTAGCACTTAATAACGATTTGCTGACTCCTTTTTTGTTAGTTATCTGAAAATTGTATCAGTAAATAGTTAGTAACTATGTCAATTATGTTTTTTATTGATACTTACAGCCTCATTTAAAATTCCAACAATGCGTTCTACATAAGGTATTAAGCCTCGTACTGTATAATCTTGCACAAAGTGTCTTAGATTTTCAATATCTGTTGCGTTTAAGTACATTCCATGAGGTGCATCGTAATCACTTTCACTTGCCCATACATTTGGATTAAGTGTTTGGGAATTAATACTTTCAGAACTATTCGAAAATTTCGAGTGCTAAAATAAAAAATATTTTTAGTTTAATTTTTATTTGGAAAAACTTTAAGTTTTATTTGGTTTACAATTGCTTCAGTCGCTTGTTCTTGTATCGGACTTAATGGATGCAAAAAACCATCAGAATCGCTATTTCCTTCTATAGTTACTGATGGTAAAATTGAAACTGAATTATCTTGTGGAGTTTTTGGTGCGCTACCTTGATCCGATTGATTATCCTTTTAAATTTAAAATATTTGAATAGGAAATTGCTTATATTTTTAATGCATACCGATTTAGGAGCTCTTTTAAGATAATTTGTCCAAAGATCTACTATTTCATTAGAAGGTTCAACTAAAGAATTAATGGCAATTAAAAAGCATTTGTTATCACCAAAGGTTGATTTTAAAATTTCATATGCCTGTTGAGCTCTAAAAAAATATAAAATTAAATATATGTTTGAATTGTTTTTTAAACTTTTAACTTCGAAATATGTCCTTGCGATCCATCATGTAACAAAACGTAACTGTTCAAAACATCATTATTTTGAAACCATTTAGGTAATTTTTGTGGTGTTATATTTTGAAGCATTTGAACCTTTTTCGTTAATTGATTTGCGGTATCTAAAATATTTCGATCTGAACTAGATAACACTATAAGACAACTTAAAAAGTGTCTTGTGAATTCATGATCTGCTGGAAATTGAACCGTTAAAAACGCCTCACGCCAATTTTCAAACCATGGTTCAGAAACTGGTACTTCGACATCCATTAATCCTACAATTTCGAATATATGATGAATACTGATTTTGTTTCGATATAATTTACAAACCTATTTGCAAATTTTTTGTTTTATCGAATGTTGCATTTGTAACAGCTTCGTTCAACATTTTTCTAGCCAATGTAGTTTGCGGAGGCCTCCATTCTACATCACAAATATTTAAACGCAACCCTTTAATTGAAACACTTGTTCCCGAAGAATCGCGAAAATGTGCTACAAATTTAGATAACTGATTTATATTTAAATAAAAACACTTAAAAAGAAGAAATACCGTCGTTAGCTAACTTAGCAAAAGGTTGAAGTAATTCTACAAAACTTAAATTATTTTTTTGGCATAGTTCATCAGCATGAGGACTTGTTATGACACCTACAAGCGGTGAAAATACATTTTGAATTATCTCACGTGTGCTTAAATTTTGTCCAGTGATGTGTATCATTATAAGTATTCTTAAATTTATAAAATGTTTTCACAAAATATTTTAAATATTTAATACCAAAAAAATCAAGTTTATCAGAATAGAACAGCTGGTAATAAAAAAACGATACGACAGTGACTGTCAATTCAGTCTGTAGAAGGATGCTTAAAAAATATGTCAGTTGATGTCTTAAAGCTAATACAAATATCCTCAAACTTTCTTTATGAAAATTTAAAATGTGTCCTCGATTAGATTTTAATAAATTTTTGTGCAAACTTTGCGTTATTTTATATGAGACGGCTGAATCCATAGATATAAGAATCAATCATGAATATGAAGGTCTATAAAAATAAAATAGAATATCAAAAGTGAACAAAAAATAGTGGCAACACCATGAAAGTCTATTGAAATGAATAGACTTGACTATAAAAATGTCGCCGTTCCAGGAAAAATGTTTGGAGTCCAAAACATATGAATGAAAATATAAAATACGTAAAATATCTAGCGTCTGTTGCAAAGATAGGAAATCAAATATCGTGCTTTTAATAGTAATGGGTATTTTTTTTCATATTTGAAAATATTTAATTAAATAACTTTTTAAAACTGTGCACAAAATGTGAATTACAATTATGAAATAAAAAATTTAACAAAACAAAAAAATACTTGAAATGCCGATACGAAAAAAAATTTAACTTTGAATTAATATATCAATGTGATTTTTCAATTAATGTCAAAATACGCCAATATACCTACCACGAATATTCGTGACGCAACAAAGCCTTTATTTACTTTTTAAATTTGGCATTTAGATATATTTGGTTGGCTTGGCATGGTTTGGCTTAAATTTTAGAACGGTTTTCAAAATAATTGACAATTTGAGATTTGACACTTGACATTTAGAGACTGCAAATTGAAGAATTTTCCGGTAGTAAGTAATATTTTTTGTCGAAAGGTAAATAAATTGAAAGTTATTTTAAATTTTTTGAATTGAAAACTATTTGTTTTTTTTTTGCAGAAAAATAAATTTAGTTTAGGAAGTATGGAAGTATTTAATGAACAAGAAATTCAAGATAATCAATGGGTTAGATTTGGATTAAGATTAGCAGTCAGCGCAGCTCTTCACCCAATTGAATATTCGAAAGTCTTAATTCAGGTATTAAAATCGTAAATTATTTTATTAAAATCATTTAAATAATATATTTATTTAGCTGGGATATGAACCAATTGCGCCACGCCCTGGAAAATCGTTATTTGGAAAGGATATCTATGTTTTACCCAATATTTTTCGATACAGTAAATTGATTGCTTCAATAATTTCAATAAACAAATAACTTTTTCAATTTTTTTTCAGCTAGTTATGTTAAAAGTGTTGATGGGTTCTTTGGTTGCTATCGGGGATTGACACCAAAACTAGTTGGAACAATTGTAGGCACCCTATGCAGTGAAAGTATTGCTGACAGACTCGGTATAACTGAGGTTATTGATACCAAAGATGAATCGGAAATGAATGAAGAAGAAGAATTTCAAAGATTTGTGAATGTATTAAAAAGAGATGTAGTGGTTCATTCATCTGCAATTGTTGTTAGTCATCCTTTTCATGTTATTTCATTAAGAATGATGGCCACATTTATTGGACGTGAAACTACATACAGGTTAAAATTTAATACATATTATTTAAGTAATTAATAATATTGAGCAAACATTTTAGGAGTTTATTTGGATCTATTATAGAAGTATATAAAAATGATGGAATACTTGGATTTTTTAACGGTGTTATTCCAAAGTTGTTATGTGATTTAGCTTGTGTTGTTTTGAGTAGCTCAACCATTTACCTCGTTAATAAATATTTTATTAAAGATAAAGATGGAAGGCAGTATTTCGCTAGTTTTACACAAGTAAACTCTATAAATTTTTATTTTTAAATTTTTGATCGTTTTTTTTTTTTAGTTTGTTTGTTCTAGCCTTTTTTATCCTTTGAATGTTATAGCCTCATGTACAGCGGTTTCTGGTTCTGGGTAATTTTGTTTTTTATTAATTTTGTTTTATTTTGATTGAAATTTTTTTTAATAGTCTTGTTGCTGGACGACCACCTATAATGCCTGAGTATACATCATGGATTGATTGTTGGTACGATTTACAAATACGCGGTGAACTTAAACGTGGAAATTCATTATTCTGGAGGTATGCATCAAATACATACTTAATTATTTCAAATATATTTTGTAATTTTTTATATTTTAGATCATTGCCTCGACCATCTTCAAATGCAATGAGGGTTTCATCTTTCAAAAATTCTTTTGTGCCACTGCCCGTTATTTCAAAATATGCTTAGAAAAGCATTTAAAATGAAAAACAAAAACGAATAACTATATAATTTTTATAACATTTTTGCAATAAAATTATGTTAATTTTTGAGGGGTTAAAATTTGGCCTTCAATTTGTAGCATTTAAAAATTCTAATTTTTAGAATCTTATTTAATTGATCGTAATGTCATATTTATATAGCGCTTTTTTTTTAATAATTTATTTACATTTAGAAAAAATTGAAATCTTTAATTTGTTAATTGAAATCAAATAAAAATTTATCAAAATTGGCTCTTATTGAGATTAAAAACAATTTTTTTTTCACTTTCTAAAGAAAAGTAGCTGTATAAATTTTTACTTTATGTATGAAGTGCATACATATTTAGGAAATATTTGAGTCAAAATTTTAACTACCCACCAAGTTTTTCAATAAGAAAAATAAAATTAAAAATTTAGTTTGGTTTTATTTATTTTTTTCTTTATTATTTTTCCTTAGTATAAGATTTGTTGTCCCTTTGTCAGTTAGTCATCATCATCATTGGTCCTGTCGTGCCTCAAGGTCACCTGTTGTCAATTAGTACTATATATTTGTCAAAATTTATTTATTGAAAAATTTATTTATTTTAATATATTTTTCTTCAACATTCATTTATAAAATAAATAATTAAAGTTAAAATTAAAACTAAAATGGATGACTGAAGATTTGTACTACTATTCTCATTGCAATAATATTGACTGCAGTCGGTATTAATAAACTTATCAAAAGTAACTAACGCATCACCCCAGTTACATAAGCCAACTTTACACCAATCCAAATCCATTGGTTTTTGATTAAGAACAAACATCACTCTTTTATCGCTACCACCATTACAGCTACAATGAAAATATTAAAGTAAAAAAAAAATGTATTTTTTAAAAATAATTAAATATGTGTATGGAAGTAGGTACTTACTTAAATTTTATAGCAGCAAAATTTGTTGCAAATGGTGATAACTCACTTGATTTCCAGTTTCGAAGTTTCATTTCTTCAAAATTATTTGCTCTAAGTGCATCATGATCTTTAGCAATACCTAGAGCAGTCAAAATTAGTTGAACATTTGCTGAATGTGTAAAGGAAACCGATATATGTGGTTCACTCGAACTATTCAAATGTTTAATCATATCCTGCACTGCAGAACATGCTACTCTACTGTTAAGTTCATTGCCGTATCCAACTTTATAATAATTTTTTAAATCTTCTGCATATTCTAAAACTGTAATTTGTTGTGGTGTAAATGCCTTCAATAAAAAATTTTGAAAAAAATATTAAAATGTTCATAAATATAAAAAGTATGTTCTTGAAATGTTATAAATGTCTATAAAATCATGTACTTACAGAACACCATGCACTAACACGCTCTGGATGCCAAGCTTGTTCAAATCTACACATATCCCACACAGTATGAATTAAATCCATAGACAAGCTATATTTAAATCTGTAAAATTATACAAATTATAAAAATTTGTTTTGTTTTTTTTTTTTTTTTTTTTTAATTTACCCAAGTCTTCGTGAAATACTGTTAACTGTATTTTTCATAATTTCTGAACTAAGAAATTTATTATATTCTGAAGAATTCATAGATTTTATATTATCATTCTGTTCATTCCACTCTTTACAGCCCGCATAAGCATTTAAAACGGGATCCTTAATTTTAAAAAAAATATTTAGATTAAAAAAATAATTTATTAAAAATTTCAGTTTAAATAATACCACTTCAGGTTGGGAACTAATTTCAGGCGCTCTTTGTAATATTCCTTCGGCAAAAGCCTTATAACTTTCTTGTGTGCGTTGGGTTGGTGTTGTACGAAACTGAAAATATAATAAGAAAACAATATGTATAATGTGAATAAAATTTATTAAATTTAATTTGTTCAAAATATACCAAAAAATTTCTTTCATCAATTGGCTCAAATATTTCTGGAAGAAATCTTCTATAGTTTCTTGCTATCAATTTAAGATCCAGATAGCCCTATATCAAAAAAAAAAAATGAAAAATGTTAAAAGTAAATTGTTCAAAAATTACCTGTGATGTTAATTTTTCAGAATAATCATCCACTGTTAAATTTTTACTTAATTTCCAAAGTTTGACTAAAAATTTATCATCACTACATAGAGCACCTGCACTTGGCTGTGATTTTCGTTCTTCATAATTTTTCAATATTTCAGTTTTTAACTAAAAAAAAATTATATAAAATTAATGTTTCTAAAAATTTTTTAAATTTAATTTTACATCCTCAAGAGATCTCATATTTTTAATAGATTTCAAAGTTGGCCATCTAGTTCCATGTCGGGCCATAATCCAAACTTTTTCTTGAACACAACCTTCAATTCACAAAACATTTTTAACAGATTTAATTTAGAGGTAAATTCTTTTTTGCGTTTTTGTTTATATTTACCAGAAATTTTATAATTAACACTTGAATCAGTTGCTTTAGCTACATCATAAGCAGTTTTTGTTGCATAATGTCTAGTTTGTGATTTTTCTCTATCTTTGGAATAACAATATTCTTCACAACAGTTATCATCGTTATCGATAGCTTCTTGTGCAAATATTATTTGGTTATTTAGCGCAGTAAATATAAGCACTGACCATAGAATTTTCATTTTTTTTTTTTTTAATTTAAAACCTAAAATAAAAAATAAAAATTTTGTTAATTATTTTGTTAATTTTATTAATAAAAGGTTTTAAATGATAACAACAAATTATTTTTTTCTTTTGTTTTTGTTGAATTCTATTTATTCTAATTTAAAGTCATCAAGTGTAACAAGTAAAACTTTCTTTTAGCGTTCATAAGAACAACATATTGAAATCGTTTAAACTTATTATGAAAATTTTCGTTCATTTCAAGAGATTCACTGTGCTAATATGTTATTTTCTGTTCTATTTAATCGTCGAAATGAAAAAATTATTTTAAATTTAGGAAAACATTTTGAAGAAATTAGGAATATTCTGTTTAAAAAATGTCCGCTATATTTGAATGAATTACAAAATATGTATTAAATACCTAAAAACATTCTTCGCAAGGTACAAATGCTTCTTATTGATACATATTCAAACATAATATTCTCCCTTATTTCACAGGAAAAATGTCACATTGTTGGAACAGTTACCCCATTTTATAGATATCTTATATAGTTGTAGTTGTAGTTGTAGACCTATAACGAACTTAAAAGTTAACGTCCTCACTCAAACAGTTGTTCATTCAAGTGCTTATTCCTAAACAGTGATGGTACAAAACTTATGGCTATGGAAATTCGTTTGTATAGTCAAAGTTTACCCAATATTCTTACAATTGTGTTCCCTAAATTCAATAAACAACTTACATATAATTATCAAAGATTCAAGACGTAAATAAATAGCTTCGTTCTAAATATCATAGTCACTATATAGGGGCATTGAGTAATTATAATGTATACATAATTACTCAATGCTATAAGGTATAATTCTTTTCTTCGAACATCCGATCTGTGCTCAAACTAGGCATTACAAATTTTAAATAAAATTACCAACATCATATTTAAGAATCAATTGTATTTAATTGGAACCGACTATATTTGCATTTAATATGAAGATTTTGATAATATATTCCACGCACTTAAATATTCATATATGATATGTAATCACATAGGAAGTAGCGCTGCGCAAGGGTATTATTTTTGAGGAACAATAACATTCTAAAGTTCCTTAAAAAAAAACCAATTCATATACACATTTATGTCATCATATAATGTAGTTTAATATTGAAATTAGATCAAATAATTTAAAAATCTCAAGGTTTTATTTTAATTCAATTAAAAATATAATAATTACTTACTATACTACTAATATTATAAAAAAATCATCATTATTATTGCGCTATCAACTTACATTAGGACTTTAGGAGTGATGATGATGATGATGATAACTAAATAGCTGATATATTATACTACAATAATTTTTCCAATTCTGATAAGAAAGTATAAAAATAAGTATTCCTATTTTTGTGATTCATTTAAAAATATTTTCTAATTTACATATAAAAAAATAAGTATAATTAAATAATTGATTCAATAAAATATCTAGAATTGAATTAAATTAGTTCTAGCAGTTCTAGTTTTATTTAAATTGATAACAATTCTATTGATTTTTTATATGGAGACTCAACTCAATTATATATATATATATATAATAATATATAATATAAAATTATTAAATTTAAATATTTAAATCTGAGATTTGCTAACTGAACTTCACAAACTAATTGTGAATATGTGGAAAAAATATAACGGAAAAAGAAATGATTTTGATCTCTTATAAATATAAAGTAGAAATAGTCTAATCGTTTGTTGCTTTGTTGATAAAAAGGGTAGATAGACTCATATTTATTCCTTGCACTTAGGCCTTATGATCTATTGATCTCATTTCGAATTCTTATATCAGAATCGATTCAATTAAAACATTATTGATAAATTGAATTATTTTAAACATTTTTCTATTTCTAGTTTCTAAGAAGTTTTCCTAGTACATAGTAACCTTCTAGTATTTCTGTTAATCTAGTATTTCTGTGCAATCTTTAGTTATTTGAATTTTGATAGGCAACAACAAATCAAATTGACCGACTAACAGATATTACTGAAAAATCATTTGAAGAAAAACTTACTACAACTGCTCAAAGCTTTCTATTATAAGTTTGACTTTAGGGACCAATAAAAACAACTTGGAACTTTATTGAAGCAATACGTGATATTGAGTATAGTTCAAGAAAAAGGTAAATAAAATGAAATAATGAAGCAAAAACATATTAATTAGAAAATATCAGAAACACTAAAATACCGTAGTAAATTTTAATTTCATAAAAATTTTAATTGAAAAACAAAAGTTATAAGACCTGTAGTTGGCCTGCAGATTTATCTGTAGATCCACTGTTAAATAAAGAAATAAATACAAAAGGTATATGAAGATAGTAACCATAAGATTGCGACGAAAAAAACTATGACTAACTCAATAATATCAGCTCAATTGGATACTGGAAAAAAAAACCTAATATCGAAAAACTTAGAATACATTTTATTATAAACTATTGATTTGCAACTAGATTTAGAAATCAATCTAGGTTTGAAATATAATACAATACTGTGGATTTGTAGAACAAAAATAATTACTCTTAGATGTTGTCAATATCTTCCTGGTCTATAAAACGCCTGATAAAGATATTTAACACTTGGAAATCTGGGAATGTTCAATTCACATGTTTAAATCGTTATACATTTTTTTGAGTCCATTAATCAAGAATAATGTCAAGACTTCAACAATTTTGAATTTCATATCATTAATAATGATAAAAGTAAGTATTTATATATTTTGTTGTTAAATCAGTTAATAATGGTTTCGTAAGCTTGGTATCCATATTCGGGTGTGATACAAAAAATTGTTCATACATATGTACATACAAATATATTGATTTAGAATTCCCCACATTTTTGGATTTGCTTCTGTATTTCTAGTTTTTTTTTTTTAATTTCTGTAGGTATTAAAAAAAACATTTATAACAGAACGGAAAAACTAAAGAAAAATAAAATACCATTAAAGTTAAAATTTATTGACGATTGACGTTAATATTGAAATTTCATATTTTTTTTTTCAAAATTAAATTTAAATATTTTGAAATCTTGAAATATATACAAAATTAAAACTACATACATATTTTCATTTTTATTATAGAGTATATAGCTATTTTTTTTTATTGTAATTTTCTAATTTTTCTTTCATTTTCTCTATTCTATGTATATTGACATTGAAAATAAAATTTATTTAAGTAGTAAGAGATTATAAAATTGGAAATTAATTTTTGGAGATTTTCCAATTACGTCGGTTATTAATTTATTAATAATTGATCAAAAACAATTAGTTATTAAAAAAACTAACAAAATCTATACCGTACATACAAAATTTCAAAAATCACGTTTATTAAAATCAAAATTTTTAAATATAATAGAAAATTTTATTTTAATAATGAATTTTATTATTAAATTATTTTTAAAATAAAATTAATGAAATTTATTATTCTACTGAATAATTTAATAATTTATAATCGAAACATTTGATTTTAATTTAAATTTAATATTAAATATGATATTAATTTAATTTAGCACACAAAATTGTAAATTATTAATGCACCTTATTAACTTTTGAGCATCTTATATTTTAATAATGAATTTTGATTCTAAAAACATTCTAGAAAATTGCATTTCTATCAATTTGATGTAGCTGTTGCAATTTATTTAATTGTTAATTGACTAATTAAAAACAATTACCGAACCTCCAACCAAATACTATATACAATATTCTTTGCTCCAACTTATACAACCTCTGATAGAAGGATCAAGTGATCGTAATTCAATATTTGATTTTGTTTTGTCAGAATGAGAGATGTTGCATTCTGTATAATAGATACATATTAAATATTAAGTATGTAAAGATATAAAAATCATGCGAAGGTTATAAGACTATCAAAATAAATAAGTTTGTTAGTACGTCAAAACTGAGATGTAACATATTCATTTAAAATTGAAATTAAAAGACATGTAACATTATGATAAAAGTCATTATTATGTTTATAGTCATATAACAAACTACATATTACCTCATATCTACCTAGTTCCCTTACTTACATTTATTATTAATAATAGGATATTATCTACATATTACCAGGTAATAACTTATGAACTGATTGTAAATACTAAAAAATATTTATTTAAAAAAAAAACAGTTTTTGATGTTTTGTAACTGTGGTGCATCATTATAGCAAGGAAGTATGAACTCTGAAAGTAACTAAAATCAATAACCTTGAAATATTTTAAAATTTGGGTATATTGTAGAATACTGAATACCTCAGATATTCAGGTAGAAAACAATTTATTTATCTGGTTAATCTACAATTGTACAATTATTTCGTCAAGGAACAATTAAAGAAATAGAAAACGATTTAGGAACTCAGAAATATCAGACAATGGGCAGGCCTCTTATACGGTGAGACATCTAATGGATTTGGTATAGAAGAGAGGGAGAGCTGTAGAAATGTATTTGTAATATAAAGAACTGTAGTATAGTAATATGCAGCTGAAGAAGAAAAATAAATATAGTGAATTAAAGGTAAACGAATCCATTTTCTTGAATAAGAATTCATTTCTTTAATTAGAATTAGTTTACCTTTAATCGGTTTATTTGGATGAGTTGTAAATTTTAGCTTATAATTTCTGTAATTTATTTATTTATTTCGAGCTTAATTCAAGCAAGTTACAATAAATCATACTTAAATTAAATTTATAAACTAAAAATTAAACATTCAAAAAAGAATTAACAAAAAAAAAAAAAAAAAATAACAAAATTTTAATATTATAACAAAATTAAAAAAGAAAACATAATCTTATATTTAACAATAATTAAAAAATAAAAATGAAAAAACTTCAATTAAGAAGACAGGTCAAAGATAAAAATTAGTTACACAAATACAGATTATTTTTTAATGATTGTTTAGTTAGGGAAAAGTTAATATAGGGTTTGTATGCATTACAGAGAGACATCATCCTATTAATTGGTTCATATTTACCATAATTAGTCCGATGGTACTGCAAATTAAACATATTAGCAGTTCTTAGTCTAGAATGAGAACAATAATTAAGTTTAGCAAACAATTGGGGAGACGAAATGTTGTCTTTACTTAACTCAATTAGACGACTCAACAAGACGTAAAGCATATCTAAGGAATTTTCTTTGAACCGATTCAATTCTGTCTATGTGAACACCATAAAATGGACACCAAACCTGACTAGCATATTCTAAATTAGGTCTAACCAAGCAGGTATAGAGGGATTTTAATACATACGGATCTTCAAATTCTCTAGCCCAACGTTTAATAAAACCGAGCATAGAATTAGCTTTGTTTAAAATATCTGAATAATGAAGATGGAATGAAAGTTTAGTATCGAAGAGTATTCCTAGGTCTTTAATTGATGTAACCTTTGGAATACTTTGGCTATTAAAAGAATATACATAAGAAATTGGGCATAATCGTCGTGTAAAAGTAATATAAGCACATTTATTGACATTAAGCTGCAGATTATTATACGAACACCAACTATAGAAACGATTCAGATCAGCTTGTAACGCTAATGCATCCTCTAAATTAACAACTTTTTTATAAATTTTCATGTCATCGGCGTAAATTTTAATATGACTATTAATTAATAAAGATGAAACATCATTAATAGAAATAATGAAGAGTAAAGGACCGAGATGACTACCTTGAGGCACACCTGTGGGAGCTTCGAACTCAGTGGAAATTGACGATCTAAACGAAACACTATAACTACGACCAGAAAGGTAAGAATGAACCCAATTAATAAAATAACTAGGAAATCCTAATTTATTTAACTTAAAGATGATAATGTTATGTGGAAGCAAATCAAAAGCTTTGCTGAAATCTGTACATATTACATCCGTTTGGAACCCATCTTCCATGTTATTAATAAAGGTAGATGTTGACTCAACAAGATTAGTAACAGTAGACTTAAGGTTCATAAAGCCATGTTGAAAAGATGATAAGAAACAAGTACAATGATCATAAATAGAATCAAATACAATAAGTTCAAATAGTTTAGGTATAGAAGAAAGTTTAGCAATTGGACGATAATTACTTACATTATTTTTTAGATTTTTTTTGTGAACTGGTCTAATTAGGGCAGTTTTCCAGATTGAAGGAAAGATACCAGAAGTTAAAGAAGAATTGAATAATACAGAGAGAGGACCACATAGTGAAGAAGAACATTTATTTAAGAATAGGTTAGGGATGCCGTCAGTACCAGGACTAGGATTATTATCAAGCTTTAATAAATAATTGAGTACCACATTAGAATCGATATGAATATTACTCAATGTAGTTTTAGAAAACTCAACCAATTTCTTATAGTTATTCTTTTAATGAACAATTTCTATCAAAAGTTAACTTTTTTAAAGATCTCGGAGTGTATTTTGATGATAAGTTAACATTTAAATTACATTTTAACCATATAATAAATAAATCCAATTCCTTACTTGGCTTTGTTAAACGTTGGTCTAAAGAATTTCGCGATCCGTACATTATTAAAGCCCTTTATATTACATTGCTTCGGCCTAACTTGGAATATGCTAGCCAGGTATGGTCCCCATACTATGATGTTCATATTCAGAGAATCGAAGCAATTCAAAGATGATTCTTTAGGTTTGCCTTGCGTAATCTTCCCAATTCTTCTTCCAAGACCCAATTCGTCTACCACCTTATGAACATCGACTCAATTTAATTCATCTTGATACCTTGCAAAAAAGGAGAGACATTGCTGATATAATCTTCATTGTTCAAACTGTCAAAGGTATAATATATTATCTCCTTATATTTCTAATAAAATCAATATTAACACAAGTTCTCGACTTCGATCCGTAAATCTTTTCACTGTGTTTCATCATAGGACAAACTATGGAAGATATGAACCTATTAATAGAATGTTAATATTGGGAAATAAATATATGACATTAATTGATCTCTCTCTTTCAAAGACCGATTTAAAAAAGCAACTCGATCAACGATTGAAATAACTTACATTCCCTCTCACACCATCTGAACACCTATACACATCTTTTAGTTCTTAAGATTTTATGTTAATGAATTTAATGTATTTATTTTTAAATTTTTAAATGATTTATAATATTTTGTTTAACTTTATATTTAAGTAAATATTTTTGTAACTGCTTGATTTAAGCTTGAAATAAATAAATAAATAAAACTAGAATCACGGTTCTAAATACTATTTATAAGATAATAGCAATTATTATAAAGAAAAGATTAAAAGAAGTACTAGAACCAATACTACGGAAAGAGCAGGCAGGTTTCAGACCAAACCGAAGCTGTGTAGCCCAGGCAAATACTTTACGGGTCATAGTTGAACAATCAGTAGAACGGAATGCCCCACTATATCTACTATTCATAGATTTTAAGAAAGCATTCGACACATTCAAGAGATGCGCAATATGGAGAACACTTACAAAGAAGGGAGTTCCTGAAAAAATCATCAACATCATCAAAGCGATGTATAAAGATGCAGAGACAACAGTTCAACACAGAGGTAAGATCAGTGATCCATTCTACACCAATATAGGAGTTAGACAAGGATGTCCACTATCTCCACTTCTCTTCAACACAATACTAGACGACATTCTAAGAGAAGTTTGCACTGGAATAAACGGAATAGAATGGGATCTCTTCGGAAACTTAGAAGACTTAGATTACGCAGATGATGTATGCCTCATATCAAAAAATCAAAGGGACCTACAGAACAAAGTCAACAGATTACAGGAAGAAGCAAAGAAATCGGGACTGGAATTAAATATCGAGAAAACCAAAGCAATGAGGACAAACAATAGTTATAGTGAGCCAATAACAGTGAGTGGACAACAGATAGAATACGTAGAAGAATTCAACTACCTGGGGAGCATTATAACATCAAGAGGAGGTGCAACAGAAGATGTCAACAGCCGTATAAATAAGGCAAGAAGAACATTTGGGAGCCTAATGAAGATATGGCGGAGCAACCAAATATCGAGAACAACAAAGCTAACAATATTCAGAGCATGTGTTAAGTCAACATTAATGTATGGCAGTGAAACATGGCTCACTTCGGTCAGAATCAAACAGAAGCTACAAGTATTCATCAACAAGTGCTTGAGAATTATATGCAGAATATTCTGGCCGGCAAGAATTAGCAACGAGGATTTATGGATGATAACTGGAGAAGAACCTATCAACAGACAGATAAATAGGAAAAAATGGAAATGGATAGGTCATACACTAAGGAAATCAGAAAGTGATATAGCAAGAAGAGCTCTAGAGTGGAATCCACAAGGACAAAGGAGACCCGGCAGACCATACAACACATGGAGACGCACAATCGATCAAGAATTAACAGTCAACAATTATACCTGGGACGATATTAAGGAAGTAGTACTCAACAGAGAGGAATGGAGGTTCACTATCGAAGCCCTATGCTACCACGCGGAGTAATATTAAAAAAAAAAAAAAAAAAACAACAACAATTTTTATATTGAAAATATAATTAAAATTAACTGACAAAAATGTTAAATTTGAAAATTCGCAAATGAAATATGATACGAAGTTAAGAACCTGTACTATATTTATGTGCCTATGTGACATTGAATAAACAAATATATGTAATTGTAATCAATTCATATTTTTGAATTTATTCATTTATTTGTATAACAACCAATTGAATAACTAGGTATACATATTAGCTAATTTGTGTCTTTTAAATTTCGGAAATCTGATGTAGGGCAATTTGAACTAATTTAATAAAAATTTTATCTGTTCTGAAAAGTCTTCTAAATAACATTTATTGATCATATGGTATTAAGTTACATACACAAGACAAAATGAAATGGAAATTAATCAGAACAAATGCCCAAAATAAAATGGAAATTAATCTGAACAAATTAAATTGCTTAATTGGTAAACTATCGAAACGATGGATGAATTGTGGGAGCTTCTAATCCCAAAAAAACGTCCAGCACCATTCACTTCAACTAAAAGAGTAGTAGTTAATTTTCTCATTATTTTCAAAAAATTAAATTTATTCTTCCAGTTTTTATTATCTTACACACACAAGAAATCCGAACTAAACCAAATTAAAAACAATATTAGAAAAATACAAAATACAAATTGACGCTTATTACCTTGTACATAAAATTTATAAACTTATTGAATACATACATATATTTATCAATTTTTTGTTAATGTTTCCAATACAAAACTTCGTACATAATTAATATTATTTTCACATCAAAGTAATCTTCAAAATGACCTAATCCTTTAAATCATTAACTTTATCCTTGAAAATTTATCATTATAAAAATTCTCATTCATTATCTTCGTATTTTAAAATTAAAGATTCTTCAATATTGTTAAGTAATTTTCAATAATACATACATTCATACATATATATATATATATTTCAAGGATTGTATTTTTATTAATCATTAGAGTAAGGGTAACGAACTTTTTGAATGTCTATCTATTTTATTTACAAAAACAATAACAAATTAGAATTCAAAATTATATTTTCAATCGACTTAAAAAAAAAATAAGAAATTTAGGTTTATAGGTTTAGGTTTTTTCTAACAAAAAAAATTTTTTGTTCTATATATTTTGTTGTTATTATTTTTTCTCTTATTATTAATTTTATCGGTCATTTTTATGTCTTAGGTCATGTATTTAAATTTATCATGCAAATTTTCTTCACATCAGGTGACCATATCAACACACGAATCAAAAAATCTCCACCCAAAAAGAAAAAAAAAAAACAGAAATAAAAGAGAAGAAATGATAAAATGAAAAAAAGGAAAATCTGTCAGTTAAACACGAAAATAGTTTTTCTTTAAAGAAAATATATCAAATTTTCCTTTAAAATCATATGATTGCGTGGAAATTGTATCATTTGCAAAATTTCTAAAATGATATTAAATTATTCTCTAACATATAGGAATATTCATATATACTTTACTTATATATATACATATTTATTAAATACCTATATTATTTAGTCAAGGATATTTTATAATATACATATGGGGGATTTATTTTTTTTTGATTTAAATGGCTTGGGATAGGCATAACATTTAAATAAAGGATATATTAAATATACACAGCACATACATATGTATATATATATATATATAATATACATATATGATTAAGTAAATAAATAAATTTTATATATGAAATATAGAAATAATTTTCCTCACTTTTATTCTGACCTAATATTGCTTATATTAATTGTACTACATGATAGTTAATAATATTAAGTATATTATATAGAATGTGTTGTAAATCTAAGCTAGTTATTTAACAATTCAGATTTTGAATATTTTATTATTATATTTTTTTTAAATTTAAAAATGAAAATTAATTACCCTCAGTATGAAGTAAATTACTATTATTAGAAATTTTGTTATTTCCGTTTTTCATGTCGTGTATCCTAATTTTTAAAGCTGTTTGAACTAAGAGTCATAATGAAAAGATTGTGAACATAAAAAATAATGTTATAAACAAATTTGTTTAGGTAATTTAAAGTGAAGTAATTTTTTTTTTTTTTTTATAGTTTATGATATGTTCTTTTATTAACACTACTTACCATAATATAATTTTTACTAAAAAGACGTTAAAATAATTGAACAACATAACTAACTATACTTTTTGAAATTTTAAATAAATAAAATTTTGAATATAACAAACAGTGAAAGCCCCTGATCGGTCGCTGATTCATTGTTGTAATTGTTTAATCCATTCTTATAACAACTGTAATCTAAACTATAGCTGTAAACGCTGAAGCCATTCCATTTTAAGATGAGTGAGGCTTTGACAAATTCCTATCAAACACCAAGGTTAGGAAAACTTATAGAGGAAACCAAGGCTGGATTTGGTTTGTAGCACCATTTGGAATTAAAAAAAAATAAGATTCCACATGAAAAGTACTCCAAATAAAAATATATGTCAACAAGTGAGTTGTAACAATAAATGGACACTCAAATAAAAAAAAAACAGAAAATATTTTGAAATCAACTTGAGGCTTAACTGCAAAACGCATATTGAATTAAAATCGATTAATAACTTGAGCTAAAAATAAACAGTAAAACCTTGTTAAAATCAATTCCGTCAGATAATTGCAAACTATTGAAAGATTTCCTCTAAATCAAACTTGTAATTAAAAAAATGTAACAAATTATACAAATTTTATCAGCCTAAGTCAATAAGTCTTTTATTTATATACTCAATAGAGTTGAGAAAATTTAATTAACGAAAAGCAATTCCTACAGTGTAAATTTGCATGTGGTAGGTTTGAGCGATATACAATTACAAGTATGTGGGAATAAACTTTAAATTTAATTTGTAGGTAAAATTTGATTTAAAATGTTTCTTCTATTGTACAAGTCAAAGTACTCATTATTGTTAATTTCATGTAGAAAGACTGCATGTACAGGTAGATTTTGTATTATAATGCTTAAAAAAAATAGTTTCAAAAAGCTCGTACCTTATATTCATTGTGGAACAATTACTGTAAATAAATTAACTATTCAAAAGTTGGATTGAATCTAATTTTCTGATTGAACTATCGAAATATCGACCGATCTCAAATAACCTAGGTCAAAGAAAATAAGATCTATAACGGTTAAAAATACTAAAATATTTCATAAACAATACAAATAGGTACAAAAAAAATATGTACTCAAGTACAAATTTGTTGAGTCACAACTAACAATGATTATTGTAAACCTACCTAATTTTCACGCTTTTCCGACACTCAACTAAACCATATATATATAAATAGTAATTAATAACACGTGTCACCAAGTTGCTATGAAGGTATGAAATGAGAAATCTTATAATCTGTATTAAAATTCACCACAGGATATGGATACGATTAATTGAAAAATTTATTAATTATCAAAATTAGCTCTTAAAAAATAAATGACTCGGAATTTTTTATGATATGAAAAGAAAAATGTTTGGACATATGTGTACGTATAGATGTATGTGCTTATGTATATATTAAAGTAATGGTTTCTTAAGTAGCTTATATTGTTCTGCGATAACATATTGTAAGTATGTTGTATAATATTTCAAATATGTAGGTACATATAGATATTTTGTAGCATGTTACATGAAAAAGGAAATTCACATGATGCACGATGACACGATTTTAATTTAAGGAATTAAAAAAAAAAGTTGCAAATTTAATTTTAAAAAAATTTAATTTTGCATGTCAATTCTATAATTATTTGCTGTAATTTACTAACAAGAAAATTAATTTTTGTTTTAGTAGGTAAAATATAATGAGTAAGGTGTGGATGGTAGTTAAAATTAGTTTCATAAATTGTCCTTATTAATTTTGAAAGGTTTTCGTGATTTAAAATATGTGGGTATATAATATTATAGTATAACATAAATTATTGTATACTCTTACATTATAATTTCTGATATTACTCGTGTATTGCATTTATGAATATAATTTTTCATAATTATTTGTTTTAGACATTACAATTATTATTAAAAATTAAGAATGTTGTTGATAATTTTATCTTAAGCTTTTAATTTTATTGCATGATTTAATTATAAAGGATGGTAATATTTTTTATTTGAAATTTAGTTGAAAAACTAGATCTGATTTTAAAAATAAGATGTTGTGATTTTTAATTTAATATTTATAAAAAATTAAAATAATTTACTATAGGTACATATTCAATTTTTGAGATAAGAGCAGAATTTAGTAAATTTACATTAAGTGAATTCGAAATTTATATGTATAATATACTTATTTTTTGTTATATTAAAAATTAAAAACTTGATGATTTAAACACATACCTATAGTATTTAGGTTATCTCATGCCTGTTTGGTCAAATAAATAGTAAAAAGTAATAAGTTGAATTGCGTTGCTTACAGCTTACGTAATTTATTGAATTTAGTCAATCAAATCAACTTCAACTACTGATCATTGATATTATTAAAAACAAGAGGCATCAACTATTGAATTATATTTCCTAAAATGATATTTTCATGTTAAATCTATATCTGATGAATTGATTTCCAGACAATATAACAATATTTTCGATATGTGTAACATAAACCATAATATCGGGATTAGAGTAAGTTCAGAGTAAAATCAAACCTACTTTCAAAAATTTTATACTGAATAACTTTTCTATGAGTTTACAAAAAAAAGTAGAAAATGAATAAAAAAAATTAAAAAAAAAAACTGTATTCGCAAAAAAAAAGAGATCAAAAACTTGAAACTTTGTATGAAGTAGTCAATCAGAATAATCAATTCTAATTCTGAAGTAGTCAAATTGCTGCCGAACAAAATAACAGAAAATTTGATTTGTTGTAAAAATAATTTAATTCTTATCACTTAATGTTACTATACAAATATTTTATTACAAGCACTTCCGAAATTAAATTGACAATATTTATAAAAACAAATATTTACAATGTAGTTCAAAATATATTGTCGGCCTCTTCTTCATATTTTTATTATAATTTACTACCCTAATTTACTTACTTATTACAATTTCGTTATCACTACTCTTATATTTGTAAACTATTGCCGACTACTTGTTTATCTTTTTAGTATAATTTACTACCCTGTACAGTTATTTTTTAGGCTTGTGCTTGGTGAATTATTTCTTCCAGATAAATGAGCCTTTGTTCGATAAGCCAATACATACTTATACGTACAAAAGTTTTAAATTTGGTTAAATTATTTCGCATAGATTTGGGGATTTGATTATCGTGTTATATTAACAACTAACTATTTCCATCAGTTGTAAATAACAACGTTCAATCTAAATATCGTAAACTACAATTACAATTACAACGCTATGATTTGAAAAGTCACCTTTAGATCCAATTTAATTCAGTATAATCAATTATACAAACTTTGGTTCATTTAAATTTTCACAATTATAGTTTATATCTCTACATATTCCTCTGATGGGTGGCGCAGTAGACAGAGCGCTTGCCTTTCAACCGAAAGCTCTCGGGTTCGATTCCCGATAAAGTAAAAAAAAATGCTCTATGGGTTGTGCGACTTGGTCCAGTACCCTCATTTGGAAAAGATAAATAACAAAAAATAATTGAGAGTATAATCTGGTAACCAGTTAAATAAAATAAAGCTATTCTATTTAAGAAGACTTAGTTCCTAACAATAGTAGTAGTCTTCCACATAATGAGTTGATAAGCCAGTAATTTGATAAATAAATACATTGTAGCTATTGTAGTATTGTAGTATTGTAGTATAAGCTTGCAGGAACCTACTTAATCAAGCAAACCTACTTTCAAGCACAAACAGGTGATTCTACCAAAGTTACTGTCAAGAATATAAAAAAAAAATATAGGAAAAAATGAAAAATATAGATTAGCCCTTATACCCTTTATTTATTATAGATAAATTTCACATTATTTTTAAATTTTTGATTTTTATAGCACGTTTGCATTGTCTTTTAATTACGTTTCTTAACTATGGTTGAAATAAGGGCTATTTAATCAAAGTTAAGTTTGAAATTTTGTTTTTACTTCGCATTCGTTGTCACAACAACAAATATGTAGAGAATAGTTTTGAAAAGAAAAAAACAGATATATACATACATATTTTCATATGAATCGAAAAATTAATATGAATTAAAAAAAAATTTAGAAACAATTTTGACTATAAATGTAATCAATATTTCTTTAGGTTGGTTAAGTATGAATTTATTTTAATAAATTTTGTTTGCATGTTTACTTGTTTGAAACTTCGAAAATGTCATTATCAGGATTGTACAAAAATAAAAATAAAAATACGATACAAATTTCGATATAATATAAAAGCAAGGTTTAGGTCGTGAATTTAACCACAGATTTTATTCTATGATTTAAAATAATGATTAGCTTTATATGAAAAAAAATCAGTTCGGGACTTAATCATAGTTAACTTGATAAATGCAAATATAGCATTACTTGAATTCAATTTTTTTAACTTTATTTGTAGAATAAATTCATTTTCATCAACCTATCAGAAAAATTAATTATAATATAATATGTATGTACCTAATTGGTATAAATTGTTATATAATATAGTATGTTATTAATTTGTGGTATTATGCTCAATAAATTATTAAAAAAAAAAAAATAAAAAAAAAAGTTAGAAACACCTAAAGGAACATATATTTTATTACTGTTTTTGGTCATGAATATTAATTATTTGATAACCAACGACTTTAGATATTTAAAATAACAAATACAAATTATAATGTATCTAATATATATATACACATGGTGTTCGTTGATTACAGATAAATGTTGGAAGAAGATAGGTTCAAATTCTTGAAAAAAATTATATATTTAAATAGCCGATATCGATAGGTAGATAGTAAAATAATCGAAAAATATATTATTTTGAGCTAAGTTTAAGTGGCTGTTGTAGTAGCATATGCTTGGTATTTAAGACATAAGAAGAACAACTTTTTATTGGACCTGCAATGTAGTGTAGGATTAAGAGCAAATCATGCAAATGTAACATTTGAAAAAAAACTATACTACAAACTGGACTGAAATCTAGGTTATCCCTGTCCGAGATTTAAATGCACAATTGATCGCTTAAATTCACCGCATAATGATAAGATCAGATGATGATAATGATGTAACTTAAATAGAAATAAATTTTTTTTCATTGTATACAACAATTGTTTGTTTGTATTTAAACTTCTTCAAAAACTTCGTGTTGAATACATTATTAGTTCAACAACCCCCTGTAGCCATATTACTTTCATTTTTATACAAAATCAAAAATCTAATTAATTTTTATTTTTTACTATTTTCTCACTTTATATTATATTTAAAAATAAAAGTGTTATTAATTAATTAGAAATACTCCTTAATTTTGTCCAGATGTATATGTATATACATAATTATTTCATATGATATATTGTTATTTTATATGAATGCTTAGTTCTTATTAATTTTATTTAATATTCTGAATGAGTGGGTATTCTAAGGTTATCTTTTATTATTTCTGTATTTAGCGGGCATTAAGATTACAGTAACTAAATAAAAAAAAAATGGAAATTAAAAAAGGGTGTCCAATTTCATAAATTGAAAAAACATATTGCTAATTGTTATTTAATTGTAGATAAGTAATAACAATGAATGAGTTTAGAATATTATACGAGTATATAGTTAATTTTAATTATCATGTCAGAGATTCTTTTATTCTCTCTGTGAAATGATTAACTATCACGAATTGAATTCCTTGTTGAATTAATTAGCACAAAAAAAAATTATTATCAGACAACAATTGTAAAAGAATTTTAAAAATTGTTTATTTTTGGAATAAAAAACACATTTTTTTTTTAAATTAGATATTTGCATCCATATTGTCAGTTTTATAGTCATTGAAATAATGTTTGCTTATAGTTTATATTTTTTTATACATATATAGTTACAGTGAAAATCGTCCACCACAATAGCACCACAAAATTAACTAGAATATTATCAATTTACTCAATTATATTAGACTAGCGTAAGAAATTTTAATTGCATATATTTATGCGCGGTGAATATAAAGAAACAATTACACCGAAGTAGCATATTGTCTAAAATGCATAAATGTCACAATCAAATTCAATTTTCCGTTTTTACGTGACAGCGTAGCAATTTGGAAAATTTGAAAATCGTTTAGTGAAAGCAGCAGTACGTATATCCTTTTTCAAAGAATATTGTTCATGTAAGAAGGCCAAGGAAATGTAGATATAAGGACTAAAAAAATCATATATAACTCCTAGAAACCAATGTACTTGAAAAAAAGAAAGTAGGTTTTAGAGGCACGTTATTTACATTAAAAAAATTTATAAAAACTAAACATAATTTTGTTTAAAAATTATTTTCCGATGAAAGTAAATTTAAAAAATTTTCACCGGATTTGGAACTAATTATATGACCGACGAAAAGTATAGAGTCAAATTGAATTATATTGAGTTGCAAAGAATGTAAAAATTAAAAGAATATTATATACAAAATGGCAGAAATGGTATAATTTTACAGTATTGAATGTTGATTTGTGAGAACAGGAACCGATATTTTATAGTAGTAGTAACAGATAAGATCTATTTGCCATTTATGAGGGGTAATTGTAACCTAAATTTCAGATTATTAATATATTACTAATTAATTTTGGATTTCATCAGAACAACAATTCGAAGTCTATCTGAGACATAATATCAGTGGGTTAACTTAAAACAGTTTCACATACAATAGAAGCTTCCCACAATCTTCTGACCTAAACGATGTCGAGCGTTTGTGGTATCAGTGTTTTGAAATTCCCGAAATAAGAATTTGAAAGATTCTAATTTATTCTAAAAATATATTTCAACTAAAACTTAACGACTTAATAACAAAAGTTACACCCATTTGAATAAGAAATTTAACTGTGACAGTTCATAGAAGTCATACATAATATAATTGGTAGGTACAAAATATTTTAAATGTAATTTTAGACGATTTTCAATACGTGGTTTCTAATAATAAAGATAAACTAAAAATTAACCTCTTTAAGTTTATTATTTTCTAATGAATAAATTGAATAATTAAAGAAATACTTTTTTTGCTAATTATCTGTAAAAAAATATTTCCATATTCTAGAGTTAATTTGGGATTCACTGTGTATTAAAAGTAAATTTTGTTCGTATTTTAAAATATATTTTTTTTAAATTTTACACGTACAACATCTGTTTAAATTTAAAATATCAAATATACGTTTGATAACAATAATGTAGGTTTAATAACAAGTATATAATAATATTATGTCAATCAATATCTATACCATAAATTTAAAATAAATAAAAAAAATAAACAAAAGACATGGGGATGCCCGAGAATTTTTTCATTATAAGGATTGATTAAAAAAAAGGCAAAATCATTTGTCAATATTGAAATTATTAATTAAAAAAATTATTGTATATTCCCGTTTATTAATTTATTGATATAAGCATTATAAATTTATTTAATGATTGAATATCATAAATAACATATTTTTCTTAAAATAGTAAAATATAGAAAGTCTTTGTTTTTACTATTTTCATTAGTTTTGCCAAAAAAAATAAGGGTGCTTATGGGTGCCTAACCGTATTTCTACTTTCGCCAAAAGATTTTTACACTTAAAAATTTTATACTCTCTAATGTGAAATTAGTAGAGATTTAATACTAATATTATTTTACAGTTACATTTGCGCAACCCCTCTGGCTTCTCGTACCATTCTACTTACGCGTAAATTTTTAACTTGTTTTTCATTTTCACATCGTATCTCAAATTCGCAATGTCGCAATGTCATTAGGGCCAGTTTAAATATAACTTGTATTTAGGTCAACTTCGATTAATTTTGTGTATCTGAAACAGTCCCAATTTTTTTATTTTTCATAATCGGATCTTATTTTTAGTGATTTATTTAATATCTTATTAACCAAATTTTTATTGTATATATTGAATATATACTCGTATAAATATTTTAAAAGCAACATAAACTTCCTTCTCTGATGATTGTGAGTAATTACATTTTATTTTTATAAGTTTTTTGTTTAAATAGATACCCTATTTTCTACTGTATAATTTATTACCTACTTATCTATTATCTACTTTGCTTTATTTGTTATTATATCGAATTGTTTTAAATAAATTTGCAAACGCGTTTTTTAATAGTGTTGAGATTGTTGTCTACCTGTTTTATAAAAACCGGTAGACTTTTATATGCATTTAATTTGTGTTTTTTGTTTTTCTTTTATTGATTGTAAACTATTTTTATCAAGATTATGTTTTTCTTCTACCTAATCTTTTGTTACTGCAGTTAAGAAATTTAGTATTTAAATTATAGTGTCTTAAAAAATAGTATAAAATTATGAAATATTAAATTTTTTGAAAATTAAAAAACATAATTATTTGGAAATGTCCAATTAATTAATGTCCTATAATGTGAAGCCTATAAACAGGATGTTTTATTTAAATAAATATGATATGGTCTTATTAGACGAAATAGGGATGCAAAATAAAATTTTTAGAACAGTATTAAAAGCTTGTAAAGCATTTTACTATTTCAATAAATTGTTCTAATTTGGAATGAAAAATTTCACATAATGAAATTAATACTAATCAATTTTCCGGCCTAATGTATGATTACAAGATTTTCTCCAGATTGAAATCCTCAAAGTCAAAAAACTTATGGGCAACTTGAACAATTGTTGGCCATTTGAATAATTGTTGCGGATGCTAGTGCAACCCGAAAAACCTGCGGAACAGAAGTCAGTGAATTGTGCTAGGTGAAAAAGATTTGTTTAGGATCAATGATGAAAAAGAATGTTTGTTGTTGAATGTAGAAATCACAATAGGCAGCTGCGATGTAATATGTTGATACAAAAACAAGGCCGATTTAAGTAGGTTATTACTCGATATAATATTGCTATTTAAATTTACAATTGTATAGTGATCAGATTTGTTCTGAGATTTCTACCTTTCTTAATCCTGTAAACCACGACCTGCTAGATATTAAAACAATAATAATTTAATTAACCTCGTTAAAAACAAACAAAACAAAAAATAAACAAAAAATTAACAAAATAAATATTTCCCGTATACTTATTCTCAGACCAAAAATAATATTAAGTTATCATTATATATTTTTATAATATCTCTGATGATAATTTAATCGTTTATTTGCATCGTTATTTGCATCATTGCACAAGAGTTTATCAGTCCGATAAACTCATATTTAAGAATTATTCCCCTCTGTTATCAGTTATTTTATATAGAATTAAAAAAATGCTTGATCTAAAAATCTCAATTTCACTTAAATGTATTATGTATGTATGTAGATAATTTGATATGCAACTCTTGGACGTAAAACGATAAATCACAACAACAATAAAATTGAAAAATGTTGTTATTTTTTTAATTAACAAATATCAACGCGTACACAATAACGGAATTTAGTTGCGTTTAAACAAAAATAAAATTAAGTACAAGTCACATTTTATTACTGTATATTTGATCCAAGTCTATGGTGTTTGGTGTTGTATAATGCTTTTTTTTTATATGTCAAGCAAAACCAAAAAACGAAAATCATTAAAAAAAAATTAAATAGAATTTTTATTGACTTAATAGTATGCGGGTTTAGTTTCTTTTTTTTTAAATATTTTTATGGAATAGTTAAAGGGATTGTCATAATAATGATCATTACTGTATTGATTAAATTGTTTATAAATTGACACAATTTTAATGGTTACCATGAATTTTATCTTAAATTGATTTTTATTGTAGTGTTATTAGTAATTCGTTTGTGATGGTAATAATATGTATTGAGCAAAATTGAACTTCAATGTAATCCCTTCGGTGGAACATAGAGCTAAAACTAGAATTTTTAAACTGAATAATACTATACATACATACTCAATGTTTATTGAATATATTGATCAAATTTAAATTATTTTATTTTAATTAAATAAATCAGCTTTAATAGTCAAGAGATTCAGACATAGGAGCGAGTGCTCTGCCTTTTCCATATGACTGCTCTTTTGGAGAAATGAATGAATAAGTAAATAAATAGGATTGGGGATATTATTTATATGAAAAGAGGTTTAAGAACCAAATAAAACAAGTATGTTACTTATTCGTCATATGAATTATATAACTCCAAACTAATTTAATTTATTCAAAAACAAATATTATTCTTAAATTTCTTTTATTACAGAAGTTTGAACTCGAATTTCAACTCGTATAAAAGTATTTCTCAACTTAATTTGAATCGAAAGAAATATTTTCATAAAGCAACAAAATATCATTATTATTTCTTAGACATAAATAAAAAAATGTTTCAATGAACTTTTCCGAGACAATCAATGGTTTTCACCAAAATTTCAATTTTGAGCAGGTATTAACGAAAATGGTACCTTTAGTACCTTTAGCTCCATCTTGCATACCTTCGAAAATTTATTCACTACAGCTTTATACATTATTTTTTATAGGTTAAGTTTAAAATACACCCCCTGCCTAAAACATTATTTTTCCCTAAAATACTCTAAGGAACCACCCTGTATAAGCAGGCTAAAAGAAGACGCGATATCAATGATAAAAACGCAAGCGCATGACTTCAAGTGATGTAACACAGTTCGTTGTTTATGAACCCAGAATTAGCTATTTTAATGACACTTAAAAGTAGAGCATTGCGATATTTGGAAAACCCAGTGTCTACGTTTACATAAACTAAACAAATTCCTATTTAAATCATAATTTTCAACATTCTATTATTTATTTTATATACTATATTCTTTCTGTTCAACATTGATTTCCATATATTAAATATCATCGTCAGCTAAAGTTTCGCGAAGTTAGTTTGTCTTTTATTGCAAACACTTTTTAGCTCTTAAATTTCAATTATTACATGAAATTTGAAAGAAAATTTTAGGAAAATTATGTAACGTTATCAAAATGCCCTATAAAGCTTCGCATTTAAATGTTACTTTTTATACCCTTTGTTTGACAGCACTATATATTGTAAGATTTTCTAACTCCCTTATTTCAAAAATGTTTTATGTTTATTAATATATATAATCAAATATTATAAAATTTTTATTAACAAATTACATTTTTGGGCCAGTTTATAAAAAAATATAACGGTATTAATATATTTTTGTTTAATTCAAATTATGCTTTTCATTTCTCTGAGTTATAAGTTTCACAACAAACTCACACATAACTCACACAATAAACAACCCTTCTCATAAAATTGTTTGTTTGTTTCGATTTGCCGAATCAACTTCGGCTCTATTATCCCAAGCTCATTTTTTGTCCTTTCTCCTTTTAACAACTCCTTAGATTTCACTCTCTAAAATCATGCTTGTTTTCCACTTTACTTTGTGCTTAGAGCTTCATTTTCTTGAAAACACTCTTATTAACGTTTTAACACGCTTGGTGTCACAATTTTTATTTACATAAAAAAATACCCCTTCCCATTTAAAAATCTCGATTTCGGCCAAGTTCGCCAATTTTTGGGCTTAAGAAACCGATTTGCGATCCTTCCCGGAAGTTGAAAATGTCACCAATCGGTAGAGCACCCTCGATTTAGTTAATAATTTTTTTTTATTTTAAAATAACGGTATGCTTTGATAACAAATTAAATAAAATAAAACTATTACATTTAAGAAGGCTTATAGTTTCTGACAATAGCAGTAGTTTTCCACATTTAATGAGCAGATAAGCCATGAATTTGTTAAACAAAAGCTCGAAATACTGTAGACATTGTAGTGTAAAATTGCAGTACCGTACTTAATTAAGCACGAAAAGGTGATTCTACCGAAGTTACTGTAAAGAGTGTAAAAAAAGAAAAAAATTGAAGAGAAGACGAAGTCTCAAAATGGCTAATATATAGTAATAATTATCTTATAACTTTTGGATACAACGATATTTTAAATTTGTGCATCAGCAAAGTTTAATTAACTGATAAATCAAATATTGAATAAAAAAAATAAATATTCCAAATAAAATACATTATAATATAAGATGTGCATGTGCTATGTTGAGGGTTGTTTAGGTTGTTGTAATCAATGTAATCATTAGACATTGTACCACAATCGTAAATAAATAAATATTTTTTATTTGTAAATAAGTACATACTTATATGTATATCCTCAACAAATCATAATGGTACATTTTCTAAGAATTTTTTTTCTATGTTATATTTTATTTTAAGATATTGAGAAGAGAGAAAAAATTGAGAAAAATTAAATGGTTAACACGTGTCATCATAAATTCTAATAAAACAAATTTTACTTTTGGCTTTTTTTTTTTTGTAGAAATGCAGTATTTTGTTGTGTAAATTACCATTTTCATGCTTGTTATATGAATCTAGTCTAGTTGGTATTTTAAAATTAAATTACTTAATATAATAAAAAAAACACTTTATTAGAAAATGGTTTTAGTTTAAATGCATTTTTAACATTATTGTAAAGAATTTAAATAATCTCTTTGTTCCTTTCAAATTTATTGACAACAAAAATTCAAAGTTCAAAATTAAAAGAAACATTTAAATAATATCGTATGTCAAGAATATCGTAGATAAATTTATTGTTGTCTTAAATTTTTGAATCAATGTGAAATCTTAAAATTATTTAATTATTTTTTTTAGTTACGATATAAATGAAATGTGTTTTAATTTATATTTAAAATTACTTTTAATATATACATATTCATTACTTTATTTAAAATGTGCTGTATAGAAATTATTTTAATAAATTACTTATAAAATAAAAATATTATTTTTTTTATTGACAATATAAATAGTTTTAATGGATTAATCAGTCTTACTCATTCAAAATGAGTAAAAATAATTTAAGAGCTTAACGGAATTGAGGTCGATTTTCGCAGGATGGTTTTTATAAAATTTGTTTTAATTTCCCCATTTCATGGCGTGGTGACATTAAGGCATCTTCAGTCTTATTATGATTAGTACTATTATTATGTATTGTACAATACAAGTTGTATATAATTATTATGTATATAGTGTATATCAAATATCAATGTAAAACCAAGTAAAACTAAGTTCAAATTCGATGGTTTACCATAAATACATTCTTCAATTTGTATCAAATTACTACCTGTCAAAATTTAATTCGTTGAAATTTAATAAAAATTGTTAAATTATTGATGTTTGTCAATTTAAAAACAAAAATATTTTTTTTTTGTTAATTAATGTATGATGACTGAATGTAAAAGTAAATATGTAACAAAATTGGTTTGTTCAGTAAACTGTTCTAGAACGATCTAGAATGATCTAGAGAAAAAAAGAACACTGCTTTTTCTTCAGTAGTTTCCATTAATTGAACTTTTTTGTCCGTGAAGTGTTCTAATCGGTGTTCAGTAGATTGTCGAAAATAGTTCTGAATTGATATTTTTTGTTCTGAATTTTTTTGAGAACAATTTTGGAAAACTTTTTTTGTTATTGTGTTTTTTTTAAAATTTGACAGTTATGCAAAGAAATTTGAGAGTAATGAGCGTAGACACAAATTGGAACAAAAAAGTTAAAAAACGATAAAAAAAAGTGTTCAGAATGACCTCGGTAGTCGAGTGATAAAGCACTCGAGTGTAGTAATTAATGTAACGACAGAGAAGCACGGGTTCAAGCCCCGTGACAACCGAACATTTTTTCAAATGGTGAAAACTACTGCAAAATGTAATTTTCAATAAAACCATGTCGGTTAAAATATAATATATAACAATTAAAAATAATAAAAATAATATAATATTAATTAATATATAACACAAAAATATATACAAAATAATTACTATAATTTCATAAAAAGGACCACATTTCGAAAGAAAAAAGGACCTATAAAGTTGGCCTGCAGATTTTTCTGTAGGATCCGTTGTTAAAATAAATAAATAAATAAATAAAAGTGCTCAGTAGATTTTTCTGTTATAAATAATTTTAAAGTGCTTGGCATTTGATTGTCACGGTCCAAGCTAATTCTGTCCGATTCTGTTCTATTTCTACTGAACAAAATAAATATAAATTACTTAAACAAATACATAATAAGTTATTGACATTTATGACAACTTCATCTCTGTGTTGTTCATTTATTACACCAAAGTGGCCTGAGTATGCTCTGATGAGATAACGCTCTGTATGCTCTGACAGTGTATATTACGATTCTAATACTTTCTGGTATTATTTATTAATTACATTTATGAAATTTGATTTAATATAACAAAATGGTATTATGAAGTGAAAAGCACATTCGATTTGAATTTACATATAAAAGTATAATATCAATTTTCTTGATAAGTATCTATAAACGTTATTTCAGATTTTGAACCATATTCATCTTCTATTTTAAAATAAAAATATAGTTCTTCTTTTTCTCTTTCTTTTTCTATATGTTATTGGTAAAGCCAGAAAAGGCGCCAACATTTAAAATGTAATAAGTTTTAATATTCCCCCACCATCCAAAGATGTGTTAAATTGTAAACTATCACTGTAAACAATTTAACACGTGTTTATTTAAATTGTTATCATTAATATTCTATAATTATAATAAATTTGTAAAAATATTAAAGAATTATTTTTAAAGCAAATCTAGAATTCTTGTAATTGGAATAGTTTTGATTCAAGTTTTAATAATAAATGAGTAAGTATTAAAAATAAGTATTAATTATTGAGCAATTTTCTTTTACTTTAATTATATTGAAACATATGAAATAGTTATTATTGAGTTTATGAAAGATATTTATAATTTATACTAGTGAGAATGAATTTTGTTAGTGCTTAAATTTTAATAATATTAGTAGTTTGTTTGAATTTTTTCATTTTTATCTTATTTTATTTTGTTTTTGTTGTGAAGTTATGAAATTATATTAAGAATATTGTAAAACATTCTATTGAATTCAAAAATAAAATAATAAAAAAAAAATATAGCTATACAATTGTAAATTTGAATGAAAAATAATTTAAAAATAATTTATAATGCACATACATAGCTAACTATTTAATTATAAAACAGTTTTATTCAGAAATTTACAAAAATCTGAAGCTTTTTATTTTAAACGAAATTCGGTTCGACAATTAAAGAAATGGCACGTAATGTTGTTTGAAAAGAAATTCTTTTGTTTTGTAAATTGTAATTATATTAAATTAATATTTAATAATTTATATATTTGTTGTTCTAAATTTCATAACAGATTGATATTTTAATCAATCATAAAGAAGTTAGAAGTTTCTCAGAATTTTGTTATTAATTTGAAAATAAATTGGGATGTTCCATGTTCACTTCGTAATTTTATCCCATCGTGACAGTTTTCTTTTACACTTTCGTAGGGCATTTTTTATTTAATTTATTTTACATTCATTCTGGGGAAATATCTTTTTTTTTAGAAATTTGTATAGTTTACAGATAACACTCATATAACAATAATTCAACGACAAATACTTAAATATTTGAAAAAAACTATTGAAGTTTTTAAATGTAAGAACCTAGTCATGAGACAACAAAAAAAAACTAATAAAATTCCAAAATCTATCAAGATCACGATGTATAGGAGCTATAAAATGATGTGAATACGCTAAATATATTTTACTTATTACACAATTTACTCCAAATATAAATGTATAAAATATAAAATAATAAATTTTTCTTAGTATTTTATATTAACAAATTTTGATTAATTAAATTTGTAATTGCAGGCAATTTAAAATTTAGTATTTCATAATTAAGTTTAAGAACTTATTGAAAATAAATAAATCACGTCGACAGTTTAATTATTTTTGTTAGTATGATGATCGTGAAATTACGATAGATTCTAAGAATTATATTAAATTGAAATTGGGCTGAAATTTTATAATTTTCAAAAACTGTGCTAAAGTGTTTTATAGTTACGTTTCTTTAAAAATTTTAGAAGTAGGTAAGAGTTAATGAATAGTACGTAATAGTACGAAGGAGAAAGACTTATACCAACAATCTAATCAACCAATTCATGCACGTGAAAAGGGAATAAACAGAAAAAACGTTTCTGTTCTTCAGATTTCTACTTGTATATATATTCTTATATGCATATACATATAAGAATATATATAGCTAAATGTTAATTAGGCAAATCAAGATTTGTTCCTAAAAATCTAAAAAAAAATCTATTTTATTAATTTTTTTTAATAAATATGATAATTAGGAATCCTATCCAACCCTAAATCATCCTTAAATGTCCCATTAATACTAATAAATGAATGAAGCAGAGGTTAAGACAACAAAAAAAATTACTTATAATTATAGAAATGTCTGGGTAGAAATATTGCAGGCTTTTGTTTTATAAAGGAAGAAAATGTAATTCTATCTTACTATAGGAATGATTGAAAATGAAGAAAGTGAGAAACAATAAAATTATAAAATTAGCTAAGATAGCATTCAGCAGATGATGACTATATTAAAATTCATCTCGACATCTAAACCTTATCATCATTATGATTGTCCTTTAACCTCATTAGTGAGGGTTAAGGCGAAAATATTTTTTTTTAAATATATAGCAGTAAACAACTTACCAACTCAAGCATTCAGAACAATATGTATACATATATAAAATCTACGAAAACGACGAATAACAAACGAAAAAATTTGGTTATTTACTAAAAAAGAACATAATTTTAAAAATAAAAAGATGTAACTAAAAGTCACAAGAATACACATTTCGGATAGGGCCTTCAAGAACAATCGCATGTCAAGCCTCAGAGTATAACTCAAATGGCAAAAGAAGTGTTTGAAGGTCACGAATGAACTTAGTATAATCCGTAGTAAAAGAAATAAATAAATACAACATAAAATATGCTGAAAGAACTAGATTCGACTAGAGTATGATTAAGAAACTTTTTAGAAGCTCTATACTTCCACATAGTTAATAATTTTCTTCATCATTTGAATTTAAAACAATAGTTTGTATTTAATAAGGTAATGAAAATATTGTAATTAAAGCAAAACAATTTCAAAACAATAAAAATTTAAAAAAACAAAAAATAGCCTCAACATTCAAACTAGTGGGTCTAGAACTAAAAACACTTGAACAAATTTGAAATACTATCGTGTAGAAATATGTTGTATTAAATTGAAAATAATGAACTTCAAGACTAACAGTAGGTAAAACTGGAGTTGTAGCGATTCGTAAAATGAATACGTGCAATCTTTTATTTCCGTTTATTATACCAGCGGTAGACACAAAATTTTAAATAGGAATAAAAATAAAATAAAATTATAGGAATGTAAAAATGAAATCAAATCTATTTTATTATTTTTCTGTTCTCTTCAAATGAAAAAAAATGAATATTATAGAAATTCTCAACTTAAAATTTCATAAGTTAGAACCGAATTAGTTTTTTATATATCTTTTATCATTCTTACAACTTTATACCAAACTTTTATGTCCACCCGATGCAGTAAAATTGAAAAGAAAAATGTTTACATAATTTTACGTATCACTATAGCAACAGTTTGACTTACATTTGGGAATCAGCAAAATATTCTATTAATATGACAAAATAATATTATGTAACATGGCAACATTTACGGCTTTTTGATGTAATTAGGGTTGCGCAATATTATGTAAAATGAAAGTTAATAAATTTTGACAAATTAAAAATATTTTTGGATTAACATTGCGTTTAAATTAAGACATGTAAAACTTTAAATTCAGAGTATATAGTGTGTATATACTATGTATGTATAGCTACTAACTTAATAGTAATAATAATAATAAAAAATAAAATAACTGTTTTGAGATGTACCATAAATAACTTTTATGATTGAAGGCATATCAATAAAATAATTAGGCTCTTGAAGTAATAATTAGTTCTATATTATATACTGAATAAATCAGCACAACTGGTCAATTATAAGTTATACCACTTAGAAAAAAAAAAAACAGGTCTTAATTATATTTAAAATGTATCCCAATCTAAGTCATAAAACAAAAATTTTTTTTTAAATCAATCGAAATCTAATTTATTAAAAAAAAAAATTTTTTCTTTTTTCAAATTCTATCTTGAAATATGTACATATGTACATAGTTTTGTATGTATTGATTTATATTGATCAAAATAATTCATTTCAAATTATTTGTAAAGATTTCTGTTAGACTTCAAGCAATCAATTAAGCCCAGATAATATTTATATTTCATGTCAATTTTTTTTTCTATTACTAGTTTATGTATTTTCGAATATATTTATATACCTACAAACAATGTATTAATTTTTTTTTCATCTCTCTAATTTAATAGATGACTGCTGGTCAATCTTCAAATTATGATTGTAAAATTAAAAAAACAAAACTTTTACACAGATGTACATATTATGTGCCTATTTTATAAAACCAAAATTTTAATAATAGAATTCTTTGTTTATTTTTAATTTTTTTTATACAAAATTAAAGAATTTAGAATTAATTTCATTATATAATATATAGATGTGTATATAAACTAAAAATTAAATACATGTGTGTAGTATGTAAATGCGTTAAATCTCCTATCATTTTAAATGGCAATTTCCCATTAGAGATTTCGGACATAAGCTACAAAATAAATAAATAAAAAAAATATTATATAAAAAACAATAATGTTATTCTGTATGCTGCTGCTGATTATGAAATTTCAAGGTTCATTAATTAGTTTTTTCAAAAAAAAAAAAAGAAGAAACAACAATAAAAAAAAATTAAGGAAAAAAAACATTAAAAACAGCAGCAGCAGCAGAAAAAAAATTAGAAAATTTATTATTTTTAGTGAATAAACTACGTCACCTGAATCTGAAAAAAAAAATCCATATCAAAAAAATAAAAAGAAAAACAAAATAATAAAAATAATAAAGATAAATTTATATTATGATTTGAATGTAATTGGAATGGGCCTAATGGGCGTTCGACATGAAAATTTGTTAAAGTCAAAGAAGTGTTTTTGTTTTTTTTTTTTTGGCTTTTTGTTGTTTTTTAAACATCAAAATAAATTATAGAAATTCATAGATTCTATGTTTTATTATTTTGTTATGATCTTTGTTTTATAATAACATAAAAAATTGTATTTGTGTAGTATGTATGCGTACATGTGTTTGATAAAATTTGTTTTTGTTTTTGTTAAAAAAGAAAAATCATAAAAATAATTATTATTATTAAACATTTTAATTAAAATTTCAAATTGATTTATTTAATTATTAAATGAAACAAATTATAAGTTTTCATCGAATTTCATTGAATATATCAAAACATCACAATAGATGACTACAAATTTTAAATTGAATAAACAATAAAATATAACATCATCTGAAATAGTAAAAGCAGTAGTGACATAACTAAATTAGAGACAGGCAAACAAATTTCAACAAGTGACAGCAAATCCTTATCAATGCGTTTCTTTGTTGGAGTAGGTCCTCTTCAGCTTGAGATTCAAAATTATATTACATTTACCGATACTATTTAGTATTTCCAATGAAGGGTTTATCTAATATCACGTTTCTTTAACTCTGAAAATAAAAATCTATTTAATCGTATCTTCAACTCTGAATTGAAAATTTAAAAATGAAATTGGATTCAATTAATTTTGTTCAACATTTTATCTTCTGTTTCACCCTCCATTGTCGTTGTTAGGAAAATATATTCGACGAAGTGTTGTCTATTCTTTTACCAGTGCCCATGACTTTTGTAGAATGAATCGTTTGTTAAACTGACCAATGTAAGTGTGAGTGTATTTAAGCCGATGTTTTTTTTAATTAACCGAAGGTACAACATAAAATCATAAACACAGTTCATAAAATTTCGCACTGATAAACTGATATGTCGGTTATGTTGTTAATGCTATATGTCAAGTTATATTTTTTAACTCCTTGAAGTTATGTATGTATACTATGATGTTTTGACTACTATGGAAGTTGAGGAGACGTTTTATTTCTAGATAATATTTCTTTTATTTTCTCCTCATTAAAAAAATCAGTCATTAATTCCACATTCGATTTCGTTTTCAATCTGAATAAAGGTTTTTGATAACCGCTTGTTATAATCTAATTATAATATCAATGTCATCATCGTTATATCATATATCCTACTAACTGAATAGTTTTGTAAGTGTATATATTTTTTTTAAATATTGTGCCTTATACTATTCGTATGTACTAGATTGAAAAAGTTGTTAAAATAATTTAATATAGGTCGTATATATGTCTAAAATTTTAAAATGTCTTTTAAAATAACCAAAAATAAAGACTTGTACAAATAAACATTATTGTTACCTATTTTGATGACTTATTGATTTTTTTTTTTAAGAATTGAATTCAAAGACAAAGACAAAACTATTCAAAAAGATTTAAAAAAGTGCTCAAACTTTAGAAAATTACCAAAGCATTAACAGACTTAGAATAAATTAAATTATTTATTATTCAAAATGAAAATGAAATGCAAAACTAAAACTTTAACTTCTCTCGAACTTAAGGAAACATTTTTTTTCTTTCTGTCAATCTATTTGAGTTAACAACCATAATTCAAATTTTGTAAATAAATATTTAAATTTTTTACGTTCTAAAAATTATAAATCGCATTTGGATATGCATGTTTTATTTTTTTTAATTTGTTATTTGCTAATCTCAACAAAATTGCTGCAGTGTAGTACTTTTTTTTTTTTTGTTTTCCGTGTCAATTTCAATATTTTAAGTAGACGTTTGTAAAATTTTATTAAAATAATTAATAATTTAAATTAATATTTGAAATTATTTTAAATTCTTAGAATTTTTTTAGAAATATGTATTTTATATAGTTGTTGTATTATGTAATTTTAAAATATTAGGTTGACATTATTTCCAAGTTAATATAATAACAAAATGGGCTCATTTTGAAAAAAATAAAAAAAAAATACGGTATAGGTATTACATAATTTAAATTTTGAGAACCATTTTCATAAAATATCTTTTTTTCTTAGGAGTATAGATCATCTTTAACAAAGCTCAAATAGTGTAATTCTGAGTCTGTACTTCAGTTTTAATCATCCATATTTTCACAAAGTAGTTGTGATTAGTCTACTGTTACTATTTTACTCAGTGTCGCAGTCTCTAGTAGAAGATATGAAGTTTATAAGCCACTGATTGCTATAAATCGTTAGATTGAATTTTTCTGCAATTCTACACCGATTAGTCTATAGAGTAATAAAGTTTCTGTATAATTGATTGTTACAGTTCTTGACAAGAAGGTTCCTTATGTTATTTTCAGAAACCTCTATTGACGAATAATTGTGATTTTGTTGATGATAATTTGTGTATGAAGTTGATCGTTTCTATCAGCCAATTTACTTTGACAGTCTCTTAATGGGACAGATTTAATAAATGGAAATATTGTATAATTTTTTTTAACAATGTTTAATATATTAAAATAAAATAAAATATTTTTTTAAATTGAAAATTACAGAGTTCGAGTTTATTATTACGCTTTTTTATAAATCTTACACAATATTTTGTTTTTATACTCTACTTACACGTTTGCCCGTGAAATTTATTCTCTTTGATTTCTGACAAAATTTTTGAATCTTTCAAATATTCTCTATTTTGGTCTACCCTAAATTATTGTGGTCAATAAATTTGAAAACAAATCTAGGTTTGTCTTAATACCTACTTTTAAAAACTAAAAGTAGGTAAAATTAAAAATGGCATTAAAATAACTTTTAAGCTTATTATTAGAAGCTTTTGCCGATTAAATCATATGTCATATGTTTCATCAAAGAAAATTAAAAATAAAAATTATAATGTTCAATGAATAACTTAAAAGAGCATTAATAATTAGAAAGAATTATCATTTAAAAAAAAAAAACAACAAAAAAACAAATATGTAATTGTAAAAATTTCAACAAGTGTGTTTTTTTTTCATCGTCATGCTGAGCTGTGACACAAAAAAAGAAAAAAAAAAACAAAAGTCACTCATTAAATACCACCCAATGCTTTTGAATGGAATAGTGTAAATTATTACAATAATTTTTTTTTCAGGGAATCTACGTATCTATCTAGAAATTGACATATCATTGTATGATAAATAGTTTAATTTTAATAGAATTGTATTTAGGTTTGTTATGTTGGATTTGTATCTATTTCAAGTATATGTAGGTACATTATGTATTTTGTAAAAAAAAAACAATAATAAAAAACAATTTCAACTGTTTGTTTTTTAAATAACATATTTTTTTTTATCTATTATTATAAATCTATAAGAAAAAACATTTATTTGAAGAAAATTTAATTAACGTAAGTTTCTTTAATTAATGAATAAATTTTGTATATTTGATAACGATATCTACAATAAATGGAACAGATCTCCTTAATTAATGAAATTAATATAAATTAATATCTAAGTGATAAATTTCAAATATTAAATATTTGAATTTAACATTTTCGACACATTCACGGATAAAAACAAATTTAATTGAAATTTAATTTTATTTTTAAAAGAATTTGCACCAGAGAGGTTGTGAGTGAGATTGATTTTAAAAAGCAATATGAAATAATAGAACAAGTGCACAGAGTAGTTGAAAAATAACAAAATGATTTCGAATGAAAAAAATATTGTTAGGTGACATTCTTAGATACTACTCAAGTTAACATGCCTTAGTATGTTCGAAACTCAGTCGTGACTTAATTGTGAGGTTTATTAAGATACGAAATAACTACTTCAAATATAAAATATGTTGGGCTCAGTTACAAAACAATCCATTGGTGAAAAAATTATTCAAAAACGTACATATTTAACATAGAAAATTAAGATGCTTCTCAACAGCTGATCTTACGTTAAAATTTGCCATTTAGTGACGCTGTCAAATATAAAATGTCAGTCCTAGGAGTATTTGCTTGAAATTATTCTCACTAGTCAATATTCTATTGGCTATACATATTCTAAAATTGTATACATTGTTATAATAATTTACCGAATATTTAGAGCAAGTTTTTTTCTTTTAAAATCTTTCTCTTAAAACTTTTAAAATATCTGTAATAGATTGTAACGTAGAAATAATGAATAACAAAATTAAAATTGAAATTTTGTAGTTAAAAATTATAATTTCAATAAAAATTTAATCTAGTTTTTATTCGTAATATTATGTATGCGTGAGTCTTGGGCCAACATAATAATGAGTATTTTAAATTTACTCGCCTTCCTCCATAACCAATCTATAATATGTATATCGAATAATGATTTCTTTTTTTGACGTGCTTTTTATACAGGTAAATTACTACCGCAATAACTTTTGTAAAGGATATCATTACATTACAATAGTAAAACCGCAGACAGAGATTTTTATATCAATATTTCTTCGTGAAGGAAAATTATTGTATTAATAATTTCAATAGAAAAAATTATTTTAAGCAATCTGTAACAAGTTAATGAATTTCTTTCTTTTGGGACGACGTAGGATTTTATTTATATCTATAGGAAATTTTCCATCTGAGAATTTTCGTGTAATGATTAAATATATTAATATTAAAATAAAATATAATCTATTAATTAATCTATTGTGAATTTTTTTCTTAATTTACATTTCATAATTTCAATATAGAAAAATTTTTCAATAAAAATGACATTTTCGATTAGACAAAATGTCTTCATTAACATAGGCTTCTCTTTTTGGTTTTGCTTTTACTTAATATTCTAAATTAAAATGTCATATAAAATCAAATTTTATTAAAACTTCTCTAGTCGTATTACTCAATTAAAATTGAAAAATTTCATAAAAATTTATTTTTAAATGATTAGCCACTTGACTTTGAAGCATTTATTTCAATTTAAAGAATAAAATAATAAACAAAAAAAAAACAAATATGAAAAATTATATTGCCATAATTTTTATTTACATAATATCTATATTATATATTATAATAAATTATATATGTATAATATGTACATATATATACATTTATAAATTTCAAATATATTCGATTTTTTGTCTCTCATGTACTTAATTTGTTGAGATTTCTGGCATAAAATTTAATAAAAATTATTAAAATAATGCACAAAAAATTGGTTTGATGATTTTATAAAAACCGTCAAAGAAAATTTTAATAGTTTATAGTTTAGAAAACTTTCGAAAACAATGTAAAATTAAAATAAAAAAAAAAACATTAATACAATAAAAATTGTGATTTTTACAATGACATCATATTTAATTTAAATTTAAAAATTTAAATTTTGGCATCAACGAATTGTTTTGATTGTAATAATTATAAATTTGGGAGCAGTTTGCATAACGTAATCAAAAAAAAGTTCATTAGTTTTCTATACCCTTTACATTAAGCATATCAAACTCAAAATTTAACATAATCAAAATAACCAAGGTATAAGTGGTATAAGCTGGTATAAGCAAAGACAGTAAATATATAAAGATACACAAAAATAGTTTGATTGTAAAACAGTTAGAGTTGAGATGAGATATTTGTACGATCTTAAATTACGTTGTCAATCTATCAAGCAGGACATATTTACTATATTTGATATAAGTATCAAAACTAATTTCTAAAAGAATGAAAATTTATACTGATTATTTTGATTATCCTTTATTTCCATAATAATAAGGTATTGTTCGTATATAATTGGAAAAGTTGAAGAAAATATGTCTTACAAAAATTTAAAATCAATTAACTTTTTTCCAACTTCAGTTTGAGTATTCTATTTGATTGTTTTTGTTGTTGTTCATGATTTTTTTTTATGCTGTTGTCAGTAACTTAGTGAAACAAGTATTTTTTTTTTGGATTTAAATATTTACCAGTCTTTATTTGTTTATCAATTTTCTGATATTTCAACCAATTAAAAGTGGACAACTAACTGCGTATACTACAACTATTATCAGACACTTAGGACTTAGGCCCTTCTTATAATATATAATATATTATATATACTATATAATATATAATATATAATATATAATATATAATACATAATATATAATATATAATATATAATATATAATATATAATATATAATATATAATATATAATATATAATATATAATATATAATATATAATATATAATATATAATATATAATATATAATATATAATATATAATATATAATATATAATATATAATATATAATATATAATATATAATATATAATATATAATATATAATATATAATATATAATATATAATATATAATATATAATATATAATATATAATTTATAATATATAATATATAATTTTATTTTATTTTTTTTTTTTATTTTTATTTTATTTATTAAGCCTGTATATAATATATAATATATAATACATAAATACAATATACAATATATAAAATATAATATATAATATTATAATGTTAAATAATATTATGTAATAAACGTAAAAAAGCCTACCATAATCTTTAATAGTATATTTTCATTTTATTTAAATTAATACCAAACTAAAATGCCAACCAATTTTATAAAATATTAAAATTTAATTAACAATAAAAAAAAATGAATATAACATCAATGCCCTGAGCGATGAGGTTCAAACCTGGAGGTCAATTAAAATATTGTTAGAGAGTTGCTATATGTTTGAGCTTAAATTAATGTAATATCGAAATTAATGTCGTTATGGGTTTTTTGTATAATAATATACAAAAATTTCTTATTTCTTTTGACTTGTGTGATGATGTTTCCCTTAAACGACTATTAAGTGTTTTTTTGATTTTTCAAATTTTAGTACAAAGATGTAAGATTTTTTAAATTCCTTAAATTGTTAACATTTTTCTTTCTTATAATATGTATAGATACAACTTCCGTAAAACTCGAAAATTGCTGTCAAACTAAAATGGCGACAACAATAATATTAATATACACTATAGTTTTGTCGGTATTTTCTTTTTCGTTAACCGGAACATATTAATTAATTTTAAATTTTTTTTTTTTTGTAATAAATAAACAATTTTTTTTTTTTAAATAAACAAATTTTCTATATACATAAACATAATATATTTAACTGATGGACTCTACAATACCTTTATTTTATTTACGTTCTTTTTGTTATCTTTATGTTGTTTTGAAATTATTGCATAACTTAATACTTCTACAAATGGGTAAACCTACAACTGTACTATTGCGCATTCTGAAGTTTTTTTTCCTCATTTGTTTATATTCACATTAATTGATAAATTTTTACTTGAAAACTTTAACAAAATAAAAAAATAATTATTGCAAAACCAAAATTAATTTATTTATGAATATTAAGTGAATTCAGAAAAATAAATATTTTTTTAAAATAATTTTTTTTTTTTTTAAATAGAACTTTTAATTATTATCATAATTCTTATTAAAATATTATATTTCAATAATATTTATTAATATTTATTTTAATATAATTTTTTCTGTCTTAAATTTTTGAAAATAAAATTCAATAAGACTAAAACTTTATTGGAGAGATAACATATCGGCTGAAATTAAAATATTTCGTATCTGCAAATATCATTAATGAAAGTGAATGTAATTGAAACAGAAAAATTATTATTATTATTATATTATTATTATTATACAAAAGATATTGTCAACATATTATTAATTACAACATCATTTTTGTATTCTATAACTTCTTTAGCATAGGGAAAAAATAACCTTCAGTCTCCTATTTGCAACTAGCCACTTTAGTTATGACCATAATTTTTATTTATGAGGCATTTGCTTTATAAAGACCGTTATTCTCTTGTTTCAAGTTTTTCTTGCACTTGTGACTTGTGACGGTTATACTTAGAATTCCATTTCAAACATTGTTTTGTCCAACCCAATTTTCTTTACCGGATTATAAAGTCTACTATAAATTTTGATAATTTTTTCAACGCTTTGTTGAAAATGGATTGTGATCAACGAATTAATCGTTAGCTCGTTACTGTTCTTACATATTATTTTTTTCTATGTTTTTATAAATTTTAGATTTTGATGGTTAATTAATAACTGTTAATCATTAATAGATATAAGTAATTTTTCAATAATTTGTACAGCTTTATAAGGCAAGGCTTTTTTTGTACATTTAATTAATTAAACAAATAAATAAATAACTTTTAATGACTTAACTGACTCGAATAATTTGATTTCAAGAAATATCACTAAACATCAAATTGAATACAGAATTTTTGCAAATGTACTTGACTATAAAATTGTTTTACTCGCTTCTTTTATTGATAAATTTTAGATTTAACATACAATATGGTTTCCTATTATATTTGTATATGGAAAAACTCTGAAATTTGTTTTTGGAAAATAATAAGGATATTCACGTAAAGTAGGATCATAATCGATGAATGTAATGGAGCGTTTGAAAATATAAATTACAAAATATAAAATTACAAAAACAAAGAAAAAAAAAACTTAAAACAAACTTAAAAAAAAAAAAATTAAAATCAAAATAAAAAAATATAAAAACTAAATGAAAACAAACTTCAAAAATAACCAATATAAGGTTGAGGTACAGGATATAATTATTCTAGAATAAAATGTGGTTCCATATTTTTTATACATACAAACAACAACAACAATTCTGTTAAAATTATTGAGGATCCTCCTACGATATTAGATAAGTTTGCACTTTTTGATCAACATCGATGTGGAAATGAATATTGGAAAGTACTCCTAAATATAAAATAAAACCTTTTTCTTCTTTCGTGTAGATAAAGATAGAGTGGAATCAATATGCTATCGTAAGAATCTAGAAATATTCCAGAAAAATATATACCAAATTATTCAGTTATCATAATAGACAACTTCCATTACTTTGCAATTACTACTTAAAAATTTGTGTTCTGAAAGTTATTACAGTCTTCCGTATTTTATCAAAAAATAAAAATTTTCAAAATAAAATGACTGGAAACTGACGAAAGCAAAATATGTATATTTGGCCTATTTTTTTTTCTCGTTTTAATATAATTTATAATTTATTTATTCTAATATAATAAAATTTTAGTTCATTGATCTATTTTTAATAATTATTATTCTATTACATAATTAAATTCTAATTATTTATTTGTACAAGTCTGTTCGAATTCCTTTTCATTTGTTTTTTCTTTGAAATTTTCTTTGTTTTAATTTCATTATTTAAGAAAGAAATTCAATTTAAAAATTATTTCTTTATTAAAATCTGGTTCAATTGATTCTTCCCAGCTATAAACTAAAAAACATACATCTTTTTTAAATTATTTTGTGTGTTCGTTTAATTTCAAAAAGAAATCAAAATAATCAAATCTAAAAACCACGACTAACTATAAAAGGAAAATAAATACGAAAAAAAATATATTGAGTCTTTTATAAATTGTTTTGAGGCAATAAAAAAATAAAAAAAAAAAACAAAAACCTAATAATAACAAATTCAAAACTATCATTATCATGATGATGTTGATTATGATGATGATTCAAATTGATGTGATTACATTCAACAAGTGCAATTTATAACAAAAGCAAAAGAAGAAAAATGTAAATGTTTATATACAAATAAATTGTGATGAGATTGACATGATCATACTATGTGTCATAAATCTTAGGTACATAAATAGTGGAAAAATTTTCATGCAGCCACAATGTGTAGAATTTGGTGGTTTGTTGTTTGAATAGCCACAAATTGAATTTTCTATATTATATAAATGGATATAATGCAAGTATAAAATTTCATATCAGGAGCGAACTATACGTAACTGTACAGAGTGCAGTAGCAAATTATACTAAACTGAATAAACTCCTGTCCTGAGCGAACTATACAACTGTTTTCCTTATAGTTACTTGATATAACTTGTTATTAATTCTTTTAATTTTAATGTTTTTCATATTTCCATAACTTAAAATTACCAAAGCTATTGGATGCAGTTTTCAGTTGTCCGGTTAAAACTCACAGCTGTCAGATTTTTAATTGCAAATAAAAATTAAAAAAAGATTAATCTATTCTGTAAAAAAAAATTAGAAGTTTCTTTGGATTCGTTAAAATTTTACATCTATACGTATTTTAATTAGAAGAGAAAATAGGATAAAAAACTAATAACCAGGTTTATACATTGCATGGCGAGTTTCATGCAGTGCTCAATTAAACTCAAATTCATAATTTTTTAAAATGGATAACCAAAACAAATCCGTTAACTGAGAAACTACAAGAAGATTGTTTTGTGAAAAAAGGAGAAGGAGGGGAAATCTGTGGCGGTCATTTAAGAACAATGTTGTTAATATTTGCTTTTAATTTTTTATGTAATGTTCGTAATAAAATGTAATTTCATTTTCTAAACATTCTAAGCATAAACGGATTCAAATATTCAGTCTTAAGACACCTCGGTATTTCAACAATGTAGAATTGATTATTTTTCTAGCCTCTCGCTTTCTTATTTAAGAGGTCAAAATTGTTTGAGAGGTAAACGAAATTGCTTGCGAAGTCGAAATTGTGATTTTTTTGTAAATTTTGTTTTAAGATAAATGGGCCTTATTACACGATGTCAACTTATGTATTTTCTTTTCTTTGTATATCTCACTTCCAAACTAGATTTGTGGTGGGGATATTTGTGTTGACACGGAGAGAGAATTTGCAGACAAATTTCACAAATACAAAGACAACAGCAATAAAATTTTTTTTTGGCTTCACACTTTTATTTTGTCATACTTAAATGAAAATCGAAATGAGAAATATTTGCTGTTGACATTCATAGCAAGATGCTGATGTAGTATTGACCTGTGTTGACGATGACTGTTGAGAAGGCCCAATATTCGTCATATCAGTGACAGTTTTATTTAAGAACCAAAATATTTCACAATAAATATTTTACTGGAGAGCCATCAAATAATCAAATAATTTGTGACGTTTACATATTTCACATTATACTCAATTATGATAACTTGAAATTTTTCAACTTTCATTTTTATTAAGTGAAATATACGACAATAATACCACAATACTAATAAACAACAATAATAGTCTAATTTAGTTTAAAAGGTGTTGGAATTTTAATTCAAGAGGAATTTTAATGTCGTAAAGAAATTTCCGCCCTATATTACAATTACAATGAAAATTAGTTGAAGGATATACGTAAGTATAATAAAAAGAAAGAATAAAAATCAATGCATTTTTCGATTCTATAAACTATATTGAATAGCTTTTTTTATAATTTTTTTTATTTATTCTTCTTATATCAGTTCTAATTTTTTTTTTTTTTAATGGTTAAATTTGATTGTAACGAATTTAAAACTATTTCTATTCGAATAAAAGGAAATTAAAAAAAATATATACTATATAATACACACACACACACTAAAACATTTAAGATAAGTCATGAAATTTCAAATTAAAAATAACCCTGCATTTAATTTATGATTCGCCCCTGACATTTTTATGCTTTTCTTTTGATTACATTGAAAGGTGTTTAAAAAAAAAAGTAATTGTATCTGATGTGACGGTTTAATGATAATTGAAAAAAATTATTAAAATATATTAGACATAATATTGTGTAGTAGATATGTAGAAATGTCGCATGAAAATATACATTTATCTAGATTCTAGGTCACAATGTTTAAGTAATAAAGAAATTGTTGGAAAACTTTTTCACTGAAATCGGTTGTTTAATGTTGCAAAAATTATTTTAAAATTTAATTTTTCATTTTTTTTTTTTTTTTAAAAAATTTTGAGAAATTTTCGCTGAACCTTTTTTTTTGTTGTGATATTTTTACAATTTAAAAAAAAAATAATTGAACAATTTATTTTTAATTTTTACTTAATAATTTTCGAAAAGAAAGTTTTTTTTTGTAAATATTTATTTAATAGTTCAAATTTTAAATGTCAGTGGGTGTGCTAAGAAACAAACTTTAAATATAAAAATTTTTTATGGCAAGAAAATAATATTTTTATAGTTTTGCCACAAAAACCAATAAAAATATTTATTGGCATTGTGCAGATTTTTTGATCATCAAATGAAAATTAGTAATTTTAAAGATTGCTTACATCAATCAATTTTAAGATTTGATTGAAAATATCTAATAATAAAATTGTTTTATGTTACTATGTAGTACATACATGTAATAGAGATTCAGATAATTTACATAAACCTAAAATTTGGACTTAGCAAATATATATGTATATATATATATATAGGTATAGAAAATGTTCAGCATTGTAGTGTTCAGCACAAAATAAAACTATATTTACTATGCCAAAACTCTCTATTATTGATTTTAAAAAATGTACATAAATGTAGATGTGTAGTTATACCACAGCCCTCTTAAGGTATCATATAATTTTCCGCATATTCACCGCTTTTTCTTGAAAAATTTATGTAATTCAAAGAAAATTTTATTTAACATAGATATTAGCATGCCCTTTTGTTACAATTGTTTGTATTTTAATTTTATTGCGTATTATTTTTCTATACGTGGTGCAATTAAGAAAAAAATGATTAATCGAAGTTAAACAAAAAAAAAACAAAACTTTTCAAAAATTTTTCTTAAAAAGGAACTTTGAAATTTCTTGAAGGAATATTTAATACTTGTAGTAGTTTCAGCACAACTATTAGTACCATAACACCGGCCAACTTTTCCGCCATATCGATCTCTAGCAAAGCATGTTACGTTGTATAGAAGAAGTTGTTAAGAAGCAGTTACCAATTCTATAATTAAACCCATAAGAATTTTATATATATCTGAAATGAGTATACTTATCTTAGAGACGATTCTCACCTTATCTAACATAATATTATAACTTTTCAATCATCCAAAATTAACTCTAGCCAGGCTAGTGAGCATTTAAATTATTACAATATTTAATATTTAAATTACTAAATTCATTTTAAAAATACAAAATTTATTATATACATAATTATTTTAAAGTCAATCTTATTCATCCCGCTATCTCTTAGCAACTTAGTCAAATCATTTAAATTATATTACCCTATTAAAAGATATTTTATATGCAGAGTGAGCCGTGATTAATGTATTATACAGAAAAACATGATAGTGATGAAAATTTATGAAAATTTACTTCCAATTTTTTTTAAGCTGATTTAGAATAGAAACCATATTAAAAAAATGTAAAAGTAAATTAAAGCTTTCAAACTAAATTTAAATTGATTTTTAACAAACTATTAATTATTAATCTAAGTTTCTTTATTCAAAAGTTATTAAATTGAAATATAATCTTAAAATTTTAAAAAACCAACAAAATTTAGACTAAGTATAAATATATACATACATATTTTATGCATTGAAAATTTATTTTTATTATTATTTTCAATTAGCATCATTTTACACAAAAATATCAAAATTTGGAAATTTACACAATTAAAGCTAATATACTTTTCACGGCAATTATCATTAACACCTGGTAATGGTATTACATATATATATATATATAGTTGCTTATAATATCCCTTCAAACAATAATAATTTTTACATATGTATTACAAACACATATTTCATATTAATTGCCCTATGACCATTAAACGAAAAAAAACATAAAAACATAAAGTGGGTGTTATGAGAATACACATATTTATACATAACAAGAAACACATGAAATTTGACATTTGAAATATCAATTTGTATAAACATGTAATTTATACGTTTAAAATTTTCGTCATAAAAAAATTAACGCGTTTATAATATTTTTTATTAGTTACTATACTAAGATGAAAATAGCTCATCTCCATTTTATTAGATTTAAGTTCATCAAACCTGTCTATGAAGAACAACGATTCCTCGTCATTATACGTTTACTAGGATTATTATATTGTTTTTGCTTTTATAGCATATAACGTTTTATTTTGCATATAACGTCTTTATTTAATCAATAGAACCTATTGTTAGTTTCCGTAAATTCATAATAATTTCTATAATATAGCAGTCAAGATAAGTAAAACCTTATTTGAAGACATCTAAAGTCAGTTAAAAATTACTACAATGATTTAAGTACCTAATTTTTTCTCTGAAAATGTGCAAAAATTTGATAATAGCGATTTCATTAAATTATAATTTACTATCTAACGACTTCATCGTCATTATAAGCTAGTTTAACTTATTTATATCATTTAGTACAACACATTTGTAAATGTATTCTATTATTGTCAAATATTGAACAATTCACATTTCTGTATTGCACTTCATATTTACATATACAGAAGTGACATGGATCGAGTAACGCATTTATTATTGTTAGAGGATGACTCGTTTAAACTCGATGCTATAGCCAACCAGCACAGTTTATTTAATCAATTAGAGAACTTCATAACAAGAAATAAACTTTTCTAGTGTATACCTCAATAATAAATTGTTGAGTTAAAAAAAACTTACGAATAATGTTTTTAATTAAATTTTCCTAAACACACTTGTTATAATAATATGCCTTCAATATATTTTTTTATTTTAAATAAAAATAGGTTATATACTAATTATTAAAATATGGTGATTTAAAAATGTACTATTATTAATCGTTAAAATTGAAATTTGAAAGTTACGCTTTGTTTTTTATTTTTTTGCTTAGTGGTAGTAAATAATAATTGTATAGACATCCGATTGTTATTCGATTGTATATGAACAATACAAATCATGTTACAAAAAAAAAATGTTTTTACATAGATTTTCTTCAATTTTCAGTTAGTACTTGTCTATAGATATTCGAACTGTTATTTAATGACATATTCTGATTGTTTTTGAAATTTCCCGTTTTCGCGTTAATATTAAATTTAAAATTACATGGTCAGATAACTAATAAAATATAGGTTATGAGAAATTGAATGAGATTAAAACACAAATTTGTGAATGTAATTGGTGAATAAAAAAATGAAAGTAAATAATTAGGTATAGAAAAGTGAAAGTAAATAAAACTATGATAATAATTTTATATTCATTTCCTCTATAAAAAGCACTAAACATTTTATATTACATCAAAAATAAATTGTCGACTAAAATAAAAAGCTTTTTAAAAACTACTTTCTTAGTTGTGAAAAATTATCAATATTTTGTGTCTTTATTACAATTTGATTTGAAAGTTAGAATCTTTAGACGAGAGACGGTCTTTAGAACGATAAGGTTTTAATAATTTATTTAAACGTTAATTCAATTTCGTCTTAGTCAAGCGGTAATAAACAACTTAGCAATTAAAAAATTAAGTAGATTAATATGAGTTTTTTAATCCATAAATAATTCTTATAGTAGTATAAAATAGAACCTGTCTACTAAGTTATAAGTCGTTGAAGTTATGAGAAAAATTAATTTTGATATTTCACTGAAAATTACCACTAACGAGAGTTCGGGATACTAGTATATTTTGTTTTTAGTTATATTTTATTAGAAATATTTTGTGTTATGTTATTGTCACTAACTAGGCTTGATTATTCTTTTAATAATTATCAGAATTAGCAACTTGATTATCTTCAATATCATAATTCCATTTTCTTTAAATAAGTTGTTACTATCAACAAATGTCTATACAATACAATTTCTTATTTTATAAAAAATTCAAAAAAATATTGTGAGCCGTGATAGGAGTTCGAGCCCAGGACCTACCACCTACATAAAATTACAACTACGCCATATCACTCAACAAGAATATATTTTTTTTTTTGCTGTGTTGAACGATTTTCTGTTCCTAAAAATATTTATATTTCACGTATTGTACTTTTCTCAACTATTATTTAAATACAACAGTTTGATGTTGTTGGCCATATGTTTGCAATCATTAAAATTTTTTACAACTGTTCATTTTACTTTCTTTCATTGTTTTGCTGCACTCTCTTTATTCCAATTTAATTCAGAAAAATTTATTAAAAATTACATATACTCTACACTATACTATACAATGGCCGTTGCACACAAAAGAATCAAAATTTAAATTTATGCCATTTGTCCAGGTTATTAAAAATGAAAGATCGTCAATTTGTCATAAAACATAAATTACAGAAAATTGTTCAGAGTACATTGTAGTTATGCAATATTATATTATATAGAACATTATAATTATACATAATTAGGAATAACAATTAAACTTTTAAAGTCAAGAGCATCGTAAAAGTTAAAAAGTATGAAAAAACAATCATCAAAATGAGGTTCAATAGAATTAAAGAATCGTAAAACATTAAAAATTCATTCAAAATGAAAATGTCAATTGCAAATCTATCTATATATTATACTACCTTCAGAAATTTATTAACAATAATTTTGGAAATTATAATATTCTAAAATAGCAAAAGACACAAAATTTCAAAAATATATTTTACAAATTGACACATTTTTTTTAAACGTATAGACGGGGTGATATAAAGTTCCAATGACAATTATTGTGTTCCACTAACCGAGTAGCATTTAAAAATTATTGTTGATTTTTCGTTGTTTTGTTTTTAGACTAATATGTATTGTTCTTTTTATTTTTTTTTTATAAATTATATCTTTTTTTTGTTTGTTAATTTTAAAAGTTTGCCAAAAAAATTTATATTCGTATATTTGCAGAAGCAGCGTGTAGTATCTATTTTTAAATTTTTATAGTATTTTGTAATCATCAATTTTTTTAAATTTTTATTTTTTCGACGAAAGCAATTTCTTTGAAAAAAAAAAATATCGAAACCTACATACATTATAATGTCAGATAACATACAATGACGGTATATTAGATTTATTTAAAAAGAAATTGTGTGTCTAGGTATAAAAGCGAATTTATTTTTAAACTAAACTTCTTATTTTGATGTTTCTTTGCTTTAATGTTGTTAATGTCAAGTCAATTAACTGCTGTTGACAGTATTGATTTGAATTTCACAAATGTTGACAAAATTAACTGAAAAACTTTAATTATAAGAAATTTATTAGACAAAATAATTACAATAATTGATCGAAAAATCCATTTGAATGTAAAATAAAAGTTTTTTTCAGAATTTGATAAAAATATTAATTTTTTTTTTAACTGTTCATATTGACTCTGTTTCCACAAATCATCATGATGACGGCTTTAGCATACATTTCCTACCCTTTTATCAAGAAACACATTTTGTGGAGCGGGTTTTTCTGTATTCCCATAAAAAAGGAAAACAAAATTGTTTTTTAACGATCATCACATACAAATTCATAGATAATCAATCATAATATCACATAAAAATTTTGAGTAGGGTTAGAAAAATTTTATTAACTATTCGCTGAATTTATTCTTGTTTTACAAATTTAGGAATGAAATTTTTATACACATTACACACGAATAGATAAAAAACACATCGAATGCAAGAGGAAACATAAAGTTATAACTTGAAGCAAGACTAATTATCAGGAAGAGTCACAGAATTGATTTAATCAGTTTGTGCAATCAATACATTCAAACATATAAGAGGGAAAATTTGGAAAAAATACAATTGTTAATTTTTTTGCATATTGGCAAAACTGATGGAAAACTGACCTTTTTTTAAACACATATTTACTAGCTAAAATATTTAATTTTTTAAAATCTGAATAACTATTCCAAAATATTCAAATAATTTGCTAAAATGACAACAATAATAAGCATATTTCCACGAATCATCATGAAGATGCTTTTTGTCAAGACCAACACTAATAATGATACAAACTTGTTTAAATTTTGATTTTATTTTTAATTTACTTCGGGTTTTTCACTTTTTTAACCATATTTTCTTTCAATTTAAATCAGATAAAACTATGAGTGCTATAAATTCGACTTAAAAAATGTACTTAACGTACCTAATATACGTATTTAAACCTATTACTTGCTGGATTGGTTTATTATAAATGAATATTTTTCATCAGATTGGTTATGGTTTCTTTTTTCAAAAGAGAGAGAGAAAGCAGAAAGTCTATACAATAATTTTTTCATTAGGATTTTTGATGGAAAACAAAAAAAAAAACAATCATATATGAAAATAGTTTTGTGAATCGAGATTTGTGTGTTGTATGGTTTCAGTAAATCGGGATATAACAAAATTCTCGAAAAATATTTTTATTAATTTTTTCGCTTGGAAATATTTTTGTTTGTTTCCATTTATTCAGTAACTTAGATTGAACTACCTTTTCGCATCTTAAAACAGTACCACAATTGTATAATATACTAGTAGAATACGAATAATATTTTACTAGCATTATTAATTATCAATTTTTTGATGCATAAACTAATTAAATGTGAAAAACATTAAATATTTATAGGTAATTAGGAACTTTATCTTCTTAAATTGCATATTCCCACACTTTATTTTGAATTACATATTACCAAATTGTACTATCAACAAATGTTTATAAAAATGCATTACATATTTTTAAATTACATATATTATTTGCATTATGAATCTTGAAAATTTTAATTAGTAAATAAATCACATAACCACTACTCATAAATCGGTATAAATATGAAAAAGAATTTGTTTTTAGAATCAAGCCCTAACAGTCAATAATTTCGTTGCATCAAAATTTTTTTAATTAGAGCGCCCAATCATATATCTATTTAACATTATAAATATGGCATACTTATAAAATATCAGCACACTAAAGCCTAAAACATGAATTAAACATACTGAGTACTTCTAAAACATAATTTGAAGCTAATTAAATTTATTATATAGTTATATTAATTTTATACCATTTTCAAATATGAGAGAATTCAAGAATAAAAATATTTTTATGGTGTCCTCGAAATATTTATTAGTTTAAAATTACAATTGCAATAATCAATTCCACTTTCATTACCGAATAATTTAAAATTTTTTATTAAAAATAATAAGTAAATTTTCAGTAATTAAAAGTAAAATTGGTCTTTTATATATTTCTAATATAACTAATCTTTCTTATTGTTTCAATTCATCATATCAAATTCGAAAAAATTAAACAAAAAAAAAACATTGTCTCTTATAGTTAACAATAACAACTGTTCAACTTTTATAATAGTTTATCTTTGAAAAATTTAACAAAATTTTTGAAATTAAATGAAAGTGTGATTTTAATTTTTTTAAATTATCCAATTACAAATTTTAAAAAATAAAAAAATAACTGTTATTTTTTTAGATGAACTTCAACAATCAACAATGGAAAATTTATTGTCAAAAATCTAACTAATATATGAAATTTCATAACAAATAATTTTTATTCCCATACATACATAATATAACATTGAAGGTGATTCACCTGTGTGCTTGGCAGGTAGTAATTTGTATTTGTATAGGAGGAACATTGAAAATAATGAATTAAAAAAAAAATTGGGATAATTTATTTTTGAACATTGTACCCAAATTGTAATCAGTCAATTGTAAATAAACAATTCGAGAAAATCATTAACAACGAAAAAAAAATTAAGTGAAAATTTAAAAAAGAAAAAAAAACAATAGAAAACTATCTAAGCACGCTATATGTACATTGTACACTGCACTATGTTTGTTCGTAAGAAATATTCGTAATATTTCTCAATATATTCATTCCTATTTATTTTTATTTTATTTTTTTAAATTACAAGATAATTACAATATCATGATTGCACTGTCAAACGAATAAAGTATATATTTTTTTTTTCAATTTTCCTACACATCACCACCGCCACCAGGTGATTATGTTAATTTTCAACCACATGTGACATAGTACTATAGTATATAGTATGCCGCTTTTGTATAGTGTTTTGAACTATAATAGGAAGATGAGAGAGCAAAGGGAAAAATGCATTTTTTTCATGTTATTAAATCATTAGCCCGTAGCATATACAGAACATATTTAAGTACATATATTTATACACATATATATGAATTACCGATAATTTGGCAAAGAGTAAAACACAACATGTAGCATAGGTCTGGCATCCGGTGCCATATATATGTATGTACATTTTAAATAAATTTAGATATTTTCAAAAAATGCATTTTGCTTTTTCTTGATAACTTTTATTATTTTTAAAGGTTGACAAGGAAACAATATTAAAGGAAATTTTTTTTTTCAAAAACTATTAATGAAAAAAGAACATTAGAAAAGTATCAATAAAAAAAAATAATAAAAGGGTGACGTTTGATGAACCGTAAAATTAAGACATAAAAAATGGAATTTTTATATAAAAAAAAAATTTCAATGTAATAAATAATTATTTTTTTTTTGTCATAAAATTCAATTAAAAAAATTAAATCAATAATTCTAATATTAAAATTTATCGATTTGTATTCAATTTTCAACTCAAATCATACAAATAATTTTGTTGAAAAATTATTTTTTTTTTACTATGTATGTATGTAGGTACCCAAAATTAATTTCAAAAATCTTAACAGATACTTTCTAATTAATTTCTTTGTTGTTTTTTATTATTAAATAATGTTAGAATGGAATACTATTAAACAATGAAAATGTATACTGATGTAAAACGGCATGTTATAAGAACAAACAAACACATATTGCATTCATAAAACCATCGCACACTTTAAGAATATTAAACAGGTTATTAAATTTAAGTAATTAAATTTAAGGTTCATCCCATACGCCATAAATTTTTTTTTTTGATTTAATATTTGACCCACCGTCATGATATAATTGTCAGGTGGCATAACTTGTTATGTCACATGAAATGTTGGTCGTGGGCTTGAATTCCGTTGCATGAATGTTTTCATAATTTGTTTTTTAAGACCTAAAACATAGTTTTTGAAATTATTATACATAGTATCTTGAAACTAGACACAAGCAACTTAAATGTTTATTCCATATCTTAGAAATTGTTTGAAACTGTTATGTATCCATTTTTTATAATTTCGATTTTAAATTTTAATTTAACTTCAAAATTCTTTAAGTTTTTATGAAATTTTGTGAAATATGTAATACTGATGTAATTAATCGATGATATCATACTTAAAAAGCTTACATATTCTTTCAATTTAATTTGTGAAAAAAAAAAAATAAATAAAATTAATTTATGTCATAAATTAATAAGAATTTTTTTTTTATATTAAAATTGTATACTTAATTAATGTATGTAAGTTCACTTTATCTACAAATATTATTCATAATTAAAATATTTATTCAAAATACATCCATACATACATTACATATATATATCTATAATTAATAATAAGATAAAATCATCTTTAAGGGTGTAATTTCTAAAAGCTATTGTAATCCAAAATTAATAGCATAGCAGATTTAACAATGATTTTCGTAATACTGAAAAACAATTAAATTGGAATCATATTTAACTTTTTCCAAATATCAAACAAAGGATTTTGTTAACATTCGCAAAGAATTAAGGAAAAAATTTAGAAAAAAATTAGTTTTCGAGAAAAACTCCCTAGCTTTGGAATCACCTAAAAATAATAAATATATTAAAAAGTTTTTGTACTCGGAAGCTAATGGTAGGATTCTTCATCGTGGAAACCTATATACAATCAATTCAACTGGAGTAGAGCAAATCGTTGCACTTTTATTAGAGATACCTTGATTACGTAGATGAAATAAATTTACTAACTTATTATGTAATAAAAATGGCATAAAAAACTTGGTGTATTCATCAAAAATATTCAGTAGAAGTTAATTTGAATCGAAAATCAATATTGCAATCTCGAAACTGCTACTGATGAATATTTGTTGAAAATTTTGTTGGAAATTTAGCTATGTGTTATCTGTTTTTTTTTTTGTACATAACGAAAACACTAGATGTGGATCTTTAATACCGATTGCTACGTTTGGCTAGGGTGGGAAAGGGCGTGTAATATGGTTCGAACGAAAATCAAGATGCTCATCTAGCATTCGATTCTTTCATTAAATCATAGCAATCAGGAAATAAACATAAATATTAAATCCTTGAAATTCAACATTTTCTTAGTTCTTTTATACAAATGCGAAAACCTATGTGACCTTGAGGCACGATCAATGCTAATGATGATGATATATTGATAATGATAGTATAATTTCACTTTACAATGAATTAACCATAACTAGATTATTACTTACAGCTTCGCCTATACTCGTATGTTTCATTCTGTATTTAATGCTTCTTCTTTCTTTCATTGAGTATTGACCTCAAATTTGAGTTATTTGTATTTTTTGAGATTCTATCCATATAATGTATACGGAAAATAATTCAATATTGTGAGCTTTGTGAAAAATGCTAAATCTTTTCTACACATACTTTCAACTAACATAACATTATTAATATAACCCTCTAAAATTTAGACAATCAAATTAGGTATAGTTATGACGAATGCAACCAAATACAATAGATTTTTTTTTTAAATACTGAATGTACACATAGCTTATAAAAAGTTCATAAACATATTATTTCTATAGATATTGTTCAAAATAGTTTAAATAAAAATTATTTTCTCCTTAAAATGTAAATATAAATAAAAAAAAAATATATCGTTTGTTTTAACAGTTGGAAATTAGGTAATTACTGTATGTTCGAAAAAAAAAATATAATCTTAATATTAATTTGCTCTAAAAAATTATTTTTCCGTATATTATATAAGTACTTAAATTAGCATTTAATTTGAAAAATTGAAGTGAATTTCGAATTTAAAAATTTTTATATTTACATACATTAATTAACTATATATTATTTTAATTAATTACATTCAATTATAATATTGAACACTTATTAATCCAATTCAAAAAAGTAAATAAATCAATTATTGTTGTTTATGTAAGTTTGCTCACATTTTGAATTTGAAATTTTATTAGAGACAACTTAATTTATAAAATGTTTCAAGGTCAAATATGAATCGTTGTGAGTTAAATTAGATTCACATATTATGCATTTTCTTTTTGATTGCATATTTGATAATTGAAAATTTGTGACAAGAGTTTTTTGAATTGTTCAAGACAACGGATTGTGTTCTGAAAAAATAAAGTATTTAAGTGCCCTAAGACGTACTTTTTAAAAAAAAAAAAAATCTAATAAATAAATAGTTAAATTAAGATTGGAATGCACTAAGTATATCGCATATTAAATTGAGTTATTTTACAAGTTCTGAAACTTGTAACAAGCAGTGCAAGTCTTTTTTAGCTGTAGGTTCTTTGAAAATACATATATATATATATATATATATATAAAAAAATATATGAAGTGAAAAACATATGAAGAAAAAATAAGAGCATAAAACTTTAAAGATGATGACGATAGTGATGTATTGGTTTCTAGCTACCAAATTAATAATCAAGGATGGATGGATGGACAGATGTAATTTTTTTTCTTTTTATGTTCTTGAAAGTATTTAACTTAGGTAGAATTACCTTTTCGTACATTAAGTACGGTATAGTTACTGCAATTTGTTCTAATATTTTTCCAGTATTTATTTATCAAATTTCTACCATATCAAATCATTAAATGTTGAAAACTACTGCCATTATTAGGAAGTACAGCCTTCTGAAATAGCATATTTAGTTCCATTCTATTTAAGTTATTACTAAATTTTGATTTCAATTTTTTGTTGTTTATTTTATTCCAATCACAAAGGATACTGGACCAAATCGAAAAATCCAGAAGAATTCCTTGTCTTCTTCGGAAATCAAACCTGGAACCTTTCTGTTGAAAGACAAACACTCTGCCTACTGCCCCACCCTACTGTTGATATAGATAAGGACTGTCCCATACAGATGCCCAAACATTTAAAATGACTAAAGTTCTCAAAATAAGATTCTATATGAAGAGAAAATGATTTATGTTACATGTTTGCAACATCAATAACGCTCTACTAAAACATTTTGAATTTTAATTCTAAAAGTATAATTCAGACAAAAATTATATTATAAAATATGATGATCATCTTTATAGGTATGTAAATTTGTTTTATCAGAACACTAAAAAGAATTAAAACTATTGAGATTGTATAATTAAGATTAGTATATAATTTTTCTCTTATGCTCGTAAGTCGTAACTAGACCATTCGTGATTAATCAATACACAACTTCAAAAATATAATCATCATAATCTAAACTAATAAAGATACGAGACAGCTAAAGAAAAATTAATGGTTAGATTAGTTGGGGTTAACTTCCATATAGTTAATAAAGTTGTAGGTGCCTTCCATGACAACAATTTCACACTCCACTATATAGGATTTGTTTACTGTCTTTTAGAATATTTTCGAAGACTTACACATTCTAAGAAAAAATTAAGAATTTTTGAAAATTACTTAATTATATAAACTTATTATAAATTTGAAAGCATAACAAAAATAAATAATATTATTTTGCAATAAATTTATTTTTAAACTTTTAATTAAAATTTTTGAGGTAATCTTAAAGTATATGTATATAGTTTTCTTTTTTTTTTTCAAAGCATTTAATTACATAAATTATTTAAGGTAAATGAAAAATGTTATTAAAATTTAATTTGCCTATATAAAATTGCAATTTTTTTTTTATTATCATTATTAGATTCTCCAAAAACCGCGACATTTACAATAACTAAAGAAAAACAAAAAAACAATTAAAATAAAAAAAAATTAATATAAAATTTCTTTCAATATAAGTAATGTCACATTTTCATCTTGACCAACTTTTTGAAAAACAAAAAAAAAATTTAAAATAAAAATAAAAAAAAAGAATGAAATATTCTTATACACCCACTTTTATTGAGTATTTTTAGTTATTTAGAAAACTATTAAAAATTTAATAAATTTTCAGAATATTTAAAAAAAAAATTTATAATATGATAAAAAAAATGTTTTGTTATTTGCAGAAACAGTCAAATAAATTTGTTTTGAAATGTATTAATCTTCTATAATAATTTTTGTAGTAAAATTAATGGCAAAAGGACAGTTTTGCTTGAAAACTGTCTAGTAAAATTTCTTTGAAAAATAACAAATTTATATTGTTTTTGAATTAATTTTATATTCGAATTTGGAAAACTTAAGCAAAAAAAATATTAATCTAGCTTATTGACCATGATATTATTAAGTAGACCGATGTAGTGTGTTAATAAAATTGAAAAATAATTTATTTTTGTCAAACATAAAGCGAAATTCTACCACCTGTTAAACTACTGATGACAACAAAATTGTGAAATATGTGTATGTATGTTCCATAATTTAATTGAAATATTTATATTATTTTCATTACTTATAGAATGGCAGTTTATTGTACATGAGTTTGTATATATATAAAATTTTGGAAGCTTTGATTACATTTCATTCCGTTTTAAAAAATCTAAATAATATTTTATAAATTTTTTACCATTGAAATTGAACCCAAGTGCAGGTTATATACTCTGAAGGTAAGAAAATATAGAACCACTTTGTTGATACCTCATCATATTACTACTCTACCAATACATCACCATATAGCCTTATAAAGTTTACTGAGCGGATATATGAAATCATTTAGTAACAAAAATTTCAACATCAAGTAAAATTTATATAATACTGGTAGATGATAGAATACTACTATATATAACCGCTAACTGTTCAATAATAAAAATTGTAACTTTATATTTTCTCATTTATTTATAAAAAAAAATTAAAACGTTTTATAAAAAATCTTTTTAATAAAATAATGTTAAACTTAAAAATATAATTGCCAGTCATCAGTTATTTTTTGTTTCTCACTTTTTTTTCCTATAATTATCCATAGTTATAAATAAAAAACTAGTGTTTTAGAAAGCAACTGCACAATAGATAAGTACATTAATTTTATAAATTTAAATTGTTTAATCAAATACAGGCGTTAATAATATCAATTTTTCAATTTGTCCATTGGCATAAAATAATATATAAAAAATGTGTTTACTGTCATAATGATAATATTTTAATAGTGAAAATAGTCGAATACTTTCCTTTTAATTTTACTGATATGCCAATCATACAGATACGCGTATTTCGTTTACTACTTGCAGACTTCTTCAGTGTTTTGTACTCGACTTATATTATATATCGATAATATTATATAACTATTTTTTTTAAATATTATTAATGTTTGTGCTGCTTTTACAGAGCAAACAACTTTTTTAATTTTCAACTTCGTCAATCTTCAGCTCTTGAGAAAGGATAAATGATAGAATAAAAAACCTCGACAACAAAAAATTAACGTTCCATTTAACATCTACTCTGAATTACGTTATATTTTCATGTATAAAAGGAACGCACACAATATAAAAGTAATGAATAAAGATTCAATACATGTGTAATTGAAATGCGGCTTAAAGACTGATTAATAAAATAAGATGCAAAAAGGCGAGAAAAACGCAAAACGTAGTCAATTAATTCATCAAAAAACAAAGAAAAAAACTTAAAATCATTTTACTTTTCATGTTACGCCTTGTAGTATTTTTCACGTGATAAATAGATGGAATCGAATAATTTGAGGTGGTAGGCCTAATTCTTTGAAATTTCTTATTGTCTTAATCATTTTTATCTTAAATAACAATATCTTAATTATAATTTATAACTACTTACATAGCTTTGGGAAACACAACATTTGTAACCTACACTTTTTTTATATTTTTTTTTAGATTCAACTCAGTTTTGTAAAATTTAAACTTTCGCTGATAGCGAAAATTCTTATATTCTACGTTATTAAGCTGTAACTAGCTTAATTAAATGAAGTTTCAAAATATTAATTTTTTTCACGATGACCAATTAAACTGGCATTATTGTCGAATCGACATAATAAGTTTGCCCAGTAGATCTAGAACAGAATCAGACAGAACAGTTTTGGACAATGACAATTAACTGTAAAACAGTTTAGAATCACTTAGAACATAAAAAACTACTGAACACTCTTTTTGATGTTTTTCGAACTTTTTTGTTCTAAATTTTAATTTACAACAAGAAAAAAAGTTGTCCAAAACTGTTCAACTCAAAAAAATTCAGAACAAAAAAGATCAATTTAAATGAAACTTTTTTGAACAAAAAATTTCAAGTAACGAAAACTTCTGTACACAAAAGAGTGTTTTTTTTTACTGTAAAACGTTCTAGAACGTTCCAATGTGTAAAAAGTGATCAAATCTAATATTATCATCTGTCTTCAGATGCAATGCTATGGTGAATTCACAATAATGTTTATTTAGGATGAGGTGAATTTTTATAAGTCAATTATTAAAAATAAATTTCCACTGACTATATAATGTATAAATTAATTTATATATATATATGCATAAATAATAAATAGTGGAATACACTATTAATAAAAATATCGATTTCTTAAATTATTTTGAAATCTACATATATTGGAGACTTACAAACTATTATTTATTTATTATAAATATTTTCATTACAGTTTTTATTAAATAAAATTTTTGAAAAAAAGAATGATATAACTACATAAAAGTAAATATTCCTTTTTCTTATACAATTTCAAATTAAAATTCTATGAAATAAAAAACTAGAATTTAATACTCCCGTCGTTTATGACAGGTTCCATATGGGGCTAGTGTCAAATTAATAACGAACAATTTTGTATTCATTAATTAAATAAATATTTTTTTTGTTGATATTGTTACTTGTCCAATCATACCTGTCACATGTTTATTATTTTTATTTAATTTAATTCAAATACTTTCTTGTTATTGGTGTTATTATTGTTTTTTTATTCTATTCATAATTTTTGCAAAATTTAATTTTGCATAACTATACCTATTACATTTTATATTCTTTGTTACAAATTTTTTTGTTTTATTTGTTTTTTTAATTGAATTTCAAATTTAAATATTTTTTATTTTGTATTAATAATACAATAGATCAAAATAATAATGAATAGATTATTTTTATTATGAAGTAAAAAAGCCATATTTAATAATAATTAATTGTAGCAAAATATTTGTTTAACTATACTAAATTTCAAGTAGATTCTTTTTCTTTCTATTATTTTAAAAATAATTTTTTGAAGTAAATTGTAATATAAATGTCGTCTAATCTTCTTTATCATATCCTTTTTGTTTAATAAGGCATCAATATTTCTATATTTATACCTGTTGTCGTATAGTTAGTGTCGTATAGTAAAGGCAAAACAATATTAAGGTAAATAATTAAATAAATTTCAATACAATACATATATTTACAACTTAAAAAATTAATATTATATTAAATATTCAATAAAATTGAATATTATATGCGAAAGGTTAATGTGCATTATATATAATATTGTGGTAAAAATAAAAGTATTTACATTTTAAAACTGCCATTTGTAGCTAATTGTGATCCATTAAAAGTATTACATTGAAGATTAAGATTTGTACATACCTTTGCTTACGTTACCCCGACACCACAACAATACGTGGTTGATGTCCATAACGATCCCTTTTGTACATATCCTGCAATATTTCTTATGAGACATTGCAAATTATTTACATAGTTATCGCTTTTAAAAGAAAATGCTACCCGCATATGAAAAAATGTATAATCTCAAAAGGCTAAATACTTTTTATAACAATTCCAACTTATGATTGGATAAATTAAAAAACATTTGTTTTTAAATTATAATACGCTTGACGCTAAATTCAGATTGCACATTGAAAAAAAAAAATGTATTTAAAACTATAGATTATAAGTAAAATACAATCATGAACATTGGCTTATTGGGTATTGGGTGAATAAATAAATTTACGTGTTGGATGCGAAATCCTTGTCGCAAAATCCCCAAAGACAAAATTCGCGATGGAATATTTTCTGTTTTTTGTATCCAACAGTGACTATGCTGAACAAATATGTTTTCCACTCTGGAAGAGGAAGAAATTACTTTTTTTTTTATCCAATAGAGACTACGCAAAAAAAAAAATCTGGTACTTTCTTTTTTGGAATTTCGTCTTGGGGCAATACAATACCTTTGAAGATTTGCTGTTTGGGGAGTTTATTTTTAAAGATTTCGTCCTTTCGCCTAATTTACTTTCTATATAGAACAAAATGTTGATATGCAAACAAATTTTTAAATCAATTTTAGTTGTCAATTTTGGCGTGTGGTATTCAAATATATCAATGTTATGTGTGAAGCAAATTAATATTCAAACTATCTCAACATTTCAAAACCAGGGGCTAACCGCGTAAAAAATGCAAATACGCATAGTATGCGAATTTCATATGCAAATGCTAATTACGAAGTACAACTTCGTAACAATTACGCCACCCATCAAACTACAATACGTAATACAAAAAATGCATTAATATAATAGTTTTTAAATTATTTTCGTATTATATCGATGCTAATTAATGTTAAGATGCGAAAATATTTTTGCGAAAGTAGCAATACGCGGTTAAACCCGTAAAATTTGATGATCCTTTTTTGACATACAAGAAAGGATCATTAAATTTTCATAAGATTTGAAGATCCTTTCTTGTATGTTCGCAATCCTAATATTCATAGAAATGTCAGATTCTTATCATAAAAAACAAAATAAAAATATTACTGCACGACAAAATATTTGTATTTTTTAACACATGGTAATGTAAAATATTTTACACAAATACATTTGGCCATCAATAGAACTTAAATGAACAAATTCGTTCAAAAATAAGTAATAAACATTAAACTGGAATTGGAAAAACTTATATCTAATTATTATACCTAGTCGTATCTTTTGAAATGATTTACGATAATTTTAGGTCGCCACCTTAAATAACTATCAGTAATTAGCAATATTAGTTGTATATACCTTATCTTTAATAATACAACTAATTGTATCTTAGCTCGATGAAAACAATCAATTTATAATTGTCACAAAAAATTGTCGTTCGTCACATATATATACATAATTACATACATATTTAATTTTAGGTGATGATCGCTTAAGCCAAATGGATAATATCGAAAAAAAAGAATCATAACAAAATTTTTTCAGGTCATTAAAACACAAATTTAAAATTTATAAATTTCTTCAGCGTTAAGTAATTATTGCTACTTGCTACTGAAAACGAACAGAATACACATAGAATTAATGTAAATATAACTTTAATATTTACTCTTTTATAAATTTAAATATTTAAATAAATTTGACAAAGCTGGATGTTTACTTAACTTCAAAAAATCTTATTGAATTTTTTTTATTTTTCAAGTTAAATAAAAATAAATATATTTATTTATAAAACAAAAATGTTTTTGATTTCCCACCTGATTATTTGTAATTTTTTCTTATATTTATAATATTATTTAATTGTTTTATTTTTTTTATTTATCTTTTATATTTTTTACTTTGTTTTTTTTTTTTTTTGTTTTTATTATACGATTTTTTAACAATAAATCTTCTATCAATTATAGTATTTAATTTATTTTGGCAAATCTATTGTTATTTTGATATAGGTAATTAATATATAGTATATAGGTACATATAATATAAATTTATTTATTTTTTAATTTTTAATATAACTAGTTTCTTTTTTATATCATCTATTTTAGTTACAGGTGAACTTTTAATCAAATCCAAATAAAATTAAAATAAAAAAACAATAAATTAAACTATTGTTAACACTTTATAACAACAAAATATTCTTGTGAATTGCAGATACACCGCGCCGTGAGCTTAGGTTCAGACTACACGAATACTACTATAATGTATTGTCTACAAAAAGTTCAATTTTTTTTTGATTGATTTGATATCTTAGTGGTTTTTTAAATTAAAACTTTTCACCGTCGTTATTTACCGTTAAATACAAAACAAAACTAAAAAATGTTTTTTGTTAGGGTACTAAGGTACTATAAATAACAAAAAATAAATATAAATAATTTTACGGTATCAATTCAACAAACACAACCGTTTCTATCGCAATTCACAATAAAACTGAATTTTTAAAAATTTCACAAATAACCAGCAGAAAAATACATGAGTCTCCTCTATTTAAAACACAATACAAAAAAAAATCATTGCTTGAAGAAAATTTTCAAATTCGGAGAGATGAAAAGTTTGAAAAGAAAATTGAAAAAATAAACTGATCATTTCATATAATTTTGTTGTGTTACATATAAACATGTAACTAACTAGCTATGTATATATATATATATATTATTACAAATATGAATAAAAGCCTATGTATAGAAAAGAAAACAATATTACATATATTATGATGATATAGTTGACAACTGTTGTCATTTAATACATACAAATAAAAAAAAAGAAAATAAAAACATATATGAAAGTATTAACGGTGAGTATTTATGCAAAGTAAAATAGAATATTGAATAACGTTTTTAAAGAGAGAGCATGCTATACGAGCGCCATAAAATATTAAATTTTTATGTTTATGTTTTTTTTCTTCTTCTTATTCTTATTGTTTGTTATTGTTAACTTGAAATGATACTAATGAATTTCCTATAACTAATAGAGTATGCTATATATAGTTAAAAACGCACTAATAATAGTTTAAGTAAGGTGTCGTGTAATCAAGCCTTATGAAATAAAGTAATATTATAGATTTTATATAACATGTATTTTACCTTTAATTCTTTAAGTCGTCTCGTGTTGGGAAATAGGGGAATTTAATTCTGACTTGTTTATCTCAATACTTGATTTGAAATTTTCATCCACACCATATCCGGTTTGGTATAGGAGGATAGACGGAATTTCTATATGAAGCAGTTCACTCCATGATGAAAACCATGATTTTTTTCTGTGGTTTTTGTTTTTATCACTTGTACTTATTAATTAAGTTGAATAACATAGCTCTAATCTAACTCTCTAATATGATAAAGCTCTAAATTCATACGTGGTGGTCGTTATTATTACTTTTTATGTTTATTAAATACTGGGTTAACAGGATTCACCATTTGAAGGTGTTAGTAGGAAAATTGAATAGAAGAAAGGATGCGTACGTAGTAATACATTTGTATATTTTTTTTAAAATAGTCAAACATTTTACTTTTGTAGTCGAGTACAAAATACGGGAGAAGTTTGATAAATATATTTTGTAAAATTAAAAGAAAAATATTCGACTATTTTCAACAATCATATCCGATTAATTTTCAAGTGTAATGAACACACTTTATGTAAGCAATTTTCTCATAACCTTATTTCATTTACGAGGGTATCATCTGTAATAATTTTTTTTTTACTCTTTTTACTTTTTTATTTATGTGAGTTGTAGCTTTTTTTCTAAAAAATGTACTTTTAGGTAATACATTATATTCTTTTTGTTCAAATTTTCGAAAAATTACAAATAAAAGGTTTTAAAAAATGTTCTGCTTTATTAACATAATGGTAGCTACATACGTGTAATGTTCGATATTTACTTTTCTTTGAGAATGTAGGCGAGTTCATAGTGGTCAAGTCTGCGTAACAAAAAAGAATTTTGTTCATAGTTGTATGTTGTCAAAAAATCTGCACATTTAAAAAGCAGGTGTTCATAGTTGTCGGTGTTGCATCATCGTTGTGTAGATCAAGTATGTATTTTACTGCGACTGCATTAATAATTATTATAATGTTTCAAAATAGAAATTTTAGCCTTTCTTTTGATCCCAAAATATTAATTTTAAATACGGAAGCTGAGATCAGTTCACTCTCTTCTTGTAAGCTTGGAAAACAATGTAAATTTTATTTATGAAACGAGTTTATAAGTTGAAATATCTTCCTTTTATCAATTCGTCAGTTTTTTTTCCTATGATTATTCTTTGCCAATTAATTTTATTCTTCAATTTGTTAGTGACTATTCTTTAATAGTTTAAAATGTCTACGAAACGAAATATGTATATTAGAATATGAGGAAATTATTGTTCTATATTGAATTTAAATTAGTTTTACATTTTTTTAATAAAAATTACAAAATACATTTTTCTATTTTTATATACATACGTTTGTTTTTGTTATTGTTCGACTGGTTTGAGTCTTTGAGTTTACATCCTCTACATATTTGATTATATCAATGAATAAATCTATATTTTTGATAATTATTTTGTAGTCATTTGGGATATAAGTCATTCTTGCGTTTATCATTACGAACAATTGTTTTACTACAACATTTGCATTGACGCTTATTCTTAAATCATTATAAATATACTTGCAGCGTTTTCTCATTTAATTTTAAAACTATTTGTGAAAATTGTATAAAATTATTATCAATATTAAATTCTCATTTTACAAAACATGTTTTGTAGAGATTTTTTTACGAAGCAAATATAATAATATGCTGGAAAGAATTCGTATGGTGTTATTCCATTAGATTTTAGAGTATGCCACCGTAGTTTAGTCCACTACTAGTTCTACAAGTTATTAGAAAAGCATATTCTTTTGTTATGGGAATAGTGGTTAGCTTAAAAAACAGCAATAAATAATAATAAAAAAAAAACAAAAAAAAACATAAAAAGACATTTGAGAAATAGTTAAATGATATAATAATTAAATATCCCATATAACATTTTTGTGAAAATATTTATAAATTAAGAAAATTTAATAGGATATAAAGGAAAATTAAGAAAAATTGATTAAATATTCATATAATATTTTATTGAATATCCTGTAATAATAAAGATAATAATTTAATCAATATCCTCAATCTGGCGTAATCAGTTTTCTGATGATGGTGTGACAATCGAAATCGATTAAAATATTAATTAAAATTAGTGAAACATACCTGGATTTTTAATCTTTTTTAATAAATATTAATCCTTATTTAAAACTAGATTTCCTTTTATTTTATAAGCATCAGCATTATTATCATACAAATTGACGACCTTATAAAACTTGAATTTATAGTATTAATGAATAAACTAATTTTTGATGTAAATAGTTTGAATCGCTTTCATGATTTTGATTTACTAAATACTGCTTAAGCCAGACAATTTTTGTCAAGATAACTTATACCTAAAACTTTTGGCAATGATTTATTATGGAAAACTATATCGATTTGACAATTCAATAACAGGTTGTAATTAGTTATTATTTACAGATAATCATTGTGGTTAAATCTTAACTATTAAATTTTTTTATATATTTAACTACATACATTATGAAAAAATGCAACAACAAAAAATTGTTTTAAAATGTTACACGGGTATTTTTCCGTGATTAAAACTCATTTTATTGAGGCCTCTTCCATAAGCCAACAATTGCTGACAATAACACATTACTACGGGTTTTCTATTATAGTTTTCTTCGATTTCAAAAGAATTTTAAAAAGAATAAACAAAATTCAATCGAAAAGAGTTAAAGCAAAAATTATAGAAAAAATTATTTTATAGTCTTTGGTTAAAGTCAATAACTTAGAGAATATTTTATTTTGTAGTGTTCTAATGAAATATAACAAAGAGCAACATGAAAATGTGAGTGTGACTTTATTTAACACTTAGGCACACTTCTCTTTTAACTCGTATTATAATATATTATTTTATTATTATGACAAACATTCTTAAGACGATTCAAAACAATAACAAAGAAAATGAGTTTTTTTTTTAATAAGACATAAGATGAACTTGAAAATAAAAGCACTCACAACAAAGATTATGTAATAAATTCCCACCATCACAATATGATAAATAAAAATTATGACGTAATAATTATTTTGAATTTTTAATATGAAAGCTTCCCTGACCCCTCTGTTTGAAAATTTATAAATAACAATAAACAATTTATTTAATTATGTTATATTGACTGTACATATATGAATGCCTGCCTTTTTATAAAATTTAATTTTTAGTTTTTTTAACGAATCAGAGGTTTTAAATGAGCATTAGAGTAAATTAACCATTGTTAAATTTGTATCAATTAATAATATTGTTTTTTTTTTGTAATTGTCTTAACAGTAAAATCAGAAATGTAAAGTTTAGCATCATAAAAATTGTTTGTTGTGCGCTAATCTAAAGCTAAGAATCAATAATCTGAAATATTATAGAACTCGAAATCTATAAAGAGAGTAGGTACCAACTAGAGACGGAATTTTAAAGTAGCTGGTAACATTTTTCAAGATATAACATTCTAATATTTGAAATCACTATCATTCATCAATCATCATACATTTTTCAATTTTTGGTTATATGTGGAGCAAGAATGATGAGTTTGATGATGCTTTTTTATTCATATAAATATAGAAAATTTTATGGTTGGACTTTATAAATTACATGAAAGTTTTGACCGATATATTTGAAATATTTACACATGTACACCTACCAGTAAACTCGCTAAAAACTCGATCAAGTAAAATATTTCAGCATTAAGTTAAGTTGATATTAATAATTCACGTACCTAACTGTATTCGCCACCATTCTTATTAATTAAACATTAAATATGTTTACATATTTGCAGCGTATTTTAACTATTTATAATAAACTAGCAAAGTTACCCGACGTTGTCCGGGTCGAACACAAAATGTATAGAATTTACTTCAATAAGGTTTGATTTCTGAGCCGAATTAAAAAAAATTAGTTTATCAAAAATATTCTAATATATTTTTTTTTTCACTACGATAATAAAATCAACAATACAACAACTTAAGCTATACAATATTTCGGGTTTTTTCTGATGGAGTATAAACAAACACGTTCTTTGCTGTTCCTACCCGTGAAAATTCCTCATATGAGAAAAAATGTCCATGAGAGAAACATTCTTCTTTCAGTTGCAGACTAAGTTTTTGAAATGCTTTTTTAATCAATTCTTCAATACTTTGCATGGTTGTACTGATCGTTGTTGTTTCAATTTTGACATTTAAGTCTTCTGAAATTTTGCTTTGACCAAACTGTGTTAAATTCATCTGCTTATTGTAAATGTTATTTATATGAAATTGGTAATAGTCGTATTTCTTTATTTGTGAAAGAATATCTTAAGTGTAAATTTGCATGTCTGTAACACAGTTGGTTTTAAAATATTCCTAATGAGGGGCTGGAGTTGTATGGCAGCTGTACAAAACACTCATAATACCGGTTAAAAAAACAGACATAAATCAAGCGGAGCAGCAATCCAACCTATGATGTAAATATGGTTACGATACGTTTAGTGTTTTTTTTTTTTTGCTTTATTTCAATCTTATAAACTAATGCATAGTTCAATATAACTTATAAGTAAAAATTAAAAATAAATGTAGCTATTCAAATTTACTATACCTAAGAATTAATTTTATTTAGATAATTAAGTAAGTACAAAATTTATTTGAAATTTTAAAATTATATTATATAAGAAACATTGCCTGAAATTACTTAAATTATTTTTTTAAGGCTTAGCCGAAGCTGCCTATTCTGGTCACCATAATTTAATGGACCGTGTAACATTTTAACAAATGGTTTAAAAATCAAACCGTGTCAAAAAGTGCTTAGAATTTTTATATATATATATATATAGACGTTTACTGCCAAAAAGCCCTGAATTTGTTATTTGGTTTTTAGAAAACCTATATCTGTTTTCCTTTCTGAACAAAAGTAAAATCTTATGGCATAATTTTTATTTTTGTAGGTTTGATGAAGAATCAAAATTGCAGAATTTAGGGTGTAGCGAAAGCACATCGTATCAGTTATCATCATTGGGACGGAGATTTCGTATGAATACATCTTACTATTATAGAGAACATTTCCGACTGTAGTGACATAGTTTGTCCATATACTTCTACAAAAATGACAATGTGGTTCTATATCAAATAATGAATGATGAAAAGTATTGAGACATGATGACAAATGTTGGCATAAATTGTATGATATTGATGTAAAAAAAATGTGGTTTAAACAATTTTTCCAGAGCACAAGCGTGTCAAACATCGAGAGAATCCATGAAATTACTAAGTTTTCAATTTGCCTAAATCTATAAATATACATTTCACTTTATATGTGTATAACTTTGGTCAGCTAAATTTTAGAAACTTTTTTTTACTTCTCGAATTTAATTAGTTTTAAAAATAAAATTAAAATAAATTTTTAGACTGTCAACTTCTTAATATAGACGAACAATTTACTATATATTATTATTTGATATATACTAATGCTAATAAGTTCCAAAAATAATTATTTTCCAGATTTACATATATGAATCGAATATAATTTAAAAATTTCATTGTATAAATTTTTCAATGTCAAATGTAATTCCACTCCACTGTATTTACATATGCATATTTAAAAGATATCAAAATATTGAGATTGGCTTATTAAAATAATCGCTAATTCTTTTCAGGATACATTTGTTTTTACGCAATCAACAATTATTTTACTTTTACTGCTCTTACTTTCAAGAATTTATTTTAATTTAATTAATTTAGTTTTTTTAAAACGATTGATTGAACTCTTGCTGCATATTTCCCCTTTGTTCACTCACAGAATTGTATTAACATTTTTTTAGTTTAGCCAGCTATTCATTAGTTTGATGGAGTGGAGAGGAGACTATTGAAAAATGAAATCTTATATACAATACATTATGTATATATTTTTCTCAATTCGAATAACACTATAGTCTATCAATAGTTGATTGTTTATTTAAAATTTTTAACAACAGCTGGATATAAAATTTTTATTGATAATTTTTTTTTAAATCAAAATCGTTGTAAATTACATCGTAGGTGTTAATAATATTTATTAGTCTTTCATTATGACTTTTTCACATCTATATTATATTAGGTGTTCATTTGGATGTTTAAATTTTTATTACTATTCATATATTGTTATGTCATAATGGCTATTTCCGATTTTTCTTCTTCTATTCTCATCTAGGTAGAATTTCTGTGAAACATTTTAAAATAACATGTAAGATTAGATTAGAATTGATTTTTAGTTTAGTCTCTCAGTTTCATTTTAGCTGTAGACGTTAATAGAATGTTATCATAAAGGTATTGGATATTGACTGTACCAAATTGGCTTCAGTGCCTGCAATATTTTTTGAGAATAGTTCAGAAACAAGTTTATATTTTACTTCAGCTGATGCTTGTAGAGCTAATAATATTTCTTTTGTCGAACTTAAAGTATTTGGGCTAAACTATTAATCCTATAAATAGTTTGGGTGGAATAAATTTACGTGATGAATGCCAATGATTGAATGCCAATGATTGATGATGAATGCCAATGATTACGATGTATGGTAGTACACAAATGGATGGATAAACTAGAAGTTACAAAAATATCCAACATGTAGAACATCGAAATGGTATTAGTAAAGGAGCTAAACCTGCAGTTAAGCCTAATATAGAGAAAAACTATAATGATGGAATGCCAGAAATGGACAAAATTTATCACATCTCAAAATTTATCTTACTATTCTGCTATGAGAAAAACTTTGCACAAGAAAATTGGAATTCACTTGTTTGAAATTTTTATACAATATGCATACATGTTATACATACGGCAGAATAATATTGCAAGACGTACATCATGTAAATTTAGAGAGGCTTCTGTGTGTCATCTTCTTCACCAACCGTTCAATGTGAAAGAACTATCTAGTTCGTCAGCTTTTGACGGAAAGCTATTTCGCAGACTAGAGCGTATACCACCTACAGTAAAACATAAAATTTCAAGGAAACGTTGTCATAAGGAATTAAGAGTTTGTGTCAACAATGTACAAATAAATGGGCATTTTGTATATACAATTGCTTCAAAAGTTTTCACACAAAATAAGTCTTATTAAGTAATTGTGTTAATTTTCATTTAATTTTTTATATGTTTTGATATAATATCCATATTCATTATTTATTTGTATATTTTGGTTTATTTCACAGAACTGAATTATTATTGTGACTAAAGATCAATAAATGCGATACACTTTCGTCATGGCATACAAGAATAATCTACAATTGACGATCACTCAATGCTAGTCTACACATGTGCTTATTCATGTGGTTATGACCAGTAAGTATGCCCCCGTCTTCCTACAGTCTGCTCTGTTGACAGTTGGCAGGAAGTTGGTTATTTTGGTGTTTTTTCTTGGTACATATATTTTGGAGACTCTGTGACCTTCAATACGCTCCCAAAAAATGTTTGTTTCCCTCTTCAGGGTGTTTTCTATTGATAGCTTAATATAACCTGCCGGTTCCGGTCCATAAATATTGCCACCGATGATCTGGCTAGTTCTTCATCCTTCTCAATTACAGTAAATTCACTATGACCCGGTATCCAGATCAGTTGTACTTCATTTCAGAGCCCCGTATGGGGCTTAGAGCTTTCCGAACATTCTCCCACCAATCTAAATTTGATGAGGTTACTTTCAAGAACTTTTAAGGCAGCCTGACTGTCACTAAAGATTCTAATGACTTTGTTAGACCATCTTTGCTCTTTTTATTATATTCACTACTTCGTTTATAGTCTGTTCTTCTGAACCACGCCAGGTCTCTCTTTACAGGATTTCTACTTCGTATCTCTTCTTTAGGGATACATCTGTAGTGATGTCATCTATAAGCATAAAAATATATGTTACTACATAAATGTTTAAAATAAAACAAATTTATCATTCAATGAAATGGAAGATACAACTACAAATACACCGAGAACTACACCAGGCAGACAAACAAAATATAAATAGAGCATGACATGCAGAATAAATATGCAATTACAAATTAGAGTTTTAGTATTATTAAGGTTAAATTTCAATGCAACTTTAATTATATTAGATAGTATGAGAACAAATTGCTACCCAGTTTATCTCTCTATGACATTCCAAATACTGGCTAAAAACTACTTATAGGCAGTAGTGTTGTTAGAATAATTGAATAAATCAATTGATCGCAAATTGCTCGGATTCTCTCAGTAATTTTATTTTAAATCACAGATGCTGAAATATTTGCTGCAACAAATGTTTTACCAACCACTAAGGTCTTTAATACATTTTGAAAAGATTTATAAAATCTTTTGTTTTGTTAAATAATTCTTATGAGCAATTTAGGAAAATAGCAACATAGGAAAATTCGTCGATTCAACAACTCCTTTAAAATCAAAATTTTGTAATGTGTAGGTACATAAATGTACCTTTGTTGCCATATGACAATATAAACAAATCAAAATGTTTTGAGAACAATGTATTAGATCAAAATGTCCAATAGAAAGATACCATTAAAGGTAAAATCTTATATATCGAATTATAAAGCGAATGGCATAGAAATTTTTTAAATTTTATTGCTTAAAAAATATATTTTTAGTAACATTAGAAATTAAAATAAAAACAACAACAGTAACAATCTTTGAATCATTTTTTCATATATCGTATAAGCGTTTTTCATATACAAGACAATAATAAAGCCATAAAAAATTTTTATATTTTATATTATACATATACTTTAATGTATAATTATAATGAGTTAGAAGGAAATCCGTAACTCTAACTTTTCAAAATTAAAAAATGATATTATTATGTATTCAAAAAGAAAAATAAAATTCTAAAAAAGGAAAAATTTCCTTCCTAAAATCATTTTGTTTTTTCATTTTGTCATTTATAAATACGAAAAATATAATAGGTACAACGTTGCACATAATATCAAAACCCATCATTAAAGAAACAAATTTTAACCTTGATTTTTTTTCTATTCACATGCAAAATTTATTTAAATATATTATATTGTAAGCAAAAATGCCAACATTTATAAATCCAACAAATTATTTCCAATTTCAATTCAACGATCAGCAATTTTTAATATACGATACAATATAACCATAAATATAGGCTCTTTACAATCGCATGCGAATTTTGATTTAATTTTTTTTTTACGAATGCATCAATAGCTATATACATAGTATTATACACATAATTAAAAAAAAAAAAAAAACAGCTCCCACGTTATTAAATACTATTTGAATACGACCAGTACATATTATCATATATCATCATAAAATATAACAATAAATTTAAAAGATTTTAAAAGTTTGTCTTCTTTAAATTAAACTTTGAAATAAAGAATATCCGATTATTTCAAAAGTGCAATATATATTTACAATATGTATATATACACAAGAACAACAACAACAAAATTTATTATAATATTATTAGTCAGTTATGTAGTCAGTTTATTTAAAATGAAGACTTTAACCTTTAAATTAAAATATTCGGTCTATAGTTTAATAAAAGAATATGTCTCAAAAATAAGTCAAAGTCAACATTATAACATAGTGTAGGGCTTTTATTAGTTTATTTTATTGTGAAAAGCTAAAAAGTGAATTTCTAACAATAGAATAAGATTTGTGTTTATATATTGTGCATTCTTTCTTTAGACTGAAGAGTATTTTACAAAATATAATTCTAACTTACAGTTTAACTACACTGAAGATAATTTAAATAAGACCATTGATAATTTTCTAACTATTTAATAAGTAAGTCAACAACAATATTCATTATTTTTTTTTTCTTTCTTTTTTTAGAAAATAACAAAAAATTATTAAATATCAAAAATTAATTCTTAATAGTAATTATCTTAATCAATGTTTCGAATACTAGTGTACCCGAAAGTACCAAAGTATAAAATATTTTACTTTAATTAATCTAGATTAACGAAAATGTAAAGTTAAGTATTTTATTTTTTAAATTATTTTTTCTTTTTAGTTTAGTTTTTTTAGCACATTAGCATTAGGGTTGTTATCGTATACCCAAATTTCATTCTATATATCTTCTTGATAGATATGCAAATATCTTGACTTCAACTATAAATAATCGAATATTTTTAAGCATGTTAATATTTTGTAAACTTTTTATAGTAAATCTTTTTACGAGTTTTTCAGCTTCACAGAACTCCTCACTGTTATATTTTATATATACTTCGTTGTATAGCATTTTGCATTATACCTATTGAATTTTTGTTTTGTAGTCAATACTATTTTTTTTTTTACCTATAGGTATAATAGCTATATGTTTTTTCTGTCATGTATTTGGACTTCTCCATTTTGTTAATTTTGTATAGTTATTTTATTTTATTTAATTGATGGTGATTGATTTTTTCAAAGAGTGAATGTAACAATAGTACATGGATTGATTCTTTGATAATCTTGAATTCATTAATTTTGATTTGCTACGTAAGAAGTATTTTTTTTAATACACAGCTAAACTTCTATGCTTCCATGTTCATCTGCAGAGTTAACTAACCGAACATTGTACCGCATATATTTCGCTAGGTTTCATTTATATGCTAAATGAAATTTAGAAGACCAATTAGAAGCCAGTATAAGAAAACAAAAATTAAATTAATTTATTTATTTATTTATATTTACATTTATTACAATTGAAATTATAATAAATTTATTTGTAAGCTTTAACTACGATAGCTATCGGCTATAAATAGAATTTATTAATTATTTATTATCAAAAGCAATAATTTTAGCAATTATTAAAAAAAAAGAAATGAATCAACAGCGAATTTTTATAGTGGAAATTTTAAATGATAAATACTATGTATGTATGTATGTATACTAGATTATTATTGCACTGGCACTTGCACTGACACGATTCAAATTTGAATTCATTCTGAATTACAGTGTATTATAGGTTTTAAAATGGTTTTTATGCCATGCTATAATACCCCCGTCGTCCTATTTTTAAATCCAAATATTAGGTTTTAATTAAACGATATACACAAATGCACAGCTTGGTCTGGAGGATTGGAGATAAAAAATGTTGACTGTAGGGACAGGGTATAGGATTTGAATTAATTTATTAATATTTCTCTTGAATCCGCCACATTAGGGTTGTCGATAAAACGAATGGTCCTCTTTTGAACTTTGTCAAAAAAATTTAACGTGATTTGTTATGCACTAGTTCATGTATATGAATTGTAATACAAGTTAATATGTCAATCAAACTGATTAAATATTAATGTTTTTGATATATATGTGTTATTTTTTATTTTATACATTTTTTGTTGTTTCTACATATGGTGTGATCAGTGATGTGGTTGCTTATATTTTTAATGTCTCATTTCAACTCTGATTATCATACGATCAAACTACTTCTGTGCATCTTTATGTATTTAATATCTTTGGTATAATATACATATTATATAATTTGAGATTACATTAGGCTAATAATATAATTTGATAAACATGGTGTCAAAGTTTTTCCTATAACATTATTCCTTTTTTTGTGTTGCAAAAATTTAATTAAAATCAAACCAATTCAAATATATGAAATATTTTATCCTATATTATTGTCTTGGATTTTGGGTAATAAATTGTGATTATCAAAATCAAAAGAAGAATATTGCCAGCGAATAAGCCATATTTCTCGGTTCTTTCACTAATAAATAATGTAATGTAATGTAAAGAGATTAAGAGAAACAGCAAAATGAGAGTTTAACACACAATAAAGAGGCCAATACTGTGCTGTGGGTGAATTTATACTAGTTAACGGTCATTTATAGTTAACGGCTTTTAAAGAAAAAGTTTAAATAAAATTCTCACCTCTATATGAGAAAATGACAGATGGAAACCCTGTGACAGTAATGAAGAACCACCTTAATCGAACCAGAAATCAAATTTATATGACAAACCAAAAATATTTAAGATAATAAAATTGAAAAAATTATATTATGCCAGACATGAGCAAAGAATGCCGAAGTACAAAACACCAAAACATCTTCTAAGAAGAAGAGTTGAAAGTAGACGAACGGTACGAAAGCCACAGAAAAACTGGTAAGACTCCGTAAGACGAAACCTTCCATTTGAGAACGTGGTCCAAATTGGACGGTTGAGGAACAAGGGTAAATGTCAAAATATTTTAAAACGATTTTAATTACACATCGATTTTAATTACACATTTAGATATATGTAAATTTTAACTGAAATTTTTATATGACTTTGTTCAAATTGTATCAAATTTTATATTTATTATATTGAGTTTCTCATAAAGATTGTGCCTTTTTTATATCTTAATATAAACGTAATAAATCTATATACATATGTATGTATATATATATACCTTACAAAATGCTTTGAATAAAAATATTTTTTGTTTATTTTGTTTTCAATTTAAAATACTCAAAGTCGAACCAATCTATTTGAATTATTTATAATGTTTTCCTGTAATTATTAAAATCAATATTGTATGGGTGATGGGTTTGTTGGTCGCATAAATTAATTAAAATGATAAATGAAATTATTTTAATATAGTTATTTTTATTTAAATAACCTTTGCAATTTAATATTGTATTATTTTTTGGAGCTGAGCTGAACAAAAACAAAAATTAATTTAATAATAGTTATTAAATAATCATAATATTTTGACTCAAATTAAATATATTTACTCAATTATTTATAAGTTCATTTATAGTTATGAAAACATTTTTTTATAAAAAAAAAACATTCAAATTAAAATAATTTAAAGTTAATAAGTTTGGGTATTCCCATCATCAGATGGATGTGTATAGATATACTGAGAATCCATTTTAAGCCTTTTCTTTGTGATATTCTTCATATTCTTCGATGACGATTGCTAAAAAGCAAAACTTCCGAAACATCGAAACCAAATTAGTTTCAATTTTAAGACAAGCTTGATTGAAAAAATTTGTTTCTATCATGATCTAAACATATCACAAGTTTTTGATTTTTGACCATTTTTTTTGTTTGAACATTTTTTGTAACTGTATTTATTATTATTTATTTTAACAGTTGATCCTTTACAACTTTATAGGTCCTTTTCCTTTTGGAAATGTGGGCCTTTTTTATTAAATTATGTTAATTATTTGGTATATATTTTTATATATTATTATATATGTATATTATTTTTTTTTATTAGTTATATTATATTTTTATTAATTATTAAATTATATTTGAACCAACGTGGTTGTATTGAAATTGTTACATTTTCAGTGAATTTCACCATTTGAAAAAGTTCCGTGCTGCTTCGGTCCTTCGGTTACTACACTTGAGTGCTTTACCACTCAGCTACCGAGGCCAATTTTTTTTTTTTTTTTTTTTGATAATCAAATTTTTTTTTTACTTCAAGTCGAGTTTCCTTTCACCAAATTATTTTTATTTATTTCGCAAATATCGTTATTTCGGAAGCAACTTACTTACTTCATCAGTGCTTGTGACTAATTAAAATTATTTCAATAATACTTATATTTATATAATTTGAATCCTTAATATGTTCATTTTGTATACAGTAGTAATTTCTTAATAGAATGCTACCTGGTTTATAATTTTTCCAATGGTTTTTTTTATTAATATAAATTATTATTTATTAAATTTAAACTAGTCTATAATATTAATTACGTAATAACCCTTATGCTAGTACTTATGATCTAAATTCTATTTGAACCTAATTTTAATTTTGAATTAATCTAAATAATGGTAAGAATGCACTACCCATACTATATCATTATTAAGTCTGTTGTTAACCTGTTCTCTGAAAATCGAATTTTCATATACATTTCTAATTTATTATTTTTTATGACCTCTTTTATTAATTTTAAACAATTTTTATTCATATGATGTTCTTCTCCCAACTATATGCTGCGCTAAACTATATGCAAATATATGCAGACCTAAAACTCGTATAGTTTTTTTTCGTCGCCAATTCTGTTTCCCTCATATGTTTCTGGAATCTAACCGTATAATTAACCTCTTGATGGGTTGTTCTATGTAAGTTTTTCTACAATTTTGGCATGGTATTTTGAATATGCCACTTACTTTTTCTATGGTTTTCTTATCTTTAGCAGATAACAGATTTAACTAACAGATTATACAGTATGAGGTTTCTGTTTACATTTTAGTTGTATTTCTTAAATATATTACTAATTTTTTTGTGTATGCGGGATGTGTTACTTAAATTCGTTTTGGCTTCTCCATATTCTTATTATTATGTTCGAATAAAGTTGAGAGATTTTCCAGTTCACATCTATGGATCTTCTTCTTTATTATTTTGCTTGAATTTTCTTTCGGAAATCCATTTATTTCTGCTGTGTCCTCAATATATAATTTTTCCTTTTTGAAGTTTTCTTCTGATAAAGGTGTAGTATGTAGTATTTTAATCATTGTATATGGTATGCTGTCATTCCATGTCCATATGGGCGTGGTTTGAATCGAAAGTGATTACGAATGATCGGAGTTCTTTTAGTTGTCGTATATTTCTTATAGATATCAAAATTTATTTTGCTTTCCCTTCTAATTAATTTGATATCTAGGAACAGGATTCATTTTTTTCTTTTTCCATTGTGAACATTATGTTATTATGGATGTTATTAATCTTAATAAGTAAACTTACCATTTTGGTTTTTGCTGCTACTGCAACAATGTCATCTGCATATCGCATTCAGATCCTGAGCATAGCTTCTATCCTTTCTTCAATAAAATTCATGAAGATTTCACTTAATATAGGGAATAGTGGATTTCCCATAGCTGTGTCTTTTGTAATTTTGTAATATTTCCATCTAAACAAGAAATTAGTTTTCATTCATACAAAGTGCCGCCAATTTTATGTAGCATTTGGTTCTTTGTTTTCATTCATATACTAATCATATATTTTGTTAAGCCATTCCTCTAGTTTTACAATAGCTTCTTTAACTGGGCTAGGAAAAAATGCTTTGACATCAAATGACACTAACTTTTCACTTTCACTTCATTTCAGTACCGTTTTTAAATCGATCAGTTCAGCTGTATTTTTATAGATCTTATTAATTACTTATCTAGCAATTTTTAAGTTTGTTATCTTTTCTATGCTACCCTTACAATCTTTTCGAATTTTTCGACTACTTATCTGGTAAGGGATTCCTTTTAAATTCGAAAAAAATTCCCGGATTTAAGTTTTTCTTCTACCAGATTTTCATACTCTTCTTTATCCTTAATGACAATTTTGTTTTCTTTATCTGCTTTTAAGTAATGACCTGGTTTTTCTTTTAGTGATTTTAATATTTTTTGTTTTGCTATATTTTTCAATAGCCAAAATAGCACCCTAGCTAATTGTACAAGATATTATAATATAAGTATATTATCTGATATTATTAATGTACCTACATCATCATTTTGTTTGAATAATTTAGTTGTGTTATTTAGTTAGATACGATGCAGTTTCAACCTTATCATTAGGTCTATGATTTCTTCATTATTCATTTTTGTGCCTTGTCTTTTTTTTTCGATTAAAATTTATTTACTTCAAGCTAAATTAAGCAGTTACACATTACTTACATCTATAAAAGTTACAGTTAAGAAAATTAAATTAAATCAAATACAATTAAATTTATTAATACTTAATACAAATGGGTGTGTAGGTGTATAATTAGTTTAATTGGTGTAGTTGTTTTTTTAAAACAGACTTGGAGAAATCAATTAAGGCCTTGTATTTATTTCCCAATAATAACATTCTGTTAATAGGTTCAAATCTACCATAGTTAGTTCTATGGTGCACCAGTGTAAAAAGATTAACGGATCGAAGCCGAGAATTGGTGTTAATAACAATTTTGATTTTATATGGCATCTTTCTTTTTCAAAGTTAGCCTTTGATTGACTACTGGAACATTTCGACGAAAACTTAAGGTGGTCTTTATTATATTCAAGTCTATATACGTATGCCTTTTAAACTATAATAGAAGATCGTTGTATTATATAAAATCTTTTCTAATTTTGTTTTACTTTCGTAGCATTTTTTCTTGATTGAAAGAATGTGATTTTGCTTTGATCCTGAGTGTATATTGTGTGTATATGTACTTAATTGCAGTGTTATAATTGTTAGAATTCGTAGCTGATGTATTAGTGAATTCTATCCTAACAAGTAATTTTGCCAAAAGCATACACAATTGTTTGATACCGAAATTTTTATAACTAGTAAGATTATTTTCAGGATAATTAATTATAAAAAAAACAAAAAAAAAATGTATAGCTTCCCATAAAAGCATTCCTTTTTACTTATTAACTTGTACCTGATATCTAATCCGCACTGGTTTAATTTATGTTTTAATTTCTATTAATATCATAAGCATAATTGCATAAATCATCAATAATGCAAATATAAATATTAAGTAAGACATCGGTTTTGCTCCATTTATTTCTCATCCATTTATGAAAAATAACAATAAATTCTGCTTTAAGAACCTAAGTAAAGGGATCGGATTGGCCATTATACGCTCTGAATAATAATTTAATTATTAAAAAAAACTGATGAGACGATGAGTCTCTACAAACTGTTAAAAATTTTGTGTAGAAAAATAAAATGTACAAAAAAGCTTTAAAAATTTGGAAATTAATAATCTTGATAAACTTAATTTATTAACATGTAAATATTTTTTTTTTTATTTTTATCATTCAATTGATGAACATTATTGAGTAATATACAAAAATCGAAAATGAGAATCATAATGGAAAAATCTCTATTAAAACTGAAATTATTCGCAAGGGAATTCGTATATGAAAATCTAATGCGTTGTTTCATTCGAAATAGGTTAAAGTGACCATATATTTTATGCTGAAATCCGGGACCAGTTCAAAGAAATATAAAAAAAGCTTAACGCATTCCTCAGTACATCATTTTCTTAGTTTATTTAATTTTTCGGAATTAAAATATCATAGATTTTTCCCTTTATTCATTTAATTAATATAAAAATAAAAAAAAAATAACAATAAAATAAAATTATTTTTTTAATTTTTTATTACAAGAAATAAACTTAATAAAAAATAAACTGATATTGTTAAAAAGATCTCTAGTTTAATCAAAGAAGGCGAACATGATGCTAAAACAGTTTACAAATATGATATGTTCCGACAATTATGTGTTAAGAAATTTGAACAGGAAGATATAAAATTGGGTGAACACCAAGTAGAAGTCGAGATAGATGAATGCCATCTATTTAAAAGTAAATATCACAGGGGAAGAACATTAGCATTTGAATCAATATGGATTTTTGGAATAATAGAACGAAGTACAAAAAAATTAATAATACAACGTGTTGTCTTTGCACATTATGTTTTACCAGGAACCATGGTTTATGATGATGGATGGGGAGGATACTCACTAATAGCCTACGAGTATAATCGGTTAACAGTGATACACAAACATTATTTTGTGGATCCTGATAACAGATCTATATATACTAATAATATAGAACGGGCATGGAGATCTTTAAAGTCATCATTACGCGGTGTTGGAATGTAGAATATAGATAGTCATCTTAAATTATTTATGTTCAGGAGAATTTATCTCAGTGGAAATTTTTATGCTAATTTAAAACTTATGTTACAACTGTTTTTCAGTATAGATTAAATATTATTTTATTTTTTTATTATATCATATTTATTATACATATTATATTTTTTTTAATTTTTTTTTTTAATTCAACTTTTTTTAAATTTTTTTTTAAATTTTATTTTTGTTTGTCCATAGTCATGGGTTCGAATCCTTTATATTCAAGCGGGCGAACATCTGGGGGGGTTACCAGATGTACAATAAGGGACACTTTCCGGGACAATTTTCAATGCAGGGCATACGATTGAAATCCGGGAAAGTTCCGCATAATCCGGGATGTATGGTCACTTTAAATTGGGTACTGTCCTTCAATTCACATAAAAATTAACTAATTTAATTCATGCGCATTACCATAATTAAAATTAAAGACGATATTCACTGATAGCATAATCACTACTTAAATGGCTATATAGCACAGTACTTCTTCCTATTTAAGGCCTTGTCTTATTCAAAATAAGTTATATTTTTAGACCCCTTTTGATTTTGACTTGAACTCTTGTGCCATTAATTCATATCTTAATCATTCTATCTGTATCTCGATACTCCTAGCTGTTTCGAAACTTTTTTATTGAATCATGCCTGTTTGAAATCAACATATATCAGGTCAATATTCATTTTACATGACTTTTTTGATATGAAACAGTTCCTGTGTTTGACCGATCTGATGTTAAATTGTTTCTATAACGGAAATCTCACGAAATATCTGCAATTATGTAATTTTTAGTTCAGAGGACATTGGAGCAGATTTTGTTTGTGTTATTCTAATGCATATTTACTTCATATTATAGCTTATCTCTTTTTTTGTATATAATATGGAAAATAATCTACAAATATTCTGGCCCACTTAAAATTTATTCGGTTGTCCATATTTTTTTTATCAAGAACCACTTAGGAGAGTATTTCTCTATTTGATTAGTTATCTAATCATTCTGCCGATTCCTGGTGCCATGTGATTCCTTAAGCTTTTTACACAGCCTTGCGTACTTGATGTATAAGTGGTGGTGAGTCTATTACTCCATCGGCAGCAACATTAATACTGCAGTTTTCTACCGCATTGCTTAGATTTTGTAGTTTTTCAAAATATTCTTCAATTAAATATTTAATTGTTGTCAGATTTCCGTTCACCAATAATTTTTTAATATTTGATTGCAAATATCGATATTTCGGAAGAAAAATACTTCCTTCATCAGTTCTTCTGACTAACTGTATGCATATATTAATTCATTTTTTCCCTTTTTACATCCTATTCCCTCCGTACTAAATATCTATTTTACCTGTACTTTTTCAAATTATTTTAAATATCGGTGAGTATCCGTTCCCTAAGTCATTATTCAATATGGCGTCAACCTGTACCCTCGAAATTGCTAAACTCTCGTATGTTTTATTATGTAAGTTTACTTATTTTATGTACCTCCTTTATTTTGTTACCTCCTAAATAAATTGGTTTTATCAATTTTATGGTGTTTCTCAATTATGTGTTTAGCAATTGCCGACCTAAAATTGGTAGTACCTCTTATTCTTGTTAATTCGGCTTCCTTTAAGAAGGGTTATTGGAATCTCACCGTAATTAACCGTTTTGATTGCCCTATATATACTTTTGAACAGTTGTGGCATGATATTTTATATATGCCGTTAACTTCATCCATTTCCTTTTTAGTCTTTGCTGATCCAAGTATACTGCTCATTTTTTGACTTCTACTAGTTGGTACTAGTTCAAGATTGTGTTTCTTAAACATTTTCTCAAATTTATCTGCAAATCCTTCTAGGTTTTTCAGCATCCTTATGTTGTTGGAATAAACTCGTCATGTTATTGCATTCGATGCAGTGCAGTTTCTTCCTTATCATTAGGTCTATGATTTCTTCATTATATCCATTTTTCCTAGCCTTGTCTTTTATGTAGTGCTTTTCCTTTTCAAAGTTAGCCTTTGATAATGGTATAGTTACCAATCTGTTGACCATCGTATGGCATGCTGCCATTTTTTGTCCATGTGGGTGATTTGACTCCGTGGGAACGGTTCGTTGGGTAGTAGTATCTATTCTGTATAGATATGAAATTATATGGTTCCATCTTTGTGCATTATTTTTATGTCAAGAAATGGTATTTTCTTATGTTTTCCTTCTCCATTGTGAATTTTATGTTTCCATGTATTTTGTTGAGTTGATCTTATATCATTTCTATTTTATATAATCAAAATTAAATTATCACTTAAAATAAAAAAAAATCCGATTAAAAAATAAAAAACTAAAATTCTTCAATTGTTTATAATATTATCGTTGATTCTGCTATCCTATATTCCCAAATTCATTTCGGTAAAATTCACTTCTCTATATCGGTTAGAGCGCTTTGCTGATTGCCCTTACCTTTGGGAAAGCTTTTCTTATATTAGCTGAATTTAATTAATTTTTAAAACTGAATTATGTATATCATAGTTACGAACACTAGTTACTAATAAGTCAAATTAGTTAGACTCGGTTATTAAAACACTACTGAACAAATTATTTTACAGACATAAAATAAATTAAGGAGTTTTTTGAAAAAGAAATCATCATCATAACCATTATCTTATAGCACTACATCAGCTTCTGGGTGAGCTTTGGCCTTCATCACTATGCTCCTCCAAAAAGGTCGATCGTGTACCGCTTATCTCCAATTTGGGATTTGTAGGGTTTGACATCTGCTTCTCTATCCACGACTACTGCGGGCTTTCTATTCAGCAACACTGCTTATTTTCGATTTCCGTACATTCGACTTAAGTGGCTATCTTTTAGTCTTTGGGCCTTTGGAAATCGTACAATGTTCTCACTATCGATTATACTATTGAGCTCGCTGTTGCTTCTGATTACATATTCTCCATTCTGTAATCTTCTGTAATCTTCTTGGACCGAATATTTTTCGGAATATTTTTCTTTCAAATATGGGTAGGCTATTCTCCTCGACCACGTATGACAGTTTTATATATCCTAGTTTGGCCTTTATTGATATTAGTTTTTAAAGAAAGTTATAAAAGAAATATTATCCTAAATCGACTAAAATAGTTGATTAGAAAAAAAATATTATTAAAATCCATAAAAACATCATCACTTCCTATCTTGAAACTGAATTGTCATGTAATTTGAATATCAAAGTGTTATTACTTTTTTTTGTTTATGATAAATTTATAAAAAAAAAGTTCGATTTCAATTTTAAATTTATGAATATTTTTATTATAACAAGGGTTTTGTCTTGTTTTAATTAATTATATAATATTCTAAGTAGAAGTAGATAATTTCAATTATAGGAATTGACCTTCTAACCCAAAAAGAAAATAATAATATAAAATTATAATAAGATACTATACTGTCATATATATTATAATATTAGGACATGATATTGATATTGATAGTGTTCCTATTACATCATTTTGATGGTTTTTGAACACTAAGCTATCTAAAAATGTATAATTTAGACAGGACAGGGCATATAAAAAACATTTAAGCCCAATACAGACGTTATTTTTGACACACTTCTGACAAAAATATAAAATTAAAAATTGTTTTGTTAGGCTAATTTTAGTATTATTTAATTTATTAGCTTATTATAATTATAATATTGTAAGAGATCAAATCTATTTACTATTATAATTAGTAATTATTACACATTAAGTAATTATTACACATATTCGATTATTTGTATTAATTGTGAATTAAATGATAGTTTATAGCTCAGAGTGTATACTTATGATGTTGGTCAAACGCAGCCTCTGTTTCTCCTTCGATGATTTTCTCTTAACTCGGAAAAGAACAAACAACATAATAAATGTAAAAGGAATATTCCAAAATTCCAAATAAAATATTCCAAAAAAGAAATTTCAGAAATTAAAAATAATAATGTAAAAATCAAAAGATAAAAAAACTAGTTCCCTAAAAAGTAGAAAATAAAATTAGTGGCCACAAATATTCCAAATTAACAATATTGGTTTTAATATTAAGAAACAAAGTCCATGAAACTACCTACCAAATAAATACAATTTTGCACAATTATTCATGGTCAGAAAACGTACCGTATGCGGTACTTTACAAAGCCATCAGATGACAAGTTCGCGCTGCCGCACAACTCCTAGCACGTCTCAGGAGTATTTTAAAAACCAAAATTTACACTTACATACTCTACCAGGAATGTTTAAAAAAAAGGTTGTGTCACAAACTTGAAAATTTATTCATATACTTAGGTACTCTATGAAAAATAAACAAATATGTATTGCCCTGAAAGAGTATTTTCGAATTTTAGGAATCAGTTTAAAATTGTGAAGATTCGTTTTATTAATCAGAAAATACTGCAAAGTGTTCCAGGGGCTCCATGTGTACAAATCGATAGATACAGCTATCGATGAAAATGAAGTTGTTGTTCCTCATCATCTGGAATTAAAAGTAGTAGCTTCAATATTGCTTCTACGAAACTTGAAGCAGCCAAAACTATGGTACTAGATTAAGAATAAGAACTTTGTATCCTCATTTCATTTAAGCACAAATTCCAATTGATTGTGGAAAAGGCGAACATATCTTTATTTCAAGAATACCGCAATAGCAAGGAACGTATTTGCTTATACTTCATCAGAAAAAGGCCGTAATATTGTTTACGAAGAAATAATTTTAATATAAGTATAGTTTAAGTTGTAGTAGCGTTGTAGTTTTGTTGATTTTGTTATCGTAGTGAAAAAAAATATTAGAATATTTTTGATAAACCAATTTTTTTTCAATTCGATTTATAAACCAAACTTCATTGACAACCCGGACAACGTCGGGTAACTTAGCTAGTATTTAAATAAATAATACAGACAGTGGTAAATTAATATAAAGGTATATAAAATAAGCAACATAAACAAACTTTGAGGGAAAAATACAAAAAAAAATTGTTAACAGTTAAGGTTAAATTTATTTAAATTTGAATAACTAAGATAAAAAATAAATAAAAGAAAAATTTAATAAATATTTAAAAAAATGAAGTTATTAGAAATTTTTTAATTTTTCGGAATGTATTATGTTAATGGCTTTTGTGAACTGATTAATGCTGGTCGAGTAATTATTCATCAGTGTCTTCAGCGAGGGTATTTCAGCCCAAAATTTGATGTATATACTTCTTACATATATAAATGCAAAAACGATTAAACTAAACCTATTACCATCAAAGAACATACATATGCATATACGACCGAAGAGCACGGGTGGGTTTAAATCCCGTGAGAACTAAAAAGTTTTTCAAATGATGCAAATTACTGAAATTAATTAAAACCCCCACATCGGTTCTAAAACAATATAATATTATACAATATCAAAAATGGAAAAGGACCTGCAGTTGAACTGCAGTTTTATCTGCAGATCCCACTGTTATATAAAATTATGAATATAAATACTTTATTAATCTTTGATTGTATTTGAGAACTCTTCAAGAAATGAGGCCTACCCCAACGTCTCTGTCATTGTGCTGTCCATTGTCATACATACTAGAAGTAGATTATGTACCTACAATCATACATACATTATAATTTCATATTGCCTTAAAATTTATGGTTAATATTTGTGTGTGTGTGTTTTTTTTATTGTTATTTTTTATCTCTTTTAAAAGCTTAAATCCCACTGGAATTTATTAAATGCGTGAACATCTGAACGCATTCAATTTAATTTTTTTAATTTTAAGATTTTTTTAAGCAACGTGTGTGTATGTATATGCATTTGCTTAACGTACAGAGTCGACAGAATTCAAATTAATTATTTAAAATTTTTTCAATGGTTTTGAATATTTAAGAAGTTGTTATATTTTTTATATGTATATGTACAGTACACTATAAAATATAGATATAATATAGATATGTATATACTAAATATACTAAACCAAAGATTACAAATTGATATGTATTTTCATTTTTACTCTTGACTTTGACTAAAAGATTCAAACTATAATTAACCATGAAGATATAGGTAAGAAAAATATTTATTAGAAAATCTTCACTTTCGAATCTGCTTTTTTTATACATTGGTTGGTTGATTGGTTAATAGAGTGTAAATAAGAACTCACCAGTTGTCGTATCTCCTACGCAATTAGGACTTACGGCCCGTTGCGCACCCAATCAGAAATTTCACCTCTCCTTCTCAGCAGACTTCATCACTGAGCCAACTAATACCATTAATGAACCTTACAATTTTCTGCTGATGTTTTCGTTTTAACTTCCGAGAAATCCACTCCGTAGTAACCTTCTAAGATGTTGTAGTAAGCGTAGTACGCGTACTAGTGCACGTAGTAGTACGTGAAGCACCATTTCCACCTCTTTTCTGCATCCTCTGCACAGATTGTTTTCTGTAAGGCCCATTCTGGCCGCGTGTTCTCTGAGTATGTGGTGCGCTGTACACCTGTACTTACGCCTACATATAGCCTTAAATCGGCTCTATTCAGCGCCAGAATGATTTTCGTTTCTTCGGATCCGGTATTTCCCAAAAGTTTTTCGTCTGGATCGCCCCTTCTCTTCTCCAGACATTCTGTTGGGTGATTTTTCCCACTTCATCGTATTTATTTTCATGGTCTGCATTGTTAGTACTACCACTAATTCCTCAGGCTCATTGTTACTCGCGCCTTTTTTTGGGAGTTTAATGTTTGCCGCCTTAACGTTTGCCTCTACACTGGAATCTAAGAATAAGTTCAAATGATAGCTGTGGTAGCTTAGATCTTTATATGGCAGCTGTAGCATAGATCGTTTCTGGAAGTCATATGTAGCCTGTCACCCGCATAATTATGGATTGGGTATTGGGTTGAAAGTTATTTTGAGAGAAATGAGAATCTTAATAAAAAATGAGAAAAAGAGTTGAAGAAAGCAAAGAGCCCTGTGGAATACCAGCATTCATTTTAATTTTACCCCATGTTATTCCGTTCTCGAATCGAATATGAGTCGAAGCAAATATGTTAATAGCTGGCCGAATGTTCGCGTAAATGTGATCACGATTCGCGAATAAATTCATTCGTACCGCACCTAACACCGCTGAGATAGCTATTGCTATATATATCCAGTTTGAACGATTACCTTTGTATCCTTTTTTTGGAATAGGATAAACTTGCGCAACTTTCTATTTGGATCGGTATGTTCCTGAAAAAAATACGAATGGAATAGGTTAAGCAGAGGTTTAGAAATGGCGAACACAATATGTTTCAAGACAACGAAAGGAATACTCTCTGAACTGACAGACTTATTTATATCTAGATTTTTCAGATTGTTCACTATGCCACTCGTTCTGAAATAAACCCTTCCAAAGGAGGTTCCTGCGTAATTCTGCGTAAATTTCTTACTTCTGAAATTATAACATTCTCAGTAAAGATCCAGAAGAATATAGAAATTCCTTCTTATTCATAACAGAGACCTTAACAATTAAGTTTTAAGATGTTTAAACTATGACGAATAAACATTTTCTTTTGTAATAGAAACCTTCTGTTAATCCTCTGAAACATAATCGACATTTTAATAATAGAAACACAACGACCAGTCAAGGGTTTTCAAAAAGTAGTTGAGGCCATCCCGTTCAGCTTGGTGGTAATACCAAACTAGTTTTTGGGAGAAATACTTGAGCTAGTACTTGTGTCTACTTCGGCAGATTGTACTTACAAGAAAAGGGTTGAAATCAATAGCGGAGATTTAACAAAATCGTGTATTTCTCTGGATGTGGGGTCAGGAATAAATTCAGAAGATGTTCGTCCTGCTAGTTTCGGTTGAAAATGGAAATTCGTTGAAAATCCATGTGCTCTATTTTAAATCATAACGAAGAAGAGAAGGAATATTTTTGTATATGTATATGAAGGCATTACAAAAATCGGTTTGGAACTCCTTTATTTTCTTTTTTTTATATTACAGCCAAAATTTAGGTTTTGAACCTTTAAGTACTTGCGTACCGTTGACTATTTGAAAAAGGAAAGAATAGTTAGAGGAAAGCAAAGAAAAAGGAAGAAGAAAAGTTTTGTGGGAAAGAGCGAACAATGTTGTAATATTCGTCTTAAACCTCTGTAAGTCATAAATAAAATGATTGTTAATAAAAAAAAAATGTAGTTCTCGTCTCGTTAGTCAAAACTATTTATGTCTGCCTCAGTTCCCACTTTCAAAAATATTGACCAAAACACCATTCAATATTCCTAAGGAGCTTAATGCTTCGTTGCAAGAAATAGCCTTGTTTGAATGTTTAATTATTTAATTTCTTTCATATATTCTTCGATATAGAAACATACCGTCCCGATACATGCATGTTGAGCACGGTTAAGCATATTACTTTACTTTTCCATTTTTAATTCAATCTAAGAGCCTTAATTGTTTTATTTACGTTATTGTAGACATTTTATGACAATGATTCGACAGTTATATGGTGTAGTACTGTGGTGATGAGGTACAAGAATTTTAGTTTGGACATTGCCGTTATAAAAGTCTTTCTTCTCATTAAGTATAAAAATTTTTATGATTTAAGTCATTTTTCATACAAATTAATTAAATCTTTTTGCAATGTATACATAGTATACTTTCATTATTTTCGCTAAAACTGATGTTCTTTAAATTGGTCTTTAATCGATTCAATTCAAACTGCAATCAGTTTAAAGTAAAATGCAACAGGAACTTATTAAAATAATTAGTTTTATTTTAAATATGAACTTTAAAGTTTCGTAACATTCAAAATTGTATAACAAAAATTAAATAGAAATTATATTATAGCCAATAAATTGGTAAATCATTAATAGTAAAACTGTTAAGCTGAAAATATAAAATTGTGTAAAAGTTAATTAACACAAAAACATATTATATAATATCATGTAAGCTCTTGGTGAAACATTTTCAATTATAAAGATTAAAAACTCTAGATATTTTTCACAAATTTTAATTAATATCTTGATCGATTTCGGTTATTACAACATTATCGGAAGACATTATCAGTAGAACGAGTCTTCAGATTATGGTGTTATATTAATCGTTATTATGAAATAAATAACTTTACAATTATTAACAAAAAATTTAAATTTTAACATTTTGTTATATTTAATCTTAAAATTACTTAAAAGTCATTACATTATTAAAAAACCATTTCAACTTAAAAAAAAAATATATGTATAATTAATAACCATGCTTTTTATGCCACTCTTCTATCCATTTCGAAATATAGTTATATATTTCACAATCTTTTGGATATGATTCATTTTTAGAAATATCCGACATTTTACATTTCATTTTTGCATAGACATGGCAATTTTCATTGATTTTATTAAAATTTTCATTTATTAATTGATTTTTGAAATGTAAGAATAATTCTCTTAAATCAGCCGAATTCAAATTTTGAAACTTTCTTAATAATCCTAATTCATTCTCGAAATATGAAATACCTTTTGTATATATTATATTACGTATTTTTGCTATTGGTGGATATTCTGAATTTTCAATCATATCGAATGTTGGAAATTTATTTTGCAAATGATTATTATTAGATCTCTTTGCTATTTGTTTTTCTAAAAGCATTTGGTTAAAAAATTCATTATTTGCATTTTTTGAAGTATTAAATGCTAAAATATAAGCAGTATTTTCTTCTATAAATTTAATATTGGCTTTAACAACTTCAGCACTTGTCATTTGTTTGAAATTATTGATTGATGTTAAACTCCAATATTCATCAGTTGGTTGAACACCTTCAAGGCTACCACGAAAAGCTTGAAAAGGAATTTCTGCGAATTTTTTTGGAAGATATCTAAAATTAAAAATTTTATTTAATTATTAAGTTATAAAAAGAACTATTTCTTACTTAATTTCTGTTATATTAACTTTTATTACGTCTCCAAAGTCTACTAAATACAATTTTGCCTCATTTTTGTTTTTTTCCAAAAATTTAGCTCTACGCCAATTATTTTTGTAATTAATACAACACATAACACCGACACTAAGATATTTTTCTTTGAATTTCCATTTTTCATAAAAATTGTTATTACAAAAGATATTTAATTCGATCACAAAAGTATCATAATATAAAGAATCATTAGATTTAAATCTAAACCAAAGTCTATGTGGGTTATGAATATGAGTAATAATTATTTTATGGAGTTTCTTAGACATAACGTCATTTGGAAATATGCATTTTTTTACAACAAATCCAATATCAGCATAGCTTGGTTGTTGTATATTTATACCAAAATATGTATTTTCGTTATCCCAGTGAGATTCACTATCAAAATTACCCGAGTTAAGCAATTCAATGTCTTCTTCTTCTTCTTTTGTATCTCGAGATTTTATTTTATTATTTTTGCAAATTGAGCAAATTTTACTATCATCTAATAATGAAGTTTTTGTGTTTTCCAATTTACTAACTTCCCTACATAAAGTACCATTAGATTGTCTTTCCTTAGTTATTTCATTAGATTTGGATTTTAAATATTGATTTGAATTTTCTATCGGATTAACTACATAATTATGGAAATTTGTATGTTTAACTTTTCGATTATCAGGTTTTTTTTTTTGTCTTGATACCATATGAGCAATATGTTGAGATTTATCGTCACTCTTTATGTTGGGTAGTATACACAAACGTCCATCTCTAAGTCTATTTATATATAAAATATCTGGCATAGAATTCAAAAATTCCAGAAGAGAATAGAAGCCAAATTGCAGAAAAGGTATACCTTGTCCAATTCTGAAACGGTATCAATAAAAATCATAATGTTGAATTATAAGAAAACATACATACTGTTGCTTAAAATCAGAATTTAAAGATTCTAAAGTGTGGACATTAGAACTTGATACAACTAAAGATTTTATTAAAGTTTTTGTTTCATCTAAGTTCATTTTGTTTTCGGAACTCATAATATATTTAATTAATAAGTGCTAAAACCAAATAAATAAACTGAAACTTATTTTTACGAATAATATCACAAATTTTTATAATACACATATAAAATAACATAAAAAATTTTCAACTTTCTGCTATTTGTTTCACGCACGTCATATCAGTGTATGGTATTATTCTTTTCTTCGTTTTCATCTTTTATGTCAAGTCTGTCAAAGACCAGTTTTGTTTACATTTCACGTATTTTTTCAAAGGTTATTTCCTTTTTCAAATTTCAATTTTCAACATTTTCGTTTCTTCTATATAATAGAGCATTTACATTTGACAGTAATATGAAAAAATGAAAATGAAACAATTTTAATAAAATTTAATAGTTTGACGACTACTGATTGCTTATGAATATTTATAAAACAAACATATTTCATAAATATTATAATTTTAGGTAATTTGATTAGCAGAGATAGTGTTTGAATTAGGTTATACTATTAAATATATAATTAACAACTTATCACAAATTAATTTTATACCATATAAATTATAAAACAAATAAAATAACGAAAATTCAAAACTTTTATTTTATTTCCTTGTCCTCTTTTTTCTCTTGCTGTTGTAAAGTGAGATGCATATATCAATTTAAAGCAAAAAACAAATTAGAGTGAAAGAGTAAAATGAAAAATCGGATTATTTAAAAGATTTTTCACTTCATTTCTATTCAATTTTGAATTGACTTGACTTCATTTTATTCTACTTTTTCTTGTGAGGAACTTTGGAGTGGCTGTGTAGCTGCTAAAATTGTGAATTTTTAATCAAAAATTTTTAAACCTGAAATTTGTTTAAATTGTTTTTAAGGAAGTTTCGAATATAAATTTAAAGGTAAGTTTATATTTAATTATTAAATAATTCGAATAATTATGTACATATTCGGCTTTTGATATAATTACATGAGGTAGACATAACCTAACTTTTGAAACATGATTCTCATTTATATTTGCATTACCATGCTTTTGTTTAACATAAAGAACACGTAATTTATTTATTTCGTGAAATCACCTTTGTAGTTATTTAAATACATAAAAATATTTTTATAAATTTGTAGTAAAAATTAAAATCATTTAAAGTTAAATTCTATTTAATTAAAAATTCTAAAACCTAACAATGTGGAAAGAAAACCTAGGATTGCTTAAACCAAAAAAAAAATTAAAATTTTATCTATGAATTATTTGAATATTGGGGTAATTTAGTATAATTTACATTACATATTTAATTTCGTATGGTCGGTATATTATTCGATTTAACCCGCCAGAAATAAATATTTCAAGCCAGGTTTAACAAATTTAAAAAAAAAAGTACATACAAGAAAAACTCCAGAACAGTCATTTTTCTTTTGTAGTTATGGCTGCAACTGCTAGACGTTTATTGGGACAGTGCGTGCCTTGCATTAAGAAAAACGCATCCAAAATCAGAATAAGAAAAATGGATTTTGATAACAATTTAAATATGTACTTTCATAAAGATGAGTTTGTATTTGCTCACGATCCTGAAAAGAAATGTAAAACTGGTGACATTGTTTTAGTTAAAGAACTACCAGAACGATTAACACGATTAATATCTCACTCAGTTGAAGAAGTAGTTTATCCTTTAGGTGATATAACTGATCCTATAACAGGGAAAAAAGTAGTTGTAGGAAAATATCGTGACGAAATCGAATATGCAAATAAGTTATTTGGAAAATCTGAAAAATCATTTTCGTATGAAAAAGCTCCATCTCGCGGACGATTAGAGGGTACTAGAGATTTTACACATGGTGAAACTTATATTAAATATCATGATGATGGAAAAGATCAACCTTTTGGTGTTTAAATTGTATAAATAATTTTCATACATACATACATACATAGGTATTATTAGAACGGAAATATATTCCAATATGTAGTCCCAAGAATTTGTTTTATTTTTAACATCCAAGATTGTTTTTTTCTGAATTCAATGCAAATGAGTTTATTTAGTTTTAGAAATAATTACATAAAAATTATGCTAGCAAAGTTTTCTAATATAGTTGCATTTTAGGGTGATTTTCAAGATGGAATCGATGACTCGATATGTATCACCAATAAATCCTGCCGTATTTCCTCACCTTGCAACTGTTCTACTTGCTATTGGGACATTTTTTACTGCCTGGTTTTTCGTATATGAAGTCTCGCGGGCAAAAAATACTAAAGATACAATTTTCAAGGAGCTCTCGATTAGCTTATTTGCATCAATTTTCTTAGGTTTTGGTGTCCTATTTTTAGTTTTATCTGTTGGAATTTATGTTTAATTCATTAGAATATTAATATCATTTTTATCAGACTGTAAAACTAAAAAAAAAAATATATAATACAAATGACCATTCCGAAAATAAATTTTTATAAGGTATTTTGTATTTCACCCTTGAATATATAAAACAAGTGCAATCCTTAAAAAAGTGTATTTTTTATTTTATTTTTAATGAATAGGGTAATTTTTAATGAAATAGATAATACTACACATATAATATTACATGGTTACTGTTTTGAGCTAAATTTTAGATTGTAACTAACATAGGTAGTAAGGTTTTTTTTTTTTTTTTTTTAGAAAATCATGAAAACTTAAATTTATAAAAAAAAATTCAAAATATTTTACCTATTTCCTTATTATGAGTAGTGGGTTTGACAAATTTCTTGATTATGTAACTTAGATTTTCAATAAATTAAAGTATAAATTCAGAAATTTTTTGTATTTTGATTAATTTTCTAAATAATAAAGGATGTTTTAAAATCAGTAGTTTTTCTGTTATAATTTAGTAAAATTATATTTTTTGTATATGAGTGTATACAAAAATTAATTTTTTATAAAGTCATTGAACCCAAAAAAAAAAAAACACGAATTGAATATAAAAAAGATACAGTTTTAATAAAAAACTAATTTTTTAAATAAAGCTAATTTTAGAAGAGATAAATATTGCACATTTAAATAATGTGTGTGTGGGGACATATTTTTTGACAAAAATAGTTCAAAAAAAAAAAAAAAATAGAAGAAATCGTACCAAATAAAACTTTCACAAGGATGCAATTAAAATTTTAAGTTTAAAAATGCCTCAAGTCTTATTTTTATGTCCCATATAAATCATTTATTAATAAGTTTAATTAGCTATTCAATTTCATATACAATGTATGCTAAAAAGTATTAATTTTTAATTTCTTCATAGTACAATGTAGCTTGTGAAAAAATTGAGTAAAATGTTAAAAAATTGATAAAATATAAATTCTTGAATATAAATTTGGAAATGAAATTTTCCATAATGAAGATAATTATATTTACTGGTAACACTTTTTTCCGTTAAAATATTTTTGTGTATAGTATTTTGATTACGTAAGATAAAAGTAACATTTAAGTAGTTAGCTAGACTTCAAAAAATTAAGATACGTACTTTATTTATTGATGTAGATATAGCATGTAGATGTAGGTAAATGTCAGATGTTTTATTTCCATTTTTCCAGTGTTTCAGTATGTTATTAGCTTTTGTATTGTAAGCTCGTGAATGATAAAAATCGGTAAAATTTAATTATACGTCCTGATTTTATGTGGTGTAGTGTAGTTAAGATTTATTATATATCTATATAAATATATAAAAATATATATCGCTTTTTGAAAAGTGATGTAAAATTTTTTCTTGTGTCAAAAATTTTAACCTGCAGAACTTTTTTTAGTGGATAATTTTACCAGACAAGAAACATAACAAAAATCTTTGCCAACATTCCCGTTTTAACTTTACCACATCCACATTAAAAAAAAAAAAAAAAAACTAGTTTATCTTAAATATAAATGAAACAAGCAAATTTAATGAAAAGAAAATTTAGTGGAAGTTAATATACAAGATTTTGGATTTGTTATTGATATGATAATAGTAGATAGTATTTTTTAATAAATAAAACATAAAATGGATTTTGAAACTAAAGTAACAGATCACGAAATATATGAATATGAAAAAGGTTGCAAAGATGATGCAAAAGAAAAAGTATATCTTATAGAAACATTTTATATTACTTCCAAAAAAAACAATGTGTTCCAAGTCAAATTAACTTCAAATGGGTTGTGTTTACATAAAGAGACCAGTAGTACTGGTAATACAAAAGAGCAATTAATATTATTGAAAGATATTATTGGTTGTCGCTGTTTAAGAGCGACTAGACGTAAATTGCATGGATCATGTACATGTTCATCTGCATTACAAAGTCCTACTCATGCAAAAATTATTGAAGAAAATCCAGCTATATTTGCTTCAAGTGATATAAATGAGGCAGATGTTAGTGCATATTTATATATTTATGCTTATATTGTTAAGAAAAATAAACGAAATCGTACAACATTAACATTACGGTTCAGATCATTTGATACATACGAAGATAATAATAGAGAAGCACAAAAATGGCGAACAGCAATTAAACAATTGATTAAAGGTGAATCACCACCATTTAATATTACAAAAATAAATGATTCAAGAAGAATATTAGTTTTACTTAATCCTAAATCTGGACCTGGTAAAGCAAGAGAAATATTTCAAAAGAAAATAATACCATTATTTGTTGAAGCTGAAATTGGATATGATTTGCATGTAACTAAAAAACGAAATTTCGCTAAAGAATTTGTTCGTTTAAAAAATGTTTATAACTGGAGAGCTGTTGTATGTATTGGTGGTGATGGTATTTATTGGGAAGTAATTAATGGTATTATGGAACGAGAAGATTGGCAACAAGTATTCGATAAGTTACCAATTGGTGTTATTCCATGTGGATCTGGAAATGGTTTAGCCAAATCAATTGCTCATAAATATAATGAACCGTTTGATTCAAAAACTTCTATTATTGGTGCTACAATTGGTGCCCTTAAAGGTCGAACTGAAAAAATGGATTTAGTTCGTATTGAAACAAAATCGCAAATTATGTTTTCATTTTTATCATGTGGTTGGGGTCTAATATCCGATGTTGATATTGAAAGTGAACGTTTACGTTCAATTGGCTATCATAGATTTGCGGTCTGGTCTGTACATAGGCTTATTAATTTACGAACTTATAATGGAAAAATATCTTATATTCCAATAACAACAAATATACCAAGCATTGAAAATGATGTAGAAGAAAAAACTGAATTAGAGAATATTTCTAAACCAAATTTACGTCATAGTTTTAGTTGTAATGATTCCATGTTAAGTTTTTCTGACTGTCAAATTGATGGAGATGGTGAAGATACAACAGACATGTTATATTTAGAAACATCGAATAATAAATGTCATCCACAAAGAAGGCCTCGATTAGATAGTTGGTATTCAATTGCTTCCAAAAAAAGTGCCTATTTTTCAACATCTGAAAGTGTTTATCAAAGTGTAACTGATTTGAAATCAAATAACGATGAATCCTTATGTAGTGATATATTTGCTCAAGCACGAATGTTTGGTCCTGCATCTAATATACCAGCATTAGCGGGTCCAATTAAATCAAATACAAATGGAACAGATTGGGTTCATGAAGAAGGACAATATATAATGGTGCATGCTGCTTATCAAACACATATTGGTTCTGATTGTTATTTTGCTCCGTCCGCTACTATTAGTGATGGAATTATTTGGTTATTAATAATACGAGCTGGTGTTTCAAGATCACAGTTGCTATCTTTTATGTTAGGTTTAAGTTCTGGTACACATTTATCAGTTTCCAAAAATGATGATCATTTTCAATTGATTCCGGTTAAGGCATTTAGAATAGAGCCAACTGAAGGTTCACCCCAAGGTAATATAACTGTTGATGGGGAATGCGTTGAATATGGACCTGTACAAGGTGAAATATTTCCAAAAATTGTTAATCTATTAGTTCCCGATACTGGTTGCTGAAATAACAAAAAACAATTAGAATAAATAATTGTATTTATTATAATGTTATATTAATAATTTAGTACTTAAAATAGGGTTAAAAAGGGTGAATATATATATTTTTTTTTTTTGTTACAAATTGTAAGACTTTTTTTATATGTAAATAAATACAAAATAGAAATAAATGTTAAGTTGTTAATAAGAAAAGAAATTTAAAATTGAAAATCTTTATAAAATATGTATGTACCTTTAAATATATATATTTTTTGCAATAGAATTATTAAATTAAAAAAAATAAAAAAAAAACCTAAATTGTTGAATTTAGAAAATAACATATTGTTAATTTTTCAATTAATATTAAACAAAATTTAAACTAATTTGATTGAATAAATAGTAATATTTAAAATAACAGAAAAATATTCTTTGTAATTTCTTGGGTAATTTCATTGCCAAAGCAACAACATAAATACAGGCTACAGGTTAAGTTAAATTTTTGTGTGGTGGTTGAAATTAGGATGGATTTTATGTAATTTCGCCAAAATGAGAAAAAATATGATTTATGAGGTAGGTAGGAAGGATATTTGGTAGTAAGCAAATCAATAAAAAAAAACAAGAAAAAAACTAATATATATACCAATATACCAATAAATAACCAATAAAATAATATAAATAATGTAAATTTATTTCTATGCAGAAATAAAAATATATACTAAAAATTAAAACATTCTAAAATATTTATCGCACATAATTTCAAATTCAAATTCTAGTTATATAATCGAGCGATAAGTGTAATTATTAATAATTGATAATCTTTAGAATGTAATCGCATTTAATTTAATACTAATAACCGAGGGCTTTTTTACGTTTTCAATTCATTATGCACAAATATACATGTGGACATATGAGGATTATTTTTTAAAATTTTATATTTAGTTGACCTCCACCGCACTAAGTTTTAGATTAATTTATTATCTTATCAAATCCATTGATATTAAAATTCAGTGAATTATTAAAAATTAAAAAAAAAAAGTCCAATGACTTTCCATACATAATAAATTTTTTATTTAAAGATAAAGTTGATAATTATCGTGGTCCGTGGAAAATAATTTAATTTAAAAAAATTTATTTAAAAAAATGTTTTTGTTTAGTAAAATTGTCTATTAAGCTTTTAAATATAGGTTGAACTTTGCTTTTGTATCATAATTTCTAGATATTAATTAAGTTTTTTGTTTTCAATTGCTAGTCTGGTAAATAAAAAAAAAACATGGTTATTTTCGTAAATTTTAATTTTAGTCAATTGAAAAAATGAATCATTTTTTCATGAATCTTTTTTTTTTCATGTAGGTATTTCAAAATCGAAATAATCAAGTATTGTAATACAACCAATATAACATAACAATAATACAATAAAAAATTATAACATTTTATTGTATTGCATGTCTTTAACTATGATTACAATATTTTTAATTATAATTTACTTTTGAAATAATAGTATTATAAGTAGTGTAGATACCTAGTTGTAATTTAAATTTATTTAATTTTATTAATTTAAATTGCATATGCAAGGTCATAGATTACATTATTAGTGGTTAGTAGGTAGGTACATCACTTTCTAACACTTGTTTAAAGAAAAAGTTAAAAATCTTAACTTAAACGACAAAGACAATGGAAAAACAAGCCTATATGATATTTTTTTACATTGTGTTTTTAAATAAAAACATTCTAGATGAAGAATTTTAGTAAAAATAACAGTTAGATAAAAGGTAAATAAAAAATCTGTGGTTTTACAACGAAAGATGATAACTGCATTTTTGGCATTTTTTGTAAATCGCAATTGAATAAAATTTTGTATAGAATTTGCTATACTTTTCTAGTTATTTTTGATTTTTAAAAAATATTTTTAATGAAAATCTTTTGAAAATCTTTAAAAAGATATGATCTTTGAAATCATTTCAATAATTTTTTAATTTTCGTAAAATTTTTACCTTTTTTTTAATTTTTAAATAAGTTATTCATTTTTGTTACATAAAAGTTATTGCTGAAGAACATGATAACTTCAGTTATTCAATTTATACAAAAAAAAAATGCATAATACGCAGTAAAATTTTTCAAGATACATTTTTTTTGTTTTGTACTTTTCGGTAAAAGCTGCCTCCATAACTGCATAAGTGAAGTTATATGCTTATGCTAGAAATATTTCCAACGGCAGTTGTTAGTTATTCAGTTTTGAATTCATAAATTACTTGATATTATTAAATTTTTTTTTTTTTTTTTATTTGAAAGAGCTTAAATTTTTATATAAAATGGCATTCATAACTAAAATTCGACAAAATTGCAGTTATCATCTTTCGTTGTAAAACCACAGAAATTAATTGTGCATAATTAAATTTTAGCTCCTTAAATGTTAATTTCAATTCAATTGAAAATTGTTAGTAATTGTTTAATAATGCATTATTTTGTCATTGAAATTTTGATGATTTTTAAATTGATCTACTATGTAGATCTAAAAATAATGCATTATATATGTACATACTTATAAGTATATGAATTCTAAAAAAAAAAGTACAGCAGGTAACTTCAATTTTTATGAACGTGTATAATGTAGATTTAATATTTAATTTCACATTCAAATTCGAAAATTTTAAACTTAAAAAATGAAAATTTCTAAACATAACCTTGAACCAAAATTAGTTTTTGTTTTTCCAAAACAAAAAAAAAATGGTTTTTTTTTCAGGTTTATCGTTATTTTTACGATAATTTCGCTAAAAATAAAAATATGGCATTTTTTCATTAAAAAAAACTAATAAATATTCAATACGGTTTTCATCTTTCTTTCTAAAACGCCTTCTGAAATATACATCCATACATATATACATACATGCATACATGTTTATATACGATTTAAATAAGTTAATTATAATTTGTCGTTTTCCATATTTACTTACATAAAAGAAAAAAAAATACAATGGAAATTGAGTCACTGTAAAATTAAATTAAATAAGCTTGCTTGAATAATAAATAATTTTGAAGCTTGAAATCATCAAGTAGAGAAAAAGTTAAAAGCTTATTTTTTAGTGATTCTTTAATCACAGGTATTTTTTAAATTAATTATACTAGTCATTTCACAGAATTTTGTTTTTTGAAGAAATATATTTTATCACTACTTGAATCACTACAAACTAGAATTTAATTATGTAGGAAGGTAAAGCAATTAAAGTCTATTACTAAAAGATAATCTTGGGGCTTTGAATCTCGCATTAAAGTTTTACAAAATGTACGTACCTAAGTACTAAGTTTTAGCTTAAAATGACTTATTTATATATGTACAATTATATGCTATATATATATATATCTTATGTTAATGTAATTTTTTAATATTTCCATTTATAAACATTTAGAATGACTTCGAATTGGAATTTTATAAATTTTCGAATTGATAGATTGATACAAAAAATAATTCTTAATATTATTCCCCCTAATTACTATTTAAAAACAAATCATTTTCAAAGCAGAAAAAAAATGTGTATTATCAGTCAAAGTACACCCTTACACCACTTATTTAAAACTATAATTAGAATGTAGTTAGTTTACTGATAAACGCAACAAATATTTAAATTTGATATGTATTTTTAATTTTTATTTGAAAACAACGTAATACAATGTTTTAGTTCTGAGAACTTCATTTATTTTTTGACGTAATCAGAATTAATCTTCTAATAGTTAACTAATACAAGTTTTGCAAAAAACGAAAAAAAAATTATAAAATGAAAATCAGATTAAAAATGACAAATAAAATAGTAAATACTACTTATGTATATACATGTAATTAAAATGAGGGTTATTTATTTTAATATTTAATTATAGAATAATAATTAATTATTCACTAATTCACAGATTATTAATTTTACAATTATTTTAACTATATTTTAGATGGCTGATATGAAAACTGATGATGTTGAAACCTTCGCATTCCAAGCTGAAATTGCCCAGCTTATGTCATTGATTATCAATACATTCTACTCCAACAAAGAAATTTTCCTTCGTGAATTAATATCAAACTCTTCAGATGCTTTGGATAAAATTCGTTATGAATCTTTAACAGATCCCAGTAAACTAGATTCTGGTAAAGAACTTTACATTAAATTGATTCCAAACAAGGCTGCTGGTACATTGACCATTATTGATACTGGTATTGGAATGACAAAAGCTGATTTAGTTAACAATTTGGGTACAATTGCTAAATCTGGTACTAAAGCTTTTATGGAAGCTTTACAAGCTGGTGCTGATATTAGTATGATTGGTCAATTTGGTGTTGGTTTCTATTCTTCATATTTAATTGCCGATAAAGTTACTGTAACTTCTAAACATAATGATGATGAACAATACACATGGGAATCTTCAGCTGGTGGTTCATTTACAATTAAATTAGATAATTCTGAACCATTAGGACGTGGTACTAAAATTGTATTACATGTCAAAGAAGATCAAATGGAAAATTTAGAAGAAAGCAAAATTAAATCTATTGTTCAAAAACATTCACAGTTCATTGGATATCCAATTAAATTGCTTGTAGAAAAAGAACGTGAAAAGGAAGTAAGTGACGATGAAGCTGAAGAAGCTAAAGAAGAAGAAAAGAAAGATGATGAACCCAAATTAGAAGATGTCGGTGAAGATGAAGATGCTGATAAAGATAAAGACAAGAAAAAGAAGAAGACAATTAAAGAAAAATACGTTGAAGATGAAGAGCTCAACAAAACTAAACCAATTTGGACACGAAATGCTGATGATATTTCACAAGAAGAATATGGCGAATTTTATAAATCATTAACAAATGATTGGGAAGATCATTTAGCTGTAAAACATTTCTCAGTTGAAGGTCAATTGGAATTTAGAGCTCTTCTCTTTGTCCCACGTCGTGTACCATTCGATTTGTTTGAAAACAAAAAGAAATGCAACAATATTAAATTGTATGTTCGTCGTGTATTCATTATGGACAACTGTGAAGATTTAATCCCAGATTACTTAAATTTCATCAAAGGTGTTGTAGATTCAGAAGATTTACCATTGAATATTTCCCGTGAAATGTTACAACAAAATAAAATTCTTAAGGTTATCAGAAAGAACTTAGTAAAAAAATGTATTGAACTTTTTGAAGAATTGTGTGAGGATAAAGAAGGCTACAAAAAATTCTACGATCAATTTAGCAAAAATCTTAAATTAGGTATCCATGAAGATTCTCGTAACCGTCAAAAATTAGCTGATTTCTTAAGGTTCTACACATCAGCATCTGGTGACGAATATTGTTCTCTTGCTGAATACGTTAGCCGCATGAAGGAAAATCAAAAACACATTTATTTCATAACTGGTGAAAGCAAAGAACAAGTCAGCAACTCAGCATTCGTAGAACGTGTTAAGAAACGAGGCTTTGAAGTTGTATATATGACAGAACCAATTGATGAATACATCATTCAACATTTGAAAGAATATCAAGGAAAACAATTGGTTTCTGTGACCAAAGAAGGCTTAGAATTACCAGAAGATGAAGAAGAAAAGAAAAAACGTGAAGAAGATAAAGCTAAATTTGAAAATTTATGCAAATTGATCAAATCTATCTTAGACAATAAGATTGAAAAAGTAACGGTCTCAAATCGTTTAGTTGAATCACCTTGTTGTATAGTAACATCTGAATTTGGTTGGTCAGCTAATATGGAACGTATTATGAAAGCACAAGCTCTTCGAGATTCTTCAACAATGGGTTATATGTCTAGTAAAAAACATCTTGAAATTAACCCAGATCACCCAATCATTGAAACATTACGTCAAAAAGCTGAAGCTGACAAAAATGATAAAGCTGTTAAAGATTTAGTTATTCTACTCTTTGAAACATCTTTACTTTCATCTGGATTCTCGTTAGATAGTCCCCAAGTACATGCTTCTAGAATTTATAGAATGATTAAACTTGGATTGGGTATTGATGAAGATGAACCAGTTGTTGCTGAAGAAACAGTTCAATCAGTGGAAGCAGCAGTACCTGCTGGTGATGCGGATGATGCTCTTCACATGGAAGAAGTGGATTAAATGCATTCCATGTCACAGAAATTAACGTATTATTAAATTTAGGGTGCTTAAAAAACCTAATCGAATATTTTTATTCAGCTTTTTAAGTAAAGTTAATATTTTTTTTAGATCACTTCCAAATTATGTTTTGAATTTTTTTTTTGAATTCATGTATGAAATTAATTTTCAAAATTGAACAACTAATTAAAATAAAAATATTCGTGTGAAAAAAAAAACATTTTAATTTATTTTTAGTAATCCTTATAGGGTTTGGACACTGGTTTGAAACATTTTAAATGTCAGACATTATTTATAAAAAAAATAAATACTTCATTTGATTTGAATTGTTTAAAAAGCATTTCAAATTTCGCACATTCAAAATCCTAATATTTAAAGTAGAGTAAACCATTTTTGAAAGTGACAACTAAATTCACTTAGTTCGTACGTCCGTAGAATAAATTTGATAGATTTCTTTTATCCAATATCGTAATATTCACTACATGCTAAAGATTTTTGTTTCATATAATATTGCTAAATGTGGAAGGAAGATTGAATTTAGTGCACTTAATATAAAAATCGTAACTTTCATTTAAAATTGGTAATATCGTGCAGAACAGGTTAGACAAATTAAATTTAAATGAACTGCCAAATGTCCGAAAATCGAAGCTCTTATAAATTCTTAAACTACATATATGTATTTAAAGGAAAACTTGAAATTTTAATTGCTATGTAGATAAGTATAAAAATTTTACATTTTAATTGGTTCAACGATGGAGAAAAGAGGGATGTTGAGAGCAGCCAATCAAGTATATTTTATATACAGGGTGTTATATTCCAAGCTTCGAATTCATTAAGGAGTGATTCCTTGGAGTATTTTTAAAATTGGTCTAGAGTATTTGTAGAAGGAAGTCTATTTTGAAATTCAAAATTAAAGAAAATAGGTCCGATCGAAAATTGACGAAAAAATATTCACTACAGTTCCGAATTTATTTTATCTATAAAATAATTGTCTAATGATAATACATAACATTTTTCCAAATAATCAATAAAATAGGATACGAATCTTTAGAAAAGTTCATTCAAAATGGGTAAGCAATACAAACCCTTGAACCTAAAATTAAAAGAAATAAGAAGAGATAGATGTATTTAATCATCATAAGCTCACAGGACAATTAAATATTCGTCATGATAATTCATAATTTTCAGAAGCCTCATAATAAATATGATAAGTCACAGCTCATAAATACACTTTGAACTGAACTTGTAAAAATTGAGCATATGAGCTGTATTTTTAATTTTCTTAAAAACAACTAGAAACTACAATGAAAGGAAATCAAGGTAAAACAACGTCACACTTTCATTGCAGATATTTCTTGTACTATTTCTGCGCAGATTCTGCAATTTAAATTATTTCTAATTGAGTAAAAATTAGAGGTGGATGTCGTTTTTTTAGATTGTATTATCAGACAATTATCTACCAATATCTTTATTTTAATTTTACATATTGGCAAAAAAACAATAATAAAAAGATAAATCGTATAGAAGAGTGGTAAAAATTTAACAAACAATACAAACCACCAAAAATACTCCCCTTACGTTGCTTCAAATATAGACAATGGTACATTCGCAATAATTCAAATTAAAACTCCGTTAAAAAAAATTGAAAACCAAAATTCTTACATTTTTAAATTGGTTTGCAACTCGAAACTCTGAAAATAAATTATTTTGCCAATTTTTGAATGTGCCCTAGTAGATCTTAAAAATATTTTGCAGATTATTCACATCTTCGGATTTAAATAATAAACATAAACTTCTTCTGTTTGAACGGAATTTACGCATTTTTAATTTATTTAATAAGTTAACAAAGATAGTAATACAATAAAATTCAGTCATATTAATTTTAAATTATATAAAATATAATGGAATTTCGTTATCCAAACTAATTTTAAAAATAAAAATAATTAGAAGTAGCATAATTTTACTTTAAACCACTACAACGCGGCAACAAACTAATTGATAAAGCCTGTAATTTAATCAACTTCTTCCATATGAATAGCTTCTTCGGATTCATCGACCAATGGAGGAACATCACCAGCTCCAGCAGTAGTTTCTTCAACAGCCATCGGCTCATCTTCATCGATGCCCAAACCTAATTTAATCATTCTATAAATTCTCGATGCATGTACTTGTGGGCTGTCCAATGAGAATCCGGATGAAAGTAAAGATGTTTCAAAAAGAAGAATGACTAAATCCTTGACAGCTTTATCATTTTTGTCGGCATCCGCTTTTTGACGCAATGTTTCAATAATTGGATGATCTGGATTAATTTCGAGATGTTTTTTGCTAGACATATAGCCCATTGTAGATGAATCTCGTAGAGCTTGGGCTTTCATAATACGTTCCATGTTAGCTGACCAACCGAATTGAGATGTAACAATACAACAAGGTGAATCAACTAAACGATTGGATATTATAACTTTTTCTACTTTATTATCCAAAATTGATTTCATGAGTTTGCATAAATTTTCAAATTTAGCTTTGTCTTCTTCACGTTTTTTCTTTTCTTCTTCGTCTTCTGGCAATTCCAAACCTTCCTTAGTTACAGACACCAATTGTTTTCCTTGATATTCTTTCAAATGTTGAATGATGTATTCATCAATTGGTTCAGTCATATATATAACTTCAAAGCCTCGTTTCTTAACACGTTCTACGAATGCTGAGTTGCTGACTTGTTCTTTGCTTTCACCAGTTATGAAATAAATGTGTTTTTGATTTTCCTTCATGCGGCTAACGTATTCAGCAAGAGAACAATATTCGTCACCAGATGCTGATGTGTAGAATCTTAAGAAATCAGCTAATTTTTGACGGTTACGAGAATCTTCATGGATACCTAATTTAAGATTTTTGCTAAATTGATCGTAGAATTTTTTGTAGCCTTCTTTATCCTCACACAATTCTTCAAAAAGTTCAATACATTTTTTTACTAAGTTCTTTCTGATAACCTTAAGAATTTTATTTTGTTGTAACATTTCACGGGAAATATTCAATGGTAAATCTTCTGAATCTACAACACCTTTGATGAAATTTAAGTAATCTGGGATTAAATCTTCACAGTTGTCCATAATGAATACACGACGAACATACAATTTAATATTGTTGCATTTCTTTTTGTTTTCAAACAAATCGAATGGTACACGACGTGGGACAAAGAGAAGAGCTCTAAATTCCAATTGACCTTCAACTGAGAAATGTTTTACAGCTAAATGATCTTCCCAATCATTTGTTAATGATTTATAAAATTCGCCATATTCTTCTTGTGAGATATCATCAGCATTTCGTGTCCAAATTGGTTTAGTTTTGTTGAGCTCTTCATCTTCAACGTATTTTTCTTTAATTGTCTTCTTCTTTTTCTTGTCTTTATCTTTATCAGCATCTTCATCTTCACCGACATCTTCTAATTTGGGTTCATCATCTTTCTTTTCTTCTTCTTTAGCTTCTTCAGCTTCATCGTCACTTACTTCCTTTTCACGTTCTTTTTCTACAAGCAATTTAATTGGATATCCAATGAATTGAGAATGTTTTTGAACTGTAGCTTTAATTTTGCTGTCTTCTAAGTATTCCATTTGATCTTCTTTAATATGTAATACGATTTTTGTGCCCCGTCCTAGTGGCTCAGAATTGTCCGATTTTATAGTAAATGAACCCCCAGCTGATGATTCCCATGTGTACTGCTCATCATCATTGTGTTTGGAAGTAACAGTAACTTTATCAGCAATTAAATATGCCGAATAGAAACCAACACCAAATTGACCAATCATGCTAATATCGGCACCAGCTTGTAAAGCTTCCATGAAAGCTTTAGTTCCGGATTTGGCAATCGTACCCAAATTGTTAACTAAATCAGCTTTAGTCATTCCAATACCAGTGTCAATAACGGTCAATGTACCAGCAGCCTTGTTTGGAATCAATTTAATGTAAAGTTCTTTACCAGAATCTAGTTTACTGGGATCTGTTAAAGATTCATAACGAATTTTATCCAAAGCATCTGAAGAGTTTGAAATCAATTCACGAAGGAAAATTTCTTTGTTGGAATAGAATGTATTGATGATCAATGACATAAGCTGAGCAATTTCAGCTTGGAAAGCGAAGGTTTCAACTTCTGGTGTTTCAACATCAGCCATCTATAAGAAAAACAAAAAAGAATAGATAATTAAAATGACTAATTATTCTATAAAAATTTTGATATTTTCTAGAAACTAAGATTTCATTTCAGATAATATTTCTAGAACCTTTCTTTTAAGAAACAAGATAGGTAAAATAAAATTAAAATAATTAAAAATTTTATCATAAGACTAAGCAAAATTTCAAAATAAAATTTGATTAGAAATTAAGAAATTTTATTCATAAATTAGAAATTAAGTAGAGAAAAGTTTTCTATAAAATTTGAAGAATTCCAATTTAACATGTACACAATTAAATTTTAAATTTAACATTATTTATGACAATGATAATCAGAAAATACATACCTTAATTATAGTTTTTATTCCCTTTTAATAATTAAAACAATGTACAACAAATTTTAGTTATTTTATTCACTTCACTTTTGAATCTTAACGCAGATAAGAAAATCTTTAGAAAAAAAAATTTCTACAGGTTTTCCAAGTATTCACTTTCAATTTTTGTTCAATACTATGAATGTGTATGCACGAGACAGCGCTTATATACATAAACAAAGAATTTCTAAAATTTTCGCGAAAATTCTAGAAAATAGCCCGGAAACTTTAGTATTGATTTATACTAATTTCCCGAAGTTTCTGCAACGCTGATATCAAATTGTCACTGTCAAATTTATAAAACAATAGTCAAATTTCTACCTGAAAGCCATATGCCCCAAGAGAAAGCGAGACGACAAAATTATTCATATCAGTAGTTTTCAAAGTATCGTTCCATTTTTAAATGTTCCTATATTTAAGTGTGGTATGTTGAAATTGATACAAATATTTCATATAATGTTCATGTGTATCCATTGTTAATATTTAAATTTGAAATTCTAACCAAATTTTTGACGTTTGCATTTTGACATTGGAAATAATTTGACAGTACTCTGTTTAGAATGTGATTGCCGATGGGATAAAAATTTAATTAATTTATTAATTACATATTTCTTTTATAAATTGTAAGTATAAACAAATCAAATTTATTTTAATAATATTGCAATTAGATTTTTAACAGTAAAGAAAAATGATTTCAATATTCAAATATAATATTCTCTGTTATTCTTGTAAATTTTTTTAAAAATATAATTCATAGAAACCTTAAGAAAAGTGACAAAACTTTTACATAAGAGCTAGTTTTGCCAGTTTTGAGGCTTAAAAAAAATGTAGTACAACATATAGTTTTTATATAAATATTAATTTGATTAACTTTTAAAACCAACAAAAAATCGTTCTCAAGTATAATTTGGTGACAATGTTATAATTAGATTTTTTATATAACTTAATTCTGAACAAAAAAATTATTTGATGTGATTGAAACATACGTACATACTATATTTAACAAAATTGAATAATGTTTTATTTTGTTTTGTTTTAGAAGTAAATAAAAGAAATGGGTTCTGCCTCTGCAAAACAAGAGAAACCACGTAAACTAAAAAATGATGCCGATTTGTCAACAATTCCAGCTCGTGTTGATAGTGTGGTAGTTAAAGGATTATTAAGAACTTACGATGATTATGTTAAAAGAAGTGCCGATGATTTATTTAAAGCAACAAATTTTCAAGACGTGATAATAGAAGTCAATAATGCGAGACAGTACTTAAATGATTTAGGTATATTTAAAGAAATCTCAGTGAATATTGATGTCAGTCATGGTGCGAAAGCTACACCGAATGGTTATGAAATAACATTTGAAGGGAAAGAATTATCAAGATTTGTTGGTTCTGTGGGTACAGAAATTGGACAAAATGAAGGATCATTCAAAACTGAACTGGCAAGTCCTAATTTATTTGGACGAGGTGAACGTTTAACACTTCAAGGTGCATATAGTAACTTTAAGACAAGTGATTTAATTCTTAAATTGAGTAAAGGATTCTATCATACAAGATTTATTTATAATAGACCTGAAATTTCTTTATCACTTTTTCGACATAGTAATACAGTACCTATTAGTGCATATAAAAATCAAAATTTAGGAGTTCTAGCTGATTTTACATTTTATACATCATGGCCGATTGAATTACTTCATTCTATTCAATATGAGAGTTCCTTTAGGGAAATTTCATTATTAAAAAAAAGTGCACCATTTTTTATAAGAGAACAATGTGGACCCAGAATGGCATCACTTATTCGACATATATTGGAATATGATCGTAGAGATAATACAGTTTTTCCAACATATGGAGTATATGCTAAAACAACGAATGAATTCGCTGGAAATGGGCTTGGTGGCAATATTGGCTATATGTTAAATAATACACAATTTGAAATAAATATTCCTTTGATATTGGGTTGTTCAATGCAATTTTCTTCACGTTTTGGTATGATTCAAGAGGATAAAAGATTACCTAGTGTACCTATTAGTAGTTTATTTAGTCTTGGTGGTCCAATGTCTTTACGTGGTTTTCAATGGGGTGGAGCTGGACCACAACGAGAAGGGTTCACTGCTGGGGCACATTCTTATTGGGCAGGAGGTATTTCAACAACAAATTTAATTTTTTTTTGTATTAATTTTTTTTTCCTTAAATATATTATAGGAATGCATTTTTGGGCACCATTACCTTTTAAGAGTAGTCTAGGAAGATTCAGTGAAAATTTCCGTACACATCTTTTCTATAATTTTGGAAATTGTAATTCATTCTCTACCGATCAAATGAAAAGTGCTGCTGGTATTGGATTAGCATATAGATTTGCAAATCGAGCTCGTATCGAAGTAAATTATTGTGTACCACTTGATAAAGAAAAAGGTGACAGAGTTGTAAGAGGTTTCCAATTTGGAATTGGTTGCGATTTTATTTAAAAATAAAAAAAAAACGAGTTAGGAGCATTTAGAATATATTTTTGTTAGAACTTGTTAAATCTAAATAAAACCTAAAAAATCTAAAAAAAAAAAATAAACAAAAGTAACAAAAAAATAAATTAATCTTAAAAAAACATTTTTTAAAAATATAAACTTAACATTTTTACTCTTTATTTCAGTTTTTTTTTTTAATAGTCAACTAATACCCTTAATGAAGCAAAAGATTGCCGCTGTGTTTGTTTTTTTCTTTTTTTATAATACATAATATATTTTTAAAAAGGAGGTCATACGCTGGTCTGGCTTTACTATATTTTTTTCATTTTAAAGTACTTTATACAAAAGAAAATTTGAATTTGTATGTTTACCTTTCACTTACCGATGTAAGTCTTTTTGAAATATTTCTTTTTCAGTTTCATATATTAAAATTTTAATATCGAAATTACACAATTCAAATATACATATTATGTATATAAAAATTATACTTATAATTTTATATTTTAATTCATTATTTAAATTAACAAAACTATTTATTTAACACTTCCTAATTACAAATTATTTTAAAACTGAAATTTATGTATAGTCACAAAAATAACGGAAATCGGAAAATATATTTGTTGACCTCTAGAACCCATAGGTTATATGGTTTTTATTAAACAGCAAAATTCTATAAGATTTTGTGAAGTTTGATTGAATTACGTTTAAATTTGTTGATTTCAACTTTAAAATACCTTTAAATTGGTATATATATATATATATATATATATCAAAAACTCAACATTGCAGATTGTTATGTCTGTTTTTATATGTTTCAATTGATTTTATTTAATTAATTTAGAATATTTTTATCTGGTCCAGAAATTAAGTTTTTGGGGGAATTCATTCATTTTCGTAATTTTGAAGTTTTTAACGATCAAAACCGCAAAAAATTTCAAATTTAATTTTTCAAATTGACCAATTTCACAACCCATACAATTATACCAATTACACATATCTCGGATGTGTTTTTATTATTGTTTTGAAAAAAGTTATTTGAGTCTGGATAGTAAAATATGCCCATAAATCTTGAGTCTAAAGTTTTCTTAATATAATAATTGTTGTTGAAATAATAATGTATTTATAAGTTTGACTTTTCCTTTCAGTATTTTTTCGGAATGTTTTGTATTCATATAAATTATAAAGTTTTATGTACCAATGTACCTATTCATTAAAGCTTATGTACCTATAATACATATGTGTGCATCTTTGTAGGTACACATGGTTTTGTTTGAATGGTATGTTATTTTTATTTATTTGGGTATTCTATTGTTTCCAAACCCTTTCATTCGAATATTCGAATTGATTCTATCATGGATCAATTAATATTGAATCAAGTCGGTGAACCATATGTAGGTCTAATTAATGATGTGTACAGTGTACGCAACAAATGGAAAAGGTCCTATTTTTTGTAGGCATTACAGCTTTATTTACCTATTCGACCTGTTTTTTTTATGTGACTGTAATTTAAGTGATAATGTAAATATGTACATCAGTACATACATATGTACATATCAGTGACGGGGCGTGGAATTTTCAACTGGGGAAGCACTTATAGTTTTTGATTAAAAAATAAGAACGAAACATCATTTTACTTTGGCTTTTTTTTTTAAATTTTTTTTAAATACTATTTTCTATATATTTTTTTTTCATATAAAATTAACTTTAAACAAAACAAAGAGAATACAACATAAATAAACTAATTTCAACAAATATATAGATAAACAATAAATAAAAACTGATACTCATCTTTCTAAAATTATTTCACAAAAAAATTATGTTTTATAAACTAAATCTATTCGACGGTCTTTTAAAATAAAATTATCAATGACCTTGTCATAAAAATCATTTCTACTTTTTAAACTTTTTAGTAACTCTTTTTCTATTGCAATTTTGGCTAAATTCGTCAATCGAAATTGCTCACATCTATTTCTTAATGTAGTTTTAATTCTCTTTAGGCAAGAAAATGAACGCTCAACTGAAGCTGTTGTTATAGGAACTGTTATTATTAATTTACAAAGCTTGAAATATTCATTGAAGGAGTTGCTTAATTCTGTTTCAATTAAAAATTCTAATATTTCGGAAATATTGCTTTTGTTCGTAAAATTTACATCAGAAAATATAACTTTAAGCTCTGACTTTAACAAAGCAATATCAAAAAAGTTTGGATATGAATTTTCTATGTTTTTTATTAAGTCATCCGGGAATTCGATATTGAAATGTTTATATTTTGATATATTTGATAGTTGTATAAATTTAAATGAAGGTAAGCTAGCAAATCTGTTATTTAGTTCCTCAATCATATGGTTAACAATGTCAACTATTAAAATTTTGAAATCTTCTTTAGTGTTAAAGTTCTTATTACTGCGAAGTTGGCCAATTTCTCGCATTTCCAAATTTTCTTTTAGTTCCACATTTTGCCAAAAATGTTCAAAATTTTCTACAATCTCATTTATATTTTTTTTGAATGTCTCAATATTATTTAGGCATGACTGCATATCGCTTGATTTACTTTGTAATATTTTAAATAATATATCGATCTGTGGGAAAAATTCGTTGAAGAAGTATAAAAGTATAATAAATTTTTTATCACTTAAAATATGTAGCAAGCCTTTAGCTTGCAAAACAGTTTCATTGTCCCAATTTTCATCACTATCAATGATATTCTCAAAAAATATTACAAGATAATTCTTTACTTGGAATATTGTTTGAACAACTCTACCATTATATTCCCAGCGTGTAGAAGCAGCAGTTGGAATTTTTTTTTTAACAATAAGGTTAAACGTTGCTAGTCGTTTTGATGAGTGATTGAAAAAGCTTACAAAACTATGTAAACTTTTGAAAAATGAAGCACAATGCTTAATTTTTGAGCATGAATGTGATAACACTAAATTTAATTTATGTGCAAAACAGTGTATATAATGTGCATTAGGAATAATTTCTTTGACTTTCATCTGTAAACCGTTAGTGTTTCCAGACATAACAGCGGCACCATCATAACTCTGACAAACCAGTTTATTTACAATTTCAAGTTTTTTTTAAATATGGAATTATAAAATCAAATAGGGATTGGCTTGATCTGCTTAACGAAACATCAACAAATTCCATAAACCTCTCGACTAATTTACCATGGTTGTTTACGTAGCGAAATACAATTGAGAGTTGAGATTTATTTGAAACATCTGTGGTTTCATCTAACATCATAGCAACGTATTCAGTGCTTTGAATTTCTTTTTGAATCTCATTTGTTAAAGCATATGCAACGGATGAAATAAGGTCATTTTGAATGTCACCAGATATTCCTGAAAATACTGTGGCATTTTCCAAATGAGCTTTTAATAAAGGATTATACGAAGCTAATAAATTCAAAGTTTCCACATAGTTTCCTCTATTTAAGGAATCAAATGATTCGTTATCTCCTCTAAAAGCTAGTTCTTGGCACGCTAAATGGCAAGTGACATCAATTAAACATTTTAAAATTTTTCTGTTATGAGTCACTTTCTCGTTATATTTTTGAATTGATAACGATCGAGTTGAATCTAAAACGTTTTCAATTCGTACCCTTCCAAAAGTTTTCAATGAAATCATTCCCGCTAAATGACAACCTTAAAATTCCAATAAGAATCAATTTTTGAATATATTTCAATTTTATAATACCTGTTTCTTTATGTTTTTTTGCTGCTTTAGATAAATTATTCATATCATCAAATCCTGATGCTGTCCACACTGAATTAATGTTGGAAAATAGAAGACATGGCCAACAATACAATTTTGTAGTTGCCTTACAACCTGCTAACCACGTATACGAATCATAAAATTTATTTGAAAAATGTCGATTACAACGTTTTATTGTCGTTGTTATTAGTAAAGCAGGCATTGGTCTACCCTCTTTAATAATTAACAGCTTTTCCTCAAAATTTCTTGCAGAAAATGATTTTTTTATTAAACTTTCAACAACACAATTACAATTCTCCATTTTATTTATTTATAAGAAATATTTTAAACTCTGTTTTAAATTTGTACACTTGTTAACAAAAATTAATTGTTTGAAAACTGCATGCATAACATAAAATTATTGTAGCCAAGGAAATTAAACAAAGCAGCAATCAGCATTCAATAATAAAAAAACCACAGAACAACATACTTAACAAATCATTTATCCTTCCCTTCTACTACTCTCTAAAACAAAAAACCCACAAAACTACAATACAATACAATTCCATATTTCCATACATTTTCTCAAATTCACTTCACATATTCTCATTTCTCAATATTACTCTTTCAAGTCAACCACAATAATGCACACAAATAATTCATTCCTTGATATTTTTTTTATTTGTAAATTCATTTTGTGTCATGCGATATTTTGTTGTTGTTTACCTAGATAATCTATTTTCTATCAGCAATTTTCTAATTATATCAAGTAAAATTGGAATGAATATCAGCAACTCATTCAATTTTTCTCTATTTTATTAGAGAATTTTTCTAATAGGAATCTAAATAGAAATAGTGTATTAATATTGTGTATTTGAGTGTATATATATTGTGTTGTTAATAAGAGGAAGGAGAATGATATTTAAATTGTCATTATATGCAATGTACGTACAATATTATTAATTGTTATAGCTACAGTGGCAAGAGAAGAATGATTTTTAATATGCATTATTTTCAAATATTTTAAATTTGTGGTTGTTGAATATCTCTTATTCTCTTATTGAATGATTGAAAAGAATAATAGAAAATAATGATATTTATAAAGGCATTATTTTCTAACTACACATAACTTGATTATTATGTATGCATATGCATAAGATTTTTGCTTGAAATTTTTTTTTCATTCGAATTGAATTTTTGTTTAAGGTTTTTTTATATTAAGTTGTAAAAAATAATAAAATGATATTTTGTTTGGGGAAGCACTCATTCAACTCAATATATGGACGCTTCGTGCCTGGTACATATATATATTTTTTTTAAACCTTAAATGGTAATCGTAATTTGTGTTTTTAATACTGATCCTAGAAGATCGATTTATCATGTAAGGTGATAATATGAAAAACAAATTTATTTATAAAAATGATTATTATTAATTTTGGTTTACCAAAGGAAAATATGGTGGATTTATGTTTTATTTTTATCAATTTTAAAGAAAAATAATGAGAAAACAAAAAAAAAATCATTTAAGTTTCTTATTTTTTGCCGTAGAATCCAAATTTACATAAAAAAGTACCCCTTCCCAATTAAAAATCTCAATTTTGGCGATTTTTGGTCTTAAAAGCCCTTTTTCGGTCCTTCCCGCAAGTTGAAAATATCACCAATCGATAGAGTACCCTCGCATGCTCTGGAACATTCGGTATTATATATAGTTTTCTGCATTTATCTGGATGGATGGATGGATGTATTTATGCTCGACGAGAAGCTCAGATGAGAGATGACAGATTAGAGATGGCATATAATAAGGAATAATAAAAAAACAGAGACTATGTTGTTTATAACAATTACATGATATTACAATTTGTATATATATAGCAATTTGTATATGTGTCGGAGTGTTCCGTCGAACATCCATCCACCCATCCAGATAAATGTAGAAAACTATATTATATAAAATAAACTATTTTAATTTTGCCGAACTTATTTCATTTTTAATTTCAATAAATTTTGCCGAACTTATTTCATAATAAAAATCCATAAAATTAAAATTTTTTTTTTGTTTTTGTTTTTTTTTTTTTGTTATGAAGAATTACACGAATTTGCTATTGAATATTAACACGATTAACTTGATTCTTAATTATACGATAAATTTTCAATCATGACAAATAAGATGTTGCTAAAATGATCGAGTAAATGACCCTTAGGGAATAGAAAATTACTACAAATATTCTGTTTATATTGTAATTAAAAGCGTTCTAATAAAAAAATAAAGGTATGATAAATTAGTAAGCAAATAAGTATTTTTCTTAAACTTGAAATGAAAACTCTAATGAAAGAAAGAAATGCTAGAATTTATTTTGCTTCCGTTTATGACGGGTTACAAAATTAGTATATTATATGAGTGTCTCAGAACCATAGTGGCCTATAGTCCACATAAATATTTTTATTGATAAAAATACATTTTAAAATTTACGATATTTTAAAATGCTTATAAAATGTCTATTTTTAGGGTACCAACCTCCATCAAAAACTTTTTTTCCCTAGTTTTTTCAGTACTTTAATGAACAAATTGTTATTTGGCCATAGCTTTAAAAAACGCCAATTTTTGTGGGCTAGAGGCCACTATAATATTGCACATAAATTAAAAATACCAAAAAAGTTGCGGCTTAAAAAAAAATCTTTTTTCATATTGTGATCGATAATACTTTTTTAAAATACCAATTAATTAACAGTATTTTTGTTTTACATTTATATTCATATATATGTACATACATATTATCATAGAGTAATCATATAAGTAGAGTATTCACGTAGACCAAAATTTGCTAGTCACTTTTTCAAATATCAAAATTCTGTGTTCACTCAAAATTATATTACTCAATTTTTAATTGCTTATAAGTTGAGCAATGTATTTTGTACTCATAAATAAAAAGATTTTGTGTACCTACTACTTATGAACATATTTATTTGTTATTATGCTGCCAACAGTGTCAACAATATAAAAGTTGTATGTATAGGTACTCAAAATGTATATATCGAATGTGCATGCTACGGTATATACGTACTTCTTTATTTCGCTGTTCGCATTTCTACTTTACATGTGATAAAAATTAAAAATTACACAATGTGTATAAAAATATATATACATGCATTTAAAGTCCTTTCAATAGACCACAAATAATATTATAAGATTATTGCTGGATTTGTTGTTATTTTGCTTTAATTTTTAAAATTTGAAGAATTAATATTTTGTTTTGGACTTGGTCAATGTGATTTATGAAATTTGTGATTTCAAATTTTATAGAAGAAAGGGACAAAAAAATTAATGTTGGTTTTGTAAAATTAAAAATAATTCAAATTAATTTCTATTGAAAAGTAGGTACCTACATGTATTTTTAAATTTTCAACAATTTTGGTTTTGTTAATTTTGTCTGTTTCTTACCGTAGATAATAATATGAATAGTATATATATGAATACAAACAAACAAACAAGCTATCAAAATTTAAAAAAGTAAGTAAAAAAAATAAAACTGGACATTTTATTCTTTATATGGATTGTTGGCTGTTTTTATTTCTTCAAAAATTATTTCATCTGAAATATTGAAATACGATTTTTAACCAAGTTCTGAAAAAATAAAACAAAACGGTATTCCGTACAAAGTTCACGATTTGTAATGCATTACTAATAAATTTTATTCTTTTATTAGCATTATTTTTAAAAAAAATTTCTGGATTATGTGATGCTATCATTGACCTATTATTGTATGGATAGAATTTCATTCATTGTCTTTGCGATTAATTGTGTTTTTTTGTTTACATTTTTCTATATACATATATTTTTTGTATTGAATTAGATATGTAAATGTATGGTGAACATATATACGATATTACGATATACACTCTTCATATAAATCAAAAGTATATACGTATGTAAATACTTTTCAAATTATCAAACAATGCCTCTATACTCCTAGCCTAGTCACTGGGAGTGCAAAACTTTATACACAAAACTAAAACAAAACTTAAAACGAAATCGTAATTCGATAAAATTCCGAAAAAATCATTCTGTGAATAGGCTAGAAGTATAGTGGCATTGTATGAAATATTCTTCTCAATAAAAAAAAAATTTTGAGTAAAAATAATTGAGTTTCGAAAATTATATTTGAGTGTTTTAGGGTATTGAGTGAAAATGGGACGGCATTTTCGTGTTTTGAGTAAAAATGGGACGGCATTTTTAGAAGAAAATGATTAACAAATATTGTTCTACGTGAATACTCTACTTATATGATTACTCTACGATATTATATTGATTTTGTTTTAAAATTTGCCAAACAAATGCTTTGCAAAATAAAAATTTAACAAATAGTCGCTATAGAATTGGTTTGCCGCAAACGCCAAATTGACAATTTTGATTTAGAAGTTGCTTCTTAGGTTTTAAGTGCCTGAGATTGCAATGCTGCTGTCAGTATTTGACTATCTCAAGTAGTTTCGGAGATAAATAGTGTAACTTTTGCCGCATATCCAAATTTTTTGAAATTTATTAGAATTGGTTTGCGCACTTCATACATTTGCAAAATTTTCATGTATATACAGCAGAATATTCATACAAAATTTTTCAAGTTTTAAGTTTGTGTTTTTTTGCTGCAAGTCAAATACGTAGCGACTTGTGGCAATTAAGTTTAGTTTTTATTTCGATATTGTTTTGCCGCATAGTTAATATTGTATACAACGTGAAGCAAATAAATTTTGTTTTTGTTTTGGTATTGTTTTGCCGCAAGAGTATGTACATATTCATTATTGCATAAGTATCGTATTTTTATATATATTTCTCTATATCCATAAAAGAGAGGTGAGTTGGTATTTTAATTAATAAATATAATTCAAAAGCTAGACGAGTTTATACCAGTTTGCAGAATTTTCTTTCTTAATACTTTAGATGTGGATCAAAAACCAATTTATTATTATTTCAAAAATTTGCACAACAATTGTAATGGTGTTCCACCAAAGAATATCCATAATAAGAAGGTTCACTGGAATAAAATTTTATAATTTGTCAATGTGTTGGTCACCATTTTTCCAGTCGATTTCCAATATTGTAAGAAATAGATAGTCATAAGAATTTAATTTGTGAGAGAGAGATAAAAATTCAAAATACAAAGTGGAAAAAAAATGAACGAACAATTTTTTTGTATGAATAAAATATTGTCTTTATTTTTAATTAGTTAGTTTAATTCCAAATTAAAATTTGTTTCAGCACCGCACACCAAACACTTAACAAGATGATGTGTTCTCAATTTCGAAACATTTTTAAAAAATTGTGTATAGAATAGTTTTTATAAAAACTTTTTTTAAGCGTTAGAGTTGATTTATTTTTAAATATAACATACACTGCTTAATTTTGATATATAATCTGCATTTTTTTTTCTAAGTACTTTCTTATATACATACTAATTTTTTTTTAAAAATGCATATCAATAAAAAATATTATTTATTCAAATTTGATATGTTCATATTATTAATATTCAACTTTGTTACCTATTTATAAAATTAACAGGTATCTAAATGCATTATATTACTTATAATATAATATGTATTATTAGTTCATTGATGATTAAAATGCACAATTTAATTTTTCAGAAACTAAAAAGGCATCGGATTATTCATAAAAAAAACAAACCGCTTGATATTCTTTTTAACTACCTATTTCAATACCTGAAAAACTGTATATTGAAAATACATGAATGATAAAAAATATACTCCCCTTATAAGCCAATAAAATAAAATAATATGATATTTAAGAAATAACATATGTTTTTGAAACGAATATTATTTTATATAGGGATCTGTATAAATTTAATACATTTATTTTAAAAAAAAATCGTACACAAAATTTCAGACGACTGTACACATGAAAAATCTCTAGGGCTATTGCAAAAATGAAGTGGTTTTTTAAATGGCTTATATCGCACTCTTTCTTTCTCACAACTTCTTACATAAGAAAATATTTACAATAGTTCTTTGCTTCTTTAACTAATGGTTTTTTTTTGTAAATGTGTTTGTGAAAATATCTTTGACTTCCAGTGAACCTTCTTATTATAGATATTCTTTGGTTCCACTACCAAGATGAAAAGGCAAAAATTGTAAGAAAAAAATTGGTAAAGAGCAGTTACATGAAGTTCGCCAACACATAGAATCTTTTCTCACAATAGATTCACACTACTGTAGATTCTCAACTTAAATTTTTAGATCCCAATCTTAGTGTCAGAAAAATGTTTGAGCTACATAAGTCAACAACAACTAATGCAGTATCCAGCGATTATTATCGAAATGTTTTTAACTTTCAATATAATTTATCGTTTTACAAGCCTAAAAAGGATCAATGCAATCGATGTGTCAAATTCAAAAACACAAAACATCCTTCTCAGATTGAAGTTATAGATAATGAATTTCACACCAAAGAACGGAACGCTCTTAAAGTAGAAAGGGACATTGATTGTTTTAATGCAGATCCTACACACGTCGTTATTTCCTTCGATTTACGATTAGTGTTTTTCTTACCAAAAGAATTTGCGTCCATATTTTACTATAAAAGAAAAATAAATACATACAATTTAACAGCAAGTGCATACATTTCGAATGGTACCCAGGAGATTTATTGCGTTTTATGGGATCAAACAAAAAGCGGTCGATCAGGAAACGATTTGGCTATTGCAGTTTTGGTTATGCTTAAAAAAATAATGGATAATCATCATGAAATTACAAGTATAACATTTTGGAGTGATTCGTGTGTACCCCAAAATAAAAATCAGATAATGGAAACTGCTCTTAAATAGTTTTTACACCAAAATCCCAAAATTAATCGAATTGTTAAAAAAATTTCTGAGCCAGGCCATTCGCTTATTCAAAATGTTGATTGTATAGATAGTGTAATTGACAGATATATAAAAAATGTGGAAATAAATATAGTTTGGTTTCACTTATCAAACTTTTACAATTAGTTAAAATAAAAGGCGAAAATCTGAAAGTGGTACAAATGACTGATAAACATTTTCTTTCATTTAGTAAAAAGTCATGTTTATTAAACTTTCAATAAATAACATTTTCAAAACTAAAAATTTTATTGTACAAGAACGATCAGGAATTTGCTTTACAGTATAAAGTATCTGCTACTCATATAGAATTTAAAAACGCGTACATTTTATTCAAAGCTACTAGAAAAAGTTTGGGAACACCTAAAAATATATACACCTATAAAAGGCAATTTATTTTGTGATAGTCATGAAGGTGACGATATTTTTAATACATAAGAAACTTTAATATTAATTTCATAGTTATTAAGCAAACATTTTGATAGCCAAGAAGGCAAGTTATGTTGTAATAGCCAAGAGAGTCTATTTATTTTGCGATAATTAATAAATTTTTATAATAACTTAAATTAAAATAGTTTTTTTTGGTTCATTTTACAGAAAATTTATATGTTAAAATTACAATTTACATTTGAATTATTAATACTAAATTTATGTAAATTTTTTAACTATTTTACACACCCAACTTCAGTGCGCTATACTTCACTTTGCCGCATGTTGCTAAAAATATATGGGAAAAACAAATAATCGAAATTGTTGGTTTGCTGCATGTGAAAATTGACCCGTCTTTCAGCTATTTTATAAAAAATGTTTACATTATTTCGAGAAGGAAAGGTCCAAGCTTCACTTACGTTTTACTCAAAACTAACATTTAACGTATGCCATGCGGCAAAAAAATTCCATAGCGACGAAATGCAAGTGATTTTTTGCAATGTGATATTTGCAATGTGAGGTTAGGTTAACTACGTTATACCCTATTGTAGTATATGGAAACATTTTAATAGTAAAATGAAAAAGCTGTTCCCATATTTAAAAAAAATTTTGCAGGAGAAAAACATTTTCAATTTCTTTGTTTATTTGCTACAAAGAGCAACGAATGATTAAATAGTGGCGCAATCCCTATTAATTTGGCCATTTGAGATAATTCTTCATTATATAGATACAAATTTTCTAATTATGATTATGTTACTATCAATTATTAATCAATTATTATAAAAATAAGATACATTTTAGCTTGTAATAAAAATTAAATTTTGTTTTAAAAAAATATTTAATGTATCAACGTTATTAAAACTATGTGTCAGATTTCAAGGCAAATTTAATAATATTGATATTAGTATGTTGCTCTAAGTTAACCTAACATTCTAGATACTTACTAAAATTTCTTATAATCTTTTTACTATTGTTGTTCGGAATGTTGAATAAATCAACTTATAGTAAATTGGTTGGATACTGTCTAAAAGAGATTTCTTTTAAATCCCTGGGTGTTGAAAATATTTCCTGAAATGATCGATAATTTCAATTTCGTGGATAACGGTTACTTTTAGCTATTAAACGTCTTTGTTGAATTTTTTTTAGATCTATATTGAATATAGTCTATTCAGAAAAGATGATAAGTTTAACAACATATACTTTGTGTATTTTGTATATACATATTTTAGTAAAATGCATTTTTCAAGTTTTTAGTTTCTTTTGTTGCAATTGTTTTTATTGAATTTTAATTTCAATGAAAGTATATATATACATAAAATATATATATATATATTTTTTTTAAATCGGTATGTACAATGTATAGTCACTTTTGTTTTAAGTCCATGTACATACATACATAATTATTTGTAATCTTCTAACATCTATTACATATTTACATACTTGTTTTCTTGAATACCAGCAGTACCCTATTCTATTGTTTCTTGATAAAATCTATTGAATTCTTTGTTTTTTTTTTAGCAGGTTGTGCTAATGTAAAGTGTGTTGTAAATTGTAAAAAAGTGTAAACTTTTTTACGTGTCAATTGGTTAGCTTATATTATATGCATACAGAGTTCAGATCTTAGTTAAATTTCAAATGACAAAAAGTAACATAGACTTTTAAGGATACTGAAAGGAATACTATGTATGTAAGTGAAAAGTGTATTCAATGTTTGAAGTTTTTTTAAGCAAAAACAAACAAAAAAAAACAAAAATGCCTAATTTAGGAATTATTAAAACAAAACAAAAAAAAAATAACTTTTGTTTTATTGTTTCATAAATGGGGAAAATAAAATGACCAAGAAGGAAAACAAAAACGAAAAATAAAATAAATGAAACCGAGTTAACAATTTAGTGTATTCCATTTTTAGATTTTATTTTTTAGTAATTCACGTAGTTAGTGTTTGTTTAACAATGTTTTAATTTAGTTGAATTTTATTGATTTTTTGAAGGTACTCAAAACAAAAAAAAAAAAATTGATCTCTAGAGTAAAATTAATTCGAGAGAAAAAAACATAAACAAACAAACATTTAAATTCATGGTGGCAATAATTATTTTCATGGTGTTAAAAACAATCACTTTTAGTTTTAAAATTTTAAATTAGAAATTTTAATTCAATTATAGAAAACAATTCATTCAATGATGAGTCATTCATTATTTTAATCCAAAATATTTGCAAACAAAGAAAATTAGGTTTTTGCGATTTTTATTTGATTATTTTAAATTATTAGTATTGCTTTGCTGGTGTCGCACATACTTATATGGATACGAGTATAAAAATACGATGTATTATACCTAACATATATATGAACTACATATTATTTTATACGTATGTATGTATACACGTAATTGGGATAATGTAATATTCTATCTTACGACTTTTTCTATCTAGTATGCACATTGCCGCTTTTGTATCCTTGGCACCCTTAGGCAATATATATTAAAGCGCCCTATAATTCGTAATAAAAATTAAAAAGTACAAATATACAATAAAAACTAATTATCTGTTGTTTTTGTTAATTTATTGATTTAATAAGAACTAAAAATGTCAGTGTAGTACGCACTAATTAAGTAAAATTTAGCTTTTCTTACCTCCTTTAACACATTAAAATTTTCGCCTTGATTTTTTGTCAGCAAAATCATCAGTTATATCAGAATAATCTATATTTGATGTAAAATCTGTTTCTATTGATAATATTGCTAATTTGTTTAAACGTTGTTCCTTTATAGTAGATCCTAAATAGGTTTTCAATCTTTTCAGAAACGAAAAACTGCGTTCCACAGAGCAGTTACTCAAATGTGTGCACAAGAATATTCATTTTATGAAGATTATATTTATATTTGGAAAAACATTTTCTAATTTTTTATTTTATATTAATTTACTGAGCTCTGATATCGAATTTTCAGAAATTTCATTAGATTTCAAATATGATCCCAAGTGCACCCATTCTTCCATAAAACATTTATCTAAATCATTCTTGTGTATCTGGTATAAATTTTCTGCATTTTCTAATATTAATTTAGGTTGATATTTCGTTAAATTGTTTAAAAATTCAAAATTTTTGTAAATGAATTCATAAGCTTCAAGCCTTTTTTTCAGTTCTTCACTAAGACATGAAATTATAACATTAATGGTTTTTGTTTTAAAATTCTGATTGCTATGTAATTCTGATTCTTCAATTGTTTTCATCATGAAACATTTTCCGTTTTCTCCCTCGTTTTCCTTCAAATTCTTTAACAATAGATATTTCTTTAACTTTAGATTCATAGTTTTCATATAAATTTGGCATTAAATTTACGAATTCAATCAATGATTTGTATTGCTCGATAAGTCAATCGATAAATCAATCGATAAATCAATCGATAAATCATTTTAATGGATTGTAAGTTTAAACTATTAGAATTAAAACGTTCTAAAATAGTTTTTCAAAATGGCATCAAAAAAGCACTTTCGAAACGATTCATTTAATTGTTAATATTTTGAGTTTGGAATATTTTGAGCCGCAAATTTTCCAAGTTCATTGAGTGTGCTGCACAAGGTATATAATGTTCATTGATTTTCTTATGTCGTGCTTGAAGTCCTGAATAAATTCCAGACATGTTACTAGCGTTATCATATAATTGTCCTCTCAAATTGTTTATTACAATTTTATATTAGAATTTTTAAAAACTAGGGGCCCCTGTTGAGTAATTATATTTCAAGTTGAAGTCAAATTTAAAGTTTTTAAAAAAACAGTAATTTACGTACTGACATAGACTTCGCACGATATAGCAGAAACCACTCGTGTTTAATAAAAAGAACTTACTACACTCGTGGTTAGTAAGTTTTATTTAGGACACATAAATATACGTCCCTCATATATGGCTTTGTTTCCGATATATTCCCTATAGTAAGTGGCATTTAGTGATAAAATTATACTAAAAATAAAAAATGTTGTCATTAAAGAGGTATGTATATATACCTACATAATACATAATTTTAATAAAAACTATATTATTACTACAAATAACCAAGATTTAGAAACAGTTACTTAAAAAGATAAAAATGAAGAATTCAAGTGATTTTTTTTTTTGTTGTTTTTATATTTTTTATTTTAGATGAATTTTGTTTTGTGAATTTTTGTTTTTTTTTGGCATATGTACATCATAGATTCATTTGCAAGTATATAATGTAAATTATAATAACTGATTTGTTTGTTTTTGTTTATTATTTTCATAAGTTCTCACATATGCATAATGTATTTGCTGAATAATAAAATCATATGAATACAAAATTTTGAACTGTGGGCGCATTATTGTTTTATATACAATCTTATATATTACATATATTGGAAGTTCATTAAGGAATAGGAGAATCGAAATAAAATAAAAAGGTGTCTACTGCGCAGGACCTTAAATGCTTGTCAATTATAATTATAGATTGTTTGTACTTGAAATTTATTTTAATACATGTAGCGGTATCTACTCGGAAATAATCATCTTTGTATTAGTGTATGGTACTACTTTTAAATAATGTTAAGGTATATTAATATTATTATCTTGTTTAATTCTTAGTTTATATTACATAATTTAATTATAATTATCAATAATAATATAAAATTAATTTTGATTATGTGAAAAAAAATTATGCTTAATAAAATTTTCCAAAGAAAATCAAATTGCAAGCTCCCTTTTTTGGTTGCGCCCCTAGGCAGTTGCCTAGGTTTGCCTATTAGTAAAAGCGCCGTTGATGTATGCATCATTATAAAAGTATGCATCATATTTTTCAAATTTAATAATCTACAAAGGTATGATTACAAGATGAAATTTTCAAAGCCTTTCCTTAGATTGAACGTGAGAACAAATTAATTTGTTTAATGAAAAGAAAAAATAAAATATATAGGGGGTGGTATAATATTGACAAATAATAAGAATTCTGTTGTAGTTATCATATTGATCAAAACATTGGTCATGACATCAAATCGCTTAAAACAGTGCAAAAGAAATATCCAAAAAGTATTAGATCAATAAAGCTGTCGGACAATCGAAATTGTTTAACACATTTTTTTTTTTATTTAACTTTTATTATGTGTCTTTAATATTTTGTTTTTTGTTCTCCTATTACTCCGCGTGGTAGCATGGGGCTTCGATAGTGAACCTCCATTCCTCTCTGCTGAGTGCTACTTCCTTAATATCGTCCCAGGTATAATTGTTGACTGTTAATTCTTGATCGATTGTGCGTCTCCATGTGTTCTATGGTCTGCCGGTCTCCTTTGTCCTTGTGGATTCCACTCTAGAGCTCTTCTTGCTATATCACTTTCTGATTTCCTTAGTGTATGACCTATCCATTTCCATTTTTTTCTATTTATCTGCCTGTTGATCGGTTCTTCTCCAGTTATCATCCATAAATCCTCGTTGCTAATTCTTGCCGGCCAGAATATTCTGCACATAATTCTCAAGCATTTGTTGATGAATACTTGTAGCTTCTGTTTGATTCTGACCGAAGTGAGCCATGTTTCACTGCCATATATTAATGTTGACTTAACACATGCTCTGAATATTGTTAGCTTTGTTGTTCTCGATATTTGGTTGCTCCGCCATATCTTCATTAGGCTCCCAAATGTTCTTCTTGTCTTATTTATACGGCTGTTGACATCTTCTGTTGTACCTCCTCTTGATGTCATGATGCTCTACAGGTAGTTGAATTCTTCTATGTATTCTATCTGTTGTCCACTCACTGTTATTGGCTCACTATCTACTATGTTGTTTGTCCTCATTGCCTTGGTTTTCTCGATATTATTAAATAATGAAATAAATAATGAAATTGATTCTCCTTATGTTAGAGATATGATCCACTTACATATTAACAACAGAAACCGCTTTACATCGGAAAATATTTTTCGTCCAATATTTCATCGTACCAATTATGGTAAATTTGAGCCTGTTAATAGAATGTTTACGTTAATAAATAAACAAAAACACCACATCGATTTCACATTAAACTTAGCCCAACTAAAAAAAAAGCTGCACTTACATATATCTTAGAGTTAATATAAATTTATAATTTTCTAACATTTTTTGATAACAATTTACAAAATGTATAAATATCAATATTTTAATATTAAGATCTAGAATAAGATTAAACTTAAAATTATATTTTGTTTGTTTAATTTTGTACACTTATGTATATTGTAATATGTTTGTATTAAGCATAAATAAATAAATAAATAAATAAATAAAAAATAAATAAATAAATAAATAAATATTCAATTCCAGTCCCGATTTCTTTGTTTCTTCCTGTAATCTGTTGACTTTGTTCTGTAGGTTCCTTTGATTTCTTGATATGAGGCATACATCATCTGCGTAATCTAAGTCTTCTAAGTTGCCGAAGAGATCCCATTCTATTCCGTTTATTCCAGTGCAAACTTTTCTTAGAAGGTCGTCTAGTATTGTGTTGAAGAGAAGTGGTGATAGTGGACATCCTTGTCTAACTCCTATATTGATGTAGAATGGATCAATGATGTTACCTCTGTGTTGAACTGTTGTCTCTGCATCTTTATACATCGCTTTGATGATGTTGATGATTTTTTCAGGAACTCCTTTCTTTGTAAGTGTTCTCCATATTGCGCATCTCTTGACTGTGTCGAATGCTTTTTTAAAATCTATGCATAGTGGGGCATTACATTCTACTGATTGTTCAACTATGACCCGTAAAGTATTTGACTGGTCAACACAGCTTCGGTTTGGTCTGAAACCTGCCTGCTCTTTCAGTAGTATTGGTTCTAGTACTTCTTCTAATCTTTTCTTTATAATAATTGCTATTACTTATCTTATGAATAGTAATTAGAACCGTGATTCCTCTCCAGTTGTTGCAATTTGCCAAGTCTCCTTTCTTAGGTATCTTGACAATCATTCCTTTCTTCCATGATGGTGGCATATTCTCTTCTATCCATGCTTTTCTGATGTGGGGCTCAATTGTTTTTGCGAATAGGTCGGGGTCCAGTGTGGCTATTTCTGCTGGAATTCCATTTTCACCTGTTGCTTTGTTTTAGAATATTGATTGTAGCTTTGATTTCTTCTATATTTGGAGCTTGAGTAGATATTGGCAGTCCCTCAGTTCGGTAGATATTTGCATCGTATCTGTTTCTTATGTCTGCTTCATTATTTGTACTTTCTTCGTTGCTCAGTTCTTGGAAATGTTCTCTCCATCTCTTTAATTGGTCCTCTAAGTTTGTGAGGAGCGCACAATTTTTATCTTTAATTGGTTTGTTTTGTTGTTCCGACTAGTTTGTTAAGTTCTTGATTATGCGATGCAATTCTCTCAGGTTATGTGGGGTGCTGCTCTTTCTGCTTCTCCGGCTAAATTTTGCAGAAATTTCCTTTTATTTCTTCTTGCTGCTCTTTTCACTGTTTTCGCTATTTCTTCATATTCTCTTCTTGATGCCGTCCTGTTGTTTATCATTTTCTTCATTTCACCTCTTCTTTTAATCAAGGCCCATTTGTTATCGGTTATCCAGATTTTTCTTTGTGGTTGTGAAATTCCAAGATTTTGTTCGCTTTAATTATTTTAGATTATAAAAAGTTGAAGAAAAACGGCTACTAATAACATTTAAATTAATTTTAAAATTTGATGTTAATTCTAATTGCTGAATAATTTGTTTTTTGCATATTCATAATTATTATTGTATGCCTACTAATTAACCCTATCTAAACTAACTTAAACTAATTCTTAAATCTAGAATGTACATGTTTAATACCTATTACTAATTGAATGTGCTTTCTAACCACAAATATGCTCTTTTAATGTTTTTGTCTCTGTCTGGTATGGAAATATCAAATTGAAGATTATCTCCGTTACTGTTGTCCAGTTCATATTCTATCGCTTTACATGTCTACTATAGTGATATAGTATGGGGACATGATTTTGGTTTTGGATAAAACCATTTTGGTCAAGAAATATAAAGTGCTCAATAGCTATGAATCCTGTGCGCAAAGTTTTTTTATGTACTCCCCATTGTGGTAAAATATATGAGATATTAAACCATTTTCTGGAGTATTTTGTCCTCTTACATAATGTTTTCGAACGAGATTTATCATAAAATTGTCGATTGTGTTTATGTTTGATTCCTTGTACAAATATTTATTAGAATAAAAATGTTTGTAATCGGATTCGGGCTTGCGGTTTTTATTAATACAAACTCTTATGCACTTTATTTCAAACTTGCGGATTTTTTCCATTAAACTTGCGCTGATATTATACCATACAGGTATACCTCTATACCATACACAAGTGTTGGCCTAATTAATGTTTGAAAGCAAATTATTTCTACCCTACTACTTGTTTTTGTTGTAAAAAAGTTTTTTTATTGCCATGAAGGACTTGTTACCTTTAGAAATTGTAAATTTTACATGCTCATAGTAATTCAAGTTGCGATGTAGAAGAATATTTAACGACTATTTTGTTAGCCAGAGGTAAGTTATTTGGTGATTTAATAACAAAGTTTTTCCAGTTATTGTTTAACACATTGACTGCCATGTTATACTTATTCCAATGACGGTTTTGAAAAATAATGTTTCCTAACAGGTCATGTCTTTAAATGTGTATGATGGTATGTTAAGAAGAAAAACATTGTCATTCGAATATGTATGACTTTAGGTAAGAATTCCAATCAAATAATAGGTTTGTCTTAGGAAATATCTGAAATTTATGGAAATTAGAAAGAAAAAGCTTGGAAAATTTGTTTTCTATGTTCTTCAATGATTTTAATGATACATTGCATCATGCTAAACCTTTATTGTTCGATATTAAAACAATTCAAGCACATTTGGGGGAAGACACTGCTTACAACAAGTTAGCAGCATGTAGCAGGTTTTTTTGGCAAGTTTTCGCCTTTTGTCCCTTTTTAGTTGTGCATTTTCTTCATAGAGGCTTTCCAGTGGAGTGCATTCTTTTTGCGAATTGGTGTTTATCAATATTTAGTTTTTTTTTTCTTTATCTTCGATGTTTAATAATTCTGCTACATAACAACTTTTCCCGAATTGTTCAAATTTGGCTTTTTTCTGTTACTTGTTTGCAAAAGATTGAAGGGTTTACTAAAATGCTATTCCTAACAAAAATTCAACTGCAAGCTTACACGGTACCACTTGATTACCTTTGTTAAGACTGATGTAGGCAGCCTTTGAGGTTATTTGATCCGATAATAGAATTCTCGCTTTCCTTTTATTAAATGATAGTATTTCTAATAATGGTTTAGATGGGTTATGTTTGCCTTTTTGAGTATTTCTGCTGCTCAGTCTCAAAACTTTTCAAAGGTTGTGGTCTCATCGTTGTTAGCTGATCTGTCTCTTTATCTGCAAAGTGAGACACATATTTTGTTTTTTTAAAAGTCGTACATCATGGGTATTTTTCCATTTCAGTAACACTATCCCCTCTCATTTTCTCTCGAAATTATTTCTCTACATTTGAGATGATCAAGAGGGCATTGGTATAACTTTTTTATTAGTCCTGAAATGTTTTTGATAAGTCGCATCTTGTGTTAAAAGTTATCGAAATTGTTTTTCTTCATTTAAAAGTCCTTTACTAAGTGTGAGATACATAGACTTGGGTAATCCCATCTCAGGTTTACCAGACTCTAATTCCCCGCTTAAAATTTTAAGGACCATACAATACTTTCACTTGAGCATAATTCGAATAGATTTATACCGTAACGATGAGCTTTTACAAGTTTTTATGAAATTTTAGTTTCAAATAAAAAGGCTTTGCTTTTCATAAATGAACGCTGTGACACAGCAAAGCAAAATGTACGCAAAAATTTTGTAGTAGGTCGCGTCATCCATATTTGTATGACTAAAAAAAATACAATTTTTTCCTTTGGCCTATCAACCATTTTTTGTGAAAATTCACTTGGTAGTTAATGTGTTAAAGTAGGCGATGATGTGTTCGTTGAAATACGTAATGCATAAATTAAAGAAAGTGTTGGGTATATTATTAAATAAAACAAGATAATGTTTATTGTTTTAATTCACGGGAGAAATTCCAACATATATTAATGAGCTTAGAATTATAACTAACTTAAAGTTGATGTTGTTGATTAAAGTGTATGTACAGTATGTTCCATTTTACTTGGCATATACAAGATCTTTTTTAATATTTTGTGTTAACTATTGAATCCTATATTAAACAATGGCATAGAAAACTATTAGTGCGGCTTAACACCTCTGGGAATTCAACTATCGATCGGGTGTCCGTCCTAAAGTAGATTTTAGTGAAAACCCTGGAATTAAAATAGCATACATAGCAGTAGTCTGTATGTATGAAGCAATAACAGAATTTGGTGTACCAGAACCAGTCAATCTAATTCAACTGTTAAAAATTATATTATAAAAAATACGATTTGCAGTGGTGGTGTGCTACGTTTTTTATTGTGTCTTTTGTGAAGAAAAAAAATTAATAAATTCAAATTAAAAATAAAATTTGGAAAATATGGAAATTTCTTCAGCATAATGTCAATGACATTTATTAAGTCAATGACAGGATCATGATGTGTGTACAACTAATAACCTTTTATATTATTCCTTATACAAAGTAAATAATTTTTTGTAAATAAATATAGTTAATTTTATTATGGCCATTATGTTTTTTTTTTTTGCTTTTAAAACAACAACTTTACCGGTATCAAATCTAATAAGTAAGTTTATGTTAACTGACTGTTTTATAACAATATATATTAGGAATATGTTATGTATATATAAATATGTATGTTATAGGTAAGTAAAATATAATAACAGTAAATTTTCTGTTAAAAGCTTTACGGTATTTAATTTCATATTGCACTTAAAAATTATTCTCATAATCATACAGGGTGTACGATTATATGTATGTATTACTTTCGTTTGATATTATTTTGCTTTGAGTATAGCTTCTAAGTTTTAGCTTAACTGTGCAAACAAATTTTATACTATTTGTAATAATATCTAAGACCAGTGACTTTGGTTAATGACTCTTTCTATTCAATTCGAAAGCGAATCTTTTATTTTATTATTGATTCTTTTATCGAATTTTTAGTTCACATCATTGAGAATTATGATTACTTTTAATGGAGGTAAGCATTAAATTCTAAGTGATACTCAAATTTCATCAAAATTTCATCAAAATACGCATACCCTTTTTTTAAGTTTGTTACTGGATTAAATGCTACGGATTTTGTGATTTAAGTGAAACAAATCCACAAATTAGTTTTCCCAAATATATACAAAACCATTGATTTCAAACTTTAATTTCAGAATATTTATGATTAATTCGACATTACCTAACTCTTTAAAAATAAATGAAAAAAACCACCCTTTACTTTTATATGAAAGCAGATGAAAGTGGGACATGATGAGTAACACATGTCTAAAAATTTAAAATTTTCAAATATGATGATACGATATTCATGTATATTATATATAAATAATGTATGTATATGTATGTAACATATAGTAATGTTTTTAATAGTGAGTTGATTTTCAATTGAACGCACCTTAATTTTTCTATACTTTTCTTATAAAATCCATCTTTATATTATTGTTTTAAGGAAATTGTGTTAAATAGAAGAAGTAAAAAAGATATTATGGCTTAATGTAAATTTCTTAGATTATTTCCAAAGAATTTTTTCAAATTTACTTACTCTTAGGATATGTATATGTATTTGTGTGTAATAAAAATAATTAAATTTCTAAATTTGATTTAGAAATAAAAACTATGGTTAAGTAACTGAGGCAGAATACCTTTTCGTATACATTATCGATGTTGTATACTATGATTTATTATACATAAACTGGAACAAGTAATGTTTTACGAGTATTTATTTATCAATGTTTTGGTATATTAACTAATTAAGTGTGGAAAACTACTATTATTTACAGAAACTACAGGACTTCTTATATAGTCCATTTTATTTAAGTTATTATAAAATTATAATCTCAACATGTACACATTTTATAAAATTACAATATTTTATGAATAGCACAAATCTGGGACCATCTGATTTGATTGTCCGTTCCTATTTTATGGGTTAAAGAAACATTACACAAATCGTTGAAAGTCATTTCATTAAAAAGATTTTGCTACAGCGATTTAAATTTTTCAGTGGAAAGTCGTGAAAAACTTTTAAATCTAATAGTAGTGTAAAAACCATTTTTCCTACTTTATATTGAAATTAAAACAAAATTAATAGTAATGTAATTAATTACTTAAATTACTCCAAATTATATTGCGCAAACGCGTTGATTACTTTTTATGCATTAATGGGAAATTCCTTGAATGTTTAACATGGCTAAGTCACAAAGTCTTTCATTACTCATTCTGTTTCTTAAATATATGTTTAATCGTTTTAGTGTATAAGAACTTTTTTCCGCGGATGCTAAGCTTATTGGTAATGTAAAATACATACTAAGTATTTTATAAAAAATTGTGTCTTTATTTACATTAAAAATTGTTTCTGATTGTACTAAACATATTGTTTGAATTTTGTAAAAAAAATATTAGTTGAAGGATTTCAGAATAAAGTTTGTAATGAAATTGAAATATATAATATCCCTAACTTCAAGGCAATCTATAACTGTAGAAATGAAAAAAGAGGAGGAGGAACGGCAATTTTCATAAAAAATAACATTCAACTTAATGAAGTATCTAAAGATGAAAAATATAACTATACGGTAATTGAAATTCTAAATTTACAACCAAAATTAAAAATTGGTACATTTTATAAGGCTCCAGCGGAAAACAGTAATTTATTCATAGAATATTTCTGCTACTTCTGGATATTATATAGTCAATAAAACACAGAGTAAAAGAAACTCAGCACAATCTCCTAATACCCTAATTGACCATATAATAACAAACTTAAGCAATAAATATAATGTTAATTTTAGAATAGAAAATAACAGTTTATCTGATCACCAACTAGCATTAGTATCAAAAACAGTTAATGTTAAGAAAACGCCTATGCGAATTCATGTTATTAAGAAAACCAATTATAATCAAATGTGTGACATTGTAAAAAATAGGATTGAAAATATGAATATAACAGAAATCGAGGTATTAATTAAAATAATACTGGAAGCAAAAGTAATGTGCACCAAAGAGGTAAGAGTCAGAACTAGAAATAATAGCTGAATAGCTCCTTTTATTTTTGAAAAACTAAGAGTTCGCAAATCCTTATATGCAGCACACAAAAAAGACCCAAGCAGTAATGAAAAAAGAGTAAAATACATTCAGTTTAAGAAAAAAGTAGAAAGATTATCAAGAGCATCGAAAAAGCTGAATGTGACTCTAGAAAACTTTGGAGAATACTAAATAATACTATAGGAAATAATAAAAATGAGAAAACGGATGTTATTACTCAAGTTAGAAAGAAAAATGGGGAAAAAACAAGTAGTGAACGTGAAACGGCGGAGACTATAAATAAATTCTTCAATGAAATAGGTGAATGCATTCTAAAAGATATCCAAAAAACCAGTACTGTGAATAATATTTCATATAATATGCACAATAATAAAACCATGTATCTCAACCCAATCACAGAACCAGAAATTTACCAAATTATCATGAAACTAAAAAAAAATGCAACTCCAGGATTAGATAAAATAACAGTGAAAGACTTACAGGAATTGGTTAATGTTATAAAGCAGCCCTTAACTAACATAATAAATAAATGTTTTATAGAAGGAATATTTCCTGAATCATTGAAAAAAGCCTTTATAGTTCCAATCCATAAATCTGGATCCAAAGTAGTATGTGATAATTATAGACCGATTTCAATTTTAAATTCTATATCAAAAGTATATGAAAAAACAATTAATATAAGAATCAGAAATTTTTGAAAAAAAACACAAACAATTGGATTTGATAAAAATCAATACGGTTTCTTGGAAAATAGTGGAACAGATTCAGCAATTACTTCCACCTTGGAACAAATCTATGATGCATTAGATGAAGGTTTCTATGTAAGTGCTGTATTTATTGATCTAACTAAAGCTTTTGATGTGGTGAATCACTCCAGATTACTTGATTACTTAGAAAAATTGGGAATCAGAGGAATAAATAATCTCTTATTGGAAAGTTACCTAACAAATAGAACTCAATGCGTTAATATTAATGAAGTATTTGGCGACGAGATAACTATAAAAACAGGGGTACCGCAAGGCTCTCTTCTAGGACCACTGTTATATCTGCTATACATAATGAATATACCTAAAACTCAATTCATATCAAATTACAATGTTTATGCAGATGACACTAATCTGATAGCAAAAGCTAAAACGATGAAAGAGTTAGAAGTTATATTAAATACAAACTTAAAAACCTTATGCAATTGGCTGGATTATAATGAACTATGTTTAAATGCTAAAAAAACTAACTACATAATATTTAAAACCCAGAATAAAAAGTATGATAATATTAACCTTAAGGTAAAAGAAAATATATTACAGAGAGTCGACAATATTAAATATTTAGGAATTATAATTGATGAAAATTTAAGATGGGACAAACATATAAAAAATATGAAACAAAAAATTATTCTTATAAGATGTAGCTATAAAGAGATCTGGTGGTATTCCGAGCATTAGGTATAATATATGCAGTTGGAGTCACTGTTCAAATTTTCATGTAAAACAGATTGGAACAGTAATGAATAAAGCGCTAAAAAGTTTATTTAAACTAAACCCCAGAACTAGTACTAAGGAGTTATACAAATCAATTAATGTACTGGATATAAACCAACTAATTTACTTTGAGAAATGCAAATACATATACAATATTCTAAATAATAAGTTTAAATCAATATTAATTCTTATAAAAATAGAGAAAATATACATAACTACTTTACTTGAAATAGAAAACATATTGAAATACCTAATTTTAGAAATAATTAATAAATGCAATTTTAAAATTATAATATTTTGGAAATGTTTACAATATGTAGGTTATAAATTAATCTTTAAGTTAATATTAAGTTTTCCTTCTTTTTTAGTTTATAATTTCTTATACATAATTTTATAATTAATATTGTAAAGTTATTTGAAATTAAAACAAAAAAAAAAAAAAAAGTTTGCACTCTAGATTCTAGAATATCTTTATTTATATCTAAAAGTTTCTCAAATCTTTGAGAAATGTTGAAAATATTATTTTTGATTTCAGATATAATTGTGGTAACAATATTTTTGGGAATTAAAAAAATTATATCAAACACTTCAGGAAAGCTTCAAGGAAGTACTTCAGGAAAGCGATAATTTAAATCAGTTAATATATGTTTATGATAACAAAGGAATATAAATACTTTTTCTATAATAATAATTTTCATTAATATGCGAAAAAATGTTCTTGGAATTCTAATGTTATCATTTAATTTCTCACATATTGCTGATACATTTTGGTAAATTGAATTAAATTAATTTTCAGTGTCTTATCTTAAACATTTGATTGATTGAATAAATAAATCAATAACCGACCTAGCTTCTAATATATCTAATGACTGTTTTTGAAACAAATTTGTTACCGACAAAAAAAAGTGAGAAATGGAAACTTGACAATTCAAAGCAAGAATAAATTCATTAATAAAGTTTCATTCAGTGGAAGTTGGAGAATGCTGCCACTCTGAAAATTTTTTCTAAAGCATTCATTATATTTTCCATTTCAGAAGAAACCTCTGAAAGCGATTCTATTCTTTCTGTCTATGTATAGTTTCATATAATATTTAAATTTTTTTTGTGCAATATTTGTATAGAATATATATTCTTTTAGCTGATATTTTAAAAAAATAAACAACTTCATTAATTGATTAATTGTACCAATAGAATTTCTTTTACTTGAAACCTTAGAAGGTTTTGAAATTAATAGATTTATGGAATGATTAAAATATGGACATCGAAACGCATTTGTTGCTTGAGTTCTAATTTTATTTACAGCTCCTAACTTTTCTGAAGTCATTACAGAACATCCATGAGTTCCAACACTAATACGTTAAGTTACATCTAATACAAATTCATTTAATTTGTTTCAAAGTAGTTGACCATAAATTTGAAACTGACTTTGAAAGTTTTTCGTTCGAATTACAAAATGCTTTTGCAGCTGAAACTGATGCTTTATGATAATTTGTTCTTTTCATAAGTTTGGCAAATGAAATTACTGGGTTTTAATAAATTTATATTAGCACATATAACTAGGCAATTTTTATTGTTTGCAAAAACAACACAATATTTACAATACAATACTTTATTAATGTATGAATAAAATACTGTGATTTATAAAGACCTACGTTCATCTTTATTTTGTTTATCATCAATAAGCCTTGAAAACTTAAATTTTAAAGTCGATTTTTAAGAATTTTTAATAATATTAATCTTTGATTTATCATCATTAGTTTTGTTAACAATATTACCACTATCATTTGGTATATGTGACAAATTTAAAAGAGTATTTGTACAAAAGCTAAAACATTTTGTAGATTCAACAATGTCAACTTCAATTTAATTTATATGACCCACTACTTGAATTTCAAAAAGTGGATAAGCATTTTGAGTAATATTTGAAGAGGTGGCAAATCGAATTAGATTTACCTCAAATGCAGGACTTATATCAATTGTTGGTGGATTTGCCTCTCTTTCTGGACCTTTTTTTTTTAATAAAATATTCAAGAGTTTTTTGGCTTTTCCTCTTAATTTTAATATTATAAGAATTCAACACAATGTAACAAAACACAAGTATTAATTGTTATTAGCATAATTCATCTCACGAATGCGGCATCTAAATTTGAAAGTTTAACTGTGGGGAGGTAATAAATATGCTACTAGGTACCAACTAAAACGTAAAATTCAGATTACGTCAATTTCAGAAAATCTTGTATTAAATTTTTGAACTAATTTTAATAGCAGTAAATTTTGAGTAAATTTTTATTGCTAAATTCGAAATTTTACGTGGGCCGATCGGCCCCATCGCCTCCCTATGGATCCATTGTTGTTTTGCTACAAGTACAATTTGAAAAATGGACTAAAAGTTTAAAATCTCTTACAACAAAAGAAATACGAATTCTAAAAAAAATGAATTATTAAAAAATACGGTTTTTAAGTCTAACAAGGACAGTAAATATATTTACTATTTTATATATTTATTTACTAGTCTTTGGTTGTACTATCTCCATTTCCTTACCATGAGAAAAAAAATATAATTTTTGTAAATTAACTCTGTGCAACCTCTGAAAATGAATATTATTTTTTTTATATCCGTCTACATTTTCCAGCCGCCAAGAAAAATAAGTTATTTACCATTTATTCAAAAGTTTGATATTTTCAAATGATTTGGAAATATTTTTACCAAATATTAGATTTTGGAAGTAACTGCGGTTGTTAAATGACATCTTATGAAAGGTATTTTTGCAATATACGTCTCTTGATATACTGTGCCCCATCCCTATTCTATAGTTGTGAGTGGTAACAGTAACTCGAATACAACTAATTTACTATAGATTAAAACTTAAGATAAAAAAAAGCAATATATGACTTATATCTGATAACATGCATGTCTCTTATTTAATTAATCAATAACCAATATAAGACAACTATTTTTTTTTACCTTAATACTTTAGTTATAACGTGTTACTTTAATCAACATCAATAAATTATTTAAATGTCGTTAAAATTTTTCTCCCAGAATTTAAATTGCAAGTATAATAATTGTATGCACCACAAATTGTTGGTATTTACAAATCTGTCTATTTTAATAAAAATGTGTACATAATTTTAAATACTTTTTTAGTTGCCTAAGTAATTCCCAAAACTAAAATTCAGGAAACAAACTCCAGAAACAAATTTGAGAAATTATTATTGATATTCAGAAAATTGTAAGAAAAAAGATGATTCGATTTGTCTTAAAGACTTCGGTTTTTTGTTGTTACGCAAGAGGGTATTATAATCTTAACAAATTTTGCAAAATGCCTTATTGCTTAATTTTGGAAATTTAGCATTTCAGAAGGCTGGTAAATCATAAGCTAAAAACAAATTTTTCTTAAGTCTGAGTCGTTAACTTTTAATTTATTTAATAAAGCTGGTAACCGTAAACGGCAAGATTCGAAATCAAAAATAATAAAAAAAAAATATTGTAATTCAAACTATAAAATTTTACGAGGTTTTGGAAATTTTTTATCTTACATAAATATCTTATGCGAACATATTTATTTGTGCGGGATGGAAAAAGTTAACGTTAATGCATTATTGGACAGTAGATACAATATGCCGAAAACTGATCGAAGAACAATTAAAAAAAATCAATATTTTCTTTCATAGTCAAATCCTATGATGGTATTACCACATAGTATTAGTATTTGGTATTTGTATAATACATTTGGAAAAACCTTGCAGATTATAAAAGTAAATTCTATTAAAATAAAGAAATAAAATATTTGATTAATCTACGTCAAAAAAACTACTACAAACGAATTCCATAAAAAATATGGAAGTACCAAAAATTCTCAAATTAAATGCTTATAACGAAATGATAAAGTTGATGAGTTTACGAGTACATTATGTTATTAGCAATAGCAAAATGTAAGAACTACTTCAAATTTAGATTTTCAGAGCTGCTAGTCATATTAGAAAAAACATCGCCCGTAATTTAAATTGTCTTGATTCAGTTTTTAACTCAAGCTCTAATACAAAAGAAATACGTGTTCGAGCTATACACCCGACAAACAAAATGCAAACGGTCGTTAACATTTATTCCCTCTGTGTCCAAATGGTTAAGTGTGCCCGAAAAAATACTGCTCATTTTTATAAAAATATTTACAAAGTCCTGCGATTTGTTAACTTCGTAATTTTTTTTTAATTACTTCGTATTTTCTCGCTCGCACGAAGATCATATTGATCTTTATATTTAGTGCAGCTTCAAAGTTCATAGAGATAAGTTGTGAATAGTGTTTTTGAAAAATATAAAAAGTAAAAAAATGAAAGAGAAAAAAAAATTGTAATTATAATAAATAGTTTTAAGGCAATCTTTTTAAAAAGAAATTAATATTTTTACTCCACAAATATAATTTGTACAGTGGTCACAAATCGGACACAAATACTTGAAAGTTACCGAAAAAAAAATTAAAAATGATTTTCGTATTTCTCTAATTCTTAATTAATATTAGAACGTAGAAAATGTTTTTTCATCAATATCGAAATGTTAATTATTATTAAACTGTGATTTTTTCTTAAAGAAAATAATGTTTTTTTATCAAAAAATATGATTTGTACAGTGGTCGCAAATCGAACACAAATACTTGAAAGCTACCAAAACCTCTTACAAGTTTTTATATTGTTTTTTATCTTTCAGACATTAAGATTATATAAGTACAAAAGCACTTCACTAAATAAAACTATAAAAGAAATTTTTGAGCACTTATTTACCTATGAGATGATTAGGAAATATACATGAACAGGTCAATCTGGTATAAAAATGACAGACAAAGGTAATAAAAATCAAAGAGTAGTTTTTGTTTTATTTAAAATTATATTTTTCAACTTATTTAGCAATTTCGAAACGAGTTTTTTCTGAGAACAAAAATATTGTGCTATTAACAACAAATGATGTCAACTACATGAATAAAGACCAACCTACTACTGAGGAACACGTGAAGAAAGGAATTCAGGAGTTTCTCAAAAGGTCTTCAATTAGAGTAAATAGAATAAAAAAAAGGTTCAAAGTATGTGAAATATCATATCACCAAAATTAACAAGAATTATTTAAATTTCAGGACTAGTAATATAAATTTCGTACAATAAAGTTGAAAACTGTAAATTTTAAAAATTTAATTAAAATTAAATAAAACATTAAAATATATTAAATAAAAGTTTGTAATAATTGAATATTAATTAATAAATAAAAAACACTGGCTTTTTATATACTGACTATTATAGATTTGTCTTGATTAAGTTAAAAATTATTCCAATATTTCGGCCCGTTTTATGGCCATCACCAAGTATATTAATCTTTAAATAACTTGAAATAAACAGAACATTACATTACAACATATAAATTAAAGAAATTAAATTAAAAATCGTCATCGTCATAGGTATTTCTATTTTATTTTGTGAAGGGGTACTACTATATCTTGACCGATACAGCAGTTTTAGTCAGTATTAAAAGCCAGTGTTTTGTAATTATCTCACTAAAGCTTTAAAATTATAAAATTAATTAATTAACTATAAAAAAAAACTACTTACAAATTTGTAGTCTCTATACCTTATTTTTGATTTTTTTTTAAATGAAAAAAAAAGTTTAAAATTCATTTTTATATTATTATAAATAAAAAATAGATTAATAAAAAGATTTAAGTTAAATTTAAATATTCATGTTTCTTTTTTATTTTACTAAATTAAGAACAACATACAAAAAAATTAATTAATTTCAAATGAATTGTATCCAAACACAAACTGAATCAAATAATAGACTGGAAAATGGTACCGGTTAATAACAGAATTGGGCCCAATAATTAACTGGATAATAATACTAGATTGTTCCCAAATTGTGTCAAATAATAGACTGGAAAATAGTACCGGTTAATAACTGAATCGTGCTCACTAATAAACTGGATTCGAGTAGCAATATGTAACCGAAATATGCCTGAATAAAGTAAAGAAGGATAAACAGTCTTCGTTCATTAACATGTTACTGAAAAATAACCGAACAGTTTTCGTTCATTAACATGTTATAGAAAAGTTACCGAACAGTCTTCCTTTGTCAACATGTGACGAGGCGTTGTTTGACCGAAATGCGTAGTTTTTTCGGTTACGTGTTTACTTGTAGCCGATGCGGTCTCCGAACACAATCCAGTTTTTTTTTTTGTCTACAAAAGTGGAAATTGTTTGTCGGGACAATAACTTATTCTCGCTCATTACAATATGTCAAAAAACAATATTAATTAATTTAATTTAATCTTTATTAATTTCAAAATATAGTTTATACATATACATATATACTAACATTATCGCTTCATACTAGTAATTGAGAGCTTAGATTAAAATAGTCTTGTATTAACTACAATTACATTGCCTGCTTAATTATAAATTACAAAAAAAAATTTAATTTGAACAAAAGGAAAACTGGAGCTTTTCGAATATTTTTATTTTTATTTAGTTTAGGATCTGGAATAATTACGAGATATTTAATGCTGGAACTCCATGCGATAATGGTAGAATTTAGGTTAAGGTTTTTGCTTGGTAAGTTAGTAAGTTTTTCATTTTTCATTAAATGGTCTTGATTCAATTTTTAACTTAACTCCAGGCTGTACAATAATTTATTGTCGCCCTTGAAAGATCTGCCATAAACAAGAATATTAAAAAATATGTTTTTTTTTTTTTTTTTTTTATGATCTTGACAGTAACTTAGATAGAATTCGTGCTTAATTAAGTACGGTACTGCAATTTTACACTACAATATCTACAATAATTTGAGTATTTATTTTAACAAATTACTGGCTTATCTACTCATTAAATGTGGAAAACTACTACTATTGTCAGGAACTAAGCCTTCTTAAATAGAATAGTTTCATTTTATTTAATTTGTTACCAGATTAACTCTCAATTATTTTTTGTCATTTATTATATCCCAATGATAAAGGGTACTAGACGAGCTCGAAAAACCAATGAAGCATTTTGTTTTTTGCTTCATCGGGAATCGAACCCGGGACCTTTCGGTTGAAAGGCAGGCGCTCTACCTACTGCGCCACCCATCGTGTAAAACAACGTCAAAAAACAATACATTGATTCATAAGGTCCCATAAGGTTTGATTCGCGATGAAGGAAAAAAAAGGTGTTTTGATTTTTCGACCTGGTCCGGTACCCATTGTAATTGGGATAAAATAAATGATAAAAAATAGTTGAAAGTTTATATTGTGAAGGCTAAGCACTCTTAAGAACAAAAAATATAATTTTTCGCATTTAAATTAGTAGATTGTAGATATAACATAAAAGTTTTAATTGTAAATTTGAGAAATAAAGAATTTTAAAACTAAACAAAATTAAATTAAAGAAAAGCTGTTGTATATGTTATTGTGTATTCTAAATATCTGTGTAAAAGCAGTTAGGGTATAAGGTGTTCATTCGTTAGACTTGGAATTATAAAAGAAAAAAAAAATGATATTTGTAGAAAACAAATTACTATTAATATTTAAAGCTATCATCTTTCGTATCATCCTTTTATAAGGTTTTCCTACATGGAAGAGCGCTGCGAAAATAAACTTAAATCTGCCACAAACTAAACAAAATGCAATTCTAAAATTAATTTTGGTTAAACTCTTTTATTTTTTTACCAACGGATTGCATACGTCTAGGGGGCGCAGTAGGTAGAGCGCTTGCCTTTCAATCGAAAGGTACCAGGTTCGATTCCCGATGAAGTAAAAAAAAAAATGTTCTATGGGTTTTTCGACCTGGTCCAGTGCCCTTGTCATTGGGATGAAATAAATGAGAAAAAGTAATTGAGACCAAAATTTAGTAATAACTTAAATAGAATGGAACTATGCTATTTCAGAAGGCAAAGTTCCTGATAATGACAGTAGTTTTCCACGTTTAATGATTTATTGTATAATAAACTTGCAGTACCGTACTTAATTAAGCACGAAAAGTTGATTCTACCTAAGTTACTGTCAAGAACATAAAAAAAAAATAACATAGCAAATCTATAACTATAATTGAAAAGCATTTATGAACCTGCGCAGTAGACACATTTCCATTTTATTTCGATTCTCCAACTCCTTAATGAACTTCTGATATAATATATAAGATGTATATATAAAACAAAAATGCGCACACAGTTGAAAATTTTGTATTCATATGATTTTATTATTCAGCAAATACATTATGCATATGTGAGAACTTATGAAAATAATAAACAAAAGCAAACAAATCAGTTATTATAATTTACATTATATACTTGCAAATAAATCTATTCTATATACATATGCCAAAAAAAAAACAAAAATTCACAAAACAAAATTCATCTAAAATAAAAAAAACAAATTCATCTAAAATTATAATTGAAAAGCATTTATGAACCTGCGCAGTAGACACATTTCCATTTTATTTCGATTCTCCAACTCCTTAATGAACTTCTGATATAATATATAAGATGTATATATAAAACAAAAATGCGCACACAGTTGAAAATTTTGTATTCATATGATTTTATTATTCAGCAAATACATTATGCATATGTGAGAACTTATGAAAATAATAAACAAAAGCAAACAAATCAGTTATTATAATTTACATTATATACTTGCAAATAAATCTATTCTATATACATATGCCAAAAAAAAACAAAAATTCACAAAACAAAATTCATCTAAAATAAAAAAAACAAATTCATCTAAAATAAAAAATATAAAAACAACAAAAAAACAAATCACTTGAATTCTTCATTTTTATATTTTTGAGTAAATGTTTCTAAGTTGTGGTTATTTGTAGTAATAATATAGTTTTTATTAAAATTGTGTATTATGTAGGTATTATATATACCTATTATATATACGTACCTCTTCAATGACAAAATTTTTTATTTTTAGTAATTTTATCACTAAATGCCACTTACTATAGGGAATATATCGGAAATGAAACAGTATATGAGGGACGTGTATTTATGTGTCCTAAATAAAACTTACTAACCACAAAACTTTTTATTAAACACGAGGGTTTCTGCTATATTGTGCGAAGTCTATGTCAGTACGTAAATTACTGTTTTTTTAAAAACTTTAAATTTGACTTCAACTTGAAATATAATTACTCAACAGGGGCCCCTAGTATTAATATATTGTTTTCGAAAAAGTAGAAAATATATCATTTGCCTTTCTAGAGAAGATGTCTAAATTCAGAAAATCCGTGAATGGAGCGATTGTAGATTAAGTTTTTATACTAATAGGTTTAAGTTTTATTTACGTTTTAGAATAAAAATAAATTAGGATAAAAATAAATTAGGATAAAAAGGTTTTGATTGCCATTTTCTCTTTAAAAAAATATATATTTTTTTTTTTGTATATAATTCCAAGTCTATGACACCCTAACTGCTTTTACACAGAGATTTGGAATACACAATCACATACAATAGCTTTTCTATAGAATTTTTTTTTTTTATGGTTATATTAATTTAAATGTGGAATATCTATTGTAGAGCACTTCGCCTTCATAATAGCATAGTTCCATTTTATTTTTAGTGATAATCAAAACTCTCAATTATTTATCATTTATTTTATCCCAATGATAAAGGGGATGTGAATAGAATGATAATGAATAGAAAAAATCAAGTAAATTAGTATAAATAGTTGGTCTAAGTCAGTTCAAATACATTTTAATTCATAGGTGTCAATAAAATACATTAGTATAAGCTCTTAGTAATGTGAATGAGGAATTAGAAAAATTGTACAATGAAATTAAGACATATTAAAGAAATAATAATAATAATATGATAAAAATTTATATTTTGGTTGTTTTCGTTTATTCAATATCGTTTGTTTTCGAATATTCGGAATATTCAGAATATGTCAAAAATCGTTTTTTTATTCATTCGGAATATTCCAAATATTCTGTTCTGTATTTTTTTATTTATTCCGTATATTCCGAACGTATTCTTTTTGTTCCATCTCAGAGTTGGAATAAACAGAATAAAATTACGGAATGACAGTTCACTCTATCATTCTATACAGTAATAACAATTTGATTACCTATATTTTATATTAATTTAAAAAATGGAAAATATTGGTTAATTAAAAAAATGTTTTTGAAAACAAATATAATATTATGAATAGTTGTATAAATATTAATGTTTATATAAAATTAGTAGTTGTATTTATTATTCAGAAAATAAAATTTTTTAAAAGTTTTTATTGTTCTTTTTTTCAAGGAATGAGTATATAATAATTATAATAACTATTATAACTTATATTAACTAATTTACACAAATTAAAAAATAGTAAAAACTTTTGTTCACAAAAATTAATAAATAAATAAAAAAATAAACAATGACCATTTCTGATGTTTATTCTTTTTATTCTATTCTGTTCGTTTATTCTATTTGTTCGGAATATTCTATCGAAACGTCATCAAGTATTCTATTCTTTCCATTCCTTCTTTAGAATGAATAAACGAAAACACCCTTTATTTTATTTAAAAAAAAAAATTTATATTGAGATTTTATTTATATTAAAAATAATATGTTTGGTTTTGGAATTGTTGAATTGCTTTAGTTTAAACTTTTAAATTATCGCTATTTTTTTATATAATATTTCTGTTTAGAAATTATAATTATGATATCGTATAATGATGATAGGAATTTTTATATAATTCAATTAAATTAATAATGAATTTATATACATATATACTTTGTATGAGCTAGAAAAGCTCTTTTTGAGAAATTGCATTCAATAAATAAAAAAAATATTTGTCTTTATTAGATATTAGAATTCACAGGCAGCGGTGGCTCAAAAATATTTTTTTTTTCTCGCGCCCTAGGCAATTTTTTTTGTGGCACACCCTCTCTACTAATGAAACTAGATACGTAAAGAACATAATTTCGCTCCATGAAATTGTTCTTAGTGAATTTAGGGTAAAAAAAATTAGAGTTTAAAAATAATATTAATACATATAATTATTTATTATTAAAAAAGTAAAATGGTATAATATTTAAAATGATATATATATATATTTTTCAATTTTTTTTTTCTTATTTGATTGTCCAACTCGTTTACCTGATTAGATTGTTAATTTTGTTATTTTTATCTATTTAAATAATAACAATAATTAGAATTCATTGGTAAATAATATATAATGTATTAGAATACTTAACATACTGTAACTTAAATTTTTACATAACTTAAAACAGTTTAACTTTTCGCGCCTTATATTTTGCGAAATCAGCCATCACTTAATGCAGACTCAAGCTTACCACATGATGCATATATAGGTGTTGTATTTTTACGGTTTTTAGGCTATAAATGTCAAAAATTAATTCAAAAACTGACTCAAGATTTTGCATTTGCTCAAATCTATCACTGATGGAGTGACGGAGCAGTATCAAGGACTGCAAAGTAAATATTAACTTTTAGAAGTTGCTGAGGGTCCTGGATGAAAGAATCTTGCCTTTCATATGAAAATTATTTCTTTTTTAATCGAATACGAACTGGTTCTGATTCAAAATCTGTTGGAAAGTCAATTTCTTTCGCAAGTTCAGAAGCATCTACTAACATATTGTTACAAATCCGATATCACTCCTTAAATTCTCTAAAAACAATTTCATATTCTGTAATTGTTGGATATATCAGAATTAATATTTAAATTTTTTTCTTGTAGCATTTTGCTAGTAATATTAATTTCAAATAATATCTTATGTCGTATTTATAAGTTGAACAATAAATTTAAATTTCGAAATTCTAATGGATAATGCTTGTGCTTCTGGACGTGCTGCTATCCCAGCAGTACCAATAAAACTTTTGTCAACAGAAATATCTATAAAGACATCATATATGTGTCCTAGTTCGTAACGAAGAAGCGTCAAAGCATCAATTCGGCTTTCCCATCTTGTGTTACTTAATGGTTTTAAAGTCAGCGATTTTACATAACGCACCAACACATCCCATCTGCGTGATGAGCCTAACAAAAACGATTATATACATTTTACGACATCAAAAAAATTTACTACTTCAATGCAACACTTAGCAGCATCATTAACTACCAAATTTAATGAATGCGCATTGCAAGGCACAAAAAAAGCTCTAGAATTGATGTTCAATATTATTTTCTCAACCTTTCAATATTTTTTTTTTGTAATGTTTTGTCAATATTTCTACTCTTCCCAAAAACATAAAAATAATAAATAGAAATATTAAATTCATTTGTTCCGTTTGTATTAGAAAATAATGTGTATACAATACAAATACATGTTGCGAAAAAAGAATTGCGTATGCATTCCAAAATATTAACAAGCGTTAAAATTTATTCAAATAATTGTACCCGTGTGTAAGCATGGACCGTTCCTACTAGTAAGAAAATAGTTTTATTTTTCTCTCGAAGTTTTTTGGCGTCCTCAACAGTTTAGCACCCTAGGCGACCGCCTATGCTGCCCATACGTGGTAGAGCCACCCCTGTTCACAGGCTCTTATAAAAGTTTGTTTAGAATTTCATTTTATATTTTCACATTTTTTCATATTCGAATTCTAAGATTGGGAAATCTAAAATCGACATTTCTTCGCAATGAAATTATATTTTCTTTTAGTTTTTATATTAAAAACATCCATGGAAATCATCGTGCTGGTTTTTTTTTATAGCATTCTGTTTTGTTTCTCTCTTGTTTTCTGTTGGATTCTGTGTCGAGTTAAACGATTTTGCACGCTCTGTTCTGAAATTCAATATCGAAAAACTTTATTTAATTTGTACTCTATGATTATAATTATAATGATGTGCTATTGTATCTTAGGTTGCACTTAATACTGAAACACAAGTGTTACATGCTATACAGTGATTTAGAAAATAAAAACAAAAATAATAAAAAATACCATAAAGGTATATTCATTAAATATCCAGCACAGCATCAATATGAATTAAAAAAATGCTTAATTTTTATACCATAATATAATACCATTATTGTAGTTGATACTCAGTCATACCATACATATATCTGAACAGCATCGTGTACATTTTAATAGAAGCTCTTGAAAATGTATCTTGGTAATTTTATATAAAGAAACTTTGTGTGAGATATGTAATGTAGTAAGTAAAAAAAAAAAAACTGTTATACACATGCATAATAATATGTATGTTAAATCAAATTACAAGTTGAAGAAAATTAAGAAGATGGTTCAATTGCCTCCACTGGAGATTTTTAATACAAACTTACTTACAAAACAAAAGAAGTACACAACTATACTGATATATATATATATATATAAGTACTTGAATATTCTTTTTTGTATTAAAGGATCATATTTGAAAATGAAGACAAGTATATACTTACATACTTTGAAGATTTGAGCTTATCAAGATTTCTTCTTTAGAATGTTTGTTTTTTTTTTCTTATTATTTTTTATGTTAAGACTAAATGTCATTAAATTGGAAATAATTTTGATGAAGTTTCAATTTTCAATTAAATTTCATTAGTAAAAATTTTTATTTTTCAAATAATTTTGTAATCAAGCAAATAATAAGGAAATGTGTTGAATATTTCAAAAAGTCATCACATTTAATTCACAAAATTAATTATTAGTTTTTTTAAACTTAAATTGAACGAAATATTTAAAATTTTTGACTAATTACTCAGGTTAATTCTGGTACTATGGTTAGAAAAAATTTACTACTTCGTTAATTTTTCTTGTATAAGTCTATTTTCGATATCTTATTAAAATTGAGAATTTACTATTGTTGATATAATAATTAAACTAATTTAGATTTCATTGGAATGTAATTTTTAAAGCTAAATATTTAAAAACGATATAATATAGAGTTGTGATCCGGTCGTGCGCTATATGGTTCTAAATCGTAGACATTCAACAAAAGCAAGCGAGCATTGTATTTGGTATCTTTGAGAGAAAAATTTTTCGTCACATTTATGGTCCTGTGTCTGACGAAGGGGTTTGGACGAGATGAAGATACAATGCCGAACTATACCAGTTGGTCAATGACATGGACCTAGCCAAAAAAGTCAGAAACGTCTTCATTGGCTAGGCCATGTAGAAGGTATGGATGAAAATGCTTCAGCTAGGAAACTCTTCGAACCCAAGACCTAAGGAACGCATCGCGAGGTAGGTCATACCTTCGTTGGAGAGATGAAGTATTAGCAGATATAAAAAAAACTTCAAATCACCAACTGGAGAGATTCCACTAGTGACCAGTGTCACTGGAAAACAATTTTGCGTCAGGGCCAGGGGTCTTCAAGGTCTGTAGCGCCCAACAAGTAAGTAAGTAAGTGTGACCTAGCCCATTTATCTTCTTCGTTAAGTTGAACATTTTCTAAAATGAGGTTTCGATTTGTTCAATACATAATTTTTTTTTTCCCCAGACAGCTATGAGCGGTACTAGGTTTTCACAAAAGCGTGCTAAGTTTTTGGCAGCTACTTCTATCTACCTAACTAACTACTAATTTATTTTTAGTAGTTTTTTATTTGAATGCGAAGGGCTTACTCAGAACAGTGTTCCCTGAACAATATGAACTACCCATCAGCATACCATTGAAGAATATCCTGAGTGTTATCACAAAGTCAGGTATTCTTAGTGACTCAGACACTGGTTATCATAGTAACTAATAAACACGAGTTAGCACAATAAGCCCATTTGCGGTTGCGGTGTAATAGGGGACAAAATTCCCCTGAAATTTTAAATCTAATCTAATCTAAAATAAGGTTTTTTGTTAGGTTACAAATTAATATTCTTTCTTTAACGACTTCGCTGTTTTACTAATCGATTCTGAATGAATATAATATATTGCTATCGTTTATTTGCAGACGTCTGATGAGCTTTCCCTAAACATATAAATCTAACAGTTATAAAATTCAACTCCAGGCTTTGCTATACTTATTAAACTAATTAATTTTAATATATTCCATATTCTGTCAAAGTTTTCCGTTTTATCTGTAATTGTAATGGCATGTATGTGTAAATGAGGTGTAGCTGATTTTCGAAATTTTACGATATGTATATTTGTGTAATTTCTCATGGTTTTTCATAGCTAACACATACCTATGTATAAAAACAATTTTTTTATGATATTAAATTCTTCGAAAATTTTTATTAATTTTTATTGATATTAAATTCTTCCAAAATTTATTAAAAATAATATTAAAAATATTTTCATCTTCAAATTTACTCATTCTATGCTTGCATTATTATAATGACTTACACAACAATCAATTCAAACCCCCTATTACAATATTTAATATACCTTTACATCAAACTAAAGTACACCTGCCAAGCGTACATCATGTTCACAACAGTCAACCTACGATACAAATAAAAAAAAAGTTTCCGCTCTAAAATTAAGGAATAAAAACTATTTGTGAATGTATGTAATAATATGTATGCATGTACAAGAGTTCGAAAGAAAGAAAAATCAAAATATAGGGATAAAAAGAAAAAGAGAGTACGTAAAAGAGAAGGAACTTCAAAGATCAAGAAGGTTCAATGCACTCTTCTGTTAGAGAATATTTTTTATTATAATCTTATTACTTTTATATTCCACCTAAACTTAAAATGTTTTATACCTTTTTCATAAAACATTAAAGATCATAATGCATATGCAATGCAATACATGATGATGACTAATAAAAAAGAAAAAACAAAATTAAGTTACATATTTTTTTTTCTATTATAATTGCGCTTAAAACTCATACACTACATTTGTAAACATTACACATAGTGTTTTTAGATAAATTATTGTTTTTTTTTTTTCATTTTGTTCTTTGAATAATTTTGAATACCTTTGTCTTTTCTGTCAAATAGATACTTGTGTAACTGTAAATATAAATTTTAACTTTTATTTACCTGTTATAGAAAATTGATAACAAAACATAAAGGTAAACTAAATATCTAATCATGCTTTATTTTTATTTGATATTTTTTTGTTCTTGTGAATTCAAAAATTATGAATAAAGTCCATATTGTTAATCGCTTACTATGAATCCGGCAATGAATCATAAAAGATAGGGGGATTCATGTAATTTTTCAGTTGTTTGTAGTATCGGTGTTGTTCATTTTCTTCAAATAAACGGTATAATATTTTCATTATTTTTCTTTTCCTCTTTCAAGACTGAAATAAAAATCGTGAGGGAGGAATTTTAAGAGGGAAGAGAAGATAATGTTATGAAACGAGCGGGAAAAGAATTATTGAACCAATTAATAATATAAATGTCTAATTTTGATTTTTTTCGGAATTAATTTAAAAGAAAAATTGTCATAGAAAAAAATGCGGCAATGAGCCTATTTAATAATGGAATATATTTTAAATTAAATTAAAAGGAAATCTATATGTATGTAATGTACATATCTGCAAAAAAATATTTTTATTTTAATTTTTATTGTTTTTAGTTCGGAATGAAACTTTGCTCCTATATATGTATGCAATCTAAGAATGGTTAGCGGATAAGAAAACTCAATCGGTAGGAATCCATGATGATCTAATTATACTCACTGTATTGTTGATCCTTTATCAATTTTTTGGTAATATGCAGTTATCTGTTTGGTATATATAGGTACTGAATGTTGTAACATTTCAAACGACTAACATCATTTGAAGCTTGTTTGATTTTTTGCTTCTTATACTTCTAATCTCCTCCTTAATATGATATTTTGCTTATAAGTTTTATTATAAAATATCGTTATTCACGAACCATGCTGCAATTGCAATTTCTTATCTAAATTTTTTAACTGAAATCGCTGTAATATTTCAACATTGAAATTGCTAGCCACTCTCCTAGATTTCCGTATTTTATATCTAGATTTCCGTATTTTCATACGTCTATATCGGTTTTAGAATAACTTTATATAAATTAGATTTCCGTATTTTCGTACGTCTATATCGGTTTTAGAATAACTTTATATAAATTAATAAGTTCTGGTAAATATATAGTGTCATCCGAAAATATTTGTAAAAATAATTTCGAAAATTTAAAATAGATTCTGATGGCTAAATATAAACTTGAACTTAATTGAATTCGTTTTAGGCACCATAATTTAGTATTTGAAAGCTATACTTTATTCAGTAAGAGGTTTGCAAATATAATTGCTATGTGATAATGTTATGCAAATTACATTTAATTTCCTTTATGTTGCGTTATTAAAAGTAAACCATAAATATTATTCGAAATTGAGAAATTTTCGAACTTTGTAGTTAAATAATAATTATTTAATACTAGAAGTTCGGCAATATTTTCTCAAACGAACTACTCGAATAACTACATACATATAGATTATAAATAAGACCTACAAATAAATTGAAAAGTAACATGAATCACCCTCTTATATTTAATATAAAAAAATACATAAATATAACAAAGTTCTTGTCTATTGTAAGATATAAGAAAATGTAAAAAAAGTGTAAAATTAGTGCATTTTAGAATAATAAAGAAAGAAATTATTCTTATGATTATATTTATATATATAAATTTCAATATATGTATACAGTACATATGCTTTAAGTTTAAAAATATAACACTGAATATTTATGTTTTTTAAACAGAAACAAGTACTACAAGGAAAAACTTAAAATAGTTGAAAACTCTCATCAATTAAGAAAACTGTTATATGACAATAAATCGTCGGCTGAATGCTCTTTTACTCCATACGTTATTTTTGGTTCTTTCGAATGGTGTATTCAAAATGTTTCTATCCATTGTAGTTTAAAAGATACAAATTTGTCATTTTACTCCATAAACAAAATTTTTGTGTATATATGTAATATTATTGTGATATTTTGATCAAAACACAAATTTTTTCTCAATGTAGAAACTTTTACCTATATAAAAAATCAGTTGCTAATTTCTTATTTGCTCTATGTGCATAGGCCTGGGTTTTTGCTTGGCTATACTTATTTTTTATACGTGCTTGAAAAATATATACAATAATTAAGTTGATTTTACGAGTATGTATAACTATAAATATTTATTAGCTTAAACACTTGAAAAAAAAAATCGCATTAGTAAAATGATAAAATAGCGTTTACATTATATTTTTAACTTGAAATGTTAAAATTTTGAATATAGTTTAGTTTTTATAAAAACTTGTTTTCTAGCGTTAGAATAAAATTTTTGTATAATAGTGGAAATAGTCGAATATTTTCCTTTTAATTTTACTGATATATGCTTATCATACAGATACTCGTATTTCGTCTACTACTTGCAGACTTTTTCATTTTTTTGTACTCGACTAAGCAAATAAATCTAAAATCGCCTTATTTATTCTATTTGCACAGGTAACAATTTGATGTTTTTCGCAGGTGGATGGTTGTTTATTATCCAATGAAATAGCACAGGTAGAGGGTTGAATAATAATATAATTATTTATTTCATTGTTGGTATGTGAAATAATATTTTCGACGTTAGAGTGATGACAGGTAGGAGTGGTGTTATTCGTTCTATTATATTTAACTAAAAATTTAAATACGAAATACGCGTATAAGCATATCAGTAAAATTAAAAGGAAAATATTCGACTATTTCCACTATTGAACATAATTTGTTTGTTAAAACTTTCTTTAACATTACTATAAATTTTTACTAAAATTTTGTGTTTACAGACGGTTGTAAAATCGAAAACAAAAATTTTACGCATTCAATTCAGTAGTCGCTATAACCGCCGCCTAACTACAATAATTAAAAAATATTCCGAGCACATTCAATAATCCAAGAAGTTGACTCTGTATATTCTGTAATATATATAGATTTTGAACAAATTTAAATTCGCACTAAAGTCAGTCCTCTTCATTTAATAAAATTGTTAAAAAATTTAAATACTAGAAAAACTAAAATATTTTAAATTCAAATGATGCAACACGACTTTCTTCAATAAAAATAAATTTTAGTTCTGTTCGTTTTTAAAAAATTACAATAATTCATTATAAAAAAGTAGAACCATTTATGTTACTTTATAAAACCTCAACAAATTGAATTTAAAAAGGTTGGTTGGATGGCACTCCCTTTAATTTGTTTGATAATAAGCCATCAATTTTAGCTGACAAATCTGTTTTCAAAAGAAAAAACACAAGATCTAGGAATTTTTTGCTAAATATTGAGCAGCATTACTTTAACGCATTCCTATCGTAATTATAAATTTTTCAGTATTTAAATGTAACTTGATACGTGTGACAATTTTTGCAGTATTTTAAATAATCAGAACCTAAATTTTAATTAATAGTTCAATACAAAATTTAATTTTAAGTAAATTACTGGAAAAAAAAAATGAATTTAAACATTGGATATTAATTTTTTTAATTGAGCTGTGAAAAATAGCTATTTATTTTTTTTGTTTATGACTTTAGCAACTAGATTTGAATTTGAAAATAAAAGGATTTACAATGTTAAAATTAAATAATAATATTATTGGCAAAAATATTTATAAATTAAGAATTTTCTAAGAAATTCACATTACACAGTTTACTTCTTATCATATACAAAATGCATTAACTATGTTTATTCTTATTTGAGCCACCAAAACTGTTTTTGCTCTACGCGGAAGATAGTTACTATAGTTGGTAAATACGTTATGTGAAATGGAGTAAACTGCACTATAAAAAATGTTGTTGAATTTTACTACAATTAATGTAGGCAACCTAATCACCTACATTAGTTGTAGTGAAATTCAACAGACCATAATTTTGTTAACTTTCACACTTAAAAATTTTACTATCTTAAACGTGTAAATTTCCCTACAAAAAAGTTTAATTTACTATCACATTTTGAGTGATTTTCAACAAAAATGTGTGATTTTCAACAAAAAAAGTGTGACTTCTCTACAAAAGAAGTATGATTTACAATCCCATTTTCAACTATTTCAACGATGCTGTATTTCCCTGCAAAAAAATGTAATTCGAAAACAAACTAATTTTTAATTATAATATATATTTTTCAGCTTAACAATAATAATTTACACAATTACTTAAAACTAATTCACAAATATTACATTTATACATAATTTGTTTTATAATTTATATATTAAATAATAAATTTTTTATAAATGAACACTAATTAATTACTTAATTCAATATAATTTCAAAAATGATTTCAATTAACTATTTCAGAAACTTTGTTGAATTGTTGGTTATTTCAATTACATATTTCTTAAACTTAGTATCTTATTTAATAATAATTATAATAATAATTACATACAACCTCAGTTAAGCTTTTTATTATATTTAGATATTACTAATTTTATTAAATTCTAAATTATAAAGAATGATTTTAAATTTAATATTTTATAGAAAAATTATAGTTTATTAAATATAATTATATTTTTTTGTATCACACAAACAATTATATTACATATAAATAACACCACGTTTGAAATTTCACTGACTTATGAAATATGAATGCTGACGGTTATTCAACGTAAAATATCAAGTATGGTATAGTGGACAACTTTGCCATATTTTCAGATTTATTTGATTACCTATTTTTGGACAATAATCAAAATTTAAGTTTTCTTCTCAAAAATGCCATGTCCTTTAATATTTTACAGATTTTTCAAACTTTTCTGAATTTATTAAAAAAAATATATTATAATATATTTGAATCATATCCATTTATATATTTTTAAATATCTAATAAATTATAAACTACATTACTTTTGTATATTGACGTAATTCCAGCAAACAAAACGAAACGTGTATATTTCCAATAGATGGCGTGGAATACAACATTAAATGCGTAAATATCAACAGTAAAATGTGGTATATTTCAATCATGTAGTGCTAATACATAAAATGTGTGATCAAAAGAATAATGTGAAATTACACATTTTTGTAGTGAAATAATACATTTTATGTTGAAAATTAAACATTAACGTCTAAATTAACTATAGTAAACTGATTTCATGCGTTTTTTTGAGTTATTTTAAAAAATACACTTCGAAAGCGTGTTTTCACTCGCTTGATCGGAATTCTCTACAAAAAAGCGTTATAAAAAACTACATTGATTGTAGTTAAATCCACACCACTTTTTATAGTGTGCAATTGTGACTATTGTGACAAAATCTACTATATTTCACAATTTTTATATGTGGTAATGTCTACTAAACAATGTAATAAATTTTTATACAACGTATAAAAATTACTATCGAGTTCCTTTTTTTTTGTTTGCACTTAAACGTTTTTTGACAACTTTTGGAGCAAAAGAGCATTCAACCGACGACGAAATAATATTTAGACATTAAAATTGCTATCGAAATTCAAAACAGATTTTGTGTTATATAGAGTATTGGTAAAGGAGTTGAAAAAAGTTTGTGAATAGCCGTTATTCCATTTCAAATCCAAAAACGGTTGTAATCAAAAAATATATGTTGGGACAGGAATAGGACAGAATATAAAACATATTTGACAAGTAGTGCAATGGGGCCTTTTAAAGTAAATATTTCAGTTATTTTTTGTTTTTTGATTTTTACAACAACAATATTTCAAACATGATAAATACAATATTTGCTTGGAAAGAGTTTTGACATAATAACATTAATAAATGACAAGAAAGAGGAGAATTCTGAAGGATTAATACTTAGGAATCTTCTTAGGAGTAAAAAGAATTATTTAGCTGGGTCATATAGTATGGTTAGTAGTAGAAGCGAGAACACCGAGAGCAGATACAATGGAATATTGTAAGTTAGTAGTAAAATCAAATTAAAATAGGTCTACTCATATTAAACCACTTATAAAATCAAGCACTAACCAAGAAATTTAACTTTCGTAAATATCAGCTCTTATAAACTTAACGTGAACAATTATATACCTATATACAAATATTTTAATATTATTATGAAAATTTTAAAATAAAATGAACAAATAAAGCACGTTTTTGTGTTATATTTCTTTTTTTTTCTACTACTGACTACACCACTATAAAGCGTTGATCTTAATTATCTATTATTAATAATAAAAATTATCATATATAGCTGAACATTAATTAAAAGTACAAAAACCATGCAATAACAAAAATGAACAAACTGATGCATTAAATCAAGTATACATAATGTATGTAATGTAAATGTATGTGTACAAAATATGTACATGTAAGATATTCCTCATTTATTTGCACTTTAGCACCAAAATAAAGAAAAAAAATTATTTTAAATTCATATAAATTTATATAGTTATAGGATGTATACATATATCAATACCAAAACCTGTTAAAAAAATAACAAAGTAATATAAAACTAAAATATCGTAACAAAAACCAAAAATAAAAAATTTAAAAAACAAATATTAAAGAGTGTCTCTTTTTTAAGATAAAATTCACCGATATGAGAATAAAAGTGAATTGAGCAGACAACAGAGAAGTAAGTAAATAAAAAAAAATAATATAAAACAAACTTTAAAAGACAGAAAATAGATATCGTTATATTCTCTTGTAAAATATTGAATCAAATCAACTGTGAGTCCACCAAAATTCTGTTGACTGACTGAACAGTGAACACCTGAACTGAAATGAAAAGCACATGGTAATGCTGTTATATTCTTTCTTTGTTCTTTTGTCTATTTTTAAATTTTATATTATATACTTTACTTACCACCATACCAAATAAACTACATTCTTACAATATTCTTTTACATTCAACAATATTTAACAGTAGCTCATGTTAACTGTAAAATTATAAAATGTCAATGTAGTTGTAAATTTTCCGTTAATATATGTATGTATGAATGTAAGCTTAATATGTTGTTCAATTTCCTCTATGTATTGACAATTTCTGCAAAACGCTTGCGCTTTTTAAAAATTCTAATGAAAAGCACGTTGTGTTTACGTTTTCAGATTGGTTGTTTTGTTATTTTTTTTTTGTTTGTTTTTGTTTTCTAATGAATGTGCAAATTAATGAATGAATATTATTTTACAGTCATCTTAAATTTTAGTAGAGATGTAAAAAAATAATTAATGTTTTAAGTTAACCGGTTAGAATTATTATCATTACATTTTTAAAGTTTAAATTTGAATCGCATTCACGAAAGCTGCGATTAAATATCACATTGGAATATTTGAACATTTGTTTTGGGGTATTTTCCTGAATAACATGAGGTTAGAAAATTTACTTCTAAAATGTAGAGTATCAGAGAACTATATGCACTATATGTTTAGCTGAATCCTAATTTCTCGACTATTAAAATATTAAAAGGAGACTAAAAAGAGTTAAATATTTTGAGAGCTTTTTTTGTATTAAATAAATCACAGAAGACGGCATCATTGGTAGACATCTTAGCCAAAACCAAAAGTAAGCATAAAAATGATTGTTCATCAATCTATAAACTGATTACAAGTTTAACTGTGTTGTTAGAAGGTTTAAACCATCTTAAGAACAACTGAAATACGATTAGCTATTGGTTAATTGGGCAGACATCTATACGTTTTCAACGTATAATTCAATCAAATTTCAAAGTCGGCCTGGGCATACTCTATTCAAATATGGAGTTGTGCTAAACAATTTCATATTCAAACTACCCAAGCGTTTCAAAACAAAGTTTTGCGAAACATTGTCAATGCTCTCTGGTATGTTCGCAATGCTGGTATATTCATAGAGATCTCAAGATTCCTATCATAAAAGACTAAATATAAAAACTAGCAGTACACAGTAAAAGTTGTCTTTCTCAACTTGTCAATATACTGAAGTTTTACTCTTAGCTGACAGTTGAAACTTTGTTAGAAGATTTAAACGGACGAAACCGTTCGAACCGAATCAATAATATAATATAATAGAAATGAATCAATAATTCGTAATAGAATTTTGTTTGATTAAAGATATCTGAGGTAATAGAGCCAAAATTATATTAATGGTTAGTCTCCCACGTAACAATTTTATTGCTATAAGACTCTTGTGCAGTCTTATAACACTATTATAAACACTAGCAGTATTAGTATTAATTTGATTGCTCCGCATTTTTTGCGAAACGTTATAGATATGTTATGGCACTAAAATAGATTTCCATATGTTATGGCACTAAAAAAGATATGCATATATTATGATACTAAAATTTTTTTTAACCATATTTGTAGAAAATAATGGTCGTCGCAAAATATTTATTCAAAAGTTAACAGTAAGTGTATTAGTAACATTATAGGAATACAGTAAAATAACTACTGCTATTCTAGCAATTCTATTCTTATAACAACACTACAACTCTTGCTATAGGATTACGCACTTTTAGACTTATAACAACATTGCTGTAACAACTCCCGAATTCGCTATAAGAACATTCTTATAACAAGATCAATCACATTATTCTCATAAAAGCATCATTATAACACCTTTAGTGCTTATCTAGAGTCACATAGAAGTGTTATAGCTCTAGTTTTTATATTACAATAAAATGTTACGTGGGCTATAAGACTAGTTTTAATTTTCATAAAAGGATAGGAGTTTTTAGTCCGTTGAAGTCAACACAGTCCTTCATTTCGTTCTCTGCCGGAAAATAGAACGATAAATGAAAGTTCTTTTGATGACTTTCTTCTATCTGAAAAAAAACAAGATATCTTATACATCGATTATATATTTAGTATATATGAATATGTTTAGAATTACAAGGAATGTAGTTTGATTTATCTTTCGAATAACTTGTAGTTAGAGTCATATAAAACACAAGGATGAGAAATAAAAACAATATGAAATAAATTAAAATAAGTACTTTATAATGACTTTGAAAGGTGTATTTTACTACGATAAAGTGTTAGAGTATAATAAATAAAAGATATACCTATTTATGTGACGTTTGTAATTTTGATGATCATACTTGAAAGTATTTTTCCATAGAAGAAGGCTCATGCAATTTATTATTTGTGATAAGCTTTTCAGTAATACATTGTCAATTAGGTGTCAATATTATTGACGAATATCTATCCCAAAATTATATTTTTGCTCATTTCATAAAATTCTCTGAATCATAATAGTAATAGCAAGTAATACATAATTGAACCGATGTAAAATTTATTAGTAATGACAACGACAAGTAATGAGAATAACTTATGAATCAGTAAATTTCCATTATTGTGACATTATTTGAATTTGGTATGATTTGATTTTGAATTTCTAAATAGTCATTATTGATTTTAAGCAATTTTTTTGTAATAGCGCTAACATAATATTAAATAAACAATATTAATAAGTTAGTAGTGTACAGGTTAAATAAATATACATAATTGTTGAAACAATATATTTATGTGGAACTTTAAATTTGCATTACAATAATTATTGTTGAAATGAAGTTTTGTCTTTTTAAAATAATTATTGAATTATATATATATATGTACATCCACAAATTTTTAAATTATTTCTTGGAAGATTAAATTTTGGATTATCCAAAAATGTTAAATTTGCATATTTTTTGAGATCATTTGCTGTTACGTGTATATTTATTTTCTATTTAAAATCACGTCATCGACATTTATTCTGGGAATTGATTTTTAAAAAATAAATTATTTTTGAAATTTATTTAATTACAAGTTAAATTAGCATCATTTACATTGGAGTCTAAGTATTAATCTAATACAAAAATTATATTCTAATGTCATTCAATTACTCTTTAAATAAATAGCAACAGGACTTAAATTTTTATATACAAGTGTCTCAAAATCATATGTAGAAAAAAAGCATAGAAATGTGGTCCGTCACAAAATAAGAGACAATTCAAGTCAAAATGGATTGGGCATACACTCATTCAAGCTATATAGACTGTTGTTATTGAATACAAGGGATTTTTATATTGAATTTTTAATTTGAACAAAGAATGGAAGATCTTATTGAACAGTAATTTAACGTCACCGTTTGTAAGAGTGTTTTTTCTTTATATTATAAAGTTTTAAGTCCCCACACTATATCTAAGCATTCAGAATTTTATAATTCAGAGCGAATATAATTGAATTTTATTGATGATATTATTGATTTGAGTAAGAGAGTCAGGAAAAACAAAAAGCTGATCTAAACAAGAATTGGAAAGTATAAAGATAAATTAGCTTGAAATTAAATAGAATATAGCCAATGTATAAAACATTTCAGATTTTACTGAATTCATTTATCATGTTTTCATTGTTTATGATCCGTTGTAATACATCAGTTGTATAAAATCTTTAATAGTTTCCTACGGGGTAGTAAGAGTTAAGTATAAAAAGGGCAAGAGTGAGGCGGATCGATAATGTTAAAATTTCAATATCCAGAAGCTAGGTGAAACTGAAGAACTGATGTATTTAAAATTAAATTATCGGGATCACGCTCAAGAATTGGACTCATTTAGAAATCAATGGTATTCGAATCAAATTAATGAGCTTAAAGAAAGTGGAAAATTAAATAACATATTTTTTATTATTCAGTAAGTACCCATGTTAAATTCAAATTCTGATCCTAAATTTAAATTTTGCATTTTGTTTTTACATTAATTTTATAATTAAATTAATTTTATGTAATATTATGAGTCTTGAGTGAAAATATGTGTACGAGAATTAATGAAAATAACTATTAATATTTATAGAATGTAAGAAAGACTAAAATAATAAAATAATTTATTTTTATTGGATTTTTTGCAATATAATTTTGTAGTAACTTAAGTAAAACTACGCTATTTAAGAAGGCTTTGTTCCGGATAATAGTTATATAGTGTTCGACATTTAATTAGTTGATATAGGTACCTTCCAGGAAAATGTTACACGTTCCACCTTATGTATAGTAAAATTTTTATTTTCCCGATTACGCTTAAAAATGGGTACCGATGTAGTAGAAGTTGACCTTTTTTTTTATTTCTTCTAATGTTAAATCACTAAATTAAATTCAATTCAATTTGTATTTCAAACTATAATATTCAATTTATAAATTTCATTAGTCTGTCATTTAAATTTTCTTAAAAATTGTTTTTGTTTGCTGCAACATTTTAAAACAGAATGAAATGTATCTAAACATTATTTTTATATAACAAAAAGAAAAATTAAATTCATGCAACATTTATAATATGTAAACAAAAAAATGATGCGGTTCGCTTATAAAATGTATTTTTTATTATTTTTTTTTTTTTTAAATGGATGTATATTTAATAATGTTATTATTTCTTTTTAATAAAAATTTACTCATACCGTTACAATTATCAACATTTTTGTTTCGTTTGTATTGTAAACATATTTTGCTTTTCAATGCAAAATATAAATTTAATGTAATTCTATAAAAGATACTATAGCTATATAATATTGTTGTAAATTGTAGGAATAGTTCCCGGTATAGATGGTATCATTTTTATAATAATAATATCTATGGATATATTTATGTGCATAAATTATTTAATGTTAATTCAAATTTATATATTCATAACATGTTTTTATGTTATGTTATGTTATGAAATATATTATTATTTAACATTTTAGTATATGTTACATTAATATAATATTATGTGTATATTTTATATTTTTGTTTATTTTTGTATCTACAGATTTTTATTTTTATATATTATAATAGTATGTACATATTTATGTAGGTACCTTACCTATATATAGAATGAATATATTCAATTGGATTTTCTGCTAAAATGTATCTGCTTTGGTTTTTTGATTGTACAATTTATTGTATGTGTGTTGATTGGGCTGTTGTTTTAATAGCTAAGCGCCTAGCTCTATCACATAAATACGAAAATGCTGTTTAAATATAATGTAAATATAAAAAATAAAAATATCTTAAAGTTTAGTTGTTGAACGGCGGTTATCATAGGTGGAGTGTTATTTACCTGTATCGGATTAAGTTATTTTTATTCTTATAAAAAATAATAATAATAAGAATTTATAAGAATTTGTTTTTGTTGGTTTTCGGTTTTTTGTTTTCCTTTTTCAAAAAAAATTATTTTTAAATTCTTTTTAAATATAAAGTATTTTCTACATGAAAAACTAAAGCAAAAATCGTGTAATAAAAGAATGTACGGTTAAATATTTATTTACGAAAAAATACGAAATAATTTATTTAAATTTAAATATATGTATATATATTTTTAAGTAAATAGAATTAAAATAAAAAAAAAAATATATAATTAAAAGTTTTAGAATTATAAAAAGAAAAAAAAAATCAATTTAATAAATTGAAATTGAAAGTTATTTAAATATAATAATTAAATATTAATAATTATTCATTAAAACTGCATTTTGTATACATTATGTACGTCATATAAAAAATATGTTGTTAATCTTGAGATACATTAATTGTATTTTAAAGGTGTGTTTTTTATATTCTTGGTTGAATTTAAATTAAAGAATATAATAAGAGGTTGGAATAAGCGAGTGCAAGAATTCACCTAAAGAATTTAGAATAATTAAATTAAATAATTTAATAGAATAAAATTAATCAAAAAAACTTAAATAACTTAATTTTGAAGCGTTGTTAACTTTTAATTTTAACTACGTTTGAATAAAAAAAATATTTTAAAAATTATTTTTGAATGTTCCAAAAAAAATTATTGCATTAATATTTCTTGATTTTTAATTAAATTCAAATGTATAAATACATATCAAATTATAAAAATTTTCTTAATAATCAAATTAAATTGTAAAAATTGAATAAAATTGTGTTTGAAAAATATTTAAATTTTAAACAATCTGCTGTTGCTGAAAAATTTTTAAAACAAAATTAAAGTGAAAAGTGAAATTATTCTAAAAGAAAAAAAAAAGTATGCATATTATTATACAATATTTTTTTTTTTTTTTAAATAAAATGTATAGTTCATATATAGTTTAGTAGTAATAATTTTAAAATATAAAACGAAATATTGCTTAGTTAACATAAAAATCACTTCAGTATTTCGAAAAAGAGATAACTACACTGTGTGTGTTATTTTGAAAAAAAAAAAAAAAACAAAAAGCGCATACTATATTCAATATTAATATAGTATTAAAATTCAGCATTTTCCAATATACACGATACAACACTAGTATAATATAGTAAGAAGACGACGACACAGAAAATGCCATCTTTTGAATGGAAATAATAAAAACGACGTGACAAGAATTTATGTTTCATGTTTTTGTTTTTCTTTCTTTATTCGTAAATATTCTTGGATTTTTAATATAGAATAATATTAATAATAAAAATAACAATAATAATAACAATAATAAGAAAAGAGTAAAAAAAGACAGCATATTTTATTTTTGTTAATTTTTAGAATATCATCTGATGGAATTTAATTCAAGTTAATTGTGTTTTTGAACAGAGTATGTTATATTTCTTTATTTATTTATACTTATTTTATATAATATTTAGATTAATTTTTTTTTTTTAAATTATTAGTTAAAATATTAAAAATATTACCCAAGAAATTATTTGAAAATATATAATTATAAATAATAAATTAAAGAGATACCTTCATATTATTTCAAACTAGCAAACCCAACAGAAATGTCCTCTCATAATTAAAATGATAGCAAATTTGATATGTAGTCGTCGAACTGTAATTTTTGATTTTGGGAGTCATAAAACTATAATAATTCTTACTACCTACCGAAATCAAAAACTTTTTTTTTCACAAAAAATTACATGCTATAGCTAGCTGAAATTTCTATGATAACTTTTGATAACTTTATTCTTGAGAATTCAGAATTGTCAAATTGTCTCATTTTGGCTTTATTAAAAATGACTATTTTCAGTCATTCACTCACATTTTTCGATTATCGAAATAAAAAGAAAATCATTAAAGTTATTATATATCATTTAGATTTTTTTTAGATGACCATCGAAAATCTGTACCTACTAACATCAAATTATAATTTGGAAATTTTTGGCTTAAACATAGAACACAAATATTTAAAATTTTAATATATAAAACGTTGACGGTAGGAGACATACTTGATATTTGATATGTATGTATAAATTACAATTTTTTTGACATTTTGACAGTTAATCAAAAACAGTTCAAAATATAGATCAAAATAGAGATCAGTTATCACAAACAATTAACTATTCACATATGACATTTATGATCAAAGAGCCTTGTTATATGATGTCAGCAGTCATCGTCAATACAGGTCAATATACTAGATCAACTTGCTATTATACCATTGGATATCAAAAGTCAACACTTATCTATGCATTAGTGAATATTTCTCATTTCGATTTTAATTTTAGCTTGTTTTGATATCAGAATTCTAATTTTACAATTAATTTTGGGCATAACAAAAAAAAATTCTAAAACCATAAACCAACAAAAATTTGTATTGCTCTTGTTTATGCATTTGTGAAATGCATACCATGCGGCACATCATTTTTTAGTTGCAAATTCTCTCTCGGTGTCAACACAAATATCTCCACCATAAATATAATTTGTTGACAAGAAGGTTAGAGACAAAGAAAAGAAAATAGTAAAATACATCAGTTGACATCGTCTAATAAGGTTCAAAGAGCATTTATACGAGTTTTATTCTAGTTTAAAAAAAAATATTAAACAGTTTGAACAATTTACTTAAACGTAAAAAGTAACATGGAGGGCTATAAGACATTTCAACATTTGTGTAAATTATCTAAACTCTCGGTTAGTTTCACAATTATTACCTATTTAATAAAATTTTTCTTTAGAATTATTTGTTTAAGTAAGTATTAGTGTTAAGTAGGATAAGTATAGTTTTAAAAACATCCTTAAAAACTTTTATTTTGTAAAATTTTTAAAATTCATTTTTTTTACGTAAAAATAATTGTCGGTTAAATTATTTTGTAATACAGCATAGTTATAGTGTTTTTAATACATCTATATATAAGTTGTTTCATTTCAATATCTTTTATCCTTTTCAAGGACAATATATAGACGAAATTGAACCCTGAACTAAATATTCTAAGAACTGAATTACTACTTGTGACTCTATTTTTAATTTTATTTATTTTACAGATAGTATTGTATTTTAGATATTGGTAAATACTATAATAATATATTAATGAATTTAATGGCATCCTTAAAAGGATTCCACCACAGAGCATGAGGTAAATAGCACGTGCTTATACTTTTTACAATGTGAATGTTAATAATTGAGTCAAGAATATAACTACACAAAATTATTTAGTTATAATAAGTAATTGTAACAAATGTAGAACACATACAATTTCATCACAGATATTACAAAAAAATTTAAAGTTTTACATTTCATTTTAAACTGTAGAATATAATAAAAAAAAAAACGATAATATTTTTGTTCTCAATAATTAATTTTTATTACGAATTTTAATTTTTTTCCAATTTTTGTCTATTTATTTATTTATTTGTTTTTTTTTTTTGCTGTCGCAAGTAAGAAGGATTGTATATCTACATTTCTTAATTTAGAGTAATTAAGTTACTTATATCACTCATTTAATGAAAAAACAAATGATTGTAAATATACGATTACGGATGCGACTATTTTGATATAGTATTATATAATATTCTCTTTTGAAGAGTATTTAAAACTTTGTAGTTAGCTGAAGATTAAATAAAATTATTAAAAAATTAGTTCTATTCTAGTATGTAATTAATAAAAAGTTACTTATAAGTAGTTAAATTTTAGGTTGCGAGTATTTCTGTATTAATATCTGAATTATGAAAATGTTGTAGATACATTCTTAATTCTTGGGATAGCAAGATATACGTAAATATTTATTCCCAACAGTTATAACTATATATCATTGTTGTTATTATCATTATTAGTCAATTGACCAGTATTGAAATTATAACCAATTATTAACCATTAGTATCAAAGGCTTTCGACTTAACTCAATTTTCATATGGACTTAATGTAAGAATTATAAAAAAAAAATAAATGTTTTTTTATAACTTTATTTAAGTGGCCTTGTGAACACAATATAGATTTTTTCAGGTCAGGTATTTACATTATTTTTTTTATTATTATTTTTTTCCCTTGTTTATTTTGCTTATTTTCTAATTACATATTTTATTCTTAGAATACATTTTTAATTTTTTTTTTTCACATAATTCAATAGTTCACTAATTTTTCTTATACATAATAATTATATGAAGTTATTGTAAATGAAATATTTTATTTTCTATTTTATTCCATTTTTTTTTTTTTAACATTAATATTTTTTACTTAACATGTTTTATTTATTTTGTTTCATTTATTGTTTTAAATTATTTTGTATAGTTCAATAGCTTGTAGGAAATTTATTATCTTTCTATAATCGATTTCATCATCACTCTTTAAAATCTGTAGACTATAAGTTTTTAAATATCTATCTCTTGAATATTGAATAGAATTTTGGACCAGATGCCTGATAGTAAGATTAGTTCCACTTGGTGGTGTTGTTTTTACAAATAAAAAATGTATGTATTATGTAAGTTAGAAAAAATTAATTATTTGATATGCTCTTCTACTTAAATAATATTTACCTATTTTTCCAATAATTTTCCATCTTAAAAAAAATTTATTGAGATTTATTAGATTAACTCTTGCGATTAATTGATTCAATAATTTCCTGATTTACAATTTGTTTATTTCCTATTATCATTCAAATAATGATTTTAATTTTTGTTCTAAGTAAGTAGTTTAAACAATACATGTCACGTAACTAATCCACACTTTATATTCCTAGTTGGTAATATGAATGACCTAGTTTACTGAAGAAAATCATTGATTCAGTTTGAATTCAATCTATATAATTTCTATAATAGAGATCGAGTGAGCTAAAACAATTTTAAGGATGTAATATAAAGTCTTGAGTGTTATTATCATATTTGATATGTAGATCTGTTAATTGTACTGATGAATTTTATATATTTAGTTTTGGTGTTTTCATAAAGTAAATCGGAGCATACGTTCCGAACACTGTCAGAGCATATATATAGTATAATCTGGTCGGAATCGAAATATACTCAGAGCACTCTGATTTAATAAATGAATAACACAGAGCCAAACTTAATAAAATTTGTTAAAAATGAGAAATAACTTACTTCCTTGGTATATAAAGTAAAAACACTTAGAAATCTCAAAACTATAATACATTGTTATTACACAAATTTAATTTTATACTTAGGTATATTCAACAGAATACTAACTAAATTAAAAATAAAAATGTATGTGTATATATGAATAAATAATAATATAAATTAATTATGAAAAAACAAAATATTTTTTTTTCGATCTCGTTTTTTTAAATCTTGTTTTTCAAAATCTCGTTTTTTAAAATCTTTTTTTTTTTTTAAATTCTTTTGCAAAAACTTTAAGAAGTGAGAAAATGTTGCTGCCGTTACTAATAGCAGGGTTCTAATAATAAAAGGCGGGAGTTGGGGAGCGGCAGTCGCAGATTTTAAAAATAAAATAGTTTTGTTTTTTTTTTAAATGTTTGACTAAACTTTTACCGCCAAAAAAACAAAATATCCAATATACAAAATGCCCAATTTTTTAAAAAACCCCAAAACCGAAACGTTGAGACACAAAATCCCCAAAAAAAACAATATTTAATTTTAATTATTTTTATGTATAGTCTGTGCATACCTAAAAGAGGATACCTCCCTATTACAGAATATTTACCTTAATTATTTTTATGCGATGCCGCTTTTGAATGCGAAAATAGCCGTAGCCACTGTTATATTATAATAGATCAATTAATATTTGAGTTTTTCGAAAATAACTGAATATTTATATTCAAAAGTATCTTGTTTTTCTAATTATTTTTAATTTTTAATTATAAAATAAAATAAAAATTATATTTCACTTTAAATAATATTCTTAAAAAATTTAAAAATTAAAAATAATTCAAAAAACAAGATTTTAGAAAAACAAGATTTTTAAAAACAAGAATTAAAAAAAAATAAGATTTTTAAAAATAAGATTTTATAAAACGATTAAAAAAAACAAGATCATGTGTAGACCCGTTATTTCTTTTAATAAATCTTTACTAATTCTTATTTGTATTAATAAAAGAAAATACAATATTTTTATTCTTAATTATAGATCAGTGTAGTTAAGTAATAAATTTTTAATAATTTTTCAAATATTGAATTGCATCATTAATAATTTTATTATGGTATACGAAGTGTGTATTCGTGATATTTCGTTCTCTATGACTTCCAAATTACATTGTTTGTATGTACAACATTTTTATTACTTGAAATAATATAATGTATATGAATTTCAAATTTTATTTTCTCTATATAAATTTTATTATAAGTTTTATTTTTTATTTTCTTATTTGAAAATTTATTAGATTCAAAATTATGATGGTGGCCGTCTTCTTATAAATTTATAACATTTTTACATGAAAGTATCGCTTTTTTTTGGTTTTTTATTGGCATCAAATAAAAGTTCTTTTCTTATGAAATATGCATTTTATGTTAAATTAAACCATAATTTTTTAATAATTTATCAGTTTTTTGTTTTTATATAAATAAAAAAATAAAACATAATGATAAATAATTTGTTGTTAAGAAATCGAAAATAAGATGTAGGTTAAATTATTCAAGTATATGTGTTTGAATGAGGGAATAGTAGGGATGATTTTTTGATTAATTTAAGATTTCCAGAAATTCTAAAAATACTCATATACAATAAAAATGTTGTGGTTTAAAATGAAAATAATTTGATTTTAAATAAATTCACGTATGTACACATTTAATAAAATGAAAATTTAAAAATATGGTTCTAATAGAATAAATAAATAAATTTTCAATTTTTGTTTTATAACAATTAAATCCATTATTTATAAATGTATACTAAAATCACCGTTATGGGATATGATCGCATCCAAATCTTTTTATGTCGAAATTAAGAAGCTTCAAATCAAGAGTTAGGGTGATGGTAAATTAAAACTTTAACTTTAGCGGTAGATGCATTTTTTAGTAGAAACTGTAGTATAATTAATTCACTAAAGTAATACATAATATTTTTTTTGGTAAATAAATTATATATAAAAAACATTTTTTTCCTTAAACATAAAAAATAAAACCTCTTCGCAAATGATTTATTAAATTCCAAATAAATATAGGTTTTGCTATAATTTTATTAGATATAACTGAAAGGTATAAACCTATTGAGAGATATGCTTACTGATCTATATGATCTGCTTATCATTCAGGATGTCACTGGTTTGGATTCCGCTCATGACGTAGATGTTAAATTGCATAATTAACTATATCTTCATTATTCATAAAATAACGAAAATGTTATAAGAGTATATGATTTGGTATTAACTTTATATATAAAATGGAACTAGGCTATTTAAGCAAGTTTAGTTCCTTATAGACATTCTCTATTATGTAAAAAGTAATTTTTAACTATAGTTGTAATTTAAAAGTAAATTTAAATATGTTAATAGTAAATTAAATAAAAATGTTGTTTGTTTCTTTCTCTTTTTGGGCTTTAATATTTTTAATATTATTTCTTTTTTATTTTTAATATGAATTAAATAAATATGAAAATTTGTTAAATTGTTTTTTTTTTAAAAGAGTAAGAAATTTTACTAAATAAATGAATAAATAAATAATATAGTACCTAGTATAATTATCCATATCGTAACTAGTATAGTTACATTTAGTTGATAATACTCAAAAAGAATTATTTTTATAATAAATTCCGTACCATATAGGATAAAATTAACATCTTTAAATGACAATAGGATTAAACTAAAAAGATTTAATTAATAAAATGTTTGTAAATTATATTTATATTCTAACCTTATCTATTTTAAAAGCAATATATTTTACACTTGATTGCCTCTACGCACTGTGCACTGTGACAATGATGTTGATGACAAATTGATTTAAGTTTAAATTTTATTTATTATTGTACCTTAATTTTATTATACAGTTTGTCTTGTTAAAGAAATAAGTACGTAATTATTTAATACACTGGTATATAATATAATAGTCAATGGGGTTTTGTTAACAATAAAAAAAATCATTATTATAAGTAAGAGGATAGATTGTAAAAAGTTATACTATATGATTAAAACATTAGTATTATTGAATTAGCTGATAAATCATTAAGAAGCATTGTAAATTATGTATCGTGCAAAGAATAGAAAAAAAAATCATGTAACTATTTATTTACTTGCCCGATTCAATTGTTGCCGATCTCAATATAGTTCACTACGATTAGTTTTTTGCTATAAATCTTTGGTCTGTCCCGATGTTTTGAATCTCAACAATTATTTCTCAACAGATTTCCAAAGAAGTTTTGCTTTTGTCTTGACATCTCCCAGATTATGAGAAACGCTTTACTGGATAATTTTTTTTTATTCACTCAATTTTTCGAAGTTAGTGAATTTTTTTAGTTTTATGTAATTTTCGCTATACTTATTCCACATTATTGTCCAGCTCGTAATATTAGGAAAATATGTATTCATCCAAATTCCATACAATCGTTTGATTTTAAGGAAAAGTAAAGATTATCTCAAATTAATAATAGTTATCTAAGTTTGAAATCTCTGTTAATTCAGAATCAAAATTTAAAGATAATTTTTTTTTATCTAACTTCTTGATTCAACTAGTATACTATAATATGAGGTCCACCGAGTAGGGTTACAAAATAAGTTTTGTAAATAATATGCATCGTCTTCGATAGTGTTAAAGCACCGAAAAATATAAAAAAATTTAAGTGGGCCAAAATAAACATTAATTAAATTTATCTCTTTAACTTGAAACTACATAACTATACACAACAGAATAATCAATATTAGAACTCCATATAAATAACATTTATAGCTATATAAAAAATATAAAAATAACATGGGAAAAATAAAATAATGTCTAAGCTTATAAACAAAGTAGAAAAAAATGATTGCAAATTATTTTAAGGTCTTCTTATACATTTCATATTTATGTAACTGTATATTCCCTTAATTTGATTAAAATATTAATTTAAGTCAAAAGTTTGAATAGTTAAATCCGCTTTAAAATTTATTTCTTTGAAAAAAAAGTATCAAATTTAATCAGCATAATTTTTTTTTCTGTTTTTTTGTACTTATTGACATTCAAAATTTTAGTCATAAATTAAGAAATCTATAGATTTTATAAGCAATTTGTAATGACATTTTACCTTATGATGAAATAATATAAAAACAAACAGAAAACTTTTTTAAGATGTTTTTCTTAGAAATTTCGGAAAATTAATTTTTTTCTGAAATCATTTTTATTTCTTTCGAAAATCGATTTTTTTGGACATCAAATTATATTGAAAAGTTGTCTGAGTGAATTGTTCTAAGGATTCAAAGGATTTAAACAAAAAACTCGATATTAAAATTTAAATAAAAATAATATAAAAAAAATAAAATTTTGCGTTTAGTAGGAATTGTATTGGTATTTAACTAATGGTATTTTTCATTTTCAATATTTGGACTAGATACCAGGTTCTAAAATTATTATTAATGCAATTCTAATTCATTGATTGGACGCGCAATATGTTCATTTTAATAGGTCTTTAATCTTTATATACACCCGAATTCAATGTCTGCATTTCTAATGATAAGTTAGAAAAAGTAGGAAAATATAAGTATCTTGGTATATGGATTGATGAAAGTTTGAAATGGAATACACATATAGAAGTACTAAGTGGAAAATTATCATCAACTGCAGGAATATTTTATAAAATTTCTAAACTCTTACACAGTGAAATCAAACAGTCCGTTTATTATGCTTTATTTCATAGTCATCTTAGCTACGGTGTTAAACTATGGGGTACTAATTCAAAAAATTATATTGAAAATATTCAAGTAATACAAAACAAAGCTATAAAAAATTTATATAATTATAAATGGAGAGAAAAAACCGATTTCATACACAAAGATAATAAACTTCTAAAAGTCAGGGACTTTATTGAAATGAAACTAATTATGCATATATACATGATATTGCTAATGATAATATCCATACAATGTCTGTTCTTACGCAGAGGAAGGATATACATAGTGCCAACACCAGAAGTAAACATCTTTTCCATTTGAATAAAATAAGAACTTTACAATTTGGATCTTCCACAACTCTATACACTGGTACCAAGTTATACAATAAACTAGACATACAATTAAAACAAGAAAATTCAACAAATTTAAAAAAAAATTAATAGATTCATTTATCAATATTTAATTTCTCAATAATAAATTTTTTTATTCTAAATGTATAGGATAGACTTAAAATATAGCAATTATTGTGCAAAATTTTTCTTCTTCGCTTTTCATTTTTTATTCTTGCACTAAACAAATTTCAATTTCCTCAAATTTTTTGCAATTTTTTCATTATGTCTGTTACATTCATTTTTTAAATTTTTATTTTTTCTTTTTATAGTTTTATAGTCTTATAATTATTTATTTTTTGTAATAATATTTTTATAATTTTAATTATCTTATTGTTATATTAAAAACCTAAATGTAAACTTATATAGTCTGTAATGAGATAACTCTCTTTAGAAATTGCTTTTGAAATAAATAAATAAATAAATATATAACTGCTGGCAAAGATTGTCGAATAGGTACAATATTATAATAGAGTGTTATATAATATTTGCTGCTGGTACGTTTTTCTTTAATCTACTGAATTTAGGTATCAGAATTAATTTTCTGGTCAAAGGATTAGGGTCTGAATAACTCTGAATAACTCTGATTGTATTTTTTTATATTTCGATTTCTTCTATAATCTTCGGTATATCGTATATGTAAGTTTCAATGTATATTTAAATGTACCATGAGGTCTGGGTTATGATTCGTAGAACTTTTACTTGCATTATTTTAATGTTAGAAGAGTTGTTAGAAACAGTACTCCATAAATGTCACATATATAATGTATGATCAGATAAATTTTAGATAGATTTGAATAATATTTATACTATTTTGTATTTTAAGTTTAATTTAAATATTTTCACAATAAAGTAATAAATGCATTTTTTGCTGTGATATGCTTTCACCAAGTGAGTCATATTTTAATATGCATTTCGAAGTATAATATACCATAATAACGTTTAGTTTGATTGATAGTGGCGATTATTGGACTAATTATGAGTGTTCTTTTAACGCCATTAGCTCTTACTTTCTACACAAAAAGCCACTCCTGTGTTTATTACAAATATTCTTAAAAATCTCTAAATCTTATGCAATTGGATAAAAGCATAAAAAAATGTTAAATGACTTATAATAAATATTATACTAATGTTGCATTGTTTTATTATTAATTTTTTGTCGGAATTAGAAGTGCATAGTTAGGACTACGAATCGAAACACCTAAGTATTTCGATTTAATCCAGGAAAAATTAAATATTAAATATTGCTTTTAAGTATGTCTTCCGTTATTTTTTCAAACATCTGCTTTAGTTTTTTTTTCTTTTTAAATTTACTAATGACTTGTTGATTCTATCGAAAATAATAAGTATTGGTAACTAAATCCATCTTAGCTTGTCATTTACTACTTACTATGAATTAACGCAGATAGAACTAATAAAGTAAATGTTCATTCTTAGCTAACTATAGTTACTGATTTTAGATAGTAAGTTTTTATTTTCACTTTATCAAATATTGGTAAAGTGAGCACATACGTATTTTTTTCCCTCTGGTGAATTTTCATATTTAAAAATTAGAAAAGTGAGATCTGTCAAAAATTCGGATTCTTCTTGTTGTCAGATTTTCAATTTTATCCATTTTGTGTTTCTTTTTCAGCTTGGAGTAAACAATTGAACTGCTCTAAAGCAGAGCGCGATCTGTTACCTCTTAAAAAATTATAAAATTTAACAGTAAAATATTAATAAAAAAAAAACATGAATTGGTGAATAGCTTTAAAATTTAATTTCAAATTTAATTGGTAATCGTATTTGCCTACAACAATAAAAAAATTCGGCTCTGAGTATTTTCTTATTAACTCAAATAGTTCAAATAAAAATTTTCTCTACTTATATTGAATTTAAGTACTAGTAGATCTGCTCAAACCATCGCTCGGATTAAAAAGAGAAAAAGACCAAAGTTAAATTTTTTTTTTGAAATCAAGCTCACGGAGCTGAGAGAAGCATAACTTTTATTGCAGGCATGAAATATTGGAAATATGAATAAACTTTAGAACTATAATTGAAGCGAATCCGTACTTGATCAAAATTAGTGGAAGATAGGGCGTATGACATTTAAAATCTGTTGCACCAACAAGTAAAGTAAGGTATAATATCTCGGTACTACAGGAAACCTAAAATGAATAAATTTATTAATATTTATTGCGATTTACTTTTCTCTTATCGAAAAATTTCTTCTACAGAATTTAATATTAATTTCTATAATTGAAATTTTGACGTTTCAAGTTTATTATTGTATTTTAGAAATATGTATTTTAATAAAAAAAAAAAAAATAATGTAAAAGTTTAAAAGCTAAATTCATAATAGGAGCATATCCTTTAAAAATCTTAAAATAAAAATCTTATAACTATGTAGCTGGCTATATTATAACAATGATGAATGAACGTATAATAAATTAACTAAAATTTTTAATAATCATTGATATTTATGACGTTTTATTAATAAACTTTTCGAAATAAAAGAAAAAAAAAAAACAAAAAATTATAATTTACTATTTACCATCGGATGACGACGAGGTTAATAAATTGAATTGTTTCAAAAAATAAAAATTTTTTACTCTTGTTTATACGATGAAAACGTAAACTAAAATGAATTATGATCGCAATTACTACACACACTCGTATTTATGTACAACAACCCCCTAGAACTAACGTCATTAACTAAAATAAGTTCATATTAAAAAAAAATAAAAACAAAAAATATAATCTTAATAAAAATGATTAATTTCAAGTATTTAAAAATTTTTATTGATAAATTTTCCAAAAAACTTTTAGATATTTTACTCTATAATTTTTCGAAATACTTGTAGAATAAACAGATCTTCTCTTTTATTCATATAAATTTGTTAAAATTAATATTCCAAATTATACAAAATCTACATGTGTTACAATTCAATTTTCCAAAAACTTTGTTGTTTTCATGTCCATTTTATATCTTCCAACCAGAAAAATATAAAAAAAAAACAAAAAAACAACAGGAAATTAAATATCGAGAAAATAAATGGAAAATTTATTTTAAAGAAAATCCATAATACTTAGTTATACTCTCTCTGTGTATGATATGAAAAAGAAGAAAAATATATATTCGCAATATGTAGGTATGTAATCTATGTATTTTAGAAGAAAACAATACTTAAAATAAGAAAATTAATACCCGGCAATGTCCTAATTTTGAAAAAAAAAATAAAATTGTTTTCTAAATATTCAAAATACAAAGCAGCCAGCCATACATTAGAGGGGCAACATAAATAATTTTTAAAATAAGTTAAAAAGCAAAAATAATTCAATTTGTAAATAGAAAAAAAAAAAATTAAAAAAAATGTAGTCAAGGTGCCTGATGTTGAATAAAAAATTTAATAAAATGTAGAATTATTCTTTTTATGTACATCCAATATCTTAAAAATGCGATTTTTCACTAATTTATTGTAATGTTATAGTAAGCTATTATTTATTACACACCAAAGTTGGTATGGAAGCTCGAAAATGTGCTAATAACTCGTGCTAAATAAATACATCAAATTAATATGGGTACCAGGGCATTTAGATATCGCAGTAAACAAAACTGCAGATTAACTTGCTGTCAAGAGACCGTTTTGCGCGATTCCTAAAGGACAGTTAAAAAATGCAGATCAAAATGAGACTGGAGTAAAAAGCTGAAATTTTCTGAAAATCTTCTAGTTTTCAGGAGGAACTAGGTGCGCATCATAGAAGGGATATCAACTGACCTATATTCAAAAAGAATTTACATAGTTAATCGGCTTGGTCGAAAACAATTTTTGCAGGATAAGAATGCAAAAGTAGAGTATAAATATATAAAATAAATATTTAATCAGCATCTGACTTGCGAATGCAGGGCATATATCTTACTCGTAGTAGACTTCGCTATCTAGGCAGTGTTGCCCAAACGATAGGAATTGCTCAACATACAATTGAATTGTGTTCTGAATGTAATGTATGTTCTTAAATGAATGATTACATTGTTACGTAAGTGATATGGAACCAGAACCCAATTCTAACTATAATCAAATATCATCTAATATACCAATATCATTGCCCTGTAATCACAATATGGGTGGACATAGTGTAAAATAAAGTTCTTGTACTGTCTTCTATTTGCTTTTAGTTTCTTTACTTTCGGTCACATTACTTGTAAGAAATTTGCTATATTCTTTATATTTTTCTGATTCTAAGGATTTCGTTTTCTCATTATGTTGTTGTCAGGTTTCCTCAGTATATGATCCAAAAAATTAAAGATTGGAAAAATTTTGAAATTTCAATGTGACATTATGTAAATTATATTTTTTTGTCGACACTTTTTACAGTTATTTTGAATGAAAAAATGTTAAGTGACATTTACTGTGACTGTTAAATAATTGATTCGTAAATTAAGTTTCATAATTAATTTTATACTTAAATAACACTCTAAGTATAATTTCAAAAATTGAAACACATTTATCAATTGAATATAATATAAATAGGTAATTAAATAGTAAAATTCAAATTGCAATTGCAGAAAAATTTCAGTATGTCGAATTAAGCTGTCAATTATCCAAGAAGATGCAATTACAAATAATCGACTTAAATTACAGTTAGTTGTTAGAGAAAAAAAAAGTAGACAATTATTTTTAATTTAACACTTTGAAAAAATCACAATAATTACGGGTAGTTAATTAATTATGATTTTAATTTTCTTTTTCAAATGCAAATAATATATTAATTATGCAATTATGTATTTGTAACTTCAAGATTGACCTAAATTCAAATTAAAGAAAATAAATATTTTTTTTTGTTTTGACAAAGAGTTGCTTGTTTTAATGAATTAACTTAAATAATATTTAAGAGTAAATTTTTCGAAAAATTTGTATTGGAAAGTATTTAAAATGAAATTAATTCAATTTCAATTATTTTTAAAAGAAATTTATGCTTAAACATGTTTGATCACTATTTGATCTTTTTATAAATTGTAGACTCATCTATTCGTTCAAAGTATTCGATAACTTAGATTTCGTTTAGTGAATCATAATGATAAAGAACTACGTATAGTATTCAAATCTCGAAGTTCATGATGAAGCAAACATTAGATTTATATTGACATAAGTCGACCAATAATGAGATAACAAAACATAAGAAAATATTGTTTGGAAATTAGAAAATAAAATGGCAATAAAATGAAAATTAATTTTTAAGTAACAAACTTTGATTCTGTTTATACTTTGTGCAGTTATATATACATTATTTTCATTGCCAAATTATTTTATAGATATACATATTTCAATTATAAAAATTAATAAATTAAAATTAAAAATAAGTCAGATATAGTTTGTCATTGCATAGTATAACATTTTGAATTTTTCTCACTTTAAATTATCTTCAAAATGTTCTTCTACTCTAAAATATCAAAAAAAAAAATCATTACAAAGAAAATTATGTCGAATTCGGTTTGGATGACACTTGTTTTCTTTTATAGGGCGGAAATAAAATCTTTGTATCTCCTATCTGTGGCTAATCTCTTTAATTGTGTCCACGTTCTTTGTTGGGTATATTTGCTTCGACTAAAACTGTTGTTCTCCATGTTTTTCTCGGTCCTCTGAAACTAAAAGTAAAATTATTTATTTTCCCCTCTTCTCTGTATATTTTGTTAAAATTGACAAAAATTGATAGACCTGATAATAATTTTTAAAATATTGAATTACAAGACTAAATGTAGCGTCACAACATCTTAAAATCTCACTCGGGGAATAGTTATATATTTTTTCCTTTACTAGGTCTTTATTCTTTTGTTAATGTTAAAGATTTGATAATTAATAATTACTAAAGTTTCTAAAAACAAAAAAGTACATACTTAAATTAAGTAACTAAATATAGTTTTTCACATTTAAATTTGTTTTGTAAATTTATTAACAATAGTTTTAGAAAACGACAGCAAACAAAATTTCTAATAGTCTGTAATCACTACGACTACAATGAAGAAATTTAATTTAATATATCAACCGAATAGGTGTTGACCAAACAAAAATTATTCAATGAAATACTTATAAAATTTAATTAAAAAAAAAAAAGAAATAAATAAATAATTAATTGTGGAAGTTGAAGTGAATTCTAATAAGATTTGCATTTTAATTTCCTTTTTTTAAATTTTAATATTAAATACTTATTATTATTACTTTTTTATATTCTTATATAAACAATGACAAAGAGTTGATTTCTATACGAGTATTATAATAGCGTTATATTATGTATCATGTATAACAATATTTATTTTAAGCCTAGAGGGGCAACAAACATATTTGTCTTATATAGTTATGTTTTATTCAATTTAATTCACATCACGAGATATCTATTGCATCTGTAATAATTCCCGGTTCTATGCCGGCGCATACATATTTTTTATATAATATTCTACTCAAGTAGTCATCATTCATATTATCATGTAAATATAAAAATTATGAAAATAGAAATGAAAATAATCGTAGGTATTCCCTAAATTAACTTTTAATTGTTTATTCAATTTGTATATACACAGTACATAACCATATACAGACTATAGACTTAAGTAAAAAGAGCGAATTAACGATAGAAAATGGAATTTTCAAATGTTTTTTTTACTCTTCATTTAATTTTAAATACTTATTTTTTTTTTTATTGTTTTTCTACACCCTTTTTCTCTATAATTTCTAATTTTAATTTCAATTTTAATAGTTAAATAAAAAAAAAAAAAATGAAAACGATGAAATAATTCTGTAGATGTTTCTTGTGTATGGTATGGTTCAGTGAATTTTCATAGAATTTTAAAAGTTCGTTTGATTTTTATATAAATTGTCTATATGTTTGTTGTATATTGTATTCCATTATCAGAGACAGCCCATTATACTATGATATTATATATGTTTTTTATAAATATTATTCTTTAATTCTAGAGAATATTTATAGTTTTTATATAGTTAGTACTTGGTATTTTATTCAGTTGTATAAAAAAAGTGTGGGACAAAACTCTTATTATTTGCCTATAGTTAGAATTGAAAAGACTGATAGAGAAAGGCATTGAAATATTTAAAATCCCTCGCTAACAACTTCATATTTTTTGATTGAAAAAAGACCTTAAATTTCCTTTAACAGGCCGGTTGAGTTTTGAAGCTGAGTACCTACTAGGAATTAAGAGGAATTAATATACATTTTATGTTTCATATGGGAAAGATTTTTACAACTCAAAGAAAATTTTTTTTTAGCTTCTTCATCTCGGCCTTTAAATGGAATACAATTGATTGGGAGGAGGAAAAGACTAAATGAGATAAAAACAAAAGATTATAGTGATGTAGTAGACAATGTACTTTTATATTAATGTAGACTTGGACATACATATAAAAATATATAGAAAATAGTGACCGGTTATTTAAAACAAAAAAATTCACGCATTATTTTCGTCTTTCTTGTATTTTGTGAATAGATTTACCGGAATTTTGGTTTTTTAAATACAACATGCATAACACTAAATAGGAATATTACGATTTTTTTTTTAAAGATGAGTCAAGTTTTTCTAAGGAAAATTATTTAAGATCATGTGGACGTTGTATACAACTATGTGTTAAGACATTTTCGATGTAAAGGATCTTTAGAAACCTGACTAAAACTGCAAACGTTTAAAATAAAATATTAAATTTATCAGACGCTTTCCATAATATGGCACAAAACACCCTTGCACAATTATTTTAAATTTACAAAAGAAAGTTGGGTAAATGTTAAAAAACGGTTTTATTTAATATTTAAAAATTTAAATATTACTTAGATGGCTTAAAAGGTAGTCTAGGTATGAAGATTTATTTAAATAAAAAAAATTTTCAGCTCAATATGCATTTGCTAGGTTAATTATGAAAACAGTAGGTTACAACTATACATAAATATTATTCTGTAATTCTGGGCTGTAATATAATTTATAGATGAATATTTTTGATACACCTTGTACTCATACAATTATAAAAAGAATTAATTATATATATTTCATTATTATAATTTTTTTATATATACAAACCATAGTATTTATTTTGGCTTTATTATTTTATTTCCATCTAATATTATATTGTTTCTAAAAATAGTTACGATACTAGTGCTGCCACTGCCAATATTGCGGCTGCTTTTTTATTTTCTATTTTTCTTCTTTTTTTTTATTTTATTTATAAATAACGACGAATATGTATTGAATTCTGTTTCTTTTTTATAAATATAAAATTCAATTTCATTGTATATGTATTAGGTTTTTTTTTTTAAATATATTTACTGAATAAAAAAAAAGAATAAAAATTAAAATAAATAAATAGGAAACAAGAAAATGAAAAAAAATAAAAATAAAAAAAAGCAAATTATAAACGATATTGTGATATTAGCCGCTTGATGTCAGCGCCGCCACAACTAAAATGAGATAAAAACAAAAGATTATAGTGATGTAGTAGACAATGTACTCTTATATTAATGTAGACTTGGACATACATATAAAAATATATAGAAAATAGTGACCGGTTATTTAAAACAAAAAAATTCACGCATTATTTTCGTCTTTCTTGTATTTTGTGAATAGATTTACCGGAATTTTGGTTTTTTAAATACAACATGCATAACACTAAATAGGAATATTACGATTTTTTTTTTTAAAGATGAGTCAAGTTTTTCTAAGGAAAATTATTTTATGGTTGAATAAGTTTTATATAAATATAGTTGAGTAAAATTTGCAATTTACAGATGCATGTATATTTTAATTGTTTGTTTTATTGAGTGCATTTACTGTAAGTGCATTGCTTGAAATTATGTTATAAGTATGATTTGTATATACTTTAACACTTTCTAGTTCTCTCTTTAATAATTTTTTAAATGTTTTCTTAGAACTGACTTGTTGATATTGGTTTTGTTTTTCAATTTTATTTTTTCATTGCATTATTAGAATCATTAATTTTGTTGATATTGGAGTTTAATATTAAAAATAGAGTTAGAAAATTTATTTTTGACTTCTAATTTATATGTGATTATATATGTAACTTCCGTCTCGATATTATTGAAAATTCGGTAATCCATCGGAGACAATAGGCTTACTTAATTTTTCTGTATAGTATTTATTTTATGTGTAATAACAATTGATTTGTAAAATTTTCCTTATGAAATCACTATTGTACGGGAAAAGTATCGAAATTGTAAATAAGTATTTATATTATATAAGTATAAGTAATACTATACAATTAAATAAATAAATTAGTTTTATTGATGTTTATGTGAGAAGATTTTTTATTTTACAATTGAGTATAAATAAATAGAGTAAAATTATTGTTTTCAAGAATCAAATAATAATAACAGTAGTACCAGTAGTACTTTATCAGTACCAGTAGTACTATAATCAATCATTTATGTCCCACTTTGTTTATATGCTTTGTATTTTCAGCTTGTTCTGAAAATTTCAAGTTTAAAAAAAAAAGTCCGAGAAACTAGTTCATTGAGATTACAGTAGATTTAAATTGCAAAAAATATGCTCGTAGTTTTTGACATATTTTTGACAGGTGATTATATATGTATATGCATATGAAAATATGAGTTTAGAAATTATGTTTGTTCACAACTTTAGAATTTATATTGTTAAAATATTTTGGTTCATGCGATGATCATATGATTATGTACGTATATTAATGAATAAAAATATTCTACTAATAAATAATTATGAAAATTTACAAGTTTCTAAATAAGTTTTACGTGAGAGGCATTAATTTTATTTATTAATTTTTTTTTTTAAATGAAATAGATTTAGTATTATTTATATGACAAATAAATGCCGGTTGTCAGTGTGTCAAAATTATAGTGTCACATATTTTTTTATTCATTTACAAATTTTATATAGCCTCTTATTGTTTTTTTTTTTTTTTGTTTTATCAGACTATTTAAATCTTTTCTCATTACTGGTGTGAAGAGAATGCGAATGCATCCTGTCAAATTAAACCAACGCAAAAAAATTAATATGTTGTGCATTTAAAAATGAAGCTATAGAAAAATCGCTACTCTAAGGTACAAATAAATTTTAATTTGACTGAAAATTAACTTTTTTTATCTCTTAAACATGACTCTTTATTAGTCATGTTTAAATCGTAATGAAAATATTTCTTTATATAATAGTGATCAATTTATATAAGCATAGACAATAATATATGTAAAAGTAAATGGCTACGATATAATGTACAATTTATATATCAATATTTTTGAATCCGTAACGGTTCAAAAATTTGATTTAACACCTTCAGCTTACTATTCGTCCAGTTTAGTCACTCGCGTATATCCAAGTATCTAACAATAATCTGGTTCTATTAGCGTTTGAATTTGACGTTAAAAATTTTATAAATATTTATTAGAACCGTAATTTTATGGTAATTTAGTGTTGAGTATTTTTGATTTTGTATCGGTACAATTTATATGGCATCTTAAAAAAAATTATTCTTTTATTGAAAAAAATTCTAAAAATAATTGGAGCGTATTATTTAATTTTCTATAAATGACAATGGCAAATTCTATTCCCTAATGTCTTCAATTTTCAGACATTTTAGTTTTTTTTTTGTTTACAACGAGTTGATAAATTCTACTATTAATTTAATTTATAAATATTTATATAAATATTATACAAATCCAATACATTATAATGTGTATATAATAATACTTCTACTTACTGAGTATAAATTATTTTGTAATGTGCGCCATTTTTATTATAAAATGTATTATTGTTTTCTTTTTGATTATATATATATATACATATATTAGGTACATGTATACTTTTAATTTGTTTATTTGATTAAAAGAGAATAATTGATTTTGAAGATTTTTTCTGTTAACAATTTGCTTAATTTTTAATAAACAAGGAATAAAATTTTGTAAAATTATTATTTTTAAAAGAAAAAAAAAACAATTAAAACAAATTTTGGTATTATAGGTTAGAATTTGACGTAAAACAATTTTTGTGAAAAGTATCAAGGTTATTACCAGGCTATTTATGTAAAGGTAGATAAAATATTTTTACCCAATACATACATACTAGTGTATCCCCTGTGCAATTGCACATAAGTGGTTTTTAAATGGTATCACATTCACAGAAGTTTAGTTGCAAACACGATTTTATATGAAATAAAAATATTTGTTTTGATATTGCTGTTGCGTTCTGAATATATCATCTTGATTCAAGAATTCTCTACTTTATAACGAAATAAAACGAAGGAACTGTTTTATTAACATCTCTTGCCTCATGTATAATATATATAAGATCGTAAGTTGGTACAATCTAAAATGTTTTTTAATTATAAGTATGCAAAAAATAAGTGTATTTCAATCGTTGAAATTTTAATAATTTTCAAAAAATATTGCTATGTAGAAAATTTTAGTAATAAGTGCAGCATGTGTGTGTAGTATTTGTATGTGTATGTGTAGCAATAATAGTTCATCTATATAATGTCATTAGTATAGACAGCTACACTTTTTTTAATAATTTTTAGTTATAATGCTCGTGTTAATTCTAGAGTTTCTGTTACTAAACGGTAACAATTAAAGAAATAGTTAGTTGTTGTATTTATTTTAGCTGTTTAAAACTATTTTGTATGCCCTAATTTTTTACCCATTATATATACATTTTTTTGGAATACATTTTTTAGAGAGTTTGACAAATTTTTTTAAATGACTTCATTAGATTCAAAATGTCAAAAATTAATTTCATAAATTCATCATAAAGCGGCACTCGAACGTTATAAAACATGTTCAGAGAAACATTGAAAAAAAGTCTTGCCAATTTAATACCCAAATAGCATGATGGCAATTTTAAATTTCAATCAAACTTTTTAAAATTTTGTATAAGTAAATTTTTCAAATTTCAATTTAAGTTTTGTCAACATCTTTTTTCTTATGCATTAATATACACAAGTGCTTAAAACTACCACAAAAACAAAGAAAAATAAAACTCTAAAACATACTGACATATTTTTATTTAAAATATTAATTTAAAGCAGATTGTGATGATGAGGTAACAAAATTAAATTCTATAATCCAATTCAATCACGGGTCTATCTATATATGTTTATTTCAATAGGTAATAATAATATTAACCACAAAAAAAAAACAACAATAAAATATACTAAAACAAGAAATGATATTTTTTATCTCTCTTGAACAGCTTTTTTTTCGTGTCTACACTTATTTCATGATTAATACCTGTATTTACTTTTACCTGCAACAATTTGAAGTCATAACATTGGAATACGGATACCCCAGTACAGAATATTATATTTAATTTGTTGAAATAACAGCAATAACAACAAAAATATTGTATTAAAATAAAATATAGTTTTAAGCTCTTAAAATACAAATTGAAAATTTATATTAAAGTTAATTGAAAGAATTATTGCTATGAATGAATGATTGCTAGCTAATCATTAAAATTACATTTTTGGACATAAGAAAAAAAAAAAAAAAAATGGATTATTCAATTCATCCTCTTAATTATATAATAATAATTGTAGAATATTAATAGTTTTAAGGTTCAAAAAAATATAAATATTTTATTAATTGGTTTGAGTTCATTTTTAATTACGTTGTGGTGTATTTTTGTAGATAAATATTAGAAATTGAGAGAAAATTAGCAATTTCGGAAAGATTTGTATCTAAAATTTAGCTAAATTAAAAATGTTAAAAATGTAGATTCTTAAAAAATTTATTTAAGTTTCAGAACATACTTCCTACAAACAATGTAACTATATAATTATAGAAATACAGATACAAATTCCAAAAAGAAAAGGGTCTGTATTTGGAAAACAAATTATAGAATTAACTTAGAGAAAAATGAAATTTATAAAGAGTGTTTACCTGAGTTTTATTTTTTTAATTTAAGTCTTTTAATCTCTGCTTAGGCATTGGGAAGAAATGAAGCATCATTTATCAGATAGGCTTTATAAACATGAATATAGTAAATGGCAGAAAATATTTATCCAAGCATTGTTATGAAAATCGTATGACGAATAATTCAAAATTGGTTATGCAACAAAAGGAGAAGATAAATTTCTTGATAAATACACATAAGCAAATTTTTCATACATTTTTTTTCATTGTTTTTAGATGTGTTTAACGATTCAGAACAATACATAAATCAACCTATAGTGTAAATGATGTAATTACTTTTTTCAAATTGATTTATTTTGTTTATAAATTGAATTTATTGATGTCATTAGATTTTATTTCATACATAATAAACATTAGAATGTTATTATTCAATCGATAGTACTCGATCCAGTATTTTGTTGTATGTATACATGATATTCAGTTTTGATTGTTTGAAATGTTATGATCCACTGTTTGATTCCTTAATATTTTTTAGTTAAATTTTTAGTATAGACTAAATCAAATATTTTTATTCCATATAAAATTGTGTTTGCAACTAAACTTCTGTGAATGTGATACCATTTAAAAACACTTATGTAATTGCACAGGGGATATACTAGTATGTATGTATTGGGTAAAAATATTTTATCTAAAATATGCAATACAGAAGAATAAACGGTGCACATTTACTATGTATAGAATATGGATAGGATTATTTTTTATTATTTATACTCTTATTCTTTTGTCCAAAAATAATTTTTCACCAACTTCACTCAGTGGTCATGTTGACAACCAACCACAGTGTTATTAGTAGTCAAATAAGATAACCAAGATATACAATGACGGTCAGTTAACTATTTTATTATTCCAAACATAATTGTTAGATTTAACAAATGCTGAAAATAAAACGCACAGTAAAAAATTCAAAACACAGCAATTGAAATGCAGTTAAATAAAAACTTTGCACAGTTAATAATTTAAATTCACAGTAAAATATATTTTTGCTCAGTAAAATATTAAATGCAATACAAAAAATCTTCCCTCTCAGTAAATAATTTAAATTAAATGTTCAGCAAATAAATTAAATTCTCAGTAAAAGAATAAAAACATAAAAACTACTTTCTGAAAAGGAATTAATTTAATAGTAAAACTAGTTTTTTATAATATGTGCTATTATAATTTCTATGTTCTTGAGTTATAGCAAAAGTTAGTTAAAAAATAATGGTATTATTAACTGGTATTATTAAAAATTAATCTGAATTATTTAGTGTATTTTTGCGGTTAGTGACGAAATCTATTTCGAAAATCTGTTTTTCCTGTACAATTTTTTTCTTGCCCTTATTAATTTTTTTTTTGTTGCAAAATTTAATTTGTACATAAAACGGTATTTTTTTTTTTGCATTAAAAATAAAGTCTAAATTTCGCTTTTCAAAATATCGTTTTAATTCCTGAATATTTACCTTCATATGCGTAGTCGCTGTTGGATATACAAAAAAGAAAATATCCCGTTTTTTCAGAGCGTGCAAAAAATATTTAGTTTGCGTAGCCGCTGTTGGACATAAAAAAGAAAATATCTGCCTTTTATAGGGTTGGGAAAAAATATTTGTTGTGCGTAACCGCTGCTGGATACAAAAAAGAGGATATACCTCCTTTTTCCAGAATATTTACTTTAATTATTTTTATGCGAAGTACAAACTTTCGTTCGAATATTATCGTAGGCACACTTTAACACTGTCTTGAATTTTGTCAGTTATGCTTAAGATCAAAAATTTTTTTTTCCTAATTTGCGACAAATTAAAAAAAAAAGATTTTGGTTAAATAAGATTTTAAAAAATAAAATTTTCACAAAAATCAGATTTTCAGAAATAAGATTTTCAAACATTTCTGTGCGCTTATTTTATTTATAATGCAAAAATTAATTTTTTACTGTGCACATTTAACTGAACAGAATTTTTATTTTTCTGTGAAGAAATTTTTTTTTGCTGAGCAAATAGTCATTTTCTGCTGCACGTTCAATAAATTTTACTGAATGTATTTCCTTTGACAAATCTCTTAAGATATTACAATGCCAATTTTCACAATAAATTTCATGGTTTTCGTTAAAAATGGTTTTCGTTGTCATAATATATCTAGCTACCTGTTACATAGGTATAAGTTTTAAATTTTTTTTAAATTGAACCAACGTTCTTTTGTTTTATATCATTTTAGTAAGTTGTCTACTTCTACTTCAGTAGTCCATCAAATTTTATTGAATATTGAATTGAAGTGCATTATTAATTGTTTCAATTTGAAATAGATTCAATATTCTTAATAATAAATTGATTCGGTGACATTGACCTTTTGTTTCTAAATTGTTCTATTCTGTGTTAAAGAATCTGTAAAGTTCAATGAAGTTCAATGTAAAACAAAAAGATTTAAACATTTATTTATACGCATACATATATACAACAATTTTTAAACTTCAATTTTTTTTTTGTTGTTTTTGTTTTTATATCTTAAATTGTTTTAATGTAATTTATGGGAACAAAATAATAATAATAATAATAAAAAAAAATCAATAAAAAGACATTATCAACTAAATAGACCTGACTATAATAGAAATAAACTTGAATAATAAATAAATAAGAAAAACAAAAATGAAATATAAAATATTTTCTTTCTTTTTCTATTTATAATCCAATTATGTGTATAAATATACATTACATATATAAAAATGTTTTTGTAAAATACTAATATATAAAGTCTATTTTACACTTAAATTAACATCAAATTCTATTCTTTGTTGTTTTCACATTGCACTTTACAATAATCACAAAATAACAATAACAAAAAACAACAAAAAGACAATATCTAATCATAGAAGAGTTCTCCTATAAAAAAATATTGGAGGTACATTCTCAATCCTTTCGTTTTTCATTAAGTGAACTTTATTTATTGTAATATTATTCTTTGAAGAATAAAGTTTTTTCGTCGTTCACATTGAAAACAAGTTATGAGAAAATAAAACAAAAAAAAAATAAGTAGAAAAAAAAGAAAATTTCTATATGTAAGTGATTGCATGGCCGCCGCGCCGCATGGGTTGAATTTGTAGACAAACATATATAACTCTATATAAGTATAAGTATAATTATATATAAATGTTGAAATTATGCATGAGGTTACCGCATCGCACCGCTTTTTTTTTTTTTTTTTTATAAATATAAGATGTGATCAATTGATCTTATTTTGTTTTTATTATAATTGTTTTTCTTTCTTTTTTCTAGAAATGAAACAATTTAACAAGAACAATAAAAAAAATTTTAGATATAAAAACAAGTTTCTTGAATATATTAAAAATCCTCTAGATGCTATATTTACTATATGAGCATGTTCAGATTTTTTCTTTTCGTATTTGTATATGCATGTATGTATATATATACAAACTCTATAAGCATGTTTAAATATTCAAGTGACTGTGTGTTTGTGTCCAATGATTGAATTGTATTTTAAACGAAAAGGACTGATGATAGCCCTGACTTAGTGTTATTTATTTAAATCATCTGAGAATGACTTATTAAATATGATACAATTCTATTGTTTATTGCTTCATATTTTGTTCGCATAAATGTGATATTAAATAGTGCTATGTTGCATGTAAATTAAATTCACTTTTGTGTAAATATGATCGAAGTACATTGCGAAGTTAAAAGAAAAAAATAATAAAAGAGGTGATCGGGGTAGAGCTCATTAATGCTTATTTCATAAATAGCAGTCATATTCCCTTCTTTTATAAAACATATTTGATTTTTCTTCTTGTGAATTGTTCAAGCACACCAGACATATTTTACTGAACAATAGTTTTTACACCTCGTATTATGTATTAATTTTGTAAATTATTTGTAAAATGTTCATACTGTGATTCACAAAATTGTTGATGGTTTATCTATAAGGTTTATTGTGTTCTTGTTGATAAAAACAGTTCATTGTCATCAGGCTTTGTGCCAAATTTTTTAATGCCGCCATAGAGTTAACAGAAACATGGCATCAAAGTTGTGACATTATTTTTAAAATAACTAAAAAAATTTCTAATTTGATGCCGATAACTTGAAACAGCTGATTGTGACAGAAGAATTACAGGTTATTTAGATGTTGTATTTTTAAAAACAAATGCCTTTGTTGCTGTTTCAATGGTATATCGAAAAAAAAAACAAAAATAAATATTTTTTTTTGGAACCATACACTTATAGATTAAAGGTATTAAAGTACTAATAATCATACTATATACTATAGTAAAGTGCTATAGTAATTTGCTAATCTTTGTTTCACTTTTATTTAGCTTTCGCAGCTTCTAAACGCAAAAGTGAGATTTTTAAATATTGGCCCAATTTATTTTTGAAATTGGATATTGTGTCTTCACTAACCGATTTTTATTTTATTATTTTGTAATATTCATGTTTTTCTATTTTTTGTTTGTATTTTTATTTTTTGCATTTACCTCGTCTAATTACAATACATACTCGCTTTATTTCAGTTTATTGCGTTTTTATCGACTTCGTACAATTGGTGATAACCCTTAAATACATACTGGAGCAGATCTGCATCATATTTGTTTTTTTCTCTGTAATTACATGGCAAGACTTCCAAAATTAATTCTGACGGTTTTGCTTTGTTTTTTGGAGCATCATTGATCGAATGCAACTTTGAAAATTTTGCTTACTATAATAGTGTGTTAACAATTGATTGATGGGTTTAAAAACTGCGCAGGCAGAATAATCACCTTTTTAATATAATTAGAAAACGAAAGGCATTTGGGAACTTAAGATCGTACTAATACAACTGGGACATAAAATATATTTGACAGATATCATACTAAGGTTTCTCTAGTGGCAGAATTGGCTTAAACAGGAATGTTTTGTTTAGGCACCATACAGAGGAGTAAATTAGGACCAAAAGATAATCAATTGAAAGTATATAAAAGAGGTAACAGTTTTGAAGTTTTTGCAAATGTTGATACCGTAAATATTTGTACGTTAAAATGGATGGATAATGAAGCTGAAAATGTCTTATAATTAGCTGTAATCCATTGGGTTCTGTAAAACGCTTTGATCGAATAACGGCGGATAATTTTTTTCTCGAAGACACCAAATGCATACTCACTTGTCTTGGACTGTGCCATGATTCTGATTCGTAAAGCAGAACTGAGAGTATGAGCTTTTCGTAGATTTGAACTTTGGTGCATCGGGATAGGAACTTTGACCCGAGATGGTGTTCAACAATGTAGCAACAACGCTTTGCAATGGTGATTATTCGCCGCACGTTGATGTCGTTGGTGGGATTAATTTTCAAGATAGATAAACTACTGAACTACCTCGGAATCATATGTGTCATCAGTGGTATTTTGACCAATATGATGTTGATAGGTCGTTTTGTTTGACAACATATATTTTGTTTTTTCGTCATTTACTTAGAAATCCATATGTTCTACTTTCTCTTCAATCTAAGTAAAAGCATAGACCGCTCGTTGAGATCTAGCGATGAAATCAATTTCGTCAGTATACCCAATTAGTTGGATAAATCTTAAAAATTCTTAAAAGATCTTAAAAATTGAAGAAGTTCTATATAATGAACCGTTATGCAATTAATAGATAATATTCAAAGGAATTTCAATAAATCATTATTTACTTTGATTTTTATTGAAATGATTGGGGCATAAATAAACTATTAATACTTAAACAAAATTTTCAAAATTTGTTACTCTTTTTTTTAGCTTCAGAGCCCTTCCAAAGGTCTAATTTGATTTTTTAAATACGATTTGGTTTTTAGGGAGTCGAAATCTACTCAAAAATATTTTTTTTCAAAGGGAAAGGAAAAATCATACGTTCAAGGGTTAATTGTACGATTATAATTTGGTGAAACTGTCACGAATGTACATAAAGCTTTTGGGTTTCGTCAAAAAAATAATAAAACTAATTAATAAAAACAAGTTTAAAAGGATAAAGAATTGAACAAAAGTTAAAATATTTAAGGTTTGATTTGATTCAATTATGACAGTAGCAGATTCCAACTGCTACAATTTAATTTTTTTTTTTTTATTGTTTTCTGGAATATATTCCATAAAGTAAGTGAAGATCAAAATGCTTGCTATGTTGTCACATTTAACTTTGAAAAGTATTTTTTTTTCACCTGTAACCACTTGAAATTGCATAATTGAAAAATGAAAAGGTAAAAAGGAAAACAATATAAAATAAAATGAAATCATACGGAAAAGATGTAAAAGTATTAGTTAAAAATATTGTTTTGTCGTTTCATAATACATAATTTGATTCTGGTAGTTTCATATTATGTACCTTCTTTTGGTACTTTGATATATCATCAAAGAAACTATAAATTAACTTTTAATAAGAAACGTGTACAATACAAACTAATATGATATACGTATATGAGGATATAAGTATACATATATACATATATTTTTTTACAAACACGTACAAATGAATGTATATTGATTATTGTAAGTTTCTTTTGTTGTCTCTTTGGCTATAGTTTGGATTATAAATGACCAGAATATTCCTTGGAATTATATAAAAAGAAATATCATATGTTTGTAATGTGTAAGGCAGAGGTAGCCAATATTTAACCATATTTTTTTTCAATTTTCTTTCAATGAGTTGAAAATGTGTTGTTTATATTTTAGATAGAAACGTAATAAAACTCATTAATATACACATTTAAATAACTTGTTGTACTGCAATCAGATTTTCCTAGATTAATTTCCTGCCAAGAGATTTTTTTTTGTGTTGTGAACAATGTTCTTTATTATATTTGCTCTTGCGCCACTCCGAAAAGTTCACTGATGTTGTTGCATTTTCTTTCATAAGGGGGTAGTCCTTGTACCATTAAGTTTTTCTTGTAGAATTTTATTAATAGGTATTAGAATACGCTCACGTGTTAAATGACGCAGTACGTAGAGCGACTGGATTTCAACCGAAATGTCCCAGATTCGATTCCTGATGTAGACAAAAGAAGCTCTATGGGTTTTTTGAATTGGTTTATAGCCTTTGTCATTGTTATAAAATAAATGACTAAAAATAATTGAAAGTAATTTGGTAACAATTTAAAGTAAAATGGAACTATGCCATTTAATGAGTTGATATGCCTGAATTTGATAAATAAATACTGGAAAAAGCATCAGACGTTATTATGATGCTTTTTAGAATTTAAGTATTTAGAACGTTGTTGTAAGACTAGAAACAATAAGGTTTATTTAAGTTTAATTGATTTCGAACATATTAATACAATAATCAGTATTATAGTTATCCAAATAAACGAAAAAGATCTTGATAAAAAAAATTAGAGAAATGTAAATTAAAATAGTTAAATTATGAAAACAAATTAAAATTAACAAAATAATGATGTTAAAATTAAGTGTAACACATTATGACGTGAAAACATCAGGGCTGTATTCTTCACTGTATTTATCGCATTTCATGAAAATTCATCTAATAGTATTTAATTAGAAGAAGTATTAGTAAACTATAATTTAATTAATATTTTAAATAACCGACTGACTATCAGTTTTTCTAAAGAAAAGAAATTAGGTTAAGCTGAGGAATACAGAGTACAAATTTGACAACTAACCTATATAACTGACAGTTAATGAATTTAAAAAATAAAATGAAAGATTGAACTGCTGGTAATCATTATTTGTGTTCAGTAGATTTATAACAGAATCGTACAGAACAGTTTTGGACAATTACAGCTAACTGTCAAACACTTTAGAATAACTTAGAACAGAAAAATCTACCGATTACTTTTCTTGATCTTTTTTTAGCTTTTTTGTTTTAATTTTTGTTTACTCTAAAAGTTTTTTGTTTAACTGTCAAAATTTAAAGAAAAAACAACAACAAAAAAACAAATAAAATCAATTTAGAACAGTTTCGCACAATCTAATGAACACATTACAGAACACTTTTGGACAAAAAAGTTCAATTAACGGAAACTAATGAGCACAAAAACGTGTTCTTTTTTACTCTAGAACGGTTAAGAACGTTTAGAACCACAGTTTACTGAACACAACAATTATATTTATTTGAAAAAAAGTACGATAAGAATATTTGAACCATTTCGCAATCGCCAAAATTAAATTTTTTGTTTTTCAATATATTATATTACGTACGTGGTTGTTGTTTAAGATAAATCAATAAAAAACTTAGATAAAGTAACAATGTAAAATTGAAATAACGGAAAATAATTCATATTGAAATTGAGTATCAAATCAAATTTATCAAACATCCTCGAATTTCGAGGAGCGTGCGAATGTTAGTATTGTTCAAATGTTTGAATAAAGCTTAGTAAGTTGAAAATGTTAAAAGTTCTAATGTAGGAAATAGAAATAAGAGTTATAATACAATAACGCTATATGGGTTATGAGAATTGAGTTGGGATCTATATATTAATACATTTATTAGAGTATGTTTTGTTGGAGCTTTGATAAATAACAAACGTAACGATAATATCGAAGAAAATTAAAACCGAATAGTTTTAACTATTTACAATTGAATTATGTGCAACTGCAGTTATTTAATGATAAATAGGTATAGAAGAGTCGATAATGTGTATTAATATATCTTCTTTGTTCTTGTCGACTAAGTAAGTATATGACTTTGAAATAAATTTTGAAATTGACTCACTTTCACTATAGTCACTATCTATTGCTATTATCAAATTTCTAACATACTATAAAAGTAGAGAGAAACGTTATGTTTTTATTGTTTATCACAACTTAAACGTCGCACTCTTACGTTACTAAAATAATAAATTTAAATAAATTAGTTGTATTAGGGTGGAAGATGGGTTTGATTTTTATTATCTTAATAGTTAAAACACCTTCATTTTAGGTGGTTAATTTGAAAATAGTATTCATTAATCTAAAAAAAAAAGGTTCATCATATCTGATATAATGTTATTAAAAAAGTGAGTGTGTGTGTGTATGTATATATAATTTGTGTTGTAGAGTTACCTACCTTTTTGATGTTTTTTTATATTGTGTGTATTTATTTAACAGAGATTCTGTTTTGGAGGTAACTTCTTCTTTAAGTACTATAGGAATATTTCGTTTTATGTTTTCTGTTTTTTTTTTTTTTAATAAAGTAGCAAAAGGTTAGTTTCTGTTTCTGAAAAGGATGAGGTTAAAAACCTTTTTTTTTTAATGGTAATGTTTAAAAGAAGAATTTGTTTTTCTTATTGGTATCTTATTGGTATTCTTCCTTTAAGGAGTTACAAAAAAAAAAAGTAAGAAACGAAAAAAATGTAAAAACCGGTTTATTCCGTACAACAATTTTTTCTACTTCTAAAATATCCCAGATTGAATCAGATTGATTTTCTTGTAATAAGTTTTAGTTTTTAGTTCAAAGGGTGAGGAGAGGAGGGAAATATGGAATGTTTTTCATGGTAAAAAGTGTGACTAATCTGATCAATTTTTTTTTTTTGACAGGACATTACAATTTTTGGGGCTGATTTTGAATATTCCTATATTTAGTCTGGTAAACAGTTTTAGTTTTTTATGTAATTTGGAGATGTTTTAGAAGTTTTTGTTGTTGTTGTTATTTTTAAGAAAAATTTTTATGTAGCTGTTTATGTGTACGTTACAATGTTAAAGTTCTTTTGATGTTTATTTAGTTCCTAATCAAATATTATTTCTTATTTTTAGGTTATTTTAGATTCTATTTTTATAAGTGTTATACTAGTGTTTGTTGTTTTTTGTCATTATTAAAGAAATAAATTATGACTGAAAGAATGGTGTCAGCTGTTATTAAAAATTTTGTAAATGTATTTGAATTCAGAAGGTCAAATTAAAGTTTATATTGTATAAATGTTGGTATAAGAATAGAAAATAAATATACGATTATTTTTTTTTGTAGGCATGTTCATTTCATTGTATTGTTGTTAAATAAGGACAAGATTTTGTATTTAAACAATATACGAAAAACAAGTATTTTATTTTGTGAGTGTTTGAATAGGTTGATTTGAAGATTAAGATATAGTAGTTGGAGGTTTTTTGGTATAGATGGAGAGAGAAAAAAAATTTAAAGTAGTTAATCCTTTTATACCGACATTTTTGGGACTGAATAATTTTTTTTGCTGACAAACACGAAATGTATTAAAAAGTTTTTCAGTAGTTAATTCGTACTTAATAGCTATATAAATTTACTCTTTACTTCAATTCAGAAAAATAAAAACTTGAAATTTTTTTCATAATTCAAGTATTTGTATCTCATACAATCTAAATCCAAAATTACAGTTTAATGAAACTGAAAATTTAATTTAAGATATTTTTTTTGTAAGAGTAAATATATTACGATCCGTAGTATATAAGTATGAGAATAAAATGTACATATGTGATTGAAAATGAATATATATATAAGACAATCCTGTACTATTATTTAATGTAGTTTACTTTAGAAAAAGAGATAACAGAATAAGTTGTTTGTTATGTCTAATGTTATGCCTTATGAAGGCTATAGCGATTTCTTTCAACATAAACTGAACCTTCCCGAGCAGCCAAATGTTATAAAAAGGTGACAATATGTTGACAAATTTTGGTGAATTGTCGACAAAATTTTGTGACAATTTTTGTTGAAAAAAGGTCGGTAGGGTTGATCTCCTTTGTCACAATTTAGTTGAAAATTTTGTCAACACATTTGTCAACAATTTGTTCATAATTTGTCATCATTTTGTGGTTTATTTTGTCTACAATTTGTGAATAAATTGTCATCCATTTGTTGGCAATGCAGACAACAGTTTTTGAATAATTTGTCATCAATTTGTAGACAATTTTCACAACAATTGATTTTCGTTTTTTTTTAAAGGCAGGACAGTTTTTCAGTAATTTAGGGTTGGATTTTTACTAATAAAAACAATTTGTTTTTTATATATTACATATTTTATTCTATCTATAATTTATTATATAAAAATAATTAAAAAACAAGCTCTATTTCAATTGTTTTTTAATTACAAAATTCATTCATATTTTTAAATAAACTTTGTTGTGCTTTTAAAAATACGAATGTCAAAACAATACCGATTCTCAAAGATGTTGAATAGACTGGTGAATAGAATACTATTATTTAAAAAAAAAAAAAAAAACTTACAAACCCTGTCAACTAATTGTGACATATTGTTGACCAAAAATTGTCATGACAAATATTTATCAACATTTTGTCGAAAAAATGTGAGTGGGCTTACAATCAAATTGCCATTAAATTGCCATCATAATTTTGACAACAAAATGTGCCTAAAATTTTCTGAAAATATCTTGACAATTTTTGGTTACTTGAAATTTGATGGAATTTTGGGTTTATTGAAAATTCTACTTTTAAAGTAGTTCGACTGCAGATTTATCTGCAGATCACACTCTTACATAAATAAATAAATAAATACAAACTAGACCATTATCTAATTCAAGATTAAGCCCATTCACAACATTAAGACTATTCACAATTTATATTTATATATTTAAAACAGACACCTTATAGATTTTATCTCAGATAGGTTCACATTAATAATATTATTAATATTTTTCTGCATATCAACTGCATGACAATTTTTTTAAAAATATCGTTTTAATTCCAAAATGTTTACCTTAATTATTTTTATTAAGTAGCCGAGGTTGGATATAAAAACTAAATTCCGGAATTTTTATAATATTAAAAAAAAAGTTTGTAAATAAATTTGTGGAATTTCTGTATAAAGCAGATAACGTAAATGTACAAATTTCCGCCCCCTTAAGGAAAAATTTGTTTAAGTTGACAAAATAACCAAAATATAAAATTTTTATTATTTTTTTTTCCAAATTATAATAATTAGTATTTTTTAATTAAAAAAAAAATATTTTCATTTAATTATAATTTAATTTTTTCTAAATAAATAATAAAATATTATAACTGCCAAAAAAGTTTGATTGTACGTATTTCCGCTCGACAATTTCAATCTGAACTAATTCCGCCCTTATATGAACTCAATTCCGCTTTTTTAACCTTTTTGCGATTCACAGTACCTATTTACGATTTATTCAAAAAAGCTATTTAAAATAATTATTAAGAGTAAAATTAATAATTAATTTTTTAAATAATTAACTAGTAGTTAAATTATAAAAAATATTTATTATAATAATAAAAAATCAATATTAACTACTATAAGTAATTTGAAAAAAAAAAAAAAAAAAAAATAGTTATAATGTAAGTAAAATTATTTGTTACACATAAAAATATACATTTATTTCAATATGAAAATTAAAAAAAAATTAAACAATGCAACGGTTTAGTATTTCAAACAAAAACAAAATAATTCAATATAACATAATTAACTTAAATATTATAACAATGTACATTTAAAATAAATAAATAAAAATATAAAATATTACATATTTACTTAATTTTGCAGACTGAATATGTTGGAATATCTTCTGTTACAGGCCATCTCCAAAATGTGCCAGACATGGTCATGGTTTTCACTCCTCTATTTAACTTATTGTGAAATGTATACAAAGAAATTAAATTGGTAATTAAATTGTAGAGGCAAGGCAAGATAATTCCAAAGATTTTTTAAATCACACAAAATATAATATAAGTAAAACATAGTTTTGGAAAAACTTATTCATTAGGGTTAGCGTTTGAGTAGAATTTATCTAATTGTTAAAAATAGTCGAATATTTTCCATTTAATTTTACTAAATATGCTCATCATATACAGATACCGTATTTCGTCTACTAATAAAAGGAAAATATTCGCTTATTTTCAACAATTAACATATATTTTTTTCTTTAACTATGACTTGGTATGAATTTAGTGAAAATAGCTTACACCTGCATATTTAGTTCGGAATTAGGACATATTGAACGTATTACCGAACCGCTTTTTCATACAAATTTTTACAAAAATTCAAAATTTAGTTGTAACAAAAAACACATATGCGAAATTAGATTTATAGTTCGTAATTAGGTCCAGCTTAATTTGTTCAATTTCAATTTAAAATCGTCGAGCTGCATCCTTATATAATCAAAAATAGGTGAATAACTTAATTAATTATTTCGATATATCATTTTCCTAATTCCGCCCGGTCAATCGTAAATACGTACAACATAAATTTACGTGTCCCTAATTCCCACTCAAGACTAATTAGGAATTTTAAATATTTTTAATTTACAAATTGAAGAAAGTATGCATTATAATCTATTTAATAATATATCTTTTATAATTATTTGAATAAAACAAATAAGTGAACATCATAGTTTAATTATTATGGTCTTGACAAAATAAAAAAAAATTTAAACGTTTGAACCAATATTTTCACTAAAATGTCTACCTAGTTTAGTTTTCTATCAATAACTTTTTTGTTAATATGAATACAAATGTGCATTATTTTGCATTACAACGAGGAAATAATATTATTTTTTTATTTCAAAAATAAATTTGAAATATAAAGCGTGAGAGTATTGTATTTACAAAAAAAGGGTTTGGGCGGCATAATGTACTAGGGCGGTGATAGGTACATTTACGTTATTCCCCTTTTTGTGTATAACTCTAAATGCGTGATTTTTGAAAACTATATTTTGAAAAATAAGATTTCGAGCTAAACCCTTTTCTATCATTATAGCCCACGATATCGTTAGATCTTTTTGCTGGACCAAAAATTTTATATTAAACAAATTACAAAAGATTTGAATCTTTGAAAAAAATACCATATGAATCGTGTTAAGAGAGTTTTATTTTCCAATTAATGAAAATTTCATACACAATTGTTATAATGTATATAAAAGCTTTTATATAGTTTGTATTTAAAATTTCTAATAATTGTAATCAAAGGGAATTTCGTATTTGAAAACAAAGAATAAAATATTTGTTCTATGTAAGTAATTAATAAATAGGAACTCTTTGAAATCCTTTAGCTTAACAATTTATTGAAAAAATTCTGAAAGCAAATTTGAAATTTCTTCAAAAAAAAAAAATGAAAAATAACTTGGTAGCAAAATAAAAGCGAGTACTTAATTGCTTTCTTTTTTACAGTTTTTGTGATTTTCTTTATTTGTATAAAATCATTATAAATAATTAATAAATTTTCATTTTTTAAACTCAACAATGAAAAGTTTTTCATAAAATACATCACTTTAATTTTTTGCCTTTTAATTTTTTTTGATTATTAATCTTTTTTCATCAGGTTTGTTAAAAAGAGGGGTAAGGTAACACATTCACAACATTCAATTTTCAAATAATAATTATTGATTTTTCTTTTTTCAACACCACTAATAAATTGTTATACTTAATCATCATCATCATCATCATCATCATTATCATCATCATTAGCATCATTTTTGTTATTATCATCTAAAATTTTTATGTTTTTCTTTTCCTCTAGGTTTAGTTTTTTAAGAGAACAAATTTTCCTCCTCTTTAATATTTGGAAGAGCGGAAAAAGAAAATCAAGAAGAAAAATTGTAAGAAAAAAAAAAAAAAACTAAACGATAATAAATTTTCCTTTCAATGAAAAATTCAAAAAATAAAATTTATTTTTTTCTCAAAATAAAATGACTAAAACGAAGAAGGAAAAGTAAAGTTATGAGATTGAAATGGGGGTGGAATGAAATGGAGAAAGAAGTAAAAATATTATAATTTCAGCGAAATAAAACCCTTTTTCTTGACAACAATGAAACTTTTCCCCTTATTCTGACTACATTATTATGAGCATGATGATGATGATGATGATGATGTTCAAGCTCTATTTAACTCAAATTATATACGTCAGCAGAAAAAGTAGGAGTATTATAGGAAAAATTTTTTTTTTCAAGAATCCTTTTTTTCTCAAAGTGAGACTAGTAAATGAAGAGGATATGAGTCAAAAAGAGGTCGGTCGGGTTCGGGAAGGTTTAAACTGGAAAATAAAGTGAACAACTTAAAAGTCATTAAGGCATTTCAATTGTCAAGCACCTTTATGAGATAATTTTTTTGTTTTGTTTTTTGTTGTTCTTATTGTATTTTTTTTTATGAATATTTATAAAAGTTCTTAAATAAAGGACAAAAATTTTAATAAATATATTATATATAAAGAATAATAACAAACAAAACAAAAAAATTTGTTATTTTGTTTTTAGATAAGCTTTTTGATATTTTTTGTTTTAAATTTATTAAGACTTGTAATTTTTGATATGACAAAATCTATGTGGGAAATTGTTTTTATATTATTTTTAAATAAATATGTTTTGAGTTTTGATTAGAGTAATGATTTGGCAAAAATTTATTATTCAAAAATGATTTTAAAAAGGTTTTTTAGTAACCATTTTTTTTTATTGAAAAGTCTTAGGGATTAAGGACAGTTGGACAACACTGGACAAGGTGAATATAACCTCAGAGTTTCAAAATTAATTAAGAATTGAGTATAAGGATAAATTTTGGGTAAATTAAGAATATTTATTCAATAACTTTTGTTTAACACGGTTTCCTGCTGATGTCTTTGCATGTTTTAGATATATTGCACTGTCTTACCATTAGATACCGCGTCGAAAGAATTTTGATAGTATATGTATGCTTTGAGATTTGGATTGTGTTCACGTTTTTCCAAAGGCTATCGGTAGGCTATAGGTTTCTCAGGGCTATAAAACTTTGTTTTTTTTTAATGAATTTAATTTAAATTATTTGTGTTTAATTAATTTATAAAAGGATATTTTTTAATTAATATTTAATATTTTATAGTTTATTTTTATCTATGTTAAAGTAGTAAATTGGGATGTTTTGTTCGTATCATATTGTTCGTATGGTATCGTGTTTATAGTATCATAAATATATCTACATTTTTGCCTTCGTATCTGCTTCGAATGGATGATGATATTTTTAGAGATGATTAAAATCTTTTGCATCACAAATTTTGCAAATATTTATGAATCCTATTTAGGTTATTCAGCTGTACATATTATATATATATATATATATTAATGCATAACTAATATCTATTTTATTTTATAATAAATTTTATATAAAAGTTCACAGCTCATTAAACATTATTAATATTGTTTTAAACATTTTTATTAATTATAATTTTTAATATTTAATTAATTCATTTTTAAATTTTTTTAATTATGAAAATAAAATATTTTAATAATGTGTAAAATCAAAAGAAAAAATTAAAACTATAATAAAAGAAACTTTTGTGAATTAAAATGAGGAGAAACTAAATTCAATATTCGTTTTAAAAACTTATTTAATTTAATATCCTCTCAATTTAATCGTCGTATTTTCCTTTTTATTTTTATTTTAACTTACATTTATTATTTATTTCTTTTTTAATTTATTTCTTTAATAAGTTTTTATTTAATTTAAATTTTTTTTTCAGTACTTAATCTTTTTTTTAATTTGGTTTCAACATTTAGTTGTCACAATATTTTTTTAGATGACAGTTTATGTATATTTACCTATATACAGTTAACACAAAAGTGAAGTTCACAATTAAATTGAAATTTTCTATTGAAATAACAAAAAAAAAATTATTTGACAAATCATATTATGTTTTTCTTCTTAATTACACCTTTCCTACATAACTTATATAATATGTTTACTGATTTGTTTTAACATAAAAATAAATCTAACATTTGTAGTATATATAAGGTGAATCTGCCTTTTGACAAAACACTTGTCAAAATGGTATATTGAAAAATTATAAAACAGTTATAATATAAAACTGTATATTTTATTAACTCACTGTCTTGTTAATTACATATTAGTTTTACGGAAATGTCTAAGTAGTACAACACTTCAATATTGTTATTCCAGTTGGAAAAATATGAGAAAAGTATGAGAAAATGTCATTGTGTTTTTTTTTATTTTTTTTTTTTCATAAACAACCAAGCGTTAGGATGTAACTTTTAGTATTTTAGTGCCGCTTGGTAGAAAGAAGAAAATTGTTAAATTCGTAGAATGAGATTATTTATGTTTTTCTTGAATTTCTGTAAATTATACACTATGGTGTTTAGTAAATGTAGAGACACACCAGAAGAGATAATGATTCAACATTCGTAACATGTTTTATACCATCTAGGTATTTGGATATGGACTTGGCATACCAGGGATGGCCATTTGCGGCTTCACTTGTTTCGAGTTAAAACTGTTTAAGCGGAAGAAGTATGATGAGTTGACAACAGACATTGTGAATACATAAGAATTTTTAAAATAAAAAGTAGTTTTTTGAGTTCTAATGAGCATGTGCCCAAGTCTACAAAGTGTCTATAAAACAGGGAAAGTTATCCTACTATACAACGATGTCCAAGGGAAGTTATAAGGACGAAATTACAGTTGGGTCACTGAATAATGTTTGAAATAGTTACAGATCTTACAATCAAGTTTGAATAGGACTAAATTGTGCACATTAATGTGATAATGAATTTTTTTTTAATTTTAATTCTTTAAACATTTGATCGAACATTATATTTTTAGTGTTTTACAAATTCACATTGTGTAATTTTTTTTTTTTTTTACAAAAACAGTCAAATAGTGAGTTAATAATCTTTATACCAAAAAGTATGGTTTGAACTGCTAAAGGAATAGTAAAATGTCCTTATTTTTTAAAATAGTTTTTTTTAGTATTATGATTAAATAATGTTAAAATGTGAACATTAACATAAATAGTGGTGAATTAGCTTAATTTAAAAGAGCAATAACAAAAATAAAGTTCCCTTTTTTTCTCTGTAAATATTTATTGAAATTAAATATTGAACTTTTTTACACCTGCTGCTGAATACCTGCAAGATAATAAATATTACCAACTGCAGGAATAACAAAAAAAGAAAAATAACCGAAAGCAATAAAAAATAATAAAAAAAGCTCTCCAATTTCATCCGACTTGAAATCAGTGATTCCACCTGTGACTGTGACATATCTCTTTCTATGCAATGTATCATCAAATGTTATATACAAGTAGCAAAATACAATTATAACTATACAATAATATGCGAGTATGTATAGCATATAATATACATCATATTATATACATTACAATATATTGATGAAGAAGAGTATTAAAGAATCCTGTAAAAGAAATGGAATAAAAAAGAAAATTTGTAAGAATTGAATCTTTTTTTCCTTTCAATAATAATATAACAGACTGACTTGATTTCTTTTTATGGAACATTGAAATCGTAAATATTTTTTTTCTTTTTTTTTTTAACTTTTAAATTTAGAATCAAGTTAAGGTTGATATGCTTTCCTTTATTGTTACTCATTTCTATGTACTTATAGATTTGAGTTGGTTCGTTATAATGTGGTACTATCAAGTATAACGAAAGTCATGGAAGATATGTATACAGTCAAAGTAATATATTTGAAAAAAAAAAAAATAACAACGATTCAAATGTTTTGATTTGATATACCTAATTCTACCTTAAAATATAAAATCGTTTCATTTATTGAAAACATTGCAATATTGAAAATAAATTTTTATTTATTAATTTTGTTATAATGTTTTTGTTGCGCATTTTACAATTTCAAATAAATAAGTCAGATAGTAAGAAGAAGGGTATTGAATAATTATTAGTATAGTGGTGAAAATTTATGCTTTATTGATAATGAATGTCCATAAGAAGTTAAGCAATTTAATAATTTTTGAAATTAAGTAGTTAATGATGATAATTTAATTTATTGCAAATTAGTATAGTTTTAGAAATCTGACATGTTGGACTTTCAGGTCATTGGGCTTTTTTTTGACAAATTTATTTATCTATATGGATCAAAAGTAAGAAGAATTATAATGTCAATAACTAACTGTACACTCATTATACAACTTTTCAAGTGATTTAGCATGTTTAAAGTTAAATTTCAATTTGAGCTAGCAATAATTGTATACAACAAATGTTTAATAAAATTACTGGTATTAAAAATCGTATTGCCAAAATAATGACCCTTTACTGAGAATTAAATAAATGAAATTCTGAATAAACTTGTAAAAATAAAAATATTGAAATGGAAATTCTAATGCTGAAGTAACTGCATTGATCCTAATACAGTATAGACATATAGTCAATATAAAAACGAATAACTAATAGAATTGGCAATAAGTAGAGTAACCTCATTATGTAAACACATACGCTTTTTAAATTTGCAATTTAATTTCTGCGACTATATGGTATACATACATACATATATGTACTTATTTTACTATATTACGTATCTGCAATAGACAGTGATAAACAGCAACAACTTTGTTTGTCAGAGATCGAATTTCTTTAACATTGTATCTCAAGCTGCAAATTTGTCCATTCAAACTATATAATTGTATATGGCAACCTTTACTCTTAGATACAACTTTTATAATTTAAATTTTAAGAATTTCATTGTAAATATAACAGAAAAATCATTAAAAGTGATTCTAATTTAAATTTTAAAAACTCTTCTTAACACCCTTTGGTTGTAACTTATAATAATTAATTGCAAAGATTTATTTATATTTTCCTACTCAATTCTCTGAATTTTAAAAAAGGCAAATTCTAAGCTAAAGCTACTTTATTTTGATTTAAAAAAAAAAATGCTTTTAAAAAATTTACAAATTCCATTTTCATTTTAAATATCCTATTTTTTCAAAATTATTGTTTATGTAAGTGAAATCATAATTTTCTGCATTATCCTATATATATATATATATATACAAAGTATTTTGTATCCTTCGAAAGTTTATTATCCTTTTATATTATTTTTATTTTTTCGTATTTACTTTCTCCTTATTTCAGATTGGATTGTACAAAGTGTTAAGATATTGAAGAGTAGAAATGTTACACTTAAAAATATGTGGTTTTCCATTTAAACCCGGCGATTTTTTTTGAAATTTTGTTTTTGGAATTATACATGACAAGGGTTAGAAAGCGACATGAACAATATGAAAAAATAAAGAATATTTTGTAGAATGTAAATACGATACATGTAGATTTACATGAAATTCTTTAGAGAATAAAATTTTCCAGTTTTATCATGGTCAAGAAAATTAAAAAAAAAAAATGAGAAACGTCAATGCGCTGTTGGAACTTATTTTATTTTTCGTTGTTTGTTATTGTTTTTTTTTTTTGTTTAAGTACGAAAAGCAATTTCAAATTAAAAAAATTAGATATTTGAAAATATTTACGAGAATTTGCTATTTCGAAATGTATATTTTAAATGTATAAAGAAATTTTTTAAATACTTTTTTAATTATTTTCAATTGCAAAAATAATGAAATTTTTAATACAAAAATTAAAAAATAAAAATTATTTTAAGAAAACAATTTTCGTTTTTCAAAAAAAAAAAAAAAAAAAAATAATGAAACCAAATTTGTATGCGTTTGATGGGGAGATTTAAAAACCAATTCAAATGACAAAATGTATTTCGAAATTTCTATTGTAATATTTTGACTGTAATGGTAAATGTATAATTTATAAAAACTATTAAGTATCTGTACATAGGTTTAATATCAAGTACATAATGAGTTATGAGTGCTTGTTTTCTGTTGTATAATTTAATATTGTTTATATGTATAATTTAATCAGCATAATCTCTTCTGTTATTTTGGTTGTAGTTACGCATAAGATTTTAATATATTTCTTATATCAAACTGATTCAGGGGCTAGCGCCTATAATTTATTCTAAATTTTTACATACTCGTTGTTTTATTTAATACGTATTATTTCTATATATTGGTTTTGTTTGTATACATATTATTTTGGTCTTTTTGGAATTTTATAGTTCAGCGACTTGAAGCTTAGGCGTATTAGGTATGCACTTCAATCGAAAAATGATCTGGCATGTTGCAAATGATATTCGATGTTGCAAAAAACGCAGCCAAATATTTAGGTTCTCTTAAAGAATGTAAGGCCTGTTATTGACTGTAAGGCCTTAGTGACCCAAACTGGAGTACAATTCTCATATATGCGGGCTGGCGCTTCTAGTAATGCGTTAAAACATTTAAATCAAATCTAAAAATGAGTTATTCGTCTTATCAATTAATGACTCAAATTTCACAGCCGCTCATCTTGCTCCTCTTAGTCATTGTCGTATAGTTAGCTCTCTCCCTTTTTTATAGATACTCATAGGCATACTAGGGTACCGTGTAGGCACTCATAGGCATGCTGGGGATACTAGGGGAATCTTGACAATTCCTAAACTTAAGAAGAACCTTCACCTTAGAGCTTCGCTCGTTAAACACGAAGGGCAGAATGTACTCATACCTACACCGTAAAAATCCTTAGAAATTATGGAAATTCATTTATAACCAGAACATCCCGAATGTGGAACTAAATTCCATTTTATGTGTTCCCCAAACATTATCAATTGACGAACATTAACACCATATTAATATCGTTCGTAATTGTCCTTCTTTCCTTTTGTTCTTGTCCTTTTTTAACTTTCCTTTTCCTACCTAGGTAAACGCACCAACCGGTATAAGAGGTTAACACCTAGTGTTTTGGCTATGTGAAAAAAAATTTGCATGTAATATCTTTGGGCAAAATGCTGGTGCCTCTGATCAATCTTTCTCTGCTAACCCGTGAATTGTGTGGCATATCCAAATTCATTTTTCATTCATTCACCTAATCATTGTACTGATTCCTTTAAATCTTATTTGTGAACATATAATATACTAATAATATATAGATAGAATCCGTTTTAGAGATGCCTATTCCAGAATAATTCTGCCTTTATGGTAAAAATGGTTATAGAAATTATGTGAAACATTCTTTTTCAATTCTTATGCAGCCATGATTTAACTGTGTTTTAATGTATTTTTCAGCACACTGTATTTTTGTTAAATATAATCGAAACAAATCCAAGTAGCTCTTTGGGTACTAAAGATAGTTTTCTATGAAATGGTATTAAATTTTAAATCAATTGTTTGGGATTTCATAAATATTTTAATATATTAAAACATAAAATAATTTTTTGTATTCTAAAAAATTAAATTGAAATACATGTGGGTACTTAAATAAATTAATATCAATACACAGAGATTTCACTTAAACTAATTAGGATAATTCATTTAAATTTTCCTAATAAGTATAATTTAATCAAAATTTATTATTATTATTTTTTCAAATTCAAAATAAAGAAATAAAAGTAAAAATATTTGCTATTCATATCATTAAAATTTCCATTTCAAATTGGCTTTATTCCAAGCGGAAGTATATATAGTTGGTTAGTCGTTGTTAAAGTGTGAAATTAAAATTTTAAAAATTTTGACCAAATTCATTTTTTTATAAACGATATCAACAAAAGCTCTAGTAACTAACAGTAAACAATATGCAATGAAATAAAATATATATAGTGATGCCTACACCGACTAGTATATTAAATGTGAATAAATATAATATATATATAGTTTTCTATTTTAATATAAATATACATATATATTTTTTTTTGTTATGGAATTTTGAAAATTCTGAAAATTAGTACAATAAAAAAAATTTAATAAAAACAACAAAACTGTCATTTTGAACGATTCAAAAAGAGATGAATTTCTAATACGTCTGAGAGACGGCTGAATTATATTTGGAAAATATGCCATTTTCCTATTGTTTTTGTTTTTTTTTGTTTTCTTTCCAACATTCTAAATATTTTTAGAATATTATTATTTTTGCCGCGTAAATTTTTTTTTTTTTTTCAGACAATTTTTAAGACAATAAATTTTTTAAAATCGTACATTTGAATGTACGAAGTAAAATTTTATTACAATTGCATGATTTTAAAATACCACCGTCGCTACCGTCGCACCGCTACTGACCAACAACAACAAAATGGAAAATTGTTGATGGAAAATTATTGTTTTCTTTTATTTATTTATCTGAAAATTTGACAAAGTGGGCGGTAATATGAAAATTAATTTATTTTCTTTATTTTATTTTATTTAAATATTCGTATTCATTTATTCGTAGAGCTTAGGAGATTTTAACCCTTTCAATGAATGACAATTTAGTAGGCTGGAAAAATTTTAAAACAAAAAAAAAAAAAACAAAATGAAGCGAGACCCAAATATCTAAAATTTATGTCTTACGGTAAAGGGGGTGGGGTAATATAATAACATAAAATAAAAAGAAACAGAAAAAAAAAAATATTATAAAAACTAGGTCTATGTCATATTTTATTGTGTATGGAAAGTATAAGTGGGTTAATTATATAAGAAATAAGAAACAAAACAAAAATAATGAATGACATTATTGAAATTGTTGTCACTGTAAAAAACACATTTTTTTTTTGTTTTTTTAAATATATTTATAGTGTGTACGGAATTCATCAGGGGGTCAATTCACTAATTTTAAAATAGATGATTATTGGAAATTTTTATTTTTGTTTTAATATTGAGAATCAACTGAGTTAATTTATTAGATGAAATTATGAATTGTTGGAAACATTTTATGAGTTAAAAATTTTAAATGGGTCATTAATATTTTGAAAAAAGAAATAAGAATTTACACGTGTGTATTTTCAATTTTATTTATTAGCGTCATCGTTTTGTAGCTCTGCTCAGTATAGCTTTATTTAATCGTTATGTTCGTCCTCAGATTATACAAATTACAAATACAAATAAAACTATAACCACTTACTTCTATAACTAACCACTGCAGGGGTCCAATCTGGATAAGATATGAGAAAGTTCAAACTTTTCTAAGGTTTCCATATTCACCGAGTCTTAATTCAATGGAAATCTTTGATTGTGAATGGCGAGTGCATGACATTTGATGGCAGTTTGTAAAAAAAAGAAGCGTTAAAAGAAGTCATTAAGAATGGTTGGAGTGATATATCTTGAAATTACTTAATATTTTTCTATGATTCGATTGATGGCTAAACTATAGTTTTTTTAAAATAATTTTGCAAAATGAAAAACTACAAGCTATGAAGATTAATGAAAATATAGTAAACTAAATTTTTTTAAAGAATTTTGTTTTTGAATTTTCCTGTCAATTTGTGGTTCTAATTAAATAGGGTTTAATTTTTACTTATTTTAAGATGGTGAATATATTGAATTGAATAAAACTAAGGATTAACTTATTTTTATAGTAAAATTATAAAATAACACAAACTTTAAAAACTAGATATATTCGATTTATATTAATATGTTTATAAATTTATATGGTCACAAAACTTAAAAACTGCAAAAGAGCAATTGACTCTAAATACTTCTTGTGAACTGTATATTAATTGTTAATTTCTTGCATTCCTATCCCTACGTTATCAATACGTATGTCTTTGTTTGACGTGGTAGCAATTTTGGTTGCATAGCACTTTTCTGTTTGTATAAAAACTAACGTAGCTCTCTATGTTGTTATAGCATAAAATTTCCCTTTATTCTTAAACAAAAAGACAGAAATACGGAATCGAAACATATTGTTTGGATTTATTAGCCTAGTTTCCCTACCCTATTGGAGTAATGATTTAACACAATTATTGCAGACTTAACACCTTTTTGTGTTTATAACTAAATTGCAAGATTTCTGGATGTACAAAAGTTACCCAAAATATTGTGCTCAATATGATGTTGTTTTAGGAGTATTTTTTGGGTCAACAGTAAATGTGTAAAAGTTTGGCGATATTGAAATTGTGTTGGCATGCATATAAAGTATTCACATCATTTAAAAATTTAATATCTGAAATATATAAAAATCCCCATAAAATTTTATGAGATTCAATATTTTTTTTTTTTAAAATGTTCTTACCATTTGCTTGAAATGCAGAAAGTTTAATGTATTTTCAATTTATAATCCATATTTTTTTTATTCTGAAAAAAAAAATAAAATAAATAAAAACTCTTGAATGTATGAAATTTAAAAAGTCAAAATCAGAATTCGTTTACAACCTTGATAACAAAAAATAAAAAAAAAAAACAAAAAGACAAAAATGAAAAAAACCTAAAAAGAAAATAATTCTCTTATAAATTTTTTAATATATTGCAGTTCCCCTTGAGATCAAAACAAGTAGAAATTCATAAAAATAATAATAATATAACAATAAATTATTTTAAAAGAAGAAAGCCATCTTGAAGCAACACCCTTAAATGGTAAAAACTGTTAAAATCGTTTAAAAATTTGTATTGTATATGTATGTGGGTGGGGTAGAAAGAAAAGTCCTTGCAGCATAAAATCCAATTCTTCAATGGAAGTGATTTTTGTTTTGTTATTGTTTTTATTTTTTTTTTTTAAATACATACGATAACTATGTATACATAATATAAAATAATCTCGTTTTATATAGTATTTTTCTAATGCATTATATTTGAAGGACTTTATATAAGCTGTGTGCAAAAAACAAAAAAAGCAAAATTACAAAAAAAAAAAAACATATATATACATTTTTCAAATTTCTTTGTTTTTTAAGGATACTGCATAAGTAACAGTCAAATATTTTGAAAATTATATGTAAATACATTTTTATTTTCATAGCTTGGAATCATTACCATATGTATGTGAAATTGTTCAAAGTCAATTTATTGAAATAAAAAGAAGTAATTATCATTCTGAAAAAGTTTTTAAAAATATACCTATTTGCACAGTTAAGTACCGGTGACGATTTGTTTATTAATATTTCTACTTAGCTCATTGTTTTCTAAGAGACCTTGTATTTTTATTATAGGATGCAAAAAAATGTTAAATAGTAAACACGACTAAATATGGAATAGTTATACAATACAATAACTGGAAACCGTCTTGTACTTGTAGTGTTAACTGTAAGTTTTGATGTCCCCGAAACTAATAAATAATAAACTAAGTTGAAGTATTAGTAAATAAATCATCACCGGTAAAACTAATTACAACTATTACTGGTTCAACCCAAACTGCTATTTATGAAAGCATATTTCTCACAGAAAAATGGTTCAAGTATTTAAATTCAGCTAGCTTGAGCTGAATAGTGTTTTTTTAATATTTATAAATTGGCATTCGCGCTTTAATTATAAATTAAACAGAATGTAACTATTTTGTGTTTTTTTTTGTTTTAAATTGAATTTTCAAAATAATTCATACCATGATTCAAAACTCCAAGCATGTTAAATTATAGTTCTTCCATCTCATGTGTTCCCGAATGTAAGCCATCTACCCATTTATAATATGTAAAGGTTTAAAAAGAATATCAACAAATTTCTTCATAATATTTTCACTAATATCCTTCTCTATTCCGAACTATACATTTATGTGTAAAGGTTCGTAACATAATATTTGGATATTCGTTGAAAAATATAAAAATAAAAAAAAAAAATAAATATAAATGAAAAAATGAAAATTAGTGCTACCAACTATAATGAACATTTTTTGTTCCTTCGGATTATTTTTTTATTGTCTCATGATTATTGGCACAATATTAGAACAAGCAATAGTCTGAGTTAGAAATCGATCTAAGTGATTAATAGATTTTACATCTAAGCGTATAAAAAGTAAATATATAGGTGATATAAATAAACTCATATTTAAAAAAGTCAAAAATCGATCTGTTGCCACTTAGACATGACGTGCTAAAATAAGAATATCACCATTATTCTAACCTAAGAATTTTTTGTACATTTTTGCTTTAAATGTATTGCGGGGTATATTGTATTACGTATTAATGTTGAACCTTTGACTATTATGGTGTTGATATTACTTGTCTTTTGAAAACTTACTAAGTATTCAATAATTTACACCTTATCGTCTGGTGTCCGTCCACCAATAATTATTTTAATATTTAATTACAAATATCCATTATTCCGAAGCAATATACTTTCTTCATCAGTACTTTTGACTTCTCTAAGTATATCAAGGAAAAACTGTCTTGCGTTACTTTTGTATTTCATTGTGTATAGTTTTTAAGTTTTAGTTACAAACTGAAATACGTATTTTCGTTCAAGTTGTCTCGAATATATTTCTTTTACATTAAATGAGATTCTAATACTACTAGTAATCTACTACAAATGTCTGTATAGCACCTAGTGGAGTAAAAAGCGATTTTGTGCGATCACTTTGGTTTCTCTCAATATTTTCTTTGGCAATATTTGAATACAATTTTCTTCTCCAAGAAGTTCTTAGGACGAATTTCAAATGATAGAAAATATATTCTTTCTAAATATATTAATATACTCGTGTTTGATATGTTTACAAGAAGAAGCTGAGTTAAGAGTTGACTAAAAATGTTTGTTACATGTAACACGACTGTTTGGATATGTCTTCATAAATGAACTATAATTGTTTATAGCTTGTTGTCATTATTTACTTTTGTACCTTATTAAAGAATTAAAAAATTACACCTGTTATACATAGTGTATTTGCCGAATTTAATGTTTACATTCATCAATAAAATAATTTTAATTTTTACTTTAGTAATCAAAATATTAGCTCTTCTGTAAAAGTTATTTTTTTTGTTTCTATTCCAAGCATTCTTAGCAATTCAGATTATCTTAAATTTTTGTGCAAATTTTGTGTTACCTCATCCACTATTCTATTAATTTCTTTTGAAACAGTATTTTTGCATCCCACTTTCTCCTTTTTTTTATCAAAAATTTTTGTCAAATTGTTGTTTTGAATATTCGAATCAAAAAATATTTCATTATTCATGCATGCTTGGTGCATACCTGAATATTAGATTACATTCGGATTTGTAAAGTAATTAAAAAAATTTTTTTGCAACAAAATATTTTGATAACATAAAAAAAAATAAAACTTACATTAGTCTCATAATAAACTAACTCATGTATATATGTAATGTATGTATATATATATATTAAGAAATTGGAAGGAAATGTAACATTAGTCATTTTTAAAATCAAAGTAAGCTAAAATTTTGAATGTCCAAATCAATGTAAGTACAAGTATATAACATCCAAATTCTCGTTAAATTTTTTTAACCGCTGAATTTACATTAAAATAAAATATTTTTTTTTTCTTTGGAATTTCCTTTTATATAAATAAGCTTGTTTGTTATTTAAAAAAATATTTATTTACATATATGTAAATTTTTTTTCTTTAATTTCAGATTTTTATGGAAAATTCAATACTGTAGCAGAATTTTCATCATTAAATTTTTTGTTTGTGAAAATTAAATTTAAAGGATTTCTAAATAATATAAAAATAATTAGTGAAAAGAGTAAATTTTGGTTTGTGTTTCTTTTTGCAATTGGTGAAATTATTTTTAAATAATAATTAAAAAAAAAAAGATAAAAAAAAATTAAATAAAAAAATAAAATATAAGTTATATGAGTGCGAGTAATAAAAATCAGAGCCATTTATTATTTCAATTGAAAAAATCATTTCGTAAGAGAAGTGGTAAAAAAATGAAGTCAATTTCATGATATTATAAGTGGTCGGAATCATTAATTTTAAATTTATTAAAAATGCCTTCAACACCATATGATTTAGTTCAGGATGATAATGATTTAAGAGCTCCAGTACATGCTGAACAAGCATTCTTTCAAGGAATAACATTTCAAGCTAAGGTAAATAAAATTCAAATTTATTGTGTTTATTTTCTTTTTTGCTTTTTTATGACATACCTACTTAATACATAACATTAATTGTTTGGTTACAATCGATACCATACGCGTTGACAATATAATAATTAAGTATTGAATATAATATTAGTTTAATTTTATATTTACATAATTAAATAAAATATTGATTAGATTAAATTATTTAAACTGGCAATACTGCTGTACTAGTGTCAATAATATGAAAATGTATATATCTCTCAGATACTGCGTTCATACCTATACTTAATTTGCAATGCTATGATGAATTGATATTTGTGGTAATGTCATAAACACGTTTTTAATAATGCTAAAATAGCAAAACTATACATTACTATACAAGTGCTTTACTACTTGACTACCGAATCCACTTGCGTATACTTCGATATATAAAATTTAATGGAATGGAGATTGAAAAGGGTTATGTGGTTTTAATTTCTCATTTCTTTTAATTATAAAGAGCTTAGAGCACATTTATAATTATACATATTTTTTTTTTACAATTACAGTTGAGTTTTTATAGCTTTTATAAAAACTTTATTCAACTTGCTACCTTAAAATTTGTAAATAGGTAATTATATTGTATAAAAACAAAAACAAAACACTTGCATATTGATATTGATAGAAAATCATCGTTGATTTATCACAAGAGTGAATGCAGCAAGAGAAAACAATAACAAAATTTTAAGTGATACTGACATCATGTCAAATACATATTTTTTAATTTATTTTATCTAAATAAAACAATTTGATAAAAACAAATATTATAATATAAAAAATAATTGGAAAGTCAATTATTATGAAATTTAGTATTGTAGATCTTAATGAAGAATTATTAAAAACTGCTCTATTGTTAGACGATGTAAGAATGGAAATTGAATTTTCAAATATTATTTTTTTTTTCAGATTTTATTAGGCACCTATCACAAAATCAAAGCGTTAAAATATTTTTCAGAATAAATTTGAAAATTTAATTTATGTTATTACTCTTAAATCTATTTAATTAGAATGATTAAATAGTTATAGTGTAAAGATAACTCTAAATTTATTATCAACTGATTTGATCGGGTTTCTGTACTTTTATTTTTTTTCCGCCAATGTGTCATGTAAATATAAATAAATCTAATAATTTGTGATAACATATTGAAAATGTCTAACATTATGTGTGACATTTTCAATAATTATTTTTATCCATTGTTTTTGGGAACTGTAGTTCATTAATGTGCTAATTATAAAAAAGTAATTAATAAATAAATAATTAATTTTATGACATAAATTAAAACAAAAACTTACATGCATGTACATAGTTTGTATAAATTTGAGTTCAAAATTTAGAAATATAATTGAATAAAATTGAATTTTTCATTTGTGTGCAATTGAGAGCTCATAATTAAATAATTCTAATTAACCACAAAAAATAACAACATAATATTATAAATAATAATTAAATGTAATAGTTTGAATCAATTTACAAAATTAGTATTTAAAATTGAATAATATTTTCTCTCTCTAGAATTCTCTTATAAATATTATTTAATTTTAATTTAATTAATTCTCCCCAAAAACTTAAAAGAAACATAATTATATAAAGTATTATTTATATTTTAGTTTTATTCTTTAATTGAAAACTGCACGAAATATCAATTTATTTTAATAAACGTCCAGACTTTTTCCAATTTAAAACACTTCACTTTTCTATTACAAATTGTTACAAAAACAATTTACAATATTACAACAAAATTATGTTGTCATTTTTGTTGTTGTACTTATTGTATTGTAATTGAATAAGTGCCGAAAATTTTGTTTCGTGCCAGTAAATCTTGATAATAGTTGAAAGAAAAATAAAATAAAATTGAATCAATAAAGAATTCAATGAATTTTATTTGTATTTAACAAAGTATAACAAAACAAAAAAAAAAAAAAAAAAATTGTAATAAAACGTTAGTTACAAATAAAAATAATAATCAGCTGATTCATATTCCACAATGAAGTAGTTTTTTACATCCCTTTCTTACTTTATTACTGTACTTTAATACAGTTATTTATTTTCTTTATTTATTTATTTACTTTTAAAGTATAAATTTACCGAAATATGTGTATGAGTACATATTGAATTGTATAACAGTTATTTTATATAATAGACATACATAATAGGTATTTAGTTTCAATAAATATTTTCGAAATATTATCGTGTTTGTAAAGTTCGAATAAACAAAAAAAAAACAAAAAATTAAAATTGAGAATTCAAATTTCATGTTTTAAGGTAATTTATTTGAACTCTAAAAAAAAATTCAAATACCTTAGTTAGGTTTGGATGATGTGATGTGACTACTGTAAATGAAGTACAAGGTTAAAAAATAATTTTTCATTTCTATGTTCTTATTATTAAATTCTATGTTTTTTTTTTTTTATTATTGATTAAAATTGGATTGAAGCATGACTCCTAACATGATACTATATGTTCAACATGAATAAAAATTAAATTAAATACAAGTAAAACAACAGTATTAGTGATGGAAAACTTGCCATCAATTAAAATATTTGATTAGAAAATTGTTTTTGAATATAATGTGAGGCGGTCCGAGCCAGAATGGACCATGTAAAAAAAAATACCTTAGAGATAAAATTGCAATATAGAAAAAAGGTTAATCACTTCAAGCAGCTTAGTCCTTTTAGAAAAATAATTCTAATCATGTTCAAATTCGTTCAATGTTACTTGTTTTCTTTGCATGATAACATTTTTATTTTCTAATACAAAATGACAATAACTCATTTTTAAAAATTGTCGCTTTATATAATGTAGTTTTGAAAATCTACTTTATGAATAAGAATACTATTTCTATAATTTATTTAGTCTATATCTGTTTTGTTATACCAAAGACCGTAAAGGTTATTTTGTATAGTATTTGGTTATACTCAAAACGGTATAATTCACTTTGAAGCTTAATAGCTCTCAATTTATGTATCGGATTTCATTTAAATTATTGTTTTCTTTATTAGGGGATCAATTTGGCTTTTTGAATTAGTTTTGAAGATACTCCTGAATTTAGTAAATAAGCCCCATAAATTTATTTATTCTTAAATTAATTTTGTTTATTAAGATAATTTAGATAAAAATAATAACTTTGTACCAAGACTAGGGGGCTGTCAAGGGTTTAGACAGGTCATATATGGAAATTTCATTTATTAATGTAAACACTGTTAATGCATCAAAAATGAGGCTCATCGCTAAACACAATTTACGATAAGACAACGGGCCAGTTTAGTTCCTGCAACGGCTGTATCATATATGGATGTAGGTCAAGATTTTTGTATACAATTTTCCACGTATAGTGGACGAACAAAACCCCAATTCCTGCGACCAAAAACGAATCGATAAATTTAGATCTTCCTTTAAAGACAATGTGATATGAAATCTATTCACAGTTCGACAGATGGCTTGCTCAGATGGACGATTATGTGCTCCACATAAAAATCACGAAGTCATTTGTGAGTTGTGCGATTTGACAATTGATTTTCAAAAATAAATTTGGATAATTCGGTAACGTTGTTCAAGTGTGAGTGTATTCATGATGCTTTGCCATAGTAAACTGATCATAAATGTAAAAAAGTGAATGCAAAATGAGATCGTTTGACAGTTAACGCTTTCGTAAGTTAAAAACAACACCCAATATATTTTACGTATTAAGTATTTTCTTTTGTGCTTTAATGTTTAGTATAAAAACATAGTCTTCTTTATAATTAAATGTCCAAAAATCGGAATTTATAGTTTTTCTTTCGTGTAAGCACATATAATATGCCCATTTAGGTGATTGAAATTTTTTTTTAATATGGAGGACCAGTTTTTTATAGATTATTTACGTCATATATGAATTATATGTAAAATCTATAATATTTTTTTTTTTTTTTTTTTTTTTTTCGTAGGTCGGTGGTGAAAACCTTTTATAGGTATCTTGAAGGGTCCGCACTTCAAGGGTATGTGAGACTCCCATGATCTTGTTCGGTCTACTCACCAAATACACCACCTCCTTTTCCCACGGTGAAACCAACCCGGAACCGCTTTCGAATTACTTCAAGTAGGGCCGTGCTTGTTCCTTTTTTTTTAATTTTTGTTTTATGATTCTTCTTCTAGGTCCTCTAAATATCTGAGCTCTTTCTTCCTGCGTAGTATTAATTCTATGTATTTAGCTATTGCATTCCATTTTTCTTGGTTTTCAAGCATTACAGAAATTATATTTTCTGATGTTAATTCTCCTACTGCTACTATTAAAGATTCTCTTTCTGTTTCTGCTAAATCACATTCGAAAAAAGTGTGATGCGCTGTGTCATGTGTTGCGCTGCAGTGACTGCATCTTGGATTGTTTACTTTGCCCATCTTGTAGAGGTAGGATCGAAAATATCCGTGGCCTGATAGGAACTGAGTGATGTAAAAATTTACTTCTCCATGGTGTCGGTTAAACCAGACTTCTACTTGTGGGATTAATCTAGCCGTCCATCGCCCGTGCTGATCATTACTCCAGTGTTCTTGCCATCTTGTCATCGTGTACCTTCTTTCCTCTGCTACAATGACATCTCGGTTCGTTGCTTGATCCCTTATATATATATTTCTTCGTTCTTGCGCTAGCAAATCAATCGGAATCACGCCCGCGATTACCATGACCGCCGAATGTGAAACTGTTCGATAGGAGCACGCGACTCGGAGAGCCCCTCTTCGTTGCACCGCTGCTATGCATTTTTTACAATACCTCTTGTCCATCGCATGTGCCCAGATTTCAGCTCCGTATAGAAGGATTGATTCTGCGGTTTTCATAATGATTCGTCTTTTTTCTGGTTTGGGTCCTCCAATGTTTGCCATAAGTTTGCTTAGCTTGATTGTAGCTTCTGCTGCTTTATCTGCTACTTTTTGGATTTGTTGCAAAATGTTAGCCTTGTATCAATAGTAACTCCTAAGTAATTTGCTGATTCTTTGGTCATTATTGTTTCTGGACCTACTTGCATTGGAATTATAGTTGGTATTCTTTTCTTAGTTAACATAACGATTTCTGTTTTTGCCGTTGCTAATTCTAATCTATGTTCCCTCATCCAACTATACACTCTTCTCATAACTTGATTCAGCCTAATCTGTGATTCTGCTATATCCCGTGCCGTTATAATAGCTGCTATATCATCAGCATAACCTACTAGCTGTATATTTTCAGGCATTTCCATACATAATAGACTGTTGTACAGAACATTCCATAGTTCTGGTCCTAGTATTGATCCTTGTGCTACTCCTGCCGTAAGATCCTTTATCCTCTTTCCATCTACCGTGTTGTATATCAATCTTCGCTCGCTTAAGTAATCTATTAGAACTTTCAGAAGGTACGTAGGTATAGTAAACTTATTTTGTAATGCGTCTATGATGTCAGTCCATCTTGCCGAATTAAAGGCATTTTTGACATCCAAGGTAACAAGTAGAACTATTTTCCTCGAGTGATGTGTTTCCATTCGTGTGGCTTCCGCAGTTTCTGTTACCACCTTGATAGCGTCAACGGTCGACCTTCCCTTTCTGAACCCGAACTGTGTGTTCGCTAATCCACCAGCTGTATGAATTGCTGCTTGCAGTCTTGTTTTTATTAACCTTTCGAAGAGTTTCCCGGCCGTATCTAACATACATAGTGGCCTGTATGACGATGCTGCTCCTCTTACTCCTTTAGCTTTGTCAATTAAAACCAGTCTTGCTTCTTTCCACCTTTTGCTGAATACTCCTTCTTTTAGGCAGCAATTATACATATTCAGCATCATTTGTGGATTATTCGAAGCTACTAATTTGATGACCTCTGCTGGTATTCTATCAGGTCCGGGGGCTTTCTTGTTTTTCATACATTTTACTGCATCTTCTAGTTCTATTTGTGTAAAAATTGGGGCTTCTCCTGGTTCTTCGTGCCTCTGCAATACATTTCTTCTAGGGTGTGTAGGGAAAAGTGTGTTTACAATATTTTCCATAACGTCCGCTTCTAGCTGATTTTCTGATGCTGGTGCTCTGATTCTTTTCATTACAATTTTGTATCCAAGTCCCCAGGGATCATTGTTTACTTCTTCACACAAACTTTTCCAGTTTTTCATTTTACTCTTCTTTATTATAATTCGAAGCGTTTTTCTCGCTATTCTATATTCCTCTAGTTTGCTTGTTTCTGCTGCTCCATTTCTCTGTCGCTGTGCTATGCGGCGGAGACGCAAACATTTTCTTTTCATAGTAACTTTCACCACTGCTTCTGCTCGTTTTCTGCCTGTTTCGTTCTGTGGCACTTGCATTACTCTTTCTAGATTTCTCCTTATTACACCGGCCATTTTTTCTTTATCCAGCTTATTGACGTTCCATGTACCTTCTCGCTGGTTGTTGCGATTTCTTTCTCTCCTTCTCGTGCATATTTCGAATTGTATATACTGATGATCGCTGCCAGTATAATCCTCTAGAACCATCCAGTTTTCTATGTTGTTAGCAAGTTCTTCTGTTGCTAGGGATATATCGGGTATAGTTTCGGTGTACCCGGGTCTCCTGAATGTGCTGGTATTTCCTGAGTTTAACACAATTAAATTTTGTCTTGCTACCATTTCCAAAATTTGCCTTCCCCTGTTATCTGTAACTGGCAATCCCCACTCCACTGCTTTAGCATTGAAGTCACCGGCGACTACTACATTCCCTCCTAGTTCTATTATCTTATCTTCTAATTGCTCCATTTTCTGTCGATATTCCTGTGCCGTTTGATTTGGAGTTAGGTAACAGCTTATTATTGTTTCTTTGCCGTTTGTGATCCATACAAACCCATTTCCGGCTCCATGGCTGTTAATTTGTATTTTCCCTTGATTTACTACCCAGATGGCTGCTGTACTTGTGACATCCGAGAACCAATTCTGATAATCTTTATTTTTGTACTGCTCGCTGATAATTACTACGTCGATATTCTTTTCTCGGACGAGCTGTAAAAGTAGATCATCGGCCGTTTTGCTCCTGTGAAAATTACCTTGTAAGAGCTTAATTCTTTTTATGCTTTTTACTCTCCTCAAGTGCAGTTCGAAACACTCTACACAAACCGGATACTGACACGTGCTCCAGACTTTCTGCTTTTATTTCTGCACACAAAAAGCACCTTGCCTTTTGTTTACAGTTTTTGACTGTGTGTCCTTTTTGTCCGCACTTGTAGCAGCAGTCTCTACGATCTTCATATTTGCATTGCCTCCTTAAGTGGCCGAAGTTAAGGCATTTGTAGCATCGCTTAACTTCTGTTCTCTCCCTAATTCTGCATCTGATCCATCCAATTTTTATTTTCGATGTTACCAGTAATTTTTTGGCATCGCTTTCTTCCATAACTACAACCGCAGTTATCGGTTCCCTGCCATTTGGTGCTGTCAAATGTATTTTGCATTCGACAACTTCCGTTAATTCCTTATTTATAGCCTTTTGAACTTCCTCAATGGTTGTTACACAATCCAAGTCTTTAATCTCTATCGCAGTCTATAATATTAGTAAAGGTTGTTTTAACATCATCACTGATCCTATCAAATTTACCACAATTAGTAAATTAACGAAATAAGTACGTACTTAAATATACCATAATATTAAATCTGGTAAGTACATATCAATGCACTCATTTCTGCAACACGTCACAATACATGCAAATTGGAAGAATCAAAGACAGTAATAAGCTTTTCTCTTTGCATATTCATTAATATAGAAAAATAACTTTCATAGTTCCCAAATGTACAGGTCTAGAAATAAAATGAATGTAGTCATGCTATGTGAATGGAAATTGGAAATAATACCCAATTTAATTTTTTATATTTTCATACTGCACTGCAGAATAATCCAGTTCCGCTTTAATATACGAATATTATAGAATTTATTTATAGAAATTTGTTGGGATAAAATGTCTAGGATTGAAACTTGAACTGCTGAAATACTATTTAGGCCTGCACAATACTTTCAACAGTTATACTATCTTATATCCCATATCCATTGGATATAAGATAGTATAACTGTTGTATAGTATAACTAATTATTTTTGATTTTTTTTTTAAATCAAGAATTTTATTACTCTTTAATCTGACAATGAAATTTTGGTCAAATATAATTTTAATTGATTCAACTAAATGTAGTTCAATATATTTTTCATATATTTTCAGAAAATATGTAGATATTTCTTGAATCCAGAGTGTACTTAACATGACTTGAACAAATATTTTTGAACGAAAATTTTTTATAATCACTGTATATAAATTTTATTCACTAATTTTTGAAACTTACTGTATGTTAAAGCGATGAAGTAGAAATTTTTATTAAATTTTAATTTAAATAATTTTAATACAAAAAATTCTGAAAATAAAACAAAAAATTCAAATTTTTAAATTTGAAAAATGAAAATCAAATACGAAACATAATTTTTCTGCGTATATTTCAATTTCAACATATACAACTAAGTACGTCCCAAATTTTCATTGCAGTTATTATAATCGAAAGGAGATTAACCTTTTTTCTATGCTTATTGTACATACCTTCAGGTATTATCTTTTTAACTTGCTTTTCTTTAACTTGCAATGTTATTTATTTATTAATTACTAATTGCGAACATTGTTTGTCAACATTTTGATTATATCAACTGCAAAACTAAAATATAATTTTGTTCATACATTTGTGTTCATACATGATTTTCTTGCACTTTCTTGTTTTTAATTATGAAAGGTTGTATATTAGCATAGTTGTCAGTTATTCACATTTTTTTTTGCTTTCCGTTATGAGATATAAAATATTTTTTTATTTTGGACATTTTCGTTCGCAATAGAACTTTTTCATTTGAAACTGTTTTATCCCACCTATTTTTGAAATTTTCAAATCATTATATTTAGAAGGCTTATAATGTTTTGGATAAAACTTTTGAATGACTTGAACAATGATTTTGTACAAACTTTTAAAATATATACCTATAACATAATATGCTTCTAATCAAAACTTATATAACTAACTATATAGTCTTGAAACAGATATTTTCATAAGAGTAAACAATTTAATAAGAGTAAATTCGTTAAGTGTTTAAAAATGCTCATTACGACGAGAAATTAAACATTGATGGCTACAACATTAAAATTGAAGAAAAAAATCGAATAAAAACGATTTTGCAATGTAACTACTGAAATTGAAACGGATGAAAACCTGATGATTTAATAAAACCGTTAAAGAAATTAAAATATTTCTGTATAATATTAAAAACAAAGGGGTCTTTAAAATCCTGCCTATACAGAATTTGTCATACAAATAACAAGTTATTATAATGTTCTTAACAATATTTTTCGTCTTTGAACACAGTTATTTTGTTATTGAAAAATGAGCTAAAATTCTTTTTGAAGTAAGCTTCATTGCCAATGAGTGGTTTTGGAAGATAAAAACAATAAAATCATACAATTTTTGAGAATTATAAACCTTTTGTTAGATAAGTCTGGTCTGATAAATATTGACAGACATCTGTTTTCATATTGGTGTTTAATAAAATTTGACAAATTAATAAAATAATATATGACCTGAATAACACTTATGTATCTGGTTATTAAAAAATTGTGAATAACATTTATGTTATACTCGATGCAAGAGCATCAATAAAACGAAGAACTGTACTGCATTCTCTAGATATTATTGTTTTTAATTCCATCATTACTTAGAAAATATTGGCTAGATTATTTAGCCCAAATATTCTGGCCTATCAATATATAAAATCTGAAGCTCATTTCCGATTGAATTAAAATGTTATTGTCAATGGTGCCCGATTCTAATAGATTATTTGTTTCCTAATTTGCTTAAGATACACCTGGAAGACTTTTGGCTTAGGCTTCATTAATATTGTACTAGAACAAGGACTGGAACAATTATTAATTTATTATAAGATAAATTATTTTACAATATCATTTTATATAACATACCATGGGACTATTTTCTATGGAAACATTTGAAGTCGATGGCTTATCCTGATAAATCAGTGAAAATTGACATATTCATGTAAAAATCCCAATTTTTCCGAAATAAAGAATCAACTGATTAAAAATATGGTTCAAAACTGTACTAATAGAATGCTATTTATTAGAGCTTGACGTGATGTGACGTGGCGAATATACACCGGATATTATTTTTAAACAATAAAATGTCATAAAATAATCTTTTAAATAAAAAAAAAATATTTTGATTCCAAATTATTTATACCTATTTCTATATTATGTTTTAAATATTTCAATTTAAAATTCTATTTCTTCAACATATTATCAGTTTTACTCTTTCTGTGTTAACTATAATTTAATTAGAGCTTTATGATATTTATTGAAAAACGGGGTTTATTGTGAAGGAGTAGGTTGAAAATTGTAATTAACAAAATAATTTGTAAAATTTAACAAACAAAATTTAAATAAGGTTATAATAAAATAAAAATTTTAAGTATGTAATTTAAATTTTTTAAGGGTATTAAAAATGTTTTTACATGAAAATGGTTTATTATTTCTTAAAACTCCAATTATCTGATGATTTGATAATTTATTTAAATTTGTAAATAATTACATATTTAAGTTGAATACGACTATTAATTAATTCTTATTATGATATGATTGCAATAATTGGCAATGACAAATTTAAGCGTTCTTCTGATTCGTGAGTAAATTATTGAAACGGATGTACGCTACGCGGTATATATATGTATCTATAACATTAACTTATTCAATGAAATGTGTGTGTAGAAATCGTTTTCATAAATCATTTGGATGACATAATGACAAATAAAAATACAGAATTTATTTATTAGCATTAATTTTTTTTTATAATTACAATTATTTTAAAGTTAATTTATGATTATTGCTATATTCAAAAATAACTTCAAATTTGAATTTATATTATATCATTAAATTAAAATTTAATTCTAATAAATTTTTGTAATTAAAAAAATTTTTGAATGTAATTTTTATTTGTCATTAAAATATCGTAAGGTACTTATATTAAGTTGCGAGTAACAGGAAATACAATGTTATTTTCGTTTAATTAAGTTAGGCTATGATTATGTAAATATTTTAACTTTGATTGTGTAACTTAACCCATTACTGCCTATTAGGTATTTAAATACCCAAAAATCTTAGTGCATTAAAATAGCTATATCTGCCGTTGGGTAATATATATAGAGTTAGTTTTGATTTTATTAGAGAGAAAAGAAGCGGGACCATAATTCGTTTTCAGTGACCTAATCAAAACTCTCAAGAACTGCTCTTATTAGTGAGACTCAAAAACTAAGGATTTTTTAAGCCCAAAAATTTCCATAAAAAGTAGTTCTTGGGAAATTGAGAAATGGAAAAGTCGGGAAAACTCCTAAAGATCACTTAGTCTCAAACTTTCTCAATCTAATAAAAAAAAATTTTTTTGGATTGGAGTACTTACCTCGTCTCTAGAGATGATTTACCTTTATGGGTATTTAAATACCCAACCGTCTAAAGCATGAAAAAATTCTTATAAAAATTAGTGAAAAAAAATTTATATTTTTGTGAAAGTAAGGCACAATTCACAGTCTTTTATTGAATAAATCTAAAAAAGTAAAGTATTTAAATAATAATATTGTAAAATTAAATTTTAAAAACTATTTTTAAATTATTTTGCTTTCTTAATTATTATTTTACTTCGTGGTACATCATTCTGATAGTCAAAAAAGCTATTTGGGATGCAAAGTAATCGAACACTTTTTGCAACCCAATTCTGTTTTAATACCGCATTGTCTACAAAAACTGCGTTTAGGCATTTTTTCCACTATATGGTCGATATGATCCGTGTGTTTTGCCATTTGTTGGGCATTAACAAGTTTTAATACCAACATTTAATTTAATCAAATATACCCATAGAAGTCACATCTTCATACCTTGCGCAGAAAACATGAAACTTCCATGCATTCACCATTGCGGCATCAAATGCATTTGTGGACCAATACCATTTTTTAACACGAACTTTAATTCGATAATTGTTCATAGCAATATCAAACATATTAACAGCATCCATCCATTTATTATACTCATGAATGACCAGTGGCTGGTCAATTGTTATCTTACAATTTTTTCGGTCGTACCGCTTTATATGGAACTTTGGGCCATGTCTCAAAAAGTTTGACATTATAGTAATTTCAACAGAATTATATAAATCTTAGCGTACTAATTAGTTTTACATAACACTACATTTGAAACTGTATAACTTTATTCACTTTTGAATTTCTAAAACCTGAAAACACAATGGTCAAACTTCAAACGATGAGATAATGTGAAAAAGTTAAAAACCATTTCAAATCTTACAATACAGAATAATTATATTTTTTGTCATATAATCCACTATCCATCAATAGATATCAGACGGATCTTTTATTTCATGTAAATTATTTCTACTTGAAATAATAGATCTATGAAATTTTAATTTTAAAAAAAAAAAACTAAAAAATTTATATAAAATGTAGTAGCGCTAACGCCGATTGGATATTTAAATACCCATTCCAAATCTCAGGCGTGGCAAAAACTAGAGGTCCAAATTTTTTCCAGGCAACTTCTATGACCTCTATGACCATCCTTAGGAAATTTCATAATGGTTGTACGACGGGATCTATGAGCCGGCTTTAATGGGTTAAAGCGCTAAATTTGATTAGTAACTATGTAATTTTCATGATGTTAAGATCAGGGCCGAGCAAAATTCAATTATTATATTAAGTAATCAGTATTTGATTTCAAGTATTTGAGTTAAATTATTTATATACAAAAATTTTCTGAGTAAAAGTATTTGACTTGATTTTTCAAATACTGGTAAAAAATTTAAATTTTATATAAATTTCTTTATTTTCTATTTCTATATTATTAAATTACTCACATACCTACTTAAAATATTTACTACTTAATGAAATACTTAAATATTTGAGTAATTTAATAGAGAAATTCGGATAGATAACATGTTGGGTGGTGCAGTATAGATAGAGTCTTGTTTTCAATCGAAAGGTTCTATTCCGGATGAAAACAAAAAAAAAAACTGTTTTTATGGATTTTTCAACTTGGTTGTAAAGTACCCTTTGTCATCTGGATAAAATAAAAACTAGTTTAAATATAATTTGATTATCATTAAAAATAAAATGAAACTATACCTGTTATAAACGCGAAGTTAAACTCTACAATAGATATATTTATATAGATATAGATTAATATAATTTATTTAATAGATATAGTTTTCCACATTTAAATTATTAGATATATATTTATCATAAAAAATTCTAAAAAAATTGTATATGGTAATTGTGTATTGCAAATCTTTGTATAAAAAGAAAAATCTTTGCTTGTATGTATTTAAAAAAATTAATTCAAATACTTTTACTCAAAATAATATCTGATATATTTTTTTCAAATGGTATATTTGTATTTATGGAATAAAAGTCGAGTTTCCTTTCACTAATCATTTGTATTTATTTTGCAAATATCGATATTTCGGAAGCAACTTACTTCCTTCATCAGTGCTTTGTGACTAATTAATATTTACACTAATCCTTACATATAATTATATAATTTGAAACCTTAATAATATGCTCATTTTGTTAACAATAGTAATTCCTTAATAGTGCTACCTAATTTACAACAGTGTTTTATTTATTAATTTTTTTTTTTTTTGTATAATTATTATTTATTGAATTTAAGCTAGTCTTATGTAATAACCCTTATTCTAGTATTTATGATCTTAATTCTACCTGAACCTGATTTTTAATTTTAAAGTAATCTAAATAATGGTGAGAATGCACTACCTACATCATTATTAAGTCTGTTGTTAACAGGTTCTCTAGATATTGCCAGGCTTTCATACATATCTAGTTTATTATTTTTTTTTACCTCTTTTATTAATTTTAAACTATTCTTATTTATATGATGTTCTTCTTCAACTATATGCTGAGCTACAGCTGACCTAAAATTCGTGTAGTTTCTTTTCCTCGCCAATTGTGCTTCCCTCATATGTTCCTGGAATCCAACTGTAATTAACCTCTTCGATTGACCTATGTAAGTTTTTGTGCAATCTTGGCCTGATATTTTGTATATACCACTTACTTCTTCTATGCTCCTCTTATCTTTAGCAGATCCTAACAGGGGGGTGGTTTGAATCGGAAGTGATAGTTCTTTTAGTTGTCGTAATTTTCCTATAGATATCAAAATTTATTTTTCCTTCCCTTCTAATGAATTTGATATCTAGGAACGGAATTTCACCATTTTTTTCATTTTCCATTGTGAAAGTTATGTTGTTATATGGATGTTATTGAGTTTAACAATTAAACTTTCCATTTTGGTTTTTTCCCCTACTGCGATAATATCATCTACATATCGCATCCAGATCCTGGGCATAATTCCTTCTTCTATATCCTTTCTTCTATAAAATTCATGAAGATTTCGCTCAATATAGGGGATAGTGGATTTCTCATAGCTGTGCCTTTTGTGGTTTTTTAATACTTCCCTCTAAACATGAAATAGTCTATTTGTCTATTTGTATTTGGAACTGTCAACTAGAGAATCCTTTAGTTTAGTATACAAAAAATATTTTTATAGTATTTAAAATTCTTTTACTCGAATACTGCCCAGTGCCCAGTTCTGGTTTAAATATAAATCTGGTTGGAATCTAAAGCAAAAATGTGAAATACATTGAAAGTGTTTACATACTCAAAAATGTTGATGGTCTACAATGGTGGACAATTTTAAAGAGCTACTCTAAATAATCAAACGCAAAAAGACAAGTAATTTTAAAATTATAAATTACTAGTGAGAAATCAAAAATATGAAACTGAACCGGATTAGGAAAATCGGTATACTTCAGGACCATTTACACTTGTGCCAGTATAGTATAAAACGAAAAGCTTCAAATGATCGCTTTGCTCTGAAGCGAAGAGTTTTTTTTACCTTATTCTTTGTTAACAATTTGAAATTCAAAATTCTAACTTGGGAAAAACGATATTCTAGGAATTTTGAATATCCGTTGGTAAAATGTCTATACAAGGCAATAATTCATTAAATTCTGGATATGGTTCTAATTTTATATATAAAATTTAAATTTGCTGTATTTTTTCAAAATTCTTTCAAATTCTTTTGATTATAAACTTACTCTAGTTTTTATGAATATGAAACTACCCCTTTTTATTCTACTCACTGTTTATAAATATTTCGTTTTTTAATTTGTAATTGAAAATTTTTAAGTTCTCAAAAAGAGTGGATAAACTTGAAAGAAATTAAAGATACTTAAATAATATCGCATCGACATCAATATGTGAAATGGTATCAATACATTTTTTGGCATCAATACATTTTTTTGACTTGTGAAATGCCATCAATGGATTTTTGTTTTTTTTTTTTTGTTTTTGTAGAATTCAAAATCTATGGGATGAGCACCCTAACTGCTTTTGTAGAGATTGAAATTCACAATCACATACAATAGCTTTTCTTTAGAATTTTTTATGGTATATCTACTAATTTAAATGTGGAAAACTATATCTACTGTGGAGTACTTCACCTTCATAATAGCATAGTTCCATTTTATTTTTAGTGATAACCAAAACTCTCAACTATTTAAAACTTTTTTTGAACATTCGATTGAAAGGCAGGCGTCTATACCTAATGTGCCACCCAGCGTGTGAGTGTTTTTGAGTTTTTTATATTATTTTGTTTCTCTTTATGCATTCTTTATTATGCATGCTTCTCTAAATTTTAATTGCACATTATATTTAAATTTTTAAGGACGGTAGTTATTTGAAAAAGCTATTTTCAAGATTTAATTTCCAACTGGTTTCGAAAAAATGTTCAGTTGACATAAAAAATAGCCATAACATATTATGATACTTTTTGTAAAGAGGAAATTTCAAGAATACCGAAACTTTTTTAGTTAAAGTTTTTTTTTTAACCTAGGTGAAGTATTTCATTATTATCATAAGAAATAATATGAGAAATATTTGAAGGTAACTAAATGTTTGATATTTTCTCCAAATGTTAGATTTCGTGTATGCGAGAATCCTATACCACAATTTCGATATGCATATTTTACTTCTCTCTGCCATCCATGATGCTTATCCCCGAATGTTATTTATAACATAAAAACAATTTTCAGATTTTTTTTAAAGAATTCAAATATTTGAAGTGAAAAACAACAATGTTTGTTGAGGTTTAACTTCACGATTTTGTTTAAGCCGCCTACAAAATTAATTTTTCAATAAATTTTGGAATTGATCTTCTTAAAAAATTGTTTGTGATGAAAACCACAGAATTCATTACTCACACCAAAATTTATTGATTCACTCACTTGAAAATAAATTTATTTATTTACTTCTAAACATAAATCTATATGTGTCTAAACTAAGGTATCTTAGCTATATAGGCAAAAATAATAATATTAGATATACAAAATCATGTTAATAATAATCTTCTGGTTTACACCTGGTGTTATTTTATTTTTGTTTTTGTTTTATAACAATTTGTCAAATAAAGTTTGATATTTTATAACCGAGTAAGTATATAGTTAATGACTAATAAACCTAATTTAATATTGAGGATCCATGAACACCTATCTATACTTGTATGTATTTTATTTTAACATTCTTATGATACTCTAAGAGAGTAGGTGAATTTGTATGAATGTAATTTTTACTGATGTAAAATCATAGACAAGAATTTTTTTTAATATTGTTTACAGAATGTAAAGAAACCATAACCACATACTTTTATTGCAGTATTAGAATTGGTTATATTCATTTGATAAAGATTGATGAGGAGTAATATTTTATTATATACAATATGTACACGTACAACTTTCTTTTAAAGAATATTACTTTAATTTTATTATATATATAAAATTATTATTATTTTTATAATAAAATTAAAGATAATTAAACTATTATTATAAATAATTTGAAACAGTATAGACATTAAAATATTCTGGTGATATTAGAATAGTTAATATAGTTTATATAAAATTGTGAAAAGTGTAGAGACTTGAAAATTAGGGGTTCTAGTTATAATTACAGTGCAATTTAAGTTTTAATGATAGAGAATTACTGAAAAAAGTTATTTTATAAAAAAAAATCTATCTGTGAATGTTAGATATATTTTTCTAAGAACTGAAGAGTAGACAAATTGGAAAGCTTATATGTTACAAACAAACAAAAATCTATGAAATAATTTCATACAATTTCGTACAAATTTTGAAATTTAGTTATTTTAAACAATAATTTGTCATTTTGTTTATTCTGTTTAATCATTTTTTTGTTGACATTTTAATATTTACAAAAAATTCGATTATTCGAATAATAATTTTAGTGAACAACATCAGTCCTTCACAAATAAAATCATAAAATTTTCTGTCAATTGAGTTGTGTTTCAATTATAGTGTAAAATAAAATTGACCGGAAGCTCAGACATAAAGAAGAAATTCACCTTTAATATGATCGGACTAAATTATTAAATCGTTATATTTATTTTTGATTCTTTAGCTAGTTAAAACATAATAATTAAAATAGACTGAAGAATATAAGTGTTTGTATGTATATGTATTAGTATTATTAATTATTTTTTAATATTAGAAACGAATTCGTTTTGTTTGTTTTAACCAAACATTATCCCTTCATGAACTTTATATAATGTTACTTGTATTGGTTTTATACCTTAATTTACATATTAATTATAAGAATACAGATTTTAATTAACTCTATTGTAAGTATATAAAAATAATTATTTTTGAAATTTAAATTAGGTATCCGAGTTGTTTAAGTAATCTAATTTTTTGGTATTTTTTATGACTTATTATGGACAATAATCACATAATATTATTTTATTTTAAAATAGATGCAGTTAAATACGAAACTTGAATTGTATGAGTTGGATATTTTTTTAAAATTTTTTTCCTTAATGCTTATATTTTCTAGCTAGAATTTTTTTATTTCTTTTTCTTTTTCGTTTTACTTTAGATTTTCTGTTCGTTCTGCCAGTTAGATTATATACTTATCATATCTTTTGTAGTCAAATTCTGATAGATTACTTATTGTTAAGATGTGTAGTTATATTATCTCCTTAATTTGTATTGAACTGTGAATGTTTTAACTATATGTCTTGTTTGTACTTATATTTATTATTGTTGTCTTTATTTTTTTAACTAATAATTTTGAATAATTCTTAATTCTAAATAATTTAGAGTAGGTAGAATAGCAAATAAAATTAATGCAACTAAATTTGTTATTTAATTATATTTTAAAATTTCATCAAAAAACTTTTTAAATAAATTAAATTATTAAAGTCAACACTGTTGTATTGTAAATTAAGAAGAAAAACATAAAAATTAAAAATAAAAAAAGAAAATATTCAAAGAGATTTTTTAAAATGAAAACAAAACAAAAAAGGAAAATTTCTCCAAATTTAATGTGCCGTAAACTTTTATTAAAGAATTTGTTTTTTTTGTTTTGTTTTCCATTTTTTCTTATATATACCTACATTTTGTCCTGGCGCAATGATCCTGTTTTTTCAAAACATAAATTGAATTAAAATAGAAATTTTATTTAAAAATATTTACGTTATTAATATTTATAAGTAAGTATGGAAAATTTGTTAAAATAAAATATTTTTGTCTTAATGAATAATTTAAGAAAAAAAATTATTTTCTTATTTTTTAAAGAAATTAATTTTGAAATTTTTTTTTATTATGCTTTATTAATTTCGTTTTTATTTTAATTCAAATATTACTTAACATTTCAATCATATTATTATTAATTGCATTAATTAAATAAAATTTTAATAAAAATGTACATATTTTGATTTTATGTATTATTAAAGAGTTTATAGTGTTACCATAATTCGATATTTATTACCGAGTTTTAGTGTTACCATAATTCGACAAAATAGTAATACCAAAATTGTTCGCAATAATAAAAGTAAATAACGGTGGTGAATACATTTTTTTTGATACAGTTAACTGAAATCTCCTATGATAATAATTATGTTATCTGACTATTTAAACAAATTAACAATTATTCTACCAGTGTTTTCAATTAATTTTAATCAATTAGGTGAAAGCACTGATGAAGGAATTAAGCTGCTTTCAAAATATCGATATTTGTATAATAAAAATGTATTAATTAGGGAAAGCAGATTTGAATCATCTTGCGTAAATCAAGAAATGATCTGGACTGATCAAATATTTGATATTACGAAAAATGCAACCATTAATATTTTGGTTTTCATTGTATAACTACTTTAAATTTGAGGGGATTTTTTTCTGATACTATTGACAGACATCTTTTTCATAATATACAAGATGAACGACGTGTGGAATAAAAAAGCAAAAATAGCTGAGTAGTAAATTACACCACAAAAATATTAAAATTTAAGCAAGTTCTTGGTGGTGAATACTTAAAACATTTAAAACTGTTACGCCAAATAAATGACGGTTATTTCCGTGTTGAGTGACATCTATACTCTAAAGCAAATTTCAATCACAGACAATATTTAAAAAGGCTTGATGACCATCATATCATTGTATATATTAAGATTAAAAAGATATAGGTATAGGCTAATAGCAGAAAAAAGTTAAGCAATTCCAATACTATGACAAAATACTAAAATAGAAAACTGCATTCATTTTTTACACTTTTATATTTTATTTCATTTTTAAATAACTTTTTTACAGCTTTTAATAAATTTTAATTTAAATTTACTTTAATATTTTACAAAAAAAAAAAAATTGTTATTAATAACACTGAAACATAATCACAATTTAATTTATTTAAAACAAACATATAATTTGTTTTTTCTGAGATTAAGAATTCGTTAGTTGATCCATCATGGATTTGTTATGTATGAAAGACAAAAAGAATTGGTTTTAGTGGGTTTAAAGCTCTCACTACCATTGTTGGTTTGCGCGCGCATGACTGAAACCACTTGGTGTCCTTCGAAGATTTCCACCTAGCTACAGAAAAAAAAAGATTTATATAAATTGATATGATTCAATGATGCTGTTATCCAGGATTTTTTAAATAAAGTTACTACTGATGTGCAATTTTGCAGGGGCCCACTAGTGTATAATTAATATATTATCGTTAATATCGTAAATGGAATAGGAACATAATATTTATTTGGACAGTTAATAATAAATTAATAATAAAATTGGAATAAGGTAAATAAATTTAAAAAAATTTTTATTTAATATAATTGTTTTTAGCAACGTAATTTGAAATATAATAAAAAATTAATGAATTTAAAATGCTATAAAATTTAATAAATTTCAAAATATAAAATCAAATTTACCATACACTATCAAAATATATATATATATAGCTATTCACAAAATACATATTTTTTTAAACAATAAATTACATTAAATCAGTTAATTCAAATTTAAAATTTAGTTATTTTAGTTACTGCCCTGATTTACAATATTGTTGTACTGCTTCATGATATTATTACTTTGTTTGATAATATCGATATTATATTTATATTACGTTTATATCATATGATATTAGGTAACACACATGGTAACAATATAATAGTATTGGTGATATATATGATTAACACTTTCAACTGTACCAATCGGTACGGTATACATTTAAGGTACCTCCACATAATGTTCCAACTATGTTTAAAACATATAAAATAAAAAAATAAAATATCTTTATTCTGAACGAAAGTTATTTCAATTTAATCAATATTTTTCTTGTAATTTTTACAATTAATTCCATTTGAAATAAATTAATTTATATTTCAATTTAAAATATTTTTTTCTTAGAAATTTATTCAAAATATTTTTTTTTTAAATTTCTATTTAAAATGAATTTTAAATGATTTACTTAATAATTAATTTTTGTAAAAGCTTTCAAAACCTGAATAAAAACATATCTAGACACAATATAGACTTACTGCTAACCGAAAATAATGAAGAGAACCAGAGAAAAGCTTATTTTACAACGATTTGTGTCAAATTTGTGTTACGAAGATGTTCTGTTTAATTATATTTCACTAAGTTATAATAAGAATTTCACAGATATTTACATAATATTCTTTTAATTTAACGTTCATTCCAATTTTATATCAATAATTTAAAAATATTGAATTTTTTTTATGTTCTTGACAGTAACTTAGGTTGAATCATCTTTTCGTGCTTTAATTAAGTACGGTACTGCAAGCTTATACTATATCTACAATATTTCGAGTATTTATTTATCAAATTACTAGCTTATTGACTCATTAAATGTGGAAAACTATTGCTATCATCAGGAACTAAGCCTTCTTAAATACCACAGCTCCATTTATTTAATTTGTTACCAAATTATACTCTCCGACCGCACAGCTTAAGTTTAGATCTTAATCATTCAATTAAACTATTTTGACTTGTTTTTGTAATAAATAAATCAATTGATAAACACTTTTTTTACATATTTTGTACAACTATATGTATCTATATATATGTATATTTATAAATTTAAAAAAAAAAAAGAAAAAAATATATTTATATATTATAAACCTATGTATTTATAAATGTAAGAAATGTATCATAACCATAGACTCAATTTACCAAAATTTATTCCTTCTTTACTCATACATTCTATTACGATTCATTATCATTGTGTCTGTTCTACTTTATGCTCTTAAGCAATGTAAGAATTACAACTGTATATCAATTACATATAATGCAAAACAGGAAATTCAAAGGTCCTCGATATCTTTAATTTTCTAGATGCCTGTCAATTTTTGATTTTATTTTATTTTTTATTAACAATAATGACCTAGTAAAATTAACGTAGGTACCTAAATCTAAAGCAATCAATACAAATTTAATGAACATTATTTCATGAATTTTATATTTTTCATTCTAAATAATATAATGTACTTATGTGGGATCACCTTAACTATAATAATGTGTACTTGGATTCATAAAGTGTGTAATAAATTTATATATTTGTGATATAAACTTGATTATCTATATCAAATTAGTTATATAATTTTTTTCAATAAATTTTTGCGATCTACTTAAATAAATTGTTGAATTGCGTAGAAGTTAGAGCTCTTGTAAATGTTCAAAGTCACAAATATTCCTTGTCAAAAAGACAAAAAAAAAAAAAAATAAAAAAAAAAAACAACATATTATAAAATTGATATTTAGAAGTCACGATATACAACCCAATTTCCTATTGATTAGACTAATCATTTCAGTTTTATGAAAATCAGCATTCAGCATTTAACTTTGAAATTTCGAGATTTATTATTATGCAGATTGAAAATTGTAATATGGAGTTTTTTCTAAAAATTAATGAAAGTAGTAACAAGTATTTTTTATATTAGAAGTTTAAATGTAGTTTCCAATTAGTTTCCATATAGTTTTGAATTTTTTTCATTTCTAACGATAGGCCATTCAAATTTAGTTTAATTTAATGAGAGATAAGTAGGTAGACTCAAAGGCGTCTTTAGAGTTTATTCTCACCTGTACTAAATGTTAATTATAATGAGCCCTAAAATTTTCCAAATTTAGAAAGAAAAATAATAGTTTATTTTTTTTGGAAATGCCTTTTTTTGCATTGTTTTGTAATGTGAAAATGTGACTAACAACCAACTTTACGGCGCCCCTCAATCCACGGCGCCCATGTGCTTAGCTCATTTAGTACTATGGAGAAGACGGCGTTGGGTAGACTTATGTAAATATACAGGAGGATTCACAAAATATAATTACGATATATGTAGTTAGGTTATATTTTTTGGTGCTAACCTGCAATGTGATCCCTTGTTTGTTGCGATTTATTTTAAGGGTTATTAGCTCAAAGTCTGATTTAAGAATCAAAATTCAACATTTGAAAAGTAAACTGAAATTATTTCCAGAAATTACCGAAAAATTTTTTTTATTCATTTGTTCATCTCAAATTATCCAATTTATATGACATTTTATGATTTGAACATTGGAGAATATGAACTTGAAATTTATAGAACATTGAAAATTACTGAACATAATTACTGTAAAATGTGAATTACATTTGATTTTTATCCTTGATCATGATCAATAAACACCGATTGTAATATAAGGTTTTTTAAGCTATCGGACTTCAAATTAATATTTATTCGAGCAAACTATTTCAATTCAATTTATAAAAATTTGGATAGTAAATAATAATGATCTAGGATGCTTTATTAAAAATAAATAATAGGTTAATAATCATGATATAAGCAAAAAACATCAGGGATTGAACATTTGGGTGACCTAGATCGAATTTAATATGAAACAAAAAAAAAAAGGAAAAAAAAACAAAAAAAGAAAACTAGATAAAACAAACAATTTCACTACAACAATTATTTTCAATTGACATTTGCACGCAATCGTTACGGTAAATTGAAGGCGGTTAATTTAGTTTTTCGTAGTGTGTGTATATGTGTGTGTGTACAAAAAATTATAGAAAATTTGTATATGACGTGCATCGCTGCCGTTGCGCTTCTGTTTCATTCTATTTCATTTCCGAGAAATATTTTTTTACTAATTATTTATCTTTCAAACTAATTCAAAACCAGGACATAAATTTCAGAAAATTATTTAGTCATATCTTTTGTATAAATGAGAAATGTAAATGTGTTCGTATTATTTAAAACTGAAAATGTATTGTGACTGATGATTTGAATTGAGAAATTGCAGTGATATTTTCTTTTCTCCTTCTTTTTTATATCAATTTGTCTTGTTTGTTAACTGCTATTCTGTAGCACCGTATGATTCAGCTTTCCAGTATATCCTATTTTTGATGGTTGTCGTGGTAGTCACCAGCTTAAATTGTTTGTTTTGGTAAGTCTATACTTTTATTCATTCTATTAATGTGATTTTGCTATTTTCTTTTTTCATTCTTGTTCATCGTGCTGCGTCTTGAATGTTTCTAATGTCGTTCCCTCATATAATCTCAGACATTTTTTACTAGCAATATATTTAAGTATTTTGATTTCGGTAGATCGTAGCTTTTATTTGGTTTGTGAAGTATATTTATTTTTTTTTATTTATTTCCGAGCTTAAATCAAGCAAGTTACACTATATACTAATAATTACAATTTTGGTTGGATTACATATAAAATTATAATTTAAGAAAAAAGAATAAGAAAAAAGAATAACAATAATAAAAAAAAAAAAAAAGAATAGAAAAAAAAAAATAGAAAAAGCATAGCTAAAAACTTATTCTAATTCAAAAAAAAAAAAAAACATATTATATAAAAAAAATAATAAATAACAAAGAACTAAAAATTAATAATGATATAATGATAGAAATGTAGTTAATTCTTAAAAATCACAATATTTGACAATTGATAAAAAATTAATAAAATAAAAAATAAAAAAACGAAAAATGAAAAATGAAAAATTGATGTGAACTAAGTTACAATAACATAATAATGTAATTTATAAAAATTTACATAGTTCAAGTGATAACATTGGATGCACGTTCATTGACACATATATAAATTATTTTTTAAACACTGCTTTGTTAGTAGAGGTTAATGTGGGAGTTATATGAGTTACATGAATACATCATTCTATTTAATGGTTCATACTTGCCATAGTTAGTTCTATGATACTGTTTGATTATTAGATCGCAATCTGTAATTGGAACAAAAGTTAAGCTTAGCGAGTAATTGAGTAGAAGAAATGTTCCCTTTGATTAATTCAGTTAAGAATACTATATCAGCGACAGTTCTGCGTTTTACAAGCGTATTGAGATGTAGCAAATTCAATCTGTGCTCATATGGAGGTAATCTTAATGGATATTCTCATGGGAGATTGCGTAAAGTAAACCTTAGGAATTTTTTTTGGACCGATTCAATTCTGTTAATATGAATGCTATATAGAAAGGATTCCATATCAGGCTGGCATATTCCAAATTAGGTCTAACTAAGCAAGTGTAAAGAGATTTAAGTACATAGGAATCGTTAAATTCTTTAACCCAACGTTTAATAAAACCAAGCATAGAGTTGGCCTTATTTAGTATGAGGATATAATGGAGATGAAATGATAGCTTACTATCGAAGAGTACCCCCAAGTCTTTTATTGATGCAACTTTGGGAAGGGTTTGGTTACTAAGAGAATAAATAAACGAGGTTGGCCAAGAGCGACGAGTAAATGTAATTAGTGCACATTTATTAACGTTTAACTGTAGATTGTTGTTGGTACATCACCTATGAAATCGATTTAAATCTGCTTATAGTGCTAAGGCATCTTCCAAGGTATTAATAGTGGTATAAAGGTAATATGCTGGGTATTATACACAATTTTTATGCACTTTTAACTTTCTAGCTGTTTTTTTTTATGTTAATATTCTCCAAACTTACATAAACGTTGAGTTGTTAGTGACACTTTGTTTATTTTTTTTATATACATCATATTCTATTCTTGGTTCTATTCTATTCTTATACGATACTTTTGTTTAATGGTGTAACTCCTAGGTACTTAAAATGTATTACTTTCTTGATTGGTATGTTGTGGAAGAATTATTTGCATCAGCTTGGTTTTTGAAATTGCCATACATTTTATATCACCGATTATGATTTTCATTTAACGGTTATACTGAAAACAAAATTAACGGCGCCATTTTCTTTGCGGATTATTTTGAATTTGTTACCGTTCATATAGTTAACCACTTTTGTTTAATAATTTATTAGAAAACTCTCTAATCGTAGAGGATTAAAAAATCAAAGATTTCAATTATGGACAATATGATTAAAATACGGTACCTAATAAATTTTACAAAATTAAATTTGACTTTATTTTAAAGCTAATTGTTTTAAATAAAGATTTTGATGTTGGGTTAATCAAATTAATTATAATTGTAAATGAATCATTTAAATATTAATTAGACAGCTATACAATGTGTCAAACAAATAATCAATTATATTTGAAAATTAAGTCCTGAATATTTTCATTGTATTATGAAATTTTATTTGAATATTGAAATAATTGTAATCTGACTTTGAATATTTACTATTAAACTCTGCTTTTTGTTTATATATAATTTATTATTATTATATTTAAACCAATATTTGAAAATTAGAATTTCTTCGAAATTTAATTAAGGTTTCCTTCTTTTATAAAATTTTTGGCTTCATAATATTTCACAGCAAAAAAAAATGTATTGTTAGTAATAATTAAATATAGAAAAGTATTCATTAGAATTATAACAATTATGTTCTATAGGTAAGGCTGATTATGTAAAATATATTCAATTATGAAATCCTTTGATGAAAAGGAATATAAAACAATAAATAAATCATAATATTTAATATAATAAAGTCAAAAAATGTTTGTATATTGGTTGCTTTCTTTGACTCGAATACAAAAGTTGAATTTGAAATTATTTCAATTGTTGACTTCCAAACTTTTCAATCCCAATATTTAAGGGCTAAATTACGTTTTGCAAAACATTTATTTCAATTTTTTTCATTTTAATCTTGTCCAATCAACATGTTAGATAGAATACTGTAATGTAAGAATGTGCTCAATTTAGGTACAGAAATTGTAAGATTAATTTAAATTTTATTTAACTTATATAATATATGTATAACTATTGAAAGAAGTTTTATTATGTGATCAAAAATATTTGTGGAAAATTGACTATAAAAACAGAGTGCTGGAACACCTTTTCAAACTATTGGCAAATTTTTTTATTGTGAAAGAAATCAGCAAAGAACTAAAAGAACTATTAAAGTATCTAATTAAATAGAGTGTTATTCTACAAAATCCATTTTCTAATGTTTTAAATTAAAACTGGATCAATATAAGTGGACAAATATGGAAACTAAATCTTTTAAAGATATATAGCTTTTATAGGAAAATGTAAATAAAATGTTATCGAACAAACGAATAGGTTTAAATTTTGAACCTAGTCTATTCATATTAGTTATTTCATCTAGAGAATTAACTACTCGTTCAAGATATTGTAATTTAACGTAACAAAAATTAGATTAAGCAAAAAAATTTACTCTTGAGTACTATTCTTAGATCTTCTATTTTCTTCATACATCTTGTAGATTCTAGACACGATCCAAAGCACAATATCATACTTAAGAGATATAGTATATCCGGTATGACTTTTAAGCATAATGGTGATATTATGTTCCATATTATGATGTTCTTCTATACGATTTCGTCGATTGATACTATTCAAATATGTACTTTCTCCAATTATAGTATTTCGTTCAACTGTGTTCGATTTAACAAAAATATTCAAATAAATTAAATAATCATTTCTGTTAGACAAAATGATACAAATTTTATGAATCCTTTTTGAAAATATTTTTCCGAATCCGTATTTAAGTATTTCAGATATTTAGTTTTAATAATTTATTGAATTTTTTTTTTTATCTAAAAACAAGGTAATATTTACAATTACAAGATATTATCATAACTTTAATACATGATAATCATTCAGATATTTGTTTAGTATTCTTAATATAAGGATATTAAAAAAATTTTAATTTTCTATTCAAATACATAGAAAGATTATTTATTTAAAAGATAATTGTTTTTATTTATTATAAAATATATATGTACATAACTATATATAAGTATATATACTTGTATATATTACAAATTAATTACTTTTTTAAAGAATACTTATAGTAAATCTTGTTATATAAATATTTGAAATTATAATTAAAAATTTACTTCAGAATAAAATCACAATAGAAAACACACAAAAAAAAAATAATAACTGATGTTTTTATATTATTCAAATAATCATTAAAAGGACATTTTTAGATTAATTTTTCAACTCAATTACCCAATAAAATATAATAATAGTATAGTAGTAGTAGTAATAGTAGTGGTTGTATAGTAATGAGAACAGTATTAAATAATGATGGATCTCTGAAAAGTAATCTCTGATTATTCAAAGGACAATTTGAAGAGATTAAAATATCTTTGTACTTATTGTTTTTTTTTTTTGCTATACGTCTACTACTCTTATGTAAATTACTTTTTTTTTGGTTTTTATATTTATCTTTTTTTCTTCTATTTTTTTTTTTTCATTTATACACCAAAAATGTTAGATTGTTCATTGATGTGAAAAAGAAAAAAAAAATTCAACATTGATTCGACAATTTATGTATTATTTGTCCTTTGAAAGAAAATCTTTTTCGAATTATTTGATATCCTGTTGTGTTAACATTCATGTGTATATATTTATGAATATTTATATATACATTTAATGCCCAGCAATTTTAATTTTTTTTTGTACAAGTTGAAGTGGTTATAAATTTTATATATTTGGTATCGGGTCAAATAATATTAAGCTAACTGAAGTACAGTATGTGTAACCAAAAAATGTATTTCTTATGCAGTTGTATAAGTAAGTTGCTTTCAGTTAAGTGGGGCTGGAGAGTAGAGAAAAATACATTTGACTAAGTGATACTAAACTAAGTTATTGAGTTTACATACGGATTGAAAACATTGTGAGATAAGATATCTCAGATGCCTTCGTAAGAAATTGGATCTAAAAATGACGAATCTGAAAAACTTATCAACTAATGTCTTATAGTGTTTCTTAGTATATGAGCTGTCGGGGAAATTTCTCTAGTTAGAGTTCCAAAATTCAATTTTTAAGTCAGCCGATATGTTGCTTCGAATGAAGGCTTAGTCTACCACGTCAGCATTATATTTTGCCCTTCAGATTCCATTGTCATTTTCACCACCATATATTTAATTTATAAATATGTAATTTGCAATTTCGAGATAGAGATATTTATTAGATATGCTTATTTCATTTGGGGCCACTTTGAGGGAGTAGAAATTGTTTCAGAATATGCTATACCATCACTTGAAAGAAGTACGAATACAAAATGATACACAATTAGGGAAGATACACATTTATAAAGACTTATTGTGATGTATGCTTACAACATTGTTCTATATTTAAAACTAAAGATTTTCAATGTAAGCTGCAGTACCATTCGGTAAAAAAATATATACATAAAATATTGCAGGACATTGGTTTAATTTTCGTCTTGTTTTATTTTATTTATTTTTTTTTTTTTGCATAACTTCAGAACGCTTAACGTTTATTCCCTGACATTGTTTTTTATATAATAAAATAAAACGATTTCTAATGTTAAATATTTATTATAGTAGAAAAAGTATTAAAAATGTCCTTAAAGCTGTAATGGTATTGTCCTGTATTTTTTACTATTTTTGTGTTGGTTTTTTTTGTATTTTTTTCTCAAATAAATTTTCGTTTATTACGTGCGTAAAAAGTAATTGACAAATGAGTATAAGCGAAATTCGTGATCTGTTTTGTAATGTCCTTTTTCTTTCTATATTGGTTTTGTTATGAATGAAATTCTATGTAATAGCATCCTTCTTGATATATTCATATATATTATATATATGATTACAATTTTTAAATACTATGGTTACATTTATTTTATGACATAATGGTATATATATATAATTTTTATTTACAAGAAAAACAAAAACAACAATAACAATAATAAAAATCTTCTGAAATTATTGAAATGGAATGGAAATTATTTTCCGGATGCTTCAAATTTCTGAAATGTTTGGTTTGTCTATCAACAAATAAACGAATTAAATTGGTAACAAACGAATACAATATGATAACCGTTATATCAATTTTTAAGACTGATAAATGATTCAAATTTTAAATAAGTAAAGAAAAAAAGAGATAGATAGAAAAAAGAGAAAAATCTATGAACATGAATAATTTTTCTAAATTATATAAATCGATTTTTAAAAAGGATAATGAATAATAGTTCAATAATATTGAATGAACAAAATATTTAGGTTAATGTTATTATAAGATTTTGTTATGTATTCTGTAAAATTCCGTTATTTTCAAATTATTATGTAGTAGTTATAGTTATGCAATAATTTTTCTATTTAAATGTACATGAATTTTACCAGACCAGCTAATATTATTGTGCTAAAAGAATATCGAAAGGATATTTTGTTTTATTTAAATTCATCTTTTTAAGTTTTAATTTCATGAACTTTTTATTGTTTTTTGTACTTCTCTTGTGAACATAGGAGCTTTTTTCTGAATGGTTAAAGTTTCACAAAACGGATAATTGTGTGAATTGTCAAACGTGTTATTTTTGTGAACTGTTTCTATTTTAGTGAGAGCATGTTTTTCTGCGTTTTTACCGATTGTGTTACATATTATTCTTTGAAATAATATTCATTAATTATTTCTCTCAGAAAAATTTTAAGGTAGTGCATACATCTCAGTCAACAAACGATAAAACAAAAATAAATTGTATATGAATAAGTAAATGTACCAATTGAGAATATAAAACCATTTAGTTTAAGATTTAAATCTGAACTTAGTCTGATTAATTCATTAGGGATGTGGTTTTATTGTGATCGAATATCATATATTTAAAGAGAATTAATTTTATTATTAATTTTCAATTATTCAAATGATTCATTGCATTCTATGATTTTTGTACTCTTATATTCTTGCTTGTTAAATCCAAAAATTCAATAAATTGCTTATCAAACAACCTAGGAAACAAGATCACAAGATCATGTATATTCGAGATGTTGTTTGAATCACATTCATTATTAGGGCATAAATTTAGACATTGTATTTCCTGCTTTGATTCGAGTTTAATTAACATAATTTTTCCTTGTAATTTTTAATTATTTCAAATTGAAGTTGGACAAAAAATATTGCTCAATTTACTTCTTGACAGTTTTTAGCTAAACAGATTTTAAGCTACTTAGTAAATTTTTTTTATTAACGAGACTAGAAATTCTAACTAAAGTGTTTGATAATCAAAAATTTAACGAGTTCAACAACATAACGTGTAGACAACGTTTGCATAAACTAGTTATCCGCAATAAATCTATTACACACTTCAAATATTGTTTTATTTATTTCTTTTTAATAATATAATCGAAATTTTGACAAAGAATTATATTTAAACCTATTATCTGTATATTTGAACAAAAAAACAAAAACAAAAATAAAATACTTTAAAAAATATTCCATTTCTTTCTTCCGACAACAAAAAATAAAATAAATAACCTAAAAACTTAATAATAAATTTAATATACTGAATGCAATTTAATCTCTCTTCAAAATTATAATGGACAAAGAAAAAATTCCACAGAGGAAAGTGCATAAATAAATAAAAAACATTATACATACCTATTTTCTTATTTGAATAATCTTGAATTCTTTTAGAAATAAAAAAACAATAATTTTTTTTCAACAACAATCAGAATAATAACAATAACAAAAATTAAATGTCATATGACACTTTTTATAACCTGCCGTTTATGTTCGCTTAAAAGTGCATATAAAAAACAATATGTCATATATGACATTAATAGAGATTAAATAACGCCTTAACTTTTAATAAAATGTTAATGACGTCAATACTGAAATGAAACTGTATTAAAATGTTCTATTTTTGAAATTCTCTTTTTTATTATTATTTTTATTTTATACATTAACTCATTTTCATGATGAAATCGAAATGACAAATGATAGTTCAAGATAGCTAGCTAGCTATGTATAATTTTAATGTTCAATTTCAAATGTTTTCTATAATTTCCTGTTTTAGTATTATCTTAAAATTAGCTTTAATCGACGATTCAACTGGAAAAAATTTATGTTCACGTAATTAAAATTTACCTCATTTGCATAATATTCTGTCAAAATTAATAAGAAATATATATGAATGTGTATATTATGAATGTGGTGCTTACAACTGCGGTAACATTATTAATATTTTGAGGTGAGTCATTAGTAAAAGAGAAAATATTATAATTTTGTGTAGGTTAGGTACAAATGAACCTAAAGAGTGTGTCTTCTAAGGTGTATAAATCAGTTCATATAAATAGAAGTATAATATTATAATTTAATTTAGAGGGTGATTTAATAATGACTGTAAAATAATAATATTTTATAAGTATTGTATTGGTTATAAACTACTTCAATTAAATACTTTGCACTCGAGAAGAGTTGTTGCGGATATTTTATTTATAATTCAACTATTCACTGGCGAAATTTATTCCTAAACTATAAAAAGCATTATCAATAAGCAAATTAATATTAGTATTCGATTTCGTTCAGAAAATGTTTTTAAATATTCTTTTTCACAGAACAAATTATGGTAAATTTGAACCCATAAATAGAATGTTAATGGCAGTTAGCCAACATAAAAATAGTATACACTTTTCATTTAGTAAAGCCAATTTAAAGAAAACCTTATTCTAAATCCTAATAATCCTATTTATATATGTAGTCATTAATTCACTAATTGTACTTAATATAGGTTTCTATGAATTTCCTCACACTTTTTTTTTTATTTTCATCGAATTTAATTTCAGTGAGTTAGCTATTCATCCTTTTTTTTTTGTTTACATTCATTTATTTCTAATTTCATAATGATTGTTATCAATTTTAATAATTTGCTTTTTATTGTAATTATAATTTGAAAATTACAATTTAATTGAAAATCTAAATAAAAAAAGAGGAAAAACAAATTAAAAATTAAATTAAAATATAGTATAAATTTAAATTGTTAATTAAACTACAATATTGTAAACTGTTTGAACTAAATGGTGAATAAATAAATTAATAAATAAACATTTTACATTTCAAACGGTTTCATATTTTAAGAATGTCGGAAAATTCATTTGGAAATTAGATAAATTATTGCTCAATAAATAAAACACTTAAATTAATTAGTTAAAGCTTCTTCTAAGCTCATTATCAACTGAATAGGTAAATGCAATTTTTCAAAAGACCCATGTTTAAAAATTTTTAGTACTTTAACGAACAGTAAAAGATAAAAACAAAATTTATGAAAAATAATTTATATGAGTAGGTAAGACAACTAAATGAAGAGTTATAAATGTTCGTTTTATGGTGAAATTTAGTAAAATTAAATAAAAGAATTGCGTTTATTGTGAATACAGTAAGATAAAATTCAGTAAATCCAAAATAATACTTATATGAAAATTCAGTAAGTTCAAAATTCAAAGTGAGAAAGATAAAATTCAGAGAGGAAAAACCCAATAAAAGTTAATATGCTTAATGTTAAAAATTTATTAAGCTAGATTTTCAATTAAAATTCTACTGAATCAAATAAGAAGCTGTTAAAATTTAAACTAAACAAAAATTTTCTCCTTCTGAGTTTTTCTTCAAAACCGACTTGGTGTGTATTTTGATCAAAAATTCTGCAGAATAAAATTAAAATTTGACAGTACTTTTTTTTGAATGTATTTTGCTGTATTTGGCATTGTTTCCGTTTTTTTTTTTTTAAATATTTTGTTTATTTATTTTCCATAACCAAATTATTTTTAAGTACTTTAGTGTATGTAATATATTTTTTTTAATTTGTTTATTTATCAAAATTTCATTTAATTTTGATGTTTTTCTGCTTTAGAAAACTACAGAAAAATTCAAAATCAAACAATTAAATGCTTCAGAAGCTTTCAGAAGAAATATTCTGTAGCTGTCAAGTTTTAATTTGTTGAAATTTTGACAGCTTCGTATTTAATGCTGCAGAGTTTTAAATTGAAAACCCAGCTTTAAACGTCGTTTTTTTTCACGCGGAGAGTTTGTTTGAGTTTTGGATTTACCACATTTAGCGTCATTACGGTTCTTGTTAATTAAATTTTCGATATATTTCATTATCCTCCCACTTAATTTAAATGTATTAACTTTATTTGAAAATCAATAATGTTTAAATTTCTAGTTAATTTGCATTTTACATCATCAATGTATTATTAAATCACCCTATATCTATATTTAGAATATGTGGTAGTGTAATGTGATATATTTTTATGTGTTCAGCTCGAATTAATAACCTATTTTTTTATAAATATATTTATTTAGTTTTAATTCTGTTGTATTTTTTTTTTTTTGGTTAAATTATTAATGATTAGAATTGGTTTTTTTTTAAAGATTGATTTTTTCCTGTTTTAAATTTATTAGTTCAGACTGATTAATTAGTATTGAATGATGTAAAATGTAAAATTTAATATTGTGCAAGGTTTGCGAAGCCCAGTTGCAAATACGAACTAAATATTTTCGTCTTATATAATTTTTTATATAAACTGTTTTCTTTATCGATATTTATTCCATTTTCAGTGTTTGTTAAAGAAAGCCATTTGTTCAAGTTATATTTAAAAATGTTTTTAAATCGTAATCGCTTTTCAGATTTTAGAAATAAAATAAATGAAGTTTAATCAAATCTGTGTTTTTTATCATAATCAAAAGATATTAAGTTTTTACTGTACTGTAAAATTATCTCAAATCTTATTATTTGATCATTTTGTTTTTGAGTAGCTAGTTGTCTAATTGATTACAATGAATTCGATTCGACACATTTTTTTATATTTTTCTTTATACTTGCAGTGTAAATATTAGTTTTATTTTTTGAGAAAACTCCACTTAACTAATATAAATTAAACCTTTATACTTATTATTAAATTGGAAATTTAATTTGATAAAAAAAATTTGTCGATGGCCAGGCGTAATGATTGTAAATTACTATTGTGTATGATTTAAATTATTATATTTAATAAAAAACAATATTAATAAGAAATTAATAATTTAAAAATTTTTTCATATTAGTACTAAAATTTACTACATTAATGATAACACGTAGTACATTAAATAATTTTATCACTTTTAATTTTAGTTTCTCTTAATACCTGTCACTGACTGATATTAAATGTCAAATTGCTGATGAATCAATAATTTAAATTCGTTTGCTCAATTCAAATTTAGTAAATGTGGAATTTCGTTGAATTTGTCGATAAATTTTATATGACTAACACTTTTTATTCAGTTTTATATATGGGAATGAGTGTATAGTATAAGTTGTATTTATTTAATAACCACTCGTTTTAGTTTTCTGAGGCGAGGTATACATAGTTTGAAATCTTTTTATTTTATGTTTTATTTTTTATTATATTATTTTGATGCATATCATATTAATAAATATATGTATATATATATATATATATATATATATATATATATGTATATAAATACTTCCCTAAATATATTGTATCTGTAGTTATATTTAAATTAATTTCATTTACAATTTCTTTAAATATTTTTTATGAGTTTATTTCTATTTAAGCATTAAAATAATAATAATAAAAAAAAACGTAAGAAGTAAAATGAAAAAAATAAATGTGCTTGCAAATATTTAAGTGTCACTAACCTCAAAATTATAACAAGTAACGAAAAAAAAAAAAAAAAAAAAATGAGATCAACAACTCATGAACAGAAAAAATAAAACATAAATTAAATAAAACGGTTGCCCTAGCTAATTCTAAATTATTTCCATGTATGTACACATAAAGTATGTACACATAAAGAGAAAATATTGAATTATGTGTATGCAAATTCTGAAAACAGTAGCAGCCGTTGCATTTGGTAAAACATTCTGTAGGAAATGAAACTTTGAAGCATGATTCTTACGAATAAAATTTTATACTTAACTGTTTACTTTAAGATTTTGGTGGGAAATAACAAAATATGGAATTTCCTACTTGTAGGACAAATATGGAATTTCCTACTTGTAACAAGTATTATGTACTTGTTTTACAAAATTTGTTCGCTATAATTAAATATGCTTTTTGTTGTAATTATGGTTTTTATATTTGATTGTTTCATTTAAATTAAATTGCAAAATTTATCCTCAATAACATATTATAAACGATGACCTAAATTTCGAACTGTTTTCCTTAATGATTTTATTTAGTAAATTTTAAGAAGTGCGAAATATGAAATAAATTTTCATACAATATATTATATAAGTACGTTACGTACTTATATGTTGTTTCTCTAGTGTTCACAATATTTTATAATTTTTATTTATTTTGTAAAAAATTTCATTTGGTTTTGCGATTTCATTTCAATTTCTATAAAATATGCAGAGTCGAAATTAATTATAGAAAAAAATAAAAATAAAAAAAAATAAAATCACTACAATATAAATATGTTAATAAAATATATTGTAATATATTAGTTTATTAATATTTATTAAAATAATTACTTACAAACACAATAAAATATAACATATTCTAGGTCTGTTGAAATTAATGGAAAGTATTACAGGTAGCATTGATTACCAAGCTGGCATCCTGATATATTGCGACTGCTAATTTTTCGCGTTAGATTTTATTTTTTAAGCTATATTTCAAGCTTTTTTAAAAGATGGTGATGAAACAGTGATGGAGATCCTTAATATTGGTTCCATTAGCAAGAGTGAGTCTTCGAAATGGTGATTATTTTACAGTACAATGCATAAGAGATTCAAAAGATGCAGTAAAAATTAAATTTATATTTATTCTGCAAAATTTATTTGAAAACAACTTAAGTCTTCTGGCTAGCTTACTAATAAGACTGTATTCTGTTATAAGCTCTACCATCCTGTCTGATTGATATCTTGATATATAGTCTTATTACCTATAAATATGAAATTTTTGACTGAATTTGATTCAAATATGAAAATATTTCTGGTGCAATCTGTTCTAGATTAGGAGAATTAGATTGTCACATCTATAAGATCATCTGCGGTTGGAATATTTGACTGCTTTTAAATACGACGGCATAATTCAATTTCAAAATTACTGTCATTAAGTTTTTAAGTAAATACATAAATTGAAGTAAATTTCATTTCATTCAATAGATATAGAATTAGTTTTAAATATGCAATACAATACAATGACATATTCTCTTAATTCACTTAGAAACAAATAATACAAAATTGAACAGATTGGTTAAAATGTTAATTTAAAGTTTTTATATCAAGTTATATAACACGAATTTTTAATCGTACTCTCACTTGATATATAAAAAATCAGAACAGTAATGCTCAATAGTTTATTTCAATATTAGATAACTTCTAATGATTTTTGTTTTCTTGTTTGTTTATTAAGTAAACATAATTTTTTATTAAAATAAACAAAACGTTTTTATTATTTTTTTTTTTTGTATATACCTAAGTGGTGTCTATCCATTCTATTTCAATAATTTTATACGTCATTCTCTTTTGACATTTTATTGCTTGTTGATTCCATGGTTGCCCGTTGGTACTTAAGAGATAAAATTTTTTATTTTCTCTTTTCAAGAGAAAAAGTTAAAAAAAATTAATTTTTAAATTTGTAAGCATTAAAAGTAATTATTTTATCAAAATATTTTACACGAATTTTAAATTAATTTCTGTTAATTATGTAAAAATTTTACAAAATTTTATTTTTGAATCCTTTCAGTTCGAAAATTATCTCGGTGACATTTCAATATTCAATAAATCATTTTAAATTACATGAAAAAAATGTTAATTATATAGGTAATTATAAAAAAAGAGAATGTTTTATTCAATTTAAATTTGTTGTGAAAATTAAATTATTAAACATCGTTGATACCCATATTTATTAATTACATATATTAAAAAAATTAAATTGAATTAAATTTAACAAAATTATAGTATTTAAAAAAAAAATTAAATTATTTTGCTAAAGAAATTTTATACTTTCATTGATTTTATTTATGATAAATAATTGCTCATGTTAATATTAATAACCTACTTTAGCCCTGCAGCATTACATAGTTAATCAACTATAGATAAATTAAAAATTCAAAGTTTCATAATCAAATCAATCCGTTTGGATTGAAACTATCGCAGATGTAATAAAAAATAATTTAATAATATTTGTTTCCGCTATATGTAAAATCATTTGATTTCTGTTTATGTCCTATATTGTTACAGTCTCAAGTCAACCAAAGATTGGATTTTGGCTTCGGCTAATAATCTCTTCCAATTTTAATTTATTTATTTATTTAGTTAATTTAACTATTCAGGATTGTACAATATAATTTGTATTATTTCATAAATTTATGTTTAACATATTCTATTAATTTATTTTTAAATACTTTCCCTATGCTGAGTATTCTGAAGTTCAGTATCTATTTGTGTATTTTTTTTCAAGTATGAAAATTTATTTTTCTATATTTTCTTATATTAGATATTACTTACATAGATAGGTACATATTGTGCCTTGCACTTGTCTTAAGTTATAATTAAACATAGATAATTTTCGTTGATAGTATTACCTTAGATTGTTGCAGTTTTATAGCCATAATACCAAACGACTACCTAGCTATTTTGATTTAAAATATATTTAAGGCCATCCCAAAGCCTATAGGATCAACCCCGAAATTTTGATTTATTCTGAGTTATTTTAATTTATACTGAGTTATGTTAAATTTTTCAATTAAGTAAAAAAATACAATACAAAATACGATTAAGTTAAAAGACTGAAGATTTTTGAGTTGGTATAATTAAAAAAGGTCTCTTTTGTACTGGGAAAAATGACGGATCACTATGAGTAGATTATGTTGTTGAAGAAACCTTGGTACAATTTTTGTGTAAATGTAAAGCGATGTGCAATCGAAAACCTATTTTACACTGGGCAGAAATTTATAAAACCATAAGAATTCATATCCAAAATACTGAAAAGTATATCTCCAGTCTCATCATACTGTCGAGAATAACTTAAAATAGAGATATGAAAGGAATATCCATAGTGAAGATTGGAAGAAAAAGTTCAACGTTCACTTAAAAATATAATCTAAATAAAATTTGATATTTTATTATTTCATATTTATGTCTATTTATCATATATAACTTTTTTTTATTTATTATTTTTACTAACCATTCAAAAATTCAATGAAATCCTTTAAAACTTGAAATTGTTCTATATTACGACAAAAATGTATTACATTTGAACTAACCGCTATACCATTACTATTTCTAATAGATACTATTTTGCAGACTATATAAAGAATTTGTATTAATGTCGTAAAAATTTTTATATTTTTTTTATCTACGTATTATCTACGGGTGTGGTGTGGTGTGTGTATGATTTTTTGATAAGTTCTATTTTATTTTATACAAATATAGAAATTAAAATTTCATTTTCATTCGTATATGTATGAACTAACATGTGTCGCACGTGTTTGAGGTTAGATAAGAAATTTTCTATTAGTAGAATTTTCGAAAAAAGACGAATAAAACAAATTTTACATGTCACTGTCAGTCTTTCTTTCTATATTCTATACAAAGCTCCACATAACTATTCTGTTTACTTGTGGATTTTAGCTTTGAATGTGGTCGTGTTGCTTGCATATGTCACAAAATTTTTGTTAATTTCTTTTCAAATTTTTAAAATGAAAATAATAAGGATATGTGTAACTATAAATAATATAAAGTGACATTTAAAATAAGATTCATTTTGTGTACAGATTGTAATGACATTATCGAATAAACTGTGATGAACATAAAACCAAAATAGAGATTGTGGGAATTATGTTTATTTTTGATTTTTTTTTTTTTTTTATTAATTAAAAGTTTGTTTTTGTTGTTTTTAAATATTTATTGGTGTTGAGAATTGCTTTAAGTAATATTAATTATGATGATATGAAAGCGAAAATACTATAATTTATTTATATGTATATTTGTAGCTGCAGGAAATTATAAGTCATTTTCACTTAAGTTATTAAATACGATTTATTATATTTTTTTTTAGATGTAGAGTAATAAATTGTATCACTACAGAAAATTCATAACTTTGTTATAAAATAATCGATTAAAAGTGATTTAATTAATTTGTACATGAGTATATGTATAAAATAATAAATTTTCCAGTTTCATGGGAAAAATTTTCACCTATTTGGAAATTGATTTGATTATACAATTTAATTTAAGATTAACATGTGGTGAAAGTATTTGTTTCATTATTTTAATTTTTATGAAAATATTTTATTAATTTTATTTTTAATTATTTATTACTTATTTACTTAGGTGGCTAACAGACCATGTATGTCCTGGGCCTATCTACATCAACGTCCACCATTTGTGTCGGTCATGGCTGTTTCTCTCTAATCAAAGTTACGAAATTGTTTCATATCGATACTTCGTCTTTCCAATAAAGTTTTCTCTGCCCTGACGTCTTGCACCTTTAGGTCTGGATTCGAATATTCTCTTGGCTAGAGCATTTTCGTTCGTTCGCTCTATATGTCCAAACCACTGTAGATTCTTAACTTTAATTTTTGGGAACTATGCACTTAGCATAAGACTAAGTTCTTCTCCATCAGACTTTTCCATCGTCATTTTCAGGATAATATATTTAATTATTATTTCCCTTGAAATAAAAATTGTCATTGTCCAATTATTTTTTTTTTTTTAATATACAAAAATTTACAAAAACAGCTATTTATTTCTAATTAGTTTTGTCTAAATAATGCGATGAATAAAGTTAATTGAGTGTTTATTTACTTGGCTCTTGGAAAATTTCCAAGTTGTATCTTTGTGGAAGCCAATTAAGATGGTTTTGTGTTCTATAAATTTTGAGTGATTTTTATATTTCATAATTCTTGTTCATAGAAGTGTGATTACTTAATAAAAAAATGTTACTATTTTTTGCTTTCAGTTGTGTCAGCGATAATTAACCCAACAGATATGTATGAAAGAATATGACTGTTTATAACTTTTGTCTATGATTTAAATGTTAATGATATAAAATAGGTAAATTAATACGTTCATATCCATAACGTACTAGAAAATATTCTTTTTGAGAATACTAGCTTAACGTATTTCTGTTTCTGATTCGTTTTCGAACCTCATATCTAAGCACTGTGGTGCTTGGCAACTATTGGGTAAACCCCCCCAAAATATTAGAATGGTTTTTATTTGTGCGATCGAATACCTTGTATATTAAGTGTGAAGATTGAAATATGCAATTACATATTTTTATTGTTATAATGATTAATTTATTATAAAATATTATTTTATTGTGTTATCCTCCTGAAATTGCTTGAATTACCTATCTTCTTACTTTATGTAGTTGATATCAGAAATACGTTAAGCTAGTATTCTCAAAAAGAATATTTTCTAGTACGTTATGGATATGAACGTATTAATTTACCTATTTTATATCATTTTAATACAGGTCAAACATTGTGTTTCTGTGGAATTTCAATTAATTTATTTTTAAATTGTGCTCATATACACATACATATTTATCTATGTACAACTTATGGATCGATATTTTTTTATCGTAAACATTTTTTTTCTTCATATTAAATTTCATTTATTCCATTTCATTTCATTCTCTTTATAAATTAAATGTTATCATCATTTAATTGTTTATAATTTCATTATCTATAGAACAAAAGATCGAAAGAAGCTACAAAAAAAAAAAAACAGAAAAATGTAAAAAAAAAAAAAATGTACAACAACTCATCCTTAACGAAAATTAATTTAGTCCTTTAGCATTATAGTCATTTATATAAAGATTCAATATCTTTTCAAAGATTTCTAAACTATCCATTCCCATACTTATTTTCTTCTTTTTGATGGTGCAAAACAAAAATTACAACAAAAATTATTTTCTTTTTAGATCATCTCATCTGTTCTAGAAAATTGATTAAGATGTCTTTTTGATGGCCATCAATCTTAATTGGAAATAAAAAAAAAAAATTCTATGGGTTTGGTTTTTTTATTTTTGTTCCTTGTCCGATGAAACTCCTGATGTTTGTCGTTGTAGCCAACGTGTCGCCTATCAGCATCAGGTTCTCAATATATTTCAGTACATTGAAGGTTTTTGGACCTCATTTTGTTATAATTTTTTGGAATGCACGCATCAAATTGATAAATTAAGATAATAAAAATGATGGTTAGATTATTATTAGTAGTAGACGTTCGTTTAAAGACACAATTTATCATACATGTACATATATGTGTGATACATATATGATGAAATATAACTAACACACAAATAAATAAATAAATGAAAAATTGACGATCTAAATAATGATGTAAGTTTTGTGGGTTTATTTACGAATTATTAATGTGAGAAGATACACATCAGAAGTTTTGGTCTTTAAGAGTGAATAAACTAAATATTTACAAAACCGAATACAGGGTGTATATATTTTTAAAGTTCGACGCTAATAAATTAGCTTCGAGGTATGTAACTTAGTATAAATTTTGTTTTTATAAAGAAAATAATGAAATATGATGAATGTAAATTCTTGCGGAATACATTGAAGTAATTTTAACATATTTGGTTGGAATATGTTTACGTTTTTTTTTCTATCTTTAACAAAAATGCAGTCGCAATAACCCCACTGTGATCAATTAACATTATATTTACAAAAAATTATTTCTGTTTCGCATCTCTTACAGTTTGAATTAAAACAAAAAAATCCAGATTTACAGTTTCTTCGATTCAAACCGATTGATATTTGTTTAAAGTGGTAAGCTAAATGAAAAAAAACCAAATCATCTGAATTACGGTGTCTAGACGGTTAGTGAACACTGTCAGCTTTCCCTGAAATCCATGTATATGTTGTTGTTTGAAAACAATAAAAAAAAGTTAAAATGCTTTTAAATTGTCGTCGCAGTTTTTCGATTTCAACCGTTCCGAGTTTCATAGCCAATGTTTCCAATCTTAATGTCAAAATATAAAGCATAACCATAAACACAGAAAAAAGCGTATTAGAGAAGCAACATTTGAATTTTACATTTGAATTAAGGCATTTAATAATATAAATATACATATTCTTTCTTAAAACGAACCAAACAAATAAGAAATGCTGCAATTTCTAAGAATTACTTTTTATTATTATTTAAGTTTCACTTCCACTTGTGACATAAGTACCATTTTTCAGTTTTCGCCATCTGTAAATTTTTTTTATTCAAAACTGAACTTTTTGAAAGAAGTGTCTACACTTCTAAGTTTTAACAAACAGTAAAAACTGACTGAATAATAGATTGTCTAGACACCGCCAATGACTCAATCAGTTTATTGTAAGTGAGTGTTTACTTTATTAAAAGAAATGGATCGTTAATCGCTGATTTGAACTAAGATAGGTTTTTGTGAGATTTTCTGTAGTAAATCGACATTCCAACGAACATATTTGAGTGTCTCAGAACCATAGTGGCCTAACCAACATTAACATTTTATTGAATACACAATTTTAAAATGCTTATAAAATCTCTATTTTTAAGGTGCCGACTTTAACAAAAAATGTTTTATAATAATTACACTTTAAAATTGAACTTGAATTTAAAATAAATTATTTACACTCTTAAACTGGAGGAAAAGTAACTTTAAAATTACTCAGAGGAATAATATCAGACCCAATTAAGAAATAATTGATGACTTACTAAAGTAATGAAATTGGTACATCAAATTTACGGATCTGGGTCGATTTGTTGAAAAGCGAAATGCGAAATTAAAAATGTTGAATAATAAAATGTTGAAAAAAAATGTTGAATAAGAAAAAATTTTGAAAAAAAAATGCTGAAATAAAAATTTACTCGTATGTAGATTTAAAATAATGTTTGTTTTAATTGTATTTGTCTACTTTAATACGATCACAACCATTATTAATTCGGACATTGAAATTTTTAAAAACTTAAAATTTTGTCTCGAAATTAAAACCATTTTATTTTCATTGGGAAATAACTCCGCAAATATATAAATATTCTGTAAAAAGCGAATAACCCTGATTTTTTAACCAACAATAAAATCCCTCCAATTTAGGATCTTGCATATTATACATATACTATATACATATATACATTTTCTGGAAATAGGGATTACCCTGTAATATTTTGATTGGTTTATTTTGAATCCTGCTCTTAAATTCCCTCTAATTATTTTTATTAAATATACATTTCCACAAAAAAGCACTTATAACAGTGGAGTTTGTCTTCCCAAACCCCCGCTAAACATTATTATTGAATTTCTTATATTGTTTAAGTACATATTTCGTTAATGATAAAAGTTGATTTGTGTAATTAAATCTAAAATATACTAACATTGAAATTCAAGCTTTTGTTTTCAACATTTTTTTTTTTGACATTTCTTTTTCGACATTTTTTTTGTCAACATTTTTTTTTCGACAAAAAGAGCGCCTCTCCTTACTTACTAATACCTATTTATAATAACGGTATTATTTTAAAAGTTAAATGTACATTAGCATTTTTAAATAATATCGAAATTATAGAAATTTAATTATAACAATAACATTCAAGAAGTGATTATTGAGTTAATTTACTTCTACCATAGTTAATTTTTAAAAAAAAATGTATTATCATTGTTAATTCAATTGTTTGATAAAAATATTATTTGTTTAACCTAAAAATTTGCAAAAAGACCTTCTGTTAAAAGAATAGTTACCCGGGTACACTAAATATTAATAAGATACGATACATGTAACATTTCAAGTAACAAAATTTAGGTTTTTCTATTTTCAATTCTGAAATAATGTATTTTTTTATAATATATATTTAAGTAGACAGGTATCTATATGAATTGAGGGTTTTAAATGAACGACTTTTGGAATTACAAGCACTCTTACTTTGAAATTTTCAAACAAATATCTTGCTACTAACACAAAGCTTAAAAACTGATGCACATTGATAAAGACTCTTGTACAAGTTTAAAACTTTTTGTTTATTTAAATTTGAAATCAATTAAAATTTAATTAGAAGGTCAATTATAGGTTATTCAGGTCCATCAAAAATCATCAAATCCTGTAATAGCTATTATCATTCCGATTTTCTATTAATTTTTTTTTTCATTATTTTTAAAATTCGAACATACATAGTTTAATTTTTTCACAAAATTTTTTAATTTTTTTAAAACCAAAGTTGACTAACCAACAATGTGGGTTAGGCCACTTTGATTTTAAAAAAAATTGTAAATTATTAAAAGCCAAAACAAATTTTGTAATAAATAATAAGGAAAAAACTATTTCTGAAACTGGAAATTCAAATCACTGATTCTAGGAGACAAACATTACCGATTAAAACAATAAAAATTTTTTTTTTTGTATGTGGGTTAGGCCACTCAGAACCATGAGACACTCATTTCTAGTTGTTTTGAATTCATTATTCTAAACTAAGCTCTCCTACTTCTGAGAAGTTAGTTTCTCTTCTTCCAGTTATAAAATTTGTCAATTATTTTTTTTAAAGTTGCATTTGAAGTTAATTTCATTTTCTGTGTTACTTTTTAAGTAATAAATTGCACAAATTGTTTCCATCTCTAAAATTACATTAATTAATTTTGTAAAGATTCGAACATTTGCAACGACTAAGTATAGGTTAATTATTGATTGATTCAACTATATGTATATGTACTTAGTTTTATCAAAGTTTTGTGAGTTTTTTTTTTGCAATCATCTTTTGGAACACTCTATTGGACAATAATTTAATTCTCTTTATTTTTGTTTATGTAAAAGTAATTATGTCAAAATGTTTTGTTTTTCTGTTTTTGTTTTTACTTTTTTTCCTTCGTTTTTGATAGAAAATAAAGAGCAACAAACTAATGGTAAGAACAAAGATAATAAGTAAAAAAAAAAATAATAATTTCTGTAACTAAGCTAGAGACGAAAGTCAATACGAATCGATAAATAATATTTGATTAGAAATATTCGAATCGTGTACGAATGTGTCTGATACAATTTTATTTTGGATTATGGTCCATGTAATGGATTCCAATATATGAATATTTTAATATTAATTTAATATATGGGAATTTAAGTATGATATAGAATCGATAAAAGATATAGACAGATGAATGGATAACAATATCCTTGACAAAAAAAAGAGAAACTAAAATCTATATAGTAGTGGTAAGGATAATAATATGTCCTTAATTTTGAATTTTTTATTTATAAAAATACAAACAGAATCTGATATAAATTTATATTCATATGAATTTAAATTAACTTTTAATGAAATCATTTTTGATAATATACTTGAAATTGAGGATTTTCAATATAAAATCAAATTTAAATTAAAGTATAACTATAAATAGATTTTATTTAAATCTAATATTTTTTTTTGATTTTAAGCATTTACTAAATTAATAAATAAATAAATAAATAATATTTAAATTGCTGTGGGAATATTATATTTGTTAAATTACTAAAGAACTTGTGCTCAATTTCACACAAAAAATCCTATTGACTGATTGCACAAATTTTCTGAAATATTTATAGTTTACCTTTTTTTACTTTGTGAAGGTATTGTTAAGTTAAATTAAATTAAGTTTCAGCTCCAGTATTTCTAATAGTACTCTATCTGCGATTAGGTAAATGAGAGACATATATAATCTTAATAATATGCTTAAATAGAGTAGTATTGTTTTTTTTCATTTTTATAAATAATTAGAAATGGAGCCTGAAACACTAGAACAATCATTTAGGTGGTGCTCCTGGTAGCCTCTGTTGCTGTTATTGAACCATCATTTTCTTCAGATATCATTTTTTCATCTGTTATTATTTTCATGTGTCGGTTTAAATTTGAAATAGAGAACGTATATTTTGCTCATTTCACAATGTCTTGAATTTCATATGTATTTTGTACTTCCTCTTTTGACTTTTGATCGAATCTACTTAACTAAGCTATTGATCGCAATTGTTCATTTATATTGCATTTATAGAGCTTGAGCTTTTTGCGTATGTTTCTAGAGTATACGTAATTAAAAGTCTTATGTACACTTTAATTTTTCAAGTCTTGCTATTGGCACTTTTATTCTTCTTTCTACATATAAGTGATATATGGACCTTTCTGGATGGGATAGAGCAACAGCTTTGATTGATTAATATTTTATTTCTTTTGTTAGATTTTTGATAAAGTGACTGTTGACCTAATTACATAATTCAATTCCATTTGCAGTTCAATGTTCCCTATCTACTATACAGAGCGCTGCAATTTAGTCTATAAAAATTTACGAATAGCTCAAAAGATATTTATGTTACCTGGCTCTTGAAAAAAATTTTACCTGATAAAGGAATTTTGATATTTTATATGTCAAAGAGTTTCTAATATAAATTTGTGGGAAATGGCTGTTCTGTGAGTATTACGCTGTGATTGTTGCATTTTGGGCATACTTTTTAGTTCAGAGCAATTATCCAACAGATATTTATAAAATAAGATGCCTGATTCTACATTATTGCGATGACTTAATGATATAGATGTTGTTTCATATATTCACCATTGATAAATATTTTGTTGGTGTAGGGTATACACTGTCCCACATAATGTGATATATATTCAAGTCGTAGCTGAATTTATGCCTTGTATATTAATAAGAAATTTGGTAAAATGTAAAGTATTTTCCACTTCTGTTTAATAACCCTAAATACTTCGACAGACTCTTCCCGACAGAAAAAAATTTACATTAACACTGAATCCACTTTTTCAATTATTTTAATTAAACAAGTTTTATTATTTTAATAAATATAGCATAGATTCAAATTAATTTAATTATAAAATAAAAAAATAAAATATTTTATTTAAATATAAATTTAGATATATATACATATATAATAAGTATTAGTTATATTTATATTAAATTTCAAAAATTTCTTAGAATTTCGTTCAAAAATAAATTAAAAAATTCGAAGAAAAATACTCAAGGATATTTAGTTTTTTAAATTTGATTTGCCATCATCAAATAAAAATTTTCTGTTTTTAAAATAATTTTATTCTATTATATGTATAAATGCATAAATTATATACATATATATATACAGACAAACATATTATATACATAATATGCATGATAACACATAAAAATTTATTTTGTTGTTGATTTTTTCAAAATGTTTTTCAAAAGAATTTCTTGAATTATTAGGTTTTCAAGCTGAAAATTAAAATAAAAAAATCAAGAAATTTACTAAACTTTTGGATAAAGTTGCCCACATTTTAATCCTTCACATTAATTAAATCAAGTCGAATTAAACATTTTTTTCTTTTAAATATTTATATATATATATTGGATGATTTCATTTTACAGGATGCTAAGTTTACGGAGTTAATAAATCATGGTGCGCACTGGCATTAAGTTCTAGATTTAATAATTTAGTTTGCTATTTTTGTAAACTATAGTAAAAGTGGGTATTGGTGACTTATGTCAATTAAATTTTGACTTTTGCGATGCGCTAAAAATCCAATTTTCAGGATAACTTTCTTAAACTATCATTTTATGTTACTTTATTTAATTCTTTACGAATAAAATGTAATTTATTTGACTTTTTATTGATAGTTTCTAGAAAAAAAATTAAATTCCATAAAAACTCAAAATCTCAACCTCGCACCAATTTGTGACATAGGGTGCTCCAAATTGTGACTATTTGGTATTGGTATTTGTGACTATGAAAACTAATACTAAGCCCAAAACTTTAATAGCTATGTTAATAAAATAATAAAACATAATGTATCACATATTATTTCATAAACTCAGTTAGTGAAAATAAAAAAAAACAATTAGAATTAATAATAGTTAATAATATTTAATTATAAAAAGAATTAAACAAAAAATAAATGCAACTTCACAACAGAAAAACATATTCTTATACCTTCGTTTGATACAATTAGTTTTTTCATTGATCTGCGAAAATTTATTTCCTTAGCGAAATATATTCCCTTTGCATTGACTAAAACTGGTTCGACATTTTTATTAACAGTGTCACCGATATTATGCCAAAATATATTATCTTGTTCTGGTCACTTCCAATAATGACCGCTCATTACTAAAGCCTTGACTTGATATTCATCAATTCAACATTTTTGTCCTTTCTAAAACTACAACTGTAAGGTCCTAAATTCGATTCCCGATGAAACAAAATAAATGCTTTATTGGTTTTTAGACGTGGTCCAGTACCCTTTTGTCATTGGGAAAAAAATAATTGAGAATATAGTCTAGTAAAAACTTAAATAAAATGGAACTACGCTATTTAATAAGGATTACTTCATAACAATAGTAGTAGTTTTCCACATTTAATGAGTTGATAAGTCAGATATTTGATAAATAAATACTAAAAAAAAAAACATTGTAATAAAATATGTAGTAAAAAATTGCAGTACCGCACTTCATTAAAGCACGAAAAGGTAATTCTACCTAAGTAAGCTACTGTCAAGAACATAAAAAAAGGTAGCATATTTGTGACCGTTTTGAATATAATTATGACCACTGTAATGTTTAATGATTTTCAGCTTATTTTATTAAGTTTTGTTATCACATTTGATATCAATTTTATTAAATTTTGTTTTATATATTTTGTTATCCCAAAATGTGCGATGATTCCTTATTTAATTTACAGTAAAAAAATAGACATGACCAATATAAAATTAAATATATTAATTAAATTAATTCCAAAAAACAACTACAATTTGAAACATGTAATTCGGATACATTTTGCGGGTAATTCGGCTCCAATAATGCTTGAATTTTGTGACCGTTGTAGTAATTTGACGAAATGAGGCTTTAATCGAAAGATGTTGTAGGTCACAAATTGAATTTTATTTAGCAAGTACTTAATACTTTCCAAATAAAGTAATTTAAATTTATAAAAAGTAACAAAAAGTTAACTATTTGGAAATACAAAAACTCACTTCAAAACTCTAATTGTGATCTATATAGGTCACAAATACCTCAGCAGAAAAAAATTATAGCTTATAATTCGGACCGCTTTTAATTATTTAATTACTCACATTTACAAAATAATCACATTTTTCGATCATTTTCCGTTAAAAAATCTCTCGAATTTTATTATTAGGCATGCATTTAATTTTATAATAATACCAACCTTTTGCTATAAATTAAAAACATTTTTATCAATTTCTCACTTTAAAACCTTGACGAAAACTGAAATTACTAGAAAAAGTAAGGTGCTTAATGAGAAATTGGTTTTTTGGCACGAAATTTTCTATTATCATATTAAAGTAGAATGCAATTTTATTTTCACAATGAAGCTATGAAAATAGTGTATTTAATTCGTCTTAAATCTTCTCCAAATTTGACAATGAAACTGTGAAATAGTTTATAGCCGGTCTTAAATCATCTCCATATTTCTTCGGTGTATACGAATGGGCATTTGTATTTCTCTAGTTCGCAAGTTCCCAGCGGAATTTTTCTAAAAAAGTAAAAATATTTCTTTTAGCTAATTTCGAGCTTGTTCCATTCCAACCCGTACAAAATATTTATATAATTTTTAATTGGTACTGCTTTAATAATATGACCACTAGATCAAATTAATTGAGTGTTGCTGTACAATTTCAACCATTTATAAGACGAATATAGCATTTTAGTACACCTACTATCAATTTTTTGATTAACATTGCAATTTGAGCCTTATGATTGAGCTTTAGAGATATTTAGTAGAATTTTGGATAAAAGGAACATTATGTGGTTACGGTGGCTTAGAAAAAAAAAAATGAAAGATACGTTCTAATAACATGAGTTTTTGCTTAACTGTACAGTTTGAAATTCTGCAAGTACTGAATTTGATACTCTGTTTGTTTTATTACAATAAATAAATTTGACTATGTCATCATTTAACATTCATTGGCATTGAATGTTACAGCTGTGGCTTTAGATCTTTTAAAGGAAATCTACCTCTTAAAAGTACAACCATAGAAATTTAACCCATAATACTATCATTTAACTATCAGTTTAATTGAAAGTAACGAAAAATATTATAATGAGAAATAAAATTAGAAAAAAGCAAAGTCTTATGGAAGATCAACATTAATTTGTAGCTGATCAAATGATAACTTATTAACTAAAAGTCGAATGGCTTGATTCGAAAAGAAAACTTTTGCAGAAAATAGATTGTATGCCTAAATCTGTATAGCATCATAATCTATATAGCAGACGTAGATAGTTCAATGGTTATGCTCTTAAATTCGGCTCTAGGTATTAAAAAAATGATTAGCGTTAAAACACTTCTATTGACATACTCAATCAAAATTGTTTAAAAAAAAATACAACAGAAAATATACTAGACTAAAGCTGGCTGATTCAGAGAGTTGTATTGTGAGATCATCGATTTTCTGGCTGAAACTATTATTTTCTATGTATATATATTTTGTTGTTGGAATGATAGATTTTTTACTTGCTTTTGGAATGATGTAAATTTGATCACATTTTTATTGGGAAGGATAATTGTTTTAAAATCTTATAATAAATCCTATCCTAATTTTCAACTACCTGATTAGTACTCTGTAGAGCTAAATTATGTGCAGATGAATGAAAAACTCTATACGCTACTTGGAGATGTGTTTTTTTTTAAAATTTAAGTTTTTCAAATCATAATTAAAAAATTGTAAAATATTACAAAAAAAGAAGCCACTTAACATAATTTTTCTGGTAATTCTGGTAATAGATTTTCTTACATAGGTACTAATAACTAAAATTGTATAAGTGATTTATTTATATAATTCATTTATGTATGTAAATTGTTTTAATTTTTAGAAATCTGATAATAGCTTTATTAATATTTTGTTTTCTTCAGATCCATATTTCAAATTTCTTTTTTAATTTAACTGCTCTCTTCATATTACATTCGTCTTAAGTTTTTAAGTTAATTTTATAATTTTGTTCTTATTCTATCTTTTCATTTCCAAGTATTTTTCATACGTGTGTGTGTGTAAATGTTGTTTATTTTAATTATTTGCATAGTACTAAATTGAAGGAGAAGCTTCTTAATGTGTTATTTTGTTTTTTGTTTTTATTAAATTAAGGATTGTTTTGAAAATTTTTCGTACATTAGTATTTTGAATTGAATGCTTAGGTCTTAGAGTTGCCATTGTTTGTTATTATTTTATGGACAGTAAATAAATGTCAATGTTTATACCGAAATTGAGAAAGTTATGAAATGACTTAATGACAAAATTTTAATAGATTTAATTTAAATTTAATTACTTTTCAATAAACTAGTAGTAGACCTATGATCAATGAATTGTTCTTGTAGAAAATTAATGATATAATGATATAGGAAGAGACCTACAATGTTAATATTTGATTCAGGTAGGTTGTATGAATTTTTTTTTTAACTATGCTTCATCCTACTGGAAATAAAATGATAAAAAAAAACTTTCAATTTGCATTGCAAACTTGAACTTGTAAAAAATCAATTTATAATCCTTTCTATTTGAAAGTAATTTAATCAGGAATGAATTGTTTGACAAAATTAATTTAAATATCAGAAACAACATTTTGGAAAAATCGACTTTCATCATTACTATATAATCCTGAATTTAGAAAAATACAAGTAAAATCTTTGGTATAATTGCAGCTGACTATGGTAATAAAAGCTGGCAACACTATCATGTTTATTAGATACTTGTTTAATAAGCTAAATAACAAATATTCTTATTCTTGTTTTTGTTTTTTTTTTTTTTTGCTTTTCATATAATATACCCAGTTGGTTATTCGTTTTGTTGTTGTTGTTTTTTTTTTTTTGTTATATATTTAATTTCATTATATTTGTTTATGCATGCGTATAAATTTTCTATTTTCTGGAAAATTTCCCACAAAAAACAAAAAGAAACAATAACAAACAAAAGAACAAGCAATATGATCTAAATTTATAAAAAAATAATAATAATATGAAACCTTTAATAGATGGTACACTCCTTTTGGGAATATATGGTAGGTAATATTCATCTTCATTCATATTTAGAGTTTCCTTTTTTTTTTAAACCTACTTCATTTTATAGAACTCCTAATACGGTGTACACATTGAGCGATAAAATTGATACAAGAAGTTTATAAAAAAATGTTTCTGGAATTCTATTTTCAAATCATGAAATTGTAGTAAATGTCAAATGATAACAAATTATAAGTCCACTGCCAAAATAAAACCGTATTTGTTTAACATTTGTGTGGTCTGTATCAAGTTTTTTCCATATACAATTGGATAATGTTGTCGGTCCTAAAAATTGGTGATTGTTTGAGCTAAACATAAATAAACAAATTTGAATATAAATTTAATTTGTAATCTTACCAGAAAATCAAATGCTTCTTAATTAATAACAGAACTTATAGTAAAATTGGCAAGCTCTAATTATTAATGTAAGCTAGCTTCGAAATATATAGCATTATGGTAATTGATTGTACACATATACCTTCTCTTCAAAATCATGAGATTAAACAAAATTGGTTTGTTCAAGTTTTGATAAGTTTTTTTTTTATTTTGAATCTAGCTCTAAAATATACTTTTATTCTAAAGATACCTACCTATATAGAACCTATCAAAAACGCTGGTCTGAGTATATATCGTAGCATATTTGGCTTAGTACTTCAAAAATTTCTTTAAATTTTACTTGGCATACCATTTTTTTTTTTTATAAACAGCCGCGTGCTAGGATAGGACCTTTGATACTTACGTACCGCTTGGCTGGGATAGAGAATGAAGAGGAAGAAGGAAAGTGTGGTACAAATTAACAGGAAGTGTGAGCAAAAACCGGTTAATGTTTGACTTGAACCTCTGGAGATTATAACAAGTTGTTCTGTTATTATTTGATTGTGGAAACACGTCGGGAGGGATGTGATTCCACATTCGCGACGCTCGGACTATAAATGAATTTCGATAACCATTTTTTTGCCATCTTGGGATTTTAAATGTGTAGGGGTGAGCATTTGCCGCTCCTCTTGTTGCGCGTTGGAACTGTTTTAGATGAGGAAGTAGTGATTTGATTTCTACTGAGCAAGTGTCCACACCTACAAGATATCTATAAAACAGAGAAAGTGATATAGAAATAGTTCGCTTTATAAGGTATATAATTATTTCATGAATACTTGCACCACTTGGTTAAATTTGTTGGCATATATAATAAAACTAAAATCATTTTTTCCACATTCTAAACACTTTTATTCAGAAATGTAATAGTGCAATATTACGATCCGGGTTTTTAACAGGATGGAGTATTTCAACGTTTATAATATATGGACACTCAATATTTCGTTTGAAACAATTTTGATAAGGACCATTTAGATTTTGACTATCGTTATTATACTCATAATGTAGGTGATGTGGATCGTGTATTCGTAAACCGGAAGTTATTTTGTATTAATTCAATTCGTCTGTATTTGACTGTACTTTAGTATGTAAGAGTGTACTAACAAAGAGTGTACTACAAGAGAGAGAGAGGCTTAGTGAATTTAATTTTATTTTAATTTTATTAAGTCAATTTTGTATCTTACTGTACTTTTTGTTTACAAATTACTCTTATTACAATATTTACGTATATTATATTTATGTTTATTTCGGCGTATACGTTAATTTTAGGATTCCTAAATAGATGTATCAGTTCATGGTTGTGTTAACATTTTCATTAGTTTTACATTTTTGCAAAATAATTACGTATATATGTACATATAAAAATGCGAGTTTATATATGTACATATATATATTTACAGTAAATTCATATATAATGTTATATATATATATGAGTACAAATAGAAAATGTAGATATAGGTTTTTTTTTCTTTATTAACTAACTACCACATATTAAATTTCGCCTGATGGGAAAAATGATTTATAAGAAAAAAAAGTAAAACCAAAAGTGATTTTGTTTTCTCAGAGTCGATGTCGTCGGTATTAAACAGCACCCCACTTAGTACTACTACAGAATTAGAATAAAAGTGAAATGAGAATTTTTGTTAAAGTGTTGGAATATGTTTTGTGGGTGAAATAAAAAAAAAAAACAAATTTAATAGGAACAAATAAGAATAACGGAATTGTGGGAAGTAAATTGTATTAAGTCTTAGGGTTCGAATTAGGAAATCAGCAGGTTTTTGGTGTAACACATAAGAATATTATTTCCCGCGTCACCTAATCGGTTGGAATTCGCAAGGAGGGAGATCAAAAGAAGGTAAATTGCGCACTGAATGATAACTGGAGTTAAACTTAACAAAAAATCCTAGCTTGTGCAAACAATATGTGGGCTTAAAGATTTTTTGAATTTAGAAGGTGTTAGAAGTGTTAACTATATAAAAAGATAAGATAAAAATTAATACGTATGTTTTCAGCTAATTTCAGACTTCTGCATTTTCATAAATCGTTTCAACTGTTATTGCGGTTTTTATAAAAACTTGTTTTCTAGCGTTAGACTAATATTTTTGTTTGTTTATTGAAAATAGTCGAATATTTTCCTTTTAATTTTACTAATATGCTTATCATGCAGATATACGCGTATTTCGTCTACTACTTGCCGACTTCTTCAGTGTTTTGTACTCGACTGAGGAAAGAAATCTAAAATCGGCTTATTTATTTTTATGTCCCAGGTACCAATTTAACCTTTTTCACAGCTGGATGGTTTCTTGTTATCCAATGAAATAGCACAGGCTGAGGGTTGAGTAATAATACTTATTCTATTGTTAGTATTTGAAATATAATTTCCAACGTTAGAGTGTCAGGTAGTGGTGGTTTTATTTGTTCTATTATATTTTACTAAAAAAATTAAATAAAGAATATCCATTGTCTTTATTTAGGAGTAGGCCATTTTTTGTTTGATAAATTTCAATACTCTAAGCTGAATATAGTTTCCTAGACTTTCTTATGTAATTTACGATTACTGCCTTCTTTGGAAATACTGTGATTCTCCGGGATAATGTGTTGTGCTATTTTGGATCTGAATTCTGTTAAATTATTTTTCTTAGATAGTTCGGCTTCTTTCAGGTGTTCATTGCGTCGTGTTTCCATATAGTTCTCCTAGTTTGCCCAATATAAACTTTGTTGCAATGACTGCAAGTTATCTTATCCTATTCCTTTTTATCAATTGGATCTTTAATTGAACATAGAATAGTCTTAAATTGACTAATTCTGCTGCTATATACTATATCTAACTCGTGTTTTCTTAATTTCGCTCTGAGTAGGAGAGAAATCTCACTAAATCTAAATGCTACTCTTCTTTTGGGTTGTTCATCAGTGAGTAGGTTAGTGAGCGAATTCCATTGTGAAGTTCTTCTTCGTTTACTTAGAAAGTCAGTCATGGTTTTTTTCTGGATATCCATTTATTCTCACATTTATTCTTACAAAATCTTTTTGGGGAAATGGGAAGGGTTAATTTTCGATGGATCACGTGGTTTAAAGAGGCCATCTTATGCTGATAGGAGTGGTTCGAGGTATTCGGGAAGACCCTGTATCTCTAGTGTTTACAGGTTTCTTAAAAAAAAAGTTTGCTTTAAAATCGAATATTCGCAATACATATATCATTTGTAAACCGTTAATGAAAAAAAATAATGGATTAACATTTATTTCTAATGTCGATTATTTCTTTTTTTCTTACGTAAATTTTGAATATAATTTGATATTTGTGTACAAAAAAAAGTTATATATTACAAGGATTATGGCCGGAAAGGAATATAAAATCACAACATAATTTCAACATCATTCATTTCTTTTTGTACGTTTTTGTTCATGAATAATCATAATTTTAATTCATGGAGCTGATGCTTCCTCACGCGTATATTTTAAACTTTATTTTAGTATTGTGTATAACTACAAAGATGTCTTTAAGACCATATTCTTTTGTTTAGTAATTGATGCTTAAGCCTAAACAAAATTTATGTGAGGCAAATTACTCTGCAGCCTTCTAATATGATCATTATTACAATTTATTGTGATGTACCCGGAATACGATTTTATTTGATTGTTTAGAAAATAATATCCCAAGAAGTTTTAATTGTGAGAAGCCTATGTCAGTCAAAACTTTAAATTTGGCTTCAACTTGAGTTATAATTATTCAACAGGGTCTCCTAGCTTAACATATAATTTGTAATAGTTTTGTAATATTAATATGTCATATGTAATATTAATAATATGTAATATGTAATTTTTGATATGTAATATGTAATTTGTAATTCATAATTTGTAATATGTAATATGTATAACGTAATCTGTAATGTTTAATACATAATATGTAATATGCTGCATGTATGTGAAATTAAATGTTATGTATAAGAGTTAGCGTTTCAAGTTTTATTATTATATACTTCAAGGGTTTCAATGGAGCAAAATGTAAAGAAATAAAATTTTTAAGAATTGAAATGACGCCATAAATACTATATACCTAACGAAATCACAATAATGTGCTAAACAAGGAAATGTATTAATGTGTAAGTTTGAAAAAGCTAATTGAGCAGAAATAAGTTATGATAATATCGAGCTTGTAATAAAAAATATTAAACACTCTTTTCTCCGCAGAAAATAAAAACAATAGTTAACTGTATAATATTTGGTTAACAAAACAACAATCAAATATACTTTTATTAATATAAATATATTTACGTCTTGTAATATGTACCTCTAGTGCATTAATTGAAATCAAGGATTGAAATTTTAAAATAAATATTTGCCATTTCTGTTACAAAAGTATGTTAAAAACAATTTTTTGTACAATTATTTTGCAATAAAATGTATTTATAATATCTCCATAAATATCTACGAATACAAAGAACAAATTAATATTACATTCAAATACAATTTATATTATAATATTCAGTTAGTATTGTATATAGTCTACAAAAAATAGTTTAGAAAGTGCGTCTTTTCAAAACTTTTTAATGACATTTTAAATATTGAATTAAATTGTATAATTGTGTTAACTAAATTTTTTTCGAACAAACACATTCGTACAAGTCTATAAATATTTTTTATATTATTCAAATACAATTTGACGTTACACAATATCAAACAATAATGTTCTATATTCTATTTGAAGATAACGAAATCAGATGTCTTGATGATATTGATCTAAATACTACAATGTATGTATGTATAAACGAGTTGATGTGCTGTTATAAATGTTCAATCTCAATGAAAACAAAACAACAAAAACATTGTCCTATGTCAACTTTGTTCTAATATTACATTAGACAATTTAAAAAAAAAAGGAATTTTTTTTATTAAAAAATTCTACTTGTAAAAATAAGGAAATGTGAGTAGGTAGAGAATATCTCATTAAAAATAAAATAAAAAAAAACAAATTCCAGGAAATTCTATTCTCTATAGAAATGAGTTTTAACAAATCTGCATTTCTAAAGTGAGTTCTGAAAATTCAATTTGAAAAGAAATAAATAAAAATAAAAGTACACATGTAGTAAATAGAATATGTACCGTTATAATGCAATCTCATATTGTACCCTTTACCTTTTTATTAATTCCAAATATACGTACAAAATGTGTACTAACAAAATACTTTGAGACCACAAGAACCACAGAAAAATGTTGAAGTGGTAAAACGATTACAGTACCACAATTGTTGTTTTTTAATGTCATTACATTGTGCTAGTGTATAAGAAATAGAGATGGTAATAAAAAAAAAATTAAATATATTTTATGTTTTAAGTAATACTGATATTTTACATATTTCAACAAGTCTAAACGCATTTCTCTAAACAATTTGCTTTGGAAAATTCAAAATTTTTGTGTTAAACATTCAGAGTTTATTTTTTTTTTGTTTTTTGCTTCTCATTTTGTTTTATTGTCTTGTGAATACAAATATGTAAGATATTAAAAATTTAAATATTTTTTAGGCTTGGTTGAAGTTTATTTTTATTTTTTTTTTACTATTTCTAAATAAATATTTAAAATTTATGCTAATTTTCTGGTTAGGATTTTTACATCGATAAAGATATTCGAAATTAGTGCGAATCATCGAAAGTACAACATTTTTGATTTCGGTATGGATGAAAAGATTTGAAATTTGTTATATAATTTATAAACACACGTTCTGGATGCTACTTTTAAATAAATTATTGACACTAATGTTGTGTTGAGAGCTTAAAGAGAGAAAAAAGAATTTTTGTAAATATTTATTTATAAAAAGTAAATTATTGTTTGTTTTGTTCGTAATTTAAATAAACCAAAAAAATAGATACGTAGAAAAAAATTGTGATTTATATGGTAAGAAAACACACGAAAACTTATAGTTTATCATGATTAAAAAAGATAAATTGACAGGGTAGTTTACAAAGCTATCACATGACATATTCGTAGCTGCCTAATACAACTCAACTCCTAGCACCTGTTTAGAATATTTCGAAAACCAATTATAATACAATCAAACCTAAAATTGGATACCTAGATACTCACTCAAAACTAAACAAATACATCTTTTACCGTTTTCTAAAACTCGAACTAGTTCGAATATCTGCTATACAACTACTACACTGAGCAAAAAAATATGTTTGGCTCAACTATAAAATTAAAGAACAATAATATGGTTGGAAAATATAGTTACATTAACCATATTACTTCATGTAACTATGGGTTTTATATAAAGCTAAAAAGTTTTTTATATGGTTAAATGAAATATAATATGGTTGCAACAAAAATATTTCATAGTTCACACAACAATATTATTATCTTCACAAACATAATTATGTTTGCAGCAATATTATTTATAATTGAAACAAAAATAATTATGTTTGGAGTAAACATATTATAGTTACTTTCTACAAGACGATATTTTGTTCTCAACTATAATTTTGTTGTTATAAATATGATTCACTAATATATTATGTTTAAAATAAATATAATATGGTTAAATGAAAAATATTTATGTTTACACCAAACATAATTTATAGTAGGTTCAATAATAATATTATTCTCACAAGCTTAAGTTATGGTTGCAGCAACATTAATTTTAATTGAAACAAAAATAAATATGATTGAAGTAAATATATTATATTTGAAATAAAAGCACAGTATAGTTAATTTCGAGAGGATTATATTTTTCTGTCAATTATAATAATTAAATGTCCAATAAATATCAAATTTTGTTAAATTGGTGCTGTCTACATCAGCTACATAACTTTTAAATTTATCATCTTCAGCTGCTGATGACTGTAAAAAATAAAAAATAAAAACATAAGTATATTGTAATAGTTAATACTACCTACAAATTAAAAAGTACTTATATTATAGCATCTGACAAGAGATTCTAAAGAAAGCCTCAACTTTCGTAATATATTGCCATAAAAATAAGAAACTGTTTGATTGAACAGATTATTAAATAATTATAATTTAACTAAACTGGATAGTTTCCTTTTATTAGTTTTTCAATAGTTCGTCTTAACTTAGATTATTTATTCTGTTTTGTTATTATTTTAATAACTAACTATTTCAACTTATATTGAAATATTTCCTCTCACAACATTTTATCCAGTTTTTCATAAAGTACACTTTATTGTCTATCAACATCTAGATAAAAAATTAGTGGATAGCTTATAAAATATTGTGATGAAATGTATGCAAACACTTACCAATTTATATCCATCAGCTAAGAGTTTTTACATTAGGTACGCTTATATTTTAAAACACGTTTTAACTTGGCAAACAACAACAGAATACTGAATATTCAAGTATTTTTTTATTTTTGAAGCATTTTACTTTAACGCCAACTATAATATGATTACTTCAACCATAATATTATTATAGTTACTTTAATCATAATATGATTACTTCAACCATAATATGATTATTTTAAACATATGAGATGATTACTTCAATCATAAGGCAACTATAACATGATTCGATCATAATGTGATTAGTATTACTACAAATAGTTGTAAAACAACTATAATATTATTTCTTTAACCAAAATATATTTGTTACAACTACTGGATTATGAGCTTCTTAAACATATTATGATATCCACAACCATAATATTTTTGTAAGCAATATAATTTATAGTTGAATTACATTTTTTGAAATATAGTTGTAGCAATAATTTATTACAACGTAGGTATATATTTCGATTAACAATAATATTTTTACCACAAATATAATATGTTTCTATCAACCCTGGTTATATTCCTCATTAACATATCAAATGTTTGTTTCAACTATATCTAACATAATAAGTTTAAAGTAACCATAATATATTTCTCGTAACCATTGGATAAGCATATTATTTCTCTTAGTGTAGTAGCCATCAGTAATATTTCAAATACCAAAGAAGGTACAGAATTGAAAATCGGTAATCAGGTACTTTCCCAAAAATAAACAAACATATATTTTACCGTTTCCCAAAATCTCAAATAGCTAGCTGAGAAGTACTTACAGTAAAACTACTTCTTGGATACAATAGCTTGGAACTCACTATAGCTTATTGGAATAATAGTTTTTGAAGACTTTTAGATTTGTTAAAGTTGGTAAGATTTTTCAAAATTCGTCCTCAACAGCCAAGAGTAAAAGAAGGAGCTTAAATAAATTAAACTTTGATGCAAAACTAATTGAAGTAAACGTTATACATTTTGATTGGGACCCGGACAATGTAGGCTAACTTTGTTAGTATTTCATTTAATGAAATTAACTAGTAGAATCCAATTACCCTTCATAACTTTAAAAAATTACTAACTATACAATAAAAAATTGTGTGTTCGCTGATTTTATTTAAATCAAGTTCAAAACATCATACAGAATTGAACATACTAAACTAGCGCTATACCGAAAGCCCTGTTTTTAAAATCAACATATTTAATTTAAAAAAGAAGTTCTTGTTTTTCATCCTACCTATTTATATACCTATCTATATATTTTACACAACTATGAAATTACAGTTATATTATGTAAATGTAAATTCGATATGGACATTTAATAAATTTAAAAAAAATCTTCACAAGCGTCAATATAACTGAATTAAAAATTAATTTCCATTGATTGACCTAGTTTTAATATTTAAAAACTTTGCAATTAAAATTAAAAAAAAAAAATAGAAAATTATTTTAGGTAGTTTTGTGCTTTTTAATTGATTGCTATTTCATGTTCACAATTTTATATAATTTCCTTGTGACTTAATTTAATAATTTTAAATTCAATTGAAAATGGAGAGTGGAAACAAAAAATATCAAACTTGAAACGATCGTCAATTAATTTAATAATTAAAGCAATTCCAAGGAAAAACTCATTGCCTGTAATTTTTCCTTATTAATTTTCATTGTTTTAATTTCATAAAAAAATTTCTCTCCATTTTTCTTAACTTTTCTCAACAATTATTGCTTCTTTTCATAACGTCTCCAAATTATTATACTAAATTATATTGAATGATCGCTACTCATTGTTTATTTATACATTGCACAACAGGGATATGCAACTGGTGTGACATGATGTTCATAAAATAAAAATGAAACTAATAGGTAAGAAGGAACGTTCGAGCGGTCAAAATTTGTACCATTTAAACGAAAGAGGCTCACTGTATAGTACCAACGAAACAATAACGTTTCTTTGCACCAAACTGACTTGTCAAACCAATTTAAATATTTTTAAATAGCGATGAAGGAATTTAATTTTTTTAGCGATGAATACATTTGGCACTTGAAGATCATTCGATTAGTTTAGAAGATACGCTTCTAAAGCAGTTCCATGATAATAATATCACGTTAAGAAACCGCTAAGGATTCAGTATAAAATAAGTTTGGTTACATTGCATTCAGGTCTATTGGATTGCCTGCCATTGGAAAGTTTGTTTGGCTCTTTGTGAAGCAATTTTTTACATGTAGATAAAATTATACCTAAATTGCTCCTTGCTGGAAGAATCTCTAAGACTGTACCATATATAGAGGCGAAAAAATATGTTACAGTTAAAAATGTAGGATAGTAAAAATAGCAGAAAATGTTGCATTTGTTTTTGATTTAAGGTTTTTTTTTTGATTTAAGAGTTTTGTGGTATAAAGATATTTATCACAAATAAGTTTATCGTTAATATACAAATCTTTTTTAATGTTATACGGTTTATGACACTTTGCTGTAGTTTAACTCATAGCAGTGTAGAAAAAAATACAAAATAACGATGTAACAATCATAAGCTCCATTTGAAGTAACATTGCGTTTTAAGTACAGAACTATAGAAGAACTACTTTGTGAAATATGTTGATGATTTCAAAACGTTCAAGCACGTACTTTGAACTGCAATGTATTTGAGCTAGGCGAAATCCTATGGCTCGAAATAAAGTAAGAAAGGGCAAAAAAAAAACTGCAATGTAACAAACAAAGTGAAGACTGTAATAAATTTAATAAAAAAATATATAATGTTTTAAGAAAATGTTCGTAAATTTAAATAGCAAACTAATTCATCTATCGTAGGTTTAGAAGGGGAAGGAAATTCATATTTTTATTCTAACATGACCAGAGAAATTATAAAAAATATCTATCTGAATATATTATTTCCTAGTGGTCTGTTAAGCATTACTTATTCGTAAATCTGCGTTAATACATTATCTTGAATCTATTTGCAATCTATCTGGTTTATAGCATTTTCCGTTACGAATATATTTGGTCACTGCATCTTTTCTGTTTAAATACCCATTTTTCGTTTTACATTTCTATCACAATATTTTTGAAAATAAATTTCTGTTTTGCGTAGTTTGTTGCAATTTCTGATTTCTGATAAACAAACTAAATTCACTATACTTTAAGTTGTGACTTGCTATTGTGACCAGAGAAGATTTAGGTAAAATAAAATAATGTACCGTGTGCGACATATAAATCTGGTTTGAAACTACTGCTCAATAAAATCATTTTTTATATTATGTTATTGAAACCTTTAAAAATTGTTATTTGATGATTATTGACTGACATTAATTGTGGTATTTAATCATCGTCCTAATAATAACTATGAATTGAAATCAAAATAATAATATCATGATGACTTCATAAATTCATTTTTTTTGTGTGCAACAAAATCTCTAACAAATAATAATAATTTATTATGTGCTGCTGTTTTTCTGTTTCTATTTTTGTTTACTGTCTTCTCCCATATAAATATTATTAATATTTTTATACCTAGGTTTTCCAGTTTTTCAAAAGTATAAAAAGAAAATTGAAAAAAAAAAAAAAAAAATTAAAAGCAGGCTTCCTATATAAAATTAGAGATTGCATTTATCTAAAATAAGATAGATGGGTAGAATTGGAATTGAATTGAAAAGAAAATGAAATTATAACAAGCAATATCTCAAAAAATATAATTACATACATTATGATTGTAAAAGAAAATTCAACAACGCCTCAAATGAAATAAATTATAATCTAAATAAAACTATATCTGTAGCAATTGAAATAGATCTGATAATGGGATTTTATGGATTTTCATAATATTTTGTATTTGTACAGTGTAGGAAATTGAAATTAATTTCACTGCATTATTATTGACTGATCTCTGTTAAATCATTTTATCTCATTTGTTTTTTTCTTTTTTTATTTGTGCTTGATTACGCATAATTATTTGATTTTTATCAGGGTTTATTGTTATTGTTCTCAGATCTATTATATTTAGTAAGTTTTAAATTATTTTATTATTTAGTACATAATTGTGCTTAATAAAAATTGTATTTTAAATGTTTGCATCCAAATTCGGTTAATTCTAGACTAAAGTCTATAATTTACTAATTGAATTCAATGATATAAATATTTCATTTTTAAAATTTATATACATTAAAAAAATATGCAACGTAAAGTGTATTTGACAATATCAAAATTTTTAACTTAGATCAAAAATTATATTTTCTTTTATGAAGGAAATTTAAATATGGTAGTTGAACATCTAAAAAAGATTCTTATTTCTAGATCTAATTTTAGCAAAAAAAGATTAATTCCTTTCTTTTATTTAGTTATTTGGGAGAAGTACTCGTTTAGTTTATATAAAATTATATTCAAGGTACAGTTAACTCTTGCCATTTTATTTTTATCAAAATAACTATCTATTGAGTATCCGTAATTCTGAATGGTACACTACACTCTGGAAAGTCTGAATAGTGCATTATTTGTCCGAAGGTACAAATTGATTTGTGCTTTAACTACTTGTTTAAAGTACTTTTAAAAATTATTTAAACAAAGTTGTTTAAGAGGTAACTGATGTTTTTGTTTTTAAAACTAAAAGTACTCCAAATGCTTGATGAAGAAAATAAATTAAATTTATAGCCATATCATTTAACAAAGACTTAATCGCAATTAATAGGAAATAATAGTAATTTATTTTGTACATTTCCGATAAATTCTAACAAAAATTTTTAGCTCTAAATATTGTCCTGAACAAATGTACTGTAAAACAAATGTAGCTCAACTTAACGCACAATAGAGGCTAACTCTAATTGAATTTTATTAATAATATTAAATATATAATATTAAATAATAATTTATATTAATAATATGAAAATAATATTAATGGTTCTATTATTGAACATGTCTGTGAAACAAAAGACCTGGTTATCATTCTCGATAATAAATTAACTTTTAATGCTCACATACATCGATTTATTTCTAAAGCTTTTTCCATGTTAGGTTTCATAAAGCCAAAATCACAGCAATTTTCTGATCCTTATACATTCAAAAATTTATATACGACACTTGTTCTTCCACACCTCGAATATGCTTGTCCAATTCGAATGCCTTATTATGATAAACATATCAAGAGAATAGAGTCTGTTCAAAAGAATATGATTAGGTTTTGTCTATGTAAATTCCACTGGCAACCTTATATTACAATCTAGCTAAATGTCAACTTATTAAGCTTTCTACTCTTGAGGCTAAGCGAAATGCTGCTTCCTTCCTATGATATCTTATCTGGCAGAATAAAATGTCCCCATCTATTCTTCGTCTTTATAATATCTTAACTCCAGTGCGCGATTTCAGAAGCCAAAGATTTTTATATCTTCATAGTCATAGACCTTACTATTTCCGAATCTATAGCAAGCTCTCAGCGCTTATTTAATAACAGTTCTTCACTAATTGACTTCAACTACAGTAGATTCGTTTTTAGGAGAAAAATCATCAAATTTTTTGATACATTACAAAAGTTCTTCTAATTTTATTTAATTATAATTTTATTCTACAAATTTTTACTCTCTATTATTATTTGAATGTACTTTCTTAATACTTACTATTGCTATTAACTTCTATTATAATATTTATTTATACTACTTAAGTCTGAATTTTTCTTTTTTTAACTTTTTTTCTTATCTTAATGTTGTTTTTAACTTGAAATTTGTTAATGCATCTTATTATTAATGTTATTTTATTATATTTGAAATTATTTTTATATTTAAAATTTTTGTTTTCTATTTCTAATTTTATTTTATATTAGTTTTTAATATTTTATAAGCAAAATCTGTAAGGGACTACATACCCAGTAGATTGAAATAAATAATAAATAAATAAATAACTAAAATTAAGAAATAGCCATTTTAAGAATTTTGGTAGCTAAATCGAGAAAAACGTAGCTCAATCCGGCAATTCTGGTTATATTTAATCTGTAAACAGAAAAATTGCTATTTAAAAGGTGACGTAGCGAATTCAAATATTTTTTTAAACTTTATTAATTTTGAATAAGAAATTTTAATTTAAAATTTCACCTTATGTATAAGTATACATATACATTTTAACATACAAAAATTTCAGCAGCTCACCCATGTACAGAGTTTCTGTTTTTTCTTGCCAGAATTAAATTTAAATTTGATTTTTTTTAAAAAATAAAATATAACGAATATGGTTGTAGTCTAAGATAACTCAATGAAAAAAAATTTATAGTACGATCAAGAATAAATTGAAATTATTAATGAAATTATAATATTATTAATTCATAATAAAAAATTGGGTACCATTTTTTATCAAACTTCCTCGAATTTCGAGGAGCGGGCTAATACTAGTATATCTTTAAAATATATTTGATTTTATTATGTTTAATAAACAACTATTAGAAACAAAGTTTTTTAAACTAAAAATGTATTTATTGTTGTTTCCTGAAAAGTACGCTCTGATCAAGATCACAGTAAAATAATTTGAAAATATCTACTTGAAAATTTAGTTTGTTTAAATTTAAAATTTGTTGAAAGAGTAAGATTTTGTATTTGAATATGAAATTTTTAAATGATTTTTTTTATTATATTTTGAACTGTTTTCAAATTTTATAATTGATTTAAATACTGCTATTTTAATTGCCTTTACTGTAGCTAAGTTTAATATGGATAAAAAATTTCTGACCAGTTTCTGAAATTCAAAGAAAATAAGAAATTTTTCGGTATAGGACAAATAAAGATTGAATTGTTTTTATTCATCTATAATAATGTAGTATTTTAATGATGGAGTGACTTTTATGATGATGTGAACTCCTTATTGGGAAAATTGAAATAAAAATAAATAAAAATAAATTTTCCAATCATATTGATCTTCATAGATTGATGTGATTTTATGTGGACAGATTTTCTTTTAAACTGAACCAAATTCGGTTTATTATGAACTTAAATTGTAATTTTATTTTAATGGTTTGATTGCTGCTTTCTGAATTTTAAAATACGATGCTGTTGCAATTAAAATGCTTTTTGCAGAACTTTCTCTAGAAATAATACACAACATTAATTGTTTTATCGTGATAGATTTTAGTCGTAAATTATTCATATATAATATAATTAACATTGGTATTATATTCTTTTAATAAGCAGATATATAAAAAAAATACTATTAATTATCCTTTTGTTAATCCTTTATTCACTCATTTTAATATCAAATTATTTTTGATAATAAAGTTCAAAACTTACATATAAATTAATTGAGGTTAGTTTACCGTCAAAGTAAAATTTATTACACATAAAATTATAATTAAATGTATAATATGTATTGTAACAAATTGGCATCCAGCATCGAATTAAAATTACGAAAATATAAAACAAAAATATTCTGAATAGCAAATATTGAATAAGTTTAAAGAAATTTAATAGAAGTTAATAAAATTCATAAGAAGTCTAGGTATATGAGACAATTTGATAGTTATATGTATTTGAAAGACGAAAGGTTACATAATAAGAAAGTAATATTTTACTGGTACAGTATAAAAATAAAATTGATATTCATTCAAATTATTTGCAATAGAAAGGGTTTGAATGGAAACGTGTTTAGTACAAAGATAATTTTAGGAGGGGAAATTGTTAATCAATTTTAGAAGATCTGGATTTACTAGACTCCTGACTGTGGTTAAAGCTTTACCAAACAGAAAAAAAGATATGAACATAAATATTGACTAAACTATGTAGTTTGACCCTAGTAATGAGCTCAGATGAATAATCCTCTAAAAACAGCAAATAAACACAATTAAGTTGGTTATTCGAATCGTGGCATCAGAAAGACATAATTTAGTGCTAATTTCCATTTGGATAACCATTTGAATAATCATTTTCACTAACATTCGTGGGGTACTTCTTTGTTTATTTGAAGCTCTCTTTCGATTTATCATTAAGATATTTCTGAAAATTCAAAAACAATTTTATTTTGTTATATAACGAATGTTTCAGGTAGAAATTAAATTGTATAAATTTCAATTTTGAATAAGGCACATGAGTATTGAGTATACAGTTTCTAATACTTTTATTTTAATTTAATTTGGGCATGTTTCCATTTGTTGGAAGTACAATATTTGCAATACTGCAGCACTTCCATCCATTGTATCTGCGAACTAAACTAAAGTCTACTGAATGTTTTAACTTGAATTTCAAATCTATTTGCAACTTGAAGTATTTGGCAAAGTAAATAACTTCCTTTGGCTAAATAGGATCTGAAAGTGGCATAAAAATATTTCTGATCCCAAATTTAGATATTGTGTTAAAGAAAGCAGAAAAATTTGGAGGCGAATTTCAACGTTATATTCGTAATTTGCATGAAAATCTGTTTATGCTGAATATTCAAAGATGTTTTATTATATGAATTCGCCAACGGTATTATGTACTCACCTTTTCGTACCGTTATTGAATAATTGATTTATACTATTGAATAAGGGAATAGTAACATTTTGCAAGCACTAGTTATTAAATTTTTTTTTTTTTTATGTATTTTTGAATGTATTAATGACAAGTTATAATGAATGGTAGTCTCCTATTAGTTTTGGTAAAATAGTGCAACAACATCAGTTGTATTTAATTTTAATAGATTATTCGATGAGAGGATATAAAAAATAAAATAACATTAGGAGTCAATCATTTTGTAAATTTTTATTTTATTTTAAATTAATGCATCGAGTTAAACTTGATTTTTTAAAAATTGAAATGAGTTTTTTTTTTTTTTTTGATAAAATAATTTAGTTTTTATGAACCAATAACAGGTGTTTTTGATTTAGCCTTCATTCACGTTATCTACCTCTGCGTTATTTATTTTAATTAATTTATAACTTTCTAAATTTTATTAAAATGCTTGTCTAATAATTTAATAACTTTAATTTCAGAAAATAAAAATCGAAACAAAAACTAATTCAAATGAGAAATAATAAAAATTATTTAACTTTGTTGAATGTACGAGTGTTGAATAATATAAAAGACTCACAAGACAACAATATAATAGTTCCATATTAATTTAAAAGAGCGAATCAAATAAAATTCATCTTAACTCGATTCTTTAGAATAAAATATAAGCTGTTATAGAAATTAACTATAAATTTTAAAGATTTTAAATTCTTTTTAAATAAATACAATTAAAATGAAAGGGAATTGTCATTTAAGCCATTCAATTTTAACAAGATATACAGTAAACTTCAAATATGGTTTTTAAATAAATCAATAAAAATCTTAAAAATCAAGAATATTAAATGTTTTGGAATCGGACTATGTTCACCTTTCAATGCTTAGACATGACTTGGGGCTAACGCTCACATTATAAAATTTTTTAGTGATGATTTATAACTGATTTAACGTTCTAATAAAAATTCAATCTTTAATGTTTTTAGCCAAGACCTATATACGTATTTATACGGTTTTTAGCTTTCCACCTTTAATAATTAACTGAAACAGGTAATATTTTTGATTATGTATTAAAGAGCAAAGTATGCTACTTTTCTGTTTTTGATGTTTGCTTGTGATAGACGATCTCTGTTTGCAACTTTGAAATTATCTGATTATCACACACTTGTAGTTTGTTTACCATACATTTTGAATCTATATTTCAACTTTATGTCATATATCCGATTATATGCGTATAGCTTTGGATAAAACGCAATCTCAGCCGTATATTGAAGTAATTATTATTCATATTACAAACCAAGTGGAATGGTAACTTCCACCTGATTGTTACCGCTATACCTATTTAAAAAGTAGCTACATTGGGTTTTCCTAATACAATGTGACGCACAAATAACAGAAAAGTCATATATGTAATCAAAGCATTTTGCATATAATATCATTTATTGATTCACCCTTTACCAAAAGTTATACTTTATAATGTTCAAGTTTGATTGTGCTTGATTGTCCGATAGATATTTTTATACTTTCCTCATTACTCTATCAAGTTCGTTCAATTAAATAGAAAATATTTCGAATACTTAATAGTATGTACAAAAATATATTTGATGTACTTAAAATTTTTATAGAATATTAAGCTCAGTGTACTTGATAATATTTTCGAACCGTTAGAAAAGGAAAAGTGATAATTAAATGAAAAAGAAGAAGGTGGAATTTATGTAGCCGTCTGATAATGCAAATTAATTTAATTACTGCTTTAACTTTTTTGTACATAATTGTACTCGTTCCTATAATTTCTCTAAGATGTTGTAAATTGCTCTTTTGAACATACTTCAATAGGTTCCCTGTCATTAGCTCGAACGAAAAATTTTCTGTCGAATTTATGTCATTTTTAATTATAATAATTTTGTCGAACTTTTGATATATGATGCTCGAAAATAATTGAACTTTCGAACTTATGTCGTTTTTATGTTGATCAGTTTTGTTCAAATTAATGTCATATTCTGACTTTTGTATTGAACTTATGTCGTTCGGAATTATCACAGGGAGCCGTTAAAGAATGATCATTATGTCTTGTTTTTACCGAGTATGCTTTATTTACCGCTTAACCGCTTAACATTATATTAGTTATATAAAAAAAACAAACATTCCAATGTAAAGCAATCTATTTCTTCGCAAAGATGCAATAAAAAGCTTCAAACTTCAGCTAGTCAGGTACACCAGATTGAAACATCACTAAGCAAATCTACTATCTTTGAAAAGATGTGACATCAGCACATCATTACGGTTCATTGCCTTATTGGTAAAACTTTCCAGAAGACTTGAACTTCCCTTAAACAATTTTTGCGGAACGTGTAGAGAGGAGAAAGTAGATGAAACTGTCTAATACCTACTCTGTAACTGCCCTGGTCTTTGTCGTAACAGGAAAACTGATCTAAAAGTGCCTTCTTTCTGGATTCACTGGATGACCTTGAAGTCATTGAAGTCAAAGACGTCCACCACTTTATAAAAAGCTCGAAATGATTCAATGAGTAGAGTCTTATGCGCGGAAAATTTTCATGGTATCCCAATGGACCCTACTGGTCTAAGTGTGTCAGCGTACTGTCGGCAGTTTTTACTACTTACCATCTAAAGCAATAATTTGCATTACATCCATCATACCATTTTATATTATGAGTACAAAACTTTTTCTAGGTACATATTTTAAGTATTTTGATTAATTTATTAAAATACTGTATATTTCGAATACTTTTTAATAATCACCCGTTTCACTTACGATATTTCAGGATAGTGATAATGACGATGACGAGATTCTTTAAAAATAATTTAATTAAAAGTCTAATAATATTAATATCGACAAATAAACGGTTTCCGCAACATTATATAGGACACAAAATTACTGTCAGCTCATATTTATTTATTTGAGGTTCTTCTGGAGCTTAATTTCCTTGGATCAGACATAAATTGTACAAAAAATATCCATGTTGAAATAAAACAAAGAATTAAATTTGAAACACTACCCTATTTCGGTTTATCTAAACAACTGGGATCCAAGCTCAAAATATTACAATTTGCACAATTGTACAAAACGCTTACCACTTTCAGTGCTGCTATATGGTTTGGAATCGTAGATACCGCCAAAAACAAGTGGTCATATAATAATATGTTAGAAGAAAAATTATTCGCCGAATATGTGGTCCTGTGTCTGATGAAAAGGCTCGGAGGAGAAAATATAACGATATAGGGGTTATATCGATATGACATGAATCTATATCAACCAAGGACATTTGCACTTGTTAGGCCATTTAGAGCTATTAACCTTTTCGAATTCGATCCCTGGAGAACGCACCATACCATACCTCCGTTCGGGAGATGAAGTATATCTATGCATATATGAAAAATATTTTTAACTGGTGAGAATTAGCTGATAATCTCAGTGGATACCATTATTCCGCCCGGCCCAGGACCCTAAAGCTATATAGCGCCCATAAAGTAACTGAGTAAAAATCTAATAATAGAGATTTTACTGTTAAAAAATAAATATATTTTAAGACTACTAATAAAATTATTTAAACCGCACTATAAATTAAATCACACAATTCCAAAGTACACATTTATAAGTCCATTAGTAAATCTTTAGAATTTAAAATTGAATTCTTTACGATTATGACAATAATATAAAGTTTTATAAAGAAAATAATAGAAGACTTTCACGCGCACTTTTATTATCCATCACAATACCTACTAGCTATCTCTGTAGGAATTTATTTAAAAAAAAGAAAAAAAAAATGTCATGGGAACCATAGTAGATAGAATTGAATTGCATTTTGTTCAATGCATCCCATTGCCATGTATAAAAATAAAAAAATATAAAAAATTAAAAAATAAATTTTTATTAATTTGAACAATAAAATATTTTAAAAAGAGATCTCTTCCATTGGAGCTAAAAAAAAAAAAAGAAAATTTTCAATATAATTTTTTTTCTCCAATTTGTATAGCAGCCTCTGTTAAATGCGTCAACTTAAATTATACTGTGACTTCAAATGGACATTTAAATAGCAGTTATTAATAGTGTAGTAATATTCTTATTTATTTTCGTTTTCAATTGTAAAATCTTACAGTGACCACTATTTTCTCTAAATAGTTATGTTGTATATTTTATTGAATTAGTATGAAATAAACATGACTGGTAAATATTGCGTGGTTGTACTTGATACTTAGGTCTTATATATACATACATAAAGAAAACAATAAATGTTTGCATGACAATATTCGATTCAAATTACGTTTATTCTTTTAAATAAAACAAATCTATATATATATATATATATATATATATATATATATATATATATATATTTAATAGTAGTAATAAATTGATAACCATTATAGGTAGTTAGTAGTACTATCATCTATTAATAAATTTATACGTTCGTAGATGCAGAGTGGATAGAAATGATTTTTCAGCAAAAATATATTTCAGAGTAAATTTATTTGAAGACTTAGCTATCTATCTGAATTTATTTACCGCAGCTATACATTTCATTATCTCTTCTTAGTAATGTTCGGAAACATTCGCATGCTATAACTTTTTTTTTTTAATTAAGTTCTGTATAATTATCATGTTTATCATGTTCGTTAACGTGCGACATTCAGAACTAGTAAGTACAAAAAACAATCAACCAGATTGGATGTCGGTGTTAAATTAGGTGTATTTATAGATATATTTTACCAAATATGATGTAGGCTTTAGCTGAAAGATTTTTAATATTAAATATTAGAAATTCTAGATATGTTTCACGAAGTTTAACTAATATCTTGGTCAATTTTGGTTATTATGTCATCATTAGAAGGCTGATCATGGTGTATTTATTAATATATAGTGATGATTTTATTACTGGAGAATTTAATGATGATAGAGAATATTTGCAGCTAAAACCAGAGCAATCAGAATTTAAAAATGTAGTAAAAAGACACGAGAAAAGATTATCAGAAATTTAAATATAGAGGCATTCCAAATCTTGGGAAAGGACTGTTCGAAAAATCGAACACTGGCCGCTATTTGACATTTTTTTTTGTTCATGAAAATCAAAAATTAAGTTTATATTTTTAGAAATTTGATTCAATTTCAGCGAAATTAAAGCTAAACAATGAATAAAACTATGAAAAAGAGTTAAACAAAAATTTTATTGACATAATTAAAGAAAAATTTATTAATATAAAATGTTATAAATTATGAAATCTAAATACAAAAACTACTTTTCATGATATTTTTCAAAGCATTTAGTAAATAGACGTTGCACATTGCTACACATGAATTTCGTTGGCTTGCTGCATTTTTTCAATTCAAATTGACGATATTTTTCTTCTGCTTAGGAAAAAACAACATGTCTGCCTGATAATTTTAAGCTAAAAGTGCATGCCTGCCTGGTAAATTATGAGGCTAATATTCTTCTTCAAATGATTCATATTCAAATCCCAATAATAATTTTTCAGCAACGGAAACACGAAAACTTTTTTGTGGCATAGGTTTTTCATTTTTATATTTCGCTACAAAACAGTGTAGCTTCCAGGAATTTACTAGTGAAGAACTCAAACCACCAATCCACAATGACCAATACTCGTTTTTGCTCTGATATTGTTGCGAAAATTTGCAACTCCATTATCATGCAAACCGACACCTCCCATGCCATACTTTTGGTTGCTGATAGTTGACATAATCCTTCTTTTCTTTTTCCAGCATTTAACTGTATTCATTGGTTCGATTCGATCACAGCTAGAACAAACTGTATTATCAGACTACCGACAGAAATTTGTTAGTTGCATCAAACATGCAATCATGCTCACCATGCTGTAATTTTTTACGTTGCAAATGGTGCGTTTGCTATTCGATTTTTTCGTACTGTTCCAGTGGCAATGGAACGTTTTTCACCAAGCAAGCACATCAAATAGAATGATCTGAAAAAGTTATCAAAATACACTTTGTGTCGATTTGGATGTTGAATTTTTTTAAGTAATCGAATGACAACATCGGCATCTAAGCCAATTTGCTGATCATAGCTGCCGGTTGATCCAGCATATGGTACGCAAGAGAACAAGTATCCATCAGAAGAACGGATTGGTTTATTTCTAATAAACATCTTACAAGAGTGACGACCAAAATAAGACACCATCTGTTCATCTATTAAAAGATTCTCAGACCAAACATCAAATTAATCTAGTTCTGGCAAAATTTCTAATATTTTCAATTTTTTATTATTTAAGTTTATTTATTTACCTGATTATTTAAGGTAAATAATTACAAGTTTTTAATTACAAAAGATATTTTGTAGTTACTATTTTTTCTTACCTGGATTTCATTTTACTATAATAAATCTTATAGACTTTATTTTAAATTGTTATTATAGAAAATTATGAACAAATTATTTCATATCATTTTTATATTGCAAATATTAGAAACCTTATTTTAAACATTTAAAATATAGTATCTACGATTAAAAAAATTTGTTTCGGTTTGAAAAAATTTAACAATAATCATAAAAAAATAGAAAGTATGAAAAAATATCAAAATATTAGTGGTAAAAAAAAATTGTCAAATAGCGGCCAGTGTTCGATTTTTCGAACAGTAATATTTATACGTATATGACACATTCTGGTAAAGCAAAATCGACCAAAAATACATGAATATGGAAAATATGACTCTTTGACAAGAAAACCTCCTCATTGGTTTTTTGAATTAAAAATCGAACAGCTGCCGAAAATGGGTTAATTGTTAAAAAATACTGAAAAAAGTAACTCAGAGTAAGTGTCCCTTATAATAATTCAATCAAAGAAGACAGTGGCATTGTTGAGTGATGTGTTGGATAAAATTAAATCAAAGGGTAGGTATTTGTAAGCAAAAATAAAATATTGTGTGTGTTAGTCCTATATTAAATTGTAGATTTCTATAAAGGAAGGATGTATTTTAATGTAGGTAAGAATCTTTACATAATGTTAAATTGCGGGTCTTATAACGTTTTTTACAAGGTTGATATTTTCTAAGGTAAACCTGCGAGGAATGTTCAGAAATCGTATTGGCTTGATAAGTTAGCTTACTTTTATGTGCATAAAATTTTAACCCTTTAATATATATATGATAAGAATAATTGAGAATTTTCAAAGCTTATTTGAATCCTCTTTTAAGCATTATTATTCTTATGCCTCTCATATTAAAAGCTATGGTAGGCTTTTTATAAAATTAAAATTTCAATCCCACTATAATTTCTAAAGTGGTTAAAATTATTTTAATGTCTCGTTTTTCACATTCACTGATTCATTTATGATATCTTATTACCAATCAAACCTGTGTGTATATGAATTTTTTGAAATTGTAATATTTTTAAAAGCTTTTTCTAATCACTCTGTATTTGTGCAAAATTAGATTTCATGTGTAATACAACTTCTATAAATGGATCGTGTAATTACCTTTACGCTGTGTTTGTGTTTGTGTTTGTTTTTTTTTTTTGTTTTGAAAATTGGTACTGGAAAATTGAAACGCAGGTGGTGACTGCTTCAGTAGTTCAATACACAAAAATAAGTTTAATTTATAATTTTGGTAATTGAACTCTCTCGTGAGTCATTGAGTACAAAGATTATTTAAAATGGATAATTCAATTTTTGTTTTCTTTTTTTTTTTTTTTTTTTTTAATTTCACATGTAAGTTAATTTTGTTTTTTGACTGCACACAGTTTACAATGGGACCAATTTCTAATATGAATTTTAACTATTTATTTAATTTATCTATATATATATATATATTATCAAAATTTAGAATTTGCAATTGTAGTAATGAGCAGTGTTGAGCGCTTGCAGCAGCTGTTTCATTCTATTGCAAATTTTTTATTGTTTAATAAATTAATGACTGAATCATTTTGAATTTTATTTCATTTTTTCCATTATGAGTCTTTTATATACAACTGGATGTGAATGGGAACAAACGGAAGTCAATTATAAATGCATACTGGTTTTGAAAAGGGGTTGTAAACTAATTATCTTTGTATTGGAAAACAAAGAATAGGAATTGAAAATATATATATATATATATAAAAAAAATTTCTCTAATCAAGAAGTACATTATGTAGGGACAAAATAAATTTTCAATTTCTATTTGAAGTAATAATATTGAAAATTTTGTGAATTCAATCAAATTTAATTCCTTTTAAATAGGTTGTATGAAGTACTTTCGATCCCATTAATGATTTTCCTTTTACATGTCTGTTCTTCATCAAATATATTCGTTTAAAAATTATTTTGGAGTACTCAATTTTTACCAAGTTTAAGTTAGGAATAAATAATGGTTTTTAATTTTCAGGAATAAAGGCAAAAGTGAAAGTAACGTGAGAGTAACGAAATAAAAGTAATTAGTTAGTAAGTAATTAGTAAGTATCATTTCAAAATTTACTCAATATTGTTGAATTGACTAACTACAAAGTCGAATGTAGTATGTTTTTTTTTTCTTTTCGTCTATGAGTCTATTTGAAAATTACAATAAGTTTTAAAATATAAAAATAGAATCTTTAAGAGATGTATTAAAATAAAGGTTGGTGTCGGATTGTCTTTCTTTAAAGATAAGATAAATTATTTTTCTGCTAGACCGCTAATGTTTTCTTTTTTAGTCTGCTGATAGTTGGGATGATCAATAAGTTTTTTGCCATTGAATTTGGATGAAACGACAGTCTTGTCGCATAGTTGTTTATGACCTTTTCAAGTTCTTCTTTTACTATTGGTATGTTTAAGCCTTTGTGCAAGTTAATGTGGTATATGTTAATTGAATGTAGTTTTTGAATGTATTTAAATGTGTACATAACAACACAGAGACACAAAATAATAATTTGTAGTAATCAATTAAAAGTACTTGATTTTTATTAGATTTTTAATTTTTGACTAATAGACTTTTCTTTAATTACTTTTGATTTTTTTTTAACTACTTCCAATAACAATTATTTTAATTTCTCTTTAGCATATTATTGTTTAGATTAATTTGAAAAGTAAAAAATAAACTTTCATTCATTAAATTACTTTATTATGTATAGTTGTTCCTTCTTAGAATATAAATAGTTATTTTGTTTTTGATAATTACATTCCACATTAGCGATTTTAAGCACACAATAATATAATTTGAAAGGTATATCTTCAATACTTTTTCATCACATTCACAAGATTGTTTCAAAAACATTGATTTGCCGGCTTATGTTTTAAATACATCAAAGTCTTTGGGGTCTTATGTCTCAATAGTTCTTGTTCGTATTTGGTAAAGTACTTCGATGTAATGTGATACAGATGAAACGTACTTTGCGTCTTAGTATTTGCCTTTCGAATTTATTAAGTTTTTTTATAGTTGCTTTGTGTAAGTGTTTTACATCAATATATTAAAACTGGACAAATTACCATTTTGTAATTAATCAGTTAAAATTTCATCTTACTTTGTATACGCATCTTGATTTTTGTATATTTTTGATTACATAAAATGCTTTGACTTTACAATGGTACTTTTATGTCTTTTATTTGCTCATTCTTGTTGCATCAGATTTATTAATTATTTCTACGTTTTTACTCTTACTATCATTATTGTTAGTTGTAATCAGTGTTCTGCAAATTTTTGAGTTGAACGCATGGCAAGATTTTTTTATTTTTGTCCATTTTTAATCATTTAAAAATGATGGGCAATATATGTGCCGTAATCGATTCGATCACCAAAAAAATGCAATCTAATGATGTGGAAGCACGAGTTTTAAATCTCCTGCAAGATAAAATTTATCTCATTTATTAGATCATACATAGCCTAAGTAAAAGTAAGTACAATAAAAATAGTGGACTAATTATATACAAGGATTTCAACATTAATAATAATGATGACTGGAAAACTGAAATACAGTTTTAAAAAAATTGTAAGTAAACGAGTAGGGTATCGGCACAAAGCAGATATCATAGCTATGCAAAATGAGAAATTGAAATGATTATAAGAATAATTGTGGAATTTGTTTACACAACCAGGACTTGCTAACTTCATTGCAAATGTGAAAGCTTACATATAAAAGTAGATCAACAAAAGAAAATAAAATACTTTTAATTTAATATCTTCTAAATTTATCGAAATGATTCTTCTTTGTATGCTCAAAACTGAATGTTAACAGCTACATTATGAATCATTAGTCTTGATGTTGATATTTACGCTCAATGCTTGTTGTCACTTGATTTTTAGCGGTACAGTCTAATTTACCTATATCTTTATAATTCCAAGCAATACCTGATTTTTTAGATATTTTATATTATATTTTACTTCAAGCGTTATCGCTTCTATCTTTCATTACAGCTTTAAATTATTGATTACATAAATTTTAAATAATTTAACTGATTACATATCCATATATATAAATTATTTACATATTAACAAATACCCTTCTTGTAAATGCTTTTTATGCTCTGTAATTAATTTTTTATCAAATTTTGTTTATTACTTTACTGTTAGTAACATATAGAAATATTTAGAATTATTAGAAAAGATGAATTGTGTATACTGAAATCAATTAAATTTAAATATTATTCACTTATTTTGTTAATGGTGATTAAAAATTATTATTTTTTAATTTCTAAAACGAGTTAAATATATCAAATTAAAGTTTTACGTCGCAAAAAAATATTTTTATCCGATTCTATGTTAACTTATTTCATTATTATATTTTAACGCTCCTAATTTACGAAAACGTGACTAATAGGTGAACTATTAAACAAAGAAAAACTTATATGTATATATATATAGGAATTGTAAATTTTCACATCATTTATTTGAATTTTCATTTGGAAAAGTCTGTCGTTGTATTTTGCATTTTTTTTTTTTTGTTTTTTTTTTTTTGGTTTTAGTTTTTGATCCCAATAGGAAATGAAAATACAATAACTGTATTTTCCAATTACGGATAATTTTTATAAAAAATAACGATACAATTTTAGTTACTTTAAAATCACCTTAGGATAAATTATACTCACATAGAACCATAAAAGGTGATCAATAAATAGCACTAAATGGTAATTTATTTTTTAGAAAACCTTAATACAATAGAAAAAAATATTTTATTTTTATAAATTTTGTTAAATCTAAATAATTGAAAAATTTAATTATTTTTGGAAAGGAGTTTAAAAATATAAAATTCTTTATATTTTATTTCAAAATAAATTTACATAAACATTATAACAAAAAAAGAGAGAGTTCTGTCAGTAAAATCTAATTTAAAAAAAAAAAAAAACATTTTAAAGTTGACATGACATGGTTGGAAATTGAGAGAATACCACTGACACTTTCAAATTTTGAATCAAATTACTTAAAAATTTACCAATTAAAGTGCCATTTAAAAATTTCAATTACATTTATGTAGAAAATTTTATTTTATTATAAATTAAAGTATATGCAAAAGAACTCGTAAAATTTACATGAGCAATTTCAATTGACATTTATTATCTAATTTTAAATTTGTTGTTTCAAGTAATTTACATTTAAAATTTAATTGGAGTAGAAATAACAAAATTAAGTAATTTTTATAAATATGTATTTTTACTTAAAATAAGATTTACTGAATAAAGAATTAACAAATTTATTGCACAATTGAAAGCATTTTTGTTTATGTAGCGTAAGCTTAACTGCAATGTTTTTTGACATTTAGTCCGATTTTGTTTTTAATTCTCTAAAAAAAAACTCTAATTTTTAAAAATAAATCTTAGAGTTTAAAATAACATGTCAAACCGTTGTCTTATTTGAATTTATATTAGCTTATTAGCTTGATATAATCTGTCAGATCTCACAATAATAATTTTGCACATTGGTCCTATCGATGTTAAATCTAAAATACTATTTAACGCTTTAAAAGTACTTTGCAATGATGAAACTTCGTTTTTAAATTTTCAGACAAAGTTAGTGATTTTTTTTCAATTTTAAATTAGTTTTATGTGTGTTTCTTTTTTCAAACAGCAATGCAAAGACGTAGTTGTAACAATATAGACAAATTTAATTGTGCCTTCAAAATCCATTGAAAAAGAAAAAAAAAACGTTATATTGAAAACACTGAGTTAAACTAAATAAATTTATAGTTTTCTTTTGTAAACAGTGGTTTATAAAATGAAATAATGATTTAATGTCTGTTCTACTTTAAATATTTTTAAATAAATTTAATTTTAAATAATTAATATGTACATTTATAATATTAAAAAACCTAAAACTAAATTTAATATACATACATATTTTTTTTTCATTTTAGGTACGTGAGTCAAAGTTTAAATGTGTAATAGTAAGTAAGCAAAACAGAATATCAATTTTGATGTCGTTAAATGTACATTTTAAAATATTTATATTATAATTTGGCGATTTTAAAGCCAAAATTTTACCATTGTAATCATTTTCGTAAGAGTAGAATTCTTGGATGGATAAAAATATAGTGATATGTAGCTATTTGTCATTTCGATTAAAAATTATTTTGCTTCTTTTAATATTCCGGTATTTTAATGGAACTTAATACCACAAATACGCAAATCGATTCTAGAGTTTCCTAATATTAATTATTAACTTAATAACTCCAGTATTAGTTGATAAATTTGAACATTAGTGAAAAATAATTTTTCAATAATAAAAATATTATTTTTTATTTGATTATATTTGAGATATTTTTATCTATTTTATATTTGAAATAATTTATGTAAGTAAATAAGTATACATGAGTTGATTTTATATGTATATACAAGTGTCCGAGTATATATTTTACACACTTTCATGTGTAGAAAAAATTAAAGTGTTAAAAAGATTTATCATTAAAATTTTGTTATCCATTATGCAACCAAATAACTATAATACCACCAAACGCCAATATATTCTTGAGAAGCTTTTTGTCATATTTCAGAATCCATAGACTTATCTTGAAGAGGGCAAAAAGCTTCATCATGAACTTGTCTTATTGAGACAAAAAACTCCAGCTAATATAACAAGTTTTCATTAAATAATCGAGAACCAAATCTACATTATTCTCTATATGGAACGCGTTATGTTGAAAACACAATAAATAAAATTCAATGTCTAAGATATAAATATTTCATTTTGCGATAAAGAACATCCAACAAATTGGTGTACATCAAATTTCTTTTTTGCAAATTAAAAAGGAAGAGAATTAGTAAAGTAGGACACCCAGTTATTACATCAAAAACGAATATACAAGAAATTTGTCTTCTATTAGAATGACTCTAAAGTGCCAAAAGCAGTGAAACAGAATAAATTATTCATGAACAACAAAAATTTAGTAAAACATCTTTGTATATTTCCATTTTCGTTAATGTTGGTGAAGATATCATATAACATAATAATTCTGTAGCAACTAAGATATTTTTGAGTATTTTTTGTCAAAAATTTACGCAGTACTATACTAAATTTATTTTCATCTGGCTAACCATTCAACTTAATTTCTAATCAAAATTCATTTCAAACATTAACATCCAGCTGATATCCAATTTTCAACCAGTTAAAGAAAAATTAAAAATAAAATATCAGTGGCTGTGTTCAACAACACCACCATTTAATGATTAGTCTGGACGTTGTTACACTATCATCAAAATATCATTTAAAACTCCATGCTTTTAAGATCTACGATATTTTTTTTTTTATAATTTTTTACAAAAATTACAATGTCTACATTATAAATTATGTATTTGATTTTTACTATTATAGTATATATTACATCACAAATAAAATTATTTTACAAATGAAAACCTTTTAAATTTTATGCTAACAACTAAGAAAATTATTACTTACAATTTTCCAACTCATTTCAATATATTTTATTATTGACCAAGTTTTAGTCAACATTTAAATAAATCATAACGTTATTTTAAAATCAAAATTACAATTTTTTGTTAATGTTTTTATTAATTTTGGTTTTCCAATTTCCTCTTTTTAACCACAAAACTACACATGTTCATATTCTGGCAACTGATTCCTGTTCATGATCAGACTTTAAATTTTTTTGCTTACCTTATAGCTTTCAAATTAAAATTAAAATGATTATATCTACATACCAAATGCAAAATACTATAGAAATTTGCCGGGTGCCATTAAAAAAACAAAATAAATAAATATAAAAATGTGCGCAACTTATAATAAAACAAAAATATTGCAACGGTTGTTATGTGGTGTGCGCATTTGATGAACCGAAACAATAAAATAGGTATAAAATTTGCAAAATTGCTTATAGTTTATAATTTTATATAAAACAATAACAACAACTAGCAGGTATACCAGGTGTGTGTATATATTGGTTATGCACACCCAAAAACTGTTAAGTAAAATGTAATTTTAGAATTTCTATGTGGAGTATTTGGATATGTAGGTTCGCCTGAAATGGAATATTTCCTTTGTTACAATTATGTTTTTAACGGGCGATCCACTTATAACGATTAGTACCGGTATTGATTGTTTTATTTACAAAATATATTTTTTATGCTTATTTTTTTGTACTTTTAAAATCATAACAATTATTGTAATTAAGCAACTGATATTTTGTACTAATAAACTTAATGTCGATGATAACATTGATGCATGCTCATATGTATTGGTGATTCGTACTGTTTAATGTAAACATAATAAATATCATAATAATAATAATAAATTTCATTACACATCATAATCGTTGCTTGTCAAATGTATTTTTATGTTTGCTATACTAATGAAAATTGTCAAATTTAGACAGTAGAACTTATTTTCTTTTTATTAAATTCCAATAAACACATAAAATTTAATGATAAAGATCTTTGAAGGTCTCGTAGTGTGGTAGGACATTGTTCGCTCTCTATTGTAATCGCTTCAGAGCGAATACTCTTCAGTTGAAAATATATGAAGTTTTATTTACAGAATTGACGATAAAAAATAATCAATTTATTTTTAACTTTAAGTAATGTTGGCTTGTAAAAAATATAAACTCTAATCGCCTTCACAATAACTGCATTTGTAGAAATAAAAATTCTCGTAAGCAAGCAGTCGTAGTGGTATAGGTAGGCAGATGAGATAACGTGGTACATGTTGTATTATTTTTCAAAGTCAGGGCTTCGTATATAGTGAAGAAAAAGCTTTTAGAAGTACAACTGTACATTTCATGTAATTTATTTAAATCAACTTGAATCCAAAATTAAAAAAAAATCAATTTGAACCGTTGGATTACCCTTTGATTGTTAACATAATATGAAACAAAAAATTATTAGAATATGAGTTGATTTGAGTTGGTATTTAATAGAAAACTCGTTTAATAATAAAAAAGAAACAAATTATTTTTGTTATGTAAAATTTCTATTTGAAATATTTTGGTTTGATGAATGCAAGTTAGGCCACTGTACGTACATGTATGCATTCATTTATGTTGTAAATTTTGTAGAATTTAAAGAAAGAAAATGTAATTTTTTATATCTGTAAATGTAAATTTACATCTATTTAAAAAAAAAAATAGTTTTGTTTAATTTTTTTTTCCTATTTTTGTTTTCATAACAAATTTAATTATTGTTAAAAAAAAATTAACTGCATTTTTTCCATTTTTTATTTACCAACATAACTTGGATACACTAGAGAAACAAAAAAAAATAAAAACTTATTAGTGTGTAATGCATATTATTCTCTCCTCACTATAAAACTAATTTTAAATACAAAAATTCCTGAGTAAGGCAGAGTTGAGAAAATTGTTCTTGAAAAGGGATCGACTGAGCTAAAACAAGGGCTAATATATGTTTTTTGAAATTATTTAACGGTTTATAGTGACTATATTTCAAGAGATAATTACGAATATTAATAACTTCCAGTATACTAATGACAATGTAAATTACTTGACCAAAAAACAGAAAATTAAATCAATGTTTTCATCAATATTCTTGTCCATATATTGACAATATCTGGACAATAATACTGATGAACGATTACACATCAATAATGCACTTAGAAACTTTTTTTTTATCCATATTTTGAAATTTGACAATGATATATTGTGAAAGTTTTCTGAAATATGAATATTGAGAATATAATTTCTGGAGGGATTTTTTGACTTAATTCAATTTATATTGAATTTTTAAAGTAAATGTTATGTATGACAAAAATTAAATTATTCTTTATTGCACATTTTAATAATATATGAGTTGCTTAATTACAAAAAATGATTATTAAAATTAATACAAAAGTTGTTCTTTTTATAAATCAACATTATAACATTATTTGATTAATATTCCACAAAAATAAGTATTACATTATCTGAACATTCCCATTTATTTACATCAGCTGATTTATTGATGTGATTATTGATGATAATTTCATCAATATATGGACAATATATTGTTAATATATTGACAATATATTGATCACTCATTTATGTGTAATAGGCATCTAACAATGTAATACTTTTGTAAAAAAAAAAAATATCAAATTTCACTGATTGAATATGTCGATATGACGAATCGGCACAGTCATGTGCCAAATTCCTACAGCGTAAAGATCCTACAACGTAAGCTAAGATGTATTTTAAAGACATAACAAAATCATTACTAGTATAACATAAGAATAATATTAATAAAAAACTGGTAGTATTTTTTTCATTGATTTATCTTAGACAACAATTGTGTACGTAATAATTTATTTAAAAAAATAAAAATTAAATTTAAATTTATTTCTGGCGATGTAACCCATGCAATTTGATAAATTAAAATTTTTGTATTTTAAAATGACTTTTATATGGGATGAAATTTACTGAAATTTCTAATTGAAAATTAAAATTTTTTTAAAATTATTTAGTTTCGCTACGTCTCTTTTGAAATATCTATATAATTTAAAAGAATAGTAATGAAAATCGGTTCAGATATTTATACCGTAATATTAAATATAATGATGATAATACCGCCTTTCGTTCAGACGAATGCATTTTGTGCATTTTGGTGCGTGGTGGTCCTTTAAAGGAGAAAACAAAGTTATTATTGTATTGTATTTTTGGTATTTAAAAACATTTTCCAGATATTTTAATTTTTTTTTTTTTATAAAAGCGGGGTCGCCTAATAAATGGAGTCATATATAAATTTTCTGTACATATATGCATATTTGTATTAAAATTATAAAAATATTCAGCCAATGCTCATGTATAATTTGGAAGAAAAGCAAATAAAATAGATAAATAAGTAAAATAATCTTATTAGCAATTGTTCGCATATTTTGAATTTAACAGATTTTTTTAAATACATATTCATTTAAATTTATTTTGTTTTTCGATTTTTTTACAATCATTTTAAAAGTACAAGTTGAAAATTACCTTAATAAAATACATACCTATACGTAACGTACATATAAATTTAATCCTTTTATAAATATTGCAATTTTCTTTTTTCGTTTCGGACATTTTGCTTTGAGATGATATCCGAAATTTAATTATCATTTATAACACTCAAATAAAATTGTGATGTAACATTTAACTAAACTCAATCTATATTGACATAGATTATAATATTCAGTCAAGTGTAATATCTTGTATGATGATACCTCCTAAAATAGACGCATAGTAGAGTATTAAGTAATTAACGAAATACAATCAAATTTATTCTACCTATTGATGATTAATTTTGATTTCTTTTAGAATTTTTTATGTGTGTTTTAAAATAATCGGTACGGGACGAATGCCGACTTTTCTAAATTCCGATTTTTCAAAAAACAGCTTTTTAAAATCCCGTTCTTATTAAAAATTCCGCCTTTCTTAAAAAAAATCCCGCTTTTATACCAAGATAATATATTTTAATTTATTGTATCCATAGCCGCTGTAGTTGGACCCAAAAAAGTGAATATCTGTCTTTTCCAGAATATTTATTTTAATTTATTGTGTATGCATATGTATAGCCGCTGTTGGATACAAAAAAAGAGAAAAAAACAGCTAAAAAAGCGGGATTTGGAAAATTCAGCATTCGTGGGAGACCCAAAATTAATTGGTGGAGTCTTAAATAAACACAACTCATTTAATTGACGGTGTTTCAATTCAATATGAAATACTGAATATATTTTATACCTTAAAAATATTTATAAATCTTACAGTTTGAATCGTACAGCATGAATCTTACAGTTGGTCAGCCCAATTAATTTTCAGTTACTCTTCATAATGTTCGGTATTATTTTGTTCAAGAGAAAAATGAGAAATTGAAAAATTAAATGCCATGTTATTAACCTGAAATGGCAAAAAGGTTATATTTTTATGATATTTCACAAATTAAATTATCACTGTATCGAGGCCATTGTTAATGCATATGGAACAATTACAGTTTTCTACTGAAAAAAAAAATTAAGTCATGTTTTTTTCAAGTGTTATTTTGATATTGATTTCAGAGTTGAATTTACGAGATGCAAAGATTTTTATTTTACTCCTATTTAATTCTTGAAATTTAAAAAATAAATTTTTTTTTTTTTGAATTTCAACTGTAATTATTTTTAAAGTTTTTAGTTTTCTCTTCTAGTTGTTTTTAGGCTAATTTAAAAGCGCCTAAATGCAATTTTAAAATTAAATTACGAGATTCATGAACAATTATTATCATTCAATTTTATACTTATGCACATTTTTATTAGTTAGTGTATTTAAAAAGAGTTATTTCAAATGAATAATAAAAAGGGGAAAAGGAGATCAAAATCTTGATAGAATTATAAATAAAATAATAAGAATCAAATTTTTAATTCAATCGCACTTGCAATTACAATGCCTAGAATTCAACAAATAAATGAAATTAAAGCAAAAAAAAAACATATTATTGTCGGCTAGAGGCTAAACACGACCGCATATAATTGCGAAATAGTTTTTTTTTTGTTTTAATACTATAAGAGATTGCATATAGAGGTAAACAATGAAACGAAGAATAGGTAATAACAAAAATTGGAACTGATGAATTTTTCTTTTAACATTTTTTTTTCAGTGTTATTTTTTTTTGTTATGGAAAATTGATATAAATTTTTTGTGTTTATTTTTAATTTTCAAATTAAATAAAACAAATTGCAATAGTATTGTAAATTATATTTACAATTTTTAATACTAATTTCTTTAAATGATTTAAGTCTATGTATGTCTATTGTCGTCATTTATACCAAAGCGGCTTCTACCAAATCATAAGACATTGTATTTTAAACTCAGCAATTTCAAGTTTATTTGACTTTAGTGCGTAAAGAACATAACGAATAAACTTATGAATCTCTAATTAACTGAAATAATATTCTCCATTGATATAGCATGGCTTTGAGCACAATATTATGTATTCAAATTTTTAAAGAAAAATATTTATTATTTAAGGTGTTTAAGTGTATTTTAAATTCTTAGATTTAATTAGATTTAGGTTAGCGGTACTGCTTACCATAAACTGATCAGTGAATTAAAAAAAAATGTAATCTGGAATTCTTTTCTTACACAACATGGAAATAGTTAACTCTTAAATGGAAATTATTAGTTTAAAAAGAGTTAATGGCCACAATGCTATACCTATTACTTCTATAATACTACGATTCGTATGAATTCATAACGATCCCTAACAAACAGAATTGAACTGTTACTGATTCCACCATCTGATATAGCTATTTTGCCTCCTATAAAACTTAAGATTTCTGTTCTTAAGAGACTAAGGCAATGTGAGAAGAAATACTTGATATATTCCATACATCAATATTGCCGTGCTTCTATTTATTCTGATGGAAACTATAATTAATACTTCCTATCAGCTTGTTCGTGAAGTGAAAATTGCCATAGCCATTATTCAATAAATTGGCAATTGAAGTGTATAATGTACAAAATATAAAATGCTTTTTTATAGTGGGTATAGAAACTCAATTATAAAAAAAAAACACTATTTTAAATAAAACTTCTTGAAAAGGAAAGTTTTCATTTTAGTTATGATTTTTAAGTGCAACAAAATCATCTTTATTGTCTGTACTGAAGTATTTATAACGTATCTAATAAATTAAAAACTATTAAAAATTTAAGTTAGGATATTCTTTTAATTTATTATTCAATTTTCAAGACAACCTTTTTTTAGTAGAAACAAAATAAAATATTATAAGTCTTGTAGATCATTTCAAACCATCTTTTCTATCGATTTGAAAACTTAAACATTTAACAAAAATTTTATTAGAAGCCGGACATATCAAACCATTTTTTCCGTATCCTACAACGATTTGGTACAAAGTATTTCGACAATCTGGAATAAAAAAAGGTGCATTTCATTTTTATAATAATAAAAATAATCCTTTGCAGGATAAAATCTTCATAAAAATAAACGCCACAATAAACAAAAATTAGCGAATTTTGAACGTAATTTTTCAAGCACGATTCTATTTTCTTTTAAAGTCGTCGTCGTGCATTACAATTTCATGCATTTCTAAATAATAATATGGAACAATTTTCACTTCATTATGGGTCACATTGAATTTTTTCATTTCAATTTTTAATTATGTTTTTTATTTTTGTTTTTTGTTTGTTTTACTATAAAATTTATTATTTTTATTGAGATAAAAAGCTATAAGTTCATCTATAGAGGTTATGTTTTATGGTGCCATTAGATTCAAAAATGTTTGAATTTAATTTATTTTTAATTATTCAAATAGTTGTAGATAGATATGCTAAGTGTAATTTTATTAATAGTCATTTCCATATGTAATTAAATTATTTTATTTTATTTTCGAATTTTCATTCAGTATCAGTGCCTATTAATTTACAACTATAGAGAAGTCATTTGAAAATTTGTATAGTGTTGTAAGAGATCATCATTGTATGTTGTTTTGTTGATTCTTTTATGATTTGAAAAATTGCATGTTAATTGGTTCAAAATGAAAAATGAGTTTTTATTAATTATAGTGTGTATACTCATAACATAAGGTATAATTTCTTAATTAATTCTGGTTATGGCTTGTGTCAAAAATTTTTTTATATTTAATTGTATTTATTTTTAATCTACAAATAAACTCACTTTAAATAAGAAATATATATGCTGTTGATTAGAGTAATTTCATTGCACTTCTAATATTATTTTTTAAATTAAAATTTTCAATTTTGACCAAATATAATGAATTTTAACGGTTTTGTTGAATAATGCTACATAAACCTGACACGGTATTTATAATAAATGAATCAGTTAAAATTGTACGAAATAAAAAAGATTACAAAGTGTTATAAGATTGATGCAATACGCTCAAATAAAAATTACTATTTTAATCAATATAGATTTATTTCATTTTATATGAGGTATAATAATCACTATATGACCAGTCTGATTGTTTTAATGGATCTATTGCACTCGATGGTATTCACTGAAATTTTAATAAAAGTTCTGCTGCACACTTTCGATCATTTCAAATCGATATATCATTGTTTATTAGTATTTTTGTTGGGAAATTAATTTAAGAATTAGTTTTAAGTATTAAAAAACTATAAGATATTGTCACATATCATGTAGTCAAATTTTAGATTATGTTCAAATCATATATCGTTAAGAAAACTCCAGCTTTTCCTTACCAGAACAATAACGTATAGAAATTACCTTTTTTCACACGAACCTCTGCACTATGTATCATTTACCTATCTATATGCTGATGCTATCATAAAGATACATTTTGAAAGCAGTTTACTGGAGCCAGATATATACATATGTGATTAACATTCAAAGAACTGATTATGTTAACCATTAATTTTAAGTAATATTTACTAACTAATACTAGCTTTCGTAAAATTTTGAGGAAGCAGTTAGCGTATTTATTCCATTATTATAGCGTTAAAAAATATGTGTTATAATGACTAATGATTTTAGATTAGGACTATTGGACTATCGTTGAAAAGATGCGTCATCTATTATTATGGTAGGAGTTATTACGGGTTATAGTATTATTGGCAAACATGCCAGAAGGCTCATTTCAAACAATTTTTGTAGAATTGCCGTCAGCCATTACTATCTATCATGTGATATTGACAAAAACAAGAAAAAGTTTTTGAATGATTACAATATTTTTTTTTGTTCTTGAATTTTTTTTTTTTAAATAAGTACTGAAATTTTTAATTAGATGTGGGAAGGCGGCCACAATGTTATTCGAAAAATTTATTTGTTAATTTCTGTCATGTCAAATAGTTAAATTTGGAAAACTATACTAGTTGCTATTGTCAGCAACTTTGACGTTTATGCCAGCTTATGATCTCAATTAGTTTTTATCATTAATTTTATCCCAATTAAAACGGATACTGGTCAAATGAAGCCTATAAAGGATTTTGCTTTCATCGGGAATCAAATCTGGGACCTGCAGGTTCTCTACCTAATGTGCAACATAGCGCATGATGATTATTTCATCATTCTAAATAATATCTCATTCTCTATTATATTTCATAATATTCTGAAAGACCTACAATAGAATAGTTTCTATATGAATAACTAAATAAAGTTTTACTAAAAATCATTAGAGGAAAAATAAAAACAAAATAATCAAATGTCCTAGATATTTGGACATTCATTATTTTCTTTTTACATCTAAATAGCAAAAAAAAAATATCTCAATATATTCAACTGAAGTGAATTTCAAATGAAAAAAAAAAACAAAAAAAAAATAAAACTTTATCAAGTAGAGCCACCTGGTTACCAAATACTTGGTTACTCGTAAATGTCTATAATTTTTTTCTCTTTTTATTATTTAAAATTTCTATTAACTTTCCAAAATACATATCTCCTATTATTGTTATTGTTTTTTGTTATCGAATGGGATGCATCTACTACATAAACTACACCTATATGGACATTCAATATTCACTCAGTAAATAAAAAAAAATAAAAAATAGTGTTACCATATCTAATTGCGATATCCGTCTATATTAACAATATTGTTTTTTTTTTTTGTTCTTTTGTTTCTATAATCTAAAGTTGACTTGATACCAAAAAGTATGGACAACAAGAACCGTTGATTGTTAGTTGAAAAATTAAATGCAATAACAAAATGGTTAATAATAGAAAAATTACAGGAAAAAATTATTGACTATAAAATCAAAAGCTTTAATAAAATATTTCCTCTTTCGTCTATTGTCAAATACCATACCCTACTAAAAGGTTATACATTGTGGTGCATAAAAGAGTTTATTAAACTGAAATTATATATTTAAAAAAAAAATTGCAACACGATGACCGTGCTATATTTAATACAAATAACTGTTTTTATTATATTTTTTATTTTATTCTGAAATTTTGTATCTTGGTCTCACTAACAAACAATTCCAGTATATTTTTTAATGGCTGTTATATCTTCATATGCTTTTTTTTTTAAATATAAAACGATCCGAAAAAATCGATAAAAATTACCCTTTTTTGGTGTTCTGCATCATATATCTTATCTGAAAATTAAAAAAAAAAAAAAAAACAAGAAAAAAATAGAAAAACTGAACCAAGAAAAAATATGTTAGAAAATGCATCAGGAAAAATGTAAAAAAAATTTCTTTTGTTTTAAAACACAATAAATAAAAAATAGTAAAACTTTTATAGAAAAAAAATTAATACCTGAAAACTAGAGGCATTTTCCCCAGTGAATTGTGGTTTGAAAATCTTAATCGAACTAAAATGTATTTTTCTAGTATTTTCTCGTAACATAAAATAATGTGACCTTAACATAACGATGGGATCAATATAATCAGCAGATCAACTCACTATTTACATTTCATAAAGATTCAGACGATAGCTTCTGTCCAAAATGTTTTTATCAAGCAGCATTTTTGTAGGATAGTTCTATCACAAGTTTTCGTTAGTCTACCTTTAATACTCACAGTACTCTGAAAGTCCAGTAAAAAGTGGTTCACTTATTGTTTTACATTTGTTTTCGCATTGAGTTTTCTATGCATTTTCAGGTTTTTTATCTCTATGTAATTAATAATACATCTATATATATTACATCTATAATTATAATTGACAAGCATTTAGGGACCTGCGCAGTAGACACCTTTTCATTTTATTTCGATTCTCCTACTCCTTAATGAACTTCTGATATAATTATATAAGATGTATATATAAAACAAAAATGCGTACACAGTTGAAGATTTTGTACTCATATGATTTTATTATTCAGCAAATACATTATGCATATGTGGATATCTTATTAAAATAATAAACAAAAGCAAATAAATCAGTTGAATTCTTCATTTTTATCTTTCTAAGTAACTGTTTCTAAATTTTGGTTATTTGTAGTAATAATATAGTTTTTATTAAAATTATGTATTATGTAGGTATATATATACGTTAATGTAGGTATATATAGACAAAATTTTTTATTTTTAGTAATTTTATCACTAAATGCCACTTACTATAAGGAATATATCGGAAACGAAGCAGTATATGAGGGACGTGTATTTATGTGTCCTAAATAAAACTTACTAACCACAAAACTTTTTATTAAACACGAGTGGTTTCTGCTATATCGTGCGAAGTCTATGTCAGTACGTAAATTACTGTTTTTTTAAAAACTTTAAATTTGACTTCAACTTCAAATATAATTACTCAACAGGGACCCCTAGTCTATATATAATTAATTAAACACTTGCATTACTGTTTTTTATTTAGGGTTTGTTAGATAAAGCAGGTGCAATATTTCTCATTCGTTTACTAATGCCTAAATGCAGCATATTTTATTTACGCTTATTTTTAATTTTTAGCAAATGTACAGTTCTAACTTTGGATCTATATTTTTATCTTGATTATAATTGATGCTAAATTTTACCAGAAATTCAATAACATTCTTAAGTCTATACAATAGTTTTATCTTTCGAATTTATTATGATATTTCTAATAATTTAAATGTGGAAAGCTATATCGATTGTATAGTATAACTTCGCCTTCATAGTACCGTAATTTCATTTTTTTTTAAATTTGTTACCGCATTATACTCTAAATCATTGTTTATCATTTATTTTATTCTAATGACAATAGGCACTTGATCAGGTCGAAAATTAATGAGTAAGCCAGTAATTTGATAAATAAATGCTCGACAAACATTGTAGATATTGTAGTATAAACTTGCAGTACGGTACTTAATTAAGCACGAAAAAGTGATTCACCTAAGTTACTGTCAAGGACATAAAAAAAAATCCATAAATCACTTTTGTTGTTAGCATCTTCATCGTTGGCATCTTTTCGTTGAAAGGCAGGCGCTCTATCTATTGCGCCACACCCAGCGTGTTAGTTGTTATGCTATATCAGCTTCAACTTCCTCATGTTTTGAAATATAGCTGCTAAAGTAAATCATGTATACTATATTACAGTTAAAGATAGAAGTACTCAATTTGAGAAGGATTAGTTTGACCTTTATTTATACCTTTGAAATATACCTTAATGATATAGCTCCTGGCGTATTTCGATTCTTAAGGGCGAAAAATCGAATTGATGTTTTAAGCTCAGATTATTTGAAACTGGCTTGATATGTGTTATAAATGAGGCTATGACCCAGAGATAAATTTTTTCTTAGCTACATTATTTCATATTATTAATTGAAAGCGGGTCGAGTTAGTAAATATTTTTGGAATTTTAAATTGTTAGATTGTGTTTTTTTTTAAGGTGAAAAGAATGAAATCAGCTTCCTTGTTTTGATATAAATCTGTTTGAAAGAAATTGCTTTGATCTTTCTTATCATAGATTCTAAAAGATGTTTGGAAAGACATTAGAGTGTTCTTAAATTTCGAAGTTTAGTCAATAACTATTTTTTTTTATAAATTTAGCGGAAGACTTGCATTTCAAGTATTAAATAGCATTTTTCCTACATTTCTCCGATGACTTTATAGATTGTTCGATGGTATATAACAACTCTACAATTGATAGTATTGATTTCGTTTATATAATTTTAACTTAGTATTGAAGTACTAAATAAGAACAACTCTATATTCAAGTGTTGGTATATTGTTGTGGTTGATTTGTTGATATGAATAGGGATAAAATAAATTTTATTTTATTTAGCATGAAATTATGAACGTTCAATTAATTTTGTAATATCAAGATGAGATTATGTATATGGGTTTTTATTTTTAATAATATTATCATAGTAATAAATGTCGAAAAGTGCAGTAAATTGTTACTAACTAGTCAATTTTAGTGGTGTGTAATGAAATTTTTTTTTTTTTTTATTTGGTTTTCATGACTACAAAAATTGATATAAATTAACAATTAGTGGGTAGAATAACTAAGTAAAAATAAATTTTAATTTAATAAATTTAAATATTTTTCATTAATAAAACATGAATAAGGCAATTATTATTTATTATCTTTAATACACATATTGATGACGAAATCAATTTTTTTATTTTTGCATTTTGGAAATATATTATGTATCTAAGTATTTGAAATTATGTATTTTGAATTTAGTTTGATATTTAATTGAATTTTTAAAGATAGTTTTGTAGTACGGTTAGGATAATTGAGTTCTCCTAATTAAATATAAATATTTTATTGTGGTATTATTTTATTGTGGATTTATTATCTTTATTACGTTTGGGTTACTATTAAAAGTCTATATTTCATTTGACTGTATTTGGCAGAACTATTTGACTTTCATTAATATTAGCTAGGGCTTAATTAATTTAATTGATGATTTAATGTATTAGGTACCCCCATAAACATTGCCTAGATAAATCTTATCATAATTTTATCGTAACATTTATAAGTCAACTAGGGGAGTTACCCGGCGTTGCCCGAGATATTGCGAAAGTTTTAGGAGTTTTTTTTGTTTTTAATTTGGAACGGAAAATGTTATTTGATATGTATTTTTTAGTAAGAATTGGTGGGCTGTTAGATACAAATATGTAAAGATACATACCGAGCGAATACGAATTGATATTAACACATCCCGCCGAGACTCTTATTTTATCTTTTATTTTCTTATTGTCATTATTTTCTATTTGTCCCGGAAATGAATTGAACAGAATTGAACAAAATTTGGCTTTAAGTTTTTTTTTAAAATTATAGCTCCCTCCTTTGAAAGTTAAAACAAATCACTTACAACAAAATTTTTGACAAATCGTTGTGCCCGAACGGTTTTCCAGTGAGCTCCTCTGGTAGAAAAAATATGTCTACCGTGTTTGAAAATCATCGATCAAGGCATTGAGACAGAGCAATAAAAAACGAAAAAAACTTATTAGACCGGCAGGGCGAATCGAGTTATTGCAATTCCATAAAAATTTGTTTTTCGCCTTTTTTAAGACCATAGAAACTCCTCTAACAATGTTTTTTCAACATTGACGTGTAGCGTGGGGTAAAAAACCAGTGATCAACCAGTGAAAAAACCAAACAAACCAATGATCTTTTATGCCAAGAAACAATATTTCTACTAAGTTTCCAACCAATCGATCACAACTCTCAGACGGCACAACGAAACGAAAAGTCTGTAGACCGACGTGCCGAAATAGATTAACGGAATTTACCAAAAAAACAGTGGTATAACACATACTCTGTATATATTGCTATATGCCTAATTAAAAAGTTATTGACATCAACAAATTAGTGCAGGAGCAAATTAATTAGCTATACCAGTTGTATCACAGCTACCCGAAGCAGTCAACATTTTTAAAATGGTAAAAGGCATATTTGTTTTTTTTTAGAGAATATCTGTGTGCAAATTTTCAGTTCTGTAGCATCTTTGGTTTTTGAAATATTTTTGTCAGGTACTAGGAGTTGTATTGCAGGTACCGGAACCAGTCAGAATTTTGGAGAACAACATATCACGGATTCGATTCCAAGTAAAAAAAAACCATCCAGTAAAATTTGATATCCTTCTTTATATATATAAGCTATTGTTTCGATCATTAATTATGTCCATACAATGTATACAATGAGAATATAATAGAAAATCTCAAATACAAAATTCCAAAATTCCAAAATTAAACTGTAACAATATAAAACACTAAAATTTAGTGTTTTCGAATTTATGAATTTTGTTTGTTCCAACAGCAACTGCTTAAAAATTATTTAGGTAAATTTTCTGGTTAAAACAAGATATTTCCTATTTTTGTAACCTACCAGCGGCTATGCAATGAAATACAGACAAACGAATACTGCAAAAATTTCAGGCAAATTATGTATAGTCATATGGCCCACTCTGTTTAGTTGCATTTGATAGTTATTTGAAGTAGTTTGTAGTGAAATGTATTTAAATTCAACTTTTACTTTATCATTACCTAATTTTAAGTTAATTAATATTATAAAAAAGCAAGTTAAAATTCTCAAAATTTATATTGAAAAATTCGACAAATACCAAATTTAAAGGTCAGAAAATTCTAAAGTATAAAACACGAAAAGTAGAAAATCCATATGATTAAAATAAATAATACAGTGATGTAATATCTGACTACTGACTATATGAAAATTCTAAATTGAAATCCTGCTTAAGGTATAAGTAACAAATTTTTTTTAACATTCTTCAAAGTTAGGGGAGAGTACTTATAATTTGGTAATCACAATAAAAATAATGTTTTTGACAAAATCTAGTTACATAAAATAGTTATAACTTGCCAGTTTTAAATTAATTTATTTTTATCAATTTATACCAAATCCAAATATTATTTTTAAAAATTACGGTTTTTTATTGAGAGTTTTTTATAAAGGGTTATTCTGAAAATAGTGCTCATCTATCACTGTCATGTTTAAGTGTATAAAGGTTATTTTTATAAATACTAGCTCTCAATTTTGTATCTGATGTAATCCTAAAATTTAGTTTTAAGTTATTATTTTCTAACACAGATTTCTAGAGAAACTCTAAATCTCTAAAGAATAGAATTCAGAGCATCAAATAAACTATTTATATAATTTTTGTAAATTTTTAAAATAACTACGAAATTTATACTTTAAGTCGATATTTGAAGTAACTATAGTACGATATAGAGATTGAATGAATTTGTTTATGTAGTGCATTAATCCATTATGAAGAAATAAATTTGTAAGACATTTCATTGAAAGTGAGTTTAGTAGTTTTTTACTGATCCATCTACTTCTGTATTTTTTTTTTCTAAACGTTCAAATCATAAACAAAAACAAAATAGAAATGTGATCAAAATTTAATTTTAATTTTTCTATGCAAATTCAGATTCTACGACAAAAAATAAGAAAATTTAAAAAAAACAAAAGAAAAAAAACAAAAAACACCAAAAATTACTTTTCAAAAGTTTCTTATTTTTTGACGAAGAATCCGAATTTGCATAAAAAAGTACCCCTCCCATTTGAAAATCTCGATTTCGGCCAATTTCGTCAATTTTTGGTCTGAACAAACTGATTTCCTTTCCTTCCCGGAAATTGAAAATATCACCAATCGATAGAGCACATTTGATTTAGTTAATAAAATTTTTATTATTTTAAAATAACGGTTCCTTACCCTCTTAAAGAGCTAATACGCATGGTCTGGATCACCCGGTATACTTATATGCAGTTTTTTTCTAATGATTTTTTATGATTTTCCAGCAGTTATATAGATGGAGATAATAAAACCGATTTTTTGTTTTGTCTTTAATTTTTAATGAGCACTGCAATGACGATTATATATTTGACAGTCTTATTGATGATAGCTTTTAAAGGCAGCACGGATTTATCGAATTCTATTTTTACTGTCCACCTTACTCCTTCTATTTAAAATTAAATATATATGTAATATTTTCATCGCTGTACCTTGAAGAAGTATTGATTGGTTTTTTACGCAGTTTATTAACTTTTATGTTTTGAAAAATGTGCTGATCTTGGAACCGGTTTGTTTCTTACATGTAACTATGTGAAGCTATTCGTACTTGGATAGTCCAAGTAACTAGAATGATTCAGCTTTGACGAATATCTTGCTGCATTTTAAAGGGTATTTTTGTATTTGTCCGTTATATGCAACGTTTTGTTTCATAACAATTATGGTTTTATGATAGAGATAAGTTTTTATTCTTTTTTGTTTATATTGCCGTTACAGTATAAATATATATTTGGGTACTGAAGCAAAACGACAACTCTGTTATTTTTATTATTATTATTCAATAAAATTTGCTGTTGTAGTTAGTGTCATTTATAAAAAAAAACATAACCCAATTATTTTTATTGCCATATTTAATCCAAATAGTATTCATATTTACATTTATAATTTGCGTTCAATGTTGCACTTTAATTATGTATGTATGTATATACAATGAAATCGTGCTCTTCGATAATAATTTTCTATCGTAATTATTTTCAGAAAAATAAATAGCTATTTTTGAAATTATAATTCTTATTATAATAATTTTCGATATTATCCAGTTAAAAATGTCAACAAAATGAAAACAATGTCATGATGTCCTTTTTAATTTGTTTATTTTTCTTATTTTTTATTTTTTTTTTTATTTTATAAGTTATAATTTCTGGTTTTAAATTAAATAGCTATAAAAGATTTATTCACGCATTTTATAATGTAAATTCATCCGGTTTTTCTTTTTTAAATTTTAATATTTGGTATTTTAATAATAAATAATTTATTGTTTATTTGAAAAAAAAAAAAAAAAAAAATAAATTTATTTCTATGAAATCGTGTGAATTTTATAACTTTGTGGATTATAAGCTTGTACAAAGATTGATACATTATTAGTTTATGATACCTTACAAATTACAATAGAATTTTATTTATTTTTACAAAGTACACAAAAATGGTGTAATAAATGTTTGCTATAAATGAACAAACAAGTTTTGTATGGATGGCTGTACATAGGAAGAAGAGAAAAAAAATATAGTGGATTTAAAACTGTTAGTATTCCCTGCAAATGTTTGTCAATTTTTAATTTTATATTATTGTAATTGTTGTTATCATTAGCTCAGTATAAGAATTACATGATAGGATTTCCGTATCTTTCCGTGCTGTGGTATTTTAGTTCTAATAGGACTTGAAAAGTTTGTTCACTGTCAAAATTTCTTGGCTTAGTTACTTGCTTATAAAAGCATTCTAAAATCCATTATTTTCGGATAAAATAAATTGTATCTACCATGTGATAAGTCGTGAATTATGTCCGGTTTACAATATACTTGAATATTTCAGCTTAATATACAGTCAGTTTACGGTTTTTTGGTTTTCGTCCGCATTATAACTTGTCTTATACAGTTTTGATCTCAGGGAAGGTCACAAAAACGTCAACGGTTATTAAATGTTACAAAAACCTTTAATACAATGTTTTCTAATAAAATTGGATAACTTAAATCTGATTTTCTTTCAAAAATAATTTTTTGACAATTTTGGTAATAACAAGGTGTTTCTTAATCTTCTAATATTTATTTTACTATAATTTTAAATGCAGTTCATGCAAACACTTTCTATGTTTCATTTGCTTTCATGGGCATTTCTTGAGAAAATTTTTTGCGGCGCTATGATACATACCTACAAGCCAAAACATCTCATAATGCAATTAGAACATGTTTTTCCGGTTCAACATTAACACTTGCATTGCGGGATTATATCACGTCAATTATTGTGAAATATATTTTATGACGAATAATTTTGTGGCTTTGTGAATCTGTCAACATTGGATTTGTGAAATGCAGAATTTTTATAAAATTTAATTTATAGCGAAATGTTTTATTGATTTTATTGATGGATAAGATACAATTCGAATATAGTTATGGGGATTCCACCCATTCTTGTGGAAAATAAAGACATTCTAGACCTATGATTAAATATGGGCTTATGTTACTGCTCCTTTTTATGGATTTTATGAGTATTTTACAGTAAAACACGGATAGATGCATATTTATGTTGTCAAGCAAATTTGAGTATTTAAACGTAAAAAAAAAACCTAAAAAATACAAAATAAAAATAAAGAATAAAATACTGTTTTATGGTTTTTTGAGCTTTATATTCAAGAAAAATAGAAAATTAAATTAAAAACAAATTCTAATTCAATTCACAATCAAAAACTGTGAAATAATACAATATGTAATAAAAATACAATTTAAAAATACACATACATATCACATAAAAAACTAGGAACATTTGTTATCTACTCGTAACTAGAATAAATAAATTGTATTGAAAAAAAAAAACATTGACGTTTTAATCAGGCCGACGAAATAATTTCTTAATAAATATGACAGTTTTTTTATTTAAAAAATTTAGTTTGTGCATTAATCCGTATAAAATTTGGTATATAGGTTCATTTTGTTGTTTTATATTTTCATGTATTTATCGGTGTTATGTACTTAAGCGTCGTGTATTATGCGTATTTGTCTCTATGAAATATCTTTGAAAAAGTTTGTTGTCAAGCATTTTGTTGTACTTAACCGTGTTTTACTGTATTTGAATTTTTATGAAATTGTATAAATGGCTATCACAGCAGTCAATTTTCCAGTCATTCTCTCTTTTCAGATCGATATGGAAAGAAATTTGTATGGTAAGTAAAACGAGTGTTTCAGAAATTTACTGTTGCAATATCCACCATAAGACTTTTGTGACAATAGTTGTACACTTAGGTACTTAGGTAAATAAATAATCACGTCATTTATAATTTACCTTAAATTCTGATTATTCAAACATTGCCAGTAAGTTATTGAAAATAGTCGAATATTTTCATTAGAATTTTTCTAAAAATTCCTATCATTCAGATACGCGTATTTAGTTTATATTTAGTTCAGTGTTTTGTACTAGACTGAAGAAAGAAATCTAAAATTTACTTATTTATGTTTTCAATACGAAATTTTTCGTTATATACAGAAGAATAAAAGTTGATGAAATTTAAACATATCTTCCTCTTTGTGGTACAAGATTCAAATTTTAACACTTAAAAATATTATGTGAACAATAATTTATAGTGAAGGTAATTGTTATCTTATAGCTTGGAATTTACTGTATTTTGGTGAAAGGTGAACTCTTGACGACTTAAATGGTAAAATTAAAAAAGCGATAATACATAGTGATATGTCAAATTAATAATAAAAGCATACTATATTTTTGAAGCACAAATTCTAACAAATTCAAACCTACTATGAATATCTGTTATGCAACTTGTAGAATATTTTTCAGAAACCATTTCGTTAAATTCTGTTCTTAAATAAAATTTTATAAATTTTATTGTGGACACGGACAACATCAGGTGAGCTTATATAATTTATATTTGTATTAAATATAAATTCTAAATTGATTTTAAATGGTTAAATTATTTGAACTAGTGAATTTTTCTAATTTATATTTTTCAACTTAAAAGTTTAAAATGAATGCAATTTATGATGTCTTAACATTTTTTTACTTATAAGCGACATTTAACTGACATTATCAAGTTTTATATGTAATAAATAACAATATAATAAAAATATTAATCTTGCAAAAAAAAAATTTGTTTGAATAATTATATAGCAAGAAGAAATGGCCATCATTATCATTACCGACCATTAACTGAATTGAATTATGAAACAACAAAAGAGTTTTCTTTTAAAATTTTCATTTTCCTTTTACTATTCACAATCAAACTTTATAAAAATCTTTCAATTCCTTTATCTTAAGTTTTATTTATTTATATTTTTTTTTTTGTATAGAATTAATTTCTCATTTACATAATAATGAGTTCTTAATGATAAACATTTTCAGTCATTTTGCTGCTCGTCCTTTCGTTTGTCATTTTCTGTTTTTTTTTTTTTTATTTTTTATTCTTGTTTAATTATTTTTATTTTTTGTCACTTTATGCGTTATGTAGAAATGATCATGATTATGATGATGATGATGATGATGATGATGATGATGATGATGATAATAACGATTATGGTGGTAATGATGATAATGATGGTAAATAATATACAGTATATCCGATTTATTCGTTAAGTACTTAATGCATTTATTATTTTTATTTGGTCTTTATGTCTACCGATTATTTTAATGGCTAGAAAAATTTATCATAACAAGTTTTTCCATAATTTTTTTTTTTTACATCTCTCGAAAATTTTCAAATTAAAATAAAAATTCTTTATTTATAAAATAGAAATGGTGTAGTAATAATTATTCTTTAATATTTTTCATGATTTTGTTTTGTGGAATAAATAAAAAGTTTGGATGGATGTTGGAAAATATGCATGTTGTTATGAAAAGAAGAAAAATATTTTTGTTAGCATCAGTTTTTATTGTGTTGTGATCGTTAAGACGACGTTTTTTTACTAGGAATAATAATTTATTGCTTTAGATTAATTTATAAAGAATAAATCAAGGAAATGTAAAACATTAAGTATTATGTCATTTCATAAATACCCATCTGATAGATATTTAATTTCAAAGGTTTCTTATCAAATGTGTGGCAATTATTACTAATCAACTTCTTATCAAGTTAGCGCAATTAGCTTCTTTAGTAATGGTCTGCTTTTTATAGAAAGTATGATTATATTCCTTCACTATGATTTTTTAAATTTTTACTGCACAAAAAATGATATTCGTTCGGCTTTGTTTAACTTATTCAAATCTAAAATCAAATTAGAATTGATTAACAAAAATTCTGAGTGACCAAGTTTGTCATAAATATAAACTTGGGAAGTCAATGGGGATAGAAAAATATTGCTACGTATTCTTTTTGAATGTGGGATTAAAGGAAAAGAGTATAATGTGGTGCAGTAGCTATTTGAGTGGAAGTAAACAATATGCTGAGTGCCAGCAATATAAAAGTCAAGTTATAGAAGTGGACTACGGAGTTATTCAAGGCAGCTCATTAGGACCATCTTTGTTTTCCATCTATATAAGCAGCTTTTCAAATTTGAATTTAGATGGTAAAGCTTATATGTATGCTGATGATTTAGTGATGGTATTCATGGAAAATGATTACGGAGAATTAGAAAAAACAATGAATAAAGATATACAAGAAATTAATGTATGGATGTCAAAATTTAAAAAAAACAGCAAACATAAAAAAAACCAAATATATCATTAAATATAATATTTCAAAATTCTAAAATTGAAATAACACTTGGCATAATACTAGATTCTAACCTAAACTGGAATTCACAATGTAATGAGGTAGCAACTAAAGCTAGAAGAATAGCTGGTATGCTAAAACTTATACAGAAAAGAGTTCTCTTAGAAGCAAAACGAACAATATACTACTTTATCTTTCACTCAACGATCACGTATGGATTCCTTGTGTGGGAAAATACATATTCAAAAAATTTAAAAATGAGACAAAGGATCCAAAACAGAGCCATCAAGAACCTCTATGGATTTGAAAAACGAAATCAACAGTTGATATACATTCATTCTTAAAAATTTTGCCAATTGAACTACATGTAAAAATGTCACAAGCTTTACAAATATTTAATATACAAAACAAACTAATAAATACAAACACACTAATAATGCACAACGAGGCAATACATCAACATAATACACGTAGCTCAAATTTAATAAGAAACAAGAATCGAAAAAATAAATTCAATGGCTTAGACGAAATCTACTATATACATCGATAAAGGAATTTAATAAATTGCCAATAGAATTAAAAACATCTGATACACCCTCAATAAAATCAAAAATAAAAAAAATCTTTTTAGAATTAATAAAATAAGGCTTGCAAAAAAAAAAAAAAACAAACACGAACAACAACAATAGGTTGCTATCAACAATAAGGCACCTGATAATCTAGCATGCTATAAATCATAATTATTAACTTATATATATGTATATATAATGTATAATGTAAGTAGAGTTTTAACTAGGTTTTTTGTCGTATACGTAATATTTTGAATTTTTATTAGCATTTAAAATAAAATTAACCAATAAATTTTATGTTTATGATACGAATCATGTTTCAAGTCTGCCGATTATTAGTCATCCCAATGAAGGCTTGGTCTCGTAATCGCCCTATATCTTGTACTTTCGGGCTTGGATTCGAAGATTATTTAAATTGGAGCTTTGTTATAACATATTACAGCATGTTTACTGATACTTATTGAATTTTTTCTATAATTTATGTGTTGTTGTATTTTATAAAGGATAATGGCACATTTTCGATAATGCTTTTTAAGTAGATTTTTATTCTTAGTTGTTGACACCAAATGTTGGCTTTAAATATCTGCAAAGAGTTATATTACTTTCAACTGGTTATTGAGTAAATGGTTGCATATTTGAATACAATTTTAGCTTAACTCCCGCACAGGAAGATAAAAAGAGAGAGAATTTTGCTTTGACCTAAAAGGGATACTTGTTGAAAGAATAGAGAGGATGAAGAAAAAAATTGGAAAAAAGCATAGCAAACACCCACACAGGGTTTTGTTGTTGTTATCACTGTTAGTATTAAAAAAATGTATAGTCGTTTCCCTGAGAGACAAAAAAAATAAAAACAAGTTACTTATTTATAAAAAGAAAAAAATAAATATATGGAGTGGAGATTAACAGAAGAACAAATATTTAAAAAATGGAGAGAAATACAAAGAGAGAATAGTTTGTTTTGTTTTTTTTTTTTTCTTTTTTAATTTATTAATTTTTTATATATACAATATTTGTTTAAAATTAATATTACAATAAAATTGAAATTGAAATTGACAAATTCTTTACAAAACTATACAGTAATGGTCTGACCATTAGTGTTGTATAATTTATTACTTACTATAAATAAATAAGGTCTGGTCAGGTATTAAAGAAAGAGAAACAAAAGGAGGATATAGGCCGGAAAATAGAGGATATAAAGTAAATCAAAAACACGCAATTATGAGAAGTTTAGAGTAAGGAACGATAGATTAAGATAAGAAAATTTGAGAATGACGCAAAAATAGTAATGAAATATGAAAGATAAATGATCTTGTTCATATGTTAGATTAAGGTTCGTTCGATTTAGTATAAAGAATTTTAAAACATATTTCAGCGAGCTGAACACGTGTTTTTCTTCGCAATTACCGTTAAATAAATCAATATCCAAGTAGAAAAACATTTGGTTCGCTAACTTTTCACTTTCACAAAACGTGTTGTGACATTTTCTCTATACTTCATCACATAGTCTGTACAGATATTTACTCTCTTAAAAATGATCTGTAAGATCAAACTATGTTTCAAACTTCTTTCCTTTCCATTTGCATTAGATATGTAAAAAGTTTCTTTGAATAAATGCATGTAGGAAGATTTTAATTAATTTTGAGCAAAAATCTATAAATGCTGATATAATACGTTGTATAAATGTTTTCAATTTATATACATGTATATAATATGTAATAATATATTATATAATATATAAAGCCATAAAAATTATTTCTGAACAACTGTTTTGAATTGATTAATTTTAACATATCTAATCCTTTTTCTAATTTAGTTACAAAAAAAAAAAAAAGAAAACAATAAAATAAGAAAAACTCAATACAAAACTAAATAATACCTTAGAATTATATCCTCGTATAATAATGTCCTACACTATATAGTGAAGATAAAATGAATATCTTGAACCACAATAGAACTCATTTTAAACCATACAGATCTAATCCTATTCAACTAACAATAAATACAAAATTTTTCCTTATTTTTCTTCAAAGGTTGTTCATCTAGTTATTTCAATTCAGAAAAAGGATAAATAAAAGATGAAAAATTTAATTTCGAAAAAAAAAAATAAATTAAAGTTGAGAGAGTACAAAATGCAAATAAAATACTAGTAAGAAGAAAAAAGAAAGAAAAGAAAAAACAAAATAAAAAAGGATTTAACGATCTTGAAAGAAAATCCTTACAAACATATTCAATCAAGAAAGGGTATTTTCAAAATCCTTGATCCTATTCAACTATAGCTATTATTATTTTCTTATATATATTTAATTTTATGCTGCAGGATGGTGTAAAATTAATAATATTTTATTATCTGCACTACTTTAAACTGATATCGGCCGGTAAGGAATGATTTTACTTAATACAAACGTTCGGATTGCCTTTATGACATGAATGAAGCTTTTTCCTTTCAAATTTCCAATTTTTGATTAAAAATAAAGTCGTAGATGGTGCTTTAATTTTATCGAACTATGAACAAATGATCCCTATCCTGCAATTACTTAGTTAACTTTTTGAGCTTTACTAATCGTGAGGGTCTTAGCTTTGATGGAATATTATCATACATTGATTTCGGTAATGAGCTATTTAACTACATTATTGGAGATTTGAAATTTTATCATCTCACCGGAGAAAGGAGTGGTCCTTCTTAAGTTACGAGAGTCACTGGTTTTGAGAAGCTGATATAAGTTAGCGTTATATCTTCTTCCCCATGTATATGTAGGAAGTAAAGTAGGAAATCTCAAGAAGAGTATAATGTGTCTGATGTTTTATGTAATTTTTGTTTTTAAAACAGTTGTTGTTGTTGAATATCCAGAGAAGAAAGTTGATTTTGAAAACAAATTATTATAACAACTATTATTATAACTATTATTATATTAAATCTAATAAATATCATTACCTACATTAATTAACTAATATTAATTTCAAAGGTAATTTTATTTTCCCACAATTTTGGGGGCTCAACCAGCTAAAAAACTTTGGCAAAACTTTAAGAAACTTAAGACAATTATATAAAAAAAAAAAGAAGACGACATTAAAAAACTTTTTTTATAAAGATGTATACCGAAGAAAATATGGATGAAATCGAAGACGTTAATAGATTATTAGAGAGAATCAGACGAATGACGCTTAAAGAATTAAAGGATGAGTCAAGAAAATGTGGATTAAGATGCAACGGAAAGAAGGAAATTTTTTGTTTTTGTTTTTTTTATATAATTCCAAGTCTATGGGATAAACACCCTAACTGCTTTTAAACAGAGATTTGGAATACACAATCACATACAATAGCTTTTTCTGTGGAAGTTTTGTGGTATAGACTAATTTAAATGTGGAAAACTATATCTATTGTAGAGTATTTCGCCTTCATAATAGCATAGTTCCATTTTATTTTTAGTGATAACCAAAACTCTCAACTATTTATCATTTATTTTATCCCAATGATAAAGGGTACTGGACCAGGTCGAAAAATCCAGAAAGCATTTATTGCCTCCGTCGGGAATCGAACCTGGGACCTTTCGGTTAAAAGGTAGGCGTTCTACCTACTGCGCCACCCAGCGTGTAACCCAGCGTGTATGAAGAAAGAACAACTGGACCATTTAATGAAGAAATCGAAAGAAAAGGAGGAAAATACACAATATACTCAATCTTAACCATATTTATTTAGGGAAATAGAAGAATCAATAAGTTCGTTCAATGGTAAGGATTATGAAGTAATAAATATCATTACCTACATTACTTAACTAATATTAATTTCAAAGGTAATTTTATTTTCCCACATAAATTCTTTATAAACAATACAAAAAATTTGAATAAGAATTGTTTTTTTGAAGACACCAATCGCATAATATGTATGTGTTGCGATATGAAACAAAACCATAAATCAGCACTAAAAGCATGATAGTGTCATACAGCTGTGTTTTAGTATTCAAAAACAGGTGCCTTAAATTGTTTAAACAAATCTAACAGCGGTTTGCAAAAGTGGTTTTTCACTCTTTTTTATCGTACTTGTGTTCTTTGTAAAGTTGATATAATTTTCCCAAGTTAAAACTATTCCTAAACTATTTCAAAATTGAAATGACTGTTGTCGCGTAATATTTTGAGTATTATTTATTTGCTAGCTTGATGCATTTTGCTACAAAGAATATGTAAAACAATTGATTTCAAAAGGAAATAAAGCATTTATGGCATCAAAAAAACTATTCTATAGCAAAAACATTCAAACTAGGGTTAAGATAAATCATTCGTGAGGTCTATACTATCATATGCAGTTCCCATATGGTACAATATTAGTTCTAGTTTAATAGAGAAAATTAAAAAGAAAATGTATTAGAGTTTGCATAAATAAATGTCGTAAACCAGAAACAGAGAACTTGCATTATTATTCAAATAAATATATTTATAATAATTGTAAAATAAACAGATTCGATAATTTTATAATAAAAATAATTAGAAATCACTATGACAGAGCGTTGAATACCTCAGAAAATGGTCTAATATCTAATATATTCTACCATAATGAGGAATTTATAAAGAAAAGTATGCAAACGGGGTTCATAGTCCCCGAACATTTCATATACCTAGATTCAAAAGGGTACCAACAAAACCCAGATCATGTCCCTCTATTATTTCATTAAAATAGAAGGGCCACATGCAAAATTATTGATTATAATCCGAATAATATGCAGGCTAATCATTTGAAATATGATATGTTTGTGCCAATACAGGACAAACAAATTAAAAGGAATTACTGGTGGTTGGATAATATAAATTGATATAAATAATGGAGAATTATGTATTATTTTTAGTTAGTTTGAGTTAGGATTAAGGAATAGAATAAGTTAGATTAAGTTTTTATTAAAATAATATAATTAATTTTGGTTTTTAAATCCATTTTTTCCAAAAATTATAAACAAAAAAAAAATTACAATTATATACAGATATTGTAAGAATCATATATACAAAAAAAAAAACTAAATAATAAAACAAAAAATTAACTAAAAAAAAAAATCTTAATAATTTTTAAGTTAATAAATTGTTATAATAATGCTATTTTTGTTAAATTTTTTTTTTATGGCTAAGTAAGATATGTAAAAATTAAATGGAATAAAAAAAAATTAAACTACTAAAAAACTTGATGCATTTCGATTTTTACAATCCATTTTTCCTCTTTCGCTTCTGCTTTATTCTGTGTGAATTTCGAAATTAATTATATTTAATATTTTCACAATTTCTAAATTTTCTTTCGAATATTATTTAGTCGTAGAGAAATAGGTTTATATATACATTTAAAAGTGTTAAGTTAAATTATAAACTACATAAATTATGTTTCAATTTCAAAATTCTAAGATTGTGCTACCTAAACAATAAACATATACAGATTTCTTCATTTTTCGTCTATTGTTCAAATTAATTTGCCACCTTAGACTTTACTTTACAATGCTAGAATTTCTTTTAATAAAGTATATAGTCACAAAAATAAGAAAACATTTATCTACACTCTGTACTTATTATAAAATCAAAATAAAAAAATGTAAATGTACATACGGGTAATTGTATTAGTTTATTACACGTATTTCTGAAAGGATATTTCTTTATTTTTTGTATTCAGGACTATCTTGCTACATTTTTCTATACAAGTGTGTGTACGTGTTTGGTTCCTCTATCCTAAATCTTCAATCTTACTCATATCATAATCCAGAATTTGAAATATTAGAAAATATTTTTCATGCTGACAATATAAAACACACTAACTCTACTCTAACCAAATCACCAATGAATGAATGACACTGAATGAAGCAAGTTACTTAATCATTCAATACCACTTAAAAACAGGCGAAATCATTTGTGGAAGGAAAATTGTCATAAAATGAAAGAAAATGAAAATATCATAAAAAATATATTATTCTATTTTGTTTTGATTTTTTATGAGAGTTATAGATATAGAGGTTAATAGATCAAGTGATTTCTAATTCTAACAAATACATTCACAAATACTATACACGCATATGGATATTAAAATAGGTATCCTTAAAAATAAAAAATTGAAGTTCAACTGGCTCTTGCCGTTTATTTTTTTATTGATCAATTTGAATGAATTTTATTGAGGACATAATAAAAAAATGAAATTTTAGAAATATTTTGATATAAACAGCTTTCAAAACGATATTCAAAATAGATTTCAAAGGAAAATAAAAAATATGTTAAGTTGTATGAAAAAAAAAATATATTTTTATTCCAAAGAATTAATTATAAAAAATTTTTATTCTTCAGTTGTGGGTTGTTTAAGGTTATTCAAAACAACCTATTTTTTCATGATTTATTAATAAAATTGTTGAATTCGAAATTTGCCTTTTTGAATAATACTAAGTCCCTTCAAAGAAATAGAAAGGTTTTATTTACGAACTGCTTCGAATATTGTTCTGCTTTGAATGGTGAAAGTCATTATAATCAAGCTTTTGAGACATAAAAGCAAGTACTGGAGAAAGGTGTGGTCTTTCTTCAAGATAAGAGTCTGGTTTTGAGAAGAATTTGAATAAGAATTTTTTGTTTGCAGACACCAATCGCATGTATTTGTTGCGATATGAAACAAAACCATGCCAGCAGGACTACAAGCAATCAAATAAGAAACAATTACAAAACATGAACAAGTAAAAAAGAGTGAAATACTTTCATGGCAAATGTCAGACATTTACCAAGACTAAAATCAGTTTTATACTAATCTTTTTTAACACCATTAGCAAAGACATCTAAGACCGAAAAATTAATGAATCGATTTCTTTTCTTAAATCACATTTTATGCTAATTTTTTTTATTTACCATCTTCAATACTCAGGTAAAATATCATATCTTATGTTTTTGTATATTTTTGGTCTAATTTTTTTCTATTAATTCTGCTATTCGACTTCGAATGTCCAGAATAATTTACTTGTTGTTATGTGATCAACTGTTTTTGCTGGGACCATATGATAGTTTCTTGAATTGCTAATTAAAGTGCAAAATATGAATTTTATATTACGTGGGTTCTGAAGAAATTTTTTTTTCACTCGTACCCCATTTAGGGTATTTGAGCCAATGCTTGGCAAATATTTGGTTACATTTTATGGTTACATTTTTCTATTTGCACCTTCAATTTATTAAGGTATTTTTTTTTTTTCTTAATATTTGTTTGCTTTTTTAACTTGAGATAACATCAAATAATTTTTTGGACCGATATGTGTCTTCATGACACAATAACTTTTACATGCAATATGTTTCAGCATCAAACGATTTTCTTGAATTTAATTTCCAGCTTCATTTTTAAATTATTTAAGTAATCATGTTAAAAATATGAAGCTGGATCAATAATTTAGTCGCATCAGTATTTTTACCGAATACAACGAAATGATCTTAGCTCGTACTTGTGCTTGAATTTCGTATACAGAAAGGATTATTTTATTTGATAATACTTTGCTTTGACAATAAAATATTATAACCTACTAAAAAAAGTTTTCTCATTTGAAATTAACCTAATAACGACGACATGATATCCTTGAAATTAATTTCGAATTTTCTAGAAAAAATTTATAAGAAATGTTTATAAGAAAAATAAGATAAATTTACTCCCATAAATAACCAAATTTTTAAAAAGTAAAAGGTGATTTTTGTAAAATGATATATGAAATAAAATAAGAATGTACACAAATTTAATTTGAATCCTAATCAATAGATTAAAAGATTAATTTATGCTATTTACTGTTATCAAATAATTTTCGAAAAATATTCGCATTTCAAATACACAACAATAATTATAATATTGTAATATTATCCTTTAAAAATCATTCTCCAAACAAACAATCCCAAACGATGGTCTTACGGCTTGAAATTTTGAAGCAATCCGATCTTATTTTGGGTCTGTTGAGTTATGTCGAATTTTAAATTGACAATTCACAAAATATCGATTACAAAATGTCGACTTGTACAATTTATGGAAATGCCGATTTTTGATAATGTTGATAACATGGATAAAATGTCAACTTGTAGAAAATGTCGATTTTCAAAAAACAAAGAATATCCGACTAACAAAATAATTGAAGCTATGATTTTGTAGCCTAGCAATTAGCGCTCTATAGCTTCTAGTGGTTAGTTAAAGTAATAATAAGCATTTGTTAATTCTTTACATATTATGTGTTTTTTTATTTTGAGGTATAGTTTAACAAAAAATATTGAATTAAATTTATATTTGCTTGGTACTCTGTTTTATATTATTTAAAGTTATAATATAAATAAAAATAAAAAATAGTTATATCTCAAATAATCATTGCAATAAAATACAAATAAAATATTACTGAAAAGAAAGAACATTAATTGAAATATAATTATAATATCGCTAACAAAATTCGATAAATAATCAAAAACACAAATATTTATTGCACATAAACACAAATAACTAAATGATGAATCGTTTTCATCAGTAGTATCTTCTGCCGCCTGCAATGTTGTCGATGACGGTGCTTCGGGTCGTTCTTTGGCTCAATTCTTATTTTGTTTCGATTGTTTCTTTTTTGCCCTTCTACCAGCACTTTTACGGGCAAATGTGTCCATGGTCTATGTCTCATGAGTAGGTACAATAAAAAATTTTAATCTAAAATTATTACCATTTTAAATTATAATTTTATTGTACTCATGTGACATAGCGCGTGGACCCATTTACTCCTGGATTTCCATATCTATATTAATATACATATTTTAGAAAACACCCATTAAAACTAATATCAATGTAATAAAATCTTCTTTCTACATAATTTTGAATAAAGTGCTTTCTAACGGGTAAATGGGGGCATGGTGTATGTCTTATGATCAGGTACAATAAAATTTATGAACTAAAGTTATTATCATTTTAGATTATAATATTATTGTACTCATGGGACATAGCGCGTGGACCCATTAACCCGTGGAGATTTTAATCCATATTTATATTAAAATTATATTTACATATAATATTATTTTATTTGGATTTTAGTTGAAAAACATTTTTATTACATAACAGTGAAAATAGTCGAATATTTTCCTTTTAATTTTACTGATATCCTTATCATACAGATACGCGTATTTCGTCTACTACTTGCAAATTTCTTCAGTGTTTTGTACTCGAAATCGATGTTTTTGTCGATATTCCAAGAGTCGATACTTTGTTAATAAAATGTTTTGTTCATAAAATGTTGTATGATTTTGGAAGATCGACATTTAGTACAACCGACTATAGTCAGGATCTCTCTTATTTTCCATGTAACAAACACCAAATTCTTGAAAACGCCGATGACTAAACAAATCTAGATCTTCTTCAACATTTAAATTTTTTTACAATTTGTTTAATAACAGTTGCCTCGAAAAATTTATCACTCTAGACAAAAAACACCCTGCACCATAAAAATTTTATTAATGTCACCTTTAACATCCCCATACTTGTTTTTTTCGTATATACCAATGTGTGCGTTCATATTGTTTGTGTGTGCTTTTTAAAATAATCATCATAAAAATAGAATAATAAAATAAAGAAATTCAAAAATATTATGTGAAAAGAACATAAAAATATGAATGAAAGGATCATATGAAAAATGTTATCGTCGTATGCGAGTAGCTATACAATAATGTGGTCGTATAAAATAATATTATGAACTAGGACAACAATAGAATTAGAAAATACGATGATGAATTTTTGTCTTGGCATTTTTTTTTTTTTTTTTTTGTAAACACAAGAATTCCTGTGATATGGGAATATCCTTGAAAATAACAATTATTGTTATATTATGGATATATGAAATTTTTCATATGAAAATTTGACCAAAAAAGAATTTACTTTGTGTTTTGATTTTTTTTTTTTTTTTTGATAAATTGAATTCAAGGTAAGACAATCTAATTTACATAAATTAAATTTTTTTTTTTTTTTTAGTTTTCTTCTTGAGTTTATGGGTTTCGGAAACATTGTAATGATTTTTATTACTTTTTTAAATAAGATATATTTTATAAAAAAAAAATGTCAATTTACATTCGAATATTGTGTACAGGGTTTTCTGAATTTATATAGCGTGAGTTAAGTATTGCAATACGTCTTAGTAAATTGGGTAATAAAAAAAAAACTTTCTTAAAAAGGGGAATGGAGTCTGTACTTCGGACCTGTGAACTTTTATTTAATATTTTAAAACTACTATCATGTTATGTGTCTTGATTAAGTTTGTGTAATAAATGCTCAGCTACTTAACTAGAATTGAATTGTATATGACTGAATAGTATGAGAATAATATTAAATTAAGAACCAATATAATATACCATGAGATGGACCGTACTTTCATCGAAATATAGATGCTCTTGGGATATAGCCTGATGCAGATATTAAGTTGAGATACGATTAGTCGATGTGCAAAAGAGTTTGTTACACATCTGTTGTTTTATTTACAATCCACCTTTAATCAATCAATAAAAAAAACCATAAAAAATAGTTTAGGTCTACTATTCAAACCAAAAATAGACTTCTAATGTCTCTTTTTTTTTTTATATATTATAGCCAAAACTTAGGTTTTGAACCTTTAAGTACTTGCGGTACCGTTGGCTATATGAAAAGGCAAAGGATAGTTAGAGGAAAAGAAAGAAAAAGGAAGAAGAAAAGTTTTGTGGGAAAGAGCGAACAATGTTGTTGATATTCGTCTTAAACCTCAATAAGTCATAAATAAAAAATCCGTCTCTCATTGGGAATGCTTTGATTGGGACGCGATTCCACAATCGGAATGTTCTTACTATAAAAGAATTTCCATATCCGGACTTAAACCATCTCGGAATTTCCACTGTGAAAGGATGGGCACTTGATGCCTCTCGTGTTGTGCGATAGAATTGCTTAAGAGGAGGAAGAAGTGATTTTAATTCCTCGGAACAAGTGACAACAAAAAACAGATATCTATAAAATAGAGAAAGTGCTCCAACAATACGACGATGAACAAGTGGTATAAGGGATGAGGTCACATTTATGTCGCTTATACGACGAATGGCGCGGTTTTGAACTTTGTCCAAAAAATTTAAAGCATTTTTTGGGACCCCTGCCAATAAATGTGAGTTACACTCGAGCTTACGGGTCGTGTATATGCTTTATAGATTTTTAAAAGATCTCGAGATGAAAAATAAGTTTTCCAGCGACTCAAAAAGTCTAAACATTTTGCGGCGCTTTTCGCAATATCGAAAATATGTGCATTCCAGTGCATATTTTGATTCACTCGCATTCCGAGAATGTTCAACCGGAGAGCAGGTTCGAATGCTGTTAGCTTGTTACTAAAAAGACATATTTGAGTTTTTGAATTTTTAAATTCGACATTGTTAGCTTTACCCCAGTCGACAATTTTGGAAAGGTCGTGATTGAGCGCGCCGGCCATCATTGTTCTTTTGGAGGTGACTGCGGAAGCTGTAGCATTAGTTTTTTTTAGAAAATCATATGATGCTACTAGAGTGCTGTCATCAGCAAAACTATGGATTGGATTGAAAGTTAATTTGAGAAGGTCATTAATGAAAATGAGAAATAGGGTGTGGATGAAAGGACAGAGCCTTGTGGAACACCAGCATTGATTTGAAGTTTGTCGGAAAAAGAACCGTATAATTGAAACTATGATAGATCGATTTGAAAGAAAACTTTCAATCCATTTAGAAAAGGTTGAATCGAGGCCTATAGAGTTGCATTTTGCTATAAGAGCAGAATGCGAAACTCGATCAAAAGCCTTAGATATATCAGAGCTACAACAGTAGCTTCAACAGATTGATGCAGGCTGGTGTTGAGCTTGTCGCAGAGGCATGTCATGACATTACCGGTGGAACGTTGGGCTCGAAAGCTGTATTTGCTATCATGAACTATACCTCTACTGTCAAGATATTTCTTCAGCTTATGATTAATTAAGATTTCCATCGTTTTTGAGATAATGGAAGTAATAGCTTTAGCCCTAATACAATTTATTTTACTAATTTTTAGTTTTATTCTAAAATTTAACAAAATTTTCACTAGAAATAAAAATCAGTTCTGAACTGTTCTGAATTTTCGGTCAACTTGTATAAAATTTATTTGTATGTATGTACCCATCCATTCACACACATGGTATATTTTAAATAAATTTGTCAGAATATCCTTTAGGGAAATTTATTACTTTGTTGTTATTACTAAATTGTACATGTATGCATGTACATGAAATCCCTGTTGATATAAGAATAAAATTTCATTCAAAAGTAGCCCTAATCGGATATATGTGAGTTTGGGAATTAATCATCAAAAAAAAAGGATATACTCGTAATAAATAAAAGAATTTGAGAAAAAGGACACAAAAATCAGTGACTTTTTTTATTGCTTTTATTTTGATATTAAAATTTTTAGAAAATTTTATTTCATTTTTTTGTATGATAGACGGTAAATCATAATTATTTTTCAGATTTTCAATGATATATTTCTTTAAATTAGTTAGTTAAGTTTTTTTTTTGAAAATTTATTTCAAAACAATTAAAATTTGAATTTATCTGTATTAAAGAATAGTTTTAAATCGGAATTTATAATTATATGAAAACAAAATGTATGTGCAGCACTTACAAAATATCAACATCAACAATCAAAATTCTTCTCCAGCAATAAACTCTGACAATATTGAGCCACCTTACTTGGAATATTACCTATATATAGTTAAAACGGAACCTTATTCCAACTAAATTTCTCAAACTTTTCCTTTCACTCTATATACATATGTTTTTACGCTATAAATACAATAATAAAGTGGACTATATGCTTAGTTGATATTTAATGTAGAGCTCCTTTGTTAATCTTCTTCAGATACAATTTTGAATTTTATTAACTTTAACTTATTAACTTATTAACGTATTACGTAAACTTACAATTAAAAATATTATTTTACTTATTTTTTATTATATTTTAATAATTTCGCAGAATAAATTAAAATAAAGTAAAACTTTAAAATTTTTTTTAACTATGTATCTATCAAATCTGAATTATAATTTTTAAAACGTTTATAAAATTTGATTACGTAAAATTGTCAACTAAAATTAAGCGAATTAGCAATTCAATATTTTATATTTAAATTAGATTATGCAAAAAAAAAATTTTTAAACCACATAACTAATCCATTTATTTGATTTTATATAGCTATATATTAATATGGTAGCATTGCTAAGAACAACAAATGATACACAATTTCAAATACTTACCTATAATTTGAATATGCAAAACTTCATCTACTTACAATAAATTTTCTTCACCAACATAAAACCATTTTTTTTCCTTTCGGATCATTATTTTCCCAAAACTCATTTTTTTTATTTTTATAATAGTACATAGTAAGAGAGTAAATGACACTCATTTTTATTCGAAATATCTAAAATTATTTTTATTTGAAAAAAAAAAAAATAATAATAATATAAAATAATATACATATAAGATCTTTATATGTGTAGTATGTAGGTTTATAGTGATACCATACATTTGATATTATTACATACGTAAGTTTCAATTCAAGGATCATATTATTATCCTTTGAAAAATAAGAAAAAAAAAAATTATTCTTGTGAAGTGTACTAAAAAAATTGATAGGTAAAAGAATGCTAAAGACAGCAATTTTGTTGTTTATAAGGTAACAGTAAATTGCTTTCACCCATTTTCAATATGTAAAATATTTAAATATTTTATAGTAAACTATATATTCAATATTTTATTCGTTGACATGTCTGTCATAAAAATAAAGTTATAAATTTCTTGTCATTTACTAAAGATCTAGCTCTAAGCAAAACTAAAACAGTGTTGTCAATCAAAATATGAACTAATTAACTTACATAGAGTGTATTATTTCAGTCACCTGAAAAGTCTGTCTATGTTATATAAAAAAAAGTGTAGGTATATACCATGAAATTCATAAAAATTAGTTCGAGTTCTTGTTCTTGGGTTTATAGCATTTTAAATCAAGAATGATAAGAGAACCAATTTGAAAAAAATTAATGAAATCAATTTGACATATTTTTGCCTCGGCAGAGAAAATTTGCAATTCAAAATCCATCTAAAGTGACTCCTGGATAACTGTAAAAGTGGTGTTTTGACATATATTCATATCAGAATCAAGCTTACAAATACTACTGTAATATATTATTGGTATAGCTATCGTTAAATAAATATAGCCTTATATGAATGGTAGAACACACCAGACTTCAGGTCGTAATGCTTTGGATAGAAACTCGAAAAAGGTGAAGAATAATACTTGAACCAATGTAATTAGATTGGTATATGCGCTAATGGCTTATAGATTCAAATTCTTTGATGTAATGGCTTTAATTATTATGATAAAAGTGTTCAACTTTTGAAAAGTAAGCAATATAGATTTAAATGGACAATGTTTATGCTCAAGTTTGTTAATGTTGAATAAATTTATATAATCAATCTGTCATGTTATTTGTGTGCTAATATACATTCTAATTTATACGGATTTTTTTTCTCCTTTTACTTGAATCTTTAAGAATCCAGAAAACATACAAAAAGGATGTTATTCGATTTAAGAAAAAAATTGAAAATAACTGAAATCTAAAAAATTGAAGGATTGTTTCATTAACTATACCTGAACTAATCTGTTAATATAGTAATATTGGTCTACCTATACAGCTCCTAGTTTGAGTTTGAAAAATTTTTAAGAGTTGTACATATTATATAGATTTGATAGAAACCAATATGTGAGTTATAAAATTTTCACTTGGTAAAACCAAAATGAGATGTTAACATTATAGTAAAAATTATATTAAATTTGGAAATTGTATTAGATATGTTTAATTTAGAAATTGGATATTGGATATCCATTTTATTTATTAAAAAATAAAAAAATAAAACCCCTGTCAAGGTGAGAAACTAATTTCTAAATTAAATATAGTTTTTATTATAATTTTAACAACTGAAATCTAAATCAATCTCTTTCAATACAATCATATATAAAGGCACACATTCCGAAAGTGAAAAGGGTCTGTAGTGGGCCTGCAGTATAATCTGCAGGTTCACTGTTAAATAAATAAATAAATAAATGAAATCTAATTACACTTATTAATAGCTGATGTATTTCAAATTTGGAATTACCATCTGAGAATTCAAGCATTATAAATTGACAGTTAAAGCAAAAGATTGATAAGCCACAAAAATTTGGGGGTGTTGTGTTAATTTTTAAAATTGGCCAGTATTGGTATACCATTTCAATCTAATATGAGATGATCGACTAGATATAAAATATTTAGAATGGTCCTTTATCCGTCATTTTGTTTATCAAAAAAAAATATTTAAGAACCAATAACTCTACAAATAGTGGAAAATTTCTCAATTTCTATCAGTAATTAAAAAATTTATCTTACATCTTTTTTTTGTTTTTTTTTTTTATATTAGTCTAGAATCTGTTTATTTCTATGTTATATTCATTGTAATAGTAGCTAATTGTTTTGTTATATTTCATTGCATGTTATTTTCTCTATTCTATATATAATACATTTAGAACACATGATCATTTCATGTTTATTTTTACTTCTTAAATATCTGACAGCGTCAAAAATGTTAATTATATCCCTGATTTCATTGTTTTGTGATTTATCTCTAATAATTTTTAATTGTTTTAATTTCTACTGTGCAAAAAAAAATCTAATAGTTTTGCTGGCATCAGCACTGTCTTCCGCAAAATGTGAGTGAATAAAAGAAAATAATTATGATATTAGTTGATGATATAGGTATTATAATAATTGAGTATAACAAATGTAATTAAATGACTGCAAATTTAACACAAATAATACCAACACACTTTGACTGACAGACTGTTTGAATATAATCGAGAGATTGTTCACAAGTTAAATTTCAAAAATTGTAATGAAAATTGAACAAAGAAATATTCTAATTCAAATTCTTAAAGAAAAGATAAGGACACAATATTGTTCTACATAATATACATATTGTATATTATAATATACATATAAATGTGTTATTTACAATACAAAAACAAAAAGGAAATCCGAACAGTATAAAGATTATTTCAAGTTAGAAGAATATAATTCTGAAAGTGTGTATAAAGACAGTAAAATAGAAATTTATAGAATTTTATTATTATATTTTATATTTTTTTTTTTTTTGTGAAAATTTAATATTATTGTCCCAAAAATCTTGAATATATGGTAACGAAATGGATCATTAAGGAGAATTGAGATGAAAATAATGTAAGAAATATAAGAACTTAAACTTAACGAAATATTGCATATATACATATATATATATACTTACATATAAAGATTAAATAAATGTTTTTGGGTCTAATATTTTAAAGGAAATTATTACAAGGTAAAAGAAATATTATATTGAAAGGGGTTTATTTTGTAAGTTCTCAGAATCATAAATATAAATAAAAATGTAAATGAAACTATGATTTAAAGATATAATATAGATTTATATGCTATATCATTTAACTATTGTATATAAGTTTATATATATTGCATATAAAAAATTCAATTGTGCGAGATTAAGTTTTTTAAGAGAGAGTTTTCAATTTTATGAATAAATTTATGAAGTTTTTATTTTTTTAAAAATTTAATCACTATTTTATTATAAACTACCGTTGTAACCCGCCATAAATGACGGAAGCAAAATAAATTTTTGTATTATAACGATTTTAATTACCATATAAACAGAATATTTGTAGTAAGGTGCAAAATTTTCTATTCCCTAAGGGTCATTTACTCGATCATTTTAGCAAGGATATCGCTTTGCCAACATTGAAAATTTATCGTATAATTCAGAATTAAGTTAATCCTGTTAACATTCAATAACATTCGCTACGTAAGCTTAGCGTTAAAGGTTGTAGCGAACAAATAATATTTTATAATGAGCCACAACTTTGAACGAAAACCATTTTAAAAACAAAAATAAATAAAATTGTAAATATAAAAAAAACAATAATATTGTAGGTACACATAATATTTATTTTGATGAATTAAATAAAAACTCGTGTTGGAGAAAAAATTAAAATAAAAAAATTTACTGCAAATGAATAGGTATTTACAAAACTGTTCATAACTTGTGAACCATTGATCGGTTATTTAACATTTCATTTCATTTCATCGACTGTTCATGTTAAAATTCATACATAATTATTATTTATAACATACATTAAAAAGAAGAACAACATTCAATATGGTTTAACCGATTCCTATATATACCTACCTACTATATTAAAAAAAATTCATCACTCTTTACAACATACATTTCTACACACTTGAAGAAAACAAATATACCTAAAAATTATAAATTTACAAAGATAAGAAATAAAAAATTTTATTTAATTTCTTTAAAAATGTAAAGGTTGTTATTGTTTTTATGTGTAAATCAGCAGAACTAAAACCTAACCCCATAATATATACTAAGTATTATATACGATCATAAATTTATATATCATATAGATATATAATATATATATATTTAAAAATAAAAATAAATAAAAATTTTAACTCATCATCCCATCACATTTCTGGCTAGAGTATATATCTATAATATTATACAGGCTATGCATACGGTATGGCAAAACTATGATGCTATGATCATTATCATAATAACAACAAAAAACAAAAAAACAAAAAAAAAAAATAAATAACAATTTTAACTCTTCATCGCATTACATTTCTGGCTAGAATATATATACCTATAGTACTATAGTACAGGCAATGCATACGGTAGGAAAACTATGATGCTATGATCATTATCATAACAACAAAAAAAAATCAAAAAAAAAAAAAATATGTAGACACATATGCATATTGTGTATAATTTTAAGCAATAAGAATAACCTTTAAGTGCATTATGTTTTTTTTTGTGTTAAATGCTGTTTACCTTTTGGTTATTATACCATATTAAACTATTGATAAAATTTCTATTAGTCCTTCTTATTATAAATCAGAAAAACTGTTTGTTTTATTTATATTATTATTACTTTTTATTTTTCCTTATTATTTGCGAAGAAGACTAACATTAAATTAAAAAAAATATACTTCATGCAATGGTATTTTTTCCTGCAACGGTTTAGCATGGTAGACAGGGGTTAAAAAAGAGTATCAAAGCAATTTGTATAAATATTGCAATTTGTATATGTGTTGGAATATTCCGTCGGACTTACAAACATCCAGATAAATGCAGAATAATATATATAATAATAATATTTTCATTAAAATTAAATTATTAGATAAACTTTTTTAAATTTTTAAAATTAATTATTTGGTTTGAAAGGTAATTAATTACTTAAGAACAAAATAAACAATATTCTAAGTGGTAATTGTAAAACTCTATTTCACAACTTGGTTTAAAGTACATACCACAAAAACTGAGAAAAACTAAATTAAAAAATTTAGAATTACAGAGAAGAACTATTAGAAAAAATCTATATGAATAATGTATAAAACAATTTGGATGGGGATAGCCTTGAATACTGTCATTATTATTCAGCTAAATATGTAGAATAACCAAAAAATTCAATAGTGGTTTTCATAAACAAGCAATATTGGTAATATTGCTTATATTGACAAGTAAGTTTGTTCATAAACAATTCTAATTTAGCAGGAAAACTGTAAATGTGGAAAATCTAAATATTAACAACTCTGCCAAACAAGTTTTTTTTGCAGTATTTTATTTTTACAGTATATGTTTATGAAAAGCCCTAATATAATGATGGGACAAGACGGACTCAAATCCCCTGAGATTTAAAAATTTGTCTCTCGTCAAGCGATATTAAGTTGATTAATTGACAAATCGATCACTTTGTGAAAATAATGATTACCAAGAAACTGAAGCACTGTCTCAACATTAATATCTGAGCTGTGTCGATGCACTATCCAAAGGGAGTAAAAATAATAATCAATAATGATCTTGAAATTGAAACAAAAGTTTGAAAAAAATTATTTATTGATTTTTAATATTTGCTATAATATTAACTATAATATACAAAGTATCTTAGTCAGTAAGATTGAAACTATGTTTGATTGAGTTCAATGGGTTAGTAAGATAATGTAGATTTTGTATTTATATCTTGTACACCCTGGTAGTTAATTTTAATTAACTGTAATAATAATATTAATTAATTACTATTTTAATTAAATATATTCCGCACAATGTCGGACGGAAAATGGGATTTCAGGATAATGAAAATAATAATAATGAATGATATGATGATATATTGTAAAATTTATATAAATTTTAATAATTGTTTTACAATTGGCTTGTTCTAAATATTGTTCTAATAATTTATATTTATATTGTTCTAATAATTTACTAAAAACTAAAGAGAACGTTATTCAAAACGGAAATTCATTTGTAATTTACTTAATAAAAAATTAAAAAAAAAAATGTATTTCCTGTAATTTAAATTTAAATTTTTTTTTATTATACCTACATATTAAATAAAATTTCAATTGAAATGTCAATAAATTAATCCTATTATAAAATCTGTAAATAAATAAATTTGCTTATATATAACGAATGTCAATAGTGATTGCTGATTACACTTTAACTACATTTATATACAATGGTTTGTGATATACGAATAAGTATGTAAATACTATACATATAATATTAAAAAATATAAATATCTCATGCAAGAGTATATTGTTAAATAAATAAGATATTTATTTAATTATTTAGATAATTAAAAATACAATACAATTTTAAAATTTATTATTGTTATACGAGTATAACTAGTTTAAATTTTGTAAAAAAAATTAATTATTTAATTTATCGTAATAATTACTGAATTTGTAGAGAAATAAATTTGAAAATTGCTGGAATCAAAATAATATTTCTTAACTCACTGAGACACAAATTCACTTTCTAAATTTTTCAATAATTTTTGAAGAATCAGTTTACATTTTTCTAAGAATAACTATAATTTTCAACTAAAATTCTATTTTATTTAATTCAAATTTTTGTTGTATTTGTGAAAATGTAATAATATTAAATAAAGGTTCTATATAATAAATACACTATGGTAATTATTTATTGTACTAATAGTTTTTGTTCACTTTTGGATTGAAAAAGTATGAACATGAAATTTTTACTCTGATAAATTTTTTTCAAACACATATAAAAATTATAGTTGAAGGTTGAACTTCAAAGTATTTTTTTAAATTAAAATAGAATTAATTAGATGAGCAATAGTATTGACTGTTATTAGACTTAAGATTAAATTTTGTATTTGTTCAATATAAGTTTGAGTTTATAACGATTCGTAAAATGAATAAGTAAAATTTTTGTTGCCAATTTTACTGCAGTCACAAACTTTTAATATAAAGTTGTAGGGATACTAAAAGATGTTCTGAAAAACATATTCAGTTGCATTTTTGAAACGTAAAACCTATTTCTTTTAAATATTAGTTTGTTTTTGTCAAAAACTGTCAAATTTATTTTATTGTATTTTACTTATATTGTATTGACCAATATCGTTGTTACCTATTATATCAAAAATATTTGAGAAACTGCTCCTCAAAAGACTTGCCCCGATTATTGAAGACAGAGATCTGATCCCGAACCATCAATATGGATTCAGAAACAAACATTCTACAATTGATCAAGTTCATCGGATCACAAATATAGTGGAAAAAGCGTTCGAAGAAAAAAAAGTCTGCTCAGCAATCTTCTTAGATGTTGCTCAGGTTTTCGACAAAGTGTGGCACCAAGGCCTTGAATTTCAACTATATCGTGATTTACCAAGACAATTCTATGAAATATTAAAATCATATATGAACATAGATGCTTTCGTGTACGTTATTCCAAAGAATATTGAGAAGTAAAAGAAATATCTGCTGTCGTCCCACAGGGAAGTGTTCTTGGTCCAATACTTTACCTGCTATATACAAGAGATGTCCCACAAATTGACAACATTTTTATGGCTACCTTTGCAGACGACACTGCGATTCTTGCAGTTGAATAAAATAAGATTATGGACCCAACGATGGCGCATAAAACTTAATGAAAGCAAATCAACTCATATAAATTTTACATACAAAAAGATTGCAACCATTTCTATCTCAATCAATAACAAAATTGTACCATATTCCAATACAGCAAAGTATCTGGGAATGACACTCGATGCTAAGCTAAGACGGAAGGAACATATAAGAAAGAAAAAAGAAGAGCTAAACATTAGACTCAAAAAATTGTACTGGTTACTTGGGCGTGGTTCTGAGTTATCAGTACAGAACAAAATATTGATATATAAGCAGATATTAAAACCTGTGTGGACGTACGGTATCCAATTATGGGGCTGTGCAAAGAAAACCAACATTGAAATGTTGCAAAAATTTCAAAATAAAGTGCTCGTCACGGTCACGGTCACAAACAGTCACGGAAGAGATGAAGAAATATGCAGTCAAACACGAGCAGAGACTGCAAACTCATGTGAACTCGGAAATGGCAGCAGTTCTTCATATCGACAGCAGTATCCGTCGACTCAAAAGAACGAAACCCCACGAGCTGGTCACTACCTAAAATGGAAAATTCTACGATAATAGTTTCCTTTACGGAAATTATTATTTCAATAATTTTCCTTTGCGAAAAAATCTAAATAATCTTCCCACGCGGAACTATTGCTCTGGCTATCTCCTTCACGGGAAATATCATAGTGATAAAGTTCCTACACGGTAATTATTATGATGTTAGCGATCCTCCACGGAAACTATCACTATAATAATTTCCTAAACACGCGACCGAATATTTACGAAAAAAAAAGTCTTTAGTCGATCTTACGTAGATTGGTTATAACGGAAAAAAGATAGGTGGGCTTTAGTGGGTTCGATTCCTACACTATCAAGACGCACACGCGGCTGGAGCTCTTGATGTCCTTCGGAGATTACCTCCTATTTTTCGCAAAAAAAAAAAAAAAAAAAAAATATTGTATTTTGAGAGATTTTACATACATATTTTGGAATTAATGGGGTTATCTAACTATTCATTACAGATTTTTCTATTAAGGCTTGTGAAATTTAACCATAATATTTATTTAGCATAAAAAAATAATTTTGTTTGAAAATTCTAAAAAACCCTTAACAATTTTTTTTCATAATTTTAAAAACATTTTTCGATCTGAAACATTTCACAACGATTTTCATTATTATTCTTTTAAATGATACATATTTAAAAAGATACGTAGCGAAAACAAATATTATTTTTTTTTTTTCAATTAGAAATTTTAATTTAGAATTTCATCTCATGTATAAGTTTAAAATACATTTATCAAATTCACTAAAATATAAAGTTCATCAAATACATTCACCACAGTACATGGTTTTTTCCTCGTCATAATTAAATCAGTTTTTTTTTTTAAATAAATTATTATGTACGCGGTTGTTGTCTAAGACAAATCATTAAAAAATTAAACTGTAGTAACAATAACTACCAAGTAAAAATTAAATGGTGGGAAACAATAAATTCATAATGAAATTGAATACGATTTTTTTTATATAGATGTTTATTATACAGATTTGCGTATTTCGTCTACTTCTTGCAGACTTTTTTCAGTGTTCTGTAAGCCAAATCATCAAACTAACTTACGAATTATCAAACTTAAGTAGTTTTCAGATTAAGAGACGTTGAAATACAGCATAAAACTATATTTAATATTATGGTGCTCATTATAAAAATATTATTGTAAATTTAATTTTTTCAGAATTATAAAAAATTGTTAAGTAAGAGGGCTTTAAACGTAATTATGTCAGTTGATGTATTTTTAAAAATAAATAAATAATATTAAAATATTTGAATACAGTTGAAACCAGTAAAAAGTAAAAATAAAAAAATTAAACCAACTCAAATGTGGTGTATTTTGTAATAGGATTAAATCGGTTTTGCTAAATCAAATCCTTAAATATTTTAATCCTTTTTATGATATCAAAATGATCAATCAATAAAAAATATGTAGTTAGTGACAGTTACAATTTTGTTATTTGTTTATTATCGAGTGTAGATGTTCTACTTTTTATATAGTTAAAATTGTTCTCTTCTACCTTCTGAAAACATTTCAAAATACCCTAAAAGGTTTTATTGGAGTATTGAAATTCTTACTAAATATTTGTAATTGAATTAAAATTTAAATTGCTTTCTGAAAATATAGGAAAAATTTGTTTTTATTCATTTGTTATGTTGGAAAATAATTTTTTAAATGAAATGCTTAGGGTACTCAAAACATTTTTTAAAAATTAGTGATACGAGTACGTTACGTTTAGTTAGGAGAGGAAGTAATTTTATCTCGCATTGCATTTTAGTTTTCTGTGTTTCTATACTGATTGATCTATTATTGGAAATTTTTTGTTTTTAATTTTTTTTTTATTTATGTTAACTTGGTAGAAATTTTTTTTTAAATTATTGAAAAACAGTTTCAGACATTTGATAGACTTGATAGAAAGAGAAAGAAGTATAGTGAGTCTATTTTTATATGATAATGTAATTTAAATGTAGAAAACTTATTTGAACATACATATACTCTATAGGACTTTGAAAATATAGTATTTTGATAACTAAAGCTTTGTAAATATCAATATTTTACTTTATTGACTAATTGACCAAATTATAGATATTATTCTCAAGTAAGGCATAATCAAAGAACGTGCCTTAATGAAGGTTATAATATACGACTTCGGTATTAATGGCTAAATGATATTATGACTATATGGTATCAGTCAGAAGTTTGTATGAAGCGTATGCTTCTTAAGTAGTGTGAGTTTATTCTTTTCGAATTTTTACAGTATGAATCAAATGTTATGTATTGTTTTTAGTTAAGTTCTGTTTATGAAATTATCCATACTTATAAAAGGTAAAGTTTATTTGTTTGTTTGTTCGTTATACACGCCCACAGTTTTAAAGATAGAGTTTTGAAGTTTTGCACTGCTATTCATGATCAAAAAAGGAACCGGACAAAGGTATCAAGTGACAGGCTTAGGTAGCTGCCACACAAATTCTAGAACCTATCAAGAATGTTTAAAAAACCAAAGGTGTTACAGATCTGAAAATTTATACTTGGGTAATTTTTCACAACAAAAGGACTACGACTTTTACCGGTTTCGAAAATTTGGACTGGTTCGAGTTGCTATTGTACAACTCCTAGCACTTTCCAGAAATATTTCTAAAACCAATTGCGTTACAGAAATGAAAATTTACACTTAGATACACTTTCACAAATAAAGTAATCCAAATGTTACCGATTTAGAAATTTAGGACTGGTTCGGGTAGGTGCCATACAACTTCTATAACCTATCAGGAATATTTCAGAAACCAATTGTGTTGCAGACATGAACATTTTTACATAGATACTCTATCGAAGCATTTAAGTAAATTCTATACATTTTGTGTTCGACTCGGACAACATCGTGTAACTTTGCTTGTATTAAATAAAAATCTTTTACTTGGATATTGTTCATTATTAAAATAACGATATTTCGTAAGATTAATGCAATTTCTTTATTATCATTATGTTTTACTTGTATTTATATGATTTTATATAAATTTTACCTAGTCTGTAGTTTTACCTGAACTTATGAGCTTCATTTAAATTAAATTTAAATGAAGTTACTTTTTTGTTATCCTGTTGTCAGTAAGGTGTAGTACTCGTAATTAAATGTGAAATTAGGCCTTACAACATAATGTAGTTCCATTTTACTTTAGATTTTTATTATTTTATAGATAATAAAATCAAAATATTGAACATCCATGTTTCGAGCCAGATTCAAACCCTTGGACCTTCTAATTAGAAGTGAAATTTATTAGTGAGAACGACTGATAATTAGACGATAAATAGAACGGATAAACACTAAACCATGTAATTCTATTATTCGTTTACTAAGTTTTGTTTAATTTTTTTTGTATTAAACAAGTTTAAAAAAAAAAAAAATAATATCCAATTTTGGTCAACTTCTATAAAATATTGCACTTTTTGAATGTCCAATAAAAGTTGACAAAAATTAGGTGTATATATAGTTAATATGTAGAATTTGGCCTACCAGCATTTTTTTCTTCTTAAATAGACAGAAATTTACCTTTTTTATCTCTTTTGTTTATATACAACCATAATTTTTATTATCTAATATTTTATTATCAAACCACAAAAATAAAATACGAAAACAAAAAAAAAATTATTTTAAATTTTATAAGCTAAATTAAGTTTATTTTTTGTTTTTTTTTTTTTTTTTATTTGCAACATAATTTCACGAAATTAAATTTAAAAGAAAAAGCAAAAAGAAAAGAAATAATTTTTTTTTTCTACTTAAATCACTGTGAAAAAATGTTGCAAATAAACTTAACCACCCAAAAACATAAACCACAAAAGAAGAGTTCTCTGTAATGTGGTAATTCTTTTAAGTAATTTACCGAGTTACTTAATGTAATATTTTTTATTTTCTTTATTATTTTTGTTGATTTTTACTGAAATTTTACTTAAAAAAACCTGCAGAAGTATACTATAAGTATGTATAAAGTTGTTGTTGTTATTTTTGTTGTTCTTAACAGAAGATAATATGTAGGTACTTCTTTTTTTTTATTTGAATTATCCATCTTTTTCTCTCCTCTTTAATTCATCTTCTCTTCAGTTTTCAGTATCAGTAAGTACTTTACAAATAAATATGGTACAAGTAAAAGTATCACATAATTTGCATTAAAAAAAAAACCAATCTTAAAATTAAAATAAACAAGAAAAAAAAGTCTTTAGCCAGATGGATGCTTCAGTGGTCACTAACATAAAATTCATTTATTATTCTCATCAAACTAAGCCAACCTAGCCAAGAGTTATTAAAGATCATTAACTATGCAAAGATTATTCAACCAAAAAGCAATATTATGTAACTAAATAATATAAACAAAAGAAGAGATGAAATTTCTTTGATGGTATGTACTTATATGGAACTAGAATGGAAGTGCCATACCGTATACCCGGGTATACTTAGCGTATCATGTGTAACCGTATATTAAATATTAAAAAATCTTGGTGATGGCATATAAAATGGAAATTACGGTATAATATGGACACTTAGAGTACAATAATTTCAGTATGTGGGGAATAAATGGGAGAAAATTGTTATATACTTGTATTTTACTGTCACAGTAATTTATTTTAATGACAATAAATTAAGGAGGCGGGGAACATATATGTTGATAGAATCACAAAAGAACATTTTATTTTTATTTTCAAATTAAGGAGATTATGGTTACATTTTGTTTTCAATATCACTTAAGTGAAGTGAATATGATTTGATTTTTTTTATATTTTTCTTTATATATAATACAGTTTAAATATTTTTATTTGTTTATTTATTTTATTTTCAAATTTTTTTCTTTAGTTGTAAAGTTTTAATTTTATTGAAGTTAACTGATAAATATTGATTTTTTATATTATTCTAAAAAAATTATAAGACGACTGACGATTAATTTCAATTTATGATTGTCTACAAAGTTGCATAAATCTGTAGGTGTGGAATTTTATATTTAATTAAATTTTATTATTTGGGTTCCAGAATTCTGTAATCTGAACCAAAGTAGTGTTATAAAATATTATTATTTACTATTAAAGAGTAAAGTGAACTTGAATTAGAAACAATGCTTGTATATCCTTCCATCAATAATACTACAATTGAAATGTCAAATTAGACAAAAAATTTAATAAAGTAAATAAATCAAACAATTATGCAATATCAAATTGATTAGATATGTCAAATTAAAAAGTTTAGTAATTTTTAAATTTTTTACACATCAATATAAATTGACAGTATACATATATTGAAGAGAGAGAATATGGAAGAAATATTGATGAGTAAACACATAGTGATATCAATATAAATTGAAGAAATAAATATAATTTATCCTATTTTCTCAATATATGGCGAATTATGAAAAAATTATGAATATGAATATAGCAACATTCATATGTTATTATATATGTATAAAATTTTCTGCATTTATCTGGATGTTTGTAAGTTCGACGGAATACTCCAACACATATATAAATTGCAATATATATACAAATTGTAACATCATGTAATTGTCATAACATAGTATCTGTTTTTTATTGCTTATATATGCCATCTGTCATCTGTCATTTGTCATCTGTCATCTGTTATATGTGTCATTTGCCCATCATTTAATAACGATTGTCATGTCATTCAAGTGTTAAATTTAGATGGCGCCATAGAAGTTCTTACTTTTATTATGTCTTAATTAATTTCATTTTACAATTTGAATTTTCCAGTAGAACGCTGCTATTATTATAAAAATATAAAATTATTATAAGTTTATATTATATAGTTAGATTTTGTTTTCATTACAAATATTATTTCAATTTGGTATTTCTATATTAATTTAAATTGAAATTATCTTTTTGACTAACTTATATTATAATTAATAAAATACAACAGAATATTTAAGAATATTAATTATTTAGAATTATTAAGGTCTTAGGATAATATAATATGTTTAAATTTCCAATGATGGCAAATAAGATGTCGTTAAAATGATCGAGTAAATAATCCTTAGGGAATTGAAAATTTTGCACCTTACTACAAATATTCTGTTTATATGGTAATTAAAAGCATTCTAATAATTATAATAAAGGTATGATATTGATAAATTAGTAAGAAAATACATATTTTTCTTAAACTTGAAATGAAAATTCTAATGAAGGAAGAAATGCTAGAATTTATTTTGCGTCCGTCATTTATGGCCTTAGGTAGAGGTTCCAGGTTCGATTCCCGATGAAGCAAAAAAAAAAAAAATGCTTTATGGGTTTTTCGACCTGGTCCAGTACCCTTTGTCATTGGGATATAATAAATGGCAAAAAATAATTGACAGTATAGTCTGGTAACAAATAAAAATAAAAATGAAACTATTCTATTTAAGAAGGCTTAGTTCCTGACAATAGCAGTAGTTTTCCACATTTAATGAGTTGATAAGCCAGTAATTTGTTAAATAAATACTCGAAATATTGTAGTTTGTAGTGTAAAATTGCAGCACCGTACTTAATTAAGCACGAAAAGGTGATTCTACTTAAGTTACTGTAGAGTGTAAAAAAAAAAAAAAATAACCTCGTGTTTAATATTAATAATGACGATTCCAGTATAATGGTTCGGTTACATTGATACGTCAATTACTTTTATTTTCAACATGTTGTAAACATGCTGTGCGTTAACTTGTACCTTATATCTACAGGTGTAATCTTGTTTTGGCATTTATATTTATGTATATATTTTTATTATGCATTTATTATTATTAAACATTAGTTGTTGCCAAAATACGAACATTTGGTATTAACTGTTTAATTAGAAGTATAATTTTCATATTTAAATAGAGAAAACTTTTGTATATATTTTTGTTCAGTAAAGTTAATGTCATTTAAATGTGGCAATATCTTATATTTGACCTGATATCTTCAGTTAAAATCCACAAAGAAGAGAATAGTCTGCAACTTTACTTAAATTAAATAAATAAATTAACATATACCGGGTGTTCCAGACCATGCGTATCAGTTTTTTAAGAGGGGAAGGAGCCGTTATTTTAAAATTTAGAAAAAAGTTTGTTAACTAAATCGAGGATGCTCTATCGATTGGTGGTATTTTCAACTTTCGGAAAGGACCGCAAATCGGTTTTTTAAGATCAAAAATCGCCGAATTTGGCCGAAATTGAGATTTTCAAATGGGAAGGGGTACTTTTTAATGCAAATTCGGATTATACATTAACATTTAAAACTCTCTTATATATTATAGCACAAAATTAGCCCATAATAATTAAATACATGGATACAATTCTAGAAATGCACAATATATATATAGCAAATCTGAACAATAAATTTTATGGCTGAGATATCTTTATTTAATACTTACAAACAACAACATTTTTCTTATGATATAAAAACTTGTGGAGAAATACAATAAAATTAGCTATAAAATATTATTTTTTAATATTAATTGTCTAATTTTTAAAATTATATTTTTTTTTTGTTAATAACCGAATTTAAAATATTGTTAAATCAGTTCTGCTTTCAAGATTTTTCAAAATTCATCCTCAAGCTATACATTCTGTATGAGCTTGGAAGTTCTGTTAGAAACTTAGAGATTATAAAATAAAAGTAACACAATATAAATCAAAATAATAATGATTATAATAATAAAATAGCAATTTAATAGCAAATGCCATAACTTAATGACAGTTCAAATATTTTTAATGTACTAAAATAATTCGCTTTAGTCGTTATGAATTTAAATTTTTACATATTTTGTGTTCAAAATTTAAAAACTAAATTTTCCAATAGTCATCAATGGATTTAAAAAAAAAATTAAATTTAAAAGGAACAAAAATATGTACATTGTGTTATGTACAAAAACAAAATCTAAATATCTTAGATATGGATGTAGGTACTTATCATTGTCAGTATACGTATACGTATTCTATGTATGTTGTTCACACAAGATGGTTTGCAAAAAAAAAAAACAAAAAGTGCTAAACGAAAATTAATTGAACGATGATGATCTACTGTTATTTATTACATAACAGTTCATTAAACACCATAAATAACTCATGTTTTCAAAATCCATATACATATGTCCAAATATATACTAATACATTATTATTTTGTATACATATAGAAAGAAATTATATTCTTTTATTATTATGTAATGAAATGTAGTGTAATGCTACGTAATTCCTATGTATTACGCAACCTACTTCTATGATTCTACTTATATTTTGTCTTTTATGAATGTTCTCTCAGTGGGTATTCTCAATTTTTTTTTTTTAAATATTATCATCGCAAATCGCAATTTATTTTATTTTATTTCTATTTTTTGACTAGAGAATAAAGTAGAGATCTTATGTAGGTAATCTCTTTTGTACAATATTGAATATACAATTGTACTGCAAACTCATTTTTTTTTCTTCTTATTTATTTGAAAAATCTTCAATCCTTTATATAATGACATTTTAATTACAATTTCATTGTTCTTATCATTTTCTAAAGTCTAAACTCAATCTATGACGGCCTAAATTGCAAAATAAAAGATTCAAAATTTGCAATTTTGTACAAAAAAAAAACATAAATAAATCGAACATTGAAAAAACTTTACTATCGTGATTAAGAATAAAAATATTTCCCTGTTATTGTCGTTGTTGTATTTTTTTTGTTTTCATAAATGTTGAGTTTCATGTTCGCCATGAAAATCATGACTTGAATGCATTGTTTTCTATTATTGATTTTCACGTAATTTATGGATAATTATTATTGACGAAGCAGTACTATTAAAAATAGCAAAAAAAAAAAAAGAGAAGCTGAAAAACTTTAGAATATATGTTTTAACTAAAGTGCAGTGCAATCATTACATTTTTTATTTTTATATAATTCTGTTTTTAATTCAACAACAATTCTTAATTCGGCTTGAATCACTAATCATACATTAAAAAATTAGCATTATTACACAACTTCAACTTTTAGAAAATATTATAATAGAATTTATGTACACATATACCTAATATGAATCAGATATAGTACAATGATGTGATGAAAACTTGATCTTAAAACACAGTTTTTTTTTTTAGATATTTTCTTGGTTTTAAAAATTCTTGACATTAAATTATTTGAATTTTTTTGAGTGGTAACAGGTTGTCAAATTCATTTTCATGTGGATGTGTGTAGGAGAGCTTGTGAAATATTTTGAAAATGATATCAAAAAGTTTGTAACCGAAGAATGTTTCTATATTGAAACGGGAAAACTTTACATTAGTAAAATGGATAAACAGTTCGAAACCTAATCGATAAAAAACTCTAAGGAGCTAGCTCAATAATTACAATCAATTGAAGAACATGACAAGTACGAATATTCATGGTCTCTTGTGACGTAAAATTATTTTTTCCTGGTATCACAGCCATTATTCTAGTCTATGAATACTATAGCAGGAAATAGTGAACTTCGCAGTGAAGGACAAAGGTAGAACAGTACGTCAAACTGATCCGCCTTTGCATGGAGGAAAATTGTTTCACTTTTAGAAGGGATTTCTACAAGTAATTTAAAAAAAGCCCCTCTCTTCTTTCCATTCCCCCCTCCCTACATTCCCATATGTCTCCATTAGATTCAGATTTGGCAGCAAAACGACGGTTGCCAAGATTTTGGAAGAGATACATGGATTATATTTTTGTTATAATAAAGGAAAGTCATTTAGAATCAACACTTAATGAATTTCGTTTATCGTTGAAGTAGAAAGAGAAGATCAACTATCGTTCTTAGATGTATATTATTAACCAAAACAATAACATCCCCAGAACTAGAGATCTACAAAAGTTTTAGAATATTTTAATGATATTCTAATGCCATGTCGGTGTTAAGTATGTTTTTAATTGTTATAACAATCAAATGTTCGTAAACATTTCAATATCAGATTTAGTCGAAAATACCTAATATATCTATTTGAGATATCTATGAATTTGGTACGAATTCTATTTGTGTTGCAAATAATCGGACACTATTCAGTCAAATGTTTATTCCAATTGAATAAAACTCAGTTCAAAATGAAGTAGTCTTTTGTATACCAACTTCAATTGTTGCTCCTATTTCAATCACTAATCAATACATAATAATCGGTGATTTTCTCACTCTGGTCAGATGTATTTTCTTTTAGGAGTAACCAATAAGATGGTTTGGTATGTGACAGTTTTATTTTATTTTCTGTAAATAGTTTCGTAGGAGTTTTGGGCAGAGCAATTTTCTCATACTCTGTCGCAAATATTCTTCTTTTTTTTCTTGTGATTTACCTCAAACTTGCAATTTCATTTTATTTGTAGATAATTTTTTTAATTAAGGCTATTTGGAATTGAAAATATGTCTAACAAATCTTTCAGAATAATAAATTCAGTCACAAACAAGTCAAAATTTAATTTAGTTGCTTGAATAGCTAATAACGAACGCTGCCTAATTTTTGTGGTACCTGTAGTTCCGTATTTTATTTGTCTCAGGCATTGTTCAATAACATTATGTATATCTGTTGGAAACGTTCTTCAATAATTTGCTAAGCAATAAAATTATTGAAGAATAATACATAAATTTTTTTGGATATATGAATATACACGATACTCCTTCATTTGTCCTAAATCCACATGTATACCATATTATATACACAGATTTGAATTCAGAGTTGTACTGTACGAAATTTATTTAGCAGATTTGAAAAAAAAATAACTTGAAACGAAAACAACTAAATTTAATTAATCAAAAAACTATAATCACCTTTAATTAAATACTTACTACCTTATTTACAAAAACAACGAACAAAAATGTCGTTATTGAGCAAACTTTTCAATAATGACATTTTTTATTTAATTAGTTTGTAATGTTCTATAATTAATACAAAAAAAAAACAAAATTCATTGAACCTTTTTAAAACATTATTCAATAAATTGAGTTCTGTAACATTCCGAATTCACAGTCAATAAAACTAATTTACAGAAAAAGTTATTTTAATTTGTTTATATGATTTAAACTTGATGCAAATTAGGAAATGGAATATAAAATATCCTATTTCCGAAAATAGTAAAATAAAATTTATTTCCTATTTTCTATAAACAAATTAAAAACTAATTTTTTCAGAAATAAATTTATCAATTACAAATTGATTTTTTTATGTCTGCTCGTATAAACCCAACACAGAAGTGGTAGATTTTGTTAGATGCCTAAAAAGATATAAATCTAAAACACAAAAAAGGATGCACAAAAAATATTTACAGATCTGAATTCCGCATGAAGTCCTCAAGCTCTTACCTAACCTAACCTAACATAAATATTCCTCATTATCAATAAACGCACATAGACCTGCAATTCTGAAATGGACGGGGAAGTACAATAGATCTTAATAGGTCGCGGTTACTTAAAACTCCCCAATTTCCAGAAAAAAAAAAACATTATTTTCCTTTACTAAATAAGTTAGTGATGATGGATATTTATTTATTCTCGCAATCTCAAGTATGTGTTTAGTCGCTTTTACTAGGAGATGAGAAGGATTAACCTTCGATGTAATTGAAATATGTCATCTTATATTGATAGGAATAGTCCGGGATGTTCGGTATGATTATGTTACCATCTGTAGGCTTACTGTATATAGTTATTTGCCATCCGATAGGATTTTGTTCCTATCTGATATTTATTTGCCATCTGATGGGTGTGATTGAAAAACAAGGCGAATAGTTGAACGATTATATTATTGCCTTCAACAAATATACTTACGATGATTAAATTCGTATCAAATTCATAGATATCTCAAATAGATATATATTAGGTATTTTCTCTTATCAAACATTTAGTTTCCCAACCACCTGAACCTAGTTTTTGTTGGTTCCGTGCAGTCACAGAGGATTGGTATGACATATTCCTGTACATTAACAAAATCACAGACCTCATTTTTGTTAAGTACTTCATCATTATCTTCTTTTTTTATGCTCTTGGCATTAATTTAGGTAGGTAATCACCTTTTTGTGCTTAATTAAGTATGATACTGCAAGTTAATACTACAATATCTACAATATTTCGAACATTTATTTATCAAATTACTGGCTTAACTTATTAAATGTGGAAAACTACTGCTATTGTCAGGAGTTAAGCCTTCTTAAATAATATGATAGCTCCATTTTATTTTATTTGTAATCAGATTATACTCTCATACCTAATGGTTTTGTCATTTATTTTATCCTAATGACAAAGGGCACTTGACCAGGTCGAAAAACCCATAAAGCAGTTTTTCTTTAATCGAACCTGGGCTTGAAAGGTAGGTGTTCTACCTACTGTGCCACCCAACGTGTTATAACCAAATTCGTACGTAGACTGGAAGTACTTTGGAAGATGGGTATGATATTATCCTGTACATTAACAAATTCCCAGATCTGTTTTTTGTTAAGTATTTAATCATTATTTAATAAACCCATCCGTGGGGCATAGGGCGGAAATACTATTATTTTAACAATTAGAAAATGAATGTAATGTTTTGATAATAAAATAGGAGTCGTACATATGAGTGAGCCCAGAGCTGGCTTCAACAGTGATGCCGAAATTTTAAGTGAGGTAAATATTTTTTTGAAATAAGTGAACATTTTTTTTGTTTAAATGTCCATTTATTTCACGGACTTATCAAATATTAATTTAAAATAAATTTCTTTTAATAAAAAACCAAAATTATAAAGTTCAAATTTGTTTATTTTTTAATTTTTTTTTGTTTGTGGCAAAAATAATTTTGTTTTCTTTTTTCGTTTTCAACACAAAAAAAAACAGAAAAAAATTAAGTTCAAATAAAATTTTCAAACCAGAATAAAATATATATATTTCGTTCTCTAAACAAGATTTTAGACTCCACTCAAAATTTCTGTCCTTTTTCATGCTAAAATCATTATAACCATTTGTTTTTATCTAACGGTAAAAGCCTATAATACATAGGAAAGAAATACACGAAGGAATATAAAAAAAAATTTTTTAGTGTCCGTCGAAAGTCATTAACAACAATTTTAATTTTTAATTGAAAACAATTACTACAATTTAATAAAAAATAGTTTTATAATTTTTACGAGGGGTAGATTATGTAGAAAATTATTTTAATTTTTTATAAATTTTTATTTGTTATCTTGAATATGCTTGCTTCATAGCAGTTGATAAGATTTATCGAGCGAACTTAACCTTGCCAAGAAAGAACACTACAAATCTGTACTTTCACTGTACCGAGTCTTTTTTAAGTATCAATCCAGTTTTAATGCAATAGTTTTTCATCTAAAAGTTCTTTCATATCACGACAGATACAAGACTTGGCTTAATAAAAATCGGATTTTATTTATATTCTTGTGACCCTATTTAAACCTTAATAAATCTATTTACCTTAATTTTTGATTAATATTGAAATGTCATAATGTCAATGTACCCTATAAATCTATAACTAAATTATGAGGAATAATAAGCGTTGAATTATTTGAAATTTCTATATGATCTATGGTTTAAATTATTTCAATTTATTCGGATGCAGTTGTTTTTTAACTGTTGAATATATAAAAAAAATGTAATAAATATCTAATTTTATTATTAATTTAAGCAAAAAACTTGTTTTTCCTTTTTCATGACAATTCTAGTTATTCTAATTTATTTACACACTTTATTAAATTTATTCAGAAAATTTAAATATTTGATAATAATTTTCAAACAAATATTTTATAACATTATTATTTACATAATATTTATAACATAATTTATAATGTTTTTTCTTCTTTATTTTCAGGTAATTAAAATTAAATTTGCTGAAACGCACCATTACCTGGATTAATTCAATATAATATTTCATTAAGGATGTTATTACTCTGTGTATGTATGAGTAGACAATTAATATAATTTGCTATTTGATTTAAAAATATTTATAAATTTTTAATTTGGTTATTATTATGTTTGTTGTTATAGATACAAATTACAATTTGAAAAATATTTTTTTTTTTTTTTGTAATTATTTTAGTAATGTTATATTTACAAAATAATACCACCATTAATAAAACTAATTATTGCTTATTTATTGAAAACCAGTTAAAATATACGGTTAACCTATGAATTTGAAATTATAATTATTTTTATTATAACTATTAGTATAGATTATGTATACACCATTATCTGTAATTTATATAATTACACTAGTGAACCCTTGTGCAATTGCATAGAAGTTGTTTTTTTTTTGAAAAACTATTTTATATGAAATAAAAATTTGATTTGATGTTGTTGTGGTTTTTGCTTTCCGAATAATATCACATGATACAAGAATTCTCTTCTTTAAAACAAAATTAATATTATTTTTTTTCATATTATTCTTATTTACGAATTCAGAAAAACAGCTAAATTTTTGGGTAAAATAAAAAATTTCATTTGGAAAAAATGTTTGTGTCTAAACGAAGAAACCGCTTCATTAGCATCTCTTGTCTCTTTTATAATATGGATAGATAGTAATAGGGTAAAATATGAAATTATTGATTTCGATTTTATCTTTTTTTTTTAAAACTAAGAATGTAAAACAAATATTACACATTAAAGCCATATTCACTTTTATAAAATCTATAATCCCTTCATGAGTAGAGTCAGTAATTTGTTAAATAAATAAACGAAATATTGTAGATATTTTAGTGTAAAATTGCAGTACCGTACTTAATTAAGCACGAAAAGGTGATTCTACCTAACTTACTGTCAAGAACGTAAAAAAAAAAAAAATTAAAAACTTCAACAAATTATATATAATATAAGACATATAAAATTAATTCAATCGAACTACAATTAAAGCGGCTCCAAATCGAACATATAAGTATATATAAGATTTTTCAAGGTTTAGTACACAATTACTACAAAGCTCTGCGCTAAATCAATACAAAAAATATAACAAATATAAAAACAACTCAAGCAAGGTGTATATCCAGTGCAGTAATAAATGAATATAATGAAATTCCGGTATGGATAAACATTTAAAAAAAAACACTTAATTTCAAATATATTTTAAAACTTAAACTCTAAATTACCTAGAATCTTTTTTTTCATTAATATATTTCTAGCTGTAAATTTTCTTTTTATATCCCGCAATTAAATGCGAATTTTTTAAGTTTGTAAGGATTAATTCATTTTACTTCTTGAATTTGTATACTTCAATAATAAATACATTTTTTGTTTCAACAGTGAGTGATGGATATCTGTGGTCACTGATACTATTTGATTGAATTGTATTTTTCTTAAATGGCACACAGAGCCTAAAGCGATTTCAACGCGATATTTGATTTCTTTGTCAGCATTCCAGACCCCATAGGTATTTGAAAATGAATAACAGTTGTATTGGAATAGTATACATACAAAATTTTTTTACTTTGGAGTGCAGTGTTATTTTTTAGCTCACATTTTCACATCAGATTGATTATTCAGCTTTAAATTTCTTAGCTCGAAGCTGAATACTCCACTATAATATAATATAATAGTATAATAGTTCAAAAATATTCAATTATATAGGTATTGTGGTTTTGCGTCCTGGTTCCTTACTATTTAAACTTTATTTATAAAATTAGATCCGATATTATGTGAAAGAAGCACGATTGACCTATAATGAAAGTTCAGAAAAAAGAAAAGAAACAAAAAAAGAAAAATATCATTATTATTATTGAATGTTTCCATATTTATTTCATTCTGTTATTTTTTTTTTCTTTTTTTGCTTAATACCCAGGTAGGTTTGTGTTTATTCTCATGCGTGTGCTGGAAATTGTATGTACTTAAGTGTTTAAGTCAAAATAATAATATTCTCTAATAATAATAAATAATGGAAAATAAGTTTAATATTATGGAAGGATATGGCAACTTTAAGTGATTGTTTTGAGTTTCAAAATTCAATTTAATAATTTCGAAATTTATGAAAAAAATAATCTTGATTGAAAAACCTTCATATTTGAATTTTTTATTAATATCCTTTTTCTGTACAAAATAATTTTTTTTTGTTTTGCTTATTTAATTATTCTACTTTTTCTGTTTCAATCTAGCTTGCACCCTTATTGCATGCAATCTTCATGGTCTAATTTGTTACTCTCACTGTTATTGTCCAAGAAAATCTTCAAATCGATACCCGAAGGTACAAGATATCCGACAGACCAAACCTTCGTTGGAAAGACATCAAAATATCAGGAGACATGAAATAATTTCGTATGTTAAACCTTAGAGAAGCCGCCCTTGAACGACAAAAATGTAGGACGTTGATGAGTCAAACCTAGGAGTTTTTGCGCCATATTTTTAGCTTTGTTGCACTTTATAACCACATAATTTGTTTTAATAACTTCATTATTGAAAGCAAGATTAGGATGACATGACAAAGCCCAGAATAATATTATTATTGTAGAATTGGAATTACCAAATTGAGGAAGATTATGAATATGTTTAAAGCCTATTCTCAGCTTTAGTTCTCTATAGGTGATGATGGAAATTTGAAGGAACTATTCTAGTTGTTTCTAATGAGACCCAATTTCAGAAACAATTTTGTGAGTTGTTATTTTTTCGTAAGCAGTAATAAATATTTATATTGTGACTTGAACATTGATCTAAACATCAATAAGTATATAGTTATGAAGTAAAAATATCAGCAATGACTATGAAATCATTTGAGTTTGAAATGAGTAAGTTATGATGTTGTTATCTGCTACTTGATTTCGAGTATTAATATTTTCCAATATAATATCTTTGAACTATAATAACACTTTAAAGGAAAGAACAGAGTTCATTAATTTTATTGAAATAAGGAAATTTAAGATTGAATATAGAATTCTAATTGTATAATCAATAAAATATCAAATAATAATAATAATAATAAAAATAACCACTCTTATTTTCGAGAAAATTCGAAAATAATTCAATTTATTTATAAAAATCCAACCAATAATTACCATATTTTATTTATTGGGAATAATATTTTCCAAAATAGAGGGAGTTAAATTCAATATTGTCTGTCATTATATCTCTATAATATAATACAGATATATACATAATAGGAATAACAATGATAATAATAAAATATATATATAATTTGAAAACTATAACTATAATAAATTTTTAATCGAAGCAAAAAATTTCATAGATTGTGAATAATAAGAAATTATTTATTTATGAGAACAATAGATTAGTACCCAACAAACAATTTTAGTTTTAGTTTAAGTTTAATCAGCATTTTTATAATAAACTTGGCATTTAGGTAATGTTTTTGGGTTTCTAGAGGTTATAACTGGAATTATCTACAAAAATTATTCTAATAAAGACTTTAGTACATCCTTTCGCATGATATATTTTTTTTTTTAATTTACATTGCTCAATTTTGTCCAAAATGGGAAATTTGTCTGTATTTTAAATGTTGGTCTGATTCCATCTAAATTCAAGCGCTCCTGTAAGAATTCAATAATAATTCATCCTTTATATTTGCTACAATTGAATTTTTTCTAAATTAAATTATCGCTTTTAGAGAGGCAACTAAAGAGTGTTGTATGTTGCTTTTAAAGCTGACGCAATCAGTTTATTTGCCTAACGATTTAGATGATCCACTAACTTTGCATGGTATTTAAGATATAAGTTATAACTTCCTCTTTAATCAATCTACGAGACGTGATGTTTTATTGTGTTATTGACAAGTCAGGTCGAACCTGCAATAATATTTAACCCTTAACTGATGTCGTTGTAAAATTTCAACATTTAAATCATTGACAACATGAAAACATATCTATATAAGTATAGTTTGGCTTGATAATTTATATTTAAATTTAATAAATGTTGGTTGAATAAGTCTTTAATGCTTTCGCATATGTATAAGATTTCAATTTCAATTTGTTTATTTCTAATTTAAAAAGAAAAAACCTGTCAAGTTAAATCTCAAATCGGTTCGCTTGTGCGTTTCCAGTAAATATCGCCATGAACTTAAAATGGGTATTGATAACTCCGGTTAATGTAAAAAGTTTATTGAGTAAAACTGCTTTGATTGTAAGAGAAAATAGACGATTGCGATAGAAAATTAGCAACATTGTCATTAAATAATTTCAAAAAATAATATTTCAAATGAATTTCTCAAAATACACTCCGTCTCGTAAGATAAAGTAAAATATTAAAGAACAAAAGGCAAATACTTAACAAAGAAAGTCATCGCAACTTAAGAAGCTAGTCGCTAACTTGACTTAACAAAAGTAGTTTGTGCTGCAATATTCCACTAAAACACTTCTAATCACTAATCATGAAATTAAATAAATGCTGGTCTTAAGAATAAACAGCTGTACTTATTTTTAGGAATTGCAAATTAAGTCAAAAGTAAAAGTAATTGTTGGTTGGGTTTATAATAATTATATTTCTGGGTATCCTTAAAAATTCTCTTTTCAATTATTTTCTACAATAGAATAAGTTCTGAAAGATAAATTTATTTTTATTTATTTATTTTTTAAAAGATTCCATAGAAAACAAAAATTATAATCAAAGTTTGAGTTATTTTACTTTACTTGAATATGTGTAGCCATAATGTTTTGATTTAAGTTTTTAGTATAAAAACATATATATATAAAGAAAATAATTTTTCTACGTCTTTATTAACTAACTCAAATCTGTTGATATATCTATGTATAACTGAAGTTTGAGTTTTATCTATTTCAGTTTTTCAATGATAGTTCACAAAATCTTTGTTAGAATAAATATAAATAAAAAAATAAAAATAAATGAAAAATATGTATGTTAGTACATATATAGTTATGCATTTACAACAATTCCTGTTGGGCATTAGCTATTAAAATGATACCAAATGGAATACAGTATGGTGTACCTTGACCTGTTGTGCAGTTGTTAAATAAAAATTTAAAAAAAAATTGTTTAACCAATGTATGTATTCAGGTCTATTCATTTACTTTAGATTCCATTGTTTACAAAAAAACCAAAACATCATGATAATGCTGCAGGATGCACAAGAATTGTTTTTAAATAAAGTTATTGAATGAAAGAGAAAGACAGCTACTGGTTTATTATTCAAATTGCAGCTACTTAAATAGGTTTAAGTTATTTATTTTTTATTTTCTAAAATTAAAGTTTTGATAATGCATTTGATATTAAACCAAATGGAAGAATTTTATACTATATGCATACATGAATCAATGGGAATCAATGGGAATTAATATTAAAACTGATTTGAAAGATTACTCTTGTGTCATTTCATGATAGCTAAAAGGTATTTGTGGAAATAATGATTTCATTATCGTTAACAATACAATTTTCATTCAAATGGTAGTTGAAATAAAAAAATGAAGTCTCAGTTATACTAGATTTCTTGAAGATTCATTTAATGTGAATTACTCTGGAAATTTCACTATTTTGATTTGGAAAAAAGTTGCTACACTAAATTCAAATCAATTTTTGTTTGAACTGCAATACTTCGAACAAAGAAATTTTATTTTTAAATAGTAAAAACTGAGTATTATTTTTTAAGTGAGGTTAATATTTATGAAAAACCACCAGAGATGAAGTTCAAGAGTAGTATTTAAGTTAAAGCATTGAAAATCAAAATATGAAAAATAATGTAAATTAAATTATTCTCTGTACTAGGGATTTTGAAATAAATTTATACTTATAGAAGGGAAAGTGTGTTTGTTTGTACACTATACAAGCGCACAGTTTTAAAGATGGAGTTTTGAAATTTCGCTCAGTTATTCATGGTCAAAAAAGGAATCGAACGCGGAATTTTACAAAGCTATCAAATATCTGGTTTGGGTAGCTGCGCTACAACTTCTAAAGCCCATCAAGAATATTTTAAAAACCATACGTGTTAGAGATATGAAAATTTATGTGTGAGTACTCTTTCAAAAATATAGAAATACTACTGTTACCTAATATTATTGTAACATAAGGCAAAGAAAAAATGGATGACAGTAGAGATATTACAATTGATGGATGAAAGATGTAAATACAAAAACAAACAACTTGCAGAATGTAGACGTATTCATAGTGAAATAAGGTCGAAAAGAAGAATAGCAAAAGAAAATTGGTTAAAACAGTAATGCTATGAAATTGAAAAACTACAACACCTGCATGATGACTTCAATTTACACAAAAAGCTTAAAGAAATAGCAGGTGTGTACAAAAAGTCACATACCATCACACTTCTTAATGAAAACGGTGAAATAACCACTGAAATTAATGAAAAAACTTAAACCTGGGAAGAATATATTAAGAAATTGTTTTGTGGTTCTACTCGTCTCGTGTACAATACTGAAACGTCTACAGAACCATCCGAAACGCATATAACTAAAGATGAAAAACCAGACGAGACTCTGTTAGAAATAATTAAACTGATCAATGATGAAAACCTCGTTGTGTTTCAAAAAATTTTCAACAATATTTATAATACCGGAAATTTCCTACAATATTGACTAAATTCAATATTTGTTACTCTTCCGAAAAAATCGAATGCACAATACGTATATCCCAGCTTGAATATTGCTTCTACGAAATTTGAAGCAACCAAAACTATGGTACTAGATTAATAATAAGAACCTTCCAACCTCATTTCATTGAAGCATAAATTCAAATTAGGTTGTGGAAAAGGCGAACATATCTTTATTTCAAGAATACTGCTAGTATCATTAAAAATATCGTTTTAGTGTAAACACGTACAATTTTCAGTGATACTAAGTTCTGTCTTGTTCATTAACAAATAGTAGGGACAAACTTTAAAATGTTAATATTGACAACGAAGATTTTTTTTCTCTCATGGACAACTAAATTCACGGGTAGCAATAGCAAGGAACGTGTTTGTTTATACTCCATCAGAAAAAAATAATAAATAATAAAAAAAAAAATGATTTATCAAAAATATTCTAATATTTCTTTCAGTACGATAATAAAAGCAACAATACTACAACTTAAACTATACTTTTATTAAAATTATTTCTTTGTTAGCTATAAATCAAACTTCACTTCAAGTAAATTCTATACATTTTGTGTTCAACTCGGACAACGTCGAGTAACTTTGCTAGTAAATAAATAAAATATAAAAAATGGCAACTACTTATAAACTGATGATTTTATTATCTCTATCACCTAATTTTAAATGAAAACCTAATTTCTTAAAATTATTTTTAAATACAGGAACATTATGTTTCTACACGATAGTAAAAGATTTCCAAAAATATGGATTGTAGCTTGACCCAAATAGAGTAAAAATTTGTTTCAAAGTCTGAAAGCACATTAAGTTACTAAAATCTGATACTTTTCGAGTTATTTTATGAGACAAATTTCCCAATGGAATGTTAACTAGTTTTTTTGGATAAATTGTTAAACTTTCCTTTTTACAAAACAAAGTTAAGACTTTAACATTTCTATAATTTCTTTTTTATTACGTTTTAGTAGTTCAAGACCAGACCTATTATAGTTGTACTATGCATTGTACCAAATATGCATTGAATACTCATCACGTATAAAAAAAAAACACCTACATGTACCGTGAACGAATAAAGTATGCACACATGATTGATACATGTAGTTATGTCCCATTAGTTCACGACCAGACCTATTATAGGTGTACTATGTACTGTACCAAATATGCATTGAATACTCATCACGTATAAAAAAAAACACCGACATGTACCGTGTACGAATAAAGTATGCACACATGATTGATACATGTAGTTATGTCCCAGCTTATCATATGTAACTATGCAGCATGTGCAAAGCCTTAATTCGCCGTGCATCATTGTCTTCTAATAAAAAAAATATATTGTTGTTCTGTTAACTTAAGTACGGATTTTCTAAACGAAGAACTAAAATAATAGTAAGATGTCTGATGTTCAAAAAATTAAACTGTAAAGATCATTATATATGAATTGAATTTTTTTTTGAAAAATATTTTTAAATTTCAAACAGATTAAGTTACAAAAGGTACAATACTATAAGTGATTTTTATTTAAAGCTTTCACGGTGTTTGAAATTCCAAAAAATAATGAATATTTTATAATTTAATTGAAGAAATTCGACATAATAAAAAATTCACTACTAAAATTATTGGACACAGACTTTAAAGTTATAACATTTTTTTGTTTGAGTATACCCTACTTACCTGTTTAAGAAATACAAGCATTTATTTTATTTGGTTGTTTCATTTATAGCAAGCATTTTACTGCTCATTAATCCTTATAAAAATATATAAAAGTTTTATTTTGAATAGAAAATCGTTATATAATTCGTTTATCTACTTTTTTTTTTAAAATTTGTGTTATAAACATTTTTTAATATAAACGGTGACACAATTTTATCAATCACTTTAATGAAAATCTGTGTTACAGATTCGGTTTTCTTAATTACATATTTTATTCACTCATTATAATCACTCAAATTAAATTTTATTTTTATACTTTTATAATATTTTTCTCTCACTATATAATATATCTTTTTCTATGTCATTTGACATGTCATTTGACTGTGACAGTTATTCAAATGTCACTTTCATTTTTATTAAACTTTTCGAATATTCAAACAATTTAACTGTATTCCTCATGATTAATGTATGTATATGTTGATAAAGTATTTTTAAATAAATTATATACAATATTTCTAGTAAAAATAAATAATTGGTAGTTATATTTTGAAAATCAATCAAATTTTTAACAGATATTCTAGAAATAAAGTTTAGTATAGTTTATCTTTTAAGTACCATGAAGAAATTATCTGAACTAAAGTATTTACTATTTTACAGTTACTACCTGTATTATCAAGTGTTAGATGTAAGCACCCTAAAATATAGGAAAAATAGAAAAAAAAATAATATAATGTAAAAATAAAATTTTTTAAAATATATGTATACTTTTATCGAAAAAAAAAAATAGTCGCCTAAAAAGTAGAAAATAAAACTAGTGGTGGATGTTGACCATCTACAAATATTATAAGACAAAACGCAAAAGTATGTATATAATGAATCTTGCTGGAATATTGTCAATGAAAATTTTAAATAGTAGCGATAGTAGAACACGAACGTTAAAAGAACCACGCCTTGTGATGTTCTTTAACATATTTTCCAATCTTCAATAAATTTTCCTTTAAAACCTATATTAATGTTATCCTATACTAATTAATTTTTTTCCTAAAGTCCAAAAAGCCAATAATGGAATTATCCAAAAATAATAAAAAAAATTTGACTCAAAAGAGAATCGAATCGAGATAAAAGAGAGAGATTAATTTTATGTATACAATTTTTTCCAAATGCATGTGATGGGAGTGATTATTTTTGTGTTATGAATTCTGCTAAATAATTTCTGTTTGTTATTATTGTAATTTGTAATACTAATAAAATACCACGCTAACGCAGCAGCAGCAGCAGCAGGACATTGTCTTTTATTATATAAGATTACAAAAATTAATATTATAATTTTTAAAATTATAAATTTAATTATTGGGTGCATGTGCAATTGCACCGTATCAACTTCATTGAAAAAATCCTGGATAACAACATCGCCATTGATTCATATAAATTTATATTAATCTTATTTATTAATTTTTTCTGTAGGTAGCTAGGAATCCTCGAAGGGCAACAAATGGTTTCGGTCATCAAGCGCGCGCAATGATGGTATTGAAAGCCTTAAACCAACTAAAACCACCTCTTTTTTGTCTTTCATATTAAAACGTCACATTAAAATATAACGACAATTTTTTCAATTAAACAGCAAAATAAATCAAAAGCGAATTATTGTATTAAAAAACTGATTTATATTTTATCTTTTTCTGTCCTTTATTACAAATATGTATATTTTGTGATTACATAGAAGAATTGCTATTATTTTGATTACGCCTCTATAACTAGTCACAATTAAATAGTACTGAAATTTAGGGAATGGCTATAACCGTGTTTTATTGTATATATATTTTTTTTAAATAGCAGAAGCAAATTAACTAACATTTAATTATATCATTTTTGGAAGAGTGTGATCTGATTTTTGTTTTCCTACTTTGTTTTAAATTTTTTCTTGTGTTTTCGTTTTTGCACTTTTTCTATAAGTTTGTGTGTTTATTTAAAATGAAAGAATTTTTATGAAGCGTTGTTAAATATCTTCTGTGATTGAAATCTATTTTAGAGTATAGATGTCGCTCTACTCAGAATTAACCGTCATTTATTTGGTGTAGTTCCCACGTCGTATATCTTGTATATTAATATAAGACTAGAGACCCCTATTTATTAATATTATAATTCAAGTTAAAGCCAAATTTAACGTTTTTAACAAAGCAGGGATTTAAATATACTGATATTTTTCACAATCAATGAATAGGTATAAAAAGAAAACAATAATAATTTTGTTTACAACTCACTGCGATGCACATTACACTGTCTATACCTAGGTACCTACCTAAGTACCTACATTTACTGATTACTCATATGCTACCTATGCTCATAAAACTCATATGCTACCTATGCTATGCATTCTCTTGAAATTTGTATAAATAGGATAATGAACTGGTGTAGGTGTGGTCGTGATGTGGCGATTTATTTTCTCTCATTTTTGGTGAATAGATAGAATAATATTTAGGTAAAATGTTGACAACAAATGGTGGATTTCCTTTTCATGAACGAACGTCCGGACAATTTTATTTTACACTATAATTGAAACACAAATCATATCTTAAAACAAATAGGGTTGTGTAGTTCGTTGGTGAAACGATGAATTACTAGGCTCTCAGAAAACATTTATTTTTTTGAATACAATTATAACAATATACAATACGTATAATGTATATATAAAAAAAAGAACCTTGCAAAAAAAAACAACAACAACAACTAAAAACAAAATTTGAAATTCTCATTCCACAATCCACACTTGTAGCAAATATTAAATTAAGGCGTGGTTTCTATAGCCTAGGACTGGGCAGTGCCGTTCCTGTGTTGCTGGCCGCTCAGGTGCAAAAACAAAATTGCCGCCCATATTAATTTTTTTTTTAATAAAAATTTGCAGATCACTTGTAAAAATTAACCCTTATGTTATTGAATACAGAATATAAAAACGAAATAAAAGTGAGTGAAGAAAAAGTTTTTATTTATTTACGACAACATGCTATAATAAAAAGAGAAAGTTTTTTTTATATTTTTTATTATAAAATGAAACTAAAATTTGTAAATCTACAAAAATGGTTTGTTATTTTATTTCAATAAATACAAAAGAAATTATTAGTTTCATTTAAAACAAATTATTAAGTTTAAGAACCAAAAAAAATATTTCACAATTTTATTCTTCTTGCCTTTGCAGAAGCAAAACCATCAATTACTTGAGATAAGTTTAAATCCTTACAAATATCTTTTTCTATCGATAACAAAGCAAGATTGGTTAGCCTTTCTTGCGACATCGACGACCTGAGGTAATTTTTAATTAATTTTAATTTAGAAAAACTTCTTTCTCCAGATGCTACCGTTACAGGCAGTGTTAAAAAAATTCTTAATGCTATAGAAAAATTAGGAAATGAGGATATTAAGTCGTTTTGTATGATGTAATTTAAAGTCATTATAGGCTTTGCCGCAGTGGGAAATATTTCCCTAAAACTTAATATTTCGTTAAATAATTCAAAACCATTCAGGTCTTTTTCTATAACATCGTTAACATTAATTTGGAGAAAAACTTCCAAATCCAAGCAACATTTTTTTAAAATATCTGAATCTATTGAATGGAAAGAATACAAAAAACCATAGATATTATTACATTGATCTAATAACGTAAATCTTTCCTCTACAGAATTATTCGCTCTATCTATAATGCGAAAATAAAAATTAATTTTAAAGTTTTGTTTAGGATTTTCTACAAACTCATCACTTGATTCATATAAAATTGACGAGGTCTTTTTCTTATGCGGGTTTGTGGAAATTCATTTTCTACATCAATAGCTTGTGCAAGGTTTGTAGCTTGACTTATATATTCATTAAAACTGGCATCGTTTCTTTTATCATTTAAAAATCTTTTTAAATTACCCAACGCTTTACTACATTCATTAATATCAATGGTGGAATTTTGTAGCATTTTGCTAACTACGTCAATTTTTGAGAGTATATCATGCCAGATAATTAACGAACATAAAAATTTAAATGATTTTAATTTTTCAGATAACGAATTTGTCATATTTCTTGTGCTTATATCTCTACTTTGATCATCTCTTAAATTAATTAAACTTTCAGAAATTTCTTTAATATTTTGCTGCAAGGGTCTTATAGCGTTAATACGACTTGACCATCTAGTACCACTTAAAGGTTTTAAAGTTAAATTTTTAATTTTGATTTTTAACATATTCCATCTATATGGAGAGGCAGAAAAAAAATTAAATAATTCCTGAACAATATCGAAAAATCCAACGGTTTCGTTATTAATGTTAACAGCATCATTAAGGACTAAATTTAGGTTATGTGCTGCACATGGTACAAAGTTGCTCTGGGGTTAATATTCAAAAATCTTTTTTGAAGTCCTATATGCTTACCTCTCATGTTGGATCCATTATCATAGCCTTGACCACGAACATTTTGTACATCCAAGCTAAATTTAGGCAACAATTCGTTAGTAAGGAAGTTAAATAAACCTTCACCAGTCGTATCAACTATTGGAGAAAAACCAAGAAAATATTCTTCGACTGTTGCTTTATTTTGCGTCAAATTCACACACCGAACAACAAACGTGATTTGTTCGACGTGGCTTAAATCTGGCGTACAATCAAGTATAATAGAAAAATATTTTGAATTTTTTATAATGGTTGTTAATTTCTTTGTTACAGAGGCTGCTAATAATTCAATGATTTCGTTTTGAAAATGGATTCCCAAATAATGTGGCATATGACTTTTTTTTTGTTTTGATGTTTGTACGTTTCTTACATGTTCTGTTATTATCGGATCAAATTTAGCTAACATTTCTACAGCTTTCATGAAATTTCCGTTGCTGGGATGGTATAACTCTGTCGACGTGCCGCGAAATGCTAAACACTGGCCAGATAAAAATTGAACAATAGCTATCATTCTTTCAATAATACCACGCCATCGTTTTGTTTCCATTTCATAATATGTTTGAAGCTCTTTATCTATTGTGCAGTTCTTTTGCATCCGCAATTTTAATTCGCACCACTTTTTTGAACATTCGATATGTTGTGCACTGTTTTCATGTTGAACAAAATACGGTGTTGCATGTCGCCAATCAGAATATCCACCACTGGTCAGCTTAAAAATATTTTTGCTGAATAACTTGCAGCAAAAACAAAATACCATATTCAATTTAGTAGAATAAACTATCCAGTTTCTGGAAACTGTTTCACCATTTTCTAAAGTTCTAAAAAAATATGTTGCAGAAAATCTTCTGTTTGTCTCATCTGATGGAAAATGAAAATTATCCCGAAGTTGCACTGGTCCTTTCTTCACTAAAATTTCTAAGACTTCTTTAGTTATCGATTCAGGCCATGTTCCTGGATCTTCCAGCACTAAAAACGAACTTACTGATTCTGTTTTATTAGAAAACTCTTCTTCGGGATTTTCTGACTCTGATGTTGATGATGAGTCATCTTGTGGCTGTTCTGGCCTTTTTGTAGGACTTGGAGACGAATCTAGCACATCCAGAAATGTATCAGGTTCTTCAGTATAAATTTCTTTAGTTGACATTCCTGACGTACTTGCCACAGGTGATTTTTGTGAGGGTTCCAAAAACTGTGTTAAAGATCCACTTAGTTTCTCTATTTCTTTTAGTTTTAATTCTTTTTTTTTTCTATAATAAGCACCAGATTGCCTTTTAGTTTTTCTTTCTGACATCTAAGAAGGTGTGATATTTTCTTATTCATAATAAAATTTCTAAATAGTAAAACTTACCTTTATTAATTATACTTTATACTTAATTTGTTAGATCAACACCTATAATAATTGATATGAAGTAACTAATAGCAAAAATGTATTACACAACTATCACTTGTAAATAATTCTATTTCACTAATGTTAATGTTAATATATACATGTAACATGTAACATTTAACATATAAGTCTACATAGTCATGGCAATGTTAAAAAGTCATGGCATACTTACAAATTTTTAATAGCAAAATTTAAAGTTTTGTCCGTTAAAAAAAATAAGTAAATTGGAAAATACATAAAAAAAATAGATATTTTTATAAAAAGTTGTTTCTACTTAATTACACTAAGTTAATTTTTTTTTACAGTTTAGTACTCCAAATTAAAATCTTTTTTTTTTTACATTTTTTTTTAAACATAATAAAAGTTGGTCGGCGGCCGCCCTTCGACTTGGCCGCTCACGTGCGGGGGCACCTTTTGCACCCCCGCCAGGAACGGGCCTGGGACTGGGTACTGCACACACATATGTATTGAAAGAAATAAAATTAAACTCTTTTTATTATTTTATCGTGTATCGATTTAGGGTTGCCACTTAACAAATACTTCATATAAATTTCTGAAAATATGTAACTTGAAGAAAATGAAATATTTGAATATATTCGGATCTAATTTGTTGAATTCAACAGATTTTTCAACTCTTTTCAAATTCAGTTTCATTACTTCAATATAACAAAAAATGTCAAATTGGCAATATTTTTTGAAATTTTTTTTATCTTTTCAAGTTCAGTTTCACTACTTAAATATAAAAAAAAAATGTCAACTTTAGAATATTTTTTGAACAAAAATTATTTTCTTTAAATTTTTTAGAATATTAAAAAAACATTGATTTTAATATTAAATTTAAAAAAAGTATATCGCTGTATAAAAAAAAGTGTATTCGGTATTATTGGACCTAAGTGGCAACCCTATAATAAATTATAATATAATAATTGAAATAATAAAAGGAAGAGTTGGCATAGACCAAAATGAATTAAAAAAAAAGTGTTTACATACACATATAATACCTATGCTTATTATCTTAAAACAATTATGGAACGTATGTGTAAAATTAAAATCGGAATTGAATTTTTTTACATAAGTATGCATAAGTTAGAAGAGAACTATTCTATCAATTTGATTCTGTATTAACATACATAATGTATGCACAAACCTCATTTAGGTGGTACAGTACATTATATAATAAAGGTCAATTATAGGTACTATAATTTTTGCGCGTACAATATATGATTATTGTACGCGCAAAAATTTAAAAAAAATTCAAATTTTTTTTTTTTCCAAACATTTTTTTGTTGTTCTTTTTTCTATTTACACAATCCAATGTTCTTTCAGTAAATTTTTTTTATTTCATTTATTTTTATACCCGAATTTTTATTTTTACGAAAAAAAAAATTTTTTTTAGGAAATAGGTAGGTAATCAATTTATGTACACCTACATATATGGTCATCATAATTATTTTGTTGGTTTTTGTTTTTGCTTTTGGCTAATGAATAAATAATATAATGAAAAAATAAACAGGATAAAATAAAAAAAAGAAAACAAACAAATTTTGTATTTTTTAAATTTATTGATGTTCTCTTTCTTGATTTATCAGCGTCGTTGGTTCATAAGACAATACTAATAGGAGAACAGCAGAAAACAAGTAAACTAATTTACAAAATCAGAAAAATTTGAAAATAGGAATATTTATATATGCATATATAAATATAAATATCATATTAAGCTCTTATATATTTCTCTTTTTTGCTACAAATCAATTTTTTAAATTATCAAAATTACAGAATAGAAAATTCAAAACGTTGATGAACTGAATAACTGATAAAAAAATTGGAATGATAACATTTACGCGCGCATATGAAGATGCAATTGCAATTGATGACATAATATAAACGCTAAGAGCTAGCTTTTGCAACAGACTTTGTTCAATGCAATTGCAATTCAATGTGATCCAATTACCGCGCGATTTATTATCTCTTTTTTCTCTATAATAAGTCCATTATTCCTTTTATGAAAGGAGTTGGTTTAGTATAAGTTAAGATATATTTTTGTGATAAAATTTATTTAAATGATTAAACCGTGCGTGAGCCTGGGCCGTTCCTCCTAGTACCATTAAAGAAAATTTTGATGATTTCTTCTTAATGCGCGAAGGACTGACATTTGTTATGTGTCAAAAAAGGTTGACGTTTGAAAAATTGTTTATATGCGTTGATATTATTCTTATTAAAAAAATCTAAAATTTTGTTAAGAGTAATAATGGATAATAACATTGTAATAATATTCGAAAAAATAAAATATAGCGCTTTGCTTTTATCTTAAAATATAAATAATTTGTTAGATACAAAATAATCGTATACTAAAAAACAAAAAACAAAAAAAATTACATTTCATGTTTTTTTTTCCTAAAAAACCTTTGAAATTCTATATGTATATCGAAATCGATAACATAAATCGAGATAGCAATCAATATTTATCAAATAATTATATATCTATCCTTTTTTTTTACTTCATCCTTCAGCCAAAAGTTAAAAATACTTTAACTAAGAAATTGGATGAAGTACATTGCCCGGAAAGGATTTTTTGTATATGTGTTGGTAAAATAAAATTTTTTGATTGGTTAAAAAATTTGTCCGGACGTTCGTCCATTAAGAGGAAATTCACCTTAAATCTTATATAATATATGATACCAAAAAAAATAAAAAAAAAAAATAATAATTTGACTCAAACGAAAATCGAATTTATACAAAATTTCTTCTATTAACGCTTTAATCAATTTAGCCAATAACCGATTAAAATTGTTTCACCAAAATACAAACATAAAATAAAAATTTATTTTGACCCCTACATCACCCAATAAAATAAATAACATTGCAAGCTAAAAAAAGCAAGTAAAAATAAGTAAACCTACATTATGAATAGACAGTGCTAAGTTAATATAAAAATATATAAAATGTTCTTAACACCGTTAAGCACATTTTTTGATTGGTTGCCCAATTTTTATGTTTCTAGTAACACTTATCAACATTGGATTTGTTTTTGCTTAAAACAGAAATTACCAGAAATCTAAACAGAAAACCCAAAAGATGCTGGTGAGTTAATATAAAAGTATATAAAAGTATATAATATGATAAACTTTCAGCGAAATATTCTGAAGGATAATGATGACTATATCTGAATCCAAAATACAAAAGAAAGAAAATTAAAAAGATATACAGACATTTTTTTTGGCTTATTTTAACCTCATATTAAATATTAATCTAATATAATCTAATCTATTAATTATCCGAATGATTCAAAAAATATTTTTTTGGACATATTGAAAACTTTTAATAATTGATATATATCATATAATAAAATTATTATACCACAGCCAAAGTATATACAAAAATAAAAACAATTCTGTTCATTCACTCAACTAACACAAAAAAAAAATTATATTTAAAAAATATTCCAAATAATCTATAAATTTTCACATTCAATAACAAAACCACTAATCATCCACTTAAGAAAAACAAAAAATCATTATTAATTTCACAAGTGTTGACACGAAGTGCCTGCTTGTCATTAACAACTTTTATAACTTACGGAAATATCTTCTTTAGATGGAAATAAAAGGTACGAAAAGGAAAAATATTTCTGACCAAATATAAATGCTATATATTAGCTATTTATAAAAATACTTTTATATTTCACCATTTTTATTAACATTGTTGTATTTAGCAACATTAATTTTCACCACAAGGAGGTTTAAACAAAGAACAAAAAAAAAATATATATAAAACATTAAAATTTATTTTCCATAAATGTCAAATAATAGCAAGTTTTCAATTTAATAGCTTTCGGCACTTTTCTCTACTATTTTTTACTTTAATGCTCATTAAACACACATACACACGCAAATATACATTCCAATACACATTTATATTTGATAAAAAAATAAATTCAACGAAATGGGTTGCTTCGCAAGGATTTTTCTATATACATATATAAGTATTAAAGTTGAAACAATAATAAATTTATTAAATGGCAATGGAGGTGGAAGAAATTGTTTCAAATAAATTACAATAAAGTGAGAAACGTTTTTCAATACGAATTGAAATAATAAAAAAAAAAATATAGTAAAAAAAAGCAAATAAACTAACTAGGATTTGATGGTAGCTGTTAACAAAAACTTTTTATTTAATTTTATTTTCGTTTTTTTTATTTACTTTTGTTAATTCCATTGGTGGATTTCGTGTGCGTGATGTGTGGTAACGGTAAAAAAAAAGTTTACTTTTATAATAAAAAAAATAAAAAAAATGATGATAATCCTAAATTCTAATATAAATAGAAAATTGTTTTTCTTTTTATATTTGAGTTAATTAAATATCGTATATCGTTGAGCTGTAATACAGGAAATTTATTTTTATCAAAATGGTGTTATTAATTCCTGTACAAAGTTTCTGTACAAAAATACAGTTTTACGATTGCTCAAAAATATTATTGGCACAAACTTCACTTTTAATTTTAATCAATTTGAGCTGTAGTTCTGTTTAGTGTACATATTTGATCTCTTTAAGTGTAGTCAGCAAGACTAGGTAGACTTAGTTTAAAGAAGTCCATTGTGGTACCAAAAAAATAATAACGTTTCCTCGCTTGAATTCTACTTGTCACTGTAATTCTAGCTTTTTATAAAACGATGAGGGAACTTAATTTTGGTAACTGCTAAATCACTCAGTGAGTTTATTAGTAGGTCTCTAGATATATTTTTATTTTATGAATTAAGGAATGTTTCATCTATTTCTTCATCTTCGTGAGGCATGCAGAAATGCTATCTTACCTGTAAGATAGTGCCTTGTAATAACCCGTATCATCGTTCTGATTTCCAATTTTGTTATTGATAGTAGGTTATGAAACTATTTATAGTTTAGTATCAGCCAAATAAATTTGGCTACATATTCCAGTCATGTCTATTGAACCATCTGCGATTGTAAACTTATTTATTAGGAAATAGGGTTACAGTTAGTTAAAGGTGAAGCCTCTTTATTAAGGATATTTTAATAAAGATTATTAAGGATTTATTATTAAGGATATTTAAGGGTGTACCCAACTCTGACATGTTTATATGGCTTTCAAGTTTTCTGAAATATTACGAAACGAATGTTGAACCAATTTGCCACCATTTTGAGAGAAATTCGGCAGTCTAAATTGACATTGGCAGGAATATATGAAAAATATAATTTTTTTTTGCTATAAACAAAAATTTATAGAATTCACATTTTTTGTTTTAACCTTCGTTAAGTATCTATCTAAATCTTTCAATTAACTGTCATAGTCTAAAAAAATTTGAAGAAAATATTTTTCCATTGTATCAATTATTTTATACGGCTGCGAAATGCGGCAACTTACAGAAAATATTACTTCCCGTACACAATTTTTTGTAAACAAATATTTCTTCAGGTCCGACATAGTTTTCAGTAAAGAACTGATAGAACAGACAAGAATTGAATGCTCACATTTTTGATTGACCGCATTTATGGCTATTTTAGGGAATTTATTGTTAAAAGATTTGTATAAACTGCAGTATTGTATATCCCAAAAACTTTTTTTTTTCAAATTTAAAATACTGAAAAACTTTTTTATTTAACTTTTAATATTAAACTCAGCGTAGAAATTTCTGCACTATCATCATACAATAATTCATAAAATTTCATACTGAAAACTAAATTTTTTTTTTCCATCAAAACAAAAATAATCAACATAAAATCCAGTAGCAAATCTAGTGATCAAAATTTTTATTTTCATTTCTTTTCTTTCAACTGGCTTGACTGTAGCTTAATGGAAACTCATCGAAAAAATATAGTTAGTATAGATGTGCCATAAAAAGTTTTTCTATTAAATTTGAAAAACAAAAAAAAAAACAAACAAAATGAATTGTTAGGGAAAACAATAGGTGAACACTTTTTTTTTTTATTTATTTCTATTTCGATAGATTTTAATCGAATCACAGGTAATCAGGTATCAGGAACAATTACATTGTTCTCTTCAATAATAGATTTTAGATTTGATTTAGTGACGTATAAACATGTCAGACAGTTGAGTTTGAAATTGAAATTTATAAAAAAAATTTTGTTTTTGTTTTTATAAATATTAACATCATCATTATATTGATGATCATTAAATTAACCTATCCGATATTGTTTTATGGTGTTTTAATTTGATAGGTTTTCTGTTTTTTAAATTTTTTAGAAATATATAACAATATATCAATTACAATAACTTCTGCAGTAAACACACAGACTTAGATTGTATTAGTTGATTGGATTAGTATTCAAATATGGCAATGATATTGATTACATTTTTTAATGGATGAAAAATCATTGTTACTTAAACGAAAAAGAAAAATAATATCATTTGTAGACGATTTTTGAAAAATTGTCCGTTGAACAAAACTTTTTACAAAGTTGCAGAAGGTATCATTAACGTGAACATATTATAATATTAAAGAAATTGGAAAACAGTCCCAACAAAAGAGTTTGTAGAACAATGTTCTTATTATTTTATGCAGATGAAGTTTAAGCTCTTGAACAAGGAAGGATATACATACAAGAGCTTTTAGTCAAATAAAATACTAGGCTCCCGAAAGAGATACATAGTTGTTTTTTTATTTGGTTCTAGTGGTTGAACAACTAAGCGGTTCAGTTTTCGAATTTGTGGGAATGCCAAAAATACAGTATGGTAATAGCTAAAAATTCAATTATTAACTCGCGTTGTTAAATTATGAAATGTAATAAAATAGAAGCATCATGGTCATATAATTACTAACTTATGGACATTTTTTTAGGATTATTGTCACAAAATAAGCATTTATCTTAAATTTTTATATTGCAATCAATAATTCTGAATGTCATGCTTTTCTTCGAACAATTTGGAAATTTTAGTTTATTACACAAGGCAAAAAAAAATGGTTTTATGAATTTTTCGACCTGGATCAGTATGCGATTGAGATATAATAAATGATAAAATATAGTTGACAGTTTTGGTTATCACTAAAAACAAAATGGAACTATTACCTGTTATGAAGACGAAGTTATACTCTACAATAGATATAGTTTTCCACATTTAAATATATTAAAAAAATTGTGAAAAAAAACTATTGTATATAAAATTGTATATACCTAATGTCAATTACTCTAATTGTTTTTTGTATAAAAAAAAATCAGTGTTTATTATTATTCAGTGCTTGTAATACAGATTTTCACGGCGAATACAATAATAGTCGGTTCATATACACAAATATCACTGTTTCCCCTTAATAAATGGAAATTAAAAACTCCTTGATATTTTAGTGAACTTCTGAATAATGATTAACCAACATAACTATATGTTCAATTAAATTTTATATCAGAAACAAACTAAATTTTTGCTGGAAAATTTCCTTAACCGAAGATGAATTCGTTTATCAAATTCAAAATATTGAATAAAAAGCTTTTGAAGAAATTATTTTGCTCCCGAATTGTTGAATTCATCGAGTCAATATAAAGAAGACATTTACTATACAATATTCATACTGATGATATATTTTGCTGTCATGAGATAAATATTTATTGATTTTTTATTACTTCTCTATTCGATGCGGCATTAATAAATATCAATAATAACATCTTGTTTTTGATATTTTCATTTAACAAAAATTTATTTTCAATTTCAATTATTGTTTTCAACAAAATCAATAGCAAAATAATCAAAAAAAAAAAAATCGAAAATAAGAAAAAGAAAATATTGACATTTGATTCCGATAACATTTAAACAATAATTGTTGAAATGTGTATAGACTTGAAAGATATTTTTTGTTTTTCATTGTTATTTTTACTGTTATACATTTAAAAAAAAACAAACTTTGAAAGTTCATTTGAAATTTTGGATATTGTTTATAATGACTAAATGGGTACATGGAATTTATTTGTCAGTTGAAGTAAATTGTATATTTATAAATTGTTTTGTGGTTAAATAGAAAGTAACCATCAACAGGATATGCAGACTATCGGATAACACTGCAAGCTTTTTATAAGCAAATTTCCTGAAATCGAAAATTTTCGACTATTAAAAAATTTAGAGGGAACGTAAGCAAATATTTACGTATTATATATATGTTGAACTTCAACTGGCTATATTCAGTTAGTTTTGCTTAGTTATGTGGATTCAGTTATTATTTTGCATGTCCTGCCTTATTCTTCTTCCAATTTAACAAAAACATTCTGAGTGAAGATGACTTCTACTTCTATTCATGTTAATTTATTTGTTCTTTACCTCTATTATATATATTTGGCATACTAGTGAGATTATATTTCTGGGGCACGATTCTGGAGCACGATTCGGGAGCTCGAGAAAGTTCTAAAAATATATGTAAAAATTATTTCTACGTGGTATCCCACAAAGCTTTCAGTGTTATGAATTCTACGAAGCAGTTTATAAAAAACCAGTTGCAAAATTGAATAATTTTGATACCTGCATTAGGTCAAGAATCGTACATATTGCATTTTGTTGTTTTGAAAAAGAATATTTTAATACCGATATTCCTTACAATTATTAGAATGCTTTAAATCGCCTTGATCAACTGTATCTATCATAATTTAGCTTGATTTTATACAGTATGAACGTGAGATGATTTTAAATGTGATTTTTAATGATTTTCTCTTAATTTTTTTTATTTGAAATTGTTTTTTTACGAATTTTGAATTGAAATTTTATTTTTATAGCAATTCCTTAAATTTATTTGACCAATACTTGAAAGAATTTCAAATTTAGACACAAGTCAAATTAAAACAACAAAAAAAGAAAATAATTTTTGCAAAATTTATGAGAATATCAATGAGATGATTTTGATTATAGGCACAAATAATTGTTCTAAATAATTTTAATTATGTTTCTAAATTATTATAATAAAGTACAAATTTATATTGCTATAGTGTTAAAGCATACAAGTATGTCGAAATAATTACGTAATTTTTTTTTAGTAATTTATGAGGATTTCAAAGAATATTTTTCGGTAAGAGCATTGTTGATTAAATAGCCTGATTGATCATTAATTTTATTGAGGCCATATCAATTGATGATCAGTAGAGAATAAATTTGTACAAAGAAATGACGAAATGATATTTTCAATAAATCCTACACAATATATCGGAATATTATTATAAGGAGAACGAATTTATTGGTTGGATACAATCTTCTTTAGTTATACATGTCAGCTAATCGAAAAAAATATATTGAAAATTTATTAAACGCGATCCATAAAATTTAAAAAACAAACGTCTATACATTATCTAAATGTATTCATCATGGAAAGCAAAGAAAATGGTTAATGCGTTAAAATGATAAGGGCTGGGTAAAAAATCTTATATATATAATAAAAGAAAGCTGTATGTGTGTAACCATTTTCCGGAAGAACTACTGAACCAATTTTGACAAAAATTTATATATAAGCTTTATGGATTATGATAATGGTTTATGTCAAGTTTGGACCCGCAAATGGCCCTACAACCAGATTTCAATTTATATGCGTAATTTTATATTAGAAGAATATTACGTCATAACCCATCACTCAAATAAGAATGAAAATGTTTCTTTTTAAAATATTGCCTAAGTTTAGGCGGAAATTTTAGTCCTCAAAGTTATTAACAACCTAAAAACCGGTAATAAAGTTAAAATCCAAAAGGAACTTATTCTAATTGGATAATTACATTAAACCAATATACATTTTGATAATTTAACATAAAGTTAGTTAATTTATTCTAAATTTAAAGTTTTTTCAATTAATATTATAGATTAATTGAAACCAGTTTTAAAACTAAAATTTCGAATAAATACAATTTCTAGACAATAATTATTATTTTTTATTATTTTATATTCATATTCTGCATTTATCTGGATGTTTGTAAATTCGACGGAACGCTCCAACACATATACAAATTGCATATGTATACAAATGCATATATATACAAATTGCTTTGCTGCTTTTTTTAACCCCTGTCTACCATGCTGAACCTTTACAGGAAAAATTGATTGCATGAACTATATTTTTTTAATTTAATGTTAGTCTCCTTCGCAAATAATAAGGAAAAATAAAAAAAAATAATAATAATAATAATAATAATATAAATAAAACAAACAATTTTTTTTGATTTATAATAATAAGGACTAATAGAAATTTTATCAATAGTTTAATATGGTATAATAACCAAAAGGCAAACAGCATTTAACACAAAAAAAAAACATAATTCACTCAAAGGTTATTCTTATTACTTAAAATTATACACAATAATATACATGTGTATCAGCATATTTGTATTGTATAATATTATACATTATACTACATTATACCTTTTATTTTTGTCATTATTGTGTGCGTAACTCACTTCACTCAAAAAAAATAATTTTTGTTTTTTTTTATTATTTACTGTATCTGTATTCTGTATGTTCTGGATGTTAAGTGTTCACTGTTCACTTCACCGTTCAGGTTCACTGTTCAATCAATAGAACTTGATAGAAGTAGAGTAGGATAATAAACTCTACTTCTACGTCGGATAATAAAACATTGTTTTTTTTAAATTGAAAATTATTGATGAAAATGTTTTTGTATTTTTTGTAAATTTTACCAATTTAGATACAAAATTTTGAATATTTTTTGAAAAATAACACAATACCATAATAACAGTTTATTCATATAGCAAAATAAGATCCCTATACATTATACAAAAGACAAAATTTATATGAAAATAAGACCCATTTTTAAATTTGCTCACCCAAAGGCCACAATAACGCTAATACGGTACAATTTATACTAAATGGAACCCAACTAACGAATTACAACTAAATGGAAGTTAGTACGAGTATACCATACAAAAATACAAACATTTTATACAAATTTGTTGGTATGGTACTTCTTTTTCTGTTATATAAAAAAAAAAAGATTAGTTAGTGTTAGGCCAATATAGTTTTTTTAAATACAAAATTAGTACAATCTTTGTGTATGAATAAAATAAAAGGAATCAAAATCAATCTTAATAAAAATAACAATGTTTTTTCAATTTAAACTCTCTTTTACTTTATTACCGTATTCTATTATATTATATTATATATACAGAAAAGTATTGTTGTTAAATTATTTGAAAAAAAAACAATAATTATTCATGTTTCTGCAATATTGAAAATGTAGCAGTAGTTTGTAATATATGAATATATGAAATTTTCAAAAAGTACTAAATCAATTGCTAAATCAAAATAGTTTCCATTAAAAAGAGAGATATTCATTTATTAATAATATACATGTGTATCAGCATATTTGAATTGTATAATATTATACATTATACTACTTATACCTGCTTATACCTTTTATTTTTGTCATTAATATGTGCGTAACTCACTTCATTCAAAAAAAATTATTTTTTTAAGGAAGGGTGTGGTTTAGTAAGTAAGAATCCTACATACAGTGTCAAGTTACGGGCTCATTGTATCTTTCTGAAGATTACGACCAGCCTACGAAAAATAAAAAAAAAAAAAAAAAAAAATTGGCAAAGTTTTGACTACAAAAAAAATATTTCTTTTATGTGTTTTAGAAAATTAAAAGTGATATAAACATAAGTACTGTAATTTCGGAATAAAGAATCTAATGAAAGAAAAAAAGAAACTAGGATTTATTTTACTTCCGTCATATTTGCTTCCGACGGGTTACAAAGCTAGTTATTTTATATTCATGTGCAGAAATCATAATATTTTTTTTTGATATTGTTCATGTGTTTACTTGAAAAATAGAAAATGAATAGGTACCTACCTAAATATTATTTATTTTTTGCTGTCTTTATTTTTTTGTTTAAAAATTTGTTGACAGATTTAATAATAATAAGGCTTTAATAATATTTAGTTAAATGCAATAAAAAATCTACATCTCTTAGATTATAACTAAAAAGTAAAAAAGCTTCATTTTTTGAAGGCTATGACAAATTTTTGGTAGCAAAATTAAGTGTACCAATAACAATAAGGGGATAATATTAATTAATTTTAACCTGTTTTAAAAAATCTTTGTGTCATAACATCTGACTTCAGGCAGGGTAAAAGAATATGATAGCTAAAATTTTTGTACGAAAAAGGAATTAAATGAACGAAGTTTTTATAAACATTTTGAATAAATTTCCAATCTACTCTGTAATTGTATTTTTATGATTTTTCTATTTAAATCGCCATAACATTTATTTTTATTTTTTGGATGATTTAAAAGACAACTTATATTAAAAATATTTTTATATTTAAGAGTAATATAGTTATAATACAGAATATCCTAAGCCTAAGGCGATTTAAAGTTTTTCTTTGTTGAAATAATTTTTAAAAAGTATTTTTTAGTAGCATACCTATATATATACATACTCATATAAATTTTCTTAAGAATTTCATCTATTTTTCTATACTTAAATTTAAAAATTATTTTCAACTTATTTTTATTTTATTTTGAAAATCTCACGTTCTATTTACCTTATTTTAAAATTCATTTCACAAATTGCAGCATTTTACTGACACTGTAATAACGTTATGCACAGTTGTGTCATCTTGCCATTCTGATGAGACATAACTGACATTTAAGGTGTTAGGTTAAAATATTTGTTAGAAAATATTTTTTCTTTCCATTTTTGCTTTTTGTTTTTGTTTTCTTTAAATTGTGAAGAAGATAGTTTTAAATTTTAAAAGATTAAATTAGAAAATAAAAAAACTTTTAAAAAAATGTTAAAGATTGACAAATGAATAAAAATAAATGTCATTTCATGTAAATGGATACTACCGTAATACACAAAATGTGATGTTATATAGATAGGATATTTATAGATAGTTTTTTATTCGAATTGTTTATAAATTTAAATAATTGTTATAATCTTGACATTAACGCACTCCGTAGATTTTTGTTTTGTTGTTAAATTTATATCCGTTTCTTGAATTAATTGAAATATTTGAAATTTTCTACATGTAATGTTTACATCTTTGTTTAGTCTTCAAAATACTTTCCAGGTGGTTTTGAAATTTTAAGAAAATCATGAATGAGTTAATTTTTTTGATTTTTTTAAATTTGATAACTTCTTTTGAATCTGTTATTGTTGAACAATAACTCATGTAGTATATCTTAGTTAAAGGTTAAAGATTAATGATCTGTATAAGACAATATTATATTAATTTGTTCAATTCGATTACTTCTTTAAACACTTCTCGATTACTTCTTTAAACTTCGTGAAAACAATGACTCATCTTGTCTCTGTCATTACGAACTTAATATATCAACATTATTTAATTTTCATTTTCTCAATTTCAGAAATGTTCACAAAAAATAGTGAAAAAAAAGTAGAATGAAACGATGACTCATTTTCTCTGTAGTATTTCTAATAGGGCTATTTGATATAGACAACATTATTTTAATTAGGCTATACGTACTTTGAATAGTTTTCCAAAAAATAATATTGCTGAATTCCAAAACTCGTATGTATCGCAAAAATGACTTAAAAAAATAGCATTAACTATACATCGAACACAAAGTGATTTATCTGACATTTTTAAAACTAAAACTGTAAAACTAGATCGGTCAATCGACTAAACAATATAACTTTGGAAAATATATACCTTAAAACAAAAATAGGGAATATAATAATAAATCGGTCAGTCGAAGTTACTATTTCTCACACCATAAAAAAAAACCATAAAATACCATACAAAGTATTACAAATCAGATCAACCGTTAACATACGCCAAATGTAAAGTTTAAAATAGAACCGGATGAAGAAAATCTGAATATATTCGAAAGGATAATTATACCCAGAATCATTTGATTATCTTTACAGAATAAGAACACATGAAGTGTTCGGAAAGGCCGAATTACTTACATAAAAGTTGTAGAAAAATTTAAAAGACGATGATTCAAAGAATATTTGAATTGAAAACCGAATAAGTACAGAACAAACACATAAGTATAATCTGGTAACAAATTAAATAAAATGAAACTATTATATTTAAGAAGGCTTAGTTCCTGACAATAGCACTATATTTCCACATTTAATGAGTAGAACCAGTAATTTGTTAAATAAATACTCGAAATACTGTAAATATCGTAGTGTAAAGTTGCAGTACCGTACTTAATTAAGCACGAAAAGGTGATTCTACCTAAGATACTAGCAAGAACGTAAAAAACAAAAAAAAAAGTGTAAATGAAGTTTAGAATAAACGAACTACTGTCCAAACATGTTGAATGAAAACTATGTCCCAAAAGGTTGATTGGATGATATTGACCAGCAGTATATTCTTCATTTTTTTTATAAGTCTGTAAATTGTTTAATTAAATGATTTCAGATTTTGTATGGCAATTAATTGTCAATGGCAATTGGAAAATATATTGATCAATTTATTCGAGGAAAGGCTCTATAAATCGGTCTGAATTTTAGAAATAGCTCCAACTTTATATTTTATTTCATTTCGAATTAGTTCGATAGAACAATAACTCTCTTCAGGTTTGACAAATTAATTTTGAAATACAAGATTTCAGATTTTTTTTTGTAAAACACCAAATAATGAATCTAGTTGTCTGCACCAAATTATAATTTACATTGTTGAAGGAATCTATTGTCTTGAATACATAGTAATTAAGTTATCTTTGATAAATAATTTTAGCCATAAGAATAACCGTATTAAATAAATAAATTAAATTTATTTAGTATTTACAATCTTCAGATTTTCATTTAAAATAATAAACAGTTCACTAATTAGTTCTATTAAAAATATTTTATTTAATTAAAACACTTTATTCTCTCACAATACCATAAAGCATAAACCAAAAATTAAGAGTGAAATACATTACGTTCTGTCAACTATAATAAATATTTAAGTAAATTTATTACTGTAAAATACAATAATAATTACCTTGATTAAATAAACAACAAAAGATTAAATTAACAAAAAAAAAAACAAAAATTAATTAACCTAAATTTTATCTAAATAATACCATCTTCTTCCTCAACATAATATACACATATAAAAACACTGTATATGCCTAAAATTTATCAAAGTAAAAAAGAAAAACCTTTCTCAAACAAAAAAATTAACACAAAACTCTACTATTTAAAAAATTTTTGCACCTGCCTTGTAACAAATTAATCAAATTTAAGGTTGATGAAATTTTACGATTTCCATTTTGGATTTCATCTTTCTGGTTGTTGGCTGGTATTATGAATTTTATTACTTAATAAAATCCATATTCTTTAAATTTTATATTAAGTCATGTAATATTTCATTCTTGATCTCATCCTTCGCAGATTATATTATACAAAAATTCATTATGTAAAATTTTATTCCGGTATTATTCCTCACAAAAATTCCTAATTATTATTTACCTTACATAATATGTATAATGTGTATTGTTATAATTAATTATTTTGGGTCAACTAATTTAATCCTTTTCTTTTTTAATTTTTTTGCAAAATGTGAGTAGAACAACATAAACACAAAAATATTCGACCTTACAAAATCTCACCCAATATTAACATTCCTTTTTGAGAAGTCAATGGTGAACAACAGGTAAATAAATGTATTTGTTATTATGATCTTTGAAGAGTCAAAACTTGAAATGAAATTTCTCCAAAAAAAAAAAAAAAAAAAAAAAAGAAAACAAAAAATTTAATAATTAGTGAAATTATGCTTTGCTTTTTGGGTTCCTGTTTTGTTTTATTTATTTTTTTTTTGATTTTGTATTCTGTCCTGAGGGTCTTGAAATTAAAAAGACTTAGGCAAGTGGTACTGCTACAGTCATATTATGACTTAAATTGAAATAATTTGAAATAATTTTAAGAAAAAAAATTTATACCAAAATTTCCCAAAATTCCATACATTTTGATTGAAGGTATTATAAATGTAAGAAATTTCGTTTAAAATGCCATTAAAAAAAATTTAATAATTATTTATTTAATACGTCTTTGGACGTATAACAAATTAATTTCACAATACAAAATTTCTGACACTATAATTTCGCAGTACATATAATACGATACCCTTTGTAATGTGAGAGCAAGCTTAAATAAGATTTATATAGTTGTCAAGATAGTTAAATATATTGTATGAATAATTGTATGAATTAGAATAACTGTTTCAGTTGATTAAGCCAAAATTGATTGAACATATCTCATTCAGCGAACCGCTTATCGAAAACGACAATCAATTTACAAACAACGAGTTGATTTAAATTTTTTTACTGTAAAGCTGCTTTAATCTAAAATTATTAGTTATTTATAGAGCAAACCTAAAAATAAAGATGAGTAAGCTAAACGGAAATTTTACAATAAAAACATGCTGACTATCCGCTTTTAAAAATTATTTCATCATATCTGATCTATGTGTTTACGCATAGTTTACCCAATTCATCAGAGGACATAATATATACTAACTTCAGAAAAGATGGGTAAAATTAAGCTTAAAATAATCTTCTAAAAACAAACAAAAACTACAAAACTTTTCTCAAACAAAAAAATTAACACAAAACTCTACTATTTAACAAATTTTTGCACTTGCCTTGTAAAACATTAATCAAGTTTGAGGTTGATGAAATTTTACGATTTCCATTTTGGATTTCATCTTTCTGGTTGTTGGCTGGTATTATGAATTTTTTCAGTTGTGATATCAAAAAAATACAACTTTGAGGTAATTGTTTTTCAAAAAATAACTGAAAGCACCTCATGTAAATTGAAAAGTTTGTACACAATACAATCAGCAATTGCAGACTATGTTATAGGTTCGTTTGAAGACTGTCGTTAAATAGCAAGTGAATATTGAACATTAGTTGTTCAATATCGAACTATATAGTTTCTTCAGTATTACAAAAGAACATATAAAAAAAGAAGTCTCATCCCATACAAATTTTTAAAATATTATTTTAATATAGCGGGTCGCCATATTGCAACCCGCTATCTCATTTTAATTTCAAAACAATTTGCTTTTTCAAACAATAATTTAACTCTTCAAATCTTATACGAATTATCTACTTACTAGTATAATATGAATATGCAAAGCTACATACATAAATAATAATAACATATCAGAGTATCAATGTAAGCACTATTGTGTATGCATTGAAATAAGTATGTAGTTAAACATACAATAATAGAGTCCATGATAGAATCACAGAATCTAGAAAAAAATCTAAAAATAATAGTAATAAAATATACTAGTTATGCATTGCGATGCAAATCGTGAACTCTCTACGGAATACGGTTTTGTTTTTTGTCAGACCTTGGTTGACAATCATATTTCTATTTCAATTTTAGTATTTTCATTTTTTGAAGAACAGGCAATAATACATTTTTGATAGAATGTTTGTTTGTTCTTTTTGCTTGTTTATTTATTATGAGATATTTATTTATAGGTGATTGATAAATAAAAACAGGCAAAATTAACCAAATCAAAAAATTTCTTTGCTATGCTTTGCAGAACTATGCATGCATCACAGCAAAAATAAATTAGAAATTACATGTAATTCTGCATGCAGTGAATTTTGATGCAAGATATCTCTATTTCTAATTTTTGCTGCGCAGCGGCAGAGCTACCAACACAAAAGATTGTAAAAAATCTAACTCATACTAATAAAAAAATAATGACAAACGTCATAAAAATTATTTAATATTTACATATTTATTATTGTTTTTTGTGGTAAATAGGTTATAACCAATTTTTTAAAAATTTATTTTAAATTAATTAATGGAAGAAAAACTAATTAATTTGAAATGAATGGAAATTTCTCTAGTCCATAGTCTAGATTTTCTTTCTTTTTTGTTGAAATATTCATCATAAATTGTTAAAATATTTAGATATAACAAAATAGCATTAATTTATTCATATAATTATATTTTGTTACAATCATGATAGTAACAGATAACAAAATATGTGATTAAAATTTTTTCAAAAATTATTAAATTAAAATTTTTATTAAACACTTTTAATAACTTTTAACTTTTAACTTTTTCAAAAATAATTTTATTTTGTATTTTATTACTATACAAACAAATTGTATGTGTATCAATGGCGGCATTTACCTACATTATTTCAAAACAAACAATTTTTTACAAATAAAATATGCACATGGGTCTGGCACGCATGAGAATTCTGCACATGTATTTCCCACTTAAAGAAATAATGCACGTGCGTAAATTCATTATAGATAGTATGTGTTTAAATTTTTTTAATATACATTTTTTTTATTTTGAACCTTTGATTTGAAAAAGTATTGGATTATATTTACATAGAGGGACTGAATGAATACCGTTGTATTTTTTTTTAAACAAAATTATATTTACTCATCTTTGCTCTCTTAATTTTTTATTTTCGGTTAATTTTTTTACCCGCAAATAAGTTGAAAAAATAGTAAAATATGCAGATGAGACTTTTTTTTATTATATGTTCTTTGATATTACTAAAATTTTATACTCTATTAATTATTATTAGATAGTCGTAACGGATAAATATTTGCATTAATAATGAAATATCACATGATAATTCTTCATTGTCAAATTCAAATATAAAAAATGGTATATTTGGAATTAGTACTAAAAATAATTTAGATATGTAAAAACAAAGTGAATCTTGAATTTTTTAACTGCAGACGCAATATATATATATAAGTCAGCTTGAGACGATATCTTATAATATATAACATTTGGACAGATAGATAAAATTATTTGACTTATTGGAATTGTTCAAAAAATAAGCAAGAGCAACAGAAAAGAAATATAATGAGGGTCGAAATAAATGAAATGAATGTTTTCTGAAGATCATAAATTGAGTTACGGAAATAAAACAATACGTAATGTATTTTGAAATTGTTTTTCCAAAACATCCTACTTTATAATGCTTATACTCAATATTGGCTTATAATATTTATAATACTTACACAATATTGGTTTTCGTTGCTTAGTTTATGGCTCTAGTTCTTTCAAAGTACGTCAATTAGATTTTCAACTTAATTAGTAAGAATGTGTGTGGAACAAAGTAAAGTAAAATATGATTGAAGCCCAACCGCTGTTTTTTTTTATAAAATAAATTTGTACGAAAGAATAAAATTTGGGGAACGAGGTAATTTATTTTTATAACAAAAAATCTATATAAAAGAATATTATAATTGTACTAATCAAAGAAGTCTCACTTTCTATATTTTTAGTTGTCGGAATCAACTTAATTTTATAATGTTTCTACATATCCTTTCATCTACCCCAATACATTTAATGCGATTCAAGAATTTCTTATATCATTTCTTACACAATAAGAAAAAAAAATCATCCTACATATTATATATTTTATTTGGTTAATTATATGGTTCATCATAAGAATTAATTTGCAACGTGCCTTGTTGCCTAAATGAGGACGACAGATGTAAAATACTGTGATTCGAATATTCGTATACACTAAGTACGGGTACTAACATCAAAATGGTGTAATGATATTGAATGAACTTTAAGAAATTTCTGTACTTTTGATTTTATTTGTCATATTTTCTCTAAGTAAAATAACATACATATACACACATCCATACATACTCTGTATCCATGCATAAAAATCTGTAATGATGGGTTGAATGAATGAAACTTGAAACTTTTGAATAATTTCTTCCATGTTTCGTTTTTTGTTTTTTTTTTTTCATTTTGTCCTTTTTTGCTGATCCCAATCTCTTTTGGTATTGAAAAATATCGGTTGTTAAATGTTTCTAGCAATTTTAATCAAATTTAATGGATGGTTATTGTTGTAACACAGAAAAATGCCTTTTGAAAAGTGAGTTTTGTTTGTATTATGTTTCTTTTTAAGGGTTTTTGCCTTAAGTATGTACATTTTCGCATCTTAAGATAAAATTATTTTTAATGTAAATTGAAAAAAGAAAAAGGCAGAAAAAAAAAACGGGAATCGTAACATAAATTACCTGGAACACAATTTTTTAGATCAATGTTAAGAATTTTGGAAATTTTTAAAAAAATATAAAAAAAATTGAAATATTTGGTATAGGTAGATTTCACTTATATTCATTTTCGGTTTTAAAGCTTTGCATTTGAATGTTTATGATAATTTTTGAAATTACTGTTCTTACCTGTAATTGTGGAAATTAATAATCTACTGTTAGTTGTAGCTTCGGTGGAGATTCGGTTGGCTTTCTTTTTCTTCAATAGTGATAAAAAACAAATCGATCTTTAAATTTTTTTGTGTACCATTAATTCAATTTGTTGGAATCAGCTTTGCCAGTTAATGGTTTACATAATTGGATTTTTGGCCGTCTATTATTTGATAGATTCACTTCTACTACTTTATGTGGGAAATATTCTATCCCATTGGATGCTTTTTAGTTTGGAAAATATAAATAACTTTGTCTCTTTCTATATGGAATATAGTTCATAATTATACGAATGAGATACAAACCATTTTCACAGACAGAGCCTAAAATACCAACCTTTAAAACTAGATGAGAGTTTAGTGCAGTATATAGGTAAATTAAGTGTTGTTGAAATTTTGAATTTTTTATTTTTTTATTACAGATTTTATTTTGCTGAAATTATTTTGTTGGATTATGATCGATTAGTCTTTGGTATGGTTTTATATTAATTTCGTACTATAATTATTTTTTTGTAATTATATTTAAAAAAAAAAAAAAAAAAAAACACTATTGTATTGAAATATGTACTCTGTACGAGCGATTGGGCTCAATTGAGAAAAGAATGATATAAATATATAAATAAATAAAAAAATATATTCGAATATTTTGGGCAAATTCGAATATAAATATTAACGTTGACATCGCTGCTTTTACTTAGTAATGAGCTGGACTGATGTAAAAATTTATTCCATTAGCCTTTTTTATATATATACTCGGAAATAGGCTAAGGAGCTTTTTATACTAAATTGAACAAATTAAACTGGCAGATCGCGATATGGAAGTCGGTTAACAAGTGAACAATTATTTTCCTTAAACTTCGTTTTAATTTGTTTGTATGGGCAATCACCGAAATCACGTGAATAATATTTTGTATCTAATAGTCTTAATTACATCATTTGGTCATTTAACTTTCATACATATTGCTCGCGCTTCAATATTTGACATCTAATGTCATTAGAAATGATATACACAATAATTTCACGTTATTATATAAAAAATAATTGCCGCATTGTTGTTATGTGCTAACCGTTATGAATATTATAATATCGAGTATATTTGGATATAATTACTCTTGTTATGGCATCACTTAAACTAGTTCACAGTACAACATTTAAGTACCCTTATTTTTATATTAAATTATTGCTATTTACTCTAGAAATTAACTAAACTACAAATTAAAAGGACTTTATCAAAGACTTTTGGCTTTAATTAAAATTCTATATTAAAAATAAATTATTGTTGTCTGGTCTATTTCTCTGGCCAAATTTTATGTAGAAGGTTGGTCTTTTTATTATTTTTTTTTAATAAAGAAACAAATAAAATTATCATTGTACTTTGTACAGTGTTTATATAAATTAATCAAGTGCAATTCATCATGTGCATCAGGTCCATATGTGCAATTGAAATAATAAAATTAAATTACGTTAAATCATATCAGAGGATCAAATATGAAATTGTGAAATGTGACTTTAAAATATCGTAAAAAGTTTTCACATAACTTTTTATTTCCTCTCCAAAATCGCATATTGTACTTAGGTGGTGGTGTAGATTTCACTCTCAACTTTTGACACTCAATGTTGTTTTGAAATACTGAAATTAATAGAACGGTGGAACAAAATCTAAAACAAAAATCGAAATATTCTGGTAAGTGTAGAAAAATTTCTTTATAAACGGACGGATGGAATCTGAATAATTTTAAAACTAACAAATGCGTAAAGTCAAGTAACACTCAAGAAAATAAAATTAATATCCATTTTTTGATCACAAAAAGAAAAAGAAATGTGCATGTAATTTAAAAAATGTATAGAATAGTACAAGACGACTATAACAGAATGTTAATTTTCTTTAGTAATTTACTTAATTGTAGATAATTAGGAGTTTCCAACACAAGTTTTCTTTTACAAAAATTAATTTTATTATTATTATTATTATTGGATTTTTAGAAAACAAAAAAAAAAAAAACAAAAAAAGGTTCACATATAGTCGAATATAATTGTTATTGGAATACCATTTGAATATTTTGGGATAAAATTTAAGTTGAATTTTTTGCTGTTGTTTTCGCTTTTTCTTTCTTTAATTATTATGGGACAAGTTTTGGTGAAAATTAATTTAATTCCTATCGAATAAATATATAAATTGAATTGAAAATGAAATGTTTTAAAGAAAGTTAAGGAATTTTCTGAAGAATGTTTTCAAATTTTTTGTGTTTGTTTTCAATCTCCTGAAAATTATGTTTCTGTAAATATCGGACTTGTGTTAATTATCATTAAAAATAAATGGTTGGTATCTATACTGTATTAATAGCATTCAAATTAATAAAATGAAATGAATTTGTGTATTTATTTTATTAATTTAATTACATTGTAGAGTCTTAAAAATTAAATTTAATCTCACAAAAGGCTTTTGTTATTTAAAAAAGTTAAGTTCAAAACACTTTAATTCAATATTTAATTATTTGATGGGTACTATAGATCTTAAAAACTTTGAATTCATATACAATCTATACAAAATCTATTTCGTTAAAAATTAAAAAAACTTAAAGGTTTTAAATCAAAATGTCCGATCCTGATTACAATCACCGATAAAATAAACTTATTTCAAGAATTCAAATTTTGTGTTTGTACGCAAGGATAGTCGAGACACCAACCATGTAATATATACTCAGTGATTGGAACGATTTATTCGATTTCCCGGTGAAGGAGAAACAGTTAGTGTATACAATTTTTTTAAGACCAGGTATGATGTGTTATATCAAGTGTGATCCTGGTTTAACATGTCTAGTATAAATTATAAATAAATACATTGGAAAAAGTTACAAGATAGTGGTAATAACACTACTAAAGTTTCAGAAATTTAAGCTTATAATTGTTTTAGGATTTTTTCTTGCAATTACCAAGATAATGCCATGAGTATTGCCATGTACAAAATGTTGGACATATAGTGATTTAATCAATATCAAATGTACAGAGCAGCAAAATACAACACTAAATATTGAGTACTCTTCCGGATGCCTTGAATACATACGAAAAGAGTGTTCTCCAAATAAATAGAAAATGAAAGAAAACGGAAAGAGGAAAAGAAGAAAATAAACTGATATAAAATTGGAAATTTCCTTTTGATGTGTTCGCAATGCAATCAGATAATATAAAGAGGTATGCAAGAAACAATTATTATGATCATCATCGTGTAATCTTTGTGCTTACAACTGAAATATTATTTGTGATCAATCGCAGGATTTATTACACATAACATTTTTAAAAGAAACAGTTAGATAGAAAGAAATGGTATCCAGTCTAGTAAGCACTAGTTTTGAAATAGGTATGTGCAAGTTATGAATTTTTGTAGTGACACTTAATTAAGCTACGTTAGCTCTGGTAGGTATTTAAAACAAAAAAGAAATTGAATGTAAAAATAATAGTTATATAATTTTAAATTTTAACTTATTCGGAATATTAGGTTCAGTTTCAATGTTCGATTGCGTTATTCGTTTTAGCTAAGCCTCAATTCTTATTTTTAATATATATCTAAAAACCACCCAATTGGAACCATAACAATAAATCTCTGCCATTATGTTTGATGCAGTCTGTCGTCTCAATTGTGTCTGTGTTCGTATATTATCTATATAAAACACTTATTTCATCCCTATAGTATCTGAATAAGGTTATATTATTTGTTACTTCTAGAATTAAAGAAGACTTCCCATGTAACATTTTATTGTTATAAAAACAAAATTAGTGCTATAAGACTCCTATATATGACTCCCGATAAGCATTAAAGGTGTTATAATTATGTTTTTATGGGAATAATGGGATTGATATTGCTAAAATGTTCTTATAGCAGTTGCGGGAGTTGTTATAATGGAATTTCCAGCGAGTGCTAGCAATGTTGTTATAAGTCTAGAAATGCGTAATCCTATAACAAGAGTTAAAGTGTTGTTATAATAATAGAATTTCTAGAATAGCAGTAGGGGTGTTATTATTTTACTGTAATTCCTATGATTTTAATAACAAACTTAGCTTTTGAATAAATATTTTGCGACGGTCGTTATTTCATACAAACATGGTAAAAACATTTTTTTTTTTAAATCAACGAAAACCAAAAAGCTTTATTTTGCATTGTTTTTGCAAAAATATCATTTTTACTTATAAGAATAATTATTGAAATATCAAACTTGATGTTATACATTAATTAACGTACATTATTTAACATTCTAAAGATGCAATATAAAAAGGTATTTTCTTTAATTTATTTGAAAATTGGTTATTTTTTAAGGGCAATATATTTTTTCGAAGTATTATTATAATAAATGTCAATGATATTTCTTTCTCAGCCAAATTTTGTCTTTTCGTCACAATAATTATAAATATTAAAACAATTATTCTTAACTGGAGTATACATTATTTATTAGTGAGACATCTTTTATTACAAAACATTTACATACAAATATAAAAATATGTAATTAATATCTATCTCTCTTTCTCATGAAATGAATATAGGCACCATAAAATTATTATTTTATAACAAAAACTAATACCTTACTCTACCTATAATAAAAAACATATACACACTAATACATCTAATCCTAAAACAATATTACACAAATTGTTCCGATGCTTTATAGAATTATCTATTTTAGTGCTATAACGTTTATTTATTTCTAACGTTTCGTGACGTTTGCGAGCACTCAAATCAATGCTAATACTGCTATAAGAGTGTTTATAATAGTGTCATAAGCGTGCGCAAGAATCTTATAGCAATAAAACTGTTATTCGAGTTGTCTAACCAGAAACTTTGTTAGCACATTAAATCTGATTTTTATTATCATAAATGTGAATTGTGTAATTGAATCTTTTATCAGTTAAGCTTAATAAAAGCTTACTTAATTGCAATTTTCAATAATTTAAAGATGTTTAGCAATAGTTCTGTTAATCTGTATAGTGTATTATAGATTAAATTACTTTGATCATGTCGAGAGTACCTATTCCAGAGATCAAAATTGGTGGCTCATATTGTATACAGATATAGAAGCTATCGCTAGCTATAAAATATAATTTCTTTAAACCTATTCCAAAACTAAATTAAAATAAATTTTATTTTAATTAAATTTCTTTAATTAAAAATTTAAGTTAATCAATTGAATCATTTATTTTCTTGAAATACATGGGAACCAATGTGAAATTTTTGTAAATTTCCTTTTATTAGCTGTATTACATCCTTGAATCTACTTCTTACTTACATAATATATATTTTAAATATGAAGGCAGGATGTAGTATATTTTTGTCTCTTTTATTCTCTGCTTATTTTTATTCTCTCTTCTCGCACCATCTTCTAAATAATGATCATATAATTTTCTTAATTTAACTTTTCCTTCTGATGATTTTCTGTTATGGTTTTAGTTAATTTTTTTTATTATTTTGTTTTTGCTTATTTTGTTTTACGACTTAATTTTCAAGGAGTACAAATTGAAACAAACAAAATACACATAGTAATTTGTCGAATATTAATTTTAACTTTTAGTTTTTTTTCTTAACTTAAATATCCTGTTGAAAAATAAAATGAAAAAAATGTTTCCATGAACAACACTGTTAATGATATTTTGTGTACAACATCATACGGCAGGATAAAGTTCTTAATAAAAAAAAAAAGTACAAAAACAAAACAAAAAAATACATCTAATAAGAATCTAAAAAACACAGAAGAGTTTTCTTTCTTTTAATTAAAACTCGTAATTTTCACCTCGATAACAGGTTGATTTTTATTTAATTTTTGTTTTTCTGTTTTATTTTCTTTATTAAAGTGAGTCTGTAATCTTATAATGTATCCTGAGTTTTACGAGTGTACTAATGAAAAAGATGTTTGTAAGTGATTTCTATAAAATTCGTTTTCAACCAAAGTAGCTCCGGAGAGCAGGAGCGATTGGATTTCATAATTTAAAATTAAAAAAATTAAATAGAATTTTTTTTCTATTAATCCGATCCCAGATGATTGAAACATTTTTGTAGAAAATATTAGTATAAAACACCTACAGTAACCCAACACCTACATAATCAAGATAGATACTTGTAATTATTTTAGTTTTTAATTAAAAACAGCGAGTTGGAAATAATTACGAAATCGCAATTTTATAAAACCTAACAGAAGATATGGTAGCAATATTTTAGAATTCAATTCGATAATATAGAATTAGAAAAAACAAACATGATTCATTTCCATTGAAAGCTCAAAGAGGAGTATTACATTTTTATTTTGCACTTTTGTCGATGAAGCTAAAGAAAGATATGCTATAGACAAAACAATTGTAGCCATACTAACCAGTGATAATTATGTTTTTATAAATATAGCCTTGAAATGAGAGAAATTTCTTTTGGCAAAGATAATTGAAAATAAATAAAAAAAATAAATAAATAAGTCTATATAACTGTAGCTTTAAAAAAAAACTTTAAGAATTAAATCTAAATAATTTAAATTTTATTCTGTTGGCTTTGTAAACACCCAATCAGGAATTATTCTATAAGTTTAAGTAGTTGTGTTTAAGATTGCAAGGTAATCGTTGAAACGAACTATGGAATGAACTGATAAATCATTCCGCTAATGAAGATAGTGCCGAATTTAAGAATTTAAGAATTTGAAGCGAATATTTCTGCAAAAAATTTTGTTATACAAAGATTCATAATTTTTTGAAATCTGGTAGATCTTCGGAAAATCTACGCATGCTTTAGGTAATGCTGAATTGATGATAAATTGGATTATCTTTGACTCAGCCAATCAAAGACATATGCTTGCTATGTCAAATAGACATATGCATACTTTTGACATTGCGCGGCGTTCCATATTACCAAAGATAAATATTTGATTTGTGAGTTGTATGTATTTTTAGTTTTTATTTAATATTTTTTAAATTCAATGTTTTTTATAAAGATATGTAATAAAAATTATAAACATTATAGATTGTAGTTACAGATTCTCATGTTTAAAAACCTATAGAATATAATTTTTTTTTATATAGCTATTACTTTTTTATGTTTCAAATTATAAAACAAGTAATACAGATAAAATAACGTCATTATAATTTATAAACAAATAATGATAATAATTTTTCTTTTTTTACTTACAAATCTTTTTCACAAGCCATCTCAAAAAAATTAAGAAAATAATGACGATCAATAACTAATCGTAAAACAAATCGTATTTTTGCTGCTTTGTATGCTCAAATTTGATTGCGATTTTACGTAACCGAAAACATGAAGATCGTCAATTGTAGTCAATTGCATAAGCGAAAGCGTTTATCACCCATATTATCTTAGACCCGTCGCTAACGTGAAGAAAAAAATTATTGCATCACGTGTAGCTGAATATGCATTTCTGTTAGACATTGTAGGCGAAGTGACCAAACAATTTATTTATTATGTTGGTAGTACTGATCACTTTTTAGTGTCAAAAAAGATTATTGGTGTATAAACAAAATAATATGCTTTATAAATTTTTTGGATAGTATATTAGTGTGGAATTACTTTACAAGAGATGATTAGTTTGTGAGATGATTACAGTACAGTACATAGTAGTAGTAATAAAGTTAACTTTTTTTTTTCAAAACAAAAACACAATTTTTAACAAATATGCAAAAAAATTAATGAAAAATTGTTTGGTAATCCTTACTTAACTATTTTGTCCATTTAATTTATTTATTGTGCATATCTAAAACAGATATTTATATATATACAATTGTAGAGACTAATCGTCTTATCGATGTATATTGAAATTGAAATTGAAATTGAAATTAAAATTGAAATTTAGTAAAAATTAATTCCTATGAAAAGTTTCAAGATAGTTTTGATATTTACCCTCGTGTCCGTGTTTAACAGAATAAAAAAACTATTGCTTTAGGGATATTTTTGCCGATTACTGTCCTAATATTCTATCAGTTTAATATTCAGTTCGCTTGTACTTCATTGAAGATTGCTCTAACCAAAGAAAAGTTAGAATTCATTATAAAATATTTTACTTTCGTGATTATTTTTGTATTAATTTGGGAGAGGTTTCTTTACTATAAAATAATATAATGAAACTATCATTAATTTTTTTTTTTTATTTATTTGTTATTGTAATTTTTTTCTAAATATGAAATTTGCTCACTTTTGTTCTTATTTACTTTTAAAAAAAAAAAAAAATGGAAGCATTAAAAAAAATATGTAAACAGCAACACAATAACATTAGATGTGAATTGTTGAATTAAAGTGTTTAGCATTGTGACATTTATATACTAAGTATCAATAATGTGAGATGACTATTATAGCAGAAAGCTACAAGATGTGTATGCGATATTAATGACAAAATCAAGATTGCTCCATTAAATATATTAAAATGACTATGTGTGCCGTATCCTATCGTATTTACCATATATATTTACTATTATCGCCTTTCATTCACATATTTTTCTGCTCCATTTGTTCCTAACAACAGTTAGTTCAATGCCATACTGTATGTATACCCTATTTAACATTAAATATAGGGTAGTTGTTATTATAACTGTTAATCTTCAAATAAAAAATCCTTAAGTAAATTAATATAAAACACAATATGTTTATAGTTGGTGTAACTTCTTTTTTTGTATCACATTAAAAAGTATCTCATAAAAAAAAAAAAAACAAAACTTTTCAAGATTAAAAAAATACCATAATTTTTTCACCACAATAATGTTGGAAAATAAATTTTAACAAACTTTTAATGTCATTTTAACATGATATTATTGCTTTAGAGAGAAAATCAAGTTTTTCACTCATACAATAATAAAATAATCACATCACATTTAGGTTTCTAACGGATGATACTTGTTGTACCATACACATGTTCTGTAAACTATAGCTATTAGAAATTAGGGTGTGTTAAAAATGAAGAAGGAAATATTGTCAAACATTAATTTTTCCTCCGCACCCATACAAACATCAAATAAACTAACTATATATTTCATGCTGAGGTGGAGTAAATACAGTAACAAATCGAGATAATAATCTAAGTAAACAAGTAACTTTAATAAAAGTAATTAGTGTAAAAATTTAATTGAATTCTTTTTTTTTTTTTTGTGTTATCTTTTTCAATAGATACTTTAGTGTTATATGGACCTAGAAATAATTTTCAATTCAATTTTTCAAAATAAATATTATCTGAAGATCATTCGATGAATTGTTTAAATTTTCTCTTTATTATATTTGCTTTTATTAATTTTATTTTATTTGCCTAAAACGTTGTTTGTTAATTTATTTTTGTAATTAAAATTATTTCTCATACGTCATAATATCTAATGGATACATAAATACATACATGGTTCTTATTCCATTTTTTATGGCATAAAATTGAACTTAAATAAATTTTCAATTTACAAGTCAAGTTATTGTTTTTTGACAATCTGAAGCATTTTTGTGTTATGGTAATATTGTTTTGTGCTTTTTTAACCACGTGATCAGTATCGAAATTTTTGTGTAATTTGCTTTAAACGGTTGTATAATATTAATATTCTATTGCCAAAATGTTTCGGTATCTTATGAACTTTATTGCAAGTTTTTAATTATTCAATGTAACCATGTATCAATATAATGTAATAATTATTTTTAAATTTTAATTTGTAAATAACCAGAGTTTTAGTTTAGCCCCGTTTTTAATTTGGCTGTTATTTCTAAAATTCTTATTACTTTTTACTCTTATTAATTTTTTAAGCCTGTACTGGATTTCAGTCAGTGCTCTTAATTTTAATACTAGGTAAAATAATTTATTATGTAAATATTGTATCGACGTATCGTACAAAAAATATATTATTTATTAGTTGATGTTCATAGTTATAATATTATATCGTATTGAAATATAACTCGGAGCAACTTTTTTGATTTTAAACTTTTTATAAATTCAATGATTTATTTTTTACGCTTTGAATTTGTTAAATTTTTTATAATTTAATTATTTTCATTTTATTTTTTTAATTTCAGGTAAATTATTTTGCGAACTAAAACAAATCACATTTAGTAAGTTAAAATTAAATTAAATTTCTAAATATCACTTTTTGTTTTTAAATTTTTATTATTTTATGAAATTAAATATTGCCACGCCTTAACCAGTAATATAGTAGATATTATAACGATAATAAAGTAATATAATTATATCATGAAATTTAGGATTGTTATTTAACCCTAATTAGCCCCTGATATATTTTCAGGACATGCATACATTTTTCCTTTTGTTTTTGTTTTAATTATAGAAGTAAACTTTATAATAGTTTTACGCGTCTACAATGAAAATTTGTTGAATTTAGATAATAATGTAATCTGCTTTTTACTATGCATATTTAGAAAAACAAAATTGACTTTAAATTGATTTATTTATACTTTTTTGTGAAGAAATTTTTTATTAAAAAATTATTAGTTCTGAAGCTTTATTGTCCATAATGATTGAAGTCATTATAGAGGCTTTCAATTCCATTTCAGAAATAGCCATTCAGAAAAATGCCATTTTAACAGGGTAATAAAGAGCTAACATCTTTTTGCCCCTGCCCATTAAATTTTTCATAACATTTTTTATATTTCTTATGAGCTTTACAAATTTATCAACATTTTTTTAAATAAATTAATATATTTTTTTTGGTATACACAAATCAAAAACATAGTAGAATTAGAACTTATAAAATATCGTTTAATTGCTTAAGAATGGATCGGCACTATCAGACTTTAAAATTTATTTTTTGAATTCTACACCAGCTTCAACTACGTGGACCCACTTGACGTATGTTATAAATGACTAATGTAAAAAATATCCAGTTAATTTTATTCTAATTTTTTCATTAAATTTTGAATTCCAGTAAGAGACGGATGATTATTGCCAAAGCAAAGCAATTCGCTAAGTCTTGAAAATGTACTCAAATTTTATGAAAATAATTATGATAATTACGTTTAGCATAAACAAGAATACCAAATGTTATATAAATCACTTTCACAAATTATATGTACGACAAATTTGTCACAGTGTCTGATGAAGAAAGTCAGATGCTTCTGAAATATCGATACTTAGGATGTGTTTCTAATGAAATGATTTAATCTAATTGTGATAGATTCATACGCAGAAGTTCAAATTTTAATTAGAATTTGAATTAGAGTGAATTGAAATTTCGTGGTTTGTGTCTTGGAATCTATTAATTTGAAATGTTTCTAATTGATGACAGGTTAATTACATTTGAAAATACAATTAATTTATACATGTTCAATTAATTTGTATATTTTTAATTGAAAATTTAAAATTTTGTATTTGTATTGTCAATTTAAGTTTTTATAGAATTATCCATTTGGTGTCTAAGAAATTTAAATTATTGTTTGATTATGCACACTAAGCACTCTTACAATAAAAAAAATTAACAGAAAAAAACTATTGCAAGATTTATATTTCCGCTTTTGCTATTTCCTTTATTTAATTTAATATTAATTATTTTCATAAATTTTATATATTTCATTCACAAAAAGTTAATCCTAAACAAAAACACTTCATTATTTTATATTAGTTCAAAACCTTGCTTCAATTAGGGTTAAATGAATCTATTATTCCACTAAAATGTCAATTTAAGATTAAATTTCAAAGTAAATTTAGTGAAGATTCAAACCATGTCAATTTGTAATTCTATTATTAATGTTTATTATAATTTTTTTTTTTTTTTATAATATATCCATAAAAAATAATTGTTTTTTCTTATGTAACTGTATAAATTACTAACAAAACTGTTATATATATATCAAAATTTAATTTTACAACATAGCATAATGTGTCACCCTGATTTTGACATTAAACATTTTATTTTTTATCAGGGACTTAACAATTCATTTAGAATTTCACTTGATTCTTTTATAGAAATTTGATACTAGTGAATATATAGAGCTTGTCTTCAAATCATATTGTTCTTCCTTTTATTAAAAGTATATAAATAATATATGTGTTAACTGTTATTACTATTGTTATTCTAATGTTAAGTTCATGGAGAATGAAAAAAAAAATTATATTATTTTTTGGTTGGATGATTTTGCAAATACACGATGTTTTAAATATAATATTTTTACTGAGATATTTTATTACATGAATGATATTTTAGTAGCATGCAATAAGAAAAAGATGTATACGTATATACATATAGGTATATATATATATATATATATATATATATATGATACCTATATTTTATTCAAAAATATTAAATTTCAATGTCATTCGTTTAATTCACGTGATAACAGGTAATTATGTTAAACAGGTAGTATAAAAAAAATTTTCTTTATTTTTGGAATAGTATTTGTGACATGTGTTTTGAACTGTATGTGTAAAGGTTAGTGGAACTTTTATAAGAATAAAAAAGAAAATTAATAAAATATCATGAGAAAGATTGGAAATCTAAATCTTTTGAGATATTTAAATAAAAACGCTATGGAATATATACTAATATACAAATTTAAAGGGAAGACCTTAATTAGGAAATTTATTAATCATTATTTTGAATTATGCTCTTATTGAAATTCAAAACAACTTTCGTTTACTTTAGTAATTTTTGTAAGATCCATTTTAATTTAAACCAAAACTTTTAATATCTAATTTACTAATTTTTTAAACATAATTTTGCTATAAATTGGTTCGATTTTGAATTAATTTAATAAAAATATTGGCTCAAAATAGAAATGTACCTATAATATAAAAAAATGAATCTCGTGACAGACTTTTGAATTCAATGGTTTCGATGAGTGTGCACAAGTCTAAGACAATTAATGTTTCTAAAATCAGAGCATAATTTATAATATGGTTTTAAAGCTTTGTAACTGTTCAAAACCCTGAACGTTAATTTAAAATTGTCAAAGTTTTTTTTGATAATTTCACTAGGTTTATACATCGGTAACTATTTATTGTAATATTGTTTGTGACCCTAATGTTGTAGATTTTCGCTACATTTTGCAAATACCATTAATAGTCTGAATTAGATTATCTTTATTATCCAATATGAATAAAATATATCACAAACGAAAAATATAATTTCAATAATAATTATGAGAGAGTAAATGTAATAAAAAAAGTAAAAAATCACGAAGTAAGTAGTTAGTATTTGGAAAATATTAGCATTAGTATAACAAAGAAGGTAATATAGTGATAAGAAAGAGGATTTATCTTTTAAATGAATTCTAAAATTACAAAAACTTTGACCGTTTTCTCGGCTAATTAATATTTAAAATATTGCAAATTTATTTACTAAGTCGAAGCTGTACCAGTTTTATAATCATATTGAATTATTCTGTAATTGTATTATACCTGATACAAAAAGCTTTTAAAATTCTATTTTGAGTTTTGTTATCAATCGAAAATAATTAGTTTACTTAAATAAGTGTACTTCCGTTTTTCAGATGAAGTGTTTGTAATTGCGTATATAGTTAGTAAGTTTATTTTAATTCAACAACCTTCCAAAAAAAAAAAAATGTCAATTAAATATCAAAAATCATATATCAATAATTGATTTTATTGAAATAATTCCACATCATTTTCACAAAAGAATTTTAATAATTTTCTTATATAGAGATTTGTTTGCATGCACATTATGTACTATAGTAATGTATCAGGTTAAAAAACTTACACCTGCCTACAATTTTTTATATATATATTTTTTTTTACTTTCATCTAATTAAAATTCCAGTTCATATATCGAAATTAATATTACATAAATTTCAATATAACTAACATTATTGATATTGAAACTCTATGAAATATTAAATTTAATATAATACTTGTAATATATTTAGTATCTAAGTGTATGTATGTATACGTGAGTGTGTACATCATAATAAATTATAGTATTATAAAGTAAATCGGTTCAATTAAAATCTCAAATTATTCATGACTGCATTTTAGTTGTGTATATTATTCCCTTTGGCTTTAATTATCACATATCATCCACACTTATATGGAAATTTTATAATGTACACTTGTAGGGTGTTGTTAACAATTATTTTCATAACAAACAATATAAGTATTATAGGATATTACAAGCTTTTCCAAATCACTTATTTGAAGTACATTTCAAACGGAGTTCAAAGTCAAATCTTAACATAACCTATCCAAACATATTTAATTTTTTAAATTTTGACATTTGTTGCGAAAATAATAAGGAATTTCTAAGCTAGTATGTGATATAAAGAAAATTATATACGAACTTTTACGACTTTCAAAATATTTTGGCTGAAATTATAAAATCTTAATATTTATGAATGAAGTCCTCAAATTATTATTAAGAAAGAGTCCGACTGGGTATGAAATAATTTGTCAAATTTATTTAACTATGATTGTAGAGCTGACATTAATCATAGGATAAATTGGTAATTGCAGTTTTTTAAACTAATTATCAAAATCAATAAAATAATGTGGATCACTATAGATTTTTATAAAACAAATTCCATTTGCAATATGTACTTGTATTTGGCTTATTTTTAAAATATCATATATACGGAGAGAATTAGGCTTTCAAACTACCCTAAATAGATTAGCATTTAATTTGATCAATTTGAAACATTCAAAATAAACCGAAATTGACTGATTTTAAAAATTCATAAGTAAAAACATTAAGTCCTATAAACGTTAAGTTCCCATAATAATTGTGCAATTATTTATTATTTATGATTTTCATATTTAAATTTCTATTACTAAATTTTGTACAATAATTTGCTACACATATAAGTATCAATAGATAGATTCTATAGATAATAATAATCGATATAAATATGATTACTTTACAGGCATATATAGTAATTACAAATTGTACAACATCTGGTGATATTATTAAATTTCCATTACTGATGTTACGAGAAAAAATACAGCAAGTGTCAAAAGTGATGAAATAAAATAAATTGAAGCCAGCCAATTTATTAGTTTCTGACTTCTTGTTGGAATAAAAACTTATCAATAATCAACTTGAATAATATTAAGATTCGGATATTTGTTTGATTTTAAAAAAAAAAGTTTTAATTGAACAGTTTTTCATTAAAAAAAATTCAATAAAGCGCAACCACTCAGGAGAGACAAAAATAAATGTCGATTGTGAATCTAACTCAACTACAAGTAGATAACTTGACGTTAGATAATAAATAATTCTAAAACAAATTTTCGGTCTAGAATAATGAAGTACATATCATTATCATCATTGGCTGTGATTCCCATCGTCGGAACTTAAGTCGAGCGAAGCGCAAAGCTAATAGAATTGGAAAATTGTCTGAAAAGGGTATTGATTTTAAACTTAATACAAACATCCTGAAATGTCATTGAATGTCTGAATCAAAATCATGGTGAATCAAGAAAGAGAATAAATAACTATATGTTGAATTTATGTGGAACTCATATAGTTGAGTTAATAAGCTCCAAATAATCTACCAAAATAGGTACTAAAGGAAAATATATTTTATAAAGCTTTATCTTATATAATAAAACGTAAGAATTCTGCTGCCAACGTGCCGTAGCAACCGTTGCTACAACAAAGTAAAATAAAAATAAAAAAAAAAAAAATCTGTAAACAAAATTTTTTTCTTCTTTGCTGTGTTTGTTTATTTACCTACCGCAATATAAAAAAAAAAAATTAAGCGTAAACCAAAATTTTTTCTTCTCAGCTGCTTCAAAATCGTGTCTGTAGTCTGTACTTAGGGTGTATGATGAAAATACTTCTAATTGTGACATATGTAGATATGAATGTATATTCTAGAATTGATTTTGAAATTATGTTTAGCTAAAGGATGTTTAATATGAACAATATTGTAAACTATGAGCACACACATGTATAAATATTAATAATAATTATTATTATAATATATAAATTATAGTTACATTTTATTTATTTCATGTTAAAAAGTTGTTGTTATTATAAATGCTGTGTGAAGTTATGAATAGTATGGATAATAATTTTGGATTTCAATTTTATTTTTTTAAAGGTTTTTAATCAAAATAATTATGTTATGAAGCTGTGTATTAGCTGTGGTAGATGGTGATGTAACGAATGATCAAAGTATGCCAAATCTAATCAAAAGTTTCTTGGAATATGATCTGCAATAATTGTATCATACTGGAAATTTTTGTAGATAGTATAAACGTGGATAATATTGGTAACTATTCAAAAAAGCTAATACTTTGCCCAAAAAATTCTGATGTTGAGACAATTAACGAACGAATTTTATACATTTTGGAGGGAAATGTAATAACTTATCTTAGTGCCGATTCTACTGATGCTTGCGATTAAATGATGCAGTGAATTCCTGTAGAGCTTTTGATTACATTTCTTACAATTCACTTTTTTGTGCAGTTTCACAAGCAGTCCTTTTTTTCTAATTAGAACACCGTCTTAAGACGAGCTTTACAACTAGTTAGTTGTATAAAGCTGTAATATTGTAAATTGAAAAAAAAAATTAATATGAAAGTAAAACTTCAAGTAAATATTGCATTACAAGTATTTAATATACTAAAATATTGAGAAAGAATTGCCTTATATTGCGGCATCAGTTCAAATCAAAAAGTTGTATCATGAAATGAAAAGAAACTAATTGTAACTAGTTTCCAGGTAGGTGATAAAGTATATTTACAATTAAGACAAAGAGTCAAGTTTTACAAAGAGTAAATATTACGATTTTATTGATCGAAATACAGTTAAGTGGTTTAGATTATGATTATTGGCTTCAATAATGTTCTCAACAGTCTTGAATTTATAAAGCAAAGTCTTTCTCTCACTGAAATTATAATTCAAATCGCTCTAAAGAAGAATTCCAACCGATTTATTGAGAATGCAGTACAATTTCGTTTAATATTAAACCAACTTAAAACTATATAATAATAAAATTTGTTGATTTAATTTTGATACTCCAAACACTTTATATCATACACGTTTTTTCGACAATAATTTTTTTTAACCACTAGAAGTGGCACTGATTATAATATAGGCATCATATTTTTATGACATCGGAGTAGAATTATCATTGCATTTTAATGACCTTAAATGACATTCAAACATACATTTATATTTACGTTGTTATTATTAGAATTAGAATTTCTGATACATTCATATCAGTAAACTGGTATTGCATAATATTATATATCATCTTCCTGTTTAAGTTATGCATAAAGATTCCCTTGAGATATTCAAAAAATCCTTTATTTTTTATTAGGTAACGTAACAATATATATGTATAAGTATATGAAATATTTCGTATATATGCATACACTTTTATTCAGTTTTTGTGAATGAATTTCTATTAAAATATGAAACAGCATGAAAGGTGGTTAATTTTATATATAGTAGTAGGTGATATCTATTAATAATTGTTTTTATACAATTTTCAACATTATGTGCATAATAAAAGAGAAAAAGTAGAAGAAGAATGAGATAATAGACAGGAAATATAGTAGGTTCATTAAAAGAAATTTTAAAATTAAATATCTCATGTACTGATTTGCAACAGCAGTGTTGCTCTTCATTAGGTTTATTATACCAAGAAATTTACTCATATATATTTTATTATATATGTATACATACTATAATATTGGAATATTCAAACTTCCTGTTAATTCATGTCTAAACATGCATGTATAGTATACACTTAGATAAATCCTTTGAATAATATTCTATGCAAATTATTTTCCGCAAAGTAATTAAATATAGGATGCAATATAGAATTTAGTTAGAAGGTAAAATTTATTTTTTTATTTAATTCAAATGAGGTTTGCGGAGGTGAGAAGAGTTTCAATAAAATCTTATAATTACACACTGGCTTAGTTTTGAATTCAAAAAGTTGTTTTTACTTTTTGTCTTATTATTATTGTATTCCAGAATCCACAGTTGATAATAATTATGTTATTATTTCGTAGTAGTGCATGGTGCATGGTACACTGTCACTGTAATGAATTAAAAATAAATTAATATTGTTTTGAATATGAATGAAAATGAATAGAGAATTGAAATGAAAAATAATTATTATAAAAACTATATAAATATATATATATATATATATATATATATAAATATATATAAATATATATTTTTTAATTACATTCAAACTGATGAATATTTTTTTAGTATTTTATTGTATTTTAATAAATTTCGGAAACGAGGTAAAAAAAAGCACAGAATTATGATATTTTGAAATTTTCTATAAAATTTTCAATTATAAATTCTTACATAAATTCTGTCAAATAAGTTTACTGTTAATGTTCTAGGATCAAATAATTTGAGTATTGTTATAACAATAGAAATGTATTGTATTTTGAGAAAATCCACATAGATTTATTAATGATGGTTTTATATCAGATTATATGAGATATAGATAAGTTAAATGACTTAAATTAAGGTGAAGAAACTGAACTTTGAAATCAAATGGCTACAAGCCAAATAAATGAATAAATATAAAAAATAGTATATTTAGGACTAGAGTGGACTAGAAATGTACAGAAAACTGAATAGAATAAAAAACTGAAGTTGAAAAGAACCAAGTAGATTTTTGAAAGTACATGCAAAAAATATATACCCATTCCAAAGAAAACTTAGTAAAAGATAAATATGATGATTTTTGTTCATATCAGTCTAAGATACAGTTTAACTCAAGAAATCAATTTATTTTCGTTCTTCTGGAGAATATAATATGACTTTAATTTGGTAATTTATATAATGTTTTCAAGATTTTTAAATAATAAAACCATTGAAAAATTAGAAAAACAAAACATTTCATATAATTCAACTTAAAATGATGTTTCAGATTTGGTATGAATTAAACTATAATCATTTTATAGTTTTGAATGTAATCAATGATATAGTAAGCTAAATATGCAATAGCATTGTCAGCAGATTAACTTTATTAAAAAAAATTTTCTTTTTAGGTTTCATAAATTTTGTAATTTATTTATTTATTTATACAACAGTGGATCTGCAGATAAATTTGTAGGCCAACTTACAGGTATTTTTCCGTTTCGGAATGTGGGTCTTTATATATATGATTGTATTGAAAATGACTTTTCAGTAATTTTTATCATTTGAAAATATTTTCGGCTCTCACGAGATTTGAACCCATGCTCATCATTCGTTACGTTACTATACTCGAGTACTTTACCACTCGGCTAACGAGGCCATTTTTTGTCATTTTATTGTATTTTTTATTTGTCATAAAGTTGAAATTAATTATATCATCCTCTGTATCACTATTTTCAAAAAATATTCTAATGTTGGCAGCTATAAATTTAAGATAGTTCAAGATTTAACCATTTAAGCCATTATTTTCAATTGGGGGAAAAGTAATTGAGTTGAGTTTAACACCTCCAAAACTCAAAGATGTCTATAGTCTCACGCAAAACTACCCCATTTAATCCCAATCTATTAGTCGGGGGTGTGCGTATTCAGCGCGAACTGAACATTTGAAAATCCTGGGCATCAAGCTCAACAATAAAATGATATGGAATGACCATCATATCTTTGAAATTGCTAAAAATCAAGAGTAATATTTATAAATTTATTCAAAATGTCCATACTGATCAAAGGGATATTTTTCTTTCTACAATCCTCAATTAGTCCAAACTATACATTCGTGTATAAAGGTATCGTTTAGAACTTAGTGTTTGGCTTAACTTAAAAAAAAAAAACTAAACTAGGGATCATTGTTCGTATAACAGTAATAAAATGTTATTTATGCAATAAAAATGTTGAATGCTAATAAAATATTATTTTAGACACAATTGGTAACCTGTAAACGGTTATTCTACTGGTTTGTAATGTAAAACCACTGGGGAAAAGATAAACCATATATACGTTTTGTAATAAGAAAAAAAAAACACGGAATTCTTTTAAACATATAATGATTTTCATTTAATAAGCTAAACAGGTTATGAAATATTAAAAACAAACCATAGTGGGGCTTTCCAGAACTATAGACTTTTCGAAATAAGTCAAAATTTATTCATTCCACACTACAAACAACATTGTGTACTATGAGCTTTATGACGTTCTCCTCTGGTTAAAAATTTGTACTCCAAATGGTTCAGAATATCGTAAACCTTCAATATTGTTACAGCTCACCTATAAATATTTGTTGCTACCTACCGAAGAAAGGCTGCTAATGCTGTTAAGGTTGATAGAGGACGTCAGACAGATAGAGTATGTCATTGCAAACGTCATTAATGTCAAAATTTGACCAAAAATGTTTATAAAAAAAGTATGTAGTTGGTAAAATTACCCTGTAAAACAGATACTCACGGCACGGAATTTAAAAAAAAATATATTGAATTATACCATTTAAACTAATAAAAAATTTATTCAATTTAAAGTTTTCTCCTCAAGAGACTTTTAAAATGAATCTATCAAACGAAATCTTTAAAAAAGAAAAAATTAATGGAAACGATTATATTAAACAAAATAATATCAAAGGATATATGCTTTAAATCAAATCAATCTAACAATTTTAAATTAATTCAAATTGACATTAGAAACTCTTCAGAAGTTTATATAAATATAATTTAGTTTTTTAAGTTTGATATTTCCATTTATTTTATTACAAAATCAAAGATTTCTAAAATTTATTTATTTATGTATGTTTTATCCTTTCGTTTTTCTTTTTTTTTTTGTCTAAAAAACCTTTTTGTAATATTTGAATTCAAATTAAATTCTTTGTTTTCAATTTGTCAAGATTTTCTTTTTATATTTAAATATATTTATAAATTATTAAAAATAACAGAAAAAAAATATTTTACTCCACTGAGACTGTGTTAACCGAAACAGAAATGTACGTATCTAAAAATTTAGTTGTTCTTAATAATGTAATTTTTATGTAAGGATATAAAAGGATTTGTTTTTTTTTTGTTTTGTGTTGTATTCTTTTGAATTGAATATTTTATTTAACTTTCACTTTCATGTTATTACATTTACAAAAATTTAAAAAAGGTAATGCTGTCAAAAATATTGGTCTTATATAATTAGTTGTTGATGATGGTTGTGTTATGATTTAGCTGTGGTTGAAATGATAAAAAAAAATGTAAATTGACATTTGGGTTATTCATAAGGATCGACAAATATGTTTTTTTTTGAAGATGAAAAATAATAAAGTGGAGACATATATGTTTATCTGATAGAATTAAACAGAAAGAAGTTAATGATTCAACTTTAATCTCAGTATCAATCATATTATTGATGTTGAACTCGGATATTTAATATTTATTTCTAATAGATAAAGTAACACAATAATTAATTTGCTTAAAAATAGGGCCTCCACCAAAGTTCAAATTTTATATGAACAAAAAAATTTTGAGGACTATCACTGAAGCTATTAATTTATTATTATTATTATTTTAATGAAAAATTGGAATATAGTCTTTAATCAATATTGCATCGACAAATTAATCTTTGTGCTATTATTTTTTTTTTTCTTAATGTTCTTGACAGTAACTTAGGTAGAATAACCTTTTCGTGCTTAATAAATTACGGTACTGAAGTTTTATACTACAATATCTACAATATTTCGAGTAAATTTATCAATTTACTGGTTTATCAACTCATTAAATGTGGAAAGCTATTGCTATTGTCAGGAATTAAGCCTTCTTAAATAGAATACTTTTGTTTTATTTGATTTATCACCAGATTATACTCTCAATTATTTTTTTTTTTGTCATTTATTATATCCCAATGACAAAGGGTACTGGACCAGGTCGAATAACCCATAAAGCAGTGGTTTTTTAATCGAACCCTGGGCTTGAAAGGCAGGTGTTCTACCTACTGTGCCACCCAACGTGTTATAACCAAATTCGTACATATATTGGAAGTACTTTGGAAGATGGGTACCCACGTAACATTTTGTTGTTATAAAAACAAAATTAGTGCTACAAAACTTCTATATTACTCCCGATAAGCATTAAAGGTGTTATAATGATGTTTTTATGGGAATAATGTGATTAATATTGCTATAAGAATGTTCTTATAGCAATTACGGGAGTTGTTATTATGGGATTTTCCGCAAGTGATACAGCAATGTTTTTATAAATCTAAAAGTGCGTAATCCTATATTAAGAGTTAAAGTGTTGTTATAAGAATAGAATTGCTGAAATAGCATTAGTGGTGTTATTATTTTACTGTATTCCAATAATGTTACTAATAAACTTACTGTAGCTTTTAGATGAATATTTTGCGACGGCCATTATTTTCTATAAACGAGGTAAATTTTTTTTAAATAAACAAAAACTGAAAAGTTTTATTTTGCATTCTTTTCGCAAAAATATCATTTTTACTTAAAAGAATAATTATTTAAATATCAAATTTGATGTTATGCATTAATTAACATAAATTATTAAATATTTTAAAGATGCAATTTAAAAATATATTTTCTTTTATTTATTTCAAAATTGGTTATTTTTGGAGGGCATTGTATTTTTTCGAATTATTTTTATAATAAATGTCAATGAAATTTCATTCCCAGCCAAATTTTGCATTTTGGTCCTAATAATTATAAATATTAATACAATTATTTTTGACCGAAAAATATTATTTATTAGTAAGACATTTTTAATATTATTAACTAATATCTATCTCCCTTTCTCAGGAAATAAATATAAACTCCATAAAATTATTATTTGAAAATAAAAAATACCTTTCTCACTTTCGCATAACATAAATTATTTCAAATGAATGTCATTTCAAAATAAAAACATATACACTAATACATGTATACTAATCCTATAACAATATTACAGCACTTGCTCCGGTGCCTTATAGGATTCTCCATTTTAGTGCTATAACGTATTTATAACCTTTCGCAGCAATTGCGAAGCACTAAAATTAACACTAATACTACTATAAGAGTGTTTATAATAGTGTTATAAGAGTGCGCAAGAATCTTATAGCAATAAAATTGTTACATGGGTATGATATTATCTTATACATTAACAAATTAACAGATCTGATTTTTGTTAAGTCAGATCTGTGCTTCATCGGGAATCGAACCTGGAATATTGCTTTACCTACTGCGCCATCCAGCATGTTAAATTTTTTTTTATTTTTGAACATATCAATCTATCATAAGATTGTCGTATTTAATGTCTAGTATACCGAATTTTCCCGAAAATACTAAACTGAAACAAAAACGTTAGGGTTGCATTGATTTTATTGACGACAGTTTTGTCTTAAAACAAATTGTTGACAAATCAATCTACTACTCAACTATTTTCAACATTTATGAAAATTTTTTCCTAACGATAAAAAAAATTTTTTCTAAAAACTAATCAAATTAAATAAATCTACCATTCTATGACGCCTAGATTCGACGTATCGAAAGTGTTTGATGGGATTCTTCTAAATGTTTTTCAGAAGAGTGAACTGTATGAGAATGACAATGACCTTTCTATGATTCCTTCGTAAATGTAATTTTCCGGTTTAAAATAGGCCTCTGGCCTAAGTTTAATTACTTAATAAAACATTACGTTAGGAAAGCGAGACAATAAAATTGATAGAGAAAAATCATAAAAAAGCTCTTAGCTAGAGCTGTAACGGTATTTAATAAATATTAATTGTTAGTACTAACTTATGGAAATAATATTATCTAGTTCGTGACAAACCTTAATGATAAATGAAAAAATAAAACTGAAAGGTAAGGAGAATATTAGAATATTAACTAAAATTAGATCGCCTAAGTATATATAATTTTTTCTATTCCCCACATTTCAAATCCCTAGATAACCAGAATCCAGTACCAAAATAAATTATGAAATAAAATATCATTTTCCAATTTCTTTCGACTTCTTTATTCCCAGTGTGTGCCACATAAAATAAAAAATTATTCATTTTATAGTAAATAACTGAGATAAATGAGTTTAGATAAGCTAAGCTCCTTGAAAAATTTTTTTTATTCATTTTCAAAAATATCAAAAATCCATTTTATTCAAAATAGCATTTAAATAATTTAATTCACTGCTTGAGTTTTAAAAAAAAAGTTATCCCCACATTCTCAGTTTGCACAAAAAAAAAAAAAAATAAAAATAACTAACAAACGACAAAAATCATAAAATTTAACTCCTGACACAAACATTCCACAAATATTAATAAATTACAGATGTTTTCCTATTGTCGCCCTTTATTATGTTTTTGGTGGTCAGGAAAAGTAAAATGAGAGAAGAAAAAAGCAAAAAATAAAACAAATTTTTATCATAATCTTTTGGCATTTATTTTCACTTTTACATAAGTTTCTGCAAGAAACAAACAAAAAAAAACACAACGACAACAACGATTACGAATAAAATATTTAGGAATCGGAGGAATGAGAAAAAGTTTAATTGTAATCAGAGCTGAGTAACTGTTATAAATTTGAGAAACATTTTATAAATAAAGGATATTGTTTTTCATTTTTTTATGTTAATGATTTGTGGCCTCAGAAATGAAATATATTGTGCTTTTGGTTAAGCTAATTTGAGATAAAAGTACGAGACGTTTAACTATTCCATTTTTAGTTTGCATATCGTCATTTAATGTGCTTTTCTTTAGTTACACTCGTTAAATTTGCCAAATCACATAATTATCATATAGTTTTAAGGTCGTATTAATATGGGTCGTACAGCTGACTTTTTACCATACTCATTGACAGAAAGAATGATTTTGAGGTAATAAAAATTTTAAAGTTTTTCACTAAATGTCCAGGTCATGCCCATCAAAATTTGTTGATGTCTTATATATTCCGATAGTTCTGGTAAAATCGAATTTAACATGCATTTTAAAAATTTGTTTTCGAATGTTAAAATGTTACCACTAAATAATTTTTGTTCCGATAAATGCATTTTCATGTTTAAGCTCACCTGCCCTGATTGTAAGACATAAACGTTTGAAAAGAAAAATTAATGATTTTACTGTTATTTGAAATTATAACAGTATTTCTTTAATATGAATTTAAAATTTATTCATTTTTTTTTTGTTTCTTTGTTTTTTTTTTTTTGTTTTCTCTTTTAAATGTAGATAAATGTATGTCTGTTTAGGACTTGTTGATCCTTTATTTAAGGATATTTTTGGACTAAAAAATAATTCACACTTTTTAAACATAACTAATGGTTTTTTTTTTTGTTTTTTTTGATTGTTTATGGGTTTTTATTTATGAAAATTACCTCGATTAGATTTGAAAAAAAAAAAAAAAAATATGTCAAAATTTACTTTGTAATTAGAGCTGCCAAAAATTAAAATTAAAATTTATATTTCGTTTTTGTCGTCATTACTAATCGGATTAAGTAGGTTTTCCTATTTAATTTGGTTTTTATGATTTGTTTACATTTGTGGTTTGGTGGAGATGTTAAATAAGACACAGTACCTCAACATTGAACGCGGGATTTTTACCAACTAAAATTATCCGTTCCTTCATTTTTATAAGTAAGGACTTTAGCTGTTGCAGTTTATTTCAATATTTTCTTTGTTTATATCTATTGATGAAGTGGGGATTTTTCGTCAAACCCTATTACTATTTTTCTACCTTATTATTCAGATTATATTGTCCAAGTTAAAGATATTTATATCTGTCAAAACATGTTATATTTTTTTGTTCATTTATCAGATTTTTATACGAACGGATTTGTGTGAAATTTTAATTTTTCTCTGTATGTAATGTATTCATTTTTAGGTTGTGGGAAAGCTTTCCCTAAATTTGTACATATTAAAAAGGCAATAAATTACTTTACTAAATTTGGTTATAATCAAAAAGTCATTCTGTTCTGAAAACCAATTATTATTAATCAATTTGCAGTTGGATTGGGAATTATTGTATATCCGAGTGTCGAATGATGCATTAAAACTAAAGCTATAAGAAGCATATTTTGGGATATATTTTTTATTTTAAAGCCCCTGCTCAGCGTTGCTAAAAATTTTGCCCGAAATTTTAATTGGAGTAATAGGCAGCATATAATTTTTGTCAAAAATAAGACATATTAAATTATCTGCTAGTTGCTTACATAAATTAAAATTCATTACTGTTAAAGAGTTACAAGAGCTATAATTATACCCTTATGATAGGCTTACTGATGGATTAATTCATTGCAATTTCATCGTTGTCGATTTTTTTTTTATTTAATTGTTATAAAACTCCTGTCTGACGATTTTATTGTTCTCAACAGAGATATGTTCCATAAGTTAATCTCGTTTTGAAGTTTACTTTGTAGAGACTAATTACAGCTCATTTTTGCAAAAAAATATTTTCAAATTCTTACTAATAAGTTTGTATATTTTTATGACAAATTAATATCAGCTCAGCACAGTTCTTCGATTTTAAAATTCAAAATTAAAACTGATTACTTAAAAGGTCCTGTCAAACGCTAAGGACATTAGTAAATTAAACCAAAAACAAAAAATTTACAATTGTTTTAAATAACCTAACATTTTTTGTTTAAATTTTCATTTTACATGAATGGTTTTATTGTATTCATAATATTCATAAAATATATTTTTATATCCTTTTTTTTTTGTTTTTTTTCAACATCTCTTTTTCTCATTTCTTTTTCATGTCTTTAATAGTCTTTAAATACTTATGCTTTTCTGACCTTCTATTGAATATGGAAAATTTTTTTATTATCTGCTTTTGCGCTTTTTATTTGATTTAATTTTGAGGGAGTCATCCCTCTCCATTATTTATGAGTTAAAACAAAAATAAAATGTTCTGTTGTATTGTGTATGATATTATACTTAATAGCTGGGAACGTATCACAAACGATTGTTGGTTAGGTTATTAAATTCGATTTTTATGGAAAAACCAACAATAGCCAGCCGAAGGTCAAATTTGTTTTACTTTAGTATTTTCCAACACTCAAACCCTTCATTTTAAATTTAATAGAAACATCATAAAAAACAATAAAAATTAACAGCAATACAAAAAATAATATTTAAAAAGATTTTAGCCTTTTTTATTTGGATATCGAACTCGAAATTAATGCTGTCATATACTAGAAATGAAGATAAAAAAAAATAATATAAAAGAATATTTTTTGTCTTCATTACATAAACCAATCTATTTTCAAAAAAAGGATCAAGTAGCTAAGTCCTTTTTTTTCCTTGTACAACGTTTCTTTTTTATTTTTTTATTTTTTATTTTAAAAGGATAATGAAATTTTAAGCGACACTGTCAATTGGTTCTTATATTAGATGACAAAATAATAGGAAAAACCAAAATAAAATAAAATTTTAAATTAAAGCGATGAAAATTTAAAGAGAATTGTTAAAATAAATTTAAGATAAAGGAATGAATTTAAGCCTATTGAGGATTACAAAGGATAATTATAGTGTTTCTTAAATTTTAATTAAAAAAATATTTATTTATTTTTATTTGTTGTTTTTATTGTCTTAGATTATATAATTGAAAGTTATAGAAAATCAATTGAGAAATACTTTTAAGGATATTATTAGAGAGTAATATCCAAGGATATAATACTTACTTAACACAGTTTAAAGAAGTTAAACAAAGAGAAGGTTTTGGTAGAAAAGAAAAATACATTTTTGAAATAAATGTAATTTACCAATACTTATAATAATAACATTTTGATATAGGAATATCTTAGGAAAAACAACCATCAGGATATTACCACTTACACCGATAACCACATGCAAATTAGTGTCTCCAGTCCTTGTATACTAAGTCGCATCTGGTTGATAAATGTCAGATAATAGTAGGTATTAGTTAAAGTTATACTGAATCTCTAGTCATTCTAGTTAAGAGATGAGGTTGATGGGATCAATATTTACATAAGGCTAACTGATATAACCTTTAGTATACTAAGTAAAGTGATTAAGTGGTATTGGTTAATCTATTAGCTTTATTATATGTAAATTTTTGACTGGTTTAGTTGTAAGTTAAGTATGTATTTAAATTAATATTATCTTTTAATAATTTTGATTTGTATACACTTATAAAGACTAATCGTCTTATGTATACTAACATTAAGAATTGAATAAATAAATAAATTACCTTATTATTAGAATATAAGCAAGCTCTGACTACTACAAGACTTATATAGGCCATATAACTAAATCAACGAAATACGTTCAAAACTAAAGTTTGAATAAAAATGCTAACTTCGAACACATTCTTTCTAAAAGAACGTAGAACTTCTTGGAAGAATAATTTTGAAAATATATTCAATATTTTTAAATTCGTATCTATTTTAAAACATCATTTCATAATGGTAATGAGCTCATCTACAAATAGACAATTACTTAAAATTTTCGAAAATTAATTCACCATTATTTCAATTAATTTTGAAATAATTTTACATTTATCGTAGTTTTTTTAAAAATTAAAATAAAAATTTTCTGATTCTCCTTATCTTTGTTTTGATTTTATATATAGAAAAAATAATTCAAATCATACAAAAAGAAACTCAGTTCATTATAGCCCTCTCCAGAATGTGCAAGTTGAAAGCTCAGATTTTTTTTTTAAGTTTTTTTTATATATAATTTTAATATTTTTATACAGATACTTAAAGTCTACAAAACATTCAAATCCAAATGTATTTGCTTGTCTTTTGAATGTTTTATAAATTAACTAAAATAAAAGTTACCAACTATACCATATATTGTAGAGTAATTTAAGATAACAAAATAATAATCCAAATACTTGACTGTTTACACTATTCATACTCCAAACTGAGTTCGAACCCTGAACCTTCTGTTTTAATAGTTTTATTAATTTTACGAAATTCTACTGGTCTATAACAAAAAATTAATAGAAACAAAAAAAAACATAAATTTTAAACAATTTCGATAATTATCTTGAAAAAAATCTGAAATTTACCGTCAGTGTATAAAGAGATGGAAGATAAAGTGTTCTGTTATTGTTTCTGATATACATAAATGTGGATAGTGACGAAATCTTATTTTTGAAAATCTTATTTTCTGAAAATCTTATTTCTGAAAATCTTATTTTTTTTCTCCGAAAATCTTATTTTTTCCTGTAAAATTTTTTTCTCGTCCATATTAATCTTTTTTTGTTGTGAAATTTAATTTATACACAAAATGGATTTGGTACAACAGCCCTTAAATGTAATGAAGAGAATAGGTCCGGGGTCCCATGATTTGGGGTCGAAACTTAATATCACATGCTTTCATGGGTTTCGTATCCGTTTACTTGCCGCCGGTGAAAACAGGGTTCCAATTAATGAGTAGCGGGGGTTTGGGAGCGGCAGCCCCCGACTTTAAAAATAAAACAATTTTTTTAAAAACATTTTTTTTACTAAGACTGTGCCATATGCGTTTACTTGCAGTCGGCAAAAACAGTGTTTCAATAAATGAGTAGCGGGGGTTTGCGTTTTTTTAGCGGGCGACTATAAAAATAAAATAATTTTTTTAAACACATTTTTTTACTAAGACTGTGCCGTATGCGTTATTATGTGCTCCTATTCAGAAAAAAAATAAAAAATACAAAATAAGATTTTGATCAAATAAGATTTTAAAAAATAAGATTTTCAGAAAATAAGATTTTGAAAAAATAAGATTTTCAGAAATAAGATTTCGACCTCAACCCACATAAATGATATGGAGATAGCTGTAAGTTTTGCGCAACTGATCTTGTTTCAGAAAATAAATAATGATTTGCAAAGAGTCAACAAGTGGCTAAGAATGAATAAATTAAAGCTAAATTTAAATAAAACAAAGTTCATGATAATTAATGGTAGTTCAGAATACCAAGTAAAAATCGATGATGAACCTGTTAAAAAAGTAAGCGAAATTAAGTACTTAGGGCTAATACTAGATGAGCAATTAAAATTTCATTAGCATCTTGATTATACATGCAAAAAAATCTCGAAAAAAACATACTTCTTCAACAAAATCAGAGATAAAATGTCTCAAAAATGTGCAATATCAGTATACAATGCAATTATTAAGCCTAATTTTGAACTATATTCGAGTTTAACAGCATTTTTAAATAATGAAAAAATAAGTCGGTTGCAAAAGCTACAAAATAAAAATATGAGAAGTATTTTGAAATGTAATTAGATTAACACATATAGACAATATGTTGAAATCATTAAATTGGCTGAATATTAAACAAAGATTAATATTTAATACACTTGTTCTCATCTTCAATATTAAGCACTATATGATGCCGAACTATTTATTAGAAAAATTAACATATGTAGGTGATGTTCAACATTATAGTTTAAGAAACATCTCCAACTTTAGATTACAGTTTTTTAGAACGGATTTGGCTCAAAAGAATTTAATGTATGAAGGGTTAAAGCTATTTAATAATTTACCTCCTGAAATAAAATCTAAAACTAATATTGAAATGTATAAAAGAAAACTTATTAAAAGTATATAAAAACATCTTATTTAATAAATTAAAATGAATGTAAAAAATATTGTAAGTAGTATTGTAATAGTTTATATATTTACATGTATAAAACTAAATAAATTAATAAATCTAAATCTAAAATATGAAAACTAAAAAAAAAAAATACATTTTTTTCATTTAATGAATATATAATGACTTATGAAACAATATTAAATATCATAATATACAATGTTTTTTTTTTTTACCAAAATAACCCACCAATTGCCACGTCAATTTTATTTTAAATTAACCCTATTTTGAACGAAAAACACATTATTTCTCTTTATGTTTTCTTTTTGTCGAATAAATTACAATATATAACCTATCATCATCACCTAATATATATATATATTTATATATATATATTTGGTTTATCTAAATAGTTATTTAATATCTAGAATCTTATTTAAATTTATCTTCGTTCATTTTAATCAGATTTATAAGCGCCCGCGCTTCATCCAAATGTTAATCTATGAAATATAACCTTTATTATTTGAAAATAGTTGTTCTATTTTTGTTTTTTTTTTTTGTTTTGTTTTTTAAAAGGTCCTCATAAATTTACAAGACTCATACATATAAAATATAAAAATAGGTTATATCACAACAACTATAAATAGAGCAAATGAAGGTGGCATAAAAAGTAGCAATGTATATAATAATATAAGTTCTATGTATATCATCTCGTTGCTCCTAAATTGCTTCTTAGTTGTAAATTCCTAAAAGAAGGAAGAAATTTCTTATCTCTAAATTCATTTCGTTATTTTTTTTTACAATGGTTGCCTGCCTTATCTACGCGAACATATTTTTTTTTCTTTTAGTTTTTATTTTTTTTTGTTTTTTTTTGCCATTTATTTCCTCCAACTCCCTCAAGTATTAAAAAAAAGAAATAAACAAAAAATAAATTTTCTTTTTTTCTTAGACTACATACATAAAAGATGAACGAATGTTGAAAATAAAAAAATAAAAAACAACCCAAAAACCACCCAATTGTTTCTTTTGTGGTAAATTTTGCAAATATTTTCTTTTTTTGTTATTGTTATTTTTGTTGTTGTCGCGGTTTTTACGATTCTCTAAATAATTCCGGACGGTATTGTTATTTCTTTTGTCATCAGGATAAGAATTGTATTCGGTTGTTGCTTACTTGCCTATTTTGTTATTGTTGTGATTGTTGTTGTTATTACTTTTGTTTTTGAATTTTTTTTTCTTCTGACAATAGAATAGACAACACTAACTACTATTCTCTTATGTGTTATCTAATATTAAAAGACATAATATCTAGTGTAAATTCTTTAAGAAAACACAAAATTTTCATCATTTTTGGGCATACAAGTTTTGTTTGGATGGGTTTAATGTCAAGATTGTAAAAAACCGAAAAAAAAGAAACGAAAGAGGTATTCATTTAGATTAATTTATTTTGATCAACGTTTAAATTAAGTAGGAGAGTAATAGGGATCAAAATAACAACAATGATAACCGTTACTCTGTTTCAATATCTCACACCGTAATGAATTTGTTATTTTTTGACATAAAATTTTATTTAGAATGCTACCTTACATTGTAGTAATATTCCATGGAGACCTGATGTACCAGTTAAAATAGTTACACTGGATTTTTGCATAAAAATACAATTCTCTGATTTAGAATATAATTCGAATCTTATTATTTAAATTGTTTTGACAAATTGAATTTGATTGTTTGGTTTTTAGAATTTGGAAATTTGGTTATATTCTGGTGTTATAAGATATTTGTTGATTTTTTAAAATATTGGATTGTGATTATATCAATATTGTCTTAAATATTTGTTAATTCAGAATTATGATAGAAATATATTGATTTGGATAGACGGGGCAATTGATATACACATATACAAGTGGTTAACTCTTTATCAAAAAGTCAAATATTCACGGTTTTTTTTTTAAATGAGAGAAATTTGACAACAATCACCTATTTTGGTAGTTACAGCATGTTTTGTGCGAGACAGTTTAATAGTTTTTTCTCCCAGACTTGAGACTCGTAAATCTTGTATAGATTAATATTGGACAATTGTAGAGTGGCTGCTTGGCTGTTTAAACCTCCGATTCACCAAATCTACAATATTAATAATTGATCAATCCAACTCTATTTAGGATTTTTCTTCACAAATTGGAATGCAACACATCGCAAAAAAAAGGTTTATATTTTTGCAATAATTTTGCAGGTTATTCTAATTTAAACAATATAATAATATCTAATGAACTTACGTGTAACTATTATAAAAGCTTTATAAATCTAGAAACATTATTCTGTGAACTCCTGAACATGAGGGAATACAAGGTAATAAGGAATTAGATATTTTTAAAAAAATAGTTGCGATCAGTCAATTTTTAATATACCTAACATTGCAAAAAAAAAATTGTTTCCAATTGCAAAATTAAAAAATCTAATATCATAACACATAGTTGTCAGTCTAAAACTTTTTCCAAATTTAATATTAACCGATTAAGTCAGATATCCCGGAGGGTAGATCCAATGTCAGAATACCGACATAGTTTATCATGGTCCATTCAACAAATATCTATTAAACATTGTTAAGTATTAATTATAGACAGATTCTACTCACTTTAATACATTCAAATTCTATTCACAGGAAAGGGAATCCTTCTCTAACCTTTTATTTGTGTCGATGTCGACTCATCGACTCAAAAAAGATATAAATATTTCTAGATTTACATATTATCTGATTAGGAAATTAAAATTACCGCAATAATAGTGTTCACCAAAAAATAATTGCAATAGATCTGAAAAGGTAGCGTCTATATAGAATATCCCAATGTTATGAAAAGAATTAGTTTAGACAACGCAAAGCAGAAAAATAAAAATTTAAATTACAAAAAAATATTTAAGCTATATTACACACATGAAACTCATTCAAAATACATATTTTACAGGCTGCAGTTTTTTTCGTCAGTCCACAAATTTGCAATCAATGAAAAAACACGCTTTATTAACATGCACAGATAAAATATATCCAACAATTATTTGAGGAAGCTCAGAAAAACATACTGTTTTAAAAACTTTAACCCTTTGACCTAATAACTTTTTTTTTATATAAATTCACCATCGATTTCCAATAAATTTACCTTATATTTCTTCACTTTTCATATCTAAAAAATTGCACATTACTTCCAATCTAAATATTAAATTTATATTACAGATTAGACTTTTTTAGAATGTCATATATTAAACTTCAGCCGGACATTAAGCTTTCAAAACCGGAGACCGGAAATTGACTTTGAAAAACGGAGAATCCGGACAAAACCCGAAGACTTGGCAACTCTACTGCTTATGTCACTTTAAAATGTCTTGCATTTCATTTCAAATTATTGTTTATACTGTTCGAATGTAAACGAAACCTTCAAGATGAGGTTGGTTTTAATTTTTTATTTAATATTGGCGTTTCCTTCTAAACTTAATTGTATTTTGACTATCTAATAACATTCCTGAGTGTTTTTTTTTTTGTTAAATAAGTTTGATTTATGATAAGATAACAATTAATAGTTTTTTGTAGAAAAAATTAGATTAAATCTATTACAAAAAATTTTACACAGTAATTTTTCATATACAATAAACAAAAATAATTTTACTGTGATTTTATTTTATTTACTATAAGAATATATTTTTTTGTTTTTTATTTATTTGTTGAAATACCCTACACCTACACTATCCATGTTTTTTAGTTCATTAGGCAAATCATTAAATAATTTCAAATAATATTATACAAGCAATTATTCCTTTTATTGTTTGTTTTGAATAAAGTTAAATAGAAGTTGGTGTTAGATATGTTCCTTGTATTGTAACTATGGATATCTATCATTCTATATTTAGAATAAAGTTGTGTTTAATAAAGTTGTTAATAATTTTAAAAGATGTCATTTATAATTCATATCTACAGATATCATGGAGACTCATATATTTTTCATTACGTATACCAGAAGTGTAGCATGTGTATGTCTTCTTTGATAATTATGTATTATTTTGATTGATTTTTTATGTATATTGTGCAATTTATTCAAGGTATATTGATGATCCTTGGTCCAGATAGGATTTAGGTAAGATATATTTGATTGAATATATGATGAATATATTATATTGAACAATGTGTTACTATCAAAATATTTGCGCAGTCTTTTCAGAATAAAAATATTACATTATCTGCATACCCGCACCATTTTAATTTACTGTCTAGGATTAGCCCTAGATTATTAAATTGCGCTAATATATATCTCAATAGTTTCACTATTGAAATAGAAATTTGAGTTCGTAAAGTTTTGTATTTTCGAATAACAACATTTTAGTTTTTTTAATATTTAATAATAGGTAATATTTTTTTAACTATTGTTCAATAATAATAAAATAATTTTTAATGTCATTACTTACCTTCGTCATTAGACTGATATTTTAGTACAGCATCATCAGCATAGAGTTGTATTTGAACTTTGAGATGATTAAGGCATGCCATACCATTTATAAAAATTTTGAATAGGTCTGGTCCAAGGATTAAACCCTGTGGTACTCCTTTTTTATTAATTTTTGGTTTGCTTAAAACCCCATTAATACATACTCTTTGCTGTCTAAGGTTTGGGTACGATCCAAAAAAGTCTATTTGATTAGTTCTATTTGATTGCAGTTTTGAACAAATCGGGAAAGGAAAAAATTCCATAAAAACATTATTATTATAAATTTTACTAGAAGTTTTCTAAATTAAAAATGTTGATATTAATGTTACCTTCTGGTCAAAATATTTAAATCGATTGCCTGAGCAATTTTTTATCGATTACCAATTTTTATTATATCTTTAATCTTCTTTAACAAGACAATAAACATTTTTTTTTTAAATTTTTTTTTCTAAATTATGATAGTCTTAAAGAATATTGTTTTTGTATTCAAATATTTTACAAATATTTAAATTCAAAATCTATAATTTTCATAGTATTTCTAAGAATCTGCCATAAAATATTGGTATTATTCTATATAGAACGTATACAGAAATTGTTGTAACCTTATATTATTTCAGATAAAAAGAAAAAATAAAAAAAAAAAAATATACAAGGTATAATTTTATTGGTTATTCGTGGTATTACAATATTACTAATTCAAACAATTTAATCTTTAAAATCAACTAAAGTATAACGTTTCATTGTTGTGTTATTCTTGTAACAGATCGGTAGAGTTAAATAGAAAAACAAAATATTTATTTTTTCTGTTCATTTTTCTTGTTACAAAATTTGTAATTTTAGAAGTTATATTCCTTGAAGCCTTTAACTTGGTATACAACTGAGTATAAGAGAGTTAATCTTACCATACAATACAAACACAATTAAATATAATTTAATCTTATTGTGAATAGAATGTGAATAGCTACCTACCTAGACCTACCTACCATTACAAAATACTGATGACAATAACGAAATAAAATACAAAAGGAGTACCTAGTAAAGGAATAATATTAAGAGTGCGTAGGTGTTACCGTTTTTTATATTATTCTAGAACAATTTCTCAATTGAAAATAGAAACTTAAGTAGATACAAGTATAACAAGAAAAGCCTCCATTATTTTATTTTCTTATTTTGGTTCTTTAAACCACCTTACTTCCGTATTCTATTCTTTTGTCATAATTTTTATACATTTGTACAATATACATATATACATATATACAGCCAACTTTTTCTATGATTCTCAAGATATTAAAAAAAAAAAAATTAAAACAAAATGGAATAAAAAAGGGGTTTTTTTTTTGTTTCTTAGTTTTATTCAAATTACGTATACCTTGTAACAAGGTAGAAAAGAAGAAGTAAAAATACAAAAAACAAAAAAAACTGATTTTAAGCCATCATGAATAAATATCAGACAGTGAGTGGCACAGAAAAAAAAACAAAAAGAAAAAAAAGGAGAAAATGGAGATTCAATTGTGTTAGGGATTTAGAGTGTATTAAACAGATTTAAGATTAATATAAGAGAAAATTTGGTAATTTGAGAATCAATTTTTCTTTTATTATATTATTTTTAATATTTTTATTTTCGTTCGTTTCTATATTATCCTGGAAAGCTTGGAATTTAAATTGCGGATGCGTAGCTTAAGGTTGGCCTCACTATTGTATATAACCATATAACGGTATATAACCATAATGCCATTTTGGGGTTTAGTCCTCATTTACGGCCACATAGGCTCTTACATGTTCATAATGCTATTCTGACTTTGTTTAGAGCACTATCTAGATGAGGATTTCAGTTCAGATGTTCATCAAGTACGATTCTAAGGTACTTGAACTCTTTGGAAAGTCAATTGTATCACCTTTTAGGTTAATTTGCCCCTAAACCTATTCATAGGATGTTAAAAACTTTGTATGTATTTTTACTGTCAGATTTCAGATTTATTGTTTTTACATTTCACATTAACCTCCTGTAGAATCGAAATTTTTCGTGTGAAGAGTTAAAATTTCGTGTGAAGAGTCTTATATACCCATAGCTAACAATTTTCTATTATTTTTATATCTGTTATATTTTATAAATCGGTTTATTTTGTATATAACAATTCTCAACTTGGAGCACTAAGCTACCAACCAATAATACCCTTTGCTTTAAATATAAAAAACTGTTTTTTTTTTATATGGATAGTTCAAACTCAGTTTTAAGGAAACTTTAACACATAATATTCATTAATCTCTTAATACTTTTCAGTGGGGTCCAAAAAGACAACAAATTAATTTCACCTTCTTCTATATAGCTACCTAAATTTAGGATACATTTCTTATACATTTTAAATTACTTTCAATGTAATAAACTTATTGTTTTGTATATGCGACTGAGTTTTAGGTTTTGGTCTTATTTTGTAATAAATATTTACTTCGGTTAAGACTGTCGTGATTTGATACTCCTAAGATTTTAGAGTATCTAACTGCAATGCTATTTTTTTTATTTTTTTTTTTTTGATACACTGTGGTAAACACCAGGAAAGGTTTTATTTATACAAAATTAATGTAGGTTTGTGTAAGAAGAAAAGGATAAGGACTTAGTAAGGAAATAGGATGTTAAACAAAAACTGGTAGTTTCCCTTTGAAAAGTTGTAAATTGTATATTAGAGCCTTTCTATCGGGGGGCTGTTCGGAATACTTCTGGTTTCTCAAACCATTTTTTTACAATATTTTCCCCATAACAATATCTTGACTGATGGGCTTATATTAAAATTAGGTTTGTGGAACTAGCTTAAACCGAACTAATTTCCAAGATAACCTTGAACCAAAACTTTTTGGCTTTAACTAGAAATTTCTTAGTTACTATGGCAGAAAACTTATATGCTTGAGAAACTATGAAATTAATCTTCGTTTTTATTAAAATTTTTAAAATAATTTTTCTACTCAAATTTAAACTTTGAAGAAAAACAAAACAAAAAAAAAATGTTAATAGTTCACATTACTTCTAAACTGTCTGATGTAAGAAGATATTTCGAAAATGTTCTGAAATAAAATTGAATCTCCACAATTTTTAAATCCTGAATACTTCTATTGTTATTTTTATTGCTAGAGCAACCAAACTATTGTATATTAATTCATTTATTCTTCACAATTTTGTGCGTCTCTTTGAATATTCAACTGTCACTATCCCAGAATTGATTATTCAACTGATTCCATTTTATTTTAAATTTGTCTTCTACTTACAACATAGGTTAGGTAGCTATACCTTTGTCACTGACATTGCTTTTGTCACAAATGTCATGATCATTATCATCAGAACGGATTAAAATATCGTACTTACCTCCATTTGAAATTTTAATCATCACATAATCATCTTATTCAAAATAATTTCAAATGTGATAACTTGAAGGATGTTGGATCTGGTGTTTTCCAACATCCTTCTTTTAGAGTTTTTTACAATATTGAAGAAGGAAAAAAAATTATGAAAATAAAAATAAAACAATTCTTAGAAATGCGATGATTTTTATTTTGCAAGTTAAATTAAATAAAATGGTATGAATATGAAAATTGTAATTTAAAATAGAGATGAAAATTGTTTTAATAAAATTATTCAGATTTCTGAAGAGTTGAAAAGGAAAATTAAGAATATGACAGTTTGTTAGAAAATTTAAAGGCAAACAAAAATTAGAATCGTGAGTTTGAAAAAAAACAACAGTTAAAAGATCGCATTATTAAATTGATATTAGTATTTGAAAACTAGTTATCCTGGTTCTTCTATATCTTCTACTCACTACTAGCTTTATTTTTCAATTTTTCGTATGGAGTAAAATTAGAGTGTATCTCTCCCAGTGGTGCTTTTCCCTTTAACTCGTATGTTAGATTTGAAAATTATAATCGTTTATCATTAAATTTTTTTCAGCTCTTTGGTTTGCTACCATTTTACTTAAGAAATTTTTATCATGTAGTCGAAAACATTTTCTACCGTTAAATTGTTTCAACCATTTGAAAACTAAAATATTTGAAGAGGATATAAGGAAAAACGGAAGAAAGTTATGTGATTTGTTGGAAATAAAACTGTTGGCATATATTTTGAACCTCTGCCAATTGTGCGTCATCCGTACAATTGAATTTATTAATACAACTCAACTTAAAAAAAAAATTTGGATGTTATTATGGAGTTGAGTAAAATTGTTTATTATTAAGAGTGTAAAAATAAAAGTAAAATTAAACATTAAACTATTTTAACTTGTAAGTCACAAAAATAAAAAAAATTAAAAAACTAAAAAGATAAAGATACCTTTAATGTGTATATAATATACATCTATAATTATAACTGACAAGCATTTAAGGTCCTGCGCAGTAGACACCTTTTCATTTTATTTCGATTCTCCTACTCCTTAATGAACTTCTAATATACATAATATATAAGATTATATATAAAACAAAAATGCGCACACAGTTGAACATTTTGTACTCATATGATTTTATTATTCACCAAATACATTATGCGTAAGTGAGATATTATGAAAATAATAAACAAAAGTAAACAAGTCAGTTATTATATTTTATATTATGCACTTGCAAATGAATTTATGTACATATGCCAAAAAAAAACAAAAAAACAAATTCATCTCAAATAAAAAATATAAAAAAGCAAAAACAAAACAAATCAGTTGAATTGTTCATATGACGAGCAAATTTATTTTTATATAGTAGAGTTGGAGTGTATATAATTATCCTTATTGAACTTCTAATATAATAGTTGTATATAAAACAATAATGCTCACACAGTTGAAAATTTTTTAATCATATGGTTTTATTATTCACCAAATACATTATTCGTGAGTTCTTATTAAAATAAAAAATAAAAACAAACAAAAATATAAAAAAAACAAAAACAAAAAAAATACAAAAACAAAAAAAATTCATATGACGGGCAATTTCATCTTTACATAATAGAGTCAAAGTAGCTAACTATAATTATAATTGTCAAGCATTTAAGGTCCTGCGCAGTAGACACCTTTTCATCTTTAATGACAAAATTTTTTATTTTTAGTAATTTTATCCACTAAATGCCACTTACTATAGGGAATATATCGGAAGCGAAGCAGTATATGAGGGACGTGTATTTATGTGTCCTAAATAAAACTTACTAACCACAAATCTTTTTATTAAACACGAGTGGTTCCTGCTATATCGCGCGAAGTCTATGTCAGTACGTAAATTATTGTTTTTTTAAAAACTTTGAATTTGACTTCAACTTGAAATATAATTACTCAACAGGGGCCACTAGTCTTATATATAATACACAAAATGAATGACGTGGTGAACAAAAAAGCTAGAATAATTAAATAGTAAAATACACCACAAAAATATTAGCAAGTTTAGCAAGTTCTTGGTGCAGAATACTGAAAACATTTAAAATAGTTACATCAAATAAATGACAGTTATTTCCAAGTTGAGTGACATCTATACTCTAAAATAAATTTCAATCACGGACAATTTTTAAAATGGCTTCATAAAAATTCTGTCACACAACTTATAGGAAAAAGTACAAAAACAAAAACACAAACAAAAATTTAAAATAAAACAAAAAAAAACAAAAATCAGATCATAGTTTTAGTTCATTTGCTTCTGCTATTTAAAAAAAATATATACAGTAATACACGGTTACATTCACATTACTCATTCGCAAAATTTCAGTAATGTTTCTGCATATGTGTAACCGTTTTGTGACTATAGGCGTAGTCAAAAAAACAAAATTGCATCTTTATAAACAAAATCAAATTCAATAAAATGTCTTTCGTATAACAATTTTAAACTTTATTTTATTCATAAATATAGCAATTCTGACAATATATATTGTTTTATTAAAAAAATTTATGTTATATTTTAATGTGACTATAAACCACATCGATTGTATGAAGTTTATTAATTTCTTTCAAACAAATTGTTGACTATTACTCTATTACTATAACAGAATTGTGACTAAAAACGTTTTTGACTATAAACGGATTAAAATACATCGATCTACTACGTTGAGAGTAATGGAATTTTATTGCGTCAAGTTATATTGAAATTGGTATTAATTTCGTCATAAAGTATATTAGGTATTATACTTTAATTTCATTGTAAAGTGCATATATTCAAGAATCAAACGATTCAGAAAACAACTACAATTATACCAAAACAAATATTTCTTTTTATATAAAATCGTACCAGAAAGAGCTGCTTCTGTGCAACTGCACAGGGGATTCACTAGTATGTATATAACCATGTAATTTTATATAAATCTATTGGACCAGACAATGTTTAATAGTATTTTCTAGTATATATATTCAATAATCAAGCCATTCAGAAAATAACTACAATTATTAAATCTATTGGACCAGACAATGTTTTATCTAGGTCTTAAAATTAATCTATTCATTATTACATATTTTATAATTTTAATTTTTTTTATTATAATTTTAGTTTTAAATAATGGAAATTCTTGAATATCTCTTTTTTGATTAAAATATCCGATGACTTATCTATATAGTTTGATATCTTGACTTTTGGTGTTATCTTGAACGTTACGAAATTTGTTCTCTTTACCAAATCTTCATCAGTGTTGGTCTTGGTAGCCTTCTGTAACTTTTCGTTTTTTTTTTTGAGGGGGAGCTCCATATAGACGCGACCTTTTCAGATCTATTGTACTTCTCCGTTTGTCATCTTAGAATTGCAGGTCTCAGGAACTGCGTCTTTGATGAACATTAATATTGCTTTGATGGTAATCTCAGGATTAGGCGATGTGTATTCTCGGAAATATTTGTCTTTTGTGAACTTGTTGTCTATTCTAACACGTCTGTTGAGACAAAGTCAAAAAAAATTTGCAAAAGAAATAATAGATTTGACTACACTTTACAATTTTAAAGCTGAGTCAAGAGATTTGATCGAGGTACTGAAGAATGTTGGAATATAATTGTTCCATTACTTTGTCAGAATTTCATATTTATGGCACACTCAAGAACACAATATGCATGTCTACTAGACAAATCAATTTCATATTCATTTAGAAATTCTGAGTTAGATTTACCGTCCACCTTACGCGACTTACAGTACCTGCATATAAACAATTTTAAGAGTTAATAACCGATATTTCCAAAAAATATACGATTCAACAAAATTTTCATGAATTAAATTCAATTAAAACGTTTTTGGAGGATTCAATTGGTAGCCATTTGATATTAAATTTAATCTTAAAATCATTCAAGTTGCGTTTATTTTCAGACGTGTGTCAAATTTTCAAAAGTTTTTGTTTTTGTTTAAACTGAACAAATATTTTTACATCTATCAAAAATCCTTGTTGTATCCTAAAGGAAGAAGTTTTGATGTTCTAGATATTATATAAAAAAAAAAAAAAATGTTTTAACAAGTATTTCCAACTAACTGTTTACAACAGGATACAATAAGGTATACATTATGTCTTGTACATGTCCGTTTGGAAAAATCAATTTTTTTGTTTTGTAAATTACTAATGTCTGGTACGGTACTTTTACAAAAAAAAAAAAAATCACTAGACCAATATACTGTGACTGTTGCATAGGAAATAAAGTAATCACTGTTTATATGACACGAAACATAGTTTTATAGTAACTATAACTAGGTATAGAGTCAACAATATGTACAAATTATGAGAGTTTCATTCTGTTCAAGAGATTCATGACATGATGGTAATGAATGCAATAAAATTTCCAAAGACAAAAGTTTTATAAAATGAAAAAAAAAAAACTAAACTAACAATTTAATGCAAGGATATTTTATGAAAAATAAATCAATTGAAGAAAAATTTAATTTTGGATTTAAAAAAAAAATTTACATGACATTTTTTCATTTTAAATTAATTAATACAACGTTTCTTACGTTGAGTCATGAATTTGGTAAATTAAATATCCATTGGAAAAGCTAAGTGAAACATTGTCCAATTACCTCCCTACTTTTTGTTAATTGCGGTAAGGAAACAAAATTTCGTAGCATTCAAGAGAACATCAAAAGTCTAGACATCAAACTAGATAAATGCTTGCATTGAAAATTTATTTTAAAAATTCATTTTAAGTAATGGAAGTTAAGTCAGCTCAATATACACCGTAAAATGAATATGTGGCAAGTTGAAATGTCATCAAATAGAACTGAGGATGAACTTTTTAAAAACACTGTAAAGCTAGAACTTATCAAAAGATTTCTGTAGTATGAACACATTTTTTTTTATTACAATAATAAAATGTCTTAAGATATTTCTCTTATTACTAGTCTATATACATGTCTAATCTTAAAATTATCTAAATTTAAAACAAAAATTCATAAAACAAGTTAAGTAAAGTCAACATTAGAACTAGCTAATCAAAATTTAAAATAAGTAGATCAGATTTATAATTTTGACAAAAAACAAATTATTGCTAAGTTTATCAGAGTCAAACCGTGCTATTCCTATATTTATAAACGATTAATTAAATTATTTTTTAATTTATATTTTCTAAATAGTTTTACGTTTCAATATGCATTGTTGCTGATATTCCACACTGCATATAGTTCTTTTAGAGTTAGCATGAATAAAGATACTGACTTCTTGTGTTGACTTGGTGATGATCTCTTCGTGATGATGTTTTAGGAAGGAGGTTCGAAATAATATTATCATCAAATCATAAAATTATTTATGTAATTTAGATAAATAGAATAGGCATTAGTGTCTTAAGGCCGGTAAGACGCCAGGGGGAAAAGGGCACATACGAAAACATTATAGATTGACCTTTCTGAGTTTAAATACAAAGCAGAGGTTATTATAAAAGCCGTCATTATGGCTAGGATAAAAAAAAATATCTAATGTTTAATTAGTTTACCACTAATGTGAAACATTCAAACACTGCTAAATTTAAAAATTACAATAATTATTTAACCAATATAGTTTCTTTTATATGTTTTAATCATACTAACTAAATACTACTAATTTCAAAAAACTGATCTGGAAACAGGATTCTGCATATCAATACTTTTCTTTTTAACTATTAAACATTTGTTGTGTACTTGCAGTTAGGAAAACCCTTAAAAACCCCTAATCATATTCAAACAACAAAAACAAAAGTCACCATCTTCACGGATAGTCAAATCGCTATCAAAGCTTTGATATCGGACACTATCTGCTCGAAGTTGGTGGAACAATGCCGAAACGAAATTGGAAACGTAGATAGCCGTTTTTCGATCTCACTATTCTGGGTTCCTGGTCACATTAACATAGAGGGGAATGAGAGAGCCGATGAACTTACGAGGCAAAGTTCCAATTTTGATAGAATTTTGAAGAGGACATTCACACTCCAATGAGTGTTGTGAAAAAGCAGATCCATTCACACTTTCTGGCCAGAGCGACTAAAAGGGGGCATAGACTAAATACCTTTGTGACCTCGAGAAAATCATGGCCCTCATACAACATCAAGAAAACCAAACAACTCTTATCCAGGTCCCGTACTAATATGTCAAGAGTAGTAGTAGCTATTAGTACAGGTAACTGACCGATAGGAAGCCATGCTGCCAAGCTAGGTATTCCGTTCAATTTCCATTGTCACAGCTGCAAAGATGAGAATGAAACAGAAGCTCTTGAACACTTTTTCTGCAGTTGCCCAGCATTAGCTAGATTCAGACTCCGAATTCTAGGTGAGGCTTTCTCCAGCAATATAGGTTGTATCGCACAATGCTTCAGACTAAACTGAATAATTGTAATATTGAAATGGTTCATCAATACAAATATCTAGGAGTTATAGTGGACAGTAAATTGAGTTGGAAAAAAGTCGGTGAATTACAGTATGTTTCATAGTGTCATCACATAGGCTATACAAGTTTGGGAAAGTAGTTTCAATAAATATTTAAATGATCTGCAAGTAATTCAAAATAAAACGATAAAAAACCTTTTTGGTCACAAGAGAAGATGTCCTACCAAACATATGCATAGTACTCACAACATCTTACCAATTAAGTTGATGATTGAATCCAAATTGGTTACTCATGTTTATTTGATGGTAACAGAAAATAGAAATTCAAACACCCTAGCGAGAAAAAACAATGAATACCATGGGTACACAACAAGATCAGCAGAAAATATCAAAATAATTTCTTCCAATATCAGATTCAATGAACTAGATACGCTATCTATATAATAGAGCATACAAGTTGTATAATTCCTAATGCGATGAAGGATATTAATAGTTAAAAAAAAAATTCAAAAGAGAAATAAATGTACATTATCTTTCCAAAATTTAGTATGTAATACAATTATTAAATTGAATATGCTTAAGTATTTAGTAAGTATGTATACAGTAGGTCTAGTTATAGTATTAATTTGCTGGTACTGTTATTGTTTTGTTTTTCTATTATCCTAGACTATTTACATTGAATTATATTAGTATTTTGTATATTTTGAATATATTATATACTCTGTACGAGCAATTGGGCTCATTTGAGAATTCTTAAATAAATAAATATATATTAATATATATATATATCAAATCTGTAGGCCAAATTTATATGTCCTTTTCGAAATGTGTGCCTTTTCTATTAAATTATATTAATTATGTATTTGGTATATATTTTTGTATATTATTATATAATAAATATAAATATAAACAAATAAAATAAATAGAATCATTAATCTTTTTTTAACTTATAATATGTATATTTTTGAATAAAAAACAAAAAACGCTACATAGGTTTGATTCAGAATTCAATTTTATATCTTAATCGACTTTGACTTTACCACTAGCTTAATTGTATTATGAAACAAATCTAGCTTATTTTATTTATTATTTTTGTAATTATTTCATACTTAAATTATTTGCTTCCATTTTAATCTCTGATCATTGAATGCACTTTTTTAACTGTAATATTATTTTAATTTCTATTAACATGTCATTGCTATACGTCAGTTCTGATATTTTGTAACTGAAATGTTAATTAAAATAATTAATTACCTTTCTATTTACCTACTAAATCTTCACAAAAAAAAAAAAAACAAAAAAAACCAAAACAGAATTATTCATAAAGATTACAATTGTAAATTTGAAATGAAATGAACATTCATCAATATCTACAATCTTTGAGTGCAATAGACTATTTCAATATATATGTATGTATTAATGAATTTACAACAAAACATACCTATAGGTACCTATATACAAATTATATTTTAACCTAACATTATTTACAAATGACACAATAGAATCAACCATAGAACAGAACATAAAATATGACATGAAGTCTGGTACACATAATTGAATTTATTTGTTGTACACCGCAACATTCAACCAAAAAACGAAAAAAATCATCATGTTGCATGCACATTTCGAGAAGACAGACAACATTAAAATAAATGATATTAAAAAAATTTTGACAGGAAATCATGAACAACAGTTACTACAAACAAAATAATAACATAAAAAAGTTTATTGTTGTTTTGTCTTGTTTTTTGTTTTTGACTAAATGTCAAATTGTCAACATTGGAAAATGTAAATTTTATTAACATTTCAATTGCATTTCCTTATAACGATAACATTATTTTATCATATGGAGGTTTTTTTTTTCTGACTACACCTTTCCTGATGAAGTTTTTGAATTATTCATGGAGAATAATAATTTTCTAAAAAAAAAAGAAGAAAAACAAAAACAAAATGTACATAGAAATAGAAAAAAAATTGTTGTTTACAATGAAATGATGGCTATTGAAACATAGCTGTTTTGTATGCGTTTATGAATTTTAATTTAAAATCTCTACTAAATCTTATTGTTAGTTTCTAATGTTTTAAATATTGGAGAAAGTGCCAGACTATGAAAAGGTCATTTTAAATTTTGCAACCGAATTTGTTATACAATAAATACAATAATGATCTTTATGAATATTCTAATATGTATTATAATATAAAAATTTATTTCGTCGCTCTTGAAGAAAAGAAGCAAATGTGATAAGATAAAACTATTTTTTGTCTCCGCGAAAAGTAAAAAAATGACTAGGAATTTCATAGTAAAAACACTCGGTTAGTCAGATTAAGTCCTGCATGTTCTTAACCAGACCCCATCTTTATTTAGAATTTAGTTAATTAGAAGAGATAGAAGACGGTGATTGCGATGACTAAATAGATTAAACAAGTGTATTGTATGTTAGAAACTCTTCAAATTACAAAATTATAGTTAATATAGCAGAATCAATTGAAAAAATATCGTAAAACAAGCTGAAATCTATTACGTATTTGTTTATATTAATATTTGCCAAATCAAGTAGATTTTCAATTAAATATTACATTTGAATAATGCCACAATGTTTTCATATCAGCAGGAATATATAGTAATGTTTCTTAATAGTGAAATCAAATATACGGTATAAAATCTTTTCCAAAAGAAAAATAATTGATTGCTAAAATACAATACACAACTTTTAGCAATTGATTTAATACTTAAAGAAAAACATATCGAATCAATTTAACTGGATGAAATTAGATTTTCGTACATTTCAGATAACCTGACCTTACCCTGACTGTAATTCATTGAAGCAAATTCACACATCCTTTATATAAATAATAATAATAATAATTTTCTTCATTTTATTTGTAAAAACATTACAATTGACAATTTTTTTTTTTTGTTGGATGCGAAACATGAAAATTAACGGGAAGAACAATCTCGCGTATTCAGATATTTCTTAAAAATTGTCTGAGATACATTTAATATATGTATTCTGGACAAAAATGAAATTCCAACATTCCAAGAACTGTATGAACGAACAAACATTGAAGGAACGAATAAGATGTACAAATCTATAAAAAATGGAATTGGGTTGGTTATATATTTATACCAATACCACACGTAGATCTGCAGAATACTTTACAAAATCAGCTCTTGATTGAAATCAGTTTTAATAACATGAATAATATCATCAATGTAAAGATTTGCCCAAAAATAAAGTTGATAAACAGTTAAGTACTGTCAAAGCCTTTCTGTTCAAAACTTCAAAGGTAGATTAACTTCCACAGTTGAATAGTTGAATCGTTTTTACTAAAAACAACGATAATGTTTTATGGAGAAGATATTATATTGAACCCTTTACAATGACGTGGACCTAAAGTAGAGTGAAAAAACAAGGTTCAGCCATAAAAATGTTACATATAGACGTCCCACGTAACATTTTATTGTTATAAAAACAAAATTAGTGCTACAAGACTTCTATATGACTCCCGATAAGCACTAAAAGTGTTATTATGATGTTTTTATGGGAATAATGTGATTAATATTGCTAGAAGAATGTTCTTGTAGCAATTGCGGGAGTTGTTATAATGGGATTTTCGGCAAGTGATATAGCAATGTTTTTATAAATCTAAAAGTGCGTAATCCTATATTAAGAGTTAAAGTGTTGTTATAAGATTAGAATTGCTGGAATAGCAGTAGTGGTGTTATTATTTTACTGTATTCCAATAATGTTACTAATAAACTTACTGTAGCTTTTAGATAAATATTTTGCGACGGCCATTATTTTCCACAAACGAGGTAAATTTTTTTTAAATAAACAAAAACTGAAAAGTTTTATTTTGCAATCTTTTCGCAAAAATATCATTTTTACTTAAAATAATAATTATTTAAATATCAAATTTAATGTTATGCATTAATTAGCATAAATTATTAAATATTTTAAAGATGCAATTTAAAAATATATTTTCTTTTATTTATTTCAAAATTGGTTATTTTTGGAGGGCATTGTATTTTTTCGAATTATTTTTATAATAAATGTCAATGAAATTTCATTCCCAGCCAAATTTTGCATTGTGGTCACAATAATTATAAATATTAATACAATTATTTTTGACCGAAAAATATTGTTTATTAGTAACACATTTTTTATATTATTAACTAATATCTATCTCCCTTTCTCAGGAAATAAATATAAGCTCCACAAAATTATTATGTGAAAATAAAAAATAATACCTTTCTCACTCTCGCATAACATAAATTATTTCAAATAAATATCATTTCAAAATAAAAACATATACACTAATCCATGTGTACTAATCCTATAACAATATTACAGCACTTGCTCCTGTGCCTTATAGGATTCTCCATTTTAGTGCTATAACGTATTTATAACCTTTTGCAGCAATTGCGGAGCACCCAAATTAACACTAATACTGCTATAAGAGTGTTTATAATAGTGTTATAAGAGTGCGCACTGCGCAAGAGTCTTATGGCAATAAAATTGTTACGTGGGATGGCAATGTAAAACATATCAGGTTTTCTTTCGCTCAAAAATGAAACATCAAACTTAAGAGGTGAATAAATAAAAACGCAGGATTACTAATAATAGTGTCGACGAAGAACATATTATACACAGTGTTTAACGCCGATCTAAAAGCTACATAGTTTGTAGCAGCGGTTAAATAAATAATAAAAAATCTGCGTTAATAAATTTTAAATCACAGGTACATGAACATGTATATTTGATATTCTAAAAAATACATACAAATTTATGAGATTAAATTCTTATTAATGGCAAGCAAATGTTCACTATATAGGAATCCTATAGTTGACAATATTAATATACATTTCTTTTTCTTATCTTTAAACTGTTTACTCATAGAAATACACTTTAAAATCCGACTTTCATCAGATTGTGTTTATTTTTGTCAACAGAATAATTTTTTGTTAGGTTTTGTTCTTATCTCTGAAAATTTGAATTTCTTGTATGCATGAAGTTAAATAGGTTTGGTTCTTAGATTTTAATCAATTAGAGACAATAATATTTTTCATTTTTGTTTTTTTGTTTTTTTTTGGTAAAAAAGTAGGCCATTGAAGTAATAAAGTTGAAGGGATTGATTGTGTACAAATTTTATAAATTTAATTAAATTATTTTTTTTCTGTGAATATGAAAGCATGATGACTTTTTAATAATTTTTAGAACAAAAAAAAAAAAAAATTTGAATCCGTTCAAGAATTTCATATTATTGTTGTTGAATTTTTATTGCTATATTTTGTCCCACATTCTTTCAAATATTATTGTTAGTCTTAAGTGTTATGGTATTTCAATGACTTTTTTCTTCTTTCTGTATACACAGGTATTTTTACTAATGACTCTGTTTAAGGGCATACTTAAGAAATTGTGTGGGTTAGAGATAATTAATAATAATAATAATAATCAGATATTCCTAATTTAAGATGTAGCTATGTATACTTTAGTGCAGCGATAATAAAGATAATTATATATTCAATCTTGAATATTTGAGTCCAATGAATACATACTCAGTTGGACGAATTAAATTACCATTATGACTTTAAATTCATTTTTCTCTTTCTAATAGTTCTATCAGTCATTTTTTCATCCATCTCATTTGTATGATTCAGGGTGTAGGTTCAAACAATGTCACAACATTTATAGAGAATATTCATTTTGATAAATAATTTCTCACTTTTTCGAGTAAATATTATATTCAGCTACTAGAAAACATTATAAGATGATCATTAGTACTTGAGTATCAATTATAATTTTTAGTTGTTGAATATAAAAACCATGATTCAGGATTTTATTAAATTTCTTTTTTAATACAATGTTATTTACAATTTACTTAATTTCAATAAAATTTAAATAAAATTTAAATATTGCGTGCTGGAACATTTGTTGAAATACGTTTCTGTGAAAGTTTACACATATATGAAGAATAAAATTGATAAATCACTTTAGTACTTTCCTTTAAGTTAATTTAATTCATTCAAAATGGTGAAATTGAAATTTATGTAACTCTTCTCTAAAATCAAGACAATATAATTGAATATTTACAGAAAATTAATAGGCTTTGAGTATTCTCAATAGATTTCAACTAAAAATACGCATTAAATTTAATCCTAAAAATGATGATATGAACATTTCAACATTTAACAATCTGATGTTGGTGAATTTTTAAAGTGCATAAACAGACACTTTTGTGAATTTCAAATTTTAACAGTTTCATCGTTTTGATTAGAAACACTGGTATAGAGAAATTGGAAAAGTAAATTTTAGATATCGATTTTATTATGGTTAAAGTTCTTGTAAATATAGAATGTTTATAGTATCTAATAAAAATATTAGAAATTAGGCTGGGCAAAATACCGTAATTAAATCTATAATGCAATTAAATTAGACGGCAACTAAAATAAATTGTGTAAATATAATCTCTCAAATTATCTCAAATCAAAAACAATTCACTGAACCTGAAATTTCAATTCTTCAATCAAACGCTCGTACAGTCTTTTAAAATTTCTGCGTAAATGGAAAATAGCAGTGAATAGCAGTGAATAGTGTTTTATACCGATTCCACGTGTATTCTGATCATAAAACATTTATAAAAAGAAACTATAGAGAGTTGAAGAAATCATTAAAATAATTAAAAGTAGAAAATGGAATCAAATCGGTTATACACCTCGCAAACCTACAGGAAAATTTGCACTGCTTATGAATTAAGCTCATCGGGCAAGAGAACATAATGAGCTCAAGTATACTATCGCTAAATCGAGTTCGAATGAGAATTTGTTTATATCATATGCGCCAACGGGAAGACTCGACGATACAATGTGCTAGATGATAATGCTAATTTCTAACAAAAAAATCTATACAGTAAAAATAAAATAGTTATAAATAGACCTCAATCAAAATATTGAAAAATCTAACTTTAGTAACATAAATTTAAATGATTCGTACATTTACCTAATTTGGTTACATTCCCCACCGCAGTATATTACATACATATACATACATTCTTAGCATAAAATAGTTTGATACAGTAAACAATTTAGATATTTAAAATTGAAAGTATATACATATATATATATCGAAAAATGATAAAGATATTATTAATCGAACCACTTACTAATATTTAGCTGTCACTTACTAATAGTTAGCTGGCAACACAGCTTGGGTATTTTGTAGTCATATTATGGACGTTTAGGCAAAATGGAGAAATTAAAAGTTTAAGAAAAGCAAATTAGTAGAAATTCGGACCGTTAACTGTTCAATTTTAGGATCAATATATTTTTTAAACTTTTCTTTTAAAACTGCATTTTACTTCTTAGGTCGATATCAGACTTACCATCTTCGAAATATTGAAGCTACCCAAACTAAAAATGATAACAGAAAAAGTTAATATTTTTGTAAGAAACGTTGATTTATCTCAGAAATGCTAAAATTTTCTGACATAAAGTTGCGTATGAAGAAGTTATAGAGGGTGGCTCAATGCATTAAAACAATTAATAAAAAAAGAAAAAAATTAACTAAAGATAGTTATATAAAAAACTTTAAAAAATGAGGGCTTGAAAAAATCCACTTGGTTGACAAGCCCATAATAAAGAGCTTATTCGAAAATATTAGTTTTTTTCACAAAAATTTTAAGTTTGTGCAGCTTATTCGAAAATGGGCATCTTGCATATTTTCGGAGCTGTAGTGGATATACATTATCATTTTTAGACATTATTTTTCTTATCCGATCTTGTTTAATCTCCTGTAGCCCAAGCTAAATTTTAAAATAGATGCCTCTTTTAGAATAATTGTTTTATTAGATTATCTTTTAACGGATTTTTAACTAGGGTTTTTAGATCGATCGGCTTCATTCTGTACAACAAAATCGTGATTAAGTTATACTAGAATAAATAAATTTATAGACTAAATCCTTGTGATACATTCAAGATACTGCAATACGAATTAAATATATAAAGTCTAGTATAGATGAAAAAATAATTTTGAAAAAATTAGGATGTTTATGTAAATGTCACTAGTTAAATCATCGATACCATTCATTCGACTAAGGTGTTGCATTTTGATAAAATTAAGTGACACACCAATATTTTGTGTGTGTCAATAAATTTTTTTTGCAACTTTCATTTAAAGAAAACATTTTATTTTTATTTGTTTTATCTATGAAGTGCAAAATAGTATATATTCAATTGTGACTTTCTGAAATCTGAAACCTGAAATGCTGCTCCTCTTTATTGCAATGTTTTTTTGTTTTTATTTTTTATTTTTTTTGTGAATTATCATTTTAAAAATAGAAATTTTTTATTTACAATAATATTGAGAATTGAATGCATCAAAATACAATTTTATTTAGATGCTAAAATCACACATGTGTAAGTAAAATTTGTTTCCGTTGAATGAAAATTTAATAAACTTAGAGAGAGAATTTTAAATTGAAATTACTGAGATGAAAGATAAATTTTGTTTTATCATTAGAAAACAATCAAATGAAATGAGTATGGATATATATGTTTGTATAATTGATTGTATTTTTAGGTTAAATTTTTGTATAATTAATAGAAAATTCATTTATTTGTTTTTTAAAAGGATTTCCTTTCCTATTTAAATACAATTTTTTGATTTGACAAAATCTCATATGACTTGTGGTTTTAAATAATTTCGCATTGATTTTAAATTTCTGTTCATATTTTAACATTCAATTTAATTCAAAACTATGTCAGCAAAGTAGTATAGCTTACATGTTGAAGGAAAGGAGATTAGACTACCAAACATAATTATTTACTCCAAAATATTTTTGATTGTACGAAGTACTCTGAAAACTGGAAATAATGTTCTGAATGAATTAAATCGTAATGGGAGGGTATGTGAATATTACTTTTAGTTTTGTAGTATGAATAATATTCCTACTTATGATCTGAAGATAAGACAGTAATAATCCAGTAAGAAATCAAAGATCAATATTTTCTGCAAGAATCTGCCAAAAGCTTTATAAAACTTTCTATGGTATTGGGCTTGAAGAAAATTATTGCCATCGAAGAATGCAAAGAAAATATTTTTCTAGAAAAGTTTAATGATGAAAATCCTATTCTCCTTTAAAATGTTGTCATGTTTTTAAGAATTGCGACCTTTTTTAATTCCAATATCTGTCTTCATTCATTCTGTATACTACATTTTTAATCTTACATATGTTTCTAATGTCACTAACTATCACTAATATTCGAACTTTTTATCAAACTAAATATCACTAATATTCAAACTTTCCCCAGAAGTTTGCATTAATGTTCTTATTTCACTAGATTTTAATGCGTGTTTGATCTATAAAAATGTTCACTCTACTTTCTCCTACATCGATCTTAGATAAGGCTTATACATTTTCATCTTGCTGCTCATTCAAATGTTTGGTTCTTTAAATGATCGTAACGTGATATTACGATAACATTCCGATAAAAGTAATGCATTTGTTTACTTGTTCTTTGCATTCTGGCTTTAAGTAAGTTCTTTGTGTGATGTAACTTCAATTCTATAGTAGTTAAAGCGCATTACTTGAAGCGGACTACTTTGCATCGGATTGGTCTTTTTGAAATTACAATTCTGTTTGGTTTTTTTAATGGCAATTTGCATGTATTATTTTGTTGTGCCACTATGATGAAAGGTGTTATAAGTATTATCTTATAAGCAAATGACGGTTGTCACAGTAAAATATTTTGATTTTATTATCGTTTATGGTGTAGTCTGCATTATCCTTTTTTGTTTTCTAAATTCTGATTTATTTAATTCATTATAAAATTATGGAGAATTGGAAATCAGAATGTCTCGGAAACGTATTCTATTAGATGCTAAGACTTTGGAGGTGGACCTTGGAAGATATGTTTTATCTAATAACTATGAAGATTTTTTTTGCTTGTATTTTATTTGAATGCAAATTTTTTCAAACTCTCCCTTTTAGTTCATGATAATTAAATGGATTGTTTTTTTTTTAATTTTTTATATTTTAAGAAAAAATAATGGTTTAATACATATAATCTTTAATCCCTAAAATTTGTTTTATATATTTTTTATGTAATAACGTCATCTAGAGGAATAAAATTAAACAATAATAATTTCAATATCGTGTAATAATGAAAATGTTACTTACGAAATCATATTTAAATTTTTAATTAATTTTAAATATGAAAGTTAGGATTTTGGTAACGCTAAAACAAGGAAAAAAAATATTAGATACATTTTTAATGGTAAATTACGAAATATAGAATGTATAGCACATGAAAAGATTTTTTATCTAAGAATTAAAATTTTAGTTTTTTAAATTTCATATTAAAGTTATGGAATGATTAATAAGAGCTTTATATAGATAGACTGAAAATGACATTAAATATAAGCAACGAGTAAATAATATAAAGAAGGATTAAATTAATTTTCAGAAAATTTCTCTTTTGGGATTTCCATTTTTGCAAATTAAAGTTTTAAATATGTGTACTGAAAATAGGGTTGCTGAAATTCGTTAAAATAGTTAAAAAAAAATGTTTAAATTGGTTATAAATTAATAACTGAATTACCGAATACAAAATTTTTATTTTTTATTTATTTTTACTTTGATTAGCTCTTTTTAATATTTTGGCTATAATTAATAATCTCATGTGGATTTTCAGAATTTAATGATGAAAAATTAATGATAAAAAATTCTAATTTCGAAAAATTTTCTATTTAATTTTATTAAGCGCTTGAAAGGATATGAAAAATAAAAATAAAAAAAATGTCACATTGATAAGGGTTTGTGTCCTAGAATTTATTTTTATTGTTTAATGCATTACAGAGAATATTTTTTTTCTCTTGAATTTTCTTTTAAATTTTTTTTTTGGGATTTGAGATTATTAAAGCAAAATACTTTTTGTTGAGGTTGAGTAATTGAAGTTGATTTCTAGTTAAGATTAGTAGAAAAAAAGTTTTCAAAACTTTATCTAGGTATCTAATCTATATAAATTTTTACAATTAGATTGTGTTTAATGATATGTGTTTAACTATCAATATTTAAAGAATGTGGTTCGACTAGACTATTCGACTTAAAATAATTGTCGGTTAAACCTTTTCAGTTATTGACCTCAAAAGAGTTATTCAGCTGTTATTTTTGTTATATAAATGAACAAAGGTTGGTTTGGTTAAATGGATTTAATTACCAAAAATATTTAATTTCTAAAAATAAATAAATCAGAATTAATAAAGGAATTTTAAAGAATATTTTTAATCATTATTATTGCTATTTGGAATAAAATACTATGGCTGTAATACTATGGTTGAAAATTAAATATAGTATTGAATCAAAATGATTTAAAAAACTTTTGATAGATTTTAATAACTGATTAGGATTCAGAAAATTTGGGTTCACATAGTATATGTAATATATAGTAGTATAGAAAAGCCGATTTGAAGATCATTTAATTCTCTTTAAATCTGTTTCAGACAGCATGAAACACAGTTCTTTTGATAGCGGTATAAATTTAAATGACAAAATCAGAAATCATTGTTTTTATGAACATCTATTCAAAAGCTTGAATACACAGGATTTCAGAAATCAAATGTTGTCCAAAATAATCAGAGATTTAAACTTGCGTATTAAAAATTTATACATGATCAAACTAGACCCAATATATAATATATAATAATATAATAAAAATATCATGCGTTAATTTAATTGGAGCCATGTTATCTGTTATCTTTAACACGTTTTTATTTCCTATACTCTTCGAGTTCCAATTTGGAACAAAAACCGGCCTCTTATTTGGCCTTATAATTCCACATAGAGACATATGTCAATAATTTTTGATTCGGCATTTAATCTGATTTAAGGGTATATTTGTTTCATTTCGGTTTGAGAATGTCTTAACTTAGCATTTATCAAACTATTTATTTTCCATAAATGTTCGTGGTCTAACTCTAAATCTATTATCTTGTGCATTCCAGTTGAAACTGGCGTAATTTTATATTCACAGCTTGTGTTGTAAACATTTCCATTTATATTTCGGGTGTTCCAGAGCATGCGTATCAGCTTTGTAAGAAGGAAAGGAGCCGTTATTTTAAAATTAAATAAAAATTTTATGAACTAAATCGAGGGTGCGCTATCGATTGGTGATATTTTCAACTTCCGGGAAGGACCGGATTAGGGTTTTTTAGGACCGAAAGTCGCCGAAATTGGCTGAAATCGAGATTTTCAAATAGGAAGAGGTACTTTTTTATGCAAATTCGGATTGTAAAACGAAAGTAAATTTTTTTTTTGTTTGTTTTTTTTTTGTTTAATTTAAACTTTGTAGGTACCTAAAACTGAGATAAAAAATATGCTAATATATGAGCAACAAATTTATTTATAATAATGATCGTTATTAATTTGGGTTTACCAAAAGAAAATGTGATGGATTTTTGTTTGTTATTTTTATTAATTTTAACGAAAAATAGTGATAAAACAAAAAAAAATCATTTAACATAATTTTCTTATTTTTTCGTAGAATCCAAATTTGCATAAAAAAGTACATCTTCCTATTTGAAAATCTCGATTTTGACCAATTTTGGCGATTTTCGGTCCTAAAAAACCCTGTTCCGGTCCTTCCCGGAAGTTGAAAATATCACCAATCGATAGCGCACCCTCGATTTAGTTCATAAAATTTTTATATAAGGAAGTTGAAAATATCACCAACCGATAGTGTACCCTCGATTTAGTTAATAAAAGTTTTATTTAATTTTAAAATAACGGCTTTTTTTCCTGTTAAAAAGTTTATACGTACACTCTATTTCGGTATATTCGCTCTTTGATGAAAAAGATAATTGAATTATAAATAGGACAGTTCTTAGCTTAAGTTATTTAGTTAACAATTGATTTTACCTTTGTTTTAATAATCATATCCCCTGTATATCCCCTTCATATCCAACTGCCAACATAATAGAAATTTTTTTTGTTATCCAGTGTAAGAATACAAGATCTATTGGGGTGTTGCAGATAATTAAATTTTGTATTTTCAGTATTTATTTCAAATCGGACCTGCTTTGCAATTTCTATTATGCATTATAACTTATTTTAAGTTGGTGTGAAAACAAATATTCTAACTCTCAAAAATAAACAAACTCGGCTTGTATAGATTTCTAAAACTCGAACTGGTTTGGGTACGTGCTATACAATTCCAATACCCGGTAAGATTATTTCAAAAATGAAAGGTGCTACAGGCGTGACAATGATTACTATCTGAACAATAAACAAGTATGTCTTTTACTGTTAACCAAAATGAGGATTGGCTTATTGGAAATAGTTTGTAGAGAAAGTAATCTTTATAACTATATAGATTAGCTCGAAACTTTATAAATGACTGAAATAAGAACGTATGAAGTCTTAAATAGTAAGATTGACTTAGCGATGAAACACCAAAGAAAATTATGCTATTAGCTAACTATACTAAACGGAATACTTAAAATTGTTGGACAAGATTTTTGATATTTCTTCTCCAAAAATTTCAATCAGCAAAAACTATACAATACCAAATTAATAACAAAAGTAGAAATATTAAAGTATTTTGTCTATGTTTCATTAAATATAAATTATTTCAAAATCTACTACAAATGTATGTTATACAAAACCTAGAATATTTTTCATAAACCATTTTTTTAACTTCGCTTACATATATACATATTATAAATAAAACTTTATTTAATAAAACCTATAGGATGACTTTGCTAAAATTTCTTAAAGAGTAAAACAACTTGCTATCATTATATTAATTATATCTCTTATATTATAGATAAAACTGATTTAATTTGCAATTAAAATTACCAAAAACAAATAAATTGCACATTTTTTGTTTAATCCTAAAATCTAAGTCATTATCTTATTGTATCTAAATTATATCAATAAATAATATTGGTTTAGTAACTTATAACTATTTGAATAATTTCATATTTGCGTTATTATATTTGTTATATTTGCCTTAATTAACTTGCCTTGGACTTTATATGTTTGTTTCAATTTGCTTCAATTCAACAAAATACCCATTTCAATAACCATTTAACCAAAGTATATCCATAAAAAGAGTAAGAACTCATGTATGTATTCATTTGTTTGCACACAAATTCATATGCAAATTTGATAAACATTGTCGGAAATTGACGAAAATAAGAATTTTACGTGTAAGAAAAAGAAAAAATATAGTAAACAAAAGAGAGTAACAAAAAAAGTTGACTGAAATTAAATAAATAAAGTTTATAATTTTGAAAAATATTTTCGACAAAAATTTTCGTTGAAATATTTAACAATATTATTTTCTAAATTGTATCAACTATGCATAAGATTTTTAGGAGACCTAACTAAAACAGCGTTATCATATTCTTTAAATTCTGTTATTTGTAAATAGATGTATTATTTGATAATCGTATACCAATATAATAAATATTTAGGTTTACTAATATAATTAATAAAAAATAATAATGTTTGTAACTCCAAATTATTACTGACAAAAATATTAATAATATTTTATATTATTGTAATGTAATTATAATTTAATATTTTTAATAGGTATATACGAAAATAATAATGTTTAAAACGAAAATATTAAAATTATAAAAGATCAGAATTAATCATCGTATAAGGGAACAAACTAAATTAGAACTAACATTTTTTGCCAGCCTGCCTCATATAAATAATGGGAGGAAACGTAAGCAAATCCAAAGGAGAATAATGAGAACGCAAAATTATTTTACAGTATAAAGCAAAAGGCAAACATCTGTTTTGTACCTTTTCTCTCTCATAATAAATTTGGTATACGATAAGTAAATGTAAATTTTACCTCTTTTAACTAATGATATTTTGCTCGGTTTGATATTTCTTAAAAAATAGGTTGTCGTAAAATGGGAGTGCGTATTCTTGTTAATATAGATTATAGATATTCTTTGCATTCAACTAAGGTGAAATTTACATATGTGTGTGTACTAATAATGGAATATGGATATTTGATAAAGTTAAAATTTGGTTTCTCTTTAAATTCACTATATTTATTGACATTTCTATGGTGTAAAGAAGCAAAAAAAAAAAAAAAAAAAGGAATACAAAATAAATGTGTGCAATACAAATCATTATCATTATATTTCAATCATTTTCTATTACTATTCAATTATATTTTCATTATATTTTTTTGTGTTTTTAATTTGGTTTCTTTTATTAATCTCTTTCTTTTATTATTTCTCTTTCTCTGACTAAGTATATGCAAATGTACGTACATGTGTCATATAGGGCTTGCATTTGTTACATACATAATCATATGGCTTAGTTTAATTGAAAATAAAATGCAAACATTATTTATGGAAGAAAACAAAATTTGAACCAATAACCAATCAAGTATCAGTTATCTATCACTCAGTTACAAATTACTCTTCTCGCATGTAAAAAAAGTTCAATTTCGATTTATGCATGTATATATTATACTTTTATATGTCAATTTATGCTTAGGCAGCGTATACACCTCGGACAAAATCGAATTTTATCATAGATAAAGTCGGATGAGTGTTTACATTTCAGACTTTTCCACAGATTTAAATCTACGATTTTACGTCAAATATTTTTTGTATTTAACAGGGTTTCTTTTTATAAAGTGCGTAATTTTTTAATACGTAAATTAAAAAATTCAAAGGTATCTAATCAAAAATCTCCAAACATTTTTTAAAAATACACATATTTTTATAAAATTTGTTACAGTAATATAAAATATAATTATACATTTGAAGTATGAGCAATAATAACCAAATTGCGTTAGAGTGAATTTTAGTGCCATTTGATTATATGTGTTGTTCTTTGAAAATATATTATTTTTCATTAAAAAAATATTTTCATTAAAAAGTCGAAAATAAAATAAGGAAAAAAAAAATTTTTTTTTAGAAATATTTGCCTTCAATTTAAGCGTACTAAAACTACAAAAATAAACTTTAGAATCGCAGCTTGATATAATGTTTTCATAGCAAGTTATGATTGTAATTACGGAAAAAGCAAATTAGCCGAACTTTTTACCAAATCTCTTAATCTCATCTCAAGACTTCCTAGAATTTCGGCTAATTTGCTGTTTCCGTAATTACAATCATAACTTGCTTTGAAAACCTTATATCAAGCTGCGATTCTAAAGTTTATTTTTGTAGTTTTAGTACGCTTAAATTGAAGGCAAATATTTCTAAAAAAAAATTTTTTTTTTCCTTATTTTTCTTCAATGAACTCTTTAGAATCATATTGAATGAAGTATTTGAACATAAATTGTATCATATAATAATTTAAAAACCTAATATTCAGAACAATTTTGTTAATGAATATTCTAGAGAAGAATTTGAATTAAATGAAGGCTATTGATTGGACATATTTTAAGAACTCAAATTTAATTCTTAAAATATGTTCAATCAATAGCCTTCATTTAATTCAAATTCTTCTCTAGAATATTCATTAACAAAATTGTTCTATATTCACATTTTTATAAAATTAAAATTTAAAAATAAATAATTTCAAATTAAAATTCAAATCATACAATAATGTTTTTTTTAAATTTCTTTTCAGGTACTAAATTGAAAATTGAAATTGAAGCGACGGTAACAAATTATTTAAGAATTCAAACAATTTTTAACATAAAAATCAATTTTATATAAATAGGTACTACACAATAATAATGTTAAACGTTTCCGGCATTCAATAATAATTGGATTTAAAATTTTTACTGCATATTCAACGTGATTTTTCTATTTTTGCAATTCTTAGAAAAATTAAAATTGTTCTAAAGTTCATTTTTAGAAAATTCTAAACCTAGTATTAAAAGATTATTTGTTCAGTTATATAATATTTAAACCGGATATGGAAAGATTTAATTGAAAGAATCGCAAGAATATTAAATGGAATTGAAAATAAATATGGATATTTATTAAAAAAGGGATTTTCTGTCTGAAGTATTTTTTATAAATTACATTTTTTACATTTAAACCAAGAATTGATTTAATTTAAGATTTGTTGTATAAATAACATAATTAAAAGATTATCGTTCAGCTCAGTTTATTTTAATAATATTTTAACTAGTAATCGTGAACATTTGATCGTATATAAATAAATGACATCAAATAATTTCTTTGTGTTATAAAATGACAGGAAATTTGATATAAGTTAGAAGTTGTTTGAAAGCAGATTGGAATACTTTATAATAAATTTATAGTGTCATAATATTCAATGATTTTTTAAGTGTAATGATTTTGTATTTTAATTTCTTGATTTTAAAATATAGGTCATCGTTTTGATTTGCCAGTAATCTAGAAAAGCTTATACAACTTTTATATTTTATGCATGAAAGTTAAAATTTGTATCCGAGAATTTATTTTAGTATTTAATTATGAGTGCCTAGTTAAAATACAACTAACAAAATACATTTCAATAATAAGATGGGTATGTAGTGAAATCTGAAGAGAGTAAGTAAGGAATAATTAAATATGTTTTCTGGCTTTTGTTTTTGATTGAATTTATTTTTCTTAAAGCTCTCTCATCAAAAACATGGATGTACCCTTCTTCTATATGAAAAAGAACTCATATTGTGTTCATTTTAATACTTATCAATAACTAGATGCTAATGACAATATTACGAATTTTATTTTAGATATTACGGTCTATGCCTACCATCAAGTGGGCTTATTCTAAACACTTTTTAGTGGTAATTTTTAATTGTAAATCAGTTCACATTACAATAAACTACAAACGTTTAGGATGTAGACTGATGATCTGAGTTTACACAAATGAATATATTTAAGGTATATCATTTATTAAATGAATATATAGAATAAAACAGGGTAATACTTTTCAAAGGTTGCAAACAGATCGTAAATTATTCTAGCTAATATACAAAAAAAAAAAAGGAAAAAAATAACAAAATTTGATCATGTGCTGTGTTGATTTAAAATTTAATTTGTTTTCTGTTAAATGCTTTTCTACATGGTTTAAAATATGTGTCATCTGATTACTAACTAGAAGGTTCATTGTTCGGATTCTGTGTAAAATTTTGTAGTAAATTGAGTGAAATGGAATTATTTTAGGCCGAAGAAGAAAAATGTCTTCGATATGTTTTACACAACTAAAATTCAATTCGTAACACAATCAAAGAGAAACTGTGGACTGATGTTTCTAATTTTAAATGGAAATAATCACATCTCATAATCAGTCTGGATTGGGTCTGAAAGTGAAAGGGCTAAGAAGGCATATAAATAAAAAAGAATATAAATAAAATAGTAAACTAATAAAACTTTACTCGTTCCACTTTATGTATAGTAAAATTGTAGTATCGTACCATTTTTAGATGTATCAAAAGATAATTCTACGTATAATTTCTGTCAATAAGTTAAAAAAGATAAAAGTCTCGATAAAAAAGATTAGAGTTTACTTAAGAATTGTAAAACACTGTGTACGACCTCTTATGACTTTTTTGAGTGGAAAAATAAAAGAAATAAAAAATTATGTAAATTGAAAAATTTAAATATATTTAATACTCAGTTTGTACATTAGAAATGGTTTGCTTAGCTGCATATAATTAAAGTATGAAAAACTGAAAATGTTGACTACAACAGCATTCTTAAATGCAATGCAATCAACCTTAGTACATTTTAACAAATTGAGATCCACAATAAATGTTATACGTTACAATTTAAATTTGTTTTTATAAAAAACTAAAATATTTAATATATAATTTAATGCAGCCAGAGAGACATAATACTTTAAATGCTGTCATTCTTGCAAAACAAGGAAATTTATAAGGACATATTTCATAATTCACAACTCTATATCTCATAGTTCATCAGGATTTTCTTCATGTTATTAACACAATTTTTTTTAATTCTCTTAAACTACCAGGTGATATTTTACATTTTAATGACAAATGATAACATATGTGTTATTATAACATAATCCTTAACATAATATTTAATGTTTTAAATTTTTGTTCTAATTTATTCGATTGATCTTTATTCGATTTGATATCTCATTGAATCATTATTGATTCATTATAATTGGATAAGCTTTAATTCTCCCCATAGTATATTTTAATTTATATATACACTTTAAAATAAAATATTATCTTTATTAAGAAGACTAAGAACTTTGAAGTAAATATGTATATTTCATACTCAAAGAATTGACCAGAAATAAATATACAAATTCCAATTTATCTTTAGCAGTATCTAAATTGTTTTTGTTTCTGGTAAATATTATAAAAAAAAAAAAAAATTAAATATCATCTGAAACTGGATTTAATATTGGGTAAATAATGTATAGGTAGCTACATAAATTTATGTTTGTATATGGAATATTTGTCGATTAGATCAAGATTATTTTATATTTCCTATTTTTTTTTTGCTTGTTCAGCTTCTCATAACTGGAATAATATTGTAAGAAGAATTTTTGCCAGACCTAAAGGAAATTAAATTAAAAATAAAAATATCCTTATTTAAACATTTTATATTAAACAGAAATAGATTGAAATGTGGTCAACAATAGAAATTAATTTTTGAGACAATATGTCTTTTATCCTTATAGTTCTTAATATAATAATTTTTGATTTTTAGGGTCTCTGATCTTATGATGATGTTTGTATTGTAATTTGTAAATTGTCATTTTGTGATTGTTTGTCAATTATGGAATATATTGTTTTAAAAATTGAATAAATATTTGCATAAAAAATAAAATAACAAATGAATAAGTATGTATGTTTAAAATAATTGTATGAAATTTATTAATGACGTCACATATGTATATTTTAATTATGTATAAATAATTAATATTCCTTATTTAGGATATAAATCAAATAGTATAGAAATAACTTAAATTTAACTTATTATAACTTTTCTTAAAAATATAGTAAAGCGGTAAACACAATTGCGACTACCGACGAAAAAATTAAAATACTTACGATCTTATGTATATGCTCACAATTGCAGCTACAATCGATCAACCACATTTTCGTTGTCATTTTTTTCTCTGGTAGTCGGATTTGACATTTCTGACAACCTTTTTAAAAATCAAAAAATAACAACAAATCTGGAATTAGAATTATATATATATTATTCTGAATTTATCTGGATGTTTGTAAGTTCGACGGAATACTCCAACACATATCCAAATTGCTTTGGTACTCTTTTTTAACCCCTGTCTACAATGCTGAACCTTTGCAGGAAAAAATACCATTGCATGAAATATATTTTTTTAATTTAATGTTAGTCTTCTTCGCAAATAATAAGGAAAAGTATTATACTTTTCTATTCATAAGTATTTTACTTTCAAAATATATGAATAGAAATTTTTAATATACAAAAAATATTAAAACTGCTAGAACATTCAGTCACTCAAAAAATATACTTTTTTTTTAACATAATAATGAATACCAACTTTGTTGGATGTAGTACTGACCGATCATGTTATATTGATCATTAACATGATTGCTATTAATTTGAAAATTTCAGCTTGGATTTCTGTTTCAGTAAAAAGTTCAGTAAAAAAGTAAGTTAAAGTTAATGGCTTTATAAAACTAAAATACAGCAAAAAATTGTTCAATCACACAACAGTTAATACACAAATAAAGTACTGAATGGATCTATTTATTTTGGAGACTCATTTCAAAGAAAATATTTTCTATATTAAATTCATACGGTAGTTTAAAACGTTCTTTATAATATTATTTTCTTTCAACAAACACGCTTCTACTGAACCCGTGTGAGTTTTTTTTTTATTATAAACCAGTTGTTACTTACTGGTATTTTTTTTATAGTAATAAAAAAAGGCACTAGATTGATTTTACAGTTCAATTTTATGTCTTGATCGATCTTTTTATTACTCCAATATCAAAAGACGTTTTCTTACATATTAGCTTTTGATGAGAGTTTGATGAAATTCTAAATTATAAATAGTGGGTTTAATAGAATCTAGCACTGCAATAATATTAGCGATGTAGGAATTATCGCTACATTGTTGTACTGAACGCTTTGCAGCGAAATTTATAATTTAAAGTGTAAAATTACATTGTTTTTCTATTCATTAAAACTTTACTTTAATTATTTCACTAAATTTATTCGCTTATATACCGGGTGGTCTAGACCATGCGTATCAGCTTTTTAAGAGGGCAAGGAGCCGTTATTTCAAAATTTAAAAAAAAAGTTTGGTAACTAAATCGAGGGTTTCTCTGGTGATATTTTTAACTTTCGTGAAGGACCGTAAATCGGTTTTTTAAGCACAAAAATCACCGAAATTGGCCAAATTGAGATTTTCAAATTAGAAGAGGCATTTTTTTCTGAAAATTCGTATTCTACAACAAAAAATAAGAAATTCATGTTAAATGCTGGTGGCGCAGTAGGTAGAGCGCCTGCCTTTCAACCGAAAGGTCCCAGGTTCGATTCCCGATGAAGCAAAACAAAAAAAATGCTTTATGGATTTTTCGACCTGGTCCAGTACCCTTTGTCATTGGGATAAAATAAATGGCAAAAAATAATTGAGAGTATAATCTGGTAACAAATTAAATTGAAATGAAACTATTCTGTTTAAGAAGGCTTAGTTCCTGACAATAGCAGTAGTTTTCCACATTTAATGAGTTGATAAGCCAGTAGTTCGATAAATAAATACTCGAAATATTGTAGATTGTAGTGTAAAATTGCAGTACCGTACTTAATTAACCACGAAAAGGTGATTCTACCTAAGTTACTGTAGAGTGTAAAAAAAAAAAAATGGTTTTTGTTTTCTTAGTATTATTCTTTAAAATTAATAACAATAAAACGAAAGTGCTCCATATTTTCCTCTGGTACAATAAAATTAACGATAATTATTTTTATAAATAAATTTTGTTTTCATGTTATCAGATTTTTTAATTCAGTTTTGGGTTCCTACAAAAAACAAAAAAAAAAAACAAAAAAAAAAAAATTGTACTGTACAAAAGCTTAGTATTTTTTGACGTAAAATCGAATTTGCATAAAAAACTACCCCTTCCCATTTGAAAACCTCGATTTCGAGCGATTTCGGCGATTTTTGGTCTTAAAAACCCGATTTTGGTATTTCCCGGAAGTTAAAAATATCACCAATCGATAGAGCACCCTCGATCTAGTTAATAATTTTTTGTTTTAAATTTTAAATAACAGCTCCTTCCCCTCTTAAAAAGCTGATACCCATACTCTGGAACACCCGGTATATTTGCAGCATATAGCAATTATAATAAAAATTTCTAATAAAAAATATTTACCAAATTTAATTATTTAAAATTATATTGAAACTTAATAAATCACTAAATTCTTTATCTATATGTTTCTTTATTATTATTATTTATTTTATTATCATAAATTTTTTATAATTCACTCACTATACTCACCACAAAATTAATGCAAAAAAAATATGAACACATAAACGTCAATAAAAAATTGCTAATCAATATAGCATATAGATTTTTTTCTCTACAAAATTTATTCCAGCGTTTCATAGAATCAACGTTCAATAGAAAATTGATAAAATTGAGCGCTAGAGTAATCGTACAGTGCTAGATTCTGCTGAACGCACCCAATATTCAACAAAGGTTAATAACAAACTTTGTTTGATGAAAAGAATTAAATATTATCCTCTTCTTGCCAAACATTTTTTAAATGAAAATTTGTGGAAACTAAAATTTTATAATTAAATTTTATCAAATTGCATTTCAGGTGTTTTTGGTAATATCAGGTCAAATTACATCGACTATTTCAAACTCTACCAGTATTGAAACACAATCGTTATTAATTTTAATTTAAAGTTACATAATTATAAAAATTTCTTTTCAGAATGCATCCATCTACTTGCTTCAATTCGAAATAACTCTATTAAACTGAATGTACCCACATATTTACAAAATAATAATTTTCTGTTTTAAGAATTAATTAGGATATCCGTTTTTCGCTTTTGTTCAGTTCATCTCATTCTTGAACTTTCCCTTGACCTTAGTCAATAGTACAATTCTATCAAGTAATCCAATTTAAATTCAATTTTATGATTAGATTTTTATCGTTCTCTTTATAAGTATCTATATCTACCTATAAAATGAATTTATATGGAAATTTTATTACATCACAATCTTAATTATCATTGGAAAGTGTATTTAAATTTCAATTGAAATAATTTTTCAAGAACATCAACTACAGTTGCTCAAGTTGACCTTGTTTAATTATTAAGAGTTCATTTAAAAGTTAAAAAGAAATATGTAGCTACATTAACTGCTTGAAAGTCTGAGAAAATGTGATTATTTTTTTGAAAATCTATATATGTTTCTTTATACAAGTTTTTTTTCTCGTGTTCTACAGCAGAACCGTATGAGTGATGGAATAAAGATTTTCAATATGTTGGAACAGAATAATTTGAGTTACGCAATTTAACTATTTCACTAGATCACTTTACAGAATCAGTTACAGCTCAAAATTGTAGAAAACATTTTTTTTAGATAATCTTTGAAATTTGTTATATTTTTGGTTATTGTTCGTAAATACCTTGTTTCATTTTTATTTTCTTAATTACCTTAAGATCTAGTTATTCAGCCAAGTGTATTGAAAACAAATCAGCATGATTTTATAAATTAAATTTTTTATAATTGAAGGAAGAAAGTAATTTTGACTATTGCGAATTATATATACATATATAATGCTAATGAACTTCAATTATAAATTCTACAAAATTACATAATAATTATTGATGTTGAGTTCTTGTAATCTTAACTTTTGCCAGCCACCCGCAATTAGATAACATTTTTTTTCTTTTACTTTATTATTTTTTTGAGAAAAAAACAATTTCATTCAAATTTCATGAAATTTTCGGAAGAGACAATTTTACATCAAAAGAGGGAACTTAAATTATTCATCATAACCGAGAAATTTACCCAGTTCGTACACAAGAGAATTGATAAAAACTTAATTTTATGTTTTTTTTCTTCTTCTTCTTTTCGTATTTTGTCCAATTTGTACTTAATTTGACTTTTTGAGTCAATGACTGTTATTTTTGTATAGTCCACTAAAGAGTGAAGAGACTTCAAATTGCATTTTTAAATTAATACGGAAAGAGAAAGAAAATAAAAATAAAACAAAAAAATTTTTTTTTAACTCAATTCCTTTTACTAACCACAAAGTCGGACATAATTTTTAGTTATAATTTTTTTTTTTGATAATAAAAACAGAACGAAAAAAATTTTTAAAATAAAAGTTCAGTTGGAGTGTCTTTGCACGTCCTCGTTTATATGAGGCGCCTAATTAGCTTACTAACCATATTTGAATTTTAAATGCCGGATGTGTAAGAATTTTTTTTTTTTATTTTTTTTTTTTTAGTTATATTTCCTTTTTTAGAGTTCCTATTTTTTGTAAAGTTGCACTGCGCTATATTTTTTATTGCTGTTTTTATTATCACAACCTTAAAGAAATTTAATTTTTTGTTGTTGTATTGTGTAAGAGAGAATTTTATTACTATTTAGTAATCGAAAAAATGTACGTTGAAAATAATTAATAGAAAAAAATGGTTATTGATGTCTTATTTGAAATACTACTCTATTTCAAAAAAGTTAGCCCATATCTTGTTTGTATTTTAAATGCGTTTCACTACTGGCATAAAAAGATCTAATTTTTCCCATAAAATCAATGTCAGTGTAAATGCGATATAAAATTAAATATTTTATAGGTAGTAATTACTTATATATATAACAGTTTATATTGTAATTATAAGTTTAAGGGTGGGCAAACATTTGTGCAATAGAGTGGTACATATATTGAAACCAACTGATGAATAACAAATAAATAATTTGGAGAACTACAATATTTTGTTTATATGACAGTTTTTTATTCTTAAATAATATATTCGCAGTTGATAATAATTAATATTTGATTATTTGCAATGAGTTTATTTTGTGTGTTCAAAGCTGGAGAGCATGCGAGTATTTACTAATTCTTCATCATCATCTTATAGTCATACAGCTCTGGGTGAGTTTTGACCTTCATCATAATACTCTTCCAAAGGTGTCGAACTTGCCCAGCTTGTTTCCAATTTGGGCTTGTAGTTGCTAGTGCATCGTTTTACCATTTTATCTTTGGTCCTCTTCTACCACGAGTCCTCTTGGGCTTTCTATTTAACATCACTGCATGTTTTCGAGTTTCATGGATTCTATGTGGCCAGTTCATCTTAACTATGCAGATAATATCTGTCTACTCTCGCACAAATTCAGCGACATGCAGAGCAAATTAAAACACCTGGAACAACTTGCCAAACATGTTGGACTAGAATCAACCTGGAAAAAACCAAAGCTATGAGAGTAAATAATACCACCACGGAACATCTAAGGTTGAAAGAAGATGAAATCGAATTTGTGAACAATTTCTGCTACTTGGGAAGTATAAAAGCAGCTAGTGGTGGGGCTCAAGAAGATGTAGAAAATAGATTAAAGAAAGGCAAGAGCAGCATTTGAACAGATATGGAGGAACAGCCAACAGGGCTTTTAAACTTAGAATATTCCGGTCTTGTGTAAAATCAATCATGACATACGGCAGGGAAATTTGGTTAACATCAAAAATTATGAACCAGAAGTTACAAATACTCATTAATAAATGTCTAAGGGTAATATATCGAATATTTTGGCCAAACACAATATGCAACAAAGACCTCTGGATACTAACCGGCGAAGAACCCAGAGCGAAACAAATTAGAAGAGGGAAATGGAGATGGATAGGCTACACTCTCAGAAAGCCATCAAATAACATCGCGCGAATGAGCTTAGAATGGAACCCACAAAGCACAAGAAGACCCGGTCGCCCAAAAAACACCTAGCGGAGAACCATAAAACAAGAGCTTGTAAAGACAAACATAACGTAGGAACAAGTTAAGTTAGCAGCTAGAAGCAGCGAGTACGACGGAAATGTCAAGTAGAAACTCTGTGCTCCCAAGAGGAGTAAGAAAAAAGAAAAGAAAAAAAAGTCCATCTTAGTTTTTGGGCTCTTACATACTTAACAATGTTTTCGTTCTTAATTATATTATTAATCAAGCGGTTATTTCTAATTATATATTCTATATTCTTCAATATTTTTTTGGCCGATTATTTGTCGGAGAATTTTTCTTTCAAATACGTTGGCTGTTTTGCTTGGCTACATTTATAGTCCATACCTAATAGTCATACGTCACTATGGGTCGTATCAGATTTTTATATTTCATCAATTTTACTTTTCTTGATATGTATATCTGTTTCCCGCCGAAGTTCTGTTATTAATGCAGTAGTGCATACTATTATCGCTTCTTATTATTATAAAATCGACTAAAAATGTTTGGTCAAAGGTATAAGGTTTAAAATGGCGTAAGTAAATAAAGTATAAAGGTAATATAAAAGACTAAACTAAATAAAAAATTAAGATAATAATAATAGATCGATTTCAAATTAAACTAATAACAGAATATAAAGCTTTTGACTCCGTAGACAGAAATACACTGCTTGTAATTCTGTTTGAATGTGGTGTTCAAGGCAAAGAATATAATTGGTTCCAAGACTATTTTAAAAATCGAAAAGAGTATTTTGAATGTGAATGATTTAAAAGTAAGCAAAATAATGTTGATTTTGGTGTCATTCATGGTAGCTCACTAGGACCAGCATTATTTTCCTGCTATATAAGTAGCTTCTTTTCACTAAAATTGCATGGGCAAATTTATTTTAAGGTAGATGATTGAGTACTAATATCATCATCATCATCTTATAGCGCTACAGCTCTGGGTGAGCTTTGGCCTTCATCACTATGCTCCTCCAAAAAGGTCGATCTTGTGCCGCTTGTCTCCAATTTGGGATTTGTAGGGTTTGAACATCGTTTTTCACGTTGTCTGCCCATCCGCTTCTTGGTCTTCCTCTACCACGGCTGCTATAGAGCTTTCTATTCAGCACCACTGCTTGCCTTCGGCTTTCGTTCATTCGAATTACGTGGCCAGCCCACCTTAGTCTTTGGGCCTTCGCAAACCGTACAATGTCCTCACTATCAATCATACTATTGAACTCGCTGTTCCTTCTGTTTACATATTCTCCATTCTGTAATCTATTTGGGCCGAGTATTTTTCGGAGAATTTTTCTTTCAAATATGCGCAGACTATTCTCCTCGGCCACGTTCATAGTCCATACATCACATCCATACATCACTATGGGTTGTATGAGAGTTTTATATATCGTCATTTTGGCCGTTCTTGATATTAATTTTGATTGAAGCAACTTTCTGTTTGCATAGTAGCATCTATTTCCGGCCTGAATTCTATTACGAATACAGCATTGCATACTATTATCACTTCTTATTGTTGCTCCGAGGTATGTAAAGGTTGTAACTCCTTCAAAGTTGTACTCTATATTGAGTACTAATATATTCGGAGTTAAACCATAACATTCTCGAATCCAAGGCAAATGAAGATATGAAATGTATGTATATTAAATGAATGTATCATCACAAACTCATAATTAATACAAATAAAACTAAACTGATGTTAATAAAAGCTAAACAACAAACAATTACGGTGTCTTATAATAATAGACCAATTGAGAGGGTTAATAAATCGTTAAAACAAATATTTCGGCGTAATTATGGATGATGACTTGAATTGGAATGAACATATAAAGAATTTATTAATCAAAGCACGAAGAATAGCTGGTGTATTTAGGAAGCTAGGTAGTAAAATGACATATAGTATTGGAGTCTGGGGAAATACATATGAAAGAAACTTAAATGTCTTACAGATTATCCGGAACAAAATAATTAAGAACCTGTTTTTGCTTCACTGCCGAACATCAACAAACTTATTACATAAAAAATACGGCATTTTAAAAATAAGAGATTTTAAAGAAATGAATCAGATTATAATAATAATATTAGAAAAAACAGCATCAAATCAAACATGTCTCTAGTGTCGAACATTGATGTACCCAATTACAACACAAGAAATGCAAATAATTTAAGATTTATACCTGGTCATAATCTAAATGGATTAGAACAAATAGTTAATACTGCAGCTACAGCCTAAAACAAATTATCATATAGTGCTAAAGCTTTCAATAATATCAAATTAAAAAAATATTTAAGAAATATTTATCTTGAAAGTTATCAGGTTATTGATTTATAACTCATAATCTTAATCAATTTCTTTTAAACATTTTCATTTTTTTTTTTTTTGTTTTTTTTTTTTTTTAATTTAATTTTTTCTTTGCGTTGTTATGTTTGATAATGGATAAAAATTTTGAATTATATAACTATATTATAAGCACTCTACATGAGCTTACATGTATAAGCTCTTCTGAGATTATTTTTGAATAAATAAATAAATATAGTGTGGTATTCATAGCAATTTTTATAAATAAACAGTTATCGTCGAGTGTTGTTTGTGAAAAAAGGGATCCGAAAACTATTAGAATACATTAACTAAAACCTTGTAGTTGCGAAAATACCAACATTTTTCAGCTACTTGAAGATTAAGAAATTCTTATTAATAGTTTGGCGAGCAGTTCTAAATCTCCAAATTCAAAATTTCCAAAATAAGGAAGAAAAAAATTGAATAATAAATGTCACCCTCAACCCTGGATATTAAAAGTACTATTTATTGTATTTATTATGTATATTTTTTGTTAAAACCTTTCAATTTACTTGGCGTCGATAAAAACAGGGCATGGATTATGTGTGTAAGTTCTAGATTCTATTAATATATTTGAAAGTAAAAGTATAATTTAATTGCCTTTCCACAGAAATTAAGCGCTTTACATAATAGTTTTCGTTCTGTAAGGTTTCATATAATTATTAAATAGTTTCATTTTGCTTCAAAATCGTTTAATAAAGTTTTATTTATTCCCAAAATGATATGCTTATCATAGTATATTTTATTAAATTGGTTAGTTTAGAAAAAAACATAGGTTAATGTCAATATAAAGCTTAATACTCTGAGAGAATGAATTTTGGAAATTATAGTTTAATGGAAATTGATGAGTTAAGCTATGACCTATAGTCATTTAAAAAAAAAAAAAAAAAAAAAAACCTTCTTTACATTACTATTAATAATTCAACAGAAATAAATTGAAATAATCAATATGATAATTGACATCTGCCAATTAAGCACGAATACATTTGATTGTTACTATAGTTATATTCAAATTTAATACAAAAATCACAAATGCTTTGGTTTTGACAATCTTTCACCAAATTTTGACTTTGCTTCTTTATTATCTATTTACTCGCAGAATCTATAATGCAAATGTTATTGACTTGAAACAATATTGCTTCCAATTGTCGTCAATCTTAATTGAATTCTCGGCAAACTTTAATTCAAATCAGAACATTTTGTTCCATTTGAGCAATATGACATAAGGAAATAAGCAGTCAAATTCCCTCAAAAGTTACATAAAAAAAAAAAATCTAAAAAAATAAGTACTATTTTAAGTATATATTGGAATAAAAAAAAGTTTTTTACGAGAACTGGTGAAATGACTTTATAATACCGCATAATTCAACATTAGTTATCTTTCGTATCTAAAATAAATAGAGAAAATAATGTCATAAGAAAAATAAAATAAAAGAAAACACATTAACATAAGTTCATTCCAGCATTCTGTATATAGTTATACTGTCCTCAACACTAACCATACATCTTTTATGGTGTACGTTTACTTAGGGTGCTTTAAAAAACCAAACAAAAAAAAAATTAAATAAAAAATGTCCGCAAAAATTCATAAAACTCATAAAAGTAACAACTTTAAAAAAAAAAAATTATTTTACGGATGTTCTCAGTTTAATGTAGAGAGCATTCTTTGCATGCATTTTTTTATACCACGTAAAATCATTAAATTTAAAATAAAAAAATAAATAAAATAATAAAAAAAATTTAAAAAGTATGAAAATTTATTACAAGTACACTAGAAAATAAGAAAACTAAAAAAATATTTTTCCACTATAGTTTTTCTTTTAGAAAATCACTTGCAATCTGAAAATCTCTAAATTCAGTACATTGCATTTAGTTATGGCTTAATGGTGAGAGTGTAAAAACTAAAAAAAAAAAACAAAAAAAATGTCACAAATGAATTCGTCTTATAGTCGTAACATAAAATCAGACTTTTAGGATGCGACATAGCAGCAGCATTACAATGTTACAGAATCTAATCAAAGAAATAAGTCGAATTGTAATTTTTGTTTTTGTTCTTATTTTATTTTATGTTCATTTTGTAATTTCCACGAATTCTACAGAAAAATAAATGGAAAGTTTTAATTGTCTTTCTACATTTTTTATTTATTTATTATTATTATTTTTTTTTTTTTTAATACAATTAAAACAAAAACTAGTGAAAACCTGGTGTGTTATAGTTAACTAACATAAAAATAATTATTATTTAGTATCAATATGAGAAAATTGAATAATAGAAAACTGATTCTATTCGATATCAAATGTAATGGCTGAGTTGTCATTTTAAAAATAATAAGAATATACTTTTTTATATTTATTTTACAAATTGAATTGAATTGATTGAAAGTCACTTTAAAAGATGGACTGCGATTTGTAGGTTACCTAACACGTCTTATTATCATTCAATACAATATATACAATGTAATATTTTTTATTGTGTATAGGTAGACGAAAAGAAATGCATTAAAATGTGAAAAATAAATTGTGATACTTTCAATAGAATCAATAATTTATTAACATGATCTTCTTCGTTTTAACTTTGTTAAGTCATCAAGATAAATAAATAAAAAAAATAATATAAGAGAAAAAAAATGACATAACTAAGAGTGCTCCAGTTAAATAATTTGATTTAAATATAACAGGTACTGAGTGTTTTAATATAGAGAAATGGAATGGTGAATAATTTTGTTTAATATTTATTTCTATATTTTCTACACAGATCTACAATGGTGCATATATTTTTTTCTTAACTGCGATATAAACAAAATATAATGTTTTGGTATAAAATATTACAGTTAGATACCTATTTTAGCTAAATTAATATATAATAAATTTTAAATAAATTAATTTATAATAAATACTTTATTATACTACTACATGATTAAAATTATTCAAAAATTAGGAAAATTCATTATGTATCCCATTCATTATCTTTTCTATAATCAAAGCGATATAATTTATATATATATATATATTATGAATTTTCCTAATTTTTGAATAATTTTAATCAAACGTCCTTAAAATGTCCTTATCGAAATAATTGTTAAGAAAATATGTTGCGGTGTAATTTCACAAATCATATCCTCAACAATTTTTTATTTTTTCTTACATTAAATCTCTACTTAGTATAGGTCTAACATTGCAAGCTCAGTTTAAATATAAAAATTTTGAAATAGTCGTTTTATAGTTTTTCAGATTTTTTATGCTGGCATAAATGTCTATCGCTTTTTGCTTAATTCATTTTTCCTTTTTTATATTCTTCTCCGTTTGCATTTCATTCCCAAAATTGTGGGTTTGGTTCCTTCCATGTACATTTAGGTTTAGAGTTTCCATTGTTTTTGTTTTAAAGTAATACCCTATATATATTTAGAAGTGAGTATTTATTTTCAATGTAATTTGTAACATGACATAGTTGGTATTTAATTTTATTAAATTTTGTCCATAACGAGAATAACCTCTTCCTAAATTTCAAGTACTGTTAGGACGTCGAAATTTGACCAGAGGTGTTAGAACAGTTACAGAAAATTAACGCAATTGTAGTAAAGGTAAAATTACTTTTTTATAAAATAAGAGACTCTTGTTAATTCCACAAAGTTATTTTATTCCGACATGTGTTTCGACCTTTCGGTTCATAATCATGGATCATAAATGGATCAAATTACTTGCTCCACAGGTATCAACGAATAAAATGTTTTGGTATAATATAATTCTTTGATATGTCAGTAAATGTAAGAAAATAATATGTGACTTAGATTTAGTTTGAAATTTTGTTACAAATTTAATTCAAAATAAAGCAGTTAAAAAACCGTGGTTTGTAATGACGAAAATTTACCTAATCAATTGGCATTAGAAGTTGTTGATGCAGCCATAAAAAATTATATACGATTTGTTTGTTTGCCAACGGAAATCATATTATTGTCAACCGTTATATGTGTCTTTTATGGCCCATCTAAAAATATAATATCGTTGTATCTTAGAAAATTATAATAACTCTGAGCTCGCCATATGACAGAAGAAAGTTTTCGTTCTATATTAAAACTATTAGGGGAAAAGTTGATTGAAAACAGTAAAATAAAACTATGATTACTATAAATATAGTTTCAAAAATTTAATCTAAGAAGCACTGTTGTTGAGCCGTATTTTATTAGGTATGAAATAAGTTTTTATATACTTATTAAAGAAGGAAATATAATAGAAAGAAGAAATACAGTAGAAATAGGATATATTATATAACAGAGTTATTTATTTGTTATGATGTTATAGATATACAAGTAAAATTGAAATCAACAAGTTAAATATATATTGATATGGATATTATTTAATCGCATTCTGATATTAGAAAATCAGTCTACAAGATGAGAATGAAGATGATGATGATAATCAAATAATTGTGGATCTCTTATTAAAAATAAAAAATTACTGAATATTTAAAATAATAATAAGAATATTATAATATTATAATTTCCCCCCTAAATTATGAAATATTTATTATGTTTTGTACTCCTTGAAGTGGAGTATACTCTTTCACCTTGGGAGTACAGAGATAGCTCAGATAAAGAGTAGCTTCCACACATAGCTTAGACATTATGATTCTGAGTCTGTTTTTCAGTTTTTAAACATTATTATTTTCACAAAGTACTTCATTAGTCTGCTGTTGCTATTTACTATTCTACTTCGCTTGATTATTTGATCGCTTGTCATTTTACCGATTAGGCTATTATAGATAGTCATAGACCTATATTACTTTAATATTAAAATTCAAAAAGCTATGAATATGAAAATTGGTATTTTTTATTTTGCATAAAAGAAGACATTTATTTCAAGAAACAAGAATATTCATCGAAAATTAATTCAAGGTAAAAATGAATTAAATTGTAAAGAAAAAATGGTTAAAATATGTTATGTGTAAGAATAAAGAAATTGCGATAGTTAATATTCGGCAAGATTGAGATAAAGTAATTGGGAAAATAGTTGTATTATATATATTTGCATCTCTGTTTAATTTATGTAGTCCTAGTAGGAAATGTATAGACTATAATCGAAGTAATATTTAATATAAAGTTAAAAATACCACCGAACGCATTAAGTATTCAATGTTATGCGATTTAAAAAACTTCAAATTGATTTTGTTCACTAACTTTTTTTTGTAAATGCTAAATGACAATGAAAAAGACAATTATAGTTATAATACTGTAGTACAATAACTTGGATAATTCACTGCCAAATAGACGAACTGAAAATTCTATTCTGAATGAACATAAATGGGTTGTACTCTTATCACTGCTATGATAGCGATTATTAGCCTAGATCTAATGAGTTATAATGTCAAAAATTCTGCTGTATTTATTGTGATTCAATGTTTCGTGCATTCATCACGTATCAGTTTGCTATGCTGCGAAATTATGAAAGCAATAAAATATCATTAATCAAATGTTAAACAATATAATAGTATATATCTAATTTCTTCTTTCATTTAACTAGTGCTTTTCAACCAAACTAGTGCTACACTCTATAATAGGTATAGTTAGTGTTATGGCTACAAGGTTCTGGAGACTTGTTTCGGAGATAAAAATTAAGATTTTATTGTTTAAAATATTTTTTATTTCGAAATTAAGTGTCGATGATGACCAATCTCAACTGGGAACAAATTCTATATCCTTCGATAGTTATTTTAATAAACATACATACATAATACTTAAATTTTGAAATGGCAACACAGTCTATATTTCAAAATCAACTGCACTTCTCTAATTCTTACATACAAATTATAAAAAACTTTAAAATAATTGGCATCTAAACACACCTTAAAGTGCGACAATAAACATTAACAAAAAAGTAGAATACATACATCGTTACCACATAAGGAATACTCGAAATGATCTTTACGAGTATGTCCAGACAACCTGGTTTTTTTTCCATTTCTGTATATAATTGGATTTGATAAAGTGTCATGATAATTTACTATTTAAAACATTTTCATTTTCAAGTGAAAATTTATATGAAAAAAAGAAAAAGAAAAAACTATGATTTATATTGGACAGGTACTTGGTATTCATTCATTCGCATACATACATATTGTGTGTGACGATTAATGTTGAAGAAAGAAATATTCATAAAAGGCCTTAGCGATAATGAAAATTTTTCATATTAGGAATGAAATATGTAGCAATGAAATTTTCAAGTTAAGAAGGTTTCTTTGATCTTAATAAGAAAAAAAAAAAAACGAAACGAAAGAAAAAGGAATTCATATAGCCTAGAATAAAAACTGAAAAATGAGAAAATTACCTAAAAAAAGAGAAATTTTTACCTGACTCATAAGCAGAAATTTATTAGGTTAATATATTTCTTATTATTTTGATTTTTTTTACGAGCTTGTATTTTTTAATACCTTGGGAAGATAAATTGAATATATCATTATAATGGATGTAGGTAAAAATATTCTTTCTCTAGATCGATTTTAAAAGATAACAAAATAATATAAAAAAAATATATTTTCTGTCATTTTTAAATTTTAAAGTTTACTAAGTTAGACAATTTTTTTTTTTTTTATATTCAAATATACATTCATTTTAAATTGGGTATTTAGAAAAATAGTATTTCCATTAAATTTCAAGGATATGCTATCAGTGATTTCCAATCCGGCACACTTAGATCAGATTTATGACCGCAGATTGATAAAAAAAAAGTCGGAAATTGTTGTTGTTTACTTAAGGTTTGTTATTGGGTATACTGTTTAAATCTGTAAAGGACACTTGACACCCAGGAACATATCAAACATATTATCTACAACTGTTTTCGGTCTGATCAAAACTAGATTAAACATCTCTATTTTATAGATATCTCGTAGGCTTAAGCACTTGTTGAGACGAAATAAAAACCTTAATGCCACCCCCAACATTACCGCCGAGGAACAAAAGAGGATCAAGTGATCATTCCTACTCAGTGCAAATTTCTTAGCTGGCTAAAAGCTGGCTATGGCAATTCGTTTGTAATTAAATTTTCTCGAATATGTAATTAATATTCCAACAGCATGGTTTCCACAATGCAAAAATATACCTACGCACAAAAATTCAAGAGTAATACATATTAACAAATTTATTCAAAATGTCCCTACTGATCAAAGGGACATTTTGCTTTCTACAACTAATTAATAGTTCAAACTGCACATTCGTATATACAAGATATCGAAAGGTATATAAAGGTATCGTTTAAAACCTAATGTTTGGCTTAACTTTAAAAAAAGTAGTTGAGAGGTTATATGTTTGGCAGAATATGACACAGGTATTAAAAATTCATTTTCAAGATAATCACAAATTTGTCATCTGTGGATCTTCTCCGAGATTAGGAAATGGTTTAAATCGTGTTCGTGTTAATTGTTGACGGAGATGTATTGCTTTCATTTCTCTTTAAACTAACTAGATCAGACAAGCCCACTTTATATCACATCTTCATCACATTTTCATATGATTTCAATTCTCTTCTCTAATTATTTTCAATTAATCAAATTGAAACTGAAATGTACTACGTTTATTTATTTGTTTTTGTAGTATTCTCTTTGTAGTAGTCGAATTAGTCTTTTATTTTGTGGAGATAACAAAGATCCGATTTTCAAACATAAATTTTAATTGTTTTTAGAGAATAATTGTATTACTTGTATTATTCTTGTATTTTGTCACCACAATGCTTGAATCAGATGAGCACAATTTATAATTCAAATTTTTCTTCCACAATCTTTCTGTGCCTAAATGGTCCGTGTTTTCACATTGTCTCATACGAATTTGTAATTCATCAACCAAATTGTTTTTCTTCCTTGCACAAATTTCCTTTGTGTTTTCGAGCTCTCTGTTTGTTGTTTTTGTATGACGAGGGATTGTATTTTTTTTTGTATGATCACAAATTTTATTCGAGCGATTTCTCTTATGACTAATTTAAATTTCAATTTTAATGTTGTGATTTTTCTTTGGGCACAGCCTTTCTTTAAGAGTTAGTCTCTAAGAATTTGTTTATTGAAAGTATATTTCTCGTAGGTTCTTCTTTTCAGAAACACTTCAATTTAATTATCCAGTTATATGATCCTTACTTATAAATTTTATTTAAGTACGTCTTAAAAATATCTCCCAGATTCTTCTTTTCTTCTTACATCATTACATCAATACCCAAATCATCAAAATGAAATAATTTAATAAGAATTTAATCATGTTCTCTAATACTAAGACAGAACAGAACGAATTAAAATAACAAAAAGGTAAAAACAAACAAAAAAAATGAAAATTCATAGAAAAAGAAAACTGACTGCAAAAGACAAACAAAGGGTATTAAAATGGAAATTATGTTTTGTTAAAATGTATTTCACTTCAATTCAATTCAACTAAACATTATAAATAACAATATTGTTGATGTTCTTCACAACTTTTTTTTCATTTATATTAAAACAATATTCATATAACTATAATCAAACAATGAACTCTATAATAAGTTGGTTATTTTTGTTGTTGCTGCTGCCTTGCGGTAATTGACCGCGAACATGAACTTATTCTTTAATTTGTTGTTCTTGTTTTTATTTTAATTCTGACTACGATTATTTTTACTTCTACTGGTGGCTATTATTAAAGTTGTTGAGAATGCAATGAGAACATGTTTTAAAATAAAAACAGTAGAAAAAATAGACAAAAAAAAGGCAACTTAACAATTTTAGTTACTTTAGATAGAAGTGTAATAGTAATTTTTATTTAGTTAAGGTTTGCATTGTTGTGCAGCCATGTTTTACCCTTACTTATTAAAAAAAAAAAAAAAAAAACAAATATTAAATTAAAAATATTTCAGTTGATTCAATTTAGTCGCCATTCTCTATCTATATTATATATATGTACCATATATACATAAATTTATAATGTAGCATTCGTACCAATCATGTTTATCCAATTCTTATCGGTTGTCTATATCTTTTCAACTTTGAAAATCATGATGAAGAAAAGGGTGTACGATATAAAGAAAATTAAATACGAATATCCATCTAAATTTGAACTTAGAAAATATTAAAGTGCTAATAAAATAGTAATGGTTAGGATATGAAAAACAAAAAAAAACAAAAAGAAATAATAACAGAAATATTTAATAGGAATGTTATTTTTTTAAAGTATGGTGTGGTGTTTATAAAAAAGAAGTAGATATATGGTGATTATCATGATAGAATCGTTATTATTTTTATTGTAATTGTTGTGTAAAAGGTTACTGAACCACAGTGTACTATGGTCAATTTCATTTTATTTATCTTATTAATAAGTACATTATCTATATAAATTTAGATATTAGAGTTAACTAATTAATTATTTTAGTTATGGTAAGTCACCATATATAGAAGCAGTTCACTATATGAGCGTTTTAATTATACAATTGTTGAATTAAAAATGTCAGAAATTTTTGAATTCAATTTTCAATATAAAAATTAAAAACTTGATGCATATATACATACATTTTTTGAACTTTATTTTATTTTATTAAATTGCAGCTGATTGAACCTCACCCTTGGGTGTATTAAAATGTAAAAATATAATTGAATTGTTTTGACTCTAATGTAAAAAAAATGCTTGTAACAATACATGTCCGTGGCGGCTTTGTTTTACCATTTTCCTGAATATTATCAGCCCATATAAAGCTTTGTTTACATCTCTTGATCTTGTAATATAGAACATCTTATTTTACTATATAGTTAATATTTCTTCTTCGAAATATTTTTATTTAGTTTTATTTCTAATAAATCAATTTAATTATTATTTTATCAAATATTTTCAATTGTTTTTACACTTTTAAAAATAAATTAAATGTCAACTATGTAAATATAAATAATTATAATTAGTTTAATAGAACACTACAACTAATAATTACATATTTACACTATAAATTAAGATTTACAACAATAGATTTTAGGATTTTAATTCCGTTTTCCTCAGTTGTCCATCTGAGACTGAGTTTTAATCTAACAACGGTGTTTTCCATTTCAGTGCGTTCACAGTAACCGGAAATAGTAGCCGACTGAAATATATCTTTGAAAGACACCATCTATTAGATCTATTACATAACTATATAATATAATAATCTTACTACTTGTCCAGCTGATCAATGAAATTTCGCCATAGCGAAATAAATTATATTCTGATTTTTAGTTAAATGGTTCAACTCCATATTATTTATTGTAATAAGTTGTTTCTTACTTAGTAGTACATTGAGTCTAATTGTACAGAAACATATGTTTTAAGATAATACGATCTGGTCCAAATAGTTTAACCAGCAGCGTTTTAATTCTTTTCAATTATTTTAAGATATTACATATATTCTATTTCATTTCACGAGGAAGTAAATTGTTTTTTTTTTCTATGGGTCCTCTGTTTAAACAGAGATTTGGCATCCACCATTACATACAATAATATTTTCTTTAGAAAGGTAATGGAACTATCGGTTGAAAGCTACTGCGGCACCCACGTAAACATATGGAGTCGGATTACACAAAAAATACTATTATCTAAATGTTTGTTCCATCAAAGAAACAAACAATATTGGTAATAAGCAGAAAGTATAGTTTTGGAATTGTACGGTACACAAATTAACTAATTGTTGGCTTATTTAACCTTTATTCAGCTGGAAAGGTATACACCTGTACCTTTTGCATTTTACTTTGTGAATATTTTCGATGCAAATTGACTTAGAGACTTGAATCTTTGTGAGAATTCATTTTTTTATCAAAATTTATATTTTAAAACTTTTTTGAAGTAAATAAAATAATTAGCGGTGTTTAAGCCAGGCATTTTTTTTTTGTCTACGTGGTCAGCTGGAAAGAATTTAAATTTTATTGTTAAAATAAGAAAATATTATTTTTTATATCACAGAAATAATTTATTATAACAAACAATTTTTTTATATATCCATTATTTTACATTTTTCATTTACATAAAATTTATATAATAAATAACGGTACTTGGGTACCCAAAAGACAGTTAATCATCATCAAAATATAAAAGAAGAAAAGTTCGCTACCTAATGACAATTTTATTATAGAAATGAAATTTTTCTGGACCTGAAACGTACATCATCGTCAGTAAGTACATGAAAAAAATAAAAATTCTACTGTACTTGGGTACCCAGAAGATGTGTTATCATTCAAATATAAAATAAGAATAGTTCGGTACCTAATGCTCCATATTAAAATATTATAAAAATGTATATTTTGTACCGTTTTTTCTCTAAACTTTTTCTTTAAAAGTTTTTTTTTAATTTTTTTTATTTTTGTAAGTAAATTTCCATGAAGAAAAAATTAAAAAACCGGCACTTTTTTTGTAATATAATTCATTTTGAACACTTTTGCTTAAATTTGAAGAATTTAAATATAATTTACAATAAAATATAAAAAATTTAAAAAATTGGTTTTTTGATGAAAAAAACACATTTTTTGTGTGTTTTGTGTTTTTACGACAAACCATATAATTGACTTTCCTTGCTACCTTTTTTTGTTTTCTTATAATATTTTTTGAATTATATTTCAAGTCCGAACTTTATACTTAATACTTTGTCAGAAACAGAAATGCTTAATAGACCTACTTTAGCCTAAAATAGCATTACTTTTAAAAAAATATTTTACAGAATAGATTCCCCCAAGTAATATAACTAAATTTAAGAGTAAAAGTAGAACAAATACAAAAATAATCACAGTAATATAATAAAACTAGTAAAAATCATAGTAAAATCCATATAAATTGTTTGAAGTTACAGGTGTACCTTTCCAGCTGAAGTAAGGGTAAATTAAAGTAACTCACCGTAAGTGACTGAAACACTAAAACTCAACTGAGCTTCAAATAATATTATTATTCAAAGTTGGTAACACATCCATCTACCAAAATAAAACATTCAAATGAGACTTTAACGTAACGTAATTCTAAACTAAAAATTTATAACGAGGACTCCAATACGAATATCTTCAGATTGAAGTCTACAATACAAATGTTTTGACTTTTCAGAGAAAAATAAACTGAAAACTTTTAACATCTAACAACATCTAATGTATATTAGAATATTATAATAATTTATATTAAAAATATATTTAATTAAGATATTAATGCTGGAAAAAATATCAAATCTTACCAAAAATTCAAAATGGCAAAATCACAAAAATCACAATCATGTATATGTATATGGCTTGAACATAAACAAACCAAAAAATGGAAACATACGCCTGTCAAAATTGAAAATTCCAATATACAGCGTGTTGGCGTTGCGTATTTCGGTCACCTTCATACAAAATGTATTATCATGGGCTAATTTTGACACACGCAGTACGCCGTACGCTCTTATTTAGGTTGGGCTGTAAAAGTTCCCACTTTAAGATTACCCTTCACAATCAAATTCAAATCGCATCTTTTTTTATTATCTATTTTTTAAATAAATCTTAATTTCAATTATGGAATTCCCAAATTTCATCAAATGTATTTTTAATTGTAAAGAGTAAAATATGAAATAAACAATAAATAATAATGATAATAAAAAACAAAGTTATACTATACCAGAATTTTAGTCTACTTACTTTAGTTACTATACAAAACATAGTTAGTATAATAATAACAATAATTATTTTTAGAAGTTGTTTCGTTCATAATAACAGCACTTGAACTGTATCAGTAAGTATTTATGGTGTTAGACATACTTATACAACTTCTGATTTTTATTCTTATTGATTTTTTAACTTAATAAAATATATTATTAATACATCTGTGAGTTATAAAAATCGACTAGAATTTCAACTTAAAATCTATTATAATTATTATAAAAATAAATGTAAAATCCGATAGAAATTTTAATAATTGCTAATTAAATTTATTATTATTTTATTACAAATATTTATTTTTATATATTTAGTATCGTTAATATGGTAAGCAAAGTGAGATTGTAACTAAATGAAAATATATTAAATAAGCAATACATTAATTATTGGCAAGAACGCACAAAATTTGTATATAGATTTTTATAAAATATTTATTAAACATCAGGTTAATGTTGAATTAGTGACATTTTTTCGAAATACATGAAAAAAAAAATTTAGTATACCAAATGAAAACTATACCTAAGTTATCAAGTGAAAAAAAAAAAATGGTTAAGACATACACTCATAATCAATTTTGTAACCTTTTTTGAAATATTTAATAAACTCAACGGTCCATCATACCATTGAATTTAAACTTTTGATGAAAACTAAAAATTCAATTTTCATCCAAAATTCAATATTAAAGTTTATGTGTTAAATAATCCTAAATGCCACCGGACTTTTTTTTAAAATAAAAATAAATAAATTCATGATAAGAAGATGTATGCATGTATGTATTATTTAAGGTATTATATGTAAAATTTCTAAACCTAAAATTCTACAACAAAAAAAGTTTCATACTACCGTATAATCTGTAGCATTTTAAAGTTTAATCTTTCTCTAGAATTTTACTTTTGAAAATTGTTTTTCATTTTTACTTTTAGTTTCCTTGTTTACTAGAGCAGCGTTAAAATTCTAAACAAAAATAAATAAACAACAAAATTTTAAAATCAACTTCTTGTTTTGATGAGTTTTTATTATATATTTTAGTTCGTAACGTGCATTAAACACAAGACTATGAGTGATGCAAAACACATAACACTAAAATTGTTGTATTACTACTCGTCATTGATTTTTTTTATATTTTTTTATGTTGGAATTGTTTTTCTATGTAACTACTCGTATATCTCTATACCAAAATAGAGAAAATTTGTAATATGAAGGCATCAACTTCATGTATTCGTCTTTTGTTTATGTAAGTAAAACTCATCAATAAAACTGATTCTAAAAGTGGTATGTAAATTCAAATATTCTAGAACATTTTAGATTCTTTGAAATCGAAGAATAATAGCAAAGTAATTGTTTTAGGGCATCATTTAAAATTTGTATTTAATAGAATGTAATGGAAATAACTTCATCATTGATGTTGCAAACAATTAAAGTATTGAAAGCATACCTAAGTACAAAATAAATCCGTTAAACAGCTATTTCTTACTTTTATTGTTCAATAATCACAACTATTTCAAGTTTTTAGAACCTTAAGCTTAAATAATATTTTTAAAACGTACAAATATAACAGTATATATAGGAATATATAAATTGGTAAATTTTCAAAGTTAAGTATTCAGTTCCTAAATTTATTGTAATTTTATTCCTAAAATGCCAAATTGAGCATAGCGATGCCGTATGTCAAATTTAGCATAAGGAGCATTAAAACATTAAAAACCATTTTAAATTTCTTTTTCAATTGTTGGTGGTTTTGACACCAAGTAGAAAAATTTTTAAAATTCAAGATATCGTACCATGTTTTACGTTCTCTTCAAAATGAAATTAAGTTATCTTACAAAAATATCACCGGTTAAAAAACTAGATGAAAGAAAATTAATTGGAACACATGCAAGAAGTTGGTGTTTTGGATTTGGAACAAGCACGTATTTTACAGTTGGTCAAAATTTGAGCTGGTTTAGGTATAGCTATAACTCCCAACGCCAAATTTGGATATTTAAAACACAAAAACTGTTATAGATCTGAAAGTTTACCTAAGTGTAAAAGAGAGTTAAGATAAGAAATACGACTGTTACCGATTTCAAAAATTAGAATCGAATAAGTGCCACAATTCGCTCCCAGCATCTATCAAGAATGTTTCAAAAAACAATTATTTTATATTAGACATGAAAATGTGTACCTAGATAATCTATCACAAATAAACAAATATGTATTTTACCATTTGACAAGGTTCTTGCTTGTTCGAGTTAATTTCATACAACTCTGAAGACATATGACGAATATTTTCAAAGCCAACGGTGTTACAGGCTTGAAGCTCAAGTACTTTCTGAAAAATAAACAATCAAGTTTTTTACCATTTTCTAAAATTTGGAAACTCCAAGTAACTCCCAGAAATATTTAAAAAACGACATAACACATTTCCTTATTATTGTCGGTATTCAAGTACTATCTTAAAAATAGACGAACATGTCTTTTATCGTTTTCCGAAATTTTATCTCGCTCAGAAGAATTTATAGTGAAAATAATTCTTATATATCAGTATTTGCCCAGTACTTATTTTGGTTTAGTGAACAAAATATTTCTGAAGATTTAAATGGTAAATATGAAATTGCGATGATAGAGTCCAAAAAAATTGAGCTTTAATCTGGCCAACAAAATTTCTAAATTTATAGTATTTAACAAGTTTTCTGACATTTCTTTTCAGGTTCACTTACCGGAACCAAAAGCAGGAGCTCCACTTATGCTTCGTCGAAATTCCAGTCAACGAAAACTATACAATACCAGGTTAATAATAAACTACAAATCTAAAAGTATTGCATCCTTATGTTATTGAAGCGCAAATTCAATGAAATTCAAGCTTACTACAGATTTTAAATTGGACCAATGTGCTTAAAACATCAATAAATGGAACTTTTTTGGTTTATAAATAAAACATTATTGAAATAAATTTTATACATTTTATGTTGAACCAGGATAACGTTTGGTTACCTACCTTTTGCTTTGCTAGTATTTAATAAGCTATAAACGAAATGAACCTGGATGATAGTTTCCATCAAGTGTAGTCAACAATCATATAAATAATAAATTCATATTTTCATTTTGCTTATTCTCTATTCAAAATCTAAAAACAAAAAAAAAATGCATCTGTGAAACTATTTCAAAGTCGTTGAAGTAGGTTAAAAAGAATTTTAAATATTTTTTTTAAAAATGGCAACAACAACAATAACAATAAAAAAACAAAGTAAAGAATTTAAAAAAATAAAATCACAGAAATGTATTCATTGTGAATTGATCTTACCCCATAAAATGCATTATTATATGGAATTAATATTTTCAAAATAGTTTAGGAATGAATATTGTATAATTGAAGAAGAGAGGGTATGTATGTTGAATTTTGTGGTGAATTTTATCTGTTATTTTAAGGTTATTTTTTAAATATTGTGTTTTTTTTTTCTAAAGTCCAATTTAAGGATTAAATTTAATTAAAGAACAAACATAACATGAGTTTAATTTAACAAAATACTTTAACAAAAATTTCGCATAATCCATGATGTCCTGAAAGGATTTTGTGAAAAATTTTTTATGTTATGAAAGAATTTTGTGATTTGTGAAAATTTCTATATGTATGTAATATAGTGGAAATACTTTATACATAATAATGTATCTATATTTTAAATACAAAACTGGATATTGACTGTTTTGAAAATACTATAATTGAAGAGGTAACACAGACACACAAAATCACAATATAAAAAGAGATATAATTTCAACTTTTATTATTTTGTTGCTTAGTTCGTAATATACACTGTGCATTTTGCTTTTATTCAGTATTTATTTTTTTCAAGTACATCAAAATTGTTTTGTAACTAATTCTCTTCATTATTCTTCGAAATTATTATTAAAGGACAACGGAAATTTCAATTAGATGTCATTTGAAATAAATCGAAACTTCGTACTATGTAACGAAATCTTTAGGATCTCTTTGATAGAGAATTTTGTTTTTCAAAAGAATAACCAATTAATTGGAATACTTCATATACTCATTAATTAATTCTGGGTATCGACATCATTCCAGGAATTGAATTTCTAATATCCAGCAATTTAAAAAATTTTCTGAAGTTTCAATCGAGATAAATTGGGAATAACAGCTGAATTGTTTTAACTTTATATAGCAGAGGTGCTTGTTTTCGATACTCAATTATTGATGATTACATTAACAAGCTGTTTCTAAACTTACATGATAATTTTTAAAAGATACAAGTTTAGTTTTAGATTTGGTTTAGGTTTAAGAAACCTTTAACATTTGTATAGCTAAAAAAAAGGGAAATTATAATAAAATTTTAATATAAATGCACCAAGTTCAATAATATTGTTAGATAACAGATATAAAGTCGAATCTAGTAAGTGATAATTCCTTTGAAAACATAATTTATACTAAGCTTTTTCACCTGTTCCTTCCCATTAATTTAAATAATGAAGTAGATCCTTATTTCTTTTAAATGATGTTGTTAGCTTACTTTGATATAATGAAATTTAATATTATTTTATTATTTTGTTGCATAGTTCGCAATATATACTTCACTGTAAAAAATTTTACTACTATTATAATAGGCAACTGTGTTTAATATAATATAACTAGTAATATAACTAGTGTACGGAAAAATTATAAATAACACATAAGTTGTGTAAAATTTTTTAACTGCTGAAACAGAGTAAAACTGAAATAAAAAAAGATCAATTTTACTTCATATTCATGTAAATTTACTCCGATTAACAATTTAACCTCATAATAGTGTAAATTTACTATTAAGACAGAGTAACATTCACATTAAAAATATTTATTCACCTCATATTCGTGTAAGTTTACATCTAAACGAGAGTGAAGTTCATAGAAAAAGGTTTTACGTCATTTGTTGCCAAGACAGAGTAAAGTAAATAAAAAGAACAATTTTACTTCATATTCGGGTATAATATTACTGCTCTGGCCCAGTAAAACTCAAATTAAAAAATGAACTTTACTTTATTTTCTTGTGAGCTTACTGCTCAGATGGAAGGAAGTTAAAAGTAAGGTTTTTTTTTATTGAACAGTTAAAATAAAAATTTTCAGTACATCCTATTTTAGAAAAAATTTTATTTAATACATTTGCAAACATGGCACAAGCATGACACAACATACAATACAGCATACAAAACGTATAATGAATTACCAGTTGCGATCAAAGAAACTACTCAAATATCTAAATTCAAAAGTAAAATTAGTGATTATTTTCAATCAATTAAATAATAGTAATAATACTTATTATTATATATAAAAAAAATCAAATTTAAATACCTTCTATAAAAAACAAAAAAATTCCTTATTTTAAAATTAAAAATTGCACTGAATCAAAACTTAATTGCTCATTTGAGTAAATAAATGAATAAAATAAAAAAAAAATATGATTTTTTATACAATTTTTTACATTTATTTCTCTTACATTGTTATTATATGATTTTTTTCTTAATCTAATATTACTTAATACTATATTGTCACCGTGGTTTTCTGTCACGTCACATTTATTTTAGATATTCTGGTGCTGCATGCATGTTTATCAGTGATCTTAATTTTGTTTATAGTTTTTTGTTATTATTGCTATTATTATTTTTAAGTTTCTTTAAGTTCATTTTCTTTTTTTTTCTTTTTTGGTATTTATTTTAATTTCATTAAATTTGGTTATTTTAGTTTAGTTTTTTAGTTTTATTATTATAGTTATTTTTTATTTTTTACTTCTATAATAGTTTTTTTTTTAATAAAATCTGTTATTAGTTTGTTTTTAGCACTACATGATATTTTATATTTTTATATTTTTGATTTGTTGAATTTTACTTTTACACTGAAGAAATTATACTTATTTTGTTATAATGAATGTAATAAACACAACGACTAACATGAACAAAAATATTTCTACGTCATTGAACGTAAATTTAAACTGTTTGTTCATGTTTACGTCAAATTTGCGTAGATTTACACGATATTGCTCGTATTGAAGTAAAATTAGATCTATTTAAAGTAAATTTAAATATTTTTGATGGAATTTCACGTCAGAAAAACTTAGTTTTTCATAAAATTGTTAATTTACAATTTTGTGGAATTAATCAAAAAGTACTCTAATTTGGAAGTTAAAAGAAATATAATAGAAATACGTGATTGTGCAGTGTGCACTTCGGTTTTATTCACCTCCATTTATTTTTTTTTCAAGTACTGCCGATTCAAAAGCGTTTGTTTTATGTGTAAATTGACTAGTTAAGTTAATATGGTAATTGATACGAATGGTGATTGTGCAATGCAATATTGGTATTAAGATTTCCAAAATTTATTCCAATAAATCGAATGGGCACTATTTCACAAAATATCACTAAATTTATTTGTTCAGAAAAATCAAACTTAAAAATTTGTAGCTTCCAGCATTCATTTTAAATATTCATTTGTCAGAAGTTGCTAAAATATTTTTTCAGACTGATTTAGTTCGCAAGTACTGACATAACTTAACATGAATTTTTTTAACAATATTTTATATTAAAGAGTTTTGCTAAACAAAAAATTGAAATTTCAAAATATGTACGTGTGCTGCATCACATCACATCAAATTAAAAAAAAAAACCAAGGATTCATCTCTAAGCAATAATAAAAGAAAAACAAAATTAAAAAACTTTATTTATGAATTAGAAAATGCAGGAAGTAAAAATATTTTTCTGGCTTTTTACTCAATAAAAAGGATAATAAAATTTTTTTAGAAATTTTAGTTTTTGTGTCCGTTTTGTATAGTGACAAATGAAAACTAAAAAAGGAACCTAGTGTTTTTTAAATAAAATTGAGGTAAATAAAAAAGAGAAATATTTTTAGTTATTTTCCATGTTTTGCTTCTTTATACAGCATAAACTAAATTAAATTGTTTTGAAGTTGAATTAAAGGAACTTAAGATGAGTGCAGAACAGAAATGTTTACATGAGTAGCAGTGTGGAAGGAAAAAGGAAATTCAGGAAAAAAAATTCTATTCAATTTTTTGTTTTTTGTTTAAAAGTGAAGTCTTAAGGCATTTTAGTTTTTGTTTTGAAAATAGGAAACAAACATTTGAAGTTTTATTTAATTAAAGGAAGAAAATTCATTTTTAAACTTGGTTTTAAATTGACGTATTTGTGAATTGCAAAAATGAAAATTATTACTTTTTCAAAAATTATGTTAACTTACTTATTCTGATTTTCCCCCCTATTCTGGAATTAAGATCTTAATCTTTTAGTCTTATAACTAGCAATTATAACAAAGCTTTAAGAAATCGGTATTCTACAACATATTTCTATAAGATTAAAAAGACTTCAAAAACATATGATCTTATAAGTAGAGTGGTGAATAATTTTGCTATTCTAAAATAAAGCTTATAAGACATAAATAACTTAAAAAAATCTTTTAAGTTATAAGGAACTCTGGATCAGCTTGTTAGTCTTAAAAGTAAATGAAAAATATTTTAATGATAAAAAAGTGAAAATACAGTACCATCAAGAATATTTCCAATAATAAATTTAAAAAAAAAATAGTGTCATAATAATTAGAAATCAAAAAACCATTTGTACAGATATTTCAGAGACCATTCAAATCCTTTCACAATACTTGAAAAATTGTTTTGCAAAAATTTTGCGAATGCCTCAAACAAAAGCAATAAAAATATTTTAATTATCTCTCTGTTTTTGATGAAAAAAATACAAGAATACCGTTTTATTTGAAATTATTGGTAGTAGTAATTTTTTTTTTGCAACTGCATCGTATCAACGCCCAATTGGTGCTAACAACCATATTAATGTAAGCCTAGCAACCGTTTCATGATGCATATCGCAAGTGTCACATTTAATTGAAAGGTATATGTGTGAGGTAAAAAGCAAAATGCTGTTAACCACTTTTACTCCCCTAACATATTTGGGGAAGGGGTGGTTTTCTGTGTTTACGAAAAAAAGAGAATTCAACAAACAACTTTTTGTTAAACGATCGTTCCACACAATTGCATAGCTAATACCAAATAAAAATTTTATGTATTCACTGCATTTATTCTTGTTTCAATAATTTTTATTTAAAAATGAATGAAATTTTTATTCACACATAAATAAGAAACATCATCGTTGTGAACACAAGTGGAAACTTAAAAGTGATGGTATATCCAAAGTATACATCCCTAAAAACAATTTGTTATGTGGGACTCAATTTGTGTCAATGTTTAGTATATGTAATTTTTTTTATTTGAGGTGAATCTTAAATCATTTTAAGATAAAATATTTTTGAAATCACCAAAAATCTTGTACGAGGAATAGCTTTTTCTTAAAAAGGCTTTTATTTTTAAAGTTAAAAGGTTATAAGATCTGTTAACATTCTTAAATCCATAATAGGGAGGTTATAAGGGATATTATAGCAAAACCAGTTATAGCTTAACTTTTTATATAATTCCATATCTATTGAATGAACACCCTAGCAACTTTTACACAGAGATTGGATATACAATCATTTTTTTTATTTGGAACTTTTATGATACGTTTATAATGTCCGTAAAACTTTTCATCTAGGTAAAAGAATGAAAGCAAGTAGCAGTAACATGAACCAAAAAATCTAAACTTTTCACCACGGTAATTATACAAATTTTCATAAAATAAATCAAGTGGGGGGCGAATAATAGTAAAACCTTAAAACAAATTTTGATCACCCTTTTCGTAGCGCATCGCATTTGCTGTAAGGAACAAGAAAAAAATAAATAAAATGGTGAGCTTTTGTAATTAGAAGTATAGAGAATAAGTATTAAAATCTTTTGATAGGCTTCATGTCAAATAAAGACTGACTACGAATATTAAATTAATGATGATACATTTTTTAATCGTTATTATTGTTCTTATATCATTGTTGTTGATATTTCGAACTTTTTTTTCTCATATATGTCTCTATTCACAATTTCGTTATCATTTAATAATTAAATACGATAGAATCCAATTAGTCATATTGTACTCACTTAAAAGGCAATGGTAAAGTAAACTGTCATATTCCTTATTCCTAAAGCAAATTTGATAGTTCTAAACAAATTTGGGAAGTGAAATTATATCGGCTTTTTTTTTTTATAAAAAAGGGCATACATATATTAACTAAAAATTAAAATGTATACAAACAATTTAATAATTTTAATTTTATTTTTATTTATTTAAATAATCCAACTGCAAAAATTCCGTTAAGAAATAGGTATTCGATATGCATATATTTCTGAAAGAAATTTAAGTTCCCTAAAATGTTGATACTGCTACTGCCATCTATTTTGTTGTATTTTTTTTTAATTGTATTTATTATTATTAGTTTTTAATAAAAACTTTTATAAAATCATTGTAAAAAATTCATTACTTAGTTTAATTACAAAAAATCATTTAAATTCATTTAAATTCTACTCATGTATTCAATTAATTTTTTTTTAATATTTTAATTCTAGTTTAATTTTTTATATTCCCCGGCAACTCGTTGAACATTTGCACTCCCTTATATATAACGGTGTTTTGTGTACTAGCTTTTCTATATAATGGTAATCTAAAATTTCCATTGTTTCTCAAATAATGGTAACCACCAACATACTGAATGTGCCTTTCTATATAGCACGGTAACAGCTCATTTTTCAATTTCAAGAACAATATCAACGTATTGTACTTAAGTCTACTTGTTATATCCATCCATTTTAATTCATTTATCATATTGGTGTTCGTGTTCCTTTTTTGAGTATTATTCTAATTGCTCTATTTTGCAATACCTGCAATCGATTGCGTCTGACTGCACACAAAAAGTATGGTGGAACAGTAGTCATAATGCGGTAGTATTATGGTATTGTAAATGTTTATTATACATGAACGCGATAGTTTTGATCTGGTTCTCGCTAGAAACGCGATTTTTTTGGACAATTTCTTACATATATAAATATTTTGTGTGTTACCAGTTCAAATATATACTTACAAATATTTGAAACTGGTAACTCACTCAACAACTTCATTATTTATTCTAATATTTGAATTCCTTAATGATGTGCCAATATAAATGTATTTAGTTTTACTTACATTCAATTTTAATTTGTTTATGTTCAACCATAAGTACAATTTCTCAAAATCTTCATTTATTTTTCTTTCGCCTTCAGCTACATCGTTTTCTACTACATAGACTAGAGTATCGTCAGCAAACAGAGATACCCTACAAAATCACAATTTTGACCCTATGTCATTTATATATATAAGGAATAGTAATACTCCTAACACAGACCCTTGGGGGACTCCTAATTGCACTTCTTTTGCACTTGCAAAAGTATTGTTAATTTTAGTTCGTTGTGTTCTTCCTATTAGAAAATCCTCAAACCATTTCAATTCATTGTTTTTTATACCATATTTCCCCATTGGCCGTTTTGTTTAATAATATGTCTCTATCAACTGTTTCAAATGTCCTTTGGAAATCCAAAAAAGTTGCTACAACTTTCTTTCCGGAATCAATCTCCTTCTTCCATTCATTTATTGTTCAATTTAATACTGTTTCTGTTGAATATCCTTTCCTAAGCCCCGACTGCATCTGAGACAGTATATTATTTTTATTCATAAATTCTTCTAATTGAATGCTTACCTCCTTTTCTAAAATTTTTTCGTATACTGGTAACATATTTATAGGTCTCTTATTGTCTTTATCGGAATTATTGTTTCTCCATATTCGCAAATATTTTTGCTGTTTAGACCATTCAAAACATTTTTGGGATATATTTGAATATATAATATTAAATTTTATATCATTTTACTTTTGAACTGAGTAATACACTTTCAAAACAGAAAATTAACATTTTTACTTGAGCATTCCTCGAGTTTTATTCAATTAAGAGTTTTTTTTTTACGTAAAGCTTAAAAAGGTAGAAAAAGTTGCTTTTTAGGTGAGTACTGGCCTTAATGACGGAATTAAACATATTTTAGGCACATTTTTTACAATCTGTGGTTTTAGTGATCATGTATACTGTCTTTGGCATTACTGATGTCGTCTAAAAAAAGGGAAATAGGAAATTGCTTTTTCACTCAAATATTTTAATGCGAAGACAAAAATATTTTGTTTGTGTTGACCGGTGAATATTATGCTGGGAAAAGCTAGTATCTACTAATTTAAATATGGAAAACTATATATCGTATTGTAGAGTAACTTCAATTTCATAATAGCATTATTGTTCCATTGTATATTTTTAGTGATAAATAAAACTTAAAAATATTTTTTATTATTTATTTGATCCCAATGATAAAGGGTACTAGACGAGGTCGAAAAACTCATTTCGTAAACTAATGTATAAAGTATTTGTTTGCTTTCGTCGGCACCAAACCTTTCGGTTGAAATCCAGTGTTATCTCAGCGTGTTAATAATGTTGTTATTAAATAATCAGCTCTCATTATTTTCAAATACACTACCAAGTTTTACGTATTTGAAGTTGAAAAATTGTTTTACATGTGACAATGTTTCGTTTTTCTAACAAAGAATGTTTATGAGATTTTTTCCAGTGTCAAGGTAATCAATATATTTCAAATACTAATTTTCTTTTCTATGTGTATTGCTATTCTAAAATTACAATAATACAATATCAAAGATAGATAAGTTGTATATAGTAAAGCGACGAGCATTCATTTTTAATATAAAGCTTAAAAGTTTATCATTTTTAATGTAAAGCTTAAATTAGTAAGCAAACTCACAACCGATACAGCGCACAACAAAACCACAAAGATTGACAATTAGACTTATACATTTTTAAAATCAACTTAATATCCACATTTGTGGAAGTACTTACCTCAACTTTAATATTACCTTTAAATTGAAAATTTTTAATATAAATTTCAAATAAAATACAAATTTGACCCCTGTCACATTATCCAATCATAAATAAAATAATATTTAATACGTCCCAATTGTATTATTATTATTTTTTTTTTTTTAAATTCTTACGTTTAGAAAAATAAAATAAATAAAATAAGGAGGAAAATAAAAATTCGAAATTGTTCAAAAATTTATCCCAAAAGATGAATTTTCATTCCTTCCTTCAATTTCCCAAAAATGATTTATAGTTCTTGTCTTGAAAAAACCTTTTAGAAAAACGGAAATTAAAGGTATTTCATCATAAGTGTGCACATGTAAAAAATATGAAATAAAATTTATCTTCTTTTATATCTCTTTTCTATCATTTTCTATCTCTTTCTTTTCAGGTTTTGTCTTTTTTTTTCAATTCCAACCATCACCTTCCAAAACAACGTAATATGTATGAAATTATTTACATTTAATGATTGATAGGTATTCTAATACATTAAATCCTATTTTTTCTAACATCCTGAAAAGAATTTTCTTTATGGTTAACCCTTTATTTTTTAAGCCAGGTGGTAGGTAGTAGGGTGGTTGATAATATGATGAATAAAAAATAAAAAAAAATTTTTTGTAGAATTTATATCTGAAAATACTTTTTGAAACTTTTTTTTTTCATTTCCATTAATCTTTGAATAAAATGTTAAGAGCCTGATTTGTTTAGGATAAAGTTATCAAAACAAAAAAAAAAAACAGAAAAAAGAATAAATGCAAGTAAAATTTTTAGAAGAAAAAAAAAATCATAAAGAGATAAGATCAGAGTAGATGAGAAGAGTCTTAAAATGTCTAGGTTTCTTGTAAATTCTCTAAAATAAAGTGTACAAGATTTATTTGAATACCGTTTAGAAATTCAAAATTAAGATAAAAAATAGTACTTTTCGAACACAAGTAATTTGAATTTAAATGATTCATAGAATATTTCAATATTGGAAGATTTAAAATTTAAGTAAAATATTCTCCAATCATTAGAATTTAGTTTAAGACTACATTTCGATAATAAAGTTTATTAGGGTTAAATATGTTATTTTGCACTGATTATTGTTAGAAATTTGTCTAGTTATAATAAACCCTAGTATAATAGTATTCAACAAAAAAAATATTGTTCAATCAGATGATTTTCATATACGTTGTATCAAATAGAAATAAATTAAGGATGATATATAGGTATTCTAATGCAAAAAAAACTGATTTCGTCGACTTGGTGGACTAGTGTGAATTTAAGGCAGTAGTGTGTATGACAATATTTGTTCATTATATTTTTTTTTTAATTGTTTATTTGGAAGACTGCTATTCACTTCGGAAATTTTAATTTCAAGCAAAAAATACTTAGAGTATACTACTACTACGAGTCTATAGGTATTTTTAATAGGTATACCAACTGTCGGATATATATATGTTACGTATATATGTTAGATTAACACACAACACTTAAATGAATTATACCATTATTACCCATCCTCAATAAGTATGAAGTTTTGCAGACTATATTAAGTAGTATGCAATATAATATATTTTGCATAACTACATTCATAAGTTTGATTTTACATGAACACTAGCAAAAACATGTCTGAGGATTGGGTCTGAATCATCTTAATTGATTCATAAGTTTACTTTTACATGAACACTAGCAAAAACATGTTTGAGGATTGGGTCTGAATCATTTAAATTGATATAGAATTAAGTACATAGGTAGAAGTTGTCATTCCATGAAAATCTCACCTAAAGTCCGGACTTTGACTTTACTAATTGCTCGGCCAGCTGCTGAGTGTTAACAAGTTGCTGTTTCATTTGCAACTGCGACAATGAGGATTGATCGGAATACTTAGCTTGGCAGCGTTGCTTTCTATCGACCAATGACCCGTACTGATGGCTACTAGTAGTTGAAAAATTTGTTCCATATAAATTTTGATTGATGATTCGTATTTTTTTATTCTTTTTTTCGTATTAATTTTATCCGGATACTCTAAAGCATACCTATTATGCGTTAAAACTAAACATTTCAAAAATTCAACCAACAATTTAATAATTTCTAACTTTAAAACAATAATGTGATATTTAGCTTAGAAGAAATGATTTGGTATTAGGATTTAATTAGTCTTTCTTAATATTTTTATTGTTATTACTAGTTATTACTAGCTTATTTCAAATCATTTCAAGTCAGTCTTAAAATTTAATAAATTAATATGAATTTTATATTATGACCCTAAAATCTTTTCAACTGTATAGGTACTAAGAAAACTTTTTTTTACAGAAAAAGATTTTTATCATATCAAATTACTGTAATGTACTCATTTAGCTTATTCTTTTACTCTCAACATAGTCCTTGTAATTTAAATTATGATCTTAACTTTATTTAATTTCTAAAAAAAAAAAAAAAAAAAAAACTTTTCCAGGCTTCATTTAAAATTTTATTATAATTAGGAAGAGAAGAAACAAAATATTTAAACATAGATTTTAATCATCATTTATGATGACAACACAGTGTTGTCCACAGTTACAGAAAATATTTCGTGTGTAAGTAGTCTTTTTCCAGTGCCACAAAAATTTTATGAATTAATTATCATAATTTAATTAAATTAAAAATCAAAATAAAAAATGAGAAATGAGAAAAAAAATTTCTTCATTTTTAGACTAAGTGTTTTTTCGTTTCATAAATTTGGGTCATCCTTGAGAAATTAAATTTCATTTTAGATTTTAATGGAGCTACTAATTATGAGATATGATAATTTTTAAAAATGTAAATAACTCTAAAAATTTCATGATTTTATTAGTAGAATTTCTATGAGAATTTAGGATTTATTCTTTTAAGAGCAATTTTTTGTAAATATTTCGACATAGTTATGATTTCATCGTACTTCGGAATTGTGATAATTTAGTTGTTTTTATATTGTGTTTGTCTTGCTATTGGTGAATTTTTTTTAGTTCAAACCTTGGAATTCGTATTTTTTTTTGCTTTCAGAGTGCGATCAAAAGGTGCTCTACATGCTCGATATAAATTAATAGAGCACGTAGAGCCTTTGAATGTTAAATTATTTTTATATTTAAAACAAAATGGATGACGCTAGTACTTATAGCTGTAATTATGAATATACTTAATATTTCATTTAAAATAAATATATTTTGATTATTTCATTTTAATAGTTTAGTGTAAGAATTCAACCCGACTCTTAATAAATTTATATAAAAACAATTATTTGAGCTCTATCGCTCTGTATGCTTGTTCTATGTTCAGAGCATTGCTCTGAGCTAAAACCAAAATACGCCCATTGAAAAATATTGAATTTTAAAATTTAAATTTGAAAATAATTTAGAAAAAATATAAAGTAATTTTGTCAGCGCCATTCATTTGGTTTAATTGCAGTTTCCTCAATATTTTCAATTTAATCTGTTTCTGAATCTGTTATTCTACACTCGTTTGTACCCATTTTTTTTTCTCTACAGACACTTAAGCCTCTTTAAACTTATGATCGGTATAAATCTACTGAGTAGTATCAGACTAAATCTATATGAAACAGTATTATAATGCAAACATTTTTTAAGTGATTATTTATAAAATTATTATATTGGGAGCTTTCTATGGCACATTGTTTTTACTAAAACAATTTCATATTGTTCAAGATTAAGGACTTTCCTCCTCTTATAGTAAAAACTTTTGCATGCATATGGGAAATAAATTTCAATTCAATTCAATTCTCTTATAGAATTTGAATCGAAAAATACATCTAAATTGTTTTATATTGCTTCATATTGTTAAGATGCTATTTAAATAAACTGACTGGGTCTTATCATGATATTTGTTGAACTCAAAAATATTCATGTAAAAATTAAGAAAACAGCCAGGTTTAGAAAATTTTTAAACTTTTTGTCACATATTAATTTCACTTTTATTAATTATTGGAATTTTAAATATATTATGCGATATTTTATCTGATAACAGTGAGTTCTGTATTTAAATTTTTTCTATTGGATAATATTAAAGGTCAAGTAAGCTCATCCAGTACATAGATTATAATATAGAATTTCAACTCGAACAAAAAATAGTTCAGAAAATGTAGAATTGGACTAGGTTTTCATAGTATTATTATTACTATTCTAGTTAGACTCAAAATATTAATTCAATCCGTATATACCATTACTTCTCAAATATAAAATCGTTTTAGAAGAGTTTCGTCGAACCCAAATAAACTCAAATTTGAACTTAAGCTCTCATCAACTTGGTAGCTTTGATTCTAAACAAAAATATTACTATATTTATTTATACCCATTCTAAACAGTTTCATCAATGACAGTTCAAATTATTTTATATTTAATTGTATTAAAACAGAAAAATTAAAAAAAGAAGAAGAATGTATTAAAATAAAAATATACATGTAACTCCATCTTTTATTATAACCTTGAAATACATACATTTTAGATCATTTATCAAATTCAATATTGACATTATAACTAATCCTATACCTACCCACATAATAAATGTTTTTTTTTTAAACATTATTTGCACAATTTATGTACTTATCTTTAAGTAAAATTTCTCATTTTTCATTTTTTCTAAAAAATATAAAAAACAATAACAAAACAAGCAAAACACAGTACAAAATAAAAAATGAAAATGAAAATGAAAATTTAATTTTTTTAATCATATTTTTAAATTTAAAACTCTTTTATGACTTCTCTTCCCTCTTTGTTTATCGCAATCATGCTGAGTTATAAAATATTAACAATTTTCGATTGGAAAATTTTTTGGTTTTTCATTTTTTTTTTTGTTTTTGTTTATCATTTCTAGCAGATGTGTAATTTTTTTGATCAATATTGGCTGTCAAATTTCAAATCCATATCACTTATCAAAATAAAAAAAAAAAAAAAAAAACAAAATTGTAAAATTTTAAAATTTTGCCTCTCTAAAATTAAGTGGTGGGAGAATTTTTTTTTATTCTAAAAAAAAAAGAGAAAAAAAAAATCCCAATTTTTTATCTTTTTATTTTTTGTTTTTCATTGTTATATAGAATATTTTATTTATTATCAGCGATAATTCATCATTTCAACGATACGGTTAAATTTTTTCTTTACTTATTTTAGTTTTTTTTTTCTCTTCTTCGATACAATATAATTTTTTCAAAATTCTCTTCAATTTTCGGAGACTAGTAGATTTTTTTTAAAAATTTTCCAAAATGTTCAATTATTTTATTTTTAAAATATTCTAATGAAAATAATTTGGAAGAAATATAATTTTAAGCTTTTTACAGACTTCTAAAAAATAATGTATTTTTTCCTTGTTTGGTAGTGGTCATTGGAATCGACCTATTCACTAAATGTCAATATTAACATACAAATATTAAATGTTATTGTCTAATATAATTTCGTGACCATTTACTTTCATCAATTGATTATCTTAGTAGTGAGTTTGTTTTCCGGAACTAACTGACTTGTGTACTAATAATTCAGTATTTTGGCTATGTAAATAATGATATTTATTTACCAGTTTGATAGTTATTAACCGATTGAATAGTTAACGGTAGCCATCGTTGGGAGATAAAATTAGTACTTAATGAGGTTACATTACATTGAGAGTACATTGCACAAGACCTTTTACTCTATTCGTTCCAATTCAAACCATCAATATCCATCAATTTCGAGCTATAGCACCAATATAATGTAGAAATGAACAATCTAATGTAATTTAAAGTTTCCTATAATATTTATTGAAGATTATGTATAATGTAACGTGATTGTCAAATTTATAAGATATAGGAGGAGAGTTGTATCAAACGATTTATATTAAAAATTAATAAATCTGATAAAATACGCAGTATTTCTTGTAAATATTCCATTATATTTTCGAATTCATAAGGTACGAAAATATAATGGAATATCCGAAGTTTCCATTAAATACTTTAAAACATTATTGTTCTAATTGTTGAAAATATTCCTTAACATGCTTGTCATCGTCAAATATATAAAATATACATATAAGTTAAGTTTTTATTATAATTTAGTTCATTATAAAAGTTTTTATATTTATTATTATTTTAAATATTTTTTTGTATAAATAAGAACTTAACAAATAATTTTTACACTTTTTAATCTATTTTACATTTTTTTCATTTTTATTTTATGAACTTACAATAATGAGTAATGATTATGCCAGTAATATGTCACGAAAAAGAAGGAGAGAAGTTTTCCTTCGGATACCTCTTTTATAGCTTTTGGTTTTCCATCCAAACGCTATTCGGGATATCACTACATAACTTGGCTTTTACTTTTACCAACCAACAGGCACGATAGTAGATTCTTTACATTCTATAATATCTTAATTTATTTGCTTGCTTCCCCGATATGTGGCGATTATAACTGTTATATGCATTTTCAATAATATCGTTTATTATTGCATATTTATAGGCGTTTATGCAACTTATATATATATATTTTTTTGTTTTTGTTCATTTTCCCTATTTTTAATTTACTGATTTAAATCTGAATAAAATTTGTCGAATATTTTCCTTAACATGCTTATCATATAGATACGCGTATTTCGTCTACTACTTGCATACTTCTTCAGTTTTTGTACTCGATTGTTCTCGTTTTTCTTGAATTATTACCAATAAATCATAGCTTGAGTATACTTGACTTGAATTCTTCTTAAAATTAAAATCTCAAGCTGTGTACCCGGTTGACCAGTTGTAGTTGCTGTCAGCTTGAAAATAATGGTTGAGTTTGACATAAAGTATTTTTGGTGACATAAATTTTTCGCCTAAAATTTTGTAATTTTTTCTATAAATTTAAAAATATAAAAAATAAAAAATTAAATTTTTTTTATTTATATATACTCTTTTAAATGTTCTATTTTTTAAATTCACTCTAAATATTAACAAACCTTCATGAGTTTTTGACATTAAATGTCAAGTCAAGTTCTCACGGTCTCAAGTTGCGTATTCATTTGAAATTTTCAAGTCAAGTAAGTAAATTTTTGAGATTGACTTGAGTGAAGGTGATTTCAAGAAACTAACGTATATACATAATGTTAAAGCTCTCTTGAAGCTTACTTGAAGCTATTATGTATACGGGGGGGGGTAAATAATTTAATTAATCAACAAACATTATGTAGTAAGAGAATTTATGGATTTATTCTTACTATTACAGATTTACTCAATTCAGTGTTATAACTCTGATTTCATACGGTAGTAGTTATTGTATGAATCTCTGTACTCCATTAGTCAAGAAGAGTTTTAGCTTTATTGTACCACAGAATAACGTATTTACAAATAAACAAACCGGGTAAATTTTCTTTTTAAATATATATATATTTTTTTTTTCAAATTGCTTATAATAGATGGTGAAATAGCATAAATACAATTTGAGATGAAATGAGAATAACCGAATATATTGAATGAGAGAAAGTTTTGGTTGAAAGGTTGATTTAAAAAATTAATGTAAATTACACGCATAAATTTCAACACTATCTATATGTAAAATATATTTTCATAAAATTTTTAGAAGCTTACATCTATCTTTACATCAATGTACTTTAAACACAAACATGCAAACATATAGTGATATTGATATATTGATAAACATTGTTTGGCTATTATTGTTATTATATTGAAGACAGAGCAAGAAGATGAGATAAATCTATAAATTTTAAATAAATTGAGGCCATAAGGAAGTGTTACTTTATTAATAAAGAAAAAAAACAAATTTTATTTTTCTTATTTTACGTTTTTTATATTTTTTTTTGTTTTTATTTTGGCAGGTGTATAGTTTACAAAAAAAAAACGGAACCACTAAAATATATGTTACGAATGATTTGAACTGAAAGCCCTTTGATGTGTCCGACCGAATTATCGAAAAAAAAAAACTTACGAGTTTTTCTTTTTTAGAATATAGGACAACTTTGACGTCAGAGTGAAAAAAAAAAGTATTTTTGTACTAAAAAAAAAAATATTTTTAGATTTAAAAGAGAAAAAAAATCAAAAATGCAATTTTAGTTTCAGGGAGATTTATGAGGGGTTTTAGTAAAATAAATTGGAGATAAAAGATTTCATATACCTATATACATATATAATATGTATATGATCGCAAGTACGAATATATTGCATAAATTATGTATGTATATTATATTGCATAATTAATAATAATAATAATAAAAAAAAAATTATAAAGAATTTTAAATGTGAGATATAAATTATGAGGTCTCAAGGTGACATTTAAAAAATAGAGTATAGTAAGTATAGAGTACAGTAAGTAGGAGTTTAAATTTAAGAAATTTGTATATCAGTATACTGATTTGCTCTGAAATTAAAAGATTTATTATTTTTTAGTGCATGTTCCATTTAAAATTTCTTTTATACTTGTGATTATGATCGAACTATATCGATGAATGGTAATAAAATTGTATCAAAAAGCAATTTTTCATTATGATGTAATTAATAAGACTTTGAACTAGTATATATTTAAAGTTTTATTAATTATACATATTTGATATTTTAAAGTTGATTTTGAATAAAATAAAGCCAACCTGAAATCAAAAATGGTAGACCGACAGAAGTGAGTCAAAATTTATATTTACTTTTTTGTTAAATATTAATTATACTGGTTTTATAGCTCCAAAAAATTTGCAACAATAGCTGATAATGTGTAAGAGGTTATCTTATCTGGCTTCGATGTAATAGGTTTAAAAACAAAGTGAAGGTATCTTGAAAGTGGGAAAATCTTCAATATTTAAAGTGAAAACAAATACCCGTTATAATTTTTTTCATTTGTATCTACGTATACTCAATCTTTCTGACCCTATGTAAGTAAAATTCAATCTGCATTAAATATTAATAATTATAATACATCGAAATTGTTTCCATAATTTGTAAGAGAAACCAAAATATTTTGTAAATCAATACAACTCTTGGTTTGAATACCGTTTATTTATCCAATTTTCATTCTACATACTTAGTTAGTTTAAAAAAAAAGAAGATTAAACTATTTTTTTTTCACAAACTTCCTCTAATGCCTGATTTAGTACTTCAGAACACATGCGCGAACATATTTGTTATATGAAAATTTGAATTATCTCAGTTTTCAAAAATATTCGGAACATTTTTTTCTCTCAGGAACCAAAATTGATTTAACTTTAACTTTTGGGTTCGGAATAATTTCTTTTTTTTGTTGTAATTTTTAATTTTTTTGACATTTCTCCCATTTAAAAAAACATTTAGACATAAAAATATTTTTTTTTTGTTTTAATTTTTAAATAATTGTTTTTTAATAACTAAAAATGTACCAAGTTGAAATAAGGTAAGCTAAAATATGAAATTTAATTCAAATGTCAATTTCAGTGGTTTAAATTTGTTTAGTTTAGGACAAACTATTCTGAAGGAATGAATCGTAGTCGTAAGAATAATCGCAATGAATCGCAATCGTAAGAATAAAATGTTCTGAAGCAGTGAGTTAAGCATTACCATTTAATTTGGTTTAAATATATTTTAGAGGAGAAAAATAATACCAATTTTCGTTTAATTATATTTATATTTCGTTAATATAATTACTTTATTTAGTTAACTCAATGGTAACAGTAATTTGGAGCACCCGATCCAAATGCTTTATTTTTGTCATTATTTTTAACTATACCTAACCAATGAATCTTGATAACTTGTCCTATAACATTATGAACAACTATGGGCTCTACTAAACACCATAATTATTTTGCCGCAGACATTGGTATACACAATCACATACAATAGTTTTTTCTGTTGAACTCTTAACAGCCATTAACAAATATTAAAAATAATATCAGTAATGTAGACTAACTTCGCTTTCATAATTCGATTTTATTATACCGGATATGACAGAGTATGCGTGTCAGCTTTTAAAGAGGATTAGGAGTCGTTATTTTAAAATAAAAAATAAAAAATTATGAAGTAAATCGAGGGTACTCTATCGAGATTTTCAAATGGGAATGCAAATTCGGTTTCTATGACAAAAAATAAAAAAACTCATGTTAAATGATTTTTTTTTGTTTTCTCAGTATTTTTCTTTAAAATTAATAAAAATAAAACAAAAATACTCCATATTTTTCTTTGGCAACTAAAACTTAAAATTTTTATTGCAAAAATTTTTTTATTTTTTGACGTGTAATCCGAATTTGCATAAAAAAGTACCTCTTCCTATTTAAAAATCTCGATTTCGGGCATATTTCGGCGAATTTTGGGCTTAAAAAACCCATTTTTCTCCATTCCCGGAAGTTTGAAATTTCATCAATCGATAGAACACTCTCGATTTATTTAATAAAATTTTCATTTAGTTTTAAAGTAGTGGTTCCTTCTCCTCTTAAAAATCTGATACGCGTGCTCTGGAACACCGGTATAGTAATTAAATTGGTACCGAAATTGAATTCTGAATTGAATTTAAAGAATAACTGAAAAAACTTGCAATACCCTGAGAGGGGCTCGAAATCGGAACATTTTGCTAAGTAGTCAGATCAGATAACACCTTCATAATATCGGTTTGTATTCAACTAGGCATTACAGTAGTTTTTTACTCCAATCTCAGTATTATTAAATATTGTCCACCTACTATTAGAAGATAATGGAACTGTAAAGACTGAATACAAAATGGTATAACATCAGTTGAAGGAAATAACAATTATTTGCCAACTATATGTCCACATTCCAAAACATGTAACAGCAAGGTACAACTAAAATAAATACGAATGTCATTATCACAAAATTGAAATGAAACTATAGTTGTTTGGAACAATATTTGATAACACAAGAATAATATGATAGAAAAGAAAAAAATAAATTATGTAAAACAATACTTTTTTATTTTCAAAACAGATATTTTTTATACGAATCCTGTCCTGCACCACTTAATTTTGTTCTAAAAAAAAAAATTTTTTTTATTTATAAACATTTTTAGTAGGTAGGCATACTCTTTGAATGAAATTAAAATTAATTTCTAATTAAAATTCATAAATCGTTGTTAATGGCGATAGAAACAGTGCTGAATATAGTTTTTCTCTTTTTGAATCAATTCCATCCAACTGATTTATTTACTAAATAATTAATTACATTAATTGAATTCCAAAAAGTTAACTTGATGATAATTGATTGATTTATAATAAATTAAGTAATTTAATTGAATACTTTATTATAAACATAATTTTATTTTTACATTAATTATCATAAATTAATCTTGAAATATTTTTCGATAAATCAGTAAAAGAAACTAACAGTTTGGAATTTTTATTTAGAACATTACAAAAACAAAAATAAAATAAAAAAAATAAAAAATATTTCTCTTTTTCATTTGGGAATTGTTATACTAAATATAAGATCATATATATGTATATGCATATAACTATCTGTTAATTACTATCTCACATTCTTATCTTCAGTTAATTTATTTTAATATAAAAGTGAAATAGTGAAGTGGGTCATTTCCTCATTAAAAAAACAAAAACAAAATATTGATCTGAGTTGTAAGAGAAAAATTTTCTAATTATTTTAAATAATAATTTTCTTATAAAAATTTTACTAACAACAAAATAATTATTATTTTAAAGAATGGCAATCTTTGTATTTTAATTTTTCATTATTATTTTATTACTTTTTAATAACTTAATTGTCCATAAAATGCAATTTCTAAACAAATTTCTTTGGAAAAACAAAAACAAAATCTCTTTCAGTCTTTTTCAATTTGTTTAAATCACCTCCTCTCTGCAAAACTGATCACAACATTTTTATGACCTCATAAAATTGTTTGTTATATTTATAACAGTTCTACTAATTACCACACACCGTTAAATAAGAGTACTAAATGTAACAAAATAACAAATTCTTGACATCTGCTAAGAGCTATAATACTAGTAAAAGAACAAGAAGAAAATAATAAAAGCAAAAATAGTAATAAGAAAATTTAATTAAACTCTGAATTTAATGAAAAAATCTCAATGTTGTATAAATTATAACTGAAGGAGAGGGTAGTTATGGTTTTATATATATCATGAATAATAAATTGCTAGTCACAGGACAATTAATACAATTAATATTCGTTTTTTTTTTTTGCCTGCTTGCCTCATGACCATAGAGTTTCGTATTGTCATTTACATTTTACAGAAGTTGGTTCTGGTACTCTTGACAATCCCATATAACACCTGACTTTTATTGCAGACTCTGGATATTATATCATGTAGTACGATTCTGAAGAGTAATTTATACTTATAAAAGGGAAAGTTTGTTTGTTTGTTTGTTTGTTCGCTATACACGCCCACAGTTTTAAAGATAGAGTTCTGAATTTTGCACAGTTATTCACGGTTAAATAAGCAACTTTACGAAGCTTTATCAAATGACAGGTTTGTTTAGTTGCGACACAATTCCTAACACCTACCAGGACTCTTTCAAGAACCAAAGGCATTACATATCTAAACAATTGCACTTGGTTACTCCTTCACAAATAAAGAAATACAACTGTTACGGATTTCAAAAATTTGAACTGGTTCGGGTTGCTATCGTACAACTCCTAGCACGTCTCAGACATATTTCAAAAAACAATTGTGTTAAAGGCATGGAAATATATACTAAGATACTCTTTCACAAATAAAGATATACGAATGTTACCGATTTCGAAAATTTTGACTGATTCGGGTTGCTGCCGTACAACTCCTAGCACTTCTCAGGCTTATTTCAAAAACCAATTGTGTCACTGGCATGAAAATTTATACTTAGATACTCTTTCACAAATAAAGAAATGCGAATGTTACCGATTTCGAAAATTGGGACTGGTTCGGGTTACTGCCGTACAACTCCTAGCACATCTCATGAAAATTTACACTTAGATACTCTTTCAGAAATAAAGGAATACGACTGTTACCGATTTCTTATAAATAACATTTTCAATAAGTTAATAAATTTAACACAACGTGATGCAGGCTTAAATTTCAGAACAAATTTCGGAAGACTGAAATGTCAAATAGCATTTTATAATGATCAATTGAAATAGCAACGATCAGTACAATGTCAATTATACAAAATATTGAAAAATTCACAGAAAAGGTATTTCCGAATTTTAAGAATCAGTATAAAAATTTTATATGACTATTTAAAGTGTGCCAATTCGTTTTATTAATCAGAAAATAATACAGAGCAATCCAAGGGGTCGATGTATACAAATCGATAGATATATAGTTACCATTGAAAATGAAGCTGTTAACTACCAGAAATTTTTTATTTGTTGGAATTGACACCGTTTAACCAATTGGAATTGAAAATAGCCACTCCAATATTGGTTCTACGAAATTTAAAGCATACAAAACTATGGTACTAGATGAATAATAAGAACTTCATTTCATTGAAACATAAATTCAAATTGATTGTTGAAAGGACGTCGAACATTAACGTTTATTTCAACAATACTGCAATAGAATAAAACCTGTTTTTTTCTTACTCCATCAAAAACAAACAACAAATATTGTTTACAAAGAAATTATTTTAATAGAAGTATAGTTTAAGTTGTAGTATTGTTGATATTGTTATCGTTAAAGTTCATTGAAGTAAATTCTATACATTTTGTGGTGGAGCCGGGAAACGTCGGGTAACTTTGCTAGTAGTGAATAAAGAATGAAAATAATAGTATAGACTTCCTAGTTTAACCATATTTTTTGTCTTAAAATCTTTGTTTATCTGTCCTTTTTGAAACTCTGCAAATTTTTTTAAGAAGCAACCCTTATTTAATGCTTTTTATAGTATATGAAGTTTTCTGTAAATAAAAAAGTATTCTAACTTATAAAATATTTTTTCTTCTATACTTAATATAAGAATGAATATTGCAAAAAAAATAAAACTATGCCATACTTTTGATAAATCACACCATGCCATAGTAATTTTGCCAATAATAATTCTTGTCGCAGTATTCAAAGTCTACGAAAAGTATGTAGAAGGTGTGTAGAAGGGAGAACACCATTCTATAGGCTATTCCAACCGATTCGTGCACAGCTTCCATGACATCGAAAATATGTCTGCTCGTAGTGTAATTTGTGCTAAATTTTTTGTTGGAGTATGTTTTATACTGTAATCAGATCATCTACGCTTTGTAGATTAGTATCTGGGCAGTATTTTTCTTTGCTTTTTTGTTTGACCAAACCCATATATGAATATGAATTTTTTGAAGTTGTCGTTTCTTCTTGGTATCTTGACGTTACACTTTTTCCGAGATTAATGTAGTATTTTGTTTTTGTAAATTTTTACGATCTAAAAAATTTAACTCATATATCTGTACTGCCATTTTCTGCTGATACACCATCAGTACCGTGTTGCCTGATTACGCTCCAGATTTACAACGGCTTTTCTAATTTCATAATTCCATTTATTATCTTACAGTAAATTATTTATAGCTCAATTTCACATTATATAAGTTGTAACTTCAAACTGCTTCACTTGCGTTTATGTGATTGGAAACTAAAAAAATATTAGGTGTCAAATAAAGTCTAGTCAGAAAGTTTTAATTTTGTGAACAAAATAATTAATTTGAAATGGTCTATTATAATCCGTAATCATCTGTAATTGGGTTGGTTGTTGTACTGTATTTTCGTTTATTTTAGTTTTTCTGAATAAAAACTATTTTCAATTAAAATTTAATAATGTCAATAGTTTTGTAACAAAATAAAAATCATTTTGAAACACGATACGGACTGTTCTACCTACCATAAAGATGTTTCTACAGCTTACAATTACATTTAAAAAAAAAAAAAAACTATTTTCAGAATTAAAGTTGCGAAAAATGCGTGGTTTTTTTTTATAGGGATCATTAAAGATTCTGAATAGATTTCCCATTACAAATTCACTTCCATATACTCGTACTCTCTAAATAAAATAATGGCATCATTCTGTAATTAAAGAATAAAATTATTATGCAATCAAAATAATAATTATTTAAGTAGATGTAGGCTTAAGTGTGTAATAAATTAAAAGTAATTACTTATTAAAATGTTATATACGTTTTGTATATATGAGATGAGTTTGACCCTATTTCTTTTGCTTACGAGTTGTTTGTGTTTTGAATTTTTTAGATTCACTATTTAGAGATGAAATTTTTAGGTTATCACTGTGATAATATTGCTTATTGTTGTTATTGTTTTGAATATCACCTACTCAAATGTGATATATATATATATATATATATATATATATATAATATATAGTTTAATGTTATTGTATAGTGGAGAGACGTTTAGATAATTAATTCTAATAAGGAATTCAAAATGATAAAAAGCCTATTTCTTTTAGAATTCTGAAATTCTTTTAGAATTCTTCCAATATTTATTATATTTTAAGTGTAATATAAATTAATTTTTGGTGGAATCGTTTTTTTTCAATCATTAGAAACTTTACAAGTAACAACGATTAATAAATGACATGTAAAGAATAATTAAACTAGCAATTATATATGTCTTGATTTGAGGTCAAAAAATTTAAATAGAAACAGAAATTAAATATATAGAAGTATCCTGTTTGATAATTAAAGATTGAGTTAAGAGCTGAATATGAAATATAAAAAATCGTAACTCATTAATGGTATTGGTGGTTGCCAGTAATAAATGCAGTGTAAAATTAAATCGTCCCGAAAATTCTGTGAGTGTTTGTGAAAGCTGTTATATATAACTGTTACGGAAAAATTGAAAATTGAGAAAAATATCTGAACAATTTCACAACCGATTATCATTATTATTCTTTTAAGTGATAGATATTTAAAAGGAAACGTAGCGAAATCAAATATTTTTTAAAAATTTTTTAATTTTCAATTAGAAATTTTAATTTGAAATTTCACCCCATGTATAAACATTTAAACATACATAAATTTTAATTTATAAAATTGCCGCAACTCACCCATCGCCAGAATTTAATTTAATATTTTTTTTTTAAATAAATTATTAGGCATGCGCAGTTGTTGCCTAAATTAAATCAGTAAACAAAAATAATATATGGTACAAATGATAAATATTGAAATGATGAAAAACAATATATATTTGATAAAATTAAAATCAGGGACTCATACTACAAATATTCTAAGAAATATAAAGGAAATAGTCGTATTCTGAATTTATACAAAAATATGAAAGTCAAGGTGAACAAATTAATTCTTCAAGCTAAGAAAAACTTTTTCTCTAATGAAGTCCAGCATGGCAAATCTAACGGCAAAAATCCTTGAAATTTCTATAATTGGATAAGCTAAAACACAGATACATACAAGTAAAATCCAAGTGTTAAAATCTTAATAATTAATAATGAGCACTAATGAGCATGATATAGCTAACAAAATGAACTCTTAGTTTGTTAACGTGACTGGTGCACTTAATATATCTAATAGTCCGATAGATTACATGTTTATTAATAGAACTTCAAGAACAATCCACAATAACTTTGATCTATGTCCCCCCAACAGAGCAGAAATTGAATAGATTATTGCAAATCTAAAACCGTCCGCTGCCACAGGTTATTACAGCATTTCAACTAAGTTTATTCAAAAAATTTAGTCAAATTAATAAATAATTCTTTTCATAACTCAATATTTCCACAGTCCCTTAAAACAGCAATAGTTATACCTATACATAAAGCAGGAAATACAACTGATCAACCAAATCACCGTTCCATTTCTGTCCTAACCAGTCTTTCCAAAATATTTGAACTAGTTATAAAACACCGCCTTAATATTTTTCTCTCAAATAATAACATTCTACACGAAGAGCAATATGGTTTCGAGAAAAATTCAAATACAACAGCAGCGTGCTTAAGTTTAACTTTGTGATAAATAATATTGATAGTGGAAAATTTTTTGCAATCATATCTTTGGATTTTCAAAAAGCATTCGACTGTGTAGACCATGAGATTCTTTTGTCGAAAATTGATAACCTTAAATTTGATCCTAATGATGTGAATTTTTTCAAAACATATTTAACTGGTAGAATACAAAAAGTCAAAGTAGGATCGTTCTTCAGCAACACCTTAATAATAAAAAAAGGAGTTCCACAGGGATCAATTTTAGGACCAGATTTTTTCAAAATTTATATTGACGACATATCATAAACTTAGATCTAGCAAGATCTATTCAAGTATATGCCGACGATTCTATTGTAAGATATGCTGCGCCAACAGAAAATGATTTAAATAAAATAGAACAATGGATTAAGTATAATAACTTGCAACTAAACGTTAAAAAAACAAAAATTCTGTTATTTGGCAATCAAATTTATAGATTCTTGATTTTCTCGCATAATTCTACAACATTATGCACTGTTGACAATCTATGTTATTTAGGATTGATAATTGATAGGAAGGTCAAAAGGATATCATATTCAACAAATTATCCGCAAAATTTCGCCATACCTTTTTATTCTTCGTCGTGTTCGTAAATTTATTTCCAGAAACGCTTTGTATACCATATATTTTTCCTTTGTATTATCGCATATAACTTATATGAACCCAATATGGTGTGGAGAAAATCAGCAAATATTACTTCAATTAGATATCTTACATAATAAAGTTATCAGAATAATTCACTTTTATCCAAATATATTTCCTACAGATATGCTATATTCAAAAAAATATATTAGCCTTCACAATATTTGCATACGTGAACTATACTTTACGGCCTTTAAAATTATAAAAAATAACATTAAACATAATTTTATTCTAAATAGAATGATAAACATACACAGTCATAACACTAGCAATTGTTCTAATTTTTACTTATCATTATTTAGAACAAACCAACAAAAGAATAATTGTTTGTTTAAATGCTTGAAGTTATATAATGAACTTCCGACAAAATTGAAACAAATTGATTTTTGAAAAGGAACTAAAAATATATATATTAAATCAATACCCAATAAATCATAATCAATAGGGAGTAATAAACTATGTAATAATTATAATAATATAATGGTAACGCATATGGTTTACGATAAAAATTGTATGGAAACAATATTGTGGTTGTAATTGTGTTAACAGGTGTGAAAAAAATTAAAGACTTAAAAAAAACAGAAACAAATGAAACTATTTAACTTGACAATTATAAATTTATTTACAAATTTGTTTTTTTTTTTTTTTTATATTAATTTTTTATTAATTTTATATAATTTTCCTTTTCGTCTTCTTAATAAAAACTCGTTAGCTTATTTAAATTAAATTGAATTATATACAAAAAAAACAGTAAGATCAGACAGCTTAAACCTAAGCTATGATCAATAAAACTAAATTTAATTATCTATTACGTATTTGATATACATGAGTTATAAAACAAAATGTATTATTGAAAACAAAATAAAGAAAAAAAAAATTCATAAGGAAATTGAGTACGGACTAGACGTATACTAGTTTAGTTTTAACTTATATTATATATATAGTACCTATTCTGAAACAACTATTCAGAACATGTTGACTTAACGCTATTTGTAACAAAGTTGTCTAAAAATATAATAAGAAATAAGAAGTGTAGTACCGGGTAGAAGATCGCAGCACGCATTAGTATAGTGCTTGATTCATATAATAAAATTAATTATTTTCAATTTATTCTAGACCATAAAGTAGCAAAATAAATATAACTAAGTACGTCGTACTTGTACGTTACAATCCCATGACTAATTCAATAATGAAAAAGTTCTAAGATTAAACAAAATAGGTATAGAATTATTAACGGTTGAAGCAAGGAAGCGGTTGTAAAAAATTTTATTATGTAAAATGCAACAAACTTTAAAATAGTTGATTTTCTTTTTAAAAAAAAAAATATAACAAAATGAGTTTTCCGCAAAAATTGATCCCATTATATTGTTCAATAGCAAAATTCCGCTTTAAAATAAAACCATACACAATTAAATAATTTAAGGTGTAACAAATTTGAGAGTTATTACAGTCAGCGTTCCATAATCCAATAATATTTATCTTTCCGTGGTCTGTGATATCTGTTTTGTTTGATTAAGAAAATCTTGCACTCATTTCAAGGTATAAAATGTTTTCGCTTTCAAAATTTAAATAATTTGCTGGTGTAATTTTTTTTTTATACATTGTCAAATTTAATTTAGTGCAAACACATCAGACGTCTATTAGAGCCCAAAGCTTACTACATTTTTTGCAATATTTTATCATCATTGAGGGAGATTAGTAGAACGAGAAACCGTTAATAGAGTAGCTATATTACACTGTTAGTAGAGTAGATAAAACATACTGTTGGTAGATTACAAAAATTTGAAATATGAATATTAAAAGATTAAATTAATATTAATTTTCTTGTAAATACTGAATCGTAACATTAGTAATTTTTCATTAATCTCTTTCACTCTTCATATTGTCAGTAAAAATTTGTTTTGGTACATTTCGTTCAATTGCTAATTTTTACTCATCAATTTCATCACACCGCAAAAAAAAGCTTAAACTTTCAGAAAATTTATACTCTAAAAATTTATGAAACTTATCGAATTCCAGTAAACGTTTTGAAATAATTTAACTAAACACAAACAACTAAAAGAACCAAATGCAATGGTGTAAAACTCATTCAAACTCACCCATTCCATTTTTATATGAAATGGATAACACAAATTATTATTTTTATATGAAATGGAATAAAATTTTATTCTTAAGCTTTACAAAGAATATATAAATACTCATATATAATTTGTTACACATATAAACTTACATCTAATAATTAAAAGTAAAACAATTGAAATTCCAAGAACTTAGGTTGTTGTTTTTTCAGGTCTTAGCAGTTTATAATAATTATTGGTTTTGATTCATATTTAATCCATAAGTACTACGTTTGAATGTTTTCTGATATGAATTCATACAATTGCAACCCATTCATTACTCTTACATCCAAAGTTATTTTACACAAGATCAACGCTATATTAAAAACCATAATAGATTTAATAAACTAGACTATCTGGAATATTTTCTCACAGATGTCCTATTTAATATGAAAACTCGTTCATTTAATTTTAAATTTCGAAATCAGATTAAATAAAAATTGTTGCAATTAAAATGTATGTTACTTGTCATTATATATCGCCAATCGATTCGATATAATAACACTAATAAAAACACTAATTTAAATCGACTCTCATTTACAAAAAAAAAAATTAAAGATGTTTTATAGATAAACAAATCCATGACTCATACAAAGTAATCTATTCAATATTTAAATAGAAATGAATATTCATATAACATGAAATGAAGAAAAATTACTCTGTAAATAATTTGAAATATCTGCAAATCTTAACCATCTAAGAAGTGTACATAGTTGCAATTGTATTGATATGAAACACAAACTATATCTACCATAGTAATGTAAAATATATAATTATCATCATCAACATATACATACAGTGTTACTAAAAATGCAATTCTATATAACCGGAATTTATTTAAATAGAATTAATAAGAATTTGAATTGAGATTTTTAATTTTATGTTATTCAGCGAATCGCTGAAAAATGAAATGAAAATTCCGCACGTTTTCTATACCACATATTCATTCAACATTAAAATCATCTTGAGTATTCAAATTAAAAATTTTCAAAATAACTACAGTGTTGAAATTTTCTTTAACTTTACACCACTTAATAATGCTACTGTACAAGTTACAAGTATACTGTATCTATACTCAAATAAAAATTTTACTCTTAATGACTTATTCTACATGTCGCTGTACATTTTGTAGTCTAATATAGTATGTATGGGAAGAGAAATAAATATTATAGTTTAGAAAATCGAAGATTAGTCGTTAACCCTTTAAAACTATCGGTTTTATATTTATAATAGGTATTCCTGTTGTAAAGTTCGCGATCCAACATTAAAAAAATATTTGTTTTCTATTCATTTAAATGTTCAACTCAAAACAAAGTTTTCTATTTTCGCAAAACAATGAATTTTTCTTAATATCTTCCAATTTGAGTAAAACATTTTTATTACATATGGTATTTTTCTTTTTCTAATACCCTTCTTATTACCTGCGTGGAGTCAACGATGTACAACTGTCCGGTCTAAAATTTTCTTTTTCATTCAACAGAAACACCTTGTGGAGATGAAGAAGATAGTAGTTTTGTAATTTCAGCACCACCAATTGAAGAAATAGTCAATTATTGACTTGATGTATTCTATATAATATCTTACTTTTGGTGTTTTTCTATAAGAAGAACTTTTAGCAAATCTAGGGCATTTTTAAAGGTGCCAAATCAAGATCTACCACCATGGCAAGAATAGTAATACTTTTTTGTGCTTGTCAGTATTTTGGTTCACAAAATAAACATTCATTTGAACTTGAAGATGTGCCTACATTGCTCAATTAGAAGCATTTCGAGGTGGCTAATTCAAAGACACAAACCAGGGAAACTTAAATTTTTTAATAAGTTCTTTATTTTTTGGGTAATTTAAGTTATTTTGATAACTTTATAAATTCTTTTAATTCGCAATAGCTTCATATTTATTTGATTTTTTTATATGATTTGATATTGATGCATCTCGTATTAAATACATATCATATAGTTTTATTATATGGGTTTAGAGCTTGGATATGTTTTTTTCTATAAAGGAATTTTTTGAAAGATGGGCACAAAAATTAGTACTTTTTAATTTTTTGATTTCTTAATCAGTAATTTTTTGCTGTAGTTTTTTGAAAATGCTTCACATTTAAATTTTTGGGTTCCTGTCACCTCTTTTTGCATTAACCTACCCAGGTGGAAAGTTTTACAGACATTATTAGCGTATCAATAATGTTGTTAGATTTTGCTTATTTATATTGTTTATTCTTGAATTTATTAATATTGTTTTTTCCTAGAGATAAGGTAGTGATTTCCAAACGATACTTAGAGACTCAACTGATGAACAATCTTTTTACTAATCCTTTTGACTAATATTTAGTTTTTTATCTTCTTTCATTTGCCAGTGAAAAAATATGTTTTTATTACTTTATATTTAATTCAGTATATGAAATTATTATCAAATACTTTCCATTTTCGATACATCACCATCTTGTGCAGTGTAGTTCTATTAAGTTGACAAAGATTGTTGCGGATATTAAAAGTGCTTTAATTGCAAAATTTACGTAATTAGTCTAAAGATTTACTATATTTTTCGAAATATCTTTTGCGAATAATTCAATATACAGCTTGCGTTGGAGATACTAGTCACAGTACGAAGAGAAACTATGACATGTAACATTTATTCTGGAAGGGTTGAAGCTTCGATATTTCCTTAGATATTAGTATATTATTTGTAGTCATACTTTGTTTATTAAAACTGTATTATTTCTTTGTATATTTTATATTTTTCATACAATAACAATGTCCATTACTTTTGTTACTATGTAGGAATTAATGGGTTAATAATAATATGTATAATTTTATACAACAAATATTTTAATTTATTAGTCGCATAATACTGACTAAATCAAGATTATATGACTATAGTTTGTGTCTAGTTGTCTGGTAACCAATGTTTTATCTGTTTTAGAGATTCTTGAAATGCAAATATTTTGTTGCCTAGTCTCAAATGAGTGCAAGATTCAAAGAAATCGAGAGTCTGAATTTATACTATAAACAACGAGGTGTTTAAAATTGAATTTTTCTTTTTATTTTTTTCGTTTTTGTTTTTTATTTATATTGAAATGCAATTTCAGAATATTAATACCTACGACCCTTGGCTCGTTTCATGTAATTGGTTTTAATTTTTTTTTTTTGTGTTGATAACAAAGAATTGCATTTTAATGGTGTTATTTTTTTTTTGTGATAATAACAGCGCGCCATTAACGATTACGTTATTTTGCAACAACAACAATAACAGAAATTATATATTGCATCATGATATAAAACGGTTATAAAATGTGAGCTAGTAGTAAAGTAATAGATTTTTTGCTATTCAATGCTATAGGCTAAAAATGAAAATTGCACAAAATATTGTATACATATACAAACAAACGTACGAAAAATTATGTAGAATAGGTTTTGTAGAAAATCGTGTTTCGGGAAAAACTTGTTTTTGATGATTTTTCTGAAAATAATTATTTCTTAATGTTAGTATGTTAGTGGGTATTATTATTTCAAAGCAAAATTGTTGTTTCTTGTTAGAAAATTGTTTAGAAAATTGCTTATTGATTTTTTTTGTGTTTATTTTAATTTTTTTTACTTTCAATTGTAACTTGATTTAAAAAACAGAAAAAAAAAAATATGCTGTTTATTAGAAATTAATAATTTTTATATATCTAGTGATTGTTAAGTAATGTAAAATTTTATTTTATCATGGAATATTTTTAATTTATTTATTGTGAAATAATGTAATCGATATGATTGATTGGAATTTTTATTGGAATTTCTGTTACTAAATATTATAATTTAGGTATAATTTAGATTCATTGAAATTTTTTTTATTTATTTGTTTTTGTTTTCAACTAGCAATAATCACACTTCAGGATAACATCATTGGCTAGCTAAGACATGGAAGAAGTAATCAAAAATAAATTTTTTAATTTAATTGGGTAATAAAAATAATTTTAATTATACAATTTCTCTATTATACTGAAAGAATAGAAGCTGAAGAATAGGATAAATATTTGCAAAAAAAATGACCAGGAGTTCATTAAGAACGATTTTAAATACATATGCTATGTATAAAATTAACGCTTGCATACTATTTAAAATACAGAAACTAGTTAATAAAACACTTTTTCACTGCATTAACTTTGAAAATTAAAATCACCCTCTATCTATGGTCGTACGTAAGGGTAAATAGGATTTGTCAATAGAAAATAAATCAAATAAAAATATTATAATTTGGTGTAAAAATTGCAGTCAAACACATAATCACAATTACAAATCACTGAACACAGATTATGTAACTAATTTACTATTTTGTATAAATATTAATAGTATTCGTCTTTTTCTATGGTAATGCGACTTCGGATGTTTGCAACCCTTTACTCGTTGTTAAATTAGTTTTACTCACTCAGCCTTGTGTCATTTTGCTACAGTTCCTCGATGCTGCTTTTTCACGTCCACTGCACTACATTACACCATATATGTATATACATAAGTGTTATTTGGTTAGTTATATTTGACCACTACTATTCTGTAAAACTAATAGCGGAAATATTGTAAAAGGACTAAATATTATTTTTCAGATGAATAGAATATGTAATAGTTCCAACTGTAGTTTTATACATATCAAAAAATATTTTTTTCAATAGCCCTATTTTATTTTTCTGAAAATTAAATAATTTTCTTTGTTTATTTTAAACAATTATTTTAAAATTTTGTATATTATATTTACAAACTTGGCAAACTTTACATTTCCAATGATATTTTCAATATTGCCTTCCATAATGGATGTTGAGACAAATCCCTTGTTTACAAGGTTGTTGTTTTTTTTCTTTTGCTTTTCTATTTATTTTTAATTTTAAAAAATAAATTCATAATTTTCACCTCAATTCTCTGTTATTATTTCCAGACCATCTCAATTTTCTAAAAATTATTTAAATTATTTACAATTATACATACTTAGATGTATTTTGTGTGTTTATGCAGTCATTTGAGTATAAATTTTTGTGTATACAAAAAAAATTTGTTATAAATAGTACCTATTGTATAGTATATAATATATTGTATATAATATGAAATATAAATTTAATAATCGTATTAAGAAAATGTTTACATTGTATTTTTAATTATTATTTTACTTTTTATAATATTTTAATTTAATGTATATATGAAAAGTTCATAATATTAATTAGTTTGTAATTTTTGTTGAATTACATTAAATAGATCGAAAAAAAGATTATATCAAATAGAAAATATTCAACGAAACGAATTCAAATTTCGGTGACGTGTACAGAACTTAATAAAATAAGAACAGTAGACTAATAAATTACTTTTTGATAAAGTGATAAGACACTTATCGCAGCTTTGAATTTTTACTTTCACTTTGTTTTTTTTTTTTTGTTTTCACTCAATTATTAGTCTCACTTTGGTCAAGTGAGTCAAAAGATGAAATAAGATGAATTAAGTGAGACCTGTGATAACAATTAGAATTTAATATAGACACTTTAATATAGAGAAACTGAAATAATTCACTAAAATTACAGTGAATCCAAGCTATGTTGATGGTTTTATACTTTTAAAGGAAGTAGAAAAACAAATAAATTACTTATTCTCTTGTTTACTGTTACCCCAACTTCTTTCGAAGTGTCAATTATTTGAATATGATATTTTAGTACCGTCTACTAATAAAACTTTGTTATATATATTCAGTGCCGTAACTATACAGGTGCAACAGGTGCACAAACACAGGGCCCAAATATCTAAGGGGCCCTGAAATAAAAATTCAGTTATTTTTTCTTTTAGATTATAACCTCATAAAACTATAAAAATAAATAATTATATGGGGACAAATAAAAAATAGTGGTGTCAATGTAATATATCATACCATAACTTTAATTATTTTCCTATTAATAACTATACTAAATAAACGCAATAATAATTGGAACTACCGACTAAAAATTAGCGACGAAAAAATTAAAATACATTCTGTCTTATTTAACAAATTAAATTTTAAATAAAATAGCAGCTGATAAATTGGATATTTATGATGTGAGAAGACAAGGATACGACAACGGTGCTAATATGCCTGACAAATATAAAGGTGTAGAAGCACGTATTTTTTAAATCAATAATTTAACATTTTTTGTGCCTTGTTCGCTCACTGCCTTAATTTAGCTGGTGTCTACAACACCACAAATGATCACTTTTTTTGGTACTGTGCATAGATTTCAAAAAACTTTTCCTCATCATCATTTCCTCATCATCATCGATTTTAATTAAATATTTAAAACTAGTTTTGTAACCCGCCATAAATGACGGAAGCAAAATAAATTCTAGCATTTCTTTCCTTCATTAGAGTTTTTATTTCAAGTTTAAGAAAAATACGTATTTGCTTACTAATTTATCATACCTTTATTTTTGTATTATAAAGCTTTTAATTACCATATAAACAGAATATTTGTAGTAAGGTGCAAAGTTTTTTATTCCCTAAAGGTCACTTACTCGATCATTTTAGCGACATCCTTTTTGCCAACATTGAAAATTTATCGAATATTGTGTATAATTTTGAGTAATAAGAATAACTTTTAAATGCATTATGTTTTTTTTTTGTGTTAAATGCTGTTTGCCTTTTGGCCATATTAAACCATTGATAAAATTTCTTATATTATAAATCAAAAAAATGTTTGTTTTATTTATATTATTATTATTATTTTTTATTTTTCCTTATTATTTGCGAAGAAGACCCGGCATGGTAGAACGTAATTAATTTCTTTTATCTTGTCTTTGTCTGATCACAAAAAAGAATAATAGCTTTTTGTTAACTTTAAGGAAATATGGCCTTTTGAAGCTCTATTTTGTCATTGTCGTGGCTTGTCGCAAATAAAGTTCCATTCTTCTCTTGCATTAAAACAAATTTGAATCTCTAATATGAAAATAGTATTGTTTCAGTTTTCTAAAATAAGAGAGATTATTATTTTAACTTCATTAGTATAGATAATCTAATAAAAATCTTAATAAAATATCTTAATAAAACACAATCAAATTTTAAGGAGACTGAAAGCACCTAAGCTTATCCTAGACAACAACAAAAAACCTAAGTACAAATTTAAAAAAAAAATAGACACTGTGAAAAAAAATATGAGCTGTGAAAAGATGTTTTTAAAAATAAAAAAAAGTTTGATATTATTTATTAACTGAAATATGAATTGTTATTGTTCTTGTAATTTTTTTTATTTTTTACTATGAAATGTTATTTTATCAATAAAAAAAAATGAAAAAAAAAAATGTCATTGTTGTGTTGACCAAATTTAGAAAATCTCCTATAACTCAATAAAAAAATAGTATTACGTGTTCCTTTTAAAAACAATAAGCAATATAATAGAGCTTTAAATTTGTGTTGTTAAAGTTCCAAATCACATCACTTTCCGTAGAACTACCCATATATTGCAATTTGTATATGTGTTCGAGTATTCCGTCGGACTTACAAACATCCAGATAAATGCAGAAAATTATATAATTAATTAACACTTTAAAATTTATCGGATACAAGGTGGTCATCAAAGGCAATGAAATCGTTAAGTTTACATTTATTCGATGTAAAAACAGCATTGGAAAGCAAAGCAAATGGTTCAACTGCATCAAATCCAGAAACTATATGAAGTGCAAAATGTTTGCTCTTACTAATTGATAAATTTATCTGCAATCTTTCTGTATGGAATAAAATTCTACAATGCACTGATCGCACAAATAAAGCATTACAATGAAAAGATGTATCGATAGACCATGCAACAAAATTAATTAATGGAATACGTTGTATTTTACAGGGACTACGAAAAACAGATTTCGAACAATATTTTCAAAAAGCAAATAATTTGGCTAAAACTATGGATTTACAAAATTTCGTAATATGTGATTATATTTTTTCCCATAATAAATGTTTCTTAAAAAATTATCTTACACATTTTTATATCATAATTGTACTAAAACTTACTTTTTCCCAAAAAAATATAGGGGCCATAGAAAAAATATTGCACAGGGTAATGGAAAAGCTAGTTACGGCGTTGCATATATTTATAGGAATAACAATAAGCTCTCTGATAAAATAATCTATGCAAATAAACAGCGAGCAACCCCAAGCGGCAAAATGTTACTATATTGACGCAGTTTGGTAACGTTTTGGTAACTTCTATACCTTTTCGGGGACTACTACTAAACAGTTAAGAAACAGATTAGAAACACTTGAATGGTAACATTATTGTTACATTTAATTCCATTGTTTCTAAAATGTTACTCTTTTTTTCACTTAAAAGTTACTTTCTTGTTTTGTAACTAAACCGATGATTTCTCGTGTCTCTTTAATGTGTTTAAACGGATACCACACATTTTAGACTTTGTGACCAAAATATAACCGAAATGTCTAAGAAATGTGTGATGTTAAAATCATTTTTTTTTTCGTTTCTAATTTGTTTGGTAACCGTGTAGTAGCATACATACTAAACTGTTACTATTTTGGTTATTTGATTGATGGTTATCTGAACCCAAAATGTGTGTTATATGTATCGAAAGGTGTTAATTTTTTGTTGTCTTTCATTTGTTTACAAACTCAGTAGAATCAATCTAAGTGAAGTTATATGCTTATATTAGAAAATGAAGATATTTATGATAAAGTGGTGAATTTAGTACAAGTTCATTACTATAAAAGTAATTCAATAATATTGACAATTAAATTTTCAAAGAGAACCTTTTATTTTTACGAACTAAAAATGAATTTCAGTCGGTAAAGTGTAGTTCGTTTATGGTTTCAGAGTTGGAATTCCAATTAAATTCAAACTTAAATGTTCGTACTAAAAATATTTAGAATATTTTACTTTTATCCACATATATTTTACTTTTTTAATAAAACATAATAAAAAATCAATCATATTTTCGCTCTTACACACATAAAAATGAAATAAAAATACTTATTTTTAAAAGTGAAAAAGAGAAAGAATGATTCTTGTTTCCAAACTGTTACACTGAATGAAAGGTATTTTAAAAACACATTTTAGTAACAATTGTTACTTTATAGTTACATGTTAGAAGCATTTGTAAGACACCGTTTCTAATCTGTAACGTACACAACCCCGTATAACCAGATTCTAAACCATGTAGTATTGGTTTATAAACGGATAAGAAATTCTGTTACTAAAAAGTCACAGGATTACTAAGCAGTTTGGAATTGGTGTTTAATCTCTGCCGCTTGGGACACTCTTAACAATATTAATTATATTTACATTCTATATATTCACTATCTGTGTCAATATTTTTGTTTCTTCATTATTCTAGTATATATTCACTATCTGTGTCAATATTTTTGTTTCATTACTAGATTCCCGATTAAATAAGAAATGTAGTTGAACCTTTCACATGGAGCCACAGTATTACTTGAGTTGTTTTGTTAGTTCGTAAAAACTGTAAATAGTCGCAAATATTTCTCTGGATCTTTTGTCAGTCACTTTACTTTCAAAATTAGCTTTTCTGTTCTTTGCAGAAGGTAACAAATTGACTAAAGTAGTTTCGATATTAGCAAAAATTTATTTTTGCTTTTATGTCTTTCCATATCCTAATCATTTTTATTGTTTATATTTTAGTTATTATAATTTTATCATTTATTTCTTTATATCTTTATATCTTCTATTATATCTAAAGAGAATTACATCTTTATTAGAAAAATAGCAATTAGGTACGCAATTGAAATTGAAACATTTACTAAAAATCCAAATTAAAAATAAAAACAACAAATTTATTTAAAAAATCATTTTCATTTTATTAATTTACATTTTTTTTATTTTCAGGTGAGACTTCTATAATTGGAATTTTGACTAATTCCTGTAAAAATTATATTCAAAATTATTAGGTGCTAAGCAAGTATATCTAAATCTATTGTACTAAATATAGAACTATTTTATTTATAAATTGAAGTATGCAAGCAAATTTTATAAAATTTGGAACAAGCTATTTTGTAATGAGACTGCTAAGTGAATTTGTTAAACAATCAACGAAGATTATTGGTCAATTTTGAGCATTTCATCTATATTAGCGATATCTAACAATATTACTAAGTTAAAATTTAAAATTCAACGCTAAAATTCAACTATTAAGGTATGTATGCCGTTGGTATGCTGTATAAAAATTTAACATTATTTCATGTAATTTGTTGTTGTAGAAAAATGATAGCAAAAATTTTCCTTCAAATTTTGCTTTCTAGTACGCTGTAAGTATCCTGACCAAAAAAAAAAAAATGAAGTTCTTGTTTTGACCGCCTCAAAATTTTTGCTCATCATTTACATATATATACCCGGGTATTGAAAAAAATTTTTACATTAGACAATAAGCAACGTTTGATCTAGTAAAATAAAGTGAATAATTAAAGTATACAAAGTAAAATAAAATAAATCTAAGTAAAATAAAGTAAATCTTAAATAATATTATTTAAAAATATTATTTTAAAGATTCCATTTTTAGATAATATTTTTTAAATATTATTTTAAAGGTGCCATTTTTAAATAATATTTTTTAAGGCTCACTTTATTTTACTTACGATTTGTTTATTTTTTAAATAGTTTATTTAATATAATAGATAGATTCAGAAAAGATAGATTAATTAATATCCTAATAGGTTTATTCAAGATAAATAGTTAGATTTTATTTTCACACGCTGTTGATTGTCAAATGAACAAATAATGCCACCTGTTATTGATTAAACGAATTCTGATAAAATTTTGCTACCGATTTTGCAGTTGTTTTAATTTTTTGGCAGACAAAAATTTTTAACTATTTAAGTATGCTTACTTAGCTTTAGAATTAAACTTTGAATATCTGAGTATACAACTTTCAATTTCAAACAACGTCATTTTGAAAAAAAATTTAAGAAATATTTTACTTTCTTAATCTTGAATTTACATTACAATTGAAATGTGAATAATTTTAAATGCTGTGAAAATCCACAAGAATTAATTCACAGACTAGATACTTCCACGCCTTTAGTGCTCTGCCTCGGTTAGCTGCTCATTACTTGGTTTTATATACTTTGTATATATATGTCTATAATAATTTTGTAACAAAATTATTTATTAAAAAATTAAGTATAAGTTTTTCTTTTATATTAACAACAGAACAAAGAAGAACTCTATTTGAAAGTTATGTTATGTTATTCCTAATTTACGTCATGCAAACGTGTTTTATACGTCATCATATAGAATTTAGATCTTTGATTCTTCATTCAAAATAAATATACACACTTTTATAATGAATACTATAAACAGATCGAAATATTACAATTCAGATGTCAAGGTAACTGCAAAATATTATACAAAAATCAAATTTACAATTTGTTATTAAAAACTTTGAAAATTAATTTTTAAACAAAAACACGGAAAAATAAAACCATATGAGAAAAACAAAAATGTTTATTTAAAAAAAAATCAAAAAATCTTTATGGTGGAAATTTTTTGTTAAAAAAATTATTAATTTCATGCTTATACTCATATTAATATGAATTTTTATTTATTGTCCGTTTGGCCTAGAATTGTTTTATGTACATTTTATCCAAAACAAAAAAACATTATTTCAAAGTCCATTTTATTAAATTATTTGTTTTTTCATAACTTATATTATTGTTATAATAAACGGTGCACTATCATTGCCCAACACGTCAGTTATGATGTAGGTTTTCTCTATAAATCAATTTCAAATCAAAAATAATCTACGCTTCGATAAAAATAAAATGGAATTTAATTTGACAACATCAATAATGTTATGTTAGTTAAACAATTAAATATTATAAGTATTACTGTCATAAAATTTCTTTATACTATGAAAAATAACATTTATAAAATATATGATGTTGGTGTTTGTTACTTATTTATTCTTTAAAATTCGTTGTTTTGTTGATATAAATAAGCTATTGGCAATAACTGCAATCCTGCTAATAAAGTAACTACAGTGTATTTAATGAAAATTGTGTGGGGTGCTCCCGTTAATTGCATTAAAGAATTGAAATTCCTTTATTTATAGATTTTATGAATACGTCCAATTAATAATGTTATCTACTTAACAACTTAAGCAATTAAACCTATTATTAAGTTATGAGAAAATTCATAAAATATTAAAATATTTTTGAAATCAGTATGTGTCTATTTTGATTATATTATATTATTCCATTTTGGTACAGGGTGATTAAAAAGAGAACAAAAAATGTATTTGTTATTCATTCATTACCACTAAATACAATTGGAGAAAGATGGTTGTCAAAGAATTTTTCTAAATGCGACAGAATATGAAATTATTATGCATTTGTAATTTTTACTTTCGTCTACTTTTCGCATTTCACGCATGTAGAATTTAATAAATTTCAGTTTGTTTCAAGCAATAATTCTAAGCTGTTGTGTAATAATATTATGTTTGACAATATCAATTTTAGGTGACGCGATATTAGAACGGACTTTGTAATTTTGTTTTTTTTTTTTGATTTTCAGTTCAGCTTCTTTATTTGGGGTAAGTATACTACGAAGATGATTAGTTTACTCTATATCATTTATCGATGTGTATTGAAGAAGGATTGGTACTTTTAATATAATTATGTGGCTAGAATATGTTGATCTACAGAACTGATTCATTTCGACATATGATTCAAACCGATATTTGTATGTGCCGTTAGATTAGCACATTATTACTACACGTAGAACTTTAACTGATCTAGTTAGATGTATTGCAAAATGGAAAATTTTGCTATTATTTATAGGATTTTTTTTTTACCCTCTACAGTAACTTAGGTAGAATCACCTTTTTGTGCTTAATTAAGTACGGTATTGCAATTTTACACTACAATCTACGATATTTCGAGTATTTATTTAACAAATTACTGGCTAACTCATTAAATGTGGAAAACTACTGCTATTGTCAGGAACTAAGAAGCCTTCTTAAATAGAATAGTTTCATTTATTTAATTTGTTACCAGATTATACTCTCAATTATTTTTTGCCATTTATTATATACCAATGACAAAGAGTATTGGACCAGGTCGAAAAATCCATAAAGCATTTTTTTTTTTTTTACTTCATCGGGAATCGAACCTATGACCTTTCGGTTGAAAGGCAGGCGCTCTACCTACTGCGCCACCCTTTTTTATAACAGAAATTATTTTAAATGCTATAAAATATTAAAGAATTCAATTTTCAAATGTGATATTTCCACAAACTTTAATTTAAAATTAATAAACTTTGAACTTGTTCATATGTTATAGAGTTATTAATTTTCCACTATAATGTCTATAGAAATATACTATTAGATAAATAAAAATTCTTGTACATCAAGTCATTTCTGGTAAGGCAAACATACTACCAGAGGATTTCAGTAGTAGAATATACAGGTTACATAACTGAATATAGCAAATCGACTTGCTAGAGAAGTGGCTGAAAAAAATTGCAGCAGATCAGATGCAAGCATCAAATAAACCCAGAAGAGAGTTTTTATGAAAACTTGTTTTCCAGCGTTCCAGCGTTTTACTATTATACCAGAAGAGAGGTTTATTATAGAATCGACACTGTAACAAGAAAAAAGATGAGGTCTGACTGGAATAAGAATAGGCCCGGTAAAACTTCCAGACAGTTATGGAAAACCAAAGTAAAACTAGGAAATTGTTTCAGCTTAACAGTTTAAGGAGCTTATAAGAAAACATTCACAGGTTTTACTTAACAAACACGTAATAGAAATTGAGCTTCTCAATAATGGCAACTTTCGAACAAAGATTTTGAAACTCAGAAAGAAGTATCAAGCATATCCTAGGTAAAGTTAAAACCAAACTTAAAGGAATGGGGGTTCGATTTCAAGATATGCACTGCACATATTCTACACAATTACGGATCTGCTCGTAGGATAGGTAAAGATTTAGTTTGTATTGCGATGTCGTGAAGGGGATCGTTGCTGTCACCCTGTTTTAAATTAAACTATGTTTAAACCAATAATTTCAATATTCCCACTTTTAGATTACAGTTTTCAGTATTAATATTTTTAATTTTTTTTTTTCAAAACACAGGTTTAGTATTTTTAACTTAAATATACATTATTGGGTCTCCATGTAAGTATAAATTCGCCATTTTTCAATAATTGGTTTTCTTAAAACAATTTTCCTCCCACTATCACTTTTTCATTTTTTTTTTTTAAATAAATACATAAAATTTTATTTTCAATAAATGGTTTACAATAAAAAAGGAACAAAAACACATGACCCCTTACTCTCTCGTTTCTTTAATTTACTCTTAATAGGTTAATGACTTTTTAAACTTTTATAACTCTATGAAAAGTTTCATTAAATTTTTTGCAGAATAAAGTTTAAAATCGTTTTTATCGATTTTTTGTATTCTTTTCTGAAAAAGTACAAAAAAAAAAATAAAGAAAACAAGAGAAAAACAACAATAATAAGAAAACAAACTTGGAAGAACCATGCACGCACACAATTTATATAATTTTACTTGACACTTTTCCTTAGATAAATAATTCTTGTAATACAAAATGAAAAATAGAAATGGATAAAGGAAACTAAGTGTATTTTTAGGTTGAAATTTTAAAAAGGTTAACTACTTCTACGAGATATACATAAATATATATATATATATATATATAAATAAATGAACAAATATGTATCCTTGCTTTCAACACTTTATTTAAAATTGTCTTTATATATATGTATATATTGTATATATTATGAACAATGAACATATTAAAATTCAATTCAAATACAACTAAACCTAAATTATTTCGTGAATAAAAATTTCAAGGTCACTTCAATGATTTTTCATTTTACTCATATACCTAAATATTATACTTTTATAACTATGTACAATCGTCTTTAGCAGCTCCATATAAATATAAATATAAAAATATATAACATAATTATTATAGTAAAGCGTTAGCGCGAAACTTGATGCTATTGCTGTGGCTACCAGGACATTATCCAACTATTCAAATATTAAATAAAACTTTATAAATAATTTATAAGTACGTATTTTGTATGTTCTTGAATTTTTATATATTTATTTTGTTTTGCTATATTTTTTTTTTCATTTTTATATTCATGAGAATAAAAACCGCGAACAAAATGTATAAATAAAAAGGGGGAAAAAAAAATACGAAAATGAAAAATGAATATGAGAACACTCCATGGGGACAGAAAAGAAAAATCTATATAAAAGCAAAACCGCATTTGATATGCATTTTTTAGTTTAAAATTTCAAATTTTTATTTAGATTAAATTAAAGAATTTAATATATGTGATAAGTGAACGAGTAAAAAAAATTTTCATCAAATTTTCACTGTTATAAAAATTTTAAATATAAATTATAGGGTCGGTATTTTGTTTACAGAGAAGAAGAATAAAAGATTTTAAACAATCAATTTAGTGGAAATTTAGTAATCAAATGTAAATATGAATTTGTGTATCACAGAACATTTGCCAAGGAGAAAATATACTGATAAAACAGAAGAAGTTTATTTTTATTGTTAGGAGAGGCCAAACTTGAAAACAGGTAGTTGTTTGAACTGAAATAAAAAACAGAAATACGATTAGAAATAAAGCATTTTACCGTATAGTTTGGATACGTTGGAACGGGCTTAATTCCGCCCTATGTTCATCAGTTCGAGATTAAAATACTACAAGAAAACACTACTAAGTAATTTATTAAGCAAATAAGGAGTAAAAAGTAATTTCGACCATAAACAATTTTAATTTCTACCCATTTTAATCTTTTTAAAGAAAACATGCCAACTTTGTAAAATTTTTAAGTGATCAAATTTGATTTGGTTCTTTCAAATGCAAATGAGCTTTAATCAGTTCAATATGATTCAGTTACAAAATTTTGATTTTTATATATACATAAGTACGTGGAAATAAAGCAGAATACAGCAGAATCTTAAAATTTAATTATTTCCTGAGTTCTAAAGATGTCTTGTCAATCTTCGACCTGGCACAATATTGTCCCTCAATAACAACGATTACGAATTAGAATCATGAAATGAACATTTTGTTATTTACAATCATTTCGGTTTACTGAACTGATTCTACTGTAAATTTAATTACGTATCAATATCAGACCCCCACCTTAAACAGTTGTGAGATGTGAAGAAATGCTTCAATATATACTATGAGTAATAGGTACTTAATATTTCGAATCAAAATTCAAACGTATTAATCAATAAGATTCTGTTTAATTGTATAAAAAATTTTGCGCCCTGTGCATTTTAGAAAATTGCGACCCTCATCTTAAAAGTGGTTGTTACAAGATATTTCCACATTAGCCTTGGCTTTTAACTAGGTTGGCTTTTAACACGTTTTTATTGATCATAATAATGTATTTTTAAGTTTAACATGGCTGTACATTTTGATAACAAATACAAAAATATTTCCAAGACTTGGGTCTAAAAGTGGTAATTAAAATAATTGTAATATGCATATTATATAATGCTAGAATTTACCCCGAAAATTTATTTATTCAATTCTAATGAAATTTTTTTGCTCTTACTTTATAATTAAATTTTTAAACACTATAGCGAAAGCTATACTATAACCGAACTTTTATTCCTATTCGGTTATTTTATAAAAAGTTATATCAAGATCAAATATAAAAATTCATTGTTTAATTTTTGTAGGTTTTTATTGAATTTCTGTTTACTACTCTTTCTCTCTCTCTCTTTTTCTCAAATTTCTGCTTAAAGATATTAAATTGCAAACTCATCTGGATTTGTTTATTTTTTATTGTTGTTGTTTTTCAAAAATTTACAATTTTTGCATGTTTTTTTCTGTATAATGGAAATTTTCATGAATTTTTGAGTGCTCCACTTTAAAATGGTGAAGCCAAAAAAAGGAAAACCATTGCCCCCATGTTGAAAATTTACATTTTTGCAAATTTTAAAAATAATTGTTCTGAATTTTTAAGAGATGGACTGTTGCTGATTGAAATTGCGGGTGGGAGATTCTTTTTTTATTTAGAAATTGATAAAATTGTGGTGGAGGTAAATTTTTGGAGTAAATATTTATGCAAATGAATTTTTTATTTTATTTTTATTCATTTTTGCTTTCTCTGCCTTCATTGATTATTTCTATGATTTTGGGAAACGGAAACTGTAAGTAATAAACAGATAAATTTACTGTTATTAACAAAAAAAAAAAAAATAAATAAAATAAATTGTAATATTTCCTGTACATTGTAGCTCTGAAATTATTTTAAAATAAGGATATATAGATAAATAGATAGAAATTGTTTTTATTGTTTAAATAATTTTGGTTTAAGGATGATGAACAAAAAAGGATATTTACATTTAACTAGAATTTTCAGATTAAGTTTTAAAATATTATTTTTCTTTTATCTAAAGGGAAAGTTTGAATTTTAGTTTATTTTGTGTTATATAAAATTTATTTTTTGTACATGATGAATTAAAAAAGACATTGATTATGGTGTACTTTGGTGAAAAAGAATGATAATGACTTTTATTATACCGCAAGTAAAATTATTTTCTAAAAATGTTATGGGTATAATTTTCAACATTCATCTCATTTATTATTTAGCAGAAATTTGTTTTTGTTTTATTTATCATTTTTGGTTTTGTTTGTTTTTTGTTTGTTGAAAATTAAAATTCTGTTGTTTTATTGACGGGCTTATTGTGGTACGTATTTAACAAAATATCTCATTATTTACAATATTAAATTAATTTTTTTGTATTTGAATAAAAGTAAATAATTTTTTTTTCATATACTTAATTAAAATTTGAAATTAAATATGCATTATTTAAAATAATTAATTTCAGGACTGGAATTCAATTGAATATATTAGAAAAATATTATATTGATGTAAACTTGGTTTTCGCAAGTTAGTAGATAGCGTGAATTCAATTAATAATTATTTGGAAGTTAAATTTTGAGCAGCGGTCATGATGCTAATTCTTCTTATTTGATTGCGAAAAAATCTGAATTAACCGTAAAAATAAAATTTTGTTTTTTTTGTGCTATCGAGAAAACTTAAATAGTTATAGAAAAATTGAATGAACCATAGTATAAATTTTGCACGTTTTCATAAATATATTGTTTTCTTTTAGAATAATATGTTCTTCTAGTACTAGACATGACCAATGTAACTTCCGCCTTGTAACGTAGAAGTTCAGCTATTAGTCTGGTTACAGGTTATTTGAATTATATTATACACATGATCCGATATTTAATCTGCTTATAATGTATATGGAAAGTATTCAAATTCGTTAGACATCGATTTAGTTATTACTTTCTAATACATTGTAAATGAATATTTGTACTTTACCATTATCAATTATCCTTTCCATTTTCTTTGGGATTGTGACATCGTTAGATTATATTTTTCTGCCGTCCTATTCATAAAGGTGTCCAATATATAATATAAAATATTTATTTACAAGAACTGCAAGCGACAATGAGAATTTGTAAAATGTATTGAGAATAGCGGTATTTAAAGCAAGTTTTATATTAATATGTTCAAAATTGAAAAACTTAAATTTTAAAAAATGGAAAAAAGTTAATTGAAGGGTATATAAAACTATACACTAAAGTCTATTTGACTAAACAAGCGTTAATAAAAAATCTTTTTGAGTAAAGTATATTGTATACAATTATACAAACGCAAGAAAATCTAATTCGCAATTGTCCAACAATTTTGAGAAAAGTTTTGGAAATTTATTTTAGGACTTCCAATCGATATGTCAATTGAGCAGAAGTCTATTAAATGTTTTTTGGCTAAACATGGCACAGATGTCAGAGTCAATATGCTGCATTGTAGCTAAATTTCGGTTTGATTTATCGGTGCAGGTTATTATTAGTATTACTTAGTGATTTTTCCGGATAAAACAATACAAACATCGCTAACACTTGCATTATTCATGTCATTATCTATATTTTATGAACAATTATTTGGACCCGTTCTAAAATTGATTGTGATTTAAAACCGGTTGTTACTGAGCTATCACTATTTATAAAAATTTCCAGTACTATATTATTTCTTACCGATTGTATAAAAAACAAAGAAACAATTTGTTTACATTAACAACTTTAAATTTAAATTAGACTAAAGAATTTTACCATTATTGTTGGTATTAATATTTAAAACAAAAGTTTCTCTTTAAAAATGAAAATTTATTTTAAAAATTAAAAAAATGCATCTGAATTGAAAAGTTTATTATTCGAACTTTTTTTTTTTCTTTCTTGCAAAATTTTCATACGCGAATCTTAATAAAATTAGTAATTCAAAAACATTAATGCATTGCAACTTTCAAATTTATTTTAACTTTAACTTTCGAATATGTAAATAAAAAGTAAAAAGTTTCGTCCTTTCAATTTATGTTGCCAAAAACAAAAATTTATTTAAAAAAAATTTTTTTTATGAACGTGAGGATAATTTGTTTTAAACTCTGAATATCCTTTTTTTTCATTTTTACTGAATTGGAAATTTAAAACAAAACTTTTTATTTAAGATAAGACCTACCCAGTTAAACAAATATTGTGAAATAAATGAGAGCAATACATGGAAATTGTTATTGGAGTAAACTTTAAATAAAATATATTTTTCCCGTGACATTATTCCAGAATATATTGTATTTTATTGTATATAAAATACATCCTGAATACAAGCAACAATATTTTATTTTTAAAAAACAGCACAACAAAATTTTAATACAAAAAAAAAGAAAATTAAGTAATTTTTTCAAATATTTTATAAATATCTTAAAACTTAAAAATATCTCAAGATTTAAAGTACATGCACTTATTTCTTTGTAACCTTCACTATTTGCTTTTAGGGTAACTTATATACGTTATATAAAAAAAAAATAAGAACTTAGTCATACAAGTAGAGTGCAATATAACCAACTACGTTTAAATATTTGACAAAAAATAAAAAAAAATTTTTAAGTTTATAATCCAAAAATTTTATAAAAATTTTATGTGATTTAAATGATAATGTAAAAAATCTATGGTAGTTAAAACTGATAAAATTGCATGGACCAATATACATAGTTTATCAATAATCTTGTTGGCGTTAGTTGTATTGCAATAGGAAACTTGCGAGAGGAATAATTTTGGCCTTGATTGTATTATAATATCATGATTTGGCCTTGTCATTCAGACTGTATTATATACTTATGCTGCCTCTACTGGTACATAATTCTAAATTGTAGTTAATTACCACAAGCAATCAATATGCGCTTTAAATTTTTAAGCAAAAAAAAAAAACAATCTTCGTCGCATTTGTATAGGTGGTAAAATAATGAATATAGATAATGGTTAAGAATCCTTAACATAGAAATAAAATTTAAGTTAATTGAAGTAACGAGGTTTGAAGAAAAATGTTTCGCAAAGAAGTGGAAATAACGTCACAGTATAAAGACGCAAGCCTACAGCCTAGCTCAAAAAATTCAATTCCAAACGATTAGACAGTGGTATATACCAATGAACGATAATGTTTGAACTTATTGGAAGGATTTTTAATTAAAAAATTATAAAAGATGATGGTGACTTGTGAAGTTGCATCTTCATTAAAAAGATTTAGTATTTAGCAATTCTTTATTTAAAGAAAATTCATGTAGAATCTCCATTTGTGGAAGATAATACTGTATACCAATTTAGGATCTTCAATTTATTTATTTTATACTGTAAGCCTAATTTTTAGAAGATTAGAACATATTTTTTTTTTTGTTTTAATATACATTACTTTTATTGACAAAATTATATACAAATTAAAAAATATTTACCCAAAAAACCATAAGAATCGCAAAGTTATCGCAGAAGTATCCCCTAGAAGAATGTATTTGTTCGTCACGAGTTCATTTTTTATTCTTCTGCGATTCATTGGTATTATGACAAGGTTGACATCGCCGTGACAATCGTAAATTAAATCGCATTAGCTTCCCCGGGAAGAAGAAAGTATAAATGTTTTGAAAAATTACTATTTAGTGAATGTTAAGAAGAAGATAATATGAGTTCATATATGAACGAAATGCGAATGCTTAGTAGAATAAAATTAGAATTTTTAGAAGAAGATAATATGTGTTCCAGGAGCTTATAATAATTTCCAATAAAATTCATCAAAATTTAATTATTAATTTATTTATTATAAATATTTTTTATATGTTGTTTGTTTTTATCTTTTATGCATTAAAAAATTTTTAAGTTTATACTTAACATGTGCACTTCAAAAAAAATAACTGAAAATATTTGCATATACATATATGAAAAATAGATACAAAATGTAGAAAACAAAAATAAACATTCTTTCAATGAAACGTAATTAATTCGCTTTTAATTCTTCCAGGCGAACATTCGCATAAAGCTCACCCGTGGGATTTGTATATATTTCTTCTTAAAGAATACATTCTTCCTATAGTTTGTTGTGTATAATATTTTATAAAATTCACACATTCAAGTAAATATTTTTTTTTATATTTTACTACTCTAAAAATATTTAATTTTCTTTAACCGTGATATAGAAAAAACATTAGTTTTGGTATAAAACATCACAGAAAAATCCATATTTAAAATTAAAAATAAGGATACTTACAATCTAAAGATTACATATATACATGTATAGATATACAATTATGTGATAATTCACTCTTTAATTAATCTGTCCATTTCTGTAGGATTATTTTTTAATAAATACTTCAATTTTTTTACAAAAAGATCTAAATTTAAACTATTCTTTATCTTCAATGGTAATTTATTAATCCTAATTTTATCAACTGTTGCGTGATAACTCTGTTCTTGGCTTTGCATAGTTGAGATTATTTAACTTTTGTGTATTTTAATTATGTACATTACTCCTTTTAGTAATATTAATATTTTTTTGTAGATTCCCTTTTCCAGTTTGTAAATTAGTTTAGCTTTTTCCAAAACAATAATTCCTGATAGCTTCAGGTAACCCGTTCTCTTAACAATTTCATTTATAGGAGTAAGCAAATTAAATTTATGTAAGCCTTTTATAGCCTTGTTAATTATGATACCAATTTTATCTTTTAGCCAAGAGGAACAACTAGACCGCAATTACATATATTATATATAATATGTAAAATACATAATATAATAATAATATAGACTATCAGCGGCTTGTCTACTAAGTATGATTCCACTTCTTTTATATTTTATAATTTTTTTTCTAACAAAGGCACAGTTTATTGATATGATCATCCCATTTCAACTTTTTATCAATTACAACATCAAGATATTTATATGTAGCAACCCTTTCAATTTCTCTTTCAAACTCTTTCAGCATTTATAGTTAATTGTTGTATTTCCTCAAATCTTCATTTATTACTCTTTCTAATTCATCGCAATTTTTGGCACTGTGTGTAAGTAGAGTATCATCAGCAAATATCTTATATTTAGCTACTAAATTCGCAAATTGTATATTATTAATATATAGCAAATATAATGTAGGACCTAACACAGACCCTTGAGGAACATCAATATTTATTGAAACTTGATTGCTTAGTTCAACATTTATTTCATTTATTCTTGTTCCATACTTATTCTGATTATCGGACCACTGAAAATGAAAAAAAAAAAAAATAAAAAAGAATGCTTACGAAGTTTTGTCTTTGATCCAACACGTAGTTAAAATGGAGAAAAATTAATTGACATGGATTGAAATTAGTTAGAGCGGTGTTACAGATCTCAATTTTTTACCAATAAGTCTCAAATTCCTCATTAATTTTTCTACAATATTTTTTAACGCCATCTAACCACATTAGTTTTGAGTTGAGATCAGTCTTTTTGTCTTTGATTGATTGAATGACATAGATAAGATTATATGAATGAGATGTCGAAATAACATAATTTTTCAACCATACGCCCCACGGATGGGGTTACAAGATAATGATGGTATGGTGATGAATAACATAGTTTTATATGTCGATTTTGGAGATCTTACATTTTTCAAAATACCATAAAATTAAATATTTTAATTTACCAGTTTTATTTTACAAACGATTTCATTCTATCCTAAAAATCGAAGATTAATGCTTTTAGACTTTGATAAAAAATTTTATTTTAAAGAACCTCTTGCTTAAGAGACTATACTTCTGTTTCGATATTTGATTTGGTTATTACTTTGAGGGAATTAAGCACGTTATGTTTGTCTTCATTCAATTTCTTATATTAATGTCATTGTAAATTATTTAGATTTTTTGAATAAGGTTAGCCTAAGTTTTATCAAGATCAAAATTATTTCGATTTAAATCTTTTTCGATGTCCTGCCATCAAAATCGCGAATCAAGAATTTCAATAAAGTTGTAGATTTATTTAAAAGTGCAGTTACAGTTGGTAACCTTATCTTTTATTACTTTATTAATCATTATTGTATGTTCTTAATAGTTTGCCTGTAAAATTTCTAGTTGTCTAGATATTATTTATTTATTTATACTGTATATATTCGATATACAATGAGACGGTTATAATTTCTACAACTTGTATAATCTAAATAAGAATATGAGAATTATACCAAAACTTATAAAAATCAAAAATAAAAGCAAAACAAACTAAATTTACAAATTATAATAAGACCACAATAAAATACTAAATACTAAATATGAGGATTAAATTCAACATGTCAAAACAAATTACAGATGGTTCAAATATCTACAAACTCTTAAAATAATTTAAGCATAGTCTACTTAATGACCAGTACATTGGAGCACGGCTTATATCAATGAGAAGGGAATTCCATAAGGCCATTATTCTAACATAAAAGGACAGATGTCTTAATCTGCTTTGATGACGAAGACTATTTATTAAGAAGGATCTCGTGGATCTACTAAAATCAAGTTTGTTATAAATCTAAGAAGGAAGCTCAGTATATATTACATGAAGCAAAAAAAAGGATATATTTAAAATTTAAATAGTTTAGATTTATTTACGCTAAATATATTATATAGGTGAACCTACATAGATGTGGTTCTTTAAATAAACTGCATAGCATACTAAACTATGCTCTTTGGACAAAACCGATTTAATGTTTTTATGTAATAAATAAAATTTAAATTATCTCTATATATTCCTCTATTATATAAACTGCCTCTATTATTTGTATGTATATATATATATATTACATATTTTAATAATATATATATATATATTTGTATAAATAATATTTGTTTTCATTATATATATGTTGAACATTTTTCATATTGTACCTATATTTGTATCCGATTTCATTATTCAATTTCAACTTAATTTACTCATGCAATTATGATTACATATTTCAAGATCAGAAAACGAATCAAATAATGTTCATTTCAAAATAAAAGAAATAAAAATTCCACGATTCATTAAATTTCATTCTCAGTTCATTTAATTATTTCTATATATAATATACACTAATTGAGTCTTTGTTTTTATTAAGGGTTTGTACAAATATTTATATTAGAAATTCCTATGCATATAATTTATTTTGCAACCAACCGAAGCAACCAAAAACAACGTACCTACATACCTCTACATTATTATTTATATTTTTTTATAATTTCTAACCTTAAAAATGTCTCTCACGTACCAGATCTTGTTTATATTAATTTAGCCAAGAATCCTAAAATGTGATCTGAATATATAAAATATAATTCACTTGATTTATTTTAACTATGAATCTAAAGTCATCAAGAGAAACCGAAAAAAAAAAGAAAAAAAACAGAAAACAAATTTCCCATGTCATTACGTAAACGAAAAATTACCATGTTATTAACATCGTTTAATATCCTTAGATCACAAAAATAAATTCATTACCCCACCCACATACGCAATATGTATATTCCTTATAAATATAATAATATTGTTTTTTTGTTTTTTTTTTTTAACATATTTTTTAAGGATAATGAAATTCTTCATAATAAAATATTTAAAAATATTATGTTATTTTTTAAAAGCCTACATGTAATTACAGAGCGCTTATTCTCTTCTCAAGAAATCATTTCAAATTCAGATTTTTTGTGTTTTTTCTTATTTTTCTTTTTGTAGTATAAATTATCCTTGGCCTTTCCTAATTTTATTTAATATTTTTCCAGGTCAGACAACCACCATCAATTTAGATTTTTGCTTTTTCTAATGTTGTTTTTGTTTTTTCTTTTGTACACATTTTATACCCGCATCAAGAATTTCTTTTTTTTTGTTTGTTTTTTTCGAAAGTTGTATTGTTTAGAACATTTTTTGCACAATACAAATTAATAATCAAAGTTGAGTAATAGAAATTCGTTTCATTGAGTACCTATGTTATAACAATGCATACCAGTATTTATTTTATTTGTAATTTACATTTAAAAAAAAAAAATGTTTCCTCAAGACCTGACGAAACAAAAGTTCCGTCAAATTAATACAAAATTGATTTCTAAATTTTGAACATGGATTTATGTCTTTAAAGTGATTTCTATTTAATATACCTACTATACCTTCAGATTTACTAAAATGAATCAAATATTTCATGGATGAACATAAAAGAAAACCCTAGCCACATATCTAAGTTTATACAAATATATCAAAAGTAGAGCTGATTCTTCGAGATAGAGCTTGTCAAATATTTGTTAAATGACTACATTTATCTCTTAGTCAATAAATCTTTATATCTAAACGCGTTTGAACTTAATTTCTTAGCTAAATATTTTAAATTGTAATAACTAAATACAAGTTGACAAAATTGTTTACTAAATGATTCCAACTAATCTATATTAGATTAGATTAAATGTAATTTCGGGAAGAGATCTGATATCCCTATATAACACCGCAGCCGCAAATGGGTTTATTAATTACCCGTGTTAGTAAGTGTGCCATTATTCTATAAAAAAAAATATTTCAATACTCGTCCCCTAAAACCTAAATACTCATTTGTCTTCAAATAAAATGTGCAATTTTATTTTTATTGGTTTCATACAAAATATTGATTTTAAGAACCACTCAGATTTATAAAATCTGTTGAAGAGTTAAGAAATAGACAATAGAAATGAAACTGATCTCGACTGTAAAATGGTAGAATTAAAATATTTTGTTGTTTGTGATGATCCTGTTGTACGTGTCACAGCTTAAATAGTTTGTTTATTTTTGATGAGCTCATTAGGTTTTTATTTTTTTCGATTTAATTAATTTGAGCTTATCAAAACTTAGGGTTTATTGTCCAGAGTGACGACAGGTATTTCTGAACATTTTTCTTTTCCTTTTCAATATTTTGAAATTTTTGGCATCATATAATTATAAAAATTAATATAGTGAAAAGTTTAATATTTGGCTACGACAAGTATCATTTCAAGCGGCACTTGAAATATAGTTGCTTCAATAGGTCATTTGATTTTGCAACTGAGCTTATCCGTTCTTATTATTCATTTATGAATATTGATGAACTGGAAAGTTTTTGCAGTAGAGTTTTTGGTTCTTGTTCTTCAGAAACTTTTAAAAACAATAAACTTGAAATATGAGCTGAGCTGAAGTAAAGAAATATACTAAAATTTTGTCTCAACATTCTTTGAAAAAAATTTTGTCCTTAAGAGTGATTCGTTTCGCATAAACACTTGGGCGAAAAATAACCAATAATTGTCAGATAGATTTTATTCAGTATGAGTAATAATTTATTTCATATTTAAGTATTAGCTATATTGTCTCTTCAGACATTTTTAGTTTAGGTTAATAACGTCTTCATTAATAATTTAAAGCTATCTCTAATTCTTTCGCTTAGATTACCTGATACGACTTACTGCTTTAATATTCCTATAAGATGATATTTTAAATTAAATATTTATATAATATGAAATATATGAAATAATATTAAATTTAGCTACATTAATATTTGAATAATAATAAGTACCGTTACAATACATTTAGAATCAGATTTAATCAATTTATTTTATTCTTCAAACATTATTAGGGTTAAATGATACAAAATGATAAATATATATAGAGTATTGAATGCCTACAAAGGAAGAGTCTAATTAACCAATTTAATTCTGGTGTCTTAAACAGGTACTTGTAATATCATATAGCTTCCGGTTTTCCTTATGTGTTTCTTCTATGTTATTGTAAGTATCTTAGATAGAATTAAGGAAGTAAAAATTTATAGTTTCTAATTTCCTTTGATTCGAATAAAAAATGCTTATTCATATTTTGAAAGAAAAATCGAAATTATGATATTGAATTGCTTCAACTGTTGGCATCGATCCGATCTGAAATATATAATTGCAAGTAAAGATATTCTTCCTTTATATGTACATCAATACTGTTATAAAAATAATTTTATTTTACTACTTAACTTCTAAACTTAATTATTAGAGATATAATTTCCCAACCTTACTTATAGATGTTTGGCATTATTATAGAAATTTAAATTGAAAAATTTAAAACATAATTTTTTTTTGTATATAAGTACTGAAATTTTAGTACGCGATTGAAGAATAAAAAAAAAAATGAAACAACAAAATTAAAATAAGAATATTTTCGAGTAATATGAGGGTAAATAAAAACAAAGTAAAAACAAAAAAATAAATAAATAAATAAATAAATTAAAATTGTTTTCATCTACTTTATATGAAATTCTTATAATTCCCTCTTTTTGCTCTTTCAGGAAAATAGAAAATTCCATTTTCCATTTTTCTTGTGTTCTCCTTTTCGTTATAAATAAAAACAAAATATATAAAAAAAAAATAAAAATACAGAAAAGAAAAACTTTCAAATCGCTTAAACATCTGTGTGCAGTCACGTAATAATTTTGTATTGTTTTTAGTGTAGTGAATGTGTATTTAAAAGTGTTTGTTTTTTTTTTTTGTGTATTTGAATGAGAATATGTGCGATAATGTTTAATGCTGCTGCTGCTATCATACATGACAAATTTCAAAACAAAGCTTTTTTTGTCAAAAATTTAAAAAAAGCATTGAATAAAGTTCTTATTGTGAAATATTTAAAATATTCTAAACAAAAGTTTGTGTCAGACTGGTTGTCTTGAAAAATCTTTTTAATAAACATTAACTTTTGTTTATGACTTTATGTTCCGGTTCACATAAATGTATGTACATTTTTCATTGAGGAATAAAATTAAATTTTGTTCTTACATTTAAATGAAATATTGAACATTTAAGTTTTTAGACAGAAATTCAATTTTGTGACACTAACAAATAAAGTACAAATATTTTTCTTTTTATACATCTTGTTAAATAATTTAAAGTTCAAATTGTTTGATATTCTTCTACCTTCTCAACAAATATAATATGAGTTGTAGGAGCTAGTGCTTCGAAATGTTAATGTTTGTTTTTTTTAATTACATTGGATGAACACCCTAACTGCTTTTGCACAGAGACTTGAAAACATAAAATAGCTTTTCTGTAGATAATATAGGTTAATTATAATGTTAAAAACTATATCTACTCTAGAGTACTTCATAGCGTACCTTTATAATATCATAGTTCCATTTTATTTTTAGTGGTAACCAAAACTCTCAACTATTTATCATTTATTTTATCCCAATGATAAAGGCTTTTGGACCAGGTCGAAAAATCAAAAAATCATTTTTTGCTTTCGTCGGAAATTGAATCTATCTGGCATCTGAATATTGTAATGAATTTAAGCTTTTGTAATGAATTTAAGTCTAAGTCTTAGGGCGAATTTAAGTCTTTGTGGAGATCGTGGTCCCATATAAACTATAGTGTGCTCACTATTTCTCGTAGTAGTTTATTGTCAAACTTTTGTATAATTTCTCTGTTGTTCCAACTGTACAGCCGAACAACTGGTTAACTTACGCCCACATTATTAAAACGTTTTTTTTTTTTATATTTGTATACAAATTTTTTAATTTTTCGACCTGGTTCTGGACCTGGTTTTTCGTTTATATTTTCCTAGTAGACAAGAGGTGCAATTATCTCTACATACTTTATTTTAGCTTTATATACATCATTATCCATATAATACTTAACATTGACTGTTTAAAAAACGGGGTTAATGATATATTGTACAAAACTGTCAGAAACTATACTGCTTTGCAGGCGACAGTAGAATACTTGTTCGCTAAACAAGAATCTCAAATAAAAAAAAAATGTTGTAGGTCAGGTTAAGTCTTTCTAACTTATTTAATTGGCTACTTATCCAATTTCTTACGGTTACTATATTCCGAGGAAGAGGAAGGAAGAAATAAATATAAATTGAAAGTAATATAATCATTGGTGAGCATAAAAGATATAATCCAAAGATTATATTAATTGGTTAGATTTTTTGCTGTAGAATCATTTCAACAACAGTAAGGGTTATGATTAAATGCTACGAAACTACAATAAAGGACACAAAAACTAAGTTAATAAAATAATGTGTTTTTTTTCTATTAATCAGTTTTAGAAAGTGGTTCAGTCTATATATAGGAAATAATAAACCGCAGTTAATCAAAATACTATGCCCCATCAAACACAATTTTTTTTTGTTTAAGCTTAGATAAATCGCGGATGTCCATAATAAATTTACTGATATTTAAAATTAGTTATTTCAGTAATATTATTGTTTAAAATCATGATTAATACGTTGGGCAACAAAACCTTTTATTAAATTGGTATTACCACTAAGTATTCCAATTTTCATTTTCGGGTACTGTGCGCATCAATGATGTCTGAATTTTCCTTCAGCAACGTACCAATTCTTCTTCCAGTATCGAACCATTTATTTCAGTCCTATTTAGTTTGAAATTTGATTATTCCAACACAAAAAATACCTGAAAACTTTAATGCAGACACATTTGTCTTTGCGATGAAGCGTTTTATGATTACAAATTTGATAATTATCTTTGATAGTATACACATCGTAGGTTCTATCTAATAACTTCAACCTACCACAAATTTCTTAATGTTTGTTCGGTAGTGGAAAGGAAGCGAATTAATCACTTTACTGAGGTTTTTAGGTCTCTAAAATTGATAGAAAAAATAATAGAAATTTTTGATTTTTTTTTTAAATTTTTATAATAGTTTTATTTGGTTCACAGCTATTTTACCCTAAGCAGGGTTTTATTACATCATAAATCTAACCATCAGTCAACTCATGGTAAGAACTTAAATCTATATTTTAATAAATCTATATTAACATCTATATCAAATGCTTAAAGCATGGTTATTGTAAAATCCCAGATTTTAATCAATAATACTAAAGCAAGTTTAATTTATTTTATAATTTGTTGAATTCCAGGATTGACAGGATTGACCACGATCCATTTTATTTTTTACTTTTTAGGGGACTAATTTTATTTCGATAAGTAGATATGTATTAAAAAAATTATTTTTACGTATTATTTTTTCGGCTCTGCTGAGGGAGTTGTTGTATCCGCGTAGGACTTAATGACTACATCCCAAGGATGCTTGGTGTTCCTAGCTTTCCAAAATTATATATCTTTAGTGGTGCATCTTATCCTTTAAGGACGAAAATGATATTTGAAAGTATCCTTGTTTTTTTTTATGTTTTTTGTATAAAAATTGTTACTTCTGTTGTCTTCTATCTATTAGTTATATTCAGTTATATATTCTAAAAAGATAACGGTCTGAGATATTGTAGTTCAAAGAAGAAAATTTAAAAAAAAAAACAATCTTTACTTTCTTTCTTGAAAAACCAAATACCTCAAATTTTTCCAAAAAAACCCCCTATATTTATATACTGCTGGAAAGGTCCCATTTTTTTTGGTTTCATAGGTTGTTATATAAAAAAAAAATAATGTTCTGCTTTTAACAAGCTTGTGTTACATTTGCCTCTGAAGATTGTTACTTCATAAAAGGCACATTCCTAGTTTTATATAGAAAAAGGAAAAAAAAAAAAAAAATGTAATAAATGCTTATATTTTCTAAACTATTCGACGTAGACGTAAAGTATGTATGTATGAGTTATAGAACTAAAGATACCTTTCCAGCAGTATATAAATATTTAAAGGGTTTTATGGTAAAATCTTGAGGTATTTGGTTTTTTAAGAAAGAAAGTAAAGATTGTTTTTTTTTCCAAAATTTTCTAATTTGAACTACAATATCTTCATAATTGCAGCACCAATCATCATCAAATAAAAGTTTAAATGTGCTCCAGACCATTATCTTTCTAGAATATATAACTGAATATATCTAATAGATCAACAGATATAACAGTTTTTATACAAAAACATCAAGACAACAAGGATACATTCCAATATCATTTTCATCATTAAAGGATAAGATGGACCCCTAAAGATATATATTTTTGAAAAGCTAGCAATTCCAGCTATCCTTGGGATTAGGTCATTATACAACATCTCCTTCAGAATCCCCATTTTTTCTTATCTAAAAATATCTGCTTCGATTTATATTTGGCTATACTGTCATAATATTTCTCTTACATTTCTGTTAAAACAAAATTACAAAATATTTTTATGATGTTATAAAATAAATTTTTTTCATATTCGTAAAAGCTTTATTAAATTTTAATAAACTAAATATTTTCCATTCCTCCAGTTACTTTAGCTGTTTTTAACATTTTTCGTATTACAAAAATGTAATATGTAGAACACATGCTGTTTCGGATATTTATAAAGAAAACAAAATATAAAAAAAAAAAATTTCAACACTTTTCACTATCGTCATCATTATCAATCATCATTATAATAATCAATATCATCATCATCATCATCATCATTATTGTATATATTAACAGCACCACCACTGGATTTTTCTATTTTTGATTTTTTTTTTTTGTAATTTTTTTTTTTTACTATGGTGAATAAGTCATTCACATGGTAAATTTATTGCTGTCAATGGTGAATTTTTCTATTTGTGGTTCTAATGACTTCAAATTACCACAACTACAACATATTATTTTTTTTGTTTGTTCGGTCTTGGAAAAGACTTAAAAATACAAATAAAAACCCAAAAATGTTCACATCACACTTTGAAATTTGTCATTTATAAATGATTTTAGAGTAGCAAAGGATAGGCATATTGCCAAAAATATGTCATGTAGTTTATGTACATAAATTGATTGACATACACTGATACACACTAGCATATTAGTGACGTCAAACTTAAACTATACAATAATTATATTATAATGTTTTTGTAGCGTATAAATTGTAAAGAAACTAATAAGAATAATAAAGAACATAAAATGGAAAATTAACAAACAAACAAAATTGTTCTGAAATTAAAAAGTTGTAATGAAATGAAATTTTAAAAGAAATCTTTATATTGGTTAAATTTATATGGCAGAGAAGGAAGTAAGGAAAACTCAAAATGAAAGCAACAAATAAAAATATGTATGCTAAAGTATAAGATTAAAAATATTTATACAAAAATGTAGTTTTTCAAAAGGTGAACTTTCTTAAACCTATACCTACATACATATTATGTAAACAAAATTAGATTTAGTTTATCAACCTGTTGTTACGAAGTTAAAAGTTTTCTTTTCAGTTGAAATGACATAACACCTCGCATGCCATACTCACATTTTGAAGGATTTTGTTTTATTTTTTCGTATAAAAGTTTCGCAGGTTATTAAATGGCACAGAACAGAGCAGCCCACTATATTTTGTTATTTATTTTGATTTTCTCTGCCCTGATAAGTTTTAAAATAAGAAATTTTACCAGATGAGTGTATGTGGATATTTTAACTCTGTTTATTTTAAAAGTTAAATATGCCTTCGTACTACCAAAACTCCATATTTTAATTTTAGTGATAACCAAGTTAATTTTAAATAATAACTAATTGAAAACATTTTTTTGCAAAATAACGGGATTCTTACGCTGTATTTTCTGATTGGATTTCAAATGACATAACAACTACACCATATCTAAAGCAATTTTGGAATTATTTTTAAAGATTGTGGGTTCTTTGACTTTGATTTTTATGTGTCCATTTTATTGTACAGCTAATAGAATTCTCAATTGTAACTTCTCTTTCAGACACTATTATCATTAAGGTGTACTCATTATGTTAGATAATATCAATTTAAATTCTAGCATTAGCAATTTTAAAGCTTTCTATTAACAAAATGATCCGGGGCTGTATTTTCGTTTTTTAGCCATTAATTTGAACAAAATTGTTGATGAGTCTAGTGTGACAAGTTTATGAATTGTCATTTGTGCTTTCTATTTTTTAACGGAAAAATTTAATCTGTCTCGGAATTGAAACCGAATTTTATCTATAACGAAGTTTTGAACCAGTTTGCACCAACTTAGTATATTTTTGAATTATATATATCTTTTCTAAGCTTCTAGCGATACAATTTAATCGATACGAGGGAAATTTTTCCCAGGCTTAACACAGGTATAATAATAATAACAATAATAATAATAATAACAATAATATAAGCTTAAAAATATCGCGTAATGTTAACAAAAAAGTTAAAAAATAATTCCCAACGCATCAATTATTTCTCAATTAATATCCAGATTAAGATACAACAACAAAAAATCATTAATTATTTCAATTAAATTCTAATAAAGTTACAATTAAAAAAGTTTTAATAAAAATTTATTATGAAATTCACACCTTACCATTTAAAAAAATAAACTTATCGCACCACCAGAGAACTAAAAGTTCTCAGTGCTAATTTATAAAAAAAATTAATTCTAAACTTTTACTTCTTTAAAGGTGGGAAGTATAAAAGAAAAATTAAACTTTGTAGACTGATTTTTGTGCATTTGCTTTTAATGGAGTTTTCCTTTTCATTTTATTTTTATTGTAAAATATTATCTTAAAAAATTAATAATTTTTTTTTTGGCTCGAAAATTTTATTACCTGTTTTTTTTTTAACCTCTTAATTTTTCACATCATTTCTATTTTATCGCGTGTATTCACCGATGATTCTTAACTTTTCATATTTTTTCTGTATATGATGTCGTATCAAAACGGTGACGGTATATTAGAGATACTATAGAATAGTGTAGACTTCTAGTCTTGTATATATGTACATAATACTTATACGTATAGAATGGCAGCACGAGTTAAAATTTATTTCTTTTTATGTTATCAAACCCACCCACCAATCTAAAAATCTGAAATGTCATAAATAATTTTTGAAAAAAATAAAGAGACAAGAAAAAAAAAACATAACATTAAAATTATGTATGTATATATACATCGACAGAGGGAATTGAATTTATATATCTGTCACATTCATATTACCTTCAACCCTATAATCATTCCAAAATAAATCGGTGGCATATTACAATATAACATTTTCCGGTATGGTTTTAATTTAATAAATAAAAAATGATTAAATAAAAATAAAAAAAAATATGTTGAGACAATTAAATAGGTCGTCTTGTATCATAGGATATAATCAAAAAGAAATTGTTGTATAACTTAAAGTAAATGGGGGTCTGTGTTTTTTCTACCCCAATGACGTTATATTATACGTTGAGCCGGATATTCTATTTTCAACTCTTTATATAAAATCATAATTTTATTTCCACTTCATGGATTCGGATTGTTGACACTGAAATAATATGAATCGTATTTTCCAAAAACAATATTTTTAATTGATAGAATTTTACGCTGAAATATGGAACATTTATCAGTTTTTCTGTTCCGGTCATTTCAATAACATCAAAAAAGTTTTACATGAGAAAAGAGAAAACAATGTAAGTTTAATATTAAATTTATTAACTTATAATAAGACATCATAATGCAGACAATTTTAGTAAATAATAAATGATTGAAGCTTGATTAGTCAAGATTCAAATTTTCTAAATTTAACTTTTTTTCCAATTATTTTGCATTACTTTAAGTCAAATTGCAACTGATCTTATAATGAAAAAATATTATAGATCATTTGACAACACTTTTTTGCAATTTCAATATTCTTCTCTGTGACATCGGAAATGTATCCAAAAAATTTCAACAGATACAATGTAATGTAATAAATATAATACAAATACAATATGTCAAATTTTTTGAACTGGCAATATTGTGTAGGGACACAATGTAGCTACTTTGCTTACAATTCCGATCACTCTAAACACATTATCTCTGAAATAAACGTCAAATCAAATTTCAAAATATTCTAGTCTTGTGGATACCAATTTTGTAGATAAATTTTTAAAATGTTTGAATTGAATATAGCTGTTTGTGAAAGATTATATACATATGTAGATTTAATATGAACAATTTCGTAAAAAAATTTTTTTTTGGATTTTGAAAAAAAATTCTTCTTTGTGCTTTAGCCTTAAAGTTAATAAAAGCATTTTTCTTTCGTGAGTCAATTTTCTATAAAAACTAAATTAAATTAAAATAAAACCAAACATTTTACTTTTGAAACACGATGCAAAATTTATATTTATTTTTCATTAATTTTTAAACTTATGGCTTGATTAATAAAAAAAAACTCAACATAACAACCAAACTATACTGTGTATCAACAAATTTTCGGATACATAATTTAACAATCCGTGTCATGAAAATGAGTCGCGGATACACTGTAAAATTAATTTCCGATCATGAAAGAATGTAAACATTTTTTTTTTGACATTTAAGATCATACGTCAATATGTTGGCGAAGTTGTCGATACATTTACGATGTCACGGTCTGGTCTGTTAAACTCATTTGTCATGTTTTTTGCAATGACAAATATATAATCTTAAAATAAATTGTACTTATTTAATATTCTGTACTCTGATTATGTACTCTGATGCATTTAGTAAAATTCAAAGCGGAACCTCCAAGTTATAGTTTTGTTTTAGTTTTAGTTAATAACCTATATTTTATAGAAAAATTTATTTTTGATGAAAAATTTAAAATTGACATTGAGAAATAGAAAAACGATTATTATGTGTTTCATTATAATCAATTAAATTGTTCACCTACAATAGCAAACTATATCCAATAAATAAGAAAAAAAGCATAGATAATAAATTCTTTTTTTAATATTTCTTCTTATTTCCTCTGCTTTGTGATTCATTGGGGTTAAATGATAAAACATTTTTTTTTTACAATCTTGACAGTAATTTAGGTAGAATTACCTTTTCGTGCTTATTTAAGTATGGTACTGCAATTTTTCACTACAATAACAATATTTCGAGTATTTATTTTAACAAATTACTGGCTTATCTACTCATTAAATGTGAAAACTACTGATATTGTCAGGAACTTAGCCTTAACTAAGCCTTACTGAGTTGTTGCCAAATTACACTCTCAATTATTATTTGTTATTTATCATATCCCAATGACAAAGGGTACTAGACCAGGTCGAAAACAGAATCGAACCTTGGACTTTTCGGTTCAAAGCCAGGCGCTACATCTACATCCACCCAGTGTTTTGTTGGTATTATTATTGTTGTATCGCATTTTGTTGGACTTCAGTAATTATTCATGATTCTGGAGCAGGTTTTCGGGCATGGATCATTAGAATATCAAAATTAACTGCAACATTTTTACACGACAAAACTTTTCTTTTTTTTTTTGCCAATATTATAAACAAAACATGACTTTCATAATACAAATAATGATTGTTAACACAGGTAAAATGAGAAATTAAATCTCATATATTGTTATCTGTTGAAGGAGGGTGGGCTGGCAGTTATAATTTATATTTGCGAATTTATTTTTCGTGGATGCTTCCCTAAGGGAATACATTATTTTTTTTTTTTGTAATTTTAAATGAAAAAATAAAAAAGAATAATTTTTCACTTTTTATAAAATTTTTTAGTTAAGTTTGAAAAATTTTCTTTTGAACTCGGTTATTACTCAAATATTTCAGGAAAAACAAAACCCCCATCTAAAATTGCTGATAATAAATGTCACAACCATGATATTAGATTTAATTTTAATTTCATAGTTTATATTTTTTTTTATTCTAACTAATTAGATGAGAGTTAAAAAAGATTATCAGGGCTAAATTAAGGGGGATATTTAAGAATGGGTTAAACGAAACCTTTTTAAGGAGTGGACAATTAAATTTTTGATGAACTCTTTCTTATTTGCAAGAGAAAAAATATACATTAAAAACGGTATAAACAGAATTAATAAGGGTCATATTTCAATGTCTTTTTGATGTTTTGGTTGACAATCAATGAATATTTTGTAAGTTAATTTTTTATAGGTTATGTTTATTAATAACTAATACCGATAATTCTGATGGGTATTTATTTTTTAAATAAAATTTAAATATATTTTAAAGTTTAGTCAAATTTAAAAGATCCTGACTGTTTACTTATATTCTAATTTTTGTTATAATATTATGTTAATTGGTCATAGTTTGCATGCCACTGTATATAACTATGGGACGTATTAGCATTTTTTTATGACATATTATTACCTCTGTATTCTGTATTACAATAGAAGTTTTAACAGCAGTACATTTTTATTTGTATAATGACACTTGTTTTTATTAACGACTCTATTTTCTCTATTATAGATTAATTTATGGTTCAATTCCCACTTCTGCGGGCTCTGAATTATATTTTAATTACTTGATGTCAACAGATTTTTGATATGATTCTATAATTTTATACTTTTACTATTACAGCTATCAGCTGTTATTTGATATGTCTTTTCCATTTTTCTTTTTTTAATGAAACTGATTAATAGGATGACGAATCGTGTATTTTCTAACCTTTTTACGCTGAATTTATTTGATTTTAAATTATCTCATCTCAACTTCTCAAAATTTACTCATAAGTGAAGTAAAAACGAAACCCGAATTATGTGAATGGGGAAACTATTTCTACACTTAAAGACTTTGGCAGAGAAGAAGGAATACAAAAAAAATAAAAAAAATATTTTACTACTTACTTATGATAATAAATTAATTGGTCCGCTAAAAATTATATAAAAAAAAAAAATGATTTTCACTTATCAGGTCAGGGAAAGCCAATTAAATAAGAATTTAAAAAATCCTAAAAAATAACTTCTATTTGTGTGTCCTTCCAAAAATCTTAATGAATAATTAGTTTTGAGTGACATGCTGAATGCACTGAGCAGTGGTGCAAATTCGTTGTCAATCAACGTTCAACCGTTTTCAATATTGGACAACCGATTTCAACGTACCTGCCTTTAAAATTGGGGTAAATTTTAACTAAATTATGAATATGGACGATATATGTATTATGAAAATGTGCTACGATTTGAAGCCAATAGGGTGGTTGTAAAACATATTATCAAAATATGAGTCTTCCAATTTATTTTAAGCATCCGTCAGACAGTCTAGATACGTCTTACAATGAAAATAACATATTAAAAAAATATATATTTGAGTCAGTATATTCGTTTCGTGGTTTCAGGCTGTCATCGGAGACATAAATATTTCAACTTTATAATTTTCATCTTAAAATTTGTTTCAATCTGCGTATAACTTATTAAAAATTAAAAACTTGTGTTTGTGTGTACGACATACAATAAATAAATAAATAAATAAATGAAAAATAGCAACTAATTATTAATGTAATAGGAATACAATTGATCTATTGTTTTTGTAAATGGTTTCTTGACTTTAAAAAATTAAAATAAATATAAAGAAAACAATTATTAAAGTATTGACTAAATTCTTTTAAAAGTGAGTGATTTGATTACTATAATTGTAAATTTACTACTCAATAAATAATACTCAAAAGTTTAATTAAATACTTTCACAATTTTAGACTAGTGTCAAGAGAATATAAACAAAAAAAAAAATCAATTTTTTATATGAGAAATTTTGATACAATTTAAATGAACCAAAAAATTTCTCATTTCGAAAATGTCAATTTTCTATCGTAAAATATTTTTCGTTAAAATTAAAAACTTCAACTTATAACAATACTTTAACAATTTTCTTTTGTATTTTACCGTAAATAGTTATGCTTAATATATTTTCAATTCGTCGTAACTTTTATCTTAAAATTTAAAATTTTCTTGTGTAAACAATTGACTAAAAAGTTGTTATTATTTTTTGTTAAAATAAAATTCCGACACTCTTTAAAAATTCTTGGGAACTATTTACAAAAAATTTTACAAAATACTTTATTAAATACTTTTATTATTATTATTATTTTTATTTTCATATATATATATATATATTTGTATAATGTTACGGAGAATATGATACAAACGAATATTATGCATAGCCACCAATGACTATGCTTAATCAATCACCAACAATGTTGAGAAATATGATAAATGTGGCAAATTAGTCAAAAAGGCTAAAACAGCGTTTATTTTGAATAATTTACATTGTCTATTGTTGAACTTAAAAAATTGAAATAATTTAGTAACAAAATAACAGTTTCAATAAGTAATACAGTCTCATATTGGGCTCTCATATATAGGCTCTTTTTGAAAAATTATATGGATTTCGTTGGTATGGATCTTTAACAGAGCAGATTTTAAGAACATTTCTAATCTGTCGTTGTATACGAACCACTCATAATAATTACTTGTGCAGCTTTTACTTCAAATTTCTCAATTGTTTCCATGTTGGAATTATTGATTTTTCGCGTACTGTATATGTTATACTTACATATGGCTTCAGTCATCATCTTGTAATTTGTTATTTTGCAATCTAATGACACTAAAAAAGAACAGCATCCAGTATAATCGATTTAATTTATGCTTTGCAGTTTATTTTTATACAAAATATGTTTTTTCTAGTTTAAAAGACTAAATATTTTATGCAATCGTCATGGATCAGTAGTCTATTTAATTAGTTTTACTGTCGTACAAATTTATTTTCCTGTTTGTAGAGATATTTTTTACTGATTTTTCTTCATTTGTTTCAATTTTCCAATACCTCAAACAATTTGGTATTTATAATTTTGTTGATGTGAGGAGAACATTTTAGTAGAACACTCCCACAGCTGTGTCATCAGAAGCAGTAAAATCAATTAACACTAGTGAATCCCCTGTGCAATTGCACAGAAGTAGTTCTTTCAGCTACGATTTTATATAAAAAGAAATATTTGTGTTGGTATAATTGTAGTTTTTTTTTCTGAATCGCTTGATTCTGGAATATATATACTTTACAATGAAATTTTTCTGTTCTTCATTACAAATATGTATATTTTGTGATTACATAACAGAATTGCTATTTATGAATAAAATTAAGTTTAAATTTGTTATACGAAAGATATTCAATTTGATTTTGTTTATAAAGATGGAATTTTTTTTTGACTACGCCTATAGTTACAAAACGGTTATAGTCAGAAATATTACTGAAATTTAGCGAATGACTATAACCGTGTTTTACTGTATGTATTTTTTTTAATAATAGCAGAATTAAATGAACTAACATTTATTATATCATTTTTGAAGAGTATAATCTGATCTGATTTTTGTTTACAATTCTTGTTTGTGTCTTTGTTTTTGTACTTTTTTCTATAAATTTGTGTGTGTCTATTTAAAATGACAGAATTTTTATGAACCCTTTTTAAAAATTGTCCGTGATTGAAACTTATATTAGAGTATAGATGTCGCTCAACTTGAAAATAGCCGTCATTTATTTGGTGTAACTATTTGAAATGTTTTAAGTATTCAGTACCAAGAACTTGCTAAAATTTTAATATTTTTGTGGTGTAATTTACTATCCAATTATTCTTGCTTTTTTACTCACCACGTTGTTTATCTTGTCTATTATATATAAGATATTCAATAATATTTTTAATTATCATGTGGTGAAATTTGCATAATCAACAATTATTTATCAAATTCCCCGTAACATTATATATTTATATAAGTAGATTTATAGAACTATACATTTACATATCTTTTAAAGGACTCAAATAGTTATTTAAAACCTTTAAGAAAAGAATAAAAGAAAAAAAAATTTTATTTTATTTCAAAATAAAACAAAAGAGGATCTAAAAGGAATTCAAAGAATTTTCAAATAATAGTAGTTAGTTGTAAGGCGACATATTATTATTAGAGAAAAAAGAGAATATTTTATTTTATGAATATAAAATCAATTTCCCGTCTCTTTGGTATTCCCTCCATAATCGATCGCATTTAATTTTTGTGTAGTACTAAAACTAAAAATTCACTTCAAAAACTCATATTCTTTGAACGCCCGTTTTAATATCCTTTAATCGTTTTTGTTTTTGGAATATAATTTGAGAGTTAAACATATGCTAAGTTTAACAACAACATTACTTATATTATTAAATTTGTTTCTTCCTTTCTTTTTTCTGTTTTTACTTTGTCTATTTTCTTTTTTGCTTTTTCTATTTCAATTTTTCTTTTTTGTCCTTCGTTAAATATGATTATTCCTATATTTATAAGGTTTGTATAACATGTTCTTATGAAAACATGTTGCTAGAAATTATTGTCAATAAAATCAATTCCGTGAAAGGGTCGGGTCGTTCTCATATTAAAAATAAAATTCATATGAGTTTTATATTAGGACAGGTGTTACTTTTAAACATAACATCGTAGTCTATTCTATTAAAAAAAAAGATATATGCAGGGTGTGTCCGACGGAATGGTAAATTTTTTGTTGTAAAATAGAATTTCTAGAAAGTAACAAAAAGTCGTTTTGACAGGTGGAGGATAGTCAAAAAATATTCTTTTAATAAATCCCTAAAATTCAAAGGATTTCAATTTTCAAAGGAACACAATTTAAAAATTTGCACCTGCAATTTAGGAACATTTTATAAAATACTGATGCAGGTAAGCAATTAGAAATCAAATATTTCGATAGAAATCATGGTAAATATAAAAATCGATAGAAAAATTTTTTTTATAGGTATGATGTTAAAATGATTATTATAAAGAAGAATCATGAGATCTATATTACAGCTGCAAAGAAAAACACCAAATACTTTTAATAGAGACTTGTAGTGAAAATAGGACGTTATCGATTTTTATTTATTTATTTATACATACTATTTAGCTCAAATAGTTTACAATTTAGTATTACATTTCATATATTAATTAAAAATACAATTTACTTAGTATACATTCAAAAATAACAAAATTCAAAAAATAGTGATATTATTATTTTTTAATATAAATTGAAAAGGTCAAGTTAACAAAATATTCAATTAATTTCATATAATTTTCGTCTTAAAGTATCTTTAGATACTAAAAAATTTATACTATTCTTATGTTTATTACGAATTATTAACATTCTATTAATAGGTTCATATTTACCATAATTTGTTCTGTGTAATGTTAATGTAAAGAGATTTGAGTGGCGTAAACGAGTATTTGTGTTAATGATAATGTTTGTATTAATGATAATAGTTTTATACCGGACAATCAAGGTTTATCTACATTGAGATAATTTACTCGATGCGCATAAACGTAATATGTTGGCACACACAAACTAATAACTACCAAACGATTAACTTTATAGCATCATCTTTCATTAAAAGATAACCTTAATACAAAAATACGTTTCATCCAGTGCAATTAAAACTTCCTGTTTAGAAACACCCAGTATAAATTTTACATGTGTGAGTATACTATGATGATAGTACCTAACTAGATTAGATCACGATTTGAATGTAATTTTTCTCATTCAAATGTGAATTCAACTGAAAATCTTAGAAAAACACTTTTTTTGCTAGAAAATTAGTATGAAAAAAAGAAACAAACAAAACAAACAAAAAAAATTAAATTATAATAATAAACTGGGAAATATTAGGTGGTACGGTATAATACAGAGTTAGTTTATCTAAAGATACTATATAATTTTATATATGTATATACATATATCCTAAGTATACGAAAAGATTTGGGTGTTCAAAAGGAAAATGATCCTTTTTTCAATTCAGTTTAATGATAATAATTTCAATTTATTCAGTAATTCGTCCTTTATAATCCTTTTTAGCTACTTATACATGGTTGTAAAATTAAAATGAAGAGGAGGATTTTCAGTCAATATAGTTTTTTTTTTGTACCTTATTTTATATATGGTATCAATTCGTTTTTTATAATTTAATTTTGCTTTTCTGAAAATTTTCTGAGATTGAAAACTGCAAAACTTAGAATTATTATGGATGTGAAATAGAGAGTTAGTTTGAAAAATTATAATAATGAAATTAAGGGTTTGAATAAAATAAGAAGTTTAAATAAGATTATTTTATTTAGTGGCATTGGTGAATTTAATAAAGAAAAAAAAGATCTATCCATATCTAATATTGATTGAATCGTTGTGATTTTGATACTTTAAGAAGATTAAGTTTCAAAAATAAAAAAAAATATAAATTGTTTTTGGGTTTGTTATTCAAATTACTTGGAGTTTTCAAATAATAAAAGTAATTTTTTTATTTTTATTTACAGATTTTTTTTTTTTTAATTTTTTGCATTTGAATTATCAAAAAGTAAATAATATTTTGAAGATATTGTAATGAAAATGAATTTTTTATGTTAAATAGAAATTTTTTAATATTGGATGACTTGTTGTGTTGTTGACTAAAATTTAAATCCCATAAATTTATTTTTGAAAACTTTTTCAATCGATTTATGGAATATTTAATGTAATACCTATCTACATATTCGAAATATTTCTAATAAAATTATTTCTAAATGAAGAATAGATAAAAATAAATTTGTTGTGATAATAGAAAATGTCAGACGTTTGGTTTTGAAATTCGGTTTGATTACTTATAGTATATAGTATTTATATAGAATGAACCCTTAATATCACTTGACACAGGATGGAAGGTGGGTCGTTATAAACAGAATAAAATATTTATGGTTAGAATCAGTCTAACTGCGGTCAGAGTTAAAGGTAAAGTTATGAAATTTAAAATGAACATAACTTTACCTTTAGTTCTGACCGAACTACAAAACTATACACGGTTTTTAATAAAACTATTTTTTCTGTATTTTTTTGTATCCTCGATTTATAATTCTCTGTTGTAAGCAGTAACTTTTATTTCCTTCGAAGTTCATCCTTATCTTGTTAGATCGGAAGTCGTAATTCGACGCCAGATGCTTTTTTTTGTTTTCCTCGCCTTCTGCTGCCTTGCGGATTCTGTTCCAGGGCTATTCTGGTTATATTTTTTGATTGCTTTCTTAGAGTGTGGCTCATCCATCTCTACTTTCTATGCTTAATTTGATACATTATCTGTTATTCACCTGTTAGCTGCCATAAATCGTTTTTGTTGATGGTGTAGTGCCAGAATATTCTGCATATTCTTTATTGGCCATTGTTCGCAAGTACTTGAAGTTTTTGGTTGATGTTATTTGTCATCATCCAAATTTCACTGCCATACATTAAATGTTGACATTACACATGCTTTGAATATTTTAATGTTTATTTTCCTAGTAATTTGACTATTCTTCTACGTCAGACTTAATACTCCAAAGGCAGCTGTGAACTTACGAAATCTATTGCTGACATCTGCTTCTCTATCTCCATTTGTTGTTAGAATTTGTTGTTACCTAGGTAGGAGAAGCTTTCCACATGTTCGACTGTTGTATTGTGATTGTGTTTGTATTAGTGTTATTTATATTCATGACCATGGTTTTTTATCTTAATTTCTAGCTCGACTCTACACGCTGCTTGCTGAAGTAGATTTCCTTTATGTTGAGTGTTGCAGAGTCTATGCGTTAGCAGATATAATATCATTTGCATAGTCAAGGTCCTCAAGTATCTTTGAGAAATCTATAAAGTAGGATTCAATTCCGAAAGAACCCGTTTGTTGCATCTATTTCATCAATTTATTTCATCGTGAATAGAACTGTTGAAAGAAAACATCCCTGATGACTTACTCCGGAATTTTTGATGAACTTGTTACTTATTTTTCCGCAGTGAAAGGCTGATTCTGCATCTTCATACAAAGCTTATCCTATTAATTTCTCGTGAATTCTCTTTTTTCTTAATGTATTCCATATCGCAGTGCATTGAAGAGTGTCGAAAGCGTTCTTGAAATTGATGTGCGAGTATATGATTATATAAAAATTACTTCTTTTGAACTCAGTTGTATACGTTTTTGTAAATATAGTTTAATATTTGTTTACATGATTATCCGTTTAGATCGTGTCACAAATCTGCGGATGATTACACTAGTTTTGTTGTAATAGTTTTGGGTTATTCTCAGGTATTTAGAAGTTAATAAAACTAAACAGCCTTTTAACTATAACTTCCAATATCAAATAACCAGTTTTTTTCAATTTTAATATTAGTGACAATTTTTTTTTATTTTTCCATTACAATAACAATAATATATTCTTGCAAATATAAAAATTTACTCCTGCTTGTACACGAAATTTTCTAAACAATCTTCGCATTACTTATTATTACATCTAGTGCAATGCCTTAAATTATAAATGGGTATTTTAGGTATAGGTGAATAATCAAATAAACAAAATTAACTTTTTTTTTCTTCACTACTATCATTATTAGGTTACACGACTCATAAGTGCGAAATTTACAATTTTTTATCAAATGCTTTTTTCTTCTGAATTACTTCAGTTACTGCTAATTTATTTTACACTTCGATTGTCATTTGTAACATCTTGACTTCCTGTTTCGCTTTTATTCTAATCAATTATAATTTTTTTTGATTCAACTAAATTATATTTCGTTCATAAAACTTTTACTATACTCATGCGTCCATTTAAGTAATTTGATTTTTGAATTAGCTAATTAAAAGTTTGTTTGGCATATGTTAGTTTTTACTCCCCTTGGAATCATAAAGCTGTCACAAATTTCCATCTGCTTCAGTTGGAGAAAATTTTCCTCACCTGTACCCATGCTTAGCTAACCAATTTCTCTTTCTATATTTCTATAAGGCCATAACAGAGAGATAAAGCTATGAGGGCCATTTGGCTAAGGCCACGACTTGTCAAAGGACCTCCATTGGTTTTCTAATTTGGTCACAGTAGGTGCGGAAAATTAAGTTGAAATGTTAATGTTTTAGTTTAACAATAAATTTGTTTTAACCAATGATTTATAAAATATATCAGAAGAATATGCAACGATACAAAAATTATAGTAAAAAGTCGCTAAGTCTTCCACCGCACGTACGTACTGAACTACAGTAAATTTTTCAATATTTGGATATATTCGAATGCATTCTTTTTCAAGCTAATTTAATTATTGAAGCACGCAGTGCAACACTTGTCGTCAAAATGGAAGATATTAACAATCTTACTGCAAGGATTAAGATAAAATGTAAAGAGTGGGACAGATTACTATAAGTTCAAAAAAGATTGCCGTACTCTCCAAAATGTCAACTGATTTTCAATTAACTCGTCATATTACGTCACAGTTTGGTGCTGAAGAACATTATAGAGTTAATGTTTTTATATACATTATTGATTCGGTTATTTCAGGCTTGATACGTCGCTTTGAGTCTTTACGTAAAATTTGCCAGACTTTTGGATTCCTTTGAATTTTTCAAGCTTTATCAGACGAGGAAATAAAATCTAGAGCAAAAAATATGCGCTGAAAATATTCAAAGGAAATTTCAAATAAAATTTGTGATGAAATGATATTTTTAAAAAATATTTTTGAAGTAAACTTTGATATAGAATCAATTTCATCACTAGCGAAGTTGTTGCTAAACGTTTTAGAAAAAAACCTAATTGGATTGTTTCCCAATATATCAACAGTTTTAAGAATATTTTTAAGTCTACCTGCCTCAGTTGCTTCAGCGGAACGTAGTTTCAGCGTGTTAAAAAAGGTTAACAATTTTAACAGATCTGTAATGAGCCAAGAACGGTTGAATGGACTATCAATTTTACATATAAATTCAGATATTGCACGAAATATTGACTTTTCAATTATGATAAAAAATTTTGCTGGACACTAAAGCTCGAAAAGCTTATTTGTAATTATTATTTTCATTTTGTTTAAATAAATTAAAAATAATAAAAGAACTTTTCCTTTTTACACAAACAAGAGGCCTCATGTTTTTTATTGGCCTGGGCCCCCTCTCAGCTCTGCAAGACCCTTGTTCTACCCATATTTCGGCTTATTAAGGATTCAATTTCAACACCTGTCATGCTATGGAATATCTGGCTATATAGTCTATTTATATTTTAACCTTTTATTTACAAATGCAAGTCTCGGTTTTTCTTGTATTGTTTTCCTTGTATTTTTAATTTCAGATTATAGTTATCTGGTGTGCCTTTCATGTTATTTTAGCTTAGATTTTTTCCTTTCTATGCAGTCAAATCAGCAAGAGTATAGTTAAGAAAATGCAATCAAACGATGTGGCAATTATGGGTTTAGAAATAAGAAACAGGGTGCTTCATAACAGTTTAAATCCCGTTACATAGTAAATTTCTTTTTTCCAATGGCTTTCGTGCATTACAAAAAATTAGAATAATCATCAGATTTGTGAAAGAAACGATTCGAGAGAATATTCTAGGCTTATAAGAAGCGTAAGGAAAACTGAATTCTGCAAAATAATTATTATTTACTTGCAATTTTTGTATGTGCTTAGTATTTTGCTGATTAGTTATGTTTTATTTATGTTATAATTGGTTTGCTCTGTCATTACTTAAACCTAAAGATTCAAGTCATCGTTTTAAAGTCGTTTATTATTTTTTCTATATATGTATGTGCGAGGAATAATATTTATGTTGCTTTATAATTTGTGTTTCACTGGCTTGCTATCATTAATTTTTTATAAAGTTAATACTTAGTTGGTTAATCTGGTTTGGTACACTTTTAATTCTTACTTTTTATTCCTTTGTATTACACTAAAATATTTTCTTGTTAATTACTAAGGCTTTTGTTATCAAACGACGTGGCAATTATGAGTTTAGAAATAAGAAACAAGGTGCTTCATAACAGTTTAAATCCCGTTACATAGTAAATTTCTTTTTTCCACTGGCTAACAAGATGGACAATTTCAATATAAGTATAATAAGTCGCAAGCTCAATGAAGCATTGAAATAAATGTTTAATTGATTTGCTCAATATACCTTATATACCAACAATTAGATTCATTTAATATATGTACAAAAAACGTATTGAGGTCTATTTAAGTACATAATTTCGATGTTTACGAAATAAAAAAATATTGAATTGAATATTATACTTTTAAAGATTTTATAATTCCAATTTAGAATTATATAAATTGGTTGGATTAAAAATTTAATTTTCGAATTTTTTTTCACCCGGAATAAGTATAAATTTATTTAAGATTTAAAACATTATTTCGCTCAGTATATAAAACCTATTACGAGTAACTATACATATACAATTATATATAATTAACACTAAATAATTGCGTGTATTTATGTATATAGGTTATTTTTAGATAATTTTCTCTTCTTATACAAAAAAATAATCTACATTTGTGATATTTGAGTTTTCACTCCCTCTGCTATCAAATTTTTGACAACTAGGTTAAACAGAGACCACCTTTATTGATATTTAAAACTATTATTATATCAGATATCAAATAAAATAATGTTTATTATAATGTCAAATTGTCTATATGAACTCGTAAACTCTAATAAAAATGTTCAAAATAAGAATAGGTATAAAAAAAAAAGAAAATCGAAAAATCGAAAATTAATTTCAAGGTTTGTATTAATTCTGAGTCTATTTAAAATTCAAATTACAATATAATTAACCGAAATCAATGAAATTTGATTTAAATTTATTTATTTTCTATTCCTATGAAGGATAAAAATTACGTAGATAATGACCAAGAACCTTGATTTGTCCCACATTACAGCTACACGTTGTTAAGTATTAAAAAAAAAAAAAAAACAGTACTAACGATATCCTTGAATTTGTTTTTATTTTATTATTTTTTTTTTCTTCTATTTATATGAAAGTAAAATAGTTCAACTAAAATTAAATAACAAATACAAAAAAAAAATTATTTAAATTCACTTTTATTTTATTTTTTGTTTTGTGTTTAATAGACAATTAACAAAAAAACCTCTAAAATAACATCTAAATAATTTAAATTATCTGAAAAATTTGTAATAATATTTTTTTTTTGTTTTGTTCTTTAATTTAAATTTGGTTAATTTATTAATTTAATTTTAATTGTCATACATTTTTATTTTTATTTATATTTTAAAATATTTATTAATTTAATAACATTAAATATAAAAAAAAAATATTTTTTAATTTTTAAAAACATTCTTATTAAATAGCTAGTGTTGAAAAAAAACAAAAAAAAATAAATGATGCAATGAATGTGCAACAATTTACCGCATGCTACTTAGATTGGGCGTCAAATTAGAACACATAAAATTGCATGCAATACTATTATTATTAAAATAATTGACATGACATCATAAAAATGGCAAATTCGTAAAATTATTCTTATTATTTTAAGGTTAAAACAATTTGTTTTTTTTTTTTAGATAGGTAGTGGTAGATATGTAGAACTAGATGCACATTTAGGTTGTTATTTTACATACATCGAATGCTAAATTCACAAACAATTCCTTCACTGAGAAAAGATATAATATGTTTGAGTTTGGTTCAAAATATAAATTTAAAGAACAATACAGTTGGAAAAATTTAGTTACATTAACCATATTACATCATATTATTGGTTGGTATTGGTTTTAAATAGGACTAAATGGTTTCTTATATGCTTGAATGAAATATGATATGAAATATGTTGGAACAAAAAATAATTTATAAACCATACATATTATTATACTAATATTATTATATTAAAAAAAAAAAATGAATTCAGGAGTAATCAAATATCCAATAAATAATAAAAATGGTTAAATTGGTGTTTTCATCCTTACATTAGGATTGATAACGTTACTTTTAAATTTATTATTCTCAGCTATTGGGTGTAAAAAATCAAAAAAAAACAAAAAAAAAAAACATGTTGTAATTGTAATATTTAAAATTACCTGAAAAGTAAAATTGTTATGTTATAGCATTTGACAAGAGATTCTAACACATAAATTTCGTTGTGACAACGATTGGTAGTTGTTTTTTTTTAAAGTAAATTAAGTTAAGCTATGTTTATGAATCTACGAGCTTCTCCGCAGCACACTGAGTTTCTTTCAATAATTAGTTTTATTCGGTGCGTTATTACCGCTTATCTAAGTAGCACTCTATATACTTTATCGTTTTCTCTTTTATTTTCGTAAATCTTCCTCCATTTGTTATATTTTTTGAGTGCAAAGTTCAAATGGCGACCTAATAAATACGGATAAAAAATTTTATTTGAATTGTTTTTATTTTAACCAAAATAACTTTTGAGTGCAGCAGCGATTTTGTTAAAAATTTAAAATTTTCAATAAAAACATAAAAATTCAAACTATTTAAATTAATTAAATTTATTTTATCAAATATTATAAGCATACAAAATATTTTCAACTTTTTTTTTTTAGTAATTTTAATATGAGAAATTAAAATGTATTACAATAAAAACAAAATAGGTAGATGTGATCACTTTGTTTTCATTTGATGGCAATTCACCAAAAAAACAAAAATCAAATTCAAAAACTTATGCGAATCGTTATGCAGTTTTCAAAAGTGAAATTTGGTAAATATTAAGTCAGAAATAATGTGACAAAAATATGTGGATTTTTAGACAATTTATGATGCAAAATGCAGTTTTCTAATTATTTTTGTTTTTAAATTCGAGGATAAAATTTTTGAATTTTTATGATATTTTAAGATGGCATGCATCTCAAAATAGTTTAAATCTTTCTTATTAATTCTTCTTAAATAATAATGTGCTATTTTTATTTTGTTGCGTAGGCTGTTTTTAGGCCTAATGACAACAAAATTTTCTATCACAAATATTTTCTATATCAAAAACAAACAAAATAAAAATTTATAATTAGAATTGCATTTGCTTAATTTAGTTTAGTTTTTATGGATGCACTTGGGTAAACTATAATGGGTAGTTTAAATTTAAACATTTTTTTTAGTGTTATTTAGATAAATAGCATTTTTGTTTTTAACAAAGTTTCAGTTTTGTATAGCCAGTTCTCATCAAAGAAATTTTAATTTTCGTGTATCTATATCAGAATCAGACCGATGATTTAACTTAACAAATCTATCATAATGTGGTCAATAACCTTTTGCCCTACAAAGTTATAGAAATAAATTGTTTCTTGAATTTGAGTCTGTAGTACTAATTATTATTAAAATATAAGTGATTAAAATACAAGTAGTCGGTTTCGAGCACTTATATTATTACTGACTGGCTAAAAACTTATGAAACATTTCATTTTTATCTTAAACTAAAAAGCAAATTCATATTTTAACTATAATTTAAAATTGTAATTAGAGAGAATTAAATATTTAAAATGTAATAGTATATGGAGCACCAGAATCTAATGTTAATGCTAATTTAAGACAATAATAATTTGTTTTAATTTCATTTAATATTAATTTTGAGAATAGCTATATAACGTGTGTGTATGCACTTGTAACTTTCAAATGTTTTATTCAGTATAACTCAATAGTATATTTCTAATTTAAGAAAAGTATACATAAAAAAATAGTATGTGTCCTGAAAAATTTGAAAAAATCGAATCCAGTCATAGAAAAGAAAGTTTACTTTGAAGAGCTCACTTTATTCGAAAAATGATTAAAACACCTTTTGATATTTCCAATTAACTGGATAAATTACATTTACGTTGAGTATGGTAAAGAATAAAAAATAAACTTAGAAATAAATATTAATCTCGGATAAAATTAAGTTTTGAACGTTGAAAAAAATAAAATATTTTAAAAAATATTTTAAAGAAATTTTTTTTTTCAATAAATAAGATAAAAAATGATATTTAAATTTAGATTGAATGGAAAAAATATCCCAAATTAATATATAAAATAATAATATTGTTTCTTTTGGTGATATGTATCCTCGTCCGTGACTATGTTTCACATCAAAACTAACTCCTACTAATTAAATTTTTCTATAAATCGGCATATTTGAATTTAAGTTGACAAGCCACCAAATTGATTAAATGCTCCAAAAAAATTGTGTTAAAATATCTAGTAGCAAAAACTTGTAGTACCTAGTTACGATCTAAGTTACGATAAAAAAAATATTTGGCTAATTTTGGTTCAGACTGGTACCAGGAATTTTATAAAATTTTCTGAGTTTGTATTTAAGTTTTCAAAAATTTCAGATCGAAACAATTTAATTGAAGTACCAAAAATTTTCCCTTCGAAACTTAAAATATTCAATTTGAACGATTTTCATACAAAAATGAGTTGAAAAATGTTGGAAAATTTACATTTAAACCACTAACAAAAGTTTCCGTGAAATTTGTACAAAACAACATTTCTTTTGCAAAAATTTCAATATGTCAAGCCTCAATTTCTGATTCTATTTGTTCACATTTTGTAAACAAAACTCAAATTTTCACAAAAAGAACTCTTTCAAAAATATTATACAAAGCCTCAATTTCTGATTCTATTTTTTCACATTTTGTAAACAAAACTCAAATTTTTACAAAAATTTCATAGATTTTCATAAAGTTTTATGAAATATCTCGTACCCGACCTTACCAATTATTGTCGATATCTACCTCTTTACACAAAATTTATATAAAATATTTTCGAATAAGGTGAACCATTTTTTTTTTCTTGTATCCACATTGCACTTGTAATTTAATAAGACATAATTACAACAATTGCATCTTGTTGAATTCAATAAAATATTATAGCAACACAAATTTAATGTGTAATAATTTTCCGCTACTGTTTTATTTTCTTTTTCAAGATGATTCCCGATTCATGATGCCAAAACCACATAAAAATAAAATTAAGTATTCTAATTTTTTTTTTGTTTGTTTAAATTCAGATGCTGCAATGACGCAAATGATGGGCTCAAATGAATTTATCTAAAAATGTTTTCACTTTCATTAAATACATATATTATTATAATTGTAATAATAATTTAATTATATTTTATTGGTGTTTCTTATATTGTTGTGATTTGTAAATAAAATATTTATAAATACATTTTGTTATTTAAAAATAATTTTTTTTTTTTAATTTTACATTTTGGCTCCTGATTGCATTTAGAATAGAAATTTCTTATTTCTAAAACTGAAATATCTAATAATTTACATTTATTCGTCCTTTTTTTTCATTATTCTAGTTGGATTATTCTATTCACATATTCACTGTATGGATTGTGTAATTGATCATAACTCTGATATTTATCGAGATGTGAAAATTGTGGATAGTATTGTTATAGTAATGATTAGTTTTTAACACCTGTGTTATATGTTAAGAAAATTTTTTTAAATCATTAAAATTTGACGGTCCTTTTCAAACAATCTTCTACTTGAGATATCTTCAGTAGTTTGGTGCAATCTAAGAACGTATATATAAAAGTAAATTTTGGAAATGCTTTTTAATAACTCAAAATCAAAAGTGATCGCGCAAAAAACCAGTCCTATTTGAAATGTGATTTTTTTAATAATTTATATTGTGTTTTTTGTTTCATTATTATGTCATAACTTGTTTCGATTCTAATATGATCTAAATTTGCATCCTTTGCAGTAACTCCAGACTAATTTAATAATATATATCTTAACTCATTACATATTTTGACTTTTTAGATTATAATATTAATTTTTAAAGTTATAAGGCTTTCTTTTTTAGCGACAAAAATAATATTTAAGTAAGTCAACTGTTTCTGAATCAACTTAAGTAAGAGAACAGAAAACTACGTAACAGAAAACTTTTTTAAAAATCAATTATAATATATTTTCCCCCAATCCTTTTTCTACGTTACTTCAGTTTTCTTTATATAATCAAAATCAGGAATTATGTTGTATGTGTAATTACACATCAATTTTACAACCAAAAGCAAAAGTACAATGTTTACATCAGTATTTACAGTTCTGACTCACTTGAATAATAATTATCAGTCTTTTATACACAAGAATATAACCAATTGTTTTTGTTCCAGCTTGACAGTTATTTCGTTTACTTACTGGAATCGAGATGAAAAAAATTATGAAAGTATTAAAAGAAAAAGAAAAAGTTAAATAAGCGTGGTCGCTTAAAAACAAAAATATTTTCCATGGAAATTAAAACTCACACAAAGTTATATTAATTTATTGATCTTAAGGTAAATACTGAAGGTTATTCTACACGAGGATTTATTTTTCTTTTTATAATCCTACCCAGTCCTGATTTCAATCAAATTTGAATCTGTTTATAAAATTCAAGAACAAGGTAATAATAATGTGGTTAATAAGCTTAAAACGAATAAATTTCCAAATTTCAAGGATGCTATCATATTTTTTTTTTATTTTGTGAAATTTCTCCATTTTATTTTTATGATATGTGCGGTTACCATTACTTCTGAAAAGTAATTTTACAAAAAAAAAAACAAATTAAAATTAAAATGTAAGATTACCAGTTACTGTTATTTTAGTATGTTAGTACATAAAATTGAGAGGGTCGACTTTCAATGCTACTTTGTATAATATTTTTGAAAGAATTCTTTTAAAAAAATATCTATGGTTATGGTTTAGTTATCAAAACTGAATACCCTCTCTCTGTCAATGTTAATCAATGTTTATTGGTTATATAGTTCGATATGAGACATAATCTCATTCACAATATTCCTCCATTCTGATCTATTTTAGACAATAGTCCTTCAGCTGATATTTCCAATTTTTTTATAGTTCGACTTCTTTTAGAATATCTTGCGCTCGCGTATTTCATTATTGAATTGTGTTGAGTAAAATATTTGTAGATATATTATTAGAATTCAGTAAATTTAATAACCATCATTTATTTTAGGCCAAAATAATAATCAAATCAAATCAGTAAATTTAATAACCATCAAATAATTATTTAGGACAAAAACATTGTATTGGTATATGTCAGTGTTCATCCTTTGTATATTTTAAAATTATTTTCATTATTGACTTTCATCGTCTATCAGGTTTCGCCACTCTATTTTAAGATAAATTACCTTATGGTTTTCTTCTTATTGATTTGCCGATTTACTTTGAATGTTAACGATCACTTTATTCGTATATGATATGATATTATAACATATCGTTGTAATAACATTGGCTTATTACCAGCTTTTGGCTGTGTCTCATTAGCGGTTGTTGTTATTGGCGTTATACAATCTTAACTTCTCCTGTCTCTAGGGCTTTTATAGTGTGTTTTAATATGGTTGAACATTGTTGTTGAATGTGAGTGAAAAATTATGTCAAACCCCTGTTATTATTTTAAATTCAACAGTTATTTTTTTCTACGCACTACCCAAACTGCTTCATATGCTTCATATGCTTCATTTTTACAAAATGTTTCGGAATATGCTTCATTTTTACAAAATTATTGTAGGTTTCGATATGGGGGATACGACATTAGAGGAGAATTAGATGTTAAGTGAGAGACGGAACTGAACCGCTGTAAAAAGTTGCAATTGTAAAATGGAACTTTTAGATCTTAAGAAACACATTAAATCGAAGTGTTTCTACATTTTAGCGGTTCTCATAATAAAAGAATTAAGTTTTAATTTACAAAAGAGCAATTTTATTTTGTACTACTTACCAATTAGTGCGTATGAGAGCTCTAGAGCATAATTAAATTTTGTCAACATTATTGTGATTGAATTTTTTTTTTAATCGCAAGCCGGGTAGAAATCAAACCGGATCATGGAGATTTATATTAGAAAATATTTTTTATATCTCAGACATTTTACACCGAAAAAATTATAATTCCTCGATGCCTTGAATTCGAAAAATAGGACTTTTTTTCGATTGTATTTAATAAGTCATATGTTGGTGGTAATTCATATTACGGTGAGATTTCTTTCATGAACTGTAGTGTTATGGTACAAAACAAAATACAAATTCACATTAATATATTTAAAAATAATATTGAGACAAGCCAATATTTTCAACTATAAAAATAATTTTAAATTTAATTTAATTTTAAAATTTTATTTTTTGCTATTTTTATGCTAAATAAAAATATTATTTTTTTCTCTATTTTCAGTTCATAGGATGGGAGGAAGTACAAAGGCCCAATACAAGAACTGAAATTGTGCAAGCAATGCGAAGAATTCGGGTGAGTAGTTTTTTTCTAATGACGTCAAAGGCAGTCTCGTTTTTTTAAATTTTTTTGCTTCTTGCCTTTTTTCTTTTTTTCCTAATTTTTATTTTTAATGAGGTTTTTTTATTTTTATTTTGTTGTTGTTATTGTTTTAATAAAGTAGATAATATATTTAAGTGATTATGAGAAGATAAAATGCAGATAATGAAATTTTAATTTTAAAAATTGCAGAAATGAAGAATCGGAATGTAGTTCAATTTAACGGATAACTTTATGAGTTTTTATTAACGAAAGTTTTTGCGAAAAATTATTGGGTCCGCCTGTTGATTCTTTCCTAGTTTATTCCATTATCTGGGAGTAGACCATCATAGTGTAAAGTTTGAAGTCAGCATTTTCTTTCCTGAGTTGGTGTTTGTTTTTCTCTACAATTGTCCTTCTTTAGAAAATTAAAAGACGGTTTTCCTCTTTTTGTTAATAGTTTCGGGTCATAAATCATTTCTTCTGTCTCAACGTGACTAAGCAAACTATATAAATTTACTTACTTCCAAGTTTAAGCTATTGGTGTAACGTTTAAACTACCCGTGATATAGCATGTCTTTTTTAAAATTGGCAAAAGCACAAAAAACATTTAAATTGCTTGCGTATAGACTTGTAATACATCAATAGATTTTTCTTATGGTTTATTTTCATAGCTACCATGAATTTATAGGAACATGCAGGTCGAATTTATTAACATAGATTTTTTAAAAGAGCCAAGCTCAGTTTAAAAAAAAAATGAAGCATATTATCACACATCGAAAGACCAAGAAAAACTTGACAAAAAGTCTTAGTGGAAGGAAGCACTCAAAAAAGAAACTGACTGCAACTGATTAGGTTATACGCAGATATGAGACATAGGAAGAACTTTATGATGATGACAGTTTCACATATTGAATATTCGTCTGATATAACAGTTGTTGGTAGTTGCTCATCTTGAGATTTTCATTTATAGTAAAGAAATATTAATTTTACGAAATCAACACGCTATAAAATTTACTTAAACTAGTGAGCCCCTGTGCAATTCCACAGTAGTAACTTTATTTAAAAAATCTTGGATAACAACATACATCATTGATTCATATCAATCTGCATGCATTTTGTTTATTTTTTTTCTGTAGGTAGGAATCCTCGAAGGACACCAAATGCTTTCAGTCTCGCGCTCGGAAACCAACAATTGTAGTGAGCGCCTTAAAACCACTAAAACTACCTCTTTTTTTATTTTCATACATAACAAATCCATGATAGATCGACTAATGAATTATTACTTTAAAAAAAAAATTATATGTTTTTTTAAATAATTTAAGTTGTGGTTATGTTTTTGAATTATTAATAGTGAAAATAGTCGAATATTTTCCTTTTAATTTTACTGATATGCTTATCATACAGATATACGCGTATTTCGTCCACTACTTGCAGACTTCTTCAGAGTTTTGTACTCGACTGAGGAAAAAAACCTAAAATCTTCTTATTTATTCTATTCGCACAGGTAACAATTTGATGTTTTTCGCAGCTGCATGGTGGTTTATTATCCAATGAAATAGAACAGGTTGAATAATAATATTATTATTTATTTTATTGTTGGTATTTGAAATAATATTTACGACGTCAGAGTGACAGGTAGGGGTGGTGTTAGTCGTTGTATTATATTTAACTAAAAATTTAAATAAAGAGTGAGTGAGTAATTTTTAGTTTTGTGATTTCGATGCTTTCAGCTGAGCTGAATCTAGTTTCCTAGAATCTCTAATGTAATTTACCATTACAATGTCTTCTTTCAAAATACTATGATTCTCGTGGATTATGTGTTCTGCTACTTTGGATCGAAACTCTGTTGAGTTCTTCTTCTTAGCTAGTTCTGCTTCTTTCAGGTGTTCATTGAGTCGTGTTTGCATGTTTCTCCTAGTTTGCCAAATATAAACTTTGTTGCAATGACTGCAAGTTACCTTATATATACCTGATTTTTCTATTTGTTCGATTTGGTCTCTAGTTGAACCTAGAACAGACTTGAGTTGGTTGATTGTGCTGCTATATACGATATCTAACCCGTATTTTCTTAATTTCGCTCTGAGTGGGAGAGTTTTTCACTATTATACCAAAATTTTACCCTAACGCTAGAAAACAAGTTTTTATAAAAACTTTTGTATTATTAATTAAAAATTTGTTTTGTAAAATATTAAAGTAAATATTATATTAAAATTAAATTAAATTAAAATTAAAAGCTTTGAAAAAGTGATTTAAAAATAAAATAAAATATAAATGTGTAAAAAAATAATGTATTTTTCTATTTTTAGTATTTTGTCATAGTATTGGAATTGCTTAACTTTTTTCTGCTATTAGCTTATCCTTATATCTCTTTAATCTTAATATGTACCATGACATCATCATCAATTTGATATCAATTGCAGTAAAAATCGGTTATTGTCACTACTGGTTATAGGCACAATTCGCTTTTACTGTCCTCATTTTTTTAATATTTTTTTATGTATTTGAATTCGTTTATAGTCAAAAACGTTTGTAGTCACAATTCTGTTACAATTAAAAAATTTTTTGAAAGAAAGTAATAAACTTTAGTCAATCGATGTCGTCACATTAAAATATAACTCCAAATTTTTCAATAAAACATAAAAATAAGTCAAAATTGAATTATTTTATCAAAAAACTGATTTATGTATTGTCTTTTTCTGTTCTGTTTATTCGAAATTGAAATTTTGTCAGAATTGCTATTTATGAGTAAATTAAAATTTCAAACTGTTATACAAAACATATTTAATTGAATTTTGTTTATAAATATGCTATTTTTGTTTACTACGCCTATAATAGTCACAAATATTACTGAAATTTAGCGAATGACTATAACCGTGTTTTACTGTATATTTTTTTTTAAACTACAATTTATTATATCTATTTTTAAGAGTAAGATCTGACCTGATTTTTGTTTGTGTTTTCGTTTTTGTACTTTTTTCTATAAGTTTATGTGTTTATCTAAAATGAAAGAATTTCTATGAAACCTTTTTAAAAATTGTCTGTGATTGAAATTTATTTTAAAGTAGATTTCGCTCTACTCGGAAATAACCGTCGTTTATATGGTGTAACTATTTGATATGTTTTAAGTAAAGTATTCACCACTGTTTTGCTTATTTTTATTTTTGACTTAAGAACTTGCTAAAATTTTAATATTTTTGTGGTGTAATTTATTATTCAATTATTTTTGCTTTTTTACTCCCCACGTCGTTCATCTTATAATATATTAGTGTTTTGTTTTTTCACTTGGTGTAAACGTTGTTATTGAGATAGCGCAATTTCCCAGAGATTAACTTTTAGTTGTCAACAGTTAGAATTTTCATTACTACATTAATAAAATGGAATAATTTAATATTAGGAAAACGAATTGATAAAATATTTCAACCATGAGATTCTTTGAAAGTTATAACATACCTACCGTCAATTATAGAATTATAACATATTTTGATAATGCAGTGCATTATGAAAAATATTTCATGTTCAAATTAAGTATTTAGGATAAAACTTAAATTCTACCCGATATAGGTAAGTGATTAAAATGGTGGCTAACAGCATGATAGATTGAATTGGAATTTGAACGATAATTGGCTTATATCGCTAATAGTATGGACACCACATCATAACTCTATGATAAAATTAACAATAAAATTTGTAATCAATCGGTAATATCCAATCATGAACGAGTATTTAATTTAAAAAAAAGCTATACTAATATATACTTTAACAAATTTATAAATTAGAAGATGAAGCTTATTCTGAATAAATTAATAAGATCGTGACAAGAAAGTTTTTAAATACAATTTTTTATGTGTGTAGGTATATGTACTTGAATAAATTTAATTATGTGCAGGCAGATGTTCAAAATTACTCATGATTAATTCTCGATTACTAATTTCAACTTTATTTGTTATTTTTTAAATATTTTTTAAAATTACAATCTCTAAACAGCACACTTTTTAAATATATTTAAAAATATTTTTTCATTAGTCTTGATTATCATTTTAATACACTAAACTAATTTCGTGCCCTTGTAAAATTTTTAATTTCAATAAAAACTGTTGAAAGTTCCAAAAATTCATTAACTTTTTCCTAAAACAAAAAAAAAAAAAACAAAAAAAAAATAATTGTTTTGTATTTTAAATCCTCATTGTATCTTATAATATAGTTAATGGAAATAGTATCTATTTATCTTAAAAATAATTTAAAATCACTGATTTGGAAGAAAATTTATTTTGAATAATCTTGTGAAAATATTTTGTCTTTGGGATTTAAAAATTAATGTTCATTGACTGGTCCATTTATGATATTTTCAAAAACTATTTTCACAGGACTTCTCTATATTTTTTCTCTTCTCTATTTCTATCTTATTTTTTCTTGTTTTTAAAAATTTAAAAATAAAAGTTGAAAATATTTATTTTCATTGGTTTGTATTTTTTAACAAAATATAGATGGAAAATGGTTGGTGTAAATGGTTCAGTGGTTTAACTAATTGTGTGTTCTAGTCTAGTTTTTCAATGTTTATCTGTTTTTTGTTGTGTCTTTAAAATCCAATAATAAAATTAAATTTTGATAATTTGTATATTTGTTGGGTATTTGTTTCATCACCAATAGCTTGTGCTGTAACTAAATAATAAATTCTCCCTGAGGGGTATGTATTTGATAATCCCATATTCAGTAAACTTTAAATTTATATAAAACAGAAACAACTTTGAGTATAAATCTTAAACTTTTAACTGAATTCTAATTAGTTTTTTCATTTTATATTTTATTTTATACAATATAGCGTGAACAATTTAGGGAGTCACTAGTAAAAATCTACATACAAAAAATTTAGTAATAGTGTATGGCGGTCTTTAAAAAGAGACTTAAAATCAAATCAACATTGTTCACAATTACCAAGTCAATTAAAATAGGAATTAATCTATTTGAATAAAAATTGATCAGGCAGTCACTCGCTAATATCAGTCATTTAAAATTTACTTAATTACTGCTAATCTTAGTCTTTTCTATTTTACATAAATTTTTTCTCATTTCCATCATCCACATTGAATATCTGGTGTAACTGATTGAAGGAAGGATTTCTTATATGCCATTTTTTTTCATTGGCTTTTAATTTTAATATTTGTTTGTCAATTAAATTCAACAAGTTAGAGTTTTCTGTGCCAGATATGATAAAGCTTTGAATTCAGATCTAGGAGACAATCAAATAAGCACATCTTCCTATCTTATTCGATAGTTTTCCTACACTGAAGGGGATTAGCACATTGTATCAATAAGTTGCTAGTTTTAAAAAGATTCAATATAAATAGGATAGTGTAGGCGCGATTACTATATAAATAAATGAATGAGGTGAGTTTTGTTTGAAATAGATAACAATAACAATTTAATTTTAATTTTTATACATTTAGAAATGATTTTAATACGAGAAATTTAACGTTTGTTGGATCAATATAGAACCACTAGATATATAATTTTGGGTCAATAGAATTATCGAATGATATATATCTTTTAAATTTAATTAAATAAATTTTTGCAGAATGACTGCTTCTTTGATAAACACTATATAGCCCAAATGAAAACACTGCCCTGATGCATAATTATTGCTAAATGCCACTTCCTTTTAAAACTTGTAAAAGACTATCTGCTGGCTTACAAATGTCAATTTTTGCACATTTTGCAATTAAAATTTTTTTTAATTTTTTTTAGATTACCTGTCATATAAACTTTTATAATTTTAAATTAATTACAAACTTTTATTTTACTTTAACAAATTGGATTGCCAATATAGCTGTTGAATAGTGGTTTCGTTTATTTTACAATTTCAAATAATTTAATGTAAATTTTATTCAAAGTTATTATTACAAGTAGAATTCTTTCCTAATATATACTATATACATATATGTATATATATATATTTTACAAAAACTTTAAATTCATTAATAAATTTTAAAAGAAAATTAAATACTTAAATTAATCATAATGAATTTTGTATTTTTCTTACCTCAACAGCCTGTAGCATTTGTATTTTAGTTAATTTCCATTTTAATTATTTTCAATTAACTTTTTCTTTTGTTATCGTTTTTTTTATCTTTTTCTATTTTTTGTTGGTTTGGAATTTTTCTTTAGGCTATGAAAAAATTAAAATTATTTCAGTACCACTTAAGGACAACGTTCTTTAAACAATTTAAAAAAATCATAACAACAAACAAAAAAAAATATTTTCTCGAATATTCATAAACTTTTTGTCGTCGGTGAATGAGTAGAACAACAATTATTATTATTGTCCTTTTAAGTCTAAATGTATACAAAAAAAAAAAAATAAAATAAAATAATGTCCTTAAATGTGAGAAAAATTAAAATCCTAAATGTAACACAATACAAAATGAAAAGCTTTAGATAAACAAATACATAAAAACATTAACAGAATGTAAAATGGTGGATTTTGTAAAAAGTAAATAAATTTGGAAAATCCGGAAAGATGAAATTGCTGAAAGTAATTTTTATTTTTAAATTATACAGTAAATTAGGATACCCTAAAACTTTTATAAAATTAAACAAAAAAATGTTTTTTAATTAAATATCACAAAATAGAGCAAATAATATTTTTGTTTTTTAAATAAATACGAACACTAGTTGTTTAATTAACTGATAGAAGTTTCTTACAGCATAAAAAATACGTTAATATTATTGGTTGAAGAATAATTTTAATAAATTTAGAATATATAGCGTATAAAAAATACTTATAAGTCGCTTCAGTCACTGGGTGATACTACATTTGATTGTGCTATATATGTACTTTTTTCATGTTTCAGTGTTTAACTCAAAACAGAGCTTGTTTCAGACTAAGTTTAGTAACTGTATATCGTATCGTAACTATTACAATCAATTTATTTTAGAGAAAATGTCGTTTGATTGTACATATTATGAAGAAAGCGTGAGAACAACATCACGAAACAAAATCTCCAAAATATATGCCTTGCCGGTAGACCAAGAAAAATGTATTGGATAACATTTTTAACCGAAATAAAATTCCAACAGATAACGTGTCTGCAACTGAAAAAGTTATTGGAAGATGAGAGGTAATAAAAGTATTTAATTTTTTCCTAATAACCCCACTGATGCGATTATAGAACAATGCTGTTAATGATGACCATTAATTGAAACACTTCATTCATCTAAAAAATTACACTTATTATCCACTTTTTTCTATTGATTATCTTAAAAATATTTTGGTTTGGAACTTTTGGAAGCAAATTAATTAAAATTATAGTAAAGACTATTCTTTTTATTTAGAAATTGACAAATTAATTTCTCTATATATAGTTAATTTTTTAATAAATGAAAAATATATAAATATCCAATTAAATTCAATCTCCGCCTATTCGTATTACATTATTTCTACCCATAACTGGAGCTGTCAAAGTAAAATTTATTATTTACAACATAACTTGTAACGAATTTATCAAGATATTCTTTAATTTATCCAGTTTTCGTAGTTTTCGTATAACAGCCCACATATTTGAACTTGATCATTATTTATATTTGTGTAAGTACATGTCACATAAGCGGGGAAGTACAATAGATCTTACACTTACATAGAATACACCATTAAAAAAAAGTACATGTTGGTAATTTTAGAATGGGTTATTGTACTTATTTTGGTGAAAACTATTTTAATCATTATAAACTATTTCATTAAACTATATATAAACATCTAAATACAATGTGAACCAATTCTAAAAAACCAATTATAACTACGTCAAAGATCAATTAAAAGAATGCTGTGATAAAAAAAACCAAGTAGTAAAGGCAAATATTCAGCACCTTGGATAGATGAGGAATGTTCAGAAGTTATTCAAAGAAAAAATTATTGGTATAAAAAACATGCCCAAAATCGGGAGTCAAAATATATCAAAGACATAAACTCTGGTTAAACAAAGCAATAAATCTCAAAAGAAGAAAAAGAGAAGAGTTTGATGATAATCGATTTCGAATGGCAGGTAATGATCCCAAAAAAAAATTGGCGCTGTATTAAAAATATAATAAGAAACAATGAAAGGAAAGTAAACGAATTTTGCGACGATAGTAAAATTTATGTAACAAAAAAACTCGAAAAACTTGAAAAATTTAATAAGTGTTATGCTAAAATCGGTGAGATCGGTGGCAAAAAACTTTGGAAGTATATATTTACCAAAATTAAAAACAGATAAGACAATTTGAAAATTTAAACACTTTTGAATGTAAAAAGCTGATAAATGGATTATCTAAGACTAAAATGCCTCAGGGGATGACTTAATGTCTACAAATATATTGAAAATGGTAAAAGTTGATATGGCTGTTAACATAATGAAATTATTAAATAAGTCACTTGAGAGAGGTATAATGCCAATATGTCAAAAACATAATAAAGTCATACCAATATATAAGAATGTAGGCAATCTGAATGTTATTGATAACTTCAGACCTATTTCGATTTCTTCAGTGTTTAGCAAACTGATTGTAGTCAATAACAAGTTTACTGATTATCTCCATAAGAACAAACTAATGTGTAATCAACAATATGGATTCAAGAAGAAATCTAGTACCCAAGCAGCATTATTTGATGTAATAACGCATATTCATTCGGAATTGGATAAAAAGAAGAAAGTGGAGCTGTGATCTTTGACGTTAGGAAGGCCTTTGATACAGTAGATAGATATACACTTTTAAGAATATTTTATGAACTCGGAGTAAAAGGGACGGAATATAACTGGTTCAAAAGTTACTTATCGGAAAGAATGCAGTGCACAGAATGTAATGGGTTGAAAAGTGAGGCTGTCAAAGTTCAATATGCTGTAATACAAAGAAGTTCACTCGGACCTCTACGCTATTTTGTTGTTACATATATGACTTATTATGCACAAAACTGAATAGTCAGCCATTTATGTTCACTGATGACCTGGCCATAATCTATGAAGAAGAAACAAACAAAGAATTGGAAGATTTAATCAACATGGATATGAGTGAAGTTCACCAATAGATGGAGTGCTATAAGCTGACAAGCTAAAACAAAATATATATTATTTAAAAGAAAGACAGGTGATACCTTAAGTATTTACTATAACAAATGTAAGTTGGATCACGTGAACAGTTACAAATATTTGGAAATATTATTAGATGAGAACTTAATTTGGGACCAGCATATAAAGGAAATAATAAAAAAAGGAAGAAAAATTGCAGGACTATTCGAACTAATAAATAAAAGGGTACCACTGAAAAATAAGAGATCAAATTATTACAGCTTATTCCATAGCGCAATTATGTACGGATAATGGGGAAACACTGTGAATAAAAATTTAAACACATTCAAACACAGAAACTGCAGAATAAAGCGATAAAGAACTTGTTTGGATATAAAAGGTAAACTTCAACACAGGAAATTCATAGAAAGCACAAAATATTACAACTGAATCATGTTATAAAATGCAAACAGGGTAACCTTCAATCTTCAACAAAAAGATTTAACAAACATGACACAATATACAATATACAGCATACAAAACATATAATAAATTACCAGTTGCGATCAAAAAAACTGCTCAAATATCTAAATTCAAAATTAAAATTAGTGATTATTTTCATCAATTAAATAATAATAATAATACTTAATATTATATATAAAAAAATCATATTTAAATAGCTTCTATAAACAACAAAAAATTCCTTATTTTAAAGTTAAAATTGCACTGAATTAAAACTTAATTAGTTATTGTAAAGAAGTTACTTATAAGTAAAATTGTAAAAACTAAAAACACTCTGTACGAGCAATTGAGCTCATTTGAGTAAATAAATGAATAAACTAACTTGCAACAGAAATGTAAGGTGTACTCAATATTTCAATTTACTTATACAAATTAACACCAAAATATCAACATCATAACTTTTCCTAAATAGATGGTATCTGAAAACTGTATGTTCTTTATGATTTGAAGAAGCAAGTTCATATAGAAAAAATTAGCTACAACTATACTATTACCGAGTTTTAAATTAAAATAATTGAGAGATACTAAAATTGTTTTGCAATTTTTTTTTTAAAATTTACTATCCTATACAGGTTTACAGTCAATAAATGTAAAATTAAGCTGCGATTTCAATTAAGATATAAAGTATCTGAGAAATTCAATTAAACTACAATTTATCATTCAAATTAATTTCCCTTTAGAGTGTATCCTATTCAAAATACATATTAAAAACTGTTGATTTGTTAAAAACAATCAAAAAATAATTTTCATATTTTCTTTTTTTGCCTACAAAAACAATTTACCATAAATGCCATATGTCTTTAAGAATTGGTCATTTATTTTTATTAATGAAAAACAATTTATGTATATCTAAAGCTACTTTTATCTAGAGTGGTTAATGTTCGTAAAACCTTAAAAATAGTAATAAAAAAATAAATACGTGTCATAATATATAATATGAAAATCCTGGACAAACATTATAAAATTATTTTATATCCTTGTTATTTTTTAAAGGATATTATTCTGGCCATTATAACTTTCTTATTTCCCTTTTTCTCTATATCTAAAACTTTCTGTTATTTTTGTTTTTATATATATATTAAGAGAAACTTTATTATAGATTTAGAACATTATTTGACCTCGACCTAATGACATTTATATGATTCCTACAAATTAATTATCTTTTTTTTTATTAGAATTTTCTACAGTAGCGTATGTAAAAAAACACAAATGCTTATTGGGGAGGCGGGGGATAAAACTGAAAATTTATAACAATGGATATTACAAATTGTGTATGTTGAAAATCTTAAGGAAATTTATTTTGTATATATTCATGTCCATTCGTAGAGAATAAAGTAATTTGATGTTAAAGGACACGGAGAACTAAATTTTATTACATTTTTGTTTATTTCATTCGAAGGAAAAAGAAAATGGCTCAATAAAAAAACGAAAAGGATACTTTCTTTTATTTTGTTTTTTTATTTATTTTTATTATTTTTTTATTTTTTTTATTGTTATCATGAGGATTAAGGGAAAAAAAAAATAACTATCTAAATTTAAGTTTTATTATAAGGTTATTTAAAGATCCTATATATTTAGTTGGGTATATCCAATATTACAATACAAGATACTTATTTAAAAATAAAGAGAATATTGGGGTTAAATATTATTGTGAGTTATTTTCAGTAAGTAGGGACCTAATATGTAATGTAATAAATTTTAAAGGTATATATTTAAGTTTTAAGGTATACATATACTTACCTACAATAAAAAGGTTTATTAAGTTAGTTATTGAGCTTGTTTTAAAGTTTTTTTTTTACTTTTCTTTTGTTTTAGGTTATGTTAAATTCTAATCTCTAGTAAATGTTTCAAAAAACACAAGAGGATTTAGAAAGTAAAGTAACTATTTATTGCTAAAATTTATTTTTAATAATAATTTAATTTGAGAGTATTTAAAAATATAATTTTTTTAAATTTTATATTTAAAGTAATTCCCTAGGTTGGTAGGTACGGTAAAAACGTTCACCCGATAGACAATTTACTTTAAGCTTATTTGATTTGGTAATAAAGTGATGTATATCTGAAATGTTAATGTTTGGTAAATTATTCCATTATAGTCAAGGAAGTAGGCACCTAAAACCGTTCTCTCTCTTATATTATAGATTATTCCAGGAGGTGTAGGCAAGCTGAAATGAAATTAGTAACATAGTAATTGTAGAAATTTTTGTAAAAGAAAAACTGTAAATGATAAAATAAACCGATTTATATACAATACTAGAGTAACCCTGTCCGCGTTGCTATATAGACAATAAAATAATATAGGCTTGTGCATTTGTATTAAAAATTAAATCTTCTAGAAGGAATTGAAATTTTCCTGAAAAAGAAGTGCAAAAAGGCATCAACTTTTTAAAGTGAGAACATCAAAAACGGAAAAACTTTTATTGTAGTGATTAGTGGTAAACGACACTTTTAGTATTGCCATTTTCACAAAAAATTAATAAAGATGACTGCTTCCCAAAGTGATCATGGAACATATAGTTGACCGTAATACATACAGTAACTTCTAAATTTATGCCGAAAACTTGTAACGACTGACCTTGAACTTTATTAAAATAGTCTTTAAGAATAGTCATTGCAAAAGCCAAAAGACCGCAAGTCTTGTTCCGTTGCATAATTTTTGGTCTATTTAAATTACGAAGCATAATGGTTGGAGAATTTCAATTGTAAATTATGCGGTTGCATTGCAGGCAAATCATGAAAATTCAAACATTCAGTTGAATAACAGTATCTATAGATTTATATGTGATCAATTCGGCAACTATTTGAGATTGAATGACGAAATTCAAAACAATTAACATCCTTATTTGTTCCTGCCAATATATATCTCTTTCACTAAACCAAGCATGATTTTTATGTTTGTGTTTTGTATATTTGGAAAGATATTTTGAATTAGTTCTTCTTTTGATTGTGTGAATATGCAAAAATCTCTTGAAATTGTATTGAAACCATCAGTATCAATTGAAATTTTACCATCACTTACTAAAAGCAATTGCTTTGAAAATTTTTCAGCTGATGGATTATTTTGTAATTGCACACGCATATTGGTGTTGAGTCTTAAAATTGTCTTTATTTATTTTTTTATTTAATTTTAACTGAATAATTAAAAAATGTCAATGCTCACAAATTAAACTTAAATGACAAACATAAAGAACAGAAATTGAATAAGTCAAAGGACGCATGCAAGCACAATTTTTGTGTTGTATACCGGTACGATTAAAATGTGTTTTTCATAAGAAAAATGTTAACGAATTTACACATTTTATGTGGAAAAAACACACAATCACAAAAGTGTGAGTAAAACGCATATTCGTGGACATTTTTCTGTTCTTCTAAAACCATCAGTAAAATTAGGCCTTTTCAATACATGTATTCGTTTGTAAATCGGTTGAGTGGTTCTCAAGTTATAAAATGACAAACATAGGACAACTTATTTTTATATAATAGATAGATTAAAAAATAACCCACCTATATTGAAACATGTCAAATTCGAATATTGTGTTGAATTGTCTCCAGGCATGAATATATTATGTATTAATAAGAATTTTGTAGGCATAAATTTAAATTAAGACATTTATGAAATTTCTCACTTAAAAAAGATTAATAGATATATAGTATCGCTCACAACTTAAGCACCCTTATACAAAAAAAATCAAATAATAATTTCAAATTAAAAATTTTTTATGTTATATTGGTCAAATGGTGAGAAAATATATTTTATTGTTTAGCTTTATTATCGCAAATTTATTTTAAGTTAACATTTATATCAACAATTCGTAAAATTAAAAAAAAAATAGAAACAAAAACAAAAAATAGTACAAGTACAACAATATTAAGTTCAAAACTAAAGCACCCCTTTGTAAAAATATCATAAAAATATTTAAAATACCGCTATTTTTATAGATTTGAGTTTAAAAATACGATTAATATTTCGTCCAGTGACCCTTGTTTTTAATTACAGCAGACATTCGTCTTGGCATTGAAGAAATCAAATTATTAGTGACAATTTGTGGTATGTTTTGCCATTTGTCTTTTATTTCATTAAATAACATAGTGTTATCGGCACAGTCTCTTCGATTTAAGCTCTGATCTACTATTTCCCATAAATTTTCTATCGGATTTAAATTAGGTGATTGTACAAGCCACTCTAAAACCTCAATTTTATGTTCATTGAACCAGTTTCTCGCCAAGCAACTTGTGTGTTTAGGATCATTATCCTGCTGGCATCGCCTTTTCAGTGACATTTCTTCTTCAGCATGTGGGAGCATTACATTATTTAAAATATCAACATACATAAAACGATCCATTATTTGTTTTATGTGATGAATTGGTCCAATACCTAACCCAGAAAAACAGCCCCAGACCATAATTTTAGTCTAGTTTTTCGATTTTTTTCAGAAATAAAAGGTTTTTTCGATAACTGCGTAAGCTAAATTCAATAGCCCTTCTGTTAATTGTGCTGTCGCTGATTTCCAAATTCAAGTGCTTTCATATATCTCGCGAAGACATTGAATGATATTTTAAAATCGTTCTTTTGATCATTTTATCTTCTCTCTCTGTAAAAATAGGGGGTGTTTTTAAGATTTTTATAATATTTTCACAGAGAGGTGCTTCAGTTTTGAACTTAATATTATTGTACTTTAATGCTACTTTTTGTTTTTTTTAATTTTACGAATTGTTGATATAATGTTAACTTAACATAAATTAGTGATAATAAAACTAAACAATAAAATATATTTTCTTAACATTTGACCAATATAACATAGAAAATTTTTAATATGAAATTATTATTTGATTTTTTTTGTATGGGGATGCTAAAGTTTTGAGCGATACTGTATGTACCCACTTCTGTATAGCATAAATCATTTTCATTTTTATTTATTATTTTATTTAGTTCATATAAAATTATTTATAATTACAATAATATTCATACATTAATAAATAATTAAAACAGATTTACTTAATAGATATCAATAAATAGATTCTCGAAAATGAAAATTTCTTTATTTGCTAAAAATAAGATCATTACAATTATAAAAATTACAATGTTTGTTGAATTTTTTTTTCAAACGTAAAGTCTAAATATATTGATTCTAAAAAAAATGTCTGAATTAATTTATTCTTTATTTATTACCACTCTAATTTACGTTTAAAATAACATTAAAACCTTTATTCGTAATATTCTTGTAATATTTATTTTCTGTTTTTTTCATATTATGATTTCCTACCACCTTACGTAGTCAAAACTGCGTAATGGGATGCAGTAAATTAATTGACGAACGAATCCTCTTCTTATATTCATGCATATATAAAAAAAATTACATAAATCTAATCTGATATTGATAAAAAAATTGCATAAATTTAATTTGAAAAATTACATAAATCTAAAAGTTATTTCAGATACAACATATCTTATGTATAAACATAGAAATAAAAAGAATGTTCTATTAAAAAAAAAAAAATTTCAAATTTTAATCCATAAAATAATTTTATCTAACTAGTCCTTAATTCATAATATCAAAAACAACAACAAAAAGTCATTAATTTTCTTTTATTTATTTATTTCTCAGTTAATTCATTTGAGATTTTTTAAATCCTGCGTGTGTAATTTAATTAAATATGAACTCACAATAATTTCTGTTGGTATAATTTTTATTTACTCAAATACGAGTATATAACTTTTGAATTTAATTTTATGATTTTTAAATTATTAACTCATTCTACAAAATACAAATATATATACGATCATATGTATATTTGGAAGTATGTTAATGTATGTATGTATGTATGTATTTTATGACTTAATTTCATTGAAATTGTTTTTTCTTTGTCATCATAACACATTGTTCACCTTAATTTTTATCTAATTTAGATCCAAAGCTAAGATGAAAATATTATGTTAGTTTTTTTTTATCAAATACAAGTACACGCAGTACAATATATGTGTTATGTCAAGGATTCTGTTTAAGATTAGTGGCTGAATATCCTGTCACAACACAGAAATAAATCTCATATAGAACTTTTTTAATTTTTGCTTTGTCTGTTGTTTTTCCTTTTTTTGGTCTTTTTTCAATCAACTTAATTCCCTATATTTTCTATAAACTTAAAATATAATTGTTAGAAAATTCCAGAGCTGGAAAGTTGGCACCAAATTATTTGAATAAGTTTAATTTATGGAATAAACCTCGAGTTTCCTTTCACTAATCATTTATATTTTGTTTGCAAATATCGATATCTCGGAAGCAACTTACTTCCTTAATTAGTATACTTGCGACTAATTATAACAGTCGTTAACATGTTATCTAGATATTGTCAAACTTTCATAAATGTATAATTTATTATTTTTATTGAACTCTTTTATTAATTTTCAACTATTCTCGTTTATAGTTCTGCTTGCTGCAATATGTATGCTGCAATACCGCTCGCCAATTCTGCTTACCTCACATGATTAGTGAAAGGAAATTCGATTTTTATTCCATAAATTAAATATATCACTAAAAACAAATCTGATTACCAAAAACAATTGAATAAGTTAATAAAAAATGTACTCCGAATCCGAATCCTACTCCAAGCCTATAGTTTTTCGTTATATTATAGTTCATACACCCTGGTGAGGTTTTCTTATAGACTAGTTTTGTTTTATTTTATTTGTTAGCAAATTATATATACTCTCAATTATTTTTTGTCATTTATGTTATCCCATGATGGCAAAGGATACTGGACCATGTGGGAAAACCAATAAAGCATTTTTTTTTTGTATAATCGGTAATCGAGCCTGAAACCTTTCTGTTGAAGGGCAGGCGCTCTACCTATTGCCGCACTCAGCTTGCTATTTTTGTTTTCGTTGTAAGCTAATTTGCATTGAAAATATAACCACCATTTTCTGAATTTTAAGTAGTAACCTAAGTCAGAAAACATCAGTATCCTTCTTCTTCTACAGCAAGTGTAACTAGTTGTATATATTACTATTATATATTAGTTGTATATATGTTAGTATGCGAAAAATATTATCTAGGTATTAGCCTAAATACATCGGATCTTAATATTAGTGATAGGATTTATTCCCGTCGGCGTTTAACAAAGTTTAAATTAAATTAAAGAAATAATATAGCTAGGTAGCAAAATATAAATTAGAACAAATTCATTTGTATATTTTGAGAAGCTGTAAATTTTATTCGATTCATGTAAATTGGTAAATTCTTTTCTATTAGAAGTTATAAAAATTTCCGGTCACTTAAAGTTAAATTTTTAAATTTTATTAGTTTCAACTTTGATTTTAATTCAATTCAAATATATTTAACGAAAGCTACAGCTTTTCAAGCCCTGAAAATTCTTCAAATACTCGTGCTTTAGTTTTCGCTACATTCACTTTATGTATATATCCTTGTAAATTATGATTAATTGCCTAGATGTGTACTTGAAAGACAACACATTAACTTTTTGTTTGTTCAGTCTTTTTTGTTTTGTTTTCATTTTTAGATGTTTTATTTTTCGTATAAAAAAAGAAGAAAGTTTAAAAAAAACTTGAAAACCCAAATCTTTCAGTTCCTTTAATAGATAAAAATATTTTGTGTTATCCTTTAATTCAGGAGCTAATATTTACTGTTTTTCTTTAAAGATCTTACATATATATAAATCTTGTATAATTTTTCTTCTTTCTTAATGAAAATTTAAGTTAACTGTAAAAACAAAATAAAATATAACTTTTAATCTACATAAACAGGGACGGTATCAGGATTTTTAAAAGCCTGTTATTGAATAGATAAAAGTAGTTTTATATAAATTTTTACCTTAGCTTTGGTATAGATCAAGAAACAAATATTTGGCATGACAGTTGTCAAACGTCTTCTTATAATCTCAATTTTGTAATGATGTTTTTTCTATTGGTTTTGCAAATAAAAGTTCTAACATCTACTGTCGGCTTCTTACCAACTACAGGTTATGTGAATATTTTTACACCTAATAACCGATAAATTCTCGAGTTTATTTTATGAAAAGAGTTGGTTAAAATTACAAAATATTTTAGGTTAAAATTACAAAATAATCTTTTTTTTAAAGATTTTTAATTTCTATTTGATTTATGTTTTCATGTTTCAAAATATTTCTTCTAAGTAAAGGATGTTATTTGTTCAACAGTCTTATAATTTAACTATATATCTATTAAATATTTAATAGGCTCCTAGAAAAATGCACAGTTCTGTATATTACCTTATTGGTTCTGTATATAATCTTATTGTCTGCCGTCTAAGTTGTTTGTTAATGAAACGATAACAAATAACCTTTGGAATTTGTTTAAAATTGTTCTATACAATTTTGATTTAGCTTTATCTTTTAGCTTTAGCTTTATATACATCTTTATATACATATCATTTTACAATGATAGAACTTTTGATAGGGATAACTGTGATTTGACAGAAGATAGAAGCCATGTAGTTTTGATATTTCTGTTCAGTAAGCATTGACAAATTATCATGGAAAGACTCACGCCGCAACAACGTTTACAAATTGTTCAAATTTATTTTCAAAATCAGTTTTCTATTCGCCAAACTTATAGAGCACTTCTTGAAATTTATAGTTTACATAATCGTCCATCAGAGCAGATTATTCGTCGAACTATCGATAGATTTCGGACAACATTTTCTCTACTCGATGCAACAACAACAACAACAACAACAAGATAGAGAACTATTCGTACAGAAGAAAATATCGGCGCTGTAAGAGCTAGTGTTGTTGAAGATCCAAATTAGTCTATTCGTCGCGTTCACAACAAGTTTGACTGTGTGCACATGGAAAATTTTACGTAAAGATCTTGGTCTAGACCCATATAAGGTTCAACTGGTTCAAAAACTAAAGCCACTTGACCATAATAAGCGTCGTTTGTTTGCTGATTGGGCCCTAGAACAGCTTCAAGTTGATCCACTTTTTTATTGAACAATTGTGTTTAGTGATGAAGCTCATTTTTGGTTGAACGGCTACGTAAACAAGCTAAATGGCCGTATATGGAGCGAATATAATCCTCAAGCAATTCTGCAGGTTTCATTGCTTCCTGAAAAATGCTCCGTATGGTGTGGTTTACACGCTGGAGGTATCATCGTTCAATATTTCTATAAAAACGATCCTGGAGCAAATGTTACAGTGAATGGTGCTCGTTACAGATCATGATGGTGCTCGTACCAGATGTTTTGGTTTCAACAAGATGGTGCTACACCTCATACTGCTACGGCAACAATTGATTTATTGAAAGAAAGATTTGGTGATAACATTATTTCGAGTAATGGTGCAATTAATTGGCTTCCAAGATCATGCGACATAACACCACTGGATTATTTTCTTTGGGGTTATGTGAAGTCATTGGTATATTGTAACTTGCTTGGATTAAGCTCGGAATAAAATAAAATAAATGCTGATAAACCAGAAACAATAGATGCTTTGGAAGACAACATAACCCGTGTTATTGATGAAATAAGGCCTGAATTACTCGAAAAAGTGGTCCAAAATTAGTCTGATCGAATGCGGCTCCTCAATGCTAGTCGTGGTGGAGATATACCGGAAATTATTTTCAAAACCTAAATGTTTCCATAAAATTATCTTTCAAATAAAAAAAAATGTGTCTTCAATCTCAATTTAAATGTGCTTTAGTTCAATTTAAAGTTCTATCACTCTAAAAAAAACACCCCTTATGTATTTGATATTGGTATTATAATAATGAGTATTATCTCTATTTAGTTTAATCATTTGGTAATTTAATGATGTGGCAAGTATGGGTTCAAATCCATTAGGATATAAATTTTATCTTTTTACTAGGCTTTTATCTTTTTATAGGTGGTAAATCGAATAGTCTCAGTAAACGAATCAACTGGTTTATGGTAAAAAATGAATGATTACAAGAAACTGAAGCACGTTTCGAAACAACTTGTTGAGTTTCATACTTCATTTCTCACTAAATTTTTCATCAAGATGAATTCGGAATTTGAAGTTTGTGCATCGACATAAAATATTTACATTCCAATATTTTAAATAATTTTCTGCATTCTAGGATGTTCATTGATATTTTAGTTAAATTAAATGAGGAATATATCTATATACTAATAAATTATATTTTATTGATCTTAGATTAGATTATATTATATTGACAGTAAGAGACTCTAGAAAGCAGGAATTATTGGTTGTACACCCACTAACTATAGTCATTTGAAGGGATGGGGTCATAATTCCAAAAAAATAATTCCAAAGTTACAAAGTTCCAAACAATGAACAAAAAAATTCCACACATGTATGAATACTTTTAGAGTTGGCTTTAAAATCAAGGGTTTAAGTTGCATTCTTATGTGTAGCCGCTGTTAAATACAAAAAAAAATGGATATCTCCTTTTTCCAGAATATTTACCACCTTCCTTTTTTTACGCGTAGTCGCTGTTGGTTGCAAAAAGGGGGATATATCCCTTTTACAGAATATTTACCTTAATTATTTTTTTTATATCTAAGAAGTTTTTGGAATTTTGTAAAATTGTATTATGGAAATGGAATTTTTTTTTTTGGAATAACCTACCCAGTTCAGTTATAGTTAGGGACAGTCCCACTTTAATTTGCTACTTATGAATTTTTAAATAGAATCAATATCAATATTCACTATATATTTTCAGAATATTTTAGCTTTTACATTCAAAATATGCCTCAAACATCACAATGAGGCAAGTCTGCAGCCATCTTGCTATGAATATAAATCTGCCTACATATATTTATATATGAATTAATTTGTTTAATGTGAGTATTTTAGGTTCATTGAAGCTTATATGATGTTCTTCTATGCTCTTTCGAATTTATATCCTTTGTTATTTCAAAGTTTATTTTGACGAATCTCGTGAGATTTTCAAAATCGACAGAGAGAATAAAATCAGAAAATAACAAACACATTTGAGTAAACAATTAAAAAAAAGTAAAACAAAAAAAAAGGGAAATAACTGTTTTTAAAGAAAAACTTTTCACATTAAAGAAACAAAAACAAAATTAAAATAATGTTGTTATGTGTAGGTATTGTATTAACACTTGGGAAATTAAAAGTATTAAGGACGGAAAATGTATATATTTTAACAATTTTATATTAAATATACATATTTACGATCCCAATTAAATTAATTTTGTTTCTATTTAAATGCGGTTTTGATTTATTGTGTTATATTATTAATATATCGATAGAAAATATTTATGATTTATATCGAAATATAAATTAAGCTAATAATAAGTAAAAAAACTAGATATATCCTGCCGATTAATCTGTAGGTCCACTGTTAAATAAAAAAATAAATAGATATAGATATATATCAAAAGGTTACTTTGATTTAGGTTATACATTAATAATATTTTTAATTCATTTTTTTTTTGTTTTTCAATCCCTTGCTAATTTGCTCTTTTAATTTAATTAATTTTAATAAAACTACTTTACTAATCGAAATGATACAAAAACAATATTTTAGAGAGTAGTATAAACGTCAAAATTGTTCTCTCAAGAATTTATTTTTTGATAAATATAGATTTTACTTTTGCAAAATCAAAGGTAGAAAACAGAGTAAGACTGTAAGAGACGATTTTGTTGCTGAATGCTAAATGTTAATCACAAATGAAAATAATTTACATACACAATAGTTTTATTTTATTTTAAATTTGCATTGGGTCATTGTGTGTTTAAATGAGGGTAAAAATTAAATAAAATTAGTGATAAATGATAATATAAACGATGTGAGAGTAGTTTTGACAGTAACTATTAAAAAGTAAAGTAAATTAAATCAATTTAAAATAAAATTTGGGTATTTATTATTGCACTATCTATAGCACAAGTTAAGCTGAAATTCTTGCAAATTTAACACTCTTTACTGAATAATTATAGGTTCGGTTGTTCTTTAAATCTTCTTTTTCAACTAAAAATCCCAATTCCTGAATATATTTTAAATTTTCATTTAGTTGCCCAAAAAAAATGTGATTGTATTAGTTCCTTTGTTTTAAGTTAAGTTAAGATAATGTATTTTAAGAATTTTATATAACTTTGGGAATTTTTTTGTTTTGTAATATTTTTTTTTACAAATTTTTGTTTTTAATTTTTTTAATATTGAATTTGGACTGAAAATTTTTGACTGGGTACTAAAAACATAAATTTTTGTGTTTTTTAAATAAAAATTGAATTAAATTAGCTATGTTAAATAAATTTAATAAATGGATTATAAATTAAAAACTTTATGAAACATATTTCAAAAGTGTTTTTAATGAAAATTAAAAATAGGGGTTCAATGGACCTACAACGCAGCAATCAAAAGGTATCAAAGGGTTAATAGAGGCTGATCTGCTTTTAATAAAACTTTTAAGCATTAGCTTTTATATGTTTCAATAAATGTTTCATTTTTGTTTTCCCACAAATTTAATTAAATTTTTTAAAGCTTTTTTTATTAACTTACGTTTATATGAAGTAAATATTTGATTATTGCGTTGTACATATTAAATCATATATTTTGTCTTAATTACGTATATTTTGGTCACAAAAAATTTCAGAAAGAAAACTGTTGTGAAAAAATAGAGGAAAATAAATCAGTATAAAGAATTTAATTGAATCGATCACATACTTCTCAGACATATAGGACATTTTACAAAAGCAGTTCTAAAACGGAATCAACAGATAAAGAGATAATCTAACGATGAACTCTATTAAGTATAGCAAGTACGTGTAAGAAAACGTAACGTTAGCGTTAAATCCAATTCGTAGAAAGGTGTTTGTTAAAGTCATATGGTATATGCACTGACAAAAACCAAGAAGGGAAATTTTTCAATATTTCCATGTTTTACCATCCGGAACATTTTTTCGAACGAACAAATAATTTACTATGAACATATATTGATAAATTTTGTAGTTAATTTAATATTTAATGAATTTGTAAAAAAAATCTAATTATTAAAAAAAAACAACATATTTTAAGTTTAAAAATTATTTTTTATCTTTTTCCACTCCATTTGCGTGTGTAGAACTTCGTTACAATTTAAATCTTGGACAGTTTTAGTGCTTTAGCTTCAATTATGATCAACTATATTTTCGCAAAGTGGACAAATATTACTCAAAGCGTATTCTAGGAAATAAAACGCTGCAGATTAATTGCAGAATCATTTGTGCATTTATCAGTGAACCTAAGCCTGATATTATATTTTACAGAATGTAATCAACCGGCCATGACATTTGTGACAGCTAATAATTTTTACGTTATTTAATTTTAATTTGTCATTAAATCATTAAGTTTAAAATTTTTTTAATTTTTGTTATTTTCAAATTGAAAATTTTCCATCAACATTTAATAAGCTTTATAAAACAATATAAATGGCAATAATTCGTTTTTATTTTATTTTTATTTTTTTTTGTGTAAATTTCATTATTTTGGAAACTTTCCAAATGAAATTGTTCAAACAAAAAATAAAAAAAAAAATCTATTCATAATCATTTTATTACAGCACCAATTCGGTTCCAAACTGTCTCTTACAATATTTTGTACTAATCATGTCACCTAAATGTCTTCCACATTGTTCTAAAATTGTGTAACGTTCTTTCTTTTCTTTTATAAATAATTTAAATAAAAAATAAAAAAAAAAAATAATCAAAATCAAAAATTACGCTTACAATTTTTTATTTGATATTTAAATAAATACCCTTGGTCATAATTAATTAAATTTGATTTATCCTATATCAAATTATATATGTGTATATTATAACAAAACACATTATAAATGTGTATAGGTTTTTGTGGTTAACCTTTATTTTGCGCTCATTCGCTATTGTGTGGCAGATGATGTAAATTAGTTTCCACTGACCTACACACAATTTTCACTGAGTAAAAAACCATTTTTCTTACAATATTCTATGCTACTCGTATATTTTTTGTTTTTCATTTTTGAATTGTTTTTGTGGTATAAAATATGTTTTTTTGTTTGTTTAATGTAAGCATATATAGGGTTTAATGTAATTATTTGTAGAGTTAAAATGATTAATAATCAGTTCATTTAAAATGATTACATGACATATTTTACAGAACTTTAATTATTTTAATTTTTAATAAACTTCTAAAAATGTCTAGTATAGTTTGTGAAATACAATAGTTCTACATTTGTTTACAATTATTTAGTTTGTATATAGTATGTACTGTAATCTGAAACTAGTAGAATTTAGCTGGGAATAATTTATTTGAAATTTGTTTTTTTTTTAATACATGTATAAAGAAATAAATTATTGGAGCTCATAAGAGCTTGTCCAAGCATTCAGCAGTGATAAAAACGAATTAAACGTTGTATTATACTATTCACACTTAACTATACCTAGTGACTAAATTATGAAAGTTATTCCAATTAATGAAATAAAAATTTGATATATTATTTATCTAATAGGGTATTAAAAAAAATGGTTCAATTGATCTGGAAATTAATATCAATATGGTAGAGTATACAACTCCTAGTGGTATGTACAGAAACATCTGGTGTTCAATTCACAAAGATCTGAGTTCAATTCACAAAAACCTAACCATTTCCCAAATTCCACAAAGCACTAACTGGACTATTTTTGCCCAAAACATGTTTCATTGTTTTCCGGGGATAAATGAACATTGGTAGAATGAATATACTGCAGCAATTATGCAGCATACGGTTGTTATGGTACTTCCAAGCTCATCTGATGTTGCAGCTCCTAAATGTTTTAAAACTTTTTCCGATAAACTTTTTCCGGTTTTTGAACCGTTGAAATTTCGCTTTCATCGACATGATAAGTATGTATTTTTTTTTTTTTTGAGAAATGATATCCTTCCATCATCTTTGGGATATTGTCAAAAAATACATTTTAGTTTCAATCTCCTAAAAACCTGTAATCCGATTGATAGTAGTTAGATCAGGTTTACGTAATCTAATGTTATTATTTCTTTTTAGAAATGCCCGATACCAATCAGATCCAGCCTATTTTTTGTTCTTTTGAAAAATTGTGTGGAATCTCATTTGATTCTGCGTAATCAAATGCAAGTTTTGTAAGTTCGATTGATTGGAGTCCATAAAACAATTAGCTTTTTTTCTTGGTCCATATTAAATACAGGCTTTCTTTTTTAGCTTAGCGAATCGTCGATTCGGGTATAGCCATGCAGCTTTTCTAATTGGTACATCATCATTTATTGCATTTAGAGCCTTTTTCATTTCCCCATGAGTCAAGCCGAATATAGGCTATAGTACGTCCATACAAATATAAGACTTATTTAAAAACAAATTTTTTAAAATAGACATGCGCAACATTACCCAGTGCGCATGGTTACTCAACTTTCCCCTAAACATATGAGAAATTGATTTAGTACACTATATCATTTTTATAAACGAAATTTCATGTCCATTACAAACTAGTGCCATATATTAACATACAAATTTAGAACAAACTCCACCTTCCCACACAATTTTTGATTTTGAGCTTAAACCAATCTGTATAATTTTTTTTTTATTTTAATTTTTCAACTTCGTATAGTTAATTGCCTGTCTATCATAAAAATTATTTCTATATACGAGCAATAAATTTTTGTTAATTAAACTTCAGTTGCAATAAGTACAATAAAAGCAACAAAAAAAAATTTAGTTATTGTATATTAAATATTAACACCCAACTCTAATTCCATTGCTTTGATGGTGTTCCATGGCTGTCATTTTTCTAATGATATATTATCTCTTGCTATCCTGATGATGCGATTGTTAGTTGATATAGTGGATTCAAATTCCTTGGTTTAATCTTACCAATTTTTCGACGTCAATTATGGTGAATTGGATCAAGCATACGATCAAGTCCGGCTTTCTCCAATATAGCCATCAATGTATCTATTCCTATTACTCAATTATTCATATTATCAAACTGTGATAATGATATTCTTTTTATTTTCTACTTAAATTAAAACCAAAAATTTATTCAAACAATTTTTTAACTGTATTATTCAATTTAAATCAAAATAATTCAAAATTCAGAATATTAAGATTAAAATATGTACAGATTTTCCTTATTCCACTTAATTATATAAAATTTTCTAATTTCCTTTTAAATCTAAAAGGATATTTAAGATAAATTCTAATTTCAATGTCTTCCCAATAGTCATAGACTATATAATTTAAAATTTGTATATCAATAACCTGCATATTTGAAAAATGTTAAAGGATACCTAGTAATAATTTCATTACCGGATGTTCAGAGAATAAATCAAGGAAATTATAAAAAACAAAAAAAGAAGATGAAACAAATTTTGTTTCCATTAAAATGCTAAAAAACTGATTTTATAATTAATTACTTATATCTATGAAAAAATTTTCCAATTTTATAAATTCAATTTATTAAATTATTTCTATTTTAGGTAAAAAGTTAATAGAATTGAGAAATTTTATGAAATTCTAAAAATATTATTTCTATGATTAATTTTTAAAATTTAAATTTCCTCTATTTATTAAGTTATTTTGTGGAGGGTGGAATTCACTAATAATCAAATTATTTCAAGTTGATTTGTGTTCAATCGATTCACTTATAAATCAAAAATATTTATTAGAAATATCAAATTCAATAATATTTCATATATTTTGATTCTACTGGAATATTGAAGATAGGAAGGTGATGATGGGTAATGTAAAAATAGTAACGAAATGGGATTTCGAAAAAATGAAAAAATTATACCTTGATAGTGGTTAGTTTGTTTTACTTATTGCTAACCAAGTTACAGAACTTTCGTCAAGAAAACTGAGAGTTCTTAAGATTTTTTCTTCATTATGAACTTGAACTTACTACTTGGTAGGCTAAAGCACTATAAATTGAACTATAGATAAAATATTAAGGCACTGTCTGTTAGGCAAATTTTTGTGTTCAATTTTTTTATATCTAAATATTATCTGTACACAAAACCTGGAATAACTACAGGTGCTTTGTAACAGTATGGCTACGATCAAAAACAGCTCAAGTTTGTAAACATTTAACAAAAAAACAAAAAAGAATTTTCAGGAAAACAAATAAAGTATATTTGGTTCTGTTTCAATTTTTTTTTTGCCGTATTAATTTTAAGGCCACTATTACACATCAATCAGTGGTCAATCAATGGTCAATATATTGGCAATATATTGTCAATATATTGACCGTTGATTGATGAGAAATTGATGGTAGTTCTAATCTCATCAATCATGCTGTAAAAATTCCCATCAATATTGTTGTCAAAATCAGCTAAAAAGAACAATTTTTATATTAATTTTAATAATTATTGAAGTTAATGTAAAAAAAACAATTGATATTATATTCAAATGTGCAAAAAACTAAATTATTGTTTTTATGCACAACATTTACTTTAAAAATTCAATTTAAACTTAAGTCAAAAACATTCCTCCAGAAATTATATTTGCAATATTCATATATATTTCGAAACCACTTTATGTCCTTCATATATCAATACCACTTTATGTCCTTGCAAAATATCAAAATATGGATAAAAAGATTGATGAGTGCATGATTGATGTGTAATCGGTCATCATTCTTTTCATCAATATATTGCCAATATATTGACGAAAATATTAATAAAAAGAACGATGTGTAATAGGCACCTAAGTAAAATAGTTTCGAATTTTATTTGTTTTATCTTTAAACAATTTCCTAAAAAGGTATTTTACATTAAGCTTTATCCAACCTTTGATTATGTTAATCTTGTGAAATATTATGTTTTATAAACCTTTGCTATAAAATACTAACTTTCTTAACTATCCTAACTTTAGAAGAATTTAACAAAAAATTATCAATGCTTACAGCAACATTTTGTAGGAATCGACGTGCCCGAACAGATTAATGGGTCGTGATTCAATCAACCCAAAAGAAAATCCAGTGATATCAGCAAGATTTTTACAAAGTCTGAACAATGAAAGAATAAAAATAGAATTTGCTTTCTCACTGAAATGCGTCAACGAAACTGAAATCAGCATATCCTTTAAATAGTTTATAGATAAGGTTTTCATAATTAATAATAGGCTAGGATTTAACGAGGTAGCAAAAAATAGCGAAGTACTAGGTTAAAAAATAGAAATGCTCAGCAAAAAAAAATAAATGCTACACAAAATACATTCAGTTAAATTTATTGAACGCACAGCAGAAAATGACTATTTGCACAGAAAAACAAAAAATTCTGTTCAGTTAAATTCGCAACGTAAAAATTAGTTTTTGCATTATAAATAAAAAAAAACGCACGGCAAAAGTTTTAATGTATTTTCATTTTTTCTTTTTTTAATTTCTTTTTTTAACAGCGGCTACACACAACAAATATTGTTTTTCATTTCTGTAAGATGCAGATATTTTCTTTTTTATGTCCGACAGCAGCTACGCAAACTAAATATTTTTTGCAAACTCTGAAAAAAGGGAATATTTTCGGCTATATCCGGAAATATTTTGAATAAACGAGATTTTGAAAAGAGAGATTTTGACTTTTTACAAAAAAAATTTCCGTTTTGTGTAATAATTAAATTTTACAAAAAAAAAGATTAATATATGGGCAAGAAAAAAATTTTACAGGAAAAAAAAAGATTTTCGGAGAAAAAAATTAAGATTTTCAGGAATAAGATTTCGTCACTATCCGCGAAAATGCACTAAATAATTCTAATTCACTTTTAATAATGCCATTATTTTTAAACGTTAACTTTTTGCTATAACTCAAGAACATAGAAATTATAATATAAAGAACGTTTTGGATTTTTACTCTTTTACTGAAAATTTAATTTATTTGCTGAGCATTTAATGTTTTTGCTGTGAGTTTAATTTATTTGATGTGAAATAATTGAAATTATTTACTGAGATAGTGAATTTTTTGTATTACGTTTAATATGTTACTAAGCAAAAATATGTTTTACTATGAATTCAAATTACTAGTTGTGCAAAATTTTTATTTAACTTGCCATGCATTCAAATTTTCAGCGTAAATAATATAAGAAATATTTACATTTAGTTCAATTTCTCGATTCAACTACTTTTAAACTAATAAGCTACAAACATTTTCGCGTACAATTTTTTATACATCATATTTTCCAATGGTAAATGTTAAAAAAAATAAATCCGTCAAAACTAATTGACTTAGCAAGATCATACGGTTTGTCGTTTTTCTATCTATTGACCGCATATTTAAAGGTCCTTTCACTGATTTTTCAGAACATAAATAAATAAATCAATTATTCTGTGAGCAAATTTTTGTAAATAACTGTTTTAGAGCAACTGCAAAAAAGTCAGCTAAGTGTAAAAAAATATGTTATATATTTCAAGTAGGTTCTTGCCTTGGCTTAAGAACCAATGTAGATTCGAATTAGCAGTTGAGCAAGTAGATCATTTTGCAATTATTAAGGCATCAGATTAATATCACTCTTCAAAATTCTACATTTAGAAATGAAGAAGTTCAAAGCATACATCAGTTTAGTAAAATATTATTTGTGTAGTATGTATTAACTTTTTTTTAAAGATTTTTAATTAATTTTATATTAGTGAATTTATAATTTACAATTATTAATTGCAAACAGCAATGCTCGATAATTTAATTAATTTTCAATGGACTGTCGCTTATCGATTCCACATTTTTTTAATTTTAGTGAAAAATTTTACTTAAGAGTTTTTAATTTAGAAACTTCTACAAAACTATTTTGTTTTTTAAGGTATAACATTAATTATTATCGTAAATTTCCTGCAACCCCATACGTGGGGCATAGGGCGGCAATAAATTATTTCCATCGGCTCCTATCTTCGGCTAACCTCATTAATTGTGGCCACGTCCTTTGCTTGGTACTTGCTTCGGCTCAGACAGTTGTTCTACACTTTTTTCTCGGCCTTCCGACGCGACGTGTACCCTAAGGATTTCATTTGAAACATTGTTTCGTGATGTTGTTATCAGGTTTCTTCAAAGTATGCCCGATCCAACGCCATCTCCTCTGTCGGATTTCCACGTTTATTTGTGTTTGTTTCGTTTTTTGCACAGCTTTCTGTTGAAAATGGTTTGTGGCCAACGAATGTTTAGGATGCGCCGGAAACATCTATTGATGTACATTTGAAGTTTCCTGGTGATGTAACTTTCCATGTTTCGCAAGCGTACAAGAGAACAAATTTTACACTTGCGTTGAATATTCTTATTTTTGTGCTCAGTGATATGCTGCTTGACTGCCATATTTTTAAAAGCATCCCGAAATCAGTACGGCTTTTACTGATACGGGCTTCAATATCCAAATCAGCCCCTCCATCTGATAACACGATGCTGCCCAGGTAATTGAACGAGCTCATCTCTTCGATTTGCGTTTCTTCATAGAGGATCGGATGTTTTGATGTGTGAGTTGTGCGCATGATTTTAGTTTTAGCTGAATTGAGTTTTAGGCTCGCACCAGGTTTTTCCAGTGCCATACAGCTTTTGGCACATATCATTCAAACTTCCATTCGTATGTAACAATAAATGTTAACAGGGTAAGGTAAATGTCAATAATTAATGAGCTCATTTTATCAACGATATTAAGAATATGATTAAAGACATAATTTTAAAAATCGAAGAAATATTGCTATATTAATTTCGATTAAAAGTATTATAAACAGCAATTCCAATCAAGTTCCTCTCAATTCAATTTCTGAAATTAAGCATTTTGAGTACTTTAGTCTAACTTAATTACTCTGAACTAGACTATTTGTCAAAAATATATGCAAAACCTCTATATCAATTTTATTAAAAATATTTGAAATTTTCATTTCTAAAATATAAAACGTATTTCAATAAAATTTTCTGTTAAATTTTAAAAATTTGATATAATGTCTGGTATTTAGCTATAAAACAAACAAAAGAAATAGAATTTATTAAAAATTGAATTGAGTGACTAATTTACTATAGTTGTTAGTCAGATAAATTTTGTTCAAATCACAAATATGTGTCCACCTGAAAAGACTTAAGAGATTGAATAATAAATAATAATAATAAAAAAGAAACAAATTTTCAAATAGCTCATATTTAATATTCCACAATAAATGTCATATAAAATTACGTCGCAAAAATGTCATAAAAGATCAAAAAATTAATTCGTCTGGAAATTGTTAGGAATATTTTAATTTTCATAATTCATAAATTATTTGAAAATTTTTCAAATTAAAATTAAAATTTTCTTTTGACGAAATTTGGAATATTCAAAATGGAAAAGAAAAACTTTTTTTTTTTTCTATTTATTTTTTTTTTTAATTAAAAAATATTTTTATTGACAACAATAAAATGGGTGTGAATTTCATTAGAATACAAACTTTGAAGTGAGACATCAAAATAATGAAAAACAAAAATAATTAAAAATTATTTTGGACATGAATGAAACTATGTATAAATAATTTAAATCAAAAAACTTTTTTTCTACAACACTGTTAGATATAACTTTTCCCTAAATCAGATGATGAGATGTCATTCAGTTTGTTTAGAAAAAAAAAAAATTTTCAAAATGTAGCATGTAGTTACAACAAAATAATACAAAAAAAGATAGTTAGAACAAAAAATCGCAATTGCTGAAATTTTCAGGAATTAAAAAAAATAGAAATTCCAACTACTAATAGACAATAAATAATATAAGCAAAATTACAACTTCAAAAATAAAATCTCAATTATTCACATTTCAACAATAATATCAACGAATCAAATTTAATACAGCTAAAAGATAATCTCAATTGCTATACAATCTGAAGTGTTAATATACAAAATTGAAAACTTCAACTATTAATAAAAAACCATATGATAGGGTATACTTACAGTACAAAAATAAATTTAATAAATCATATATGTACTAGTAGACGCAGACTTATCAATTTGCTGGAAAGGAAAAAAAAATACAAAGTATAAGAGTATAATACAAAATATAATTGATGTAAGCCAACTCGTATACCCTACATAGAACCTACATAGAATTTTGTTGGGATTATTTTGAATAAATTTTCGACATATGACTATTTTTATATTTGTTTTTACTTAGCTAAGGATAAAGGATATTTTTTGACTATTAAGTTCTTAATATAAAAAAAAACTTAATTTCGAACGTTCTTAAACGAAAAACGTTCTTAAACTTTAATATAAAAAAAAATCTATTAATTATTTTGGTAAAATTAGTTTTCTTAAATTCAAGGACTTAAAATAAAACTTTTAATAACGGAAGAAGAGTAATAACTCACGATATTTGAGAAATTAGATCATTTAGTCAGAAAAACTCACGCCAATTAGATCGAAAAGTTAAACCATTGCGGCGATGGCACTTATATGATCACATTATTAAAATACCACATTTTAATACGGCGTTGTTGTTCGATCCTCTTAATTAAAATTGCACTGTGAGATATTACATAAACGTTTAAAGACCTGAAAACCATATATTTTTATTATTTTCTTTTACTGTATTTAATTAGTAAAATTAATTAGTATAAAATTGATTTAAGCAACAAATTAATTATCAGCTTGTTGCCGGTAGTTAAGTCACTTCTTACTTGTTTATCTTATTTTTGTATTTTTTTAACTTAATTAGTTTATCTCATAACATACACAAGATATCAAAAGTTATTAAAATCGTTCCTACAAAACAAGTTCGTCGGGTAATATCGGTTTGACTGAAACTTTATTGCCTGGAACCTCTCCATTGTGGCATAAAAATCGATTAGTCGAGCTTAATTTAAGTTTTAATTCCCCTTATAGGAAATTTATGAAAACTCTAACTTGACATTTTTTTGCAGCTTCTGCAACATGGCAGCATCTATATATTATGCATGCATACTTTTGACATATTCAAAGAAAATTTTGTTATTTTAAATTGAATTTAAAACAGCAGCTTAATCTTCTATCGAAATCTTTACATCTGAAAATCGCTTTCACTCTGTCAACAAAAATCTGGTGTATTGTTGGAAAACTTAAATTTATGTAAACAAGATTTATTAATATGAACCAAAGTATAAATATTTCAGACTTACTCTAAAATTAATAATTTTAGTTCTTAAATTATAGAACAAAATTTAAAACTTACGTTTCAATTCTATTTGTGCGTATAATTGTTAAATGTTATTAATATAGAAATTAAAATATTTTAAAAGTAAACAATTTTAATATTTAATTTGCAAAATTACTCATATTGCGCCATCATAATATTCTCCACGTGATAACAATTAAAATTTATTTGTTGTTGTTTTTTTTCAATTAAAATAAACACAAATCTTTAAAAATTTAATTTTATTAAATCTGATTTCAAAATATTTCAAATATGAAACTTTTTTTAATCAATTTTTCTTATTTTAGAAAGAGAAGAAAATTAACTTTTTTCTCCTACAAAAAAAAAAAAAAAAATTAATTTTTAATGAAATGTTAAATCATTTTTCTTTCATTAAAAAAAAACAAAAATTTAATGGAAATCTTTCTGTTTCAATTATATGTTATAATTTATGAATAATATGCTATGTTATAAGTAGAGTTCATAAGAAAAAATATTTATACAATAAGAGAGAATAATTGGAATACAGTCAATTTAATGCATGTTAAATGCAATTTGAAAACAGTTTTCGAATAATATAATGAGAAATCAACGACATCTTAAAATCATATTTTTGTGCTATTGAAATCACTAATTTTAGTTTAATATTTAAATTATTAATATTAATGCGAATGATATAACAAATCAATCAAAAAATTAAAACAAGTGAAATAAATATTTGGTAAGTTTAAAAAATTTGTTGTATTCTTTAATTTTTAATCTTGAATTACGATAAAAGCCAAAAAATTGAATTTATAATTTTCATTAAAAAATTGAAATCATTCTGAATACTATTTGGCAACAGTAGAAATAACTGTAAATGAATATTCCATAACTATTTTCGAACAAAATCAGACTTTAAAGCAATATGTGTGACCTTGAACATCTAACAAATTATTTACTTGGTTAGGTCATCAACATACCATCTAGATTTCGAACAACAAGTATATACACACAATTCAATTGATGGAAGAACAACGATGTTGTTGTTATTAATACAAAAATAATAATAATATATCTTGTTAATTATACAAATACTAGGGGCCCCTGTTGAGTAATTATAATTCAAGTTGAAGCCAAATTTAAAGTTTTGAAAAGAACAGTAATTCACGTACTAACATAGACTTCTCACGATCAACCACAAACCACTCACGTTTAATAAAAAGTTTTGAAGTTAGTAAGTTTTACGTTGGACACAATATATACTTTTATTCAATCAAATTCAACATTTTTTCAAGTAAATTAAACAATTTTTTATAAGTTTTTTTTATTTTTGTAAAATGATACATTTTACATTTAATAAATTAAGATATGAATTTAACAGAGATTTGTTTTAGTAAAAAATAAATAATTTTTTTTGATTGGAAAATTTAGTTCTTTTAAGAAAAATCTTTTTAAAATTATAATGTTTTCAAAATTTTTTACATACTGATATTAGTATTACTGAATTATATATAATACTTATTATTTTCAAATTATCATTTTTTCATTTCATTATTTCATCATAAAAATTGATAAGAAAGACGAAACCGGTTATCGAATCAAAATAAATGAAGCTGAAATCAAAATTAAGCTGAAATCAAAATTTTTTGTTTAAAAATAATAATTTGAAAACAATATAAATATTATATTCATATTCCTTTTCATGCTTAATTAAGTACGGTACTCCAACTTTACACTACAATATCTACAATATTTCGAGTATTTATCTACTCATTAAATGTGGAAAACTACTGCTATTGTCTAAGGAACTAAGCCTTTTTAAATAGTTTTATTTTATTTAATTTGTTACCAGATTTATAAATAAATATAATCTCAATTATTTTTTGTCATTTATGTTATCCCATAATGGCAAAGGGTACTGGACCAGGTCGGAAAACTCATAAAGCATTGTTTTTGCTTCATCTAGAATCGAATCGCCACCCAGCGTGTAATTTTATAAAATATGTTAAAATGTAAAACTAAAAAGTCTAGTGCAATTTAGAACTTGGCATTTTTCCAGCAAATATGTTTTACCATTTATGGCTCTTATTCAGTTTTGTTTAATTCACATAGAGATTTGTTTTACATCTATATGTATACGAATTATGAAATTTGTCAAAATTAAACTAGGACTTTTCTAGACAGTCTAACAGTATAGCTAGGAATGAACACTTCTTTAATTACAATTAAAAAATAATTTCCGAAATTGAACAGTTAAATAATGGCTTATAGAACAGAAAATATTAAAGTCGACAACCAACATACCCAAATATATCCTTGAACACATTTAAAATAGGGATGTATAAAAGCATAAAATAAAATATAAACAAATATTGTTGAATTCGTTATTGAAGGTGATTGAGAAGTTTTTATTTGTTTTAATGTAATGTTTCGTTTTTTCTTTATTTAATTTGTTTTTCTTAGATAGATACAATGTATATGTACATACTTTTACTTTTTGATACATGACTTCTCAAGTTTTTTTTCTTTTCAATTTATTGAATTTTTCAATTTGATTCTGAAAACATGTACAAAATATTTATACATATCTGATATCTACATGTTATTTTGTTGTATTTCATGGGTATATATTTATAGAAGCTTAAGAGAAATGTAACATGAGAATATTAAAAATGTTTTATGAGGCGATAAAAACCAATAAAAATGACTTTTTCTTATTATGAGTTCTCTCTACTTTAAGCTCTCCTATTTTTTTTTTTTTTTTTTTTTTTTTGTGAATAATAATAGCTCAATAAGAGAGAAAAAAGTAGACAATTTATGAGATCGAACGAATATTGAAAAAGTTTAAAAGTGACAAAATTAAGTGTTAAACTCATAAAAGTATCCATCCTTTCTCCTCTTCCATTGAAGGATGATATAAAAAGCAAAAAAAAAAAAATAAATAAAATAAAAGAATAATAATGAATTTAAAATACTACAGTGTTGTTGCCTAGAAGGCTAAAATAGCTACCTAGTTATAATATGTATAAACAACTAATATTATATTGTATCAAATAATATATCATTGAGTTTATCGCATGCAATATGATATATTTGAGTGATATATTTATACGCTTTAAATAATATATTTTATTATGATCCCATCAAAATAATGATTATGTATTCAATGATGATAGTTTAAAATAATGATTTTGAAATGTATAAAGTTTTATGTCTTATGTTTATATGACAAAAAAAAAAAAAAGTAAAAAAGGTGAAAATTAAATATATTCACAAAAAAGAAAAACAGACAAGAATAAAAAAAAGAAGGTAATATGCAAATTTAGGATTTTCGTTTTTTTTCATTTTATTTATATTATTTTGAAATTCAAATAACATTGTAATATGATAATTTTAGAAATGTAATAAAAAAACAAAGAATGTCTTATTTTAAAAGAAGGATTCTAATGAATTTTAATCGAATGTGCATAATTTCGAATTTCTTTTGGGTGTTCTAGTTTTACATTATCTATTCTTGAGCACATTCATTTGATTAAATAATATTTTTAACCTATATTGTTTAAGGAAATTTTACTCTATTTCGTTTTACTACCCTGTGGAACACTCAAATATTAGTAGATACTGTAATGTAGGAAATATTCAGTAATTTACTTATGGCATTTAAATAAGATGTAACGAATACGTTGCTATGTAAGTACTTCTCAAAGCTAATTCACAGAAGCAATACATTAATTTAGATATACCGGGTGTTTCAGAGCATGCATATCAGCTTTTTAAGAGGCGAAGGAGCCGTCATTTTAAAATTTAAAAAAAATTTATTAACTAAATCGGGGGTGCTCTATTGATTGGCCCAGTATATTGTAAAATAATATATTCCTTTCGTTTTATAATAAGTTTTTTTCACAGAATTTTATGAAAGTAATGTTACATCGAACAATCATATTATATAGAGATAAAATGAACTGCCAAATATTAAAATGGTTCTACAATACTTATTTGAAAAGTAACAAATTGTTAGTAAAAATAGATGGCGTAACATTATAAACCTTAGATGGGTCAAGAACGTAATTTGTTGCAGTGAACTGTGGATTCTAAGAAATGAAAGATGGTTCTTCTCAAAGAATTGATTATATTTTAATATCTTTTAGTTTCCCATAAATAATAATATTAAACAAATTTGTTGTAACACATTTGCCAATTCATTTTTTCATTACTATTATTATAACTGTTATAATTATTTTTCTACTAAATTCAATTTTCTACGTCTTAGTTGATCTAAATCTTGTGTTCTATAACTTTATTTGTAAATTTCTAAACTAAGCTGTTCTAATATTTTGAAAGACTATGTTTGACTTGCATAATTTGTTGAGTAAACAATTAAATAAATAAATAAATTTAACGATATTTCAAAATTAATCATACGTTCGTAGACATACTTTATTTCACTTTTATCTACAGCATTCGACTTTTTCATACTTTTTTTTGGATAAATACTGTTAATGTCGTCATATTTTCCGTTTTGATAACAAGAACAGGTTATTATTTATAAAAAAAAACAACAGTATTTTAAACCTTAGAACCTATAAACATATTCAAAAATATTGTAAGAAATTAAGAGAAAAAAAATTAAAAGAACATTACATATTACTTTAAATATAAAAATAAAAACATTTGTCTTGTTAAACATCCACTTTACGAATTAATATTGTAAAATGAAAAATTAGTGCCTATTATTGAAAACGGCGTTTTAATCGTATTGAGTAAAACCATGTTCAATTCGATCGAATGATAATTTGGTATTTTTGAAAACATCGGTTGCTCAAGTAAACGGTAAAAGTTTTCTGTCAGCGTTAAATATTTTTTTGTTATATTCTTCTACGCAATAAATATTTAGGAAGAATAAAATATTTCAAAACTGGATTTTATTACTAATACATGAATAAATTAAAAAAAGGATATTTTTAATTGGATTAATGAAGAGTAGTAAAAGCAATTGTTTGAACAAAATATTTAAAATTTATTTTATAAAAGATGTACTAACAAAATGAGTGTAATATAATTAAATATTATTTAACTTTTGTTATGTTTTAAAAGAAATAGAATTTGATTTTCATAACATCCTCTATACCATTACTCGAAATAGTTATTCATTTAAAAAATTTCCTACCAGTTTTTACCGATATGTTGATAACACCTTATCGACAATCCTGAATTCCCAACAAACTAATACCAACGTTCCAGTTTCGTCACTACAGTTTAAAATTTTAATTTTTATACCAAGTTTATCAATTACTAGTACATTGATTTAATATTTTTAATTTAATTTAATATACTAATATAACTAATAATAATATTAATTTAATTCTTTTTAATTAATTAATTACAGTACGAATGTAAAGTTCAAAATTTAAAAAAAAGGAAAGTAACAATACACATATCTGTCAATGGCGTTAGAGTATTATTAAAGAAACGTCGAAGAAAAGTAAGTATAAATTTAATATTGTAAATACTAAATTTTTTTTTAAAATACTACCTGACATTTTGAAAGGAGATTAAACTAAATAAGATTCTTAGAGTATATTCCTATTATACATAACAAGTTTATTAGCCTATAATTTCGTACTAAAATGTGTCAATTTTTAAATTTAAAAAGTGCAATGCCTATATTATAGGGTTCTTAATTTATTAAAACTAAAAGTTATGGAATGTCATACTACATCTTTGACTATTTAGAAATTTATGACAACTTTGCTACAAAGTTTCTATTTTGTGAAATTGTCAATTTTAAATCAAATTTATCGAACCTAAATCTTGAAGCAAATAATTTTTAATTCTACAAAGTTTTTAAGTCTGACCATACTGTTATGCTTAATATGTTATAAAAATATATTCATTCACACACTACCTATATACATTTTTCGAATTTCATATTACTTCAATCTATTGATTAAATTCATCCAAATATGAAAATTAAAAAATTTCATAATATAAAAATCAATGTCCTTATATTGTGGCTTTCAATTTCGAAAATTTGTTTTACCACAAAATTTTTATTTAAACAATTTCAAATTTTGTAATTTTATAAAATTTTGGTTAACCAATGTATATTTGAAGGTTAAAATTTTATTTTTTCTTTTAAACCTTTTTTGCGATTGATATACTATGGGTTTAATAATTGCATAGAATCTAGAATAATGATGAAAAAATAAAGTTAAAACCTTAAGGGAAAATACTTGTCTCTGACATTTTGAAATATCAGATTTTTTTTTGCTTTTTCATTTTTTAATTTTTATTTTTGTCTTTCCATCTTTTTCAGTTTTTCAGTTTTACATTTTTTATTTTTGGATATTTTTATAAAGTTTTGAGTTACAAGAAAAAAAAAATATTTTCTATTTTAGAATCGAATTTTTGATAAAATGAAAATATTATCATTTCAGTTTGATTCAATTTAGTTGAATAAATTATTGCTTATATACATAACTTATAGCTATTTAAATGTAAAGTATAATATTTTTTTTTGAAATACAAAATTTAAAATATGTTATTTAAAAAACTTTTATTAACCGTAAAACTTTGTCAGAAAACATTAATATTTTTTTGGTGTATCAGAATTTAGAGTTTTTTTCTATTTCGGTAAAGAAATTATTGCTGTTAGCCCATACTCTTTCATTTTCCAATTCTTTGAATCTTTTATATTACAGTTTGTGGGTGATAGCATTCATGATGATTCAAATATCAAGTATTTCTATAATTTTTTTTTTAATGGATTTAAGTCATTAAAGTTTCCAATCCTTGTATAATTATTGTGCAGCCATGGACATTTTCTTTCTTCCTGTATATTGCTTGCTTTAATATTTCACATGAATTATAACTTGATTCACTTTAAATTAACATTTACTCGTTCCATGATCACAATAAGATATTTTCTGAAAATTTTTCTCTTAAAGTAGTTCTATATAGCCATGTAAATACTATTTCGTTCAGAATACTCACATCAGTATATGAATAACGGTGCATTTATTTCAAAACTCACGTTTGGAAGGTAAATTAATACATTATCTCGTATTTCTATCCCTCGTTCAGTTTTTAGATAAATAACTTAACACTACTCAGCACTTATAAAACACCTATTATTGAGTTATCGCCGAAATGAAGTTTTATAAATATTTGTTAGAAAATTAAAAGTATTAAACCAAAATTTTAATATAACACATGAAGAGTAATTGTTTCCGAAATATAAAAATTATTTTATTACACGAATTTCCGAACATGCTATCAAACCAATGTGTTTCCGTAAATATATCACTTGTACTAATTTTTAATCCTAAACTTTTTAAATCTCCGAAACGATAGTCTACCTATTATAACATATATAGGTTGCAGTCATCGAATTTAATTTAAATTCAAACATTTTTAAAACATAAAATTTTTTTTCTGATAGACTCTCTTGTCAATATGCAATTTTTTTAAAAATAACCAAATTAAGAAATTCCATTTTTATTATTATATTTATTTAATATATTTTTTATTTTATTTTTTTTTTATAGAAAAAACAATGGAGTACCGAAGCTGAAGAAATAGAATTAATGAATCATCCAATTTATAGAATATTTTATGTATCACATGATAGTAGCGATCTCAAAATATTTAGTTATATTGCACGAGATGCCCAAACAAATACATTCAAATGTTCAGTTTTTAAGAGCAATAAAAAGGTGAGTTATTTTTTTTCTTTTATTGTATATAAATAGGTATTTAACTTTAATTATGTAGATAAAGATATAAATAAAATCTTTTTTACTGTTTAGACATTTTTATTAAGTAAAATTGAACTGATTCAATGTCCTGTGTTCAATCTGTCACTTGCATTTATTCGAATACTGTCATAATAGTAAAATTTCTAAGAAGAAAAATTCATTATCGACCATTTTCTTTTTAACCTTTGTTTGGTTCGTGAAATCTCTTGTTTACTTATTAACCTTAAGGATAGGATGTAATTTAAAATCTGAAAGATAAAAATTTTACACCTGCAGGGTTTGTTATTAAATTTCTAATAAAATAAATTTGATAAAAGAAAGAATTTTTTTTTCTTATTAAAATCACAAGAATTCCCAATAAAACAATTTATTTTCCAATAGCATTCATATTCAAGGAAATTTCACATTGAATCAAAGCATATCCGGAGGGAAAAAATATTTTTCTTTTGTTTTTTTTTTTTTCTTATTTTTATTTTTGGTTTTACATTTTGAAATATCCTATTCGAGAAATAACATTTATTATTTGCCATTGAATCTATTGTTTTTTATTTTTTTTGTATATCTTCATTATTAAAGAAAATGAAATAGATGATGGGTATAATGACATGTCCATATATAAATAGAAAATATTGAATTTAATGATGATACAATGAAGATTTTGAAGACATTTTGAAAACATTTTTTTAATAAATAGAAGTCACATGTTTGTTTTTTGAAGTGTAATTGATTTTCTAATTCTAGATTTTTAAAAAATTTTAATTTATTTATTTAAAGTATTTACCGTTTAAAATTACAAAATCACAATAATTTTTAATTATTTCATCATCATTATCAACTAGAGTTTGTGTATGAGCTACATTATTCTTCTTCACTAAATTTATCTAATTTTGTCAATGTTGCACAACTGATTTCCAATATATCCCAAGATTCCGTCGTCTTGTTCTACTCATCAACCTGTTTTGATTTTTGGTTTTGCATATATATATAATCATTGCCGTTCGTTTTGTTGCTCCTTATCCTATGCGCCGAGTTTCATCCAACAATCTAAATTTTGCATAATACAATTTTTAAAATTTCTATAATAACTTAATGTATAAAATTTCCACACTCATAATATAGATACTGTGTTACTGCATTACGAAATTTACTTCTTGATACAAATTATCGTAAAAAAGGCATTACAAACAGTTAAAAAATACTCTCCATTTATCTCAATAAAAAATTACGATATTGTTGTTTATTGGGTTTTCGCTTAGAACTTGATTTTCCTCTGTTATTTCAGATCAAATAGAGAATTTGACAATTATTATTTGTTTGACTTCATCAGTCTTATAATAGAATAACTCCTTAACTAAAATACATTCACATTGTTTTAATGACTGTATTCATGAACTTCACATAGCGAATCATTTGACAGTATCGAAATCTTTCTTTAATTTATTAAAATGTTAAATATACAATATTTAGATACATTTAATACACATAATTATTAAATAATATTATTTCAAATTTATTGTTAACGAACAATTGAAAATGTTTGCGCTTTAGTATTGTAGACAATTTAATTGGCCTTTTAAAAGTTATAAATTCTTTTCAAAATATATTTTATTATTTTATTAAATTTTAAATTTAATTTGATTAATTAAATTGAATATTAATTTTTTTTTGCAAAACCATGGAAGTGAAAAATCTACCACTACAAAACAAATCAATTTCAATCCAAATAACAATCATCATTGGCTGCAACAAAAATGAGCAGTCAAAAAACACAAAAAAAAAATCACCAAAAAATTAAAAAAAAAATGGTATCCTTTTGTCCTTTTTATATTCTTTTGGGAACATTTCTGCATGATATCACATGAAATAAATATTTTACGCACAGCATTTTTTCACAAAGTTTTATTTTAAATTTTTAATTTTGCTTTTTGTCCGAAACAATGAATTATTTTGCTTTTTGGCTCAATAAATAGGTCAAATACCTTCGAACTTTATCCTAAACTAAATTTTGAAAAATTCATGTTAAGTGATTATATTGTCAATGTATTGTCATTCGAAAAGTTAAAAAACGAAAAAAAAAATAAAAAACGTGTAATATTTCAACAAAAATATCACCCCATTATTATCTTCTTTTACGAAAAAATAATAAATTATTTTCTATACCCATTTTGTGACAAAATTCGAATTAATGGCCGATCACGTATTTATTAGTTAGATGGATTTTCTTTCTTTTAAATTTTTTTTTTATAATAAAAATGTTTGGTCATAAATTTTCCAATTGCAAAACTAAAAATCAGATTTTGTTACTAATGTTAAATTTTGTGTTGTGTGTAACAAAAAGGATAAAAATAAAGTAATGAGAAATAAAAAACGAAAGTGCAATAAATTTTCGTAAAATTTCTTTTTTATAGTAATGACTTCTGAAGAAAATTAAATTGATCTCTGACAAATCTGAGAACAGCAGATCAGTATTCTGAGAGCAAATTGGAAGCAGATGTATTTATAATTGATTACCAATTGTTGTTAATTTTGTTGAAATTATCTTTTCATTAAATAAATTAATTGTTGCCAGGTTTTCGTGCACTAATAATTTTCAATATTTGATTGCAAATTTCTGTAGTAATGCAGTCAATATTCACTGAGAGGTTTGAACAAATGTTCAAAAAACATAATTAAGAATTGGTACCAACTAGCAGAAATGATCAGCATACTTGGATCAGCAAAAAATAAAAACAACATGTAAGAAGTTAACGGCATATGTAAAATATCATGCCAAAGTAGTTTAAAATTATATATAGGACAATCAAAAAGACCAATTACAGTCATATTCCATACAGTGATATGCATAATTTCAGGTCGGCAATTGCTAAACATATAATTATTGAAGAACATCATAAAATTGATAAAACTAATTTATTTTCAATAAAGGAGGTACAAGAAAAAGCAAATTAGGAATATACGAAAGCTTAAGAATTTCAGAGGAACGGAAAGCTGACTACAATTAAATTATTTAATTTGATTATCATTGAAGATAAAAATCCAATTAGTAAATTAAAACATATATTTCATGTTAATAAACATTTTAATCAGAATGTACACACAAACTATATATATATTATTTAGAAGTTCTTGCGAATGTAGTACAGACGAGTCAGTTCAAACTGTAATAAATATTATGTTATTTACGGCAGTCTTTTTAAAAGCTAACAAATATAGCAAAAAATGGTAGAAAACAAATATTAAACTTGTTTTATAACGAGATATAGAAAATGTAGCAAAAACAAAACACGAATATATAAAATCTATTGTGAATAAAATATATTGAAACAAAACAGGCACTAAGTGCCGAATTAAAGCAGAAAAATAATATGATCACCGACGTTCGTTAATCACGCAGTACAGAATAAGAAAATAAAAAGGATGGTAGACTTAAATTTTATAATACCGTCCCAAAATTTCAATTTTATCCAATAAGTAAATTCCTAAACCAAATCACAACCAAATCCTGATATTTTCTTTTAAAAAAAAAGTTTTAATGATAATGACATTGACTCATGTAATTTCTATATAAAAAAAAAGGAAAAACTAACACATGTGAATTGAATTAATAAAATTCAAAATGTAATTTTAAAATTTCTTTTTATTTCTCCTTTTTTTTAATAATACAATTTTTATATTATTTTTTTTTTTTGTTTTATTTACACATTGTTTTTTGTTGATACATGCGTTTATTGGTATACATAATATATATACTTTCTTTTAATATAATTTAATTTATAATTGATGACACATCAAACGTCATCACATCTGAAATTTTCACATTTTAATAAATTGAACGAATGAAAAATAACGGGGACCGATTGGTAAAAACGAATAGAAATGCCGAAGTGATGAAAAATAATATTTAATTATGACGTCAAATCAATGTAATGAATTCATATTTTTGGAATCTGTCAAAACTGTCCTGGCTGGAATTATATTGAATTGAGTTGGGTTATTGTTTTTATTATTGTTTATGGGATAATTTATGAGATGATTCATAGGAGAAATATTAATATTTTCCGTTTTTCGTTTTTTGTGGTACATGGGTACATGTGAATCACATGCGCTTTAATGTGTTTTTTTTTTTACTTTTTGTTCATATTATTTATATATAAATATTTAAAAAAAAATTTAGTAGACATTTTAAAGTTATTAATTTTGTGAGTGATATCATCGAAAAAAATAATTATATCTCAAATACTATTTACCGAACACAAAAAAAAAAAAAAAAAAAAAAGCAAAACAATTATGGATATAAAGTAAAATTTTAAAATTTTTATTAATGTTGTTTGCGAGTTAGAATAGAACAATCAAAAGTCTAATATTAGAAAATCGTTGTAGTTGTGATGAAAAACAGGGTTTGTTTGATGAAAAACAGGATTTTGCAAAATCAAGTTTAATCTTATCAATTTATTGTATTTATAACTGATAAGAATGGCATTTATAATTATAATATTAACTTCACAAATATGACATTATCTTTACCTAATTTAACAAAGCATCTTAACTTCTTAAAGCCAACACTAATTTTTTGATATTTCATTGTACTATAAAAGGTTCAATTTGAAGATAAGGAGGAATATTTGAAAGAAGAAGATGTCATCTGATTTTTATCAGATTAGAAGATTCTAATTCTGCTCAAAACATAGATTTGTAATACAAAATTTGTTTTTTTTTTTTCGAAACTAATTGGGAACACAATTCGGTTGTCATTAACAAAATAAAACATCTATCTATGGTATATTATGAAGCTAATTAAGTAACTGTAAAATAGATGTAGTTTTCCACATTTAAGATAGTTATTATACTAACAATTTGACAGAAAAAATTATTCTCTGCGATTGGTAGTACTTATTCAAAAACTTTGTTTTAGGCAATCAGCATGTTTATTGCATATACTTAGCAATCATCTGGTTTTAATGAAATTTTATTAAGTTGCTTATTATAATTTAAAAGACTTAAATTTAAAATTTAATGGTGTTACATCTAGTAGGGTACGAGAAAAATAATTCATTAACATGTAATGGTTGGGACTTTAAATGACAGATTTTTGATTTGTTTTTATTTGTTTTTATAGAAATTTAATCAATTAAACTAAAATCCTTAGGAAAATAGTAAAAAAATTTAATGATAGTAAAGCCCAAAACAATAAAATATTTGTTACTTATTTGAATTCAAACTATCACGTTTTCATGTGTAAATTTCTTTTTATTTGTCTTGTGCTCGTTATTTATGGACTTATGGGCTTTTTGTACCTTTTTTTTATATTAAAATCAAAGAAATTGGTATCTCACATACCACCTGACACTTTAAAAAAGTGTTCACTTATTGAAAAAAGTAGAATTGTTTTTTTCAATTTTGAAAACTCTCTTACGGTTTTAGTGTATTTTTTCAAATATGTATAGTTGTAGAAACAATAATAGAATTAGGTCTTACCTGTATTGGTCGATCATCTACAACAGTTTGAATGTTAACCACATAAACATTATGAAAGGTAATTAAAGGAGTGTGTTCTCTTCAACCGAGGAGAAAGATAAATTTTAATAAGCTTGAAAGTACCAAAAACGTTTGTGTAAAGGTATTTAGGTATGAATTGAAAATGTTCATAAAAAAATGAAGGTGCACGGACATTTCAAAATGCAAAAATAAATGTAGATTGAATGATAATTTGCCGCTATATATCGTGCTCAATTATGTAAGAAGATTATTTTTCTTGGATTCAAATATAAAATCCCTCTAATTGCACATTCAATTTATTCTACATGCTAGGGAAATTGATACATATAAGTAGAATCGATTCATTTAAATCTTATCATCTCACTTCAAAATAGTTAGTTTTTTTTAAAGAAAGATTTTGCTTCCGTAAGCTTCACAGCATTTAATATGATAATGTTTTTGGTTTATAGTTTTGCGATCTTGTACTAAATTACAATTGTCCAAAAATTGAAACTACCAGTGATGTAAGAAAAATTTAACAAACCGTCTTGGATTAATCAAAAATTATGAACAAGATCATCACTAAGCCCAAGTCTGTTGGCATAATTATGTATTCATTAAAAAATTACATCTACAAAAGCACTCTGTATACTTCAACTTGTTTGATTTCTACTACCATCGTATATTTTCATAGTAATTCACAAAAACAAAAACAAAAAAAAATATTTATCTTTAATTTTATTTTATTTGCTTTTTAAAAAAAAAAATTAATATTAAAAATAAATTTTAATTTTTTTTTTTTGGAAATTTTCCAAATATTCATATAGTAAATATTTGAAAAATACTACTACCATCCATTATACTAATACAGTAAAAATTAAAATGTCCCTCATTTGACTGTCTCTTTGAATTTTTTTTTTTCTTAATTTTCTTATTTCCATGTTGTTTGAATCAATTTTTTTTTTTTTATTTATTACGTGTGTACTCGTGAATACTCGTATTTTTCCTCTATAGTCTGTCGATTTTTCACACGCAATTATCGTGACCATTTGTAATTTTTTTTCTTTTTTTTTGTTTCTTTAGTTCTCATAATTTATTTATTTATTTATTTTTTAACTCATTATGATGTTAAATTTTTCCGGATTTATTTCATTTTGAACTTTAATCGTATCAGACATTTGTATCATAAAAAAAAAGGAAACCAAAAAAAAAATTAAGTTATTGTTCAGTTTTTCCATCTCTTTCTTACTTTATATACTCTTTATTTATATTTCAATAGAAGCGAAAAATTCAAGGAAAAACAATGTAAGAGCAAAGTATTATTTTTTTTTGTTTGTTTTAATTTTTCCAATTCAATAATTTTACAGGTGTTTTCACTCTCTTCAACTAGTCTAATATCGTGTTGGGTAAGGAAGGGGGATTTAAAATCTCAATAGTAAAAAAGTAATGTAATACAATTTGCATTAATATCTTAGCAAATATTTATTAACAGTTTAACTAAGGTAAATAAATATTGACTTTTCTTGGTTGTTATTTTTTTTTTTTTAAAGTTTTCAACAAATCTTATATCTCAAATCTAAAATTTTGTTGTTTTTTTTATCAGAATTGGCCTGTTTTTCTAGAGATTTGTTAATGTTGCGGAGAAATTGGATGAGGTTTTTTGACGTACGGATACTTAAGACTATGTTCTTCAATTTTTTGGAATTCGTCCGAGTTATTTCTTGTCTTGCGTTTTGTTGACATTAGCTATTTTTGCAATTTGGTTGCAGCTCATTCTCTCTCAAGTTAGGTGAATTTAGCGTACATTATTTTAAATTCTGAATTCTTTTTAAATATATTTTCTTTACGCACTCTATCTCTCGGAGTGAACTCACATATTTAACGCAATATTTTATTTTAAATGCGTCTAAGTATTTTTTTTAATGTTAACGAATGTTGTTTCCGATTCATACGTTAACATTAAATATGCACATGTTTCGTATAAAAGCATACTAATGAGTAAATAAGCTTTTTCTATTTGTAAAGCAAAGAAACACTATTAAAATAAGGACATTTTACGACTACTATCGTTACTCTTTAATATTTATTGATATTATTTATATGAAGATATAAATCGTATCTGGCTTCCATATTTAATTGTTCATTGTAGTATGATTGATAATTTTTACCCAATCGAATTTCGAAAACTAACTACTGAAAATAGTGAAAAGAAAAGGTGCTTGCTTTTTCTACTTCACCAGACAGTCTACAGATAATGGTAAATGATTTGGTGATTCTGTATATTAATCTTTAAATTGTTAGTTATTAGATTTCGAGTATAACCATAAACGCACATAAGTTTTTTTCTTGTGATTTACTATTTAGCATAATCATAAATTGAATATCGATCACTTAACCATACTTTCATAACTATTTTAAAATTTTGTTATTTTTATATTTTTCACTCTTCAACTTTTTGGTTATTTTAAAATGTTGATTTATGATTTTTATTTAAATATTTCTTTAACTGAAACAATATAGACGAGAACTTTTTTACAAATTAAAAATAAATATTCAATTATTTTTCTAATATTTTAAATATTTTACTACTAGATTTAAAGATTTTACTACTTTAAATAAATTAATTAGAATACTTAAATTTAAAACAATTTTTATAAAATAACAATAAAAATATATTAACAGTTTTCTTTATATAATAAAATTTTAAAAAATTTTCATCATTTCCTAGAACTAGAATTTTTGATATTATACTTTTTTATCTATTGTGAAATAGAACAATATTTTCTTCTATCGCAAAATATAAAAATAAATGTAAAATAAAAATAAAAATTAATTTATGACGTCATTAATATGGACATTCATATCAACATTATTGAAATTGTCATCTAACAAATGTCATAATATTTTATGAAATAAACAAGAAATATTTATAAAAATAAAAGTTCTCATCATAATTCTTTTCTTAAAAACGTAACAACTTAAGTGTCATTAAAACAATCTATTTTATAAAAATAGAAAAAATAATTTTAAAAAAAAAAACTTAAATAAAAAATTATAATTTTGTCATTATAATTTAAATTCTTTAAAAGATGAATTCAAATGATTGGTCCTACATACAATCAAACCAACGAAAGAGTATTCATTTTTATATCCTTTCCGCTCACTAATTTTGCTTATAGTTTTTTATTTTGCATTTTTTTTATTTATTTCATAAAATTTTTCAGTATAAATAACATTTTATACCACCCTAATGCTAGTCAGAAGAGTGTAATATCTCTTTAAATGATCTGTCATTTTAAACAGAGATAGAAATAATTAATGTTAAAACAAAATCTCTCTTTGAACTGCTTGCTTTGCTTTTCTATCTATTTACTATTTCCAATTATAGATCTTCAGTTAGTATTTAAAGAGAAAATTTATTATAAAAATTAAATATACTCATTTTCTGATAATACAACGGTAAAATTTTGTCGAAATAATTTTCTTTTGGAAATTTAAAGTATACGCTCTCATACAAAAACAAAAATTATAATTTCATAAACAAAACAAAAACAATATGATATAATTAAATTTAGTGCGTATTATGCTAGGAACGGGATCGGTCGTGAATAGTCAATCAAAATAAAAAATTGAATTTAAAAAGTTATAATTTCAATTTGGTTATGTTAATAATATAACGGTAAACATAGAAAATTTCGGGAAAAAAAAACAAAAAATATTTGAACTCGTATTTTACGGATGTCATTATTCGTTTAGTAAAAAAGAGTGTAAGCCTTGATAAAATTAATCAATTTATCATTTGAAAAAATTAAAAAAATAATAAAATTAAATTAAGATGATAATTTTGTTATTTAAATTAATATTAGAAAATTGTATTAATAAAAATTATTATTAATAAATTAAAAAAATAATTTTTTTTTTTAAATATATACCTATACAAATATCATGCTACAAATTATTTGTCAGTAGAGTACTTGTGGTTCACAAATGTGTTGGATTTTTCACAAAAAAAAGGTTATTTTTTCAATAAATTACTTTTCTAAAATAAAAAGAAACAAACAAAAACAACGAAGAAATAAATTTGAAAATGTATTAAAATAAAATATATGTTAATAAAAAGAATAAAAAAAATATATTCAAAAATAAAAAAGTATAGCTACCTATTATTAATAACAACAACAATAATATAACAACTAGAATAATAACACCGACGACAACAAGTGAATAAGAAAGAAAAGTCAGTGAAGTGAAAGTGTTATATAAATATTTAAGAATAGAATAAATAAATGAATAAAAAAAAATAAGTGATTAATAAAAATATAAAAATTTTTTGAAGAAATTGTTGTCATTAAAGAGAAAAATACATACAATGTATAAAATAAATTAAAAATACAAATAATATAATAAGAAAATATACAAATAAGTGGATAAAAATATGAGTACAAAATTAAATGTAAATTATTAATGCACTCATTATTAAGTTTTTCATATTTTTAAATATACATCCTCACTTACTTGTTGGGCTCTATAGTACCAGCATGTAAGAGAGTGGGTATTATAAATATGCCATCATTAAAATTTCATCAAATAGGAACAAAACAAAAATGAAAATATACAAAATATACAATGTATAGATATACAACAATAATTATTTATATATTTTTATAAATTTAATGGATGTGGGTGCAATTGAATGCAAAAAACGGGTTATCAGACTCAATTTTGTACATATTGTTGCTTTCTGAATAATATCTGTTGATTCAAGAACTCTTTACTTTATAACGAAATCAAATCTAATATTTTTTTATATTTTGCATTTGAAGAATTGAGGAAAGACAGTTAGGTACATAATTATGAAATTTCGTATTAAATTTTAACATAAAATAAAATTATTTTTGTGTCAAAACTGAGGAACCGCGGCATTAACATCTTTTGTCTCTAGTATAATAATATTTTTGTTGTAAGTCATTTAACTAGATGGTTCTATAAATTGACTGTCTAAACAAAGCCATCTAAAAATGTATTCATGTTTAAATGAAAAAAACTTTCAAAAGAGTATGAAATAGTAAAAAACATTAATACTCCACTTATTAGCAAATTGTAGAACAAGATTATTACTATAGCTAAAATTACTCGAACATTGGAAACTTTTATAATAATTTTCACATTCGATAATTTTTTTAAGAAAAGTAATTTAATGTCAGAAGTACTTCAAAACATATTCTTATCAAGTTCTGGCCTACTTATAAGAAAGTTTTGGCTTTGATTGCCACTCAAGGCATAGATTTTCTTTATAATTAAAAAATGAACTTTAAATAACCAAAAATGTAAAACCACGTTCATATAATGAATAAAGATTAATTTAGATGAAGTACGTGTTTTGAATCTCTATAATTTTTCAGGATTTCAAGTGACAAGTCTATTTATTAGTCAAGTAATTTAAATATAGAAAATATATTTATTGAAGAGCAACTTCGCCTTTATAATAAATAGTATTCCAAACAAATTTAAAACTATTTACAACATTCATACCCTAAGTGAAATTCAAATCCCGTACCATTTGATTGGTGGTAGTAGAGCCTTCTGATAAATTCACAAATATCATGTAATATTTGTTGTTTGTTGCATGTCTTTATCTATACATATAGTTATATCTATAATAGTTATCTATAAATATTATTATTACTTATTTTTAAATATATTATATATAGGTCTTTGACACTGATCTTAAAATTTAATATCCATCTGTTTCATTGAAAATAGTTTTCCAATTCCCAATTCTTAAATAGTAAAACTTCTTAATCCTATCTAACAAATTGAATGATTTTTTTAGTTTATTTAATAGTTTGTTTATTTATATAAAAAAACAAAAATTTGGTAAAATTAAATTGAAAAAATTAGGTATATTTGTTTGTAACTACAATAATTTTTTTGTAAAATAATGAAAAGCTTAAAAGCCGGAAGTAACACTTCTCTCCTTGACTTAAATTTCTTTTTTTTTTTTGTTAGAACCTACTTATATTTTAGTTTTCAAACAACCTATTTTTAGTCTTAACAAAATAATTTTTAATATTTTTAATGCTAATAACAATTAAAAACTAACGTTATTTGATTTAAAATGTTATATTTCTATTGATAGATTCGTTGCTCAGAAATTTATCGTTGAATTAACCATTGAAGCTTCGAAATAACGAACAAACGAAATGACATACCTTGTTCTCTAAAGAGCAACCTTAAAAAATTTATGACTGGGAATGCATAAATAAATTTGTTTACAGAGCAGCCTCGTATCAATGGAGCAGAATATATTAATATATCAAATGTCCTATTCGAAAATTAAAACATAAAAAAATTCGAAACAAAGTCTAAGAATTCTTGTAATGGAAATAAATAGCAAACTTTCATGGCAGGATCACATTTTTTCTATGCTGCACAATATTAACAATTTTCAAGCAGAAGTAGTGAATACTTAACATCTTTTAACTTTTTATCAATACACAAAGCATACCTTGGGCCACGACTTGATTGGAACTCTTGGAAAAAAAAATATTCTTTTAAAATTTGTACCTTTTAGTACCTAATTAAGTACGGTTCTGTAAGTTTTACTACATATTTTACTACAATGTTTTTCGAGTATTTATTTATCCAAAACCGATAGATAAGGTCAAAAAACCCATAAAGCATATGTTTTTGCTTCATCGAAAATCGAACCTTGGACCTTTTGGTTCAATGGCATGCGCTCTACCTACTACGCCATCCAGTATATTCCTTTAATTTTCGATTTTAAATGCTTTAAATTCTACGTTGGAAGTTAGGATATTATCCCATTATTCTGCCATCAATTAAAAAAAAAATATACATACTTAGATTTAAATAAATTTACTAAAATAATAAACCTACTACTTTTATAAAAGTGACTGAAAAGTATAAAATAATTTCACCTAGCCCCATACATATTCTTGATCTCATACAGATTGTTCTGAAAATTTGGAGTAGGTTTTTAAAAAAAAAAAAAAATTCTCGAGCGATTCACTGGTTCAGAACAAATTAATTTCGCACTAAAAACGACTTCATAGATGAAAGCTGACATTTAAATTGAATTAATCTATTTCAATTCATTTGTGAAAAATAATCTACCTAAGATTTAGATTTTACAAAGACATTACTCTAAGATATAATTTTTGAACATTTTCAAATAACTAATAATTATGTACATAATGTATTTTTACATTTTTATAAATTTAATTCAATTATTATTTCGTGGAAATTAAATTTTGTTTGTAATAATTGAAAAAAATTGATAAACAAAAAAATCCGTTGTTTATTTAAAATATTAAAAAAACTTTCAGTTATGCCGATACTACAGAGGAAAGAAAACAGCTAGAATATTATAATAATTTAAAATATATAAATATTCATTATAATAGTATATAATATACATATATACCTACATATGATATTATTTGTAATAAACTTTTTACTTTTTAGAAAGTTGCCTTGTTGATCAAAAACACGTTTACAAATTTTTATAAAAATAATATCAAAAAATATTTAGTAAAGAAAACAACAGAAAATATGGTATATTTCCGAACTACAAATTGAAGCCGCAAATTGAAGAAATCCAAATTTTTATACAAGATTTATGGACGTGCATTAGTTTTGAAATAAATTTTTAAATTAATAAATTGATCGCAATGCCTATGTCGGCTTCTAATAGCAGCTTTAAAAAATTTTAGGATATATCCCACACCAGTGTAAGCTTTTGTTTTGATAAAAAGAATACTAGGAAAATTAATTAAATAAATATAAAAGCATAACGAATAGTCAAGCAATGTCAAAAAATATATACAAATCGTTAAAAAAATTCAATACTTAAATTCAATAAGTGCTTAAAAAACTTTTAACTTTAGCTTTCCCATCAATGCTGATATTGAAAATAAAAATTTTCTACAATTCATATCATTCTTGTTCGGAGCAGCATTTAAACCCCAGACCTTTGATTATTTCTATTAAGTAGTCAAGTGATAACTCCTACACCTACTTAACAGGTGAATCAGTATTCAGTCAATTAATAAAGTCATTTCATACGATAAAAATTCTTTTTACGCTGACATATTACATTGTATCAATATAACAAATAAATTTGTACGTACATTAAATAACTATCATTGCATATGTTATTTTTAAAAGAAATTTGTGTAAATAAAAATTTATTTTTGCTTAAATCTTATATAAAATTACAAGATGCACGAGGTGGGGGAATAAAAAAAAAGTTATTGGTGGTGAGTACTTAAAACATTTAAAATAGTTACACCAAATAAATTACGGTTATTTCTGAGTTGAACGACATATAAACTCTAAAATAAATTTCAATCAGAGAGAATTTTTAAAAAGGCTTCATAAAAATTCTGGCATTTTAAATATATAAACACACAAACTTATAGAAAAAAGTACAAAAACGAAAACAAAACAGAAAAATAAAATCAGATCATACTCTTCAAAAATGATATAATAAGATGTTAGTTCATTTTTTTTCTACTATTTAAACTATAAACCATGTTTCTACTATAAAACACGGTTATACCTAGTTATAACCTAAATTTCAGTAATATTTGTGACTATAACCGTTTTGTGACTATATGCGTAGTAAAAAAAATTGCATCTTTATAAACAAAATTCAATTAAATATCTTTTGTACCTATAACAATTTTAAACTTTATTTTATTCATAAATAGCAATTATTCTGCTAAGTAATCACAAAATATACATATTTGTAATAAAGAACAGAAAAACACAATACTTATATAAAACAGTTTTTTAATAAAATAATTCACTTTTCACTTATTTTTTTGTTCTATTGAAAAAATTGGTGTTATATTTTAATGTGACTGTAAACGACATCGATTGTATGAACTTATGAAAATTGTTAGCTATAACAGAATTGTGAATACAAACGTTTTTAACTATAAAATACATAAAAAAATATTAAAAACGATGATATGAGTAAAATTGTTGACTAAAAGCGAATTGTACTTATAACCAGTAGTGAGTATAACCGATTTTTACCCTAATTAATGTCAAATTGATGATGATGTCGTACATATTAAGATTAAAGAGATATAAGGATAAGCTAATAGCAGAAAAAAATTAAGCACTTCCTATGACAAAATACTAAAAATAGGAAAATACATTTATTTTTTACACATTTATATGTCATTTTATTTTTAAATTACTTTTTTAAAGCTTTTAATTAAAATTTACTTTAATATTTTACAAAAAAAGTGTTTAATTAATAATACAAAAACATAACCACAATTTAAATTATGTAAAATAACAGATAGTTTTTTTTTTCTGAGAGTAAGAATTCATAAGTCGATGTATTTGGGATTTGTTATGTATGCAGCCTTTATATTTGCACTTGGTGTCTTCGAGGATTCCCACCTACCTACAGAAAAAAAAAATAAGATTCATATAAATTGATATGGATCAATGATGATATTGTTATTCAGGATTTTTTAAATAAAGTTACTACTGTGCAATTGCACAGGGGCCCACTAGTATTATAATAAAAAATTATTTTGTTATTGTCACTTTTTATGTGTTTTGTTTTCAATCCCTCACTAACACATTTTCGGTATCATTTTCATTTCAATTTCAATAAAACTTATACTCATATAACCATAATAATGTTTTAATTGGATATTTGACCTTGACAATTACTATGTGAAAAATGGGAAAATATTTAAAAATAATAAAAAACATTGTTTAAATCAAGAAATACTTACTTACAAAATTTTATTAAATATTATTGCTAATTAAAAAATTTTAAAAAGAAAATTAATATTTTAACGCCATTGTCAAGTCAAGTGTAATAAAATGCTTCAATTGAAATTTTTTTCGTTTTTATGTTTGTTTGACGTTTGAGATTATTGCTGTTTGACAAAACTGAGAGTTCAACAAAAATAAATAATTAAAAATCTGTAATATGATTGCATTCACACTAAAAAAATTTAATTTTGTTAGTTGAACTAATTGGAGCAATACAAAACAATGACTTGAAATGTCTATTTTTTTGACAAAGTAATTAAAAAATATTTTTATAAATAAACTTATTAGGTATTTTAGGTTTAAACATATGTTTTTTTTTTATTTTACTGCAACTCATTCAATGATACATAGGGTGAAGTGTAATTGTATGTCCTCCATGTAAATCGAATCATTCTATTTAGTCAATTTTTACATATTGAAAATAGAGGTAATTTGGGTAGTAGACATATGTAGCGTTATTATCCCACTGTTGGAATAGCTACAATATCTATTTTGAGATAAATCTCTATTCTCTAACCAGTTCAAGCATGTCTATCTCATACGATAGAAAGATATTATCACCCATATCTCAATATAAAATATTAACAAAAGAACTTAGATTTATGGAATAAGTCGTAAAGCACTGATGAAGGAAGTAAGTTGCTTCCGAAATATCGATATTTGCAAAATAAATACAAATGATTAGTGAAAGGAAACTCGACTTTTATTCCATAAATCTAAACATATCACTAAAAACAAATCTGATTATCAAAAACAAAAAAGAACTTAATTTTTTACTATATTTCATATTGACGTATCAAATAGGGTAATGATGAGGAGTAGCAGTCAATACAGGATCTTCTTTTGATTCAAACGGTATCAAAGAGGAATAATTTAGTTTTTTATATAATCATTTTATTAAAAGTTTTGTAATATTTGCGGTGAAGCTGTCAGTCAAAAAACCAGGTTGTCAACTTGATAACAACGTCAAAATCATAACAACGTACTGTCAAAATCATAACAACGTACAATATTGCATTGTAAATTATTTTATTTTTTTTTTTTTTTGATTAAAATAACTTACAAAAAGAGCGTCTGAGTTAAAACTAAATTTTTTAAAATACAATTTTTAAATTGCATAAAACATTTTTTTTTGCGGTTGACTTCATCACAAATCCCAAGGGAATGCTGAAGAATCCTGTTGCTATGGTCACATCATGCTTGAATCATGATCCAAGAAAACAATAAATTTTTTTTTTTGTTTCTTACTCCTCTTGGAAGCATAGAGCTTGCACTTGACATTTCCATAGTTCTCGATTTCTAGCTCATCATTTCTGTTTTCGAGGCATTTTTTCTAATTTCATTATTAATCTGTTGATAACTCTATCTGCGCCTATGTGGTAAGACGACGTCATATTTTCTGCAAGTTGTCGCTGCGATATGATCCATCTCTTACGTTAAGATGCCTGACGTTACTATGTTTACTGGGTATATGTCTTGTCACATAATTTTGTCAGTTGTTGACAATTGTGTAATTATTATTAGTGTTTGTCATCATTTATTTATTGTGTTATTTGGTCATTGTGTTGTATGACATATGTGAGGCTTGATATAGGTAATGTTTTTAGTTATGAAATATTGATTATATTAATTATTTTTATTTTTTTATTAATTATAAATTTTATATAATATTTTTGCTATTTTTTTTTAATTATATTTTATACCTCCCATGGGAATCGAACCCGTGACTGTGGTAGTCATGTGGATTGATACACATGTTTGTGCTCCAATCGATTAGGCCACGGAAGAGATATCAAAACGCAATATACTGAATACATATCGTAGCAAAATATTACTTTTTTTTCAATTGGCGTCTTAAAATTTGGCTTTAAAAAATTAACAAAAATTGGAAAAATGTTGTTGGCATATTCAAAATTTAAATGTCAAAAGTCAAGTTGCTTGCTAAGAAACAAACAAAGCAAAAAAAATTTAAAAATCAAATGAATCGTTTTAGAAAATTTCTGTTGAGAAATTAATATTCTTATTTAAACAACAAAAAAACAAAAGATAATTTTCCGTTATTTTTTTTTTATATTTATATTAAAAAAAAATATTTTTCTTCTTTTTTTTTGGTTTTTTTTTTTGCCTACGCTCACTCAGATTGTTTTTGTATTTTCTATTGAGATGATTATAAGAAAATTTACCTAAAAATTTTCACGTGCTTCAGCTACTACCTCGTAGGTAGTTGATTCTAAAATTCTTATTTTATTGTTGCTTAAAAAACAATCCACTAGTCACTCACAACTACCTATTAACAATAAAAAATAAAAAAAAATTGAAAAAAAACAGAATAAAATCTAAGTTGTCACACTGTCCCGAGTATTTATTGTAGATATTTATGTCTAATCATCTAATTTTTTTTTTTTACAAATTTTTGTGTACATGTCTACTGACATTAGAATTATATTTTTTGTGTTTTCGATTAAAATAGACAATCGAAAAATTTAAATGAATAATTTATTAATTTTTTTGTTTTTCATTTTTAATATTTGGAAAATTTACAAAATTTCTTAGAGAAAAATCTTTTGATAACGTTTTTTTTGTTAAACGCTTTTAATTATTTTCTGCGTGTTTAAATCAATTTTTCAATGTTTTGTGAGACACGAGTTTTATTTATTTTGTAATGGTCTTGCTATTATTTTTTTTTTTTTTTCATTTTAAATTTTTAATGAAAACAAATTAATTTTCTTTTATTCTTTCTATTCATATTACATGAAATTATTAGATTTTTTACAGTACATTGATTTCAATAGTAAGTAAATAAAAATTGTAGGAGGAATGGTATTTGAAAATAATGTCGTGTTATTTTTATTAAAAAAAAATTAAATATTAAAAACATTTTTGTCCCTCAAATCGTTCACTAAACTTTATTTGTTTACGTATATTCACGTATGGCTATGTTTCTAATAAAAGTGCTCATAAAATGTGATGAAAATTTAAACAAGGACAATTTCTTCTCCAAAAATAACCCATTTTTTTTGTATGTGATCGTAACATAAATAACAGTTGTTTATTGGGTAGTGTTGTACCGAATTCTTAAATATATACTATCTATACATATATCATTTACTGTGTTGGTTATAAGCTTGAACTTGATCTAGATGAACATGAACTTGATTTAGATGAGTTTAAACAACTTAAATTTAATTTAAGATCTTAAAAATTTTGTGTTTATATTTAAAGAAAAATACAGAATTACAAAATTTGATGTTTGATTATGTAATCAAATATTCAAGTGAATTGGATGACAAAGACTTTGTAATAAAAAAAAACAGGTTGTAAAACGAACGTTCATAATAGAGGAAAAATTAGATTATGTTTAAGTTAAAGATAAAAAATAAATCAATTCTTCTTCTTATTGTTAAAGGGCTAATGTCCTGTTGCTCTACACACCTTCACTTTATTGTAATGTATTTAATGTCAACATAATATTAGAGGTATAAACATTTTTTAAAGAAATTAAAGGATTAAATATATATATACAAGAAATAATATACCAAACACTATACACAGTATCATATTCTTTTATCTTACTTTTAGTAACTTAGGTAGAATACATTTTCATACATTTAGAGTACGATACTGTAATTTATTGACATAAACTGAAATAAATAATGCTGTAAAAGAGTATTTTTTTATTTATTATTTTTCTGGCATATCTACTATTTAAATGTGGACAACTATTACTATTATCAGGAACTAGTTCCAATACATTTTAGTTTATTTTAAATCACCAGCTTTGTAAACCGCCGTAAATGACGGAAGCAAGATAAATTCTAGCATTTCTTTCTTTCATTATAGTTTTCATTTCAAGTTTAAGAAAAATACGTATTTGCTTACTAATTTATCATACCTTTATTTTTGTATTATAACGCTTTTAATTACCATATAAACAGAATATTTGTAGTAAGGTGCAAAATTTTCTATTCCCTAAGGGTCATTTACTCGATCATTTTAGCGACATCCTTTTTGCCAACATTGAAAATTTATCGTATAATTCAGAATTAAGTTTTAATCCTGTTAACATTCAATAACATTCGCTGCGTAAGTTTAGCGTCAAAGTTTATAGCGAACAAATAATATTTTATAATGTGGCCACTACTTTGAACGAAAACAATTTTAAAAACAAAAATAAATAAAATTGTAAATATAAAAAAGCAATAATATTGTAGGTACAAATAATATTTATTTTGATGAATAAAATAAAAACTCGTGTTCGAGAAAAAATTAAAATAAAAAAATTTACTACAAATAAATAGGTATTTACAAAACTGTTCATAACTTGTGAACCATTGATCGGTTATTTAAAATTTCATTTCATTTCAAAAAATTAATTATCGTTATAATTCATACATAAATATTATTTATAACATTTATACGGTTTAACCGATACCTATATATACCTACTATATTAAAAAAAAGTCATCACTCTCTACAACATACATTTCTACACACTTGAAGAAAACAAATATACCTAAAAATTATAAATTTACAAAGATAAGAAATAAAATAATAGTACAAAATTTCATTTAATTTCTTTAAAAATGTATAGGTTGTTATTGTTTTTATGTGTAAATCAGCAGAACCAAGACCCATCCCCATAATACATACTAAATATTATATACGATCATAAATGTATATTAAAAAAGTAAACAAAAAAAAAATAAAAAAAAATAACAATTTTAACTCTTCATTGCATCACATTTCTGGCTAGAGTATATATACCTATAGTACTATACAGGCTATGCAATATGCATACGGTAGCAAAACTATGATGCTATGATCATTATCATAACAACAACAAAAATAACAAAAAAAATAAAAAATTTAGAGACATATGTGTATAATTTTAAATAATAAGAACAACCTTTAAGTGCATTATGTTTTTTTTTTTTGCGTTAAATTCCTTTTGATTATTATACCATATTAAACTATTGATAAAATTTCTACTAGTCCTGATTATTATAAATCAAAAAAATTGTTTGTTTTATTTATGTTATTATTATTTTTTTTTATTCTTCCTTATTATTTGCGAAGAAGACTAACATTAAATCAAAAAAATATATTTCATGCAATGGTATTTTTTCCTGCAAAGGTTCAGCATGGTTCAGGGGTCAAAAAAGAGTCCAAAGCAATTTGTATATGTGTTTGAGTATTCCGTCGGACTTACAAACATCTAGATAAATTCAGAAAATTATATATATAATAATTAATTTTTTTTTATAAAATTTCATAATTCAATTAAATATCCATGTCTGGAATCTTCTGAATAGATGTTAAATGACTACTATCCTATATAGGGCATTGCTATTTAAGATTTTTAAGTTTTTTGTTCTTGTTAGATCTTCAAAATTTTATTCATCGTTTCTGTGATCGTACTAGTAATGATTCTTTCCAATTCGTTTCGATATTGCACTAAATCTGGAATATCATATATTTTTTTAATGCCCTCATTTAGGACACGTTGATGTTCGTGTTTGTTTTTTATCTCAGCTTTCTAATTTCAGTTTTTCTTGTTTTTTATTTGTTAGCTACTGATGTCTACTCTGTCAGTCGAAGGTGTACTATTTCGGAACAATAACCTGCTACCATAGCTTAACGATGATTTGTGTCCAAATATTTTCTCAGTTTCCTAATAAACATCAACAAAAAAGTGGTTGTCAATTTGTGTTGTTTGAGAAATAATTCCCATTGCAATAAATCTTTCAAGTTTTTCTCTAAATCTATCCTAATTAGTTTTTTTGTAGAGTAAATTTGTATATGTAAATATAATTTAACACAATGCTTGAATGTGCTCCATTACCGATTGAAAATTAATTTCAATTTAAACTTTATTATTACAAATTCAACATCAAGACCTAAAATTATATTTTTATTCTCTATACATGACTAAATTTAAGTAAATATGTGAGAAAAAAAGTAAGGAGCACCAATTACATATTGGCTTTGGCTCATTACCTATTATAATATTTATAGTAATAATCTAAAATAGCAATTGAACAATAATTTTTACAATTTTAAATTATTATAATATTGATTGATTTGATACGTTTCTTTATTTTTGGTATTTTTCTTTAATTATTATTTTAATAAAAATTGTTATTGTTACAAAGTAATACATAAGAATAGCTATATAATAATTAAAATTATAATGGTGGTCATTACAATCCAGTTTGTTTTTGGTGAAATCATTCATAAAATAAGAATGTTAGAAATTATTTATATTTACTTTTGAAATAAGAATTTTAGAATTAGGTTTGAAATTTATTTTTTATTATTTATATAATTTATTATTTATTAATATTTATTGTATTTAAATAATTTTCCTATATAGATGCCGCATTAAAAAAGTCTTTATTTCATAGAAAATTTTTTCAAAACTTCAATTAAAAAAGAAACAAAATTTCATACGTAATTCAAAAATAACATGAACCTGTAGTATTTTATGAAAATAAATAATTCCTTAATTTAATATATTAATTTTTATTTTTATTTCTCAATTAAAAATGTTTCAAACACATTAAACCAATTTAAGCATTTTTACTTTAAAAGTAATCAAAACAGTATAAAATTTTATTAACATTATAATAAAATTTTCATGAATTCAAAATCACAAATAAAAATTTTAAAATTTCAAAATTTCAATTACATTGACTCCAATAAAAAAATCATTCTTTGTATAAATCACTAATTTCCCAAAATGTGGTGAAAAGGAAAATTCGTTAAAAACAAATTTTTTGTTCTCACCCATTCTAAAAATTATCGATTTAACATATGGTTTCTAAATAGAAAAATAAATTTTCAAAAAAACCAATTCTAGATTTTCCGATAATTTAATTTTCTAGCTATCATTTGCGTAAAGTGCTATTAAAACCACAAAATTAATTACATTTTGTTTTTTTTTTTTTTTTATTATTATGTTTAATTTTGTAATTAATATTTCTAATAAGAGTGTGCCAGACGAAAAGAAAAAATCGAAAATTTTAGTGCATAAACTACGATTACATATATAGGATTAAATTGAATGATTAGAACTAATTGTATGATGATTTGTAATAAAAATTTTAACATTATTTGTAAAAATTGTTTAACAGCTGTGTAAACAACTTTGATGATTAGTTAACAAAAAAAAAAAAAATAAGAAATTTTTAGAAAGAAAATATGTTTAAGGTAAAAAGGAAAATAAAAAGAGAATTGCCAAATAAAAAAATTAATTTTTACTTATTCAAAATTTAGACTTATTCTGAAAAGACTCAAATTAAAACTTAAAACTGAAAAATAAAATTATGAATTTCATAATTAGACGTCAGACGTTGTCATAACACGTTTTGACGTGTTTGTCAACGTCATTAGACTTTGATAGGTGTCATGTTTGACACAAAATATCTTATATATGTATATATAATACGACGTGGTGAGTAAAAAAGCAAGAGTAATTGAATAGTAAATTACATCACAAAAATATGAAAATTTTAACAAATTCTTAAGCCTAAAAATATGCAAAACGGTGGTGAGCAATTATTCTTTTTAAGTTTTATCAGTCAAAATATTGCAAATGATGTTTAATATGAATTGTATGTAAACTATGAGCACATGTATATCAATAAGTGTATGTATAGTTATATTATTGTAAATGCTGTATGAAGTTATGAATATGCATGGATAATAATTTTGGATTTCAATAATTTTATTTTTTAAAGGTTTTTAATCAAAATAATTATGTTATGAAACTTCGTTTCGCTTATAATTCACTCTAAAATAAAACAAAGGGTTAATAGAATTAACTGGGAATAGAATAAAATTTATTTGAAATTTTTCTTAACTAAAAACTTAATTTTTATGGTATGAACTTTTTTTCTCAATTTTGGGTACGCGATAAATATAATCATTATTTTTTTCGTCAGATTATTGATTTTTATAATTTCGACACTGAACGAGTAACATCCTAATTTTCAACGGCTTTACAATAATATCTACAAGAAATGGCATAGGCAATAACATTGTCTACTTATCAATTTTTTAATTTTTCAAAACAGCAGCCAATTTTAATGTAGAAAACTGCATCTATTGTGAAGTAAAACTTGCCATCATAATATCCAAGTTCTATTTTATTTTAAATGAGAACAAACATGTATTCCAAATTAGAATAATTGAAAAACTTTGTATGTACATACATATATTCATGACATAAACGGGATTCGAACTGGAAATTGTCTTTTTGCTATTAGATAACATAGTGAATAACGTAATCATTACACGTCTAAATTAATGGCTGTCTTTAATATTTTTTTTCGAAAGAACTACTTCTGTGCAATTGCCCAGGCAATTCACTAGTAATAACAATAAAAGTAGTTAATAATTAACTATTTTGAAAAACTGAAACATAATCTGTGAGTCACAATGGCAAACAACCTATGTAAAAATCTGTATACTTCGAAAAGCTGTAGAAAAATAATGTATGAAGAAGATTATACAAACACAAAATACATATAACAAAACACAAAGAATAATAAAAACTTTTCAAATGTAAACATAAAATGAAAATAAAAAAAAATAAATCAAAAATTAAAATGTCACAAAAAAACAATGCAAGCAAATTGTCCATATTTTGGACATTTTCTATATCTATTTTTGTCTTAACTAACAAAATGGAATAACAACATAAATGTCAGAACAATGAATGAAAAATTTAACGTAAAAAATCAAGAAGAATGTATGAAAATTTAGTTAACTAACTTTATATAATTTATAACAATAAAAGAAAACTTGTCCATTTTAGATATCCAAAAAAAAATTTCCAAAATTGGACTTGATCATTCTGCTTGTGTTATATTTACCTTGAAAATAATTTAAAATTAATCAAATCTAATTTTTTAAAAATCTCCTTTTTTTAATTTTGCCAAAAATAGTCAGACAAACAAACATTTAATAGAAAAAAAAAATTTGATTTTTTTTTTTAAAACAAATATAATTAATTTCTTCTCACATGGAAAACATACAGTACATTATAATAATATAATAATAATGTATCGCAACACACACTGCTGGTGGTTAATTACCCACCACATATTGATACAAATTGAGATCGTTAGTTTTTGTTTCCATTTTGGAAAAAATAACCACAACAAAAATTATTCACAATAACAAAAAATAAAGAACACAAAAATTTTCAATTTTCTTATAACGTTTTTAGTTTTTGTTTTTGTTTTTAATTTAGTTTTTGTTATGATTATTTTATATTTATCATTATTTTTCCTATTTTCTACATCAGTTTTAGATTTTTCCTCAAAATGAGGTACAAAGTTCAATACAAAATTAATTTATTAAATTAAATATAAAAATGTATATAACAAATTTATATTATATTATTATTATTATTTATTATTAATTTTTATAGTAAAATTAAATTATTTAGAGAAAAAAAAAAACAGAGTTTACTTAATGGTTGATTATTGAGAACAATTATAAATAATTTGTTGTATAATAGTTCTTAAGTTGTAATTAATTTGAAATAATTTTGGAAGTGTGAGATATTTTTTTTGTTTTCTATGTTTTGCATTTATTTAATAATATTATATAGAATATATGAATTTTAATATTTTTTTTTTTTTTAACTTTTACGAGAGCGAAAAATCGAGGTCAATGTCAAGAGAAAAGTAAATATATCAGAAATAAATTCGAATATATTAAAAGAACCATATAACCAGTTTTAATTTTGGAAAATATGTATGTACATATCATATTCCTCAATTGTTCTGTGTTTGATTTGATTGAAGGCTGATAGAATTTAATAATAGCATTGAATAATTAAATAAAAATTATAAATTTATTTTTAACGTAGCGAATAGCATTTGAGAAAATTGGTATTTAAGATAAAAAAAATTCAGGAAAATTTCAGAAGAAAATTTATCAATTCAATGGTAGTACCTTTTGGGGCTGATCTAAAAGGTGTAGTATAGTTATGTGATCTGACTACTAGTATCAATCAAAAGATTGCGGGTTCAATACCGGTCAGGGTATGATTGTTAAATTGAATTTTTATTTAGTTATTCATAAAATATTGTTGACAGTATAATGTGGTATTAACTTAAGTAATTTGGAACTATTCAATTTGAGAAGTTGAAGTTCCTGACGATATTCTAATAGTATTTCCACATTTAATTAGTTGATAATATACCACAAAATTAATAACAATAAATGCTCAAAAACACATTACGCACATTTATGTAATAAAAATTGCAATAGGGTAGGCCCTACTAATGGTAGGGTACCTCGAACACGTAATAATATTAAGAATTTCTAAGTAAATTACTGACAAGAACATAAAAAAAAAGTGAATGTTTATTTTAAAAAAATACTCCGCAGTGATATGAACACCCACAGCTATATTTCGGTCCCCGATATTTACAATTTTTTTACAAGAATAGCTTAAGCTAAAGTTATCGGAACCTTTATGCTATTGTACCATTGGCTATGAAAGGTTTATTAGATATGTCAAAAAGATAAAGAGGGAACAGGCTCTAATGCTTTGTCCATGCTAGAATTTAAAACTGATTTGACATTTTCGGCGTTTTAACTATGTAAAAAAAAATCAGTAAGAAGTTTTTGATTATGTTGGAATTTCCGCGGTTCAGAGATAAGCACTTGCAACTTCAATATAATTTTAGTTCATATGGTAATTGTACACCACCTTGATTATGTTTCCTAGTCTTGTTACCGCACAATCTACTTTAAGCTATTTTCCTTTGTGAACCTTTCGATGCTATTCTCAGGTATTATTTGTACATGTTCCACCCAATGTTATTTTTATAATTTTGCAAAAAAGAAATTTTAAAACCTTTACATATGTATATTGGTGTTGTACCGCACACTCTCTGTCACGTTCCTCCATAAAATCGATAATTCTTCTCCAAATAAAATGTTAGACGAAAATCTTTAACAAAATATTGTTCTTATTATTTCAATTTCAATTCATTTATTTCCTTCAATATAATTTTTTTTTTGTTTAAATAAAAAGAAAACAGGATAGTAAAAACCTTATCCAATTTTTTTTTTTTTCGTTTAGATAAAACTTACATTTAATTAAACCCATAACTATCTAACCTAAACTAAGATATGTATTTATTTTAATGACTGTTCTCATTATAGTTTTATAAATTCTAATTTTTGTTTTTTGTTTTTCTGTTAATTTCTTTCAATTTTATTAAATGAGAAAATGGAGAAATACATTTTATTCGCAAACACTATTTTTCCTTTGAATTGATCAATTTCTCTGCAATTTTTTGATAAATTTGTTTTAAGATAGGTTTAGTTTGGCAGATTTTCAATTATGTAAGGTTCTGTCGTTTTGTCTAAGAAGTATGTCTAAAGAATGTCTAAGAAGTTATGCCTAAACTTCTATATTGATTTCGCTCCAGTTTGTGACCATTACCCTTGTTTTACACTACATCTAATATTAAAGGCTGTATTGTATTAAACTACACTTCATAACATATATCAAACATATCTATTGGGCTATATTCTGTTTGAACAGTTATTTAAATAATGTAAAACAATTAATTTTACTTTAAACTTGATCTTGTGTATTCTAAAAGACAGTTTTCAGGTGAGTTCTTAAGTTACACTTAAGTTTAAGTATCATTCGACATTTAAGCTCCACTTTAAAAAAAATTAGTTTTCTAGTTAAAACTTAAGTGTTGATTTTCAGCTGTCTTTTCGGTTATTTGCAATGCACTTGTCAAAATGCAATACAAGTGACAAATAAAGTGTAAATGTCAGAAAGATGTGTAAGAAAGATTATCAAAATATTTAAATTATAAGTATAGCTTAAGCGGTCGTTTTACCAAGCTTAAGTGCCACTTAAGTATTGTTTTAAGTACCAACTGAAAAGCACAATTTTTGATTTGATACTTAAGTGTTCACCTGAAACCTGGTCCTAAATGAGATAAAATCAAAACAATTATTAATATTAAAAATTAAAAATCAAAAAATATTTGTTTATAAATAAACAAAATCAGAAATTAAACGTCAAATTGACGTCAAATGTACATATCGAATAATTGTTGATCTTTCAACTAAAATTGAATTTATAGAAGAAACCAAAAAAAAAAAAAAAAATATAAAAAAAAAAATTATATAATTTTAAAAAATAACATTTTTATTTAGAAAACTTCATTTTTACTCAATATAGTTAAAAACTTCCTGTTACGACACAATCACTTATAGAAATTAGATTTGTCAATAAATTTTCAAAACATCCTGTAATAATATAATTAATAATTACTGTATGATGTCCGTCAGTCAGTATGATGGTGATGTTTATTATTGTCTGCTTGGAAAAATATAAATATAGGGAGGTCAAATATTATTGTCTTTTCGTTATTATTATTGTTATTACTATAGTTATTGTTGTTTTATTTAATTCTGCAGAATAATATTGAAAAAAGAAAATTATTTTTCTTATTCTATTTATAGAAAATTTTTAAATTTGAATTTAAAAAAAAAATAAACGATTTTTTTTTTGTTAAATTTAAGAGAAAAAAAGAAATAAAATGAAATTTTTAAACAAAAAGACCACAAAAAAGACAACGAAAATACAAAAAGACCAGCTAGAAAAAAAATCCATTAAAAAATTAAAAACAAAAAATTTAAATAATTCAAGGAATAGGATATTTGAGGGAGGAGAAGAGAATGAGAAAAATAGAGAGATGGTATTTTTTATTTGCGCAACATGAATTAGTATATTGATTTTCAACCTGAATATCTTAATTTTTTTCGCAATTTATTTTCAAAGAATTTATATTTTTCGAAATTTAAAAATTTTCGTTTTTATTTGTATTTATTGTGTAACACCCCCTTAAAAAAATGTTTCTGTGAAAATTAGGTTAAATGGAAAACCTAAAAAATATAAACTACTTTTTAAAACAAATAAACATAATGTAATTTATAATAATTGTTGTTGATGATGATGATGATGATGATGATGGTTTATTTAAAAGAAAAAGTAACCAGACCCTATATTTATTAAGATTATATTTTTTTAATGTTTAGAAAAGCTCTAAAGAAATAATTTTAAAATTTTAAAAATCAAAAACACAAAACAAATCTTACAAATATGCCTTAATTTAAAAAATTGTATATAATTTATTAAAATAAAAAAATATAATAAGTATAAGCCATTAATAAAGTGACAAACTAACAAAAATAAAAATTTAGAAAAACAAATATCATAAAACAAAACAGAATGATGAGACATGAGCAATTACAACAGCAGCGACCAACATCACCGGTCAATGTTGATTTACCAGTTAGTGTTGGAACACCACCTCTTAGTCATTTCCGTAGACCAGTTGAAGTTATACGAAGTTTAAATGAAGTTTGGCGACATAGAGGTATTAATATTGGATCACCATCTGGTTCGCCAAGAAATACAATTAGTAAAGCTTTTGAATTTTGGCCATGGCAACGTCAACGTAGTAAAAAATCTATGGAGCGTGATAAATCTTTAACAACAGGTGATGTACGAACTATAGCAACAACTGGAACAACGACAACATCAACATCATCAGCAGCTGCAACAAATCATGTCCATCATAAAGGTTTATTCTGTTCAAGTAATATTATAAGAGAAATTTTATCAGATCGATCGAATCGTAAGCATGCCAAAGATTTAATTCATAAACATAATACAGTTGCAAATCAACGTAAGGGACGTAAATTAGTGCGTAATAAAAGTTTAGATATTGATGAAATGATTAGTGAAATTGAAAATCAAATTGAAGATGAATCTGATACTGATAGTATTTATAAAAGATCACATAAAACATGCTTTTTAGATGATACATTCATTGAAAATATACGTGAGAATGAAGAGAATTCTAATCATGCTAATAATATTATTGATGATAATGGAATTGATATTATTGAATATGGTGTATATGATAATGATAATGATAATGATAATGATGATAATAATTATATATATGATGTTGAAAATGTTATGCCAGATAAAATTGGACAACATTTGAAAAAACATATATTATTTAATGATGAGAATACAATTTATTTTATACGTAAAGAGAAACCAGTTATCAAACGTTGTAACATCGATTATGCCATAAGTAATGCTCAAGAAAAGACAACAAATTTAAATAATAAGAGTTCTAATAATAGTAGTCCAAAATTTCGAAATTCAACATCAATAATTGATGATAATAATAAAGGTGTTATAGCAATAAGAAATAGTGATGTTGATAATCTTAAAATGAAATCATCTAAAAAATATCAGTCAATTGATAATAACGATAATAATTCTAATAATATAAAAACAAATTTGAACAATTCAAATACAACAAATAAACGTGGTATTTTATATCGCCATAATTCTGCTGATACACCAAATTATAATCCTAACAAATCACAACAACAACAAACGCCAAATAATGATGATAACAATAAAAAAAATCAATCTACAACAACGACAGCTACAACAGTAACAAATCCAATTAATACATCTCATCGAAAATCTGATGGAATTTATTATGGCGATTCAAAAATTCCTGATAAAAGTACAGTTATTGCAAATAACAGCCCAAAACCTAATAAAAGTCAAATTAATCCAGATCGTATGGGTAGTGGTAGTAGTAGTGGTAGTCATTCATCAAGTAATAATTCAACATCAATTGGAAGCGGTGGTAGTGTTGTTTGTAATCCAGGTACATCACCACCAACGTCAGCAATTGGTGGAACACCTAAATCATCAAATCGTCCAAGAAAAAAATTATCATTTCGTGATCCAATTGTATCACAACGTAAGACTGAATTACAACAAAAATATTCAACACAAGCACAACAAAAAAAAGAGCAAGAACAGCAACAAGAACAAGAAAACTCTTCACCGATTCCATCACCTAAATCATTAAAACAAAATCAAAATATAAATTCTGATATTGTATACCAACAACAACAACAGCAACAACAACAGCAACAGCAGCAACAACAACAACAACAACAACAGCAACAACTTCAACAACAGCAACAACAGCAACATCAACTACATCTACAACAACAATTATTACAGCAGCAGCAACAGCAGCAACAACAACAACAACAATATCAAAATCCATATAATAATCAAATGAATCAATATACAACAGCATCAGCGTATTTAAATGAATACAACATGGGCAATTTAAATCAACAAAAAATGCAACAAATAATACAACAACAGCAGAATCAACTACAGTATATTCAGCAGGTTGATGACCGACGATTGAATAATAATAACAATAATAAGACAGGTGTGAATGAATGTATTGGTGGAACCAATGGTTCTTTCACAAAACAACTTAATGAATCTGATTCAGATCTTGAGGTAAAATACAATTTTCTTTTTGGCTTATTTTGTTTTATTTTTATAAATATAAACTAATCATTTTAAACTGATTTTTGAGTGGTTTACCGCTTGCCTTTCTTATTAATGTTAATCAATGTAATGATTGTTGATTATCATATTGATTGTTTTATGAGCATAAAATAATGTCGGTGGCTAATGATTTATGTTGCAAGTTTTTTTTTTTTTAATTTATAAATTTTGCAATGACATTTTTTTTTGTTGATTGTTTATTTTTAGGTATTTATTAATGTAACATTATTATGTTGTTACAAAACGGAAAAGAAGGTTAACAAATAAACAAAAAAAACAAAAGTAAACACAAAATTTAGTAATTTTTTTGCAAAATCTTGGAATGAATTGTTTCTTTTACAAAGTTAAATACCTGAATATTTTTAAAATATTTTCTTAACTAACAGTTATTATTTGTTTTTAATTTGTTCTATTCATTTTTATTTTGCAGTCACAAGCAATGAGAATTGTCAGAACTGTAGGTCAAGCATTTGAAGTGTGTCACAAATTTAATCTTCAGAAAAATTCCTTAGAAGCAAATGATGAAAGATCTGATTTATCATCAGATTTAGTTGAAGTTGATAGAGTATCAGAACAATTAAGTGAAGATGAAATAATTAGAAAAGGTAAGTTTTAAATTAAAAAATAAAAAAATAAAAAAAAATTGATTTAGTACCTAATTACTTTTTGATATAAATCCATTCAAGTACATATAAATGATCCAGAATGTTTCCAGAATTTATGAAATCCTTAACTATTTGTTTTAATTTATAGTAATATATCTCTTGATCTAACAGTGTGAGAACACTAGGTTCAAAATCAACAATTAGTCTCTAAACTATAATTAACTACGAATATCTCCACCGGCGGCCGACGGGCAAAAAAAAGATCAATAACTTGATTGGTAGATGCTATTGAAACTGTTGACCATATATTGCTAAATTCAAGTTTAAATGAAAAAAAAACATTATGCTGAAGACTAAAAACTCACCTCGATTTGTAGTACAAAATTATGATATCTTTAATAACAATATTTATTATTTGTTCATTGTAAAACTAAATCAAAAGATAAAAAAAGAATAAAAGCATTGTAAAACTAAAGATAAAAAAAGAATAAAAGCACTAATTATAATATAGTTTTCAATTGTGGGTATATGAAAACCGAACTGAAATGCAAATAATTGAATGCAATTCGATTTTTAATATTTTAAAACAATTCAAACATTTATCTTCAAAATACAATTTGAAACATAACCGAATAGATATGTACCTTGAAATGTCTATGTAACTAATTAAAGTGCATTGATAAAAGAAATCTCAATAATTAGTTCTAATTACAAAAATTAAAACTTAAACTTAAAATTATCTTTTACGCGTCTATGATAATGAAGGTTATTTTTAATTATTTTTCACAAAAAATAATTCTACTTACCGTATTGATATTAAATTTTTGAATTGACGTTGAAAAGTGCGTTTCGCATATTATCGTTTCTCTCTAAGTAAATAGATTTTCACGACCTGAAACTCCAATGCTAAATGCTTACCCGATAAAATTTGTATATTAAATATATTTTTGCTTTTTGAATATTATTCTTGCACAGCATTCTTATTCAAATTTCTATTCAAAATATGTCACCATAAACATTTCCATAAAATTGTTATTGTATTTTTGGTCATTTTCAATTATTTTTGTAAATATTTTCAAAATTTCAAAAATTTAATATTAAATTTTCATTTATGGTTTGTTAATATTTTTTGTTTATTGTTTTTATTTTTATCTCTAGTAAATTGTAGTGGTTGTCATACCAGAAATAAATACGGTTGTCTATTTGACAAGAATTATGTATTTTTTGCCTGATAATTAAAATTAGTTTTGCGTTTTGGCTAATTCTAATAATAAAAAAAAAAAATATGTGTACCTACATACTTATACAATATACATATATCTTGTAGATAAATTTATTTTGAAAAACTACAAAATTAGTGAATTATTTATAATTTAAAAAATAATTTTTTTGGTCATAAAATTCAACAGCTGCACCAGTTTGGAACTACTAAAATATATAAGTGGACAAATCTAATTTTTATTTTTTTATTTAATTAAAATTTATTTTTTGGGATTGTCTCATCTTTTAGTTTTATATGAATTTATTATTCTCTCGCATAAATAAATTTTAAAAATCGCATTTCTTTCGTTGTTTGTCGTTTTTGTTTTTTGTTTTTTGTTTTTTTTTTTTGGAATTACAATAATAAATTTAAGATATTATTTTGAAAATGATTCACAATGTTGTTGTTTACTTATTCACCCAACTAACAATGCTTACATAATATTTATTTTTATTTATGTTTGTTAACAAAGACTCCTGGTCAACATTACAAATGGCACATAGAGCCCATGAGATTTATATGTATAAGTAATGTATTAAATTAATTATATAAAATCAAATCAAATAATTGAGACTCTCTAGTTTTAGAAATAACTTCTTTTATAAGTATATCACAATAATGGATCTCTGTAGCTTAAGTATATGCAAAAGTTGGTTATATGATGTAAATGAGCGCAAATCAGTTTAAATCATTTAAATTCTTATAAGGAATATAATAGCATGGGTATATAATACTATTGAATAGGATTGCCATTTCTTTTAACATACTTGAATAAGATGTGATTTATGATAGAAAAAGGGTATTCGAAAAAATTTTTAATAAATCGGTATAAATTGACGTAGTATATATTAGGTTTTTCATCATCATTGTTCTAAAACTCCATCAACTAGGTATATGGAGAGTAAAATGATGTTTGTAATAAATATCTCTTAAACACTTACTTAACATATGTATAGCATTTGTTATTATGTAAATGGAAATGGAAATGGTTCAGTTTTGTTAGCAGATGTTAGATATAAGTCTACAGAACAGTAATAATGGAGATTGACTTAAGTTACAAATTTTGTTAAATTTTCTAAAATAACTAACTGTTTAATTTTTAATATTTTCTCAACAAAATAGCAATTTTGGAAGTTGTTAATTCATATTCAAGGCGTATTGTTTTTTTTTTTTGTAAAAAATGTAAAAATAGCTTCTAATGTAGCTAGTTTCAGAAAAACAGATAAGTTAAATCATGATCTAGAGCACATAAATTGTGTAAAACATGTCAACAACAATATTCACTAGTATTGTATAAAAGTTACACCTTTTCAGTTATATCTAACAACTTTATTTCAATTAAATTTAAAAATCAAAGTATTACAACAACGCAGCATTTTTATAATTGAATTGTAATAATTTTATAAAATTACACGATGACTCACCATGATTAAAAAAATATTGTTCAATCCAAAATTATTTGAAATCGAAAGCATTAATCGATTTAGACATACAATCACCTCGTCAACACATTTGATTTTCATCTTCTAAAAACTAAATCATTATCAAAATTGTTAGCTGGGTTATAAATAATTCATTTTTTTTTAATTATTAAAATAATCTAATATAACTGTTAAAATTAGTGTGCAACCATTTTGAAAAATAAATAAAGATAAAAATTATAATTCCATTAATATTGTATACATATGTACAATTATTTTATGACCATAATGAATATTTTATTTTTAGAGGACTTCTATAGAAATGTGAAGAAAATTGTTTTAATATAAGTAAAATATACATGAAAATGAGTATTATATTTAATTATTTTTGCAAAATTATTATTTTCAAATTAATTTAAATATGAAAATAACCTCATAACCTAGAAATACAAATTTATTTGAAAGTTTTTATTGCACGTGTAAAAATGATTTTAAATCTAATTTAGTAGTTTAATTAATTTCCAATATTTGACAAAAGATGTTTCTTAAAGTTTTTTTTTAAATTGCAAATTATAGTATAAATTATATATATATATATATTTTAAAGTTTTTATTAGAATTTCATAATAATTATATTTTTGAAATATTTGAAAAATTTAAAAAAATTTGAAATTAAGTTTTTCCTTTTTAATTAAAATATTATCTTACTAGTAAGTCAGTCCGTTTAAAAACGGGTCCCGAGTAAAAAAATACCTAACTTTTTTTCGAACATAACCACTCAGTGCCCTCAAGAAATTTTTTTTCTAGAAACACTTTTTTGTTATAATTTAAAATAAATTAATAATTTATTTTCCATCCATTTTATTTTTTATCCATTTTTCTTTTTTCTTTTTTCACAATTTAATTGAAAGGAAAAATTTGAAAATCAAAAAATCATATAAAAATAATTGAAAGGAAAAATATTTTTTTTTTTAGTAAAAACAAAAAATGTCAAAAGGCGTCGTTTACAAACATACAACTCTTTTCTTTTATATAAATAATTTATTAAATTTAGCAATGATTTACTATAACAGTATGATTTAAATTTATTAAAAAAAAACTCTAAATGGATTTAGCCGAATGATGGAAACCGTAGATTAAAGAATGCACCAACCGTCTATCGTGAAAGTTCAAATTCCGCTATTAAAACATCGATCAATCGATCTAGCTTATACTACAGCTAATATTTTAATTAATATGAAGAAGCTCTTCAGTGAATTAAACAGTAATCATTCTGATAGTAATATTTTGTTAACAAGGACTCATCTTTGCAGAAGACGTTTTGCACACATAATCATCCGTGATTTTTGCAATCTGTGCAGATGTTCCTTCACTTTGGTAATACACAATAATGAAGTTTATTTTGTGATGAATAGACTCACATACCGATACACAATGGTTGTTACAACCTCCTCAATTATTACCCATAAAACTGTAGTAAGTTTATAATTTCAAAATATAAAGAATTTGAAGATAATCTATATTGTGTTCTATATTTTTCGTATCAAATTATTGTCAATATTTACATAATGAAATTAAATTAATAAACTGATTAGTTTAATAAATTGAAAATTTTGTTTTAATTTTAATTCAATAAAAAATAAAGTACGATTTTTTAAAACTAAAATATCCTCAATATAATATTAAAGTAATTTATTAAAAATTAAATCTTAAATAAAAATTGGAAAAATTATAAAAGATTTTTAAATAAAAAAGTATATGAAAATGAAATCATAAAATAACATATGAATTTTCAAGCACATACATTTTGCCCTAAATTCAATAATTGAATTATATTTTAAAATATTTAAAAAAAAAAAATCGTTTGATGTTAGTAATTTTTATCACTCAATTTCGAATTAATTGGATAAATAAATTTTATAATGGTCCTATTAAATTAAATATAAGTAAATAAATTTTTCTTAAAATTTCGATTTAATATTATTACAGAATTAATTTGTTCCAAAAATATCAAACTTTCAATAGTACAAATAATTTTTTTTAATTAATTTAATAAATCAAGTGCTCTTAATTCAAATGATTCAGAACCTATATTACGTTAATAAAAATGAACTAAAAATACGAATAAAGTACGGTGAAATATCTTGACTAATTGAATTATCATATTTGTTTTACATTTATAAGAAATTGTTGATCGACAATCAAGTATTGAATTTAGTCTGAGCATACGCTACTCAAATATAAGGTAATGATAAATAACTTCATATTGAAATGTTGCAAAACAAAGCGTTGCGAAACAATGTTAATGATCCTTGGTATGTTCATCAACATCGATAATATTATTAAGCGAGATCTCAGAATCCTTACATCAAAAAACGAACAAAAATTTTGTCTTCATGCCACAAAATTAATTTTTCTTCATATTGATGTAGAAATTATTCGTTATTAATGGCAATCATAATTTTGTTAGATAACAACGAACAAAACAAAGCTTCTTTAAATTTAATCAAACTATTATGTGTATGAATTAATCTTTTGAAATTTTTCATTCCTCAAAAATTGTTAATGGAATTAAATTCTGTTGCATCAAAGATATCTGAAGCTGTATAGAGTCAACTGTATATGAATGGTTAACATCAAGAACCAAGTTTAAGTTTAATAAAAATATTTAGGGTCTTATTGTATCTATTAACATCTAATTACTTACTCACTTGCTGGGCGCTACAGACCGTGAAGGTCCTGGGCGTGACGCAAAATTGTCGGAATCTCGAAAATGTCGGAGTTAGTAATTTGAAGTTTTTTCATATCTGCCGATACTTCATCCCCCAACGTTGGTGTGGACTCCCTCGACGACGCATTCCCTGAGGTTTGGATTCAAAGAGTTTCCTAGCTGAAACATTTTCATCCATACGCTCTACATGGCATAGCCAATGAGGACGTCTTGTTCTGACTTTTTTTAGTTAGGTCCATGTCGTTCACAGCTTGTATAGTTCGGCATTGTACCTTCTTCTCCAAACCCCTTTGTCGGACACAGGACCATAAATGCTACGAAGAATTTTTCTCTCAAAGATACCAAGTGCATGCGCACTTGATTTTGGTAATATTCACGATTCAGAACCACATAGCAGCACTGGAAGAATGAGCGTTTTGTATAATTGTGCTTTGGTATTTTGGGATAGGAGCGTTGAACCAAGTTGTTTGGACAAACCGAAGTAGCAACGGTTTGCAAGGGTAATTCTTAGTCTTACTTCAGCATCGATGTTGATTCCAAGGTAGATAAACTCCTGAACTACCTCAAAATTATATGAGCCGACAGTGATGTTGTTTCCTATATGATGTTGTGAGGACATTTTATTTGTTGACAGCATATATTTTGTTTTACTTTCATTTATGAGAAGACCTGCTTTACCTGCTTCATCTTCAATCTGTGTAAAGGCTTCGAGACTGCTTGTCCTGATGTTCCGATAATATCGACGTAATCAGTGAAACCCAGGAGCTGCACCGATTTGTAAAATATAGTGCCCTGCGTGTTCACATCGGAACGTTGCGTTATATACTCCAATACTAGAAATTACATAACAGGGCACCGCCTTGTCGAAATCCGGAGCACGTTCGAAATGAATCCGAAATGTGCCTCCCAATCACCACAGCACACCGGATGTTTTAAAGGCTAATTTTTGACAAATAGATAAGCTTGGCTGGGAAACCAAATTCCGACATTGAATCGTAAAGCACTGATGCTGTGATGGCATATGCTATCATAGGCAGATTTAAAACCGATAAAAATATGGTACGTATCGATTTGTAACTCGAAGGTATTCTCCAGGATCTGCCTTAATGCGAATACCTGGTCGGTGGTTGATTTACCAGAACGGAAGCCGCACTGATAGTTTCCTATCATAGCGTTACAATTGGGCTTCAATCGTTCGCACAGAATATTGGAAAGGATCTTATACCCAACGTTTAATAGGGATATTCCTCTATAGTTGGCGCAGGACATGGAATCGCCCTTTTTGAATATTGGAGATATTGACTTTGAACTCCAGTCATCAGGCATTCTCTCCTCGATCCAGATTTGTTTGATGATTTGGTACATGAATTCAATCATCACTTCACCTCCTGCCTTAAAAAGTTCAGCTGGCATATTATCTTGTCTGCCACTTCTGCTGGACTGGATGTATCTGTATCTTCGGAGTTGACTGGGTTAGGGGGCGGCGTATCTGTGTTTTCTATGTTTGTGCCATTCAGCAGGCTCTTAAAATGCTGTTTCCATGTCTCTAATATCGCTTGCGTATCGGTTACCAAATTTTCCGAATCATTCGCCAGCGCGTGTGTACGGGTCTTGAAACTAGCTGCAATCTGCTTTGCTTTTTTATAAAAGTTCCGTACTTCGTATCTATTAACATCACAGTCTTTAAATTCTCTTCTCTCTATCTGGAAAAAAACATAATTTGTATACGATGAAACATTGTCATAATTTTCTTAAATTTAGTTAAAAATAACTAAATTATAATAATTAAAAGTTAGAAACTTTTTAAATCTGTGTAATAACCGAAATCAATTAAAACATTAATTAAACTTAGTTATGAAACATATATACATTTTCTAATTTTATTATTTTAAAATATTTCACCTAGACTCTACAGCATATTCACTGAAAAAAATTAAATTTATACCAATTTATATAAAAATAAAAATACGAATTCAATTTATATGTAACAATTATTATTAAAATTTTCCGTCAAAATTTTACTCCATTGAAGTTATTTTTATATTTAGAATGCCAAGGACATTTACAAAAATAAGATTCTCAACAATTCTTTTTAGAAAATTATTACTTCACTTAAAATATTTTTTTTTTCTTATATCCTTTATAAATAAATTTTATTTTTGTTTTAATTTTTCTTTTTTTATGTAAACATTTTTTTTAACCCAAATATTATTTTTTAACCTTAAAAAATTCAGAGTTGACCTAGATTTCATAAAAACATTTCTTATCATTAAAAATATATATTCTCTGTAAAAAAAAATTGTGGGCCATATATACAGAAATTATAAATCAGTTTCTTAAATTTCTATTTAATTTGTCTCTTTTACTCCTATTATGAAAATTACGTACTTAAATTTTATATTTTAGTTTACTTTTTCTTTGCCTGTACTATATATAATATATTCAATATATTATAATCAGTCTTAATTTCTCTAAGGACTCCCAAACTCAAAGCATTATTATTCTAGCACTAGCTAGCACATATCTAAAGATCTTAATAAAAATTTATTCATTTTAGCATTAACATTGCATTACAACATTTTTCATAAATTATTTTTTTGTCTAAAAGACACGCTCACATAAATACTAAAGCTTTTATGTGGGTTCTCTAGTAAATAAGATTTTTTTATAATAATAATAATATGGTGTTATGATTTTGAGATTATATTTAAAATGTTTCAAAATTTGATTTTCAATAAGAAAGATGTTTTAATACCGTTATTTTCATACCCCAATTTGATGGCATGGATATTGAATCCTCGAAGCTATTATCTTTAAGGTAGTCAGATGAAAAAGCCACTACATAATGAAAGACAGGTTATATATTATTATTATAAGAGTACTGGACAAAACTTTAATACACACTATGCATTTAATGTTTGTGGCATTTGATTAATTCAACAAAACATACAAAAAAACAAAATTTGTAATTCATACAAAATCTTCTTCTTCTTCATTTACCCAACAGTCCAAATGACGTTTTAGATTTTTGTATATTCCAGCCTTCTTTTCTTAAAGACTGCGGCATTCAATTGATAATATTCTATGTAGCGATTTGCAAATTTTCGTTTACAAAATCAACACTTTGGCTATCAATGGTCTACTTTAGTTTCTTCACCTTAGCGGAGAAGTTTCCGGATTTTGCACTAACGCATTTTTATAAGTTTGTCACAAACTACGTATATATGATAGCTTGAGTACTTGATTTGAATTATTCTTGAAATTTCAAGTTGTGTATTCTGTCGACCAGCTTTAGTGGCTGTCAGCTTGAAAGTAGCTTGACTTTGGTATATGTATATTTTAAAATTTGTAAATTTTTTTATAAATTTAAAGATATAAAAAAATATAAAATTACATTTCTTTTATTTATATACTCATTTAAATCTTCTATTTTTTAGATTCACTCTAAATATTAACAAACCTTCATGAATTTTTGACATTAAATGTCAACTCAAGCTCTCAAGCAGCGTATTCGATTGAAATTTTCAAGTTAAGTTAGTAAAGTTTTGTGATTGACTTGAATGAAGCTGATTTCAAGAAACTAGCGTATATATGATGTTGAAGCTTTCTTGAAACTATTATGTATACGGAGTAATTGACGGAATTCGGTGGCAAGCGATCTTCTAAAATTTAATTATTTAACAGACTGAAATGGAAGAGGTAATCTTCTTATCTAATCTAATATAATCTAATCTAATTTAATATAATCTAATCATTTGCGAACAACTGTGACAAAAAAAAACATAGAAGCCCATCTATCTGTAAAAATAAGAATAATAAAATAACAAAAAAATTTGTGACGAAGGAAAGCTGGATTACGTGAAATTGTGTAATCAAACAAATTTTTTGTTTGTTTCTAAAAAATTGTGAAAACAAAAAAGACAGCCATAATTACGTATACATGATACCTTTATTTTTAAGAAAGCTTCAAGTACGCTGTAACATCAAGTATAAGCTACTTAATGACTAGAAAATTTTAAACAAATACGCAGCTTGATAGCTTGACAATTTGAGTAGACATTTTATGTCAAAAAGTTTAATATCAAATGTTTGGTTTAATGTTTAGAATGAATTTAAAAAATAGAAGATTTAAAAGAGGAAATAAATAAAAATAATTTGTTCAAGTTTTGTTTAATCTTGAAACTTATAGAAAGTTTTACAAATTTTAGACCCAAAATTTGTGTCACCAAAAAAAAACATATCAAGCTCAAGTTATTTTCAACCTAACAACCATCCAGACAGGTTAATCGAATGTACAGCTACAGCTTGAAATTTCAAGAAGGATTCAAGTCAAGTACTCAAGTACTTTTTTTTTCCCTACGGAGGTGGCCCTAATATGTCAGAGACGGCATGTAGGCTTTTCAACCCTTTATGCCGTCCTCCACCCCTCAACTTAGTCGACCCTTTTGATATAGGCCAATAGGTTTGGGAGATTTATCCTGCAGAAGTTTTCCGAGGTTATGTAGTGCAATTCCAGCAGCCTGAGTCTCAGCCTTGAAAGAGCTAAGCACTCTCCTGCAACGTGTGTGGAAGTTTCTTCTTCTTCCAAACAGTGTCTACAAGTTGGGTCGTCACTTAGTGCTAGTCTACACATGTGTTTATTCATGTGGTTATGACCAGTAAGTATGCCCACCATCTTCCTGCAGTCTCCTCTATTGAGAGTTAGCAGGAAGTTGGTTATTTTGCTGTTTATTCTTGGTGCATATATTTTTGAGACCCTGTGGCCTTCCATACGCTCCCAAAGAATATTTGCTTCCCTTCTCAGGGTGTTTTCTATTGATAGTTTAATACAACCTGCCGCTTCCGGTCCATAAATATTGCCACCGATGATCTGGCTAGTTCGTCAGCCTTCTCATTTCCAGTCAAGCCACTATGACCCGGTATCCAGATCAGTTGTACCTTGTTTCGGAGCCCTATGAGGTTTAGGGCTTCCGAACATTCTCCCACCAATCTAGATTTGATTAGGTTACTTTCAAGAGCTTTTAAGGCAGTCTGACTGTCACTAAAGATTCTAATGACTTTGTTAGACCATCTTTGCTCTTTTATTATATTAACTGCTGCGCTTATGGCAAGGACTTCAGCCTAGAAGACTGACTCAAGTACTTAATACACTTTTATTTCCAATTTTACACCAACGAGCATATTTTACAATTTATCTTTTAGATGTTAAAGTCAACTACAGAACCATTTCGTTATCGTAACTATTATCTTTCTATTCTTTCTTTTCTTTTCATTTTTTTTTTTTTTTTGCTTTTGTGTCATTATAATTTAAATTTATAACTTGAGAATTTAAAGAAGAAACTGAAAAGAAAAATATATAAAATGATAAAAATTAAATTAAATTCAACATGTTATGTAGTCATCATTTTGTGTATGGGTGTGTTAAGCTTTGATTCAATATTATATTCAACAGCTTTGAACAATTCAGTAATGTTCTATATTCAGATAGATTCAAATTATATTTTCACTACAATGCAATGGTGGTACATTATTAAAATAGCTTCAACCGAAAAAGAAAAGAATAAAAACAAAAAAAATAAAAAAAAGGAATTAAATAGAAAAATATATAAGGTTATGTTACACACTTCTATTTTAATTTTATTTTTTTTTTTTGTTATCTTTTTTCAGTTTTGTTTTTTAACTGAACCATAGGAGGGTGTGAGAAGCTTTAGAAGCCTTCCGGAAACAGACTAAAATCTGTTGACATAATTCAGAAAAAAAGAAAATATTATTGTGAGGATAGATAGCAATATGAGTAACACAAATTTTCTTGCCTTTTTTATTTTGACTTTCTTCTATTTCTTTTGGTTCTAGAATAATGAAATTGTTGCTTATGTTCCATATTCTTAAAATTCTTCTGTGAAAACTTAAAATTATTATCTGTGGAAATTCTCTGTCTTTTAAGAGATTAAATAATTTCCAATTGGGATTTAAATGTTTAGGAGTGAATTTCACTTGCCATAAGTATTGTATCCTTGTTGAATACTTGTATAGATATATATATATATATTATATTATTATGATATTATAAATATTTCAACGATGGTGTGTAATTTTAGATAAATTTTGTGGTTATAATGGGCGGTCAAATAAGTTAATTTAAAGTATAACTCAACAATATTATAGTTAAACTTATAGTTTAAGAAGTAAAAGAAAACAAAATAACGAATTAAATTAGATTCTAGAGAAATGAAAAATAAGATTTTATATTTGAAAACTAAACTAAAATAAAATGAAAATTAGTTAAATTATTATTCTTATAAGAAAAAGGAGTGTTTTGAAAATAATATTGAAAAATTTAAATTAAATTTATTGCAATATCAAATTACTTTTTAAATTAATTTCATCAGAGTATTAGTTTTTAGTATATTATTCTATAATCGGCAATATACATCTGAAAATTAACATACACTAAAATTTCAAATTTCATCAGTTTGTAAAATAAATTGTTGAAATTTTGTACGTGGAACCTAATTTATTTAACAATATAAAATTATCAAAGAAATATTATTGTTTCGTTTGTTTTAGAGTACGAAGTTATAGAAAATATTGAAATTTCGTATTTACTTACAACTGGGCTTAGATTAAATCATACATATTATTACAATAGGTCAAATGCGATATAGAACTAAATAATCAGCACATCAATTAAGAATATGAGCCATAAAGCCGTTCAATTACATACAAATAAAATTTAGATAAATTCAAAATAACTTCGAAGCTAATTTCAAATATTAAAAATGCCAAAAATATATCTTCAATTACTTATCTAGGAAAACATGGCAATCGTATTACTTCAATAAAACCAAACAACTTTAAGTTAGGTCCCGGTTAATATTGTTATTATATAGCGGAATTGGTGATCTGATCAACCTTCTTAATCGTACCTTAATACTGAGTTCCTTGGGAGAGTGGCCCCATAAAACAAACAATAACAACAAATAGGCCATTCGAGTCGTGGTACAAAAATGATACAATTAAGTTCTAAAACCTACTTATCTAGCGTTTTTAAGCTTCGAAGTTAAATATGTGATTTATTTTTGGCTACTTTCATTGCAGATACCAAAATTGTTTCATACTTATTTATACCCGCGGCTCCCAAACTATGTTCCGCGGAACACAGGTGTTCCGCGTAAAAAACAAATTAATCTCGTTAGAAAAAATAATTTTTATTTATCATTTTGTCGTTTAACATCCACAAAAAAAAAACACCTTGTTTTTGTATTTGATTTGTTGCTATGCTACATGATTTTCAATCAAAATTCAATTCAGCAAATTCGCATTATGTGTTTTATGTAGGAAAATTCTATCAAGTAATTCAATGGCTCCAGCTAAACTTCGCAGACATTTCGATACAAACCACGCTGAGTATAAAGAAAAAGATATAAATTTCTTTAAAAGACAACTTGAGTTACTGGAAAAATTCAACAAACATCAAACGAAAAAACTTGTGAAAACTGAAAATGAAAATGCAACAGAGGCATCTTTTCGAATGAGTTACCGCATTGTTCGTAATGGTGAAGCTCATACAATTGGAGAGAAGTTTATTAAACCTTGTGTAAAAGACATTATATTCTGTATGTTAAATGAAGAATCCGCTCAAAAAATTGATGCACTACAATTATCCAATAATACTGGTTCGCGCCGCATTAAAGATCTTTCTACTGCTATTAATCGACTTAAACTTTGTAGTGAATATGTATTGCAAATGGATGAATCAACAGACATTGCTGCCCTTGTTGTTTTATTAGTATTCGTACGGTATGTACATAATAATAGTATTGAAGAAGATCTACTAATGTGCGCATATCTGCAAGAAAAAAAGGCTGAAGAAGCTATATTTAATTGTACTAACAATTACATTACAAAACACGAAATCGAATGGAAGAAATGCACTGATATTTGTACAGATGGTGCACAAGCCATGGTATGCCACGAAGGCAGTTTTAACACGAAGTAAGCCATGAAGGCAAAGCCACTACGTTTTGCATAGACAAGCATTAGTAACCAAAAAATGTCGCCTTATTTACAAACTATTTTGGATGAAGCTGTAAAAATAACTAATTTTGTAAAATCACGACCACTTCAATTGAGATTATTTAAAACTTTATGCGATGAAATTGGTAGCGACCACAGAGCACTTTTATTACATAACGAAGTTAGGTGACTGTCCAGAGGAAAAGCATTGGCGAGACTTTTTGAGCTACGAAGTGAATTATTAGTTTTCTTCTCGTCGAACAATTTGGTAAAGAATTTTATTGACTTATTAAAACTCCTTCATGCTGGATAATTGTTGGGTATTTAGCAGAAATTAACTTATCATTACAAGGAAGAAATATTACAATTTTTAACTTACAAGGTAAGATTGCATCTTTTAATAAAAAATTAAACTACTGGATTTCTGAAGTTGAACAAAATAATTTTTATTGTTTTCCCACATTAGAAGAGTTTTTAATTGAAATAAATTGTAAAGTAAATGATAAAGCCTCCAAAGATATTTTAGAACATTTGCATAACTTACAGTCGAGCCTATTACAATATTTTCCAAATTCCCCTGAAGATAACTCTTGGATTAAAAATCCTGTTGTAGTAACAAATGAGCCAGTGGGTTTTAGTGCAAGTAATTATGAAAACCTAATTGAATTGATTACTGACTCTAGGTTAAAACAAAAATACAATGAACTTCCATTAAATGAATTTTGGTTAAGTTTAACAGAAGAGTATTCCAACTTGTACTAACTAGCTATTCATGTTTTACTTCCTTTCACATCTAATACATGTTTGTGCGAGGCTGGATTTTCATATTATGCTGCAACAAAATCGAAGTACAGAAACCGACTGAATGCTACACCAGACATAAGAATTCAGCTTTCTAATATTGAGCCTGATATAAAAAAAATATGTAATGCAAAGAATCAAAAACACCGCAGTCATTAATATTAAAAATTATTTTTTTTTACTTATTCATTTTATTATTTTTATGTATTTCGTGTATGTGTAATTGAATTTCAGAAAAATATACTGTTTATTTTGTTTGTAACTCTTATATATATATATGTATATTTCTAAATACACAAACTTATAGCATATATAAATAAACATGTGTTCTTCTGGAATTATTAGTTTTGTGAAGTGTTCCACGACCCGACAAGTTTGGGAGCCGCTGATCTATACAGTTACAAAATTTGTACTTCTAAAAATCTTACAATTACTTTACTTTTTTGGCAGTCCCATGTAATCCTTCTGTTAAACTGAAGTTTTTAAATTCTTTTATTTTTATTGATATTTCGTCTTTTTAATGCAAGTTTATTGTATTTATTTATTTACTTATATAACAGTGGGATCCAATTACATGCCCTTTTCCTTTTCGGAATGTTGGCCTTTATATTTTTGAGTTTTTGTGTATACATAGTTTTATTGATAAAAATATATATTAACTCGGGATTAAAAATCTCGCAGATGCAAGAACTGATTTACAATTAATTTTTATTTTAAATTATTTTGTAAAATTTCATAGTTTTATTTAATTATTTTTTAATTAAATTAATTAATTATTTTTTAATTAAATTAATTAATTATTTTTTTCTTTTATTTATTTTTTTTAATTTTTATTATTTATTATACTCAAATTCATAGTATCGAATATTTGATTAAAAATGTCTTCAATGTCTTCAGCTTATGAATAAATAAACAGCCTAATCCAAATATGTTTTTTTCATTGTTTGACCAGAAAAGAAGCATTTGCATTCAGGGATGTAGCGAAGACCAATTTCTGTATCATAATATTATAAGCATTGCGATCATAAATAATTTGTTGTCGGTTCAGCTTGGTATATTAAGACCTAGCATAAGGTAAACCGGATTAAATATATTAGTATTGTTACTGCCGAAGTTTGGTTTTGAGCAATGTCAAAGCCATATTCAGATTATGTTGTCGAAATCTACAAATCTCTGCAAATTTCATTGAATCTGATAATAAATTTCACAATTTTGACCAATTTTGGTATTCTTTTAAATCATAATCTATTAACTTTCAAAATAATTCACATTACTGTATTTTAAAGAGATTTCATTACAACTCCCATAAATATAAGATGTAAATACTGCCCAAAAGTAACTATAAAAGATAAAAATGTTCAAAAGAAAATTAAATAAAACCTAATCTCTATCATAAAAATAAAATCTAATTTTTATTTACAAATTTTTATTACTATACAGATCACTAACTCTAAACACCCTGTATAATGTCAATTATTTGTTTTACTTTTATGAAAAAAAAATTATAAAAATAAAAATTAAAATAAAAATCTCTTAATCCAACAAGTTTTCAAATAAAGTTTGAAAATGAAAATCTCAACTGGGATTTATTATTATATTTATTTGGAAAAATTATTAAACCATTATAATTTAAAGTTAACCCTAAATAAATATACCTAAATACAAAACGTAAAAGTCACAAACCTACAGAACCGTAAAATTAAATTTTGAGGCAAGAAAAAGTAAATAAACAAATAAAATAAGTAAATAATAAAATTTCCTAAAATGACCACAATAATTGGAAAATTGGAAAATATTTCTTGTTTTGTAATCCTTTCTCTTTTATTATTTGTCAAGACTTATTTTATTTAGTCTTTTTCTTTTTATTTTTTTTTATCTTTTATTTTAGTTTTTTTTTTATTTAAGGTTTTCATCAAAATAAAAACCTAAAACAATCTAAACAAATTTTTCAATTTTTTATTATTTAATTTTTAATTTTATTTCCCAAGGGTTGTTGGTCTTAAGCCAAAAACAAAGAGAAAAAATTAAATAAAGTTGAAGATTTTGAAGTTCAAGTTCTTTCAAAATCGTTTTTTTTCTTTGTCAGGATTATGGGATACCTTAATCATGAAATTGGAACTCTTTTTTCTTAAAATACTTTATTTTCATAAAAATTAATTTTGTTTTTGAAAAATTAAAAGTTTATTAAAAAAAAATAGTTTTTATTGAGAAAAGTAAAACGAAACAAAAATGTCCTTTTCTTAGAATCTTTCATTTCTTAATTTCTAATTTTATTAATGGGAAACATGAATAATTTAAACTTTGCTGTATATTAACGGTTGCTTAATAATTCTAATTGTAAGAAAAAAAAAATATTTTTCATTTGAAGTTTGTGAAAAAATTTTAATATTTTTTTTTTTTATTTTTCTCAAAATATCCTTTAAGTTCTTGATATAATCATTACAGTTTTTAATTTTTCGTTTGTTCAAAACTTTGAAATTTTTTATTAAAGAACATATTTCTGTTTGTTAGTTTGAATATGATTTAACAAAAAAGAAAAAAAAACTACTATAGAAGAAAACCTAATACCAATTACCTAATGGGGTAATTAGTAATGGATGATATAATGTGGCTGTAAATAAAAGCTACGTTATTTATTTACGCTTCAACTAAGCCGATGATTTGTTTTTATTGGTACATACAAATATTTGATGTGATGTGTGTTTAAAACTGTATGACTTTCTAAAAGTGAGTGTTTAAAGATCGATTCAAGGAAGACCAACATCATCCGCGAAACTCATTAAACCATGCAATCATTCAAGAAGAAGCACAATTTGAAGCAATGCAGCAGTTTAATTATCAAGAGAGTATCGTGGTGAAGATTCCGAAATGGACATTTTAGTTACCATCTTATTTGTCGGACCTACGTTGCATTCATAAGGCTCTAATATGGTAGTTCAAAAATATATCCTTACATACTAAAATATGATTGTTCAAGTTTAATCTGAAATCCGTTCTTCAGCATGCTTGGACATTATAAAAAATTTCAGCTAACATTATTAGGACACTTTAAGCCTACATTAGCAGATATCTCTGGTGTATTTCAAATACTCGTTGATCAGAAAATCCCAAGGGACCCAGAACAGAAGATGTACCTTTCTCAGAAAGACGTTGATATCACCGACATCCCTATCATATATTCAAAATCATTGCATATAGACTTACCATAATTCTCGGTAATTCTCAAGCTCAATAAAATATTTATAAATAAATGAATGATTATTTTATTTTTACTACAAACCTTTTGTCACAGAGTCACAGATAAAAATTAAAGTCAGAAATTTTGTCGGATGGACTTTTTCCTCCATTTTCTGTATATGTACTTCGATAACCTTTACGACATTGAGACAGACCCTTAAAATTTTCTGGGATATATAAAATCATTGAATTAATTCTACATAAAAAAAAATGAAGAAGTTTCGAAATAGAAACAACACGATATGGTTGCGTGTAACATTCGACAGTAAACAGCAAAAATCGTCATTGACGATAGAAGAAAGAAATATATTAAAGAAAAATGTTATCAGCTAGTAACTAACAAATCGTTTGTAAGCATGCGAAATCGAATAGTAATATTAGAAGGCCTTTAATTAACTTTCACGCGGTAATAACTCTTATATTGACAAAAATTATTTGATTATTGTACAGATATTGCCTATAATTTAAGTATATGAGAATAATCAAATTTCGGATATTTATTAAAAATACCAAAAACATTAACAACTGGATGCACAGACACAGAATATCAATTTTAAGATTTTCTCAAATATACCCAAACAAAATAAAAAACAACCTTTTTTTTAATATTCTTCTACCTCTTTTCCACATTTGATATGGATCGAATCATTTGCAAGAAAAAATAATTCTAAAAGCTAAATTTTTATATGAAAAAACTGTAAAAGAAAATCTTGAATTTTAATATTTTGGTTTCTCTATTGTTAATTTGTTCGTTTAAAGCAGAATACACAAAAAAAAAAAAAAACAACTACCTAAAGGAAATTTTTTTTCCTATACTTTAAATTCTAAAACCATAGTAAAGCAGTGGCTCTTTGATTAGTTTCAAACCAAAAAAAAAAAAAAGAATTTAAAAAAAAGTTAAAAAAAAATTTAAATAAAAACTTCTAAGGGTCATAAATTATAGACGAGTTCAATTGAAAGTAAAACACAAAAACAAAACAAATACGAAAAATCAATACGATTTCGGTTGAAACCAAAAGTGGTCTATTAAAATCCTTCTGATGGATATTTTCAAATTTGCAAAAATGGAAATTAATCATTTTCTTTACCAACTGAGAGAATCCATAAAGTAAAAAGACTAGGTGGTGAAATTTGATTAATTTTTGGCTTTTTCTTATTTTTAATTTTTTTTTTTTTTTTTTTTTTTAATTTTGTGGGAAAAAATTAATTTTATAATTTTGCTTTGTAATGGTGTACATAGAGTGAGAAACTGTGAAGAATTTCATAATAAATGTTTTCTTTGGCTTAGTATTTTCCTCTCAAAGAAACAAAAACAGCAATTGCTTGACTACACACGAATTCAATCCAAACAAAATCTAATAAAGAAATATTTAATAATGATAAATTGAATTTTAATTGGAAAATTCTTCATAAAATTTTGAATTTTAGTTGCTAAGGATTCAGTTAATTGATGTCATAGAAAAGAATGAATATAGAAATCAAAAATTTTCGAATGCATCGATAGAAAATAGAGTAATATAAAAATGTATAAGAACAGAAGAACAAAAAAAATCAATTGGAATATATGTATTTGATTACATTCTTCAATTAACTACAAATCTTCAGTTATTCGGATTTTAAATTATGATGAAATTTTATTGTAAGTTTAAAGAAATTTAACTTCTTTCACTATGCTATAATATACGTCTACATCTTTGAAATTGAAAACTTAATATAGCTGTTTATTTTTCCTAAATCATTTTGAAACCGAGTTAGATAATGTCATTATGAAACGGTGCAATCTGTTTCTAATAGAGACATTCAATCGTTAATATAACTGTTTTTATATGTTAGCAATATAAAATGACTTACAGATGCGAAAACTCAAGTAAGTTATTCATAATGATCTAGTTATACTCTATCGTAATGCGAGATCTTTGTCAATTTGTTCCATACCCAATAATTGTTATTGTTATTCTGCCAAAAGTGACTTCGATGTCAACTATTGTTTCTGGTCCGGCCAACCCGCGGTTTATTGGGAGATAGTTTGGTCGGCTCACAAAATAATTTATAAATATTTGCAAAATATACCAAAAAATAAAAAATTGCTTTAAATTTAGAGCTATATTGTTAGTATGAATAAAACATGATATGTATTCATTTTTGTTTCCTCTTAAAATTATGCAAAATCAAAAACAGCATTTGTTTATGGCTAACCGCAGCATATATTAATTTTTTAAAATTTAAAAAAATCAATAGATCGTGAAATAATGCTTTGAAGATTATTTCACGATGGAATTTTGACATTTAGTTTTTGACAATAAAACTTTTCACACACTACAGTTTTTTATTGTGAATTTTGAGCTTTTAGTGAAATAACTTTTGCACTTAAAAACCCTCAAGGATACAACCAAAGGAATATATATATTAAATGCGTTTTGGGAGAGTTTCACGAAAAATAGTTTAGTTCTAACTGTTTCATCTGGGACTGCTACAAATGGTGGTCCTAACATAATAGGAAAGAATAAAGATTTTATGGGCCTGATGCAAGCGAAATTATTACAAACTGGAATTGACATGGGACAGGTGTCAAGAAACCTTGTGTAGCCCAACATGAAAAATAGATCATGTAATGAATGTCGTGGTTAAAACTATTAATACTATTCGTAGTAGTCGTGAACTATATTTCCATCGTCAATCTCAAGAGTATTTGAAAGAAATAAATTCACACTACGGAGACATTATTTATTTTTCTAACATTCGTTTGGTAAGTAAAGGCAGATGTTTAACAAGATTTTTATATCTAAAAGAAGAAATTAAGCATTTTATGGAGTTACAAAACAAATCTGTTGAAGAATTTTCAGACCATAATTCGTTGCTAGATTTATGTTTTCTTGTAAACGTGACTAGTCACCTCAGTAGCTTAAAATTAAAACTTCAGAGTGAAAATAAGCTAGTTGCTAAAAGTTGTCCTGAAATAGTCAAATTACATTTGAGGGAAATTCAATTCAGGAATGGCGACGCAACTCATTTTTCTGAATTAAATAATATTATTTTATCGGTACAAAAGGATTTTGATAAGAATGCTGATTGTTTGAAGAAATTGAAAAAAAATTTCGATTCAATATTCAATGAAATTGCTTCATATGATAAATATTTTGAAATATTTGAATCACCATTCAATGTTCATCCCAACACAGCACCATCTGCTTTGCAAATTGAATTAATCTCCAATACCATCCCGAATTAAAAACTATTTTTCTCGAAACATGTGATAAAATACAGTTTTATACAAAATTTGTTAAAAATTCGAAATATTCAAATATAAGAAAATTCGCTGCGAAAATCATTAGTGTGTTTGGTAGTAGAAAAAAATTAATGTATGTGGTAATACCAGTACTATTTTAATAAATGTGCCTTAAATAATATTTCCTTAAAATAAACTTTAAAAATATTTGATCTTAAGATGACTTAATAACTTTCAGTTAAATATATATTGAATAGATCAACCTCTTACCATGTTACTTCTTATTTTGGTCCTATCTTATATGGTTTCCAATTTATCGATATCACTTTGTATATTGTTGTAGGGACATACCTTGTATATATTTTTTTACTTTATTAATTCAAAACTTTGACCGCTTAAATTATTTCATAATATATTTATATATACATCAACCATATTCAATATCAAATTATATTTTTTAATTATATAAATAAAATATTTTTTCACTAAAATACAGTTATGTTTACGGAAAACTTCTATTTAATTTCAATTAAAAAATAAAAACAATCAAATTTTTCTGGAATTTTTATTTTAACAAAACAAAAGTAATAAAATTAAAAGTTATTTGTTTTTAATTTTTTATTTTTGTTATATTGAAAAGATAAAAATAGCCATCAGTGTAGAAATATTGAAAAATTGTCTTTTCGAAAAATAACATTAAGTAAAACAATATAAAAAGAAAAACAATTTTGAAATTATCTCAATTTTTAATAGGAAAACTGTATTGCGTCAATACACACCTTGATACGGTGAGAGTAGCTGTTCTAAATGATGATAATGATTATGATTAGCTTGATGATGATCATTATGATGATGATGTTGTTGATTTTAGCAAAAGAGGAGTAAATAAATATTCAAAGAATTGAATATACGATCTGATTCTGTTGGAATTGCAAAGTAAAAAAAAAAATCAAAAATAAATTTTCTTTTATTAAAAAGTAGACAAAATTTTAGTAATAATTTTTCATTATTCGGTTGTTGAGCTTTGGCCAAGAAGAAAAATTTTTCTAAAAAATTTATTTCTATTCAGTTTTTTCTAAGATTTTTTTTTTTTTAATTTTTGTTTCTTTTTTTCTATTCTGTTTTTTTCTTTCCAAAATTGATTGATGTAAACATTTCATTACTGTGTTTTGCTGTGAACGAAATGAAGTTTATGGGTGAAAATAATTTCTAATGAATTGTTTTCTCTGATGAAATTATTGGCAAAAATCACCATTATTTTTTTCACATGACGATGATTTATAATGTCCTGTCCATCATTTTTCTAGACAATTGTTTATACATATGAGTAAACAAATAATAATAATTATAGCATATTCTGATATAAAAATATAAAAATTTAACTTAAAACATTGCCCTTTTTTATTTTAAAATTTAAAATTAGAGTTTTTGAATTAATTTTTTTGTTTCAATTTTTTTTTTTTTTGTATTTTAATTAAAATTTTGTACTTTTGTTCAAACCTGAAAAATTCTGAATATAATTATTTTAATTTTTAATTATAATTAAAAAATAATTATAATAAAATTCCTTTAAAATTGCTAATTTGAATATTCTCTATGACTGTCAGATTAACAGTATTAACACTAAATTTGAATTTTTAGTGTTAAAAGAGCTCAGATTCTCATTTCTTCTTGGGCTTTATATGCATTACATTTGCATTTGTATAATACTGTTGTATAGTTGTATTGTTTCAAAAACTGAAGAGTCTATTGTAGAGTGTAGTGTAGTGTATAGATAATAATTATTTATTTTAATACGAAATGCATCAGGCAATCTTATACTTTAAAAATTTTATTTTAATTTTAAAATTTTTTTAAAATTGAATTTCGCTATTTATAATTTGAATATGAACATCTTATTATAATAATAATTAACATAATTGATAATATACTAATATTATGGTAGACATTAAAAAATGATTGATTTGTAAATTTACTACTACATTGGTTCTTTATTTCCTCATCGAACAAAAAGCGTCTATATGTAATCGCTTCAGCTTTCCACGTTTGTAATTTAATTCTATATATAAAGCTTTTTCATGAGTCTATTGGTTACTGTGTCTCTTCTCTTTACATTATCAATAGCCCTACTAAAGATATAGCCGAGCATTCGCTAAAAAATGGAATTCATGAAAGTGAACAACCCTATCACAATCCACATCTTATTTGAATACACTTTACTCCAAGAGCATATCTTAATGTAAAACTTTGCATTTATTAATATATTATTATACTTGATACTTATTAGTACGTAAGCAATAATTATAACTGATACTTTTATTAAACTTATTTATTGGTATCAATGCAATACTATAATTTAATATGTTGATGATCATAATCATTATTTAATAGCATTGAAGTTTAATGTGAGTCTTACCTTCTGCATTATACGTTTGCACCTTTACTGAATTTTCATCTTGACTTTCATTTTCTTAATTCCAAGATTATCTAATCTTCTGCTGCTGTATTTGGATATGCTACTTATAAAATTTTCTTTGTATTCAGTGTGATAAGAAAACAATTTGTCCAAATATATGGTTTAAAAAGTTTTACTTCAAAGCCATTTGTCATAGTATTCTACACCGTTTCTTGAGAACTAAAATCTGCATTGTGAGCAAAAAAATCTTTCAAATTATAATTAGAATTTATACAAATTAAATGAACTTTGATTTGTGAAATTACCACATAAATTTAAACAGACATGGCTTATCTTTAGAAAAATAAAATTCAAACACATCTTAAATGTGTACGATTAATTATTCTAGTTACTAGACTAAATCAAATTCGCAAGAACTGCAGCTGTGATGATTTAAAGATGATACCTAACCTCGAATTACAATAATTGAATTTTAAGAAAAGTCAAAAATTTAATCTAATTGAATAGTCGTTATATGTGACGTCAAGTGTTCATTTTTTAAATAATTTAAATAATAATAAAAACATTAACTTTAAATTTAGACTAAGTTTTCCAATGATTCAAAATAAAATTGAAAATTTATTTACTTCCGTTTCAAATTTTGTTCTTCACTTCCGTTAATGTAATGTCAAATTATACATGTACAAAAATCCTCATATTCCAAAAACAAAGATTTATGATATACAAGTAATAAGTCATTTTTAAAACTTTTTTACACATATATTTATACATTTATGATATATGTATGTCATCAAGTTTTTGTGATCATAATGTATAAATATTTAAAAATTAAAAAAAAAAAATTAAATTAATTTGAATATATTAAATTTTAATTGACGAAGAAAATAAATATTAAAAATATAATTTTAGCAATAACATTAAAATATATTTAAAATTAATTTGATGTCATATGAAATATTTTTGTTTTATTCATAAAATATGGCATTTGTAGTTCGAGACATTTTAAAATCGCATAAAATAAGACTAAAAACCAAAAAATAAATAAATCAAAAGAAAAAAAATATCTCTACATATATTTTATTTTCTTTTTTCTATAGAACTTTCTTCATTCTTTTTTCATATGTTTGATTTCAGAATGCCTTACTGTGAAATGAAAATTTGAAAACAAAAATTACTTCATTTGTTTAAAATAATAAAAATAAATTTAATTTGTAAGAAATGTTGACGTCATCAATTTTTCGTTTCATATATTCTCTTGAGAACAATAACAAATGAAAGAGTTGTACATATATATAACGGACGCAAGTATATTATAAGTATGTACTTGTTTTGCTGGAATATTTTTCAAACTAGTCTAAAAGTACGTTCTGATGCGCTCAGAAAATATTTTCCGAATTCAATGGAACTTAAAACTTTTTTTTTCAGGTATAAAGTTGAATAAATCCAAGTACCAGCCAACAGATGACGTTGTGGTGCATGAATATTTATAAACTTCATATCTCTATATATACAATTTACATACGATATATATATAATCTACATTCTACAAAATTGTATTACTTTTCGAATGAGGTTTAATGAATTCATACTGAGCAATGTTTGTTAGCATTTATTAGCTAAGTTTTCATCATTTTCTAACCTAGAAACATTTTTCCCTGTGTAGTTGTCATACCAACATGATTTTATATTATAACTATAATGACTATTTATATAGCAACACATACATACAATTAGTATGCATATACGAGTATAATGCACGAATCCTTGTACATTCTAATTTAATGTTTATTCTCAACGACCACATTAAATATTTTAATGAATTTCATTCGAAATTGTTGAAATTTTTGCCAACATTAATTTTAGTAAAAGCTATAAAAGAAATTTTGCTTTATTTTAATTGCAGTTTATCTGGTAATTAAAACTGTTTTTAAAAATAATTTCTAAAGTCGTCAGAGTACTTAAGACTTTAAATTTATTACAACATAAGTTACACGTTTAGGAAAATATAATTACGTTATTCTTTTTTTTTTTGTTTAATTATTTTTAAAAATTAATGAGAAACTTAAAATATTCTAAGAATATTTTATTTTAAAAAATTTTAAATTTATTTTTATTAAATTTTTAATTAATAAATTAAAATTGAATTTATGTTTTTTATTTGTATTTTTAGAACAAGCACCTGGAAAATCAGATGTCAATGTTCCACCACAAAGACCAAATCATTTAGATTTAATGTCTGGAACTGATAGCAGTCCTAGAAAATCATCGCCATGTGTAAGTAAAAAAAAATAAAACTGATAATATTAATATTAAGTTGAATTGTAGTATGTCACTTCCCTTAAACATTTCATCCGAAGAACAGGAGAGACATAAAGTGCCCACTCCTACTCAGTCCATATTCCTGGGTACTTTGAAACTGGCTATTGGAATTTCCTCGAATTTGAAATCACATTCCAACAAACTTTTTCCCACAATGGAAAAATTTACCTACGTCAATCTACATTCAAGAGTAATATTAAGAAATTTATTCAAAATGTTTCTACTTGGAAGTTCTGGATATTTTTGGTGGACAAAAATTACATCTTTTCTTTTTTCGAGGAGGTTCCAAATCGGTAATACTGTAGCTATTTTGAGGCTTATCTTGAAATAGGGTTAATATTTATTTTTGCTGCTCGGCACATATGCCTCTCATACTTCTTCGCCTAATTTGAGGTGTTACCAAACTTCTAGCAATTTATCTCAAAAAATGTTTTGGAGACAGTTTACTTTCTGGATGCCATTTCTTCCACGGTACTTGTGCAGCTATTCCTCCGACATCAATCAAATTTATGCCAATTTATTGTAAATATGCCAAAGGTTATCTATTTGTTTTCCTACGTACTATACAGTTATGGGCCATCTGATTCAGTGTATCTACACCACCTTTTGTTATAAAACAAATTTATTTCTGATTTATTACTTCTTTCTACAGTATCATTTTTATGTTTAGTGGAAAGTAAAATTACGGCACGGTTTGTTTTTGGAACATATGAAACCAAAGTGGCATTCTTTCTAAATCCGAAAATATTAGTCTGCGCAGGTCTGTTTTTATTAGAAAGAAAGTTTTTCGGAATATATTTTTTATTTTTGCGTAATGTAATGGTCAACAGAAGTTAAACCGTTTGACAATAAAGACTCCGCTAATGGCAAACTAGTAAAACAAATATCAAATGTAACATTCCTATTTGTATAGAAGTACGGTTCACACAATCTTTCCACAATATTCTGAGCTACGTTCGCACATCTAGTTGAACCCTCTTTTCCTAAATATGGTATACCATAGAGTGGATAACTAGTGGCGTTGCCATCACATTTTCATGCCGTACTTATCAGGTTTACTCGGTATGTAATGCTTGAACGCTACACGACCTCGAAAAGTAACAAGCTGCTCATCGATAATTAAATTTTCTCCAGGTATGTATGTTTTCTTCAAATTTTTATTAAAAATTTTCCAAAGGTCTCGTATTGGAGCCAATTTATCATTGGTTCTATGTTCGGATCTGGTGATTCGATCATCAAATCTGATAAATCTCTGAATCAGTTTGAAGCTAGTTTTACTCATTGCTGCTCGATAAATTGGATTTCTAAAAAGTGGATCCCAAAAATCTAGAATGTTGACTTTACTCTGTTTATTTGTTCCACATGACAATAAAAGTCCCAAATATGCTTGTACTTTTAACTTATCGAGATTTTTCCCACTCTGTTCCTAATAATTTAGAAATTTCGTCGAAAAGTTCATCTTCTGCGGAAGCATCACCTATCTGTTCATCTTCCTCTTCCGAATCTGTTCCAATTATTTCTTCTTCGCTTTCTGGTGACTTATCAAATGCAGCATTTTCTTCTCCCTCCTCATCATCACCATATGGATTTATTTTATTTTCCTCATTTTCACTTTCGTCACTATCCAGAAAAGCTCGACTAATTTCATTTTCAGTTAGTCCTTTTGACATTATATATTAGATTTTATAAAAGTGTAAAGTCGTCGAAATTATAAAACGGCGTTAGTAACATTATCTTGAAATTTTCAAAATTTGTAATAAATTCAGGGTTTTACCCCGTTTAAGTTGTATCAAATATTTTGTTCATATTATTCGATTGTCATGATTCAAAAAATTTTTACAAATTTTACTTCAGAAAGAACTGATCATTTTGGTTTTCTGTGTATATATATCACTGCATTGTTAAATTTTTTAGACCATTTTACGAAATACGATCAAAAAATAAAATCAAAAAATACACACTGCTGCAGTGTTTATTTTTTAATTATTTTTTAATTTCTTTAAAAAAAAAAATGGCAAATTGTATTTGTATTAAAGTGACAAATTACTCCATTTTCTTTCGTTTTTTGTTTGCATTTTTTATTTTGTTTACACAATACGTTCTCTCTTTGGATAATAACAAAAGCCAAAAAAATCTTTAATTGTGTAAACTAAAGTATAATTTGTTTCAAAAACATATTTCTATACACTCTGTATTGAAGAATTCGCTGTGCTATTATTAAAAATAATTTTTTTTGAAACATTTTTTTTGTTGTGGTTTTTTCAAAATGATTTTTTGAGGGAAAAAAAAATGTTTTTGTTTATTGATTTAATAATTTAAAATCAACATTAGGCATCAATAATGTACATTTATCTTAATAAAAAACAAAAAAAAACCAAAAAATGTTTAATTAAAATAAGCGAGCTGCTGATGACTTGTGATGAAGTACTTGTCTTGTCTATCTTCATACAATATTTTATAAAGTTATTGAAATAATTTTGTGATTATGAAAATTTCAAGACACAAATATGTATATTAAGTTTGCCATTTCGAAAAAGGAAGAAGGAACTCACCAAATTTATAAATTAAAATCAAAAAATTTATATTATTATTGTGACATCAATTAGAGAAGCCAATGAACTTTACATCAAAGTTGGGATTATTATGTTTTTTTTTCTTTCTTTATTATTTTTGTTTATACTGAAATTTATTTTTATAATTAATAAAATAATCGTGAACTACATAAGGTACACTATGAACGCATCATTGGAATTATATGGATTTTAATAAATCAATGGATTTTCACATATGTATACGAAAGAGAATTTTGTTGAATATGATTGTTTTATATACTGAGATATACGAATATGTATATAATGGGAAAATACCCTATTATTTGAAAATTTAATATTTAAAAATTAATTAATTATATTTTTTCTTTGTACTTAATAAATAATTATTTTTTTTTTTTTAATTATATTTTTAGTTTATAAAAAACGTTTCATAAAATCTTGTATAATTCCATAATATAAATTTCTGTAATAAATAATAATGGAAAATTTTTAATTTATTTTAGTTCATATAGAATAATTTATGAATATTTTGTTTCTTGAAATATTAACTGTAAATAAATAGCAAAAAACTATTCAATTAGAATTTATATTTTCGAATTTTTTTATATAATGAGCCTATCTTATTTCATTAAAAACGTTACAATTGACAACATTTCAAAAATGTCAACGGATAGTAATTTTTATTTCTCTTCAAATCAAAACTCTTTCCATAATAATTCACCCGCTTTATCTTATTTTGTTCAGGTTTACAGTACAAGTGCAAGTAAAAGGACTTTCATGAAATTTTTAAAATTATATAGTAAGAAATTTTCTGAATTTGAGTATTTTTGTATAATTGGATGGTTGCCTTTTTTTTTTTTTAAAAAAGTGAGGTCTCTCATTTTCAAATTTCTTCAAATAAATTGTTTGTTTGGGTAAAAATTTTTGAAAAAATTTACTTAAATTAATAAAAATTTTAGATTTGAAATATGAGTGTGGAAACGATTTTTGTACAAAAATATTAAATACTGGAAAATTTACATTAGATATTTATTTCAAAATATTAATTTTGGATAACTTTAAAATTTTAAATGCCTTTGTAAACTTTGCACATTATTTTTACTCAAACAAACCATGTGCTGCTATAAAAAATCACTCAAGACAAATGTTATTTTATGTAATGTCACTGAAAAATTAAATTAAAAATTAAAATTAAGTCAATTAGGTATATAGTTCAGAACGACGTAAAACTTCAACTTTTACATAAATCATAGTCAACTTTTTAATTTGTAGTCTTAAATATATTATTTTAAAATTTTGTTGAATTTAAATATATATCACCACATTTTCCATCAAAAATTAAATTGTTTTTTTTTTCATACTGCTTGAATTCAATCAAATCTTGACAGTTAAGAGTTATGTGAAAAACAATTACATATGCCATTTTTAAACTGCCTTTTGAAATATTATTTTTAAATTACAATTTAAAAAAAAAAGAATAAAAAAAAGAGAAAAAAAAATTATCTCCGAAAATAAGAAGTAGTTCAACTCCATCAATTTAATAAAAACAAGAACATCATTAATATTTTTTTTGTTTTTAGGGCCCAATACACGCTCAATAATAACTGCGCAGTATTCTGTTTGTTCAGGTCAATTGAACGTGTATGGTATTGATTGACTGAGTGGGCCGAAATACGTATAAATCAAAAATGGGCCGAATACACGCTCAGTAATAACTGCACAATCATATTGACTGTGCAATCATAGATTCTTCATACTCGTTCATTCTAATCACACATGATTTGATGGAGCCTGAACTCGCAATTATAATTGCATTAGCTATAAAAAAAAGAAAAGAAGAAGAAATCAAAAAAAAAGTCGAAAGAATGGTACATTGAACAAAAAAAATTTAGTCAAATGAAATTATTAAAAGAATTACAATCTACATCAACTTTTGATTTCACCAACTTTTTAAGATTGAATAAATCTAATTTTATGAAATTGTTACTTAAAGTGAGAAAGGCTATAGATTTCTGACTATTTTTAATTTTTTTTAAGTCTCGTCGAAAATTTGACCGAAAAATATTAATTTTTTTCACAACCATTTTCCGGTTAATTTGTTTACAATGTCTTGGTAAGCATTTGCTCTCAATACCCTATTACTGTAGTCATCGCTTTTAACTTTCCAAAGAGATGGTACAAAAATTCCATATGAAATTTTTTATTTTTTGTCGACATTTTTGCCTATACTTCACTCTCTTAATTTTGTATTAAAATTGAGCAGTTTCACCATACACGTTCATTCTCAATCAAAAAAAATTACACAATCAAAAAAAAATCAAAATTTTTTGGTACAAAATTGAGAGAGTGAAGTAGGAAAAAATTTCGGCAAAAAATAAAAAATTTAATACGGAATTTTTAGAGTTGTACCAGAGTCCATCTTTACTCAAGTAATGCGTGATACGAAATAATTACTGCACAATATGAATGAACGTGTATGAAGAACCTATGATTGCACAGTCAATATGATTGTGCAATTATTACTAAGCGTGCATTGGGCCATTTGCTTAAGTTTTGTTTTTATTAATATTAAATTTCAATGCCCGGTGGAGGAAATCATTTTTTTTTTGCTCCTGAAAAATTTATATTTTTGATATAAAATCTTCTTATTGGAAAACAATATTTCACTGATATTTATTTTTAGCCATTTTTAGTTTACCAATTTTATTGATTATTAAACTGTTTTTATTTTTTTTTTTATTCTTTTTTCTAATTTCTAATTATTAAAATTTTATTTATTTTTTTTTTTTGTTATTGATATTTCATACTTTGAAATAATTCCAGATATGTACATACATAATTATATAAAAATTATTTAAATACATAATATACAGATATCAACTAATACAAATTTCACTTTTTAATACAAATAAACCAAGTGTCAAATTTATTTTCTTTATTAAAGAAAAATATTAATTTCAAAATTGAATCATTCTTTAAAATAATATTTCTTATTTCCTGGAAATTTTGAAATTAACCATTTGGTCATTTATCACGTAATTAGAATTATTAGTTTAAAAGCAAACATTTTAAATGTCAAAAAAATTGGAAAAAAAATGTCAGCCAATTTAATTGACATTCAATGTTTATTAAATTTCATTTTATTAAATTTTTACTTAGTAATTTAAATTTCAATAAAATATGTTTAATTTCGATAAATTAAATGAAGGCTAATGATTTAAATTCAATAGATATTTAAAAAAAAAAAAATTACATAGCAGGGATTTGCAAAGAAGGTATGAGAAGGTGAGAGAAAGTGAAAGAAACAATTATTTACAACATTCAATTACGATTGACTGTTTGTTAAATAGTAAATGATTAGATCAGAAAAATCTTACAAAAAAAAAAAATTAAATTTTTATAAAATTTAAGAAATATCTGATTGATGTAAACATTTTCTCAAATAATTCACAATTCTTATTGAATCACCGTGAAAAGATTCGATTAGAAAAAATTCATGTATGTAGAAATTTATAATTTTTAGAATTTGGTTTGGAATAATTTTTTGAAATTATTCAATTAGGAATTTTTAGTAGAGTCATAAGATTTAAATAAACTAGAAAAATTTATAAAATTATTGAAAGAGTTTGGTGTGGTTTCAATTTATATTGATTTAAAATTTTTCAAACTAATTCAAATTGATCGAGAAAGTTTGTATCACTTTAAAATTTTATTAATATACTGGAATCATTTTACTATTCTTGGATTCAAAAAATAAAATTGAATCTTAAACTAAAGGATAAAACTAAATTTGATGTCAATGGATGAAATAAAAAAATAAACACTGCGGCAGTGTTTCATAATTCAGCATATTCTAAATATAAGCTGGTATGTTAAACACTATACTGTAGTGTTTATTTTTCACCCAATGACTGAAATATATTATTAAAAGAGGCCTAGGCTAAACCCTTCTAACGTGGAAGGAGAAGACAGATTTACAAAATTCTACAATTTTATGATAAATTAACTTAGTTAACGGGTAAAAATTGAGCAGTACACTGCAGCTGTATATTTATTTTTGATTTCACCCAAATATAATTGGCCACGCACAATGAAAGCAACGACATTAGCTGTTATCGCTCAGTGACGCAAAGTGTTTCGTCCTTAAATGATAAGATGCGTCACTAAAGATATATATTTTTAGAAAGCTAGCAATTCCAGCTATCCTAGGGATATAGTCATTAGGTCCTACGCCGATACAACATCTCCCCCAGAATCCCCCTTATATGCTGCTGATTGTATAAAATTGAATATTATAAAGAGTATTTCAAATTATAATATAATTGCCATTTAATTATCTATTTTGTTTATTTATTTTTCTGAGAATAAGGATTTTTAATTGAAATAAAAATTTTATAATAAAGTTAAGATAAATAGCAACAAAAAAACATTTTAATTCTTATATAACGATTTTATTCCAGAACGATGTTGATAAATCACCACCGTCACCATTGCCAACATCACAGGAAATACAAAAATTAAAGGAACAATTAGAACAGCAAACAATGCAAACAAGACAAGCTTTAGCTCAATTAATGTTAGTTAGAGAACAATTAGTGTCTGAAACTAATGCTAGAATTGAAGCACAGGTACAATTTAATTAAGAAAACTTTTTATAAATTAATTTATTTCGTTTTATTTTTTTTTTTGTTTTTCCAAGTATAAATGAAAATTTTTATAAAAGAAAAGTAGTTTTTAATTACTTTTAATTTTATTTTTTTAATTTTCTGTTTTCTTTTTTATTCTTCTAATAATATTATATTTATTTTAGGCACGTACCCAACAACTTTTACAACAAAATCGTGAACTTCTTGAACATTTAGCTTCAATGGGTGGTTATTCAGAACAAAATCCACCAGGTTTAACATCTGCTAATATAGGTTTAGCACCACAGGTGAGTTATCGTATATTTTTATATATAGCAAAAAATATAACATATATTTTTTTTATTGTTGTTGTTGTTTCTAAGTTTTTTACCTGTCACATACATATACATATTAATGTTTGATCCTTTTTAGGTGTTACAAGTATTGAGCATGCCTTTTTAAAATAATTCTTTTAATTTCGTAGTATAATTTCTCTAGCATTAAAATTCAATTAAATAAAATAGTGTCTTTTTTTATTAATTGATGTTCAAAATATGAATACTGTACTAATACCGAAATATATTTCGCTATTCAGCTATACCTATTCTTCAACCCCTTAAACATCTTTCAAAATCAAATATATGTAACATATAAAAATTTTACATGCTAATGAAGGTCTAAACGATTATAAATTTTGAGAATATATAATATATTGTACTGATATGGAAGATACCCTGTACAACATATATTTTAATGCCATCAAAATCTAAAGTGCGGGAGTTCAAATTCATTTAACAAAATTAAATGTTAAGCTCAAATGTTGCGTAGAAATTAGTTTGTTAAGTTTATCAGCAACCACATATCATTACCACGATAAACAGTTACCTGAAAAATAAATAAATAATTTTTTAAAAAAATATCTTTCTGAAAAAAAACCATTCTAAGCACATAAACTGAATTTGTTCTTTTGAAAATTCTTAATTACTCTACAAATGCGAGTATAAATATTCTATCAAACAAACTTCAATGAAATAAGAAGTTTTAATCAGAACTATTTTGTATCAACAAAATTTAAATGCAGCAGTCTTTTTGGCTTTTCCAAAACTTTCAATTTCAAAATAAGCTTATCTTTAATGCGTCCCTAATGCTGCTTATTAGCTGCTTTAAATTTAAAAAAAAATATGCTTTTTTGAGTCTGCATGATTTAAAAACCTCAATTTTATTCGTAATTTTTTTTTTAATGTGTGTTTTTTTAAGTTTTATTTTTAATTTTAAATTTAATATAAAATGTTTTATGTTTTTTTTTTCGTTATATAATTAAAAGTGTTATCCTTATGATAAATTCCTAATATTCTTAATGTTCCGCATGATAAGTGTTTTAAAAAAATTATTGTTATTGCTTTTTTTTTTTTTAATATTTTACAAGGTAAGTGTTGTTGTTTTTTTGTTTTTAATATTTTTTATTCATTTTATTGCTGTTAAATGTATTTTTTCGTTTTGTTAATATTAATTAATATAATTTATTGTTTTATTTTTTATTTAAATAGAATCAAGCAACAGCTTTAGCAGCCATACAACAAGCATTCTTATCACCAACAACTAGTAATAATTTGGCCACAATTAATCAACAAATTAATAATTTAGGATTTCAATTAAGTGGTTTAAATCAACAAAAACAAAATTTACAAAATTTTGAAAATTTAAACGCACAACAACAACAACAGCAGCAACAACAACAATCAGTACAACAACAACAAAATACAACACAAAATCAATATCCAACATTAGGACAAATACAAAATATTAGTAATAAATTAAATGACATATCAACACAAGCAAATCAACAGCAACAACAACAACAACAACTTATTGGAAATACTTTACAACAAAAAGATCTTCTTCAAATGAATCATGATTTATTAAATAGAATACAATTATTGAATTTAGATAATAATACAGCAACAGCGGCAGCTGCATTTGCTGCAGCAGCAACTTTAACACAACAAAATCTAAATAATAATAATAATAATATTAATAATAATTCACCGCATAATTCATTTTTATTTGCAAATCCACTTGCAACCGCTGCTACAAATCCCAATTCAACTAATTTTAATTTTTTAAATTGTAATAGTTTAGGTGGTAATTTAACACCATCACCAATTGGTACCATATCTAGAAATAGTCCATATTCAAACAGTCCATTTGATAATAATGATATTGGATTGAGTTTAGATAAAAATTTAAATATATTAGATGATACGCATTTTATTAAACCATTATCTCAAGTTGGTACATTAACAACATTAGATGCTGATGGTAAAGTTAAAGTAATTGTACCAATATCAAATGGTGGAAGTATTGGTATTGGTTGTGGTAATAGTAATAATGCAACTGGTAGTAATGAAAGCTGTAGCCGATCTGATTCATCATCATCACCAAATATACGACGAAGTTTAGGAAGTATTAGTGGTAGTGGCGGTAGTGGTGGTATTTGTGTTAATAGTGATCAAAGACTTAATATGCCAAATAGTAATAATAACAATAATAATAATTTTAATAATAATAATAATAATAATGCAGTTATGTTAAAAATAACCGATGAGGCTGGTAATGTTATGAATCCAAAACAACGTTTGGCAGCCACACCTAGTTTTATACAAAGAAGTACCAGTGAAAAAGTACCAAATCGTAGTCAAATGATGAGTCAAGTTCAAAGAACTGGCTGGCAAAGACATACAACTAAATAATAATAATAAGTTTATCTATATATATTTATTTATATAACATATATCTATATATATATATATATATATATATATTAAATATAATTTTATATGTTTATGTTATTTTTTTTTTAGATTTTAAAATATATTATTACACTTCTTTGAATATTGAATATTATGTAAAAAATTTAAAATTTTATTATTTAATAATAAAAAAAAAATTAATTAATTATAAAATCAATTATAAATTAAGTTACTTACATAAGAGTTTTGGTTTTTTTCTTTTTTTGTTCATTTCTTTTCTACATTTTTTGGTTTTTTCGTTTTGTACCGTTATTTATTGGGAGTATTACTAGTTTCTTAAGTTTAAGAGATTTCTAGTTATTGTTAATTTATTTTCTTTTCTTTAATTAAAACATTACAAACAAATAATTAATTAGGAAAATTTATTGTTGTTTTAATAATTAAATATTATTTAAATTGTACATTTACAATTCATAGCACTTTATAAATAATTTGTTTTGTTAAATTTCATACTAATGTTAAAAACATAATAAATTATATTGACATAATACTTACATTAAGTTATCATACCAATGATACAATTATTACGCTATACTTTTAATACAGATTACTGAGCTCAAATAAAACTCTGAATTGATTGGTAAATTTTGAAGAACAAAGGGTAATTAATTAATCCAATAGTTTGGAACAGAATTCTTTACAGAAATTTTAAATGGGGAAAACTGTTACTATTGTCAAGAAGAACTAAGCCTACTTAAATAGATTAGCTCCGTTTTATTTATGGACGTTCCACCATGGATTTTAATTTTCCCACATGCAAAAACTCTTTACTAAAGACAACATAGCACTAAAAATACATTTTTTTTATATGATAGAATTATTTTCAATCAAATATTACACCATGAACATTTAGTTTTTTAACTAAAGTTGACATTACCTTTACCATCACATTCTTTTGATATTAAATTTGCTAGAAAGACCAACTTTAAGTTTTTAATTTTTTTTTTTTTAAACTAAAATCAGCATCTTTCAAATTTCAATTATGTAATCATAAATTGATAGCTGCGGATTTTAATCTGAAATGAAAAATGCTATAAACTACCTAATGATTTTAGAACTGATAAAGAATATTTTGAAAATAATTTTGTAAGTCAATTTCTACGCATTTTAATAAAACGCAAATGTACATTTAAGCTGAAAACTCAATGTACGCGTTTTGCGCTTAAATGTACATTTGCTTTGAAAGCTTTGATAACGGCTTACGCTTTGGACATTTCAAGTTGAATATATTTGTTTAAGTTAAAGTAAACTCAATGACAAAATTCGTTACGCGCTCCAAGCACAAAGTTGGTCAATTTCAACTTTTTTCATGCCTTATAAGCTTTTGACAGATTTTGTTTTTATTTGCATTGGTAATTTTTCAAACAAAAATTGCATTGGCAGTTTTTATGAAGGTAGCTATTTAAAATTTATAACTTATTATTTAAAATTTCGTAGGTATATTTCAAATATTAAAACTATTTAAAATATAAAAAAAGAAATTATAAAAAAATATTTTGAAAATTGAAAAAAAACGAAAAAGAAATATGAGTTTCGAAGAAAAACTTATTGAAAAAATCAAAAAATCCATCAATTTTTCAGTCTAAAAATAGTTCATGCACCCAAAATCTTCAGAAGTGCATCTAACATTTGCCACATAAGCATTAATACCAAAACAATATTTAAAACTTCTAAAATATCCATTTTAAATAGTTTTTATAAAAACTTGTTTTCTAGAGTAAAAAGTTTTAAATATTGTTATTTTTTAACAAAATGTGAAACGCGTACATTGAATTTTCAAGGCGTTAAAAGCCTTTAAACGCTGAAAAATCATCAAAAGTGTAAAACGCAAAGTGTAAATACATTGAGTTTTCACCTTTAGTTATTACGAAAATATAATTCAAACACATTTTTGCGTTTTCTGTAATACCAATTTTAAAAGTTTAACATTTCATTCATATTTACATTTTCTGCAATAGCTAAGACCTTTTATTTAATTGTCATGTAAATTTATTCCTGAGACATATTCAATACGCATAAACATTCATCACCAATCACACAATTATCAAAGTTTAAAAAAATAATTTTAAGTTTATAGTATTAATTAATTTGGATTGAAAAATTTCGTAATTTCATAGGTATGCGTATACTACATATTCAATGGTGAAATATTCAAAATCGATCACTTTTTTTAAATTAAATCAATAAAAACGAAACGAATATTATAGAAGTACAGTAATTGTGTAAATCATTTATTTTATTTTTGTTTTTTCTATACATTTTGAATGATTTTGTCAATTTTATTCTTTAAGATTATTATTACGTACCTACACATTTAATTTAACTTTAATTATAAATATAATATTATTTTTATTTTTATTTAAAAATAATAATTAAATATTATTTTTGATTTTATTTATTATTATAAAAAATTGAAAATAAAATAAAATATTTTATTTATATAAAATATAAAATAATGAAATAAAAAATTTATAAATATTTAAATAATTTATTTTTGTTTTCTTTTTACCTTATTTTATTTCAATTCTAATGTACATTTTTTTAATTTATTTTTCTTTTATTTTACGAACTTGATAAATAATGTTAGGTTAGCTAAATATTGCCAGCAATGAAACGTATAAAAACTACCAAACGAAATTGAGCAACTACAAAACAGATAAATTAAATGAAATAAACAATAAAAATCGTAAGGCAATTCTAAAATGTTTAAACACAAACTTATCCCCTTTTGCAGCTCAACGATTTCTTATAATTAAAGAATATTCACATTACATTCAGAAAAATTAGTCTCATTTTGGCCTATGAAAAAATTTCAAATCAAAAAATTAATTTCCCGCTAAAAACTATAATTTTACCCATTTGGCCTCCTATGTAAATGTATTTTAATTGAATGTCTACGCCTAATATATACATATGGATATGGCAAATTTTATCTGTACTTTTTTCACAAATCCAAATCGGGGGTGGCAGCACGTAACTTGTTACAAACATGTTGTCACGCTATTTTTGAAAAACGGTAGCACGTAAAATTGTTTCGCCAATTTTAATTTTGTTTCGCCACATTTAATTTTGTTTCGCTACTTTTGGCAGCACGTAACATTTGAAACGCCCATTTTTACTGATCGTCAGAAATGAAAATTCCCGGTATAAATAATTGATGTGTTAAAAAAAAAAATTTGCAAAAATGTTTCGTAAATTTTTTTTTGTTTCAATCCCAAAGTGGCGTTTCAAAGTACATGCTGCCAAAAAAAATTTGTGACGCTGATGTTTTGTTACAAAAAGAAGCGTTTGTAACAAGTTACGTGCTTCCACCCCGGATTTGAATTTGTATTTAGAATAATAACATGTAAATACAACAACAAAAACTTAAGTACACCTTTTTTCAAGAGAAATACTAATAAATTCATATGCAATTGATCATAGCAATATTTTCTTCGATTCGCTTCGATTGTTTGAAATCTAATTTTTAGCTTTACTTAAAAAATACCCTGCAAAGTATACATAATAAACATACTACATAATAAAACAATTTTTTCTTAAATTTACAAATATTATTTTCAAGTTTTAAATCATTACCAGATGTTAAACCATTACCTACCATCGTTAAATAATTTTAAACAATAATACATTATGGTTTTCTTTGAATTTTCTGTTCTTAAAAAGTCTACATCATATAAGGTCTACATATATCAGCTTTCTACATAAATAACTTGGAACTAGATTATGTTTATCATAATCGATCATTTTAAGTACAAACACTAAAATATTAAATTTGAAACGTTGTTTTACAGTTAACCAATTCAATCTATCAAGCATGGTACTAATACGGGTATATCTGCTGCATTTCAAAATGTCACGCATACCACGGTTTTGTAATGTTTGCAACCTGTCTACTAATTCATTATATGCAAACCCAGTACTAGAAGAACAATATTCAAAATGTGGCTTAATCATTGTGTTGTAGATTTTTATTGCACAAGTTTTGATAGGAAATATGTTTTTTCGCAATTTTTTTACAAGTATAATTGAAGTGACTTTTTAAACTAAGTTTATTGTCAATTACCAACCCCAAATATTTTATTTCCTCAACCAACTCAATTACTTCATCATCAATTAAAATATTTCCATTTATATTTCCATTAATCACCATGGCTTTGGTTTTTTGTACGTTTGATTTTAATTTATTTTGCTTCAACCATTCGGTAATTTTGTTTTAATCACAATTAATCTTATTAATGAATCTCCTTCTATATACAATAACGTATCATAGGGAAAAAATAATATTTTGCAGAATTCAATTATCAATAATAACAGATTAACTTCTAAAGTTGAGTCATAACCTCCTATATTTCAATGATAATTCCAAAAATTCGAATTTTAACTCATCATTATAACTAAAATAAAATTTTATTTCAAAACTTAATTTTAATTATCTAAAAAATGTATAAGAAACAATTATTGAAATTTATAAAATTAATATTTGATGGCAAATTTTAATATTTTACAATCAATATAAAGCGATGATTATTTAAAATATTAATTTTTCTTAATTTCAATGATATTTCTATCAATACAAAAGAGTTTTTTCCATTCTAACAATTTAATATTTTAATTACAATTTTTCAGTGCTAGAACTAATTAAAACAATATGTAATAATAATAATTAATTTCCACCATATAACGTAATAAAAATTTAAAAAGTAAAATTAAGTTGTTTATAGAACTGATTATTAAGAAATTTTAAATTAAAATTTCGGAAAATTTTCTAGTTACAAGGTGAATTGAATGATAGTATTTTCAGTCTGTAATTCTAACTAATTTAAATCATTCTCCCCAAAAAACTAATTTTCAACTAATTTTGTTTATTAAAGCTTTGCCATCTGCACTTTCCTGCCATCAGAAAAAACGGATTTCAATGGATTGGTGCTATTCTGGGCGGGAGTCTTCGATCAAAAAACAAAAAATTGTTAATGTCTTTCCATTGGGATTTTACTGTAGTTGGGAAGCACCGAACTTCAACGAATTAAACCAATGGTTAAGGGGCGCCAGTGACCAATGGTAAAAAAAATGTTTTCTGCATTCATTTGTTTTTTTTTTTTCATATTACTTAAGTCAATTTCGTTTCTATGAAATAGTGGATCTACTTTTTTTAGGAATTTTGAATTATGGAATTATTGAAAAAAGATTTTTACTTGCATATCTAAACCATTTCGAGCTACCAACGTATTACTATATATTTGCATTCTTCTTATATACATTTTTGGTACTTAACTGTCACAAAGATCCTCAATAAGTCTCTCACCAAGATTTAGTATAAAAAATTCACTCGCTTAATGATTTCCCAACTTTGCTTCCTTTCGCAACAACCGTTTGATACCAGCTGGTCTTTTGATCGTACAAAGTTTTCTTTGAGCTTGAGAATACTTTAGTCTAACAACGTTTACATAATGTCATAAAAAATCCTACCCATTTTAAATTCTATACCAAACATCTATACATCTTCATTGATGCATCCTTTTTCTGTTACAGCGGTATTAAGTTTTCAGAAAATATTTAATTATTTTTACAAGAACTTTACATATTAAGTAAGTATTTGAATATATTCGAGTATTCAATATAAACTTAATTATTTTGCAAATAACTTATTTGAAGTATGTAAATCTGAAAAACAATTTTATTCAGGTAAAAATCTACCACAAATATTTGTATTTCAATTCATTTAAAAAATTATCTTTTACTTCTAAATTCAATATTTTTTAAATCTATTTGTTGTAAGTAAATTACAACACATCAAATCTTCTATTTTTTTTCTAATATTGAAATTGCATATACATAATAACAAAATTTTGTTTAAAACATACTACACTGAAAACCATTTGACATTTAAAGAGTCATCATATTTAAATTAAATTCAGATTAAAAAGAAAATATATATATGTACATACAACTATATATATATATGTATATTTGAAAAAAATAAAAAATTTATTTCAATTTTACAGAAGTCAATAAGAATTTCAAAGTTTCTTTCACACTCACACATACAAAAAAACAAAACAGAAAAAAAAACAAATATTATTTTATACCAGCATTACATTCAAGATCATTATCAAATTCCTTTTAAAAAAATTTAGAACCCACTTTTGTTCCAAAATTAAATAAGGACAAAGCAAAAAAAAAAAACTGAAAAAATTTGCCTAAGAATGTAAAAAAGTTTTTCAACATTATCATCAGTTTTTATTTTTGGTTTCGTTTTTATAAATTTCAAAACGTACATAACTTGTTGCAAAAAAGAATAACAGCTTATGTGCAGATATATTCAAATTGAGATATCGTGTACTGTGTAGGTATAATCATTTTCTTTGTATTCACAAATTTTTTAGATCTAAATCTGTAAAATAACTAAACAGCTTTCAACATCTAAGGCCGGTATAACATTTACAAAAAATACAATTTCAAAGATCTACTTCCAACAAATTATAATAAAGAGTCTGCTTTTTGTGCTTCTGGTACTAAACGTCTGATTTCATTAGGAAATATATTTTTGTATTTAGGCAATATTGCTTGTTTGTTCCAAACAATCCATTCCGATTAAACCATGATATGACATCGATGGTGAGCAGTGAGCACCTTTCAATCTGCGAATTCAAAATTCGTAATTATAAAGTCACTAAGGTTAAACAAAATATTCAAATCCAAAAATTGAAGATCTCCAAAACATAAAATACCAAATAAAACTTTTTGGGGGCGACAGCTCTCTAGATCAAATTTTTTTTCTGTATATTTTTTAGTAAAACTTTATTACCCTGGGATTAGCTATCGTTGGCAAAAGCTTGTTTCCAGAAAAACGTTTGTCTTTGGAGATTCTATTTTTTCCTAATTTTAAATTTGACACTGAGAATTTTGATTTAAAGATTTTGTAATTCGGGAAAATAATCATTGCCATTGTCCAGCATTAATACATTCTTTTCGATTGTGTTTTTCGTGGAAACTTTGAACTTTATTGGCTAGTTCACCCGTTCTGCAAGTATTCCTCTTTCTCCGACTGTTAGTGACTTTTCACTGTCACTTTTAATAAAAATCAACTGAACAAGAACCTATATGTCATTTACAGAGGAATTTTCACCTTTAAACATATAACCATGCAGATTCACTTAACAGTTTTCATTTTTGTGGTAAACATTTTTTATTTTTTTTTAATATGTATACGCTTAACTTCCATTTTATATGATTCTGCAGTTTATATTTTTTTTTCTTTACGGAGGTGGCCCTAATATGCCAGAGCCGGCATGTAGGCTTTTAGCCCTTTATGTCCTCCTCCACCCATCAACTTAGTCGACCCTTTTGATAAAGACCAATACGGTTGGGGGATAGTGCGTTTCCAACAATTCCAACAGTCTGAGTCTCAGTTTATATTACATTGCACAGTAATGCCAATATGGACGAATGGCATTTAACTGATTGACAATCTACAAGCAAGAACAACAACAAAAATTATTAAAACATTCCAAAATAAAGGGTTATAGATAATCATGAGTGCAATATGTGATATATACGGAACATTTACCTTCATAGAGACATAACGATACCAACAGTTGATGAAAAAATTACGTTATAAAATGCATGTGCGAATTTCAATATCACGATAATGTTGAATCTTTGAAACTGTTGAATCAATGGTGACTGGTCTGGAGACTGAAAGGATTCAAAATATTTCAGTTGAAATAAATAACGATCTGCGGATTGACATTTTCTTCAGCATGAAAAACAAAGAAAAATCAAATGAATTGCTGGTTGATTAAAAATAGCCAGGTGAAATAAAAAAAAAATTTAGAAAAAATAAAGAAAATTTTGCTCAGTAATTTTGCAAATGACCTTCGTTTTTTTAAATGGTACTGAGTCGGCTGCATAACATACAATTTTTAATGTTATTATCTTCCGTTTGGTATCATTATGCCTTCTGTAATTCATTTTATCTATGATTAAGTTCAACAAAATCAATAAATTCAGAAATTAAATGTCATAAAATACAAAATGAAAATTAGAAATATGTCTCCAAAGTTTTATCAAATTTGGTTCCAATTTCATTTTAAACTTTTAAAGTTAAAAATCACTTTACTTCAAATTTGTTAAAAGCGACTTATGATATTTTTATATTTCTCCACAGAATTTATTTTCATATGGATCAAGTTAAATTCTTTAAAATTCTGTAATAAGGATATTTTTGGGGGTGTATTATGTATTTTAGGTGTATCAACAATAATACAAGAGTTTATACCCTTATTGAATCCTTTTTTTAGAAAGTAACAAGGAAAAAAAAACAAAAACAAGAACAAAATAAAAGCATTTTTCTCAAGAGTTCATTGTTTTGGAATACAAAGTGTACTAAATTATGTTTTCTCATACTTTTATTAAATTTTCTTAAAATTCAGTTATTTTTGTTTTCTGTTTCTTTTTCTGCTCTCTTGTATTTTAGGTGACTTTTCCATTTAAAATTTATGGGATAGAAAGAAAAACTTTTCTTCAGTAACGCAAAATACAAAAAAAAAAACAAAAATATGTTTTCTTTCCATTAAGCTTATATGAAATTTATTTAATATTATTTTTGATGTTTATGGTATTTTAGGTTATTTCTTTTTCTTCTATTTATTTCTATATATATATATACATACATACAAATACAATATATAATTAATGAATAATACATGCAATGCGATAAAAGGTTTCAGTTTAAAGTGGAATATCAAAACAAAGTTTCGCAAACTACGTGATATTCAATTTAGTCGACTTATTATTCTAAATAAGAAATTTTATTCAAGTACTTAATTAAGTACTAAATCAAATATAGTAAATCTTAAATCAATAAAAAGAAAGCAAAGTGAACACAATTGAAATTAAAAACTAATCGACAAAGAAATTTGGTACCAGACAAATAATTTTCGATAATTAAAAGATTTTTATCCACCACTTTTCTTTTTCTTTTTTTGTCTTTTACATGGATAGACAAAACTACTATTTTTATACTATTATATCGTTTAGTGGGTGAAACAAAAATAACTATAACAGAAAAAAGCAAAATAAAAGTTGGTAGGAAGTTTGCAAACAATGTTTTTAATCTCCTCCATAAATTTTTAAACACGTAAAAGCTCTCGTTTATTGGAAAAATCTAGTTGTGGAATGCTACTCTAGGGGAATTGCAGTATAACAGTTGATCCTATACAGATAAATCTGCAGGCCAACTTATAAGTCCTTTTCTCTTTCGAAATGTAAGAAAAAAAAAACACAGTAGAAGTTATTTTCCGTGTAAAAATGAAGGGGGTTTTGCCGTTAATATTATTGTAAGTTAACGGGGCAACGTGTTCTTAATGTTAACACTTTATCATTAATATATATTTTACAACTTTTTAAGAAATTCCACCATTCTTCTAATTATCTCGCATTTACAGATTTCTATATGTTCTCTATTACCTGCCTTTCTATTCATTTCCGTTTACGTTTGCGTAACGATAGATAGTTTTCAGAAACGATAAATTATTCATAATATTGTTAGACTAATTCTGTTTTCATTTGTTCTATTTTACTGAACTAAAAAATTCCAGAACGGTCAAATTAATTTTGTTATCATAATCTATTTTTACAAAATATCTAGGTTATAAATATCAATTCATCAGCTGGACTGAATATTCCGCGGCTTAAAAATAGTTGAGCGATCTGAGTCCATTGACTTTTCATTCGATTGGTTTATATTGTTCATCATGATTGGTACAAAATTTCAATACCAAATCGTTTTTTTATAGAACAGTCATTTGTTGAATGTTACGGGATCTACCCGGCTATATACGTCCTACTACTTCGTGTTTTCCAGTAAAGATAAATTTACGCATTTTATTAATATAGAAGAATAATGGTAATAGGAATTTATGATGGTAATTTGATAAAAAATCGAATTCTTGATATTACATTTATATTTTGTATTAAGTGAAATTCAGTTATTAGAATTTATTGTCTCATACAATTTAACCTTTGCCAGAAATATAAATTTTACTCCATTTGCACTTGATTCAAATTGTTGAAAACACGCACATTTATTCACTAAAAGGATATTCTCGTTCTTTAAAAATTTGATTTTTACAGCTTCCTGCTTTAAACAATATTTCCTCTTATTTTGTTTGTTTTTCTGTGGTTTTTTATCCTTTTTAAAAAAATTTAAAAAAGTAAAAAAATTTAGCAGACTGAGTATATGTATTTAAATTGATAATATTTTGATGAAATTAAATTGTTTACCAAAAGTACTAAGTAAAAAAATTGCTTCAAACCAAGAGAGGTGATTTTGAATTTTAGCAGAAAATATTTCAAATGAGCAAAAACTATGTGGAATCTTTGGGAAATATATGTTAAGGCTTCGATTATGGCAATCAGTAAAATGAATAAGTAAAAATAAAACAGTAAAATTGACACAGTTATACCGATCATAAAAATTGTTTCTTGTCGTTTCGGTTATTTTTCATTTTAGCGAATTTTTCTTCTAATCAAATGAAACAAAGAAAAAATAAAACATACTTCAGTAAAATTATTTTTATTTAATTTTGTTTCACGTTTTTGATTTTGTTCAGAAAAATAAATACCGATCCGTAAAATGATTAAAATGATTTTATTTGAAATAATAAGCTTTAAATGTTAAAATTTGGAACTGAATTTGTTTATTAGAATATTTTTTACAATTTCTGTAACTTTATGGACAAAAATTGTAAATACTGTCCCAATAAAATGGAAAATAAAAATTGTAAGTATTAATTTTGCTGATCGTTAAACTGCAGTCGAACGATGGTTATTACATTCTCCGTCCACTACAATACTTATTTTGAATATTTTTTTTTTTGTTGTTCCAATATCAAGGTTAATCGTTAGCTTATAGAATTATTTATCATTCTGCATTCTCTCTTTTCTGATATAATAATATAGCAATAGATTTTGGCTAGAAAATTTTGGATTTAACAATTGGTTGAATTTTTCATTACGTAATTAGTTTTTCTTGATAGAATTTCAAATTTCATTAGCTAAAATTAAGTACTAAATTTATAGAAAGATTGTACACAAATTTAGAAATCATCAATATCTGATTTGTTTGAATGTCAAGATTATATCAACAAACACACTTATAATATAAACATCATTATGTCAATATGAAATTAATTTTCTTAAATGTTTAATTAAAGTTTGTCAAATGTATACAACAATATTGACAATTCCGTATTAACTATTTTGAAATTAAATTAATAAATCAATATGTAATTTAAAATCGTATCTGAAATTATAAAATTAGTATATCTGTTCTAAGAGATAGAAATAAAGTAAATATTTGAATCAAGTTGAACATCATTGAAAGAAGATTGAAAACAATTTACTGCTTTATTTTTAACATATCAATTATTATAAACAAGAAATATATTTATACACAATATCACAGTAAATACATACATACATACAATAGCTATTTCGTATATATTTGAAAATTCTTCTTAAAGTATTTATTAATTGTTTTTATTTTTAATTTTTATTATATAGTACTGAAATATATAATAGAGAAAATTTAAATTGAATAATAATTGTTAACAATTTTAATATAATAATATTATAATGTACATATATAATAAAAACTAAATTAATAGAAATTATCATAATTAATTAATTTTTAAAATAAAAAATTAAATTAAATAATATACAATATTATAATTAATATTTTATTAGTAATTTATTATTAAAGTATAGTAAAATGTAATTAAAAAGAAAATCACTTTTGTAGAAGAAACCAATTAGAATTCATTTTAAATAAAAAAAAGAAAATAAATAAATAAAAAAATAAAGAGATAGTTATTAATTTTAATGTTTTTTTTTTCAGTTTCCAATAAAAAATAATATAAGAATATTATTTTGACTATTTGAACTGAATAATCTGTAATAAATACTTATTAAACAATTATTTCATCGTTGAAACATTTTCGTTGTACAAATCGCGCTACATAGAAATGAAGTTAAAAATTTATCTCTAACATTCAAGTGTTAATCAAGTGTTCTACGATTAATTATAAAACAGTTAAATTTTCAAATCTCGTTCGTGAAAATTGTTTTTTTTTTTTTTAATTGAATGCCAAAAGAAATCCTTTCCAGTGACTTAAAAGGTTTGTCTCCATTAAAAAAAAATTAATTGCTGTATTTGAAAATTTTTTCCTAACTGATTCTTCATAATTTAGTAAGTGAGACTAATGCATTAATAGAATAGTGGTTATATTATAAGACATCGAATCTTGCTTAGTGAATTTATGTTCAATTTTATCATCAATATTTTACCACCAAGTTTTGTTTATCAAAATATGTATGGGTTAGTAAACATGTTTTGAACTCTAATAAAAGTTCACAAAACCATCTAGATACCTCGACTGACGTTTTTTTATTTCTCATCATTCAGTCAAGAACTGTATCTGTGATTATAAATATCAAGTACCTTGTTTGTGTGTATATAGTGTGTATATAGTTTATTATAAAATAAATAATAAAAGCCTAGGCATATTTCACATAATTTTATTAAATATCTTAATCGATTTCAGTTATTACAAAATTATCACTAATAAAGCTTTTTTTCATTTTAAATTTATTTTATTTGTAATCAAAACGAAATTTTAAATATTTCTTCACGTGTTTTAACATTTTTGTATTTTTACATAATACCTGTAATATTATTTATTTATCACAGTTACAAAGATTTAATAAATTTTAAGAGATTTGATTTTATTATGTTTACATGTTCGTTTATCAGATTTTTATATAGTTTTTAAGCTGATCAAATTTTATATGCATTCAGGTATGTTAACACACAAGTCTTTAATGTTACTTAACACTTAAGGCACAAGTCTTGCATGTTACTTAAACCTGGTTTTAAAACTTCTTCCAGTTTGTCCAATATATAATGTTTTTTTTTTTCGTGAACTAATGGAATGAACTCTGTAGCTTACATTGTGTGTCAGATTTTTATTGACTTAACTAACCATAATTTATCGTTAGTTTTATATTCTTAAAAAGTAAGATTACGAAATTCTATCATATTAAATCTAGCGGCTTAGTTCTTTTAAGCTTTCTGGTACCATTTTCAATTTTCCAGCAGTGGAGTGGACTTAGCGTTAACATGGACCTCCAGACGAGCCAAATACTTTGCTGCATATATTTTTATTTCATTTGCTTTACAACACATTATACTTTATATACTCCTATAGAGACTTACCGTCTCATTTATATGTACGAAATAAAATGAATAAATACTAAAAAAAAAAAAAAAATACTACAACAAATTTTTAGACATCTGTGCAAGTCACTTTAACAAACATACAAATTGGTATTTACTATGTTGTGCAAAACTTTATTTTGGAATTTTTGTATACAAAGTACATTTGCTCGTTTGGCATATCCCCATATTTGTATATGCCGTACAACCATATTGAAGTTATGTATAAGCAATTTTGAATTTCGACCTAGGAGCCACTACATTTCTAAATATTTATTATTCCTACGTATTTAGCGTTGTTTTTTTTAAATATGTTAACCCCATTCAGATTTACTGGCAGTTGATTTTCTAATTTTTTGTTTGTAAAATTAGATATACCGATTTTAGCTTATTGAGTTGCCATTTCTTTGCCCAGAGGTACATATAGCTTGTCACTTGTTCGTTGCAATTAATTTGTAGCCTCGTCAATATTAGATCCTACTGTCATCAACGCAGTATCGTCAGCCAATTTAGCTACAGTTATATTTTCTATTTGTGATAAATAATTGGTGTAGATCAAATACAGTATGTGACCCAGAATATGACCTTGAGACACACCTGTTTTAATATCTCTGATAATAGAATACTCTTCGTCTTGTTTAATTCTAAATAATCTGTTTTCTATATATAATGAGTGCATTATCTATGTATTGTTTAGTAGAGCATACCTGCTTCTATAGCTGTTTCTATTATGTCTGTTATCCTATGTATTTGATCGATTGTCGAATGCTTATAGATCTAAAACCAGATTGATAGTTTGGAATTAGGTTACTATTTTCGAAGATCGCGCAATATAAATGTAATCACAATCATTGCATTTTATTTGGTAAACAGCTTGTATGCTTGATAGTATTGTTATATGGGGAAACTGGATTTATATTGTATTTTTTCCTATTTCGATATTTCCTATTTTTAAACTATAGAACCTGTAATTATTATTAACTTCAGATTTTAGGTAACTGTTAATTTCTTATCCTAAATCTGTTAATATGATATCTCTGGTTGGAACTCAGTTTGTTCTATATTGATATATAATTCTACGATATTTTTGTAAATGTGCTTTTATATAAAATTCAAGATTTAGCAACTCTTTTATACAACTAAAATAAGTTTAAACTATTCAAAGTTTTCTTTTTTTTTTATTTATTTAAAAATCTCAAAAGGAGCTTAAAAAGCTCGTACAGAGTTCATTTAAATTTGTGTTTTTATTCATATTATCAAAAATTAACAGAAGTTTAATCATTAATGTATATAGTAAAGTTAAAAAAAAAAAAAAATTATTTATTGAAAAAAAAGATATATATTGAAAAAGTGCAAAAGAAATAAAAGAGTTATCACGTCGAATAAAAAAAAAGAAAATAGAATATTAAGTTATGTTAAATTACTACTATTACACATCAAATTTAATAAATGCATGACTTAAGTATATCTTCTAAAATTGTTTTACGAATATCCATTTTATTTTTCAAATTTTTATATGTTATATTATGAAGATCTGGAAATCTGCTCAACATATCGTTGTACTTTTTTATACTTGAACTTATACTACCTTCAAGACGATTTAAGTGCAAAAAAACTTCATATCTTAAATAACTAGATTAATTTCTTGTATTATAACTATGAATTTGATGCAACTAGATCTATATTAGATTTGATTTTATTATTTTGTATATTGTGGATATGTAGAATTTGAACCATGTCTCGATGATCAGTGAGTTTTAATATATTCAATCGATTGTGAATTTGATTAGTAGATATTCTAATTAGTATACCGAACACATTTTTTATAGCTTTCTTCTGTATTTTCTGTAATGTTTCAATATTTTTGTTGTAAGTGTTTCCCCATATATTTATGGCATAACTAATTTCACTGTGAAACAAGCTGTAAAAGGCTTGCGTTTTCATTTCAATAGATACTCTAAAACCAACTTTTTTAAAAACACCTGCAATTCTTCTAGTTCTTTTAATTAAATTTATTGTTTGTCATTCCAATTTAACTCATCATCGATAATGATACCGAAGTATTTATAAGTGTGAACTCTTTCAATGGAATTGTTGTTGTATTTTACTGAAATATTACTATATTTGCATTTCATAATCATATATTTGGTTTTCTTCGTATTAACAGAAAGTTTGTGTTTGTTCATCCAGTTTAAAATAACTACCCGCATGTTTTCATTCACTTTACATTCTACCTCCTCGATATTTTCAGTTTCATAGATAACAACAATATCGTCGGCGTACATACCGGGTGTTCCAGACCATGCGTATCAGCTTTTTAAGAGGGGTAGAAGCCGTTATTTTAAAATTGAATAAAAATTTTATTGACTAAATCAAGGGTGCTCTATCGATTGGTGATATTTTCAGATTCCGGGAAGGAAGAGAAATCGGTTTTTTCAGACCAAAATCGCCGAAATTGGCCGAAATCGAGATTTTAAAATGGGAAGGGGTACTTTTTATGCAAATTCGGATTCTACGTCAAAAAATAAGTAACTTTTGTTTAGTAAATTTATTGTTTTTTGTTTTGTTTAAACTTTGTAGGAACCCAAAACTGAGATAAAAAATATGATGACATGAAAAACAAATTTTATTTATAAAAATTATTATAATTAATTCTAGTTTATCAAAGGAAAATATTGAGCATTTTTGTTTTATTGTTATTAATTTTAAAGAAAAATACTAAGAAAACGAAAAAAAAATCATTTAACATAATTTTCTTATTTTTTATAGAAGAATCTGAATTTGCATTAAAAAGTATCCCTTCTTATTTGAAAATCTCGATTTCGGCCAGTTTCGGCGATTTTTGTTCTTAAAAAACCGTTTTGCGGTCCTTTTCGGAAGTTCAAAATACCACCAATCGATAGAGCACCCTCGATTTAGTTAACGAACTTTTTTCTAAATTTTAAAATAACGGCTCCTTCCCCTCTTAAAAAGCTGATACGCAAGCTCTGGAACACCCAGTATACTCGTTACCATGCAGCTTCAATTTAGAGAACATACTAACATAGCAAGAAAACAACACTGGACCAGTGAGCTTCCTCGAATCACACCAGATTCAATATTCAAAATTTTACTTCTAATATCCTCACACTCTGCAAATTGCTTTCGGTTTTCAAAATAGTTCCGAAACCATTTGTATATTTATTACCTCTAACTCCGCATTCGAAGAGAATTCTAAGGAAAGTTTTCCTGTCAACTGTGTCAAATGCTTTCCTTAGATCGAAAAACACAAGACAGACTTTCTTCTTTTTAGTAATTGCAGATTGCACTCGCGCTATTACATCAAATAAGGCGGTAGAAGTATTTAATTTTTTTGTAAACCCATATTGTGATTCAGCCATTAGTGCATTATCTCTTAGGAGCTATCTAGATAGTTTAACACTACTATATAACTGCTGTCTACTGGTCAGTTCCAGCAGTGTTGATGAACCAAATATTCCGAAATAAGTTAATAATTTATTCCCCAATTAATTATTAATAATAATTGAAATTTTCAATTGTTACAGAAAATTATTTGCAAATTGTTTTTTGCTTTTGAAAAATTTCATCACAATAAAATTAAAAAGAATAACCACTTTTTTTTTAAATTAAAAAAAAAAATCTGTTTCACGATATTTTTGATCAATTTTTTTTTTTTTCTTAAACTTCAATGTTTTCCAAATAACCACACAAATTGGAAATTCCCATGAGGAAAATTTCTAAAGAAAATTTATTTTTTATATCTTTTTTTTTATCTTGTTTTTGTTATTTTTTATTTCGTTTTATATTAAAAAGTTTTAAAATTTCGTTTTATTTTTTTTTGCTTTAAAATTCTTTCGATTATAGCCATTGAAATCACACATGGGACCTATTAAAAAAAATTTGTTTTCACCTCCTTGAAAGTTAACCCAAGAATTTTCATTTTTTATAATCAACATTCTCTGGATATGTCTCCTCACCCAATTTTTTTTCTTCTACAATAGATAGAATCTGGTTTGAAATGAATTTACTTTTATATTTGAACCCATTTGTAGTTGTCAAATATTTTTAGTTAAATTAGTAAAAGTTTTGAGTAAAAGTACAAAATGACTAATCAAATATAATTTAATAGGATAAACTTTTCAACTAGAACAAAATAAAGGACATTTGAGCTTAATTTAATATGTAAGGTGTAAGTTATTAACTTTACAGATTCTTCTTATTCTATAAAACCTAACACTACAAAATTTTTTTGATATACAGTGGACTTCCATACCAAATATTGCAACCAAAAATAGTTTAAAAAGTTTTCAAAAAATTTTAAAAACAATTTTTTTTATTATTTTATAAAAGTTAGAAAATAATTTTACAATAGAAGAATATAGAAAAGGATATTTTGCTCGAGACAAATAAAATATTAATAAAAAACACAAATTGGAAAAATATTTTTCAAAGAATTTTCATATGTACTTGAATTTTAAGGTAAATTTACTATTTTGGATTGTCATACTACAAGTAGGAAACAAGTTTAAATTAGGTCATAATAATGTTCTTCTTACGTTTTTAGTTCAATAGTTTAACACTACATAGTTCAAATTTTAGTGAGGTTCAAATTAATTTGCCACCGAACAGATGTTTCACAACAATGTCATTTAATTACACTGCATACTACTGATTTAATCTTTAATATTCAGATAAATATACACTAAGTGGAGTTTTGAGCGGCAAAGACTTTGAAGGTCCTGAATTTGATACAATATTTTCCTTATTTTCCTTATCGGATACAATTAAATTCTTATGAGTTGAAGATCTAACATTTTTTCATACGCATCGGCAGTTAACCTATACATTTGGTTAATATGAATTTAGTGCATAATTATTAATATATGCATAATTATTAAAAGTTCATTATAAAAAAAATAAAAACAAAAAATTAAATAAATAAATGCATATCGATAATTATAGACGAATTTATCCGTCATTTCATCCGTATGTAATTTATAAATTAAAAAAATTGTCTTTTCTTAAACAAAACTCCGACTACTTGCTATATGTAGAAACGGAACAGAATATTCAGAGTATTTTTGTTTTCTAACCAAACAAAATTTTCTTTAAAACATGAAGTGCTTCCGAATTATAGTGAGACAAACTTTTAAATACTTTAATATGGCTTTAGCTTGAATTTTAATTATCGAACAGGAGTCCCTAGTTTATATATAGTTGAGTGAAAAGGTAGTGTCAAATTAGACTTTTGTATATGTAATTTCTCGTAAATTGAATGGTGGAAGCATCCTTATTCGAATAAGCAATTTTTGAATGATACAGCTTAATAATACATAGAGGGAAATATGTAATACTGCACAGACTGTTAAAATTTTAAAATATTTCAAACGAGAATGACATTAGAGATTATTGTTTGTGTAACTTAACAGATAGAATGGTTGAAATTTCTTAGTGCGAAGAAAACAATATTTTTAATTGATTTCATTTTAGTATTATTAACCTGAAAAGAAGGAAGACAAAGTTATATATATCCGATTTTATTATTCAGGTGTATCAACTAACCGAAGTGAACATTATTCATTTGATTTGATTTGAATGGTTCACTATAAATCACAACATTATCGCACAGTTTCTGCAACTATATTTTAAATTTAATATTTTATTTGCATCCATAACTTGTTTGTTTACCTAAAATTCTTTCAGTTGTTCTTAAGTAACTGTAGGTAACTAAGCTACTGTTTTTTCGTTTAACAATCTCATTCAAATACGTTTCATACTATCGCTTCAGATGGTCTGCTCCTGTAGTGCTATCAATCCAGAAATATTTCCTCCTTTCGATTTGAATATTTACGGCTTCTTATTTTATTTTTGCCAAAGCTTTTCGTTTGTTTTAGATCGACATATTACTAATATATCTATTATACCTACGGTGACCATTCGTCCTTTTTTAATAAAGATAGTCCTTTTTTTGAACACGATGTCCTTTCAGATTTTTTTCCAAGAAGAGGACAGTGAATTGTCCTCTTTTGAGTAAATTTTCCTTTTTTGTCCTTTTTTTTAGATCAGTAAACTTTTCGTTTTTTAAAACTCCAAAATTTCAACATCAATACAATAAATATTTCTTTTATAATATGTACTCTAAAGAATGCTAAAAAATTATAAGCATTCAAAACAGGAGTTACCTGGCAACACTGAAAAAAGTATGTTGACTGGGTTGAATTTTTGTCAGCTGATTTAAATCTGACATTTCATACTTAAATTTAAGTAATAAAAACAATAACAATTAGTTTTAGTTAAAAGAAATTTTATGCAATAATTTGTTATTATTGCGGTAAGTTTTTAAGCTTTGTTTATTTATTCAAATATATAAGCACCCTTCATTCATTTTAGAAATGAGTATGCCACCAAAGCGAAAATGTATTTTTAATAGTGAATTAAAAAATAAGTTTCCATTCATAACTAAAACAGTCAGTGACCATGATGTAAGGTGTGGAAAATGCTCAGCCCATTTTTCCATAGCAAATGGTGGCATTTCGAATATAAAACACCATTTAGAAACTATAAAACATAAAAAGGCAGTTGTTGCCAGCAGTTCAAGTCATTAATTAACAAACATTAAACAGTAAATTTCAACGATAAGGAAAAAGAGTTGGCTGTCGTCGAAGGTACTTGGGCTTATCATTCTGCTCAACACAATTATTCATTTCGGTCTAATGATTGAACTTCAAAATTGATTAAATCATGCTTCGAACAAAAATATTCGTGTGCTCGAACTAATTGTTATGTGATTGCCTAGAAGGTTTTATTTTTTTTTATTTTATAAACAATAAAATATGTATTTATATTATTTGTAGTACTACTCACTAATATAATATTGTTTGAATTATTTTATTATCTATCCAAAATACTACTTATAATTTTTATTACAATTTTAAATGTCCTTTTTTTTCGTTGCAAAATATGGTCACCGTAATTATACCTATATACACATATGATACTCCGGCATTCGTTTATAAGTCAAATATAACTTTTCTATGACACAATTTTAATGTATGGGTCTAATGGGAGCAAAATCAAATCCTCAAAAAAAAAAAACTTACCACGGCCCTAAAATCGCAAATAAGAATAAATCCATAATGATAAAATTCCCAAAAATAAAATTTTTGGTTTTCGTGTAGCCTAGAGTGTTGGATACAAAAAACAAAATTCTCCAGATTTAGGAAAAATATTTGTTTTGAATAGTCATCTCAAAAAATAAAGGAAATATCTCCACTTGAAATTTTGTTTTTCACGATTTTGTCTTTATTGAAATTTGTTTTCCTGTTTTGACTATCTTTATAACGAACTGAGTATTCTACGCCGTCTGCCAAGTCCAAACGATTATTTATATCTTCGCTTAAATCGTAATTTTCGTAGTAAAACTTCCTACGTCTTCTAGTGATACATTTCCAACTATATCCAACTATAATGTTAGTTATGTTGCTATTCTTATAACCTTATAGTGACGTATGTCGATTTTGAGTCGAATTTCTTATACATTTTTATTATATACTTTTATATTATACCTATTTAATTTCATCAATATTTGGTACATGATAATCGAAATACTATATATATATATAGCATCAGTACAGTCCAGATTCTCTAGTTGATTTCATACCTCTAGGGTTTTTATTGATTTTTTTCTTAACTTGATATTTATAATATATTTTCAAAATCAACCACATTTGAAGAGGGTTGATATTTGACTTGTAAGTTCGTATGTGATAATTAGTAGTTCTTTCACATCAATTGATATTATTGTTGTATACAATTATTCTATTAATATCAATCTATTTATGGCAGCGCAAAAATTCTGAAAATTATGAAGATATGGTTTTTAATGCAAATTGAATTCAAACTTTGGTTTTTTTTTTCAAATAATTTAATAAGATTTCCATGAAAATTATTCCATTAAATTAGTTTAATTTTCCACTAAATAATATAAAAAGAGACATTTTTTTTTTTAAATAATCTCAAATTCTGTGGCAATAAATTTTTTTTCGCACAAATGGAATAGTATAAATGTCACCCTTTTGTAAAGTTCTTTGACTTTTTTTTTGTAAAAGAAAAACTTTATTTTTCTTCAAGTTCACCATCCTGTCATGTCATCGCTATAACTTTTAACTGAATTTTTTGTTAATAAATTTCATAAAATTGTTTTTTTTTTTATTATCTTTTGTTCTGCATTAAATTCTATATCAAAATGTGAATGGTAAGTAAATAAAAAGTTTTTTCACAATTTTTAATAAATCTTGAATTAATCTGAAAGTTCTTTATGAAAACAATTTTCTTTTGATTTTGTTTATATTGTGAAGTTGTAATAAAGAAATAAAAGAACGTGTGAATTATTTAAAATGCTACCCAATGTTGATTTTATATAGTTCGCAATCTCTTAATATTATGTCTATACATTTGTGTAAGCAAGCAAATGATTATTGTATTTTGATGGAATAGTTGTTGAATTATTCCAGAATATGTTTTTTAGACTTTTTATATAGTATTACCCTTTACCATACCCTTTGATACTACTAAGACTATTAATATCAGTTTCAAAAGTAATTAAAAATTTACTTTATTCTAAAAAATATATTAATATGAGAAATAGAGGTACCCACAAAATTAATTAGGCAAAATGTATTTAAAATCATTGTAAATCAATAACAATAAAACGAATTTCAATTGATTGTCTAACGACAAGTAAATGCAAAGCAACAAAAACTTGTTCAACAATGCAAGAAATCCTTAACTGAATAGCATAGGACGGAAAAAAACTAGTTCAACCAACTGCTATCTTAAGATAAACTCTTCAATTACGACCATAATGTGCTTTATTAACATTCTCTTCTGACTCAGTTCACTTTCAACAAAAAATAAATTCAAGTGAAAATTACGCTAGGAAATCGTATTACAAAATAGTTAAATAATTCAAACTAATAAATCAAAAGTGTCAGGAAACTATAATTATCAACTCTCAGTGTTGCATGCGTTAAAAATTGAAATACATATATAATAATTTAGGATTGTACAAAAAAAAAACAGTATCAATAGTATTTTATATGCTCAGACCTAAATTTTGATGCGAAACATTTAAACTTTTTTTATTTGTAAAAAGTACATAAAGACATAAACAAAATGCGTTAGCATCATCATTGTGCGACCGGTGGCATTTAAATGTAGTTTTCTTTACGATACAACACTTTTAAGCATTTTTAAAATCGCTTCAAATATTTTCAATCTCTTTCTTAAATGCGTAAAAATGGAGATTTAATGCAGAGCAAACAAACTATTTGCTTGCAACTACAATTTTAACGTGCAAACATATATTGCGGTATTTTTACTTTTACCACATCACATTGAACCGGCAGAGTTAAAAAAGTGTTTGCACTGCATCTAAAACAATTTCAATTCAATTTCAATTCAATTTCAATTCAATTTCAATTCAATTTCAATTCAATTTCAATTCAATTTCATTCATTCATTTTCTTCTAATATTTCATTGCAAAGTACTTAAAGCTACTCATATCTACAATATTAAAAGAAAGCAGTATTATTTTTTATTTTTATAAAAAAATAGTTTCAAACATCACTTCTTACAAAATAAATTAGCTTAAAAAATAGTTGTTTAGTAATAAATTGGTAAATTAAAAAACGATAAAAATTATTATGAATTAAAATTCGTGAATACAGGTACTTAAAAAAAATTTAATCAAAACTAAAACTTAAAAGAGATAAAAAAAAAATTTCAAAAGTGAAAAAGAAATAAAATTAAAATTTCAAAATTAATTCGAAATATCATAATATTTCAAAATATTTAAATACAAACATAAATCAATTTAATATCTAAATAATAACCCTAAGTAAACCACGAAGTCCATCAAAATCAAAATTAAGAAACCATTGTTTCCTGTTTTTATTAAATGCATTACAATTTCTAAGTTTTCTGATACGTTCCGGTATAACTGATTATATTATAGTCGACACGATGTAACAATTACGAAAAGTTGTAGTAAGCAAATTCGGAACAACCACAAAAAATCTAAAGTTGGCACGCAGGTGGCGAGAATCCAAAATTCTATAATTTAAGTGCACTGATTTAAAATAAACTGTTTTAAAAACTTTGAAACGGTACAAATGACGCACACGAAGAATATTCAAATTGACAAAAATAACGGAAAACTGTGACGAAACCGATCTTTATTACAAATTTCTTTATAACATATTTTTGCAGGATAAGCAACATTTGAAGTTGTTTAGAATGTGTAAGCTATACCAACACGCTATACCATATTGTAACCTCGACTGAAAAATAACATAGTAAACCATTTTCAAAACTTTCAAAGAACAGAAATTTTAACCGAAAATATTAAAATAGTGTATTAGAATGATCTATCCAACTTAATCTGCTATCTATAGTTAAGCCAAAATATTTATAATTTTTTGACAAACTCAACATTGAAGCAATTCATACTACAAACCTTGTCAAGATAAACGTTCATGATTACACCCAGAACAAAATTTATTTCTAAATTTAAATTTATCGCATTCAGGTGCATAAAACCAGACATCAGTCTCAACTAGACTTGAAAGTGCCAAATACATAATTTTGGTTTTTTTTCTAATCACCAGTCTGTGTGCAAAAAACTAGTTTTTTAATAAATATAAGTCATGGTGATTAATATCCGAAATGAAATTAAGCGAACTTTCTGACCCATATGCAAAACCAATATCGTCAGCAAATGCCCTTATCTTCCCTTTAAAATTTAGTTTTGGTAAGAAGTTAATATATATAAAAAATAAAATGGGGCTCAATACCGATCCTTGTGGAACACCAATGTTTACAAATTATTAATCACTTATACTATCACTTACAATAATTACTCTTTGCCATCTAAAATTAAGATAAGAGGCAAACAAATTATGCACAGATCCCTTAAATCCAGTATTTCAAGTTTTTTAAGTAATATATCATGCCTTATCATATCCAACGCATTTGTGATATCAATAAATAAACCGAATGTGTTTTTTTTTTTATCAAAATTACCATAAAGATCTGTACAAAATGCCAGTAGACCATCTTCTGTTAATTTCCCTTTTCGAAATCCAAATTGTACAGGACTAAATAAATTAATACGCAGTTAGGAAACTAAGAATTTTGGTTTTAATAATTTTTTCAAACAGTTCAATAATTAATAGTAGAAGTGATATAGGCCTATAATTATTTACTTCTCCAGAATTCCTTTTTTTAAAGAGCGGTAAGACATTAGCACATTTGATTCCATCCGGAAAAATACCATCTACGTTTTAGCTAACTACAGGTAGATATATAGGTAAAAAATTTATATGTCTGTCAAAAGCAAAAGTTTTTCTAAGAAATTTAAATACAAAATGAAGTTAAAGTTATTAAAAAGTATTTTGTTTAGCAAGCGATGTATTCCAAAAAACCCCGCTTATAACAGAATAAAAAGAAAAAAAAATATCTGATTATAGTCTTTCGTTAATGAGTTGCATTACAAAGTAATTAGATTTTTTATAACGACTTTTTATGAACTTTTAAAAAAATTTAATTTGAATGCAGTGTTATCTCTTAGACTTTCAGTAGTTTAGTACATCCGTTGTAGTACAATAGAATCAAATTTCCCCAGATAAGTTCTACTCGCATAATGACTCTGTTTAAGTGATTATTCTACTAATAATTCACTTCCAATTTCAAATAATAATTAATTTTAATAATTTCTTTCACCAAATAAACCTCAAAAAAAATTTTTATTTTATCATTCATTAATTAAAACATTATAAAAAAACATTAAAAATTTCATGAATATCATAAATTGTTAGATTTATTTTTGTCTTTTAAATATTTACTATCTTTCAACCAAAAAATAATTTTTTATTTTATATATATTAAAAGTTTGTCCGAAATAATTACAATCACATATTAGTCCATAATATCTCTATTTATCTATCTTTTTTTTTATCAAAAATATTTTTCTACTTTGTTTCTTCCATTGTTTAAATTTGCTGGTGTAGGTAATCTTCCTTAACAATACAAATTATCGAAACCAAATAAAAATATGATTTATATCCTTTTTGTTCAGTTTTTATATAGCGTTATAAATTTTGTATAAAACAAAATAAAAAAAAAAATATCCTTTTTAAAAAGAATAGTGAAAATATTTTTTGAAGGTATGTTATGATTTTCTCTGAACGATTAGATTTTTTATTACAAATTTAGAAAACAATTATGTACCAACAAGATTATATCCAAAATTGCGTCCATATTAGCTATTAATTTTAGTGCTGCCAAAATAAAGACGAAAAGCTTGTGTGAATCTAATTTTATTATTAAAATTGACTGCTATATTTAAATTCGTTCAATTTCATTGTTTTGTAACTCTTTGATTCACAACAAGGAAATCAGGGGTGGCTTTTTTTTTGTAACAAAACACCAGCGTCACAAAATTTTTTTGGCAGCATGTACTTTGAAACGCTACTTTGGGATTGAAATAAAAAAAAAAATTTACGAAACATTTCAAATGTTAGGTGCTGCCAAAAGTAGCGAAACAAAATTAAATGTGGCGAAACAAAATTAAAATTGGCGAAACAATTTTATGTGCTATCATTTTTCAAAAATAGCGTGACAACATGTTTGTAACACGTTACGTGCTACCATCTCAGACATTTCTCTGGTATATTTACACTCTGGATGGCACAGTAGGTAGAGCGCCTGCCTTTCCCGAACCGAAAGGTCCCTGGTTCGATTCCCGATGAAGCAAAAAAAATGCGTTAATGGTTTTTCGACCTGGTCCAGTACCATTTGTCATTGGAATAAAATAAATGACAAAAAATAATTGAGAGTATAAGTCTGCTAACAACTTAAATAAAATGAAGCTATTCTATTTAAGAAGGCTTAGTTTCTGACAATAGCAATAGTTTTTCACATTTGATTCCAACAATTTGACATTTAAGCCAACAATTTGATGAATAAATAAATGCTCGAAATCTTGTATTATAAACTTGCAGTGCCGTACTTAATTAAGCTCGAAAAGATGATTGAAAAAAAATCTGTGTTTATTTAGTTACGACTGACACATTTTCATACTTACTCACTTTTTGACTTTATACCGTCTAATTGAGTCACATAATATTTTAGTTTTTGATTATTTTATCTTAAGTTTAAGTTTAATTTATTATGTCCTAAATTTTTAACAATTACTTATTAACTTAAAAGCTAATTTACAATTATATATACTAAACTATAAGTTATGGCTTAATAGCTCATTTAGAGGTTTAGAGGTAGCTCATTCCTAACAATATAGATTATTTATTTGGTTTTATTTATTTATTTTTTTATTCCTTTTCTTTTTAGCGAAAACATGCATTCAGTTTTCTAATGTAGTTTTGTTCTTAACTGACTAATACACTTATACTAACTTAATATTAATTTTAAAATTTAAAAGAAAAGATTTTAGAGGGAAATTATTTTATCTTAACTTTCAATAATGTATAACATTTATCCTAACCCTCAAAATCCGATGTGCGGTTTACTGCAACAAAGCGTTTTAATGGTGATTTCATATGAAATACAAGTTTCTTGTATAAACTTTTTCCTTAGATTTTAAAGTCCATTCTTTTTTTTGTTTGTGTGACTTTCCTAGCCAGCTACATCTCTCTCTATCGTTCTCTATCGCCCTCTAATTATTGGTTACCAATCGTTGACATATATCTTTAGGATTAACAGAACGCACTATGTACATGCTGAGCGTAGGAAGAATTGAATAGGAAGAGGGTCTTAGCTGGAAAATAAAACCAATGTATTTATATAAATATCCAATTTAAATTTCACAATTTAAGTATTAATAATAATAATTTTAATTTTCTATATATCCTATAATTTTCAGTTATATAATTTAATTCCATATTTTTTTGTTATAATCCTTTGGCAATCATAACGGAATTATGATAATAAATAACTTATTATTATTATTAAATACCAATAAAGTATAATAATATGTGTATACTAAATCATTTTATTTTTTTTGTTTTTATGTTTTTCAGTTATCATCAACAGCAAAAGTAGCTAGATGGTTTCAACAATTACCATGGAATACAGCATCATTATCTCGTCCAGAAAGTGGTTTTGTATCGGGTGATTCACGTTCAGATAGAAATAATCAAGATGATAATATTTATTGTACCAAAGAAGTACAAGATGATTTATGCGATGAATTTCTTATTGTTGAAGGTCATAGTACTCTTTGGACAAAATTGAGTGCAAAAAAACGTAGAAAATTATTAGGACTTCGATTAGGTAAAGTGACTACCTTTTAAGATTTGAATTGAGAGCGAAAATGAAAAATGATACCGATGTATTTTTAATTTTTTTTTTTTTTTTGTTAACAAAGTATTAATGAAAGAGATTTCAAATCAATAGAAAAATAGAAATATATAGAAATTTAAGAACAATGTGTTTTTGTTTAGATCTTTGAGTTATTTTACTCAAAGGACAAAAGATTTTTTTTTCGAATTTTTTTTTTTTTTTTAACTTTTAGTTTTAATTTGTTTTACTGACAATATATACAAGAAAATAACTTGATGTACCCGATATGTTTCTAAATGTGAAAAACACAATGTTGCAAAAATCATTTTCTAAAGTCATTTTTGTCAAATGTCAAAAATTCTAGAAAGAATGTTAACTAATTAAGACAGAAATACAACTTCCTTATAATAAGGTAATAAAAGATAATATAAAGTAAAACTATGCTCTTATGGTTGCCGTCATTGCCTACTTCCAGACGGGTCAACTTTCAACACTCCTTTCCTTTCGTTTCATTTCCCATTTTCTATAAACTAATTTTGCGGCAGCCAAAAAATGAAATTTTCATTCATCCTTTTGTTGACAAAATTTTATCTGGAGAGAATCTACTAATACAAACAAAAAATGTTAATAGGTTCAGAAAATTTTTTATATATGCAGGAATTATTATTATTTGAAATTGAACCGAAGCGGTTACAATTAATGTTCAGGGAATGTAAAAAATTTTAATATATGTGCATAAACATAGGTTAAATTATTAATTACGCTTTATTATAAACGTGCATATATAATATTTTCTTTTTAATTTTAATATCGCATTTTAATAATCAGTTATTATATAATTTTAAACCTAGCTACTTGTACAAAAATTTAAATAATGTCAAATACAAAACAAAAATGAATAATACAAAAATGTATTTTACGTAAATATGTACGTAGTACCGATAAATAAATATTTTTCTTTATATTTTCAAATAAAATATTTACACATATAATATACACAAAAGTCTGGATTGGAAGTAAGCATAATTATATTGAAGTTGAATGTTGAAGCGTCTGGTTAGACAAATGCTACCTTCTAAAATAAATGTACTCTTAAACAACAAAATTCTAACTTAAAAAACAAAATATTACACCAAAATAAAAAAAGGAAATTTTTCTAACATAGAAGTCATCTACTCACTGGCCCACACGAACACGACACATTAGTTCTTGTAAGACAGTGTACAAGTGGTTACAAATTTTCATTAATAAGTCACATTTTTTTGACTGGTTTGTCCACTGTCTTAACTATTTCCTAGCCAGTAATTTGACATTTTGTGTAATAAACAAATTAAACAAATTTCTAAAGTCTATTGGTTTTGTTTTGGAGGTAGAAAAAAATTAAATAATGAAAATTTTGTAAAAAAATTTTTAAAACTTTTTATTAAAAAATAATAATATGGAGAATTTGTGTTGTTCACTCGAAAACATTTTCAATATTATAAATTACCTTTAAAAATCATATTTAAAAAAAAACACATCAAGTAATTTCACATTTTGTATTAAACGAACAGCCGTCACAGTGGCTTTCTTGTCTTTCAAGAAAACTCAAGAACTTATAATGTCCTTCATTACACTTTTTATTTTTTTTATAGTTATTTATGACATTGCAAAAAATGCAGTTATAAGTACAATAAACAATAAAGTAACTTTAACAACACAAGAACTAAATAATGCTGGTAATTATTAATGATTTCCACTTTAGTTTATTACATAACTTAAAGTGAATGATTAAAAACTATAGAGGTTTTAGCGATAGAACTCTAACGATAAGCACCATTATTTAAAATAATAGGAATATAACAAAAGTTTCTTTAAGTAACTTTAACCGTTTATAGCCATGTAAAAATTGACATGTTTGCAATTTTTTAATCAAATACAAAAATTTCTAAAATGAATATGCAATCGTAAAGTATGAAACAATCGGGCACACTATTCTGAATTTATTAATTTAAATGAAAATATTTTAATATTTAAAAAATAAATCATTACATTTAAATAAAAAAATTGTGTCCCCTCCAATAACTGACTAAACTGTAAGATTAATGAGAATACTTTTCAAAATTAAAAAGCAATTAGCTTAACAGCTATAAAATTGAATAAAAGTTAAAAAAAAAAAAAACAAAACAAAAAATATAATATTTAAAATTAAAAAGAGCAGGACAAGACAATTTTATAATATTAAAAAAATATTAGAAAATTTATTAGTATAATTAATAATATTGTAGATTGTAGTCCTTTTTCTTCTTATTTTTGTTTTTTATCTTTTTTTTTATTTTGTAGAATTAAGAAAGGAAAACTTTCACAATAATCACTTGTATTTGTATATAAAATATATATAATATACGTATAGATATAGGTATAATAAAACAAAATAACAAAACAAAACCATAACACGAAAACCTAAAGAAAAAAAAAAAAAAAAAAAAAAAAAACAATTTTTTTTTAATTAAGAAGAGAAAAACAAGAAAACTTTAAATGATAAGGAAGCTGACTTTCAGTAAAAGTGTTATGCTGAAAGTGTTTTATTATTTTAAACAAAGATTTATATTTATTTTTAGTTGTTATATTTTTTTTATTGTTTTTTTTTTTTTTGTATTCAAATTTGGGATGAGATGAGAATATACTAGTGTATAATTCAAATATTTTACGATGTCTATTGTGAATGTCATATTGATATTATTTGCATTATATATTTAAATGTACTTTTACTACTCTTTTTCTTTACTTCACTTTTTTTGCAGAATAAAGTAAATAATTCTGAAATATTTCCATTAATAACGGTTTTGCGTAATGTGCTTATTTATACTCCATGGTTCTTTCACGATTACATTTTCTTTTGTGAATTTCATTCAATTAATTGCTTACATATTTCATTTCACAGTCCATTTATATCTATTTCTCCATTTACATTTTCTAGATTTTGTTTCATAACCTACACTGGTAGCATCTTGTACATGTAGTATATTAATTCTTTGTTCAATACTATGTTAGACCCTTAAATTTTTAATATACTTCGAAGGCTTTTATTAACAAAATTTTGATAATATTTATAAGTATTCAGTCACACGCAATGTTTTACAACAGCAAAGACTTATACATTTTACATTTGAATAAAATAATTTAGATTTTTGAGAATTCTATACTTTTAAAAATTGTTAAAAAAATTATTTAACTTTATTAATTCTGATGATGCTATCTTTTTCACTATTTCCATTGTATATAAAAGTTTGTTATACATGTGAAAAGTTGATATCTGGAAGCTCTTAAAATATTTTTTGTTTTATAAATGGAAATTTCAATAAACGCGGTATTTCTATACAATGCCAATTTGAAAAAAAAAAAATTTCAAAATGTCAATAGCTTTCTAATAAATTTCAAAATCTTTGTGTCTAGTCTATATCCATGCATCCAAAATTGCGCTTTACAAAAAATAGATTTATATTAAATAAAAATGTAGTTATTATCAAGTAATTTTAGGATTTAATTTACTTATATACAAACTTGTATTCTATTTTTTAATTAATGATTTCATTTGCGTAGAGCCTTTTCTCTCACTAGTTCTGCGATCTCAAATTTAAAACTTACTTTAATACTAAATTTAATAAAAAATTTAAAATTTTATTAAATTCTTGTTAAGAGTTTGTAACCTACATTATTTTTATTTGTTAAATATCCTTTCATAAATTTACAATAATATTTACAAAAATGAATGCTGTGCCACAATCTTTTAACAATAATTCTATACAATAATAATTATTCTATAGTACTTGACATTAAATTTGAAACTCTTTAAATCTAAATTCTCATCACTAAATATCCAAATTAAGCATGCCATCAAAATTAGAAACGATATGATCTTATGTTTTATTTTTTTTTTTTGCTTCATTTTTTGTTTTGTATTATAATTTGTCCTTTAGAAATTATTTAGAAAATATTTTCAAAAAGAAATTTAAGTAATAAAAGCAATAAAATATACATATATATATATATATGTACATAATATTATTTAAATACACATATTATATAAATTTTATTATGCAAAGCTTTTCATGTCTTTTCGACTGTACCTGAAGAAGGTGTTTAAGGCATTTTAAGAATAATAATAAATAAGAATAGAAAGAGATAGATATAAAAAAAACAAGTGAAGTCGGTTGTAATTTTTAAGAAATACAACAACAAAAATTTGTATAAACTTAAATGAATAATAATTTAAAAAATCTGTCAAGGTAAAAATGTTTAGCCTACAGCAGCGTAATAAAATATATATATACATATATTTATACATAAATATTTATATATGGATATGTATAAGATGTAAAAAGGACTTGAAGAAAAGAATTTACCTTTAAAATTCAACAGAACAAAAATAAAACAGAAAAGTCTTACAAAAAGTTTACATTCCATTATGTAAAATAAGTAGGTGAGTTCTTTGAAGAGCTTTAGGGTGATAAGGAAAGTAAAAAAAAAATCAAAAACAGACAAAAAAACGAAAAAAAAAAAAATAAAAATGTTTTATTCAAGTCATTGATCCTCTTTTGCTTCGGAACAAAAGGATGATTTATATGTAATTGAATGAAACATGAGATTGATAAATCAGTAGAAAGCGAAATGAAAAAAAAAAAAAATATGTAAAATTGAAATGAATAATTTCTGTAATACTACAAAGAGAAGAATAATGAATCTCAAAGGATCAAATTGTATGTTTTACACGCGAAAAATCTACATATAAGTTAGTTACACATTGATTTTATAAAAACATATACATATATATTTATATACTCGATTATCACTTTATAATGTATTTCATGTAAATTATTTATTCTCAAAAAAATTGTTTCGATTTCAGCTTAACTTTTAAATGGCTTTACAAAAAATATTCAAAAATATATTTTTTCGTTATATTGAAAATAAAATTTAACATAATTCAATTTATTCAATTGATAATGAATTTTTATAATAACGATAATTTTTGTTTTAATCGAATGACTAACAACTCGTCAAAATTACAATTAAATCAAAATTTGAAAAATTTCAATTTGTAAATTCAAGTTTTATACTGTCATAGTAGACAAAACCGTCTTATGTAATCTGTTTACTAATCATAAATATTCAAATTTCGCTTGTCTATCAAAATCATGTGTATGCGAATCCTGTGTACCAAAAAAAATGTTTATTTTTATTATGCCTTGTTATTAGCTATGTAATGTATATAGTTAGTTGATCACTAATGGAATTAATGAAATGGCACTATATAATTATGAAAATGAATTTACTCTACAATAACTGTATTATTTCTAATGAATACCTAATATGCCAAATTAAAAAAAAAACAAAAAACAGAAATAAAATATTATTGTATGTTTGTCAGTATTGCAAAATTCTACCCAAATTAAGTGCTTGAATTATCAGCCAAAATGATATCAAAATAGTAGAGCTTTATAGTCAATACTATCAACAATTATATTGTGATTTCCCTACATTCGATATGATTAAAATCGATCGATATGAAACTGAACAAAAGCTTAAGTGCATGAAAATATTGTTCTGACATTGGTAAAGTAACTTTAGAAACATTTCAGGAGACCAATAAATGAATTTTAACAATTATTTGTTATATAAAATCACGTTTTATAATTTATTTTGGCGTTATAATTTTTTCGCAAAGACTTTAATATTATGAGTTTTTTTTAATTAAGTATTTTCATTTTCGGAACTTATTTATTTAGGCATGGAAATTGCGAATTCTATAATTTTAACAGTATTTTTTAAATATTAAGCTTTTCATTCATTTAAGAACCAAAATCAAAAAGTTTTGCTTGTATTTAAATCTGCACTTTAATCAAAAAGGTTAATCAATATTAATTATCAAGGAATTTAATTTTATTTTAATTTTATTCATTCCAATTAAATTTACTCGATCGAAAATTAATAACAACAGTCCGGCGTGATCAAAATTAGATTTAATTTTATATCATTTAAGTTAAGTTTATCAAATTGATATCAACTCATTCATTCTTACTTGCTGACCCCAAAGCTCTTGAGAATACTCTGTTCCTTATGTAATATTGTTTTATTAGGACTATACATTTACGAGCAGTAAATATACCACCATTTGGAGGTCTAAATTTTTTTCATATTTAATAATACTTCAGTTCTCCAGCGAAGGTTATCGGTGATGCACTGTCCAGAATTTTCAGTCGCAAACTTTTTTGGCTGAAACATTTTTTTGACCAAAGCAAACAATTCAATTTAAAAGCCTACACATACTCGGTTTACAATTCACAAATGTTCGCAATTAAGAAAAATATGTTAACCCCGCACGCATAAGTGTCTTGGAAAGTTTTGTCCGACAATTATGGGACATGAAAACTTATTTAATTTTTAAATCTAAAATAAAAATAATTGTACGCAGTTATTTAGACGAACCGAAAAAAATATAAAATACTGTTGAACTGACCAGTGATAATTATTTAAACAACACAATATATTCATTTCATATTATCTTCTTAGTTCAATATATTAATCTGCTAAATTTTATTTTAAATCCAAAAAAAAATTAAATTCGAGCTACTTTTTGACATTTCACTAAATTCATTTTCAGTTTACCCACGGTGGCTCTTTTGAAACAAAACTAGCTAGTTGAAATTAAAAATAAAATAATGATTAAAAATTGGCCCACATAATCTTTATAAAAAAATATTTCTTTATTAAAATATAATTCCACAATTTAAAATTAAAATGATTGTGTGATGATTATAAATGATTATCATCATCGTTTCTCTTGTTGTCAGTATCAACTAACTTTCTCCATTGATCTGAATTTTGGGACAGCGCATTGATTTTTTTCTCTCCTGTATTAGCAATATTTTACATTACAATTTAAGGTCTCGATTCGACTAAACTATACAAAAAAAAGTTTAATCCAATTTATTGAGATTATTATAATAGATAGATACTTAATTTTAATTTTGTTCAATATTATTTAACAGCAGTTGTTTAGAATTGCAATCAACATTATTTAAAGTACATACTTGTATATTTATTAAAATACATAATTTTCCATTTTAAATTAATTAAAAATAGGTTAAAAACAACTTAAATTCTAATAGGATTAATTATTATATTAATTAAAATATGATTATCTTTATTTTCATTTAAAAACATCAACTTAGTTAATTAGTAATAAAACTTAATTACAAATAATATGTTATATATATGTATATATATAAGAATGAAATAATTAATTATGTTAGATACAAAACAAAAAAATAAAATTTTTCAAAATAAATTTAATTAATTATTCATTTTTATAAATATTTTATTAAAAAATAATATATATATATACACATATAGTTATATTGCGAATTTTAGTCAAAATTATTTTTATTTTATATAGCGAAAAAAAATTAAATATAATTATTATTAAAATAAAAAAATAAAAAATAAAATTATATGAAATTTTCTATTTCAAATTGTTCACTTTCAAGACTGATTCGAATGTAACAAATTTAATAAATAAAAAAAAAATTTTAAAATTTAATTATACAAAATTAATTTTATTATATAACATATTAATATAAATTTCATTTTTAAAATATTTTATTATAATTATCATTATTATTATTTGTTTTGTCTATTAATTATTAATATTTTATTGTAAAATAAAAAGAAAAAAAATATAATAAAAATAATTTGAATTAAAATTGTTTTTGTTTTTTTTTATTTTTAACCGGAATCCTATTACGATAAGTTATCATAATGATTACAGAAACAGAATATGCTACCTAAATCTCAAAACAAAAAATCTCCAATGTACCAAAATCCCAAAATTTATTTTAATTAGGATGAAATATATTTTTAATTGTTATATACATTTTGTTTTTATCGTTTCCTTTTTTCAAAGTCGGAATACGATTTAGTCACTTTTGGATACAAAAAATTAAATATCTACTTTTTCCAGAAAGTTATATTTATTAATATAAAAATTTAGAAAAGCCTTATTTCTTTTATCGGTATTTTGATATCTTGAATTTTTTTTGAATTCTAGGACATCAACAAAAATATGCAAATTATGGCTACAAAATCTGGAAGTTTTTTTTAAACATATTCGATTTTTTATTGTTTGTACATAAAGTTAATGGAAAACAATTTTGATCAAGTTTTTCAAAAATTTTGTTTTTCAAAACTTAACTGTTCAAATGAGTCTTGTAGACATTCGGAATGAATTATTTATCATTAATTAAAACGAAATTTTGTTGTATATGAAATATCTTTGGTATTGCTTATACATATTCAGATTCGGCCTCCTGTATGGTATAGCGTTTATGTTATCTGACATAATCAATCAGAGAGCCCCATGTTCAAAACCTGCTGTGTGTCTGTACCGTCTGCATGTTTATTGCATTTTTCTTTCATTATTTGATATGAAAAAGTAATGAACTTTTATATAAATTTTCCGCAATTTTTAAATCAAAGTACATTTATGGAAACCCTTGCAAAAACCGGCACAAAGAGTTCATTCTCAGGACCAAAGTCTTTTACTGCTCGTTCAAACATCTACCTACAAAGAATTGTTTTCAAGCTGGTAAGTATACAGAAACTTAAAACATATAAGATAGCTGCTAAGTACTTACGCAGTGAAGCCAAAGCTCGCAAAATAGATAAATATTTCCAGGAGTACACATAGCCCAATCTTAAAATTGACATTAAAGCAATAATAGACTTCGTCAAGGACATAGATCTGTAATTCTAAGATAACAAACGAAAAAGTACAATATATCTGTAAAGGTCGCGTCTACATAGAACACTCTGTTATCTTTTCTAAATATAAATAAGTAATTATTTAAATAAAGGGGAATAATTTCTTGGACTCACACCAACAATAATTTTTTATAAATGAATATTTTCCTGGTGTTTGCTACATTTAATTAATTGAAGGGGTATGATCCGACATTCTAAATTAAAAACCCAAAGAATTTTGTTTTCATAGGAAATCGAACTTGGGACCTGAAATCTGAAAAATGCAGGAGCTTAACCAACTGCGCCATCCAGAATTTAACAAGCATTCTTTTTCTCTAATAATTAAAACAGGGATTGATTAAATTTAAATAATTTACGTAAAACTGAGAACACCTTAAAAAATGTATATGCTATTTTTTTTTTTTCTTTAAAAAAAAGGGTTCGGTTTAATTATTTTAATTTTTTCGTTGTTGTAAAACAACTTTCAAGAAAAAGCAACAACATAACATTAATAATAATAAGGATATGTAAGGATATGTTTTAATTTTTTAATTACCCTTCCCGAAGACTTCAAAACATAATAGCTTATTTAAATATAAATCGGGTTGGGGTCATACACCAACATTAATGTTAGTGACTTTGTCTTTTTATTTTACTTTTATTCAATTCAATTAACAAAGTAAATGTTCCTTAATAAATAAAAAGACAAAAAATAAAATAAAAAAGGACGAAATAATAAAAATAATAACAAAAAATTCTACTAATTTTATCGTAATTGTTATAAAAATATTTTACAAACCTTAACATAATTAAATGTAAGAATTTTTGCTTTGTTTTCTTTTTTTTTTTTTTTGTTTTTTGAGAAAATAATAATGTGATTTGGGGTTTGGCATGAATTTACCTGCAAAATTTGATAATATTGTAAAAGGGTTGTAAAAAAAAATATATTTATATATAAAAATAATTTTTATTTTTTACATAAATTTAGGGATGAGATATAAAATACGAAAGAATGTCAAATTTAATATTTTCAATACGCTTTATTATATCAATTTAATTTTATTTAAATACATAATTCTAGTACTTCACTATATATTATAAAGTTTTATTAAATAAAATTTAAATATTAACAAATAGATAAGTCAAATATTATTTTTCTAGCAATGATCAATTGCCAAATCATAATATTATCAACCTATTATTTAACATGATTGTACTTTAACTAAATAAATTAAACTTTCATCAATAATATTCGTTACGCCGATGATACAACTTTTGAAGTATAATCTTAACGGTTTACTCTACATTATTCGGTTGGTGCAGTTAATCAGTCCACAACTCCTAACATTAAAATTAAAATGACAAAATAAACTATGATACTGAGCAGAAAAAACAATTTCAGTCACATTTACATACCTTCGATAGATTACATCCCAATCGAACGAATGTCTAATTTCAGATGTTATTTGCTTGATTAGAAACTTGATAAAGTGATAAGTAAAATAGAAAGAAGAAAATCATAATTTTGGCAATATAAAATAGGACACTGCAAACGTAACATAAACCTCAAACTAAAAAAAAAAAAACTTTTTATATGTGGCGTGGAAAAAGAAAGCAGAAACTACTAAAATGTATTCTCAAACACCAAATACATTACTTATTAATTAGATATGTTTGGTCAATACTATTATAAAAATACTATTATATAGAAATTTCGATTTTAAAAATTAAAACGATAAATAGATTGAAAGTCTTTAAAATGGTGTGCTATTGATGTTTTCCGAGAATATTTTTCGTATACAAAATTACAAACGTTGGTAATTTACCTAGTTATCACAGTGAAATCTTTTTTGTCATTGGTCGAAAAAGTTAAAATCATTCATCATTTGGTCCTCACACCGTTCGTCATTATTTTATTATAATAACAATTTTAATCTAAAAAAATAAATTGGATGTGGTAAGATGTTTTCGTGCTTCCGGTTCCGATTAGAAATATTTACCTTCAAATAATTTGAAATAAGTATTAATTATTATTATTTTTTTTTATTATGCCTTAATTTCATTTTTCAATTTTCCTTATTTCTAATTTTAATAATTAAGAGCTTATACTAATGTATTTACACCTATGACTTTTAATTTATTTAGACTAACCTGAATTTTTCTATTAGTAATATATATATTTTTTAAGGAAAAATAGCAAGTAAAAACCTTTTTGATCAATTTATTTTTATCCTAAAACTTAAAAACTAACTTAATTTAAAAAAAAAAAAAACACCTACTTGTAAAAGCTTAATCTACAATCGCTCTTATTAGCGGATTTACTAAATTTAGACAGCTCTCTAGAAAGCAGGTGATAACTTTGCTATTTGTTCGGAAACAGTATTGATATTTGCTATGTTATGCAATCTATTGGTGGAAAAATAAAAAGGTTTAGATTAATTTTAGGATTGCATTTTGTTTTCTTTGTAGCACATTTAAGTTTGTTCTCGCAGCGCTCTTCCATATAGGGAACCCGTATAAAAGAATACTGCGAAAAATGTTACTGCTTTAAATATTATTAGTTTGTTTTCTACAGCTAGCCCGGATTTTTTATTTATAATTGGATACAACATTTTTATATATAGATCTATTTTATTGACTGTCTTAGTTATATGTGCTTTAAACAGTAATTTTTTGTCCAAATGTATACCAAGATATTTAATATAATCTCTTTCCCATATTATTTCATTATTATTTAAAAATAAGTTTCTGTTAGGCAAGTAACATGATTTCCTTCTTATTGTGAAGAAGATCGAGCTATTTTTTCGCCATTGATTTTGATTTTCAATTTGTAATAAAATTCTTTAACTATTTGGAAACCATTTTCAAGATTATTTATTATTTCGTTTGGACATATAGAAGATGATAATATGGCAGTATCGTCAGCATATAAACTTGTATAGCAATTTGGAGGTTTCGGTAAATCTGATATGAACATGTTGTATAAAGCGGGAGAAAGTGATGAGTCTTGTCGTACACCAGCTGTAATTCTTATTTTGTTTGATTGTATTATTCCGAATTTGACTAGGAAAAATCGATCGCTAAGAAAACTTTGGATTAATTTAACAAGGTAAACTGATGGAAATTCGTAATTAATAATTTTGTGAATCAAACCTTGATGCCATACAGAATCGAATGCTTTTTCAACATCAAGTGTTATCAAGCCCAATGACTTTTTATTATTTAAACTACTTTTAACAATATTTTTTATTCTGCAGACTTGATGTGTGCTGGAATGTTTACTTCTAAAACCAAATTGTTCGTTCGGCAGAATATTTTTATCTAGCAGGAAATTTTCTAAGCGAATTTTTAAAATTTATTCGAAAATTTTTCCTAATGAATTTAGTAAGCTTATTGGACAATAGCTTCCAACAAGTGATGGGTCTTTTCTTTGTTTAGGAATGCATGTTACTATCGCTACTTTCCATATTTCTGGAAAATAGTTTAGTTCCATGCACTTGTTAAAAATTTTACTTAATATTTTATAGCTTGTCTTTGACAAGTTTTTAAGTATAATATTGGGTATTTTGTCCTGACCGGGAGCTTTTTTAATTTTTGACTGCTTAATTAAAATAGCAAATTCTTTAACAGAAGTAAATTCAGGATGATCGTATTAACTTTTATTGTGCGATAATTATTAGTCAGAGAATTTTGATTAGCAAAGTGCTCTGCTAGTACATTAGCTTTTTCTTTATCAGTGGACAATAAATCATTTTTATGTATAAGTGATGGTATTTTGAATTTTTTTTTTTTAAAACCTTGCAGACGCTCCAAAAGGGCTTAGAGTTTTTATCTAAAGTTGACAAAAAGCCGTTCCAGTTTACATTGTTAAATTCGAATATTTCTTTTCTAATCAAACAGTTGAAATGACTAAATAAGTTTTTATTAATAAGTATTAATAAGCTCCTAAGCATATGCAATTTTTTGGTAAAATGTAAAAACTGGTAAGCGTTGTTCTAAAAACTATTTGCTTTTGTTTATTTTTTTATATCTGTTCTGTTACTATTTTAAACTTTTCATTCTCAAGATTTGTTATCAGCGCTGGTCAGTAATTACTAAATAATAATAAATATTTACATTTAGAGAACTACTAATATTAAATAAGTTCTTTAGTTAAAGAAAATTATCTTAAAATTTTTAGTCAAAACAAAGAAAATAATGTGCCATTGCAATGGCCTAATCGAAAACTGAAATCAGTGTAATCAATTACAAGTCCAGAAATAATAAACCAATCTGATTGTCAATATTCGATGGATAGATCAACATTGAATTAGAGATCTGTAGAAGAAGAAGAATTACATTATGCTTAGTTATTTGTTATATCTATAAATTAAAGTCCAACTTCAACTTATAATTTAATCACATGACACAACTGACGTGAACAACTTAATCAGCAGAAAACATATATTATGAAATATTTTAATTTTTCTTGACAAAATCGTACACAGTGAAATAAATTAACAAAAGTAGAACCAAATAGAGATTTCATATATAATAAGCTTTTAGACCACCACATTTTTATACCACATTAAACTCATTTTTGCAAAAAAGAATTTAGCGAGTTCACACAAAACGATGACGAGTAGTGGTTTGAAAAAACCACAGGGCTATTATTTACAACTAACAAAATAAAAATCTCAATAATTAGAGTTAGTGTCCGCAATGGATAAAGCACACGAATAACAAAAAAAAAAACTTTTTTAAAAACCTCTAAATGAAAACAAAGAACATTAAATATTGCCGGGCGAAGAACTCTAAAGGAATATTTTTGTAACGTAAAAGTTTGTAATAATGAAAATATACAATTATCGTATAACACATACTTAAACAGATAATAAAAGATATCTTTTCATATGTGATGTCCTTTTAGTTATTATTTTCACTTGAAAAAAAAAAATTAAAAAGATAACAAAAATCATTTACGGTGTTACACTTTTAAAATAACTGCAAAAAGGTTTTTTTTTATACACACGCAATTTTTTTCTAGAAACAAAATAGAATAGACTTTTACTGTTACGTTTCCTTTTGTCTCTTTTATTCTTTTATTTTATTTTTTTTTTTTATTGTACACACCTGTGGGAGCAGTCAACCTTCAAAATATTAAACTTAACCGACCTACACATACAAACAAATTTACACTATATTACACAAACATACATCTAAGTTCATTTAATTTTAGTTGAGAATAAAAAAAAAAAAACAAATATTATTCAACTTTTTTACCATTGAAACTGCGTGAAAACAGCATTGAAGTCATTTATTGAAAGAGAAAAATAAAACAAAAATAAATTTAAAAAAAAAAATAAAATATACAAAATGCGAAAATTAAGCCACCATACCAAACCTTTTCTAATGTCACAAATATTACTAGTATTTCTATAATGTTCATAATGAACCTGATAATCATAATAATAATCAGTGATGATGGTGATGATAATAACGATGATTATTGTAAACAATAAAACTTTTTTTTCATATTATAGGAGGCATTTTATAGGAGAAATGAACTGAAAAAAGCTAGGATTTTCAAATCGATTAGTTATTTAATTATGAAAATTTAGAGATACAGCCGAAATAGTAAAATTTCACTAACGTAATTAAAATGATACAAATCAATTTGTAATTACAGAGATTAATGTTTGAACGAATTTGAAGGAATAATTAAAATTAAACAACTTTTAAGATATCAATGGCTCAAATTGAAAATAGGTATTTTAAATAAACTGAAAATTTAAAAAGAATTAACAGAAGGGCAAATACCGAAGTCCTTCGAATGTTGACGAAACAAAGAGAACTATACTTCAATAGCAAGATAAGAAAAAAAAGCTATACCTCATTACTGAAGGAAAAATATAACACATATAGAATGCCGGGATAAAGTAGAAGAAAAAAAAACAGTTAAGATCAAACTTATTTAAAAAAAAAAAATTACTCAATATTATTATACTTGAAAGAAAGTAAGATGAAGTATAAATGAAAATGAGCTGCTTACACCAATTTATTACTTAAGCATAAGCTGAAATACCAATCAGGATAATAGAAACGTAAATTGTAAAACATGTTACGAAAATTTAAAAAAAACCGTCAGTATTAGAATAATTACCGAAAACTTTAGCTTATACCCAGGTCAGTCACATACTTATTGATATAGTTTTTCTTTATACTGATATATCTGCAACACAACTCAAGTGATAATTTAAATTGTTTTCCTCTTATTTTATTAAATCGACCACTGTAGCTATAAAATTTAGGTAAATACTTTAATCATTAAATTACCGACCAATATGATGTAACAGTTATGGCATCTTATTAATCATTAAAAGGCAGTACGGTTCTTGGGTAAAATTTCCGCAGAGAGCATGAACGTTATAAAAACAAAATTAAATTATTCTTTAAATTTATTTGATATAGAATTTGGTTATAACTTAAAATAAAATGGAACTATGGTATTATGAAGGCGAACTGACTCTTATATAACAGAATATGTAGTTTTCTCCATGTAAGTTGATATATCAAAATTAAAAAAAAAAAAAACTATTATCTGAAACTGTGCACTACAATTCTGTGGCGTAAATCATTAGAACGTTCATTCCATACTTTAAAAAGAAAAAAAAAGCCTTACTGAAATCTCAAACCACCAGTGAAACCTCCTGAAGAATTTTCCTAGGAATTCAATAATTAAAACACGCGGTTGGCAAAAACGTTTACCTAGGCGACTCTCATCCAATCAACTATAAAAATCGAAATATAAAAATAAATGGAGTATCATTTTATAAAAACAAATAGGTGAATAACAGACTAATTAAAACACGCCATTGTCATTATTTTTACCATTTACCCTATGGCAAAATAATTATAAAAAAAAAATTAAATTAAATAAATTCAAAAACAAGCTCTTTCTCAATTAATACAGAAAGAAGGATTCATTTAACTAAAATTAAAACACACACAGAAACAATCATATCTATTTATATATATTATATATCCATACATATTAGTATAGTAATTTGCCTCCATCTTTTTATTAATTTAATTTTTACTTTAATAAGGGATGAAAATAAAAACAAAAACTGGGTGAAAGTACAACAATACCTGTTAACTTATATTACTTACGCGGATTACATGGGTCAGTAATGCTATTCTTAAATGGAAATATTATTTTTTTTTTGTTATTCTATAATTTTTTATTGTTATTATTTTGTTAAAAAATAAAAAAAAGTAAATAGTTATTCAAGCCTGAAAATATAAATTAGTCGAGTTGTAAGGATAAGAGTGTAAACTTGAATTATGGGCAATTTTTAATAATTCAATTCAGTTCTTTTTATATTCTTTGCTTTTTTCATTATTATTATTGTTCTCATTATTATTATTTATATTTTTTAATAATTTTCTCATTTCACATAAATTTTGCTATTATATTTTTTATCATAGAAATGGACATTATACATTGTAAAAAATGTTTCGGAACAATGAAAAATAAAAATAAATTAAATAAAAAAAAAATCATTTCCGACGGACCTCCAAAATTGTCATCAAATTTATTTTTTTTTTTTTTTCATGTTTTAACAACGGAAGGATAATTAAAAATTTCGTGTTTAAAATTGTGTTCAAATTCAAGTGTTAAAAAATACATATATATATTAAAACATATATATATTAAAAAAATAGAAACAAAAATATAATAAAATAATAACGTAAATTAAATTAATTAAATTGAAAATTGTTGTGGAAAAATCAAGTGAGTGTTAAAAATTTAATTTTTTTGTTTTTTGTTTTTTGATAAGAACGGGTAAATTATAAAAGAAAATCACGAGAATAGTTACAATTACCATTCACATTTGATTTTTGTTTTGCTTTTTGCATGTGAATGTTGCATGACATAAAATAAAGTGATATAAAACTATAAAAACATATTGCATGATATAAAATTTGTATAATCAAAATTTTTGTATACTCAAATCATGACAGACCAAAGAACAAATCACCATTTAAATAGATCATCATCGAACATCAATATTGAAATTACAAATATACCTGTAGCACCGCCACCGCCACCACCACCACCACCTCCTCCTCCTCCTCCTCCTCCTCCTTTCCAAGCACCAATATCTTTTTCATACTCAACCTATCAACCAATACGTGAAAATTCTATTTATAGTAATAGTAGTATTGATATTGGCAATAGTAGTACTGGTATTGCTACTACAACAACAGCAACAACAAGTGATGATGGTTCAACAACTAGTCAACAAAAACAACAACAACAGCCAAAACAACCATATAACACTAACAGAAATGTAAATATTTATTCGAGTGGTGGTAGTGGTAGTGGTGGTAGTATTACTCCTGCTACAAATACTTTAAGTGGCATTGGTGGTAACAAAAAACGATTAAAACCTGGTATACTTCGATTGGATATATCAAAACCACGACGTTCATCAGGTGGTTCTGTTGAATTTCGTACACAGCCAGAATTAATTGGTGAGGTGGTTAGTAAACAATTTTATTAATTTATTTATTATTTTTTTTGTTTTGTAAATGTTATTTCTGCATAAGTCTGTTCATTTGTTGGATATAATGATTAGTATACAGTTATTTATTGTTTTTTATTCGGTAAGTTTTAAAATGTATAAATGAGATTTTATTTCTGTAATTTTTGTAATTGATTTTGTTTTTTCAAATATTGAGGGAGAATATTTTTTTGGTTATAAAACAGTTGTTTCTGTCTTTTTTTATTTATTTATTTTTTATTTAATTTTATATTTTTTACCAACTTTTATTATGCAATATTAAAAAGATTTTCAAACAGAATTTCTATTTAAAATTTTTAACGAAGTTCTAAATAAAATGCTTTAATTAATTAAAAAAAAAAACTTATTTTTTGCTTCGTTCTGCGACCCCATTCATTATTTATATTCTTAGAAATATAATGATTTAACTTAAAGGACTTTCATGTAAACTAAATAGATATGTTCTTTGTAATTAAAATTTGAGAATTAATTTATAAATAACTTTTTTAATTGTTTTAATTCTTAAGAGAGTAATATTATTTTGCAGTTCTTAAGAGATTAGTTTTTTAAATAGCAATTTTAAATAATTATGATTACTTGTAATAATTAATAATAAAAATACTTTTTACCTTTATAAATTATTTTTAATAGAATTATTTATTTAATATTTAATTTAATTAGTTAGTAAGCAAAATTAAACAAAAACGTTCTATTTGAATATGAAATTCTATTAGCTCTTTATTATATTCGATGGAAATAAAAAATTATGCCCCAATGCCATAACACGAATGTATTTTGTTCAAATTATTGAAATATTAAAATATACGAAGACAAAAATTATTTTTTTATCATTATCCTGCCGGCCACACGCACGAGTACTATGAAGACAGTGTAAGAATATATGCACATTTTAATCAATTGAATTACATTTTTTGGCCCCGAAAATTAACACCCCAAACATCAGCGCCCCAATACAAAAATTAATTACGATACGAACATTACACGCTGGGTGGCGCAGTAGGTAGAGCGCCTGCCTTTCAACCGAAAGGTCCCAGGTTCGATTCCCGAAGAAGGCAAAATAATGCTTTCTGGATTTTCGACCTGGTCCAGTACCCTTTATCATTGGGATAAAATAAATGATAAATAGTTGAGAGTTTTGGTTATCAGTAAAAATTAAAGTGGAACTATGCTATTATGAAGGCGAAGTACTCTACAATAGATATAGTTTTCAACATTTAAATAAATAGATAACCATAAAAATTCTATAGAAAAGCTTTGTATGTGACTGTGTATTCCAAATCTCTGTGTAAAAGCAGTTAGGGTGTTCATCCCATAGAATTGGAATGATATAAAAAAAAAAAAAAAACCTTTGTATGGAATTTGGCATTTTAGTTCACTTAGTGGGTTACATTGGAATTTTATTTTATTATGAAACTATTAGATAGAAATTATTAGATAGAAAATTTTTTTTTTTTTTATTTTTTAGTTCGCTTTTCTGATAAGTTTAAAATAATAAAACAACTTTTTTAATTATTTACATACATAAATAAAATAGATATTAACTTTATTATCTATCTTGTTTTTTTTTTTTTTATTTGTTAAATTCATTTTAGAAATTAAATATTCCCGTTTTTCAAAATATTATTTTCGAAAAAAACTTTAAATATCTTAAAGTCACATTATGTAAAGTGGGTCTTATTACATAATAAAATAAATTTATTTTATGCCAACTCTAAGAAAATCCAACTAATAGAAAATATATCCTTTTTGCACCTAAAAGCGGCTACGCAAAAAAAAATATATTTTTTAAACTTTTGCAAAACAAATATTTATTTTTTTCATATTTAGCAAACAATAAAACAATAAAAAAAGTTTTTTTTTTAAATCCGGCAGGTAAAAACTGACTTTAATATTTTAACAAAAAGAACTTTTCATTTTTAAATTTAATTTTTAAACACTCCGATATACTTATTTATTGAAACGCAGTTTTTGCCGACGGCAGGTAAGAACCAATGGCCAGGTTTAAATAAATCCAATTTGATTTTTAAAGTTGGGCGCGGCAACCTTCCCTACTCATTTATTGTAACTTTAATTTTGTCGACGTTATAAACGCCTTGATTTTAATAAAAAAAAATTGAATTGAAATTCTATTTTTAAACTACATATACATAGGTATACTTAACCCTAAACCTCATAACATATTTTGTCACGTAAATTCATAACATGAGCCTGGCAGACTCACCTTATAATGTAGTAGAAAAAATAACTTTTAATAAGTTTTTAAATTTTGTATTTCAAAATAGTATTTTTTAGACGTTTAAAGATAACAAAATAAACGTTACCGTTTTTGAAATTGCTGTACGAGATGGTAATTGCAGCTTTTTAGTACTAGCACGCTATTTGATAAGAAAATTTACTAAATTTTCACCAAGAGCTCTTAGAAATAAATATCTTTTATTGAATTTTTTTTTATCCAAATAATGTTGATCTTTACTTTTATATGGAAGAAAATTAATTGGAATATAAATTTTATTTCGACGCAAGGTTACTACAATCGTCAATCCATTAGATAACAAACTTTTTGCAAGTTCTAACGTTGTGAAATAGCTGTCCGTTGTAATATTCCGTCAAGCTCCAAAATATCCTATTGCTCTGTTATTACTTTCGTACCCAGTATATGGAACTTCTTTGAGTGGGTATGCCGTCTGAGAGTTACACAGCCACCAAATCTTAATACCATATATCTGTCAGGCTTTGATTGCATATATTAGCATTAACTGTTCGTCAACGGTAAGATTTTCTGAAGGTATATAATATTTTCCCAAATTCTTATTTATTGGTTCAAAAACGTCTCGAATTGGGGCTAATTTGTCAAACCTATGTCGATTATTTCTTGTGGTTTTATGATCAAATCGAATACAACGTAAAATTTCGTCAAAGCGGTTTACGCTTTGAATATAATTAAAACATATAGACGAAACGATCCTCCTAAAACGATCGATAGCTGTGGTTATGGGATTTCATTTGACCTGCTGTTATTAAAAGCCCAAAGAATTCGTCCATATTTAAAACTTTCCATTTACGATTATTTTTATTGTATATTATTTCAGCTTCTTCATTAGTATATTTCAGGATAGTCTTACAAATATCATCTTTTACAAATAATTTGAAACAATCTTTAGGATCGCAACTATCTCGCACTTTAGTGGGGGCACAACTTTGGTTTCCGGACATTTTATTATATTATGCCGGGCAATTCTTGATTGCAGGAATGGCATTTGAACCCATTTTTTACCATCTTTTGCAAAAAATTCTCCATGAGAAATTATAATTTCAACGCTATTATCAGAATCATAAGTTAATTCATCTTCTGCTTCTGAAGCTTCGGATAAATGATTCTCTTCAGAGTCAATTGGCACATCATCGAATTCTATGTCGTCAGTTACTTCATCATAACTTATTCATGTCAAAACTTGCATTATTAAGAAATTATAATGAAATATTATATCAGAGCCTCTCAGGCTCATGTTATGAATTTACGTGGTATTTTTTTTAAACAAAAAAAAAAAAAAAAAAAAACTATGCATTTTGGTAATTGTAATATGTAAATATTGACCTAAATGAAGATTAGAAAGAAGAATCGTTACAATATTACAAAAAATTTAGAAAACACGTAGTTTTGAAAAAAAAATGAGCCTGATAGGCTCATGTTATGAGCTTTAGGGTAAATGTGTTTGAATACTAATTAATATAAAATGGTTGAAAATTTTCTTTTCAACATTTTTTACACTTATCGTTTTTTTTATGCAAAGGGACCAGCTTCTTCTATTTTATTTAGAAAAATTACAGTACCGTACTTAATGAATTAAAGGTAATTTTATTTAACTTGCAGACAAGATTTACAAAAAACATATATTTTCCCACAATTTTCAAATTTGCACAAATTACAAATTTAATTTAATAAAATGAAATCATTCTTCCAATTCAAATATTTCAGCCCACATACAACATCATAATTCAGAATACTAATGTTACCTAAACAATGAAATTCTAAGAAATCTAAAAAAAAAAGAAAATTAAAATAAAAAAATTATTTAATTTGTTGACAAACACTTAATTTAATTATAAAATTCTTAAAAATTTCATTACTAATACAAAATTCTGCTGCTTAATACCTACACAAAAACTACATTTGTTTTGTATATGAAATGTAATATCTCTTATCTTACCTTTTTTAATATTTAATTGATATTATAATGTAGTTCAAACAATTATTATTCCGTGAAATTTCACTATAATTTAAAATTATTAAAGTTAAAAAATACAAGTATGTTATTTTTACTAATTTTCAAATTCGTTGACCCCTTTATCTACTTTTTCTCTTTTACTTATTTTAATATTTTTATCCTTTTTACTAATCGTAATCATATACATATCTAATATTATGTATTATATGTATGGTGATGTATTTAAAGACATTATATTTTTATATATGAGAAATCCATTCAAATAAAAGATAGACAAAAAAGATAAAGTAAAGGGAATTAACCTAAATATAAAAATTAATTTTTGGTAGGAGGAAAGGATTAAAAGTATACAATAATATAAAGAAATGGAAAATGCTTTTAAGAATTTATTTTAGTAATAGATAGGTAGGGGAAATATGTTATAAAGTTATATTATAGAAGAGATGAGTTGTTCTATAATTAACTATAAATAAAGAATTTTTTTTTTTAATAATTATATTTTTAATATTTCTAACTATCTAATAAATCATTTTTTTTATTAGCTTCATTTATTAAAGGTTTAATGATTTCTTTATTAATACATTTTTAAAAAAAATTCTGATAATTTATAGAATTAACTCATAATTCCATAAACGGAGATTTTGAGTAACAGTTCTTAATTTATTTACACAGTATGAATAAAAGTGCAACATTTACTCGTTGTTAGGCCCCCATTACATATCAATCAATGGTGGATATTGACCGTTGATTGATGAGAAATAATAGATGATGGTTCTATTCCCATCAATATTTCTGTCAAAATTCTCAAGTTAAAAAAATGTGTTTTTTTATGAGAATGTTCAGATAAGGTTATAATATTAATTTATAATGTAATTCTAAAAAGAACAATTTTTATATTCATTTTAATAATTATAGCAATTATTGTAAAAAAAAACAATTGATATATTATTCAAATGTGCAAAAAAATAATTTTGCTGTTTTTTATACACAACATTTACTTTAAAAATTCAATTTAAACTGAAGTCAAGAACATTCCTCTAGAAATTATATTTTCAATATTAATATTTGTTTCGAAATTATCAATATATTCAGAACACTTCTACAATACGTTCCTGCAAAATTTCAAAATATGGATCAAAAGATTGATGAGTGCATGATTGATGTGTAATCGCTCATCATTCTTTTCACAAATATATTATTTTATTTATTTACTTCGTTATTGTTAATATTTGGACAAGAAGATTGACGAAAAGAATGATGTGTAATAGGCACCTTATGTTCACACATAGTCCCAAAACTGACCATATTATTTTTAATGTCATAATATTATAAGAAATAAATTTAATTTGAAATCAACCATCACACGATGCTATTTAATTTTCTTACTTGTAACATTTAGTCTATTTGGTCCTTCGAACCGGATATTATCTCAAGAAGTTCGTTCTCCACGTGGCACAGTCAAAATATATTGTATTTCTTAAAATCTATAATTAACTATTTCATAAGCAATTTCAGTATAAGAATTACTAATTATAAATTAATGATAATGCTGCACTATTCAATAATATCAGATTACTATACCGAGAAAAAACTTACATAATTATGTCAAAAACATGCAATTGATGAGTTACGTATTGGGAAAAAAAATGTTTTTAAGCCGCCTTTAAACCGAACTGAAATTTAAAATAGAACACCATTACATTACTTAGTAAAACAAATGCAAAATTTTTTTTTATATTTCGGAACACAAATTTTTGATGTTCAATCCCAGTCAAATTCCAACCGTCCAATAATTAATAAGTTTTTTTGGCTGTGTCCACTTTTTCCCTCTACCGAAAAAAAAAAATTAAAATAATATAGTATCTATATATGATGCATTAGGTACCTTCATACATACATACATACATAAATATGTGTTATTAAAATATGTACTTAAGTATACTTGTCAATTACTTACACTGATTCCGCCATTTTTTGCTTTGAATTATTTTATAATTAAACTTTTATTTTGTTATTAAATTTAATAATAATATTTTTTTTAAATAATAATAAAAATAAATTTATATAACGGTAACGTGTAAAAGTTTTACGAAAATCCAAAATTTTTTGAATGCACGATTTACATTTTTCTGCGTTTCAAAAACCAATATTTTACAATTCGTAATTTGAAACATTTGAAAATATTTTTGACATACAATATGGAACTCGAAACATTGTCAAAGTTTTCGATTTTTTACAATACGGAACTCAGCGAATGTAACAAGATGTACAGGTTATGTATTTCAATTGATCGTTATCGAATTTGTCTATCGACATCTACATTATATTATTCGATTAAAACCATTAGTATAATTATGTATTTCGATAAAAGAATTATCGTAACCAGTATACAAATATAGAAAAGAGAATTAATATGAAAATTAAATCATCAAATACACAATTTCTAATCTGACTGACAACTCAAATATAAATTTAAAATAAAAAATAACATAGTTATGAAAATGTCATAGGACTTTTATTCTATTTTTATAATATTTTATTAGAAAAATTCTGTTGTTAAAAAAACTTTTAAAATATCCATTCTTCTTCTTGTGTTTATTATGAAGGCCACCAACAGGGGCAGTTCAACATAGTTTAATGAATAAAAATAACAAAAAAAACGCGAAAGCAAACAAGAAGGAAATCAATATAACTAAAATGGCAAACACCTTTTTATGTAGATTTTATTTGTCTTTTATAAAACAGCAGAAAAACAAATAGAACAAAAACAGCAGAAAAAAAAATTAAAAATTTCAATGAAAATTTTCAAAAAAAAAACAAAAAAAAATGCCATCATATAACTTTTAAAATGACAATGAAAGAGAAAAATTTCTTCGCGACATCAAAATAATTTTCTAATGTCGTAATTAAACTGTAAATGTTCTCTTCTTCCGTATCCTATACGTATACACATAATATGTATGCATGAATGTGTATATAGGTTATTATAATAATAAGTTTTTTATTCATTCATTCATCCATTCACTCCAGAATATAGAAATTTCAGTTATTAAAAAAAATTCTAAACTATGGCACGTGGGTATGTATATATTTTGTGTATATGTGGTTGCAAAAAAAAAACAAAAAAAAATAACCAAACTATAAAAGAAAAAAAAAGACAGAAGAAAAGTTGATATGTATAAAAATGCCGCTCCCAAATATTTATAATAATTTTGAAAATTTATGTGCAAGAAATAACAAAATCTTGTAAAGTAGAAAATTTTTTGTGTTTTGTCTTTCTAATCATTTAAAATGTCAGTCACGAAATTATTATTCGTTTTTTTTTTGAAATAACATAATTTATATCTGTTGGACAATATTTTTTTTTATTTTCCATTAAAAATTTAAATTTTGATTTTACGTTTAGGCTATCATTTGAATATTTAACGACTAGTGTGAATGAATGAAGTCCTTTTTTTTTATATGACACATGCATAGTATAAAATAGAGTACTTAAGACGATCATGAATCCTTTAAGTTATGGCAATCTTGAACCCTTCAAGTTGGATTTTTTAACTCTTTTCCAATCGAACCTTAAAAAAAATTAGTGTAACATTATTCAATGTAGTCTAACTTACTCAGAAAAATGATTCTTATAAAATTCTATTGATATATTCAGAAATGTGAGTTCTAGTTATATTATTGAGTGTTACGTTTCAAAAGAAGGAGCTTTATGCAAAAGAAAAAATAAAATAAATTTTTTTAATTATCAACATCAAAGAGTTCAGCTTAAAACTAAATTTAAATATGTAATTTATCCTATAAATCTTGTAATTTATTCTACATACATTAAGTAGATGTAAGTAGACATTTATATAGATTTCCTTGAGGGTTATTAATATATAAAACCATTAAATTTAAACAAAATAATTTTGGTCAACAGATTGTACATAAAAAATATTTATTTAGGTTTCATCACCCCAGGAAATATGCAATGTAATATTAACCTAATAAAGATGGTTAAATCATTTAAAAATTTTTTTTTTCAATTATATAGTCTAGTGAAGCTAGGCATACAACATTTAAGAGTTGAAGAATTCTATTTTAAGAAAATTTATCAGTCAAACTTCAAATAATTTGTATTAGAAAATTCTATTATGTAGCACAGTTATTATATATATGTGTGTGTGTGTACCTATATATATATACAAAACAAATCAAATTATTGTATTTACTATTGCTGCATTTATAAACCTTTATTGTTGAAATTGTGAAAGGTAACATTATTTCTCCACCAATTTTTAATCAAGTTATTATAAAGTATAATTCTCAACTTAGGTCCGTAAATCTTTTAAGCTTAATTCATAATAGAACCAATTATATTAGATTTGAACTCTTTAACAGAATGCTAATATTGGGAAATAAATACAAGTCCGTAATTGACTTATCCCTTCAAAGGTTGCTTTAAAAAAAAAAACTATGCCAATGCACAAGTTAAAACCTTTAACCCTTCAGTTAGTGTTAAGAACTTATGTTAAGTACTTAAAAAAATAAAATTAATTTGTAATTATTTTCATTTTTTAAAATATGTATAATTTTTTATATAACTTTATTTAAATTTGTAAAAATTATTTGTAACTGCTTGATCTGAGCTTGAAATAAATAAAAATATTGTGTGAAAATTTATGGTATAAGAATTAAGATCAACAGCATCCATATTATACGGCTTCAACAAATTCAAATCATAATAATAAAAGATTTGACAAGTTTTTGCACTTTATTCGCAGGTTTTTTAATATACATATGTGAAATCATATAGTTTGCGACTGAGTCATAAACTGTTTGTTGAAATTTCGAAATTTCATTTTATAGATATTTTGTTAGTATATTTTATTAGTAAAGTTGCCATTCTATTAAATGTTGTTTCAAAGAAATTTAGCACTAACTTTATGTCTTTTTGGCACTTGAATAATCCATTTATTCCTATGGTTTGTCACAGAAGATTTTTCCAGTAAGATTAAACAAATCAATACTATATATTTAATTTTTATCCATCAGATATTATTGATGTTGTTTGAAAATTACTTATACTTGATAGTCTAGCTTGGCATTTTCTGCCCTATAACTTACCGATAGCCTTGCAGTACAATGATGATGATGATGACTGATGAGCAGTATCACTTTCAATTTCCCAGTGATTTAGACCTATTTTAGACGAGACCTATTTCTATTTCCTATTTTACGAGAACAGTTTCTGTTTAAATATCTAAAAACTATATTTTTCTCGAGAGTGAATAGTTATAGTTAGATTTATATTATATATATATAATTATCTAGGAAAATTTTAGTTAATTTTATTATATAAAAAATAAAATGTTTACCTATTATACTCGTAGTATATCCTATACTTATTATATTCCCAACATACTTATATATACATATTTTGTTTTAATTTTTCCTTACTTTTAAATTTGTTAAATTCTAGACTCCTTTATACATACATACACATAACAAATAAATACTTAAAATATCACCAGATTATTATATATTCATATTAAAATGTTGTAGGATATTAATGGTGATTGTTAGAGGCCTTTTCTGTACTAAAAAAAAAAACAAAAACTTAAAAAAAAAAATTTAATTTGTTTTTTTTTTTTTTGTTAGTAAATGTTGACAGAAAACCTTGTAGAACATGCTTTTTGTTTTAATGTTTAAAAAAAAATTATATATGTATATTTTTTTATGATACTTAATAAAACTTTTTACTCATTCATATATGATAAGATATCCTTAATATGTCCCTTTTGTAATTGTATTTCTGTGTGATTGCATAAGCCTATTAGTTTGATAACTCTAATTCCATAGTATTATCGTACATATTTCAAAATGTAACTTTTATTTTCTTTTTAGTACAAAAAAATTATATAGTTAGTTAAGTTTACTTAAATTTGTTAGCAAGCATATTTAACACAGAACCTCAAAATTCTTATAAACTTTTGCAAATTGTTAATATATTGAAATGACTTTCTATCTTTGTCATAAAAAAAATACTTTCAGTTTCTCTTTTAATAATGAAATATGAATTTAAATGAATTCTTAAGGGACTATATTTACAAATAGAATACGAACACTATTTAGGTTTGAGTTTGTATCAGATTTAGGGATTCATTTTTATACGTCATCAAAACGTTTTTAAGAGAAAAATAACTAAAATACAACTTAATTCGAAATTTTGAAATTGAATTTTCATATTGTGATTTATGTTGGCTATTCAGAAGATTAAAACTTGATAGTTCAAACCATTTAACCTTCTAACGATAGTGTAATAGGTAATAGGAAATCAATCAACATCTAAAGTTTAAATAGTCATTGTTGTGAGAATGTTTTGGACAACGGCAGAAGTATGAAAAGATGTACTCCTGAAATTGAGCCATTTGCACATTTTGAAATTAAAAACCGATTGGGAAAAACCGGTAATCAAGAAGCATACCATACGATGGTCAACAGATTGGTAACTATAACATTAGCAAAGGCTAACTTTGAAAATGAAAGGCATTATAGGAAAAATTTATAAAATGAAGAAATCATAGACCTAATGATAAAGAAGAAACTGCACCGTATAGAACGCAATAACATGACGAGTTTGTTCCAACAAAATAAGGAAAATCAAGAATTTGCGTAACGCACTCAACATTCACCGACAGGTTCAAGAAAATGCTCAAGAAAAAGAATCTGGAACTAGTAACAACTAGCAGAAGTCAAAAAATGAGCAGTATACTTGAATCAGCAAAAAATAAAAAGGAGATGGATGACGTTAACAGCATATATGAAATGTCATGCCACATCCCAATTACGATGGGATTCCAAGAACATTTAAGGGAGGCCGAATTAACAGAAATAAAAGGTACCACCAATTTTATTTCGGAAATTGCTAAACACATAATTAGCAACACTATAAAATTGATAAAACCAATTTATCATCAATAAAAGAGGTACACAAAATAAGCAAATTAGACACATACGATACGAGAGTTTAACAATTTCGAGGGTACAGATAGATGGTAGATTGAATAATGATTTACGGAATAGATACTCACCGCTATTTAAATAAATAAAATAATTTTAAAAAGTACAGGTAAAATAGATATCTAGTACCACAAAACCTAGTAGTCTAGTAGGGAATAGGATATAGAAAGGGAAACAATTAATCAATATATATATAGTTAGTCACAAGCACTGACGAAGGAAGTATGTCGCTTCCGAAATATCGATATTTGCAATCAAATATTAAAAATTATTGTTGAACTGAAACCTCACAACAATTAAATTATTTAACTTCAATTATTACTAAGAATAAAAAAAAAACCGATTCAAAAATGATTAAGGTCAGCTTCTAGTCAATTGTCTTACTCGCAAATAATTGATGTTTAACAAAAAAACAAATTGATACAATCGAAAACAAATTGGGGAAGTTGTATCAAAGAAGCGCTATTTAAATGAAAACAACTGTTGAAAATGTGTGTGGAACCATTTATAAACAAAACGTTTACCTTACTGTATCACCAATTTTGAGTCTTTACTGTTTTACCACAAAAGACAAATAAGTCTAAATAGCTTATTAGACTATTAAAAATCAAATCTAATTACTACACAATAACATTACGTATCAAAAATCTTGATGATGTGATAGAAAAAATCTATTTAATAAAAACACTGGTAAACTACTGGTACTTTCAATTAAAAAAAACTTGTTTGATTAAATTTTTTGTTTCTTACACTTTTGTCATTTTGTTCCCATTTTTTTTTTCTTCTGTTTTCTAGACTTCTTATCATGCCCAGCCCGAAGTGCAATGTAAGAAGTGCAAAACGTACAAATTTTGAAATGTTATTTAATTTTTTTTTTTACGGCTTTTATACTTAAGATATTAACCCGCTGAGTCTCATCCAACACCCTCTTCCGTTTTACAATTTGGAATTCCATTTGATTGAAACACACTATGAGATATCAAAAGACTTCAAATAATTAATACTTCGGTATATTATATTATATTCCTTCCGTCGCCTAATCGGTTGGAGCACAGAAATGTGTTTCAATTATGATGTGGTAGTCACGGGTTCAATCCCCGTGGGAGGATAAAAAATTATAACTAAAAGAAAATAGCAAATTATTATATAAAATATAAATCAATAAAAAATAATTAACATAATTAATCATCATCATTGTCCTGCAACTCCATCCGTGGAGCATAGGGCGGAAGTAAATTCTTTCCAACGGCTCCTATCTGCGGCTAACCTCTTCAATTGTATCCACGTTCTTTGCTGGGTACTTGTTTCGGTTAAGACAGTTGTTCTCCACGTTTTTCTCGGCCTTCCGACGCGACGTGTACCATGAGGATTCCATTCGAAACATTGCTTCGCGATGTTGTTGTCAGGTTTCCTCAAAGTATACCCGATGCAACGCCATTTCCTCTGTCGGATTTCCACGTCTATTTGTGTTTGTTTCGTTTTTTACCACAGCGATCTGTTGGAAATGGTTTGTGGCCAACGAATGTTTAGGATGCGCCGGAGACATCTATTGATGTACGCTTGAAGTTGACTTTTAGACTCGCACTTTTTGTAGGGTCATACAGCTTTTGGCACATATCGTTCAAGCCTCCATTCGTATGTGACAATAAACACACATCGTCGGCGTAATCTAAGTGGCTGATACGTTCGAAAGGACGCCACTGGATACCATTGCTCTCGTTTACACCCACAGTAGTAGTCATTATGTCATCCATTACTACTAAAAATAATATGGGTGATAAAATACAGCCCTGCCTTACTCCCTGACACACCTCGAAGCAATTTGTCAGCTGTCCTCGATGTAAAACGCGACATCTTGCATCTTTGTAGGATTCCTTAATTATAGCTATAATTTTTTCTGGAATGCCTCTCCTACTAAGCGATTCCCAAATATACTCTCGGTTTACTCTATCAAAGGCTTTCTCAAAGTCTACAAACATGAGATTCAGCTGTGCTTTAAATTCAGTGGATTGTTTAAGAATTATTCGTAATGTGTTGATGTGATATAATTAATACTTTATATAATTAAAAATATTACCTATATCAATACTCATATATCTCATACAACACAATAACAAAATAACAAAATAAATAAATATTGGACAAACACTAATAATAATAATTACACAATTTGTCAACAATTGATAAAAGTATGTGACCAGACGTACCCAGTAAAACATGGTAACGTCAGGCATCTTAATGTCAAAGATGGATAAAATCGCGGCAACAACTTGCAGAAAAATGACGTCGTCTTACCACGTAGGCGTAGATAGAGTTATTAAAGTGGTCTTCTACAGTAGGCCAATCATCCTACTTAGACAGTACAAACAGATTAAAAATGAAATTAGACATCGCCTCAGAAATAGAAATCGAGTACGATGGAAATGTCAAGTGGAAGCCCTATGCTCCCAAGAAGAGTAAGGAAAAAAAAAATATTATATTCTAATTTTAGAATAGTTATATTTTTTAAATTTGTTTTTTCTAATTTTTAAGTTTCACTTAAGCTTCTTAAGCTTTTTACATTAAACGTTTTCAATTCGCATATGTAATTTTAATTTTAATCTTTTTTTTTATACTTGAGTATTAACTTTAAACCTCCTGTGAATTTGCAAATTTCAGCAGAAACTTGTTATTTTTTGTATTATTTTTTTTCGAGGGTGGAGGAAGAAGAGTTTTGACACAGATGAAGTAATCTCCTAATATATATTAACTCAATAAAGAACTTAAAAGAAAAAGAAAAGCCTTGTTTTTTTTGGTTTGCTTTTAAATTTAATAAAGTCTAAATATTTTTTAAACTTTCCCAAAATATGTGCCTATAACAAGAAAACAATACCAACACAGCACAAATATATTTTATTTTTTTTTTAAATTTTGTTTTTTAATAATAATATTTTTTAAACAGCAAAACGTCAATAAAAAAAAAAAAACAAAAAAAAAGCTAGAGTTTGGGTTGGGTTCAATATTCGCCTTCGACAAAATTGAGGTCAAAATGAAATGAACATAAAAGAAAAAACAAAAAAATTAACAAAACATTTTTTTTTTTTCATTTCTTTGGTTTCTTTTCATTTTCTTTTCATGTTATCAGCCATTATTTTTCGTCTTAATATTTTGTCTTTAAAGTTTTTCTAACACTGAGTTTTTCCAAAAAGAAACAAAAAAAAACAAAAAGAAAAATTGCATACCAAAAAAGCAAAATGAACAACTGAAAAACTTTTCTCCCAAGTTTTGCCTTTTTTTTTACTACTTTTCCTATGAATACCATGCCACATCCATTACCAAAAAGAAAATTAAGAAAAACTTTTTTATACATTTCCTTTCTCTTTCTTTCATTCTTAATTTTGAATTTGTTATGTTATTCTGTATTTTGAGACAAACCACAAGTCAATCAGATATTCTTGAAATTTTTTTTATTTTCTTATGGATTTATTTTGATTTGAGGTCATACATGTTTAACTAATTTTTGAGGGGTTAGTTGTTTTAAAAATCTATGCAAGATTTGAAGAAAAACAAATTTAAGAACGGTTAACATCCTTTTAATATTGTATAGATAAATCTAATAAAGAGTTTTTTGTTTTTGTTTTTGTTTTTGTGAAACTGTCTGGAATTAGATTAATTTAAATAATTTATTTAAAAGTTTATTATTAAAAATTGGTTTGTGTTTATTATTTCTTTAATTTTAAAAAAGATCATTCATTACCTTAGTTTAAGGATAACAAAATTTTAGCAATCTTCTGCAACAGTTTAGTGGAAATTACTTGGAAAGTTTTCGTTTTTTTTATGTTCTTGAATAACTTAGGGGGAATCACCTTTTCGTGCTTAATTTTTTTTATTTTTTTATATTATTTCGTGCTTCATTAAATATAAATTCGAGTAAATTTATACATTTACAAATTACTGTCTTGACACTCATTAAATGTGGAAAACTACTACTGTTGTCAGGAAGTAAGCCTTCTTATTTATTTATTTCAAGCTTAAATCAAGCAGTTACACATTACTTACATCTATAAAAGTTACAGATAACAAAATTAAATTAAATCAAATACAATTAAATTTATCAATACTTAATGCAATGGGTTTGTAGGTGTATAATTAGTTTAATTGGTGTAGTTGTTTTTTTAAAACAGACTTGGAGAGGGAGAAATCAATTAAGGCCTTGTATTTATTTCCCAATATTAACATTCATTATAGATTTAATAGGTTCAAATCTAGCATAGTTAGTTCTATGGTGCACCAGTGTAAAAAAATTAACGGATCGAAGCCGAGAATTGGTGTTAATAACAATTTTGTCAGAAATAAGTGGAAAAATAATATTTCGTTTAACAATTTCAACAATAAAGGTTACATCAATTTCCCTCCTTTTCTGTAGGGTGTCCAAGTGAATTAAGTTTAATCGATGTTCATAAAGAGGCAGACGAATAGGATCCTCCCAGGGAAGATGACGAAGGGCAAATCTTAAAAAATTTCTTTGAATGGCTTAAATTCTTTGAATGTGAACATCATAAAATGGAGACCATACTTGGCTGGCATATTCCAAATTAGGTCGGAGCAATGTTGTGTAAAGAGTCTGTAAAATATATGGATCAGAAAATTCCTTTCACCAACGTTTTATAAATTCTAATAAGGAATTTGATTTATTTATTATGTGATTATAATGTAATTTAAACGTTAATTTATCATCAAAAAGCACTCCTAAGTCTTTAATAGAATTAACTATTAGTAATAATTCACCATTAAAAGAATAATTATTAGTGAATGGATTAGAACGGCGAGTATAACACATTAATGCGCACTTTTTGATATTAAGAAGTAAGTTATTATTTGTACATCACAGAAAGAAATTATCAAGGTCATTTTGAAGTAAGGCCATGTCACTTTCAGACTTAATTTTTTAAAAAATTTCATATCATCCTCATAAATTTGTAATCCACTATTTTTAATTACTGAAACAACATCATTAACGGAGATTATAAACAAAAAAGGACCTAAGTGACTACCTTGGGGAACACCTGAGTTAGCTACAAAAGATGATGAAATAGATGACCTGAACAGAACACTATAAAGTCTGTTCACTAAATATGAGTTGATCCATTTTACAAAGATTAACGGGAAACCTAATTTTCGTAATTTAAGTAATATTACACTATGTGGCAAAATGTCAAAAGCTTTACTAAAATCAGTATAGACTACATCTGTTTGTAAGCCTTTTTCCATATTATTAATAAATGTTGAAGTTGATTCCACAAGATTTGTTACTACAGATTTATTTTTTATGAATCCATGCCGACTATGAGTGAGAAAAGGAGCACAATGACTATAAACAGAATTAAGAACAATTAATTCAAAAACTTTAGGTATCGATGATAACTTAGCAATAGGGCGATAATTAAGTACTTCATCTTTAAGATTTTTTTTATGAATTAGTCGTACGTAATACTTTTTCCAAATTGAGGGGAAAATTCCTGATTGAATAGATGCATTGAATAGCATACAAAGGGGAAGAGCAAGTGCTTTTTGAGCACTTTTTCAAGATTAATTCAGGGACACCATCAGGACCGAGAGACATGTTACTACTAATATTTACTAAATAGTCCTCTACGACACTTTCATCTATATTTATGTGTGTGAAAGATGTTTTAGGATATTCATTCAGGTGATTAAAACTATTTTCATTAACCGTGAAGACAGATGTAGAATAAGAAGTTGCAAAAAAGTTGCGGAAATATTCACAATATGGTTTTTGTGTCACTACTAATCTCTCCGTAATATTTCATAAAAGTTGGGAACTGATCAGATTTTCTTTTTGAATTTACGTAGTTCCAAAATGCTTTTGGATTAGTTTTGATTTCGGACGATACACTACAAATATAATTATTGTATACAGATTCAGATGTAAGTTTGAATTCGTCATATATATGCTTAAAATTGTTATAAGATTCATTGTTATTGCTCTTTAGATGTTTACGCAAGGCTTTATTCTTTTTATTTCTAAGTCTTCTTAAATGATCATTAAACCTCGGTGGACCAGAATTATATTCTTTAGTTTTCCTTAATGGGGCATATTGTCTAAATCCTTCATCAATGATTTCATAAAATTTACTGATCATTTCTTCAAGATCTTTGTTTGCAAGTATAAACTCAAAGTTGTAGGAAAAATAAAAATCATTTAATTCATTAATGTTTGCGTGTTTAAAATTATAGAAGTAAGAATTATTTTCAGTCTCAGAAATTTCAGGAAAATCTCTACAATACCTTAAACAGATGGGTGGATGATAATAATCCTAATTTACGAGCGGTTCTACGCAATCTATAACTAAAAGATTAATCCAATCAGAAGAGAATATAAGATCAAGTTGTCTGGCTTGAAAATTACGTATATTAGATACTTGTTGAAGATAATTAACAGTAAGAGTAACTTTTACAGCAACTAAAACTCCACCACCTTTTGGAATGTTAGTACCAAACTCTGTATCATTTAATTCATACCGATCTTTTCTAAATACTGTGAACGAAGTATTAAATATTTCAAGGTATTTTATGGATGGGGCCAGCCACGTTTCAGTTAAAGCATATATATCAAAGTCTAAAATAGTTGAGTTATTATATACTTTTCTCGTTTTTGTACGAAGTCCTCGAACGTTTTGATAATATAGGGAGAGATTTGTTGAACTCATGTAAGAAATGTTTTTGGGATCATTTGACGTGTTAATTGCAATCTAGAGCAACTCGATTAAATAGAACAACTCATTTTATTTAAGTTGTTGACTTATACTCTCAATTATTTTTTGTCATTTATTTTATCTCAATGACAATGGATACTGGATCAGGTTGAAAAACCCATAAATTATTTTTTTTTTTTTTGCTTAATCTAAAATTGAATATGGGATCTTTCGGTTAAAAGTCAGGCACTATATCAACTATAAAAAAAAACCCAACATTTTATAAAATGCCATAAAATAGTTTTCTTTAGGTGAAATAAAAGTACCTTGAGCAACATTAACAAAAAGATCTGATCAAAACTAATTCACGTTCAAATAATTTAATATAGCTATTGCTACTGCGTCGAAACATTAGCGTAATAACAAAAAATTAGCAATTAGTTAACCTTGAAGGCGACATAATCTTTTAGTAATATTCTTAGAGATAGTAGGGCTTATAATAAACACATACTGCAAAAACAAAAATTTTCAGAGTTATTAAAATTTGAATTTTCTACATTTGCAGTTTTGTGTTATAAATATAAGCAGCAGCACAACTGATTGCCATGTGCTACCTACTATAGTTTCGCTGTTTTCCTTCTAAGATAAAAATGTTTATTAACAAATTTCATTTGCTGCAACATTTTTTTTATAAGCAAAATACTTGTCAATATAAGCAATATTCCCAATATTTCTTCCATACCACCTAGATATAGCACCACCTAGAAAGGTACCCTTTAAATGAAAACTTGATTTTTTTTTATTTTTTATATTTTCTTTATTCTTAAATCGAAGATATCAAATGCAAATGAGTTAGGTGTTCCTTGAATCACGGGGAATAGGAGTCAATTACTAAATTTTTTATATGTACTAGAAAAATTTAAACTCTGTCACAGAAGTTTTAAACTATTTTTTTTTTTATCAATTTTTTTATTTATTTTCCACAACAGTTACAATTTATAATTATTTCCACATAACAAAAAACGACTTCTGAACGGCGGACCTATCCGAAAATTTTTTAAAAATTATTTATACCTTTTTCCAGAAAAATATAATTTAAACACGTGATATAGAGTTTCGGTCCCAATTCCTTGAACATGGACCACCACATTTAATGGCCATTGTACTGATGACAAAAAAAAATTTAAGGCCTTCGGTCCCGAAACTTGGGACTCCGGACCACTTGTTTGCATCGTGCTTATGAACCATTGTACTAAAGACAAGTTAAAAAAAAAAATTTGTTTTTAAGTTTTTCGGTAGCGACCCTTGGGACGCCGGAAATACTTTTTTCAAATACTCTATTTGTACTTGGGAACGCAAAGTAAATACTTTACTCAAAAAATTATTTTTTATAGTATTTTAAATACTTTTACTCGAATACGACCCAGCTCTGGCATTAAGTTGGGAATTTGAAAATGTTGGGAAGGAATGTGGTAGGAAAAGGGAATGAAGTTTTAAACTTATTTTGCTCTGATGCCAAATTATTAATTATTCAATATTAAAACAAGTAAAATATTACAATTTATGAGCTTTCAAAAAATATTTGAAATAATCCACCTTAAAAGAACACCTCAAAGTCCCTATCAAAACAACATCAATACAATTTAAAACTAAAGCGAAACCCGTGGCATGCATCAAATAGTATACGTTTAGTAAAAATATATTCATATCGAAGATCAATAAAAACTCATAAAATATCGTCGGTCGCATGCTTGGTTGATCCATACGCCAAAAAGTCATATTGAGAAAAATTACTTTGAAGTTTGTAAGACTATAAAAATTAAACTGTTCGATAGAATTCTTCCAAATTTGGCCTACTTATGTATATGCTCCAAAAATATGTTCATGAACATTTTTAGACTAATGACTCTTGGTTTGTTCATTTTAAAAAGAAAATTAAATTTTCACCTTTGATCCATAACCAATTTTAAAGTTAATTTAGTTTATCATTGCATGACGTTGATCAAGGGTGGCGCACGTGGATCAAATAAGCAAACATTAAATTTTTCTTGAAATAAGAATAAGTTCTATATATTCACCAAAACAAAAAACATAAAAATAAAATACGATATTGTTTAATTTTTAGTTTTTATTAAATAAAACAAAAAAAAAATTTCTAACAAAAAATAAAAATTGCTTTCATAGCAAAATTTTATTCTAAATATTACGTAGTAACAGTCTTTTAATTAATATTTGTTTAATAACATTCATCTTATTAAATAAAATCAAAATAACAAATTCATTTACCTTAAAAATAATTTCACAGATTTCTTAAGTAGATTTAATTTTAGCTAAGACATTAATGTTTTTGTACTTAGGTGTGTAATTTTAATTTTTTAAAGTAATTGCGGCGTTCCCAGCCATTATCTTGATAGTACATTTGAAATAGTAAAATAATTATTTCAGCAAACCAGTTAGATAAGTTACGTTTTCACGAGGAAGATGTTTCACTGTTTCAGTAAATGTAGCCTTGCTAAAGTCTAATTTTGCGGCAGGGATAGAAAAAAATTTAAAATCGTTATGTCTTGTCATCTGAATTACTTTCAAACAAATTTTCTTTGACAACATTTCGTTGAGTAACTTTGCAAGATACAAGTGGCTATGCAATTCCAAGTTTTTGAATTCCTGTCAATATACCACTTGAATATTTCATTATACTTCAACCTCTTGAATATATATACACAATGGGTAAAATGGAGTATGTATATAAATAAATGTAAGTGCATCAAATTGACATTAAGAATTTATTTTTGATCCATTTGGATTGCAAAATTTGATATCTTATTACACTAATAATGTTTGTGGATCAAAATTGAATGGAAAAAAAATTATAAATGAGTGATCAATGTGTGTTATACAATGACGTGGATCAAATAAGCACATATAATTTCAATAGTGGATATTTCATATATTTTGTGATACAAACGCCAAAATTTTGGATATAGATCAAAGTTGCATAAAAAATTATAAAAAAGTGGATGTGGTTCAAAGTAACCTCTCATTATCGCAAAAAGTATAAGATATAGAAGAAAACGGGTAAGACAGAAAGAAAGAGTATGTCGCAAAACCCCAAGAAATGTTCTAATGTCAAAAAAGTCAAATGGCGTATGGATCAATCAAGCATGCGAACGACGATATGTTTGAGTTTAATACTCCCACAGCCGCATTTATTATATTTCCTTTTAGTTACTTTACCTTAATTTAAATCAAATAATTGGTTATTGAATGTCGAAAATGTCTTTTTTCTATATCCCATTTTGATTTACTCAAATTTTCAGAATGTTCAAACTTCAGAATTGATTACAAGCTTAACCCTTATTTAGCTGGAAAAGTACACCTGTACTTATAATGCATTTCATATGAATTTTTGTGTTAAAATAAAAAAATATTATTTTATAATATTAATATTATATCACAGAAATAATTTATTACAACAAATTTTTTTTTCATAAAGTTTATACAATAAATAACGGTACTTCGGTACCCAAGAATAGCTCGGTACCAAATGATAATTTTGTTATAGAAATGAATGAAAATGTTTCTGGACCTGAAATGTACACAATCAATCGTAAGTAGGTACATGAAAGAATAAAAATTCTAACGGTACTTAGGTACACAGAAGATGTTTTATCATCCAAACATAATACATATAGTTCAATGTATTTTGAACAAATTTTTGTAATTCAATGTATTTTTGATTAAATTTGAAGAAATTAAATAATATTTACAATAAAATATAAAAAATTTAAAAAATTTAAAAAATTTTTTTGCTTGTTTTGTGCTCTTACGACAAACCATATAATTGACTTTCCTTGCTACCTGAACGGCAGATAAAATTTCAGTTGTCCATCTAGTTACAGAACTTTATAGTATGATCAAATACCCTTCTAGAACAATTTATAGAAGAATTTATTTCCCCTAACTAATAGTTTTAATTAACTCACATATTAAATTAATATTTCAATAAAAAATTGGATTGTAATCATCATTACTTACTTGGGAGGCCAACAACTTTGTTGCTTGGATAGGAACTTTGACCCGAGATGTTTTGACTAACCGAAGCAAGCAGCAAAAATTTGCAAAGGTTATTTTTCGTTGTACCTCCACATTGATATCGTTTTTGGGATTAATATTGGTTCCAATTTCAAGGTAGGTAAACTTCTGAACTACCTCGAAATTAGATGTTAAAACAGTGATGTTTTGACCAATATGATGTTGAGAGGTCTTTTAATTTGTTAACAATATATCTTTTGTTTGTTCTTCATTTACTTTGGAATCCATATTTATGCCGCTTTCTCTTCAATCTGGGTTTAAACCTTAACGACGGAACAATCATCATATATTTGAGCAAGAATAATTCAAAATGTATAATATAAATCTCATTATAATATAAATATTCTAAAAAAATACCTATACATATCATAATATATTACACTTTATAGCAATTTATTCTTTTGAACATACTTTATCTACCCTCATTATTGAATCCTTCAGTTAGTCTCATTCTAAAGCAGGATAATTTATTTATCATCAATAAATTAACGCCTACTTTAAAATTTTTAAATATAATTTTGTTGAAAAAAAAAGTAAAAAAAAAACAATCCACTGTTTACTGCCATCTCTATCCTCTTTGAATTTTCTATCTCTCTGCTAAAACTGGATTGTTTTTAAGGATTTTTATTTCTACCATAGTAAAATGAAATTTTCTTAAGAGAACTGTTGCTATGCAAATTAAACAACTTCGTTGGGGAGATATTAATGTCATTTACTTCTTATTGTCTAGGAAGTCCCTAAAAAAAAAAAAAATTACCATTTAAATTTCATTGTATTACAATGTTGTTTTTATGTTGTAAATAGAGATAAAAAAAAAAAAAAAAAAAAAAAAAAGCCATTGTGAATAAGGAATATTTTCTATCTTTTTCTTTTGATTATGTTAGATTCTTTTTTGTGTATACTAATCCGATTATGTTTCATTAAAGTTTGTACACAAACAAAATAAATTAAATGTAGCTTTTAATATCAACTTATGAACACTTTGGTTGAACAGCTTGATTCAATTGGTTCCATCAACTCCTATCGAAAATGAAATCAAATAAATATGCCTTGATTACTGGTCATACATTTAATTAAATTACATCCACCTAAATCATTTAAAATTTATTAAATTTCTAACTCAAATTTTTAATGCAATATTAAACTTCTAATACCTTGAAGTACAGTGGAAAACATTACAAATACTAATGATACTAAAAACAGGTAAAGCTTGACAGGTCAAGTTCTAATATTGTATATTTATTAGTATACTACCTGTACTATCAAAGGTGCTGGAAAAACTGTTTGTACAAAAACTCCTCCCTATTATTGAAGTGAATAATATTATTCCATCACATCAGTTTTAATCGTGGAACAAGCATTCCATAATTCAATAAATGCATAGAATTGTAAACAGTATAAATGAAAACTTCCATAAAAAAGCAATTTTGTTTAATAGTATTTTTCTGAATTGTAAGATAAGCGTTTGACAAAGTGTGACACAAACGTCCATTTTACAAATTAAAAGTATGTTTACCACACTTTTATCATTATCAAATGCTTAAAACCTATATTAAGGATAATTATTATTTCGTCCAACAACAAAGTGTGATATCAAATTTTCAAGAAATCAAATCAGAAGTATCACAGGGCAGATTTTTTATTTATTGTACATTACTGACTTTACACAAAATGGTACTTTTGTTAGCTTTCTTAACTGACAACACAGCTAATCGTCTGTCTTATTACAAATGGTCAGTTAATTGCATTTCAAATCAATTTAAACTTAGTACAAATTATTGTTTAATCTTTTTCTCGATTTGATAAATTTGAAAACCTAGAATGTTCTAAACAACTAGGAACAATAAAAGTAAGTATATAGAAGGTCAAATGTACATTTCCTCTATTTTCGTTTTAGTTTTACAATTATTCAAACCTTTTATTTCTTAACAACTTTATAAGATTTTGATAGATGAAAGGTATCACAGTTTTTTGAAGAGCGTTTCCTAGTGACTAGTTTTATATCAATTCCTGATTATATGCTGTCCACGAAGCCCATTCTGATAATTTATAGTTGTCAAAAATATTCCACATCGAATTTCTAAAAGATTTAAATTAGATATACTTCTGACAAAACTGTCTAGAAATATACAGAAAATTTGCTCATACAGAGTATAATAAATTTTTCTTAGTGGTAATTAATCATTTGAAGTTTTGCACATTTTAAAAAATTAAAATTTACTTTAAAACAATATTTTAAATTTTTCTTAAAAAGTTAAATAAAAAAAAAAAAAAAAATAAAATAAAAAATAAAAATAATTAATTGAATTATTTTTAAGTGAATATATGAACATAAATTTTCTTGAAAGATATTTTGCTTGCGCATTTTTCTTTTTTCTTCTCGAATTACATAATTATTTTATTATTCTTCAATAATGCCGACATCTTGTGCTTTATGTAGCGACAAAATTGAGAGAAATCATCTCTCAGTCGCGTGCGTTGATTGTAAAAATTTGCTCCATGCAGCTTGTGTTAACTTATCTCAAAATGAGATTAAATTTATGAAGATGAGTAATAACTCCTTCAGATGTAAACTATGCAGTACTGCAAGACGTCATTCCACTAATGATAATAGCATTCTCGCATCCGTTTCTCCAATTGCGTCACTAGCTACACATTTAAACTGTGAGTCAATGCTTAAGAATGTAAAAATAACGACATCAACATATATTCCGAGGAAAAACTCTCAAAGTGGTAAATGCTCGGAGAGTATTAAAAGCTCTGAGAGTAATTCAGCTACTGAGAGTGAGAATATTATCATTGCTGACAACATCAATTTTCAGTCATTATATATGCTGAATTTGGAAATGAAGCAGATGCTTGCGGAGAACAATAAACAAATAAATATTCTTCTCAGAGAAAAAGAAATGTTGTGTAATAATGTTTTTTTGCTTGAAAATAAAGTCAATATGTTGGAGCAATTTAATAAAAGAAAGTTTGTTGATATTGTTAACTTTCCCTCTAGCAATAGTGGGAAAAACATGATGTTTTGTCTTTCTTTTCCAATAATCTTGATGAGAGTTTAAATGAAAACGATATTCAACACTGTTTTGTTAAGCCACTGAGAGAAAATGAAAACTCCAATTTTGGCAAGAAAACAATAGTGTGTGTTAAATTTTCCGCTATTGAAACAAAACAAAAAATTAAGTGTAGTACGTAATACAAATGTTAAATTACTCCGTGGATGTCCGACAGTTTGTTAAGATTAATTAAAAAAAGGAATAAAATTTACTATAAAGTTAAAAAATACCCCAGTGATGTTAGATTGAGTAATTACTATTCTAAACTTTGTTCTGATATAAAGTCTAAATCTAAATTTACGAAAAATAATTTCTACCGTAACAAATTTATTCAAAATACAGGAAATACTAAAGCTGAATGGAGAATCATTAACACTTTATTAAATAAAAACCAATCTTATAAGAAAATTTCACTCGACATTAATGGGGAACTAGTTCATGATCTATCACAACTTGCCGATTCATTTGTGATTTCTCTCTTCTATCTCCTAATATCACTAATGATCCTTTTCAATCTCATAGTTTTTATTTCAACCCATTTACGTCTTCTGAAATCTACAAAATAATTTTAAGTTTAAAAAATTCTAATTCTAAGTTTTGTGGTTTACTTTCAAATAATGTTTTAAAAGAAATAGTTTTTCAGACTATTTGTTTTGTCAGACTATAGTTGTAGATGTTTTGTCTTATATTTTTAATTTCAGTATCTTTTTAGGAAAGCTGGTCCGTTTGAACTCAACAATTACCGTTCCATTTCACTTCTATCACCTTTTTCAAAAATTTTCGAAAAGGTTGTTAAATTTAGATTAGTTAATTTTTTATTTAAAACAAATTTTTTTAGTACTAGTCAATTTGGCTTTTTGAAGAATAGGAGCACAGAAGATGCCTTGCTAAAATTTACTAATGAAATTTATAACAGTCTGAATAATAATAGTAGTTGTGCTGCTCATGTTATTGATATCACAAAAGCATTTGATACAGTATCTCACAACTTATTATTGAAGAAAATGTATAATGCTGGTTTCCGAGGCTTTATTCTCAAATGGTTCGAGTCGTATCTAAGAGATAGAAAGCAAAAAGTCAGAGTTGAATCTAAAGTTAGTTCAGTGTTGGGGCCGATATTATTTCTTATTTATATTAACTCTCTCTTAAATCAAAATTATAATGGGCTGTCGACTGCTTTTGCAGATGACACTGCTTTTTCTTATAGTGGCTCTAATTTGATGGATGTTGTAATTAAAATTAACTACGATTTGCAGCTTATTAGGAACTGGTTTATTTGTTCATCATTTAACTATAAGCCCTAAGACTAAGTTAATGTTTTTCAAAACTTCTTGTAATAGTAATGAAATTAGCGATTTATCTTATCACTCGCCGGTTTGTAAACGCTTTCCTTTATTTGTTTCTCCAACCTTAAACATGTCACACTTTGATTCTGTCCTCTGCGATAATAACTGTTTTTATATTGAAAATGTTAGCTCTTTCCAATACCTAGGAATTATATTGGATAATAAATTAAATTGGTCTGAACATACTCATAATTTAAAAAAATATTTAAATAAAATTGTTCGTTACGGCTACCATTTGAGAAAATGTAGTACGTTGGAAATTTTAAATATATTTTACTACGCCTTTTTCAATTCCAAGTTGAATTATGGTTTAGCTTGCTGGGGTGGTTCTTACAATAACAGAAATCGCCCACTTCTCCTAGCCCAAAAACATTACTTAAGAACCATGCTTAATGTTAATCGTCTATCATCTAGTTTCCCACTTTTCAAAAAAGTCTGCTGTATTTTGCCACTCAGACATCTCTATATCTACAAAACTATGAACATTTTTTTCATTAGATCTGGTTACCTCGATCAAAGATTGACGCCAACTTACAATCTACGTATTAATTATTTGAATTATGTTACTGTTCCAATGGCCAGAACAACCCAATTTACGCATTGCTTTGTTAATATGGCACCACGAATTTTTGTGAACGTGTATGGCAGAACGTAATTTCTACTTATTTCTTAGACAGTTGAAAATCTGGTTATTTCAGTTCGATCACTCTCAAATCGAATCACTATTTGATGGTGGAAGTTTGTATTAAATAAGTGTTCTGTGTATGTATTATAATTAAATGTGGTTTTCTCTTCATACTTCAATTATATTATATTCTTTAATTTTGCTTGAACTTATAGTATACTTGTAAATTTTTTACTTCAATGTTAAGCTTTTCATAAATTTTTTATTTGTTATTTCTTTTTTCTTTACATTTTTTGATACAATGTTTACACTATTTTTAATTTTATTTTTAATTCTATTTTTTTTTTAACTATTTTGTCTAATCTTAATTTGTAATTACTTATGATTTTAGTACCTCGCTAAAACATTTATATTTATATTGTTTTTTCTTTATTTATGTTTGTTTCATTCAACACGTATTCTTTGGAATATATTCGAATGATCCTACTTATTTTCCTACATATATAAAGTTTTGTTATTTTTACTAAATTATTTCTTACTGAATTTTATATTATTATTTTTGTTCCTATTAACTATTCTAATAAACTATAGTTTTTTTTACTTTTATTAATTTTATTGAATTTATTATATTAGTTTATTAGATTTAAGAGCTTTATGTTTTGATAATATTCAATTTTAATTTGATGTAGTTTGTAAAAAATTTTATATTTAAGAAAATAAATGAATTTTAAATCTCTCTCTCTAATTTACAATTTAGTGTTTTAAGAGTAATAAAAGAAGAAAATAAATAGCTAACATATAATAAAGAGCTAAATTTACAGAAAAAGTTCTGTAGAATAGAGAGAAAATAATATAGTTACATTATATATATATATATATCTTTGTTTTGTTTTTATTCAATAAAATATTTGTTTAATTCCGTTTTAAATTGAGTGTTGTTCATGTTTTCCAAATTCATCGGCAGCTTGTTCTATTCTTTAACAGCATTATTGTAAATCGAATTATATCTGATACTACTGGCAACTTTATTTACTTAAAGCAGGTGCGATACTCTAGTATTGTGTTGGTGTACTTCGTTTATTGTTCTTAGAATTGTATTTGTGTTGATGGTCCCAGTAAGCATTTTATCTATTTGTGTGCAGAGCATTTTTAGTGTATACAGCTGCAGCGGCAATATTATGTATGTTTTATGTATTTGATGCGTTGATGTTCCTTGTTTTAGTCTATATATGTTTTTTATTGCTTTGTTTTGAATTATTTGCTAATTCATGTAATTTAGTTTTGTTCATATTTCTCCATCCCACAATGGCATATACAAATGAGCTATGGAATACGCTAAAAAACAGAGTTCTCTTCCATTGAATCTTTTCCACCTGCTATTTTTCTACCTTTTTCAATTTGAATCTTTATTTGTGTTTTTCAGCTCAATTAAGCATCTATTATGACTCCTAAATATTTATATTTCGCAATTTTTTTGAATCTTCATGTTGTTGTATAGCATGATTAAAAGACTCAAAATATAATATTTTTTAAAATATAATATCTTCTTTGTTTTTTTAATGTTTATAGTCAATTTGTGTTTGCACATCCATTTGAAAATTGTGGTTAGGTCATAATTTATGTTTATCTCTAAATTCGTATTACTATTAGCGCCATATATAACTACAAGATCATCAGCATATAGAAACGGTTACCCCTGTAGATTTATGTAGCAATCAAAAAGTGTAAGACCTAGCGAACTGCCCTGTATTATGCCACAGTCCGGGTTTTTCGATTGTACTTATGATGTGTCTTGTACATGCATATTGTTTCCATAGAAAATTTATAAGCTTATAATTCATAAGACAAAAATATTCACCATAACTTGAATTAGAGAAAGAGTAAAATTTTCACAGAACATTAAATTTCTTGTTATAAATTTTTTTTTTATTTTTTAAAACAAGGAATCTTTAAGGATAGTCAGATGAAGAACGATTATTCGATTTTATTGTAATTTGACCTAAACCTTTCTAATATGATCGTTTTAAAACCGAAAAACCTACTCAATAAAAAAAATTGTCTTAGTAAAGATAAAACAAAAATTAAACATCCTCTTAGACTCAAACCTTTAAGAAATCATGCGATTTCAAAAAAAAAACTTAAAAATATTAATTTTCTTAAATTTTTAAATAAACCTAGTAAATTACATAGATTAGAAAAATATACATTTTAAATGCACGCCACCAGCTTCTTTAATGATAAGAATTTCTGAGATATTTTTTTTTTATTTTCTTTTTTGGTGGAAAAATTTACGACTTTCCGGAAAATTTCTATATAAACAAAGTGATGCTAGATAATGGTAATAAAATGAAAGTGAGAAAAAAAGCGATTCAATATACTTAAAATGGGAATAAATGAAAAAGGGAAATAATAGATGTAAAAAATTTATTTTAAAAATTAAAGGTGATAAAGTCTTTTGTTTTTTTTTTAGCACACAAAGGATTCACGAAAATTTTGTTAAGATAGTCTCCTCAACATTTAATCATTAAATATACAAAATAGAAAAATATTATTAATGTTACTCTCTCAAAATACTATGTTAAACCTCTTAACAAAATTGTAGATTCTCAGACTTATATAATTTTCACGTTAATGAGATTTTCTTCGTTATTGTTTTTTATTGTAGTAAAACAGTAATAAAAATGTAAAAAGGATTTCTTTTTCAAGAAAATTTCATTTTGTTTTCAAAGTAATTATATGTCAAAAAAAAAACAAAAACAAAAAATAATCAGTAGTAAAATAACAACAATATACATTTAAAATTTTATTGTTAATAATAAAGTAGAAATTTTGTTTACAGCGAAGAAATCACATCAACTTTGATGCTAACATAAAGGTACAGAGTAAATTTTACGATATTTAATATTATAAAGTTGCTACAACACTTAAATTTATATGCCGCATTCTAGTAATATTTTTTTGTAAGCGGCAAAAATGGTTTGTTTCAACTTTAATAAGAAAAACAAATTTCAAATTAACGTATTTATTTTTTAAGTTGTTGTTGTTATCATTTAATTTTTTTTTATTACCATCTAGATGTCTAGGTTTACGTTATATATTTTACTTCTGCCTGAATATGTAAGTTTTGATTAAAAAAAATGTAAATACCTTTTTACTTGAGTTTGTTATTATTTTTTGTTAGGACATTAAACAAAAATACTAGGTATACAATTTTTTTTCTTAGATTTTTACTTTATTGCAATGAATTTTTAAACAATAGGAAAACAAAATTTTAAATTTATTAAATTTTACTTTTAAAATTACACATTTAAAATGCTCAAAATGAAAAAATCATCATTTTGCAAATATATAAAAGTGATATAACAATTAAACTATGATTGCATTACTTAACATGGTGGAAGTGTGTACAGTACTTTTGAAGCTTGGAAGATAATTTTTCTAATTAAATAGAAAACGTTTAAAATATTGTACAACTGCTTTATTTTTTGTTTTTTTATATGCTTAGTTTGTAAACCTTTGAGTATTTTCGTACCGTTAACTATTTGAAAAAGGAAAGGATAGTTAAATTAAAGGAAGGAAAAAAGAAGAAGAAAAGTTTTGTGGGAAAGAACGAACAATGTTGTTAATATTCGTCTTAAATCTCCGTAAATCATAAATTATCTATACCCTGGGTGGTGCAGTATAGGTAGAGCCTGCCTTTCAACTGAAAGGTCGCTGGTTCAATTCCTGATGAAGCAAAAAAATGCTTTATTGGACATTCGACCAGGTATAGTACAGTTTATCATTGGGATATAATAAATAACAAAAAATACTTGACAGTATAAATCTGATAACAAATTAAACAAAATGAAGCTATTCTATTTAAGAAGGCGTAATTTCAGACAATAACAGTAGTTTTCCATATTTAATGAGTAGATAAGCCAGTAATTTGTTCAAAAAAACATAAATAATATTATTCCTATTACTAGAACAATTCACAATAGATTTGAATTAACTCCTACTAAAATTCCCGAGGTTAGCAAGATTATTGAAACACTTAAACCAGCGGCTAGCACGGGTTATGATGGTATCTCAACCAAATTTATTAAAAAATATAATTCCCAATTATCCCCAAAAATCGTGCAACTAGTAAACTCCTCTTTTCAAACAGGAATTTTTCCTGAATCACTTAAAACGGCTATAGTAATTCCAATTTTTAAGAGTAGTAGTTCAACCAATCAGTCAAACTATCGTCCAATTTCTGTTCTAAGTTCTATGTCAAAAATTTTTAAAGCCATAATCAAAAATAGGCTGAGCAATTTCATTAGAACAAACAATTTGTTTCATCACCAACAATATGGTTTCGAAAAGTATTCTAATACTACTGCGGCTTGTCTTAGTTTGCTTAATTTTATAACAAGAGGTTTGGATGAAAGAAAGTATGTCGCGTGTGTGTTTTTAGGCCTTCAGAAAGCCTTTGATGGCGTAGAACACGATGTACTTTTAAGAAAATTTAGCGAGATGTACCTTATAACTAGCCAAATGTCCTTCTTTAAGTCATATTTGACAAATCGCATTCAAATGGTTAAAATAGAAAACGCAATAAGTACAAAAAAATTAATTAAGAAAGGTGTTCCAGAGGGCTCAGTCTTGGATCTGTTACTAAAATATCTTGCAAAATGTTACTAAAATGTCTTGCCTTAATTTAAAAGAACACATACATATATATGCCGATGATGCTGTCTTAAAATATTGTGAAAAAGCTGAGGATGAACTGAGAGCTGCTGTACAAAACGATTTGAAAATTATAGGAGACTGGTTGAGATTTCTCTTAAACGTAGACAAAACAAAGGTTCTATTGTTTGGTGGTAAAGATTATTTAAACCCTTACTTTACGTTTAACAACACTCCAATTAAGACGGTGAAGAAATTTAATTCCTTTGGTTTGTTAATAGACAATAAATTGAAATGGGTCGAATACATTGAACAACATCTTAGAAAAAAAATTACTCCATATGTATTCATACTTCGACGAATTCGATATTATCTGACAAGAAAAGTACTGAACATAATTTTCAATTCATATATCATGTCGAACATTATTTGTCTAAGCCCTATTTGGAGTAGGGCTGATCGTTCAGTCATGAATAAATTGAATACAATACATAAAAAAGCTATAAAATTTATAAATTTTTATCCGGCTACTTATCCTACTGCCTTATTATACTCACAAGATTATTTAAGTCTGTAAAGCTAAGATCAAAAAAAAATTATTTGCTACATTTACATTTACTTTTAGTTTAATTGTATTTGTATAAAAGTTGAATAAAGAAAAAAAAATATACGAAATATTGAAGATATTGTAGTGTAAAATTGCAGTACCGTACTTTTAGTTTTTTTTAGTTTTAAAATTCCTTATTCTCAAATTTACAATTAAAGTGCTTTCAATTAAAGAGCGATTTTTATATAAATTTACTTTACAAATAAGAGAATAGTTAGTGACACTTTTTATTTAGAAAATAGTGTGAAGCGCCACTTCAATAAAAGTTTACAATTTGAAATTAACAAAATTTTATTGTGGGGTAACAATAAAGTATTAAAAATTCAATATACCCAAATAAATAAAAAAAAATTCAAAATAATACAATAATTAGGTAATAAAAGAAAACAAAAAGAAGAATAAACAAAAAAAAAAGAATAAGTAAACTAAGATAAAATAGTATGAGTATAAGCATGTGAAACAAAAATCAATTTATTCACAGACAAAATATAAGTTCAATAATTAAAAATACAAATATTCAAATATTGAAAAATAAATCATAAATTAAATTTAAATAATAAAAACAAGTTTTAAAACCAAATGAATGTTATAAATTATTTTAAATAAAAGCTAATAAAAGACAATTAAATTTCAAATCAAAAGAAGGAAAATAGAAGTTAATAATTCAAGATAATACAAATTATAATTCACAATATTATTATACTAAAAACTCTAGAAGAATTTCGATTTCATCATGATTAAAACCCAGAAGCCAAGATTTAGTCAAGTTTAAAAGAACCTTGGAAGTGGAAGTTTGTTAAATAGTCTCCTTAAACTATGGAGTATGAATTTCGGAAATTTGTTGTGCGAAAATTAGGAATGTTAACTAACAGGTTATTATTGATTCTTAAATTGTGATTACTAGAGATTCTAGAGTTTAAATATCCGCTCCGAACAAAAAAAAATTTTAAAGTTTTGAAATAATACAAATGTCTAACAGGTAAGGTTTTAAGACTCGAAAATAATTCAAATGTTGGGAAGCGATTCTTGTTACATATATTTCTGATAACACATTTCTGAAGTTTAAGTAGAAGGGATATTTTATTATGGTATGATCCTCCCCAACAAGCAATACCATACTGTAATTTAGAATGAAATATTCCATAATAAATCATTTTTAAAGTTTTAGAAGAACATAGTTGTCTAAGGCGATAAAAGCTCCGTAAAGTAGATCGTAAATACTTTTTTAAAAACAATGAATGTTCAGCCCAACTCATATTATTGTCAAAAGTAACACCCAAGTATTTAAAGTTTTCACTACTTCAATTTTGAAACAATTAGCACTACAAAAAGAATCATCACAAAAGGAACGCTGAATAGTAATGGAAGAACAATTTTCATTAATTAATTTAAATTTACTACATTCAGACGCATGGAAAATTAAATCTAAATCCGGATAAACTTGTTGAGACAAACACATAATTAAGCACGAAAAGGTGATTCTACCTAAGTTGTTGTCAAGAGTGTAAAACAAAAAAAAAATCCTTCTCTCATTGGGAATATTTCAATTGCGACGTGATTCCACAATCCAGATGTTCTTACTATAAAAGAATTTCCATAACCGAATTTAAACCATCTCAGAAATTTTACTGTGAAAGGGTGAGCACTTGATGCCTCTCGTGTTATGCGATGGAATTGTTTGAGAGAAGGAAGAAGTGATCTGATTTCCTCGGAACAAGTACCAACACCAAATAGATATCTATAAAATAGAATAAGTGAACAATACAACGATGAGCAAGTTGTATAAGGGATGGAGCCACACATATGTCGCCTATTAGACGAACGATGCGATTTTGAAGTTTCAAAAACAAATTTAAAGCAGTTTTTGGCGTACCTCCCCATAAATGTGAGTTATACTCGAGTTTGTGTCATATATATACTTTAGAGATTTTTAAGAGTCCCCGAGATGAAAAATAAGCTTTGCCGCGACTCAAAAATCCCAAACATTTGGCGGCGCTTTTTGCAATATCGAAAATATTCTCATTCCAGTGCATATTTTGATTCACTCGCATTCCCAGAATGTTCAGATCTTTGGGTCGCTGAATAACTTCATTTTACACTGAGAATATCTTACGTAGATAGACAAACGTTGAGTTTTCTAGAATAATAAAAGACGATATCGAGTTACTTCAAATAATCGAATACCGAAAAATAAATTATTTTTGACTAGTTAAATGAGGAAGTATATGAACTTTTACTTACTTACTTACTTTGGTAGTCAACAGATCATGTATGTCCTGGATCATGATTCTGATTTGTATAGACGAATCGATAGTATGAGTGATCATTTTGTAAATTTAAAATTTGGTGCTTCGACATAGAAACTTTGAACCGATATAATATTTTGACAAACCAATGCAGTTTGTAAAGATTATTCTTCGCCGTACCGGACAAGGTAAATAAACCCCTTAAATATCTCAAAATTTTATGGACCGACAGTAATATTTTGATGACAGTGATCAAAATGATGTTGAGAGGAGGCCTTTTCAACATCATAAATTTTAGTTTTTCGTCATTTACTTTGGTTACCCATTCTTTTTGCTTTCTTTACAATCTTAGTAAAAGCCTCGACGACCGTTCGTTCCTCAAATTATTTATCAAGGGAAGAATGCAATATATAGAAAATGTCGTCAGAGAATAGATGGCTGAACAATTAAATGTTGTGAGCAACTTCCCAATACAAAATAAAACTTCAAATCACCTATTGAAGAAACCCCAAGAGATTTCTTAATATTTTCTGCAATGGAATTAACGGTATAGGAGAAAAACAACGTCTATGACGAGTTCAACAACAACCCCAAAGTAGAATTTGTTATTAACTTAAATTTTCACATGTATTTGTTATAAATTTTCTTTTTTTATTAGCTTTTTATCGAATGATGTTATTGTAGGTATCCATGAAAGTTTAAAAAATCTGGGGCAAAAAGTAATAACCACTTAAGTAAATTTCGTCAATTGTTCAGGAAACGCAAAACAAATTTTTAGTCATATCTGAAAAACTTGTGATACTTCGAACGGGACTTGTGTCATACAAAATGAGCAATGGAATAATATTAAACTAAAAACAGAATAAAATCTTTAAAAAGTAAAATTTAAATAAAAAAACTTAATTTAAATGAAATAAGTTCATAATAAGTGATTATTATAAAATAATTTTTTCATCATTTTGCAGTTAAATACAATACAAGTTCTTAAGTTAAAATCATTTTATTTACATAAGTTGTTTTTCTTCACAAAAATTGAAGTAAAAATATAATTTTATTGCAAATAAGTTGTTATTTTAAGTTCATTTTTCAATTTATAATAATGAAATATTCAATTTAGAAGTATTTTGATCCAAAACACAAAAATTATTTCATGAAAATAACTAAAATTAAAATAAAAAATAATAATGTAAAAATAAAAATTTTTAAAATATACTTTTATCGAAACCAAACTAGCCCCCTAAAAAGTAGAAAATAAAACTAGTGGTGGATGTTGAGCATCTAGAACTACTATAAGATAAAACACAAAAGTATATAATGAATCTTTTTTGTTTTTTTTTTTTTTCTTTATTGAATTCATATTTATTTACCTTATAACTTAACAATAATTTTACAATGTGATTTATAAAAAATAAATATTGAGCTCATTAACATAAGTATATGAAACCAATTAGGTGAAAATATGACGGATATAGGCCTTAGGATAAGCTGTATGGCCTTATCAGTTAAATTTAACAAAGTTAATCAAAAAAAGTTTGTTTTCTATGAGGACGTATAGTAAAATAAAATAAAAAAAAAAACATATAATATATTATATTATAAAACAAAATATAAAATAAGTTAAAATCAAAAATTATATTAAAATATACAATAGGAATAAAGTGAACATAAAAATTATAATAAAAAAGTATATAGTTATTTAAATAAGAATTCCAAAATTTTTTTTTTAAGCAGACAAATATTTTCTGTATCTTTAATATCATTCGGTAATTCATTAAAAAATTTTAGGCAATTATAAACACAATTATTCTTTTGGTTGTTTGTTCTGAATAAGTGCAAATAAAAGTTAGCTTTATTACGAGTATTATGACTATGAATATCCATGTTTCTATTTAAAATGAAATTATGTTTAATTTTATTATTAATAATTTTAAAAGCAACTATGTACAACTCTCGTTTACAGATATTTTGAAAGCTTATATATGTATTATTATACAGCAAATGGGTAAGATGTAATCTTATATATAAAGAAGGATGTTTGTATGTATGTATGTATGTATGTATGTATGTATGTATGTTTGTATGGATGTATGTATGTATGTTTGTATGTTTGTGTCAGAACTCCTCCGAGACGCATTGACCAATTTCAACAAAATTTTACAGGATGGTTTTTTACTACTTGGAATCGAACCCGTGATATATTGTTTTCCAAAATTCTGACTGGTTCGGGTACCTGTCATACAACTCCGAGCACCTGACCAAAATATTTCAAAAACCAAAGGTGCTACAGAGTTGAAAATTTACACACAGTTACTATCTCAAAAATAAATAAATATGACTTTCACATTTTTTCGAAATCTTGACTGGTTCGGGTAGCTGTCGTACAACTCCCAGCACCCGCAAAAAATATTTCAAAAACCAAAGGTCCTAGAGAGCTGAAAATTTGCACACAGGTACTCTTCCAAAAATAAACAAATTTGACTTTCACATTTTTTCGAAATTTTGACTGGTTCGGGTAGCTGTCATACAACTCCCAGCACCCGACAAAAAGATTTCAAAAACCAAAGGTGCTTGAGAGCGGAAAATTTGCACACAGGTACTCTTTCAAAAAGAAACAAATATGACTTTCACATTTTTTCGAAATTTTGACTAATTCGGGTAGCTGTCATATAACTCCGAGCAGGTCCGCAGATCCCTCAAATTTTCTAATAAGAAAAATAGTTTTCATTGGAACTCAACATACATATGTGTATTAAATTGGAACCAAATCGGTCCAGTTTCTGAGATATGAATTTTCGTTCAAAAGAGCTCTGGTGGAAAGCAGGCTCAACAAATTTGGCAGAAACTGCCGTAATCGGAATCCAAGGTAAAATGTCAAGTCCCTAACTTAACAGGAAGTGGGTCTAAAATGCCTGAATTTCATATGTTATGCAGATCATATATAATTTTCTGATGGAGCTTGAATTTAGCTTATTTATTTGACCCTTTTTAGTGCAGTTAATATTGGTACGAAATATTGGTGATAGTCATTCAAAAAGCAAGTTTTTAAATTTTTTTTTTATTTTATTATTTTTAGAGAGGAAGAGAAAAAGGGGTGAAGAAAACAGCAAAACAAAATTCTCATTTTTATTTATTTCTATCTTTCAATGAAATAAAAAAAAGAAAAAAAATTTTTTTTTTAAAATATTTGCCTTGAATTTAAGCGTACTAAAACTACAAAAAAAAACTTTAGAATTGCAGCTTGATATAAGGTTTTCAAAGCAATACAGAAGAAAAATCGGACAGCCCGTCCCCGGATATGATGTGGTCAAAAGTGACGCCTTGAGTCGAGTGTATACTGTTCTGCCAAAGTCCGGCGCGAAAATCCGATGTTACCAATCACGTTTGGTCCGTACATATTCAACAACGCATTAATTATTCTTGAAGATAAATGTGTGGCTATTATCGGTAAAACATTACTGCAACTCGGTCTATCTTCACCAGTAAGAAACCAACAAAATGAACTTTATACAGATTACATATGAGAAAAGAACTGCAACGTTGAAGAGCTGAAAGCGTAATATCGCGAAAAAAATACCACTTCTAAATCAAAATCAGAAAAAAGCATACAAAATTATCATGGATCAGACAGAAAACCAACAAGGTGGTACCGTTTTTCTTGATGATTCGGGCGCACAGATAAAACATTTTTAACCAACCTAATTCTAGCCGAAATCAGAGCTATAGGAGAAGTTGCTCTTGCTATTGCATCTTCAGGAATCACGGCAACATTAATGGAAGGAGGAAGAACAGCCCATTCTGCACTTAAGTTGCCACTAGACATCTTCAGACAGGAAAATCCTACCTGCAACATTAGTAAAACAAGTGGTCGGGCGCAAGTGCTCAAGACATGCAAAATTATTGTATGGGATAAATGTACCATGGGTCACAAGAAAGCTCTAGAAGCCCTTGACGTGACTGTGAGAGATCTGAGAGGAAATAACAACCTTATGGAAGGAGTTCTGGTACTTCTATGTGGAGACTTCCGTCAAACTTTACTCGCCATTCCAAAGTCAACACCAGCCGATGAAATTTACGCTTGTTTAAAACATTCATCTTTGTGGAGACATGTACGAAAGATAAGTTTGAAACAAAACATGAGAGTACATCTGGGGTGACAGTGCTCACGTTTTCGCCAACAAGCTACTTGAGATCGGAAAAGGTAGATTTGCAGTTGAGCCATCTGGCAAAATAAAATTGCAATCCGATTTTTGTAATTTGGTGTCGTTTGTCGCAGACCTAATAGAGACAGTCTATCCGGATATTCAGCAAAACTATCATAATTTGAACTGGTTTCGAGAGAGGGGCATTCTTGCTGCTAAAAATGCTGATGTCAGCGAAATGAATAATCAAATACTTTCCATATTACCGGGCGTAGTAAATGAATACAAGTCCATTGATAACGTAGTAAATGCTGATGAGGTAGTCAATTTTCCAACAGAGTTCCTAAATTCTCTTGATCCGACTGGATTACCACCACATCGTCTTTTACTGAAACTGGGATCACCAATTATTTTAATACGGAACCTCGACCCACCAAAACTTTGCAACGGTACAAGACTTTGTGTTAAAAAATTGCTGGCAAATGTAATTGAAGCGACTATTTTAACAGGGAAGGGACAGGGTGAAGTCGTTTTCATCCCAAGGATACCACTTATTCCAAATAATCTCCCTTTTAACTTTAAGAGGTTGCAATTTCCAGTTAGACTTGCGTTCTCGATTACTATAAACAAGGCAGAGGGACAGCCTATTAAATACTGCGGTGTGGATTTCAGTGTGAAGGCGAAACTAAAAACGTTGTTTATAATCACGTTTTATCTTGAGAAAATTATTTAATCACCCGTTAATTTAATTAGTTTATTATTTTGTATTTTTTCGTCTTTCCTTTTTTCTGTTCTTTTGGTTTTTCCTAATTGTCTTTGTCTTTTTTGGATTTCTAAATTTGGTTTCGTTTTCTTTATAACATTTTGTACTTTTCTTTTTTGAACAATGAAAAAAACTGCTATATGGATAAGAATTGATTAATTAAATTATGAGTAACAAAAATTAAAATGTGAACTACTAACAACATCTAGCATAAGTTTATGTAGCATTAGTTTTATACTAACATATAGAAATAAGTACTTAATGTTTGAATATTATAAAAATCAAAATGTTTATTATTAATACCTAAAAAAAGATTTATATAAAGAAGTATAAAATACTTCTAATTAAAATCCCAAAATTCTAATTGAAATTTGTAAACAACGCCTAAGACTTATGTTTGCATTTTATTTTAAGTTGTAAGTACTATTTTTGTTCAAAACTGCAACTCATTTTAATTTTCGTTCACTTTTGATTTTTTTTTGTTCATTTAAGTAGATAAGTACCTATAATAATTTTTAAAATTTTCATGAATTAGCTTTTTATTAAATTTTTAAAAACTTGCAGTGGTTTTAGTGGGGGTGGATCCCAAACTATTACAAAGCACGGGCGAATTATTCTTTGTATTGGTTTTCAAACTTTCCACAAAAAAAAAAACAATTACATATAAAAACATTTAACAGATAGTTGACTAACAGACAAACATCACATAATACTTCCCTTTCCAAACTAAAAACGCAGAAAATATTCTAGGAACTTTAAATTTTCTCGGGCAACGCCGGGTAACTCCGCTAGTATATTATAATTATGAATGATTTTGATAGCTTTTTTTAACATGGTTTCAACTCTGATAAAATATTTCTGAGCAGCACCGTTCCAGATTGGATTAACGTAGGTAACTAGGGATAAAATATAAGAAGAGTAGATACTGAAAAGCGCCTTATTATTTAGAAACTTCCTTAACTTCTTCAATAAGAATATATAAGGTGATATTTTTTTTATAACCTGATTTATATGCTCATTCCATTTCATCCTACTATCCAACAAAAGACCAAGGTAATTATATTTTTGAACTATTTCAAAACTAAGATTGTTATGAGTGAAAGAATTCACTTGAAAATTTTTGTTGTTGAATAGCAGTATTTTCGTTTTATCAACATTCATAAGTAATTTATGGTGGAATAACCATTCATTTATCATCTCAAGATCATTTTTAATTGTAACAAAAAATTCATCTTCATTATGATTCGAGTACTTAATGACAGCATCGTCTGCATAGAGTTGAATGCTGCCAATTAATGGAAGACGTGCTTAGTCATCGATATATAATTTAAACAGATCAGGACCAAGAATTGAGCCTTGCGTTCTTTCGTATAGGTATGATTTAAAGAAAGCTATTTGCGATTCAGTAAAGTTTAAGCTTGAAAACTTTTCTAGTAGTATTTGGAAATCGACACAATCAAAAGCCTTCTTTAAATCACTGAAAACACAGACATCTTGCTAGAATATTGTTAATGTTTGGTTGCGTTTGGTTTTAATATTAACAAAAAAATTCCAACCTACAATGAAAATATATAAACATACATATATACATACAGGTACTGGCAAGTTAATATAAAAGTATATAATATAACTAAATTTTAAAAAAACAAAGTAATTCATGTCTCCATAAATTTTTGAATAGGTATAAAATGTGTCAGGTTATTAAAATAGCTAGTTTGTTAATTTATTTCTTAATCGTCGTTATTATCAGCAAAATCTGGATGTAATTTGAAGTGCTCTGATTCACTTCTAAAGTTTGGTAAAAATTATGATAATCTTTGTCAATGTACGGGAGCATAGAAAGAAGATCATCCTTTTTTTTTTATTTATTTTTATTGGCTCATTATAGCAGTTTTCAACTTAGTGAGTCTTAAATTCTTCTTCTTCTATAAAGGAGTTATCGTAACCATTTGACATTCTTCCATTGGAATGATTCATTCGAAGCTTTCTTGTTTTTGAAAACAAATTTACATAAAACTGCTATTTTTCTAATATACATAATATGAGTCAGCTGGCATAAAGTTTTTAGCAGGCTTATAGTGGCGTTCAAAAACAAAAATAATATAATATACCTTTCAATTTGCGGATTTATTAATGGTTCTATTCGTAAATAAGTTCCAATCTTCTCGATTTTGAGAAAATATTTTTAAAATTAGCCACAGAAATAATTTTGTAGTTTTTGCAAACAGTTTACAGCATAAAGTATTTCATGAAAATGTGCCTTTAATATTTCTCGTATATGAATAAATTGGACAATTTGCAGAAATATTCAGTTCTATTTTTTGAGTGGGAAAATCGCATTAATGAGCGGGGCATTTAATGATATATTATTATATATAATTGTATATTATTATTCAAAAATAATTGTAAGACTCTACATGTTTGTTTTCTTCACTCCACATTTTATAATTTTTTAATCTATTCTAATGCCGAAAGAAAGCACAATTTTTTTAAAAAGATTTTCAAGTTTTTGGATTTGCTTCCATTTAACATCATTCATTAGATATATGTATTACGAATCAAATTATGGTTAACACATATTATACAAAACATTATAAAAAAAAAGAATATCCCTTGTATTAAAAACTAAAAAAAAAACAATTGCATTTCAAAAAAAAATATTTTCCTTAGTTGATAAAAAATAAACGGAGCGAAAATAAACTGAAACAACAACTTAAATTACAACATAATTTTTGTTTTACATTAAAAATTATTTGAACTAATAGTAACTATAATAATGGAGATTTATAAGCATTTTTATTATTTGGTTAAAGCTTTTAATAAAGCAATAAATAAATTAATTAAACCACTGCTATCACTATTAAGCACAAGAAACGATGAAAGAAAAATTATGTACAATCAAGCAATAACAATAATAATTTTACTGCAACAAAAACACATTCAAATAGTATCATACTTGTAATTGTATGTGATGTAAATAATGAATTGTTTACCGTATATCTATCCATATTAATTATTTTTATAATTTGATACTTCAAACTGAATTAAGGAGACTTCAGTAATATCAGAAGTTTTTTTTTAATTATGGTTTTAATATACACCACAATATAATTATATAAAATTAATTTTTTTATCAGTAATAGATCTCAAGTACGTTCTATTAGCCATTATAAACTGTTGTATTTTACTCTTACTCACCACATGAGTCCTCCAAAATTAACATCCATCTAAATACATTACTAAATATTTTGCTAATTCAGCATCCACTAATGCGACATTGTTACGGGTTACAGAAGTTTTATATCCTGATAGTAAAAGTCTCGTGTCCCGATTTTCCAAAATTGGTCTTGATTCAGCAGCTTTTCAACAATTTTTCAATTGCGAATAGTTTTTCTTTTAACAATCGTAATGTTATAGAAGGATTTGTATTTGATAACATTATCATTTTACATCATATGTAGCATCGGTAGTCCCTTCTCTTGTTGATATGTCAGCTACACTTCCTCGCGATAACTCCGTTTTTTTGACTTTGTTTTAGGTATTCATTCTCGAATTATATTGTAAATTAACCGATTGCTTACGTATATAATCGCAGTAGCTTATAAAATTCGTGAGACACTTTTCTTTTTGACTTGTATAAAAGGCCCTTCATGTCGCTTAAAAATGTCGCTTAAATGAGCTTATCACCAAATTAGAATTAACTAAGCCCGTGCCACACTTCATTAAATTCATGTATGACAACCAGAAACAGTATATTTTTGGTTGTAGTTCATTGTTTTCAAATCTTTTATTGCGATATAGGTTTTGCTGAATTATTGAAGGGGTTTGTCAGACAAAGGGCTCAACAGATAAATGAATAATACGACATTCGATTATTTGTGAATATCGGGTTGAACCGCTTGTCGATATTATTTTTTCATATGCTGTAGAGATAAAATTGACAACAAGCTGATTGGTTTGTACGATTAGATAGTAGAATTAAATTTCGACCATAATATCAAAGAATTGTAGTTTCGTAATATTGATCGTCCAGATAACTTCGATAACACTTATTGTAGAATAGAACGCTTTTATTTGATTTATCTTCAAATTTTTTATAAATATATCTTCAAAAAGTTAAATAACACTAGTTTCAAAAAAATTAATATCCTAATGTTAACTGAACAAACAAAATTTTTAATCGCCATTTATTATTTATTCTTTTAAAAATGAATAATAAACAGCAACAATTCATATAAATTAAGTGTTAAATGGAGAAGGATAAATTCCACATATACCAGAGCACATATTAAATTCCAATTCAATTTTCATCAGTATATTTATATTTCATTTGTGTTTTTTGCACTTCACCTCAAAAATTTTTCAACATTCAGAAATATTTTCCTTCTTGTATTTTAATGCATTTTCTCATATTTCTTGACAGTTTCACGTATTTCAATTTTACACTATCATGTCAGATACATTTTTCAAAATGTTGTAAAATTGTTATTTTTTTACTTTTCAACTTATATACTATATATCAGTTGTTAACCATTTTATGTAATAATTTTTTGTATGTATTATAATTTCTTTTTATTATTGCCACAGTCAGTGGTGAGTTAAAAAGGATGTTGTTATTGCATATTGAAGAATGCATAATTTTGGGTCAAATACGTTATTAAATATGATAAATAATAATAATAATGATGATAATAAATTAGAATTAAATTAGAATACATATATATATATATATATATATATACATATTTTATCTTTAAATTTTTGTTCCATTAAATATCAATGAAAATTTGATGCAATTTGTTGAATGATATTAATTTGTTGCCAGCATTGTAGAAATGATTAACAATAGGTTAACAAAATTAATTATACGTTAATTAATTATATGTCGGTTCCTTTATACCTGATGTTCTTCAGTTATAAGTTTTTTCTTTCATTAAATGTGAAATCCTGAGAATAATTCTGCAACGAACATTACGATTATAATTTTACTTTTGAATTTTTGGTATTCTGTAACGCGATCACTTGAATAATTTAAGAAAGCACTAGCATTTTAAAAACTAAAATTGGTAAATTTAATTTAATTATTTATTAAAGCTTAAACATAAAAAACATAACATAAATCTTAAAAAATCTTAAAATTGCTCAAAACAACTAAACCTTTTCTTTATTTTTATGATGAGTGACACCAAATTAGCTGTAACTGTGGCAATGACCATATATAGAATAGCAATTATAAATACGCTACTATAACTATATGATATTTGGTTTACTATATTCAGAAAATCAAAAATCCGATAATCAAAATTCAGACAAAAATTCAGATTTAAATGTTTCGAGAAAAATTAAAATCTGAATTTTTTCTGAATTTTTGCTAGAATTGAGCTGTGGCTAAAAATTTGATTTATTTTTAAACATTGCGTACAAAGATTACACAGTGACACAGTTTAGTTTTAGCTGAAAAAAAATTTTTTTAATAAAGAAAAAGAAAATTTGACTTAACAGAGAATTGAACTTACACAAAATTTGCTATATTAACAAGACGCTTTAACCAACTGAGCTAATAACCGACTAAAATTATTTCATCAAAATCCAAATATTCATAACATATTTTAACACACACAATCAGTGTATATATGCCTCGTAAATAGGAAATTATATATATAAGATGAATACTCAGAGAATGCGTATTTTATATATTAATACGCTTGAACGTCTGTTAAACTTTTCACAAAGCTTTTTTCAACTAGATAAGACAACTTTATTAGAACTATTACGAATTACGATAGTGTACAAACAATAAAACAATAAAACCAAATAAAACCAAAAACAAATTAAAATTAACCTAAAAACAAATTCACCTATTGAGCAATAGCATTGATTATATCTGATTATATGAATTAATTTAAAAAAAAAACAAAGTAGCAAAGACAAAAACCCAATTATCAGAATATAATTATTATATCGATAAAAGAGCTTTGTTAAAATATTACGATATTACGATATTACACCAAAAAAACTTGCCGGTAAAACAAATAGTAAATTTAGAAAATATATTTTTTACCTCACCCATGTTCAGAAATTCCAATAATTGAAATTTATTTATTTTATTAACAAATAATTCAAAAGTATAAATTCAAATGCGCAGTAGCATTGAGTAAATATAATATTGTACATGGATAATGCATTTAATTTCATATCTATACTGCCAGCGACATCTCTGTTCGCCACATTTTGTTGAAATGTACGTCTCTATTAACAGTATTTGTTAGGGAGCGTTTAGACAACAGATTTTATTTCATGAAAGTTTTGTTTTACTTATTTTTATTACATTTACAAATTTTATTGCAATTACATCAAATTTTATTTCAAAAGTTTTAATTACATATCTCAAAGATAAACAAATATAGTTGCAAAGTATACTATATTTCTTCATGCAAAATCCACTTTCTAAACTTGCAAAACACGATGATACGAATATGCGTTACGAGTACAAATAATAAATACTTATAAACAAATATAAATATACAGTGTAATTTCAGAACATTTATGAAATATAAATATTTAAATAGTAAATAAATTATTCTAAGTATTTGTATTGATAAATAATAATAATATTTAATACACATTTTTTGTATTTTTTAAAGTATATCTATCTATCTATTCAAATATTTCACTAAAAACACAATTCTCTATTTCACAGTTGTATGTTGTTTTGACTAGAGTACGATCTTTTGATAGTGTTAGTGTAGTATAAAATATTATGAAATATTTGAATAAGTATTAAAATGTTAAACTATTTTTAAGATATTAAATAAAGTGAATTATAGTTTTAAGTTTTTCAATTTAACTTATTTATTATGTAATAACAAAATATGTAAAACATTGACTTTTTTTAAGAAAATAAAGAAAATAAACAAAAAAAATAAATTGTTTCATTTATAATGCTGATGCTAGACCGGCGAATGTTACGCCGGGTATAGCTAGTTCTACTCTAATATTATTATTGTATTTTGTGTAAACCAATACATGCTGGCTTTTTAAAGCAATTTATATAAATAGTATTAGATTCCTCTTATAGATTCTATAGACTATTGGATTCTATAATGTATGCAATACTATTAAACAAGACTCACAGATCTACCTCACTGATTGACTAATAAGATTATACCAATTATACATTATACCATCAGCCTAACAAATATTATTTAAAATGTCAATATTTCCAATTTATGATTCCAATAAAGCGTCGTTAAATAATTCTGCAAAGTACAAATTACAAATGAGTAGCAATATTGATGAACAGCTCCTTTAAGTCATCCATTTCACTTCCAATAGGTGCTTTGCGAAATCAATATATAATAAACAATCCTATACGTACTACCATAAGTGTACAAAAGTATACTGATAGAATGTCTTTCATTCCCTTCTGGTAGTCCGATTTAATTGTATTGATGATTGATTGTATTTGTATACATTAGAATTTAAACTAGATTAATTGGTATTAGTATTAATATTTTCAAGTTTGAAAATGAAACCGTTAAAAGTTCTTCTCCTCTTTCTACAAAGAGAATAAGAACTTTCCGAAGATTAAGAACATTTCAATGATTCAAAAAACCTTTTCTCTTTCTTCTTGTCGAGAGCAGCCTTCATACTCGGTCGGACTAAGCAAAATGTTATATTAAAACATTACAAGCATATACAACAAATATTCAGAATGAATTAATTAAATCTACCTTTATGATCACTTTAAATGAAGTTATTAATAAATTAATTCTACATGTATGTCTTTCTCATCAACATTAGTTTCTAATAAGAAAAGGACAAATGATTTCTTCCTGTTTTACCTGATCAATGCCTTTTCCAAAGCAATAATTAATTTTTTGTTTCATTTATACCTACCAATAACAGATTATGGGCCCAGAAACAAAAATAATACTCAATTTTCTGCTATAGCAACCTCCAACAGTACCCATATGTGTTATTCAGATATTTTTCCTCTGGTATATTTTCCTCCTTACTGGCAAAACTCTTCTTACTAATTCTTTAAGTTATAAATTAATTTAAACTCCACCACTATTTAACACATTAAAATTCAAAATTTAAATAAACTACATGATTACACATCCACAAAACAACAAAAAATAAAAAAAAAACATAATTTATGAACTTTTAAAATATTGCACATCATGTCACAATTTTCTTTTGTTAGGTTGTTTTTCATTTTTTTTTACATTTTTCACTTTGAAATTTCGGAGAATTTTGTTTGCAGTAATTGCATAGTAAACTGAAGCTGCACCCAAGTAATTTTTATAATAAATTATGAAATACATGTACAAAATAAGGAAAAATGAAAAAAAATAATAACAAAAAAAAATTATGAATATAGAAAAAAAGGTGCAAAATGCATTCCTATGAATATTCAAATTTTTTTTTCCTTCGCTTATTTCATTTTTTTTTTTCTTTTCTTTTTTTTTTTTGTTTAGATTCACAAAAATTTCCATTTTTCACTTTCCTTTAAAAATATAATAAAAACTGGCGACACCGTGTGTATATTAGTGTGTGTTATATGGATTATAAGACTTATAATCCATAATTTAGGGAGTGTGTCATTTATAAGTTTTTATTTTTGTAAAGAGGACTCCTAAAACAAAAAAAAAGAAACAAAAAACATAAAAGCTTAAAAATAAGAGTAAAAGGAAATCCTAAATATTATCGTTAAAAAAACAGAAGAAAAAGGGAAAAACACAACTAAATGTTTATAAGTTTATAACCCCATTATAATTATTTTTTTTTTGCTTTTTTGTTTATTGTTGTCTACTCACGTTTAGTGTTAAATTTTCTCATTATATATGTATGTAAAAAAAAAGCAAAATTCTCGGCGAAAATACCTTACCCATTTTTGCTTTGGTAGTTTTGAAAACAGAGATTTGTAAATTGTTGAAATCTGAATTTTCTTACGTCCTCGAATTACATCGTTCGGTTTTGTAGTTCTGTAGTTTTTGAAATTGTAATATAGTTCATAGTTCTTTAATATAATAATTGTCATTGATGTCGTCAATTCGCCTTTAATATCATACGTTTTTTTTTTATTTTTTTTTTTATATTTAATTCATAATTATTACTCTTTGCTTGCCATTACTACGAATTATAATATATTATTGAGACAAATATGAATGATTCAAAAAATTATTTCGCAAAGGAAGGCAATTAAACAGAACTGTATAACAGTTTTCGACATTATCTTGTTTATGAATAACAAATAAAATTGCCCAATGTTGTCCGGGTCTAATAAACAAATGTTTAATGTAGTAAACATAATTTACTACATTAAAATTCTATTTAACCGAATCAAAAAACATGACGTCTGAAAAATATTCTAGCAATTGCCGAACAAATGCCGGATTCAATTCAAAATCTTTAGTAGATTTTAATTTGTTTGAATTTGTGCTTCAATGATATGCAATAGATGCAATATTTTTACTACTAGCTTGGTACAATTTGCATAGTTTGACTGATTGAAAGTTCAAAGAAACATTATTGCAGCTCCAATTCTTTTAGTTTTGCATAGTACAGAAATAATAGCAAAAACCTTCTGAAATTCAAAAAATTTAGAAATCATGTTGGGTAGCTTACAGCTTCATTTACTTTGATGATTATAGTATTATCGCTTTTTCAATTTCACCATTTAAGTTTTCAAAAATTCTTCTGACACCAAGCTATATCAACCTCCGACCTTATATATAAAAATATTTTGCACTATAAAATCTTGCTCGCATCTTAGTTTGAAGCTTCAAAATCCTAATCCAAAATTATTATCTTGTGGCAAATAAAAAGAAAGAAATGTTTGAATTCAATCAGATTTTTGAAAGACTTTTGAAAAATTCTAAATAACCTCTTTGTTAATTTTTTACTTTTGAGCGAGCACATATGTAAAAATTTTCAGTTCTGTAACACCTATGATTTTTGAAATAATCTTGGCGGGTGCTAAGAGTTGTATAATAGCTACCAAAACCAATTCGAATTTCGCAAAACGATAAAAGAAGTATTTAGTTATTTTTGACATATTACCCACTACGGTAACTAACCAATATTGAGGTTTATAACACAAATTGGTTTTTAAAAAATTCTTGATAATGTATACTAGTAGTTGAATTATATTGTAGCTATCCAAATCTGTATCAAATGATACCAATGTGAAGTACCACGTTACCTTTCTTTTTTTTATCATAAATAACAAAATTCCACAACACTGTTTGACAACTGTGAATAAGTGAATACGTATAGCGAACAAACAAACAAACAATCAAACTTTCTCTTTTACAAGTATAGATAAAATAGTGGCTCAATATGTACCGCGCCGCAAATCAAAAATTTGGAATTTTATTCAATTGGAAAATTTTAAATCATACTGAGATACTTATCCAAGATGCCAATCAAGTTAATCAAAGCTCGTCAAATCTTCGACTCTCGTGGTAACCCAACTTTTGAAGGTAATCTTACAACTGAATTGGGATTATTCCATGCCGCTGTTTCATCAGGTGCCTCCACTGGTGTCCATGAAGCTTTGGAATTACGTGATGGTGAAAAAGGAGCTTACCATGACAAAGATGTAAAAAAAACTGTTGAACACATCAATAAAAGTATTGGTCCAGAACTTCTTAAAGCTAATTTGGAAGGAACCCAACAAGAAGATATTGATAATTTCATGATTAAATTGGATGGCACAGAAAATAAATCCAAATTCAGTGCTAATGCTATTTTAGGCGTATTATTGCCTGTATGCAAAGCTGGTGCTGTCAAAAAAGGTGTACCACTATACAAGCATATTGCTGATTTAGTTGGCAACAAAAATATTACTTTGCCAGTACCTGCATTCAATGTTATCAATGGTGGTAGATATGCTGGTAATAAATTGGCTATGCAAGAATTTATGATTCTCCCAACTGGAGCATCAACATTCACTGAAGCTATGAAACTTGGCTCAGAAGTATACCATCACTTAAAGAAAGTTATTAATGATAAATTTGGTTTGGATGCTACAGCCGTTGGCGATGAAGGTGGTTTCGCTCCAAACATTTTAGATAACAGGGATGCTTTAACTTTAATCCAAAATGCTATTAAAAAGTGTGGTTATGATGGCAAAATTGATATTGGAATGGATGTTGCTGCTTCAGAATTCCACAAGGATCATTTGTATGATTTGGACTTCAAAAATCCCCACAGTGACAAAGCTGATTGGTTAACACCACAAAAATTAACTAATTTATATCTTGAATTTATTAAGGAATTCCCAATGATAAGCATTGAAGATCTCTTTGATCAAGATCATTGGGGGGCATGCAGTCTAATAACTGCTGCAACAAAAATTCAAATTGTTGGTGATGATTTGACTGTAACCAATCCATCACGTATTCAAACAGCTATTGAACAAAAGGCCTGCAATTGTTTATTGTTGAAAGTAAATCAAATTGGTACAGTTACAGAATCAATTAAAGCATATTTATTGGCAAAGAGTGCTGGTTGGGGTACAATGGTATCACATCGTTCAGGTGAAATCGAATATACATTTATTGCTGATTTGGTTGTTGGTCTTAGCACTGGTCAAATTAAAACTGGTGCACCATGCCGTTCTGAACGTTTGGCTAAATATAATCAAATTCTTCGAATTGAAGAGGAACTTAGTGCAGATGCTAAATTTGCCGGAAAGAATTTCCGTGCTCCACAATAAATGCATTAATAATACAATTATTATAACATCTATTGTTATTTTATTTTTTTCCCTTGTTTAAAATTTAAAAGAAACCATTTCAAAAAACACAAAATAACAATTGTATTAATTTCTTCTGGAACATTTAACTAGATGAAAATTCCACCAAAATAATCACCTTATGAAATTAACAAAAAAAAACAAAATTCTAGCTTTGCTTTTATGTGTTTTAGATGTTGTCTATTGTTACATATTAGAGAAAACAAGTACGAAAAATTAAAAAAAAAAAATGAGAAATATTTCTCAATACATATTTTAAAAATACAATAATGTTAATTAAGTATAATACTTTTAATCAATTCTTTAATCATAAATGACAAAATAAAAACAAATTATTATTAATTAAAAATATGTATCAGTTTGTATAAATGTAATAATTTGAAGATATTTATTTTAACCCTTTCACTGGTGCAATATCATGTAATGGAAAAAGAAATAATTTTTATGTTACCTTCTTACTACATCAAAATAAAATAAATAAAATGTTAAAACCTTAGTTGAAATTCCTTTCTCTGATAATGAATGTAGATAGTAGGAATATTAGAGGTTAGGAATATTATTTTTAATTAAAATTCAAGTCAATTCAGTCGTTCTTTTGTTTTAATTTTTCATCCAATTTTATCAACTGTAAAATAATTCTTGACAACAGAATATTATTAAATGAATCTAGCAGTTGCATTTAATAATTCTGAAGCAATATTAGAAACCACTGCTGTAATATATTTTATTGAATTTTAGCTAGATATCTCCTCAAATTTTACTATACAAACATTGGGAAATTCAATTATTTGCATATTACATTTTTAATCATTAAACTTTTCTTTCTGACCAGCAAAAGCATTTCCCATTCATTTATTCAAAATCCGATTTACAACAACCTTTTATTTTTATTTGCCAGTAACTTCGGTTGAATTACATTTTCCTACTTTAAGTATGGTACTACAATTTTTATTATATAAAGTGGAGGGTGTAATACATTTCGCGAGTATTTATTTATTAATTGCCTGGTATATCAAATAGTGACAAACTACTGTAAGTTACTTACTGTTACTAACTTTTTGTTATGAACTACGTCTTAGTAATCAGTAACTTAGACCAAAATGAAACATAAAATATCTACGATCCATTTTCATTTAAAACAAGTAAATTTTTATCGAATTTCCAAAATAACAATTTAATATTTTCGAAACTAAAATACCTTTGCATGTTTGATTTTCATTTACATGCTTGTTATGTTCTTTACGTCGTTTTTCACATATTTTCTATTCCTATTTGTAATAAAAAAAAAAAAAAAAATCTCCTACAAAGAAAAAGAGTTAGAGAGTTCATATAGATATAGCATAATATTACAAAAACAAAAATAGTTCGCTTCATATAGTGATCATTTTAAAAGAATTGCTCGATATCATATGATAGATATCGTCAACGTCATAACCCACCTATCTCTTACTATGGCTATTCTATATAAATGTGTGTGTGTGTGTGTTTTTTTTTTAATTTTGACCACCCACTTATGACTTCTGATATGATTTCTTCTATCATGCTAGCTTTTGATTAGATTTTTTTTTAATATTATTAAAAATATTATTAAATATGAAAATATGAATGTGAATGGAGGGAATAAAAAGGATTATTGAAAAAAATAGAAAAGAAGAATAATAAGAACAATATAATAAAATAACTATTAAATATTAGGGCGAAAAAAAGAAGAGAGACACGAACAACTTAGCTATCAATTGGATTATAGGTGTCCAGTATTATTTCTGTTCAACTTTTTAGTCTTTCTAAAACGGTCTTTGAAGTTACATCTCACGGTTACGATATTAGCCAATTACGCGCTTCCTTCCAAAAGGATAATATTTATAGAGGTGGTATATATTAAAACAAAAAAAAGTTTATAATGAAATATAAAGTGATAGTACTGTGTTAATTGTTTTGTCCTTGAGATATTTTATGTTTCTTATTTTATACACATATACAAATAAATATATATAAATTATATATAATATATAGAATAAATCCTTGAAAATATAGATACATATAAATTTATTATACAACGGAATTTCTTTATAATTCTATAATATATCGATCAATTTGAAAAAAAATTTATTTTTGTTTTAAGAATTTAATATGTATAAAGAAATTTAATTAATAAATTATAAAAGAAAATATTTCAAAAAAATTAAATAAAGTGAAAATACATTTTAATTTGTGTTTTCTACAAATAAATTATAAAACATGTGGAATATGAAAATTTTTTATGATAATTAATTTGTTATTCTAAATTAATAAATTATTTAATATTTTTAATTTTAATTATTTTTTTTTATATATACCTAAATATAATTAAAGTTAAATAAATAAAAAATATATCTCTAATGGAATACCATTCATATTTTGGAAATAATTGGGCAATTATAAGAATTATTTGGATTACATTGGAAGCACTTGGGATTACTAATAATAATCAATCAACAATCACAACAACAAGAATTTCATCCGAAGATACGGTTTGAATTTAATTGAAGCAAAAAAAAAAAATCAAATTAGCAAAAACTTCAATAGTAAAAAAAGAAATCAAAAACAACAAAAAAACAAAACTTAAAACAAGAAAAAATAAAACATTTTTTTTAACGTTAATATCAGTGTTAAAAAAAATAAAAAAATAAAACACACCTCATCTTCACGTGTCACGTATATCGTAGTGTGTTTTTTTTTTTTTTGTGTCCTACCTCTATCCAGTTTTCAGTTTTAGAATTTTCTTTATTTATGTGTTTTCTTTTTTTTTTTTATAGAGATTACATTAGTATATGCATTTGTGTGTATTTGTAATCACAGTAGTTTGGAATTTATTTTTTATTTTTGTCTTGTTTTAAAATTTGAAATAATTTTTTAGTTAACAATAAGTAGCTTAAATCAAAAGTATTATTAATATTATATAGATTAAAAGTAAAGTAGAAAGTAAAATAATAAAAAAAAAAAATAATAATAAAAAAAAATAGCAAAAAAAAAAAAAGCTGGTAGTGTAGTGTCACAAATTAAAGTGTGTGTTAAATTAATTAATAATATAAAAAATAATATATAGAAAAAAGTTAGTTAAATTTAGATTTGAGTATATTGTTAGTGCTTTTGTGAAATATTATTTTTGTTGCAATATTTTTAATTATTATTATAATTATTTATTTTTATTTTTTAATTTTATTATGAATGATGCCTTTGATTCGCTAAAAGAAGGATATAAAAAACTAAAAACTTCTATTTATAAAGAGATATTACAATACGCCCAATGTCAGAAATGATAGCCAGAAGTTTTAAAAACAAAATCTCAATTTAAATTAAATAAATAAATAAATTGATCGTTCAAATTATTAATTCAATATATATATATATAATTTTTCAATAATATTATCAAAAATATATATATTAGTTTATGAAATAATATTCAACTTAAAAAATTAGTTGAAATAGAAATAAAGATGGTGTTTATATAGTGCAAAACGAAATCAATTGTATTCCAAAAGACTCATTTTCTTCATGTTTCTGTCAATAACTTACATTTTCTGAGATTAAGTACGCTACGCAATTTTTACTACATAAAATGAATCGTGTTATATTTTTCGAGTATTTATTTATCAATTTTCTTATACATCAACTCTACTTAAAAGTGTCAAAAGTGTCAAAAACTCAAATTTGAAACATATTCAATTAACTAAATGAAAATAAGTCAATATCGAAATTCAGTCTCACAACACCATTGTTACTTTTTTTTTTAGTTAAGTCAAGTTAACTAAATAGAATTGATTCTCACGACACCACCGTAAATGTGGAAAACTACTATACTATTTATAGGTACTAGTACTTCTTAAATAGTGTATGTAGTTGCATTTTACTTAAATTATTACCAAATTATTCTCAACAAATTTTATAAAATTTAATTTTTTTATGAATAATAAATAAAAATTAATTTAAAAAAAGCCCAGATTCAAACACGAAATCTTCATAATAATATGTAGTTAGATGACATAACAATTACACCATGTAGTTCCACAGTAGTTTTAATATTTCACTCGAGACTTAAATAAAAATATGTTAAGCCACTTAATTTAGGGGAAATGGGAGACATGAAATCTTAAATATAATAAGCAAGATAAACGACGAGGTGAGTAAGAAAGCAAAAATAATTGAATAGTAAATTACACCATTAAAATATTAAAATTTTAGCAAGTTCTTTGTGCTGAAAACATTTTAAATAGTTACACCATAGAAAAAGTAGTATAATATATACTACTTTTTCTATGGTTACACCAAACTAATGACGTTTATTTCCAAGTTGAGTGACATCTATACTCTAAAATAAATTTCAATCACGGACAATTTTTAAAACAAAATAAAAACTCTGTCATTTTAAATAGACACACAAACTTATAGAAAAAAGTTCAAAGACAAAAACATAAACAAAAATTTAAAACAAAACAGAAAAACAAAAATCAGATAAGATCATACTCTTCAAAAATTATATAATAAAAATGATTCATTTGCTTCTGCTATTTAAAAAAAATATATACAGTAAAACACATTCGCTAAATTTCAGTAATATTTCTAACTATAATAGTTTTGTGACTTTAGCCGTAGTAAAAAAAATTGCATCTTTATAAACAAAATCAAATTCAATAAAATGTCTTTCGTATAACAATTTTAAACTTTATTTTATTCATAAATAGCGATTCTATTATATAATCACAAAATATACATATTTGTAATAGAGAACAGCAAAAGACAATACATAAATTACTTTTTTAATAAAATAATTCACTTTTGACTTATTTTTTTGTTTTATTGAAAAAATTGGGGTTATATTTTAATGTGACTATAAACGATATCGATTGTTTATTAATTTCTTTCAAAAAAAATTGTTGGCTATAACAGATTAATTGTGACTACAAACGTTTTTGACTATAAACGAATTAAAATCCATCGATCTACTACGTTGAGAGTAATGGGATGTTATTGTGTTAAGTTATATTGAAATTAGTATTGATTTCGTCATAAAGTATTAGGTTAATTATACTTTAATTTAATTGTAAAGTACATATATTCAAGAACCAAACGATTCAGAAAACAACTACAATTATACCATAACAAAAAATATTTCGTTTTATATAAAATCGTACCTGAAAAAAAGCAGTTGTTCTATGCAATTGCACAGGGCATTCACTAGTAAATGTTTAATAAAATAAAACTTAAAATCAAAAAACTTTAACTGGACAATAAATTGAAAAACTTTCATTATGAAATTGTCCCAAAATGAAATAATATAAAAAATAATTTCTTGAAATAGTTAATGAAGTGAAGAAGCTCCTAAAAATATATATGTTTTTACTTATGACTAAAAACTAATTAATTTTATTTATTTATTTTATTTATTTATTTCATAAAATCTCATGAACGATTAAAGCTCATATAGAGTGTAACATATATAAATTAAAACTGTAATTTATATGTTGTTATTATTTTCTATGTTACTAAATTTAAGTTTAATTCATCTATCTTAACCCTAGAGGGATAATCTTTTTTTATATTCTGTAAAAGAATTCAATTCGTAGTCGATACGATATTATCTTCTGTCCATTCATTTTTGTACATTTTGTTCTACCATATTAAAATTATACTTTTTTATTTACTTTGTAGAATTTAAATTAAAAAAAAAAAAATAAAAATTTAATGGACTTGACTAATTTTATGTTATTTTATTTAATTAAAAAACAACAATTATTAAAAATCAACAAAAAATAACATCCCCTGGCACTTTTTAAATTATTTCATAAAATGTTTACTACGAATTATTAAAAAACATTTACATAAAAAGAAAAAAAAATTTAAAGGCAAAAGTGGGCTAACTTCAACTTTATGTTCGGCGCGCACTACTTTTGCACATTTATCACATTTTGACAATGTCATTCTTTGTATTTTTGAAGGACAATAGTAGCACTAGCAACGTTTTTTCTTTTCTGGTTCATGTATTGATGATAAATCAACAACTGATGATAGGCCAGATAATATTTCAGTAAGTGAAACTCCAGTGCAGGACATTGTAGCAGGTTGCTTTGAAGCAGATGACGAATTTCAAAGAACTTTTTGATATTTTGATGAAGTTAATTTCTTAATGTAACTGTTTCTTACCTTTTTTCAATACAGGTTGAGGTGAGATTAATGCTTAATATTTCAAGAATGTCTCTTCTCTTCAAAGGTTTTTGATTTTTGGACAATACATTATGGCATTAAATGATACAAAAATTTACAAATACCATATGGAGTATGACATAAACAACTGCCATAGGCCACCCATTGGTTTTTCGACTGTATGACATGGATGAGCACATCTGATTGAAAGTGTCGACAGCCTCATAACACACATCTTCTTCGTTACTTTGAAACTCATCTTCAAACAGATCGTTCGTTTTCTGTTTCACTCTCAATATCTGACGGTATATAATCTTCATCTTCTTCCAAAATATGAAAAAATATCTACATTCATGAAGGCATAACGATAAAATTGGTAAAATTATGTTATACCATGTTATACAAATAAATGACTAACAATCAAAAAATAAAAAAAAAACATCAACAAAAAAAAATCACAAAAGATAAACATACGTCGATTACACGTAGTAGGTCTATTTTTCTCAACTATTATTTAACTTATTGCAAAACAAAAACCGTCATACGCTAGAACAGAATAAAAACTGAGAATATTAGGGAAAACAGAACATTAAATGCAACACAACGGTTAATTAAAGAAAAAATATTTATTTCTATACGTCATTTCGACGTAGATTATACTTCTAGGGTTAAATTTAAATTCATTTTAATCAGTATATAATCAATATATATCGTATTGAATCATACAATCGTATAGAGTTGTCCTTGTCAAAACAAACAACAGACTATACAGTATCTATACCATAATTGAAAATTTAAACTTAAAAAAAACAAATAACATAAACAAACGATAACTATAATTTTGATTATAGTCTAAGCTTCAAGAATGTGAAATATAGTTTTCCCTCAGATGTGTTTCTATATTCAACATTCAATTTACAGAAATTTAAGGAAGAGGTTAATACCTTTACTCTTCAAATCCCAATTAATCTATATATCATACCTTTCGAGTTATTTAATATTAACCTGTTCTATCCCAACTATACATATATGAGTGTTAAAAGGTAATATTATAACACGTTAATTGATTATAAAAAAAGAGATTGAACATAGTTAGACTTTTTTTAGTATCTAACACAAAACTGGTACCAGGATATTTTTACTGATGGCTGAAAATTCTGCTTGTGGCCATGAAATATAGGAATCGCACAATAAAAAAACAATTTGTTCACGTTATAATAAAAACAAAAAACCTTTTTAAAAACTTGCTTTTTTGAAGAGTTACACAATTTTGGTAGCAACTTTAAATGCACTAAAAGGGGAAAATAAAGTAGGTAATTCAAGCTCTGTAAAAAAATGCTATGTGTAATTCTAAAATTTGACTTCAGGCAGGAGCAAATAATGTTAGATAAAATATTTGTACGAAAAAAACAAATATATGAAATTGCCATGAATAAAAGCAAGGAGCGTCAATCCTGATAAAATATCAACACATGTTCACATTTACGTTTATGTTACGATATGTTCGTCTTTTCCACAATCACATTTTTTGTAGCTAATTCACCTAGCCATATAAAATTTTTATACTGATTCCTTAAATTCGGAAATACCTTTTCAGTCAATTCTTCAATACTTGTAAAGTTGTACTAATCGTTGCCATTTCAATTTTGACATTTAAGTCTTTATTAATTCATTAGCTTATTGCAACTGTTATTTATTCAAAATCAGTAACAGTAGTATTTCTTTATTTGTGAAAGTAAATAAGTGTAAATATTCCTGAGAGGTTCTAGGAGTTGTACGGCAGCAACCCAAACCAGTCCAAATTTTTGAAACGGTAGAAGTCGGTACTTCTTTATTTTTAAATCTTTGGGCCTGTATAGCGAACAACCAAACAAACTTTCCCTTTTATAAGTATAAATTTTAGCCGTTTGAGTATATAATATTGATAGGATAAATGGTAATTGGAATATATATAATATACATACATTTACTTTATACATCAATATAGTGTCAACATCACTGTCAACAACACTGTCCATACATTGCATAAGTAATAATAATAAAAAATAATATTTTTAAAAAAATAATAATTTGACTCAAGGGAGAATCGAACTCACAAGCCTTGTGATATTAACATGACGCCTTAACCAACTGAGCTAATAACCGATTAAAATTTTTTCACCAAAATACAGATACAAGCTAAAAATTTATTTTGATCCCTACATCACCTAATGGAATAAATAAATAAATAACATTGCAAGCTAAAGAAAAGCAAGTAAAAAGAGTTTTCATTTATAAGAACATAAAAATAAAATTTGAATAATTTTTTTTTAATTATTATTTTATTTAATTATTTTTTTTAATCATTAGTTTAATTAATTTGGTCTTAAATAATTCTTCCATAATTCAAGAGATCTCCTGAAAACTAAAATCAACTAAAACAAGAACTTCATATAAATTATTTTATTTCAATAATAACCAAATTTAATCAAATTTAATTAGATCAAATTTAATTCAAAAATAATTTAACATTTCTATCTTAACTGTCACTTTATGTAAAAAATCTACCTCAGTGTCTTCTTATAAATATTATAGAATACCGTTTTCATTAAATGTCATTTTTATCATTTTTATTCACAATACATACATTACAATTTGTTAACTTGAAAGTTAACGAAAATTTTACAGGTTTATCCGCTATTCTTACTTTCCGACTATTATCCTAAAAGTGGCAAATTAAATTTTGAATGTAATTAAAAATAATAAGAACGGATTTTACAATCAGAATATTATCCTTTAACGAAAATGGGCAGTTTCTTGCAAAAACAAAAATTATTCGGTACATATAATGCTCATGTATATAAGGAAACATTTTTAAAGACGGTTAATTCGATAAAAATAAGTTGGATTAATTCGATAAAAATAAATATAGAGAAATCGAACGATATTTATTCCCAACAAAATTTTACTTACTTGATTTTTAAATATGTTATTGTGAATACTATAGGTTAAGTTTTTCATCGCCATTGCATCAATCAAATAAATTAATTTATTGAGCACTGTTAATTTTAAATGTTTTTACAAACTGTAATTTTAAATGTTCAAATGAAATAATGCATCAAAGTATTCTTATAATCCTCCATCCAACACCAAGGTTAAATAAAATAAATAAAATAATTCGCGATACACTAAACAATTTGTGATTTTACAAAAACAGTAAAAAAAATATCGTCAGTATTTCTTCTGTCATTTTAAAATAAATTTCATATAGAATAATAGAAAAACAAAATCGAAACTAAACAGTAGCTGCCATATACAGAATCAAAAACTTACTAAAAGGATCACCACCTGGGTTTTTCGACCTGGTTCATACCATTTGTCATTGGGATAAAATAATTGATAAAAAATTGTTGAGAGTATAGTTTGTTTTTTAGAGTGTAGTTTAGTTTTTTTACGTTATTTAAGAAAGTTTAATTCCAGGACAGTAGTAGTAGTTTTTCACAATTGATTAGTTGAAAAGTCAGAAATTTGATAAATTAATACTTGAAAAACATTGTAATAAAATATGTATATAGTATTAGTATGTATAAAATTGCTGTATCGTATTTAAAAAGCACAAAAAGATAATTCAACCTAGATTACTGTAAAAGGAAGATAAACAAAAAAAAATCTTGTTTTTAGAGGTTGACACAAAACGCGGGATATCCGATATTTTGGCTTTCCACTTGAACTATTATTGTTATGTACTTTTCATCATTGTTTCTTTTTTGCATTAGGTAGTAATGCTTGGAAAACATCATATGATTTAATAATTGGTTTAATTAACCAGATTTTTTTGCAACAACGATTAAAGGTTAAGGGTAAAACAACGTTTGCCGGACCACCTAGTAATTATATAATATACTTACATAATAAAATGCCTAAAGGCAACATCTAATTTCCAAATGGCTATTTATTCTAAAAAAAACATCATTACATTATTTTGAGTTATGAGCCTGATAGAAAATAATCTTATCTGGGCCTAATTATTCATCAGAGCAGCCTAAGTGTTTAGAAAGTTGATTTCAATGACCACATATTAAACCAACCAACTAACTTATAGAGTATTTAAATTTTATTTTACTTTTTTCCATATTTGCCTTTTATTGAATTTTTAGAACAAAATAATTCTTAATAAATGATAAATCTGTTTTCTCTAACTTTAATTGTATTTTGTTTATATCATTGAAATAATCTTAAATAATTTAACAAGCTAAAATTCAAAATAACTTTTTTATTTTCCATTTTTATTGTTTATACATGTACTAGTGGGTCCATGTGCAATTGCACAGTAGTAACTTTATTTGAAAAATCCTGGATAACAACATCATCATTGATTATATCAGTTTATATGAGTCTTATTTATTTTTTTTTTCTGTAGGTAGGTAGAAATCTCTGAAGGACACCAAGTGGTTTCAGTCATGCGTGCCAACAATGGTAGTGAGGGCCTTAAACTCACTAAAACCACCCCTTTTTTGTCTTTCATACATAAGAAATCCATGATAGATCGACTAATGAATTCTAACTCTCAGAAAAAAAAATTATATGCGTTTTTACATAATTTAAATTGTGGTTATGGTTCTGTATTATTAATTAGGTAAACATTTTTTTTTTTGTAAAATAGTAAATTTAAATTGAAATTAATTAAAAGTTTAAGAAAAAGTGATTTAAAAATGAAATAAAATATAAAAGTGTAAAAAGTAAATGTAGTTTTCTATTTTTGGTATTTTGTCATAGTATTGAAATTGTTTAACTTTTTTCTGCTATTTGCCTATCCTTATATCTCTTTAATCTTAATATGTACCATGCCATCATCATCAATTTGACATCAATTACAGTAAAAGTCGGTTATAGTCACTTCTGGTTATAGGTACAATTTGCTTTTAGTCAACAATTTTACTGTCGTCATCTTTTTTAATATTTTTTTTATGTATTTTATAGTCAAAAACGTTTGTAGTCACAATTCTGTTATAGTCAACAATTTTTCGAAAGAAAGTAATAAACTTCATAAGTTCATACAATCGATGTCGTTTATAGTCACTTTATATTTTAACACCAATTTGTTCAATAAAACAAAAAAATAAGTCAAAAGTGAATTATTTTATTAAAATATTGATTTATAGGTACATAGCTATATAGTCTTTTTCTGTTCTTTATTACAAATATGTATATTTTGTGATTACGTTAAGTGTTTTACTGTATATATTTTTTTTAATAATAGCAGAAGCAAATGAACTAACATTTATTATATAATTTTTGAAGAGTATGATCTGATCTGATTTTTTCTATTCTTTCTTGTTTTCAACTTTTTTTTGTATTTTCGTTCTTGCAATTTTTTCTATAAGTTTGTGTGATTATTTAAAATGAAAGTGTGTGATTAAAATTTATTTTAAAGTATAGATGTTGGTCAGCTCGGAAATAACCGTAATTTATTTGGTGTAACTATTTTAAATGTTTTCAGCACCAAGAACTTGCTAAAATTTTAATATTTTTGTGGTGTAATTTACTATTCAGTTATTCTTGTTTTTTTACTCCCCACGTTGTTCATCTTGCTTATTATAATATAAGATGTTTCAAATATTTATAAATTTAAAACAAAAGTAATAATTAAGTAACTAATCTGTCACTACTTCATTAAACTTTACTTCAAAATTAAGTTGAACTTCATAATGAAGTATAGTCTGTCAAGGATGTTTAAATTAATAATTAAAATAGCGTTTAAAAAAAATTTAAAACGGAACTCAAATTCCGTTTTGGTTATAATTGAAAAAAAATTCCATTTCATAAAATTCAAACTTTTGTTTTTTTAAATTTCAACTGATACAAAATTTAAATTCCAAATATTATATTTTTATACGAAAACGAAGTTCTCTTATACTTTAATTTACTTCATAAATATTTTCCTAAATTAAAAAATAAAAAATATGTTTCAAAAATTTCGAATCATTCAAAGAAGCATTTCAACCTCTTAGTGCTTAATTTATTTCCTGGACCACTACACAAATTTAAATATATGCAAAGGTTCCTAAAAAATCGGACGTTATAATGTCATCTTGAAGTGCGGATATTTTCGTTATATTCGAAAACCTAATTATTTAACCAAACTAATCAATTGACTATTTGTTAACATAATTATTATCTATATTACTTAGCAAATTAGTTTTAATAGAAATTAGTAAATTAGTTTTAAATTAAATTAAATAGTTTCAATTGTGAAAGAAATCTATTAAATTAGTACACATTTGCCTTATTCATCTAGAAACAAATCTATTCTCCTAATGAAGAAATATATTACAACTGATATCTTACACGGAAAAGCATAGCCTATAGAAAAAAATAATTCGTTATAAAATTTAAGTCATTGTATTGTGCAGATCAAAAGATAACTGTTTTTAGAATTGAATAGATTGTACACTCATTACGGAGGAAATATACATATAAACACATATCTTTTGTACGTAAAAGTTTTGAAAGTGTTTATGAAAAATAAATCCATTTTTTATTCTCTAGTCCATTTTTTATTATTTTTATTTAATTTTTTCTAAAAAAATATCACATTTAACTGTTAAATTATATAAAGCAAAAAATTAACAACAAATCAAAAAGATAACATAAACTCAGTCTTTCTCTTCTTGGAAAATTTCTAAAAACTATAAAAAATATTAATTTTTTATTCTAACACAACTGTATATGTACGATATTTTTAGTTTCTCCATTTTGTACATATAGAAACAAATTTGTGGGTTAGCCAACACGTGAACATGCGCGACATATAATTGTCCATGTGAAAAGCATTCATTTTCCAAATCTAAGCTACAAATTTGCATTGATCATCATAGCATATGCCAACGAATTGGAAATTATAACCGTCTGAATTGAATTGGTGATTCAATTGGTATCAAAGGTATTATGGGTAACTATACATTTTCCTCTTCGTATTTTGATCAGTGTGACTACTACTAATTTAATTTGTTCTGAAACTTGTCATTTGAAAGCATTGATTAAATTTCCTAATTTTTTAAAAAATAATTTCGACTCTGCTGTTTCTCCTTTAAGTAATGCTTTTAAAGGTTCTGATGGTGGTGGATTTAATTTCGGCAAATCAATTTTTCCGGAACAGCAACATATCTCAGCTGTTTCATATTTAAATTTTAAAGCATGGCAATACTCACATACTTTGTCCATTTCCTCAATATTAACTTTACAAATGAGAAGTATAATCCATTTCGAGATCATAATCAAATGTAATAAAAATATCGCTTTTCTTTAAATACAATGAGTTTTAAAGAAACTAAAACATTTTTTGAAGACTGTCGAATTGAAAATTTGATGTGTGATTTTCGACTTGAGCTAAAATTAGAGTTTTTTAGAATATATTAATATTTAATTTTACCAAAATATGAAATCAAAAGAACATTTCAACTAGTGATAAGCGATATCCAAAAAACAGAGGATCCTCTATCGATTGGTGATATTTGCAACTTCCGGAAAGAACCGGGAAAATGTTTTTTAAGCTCGACAATTAGCCGAAAAGGCCGAAGGCAAAATAAGCCGAATTAAGCTCAAAAATTAGCTAAAATTAGCCGAAATTGGCCGAAATCGAGATTTTTAAATTGGTACAACAGATAATTTTTTATACAAATTCGGATTCTACGTTAAAAAATGAGAATAACAACACAAATTAACTTATTTTTATTTTAAAAAGACAGTCAAAGCATTAACGAAAATTTTGAAATTTATGTTTCCTTGTTTCTTTAAATTCTATAAATTCCTACTTACTTGAACTTTGAATGTCAATTTTCAGTAGTACCACCTAAAATTTGAAACCGTTTGAAACTTAATAACATATAGCTTTAATTTTTACAATACAAACTACAACACAATGTACATTTAATTTGCTGTCAAAATCAAAAAATTTTAAAACGTAATTTTTTCTTTATTAAAAACTCGATGTACTCAAAAATCGGCTACAAAAATATCGATTTTAAAAATTAATATAATGTAAGCAAAATATCAATTATATCGAGAAAAATTTTATTGATACAAATTGCACATCACTAATTTCAACCTCGTAAAGCTAAATTTGATAAAAGTTCCTTTTTTGACATAGAATCCGAATTTGAATAAAAAAAACTACCACTTCCCAATTAAACATCATGATTTCGGCGAATTTCGGGTTCAAAAACCCAATTCGACTTCTTCCCGGAAGCTCAAAATATCATACTTTCCCTCTTAAAAAGCTGATACGGATGCTCTGAAACACCCGGTATATATTGAAAGATTCCTAAAAAATCGGACGGCTAAAAATTTTGATTTGAACCAACATTTATTGATTTTCCAAATAACAATGTTAAGAATTGAGATTATAACTGATCAATTGCAAAATAAAAATTAAAAATTTTTCAAGTGCTTCTACTAAAGCCTTTTTTGCGAAAATTGACAATCTCGAATTAGTTAATTAATTTTAATGTGTATAGATTAAAATTAATAATGGCAGTTATTTTGTCAGATTAAAAAAAAAGAAAATTATTAATAAGGAAAAAAACTAAAATAATAAAAAGTGTTAAAATTTTAATAATTAGATGTGTATATTTAAATTTGAAAATTTTCTCATTATAAAAATTTCAAAAATGTAAAAAATAGCTACTTGGAAAGACTTTATATAACCGCAATAAATTTTTCGGTAGGTTGTGATTTTTGGTAAATGAATTTAAATTATATAGATATTGATTATTTGAATTTTGTGATATATAAATACGAATTAAAGTATTAAACGTATATTTAGAAAAATTTTGTGGTCTTTTTAATGTTTTACTTTTGTTCACTTGATATATCGGCCTTCTACAGTTATTAATCCCCGTCAGGTTAATTTAAAAACAGTGACTGAAAATCTTTAGCCAATTATTCTTTGTACATTCAATATTTTATTCTGAAAGATTTGTTACATTTATTATATTATTATACATTTGTATATATATTTATTATATTTTTATACATTAAAATTTTATTCCGTAGAAAGAATTCAATTTATGTTCAAACACCCGTTATATTTCTTATAATTAATACAAAAAATTTAAAAATATTTGGAACTAAAACTGTTCCGTTTTTCAATAGAATTGTACCAATAAATAATTGATAAATTTTGAAATATTTGTTTTTTTAATCCTAATGAATGTACTTTCTATATTTGATTTTTTTCTAATTAAAAATAATGACTATACAGTGTTATCTAAAAATATAAAACTGAAATTACACTTAAGCTGAGAAAATGTAAATGCACCTTATGAATCATATAGTTTATACATTTTTTTAATTAATAGACTTCCTTGATATATATATATATATATATATATATATATTTATTTACTTCTTCATCATATATCTTTGTTGGAGTGAATTTACTTTTTTCAAGTTAACTTTACAACCAAGAATAACTCATTATTATTTATAACATCCTCCTTCAATAATTTCTTATACCATTTTTATGCTAAATAAGTTTTAATTAAAAAAAATTATTTTTATTTATTTATATTTTTTTTTTCTTAATTATCTTTTGTCTTTTATAGCTCTTTGATATAATAATTGTTTTCATTTTCAATTTAATTAAATGTGTTGTTTATTTTTTTTCAAAAACATAAAAAATGTAGTTTTATTATTTTGAACTAAAATCTATAAAAAATGAAAAATAAAATTTTTAGGTAACTGGTCTTCCAAGTGCAGTTTCACCACCTCAGTTGTCAGTAACATGGGCTTCCAATTGTGATGTAAGTGAATCCGATAAAAATTCAAAACAAATGCAAAATTTACTAAAGCAGCCACAAGATAGGAGCAAACGGTAATTTTTCTTTACTACTTAATTAATTTTAATTAATATTCGCGTTCCTTGTAATATTGAAAGTAAGTACTTGAAAGCAATTTACTTTGGAAACAAAACCAAAATTTTTTGTGTTTAACAGAGCAAAATAGTTTCTTTATAATCAGATTAAAAAAAAAAAACATGTAACTTCTGCAAAGGTACATACATAATTTAAAAATAATTTTGATGTTCAAACCATCAAACCAGATTTGCACATCATTAAAACACAAATATTAAAACCAAGTTACGTAGTAAACGAACCAATTTTTATTCAAGAAACGTATCAGTTTATTTATCTTAGGTATTTATCTAAACTACCTACCTTATTTATCTTAGAAAAATACTTATTTCGGGTGAACGAGCTATGAACGCTGAACGTTGAAAATCAAATTAACAAAATCTGGGTGGTGTTTGGGTAAGCTATCATTGATATGGCAGTCAAATATAATGTCATTATACGCACCAAATTAAAAAAATTTGAAAACAATGTAAAATTTGGCTTATTATTAAGATGAAAATGTATATTAACAGTTCCATAAAACGAATTGTGAAAATTCATTGGTTATGCATTACAGTTAATCACCTGTTGTTACAATGACCGAATAAAAATTCAGTGGAAAACAAGAGTTAAAAAAGACAGATGCGGTTGATCGAGCACATCCTGAGAAAGGAAAACAATGATGCTGCAAAACAAATTTTCAAATTGAATACTCACGGAACTCGTAATATGAGAGAGCCAGAAAAATGCAGAAAGAAAAAATCTGAACAGGTTGTCACTGAGGCAACTTAAATAATTTTGAATAAATTAAATAGCACATTTTGCTAAAACAGCTATAGGCACTTATTAAATTTTTTGCTTTTTACCCTTTATCCAAAATAAGTAATACGAAGCTGTAGCAGTTAATTACTTCCTTTACCGAATAAAATAAGATTCTGTTATCCTATTACTACTTCCCAGTGAACGATTATTGTATTGTATTCCACAGATTGGTGTCCAGCATATTCATTCATTCGACTAGATAATTCTGTTCAACATAAAAAATATTAAGTAACCACTTTTTTTTAACCCTAGCAATTCTTACATTATTATTAACGAATCTTAGACCAAGAAAGTGTAGATATTATTTTGATTAGTTTCCTTAAAAAAAAAGTAAATGAAGTTGACAAAAAAATAGCTTTTCAAAGTACTTCAAAACTTTTGAATAATTATTACAAAAATTTTAATTAATTTTATAAGCTTTATTCGAAAAAATCTTTAAAAAAAAATAATTTGAACAACACTATCTACCCATAGTTCATCAGAAGATAGATCAAATGAATTGTCACCAGACATAACAAGTCCAACGAATGCATCTGGTAATAACAAAAAAAAAAATCTTAATTAATGATAAATTTAAAATATACGAAAATTTTTAGATGAACGTATTTCAGATGAAATTGATGAGGATTATTCAATGTCAGTAAATGCAATAATGCAACGACGTGCAAGTGTTCGTGGTGGACGTAGAAAAAGTCATCGCGGTTCTAGACGAACATCTAGTCCAATGGATCATGTTTTTGAAACTGGTGGTCATTTAGGTGATAGAAGACGTTCAAGTGTATATACAACTAGTTCAGGAGAGTAAGTATTTTAAAACTATTAATATTTTCGTATAGAGAAAAAAGATTGGCTTTAGAATCTGTATTAAAATGATAAATTGTTTTAAGCAAATAATAACAACAAATGAGTGATCCGATGCCTTCCATCGAAAAGCCATAACCTAATGCTAATTGTTTTTTTCACAATAATAACAAGAATAATAATTTTCGCTCATCTATACTTAGATATTTGTTTAATCGCAAATTAAATTTTGATACCACAAAATTAATAAATACCATTAAAGATTTTTATAGTTTTCTAAAAATTACATTTATAGTCTGACTAAAATAATGTTTATTCAACTCAATAAAATATTTCTCAATTTTTCTTGAAATATTTTATGGCTCTATGGCTTTTTAATTCATTTTATTGTCCCATATTTTATATTATTCAATTTATTGCACAGTCAACGCAGAAGTCATCATCATCATCATCTTATAACGCTACAGCTCTTAGTAACCTTTGGTATTCATCGCTATGCTCTTTCAAAAAGGGTCGATCTTGTGCCACTTATCTCCAATTTAGAATTTGTAGGGTTTGAGCAACGTTTTTCACGTTGTCAGCCCATCTGCTTCTTGGTCTTCCTCTACCACGATTACTATCGGGTTTTATATTCAGCACCACTGCTTGTTTTCGACTTACGTGGCCGTGTGAGATGGGCTTAGTCTTTGGGCCTTTACAAACCGTACAATGTCCTTACTATCGATTCTACTATTCAACGCAGAATTATGGTTCAATAAAATCAATTTCAATTTTAGAACACTCCCTAGGTTATTATTCTTCAATTTTTATTTGATTAATTCAATAAACTTTTTATGCATTTGATATTTTTTTTTAATATTTCAAGTTCTTTTCAACCACTTCCCTGTCAGTTATATGGCGTAAGTTCAGCTTTCACTTAAAATTTACCACATTATATCAACTATCAGTTTTTTGTAATTGAATATATTCCAATTACACTAAATATTGCAATGTTTATTTCTTTTTATAGTCCTCCCTACAAACCCTTGACTTAAATGGTGACTGTTAAATAAAGTGAATTTGAAAATATTTTTTTTTATATATTTTCATAGTACAGCAATTTCACTAGATGATGGAACAAACCAAGATTCTACGCAAGAGCAAATATTTGAAAATATACGTTTACATAAGGAAGTAATACAATCAGTAAAATATCAGCCATGGAGTATGCGAAGAAAATTGAAACTAGTGAAACAGGTAATAATGATTACAAAATTGGTTTGGTTACGATTCTTATTTAACTACTAAATTGGTTACTAAATTCTTATTTTTAAATATGTCTGCAGGCAAATGTATACCTACAGTAAGGTTCTTAATTAAAAATTTAAATAAATAAATGACCAAAAAGTCGACTTTAAGTCAAATCGAAGTCCTAAAAAGCTATCTCATCAAAAACTATACCTTCGATGAAACAAATTTTTAATTTTACTAAATATTGATTGGCAGTGAATTGTTCCAGTCCCTAGTAAATTATATTAAGTTCTTTAAAGTTATATATAATACTAAAATCACCCGCTGTGCAACACAAAATATATAAAATTTCGAATTTTCAAATATAATACAGCAAAGTCCCAGTGTTTGTTGTCATGCCCATGTTCATCAAATATTCACACAAACAATCGGCGGCGTGGTCGCGATAAGATTAAAGTAAATATTATATCTGCTATAGTAAATCTAATCAGTTCTATTTGATCAAATAACAATAACAATATTTACATATGTAAATGAGTTAGACACGTCAAAATTGTTTTGTTTGTAGTTTATCAAAAGTGACTAAGCTCATAATTTATATATTACCCTATGTACGTTGTAATTATTGTTGCTTCAATGATTCCGTCAAATTAAAGCTTCTTTATACACAATATTTTTTGCTTTATTTGCTGAAGTTAAAATAAATACATATTTTTTGTTACTTACTGTCGTGCATGGTTTTCTAAAATCAATTGCTGAAACACTTAAAGTTTACCCTTGGATTTTAATTATAAAAATAGCAAACAAAATTTTTAAGGAAATTGAAGGCGTTTAAATTGGAAATGGTAGTGAGATTTAATTATAAAAATAAAAACATTGCTCCCAGCAGAGCATACTTACATGCCTTTAGGAACGTACTCGGTCTCGTACTCGTACGCAGTCTACTGCCATTACACAAACGTAAAAGATTTAAGTTTCTAACAACATAATGGGTATTCCAAGTTTCAACTTTAGTTTATGAAGTGGTAGTTCAGCAGGTTGAAGGGACTGCAAAAATTGTTTCAGATAATTTATAGTATCATAATCATTTAAAAGTTTATCGACAGACTCATATTCTTTTTTCACTTTTTATTTTATTCAAAAGAATTTCGTTTATTTCAACCGCAGTATTATTTATTGATTTATGTTAGTATTCAAGATATCGTTGCTAATTATGGGAAACATATATTTGTGAAGATATGTTTTTTTAAATATTCTCCGATATTTATGGCGACTCTCTCGATCTATCAATCTATAAGTCTATCAGTCTATAAGTCTATCAATTTAAAAGTCTATATTGATCCATAAGTCTATCAATGTATAAGTCTATTAATCTATAAGTCTATCAGTCTATCAATCTATAACTCGATCAGTCTATCAATCTATTAATCAATCTATAATTCTATCAGTCCATAAGTCAATCAGTCCATAAGTTTAACAATCTATCAAGCTATAAGTCTATCAGTAAATAAATCTATCGGTCTATAAAGCAAGTGGTAGGAACGTAAGAATGCAGGATAAATAAAATAAATTGTTTCAAAAACTGTTTGGAAAGAAAAAAAAACAAAAACAATTTGAAGTCATCACTCTAAAATCGAAATTTTAATAAAAATTGTGTCGAAATTGGAATCGTTTCAAAATGTGTGTTGCTTCATTCTTCTAACACGCAGAAAAAAGCAGTTTCGATTTTGCATGTGCATTAGAAAAAAAAAATCTAATTGTAAGTATAAAAAACAATATGCATAGTATATATGCACGTGTGTGTATTTAATAGATTTGTTGTTTTAGTACCTAAAATAAAAATTCGTTTATTAAAAAAAAATTAAAATTAAAATATTTACTGCAAATAAAACGGAGTTGTGTTTATAAAACCGTTCGTAACTTGTGAAGCACTGATCGCCGTATAACCTTTCGAGGATTTTTTTTTAAGAAAATGAAGTTTTGTAAAAAATGGTAATATAAAATTTCATTTTAATTTTTAAAAAATTCATTGGTTTGTGTAAATAACAAAAAGAACAATAAACAAAAAAAACTATTTCAACTCCAACCCTCCAATACTCTATGTATGTATTTCGTATATGATTATGATCAAATTGAAATAGTTTCAAAATTTGTTGTTCATTCTTCTAACCCATATTAAAAAATTCAGTATCGAATTTTGCATGTTCATTAGAAATAAACAAAAACAAATCAAGCACAAAAGTAAAGCAAACTTTATATAAAATAAAAACCATATACATTACATAATATGGTGCGTCTGCCTGCTAATTGAGTTTTTTTTTTTTATGAATAAAATAAAAATGCATGTATTAAGAATAAATGAAAATAAAAAAAATTTACTGCAAAAAAACAGGAAGTGTGGGGATAAGATAGCTCATATCTTCTGAAGCACTGATCGCCGTATAGCCTTTCGAGATATTTTTTTTGAAGGAAATTAAATTTTCTTTACTTATGTAAAACAAAAAATTATTTCAGGCCTTCGCATTGAATTATAAGTTAAAAAAGAAATAAAAATAGTTATTATAATTTATTTCTAAAAAAATCCATTAGTTGGGTAAATAAAATATGTATAATAAAAAAAACAACAAATAAAAAAAATTATAAAACAAATTTCAATGATATGATGTGACTATGTGAGTAACATTGTATGTATGAATATATACAAGTATATATATATAATTTTCTGCATTTATCTGGATGTTTGTAAGTCCGACGGAATACTCCAAAACATATACAAATTGCAATATGTATACAAATTGCTTTGGTGCACTTTTTTTAACCCCTGTCTACCATGCTAAACCCTGTCTACCATGCTCAGTCTTCTTCGCAAATAATAAGGAAAAATAAAAAATAATAATAATAATATAAATAAAACAAACATTTTTTTTGATTTATTATAATAAGGACTAATAGAAATTTTATCAATGGTTTAATATGGCCAAAAGCAAACAGCATTTAACACAAAAAAAAACATAATGCACTTAAGGTTATTCTTATTACTTAAAATTATTCACAATATTCGCTAAATTTTCAATGTTGGCAAAAAGGATGTCGCTAAAATGATCGAGTAAGTGACCCTTAGAGAATAGAAAACTTTGCACCTTACTACAAATATTCTGTTTATATGGTAATTAAAAGCGTTATAATACAAAAATAAAGATATGATAAATTAGTAAGCAAATACGTATTTTTCTTAAACTTGAAATGAAATCTCTAATGAAGGAAAGAAATGCTAGAATTTATTTTGCTTCCGTCATTTATGGCGGGTTACAAAACTAGTATATAATATTCACATATAAATTGTATCATAGATACATTGTTTTATATGAATCAAAATACCAAAGTGAGGTACAAAACAAAAAAAAAATTAAAAATTTATAAAAAAAAATGTTGCGAATTTGGTTTTCAATTTGCCTACCATAAAAACACGAACACACGGTGACGTCAAGAAAAAAAAGGAAATCTAAAATAACTCCCTCCCTTGATAACTTTTTGGAACTTTTCGATTTTTGCCTATAAGAAAATTTCACATCTCCAGGTCAACTGAAAGTGAGAAATACTTTCTGCGTATAAACCAACATACATTCAATTTTATATATAGTATAATACATTATTTCCAAATTCATATTGTAATCCAAACAATTTTGTTTTTATTTCTTTAACACTTTATCCTTTATTTAACACTTTCTCCTTTTACAATATCCCTTATAGTTTACTATTTTCAATTCCCAAATTAATCCAAAAATATACAAGCTATTATAAAAATTTTCCTTTTAAAACCAAAAATAAAAAAAAATATTACATTTATCTATGACTTACAGGCAAAATTATATATTGCTCGACACGAAGGAGCACTTCAAGAACGATTTTCCAAATCAAGAAGCACTAAAGATTTATGGGCACGATTTAAAATTTTAATGGCAGCGGTAAGTATTTTCAATTTTTATATCATTTTTTTTTTTTGTAATTTTTCATATATTTTTGTTTTTTTGAATTCTTTTTATTCCATTCAAAGCCCTTTTTACTGTGTAAATACTGTGTTAATTTTGAATATATACAGTCAAAACTTTTCAGGAATTAAGGAGATATAAATCGAAAGAGAATAAAATACAATTTTTAAATAAGTTGAAATCAAAAAGAACATTAAAAATATTTTTGTACTCAATTTTTAAAAATTCGAAGTGAGCTACAACTTTTTTGATTAGTTAGTTGTTTTAATAAAATTTTCAAGTATATTACTCTTAAATTAATTAAAATAGTGACATGAAATTTGAAAACTTCATAAAGACAACGTAATTCAAGTATACTACACTGGACAATATTCTTGTTAAAATTTCAGACATTCTATATTCAGTTCTTAGTAGCTATTTCAATTTATTGAAGGATAGCATACTAGAAGATTAAAAGAAAAGATAAAGTGAACGTTGAATATAGTGAAGAACAATTTATTGTTTATTTTTTCTTTTCTCTGAACCTTTTCATACTATGCTCCGAAATTGCGACAATTAAAAATTTTCAAAAAATAATTACTCAAATTTTTAGAACTATTTTCAATTATTTTATTTTGTTTTTGTTTTTTTCGTTTTTTTTTATTTATTAATTAAGCTAAAAAATTGTACGAATAAAGCAAAATCTTTTATTGTAAAGTACAAGATTCATTTTAGAACATTTATAGAATTTATAGATTTATAGCAACTATAGAAGTTGTACTTAACCCAATGGTCTTCCTTACATTGTTGGGATTTAATTTAACGAAAAAAAGAATAAAAATGTTCAGCTGTTATGAATTATGAGGTGCTCAAGTTTTTTTAAATGTAAAAAAAAAATAATTAGTTTATTTACTTTACAAAACATTTCATTTGAATAATATTTATAAATGCCATTTATCAGCTGTTGTGGAATTTTTAATAGGTACCAACGAACTTGAAGTTCCTTTAGAATCAATTTCATCAATGCTATTATTATTATTATCATGTTCTCCCGCCTTCGAATTAGCACATATAAAATTTAAATTACTATTCTGACTCCGAGTGGTTCCAGCAACAGGTTCAATTATGGAAAAATTTCTTTTATTGCTATTATTTTGAATATGTTCATTATTATAACTTTTAAATAAGTTTTGATTTGGTTTTTTGCTAGAAAAGTTTGGCAAGAAATGATTTGATGAGGTACTGTAAGATTTATCTGATGAAAGGCGATCGTTTGAGTTAGAATTTGCTAAACACAAATAAACTTTTTTCGCAGTGCCTAAACGAATTTGATTATTGCTATTACTACTTGTTGAGGAAGCTGGGGTCACTGAAGAAGAATATACATTTATAATTTGATGTATTCTACTTGTACTGGGTTGTAATTTTTTAAATGTAGCTTTTTTTGTTGGTCATTTTCTAATGATGATCCATTTTTTTTTTCATATCACTAACAGTAATTGATAATATTTAATTTTGCAGATGATTTATGTATACGAGAAGAGCAATTTCGACTACTCATTAACGTTGTTATATGTTCACGCGTTGTTGTTGAATTTTTCAGATTTTCTATTTGATTTAAATTTTCTATAATGCCGCCTTTTATACTATTATCTTGTTCGGGTTGATAAGATTTTACAGTTTCCATATTCAATCTATTTTCTTCATTAATTAAAGAATGTGTTTTTAGTAATATACCTCCAGTCAATCGCTGTTCATGTTCAAAATCTGTTCGTTCAATTGCATCCATTGATTGCACATCATTATTATAGTAAGATGCTGTAGATTCAAAACTAAGTGTCTCACTATTCCGATTCCAATAACAATTTCATTCTAATTTCCATCATAAATCCCAGCAAGACTATTAGCATTACATAAAGATGTTGTTGGGCCATCATCCTCAATTTCTTCTTCATCTACATCTACTTTGTTAACATCACGAGTTTCCTCTTCATCATCGATATCATCTTCACGTTCAATAGTTAAATGAGATTCTTCTTTTATATAAATAATATTACTTGAATTAAGAAGATGTGCTTTCATCTTCCATATTATAATGTCTATTTGGATTTATTTTTAAAAAATTATCGTTCGCTGTCAATTTTCTGAAGAGTATTGCTTTTTAATACATTTTGAATTATTGTTGAATTATGATTTGATTTTTCTGTTATTGTTGTCACACTGTTTATTGGCTTAATATTATTGATTTACTTTTTTTAATAATGTTGTATTAGTTAGTTTTGTTGCATCAGTTGTTGTAGGAGACGATGATGAAACAGAAAAATCATCTATAATACCATCATCATTACCATCTGATGATTAAAATTCTTCAATTAATCGTTTTGGTTTGGACGATGGTTTTTCAAAATCATTATGATTCTCAACTAAACAAACATTGTTCTCATCTATCACTGATGTCTCTAAATAAATAATGTTATGCTTATAAAATTGAGATGTACCATTCAAAACAAAGGAAAAATAAAGCTTTAAATGAGTATTTTTCAACTTATTTTAAATTTAAAAATTTTAAAATTCTAGCTAGGTTTCACTAATTTTAATTTATTTAATTTTTTGATCAATTTCGGTTATTACAATGATAGGAATGATGGTGCGATAACCGATATCGATCACGAAATTAAAAAAATAAAATGTAGAGTTCTTTAATTTTTAAAATTTTTTTACTAGAACCCACAAGCATATTTTCTATAAAATATAAATTATTTTAAATAGCTTACAAAGTAGATATTTCGAATATGATTCTACATGGCTATGATCAGAAATTAGTAAGTCTTAAAATTAAATGATTATTCCTCTTCTTCGTCACCAACTAAGAGTAATTAAATAGATAAAATCTTTCTAGAATAAGTCTTTAAGATCCTATAACTCCTAAATAACTGAAGTTTGACTACTTTCTTACTTGTCTACTATCTATACATCTAATTTCTACATATACTATCTATACTATCTTAACTTATTTTATATACTATCTAATTTCAATCTTTGTGATTTCAACACTTAATTATCGCTTAGAATACGATTGTCCGTTGTGTTGGAAATATCCTTATATCTTAAATAGTTAATTAAAAAGAATAAATAGAGTGCATAACATAAAAATAAAAATAATAAAATGAAGCCTAAGAATATTGACAGTAAAACTAAGTTGTTAAATATTTCCCTGGTGTAGGTTTTAAACCGAGAGAGAAATTAAATACGATATTAATACTAAAAAATTTATAAAATAAATTAGTAATAACAACTTTTCTTCTTATACCAATGTAACTCAACTACGGATATTTTCATCCTACTGATTTATGATCAAGTGATGATATTTCTCTCCATTGCACAAATATAATATTTTCTTCCTACCGATATTCCACGTACTTTCCACTTTTTCGTTGTAGAATTTATTGAAGCATTATTGATGCTTTTTTTTTATTAATAACACTTCACTTCTCTTTACACTAATAAATCACTATTAAAAATTTTCAATACTTCTCGGCTTAAAACTTTTTGTGACAAATAAAATTTAATTATCTACCTGTAGAAATGCACTTCGATCATATATGCTACAATTCATATTTGCTGCTGCTGGTAAGATCAAATTTTCCATATCATGAAACAACATTGAATTAATCCAAAATTAACAATAATTGTAAAATACTTCTCTGAATCTCTCAATTTAACATCATAAGAGTATTATCAAGCATAAATAATTTTTAAATTAATTTTTCTTTTTAATTATTTTTTAGCGATGGAAACATTGGAAACGAGAAATGGCTAGCTTTTTTACAATATTAATACCATGGGAATTAAGAATTAAAGAAATTGAATCACATTTTGGTTCTGGTGTAGCATCATATTTTACATTTTTACGTTGGCTGCTATGGGTTAATATAATGATAGCTATACCATTATTAGCTTTTGTAATAATACCAGAGGTAAATATTTATTTTTTATTGTTTTTTTTTTAAGAAAATTATAGCGCTATTCTCTTTTTTTTAATCGTATGAAATACTATTTCCATTCTTTTGTTTTAAACAACCATGTAAACTATAAACGTTTAATACGAACTCACTAATTATTATACTTGCATTTAAATTAATCCCCCACAATCCTACCTCCTTATCCAAAGCTACAAGTAAATTTGTATATAGGAATCCAATATTTGCGAAGTGTTAAACAAAATATCATTGTAGTAAGAACAAAAAATAATACATGTTAACGGCTAGCCCAACTTAGCATAAACCTGTTTGATTCTGTGGATTAAGATTTTTGCGCTTGAAAGTTTTTGAAATAAATAGCAAAGAATAAATTTCGTTTAATTAGAAAATTTTTTGTAATAATGTCATTCACGTGCAGCAATGTATAATCATATTTAAATACCTCATACCCCAAAATATATCTTTTAAGCTTATGTATATTACGCTAGTCCGATTACAATATGAAAGTATGAAATAGATTTATTATATTAAATATTCTTAAAACAATGATTATGAATTTTATTTGAAGTGCTAAGAAGTAAGAAAATTAGTATTATTACAGCTATTTCAAAATTAATTTTTCGTACTCGTAGTGTTTATATAATAAATTTATTGCAGATTGGCCATTCGGCGACAAAAACTTCAATTTATCCAAGTCGGGACCGAAGACCTTGAATTTTTTTTTTTTTTTTGGATCAATACAACAGTCTTTTATTGTGATGAAGACAATAGGTCAGGGGTCCCAGTATTCGTGGTCGAAACTTAATATCACATGTTTAAATTGTATTTTTCTGTATGAAATTATCTTATTTTTTAAGTCGGGGACGGCTACTCATTTATTGGAGCCTTGTTTTGGCCGACGACAAGTAAACGCATACGGCGTAGTTTTAGTAAAACTATTTTTAAAAAAATTGTAATATTTTTAAGGTCCAATTATAATTTTTTTGTGCATCTTCAAGAATGCCTTGCACTTAGTACTAAAATATACTCTGCATCTCCATGTAATTACTCCATTTGCGTTTTCTCTGTACTTAAATCCTTGGTACAGTAAAACTTCATTTCCTTTCTGTGTCTCTGAAAATTCCATGATATTCATATATTCTTAAGGTTAGTTCTTTTAACGGTTGACCAAATTCAAATGAACCCAACAATATAATTTCATTTCAACTTTCTGTCCTGTTTTTCACTGTTTACCAAATTTTTTACCTAATTTCCAGTTTGTGTTCATGTTTTTCGTGGTGCAGAAGATCAACAACTGAGTATACTTAAGACTCTTAAGAGTATACATAAACTGTATATAAGATAACAGTACTCAATTTTGCTTCATTTACAAAAAATTAATGTATTTTAAAATGAATCGATAAATAAAGAATAAATTTGGTAACTACATTGTATAGTTAAACTATCTTCTATAATATTTTAATTAATTTATTTTACTTAAATTTTAACTAAAAGATTCTATAGTATTTTTAATTAATTTAAATTACAAAAACCATTAAAGCGATGAAAAACAAACTTCCCTCATCTTACCAGCTTTTCATCTCAATATAACCGGATAACATTAATCTGATACACACCATATTACAGCTGTTTCAATTTCAAGAAAACACACCACACCATACAACTACTCACTGTCTCACTATAAAATAATTAAAAATCTGAGTATGGCAGAAAAATATGCTAAAAAGGATATTAATAAGAAAAAAAGTTTCAACGAAAAAGGATAATTAAAACAAAAATTAACTCCTTTATTGAGAGATTTTGGGAGTGCAAAAAATAAAAAAAAAGACTCTTAATTAAAATCTAGTAGTTTTTTTTTTATTTTTGTTTTTTTGCCACCACATTTTAAAATTAACGATGTATAGTATGGTATGGTAATACACAAACAAATAATCAGAAATGCATATCATTTATGGAAATTATTTTTCTGGTTGTTGGCTCTACAATACGTTACTTAATGCGTGAATAATTTGTTATTATTTTTTTTTTTTAAGAAATTATCAACCGTATGTATGTGTATGCAGTATATGGAGCAAGAACAAACTGTAATCTACAAGGAAATCAATTTAAAAGGATTTTTTTTTTTTTTTTGTGAATAAAGCGTTTAATTTATGATTTTCTATATTTCTTTTTTTTATTTTATGGTTTAATATAAATTCCGTACTATAGTGATTAAAACATAAAATTAATTAATTTAATAAAAAATAGGGTTATTGAACGGAAAATGTTTAATATTAAATAATATTCCGCTTCCATTTTTATAAGACCTAGATTTTAAGAAATGATGAAAAAAGGTTATATCAAATTTAAGGCGTTTTTCAATATGTTTAAAATATTTAATCTAGAAACTTGCGTTATTAGAACTTAAGTACATCGAATAGATTAAGTGAATTGTATCAATCACTTGAACTTAAACAGCAAGCTACCAAGTTTTTCATTCTCTTCAAAAGTGGCTAACAGACTTTCAAGTTTTCATTTTTTTAGAAAATTTCATTTTCTTACGGTTGGTTATTTCCAGAAGAAGTTTTGAAAAACATTGCAATGTATTATATCGATCGAAGACCTCAACTTTAATACAATGTTTTGAAAAAGCATGAGCACACAACTGAAATTATAACTCCAATCAAAATTGTAGAACGCAAATAAAAACTAATAAAGATAAAAACTTCTGAAATGTTCGAAGCAAAGTGCTGACACGTAAAACAGAAAATAATACACAGCAATTAATTTACCGCACGTAAATATTTAATTGGTAATATATGAGTTAGTATACATTGAATTGATCTTGAAAATATTTTTAAAATTAAAATGTAAGACTCAAAACGATTTATTTATTAATGATACAACAATTAGTGATAATGCACAAATTGCAAATGAATTAAATAGATTTTTTATTGCCAGTGTGGATGAGATTAGTAATAGTATTCCATTTATTGAATTTGAAAATTTAATACACAAAGAAATTGTAGATTTAAATGTAATAAAATTAATATAAGGATAATGTAATAAAAAAATTAACAAAAAAAATGACTGCATGCTAATAAGCTCTAAAATAATTATTGATTTTTTTGAATTATTTGTGACATTCTGGTACACATTATAAATTCTTCTATGAAGCAGGGTATTTTCCCTTTAACATGGAAGGAAACTGTTGTTCGTCCTATTCCTAAAAGTAAAAGTCCCTAAGAACCAAATGAGTACCGACCTATATTAATATGGCGCCAATATATGAAAAAATTTTGGAAAAAGTAGTAAGTTTGCAATTAGAACAGTACTTAAATGAAAATGATATTTTACGTAATGAACAAAGTGGATTCAGATGTAAACATTCCTGTGAAACGACCTTAAATTTTGTTTTCTATGACTAGTAACTGGTAAAAGAGAATTATTTTGTAATTATGGCAGTTTTTTTACATTTTAAAAGAACTTTCGAAACCGTGGACCGTGAAATATTGATGTCCACATTTAAAAATACCATATATTATGCAGAAAACAAAAGACGTGTGTGGATGGTAAATTATCGGACAGTTGCTATATAAATAAAGAAGTGCCACAAAGTTTTTTACTGCACATAAACGATATTAAATTGTGTATACAGGATTGTAAAATTTTTCTTTTTGTTGATGATGCTCTGCTTGACATAATAATTCGCAATGTGGAGTATTATTACCGTAAAATTAATGCAGATCTGACCAGATTATTTGATTGGCTTTGTATGAATAAATTTAAATTAAATTTAAGCAAAACTAAATACTTGATCATAAATAATTGTACTGTTGTGATGTTGCTTTAAATATTGGTCGTGGAAGCATTGAAAGAGTAAACGTCATAAAATATTTAGGAGTACAGATAGATGATAAGCTAAAATTAGACAAACAAGCTGATTTCATAAGTAATAAAATTTCTAAAAAAGTAGTATACTTAGGAAGAATTCGCTGTTAACTCACGCAGAAGTTTGCAATAATGATGTATAATAATATGATTTTACCGCATTTGGACTACTTTTCATCATTGTTGTTTCTATGTAGTGAAAAGGAAAATAGTAGGATACAAATTTTACAGAACAAGGCTATGAGAATCATCTTAAGATGTAGTAAAAGAACTAATCGAAATTACATGCAGACTATTTAGGAAATTTACTAAGATATGTTGTAGAAACATGTCATTACAGCCTGAGATCGGCAAATTTGTTCCGGTTACCATTGTTTCGTAGGAGCAATACACAAATAATTTATTTCATAAAGGTCTTCAATTATTTAATCACTTGCAAGTGGAAGTCAGAAACGCAGAAAATTTAGATTTTTTCAAAAAAATGTTGATAACTTTTATTAAGTATAACGAATTATGAAATTTGTTAGCTGCCTATTGAGTATTCATAAATTTTTACCTTATTATATTTTGATTTTGTATTTTGAATTTTCTAATTATTTTAAATTTTGTAGTTTAAATTTTTTATGAATTAATTTTGGTAAATTATTGTTTATAAATTTTATAATATTGTGTAATAATCATACTGAACTAATTTTATTTTATGTAATTTGAAGGTAAATAGATTTAAGGCTTTAAAATAGTATTAATTACTAATAAATGAATTAAAAAAAAAAAATTTACTAAAAAAAGGGGATAGTTTAAGGACATCTACTTCAATTCAAAGCTGAAGAACTGTTCTTATAAACAGGTAATCTAGAGTAAAAGGTTTTCATTCTCATTTCCTTCTATGATTTGAATGACATAATCAAATGAGAGTCTGGAATGATTTGATTTATCATAATGAAAGGGGTATCGACGTTGTTAATAAGTCTGTGTGATAATCATTATGAAATTTGAAATAAGTTATAACAATCCTAAATGATAGGGATGGTAGTACGATTAATAATAATATATAGTAATAATAACAAAAATGCATTAATTTGATAAGTAGCCCAATCGACAGTGACGCTGAAAAAAAAATTCTATTTAACGATGCGACAAGCACCATTTCAAATCCCGTGTGATAATATTCGTTTTTTCTACTAAACAATGTACCACCTGTTTTTACTACACTAAGTAAAAGAACGTATAATAATCAGTCAACATAACCTTGTCTAAAAATTTAATAATTAAAAAATTTACAGGTACATAAGTAACAAAAAACTATAGTTTTGCAAATAAATATAAAATATAAGTTTTAATATAATTAATTTGATAATTCCAAACAAATTTTATTTTTTCAGAGTCTAGCGACTGACCATGCAATAGAAGATAACAGAAAACAACCAACACCTGGTGAATTGAAAATAGCTGGTAATATAGTAACAATATGGGAATTTGAAGGATATTTAAAATATTCGCCAATATTTTATGGGTATTAAAATATATTTTTAATATAATATACAGAATGATTTCGATCATATTATGTTATTCTCTTTCATACAAATACCATCAAGTCGGGTGGATGGCATTGATTAATATATTCTTCTAAGCCTAATCGATATCTTGAGAAAAAAATCTTAAGCTATTTTTGTCTGTTTTTATTTGTTTGTTTATTCGGTACAAATTGAAATCGATTTTAAACTAACTTTTCAATGCGCTAGTGAAAAAAACAAACATGAAAAATAAAATCTTGAAATTTTTTTTTTTGTCAGAATTATTCCTAATTCAAGATGGCGCTAATCATTAATTCGGATATTTTAGTCTGTTTAATTATTTGTTTATTTATTTATCTGTTCGGGACAATTTTTGAAATCAATTTTAAGCTAACTTTCCAATGCGATTACAATTTCAAATCGTCTCTTCAATCAAACCTCATTTAAACCAAAATTCATATCTCGATATATAGAAATAATTGTAAAATTTAAAATGAATAACGTGGGGCACAATCAATAGATAATATTAAGAGGTAGTTGTCGTTGAGAAAACTCACACAACAGTTCATATAATTTGCAATGCAATAAAAATTTTTAATGACTTAGGTGAACTATTCATACATCAATTATATGTTGCATGTGTCCCGCCCTAGATTCAAACCTTACAATTAGTTTCAAACCTTACAAATATTTTTATAGCTATTACAAATTCACAATGACAAATTTTCAAGACAATTTGTATGGGGTCAGAAATCTGTATGGACTAGTATGGACTTTTATTTAAATATTATTTTTAAAGATTTTTCCTGATTCAAAATTTTCAAGATATTATTTTTAAAGATTTTTGTTTCAAGATATCGTTGTGTTCTGTTATGATATATAAGTAATAGTTTTGATGATTGGAAATAATTTGTGTGCTTAAATAATTTTGTCGACTCACTATTCTGATGATCAAAGCATTTTTATACTTATTTATTATATCTATACTATATCTTTCTCTACTAAAATTTCATATTTTCATATTTGACTGTTCTAAAAATAACACTTACAAACAGAAAAAGTATATCAAATAGAAAATTTAATAAATTCACATAAATTATATTTTATTTTAATCTATTATTGCATTTTTCTTTATATCTCTTTATAATATATTTTTCATTTTGTTTTCTTTATTTTTATTCATAAAATTAAAATCAATAAAAAAAACAACAACAGTTGAAAACTTTTTCAATTTTGTAACTTTTTTATCTTTTCTTCTTTACTTTGATAATAAAAAAAACAAAAAAAAAACAAACTTCTTTTTGGAATTTTGATTTGTGAAAATTACAAAATTTTAATATGAAAATAACAACATTTTAATAAATAACAATGTTGGAAAATGCAATATTTTCTATTAAATATTTTCATCATCATCAATATCAATAACGGAATATTTTAAAATAAAACATCATCTATTTATTTTATAATGACAATAATAATATTATTTGAAATAACGGTTAAATTAATCATCAACATTACACAATCGAATGAAATTTTTATAAATTTTTTATAGATTCTATTCTAATTTTTCCGGAGCTATACGATGGGGTTATAATTTACCATTAGCATATTTTTTAACATCAGTTGCAGTTTATATATACAGTTTTGTAGCAACACTAAGAAAGTAAGTGAATTCATTTTTTATTAAAAATTTTATCACTTTAATTTTATGTAGAATTTAAGTGGTGGTTTTAAAAAGTAAGAATATGGAAAAGCAAACTATTATCAGTTTTCAATTGAAAATGTATAAATATTCATATTATAAAATTTTGCAACATAAAATTCTGATTCATCTTAAAGCAATTTTATGTACCTCAAATACATGAAACATTAAATACTATTTTAAAATTTAATATTTATATATATATATATATAAATTCAGGAACCATTTTGATTGCACCACTTATACAATATGGTATTATTATTAAAATGAATTAAAGAAAATTATGAACTACTGAATGAGCACTAAATTTTGAATTGCAAAATATAAAGTATTATTATTGAAAATGAAAATATAGGTAATAGTTCCGAAAATATCCCAGTATCGATTATTCCCAAATTTTACACAAAGAATATTTGGCATAATTTTTTAGGATGCCGTTAATAACAGTTTGTATAAATAAATTAAGAAATTTATTATTCATAACATCAACAAATAGCTTTTACTAGCATTTTCATTAATTTGTTCTAAAGTTTATTATCATATACATAATTTGTTTTCTGTTAAAAAATTTTGATTGACTTTTATAACTCACACATGTTGTTTACAACATCTTGATATAATTGTATATTATATATCCTAAATTCTTGATAGTTTCTTACTTTTTTGTTAAAACTCTGATTAATACCGAGCTACTATATACGACACTTATTTGACAAACGAAGTATTTCTTTACCTTTTTCGATCATTTTAAGAGCTTATCTTTACGAAAATAATATACATATATCATTTTATTTATTTCCTACTTTATTAATTTAAATTGAACAGCTTGATTAGATGATTTCATTGAGTATATGTATTCTTCTTCTTGTTTAATTCTAAATAATAAAAAATGTACATATTCGACAGACTGTACACACACACTATTATGATAATGAATTAAGTTTTGGATCAGACTTTCATGCTTTTCAAAAATTTTAGAAAGCTGATGGATCCACGTACAATATAGACCAGATTAATTTTTCTTCTTTTAATATGAATGGTCTTGAACTTCATTTATTATGGTTGGCCGATTTAACCTTTATCGAGAGGGATTTAAAAAACGATGTAAACAAATTAGAAATACCAAGTCTTATAATATATAAGATATTTTAATCAAAGGTTTTAATCATAATACCGAATATATATATTATAACCTGGAAAAATTTTAATTAATAAATCTTGCGAAATAGCGTAACAGTATGTAGGAAAATATGTCTAGGAAAGTACTTAACTTCCATATGATAGAACTTAATAAACCTGCAGTGGACTTTTATAAGTTTTGTTTTAATTCTTTGTAAATCATAGCTACCCTTAATAAGGTTATCAGACTTTGCAAATTTCAAGCCATAGATCAAATGAATGATATTCTTTGAATTTGAAATTTTTCAGCATCCTTATAAGATAAACACAAAAAAAAAAACAAATTAAAAATAATTTCATAAAAATCAGTTTATATCTAAATAATAAATCAATAAAAGTCAAAAAGAGACTACAAATACACATGTTTGTGGTATGAATGTTCATAGAAAATGTATATTGGTTTCTTAAGTATTCACATGTACAAAATAAAAGATAATACATTCATACGAAATTACCTCAATATAAATTTTATCACGTTCCTATCATAATTTTTTCTACACTCAATATAAATAATAATTGAAGAAGTGTTTCAAATTGAAATTTATTTTCTTAAATCTTCCAATTAAATTTTAATATTCTATTATTGATTACTTTATAAAATGCTTAAATATGTTAAATTGATTTATATACAATAAATATAAATTTATAAGTGATTTATAGAGTCAAAAAAACTTTTTGCTTATTAGAAAATTTTCAGAAATAAATTTTAAGAAATTTAAATTTTATTATTTATATATATATATATATAATATTCATCTTTTTTGTTAGAATGGCCGAAAATTCCCGACTATCAAAATTGTCATCAAAAGATGATGAATGCATTTTTTCATGGAAATTATTTACTGGCTGGGATTTTATGATTGGTAAAAATAATTAATAAATAAAACAAATTTATTTAATGTCTAAAACAGTAAATATTATAAAACATTTCTAAAACACACATAATATTTCACATTGAATTTATTTACCGTTATGATTTCCTTAACTTTTTACTGTCTCCTTTTTCTTCTTTTGTTTTTGTTTTTTAAAACTTTTATTTATAAATTCGCATTTAAACATTGAATTGATTTTAAAAAAAAAATAATAACAGGTCATGCGGAAACTGCCCATAATAGAATTGCTTCCGTCGTTGTTGGATTTAAGGAAGCACTTTTAGAAGAAGCGGAAAAGAAAAAGGATAAACGGAAGTAGGTTAAATTGTTTTTGTTTTTTTTTTTATGTATTTTAAGGATAACATAAAATAATGATGTTTTTTCAATTGAAACTTTTTTATTATTTTTGTTTGTTTTTTTATTACTATCATTACGTTTGTTGTGTAGCTGTAAATCTCTTAAATGAAAATTTGTTATATCCTATTTTTTCTACAGTTGGCGTATTATTTTACAAAGGATATTGGTAAATATATTGGTTATGGGTTTACTAGCCGCATCCGGTTATACTGTATATATTGCTGTTGATAGGTATATTATATATTTGGATATTTAAAAAAAAATGGATTTATTTATATATTGAAAAAAAAAAATTTAGACAAGAAGATGCTCTACCCAATGATACTTGGTTTAGACGTAATGAGGTTAATATAATAATGACACTATTGTCATTTTTTCTTCCAATGATGTTTGATGCTTTAGGTTTATTTGAAAATTGGCATCCAAGACAACAATTAAGATTACAATTAGCAAGGTGATTAATAATGATTTGGATTTAAATTACATTGAGCGATTGTTAAAATCTTGAACTAAATTTTTTAAAATTTATCAATATTTCATCAATAGATTTGAATTTAACTTTGTTAGTGATTAGTAGCATAAAATTATTTATAATAAAATATACATATAATATATAAAAAATATGTATAAAATATATAAATCTTTTATAAGATGATGATTTTTAATTCATTTATTCATATTATAGTAAAATACAATACTTAAAATATACATTTACTAAATAAAAAAATAATATTATATTACAATATCTTTGATTTACACTGTAATTTTTTTTTTTTTTTTTTTTTTTAGAATCATGATACTCAATTTATTGAATTTATATTCGCTGATGTTCTCATTTATTTATAAAATCACTGGAAAAGATGAAAGTCTTCAACATTTAAAAGACTTATTTCAAAAAGCAACCGAACGAAAAAAAGCACTACAAGCAATTATTGCTAAATTTAAACAAAGTAAATTAAAAAGTATTACAACAACAATAGCAAATACAATTGATTTAACAACAACAGAAATAACAGCATTTGCTGATAATTTAACAAATACAATATCAACATTATTTCCAACAACACAACAAACAACAACTGAATTTCCAATAACAACAACAACACTTCAATCAACAACCCTAACAACAACATCATTAGATACATATAATTCAACATATTGTTATGAAGTTTGCTCAAATCCAAGATATAATGGTAGTAGAACATTAACAACAACATTTTTATTATTAAATTTAACAACAACAATGTTACCGCATATTTCAACAAGACCAGTTATTACAACAACAACAGAGCCACCAACAACTACAACATTAACTACAACAACCACAACTCCGGAACCCACTACTACTGAACCAACAACAACAACACCAGAACCAACTACAACTCCAACTACAACAACAACAGAAAGAACAACTACAACTACACAAGCAACAACAACTTTTGTAATACCAAATTATGAAGAAAGTAATCCAATGAAAATGAATGAATCTGATAATTATTTCCAGTACTATGATTATTTTGATAATTTAGAAGAAGATAATAAGAAACAATCAAATGATATTGAAACTGAAATTAAAATTAGAAGAAAACGTGATAGAAATAACGAATTAAATTATATTTATGATGAAAATAAAAAACAAACTACAACGGAATTTCCATCATTGACACCAATGTATGAATTCATAAATAATGAAACAGAAAAGTAAGTATTCTTCTAGTCTCTTCTTAAAAATTATTTAATAAATTTAATTTTACTACAGCAAATATCATTTAATCTTAATTGATCATATAAATAATTTATTTTAATTACTTACTGACTTATCTCACGCTCTAAGCCCTACAGGTCTTAAGCCTGATTTACAATCTACTTTAATTTTTGCCGGTCTTAATAAAAAAATTTCACGTTCTACGATAGTTAGTGCTTCTAAGAGCTTTCTTTTAATCTGCCCTGACATCTTGTACCTTCATAATATGAATTAAATCTTCAAATTTTATTTTCACTCTCTGAATTTCTCTGATTTTTATTTTACTTTATAAGTTACTGGCAAAGTTACCCGACGTTGTCCGGGTCGACCACAAAGTGTATCGAATTTACTTCAATGAAGTTTAATTTATGAATCAAATTGAAAAAAATTGGTTCTATATATATATATATATTTTAATATTTTTTTTTCATTACGATAACAAAATATCAACAATACTACAACTTAAACTATATTTATATTAAAATCATTTCTTTGTAAAAAATATTTCGGTGTTTTTCTGATGAAGCACATATAAGCAAATACGTTCTTTGCTATTGCGGTATTCTTGAAATAAAGATATGTTCGCCTTTTCCACAATCAATTTGGAATTTGTGCTTAAATGAAATGAGGATGCAAGATTCTTATTCTTAATCTAGTACCATAGTTTTGGCTGCTTCAAGTTCCATAGAAGCAATATTGAAGCTACTACTTTTAATCCAACTGATGAGGAGGAACAACTTCATTTTCATCGATAACTGTATCTATCGATTTGTACACATTAACCCCCTGGAAAGCTCAGTATTTTCTGATTAATAAAACGAATCGTCACATTTTTGTGGCTAATTCACATAGCCATGTAAAAATTTTATACTGATTCCTAAAATTCGAAAATACTTTTTCAGGACAATACATATTTGTTTATTTTTCATAGAGTACTTTGAATAAGTTTTCAAGTCTGTAACACAATCTTTTTTTGAAACATTCCTGGTAGAGTATGTAAGTGTAAATGTTCATGCCTGTAACACAATTGGTTTTTAAAATACTCCTGAGACTGGCTAGAAGGTGTACGGTAGCAACTCAAACCTGTCATCTGATGGCTTTGTAAAGTACCACGTCCGGTACTTTTTTTGACCATGAATAACTCTGCAAAATTTCAAAGCTCAATCTTTAAAACTGTGGGCGTATATAGCGAACAAACAAACTTTCCCTTTTATAAGTATAGATTTATTTATTTATTTCTTTCTTTATTTTTCCTAAAGGTACGATTTGAACATAATGCAATCATGTGAATACGAATTTTTTTTATAGCTTTCAAACATATCTTATAGAAAGAAAAAAAAAAAGAATTTCTTATCCGACTCATAATATTTATTTTTTAGTTGCAAGCTTTGGACTCACAAAAATTAAACACTTTTCCACCATTCTCTGAAATTTTCTGAATTCTTACTTTTTATTTTATAGGTTTATGACCTACAATCTTGTATATATCTTTAAGTTTTAACCCCAAGATCCCCTTAGATATATTCATATATTCATATCCTCTTTTCCACCATATTCATTAAACGTAATCTTTGATTTTGTTTTTTTTTATATAATTTTATTTTTTTCTTTAATTTCAAAATGTTTAAAATTATTTCATATTGCAGTTCAACAATCCTTCCATTTGATAAAAATTTCACAGATGCCTTATTACAATTATTACTATATCAAGAAAATGAAACCTCAGTAACATCATCATATCAAAATAATATTTCTAATTTTAATAGCAGCACTCTAACAACTGATGACATTTATGATTCATTAACATTTAATGAATTATTTGATGTGGAAAATAATATAAATTTAACTGAATTCTATTATACAACATTATCAAGTTTACAAGTACTTGTTGATAATACAACTCAGACAACAATTGATACAATTGATATTGATGAACAACAATATAATTTTAAAGAATTTGAAACAGAACAATCAGATATAGATTTATTAAATAATTTTACAACACAATCAACAATGGCAGCAGCAACAACAATATTACCAGATTATGATGGTAGATTTGATGTTACAACAAATTCTGATGATTATCCTTATATAGACTATAACTACGATATAGATTGTAAAATACAAATAATTTGTATACCAATTGATGAATATCACAATCCACCAACGGGATTTCGTAATGATACCATAAAAGGTAGTGGTGGTGTTGGTGGTGGTCGAAAGAAAAAAAAAATAATTAGACCAGAATCATATGAATACTATGATCAAGAATTAAAAAATATAACAAGAACATTATTAATTATTAGAAAAAATTTAACAAGTATGTGCTGGGAAACATCACTGGGACAAGAATTAGTAAAAGTTATTGTATTCGATGCAGTAAGTTTGTAAACAAAAAAAAACTTAAAAATCAAATAACCATTTTGATTAGGTTATTGTCAATGATCAAAATATTACAATTTCATTTATAAAATTAACTGAAGGTAGTACTTTAGGTAGATAGAAAAAAAAAATTTAAATTAAAAAAATATAAAATTAAAACTTTACTTCAGGTAATTTATTACTAAATTCAGAACTCCTTTGAGGGCAAAATAGATAAGCGAATGTAATCAAAATGAACAATAAAGATGGATTATTTATATTATTTTTTTTTCTGATTTATATTAAACGAAGTAGTTCCTTAAAGTAGTTCCTTATTCAACATCATAAGAAATTTTAAACGAATCTTTAAACATTTTCCTATGTATAGGGTGTTTCTGCACAATGGTCTTTCCTATAAGTTTGATCGAACTGATCTGACCAAATTGTTTGAAGCTTATTTATATTTAGACATAATTATGATAATGAGATCATAGTTAACGTACATACAGAATCTTCATTAATATGTGCAGCACAATATCCATTTTAATCTCAAAAGAAGCAGATTTACTTTTGTAAACTTGTAACTAACAAACCAACGCGAAAAGTGTTATATCAATTTGATATTATATTATTTCTTTATTATGCCTTAATTAAATTATACAGTTGAATTATTCAATTACCTTATTAAGAGCTTATACTAATGTATTTACACCTATGACAATAATTTTGAACTATTCTATTTATAATATATTTTTTTTAAGGGAAAATGGCAAGCAAAACCTTTTTGAGATTATATCAATTTGATATAATTTTTTAAATGATTCGTTAATTTTGTTTCATAAGTCTTGAAAATAAGTCTCTAATGATGACTGGTACGTGGTGCATGATACATCATACATAGGCTCATAGAATATGATACATATTATTAATCTTTACAATTGAATGGTTTAATTGTATGCTCATTTATATCCTCATAACTGCCTTAAAAAAACTCAATTATTACTAAGATATCGCTTTAATGCTTTCACTTGTATACTCTTGGTAAAATTTTATAAAAATTCATTTTTATGATCCATGATTATGACCGAAAGGTTAAAACACGTGTCGAAATAAAACAAATTTGTGAAATTAACAAGAGTCTTTTATTTTTTAAAAATATTAAAATATCTTTTTTATTTTCTTTGTGTGGTTATTTTAAAGTGAATAACTTAAACCCAAATTTATCAGTAAAGGACTGATCTGTTTAGCGTCTCATTTTATTATTTAAAAATTAAACTATAGTAAAGTACAAAAATAGGAATTTTGGCAATTTATGAGAACATAGTGATGGCAAATATACAAAAGTAAATAACAATAAGAAAAATGTGAGTTCATGTTTATATCTACGTTAGTTGCGCAAACTATATAATAAAAAAGTTACTATCTAAATTTGTCAACTTTTGTGCTTAAAACATATGTTTTACTGCATACGGTAATTAAAATATACTGTATATACTAAATGAAACAAGTTCAAAATATTATTCTTAAGCCTTAACGCTAGAACAATTCGTTATGTCAGTATGACTTCACATACCCCCCTAAACTATTTATATTATATTTAAGTCCTTAACGTTAGTTTAAAAAAAAATCTTTGTTTAATACGATCTATACGCATCGAGCTTAATATTATAAAAGTCGTAAATAATGTACCCTGTACATAAATCATCACTGGAGGATATTTTATCAAATACAAAGGGCATTATTTATAACTCATTAAGTTAATAAAAAAAAACTTTTCCTTTTTTCCAGAATAAAAATTTGAAGAGAATTTTACTTTGAAACGTGATTATTGTGTACAGAGTGATTAAAAAATTAACTTATGAAATTATAAAAATTAATCGTCCATAAGAATTTTCCATAAAGAAAACAAATAAAAGTCAAGTAATAATATTTTAATATAATTTTAAATCATATTGTACATAAATTTCAGCTATAGACTCAGTCTAAGTCTGTCAGTCTCAGAATATTTATTTTAGTTTAAGTTGAATGTTGAAATTAACTGGTTTTAAGAAGTTTTTGAAATATTTTACAACCCGATTTTATGAAGAAAACCATTTCTTTGGATTACAACTAATTGTTATATGTATATGTACGATACTTATGTATGTAATATGTAATCTTTAGATTATATGAAAAATTTTAATCATATCATATTTCAATGCAATTTCTAAATTTACTTTAAATGTAATATATATTTTTATCAATATTGATTATATTGATCGTTCGTTAATGATTATAACGATGTATTGTGACTAATTAAAATCTAAAATAGAAAATTGAAATTTTTTTACTACTCTGTTTCAGTAGAACTTAATTTTAGTTTCTTATATTAGTTGTAGTAAGTGTAGTTTGATTTCATTTGATACATATTATATATATTATATATATGGCATCTCTTATTTTATACAAATTTTTGCTTTTTCGTTTTATTTATACTTATACATATTTATATAGCTTATGTCAATTGCTGCTCCATTATGTATTGATTTTTTGAGAGCTTTATTTGTACGATATATGAATGATCATTGGTGTTGGGATATGGAAAAAACATTCCCTCAGGTATGACAATTTGTAACAAAATTTGTTTTTTTCTTCTGTTGTAACTTGTTTTGACATTTCTTTTAGTAATTTTTTTTCTTTTTTTTTTGTTCTTTTTGTTGTTTTAGACTTAATAAAGCCTATACATTATATTTATTTTATTGTCTTTCTTAAGTTCTGATTGAAATTTTTGTTGCTCATTCTATTGTTGTTGTTTTTTTTTAATATCCTTAAAGGTTTTTATAAAATTATTTGTCATGTATTTTTTATCCTTTAATATGTTTCAAATAATAATATATATATATATAGTTATGCATATATGTATGAGTAAAGTATCCTTTTATGATTTGAAATCTTGATTTTATTTTATGATTATCTCTTTTATGATAATTGTTTGTTTATATTTTTTATATTTTTTTTCTTATAGTATGGTGATTTTAAGATTGCTGAAAGTATTCTTAATTTGGTTTACAATCAAGGACAAGTGTGGATGGGAATATTTTTTTCACCTGGACTTGTAATTATTAACTTAGTTAAATTAATTATTTTAATGTATTTAAGATCATGGATTGTTCTAACATGTAATGTACCACATGAAGTTGTATTTAAGTGAGTATATATTGAATATATTAACAATACACCAGAGGAATTTGTTTAGTGTTTTATTAAAATAAACTTTTTTTTTTATTAATTAATTAATTTAGTTTTGTTATTTTATAAATTTATTATCTACATTTTCTAAACAACTAAATTTATACAGATTTGAAAGACTATTACAAATAGGAAGTTGTTTTATTTAAATTAATATGATAAATACATAAAAATAAGTTTAGTTCCCCCAATTGGGTAAATACTGGTAGAATTTATAAAAGAGTAATAAATTTTAAAAGATCAACTGATTTAATAAAATCGGGTCTACTTTTAGTATACGTACTACATAGAAAAAAATATTTTTTAGTAATTAGCAAATCTACTTCTAGACACAAGATACAAATATAGAAAGAAGAAATATATTTTTAGTAATCAGAAACATATATCTTAAACATATATTTTCTTGAAATGGGAATGCTTAAAGTAAAATCTTAGCCATCACAGTATATCATTACTGGGAATTCTGTAAAGGTCAACAACCAACACGATGTTAAAAAATTGATATCCTAAGCTGTGCTCAAATGTACAATCTTTCAAGTAAAATTCCTTTTTACTACAACAATTTTGCGGTCAACTTACGTAATATTAAATTGACAAATATCATACTTATTTGATTATTCAATTTAACTCTTAAAAAATATTTTTAAAAAAACTAGAGAAAAAATATTTCACAAATGTTCAATAATGTGTCAATTCTTATATACATTATCATCACTATACATGATTGATGAATGCATTTATTAGTTTAAACTATTTTCAGACTATTTTAATATTATTAAAATTTTATTGATCGTTCACTTCATGTAATGATATCAACGATATTAAAATTTCAACATTATTGTACAATATGCTATACTCCTAACCTAATATATTCCAAAAAACACATTTTCAATATATCACTAATAAAAATGAAAATGAATTTAAAATAAACCAATAATATGAAAATTACATGTTAACATCAATTCTTCTCCCTAACATCAGGTTTTCCTACTGAAAATATTCTTGCAAAATAAACACATTCTCTTATTTAACAAAAAATGTATATTTTCTTCTTCATTTGCAGAGCATCAAAATCAAACAATTTTTATCTAACATTACTGTTGACAATGTTATTCTTATGTGTATTACCAGTCGGATATGCAATTGTATGGTTAAGACCATCATGGCATTGTGGACCATTCTCAAAGTATAAAAGAATTTCAGAATTTTTCACAAATACAACTCGTAATGCTTTACCAGAGTAAGTGTACAGAAAATTCATATTAAATCATTCTTATATAATATACACACATTATATACACATTATAACATTTTGTCTTTTTTGCATAATTTTTTAATCTTGAATGCACATCAAAAATAAAATATTTCTATAAAAATTTCCAGCCAATTACATAGACCTATGGAATATATGACTTCATCAAGTACCGTAATACCACTTCTTTTACTTTTAATATTGATAATATATTATTTGGTATCATTGACTGGTGCTCTAAGAGAAGCAAATCAAGATTTAAGAACTCAACTACAGAAGGAGAGAATGGAAGAAAGAAAGAAAATATTTAAGGTTGAAGAAAAACCAGCAGAGAATACTGTTGCTTCAATAACAGCACGTTGGCGTAAGGTATTAGATGCGGCATCACCAGTAACACCAACACCAACAATACAGGGATATCAACCACAGGATCCTGAAGAAGCTAAAATTCAAGCTAGAAAAGGTAAATATTAACAATCATATATATTCAAAATATAATAATAACAAAAAAAAAAATGTTTTGTTCTAATTGTTATACATAGAATTACTATCAAGGATAATGAAAAAAGCTCTTCGAAAGAGTTCTATAACATCCGAAGATGAAAGTATACCACCACATTACAATGAAGATGATGAAACAGATAATGAACATCATGAAAATCTACCGCATGATGAAGAGCATAAAAAACGTTCAAAATCAAGATTTCCAGGTCTTGGTGGTCGTCGAAATCGTAAACCATCAATTATTGATATTGTTGCATTAGCAAAGAAAGAAGCTGCTGCAAATGATGGTCATCCTAAAAATCGGTTTAAAATAAATCGAAATGTTGTTGATGCTCCGATGGGTATAACAGAATCTCCAATAAGTGAAAATGATCCAGATGATAATTCAAGAATTGTATCAGAGCGTAGAAAAAGTCTTTTGCGGCGACAACAAAAACTAAATGAAACTGGAGAAAATGGTACAGGACTTGATTCAAGTTTTGAAGTTGTCAATGAAAAAGGAAAAAAAACTGAACCGAATGTTTTTAAATTTGATTCGAAATCTACTAAGCCAGTTGCTAAGAGAGCACCTCAAAATACATTCCTTCAGGCGATACTTGCACAAGCCAGAGCACAAAAAGCATTAGAACAACAACACCAACAGCAACAACAACAGCAATCTGAACAAAAACAAAATAAATCACCAGTACATCAGCAGAGACATGAAAAATCGCAACATGAATCCCATCAACAACAATCAAAAGTTATACCGGCAAAAACAGCTGGAAAAAACCCTCTACTACAAGCGTTACTTGCAAAAGCTCGGGAGGAAAAACGTCTTGAAGCTGAACAGAAACAAAATCAAGATAATGAAAAGAAAATAACAGAAGAACATGAAAAATCTTTAGAAAAAGATAATGTTAAGCCGCCAAAACATGATAAAATATCACATTCTAAACCAGCTACTAACACTGCCACTTCAACTGCAACAACAGTTGAAAAACATCATCATTCAGCTGGTTTGGGTGCTGCAGTTGGAGCTGGTGGTGAAAAATTAGCTGCAATGTCTAGAACTGGTCGCAAGCGTATTGGTTCATTTTTAGCATTAGTTAAAGAAGCCGTAAATAAAAAAAGTGATACTGGTAGTGATGAAAGTCAATGTAATACACCAGATTCAACATCAGGTTCTCAACCACCACTCACTAAAGATATTAACGTAATACCAGATAAAAAAAATAAAACACCTTCTACTGCAACATCCACAACAACAACTGCAGCCACTACAAGCTCAACAGATCCGAATTTGAACAAAGACAAAGGAGCAATTTCGAAAAAATCAAAAATATCATCAAAAAGTGATTCAGATTCTAAATCTTTAACGCAACGTCAGGATTCTCAAACATCAATACCAGTTATAACAATTAGTAAAACTGGTAGCCAAGAATGTATTTTAGAATGCAGTGATAAGGATCCTGTTATAAAATAAAAATAAAAACAAGGATCATCCATCATATTTATTTATATAATTATCAAAATAATAATTAGTTTTTTTTAGTATTATAGCTATTAGACGGCTAAAATTAATATTTAAGAAATTAAAATTAATTTTATTAATTTAAAATTGAGCTTAAAATATTCAACAAATAATAATAATATCCAGAAAAAAAAAACAAATTTATAATTAAAATTTTAAATGTTTTTAAATTTTTTTTTTTTATTTAAAAATAATTTAGTTTCAAACCAAAAGAAGAATTCAAATGTTAATATCTTCCATTTAAAAATAAAAGTCAATCATAAGTGTTACATATTTTATTTTTATTCTATTGAATTTAATTGTTATTGGTTAATATAATATGGTATTTCCTCACAAAACACAAGGGAAATGATTCCTAAAAGCCACAACGGACAATTTAATTCCAATTTAACACAAAAAAAACACCTTATGCAATGTGCTTAAATTCTTTTTACAAAATTTGAATTTGGTTCTTAATTGTTAAATTATATCCAAAACTTGGGTCAGTTTCAAATTGAAGAATTCAAAATTTCATAATTTTTTTGGTCGTACATCAAATATATTTCTAATTAGTTTAGTGGTATTTTTTCAGCAAATTGATTTCGAAAATATAATATAATGGGAATTTTTGAAATTGACATCTCTGTTTTCGAAACCTTGATAGTAGCGTACAATAATAAAAATAATAATATGCTTATACTTTGCACAGTATTTCCAAATTTTCAATCAGGACCTTCTTACCACATTTTATATGCAATAACTCAACTCATGATATAAAAGAACATAACAAATGTTGATAACACTTTGAACTTGTAATAATTCAGGAGCTAAATAAAAATTTCAGTACCTACAAAAATGTTAAACTACATATTATATTTCTTTATATTTCAATTATGAAAATCGGCTGAAGCACCCTCCTGTATCTAAACTGTTTCAAAACTTTTCATCAAAATAACTTCTCTGTCAAATTTAACTAAATTAGTATAGGTACTCTTCTATTCAAAACATTCAGAAATTGTTTCTTTTTGTCGGCATTTATTTTGCAGTTTTATCAAAAATTATATAAGTAGAGTTAGAACTTATCAGATTTAATTTTTTATTTTATTTAGAACTACAATGGGAATTCATACATAGATTTTATTTCTTCTCTAATTTAACTAAAACCATCTCAAACTTAACTCAAACTGAACTCGAAGTGAAATATTGAGTGTACATTTTAATATCTAAACTCTAAACTATATTATCAATTACACAAACCATTAATATATTTACATTTTCCATTGAAAATATCCTTTATTTTATTTCATTTCAATACATACATTTTTAGCCAATACACAAACCATTGAAATTAATTACTTGCAGCGACATTTTTTAAACATAATTGTATTCGGCAAAAGTTATAAGAAAAAATAATTTAGTACATAATTAATTTTAGTACAATTATTGTTTGAGAAAAAATTTTGGCGTTGGAAAAAAAAATTTAGATTTTGTGAATTGTAATACCGTAATACAAATTGATTATTCGATATACAAATTCAAAATTTTCTTAATTATATCAGAAATTATATATAATGGAAATTATATATGGTGGAAAATGTGGTTAAGTTTAAAAAATAAAATTCTGTTTTTTGTATAAAATAAGGTATGGTTATACTTATATTCACAATTCCCTTATGATCTCAGTTAGGTATATTATCTTTAAAAATTTTAAACAAAGGCCAATCTTAGGTTACCATTTAATATTAAAAACACTGTATATAATTTCTAAAGATATCGTAAAACTTATTTTTTTATGTTCATTATCTACCATACAAAATAATTAAAAGGTTCTTTCTTTAGACTTTTAATGCTTTGATCAAATAAATATAAAAACAACAGACAGAATTTAACTATTATCATAAAGGGCTTATAAATAATAATATGTATAATTCCTCTATGTTATTATTAATTATTTTTAACAGAATTTTTATATTAGATTTGCAAAAAATTAAAGTTTCTAATTTTTGTACTGCGCTCTCTCTCTAGTTAACTCTCGCCTATCTAAATTGATATCAAGTTAATTCAAAGAATTTTAGTTGAGCTAATGGTATGTTATTTAATAATACAATATATGTGATAAACATCTATTATTGACTCCTATCAATTACGCCAAACATCATATTGCCACTATCCAACTTTAATATTGATCTGCAGGTGCAGACGAAGCTAAATCACAAAGTTGCTTCCAAAATATTAATACTTGCAATATCAAAAAATTATTAATGCTAAAAGAAAACATTTTACTAAATTAAAATTAAAATTAACCCACTTTTCACGATCAAAAAATTATTATAAAAACAAATTCAAATTTCATTGAATTGTTAAATTTTGAGCTAAGGTCGAATTAGAGCCTTTAAATATTAATAAAAAATTTAATTAGAATCAAGATTTTGAAAATTATCCTAATTCTATGAAAAGATTCAACTTCAAAATAAGTGTCAAGTCAATTTTGATAAATCACGTAACGTTGCGTTTTTGAATTGATATTTTAAGAGTTAAAAATTTCATATTTATATTTATTAACAAAAAAAAATATACCCTTTTTCCCTTTCTTACATACTGATACTATCTATTAATACTGTTTTTCCTGCATTTAAATAGTTTTTAATTGCGTGAGAGTATATACATTAATAAAAGAATTCATTATCATCATCATTTCGATTTCTCTATGTTCAAAAATTATCTTAAAATATTTTCGTACTTAAAAGGAAATGATTAATAAATCTTAAATTAAATGTATACATACATTTACATATAAGTATAGTATATATTTTTTATATTCTAATAATCATCTATTCACAAAATTTCTTTAAAAGTAGAACGAACTGTTTCTCACATTATTTGATTATTTTTATCAATATTTCAACCCTTATGACCTCATAGAAGTAAGTACCTCATCATCAACATTTATTTCTATTTTATCTCTGATGGTAAAATATATTTAAAAAAAAAATAATATTTAATAAAAAAAAAATAAGATCATTTACTCTTTCGAATGTAAAAATTTAAACTATAATTGTGTAACTAAGAAATGATAATTTTAATTAAGAATAGATTTTAATTTTAATTTACAAATAATTTATTAAAAAAGTTCAGATACAAACAATCAACTATGTAATTAGGTTACAATATTGGTAAACTCTTCATCATAAGAACTTTGAGGTATAAGATGATAAAAAAATAAATTTATAAATTACGGAAGTTAAATACATACCTACCTATATTATTATTATATGTACACACATACATTACTATCCTTATACTTTCATGCATATTTTGTTCATACAGTTTTTATAATATGTATACTATACCTAGGCATACCTATGCTTGAAATTGAATCATAAATAAATACCATTCATGAAAACGAAAAACTATAAAACCTAAATTGTCATTCTCTCGCCGTTAAATTTTCGTCATTTCGCTGTAATCAAAATATCTCTCATTCAATTCAATTAGATCATCGAAAAAAAGTAAATTATAAAATTTAAGAGTAGAGTAGAGGCCTTTCGGCAGGACAGGATCAAAAATACACAATTTCTCTTCAATTCTGTGTGATATTAACTTTGCATAGGAAACAAAAATGCATTCGTTCATGCAATGCAAAGCAATGCAATTCAACTCGTAGAGTAAATAAATTAATGAAAATGAGAGAATTTCGAGTATGGCACTCGCTCTGAGTGTTGGCTGAGTGTTGTATATGGATTTGGTATTTTGTATTAATAGTGATTGAGTGAGGGTGTTTTGTATTTTTTCTTTCTTACATTTATATTTTCTGAAGATTTTCTGAAGATTTATATTTTCTGAAGACACTAGTTTAATACGACCCAAAACAAATTTTTAAATATAAATATAGAAAAATGATTATGTATAAATGCATAATAATATTATTACAAATCTAAATTATAAATACTTTTCCTACATTTACATAGTATGTATACTTATATATTATACGTTATTTTCATTTGTATGAGTTTCTGGATCATTATATTACATTTTGTAATTGTGTGTGAATAACATTTGAAGAAGATAAGAAAAACTCTCAAAAACAAACTCTATTAAATAAAGTTTTTTTTTAACAAAGAGATACAGGACAGATATTCGAAATATATTTATTTTATAAATTTTTTCTTTTATTATTTTAATTTATCTAAAGATAATACAATATACAATATATTGAATAAAATATACTAGCTATTCCCGGCGTAACATTCGCCGGTCTAGCATTAGCTAGATAGCTTAACATTTTAATACTTATTCAAACATTTCATAATATTTTATATTACACTAACACTATCAAAAGATCGTACTCTAGCCAAAGCAACATAGAGTTAGAAATCTCTGTGAAATAGAGAATTGTGTTTTTAGTGAAATATTTGAAAAAGTATTAAAATGTTAAACTATTTTTAAGATATTAAATAAAGTGAATTTTAGTTTTAAGTTTTTCAATTTGTAACTTATTTATTATGTAATAAAAAAATATGTAAAACATTGATTTTTTTTAAGAAAATAAAAAAAACAAATAAATAAAATAAATTGTTTCATTTATAATGCTAATGCTAGACCGGCGAAAGTTACGCCGGGAATAGCTAGTAATTTAGAATATTGTTTGATCTATCTATAACTATTTTTTTATATTTTTTATTTAGGTATTTATTTATTTATTAAACAGTGGACCTGTAGATAAATCTGCCGACCTACTTCAGGTTTATATTTGTTTTTGTTTTATTTGTAAAGCACTTTTCACTGTATGTATTAAAATTTTATTTTTACAACCGGTAGGTAGGTACTATTATAAATTATTATTATTGTTATCGTTATTTAAATAATAATAATAAAATGAATAAAAAAATAAATAAAATTATAATTTACCTTATTTATAATATACTTAATATGTATAATATAATAAATAATAATTTTTTCATAGAATAAAATTGAAAATTTTGACCGCTAATAGTTTTGAAGAAAACTTGTCTTTTATATAAGGCAGCGTTTATCCGTTTTTAAATTGTGTTTATAACGTATAAATGATGTTCATTAAAGTTTGACATCCGATTTTTTTATAGAATATCATAAATTCTTTTTTTAAATAATAGTGCTCGACACGCATTTTCGTATTTCGCAAGTTGAAAAAGTGAATTTTGCGAGAAAACGTATTTATAAACTTCTAATTATGTTATGCCAATATATTGAAAGATATACATTAAAAAATATAAAAAATGTGTATTAAAATTATTATTATTTATCAATACAAATACTTAGAATAAATGATTTACTATTTGAATATTTATATTTTATAAGTGTTCTGAAATTACACTGAATATTTATATTTGTTTATAAGTATTTATTATTAGTACTCATCACGCATATTCGTATCTTCCTATTTTGCAAGTTTAGAAAGTGGATTTTACGTGAAGAAATATAGTATACTTTGCAACTATATTTGTTTACCTTTGAGATATGTAATTAAAACTTTTGAAATAAAATTTGATGTAATTGCAATAAAATTTGTAAAGGTAATAAAAATAAGTAAAACAAAACTTTCATGAAACAAAATCTTATGTATAAACGCTCCCTAACAGAGACTATTAATAGAGACGTACATTTCAACAAAATATGGCGAACAGAGATGTCGCTGGCAGAATAGATATGAAATTAAATGCATTTAAACTAAATACATACCCACCCACATTAAAAACACATTAAAATAACCATATATACGTTTTTTGTGTGTTTTTTTTATTATCATAATAGCCCTAACTATAATAGTCATATGATGTCATATGATACTTCGTTCAATGGCCGATATGATTCGATATGATTTAACAAAATTATAACCAATCATAACCTTAACTATAATGGTCATTGGTCATACCTAATCATACCAAAACGTCAATACCAAAATTTAAAAGAAGTGAAATAAAAATATAAATTCTATAAATAAATGTTTTTGTTTTTTTATTTTGAGTTTTGAATAAAGTTCTTAAATGTTTTTATTTTATTATTTTGAGATTTGAATAAAGGTCTTAGTTAAAAGGAAAAAAAAAATCGCCATTTTCCATTTTGCTTACAAAATTTTTTTTATTTATTTACATTGCTGTCAAAATTGCTTATGATTTGTACGCTTCTTCTCGTATGCTTATGACTTAATGAATGATTTTGAATAGACAATGAATAATGGTTATGACTATTATAGTTGGTTAAATAGAATTTCATGTTGTCGTATAATATCATATGACATCATATAACACCTCATGACTATTATATTTAGGGGTAAAGCCAGTAATTATGCTTTATCTCTTATTCTTCAGTTTTTATTGTTTTGAAAAATAAATTTTACCAAAGATTTATAAACAGAATCATAAAAATTATTTAATTTTTTAAATTCGATACCGCTAGGTAAGAGTAGTCTGTGATTTTTCTTTTTAAAGTTTCTTTAATTTGTATGTGTACTAAATTTGTCGTGTATTGAATTAGAACTTGATAATAATATCATATTAGCAGATCGTAAATTTAGGTTTATGATTCTCCATGTACAATATTACATTTACTCAATGCTACTGCGAATTTGAATTTATACTTTTTAATTATTTGTTAATAAAATAAATAAATTTCAATTATTGGAATTTGAGAACCCAGACCATGCTGGGTGAGGTAAAAAATATATTTTCTAAATTGACTATTTGTTTTACCGGTAAGTTTTTTTGCTGTAATATCGTAATATTTTAACAAAGCTATTTTTATAAATCGATATAATAATAATATTCTGATAATTCGGTTCTTGTCTTTGTTACTTTTTTTTTTTTTTTATAATTAATTCATATAATCACATATAGTCAATGCTCTTGCTCAATAGGTGAATTGTTTTTAAGTTAATTTTAATTTGTTTTTGGCTTTATTTGGTTTTATCGTTTTGTGGTTTATGTCTTTAAATAAAATTTTTCACACTATCGTAATTCGTAATAGTTCTAATAAAGTTGTCTAATCTAGTAGAAAAAGCTTTGTGAAAAGTTTAACAGACGTTTAAGCGTATTAATATATAAGATTACATACAAAATCTAATAATAAATCGGTGCATTCAAGGCTTTCAATGGTAGTTAATAGTAGCTAGCAGTAATATTTTGGATTATTTGGTGAATCGAATGGTAAACTAGTTAGAGGTCGTGATAGTTCTAAGGGCCCATAATAATTTTAAAGTAAGTGATTCATATACGTTGTATGAATGAGATTCATTCGAATTATATTTTTTTATTAATTTCGTGTATTGGTATATAATATACATATAATTTTGCGAAATGGTTACATTTGAAGGAACAATTAAAAGAAGACCACTATAGATAAGATGAAACAATTTTTGTTGATAATTTGTATAGAGATCGCACTGGTAAGCACCATCATATATTTTTAAGTAATTGGTTTTAAATATATAAGAAAGCAAAAAAACATCTACACAAATTAAGTATTATTTTTGTTGTTAAATTGGTAGTAGTTTTGATATGATATCCGGAGCTCTGTAAATATATTTTGACAAATATATTAGAACACAAAATATTAGAAAATATTATTAGAAAAACAATTACGACTACTAGAAAAATATACAATTATGTGAATGTTGTATAATAATGAAGACATTAAAAAATCAACTCAGGTCCGGATATTAGTTTTCCAATAACTGAGAACTGATGACATACAGTAGTGTGCAATAACAGCAAAGACAGCTCGAGACAACTCAAATTTTTTTAATAAATAAAAAAAAAAAATTTCTTCAAACATTTTTTTAATAATATCCACAATTTTTTAGACTACTATTGACATAATTGAAGAATGAATGGGTACAAGAATAAAAGTAAATTGATAATAATTTATTATTTTCGTTTTAATGAGCACCAAATAAAATCTTCATCATCAAATTGCATCAACTTGCTTAATAAATCTAGTCTAATATTAAATATTTAGTATGACCGCTATTCGCCTGTTTTACTGCTTCAAATATGTAACTTTCCAAGACAATTAAATTTTTAATAACGTTTTCTGTATTTATTTCCAGTTATCTGTATTTTCTATCTTGAAGCTTCTAGTTATCTGAAGAATGTAACAGTTTTATTATCTCCGAATGATTTTAACTCACATTTTTCTTCATATTAAATGAGAGCTATACGGTGGTAATTTTATAGAGTTGATACTTAAGTACTTAGTAAGTAAGAACAAAAATAAAACTGATATTATATTTATGAAGATTATTTTTTCGAATAAAGGAACTGTACCTTATACATGTGATACACATTTTGTTTGTATGAATGAGATTAATTTCAATAAAAACAAAAAACCAAATTCATTATGTTACATACAGATTTAAATGTACACTAATATTCATCCGTATATACATATGCATACCATAGTTTTAACGGTTTTAATGTAAATATATATGGAATTTAATATAGATAGATCTATCTATATACACTAGAAATGAGTAAAATTGTAAAATAAAATCTTTAAATATAAATACAGATTCCATATAAAGAGCAAATTCATTCATTATATATACAATAATTATTAATACCTTACTATTATCGATCGCTTGTTGTTTGGTTTTTAGTTTTTTTTATACTGACTGTGGTGAACTGATCAGTGATCACAGAAATTAAAGAGAATACAAAAATACAAAAGGAAACTCAAGAAAAATAAAATAACAAAACAGGAAAATAAAACAAACAATAAAAAAAACCCAAGAATTGAAAATATCCAGCCTTATTTTTTCAAGAAATCTTTTTTTTAGTCTTCTCGCAGTGTTCATATCGAATTGTAGTCAATTCTTGCGGTAACTGCAAGATCGTGCAAATCTTGCACTGAAAATTGAAACAAAAAAGAAAAACAAAAAACTTCAAAAAGAATTTTTTTTTATAAAAAAAAATTTCTTTAAACTGCTGAGTGCTGAGTACAATATACACTGTGAACGCCTTTATTTCCCTGTGTTTTTATTTCAATTTTTGGATTACCATTGGAATAAAATAGGAAAATATTACATTTTTTATTGTTTAAAAGTACGAATAATTAAGTAAATAATATTATTAGTAAAAATTAAATACTTTATTAAAAAAATATAAATACACAATTTTCAAAAAAACATAAAAAATAACATAATATGAATTTATTACATTTTTCGCCCTAAATAAATTTTAGTTGTTATACTATAATAATACTTAATTTGTATATAGTAATTGTTTCTATGTAGTTGTTATGTCAGTATAAATATTTTTTTAAGATTTTTTGTTTGAGATTTATTATTTATTCGTTTTTTTTTTATTTTAATTATTTATTTATTTTTTTCGTAAATAAAGTCTTTACTGATAAATGAAAGTTCAAATTCAATCATATTTTATTAATTTTAATTTTTGTTTTTTTAATTCATTTAAATTTAAAAAAATATATAAAATAATATTGTTTAATTTTTATTTTTATATAATTTAAAAATTAAAAATTAATTTAAAAACAAATATGAAATAAAAGAGTGAATTAAATTAAATGATTGCATAGTGTAGTAATAATAATAGTGTTAAATTAGAAAAGAAAGTATAATTTAAAAAATAATCCTATGTACCTACATTATATATTATATATAATGTAAATAGTGTGAATCAACATAAATGATAAAACTACAAGGAGTGCATTGCTCTGAAAATTAGCTAAGAAACAAAAATTTTAAAAGTTATGTACAAAAATATATATGTATACAATATACATATATATATATTGTATATATAACATATAAAAATAATTAAAATAAAAAAATAATAAGAAGAAAACATAAAGAATTCAAATTTAGTATACTGTCTGTCTTATTTGTTAAAAAATTGTTTGTTTTTTAATTTTATTTTTAAAATTCACTCCTAAAACATACAAAAAAAAAGAGATTCACGTTTTAAGTGTTTTCTGTTAATTTCTTTTTAGTTTTTTTCAAAACGCACGTGTATGAGTGTATAATATCCATCAAAATAAAATCTAACAGTAAAGATAACAGTAATTGAAGAAAATTTGCGTACTAAATTTATAAAATAAAATTTAAAAGACAATAACTACTCTTTATTCGAAAAAATGATTAATTAAAATAGGTAGATAAATAATGTTTGTCCCAAGAATATAGGTACTAAGTTAAACCAGGTTTGTTTACAATAAATGTTTTTTGTTAAATGAACCTGAGTTGAATATTTGTTATATTATAATAGATAAAGAACTATAGCTTTATTTCAAATTCTATAATTATATCCATTGAATTAGTCATAACTATTTGAATACAGCTTAAATTTGTATTGCTTATGCAAATACTTAAAAACTAGATTTGTAGAATAGATAAATCAAATTTACTTCTTTTTCTTTCTTTTCACCAACTTCAACGTCAATATTGACAATATTTAATCCATTTTTTTTAAATTGTGAAGAAATTTTGATGAAGTAAATAATTTTTTCCGCTTTATGCCTCACTGATGGAATTGCAGAACAATAATGATGGTGATGAAATTATTTTTTATTTTAAGTAGTGGGTTAGTCCCTAAATACCCAAAAAACAAAATCCATAATGGCTTTTGCCAAAAAAAAAAAAACGAATCCACAAAAAATGATTCTTGTATTGCTTTTACGCATTGCAATTTAGAGACACTTTAGAGTTGGATTCAAAATCAAAGTTCTACGCCTTTCACAGCATATTTATATAAATTATTTTTATGCATAGCCGCTGTTGGCTACAGCGAGGATATCTCCTTTTTCCAGGATTAATTTCCCACAATTTTATGGATTTTTTTTTGTCGATTCCGATTTGTGGATTTACTAACTAACCTCAAGTAATTTATTTTTCTATAAATTCTTCATAAAAAAAAAATATTCGGTAGAATTCTACGATATATTTACTAAATTAGAACTAACTGTTTGAACTAAAATTTATTAAAATTTTATTTTAAAAATAATTAATTAACCTCAACTAAGATTTGAAAGTGAATTTCTTTGTTTTGCTACATTTTGAACTAAGATAGCAAGAAAAAGATTTATAAAGATGTGTGTTTACATACTTGTTGACTGACTATGAATAAAAAACTGGATCTATAACGAAATCCCTAATTTAAAAATCCAAATCCCAATACATATCGACAAAAGCCAAATTTGAAAATCCCAAGCTTGCAAAAGCCAAATTTTCAAAATCCCAAACCGACAAAACCCAGACCGCTACAATCCAAACATAAAAAAATATTTTACTATTAACCGTTAATAGTAGAATATTTTTTATGTTTGGATTTTCAATAATCACTGCTAATTATGTGAATTTATTATAATTTTTAATTAGGATTTTAAAAATTTGGATTTCATATGGTTTGGATTTTGTCGCTTTGCGATTTTTAAAAAAGTTGGGATTTTTTCTCATTTGGCTTTTTGAAAATAGGAAAAAGATATTCATCTTAAAAAACTAAAGGAAATAAAGTTAGCTATTTCGAAAGGGAAAGCAGAATTAAAAACACAAAACTTCTAAAGAGTTGAATATATGCTCCCTCCCATAATTTTTTTCCACCTCCTTATTTTTATATTTTTATTTATATATTACTATAGCTCTTCTTCAGATAGTTCTGATTTTATGATTTTATCAAATCACCCTGTATATAGAGAAAACTCAAATTTGTTGATATATTTTCATTTCTTATGAACTTATTTGACACACAAGACAATTTATGGAGTTGTGAATGCCGATATGTACCGACATACTAAAATTATACAAGTTCATTGTGGTTATTAATATTAGTGAAAGATACATGATCTTTGAATAAGCATAAATATAGAAAAATTTGCCTATAAACGAAAATATTTTCGTAAATAATTATTGACATTTGTAATCAACTAAAAATAATACTGATCAATAACAAATGTTATATATATATTTATGTAGTACCTACATCAACCTAAATTAATAGTAACTCAAAACTTTTGAAAAGTACTGAGAATAATTTTTCTTTTTACAATGTTTCCGTTCAAAATGCGTATAGAAATAATATTTGGAAAATTTATTTTAGATACAAGAGATTTACAATAACAATTTACCAATATGTAAACAAAAACTTAACGTGTTGATCTATCGAAAAAAAGAAAACGAAAACATCAAAAGAAAATAAAGAAAATTAAAAAATAAAACCATTTCACTGCTAATTCAAAAAAATTGAAAAAACAAAAAAACAAATTTTTTTTTATTAATTAAAAAAATTATAATTGATATTAACTCAAATTTATAATACAAAATTATTAGACATTTTTTAATGGAAAAATTTTCTTAATAATCAAAATTTTAACAATCAGCACATTTTCTTCGATACAAAAAAAAAAAAAAAATGAAAAAAATAAAATAATATATTTTATATTTATTTTGAAACATTCAAATGAACTTCAGTAGAACTTTAAGTTCTCTGTTCTATTTCACAACTCACTTATATTGTGTTCAACTAAAACACCAAACATGTGGGAGTATTTTTATGCTGAATGCACACATATGGTGCAAATTAAAAGAAAATAATAACCTAAAAAAACAAAAAACAACAAGAAACTCTCCATACATTCATTTAATACATATATGAGCAAATATACATATAATTATATATAGTTAGCTATAGTAGTTTACTTTTGTATGAATGTCCATTGATAAGTAAGTCAATATAGAATGAAAATGTTTATATTGAAATTTTCTTTAATAAAAATTTTAAGTTGGTTGGTCCAAGATAAACCGAAGCTACATAAAGGAAATAAATACATATGTATAATAAAAAAAACACAAAACTATTTTTTTTTTTATTATATTTATGATAAATTAATTTGCGGCTTTACTTTTCATTCAAACTTAATTTTGGAATGTGCATATCTAAACCAATGATAAAAAAAAAGCGCGATGATGATTTTTATTTATTTATTTATTTATTTTTTTTTTTTATATATATATAAAATTTTATAATTTGAAACTAATTGGTATGTAAGTTTTAAAGTGTTGTCGTCTAGTTAATTGGAAATGGAGTTTTTGAAAACTAAAAATATTTTTCATATTCTCATTACGAACCAGCAAATTTCTAAAACAATAAATTCAATAAAATAATGCATTGTGTTAAAGGTAATTTATGATATTATTTTGGAAGTAGGATTACAAGAAATGCTAAACTTTTGCATTATTTGTAAGTAGAATCGTAATATATTTTTATAGATCTGCTCATCAGTAAATAAACAAGTTATTGTTAGTAATGTATTTTTATGCATATTAAATAACTACTTACATGTAAATAATATTAATTTCAGAAGAATTAATTTTTTCAAAATTAAAAGTTGGCATTCATTTGAATGAAGGCGATAAAAGTTTTTAAATAATCAAAGTCTCAATTCGTTTGAATTCATTTGCAGATGAATTTATCGCATATTTTTAAATTACAATTAATTATACAATATTACGTATTAATCAATTATACAAAAACTCCATTATACAAAATAATTAAATTTAATAATACTCCAAAATAACTGAAACGGTAACTCTGATTTTATTAATTTAATTTTTTTTTATTAAATCAAGGGAGTTATATTCAATTTAAGTTGTCAAAATACATATTTAGAAAGAGTCCATTATTTTTAAATATTTTTTTTTTTTATTATTATTATCTTTAAACAATATTCGTTTATATTTTTGTGTTTTTTATTCTGATCGTGTGAAATTTTAAGCCGATTTTTTAAGTTTTTATTTCTACATGTGTTTTGTTTTTTGGAAATTTACTTGAATTTTACATTGATTACGTGGTGTGTCAAAATTATTGATGTTTAAATTAACTTAATTAAAAATCTAGGTCTGTAATCCAATAGAAAATTGATTATGATTTTTTGCTCTACATTGTAGAATCAGCACAACCCAGTTTAAAATGTCATTTTATATTATACCTTAAATCTTAAGTTTTATAAAAACGAACTGAATACAGATATACATTCAAACTGGTATTTCTGTTTTAAATAAATTGTTCTTCAATTATAATTCTCGAGTAGATTGTCCTAGATTTATTTATTTTATTTATTTATTAAGTCACTTTCTCAAGAAGAGCTAACGAAGCTCGAATAGAGTGTTTATATTCCCCTAATTTAAAGTGGTGAAGAAGTAAATTGCCTCCAAAAGCTGTTATATGTACAATCTGATAACATAAACGTTATACAAGCTCGTCATATCAGTTTTTGTGTTTGCTAGATTATCATGTTCTATTAAATATATTTTATTTTTTTCAACGTTGAAATAATTATTCGATACAATTTGAGCATACAAATTGAATAAAACTAAGTATACTTATTTAATTCAATTTTTACAATTACAGATTTTTAGATTTATTTTTTGTATTGAAGACAATATTGAGAAATAAATTTGAATTTTTTGTTTGTTTTCATTTATTTTAGATTAGATTCTTAACGGAAGGCGGATCCTTTCTTATTAACGTCATTGCGACCGTTTGGCCAATTGTAACATCTGTCCATAGATTAAGTTTATGTTATGCCTGATCCTTCAATGAATCTGAAGGTAATTTTCAATGAATATAATAGAAGTTATTCTAACTATAGACAATAGATTGTAACTAGCATTGAATGTTTTCCATTCGGCACTCAAATTTTTTTAGTTAACTTTCTTAGTCAAATTTTTATATAGGTATTGTTTTTATGTAGGTATTAATTTTTGATCTAATAAAACAAGACACACATGTCAAATTATACTAATGAATATTACTAATTAAATGAATAAATAATTATTTAATTAATATTTATTAATAAAATTATTTTCAGATAAATTTCGATAAATGTGCAATAATTTAAATTTTTCGGAATGATAGTAAATTAACCAAAAAATAAACAAAATAAATTTTTTTTTTAATTAAAAAATTGTTTTAATATCAACAACTCACATTTAGAATAAGTTTAATTTAAAAAATATTAAAAAAATAGTTTTTTGTTAAAAAATAAAATGAGAAGAGTAAAGTGGACAAATTCGGAACAAATACTGTTGAGTATATTAGTAATATTAGGATGTAATAATAAATATGGAATTAATGCAAATGAGAATACACATTTCTCACCACCTTTGCAATGTTACGATCAGTATGGTCGACCTCAGGTAAGTTATCAAACATTTATTATTAATAAAATATTTTTATAGTTTCCACTAAAACTGTTAAAATAAATTTTTCCAGTTCTTGAGTAAAAATTTGTGTTTTTTAAGGGTTTTCAAAAATTTTATATACTGCATTTAATCACTTTGAATGGTAATATGCATACTTAATTGCTTTGGATGTAGCAATTTATGCATGCGTAGGTTGCTTTTTCATCCATTATATTCCACAGACAATATGGATCTTGTTTGTATTTTGTAATAATTTTTGTAAAATAAGTTGTGTGTAGGTTAGGTACCTCTTAACATTTGAATATTTATCTATTGTAACACTTTTCTTATTATTATATTCCTTGTCAGTGTTCAATATGTTGTGCTTAGTGTTATTATGAATTAAATATTGAAATTTACTGATTTCAATACTATTTCAATTTCAATATACCGATTTAACTCACTAAAGAATACCTTTAATCAAAATTTCAAGTTTTGTAATAAAATACGTCTATGAATATTTGAAAGTATTTCCGAAGTATTTGTGAAGATAGCCTTGAAATGAAATAAATATATTTAAAATAACAATAACAATTAGTTGAGTGACTACCTGAATTAAGTTTCTTGTTGAAATAATAATAATTTCATTCTTAAATTGACAAAAAATTATGATCATAGATTCTGAATGGGATTTTATGAATGCCATATGGTATTTTCTAAGTATATTCTAAATGGAATCTAACAATCTTCTAATTGGGTTTTGGAACATAAAAAACTCACAAATGTCATGCAAGGAAAGAGACCAAAAAATTTTTCGAATTAAAAATAAGTTTGTTGAGTAGATTTAGGCTATTTAGAGCAGACGAACAGAACTGTTTTGGACAATGAAATCATAATTAAATATGAAACATAAAGTAAACTACCGAACACAAAAAAGGATATTTTTTTTACTCCAGATCGGTTCAGATTTGGCTTGCCAGGTGTACGTTATTTGAACGTACCGTACGTTATCTTGGCTTACAAAATAAGAATGTACGTTATTTACGAAATTAGTGAAAACGTACCTAAACGTTTAATTACTGCTTATGTTTTAATTCGCACATACATATATATCTTTAAAAATTGTTTTAATTTAAACCAAATCGCATAATAAATATGCGAAAAAAAAAGAAAAATCAACCATTTAGACATTACGAATATAGTTTCGTTGATATTATGGTGCTGATTCGCTAATATTATGGAGCGTTTTTGTTTAAAGGGAAAAAATTACCATTTGTTTAAAGGGTGCTGTCGTATTTAAATAAATTTTTAACAAGTGTACGTGCTGTTATATTTAAATCAAATATTTGCGTTACCTCATTCCAACGCGTTGAGTGAACGCATGTTTAGTTTAATGTTTCACGCTTGGAGATCAAATAGAAGTCGTCTTCTTATAAAAAATATAGAAGCTGAAATCCTTGTGAAGCAAAATTTTAATATGAATTGTAAAGAGTTTTACAAATATGTGATTTAGAAAGATCAATTATTAAAAAAAATTAAAGGGAATGAAAAATATGACTAATCAAATTATAATGACATGAAGTCCTTGTGATTTGTTTTTTAAATTGTTATACTATTCATATAATTAATTTTAATATTTTATTGAAGTAACTATAATGAATTTTTTGTTAAGGCAGAATTAAAGACCTTGTGACATATTTAACTGTTAATATTAAACATATTTACTGATAATTATAATAATAAAAAAAATTACGTAACATGTATCTTTAATTGTTTTCTTTTTAATCCTGATCAATTTTTGTGGTTACGTTTTTTTAGAAATTTTTATCTGGCAAGCCTAGTGCAGATCTAGATCTAGAACAGTTTGCTGAACGAACTAAATAATATGTAAATTACTAGATGTCAATACTGAACAAATTAAAATATATGAATAAATATTAAATATTTGAAAATATTGGACTTATAACGTTCAATTTCAATTACTAGAAACTTTTACAAGCAAAAGAAAAAGAAACCTTAGTTATATGAAGACTAAAAAGTAGTAGTTATAGAAAGAGAGAGAGAGAGACATTAAAAATTACCCTGATGGTTATTTTTATAATTATAAGAGATTAACGAGTAGGTCAACTTTAAATAATTGAATTCATTACCCTGTGTGACAGGAATTTTTTTTATTGATACTAAACTAAAAGACAGCATTTAAAAATTTGAAAAATCTTTAAAGCTCTTTCCGTTCGTTCATTTTAACAATATCAACAAAGAATGAAACTAAACCATTCAGTTAGGGAAATCTTTATATATATATCTTTATCGAACACAAAATAATATGATATAATCTTTTAAAACAGACCAAATACCAGACATAACCTTAATTATATGAAAAAAAAAAATAGAACCTTGAAAATGACAGTGAGAATTTTTAATGAAAGTTGGTCATCTCGTTAATTCATCTCTTAGAAAATTATATTTTATAATTCATAAAAAATTAATTTCACAACAATTATGAAAATGCATTACTTAATTATTATGAATTTAAAAAATAAAATAAATACAACGCGGACTTAAATGAGTATAGTGATTTAGTACTGTGACAAAATATATATTTACACACAGTCTTGAAAATAAAATTAAGGACACAGATTAAAAACAGAAATATTATTATTAAAATCTATTTTATTTTAATGAAATGATTGACTGATGTCGACTGTGAGTTAGATTGAAATTTGGTGGAAATTTTGTTGAAGATGCAAATTGGAAATACATCAAATTAATATTTTGAGTATCACTGAAAACTATCTAGAGTTACTAAAACCAATTACATAGTACTCAAACAATAAGAAATATGCAGGAATAAGGTATAAATTAATTTACCAATTAGGGATGAGAATTTATTTTTAATTTTAATTCACGGGAACCTTTATTCGTCTCTTTATTGCCCATTATGCAATTTCTAAAAGATGCGGATTTCTGAAATTTATCTTATTGCATTTGAATAATGGATACATAATTCTTTGACTATTTATTTCTTACGATAACTTTTCTCTCTATACAGGATCGAGAAATTCTTCATTAGGTCATAGCTCATATCATATCATCTTCTAGTATGTTAGGATCTATATATTTTACGTAGAATTTTTTTTTTCTTCAAAAATTAGCTTTGGCTTATATCTTGATTTGATATTATTAATTTTTAACCACTTAGAACTGGACGTATACTATAGTTTTGGTGTCGGAACAAAATTACATAAGACAAAATTTCATATGGACAAATTTACATAGAGACAAAATTATATACATGAAGACAAAATTTCATATGGACAAAACTACATAGAGACCAAATTACATAAATACAAAATTTCATATGGACAAAATTACATATGGACAAAATTCCATATTGACTAAATTTCATATTGACAAAATTACATAGAGACAAAATTACATATTTAAATTTTTATAAAAAAACTTAAAATTATTTGGTTTTTTAACGGAGGTATTTTTTTATTTAAAAAAGTAAGAATTCTAATTCTTTTATTTCATAAAAATATAAAAAAAAATGCTATTTTTACTAGATACGAATTATTTGACTAAAGGTTTCGACAATTTATTCTTCAACACTTAATATAAATTTTTGAAGTAATAACAATATGTAAAATGTAGTAAAACATGGTCTTATTACTTATATTTTATTATGGTCTATTAAATTAGTTAATTTTAAGTCATATATGAGCTATAAAATTTAAAGATTCAAAACTATTCAGGTAGCCCGAAGGTTTCAGATGTAGAAGAGGTTTCAGATAGTAATTAACAAACGTTTTTAAGATTTCTTGAAATTTTTATAACTATTATTTTTTCTCTATTTATTTTTATAGATAAATTTCTTAACTTTATATGACGTTTACAAATCGTTTTCACTATCATGCATATAACTAAATACTAGTATTGTGTATACATTATAACTATATCATATATTACATTTCCTTTTTAAAGGAGAGGATTTCTATGTAGACACAATCTTTTCAGATCTTATGTACTTCCCCGTCTGATTGTTTGAAATTTAACGTATATGTTCTTCGTGAATGCTACTATTTCAATATTAGCCGGAAGTGTTTAATACCTGGAAATATTTATGTTTTTTTTCCGAGCTATGGCTGTGCATTCAAATAGAGTGTGAGAGAAAGATTCCACTTCTTCCAAGCAAAATCTATATATATCAGACTTTAAATTTTGAACAGATGTTTATTGAATGAACCGCGATCTATACTCTCCCTGGTCATCTGATTTAACACTTTAATACTACAGTTTAAAAAAGGCTTTGGACTGCAAAAAACCTTAGCGACTATTACATTATGTTATTAATTTCTTTCATTTCCCATTTGGGAAAACAAATCTTTGTATGTAAACGTTTGAACGATCAAAGCGTGGTTCTGCTCCTAAGAATTAACTCTTTGTATCTATTTTTGAAGAATATTGGCTTCATTAGTTTATTTGCCCTCGTGCTTAGGAGTACTTATATAAACCTGAATTAATTTTTTTATTTCACGATCATTTGTTTGGAAGCTTAAATTTTGATTTTTTTTTATAAAATTATTTTTACCCATTTTACTAAAATATCTGGTCATCTATAAATAATAAATTTACATCCTTTAACATCTAATATTAATGTGTTATGTTGATTTCAAGCTTTATTAAAATATATATCAAATAAACTATAGATCGGTGGAACTGGCGTTGAAGGATACTTTTGACCAAAACACCAGAATTCAAAACACTTCAAATATAGCTTTAACAACTGCATTTTTTTTTTTTTGGTGGAAGAATATATAATTTTAGAGAAGTCAGTATTTGAGCTTAAAGAAGAGCTTACATTTTTATATTTTAAAATATTCTATTATTTATTTATTTCAACAACAAAACCACAAGAGATTTCTCTCGTTTGTAGGCCAAGTTATAACAATAGAATTTATAATATTATTTAGAAATGAAGCATGAACTCATAAAACAAGGGTAAGTTAATGCTTGAACAATTACTAGTTATTGAAACAACATGAAAATCACTACAATCTTGGAGTTTGATTTCTTAAACGAGTTTATGAATTAAGTTTTAAAGGTTAAATTAATCCAGCTAAATTTTTTAGATATAATAATCGAATTCCCAGCAGATTTGTAACCCAACATATTTATTTCACTCAGAATTTTTCAAGTATTCAAAATAATCGTAGCAGAGGCGGAAAGAAGTTTCGTCAATCCATGTGCTAACAAATAATATTTACCAATGAGGTGTTGGTAACATAAAATAATAATAAGTTCGTTTGCGTCAAAGCACGAAAATTGATTTATAAAATTTAGTTTTTCTTTGTTTTGATTATTCTTTGATTAAATTAAAATGCGTGAGACCATTTCACTCTAAGTGGCTCTTACAAAGGAATGGTGGTTTTAAAAACAAAAATCGAAATATTATTAATGTCCCTAATTGTATTTGCACGAGTATAGTTTACATTAACAATTTATTCTTACATGAAATTCGAAATATATAAATTTTAATTATTCCATAAAGTTATTTTACAAAATATATGCTGGGCTATAAAACAAAATAAAATGAGATCATTTCAATTTAGAAATGCAAATATTTAAGAGAGAAAAATAAGATTTATACATTTTACTTTTATCTTATTAAATAATCAGAGATGATTTCATCGCGATTAAATATCCAACAATTTCCCCAGACATTTTTTTAAGTATTTCTTAATTCATCATGATTATTAAATGATAATTATTATTGTCGAATAATACGACATCTATTTTTAAAATAAAAATTACCAAAACAAAATGCTAAGAATTTGAAAATTTATTTTAAAAAATTTTAAATTAAAAAATAATTTTTTGTGTTTTATAAACCAAAATAATGTGTAGTAAACCAAATAGTTTTTTTTTTTTTTTTAATTATAACGATTAGTAAAAATTCAATATTAATAGATTAACGAGATCAGAATTGGTATAGTTACTATTAGATAAGTGGTTTTGGTTTTTGGTTCTTCTGTGATTGTTCTTCTTGATAATGTTGTTTAGGGCAAGTAAGTAATAGTAAGAAAAGGCGCAAGTATCAAAAGTTCAACAGAATCTCTTATCAATCAGAACAAAGTTTTTTATTTTTTATTTTGTTGTTTCAGTTTAATTTTTTGTTACACCAATATATGACTGTATATTTCCGGTCGACGGCATGATTATTTTTTTTTATGTATATGTATTTAAATATAAAATGTCTCATAAGACATATTTCTGTTTTTTGTTTTCTTTTTTATTTTATGTTATTTTTTCTTTAACCACATACAATATTCATAATTATAAATCAAATAAAATGGGAAGAGTTTATCACAAAAACAAAAAATTGATTTCAAAATGTTAAATTTTTTTTTTTTTTTATTTCATTTCTAGATTAAAAATTGTACATTTACGTTCAATAATATACACTTACATTGTATTAATTCCAAATTTAAAAAAAAAAAATAAATAAATGATAGTCTCTTGTAATTTGTAAAGTAATTTGCTTTAACATGAGTTTAGTAACTTCAATTCAATTTATTTTTATGTTTCGCCAAAAACCTAAATTAACTTCACGCGAATAAATTCTTTTATCTACAAAAAAAAAATAATAATATATAATTGGTATGTTGATGTTAATGGGAGCTTTTTTTATCGCGAAGCGTTCATCAAATGACTTCTGTTGAGAATATAATGGCTCAGAAAATTATAACTATAGTCTTACTTAAATTTCCAACTAAATCCGTGGCTCGTAAGACACACATTAATTTTAATTTATAATTTTTACATAATTTTTGGGTAAGTTTTTGGGCCTTAAAGATAATGATTAATGTCACTAGGTAACTATAATTATTTAAAATAAAACATGGCAACTGTTTCAACTTGATCAACTTTGAATAAGAAACTAAAACGCTTCTGGGATTGTTTTGATATAAACGTTCATTTATCAGATATATTTACATGTTTACCCCTATATTGAAAATTTTCGACATTTTAAAGTAGAAATTTAGATGTCCACATGTTAGAAAACCACTTTCCTGGAAACTTATATTAAAATATTTATAACTAATTATAAAAAATTGGTTTCGAAAATATGTCCGTCTAAGAGAGATAGATTTTCGATTATTGGAAATTTATCTTTCACTGATATAAACTTTTTAAATGATATGTGTATTAGTTAGTTAGTTAAATTGAGTGAAATCACATTGATTCTGATTTTCGTGTTGGTTTTATCATATTTTCTTGTATTTTTGTTAGTTTTTCTAAGATAGTGGTTAAGAAGACACAACATTTTCATTATACTACTTTTACTAATTAATTTCACTACCTAAAATAAATTTTTATTAAAAATATTGTGTATCTTGTAGAATTCATAATTTAATACTTCTTTTCTACTTAACTATCAATTCCTGTTATTTTTCAAGCGAACTTTCAATTAGTCATCCTCTGTTATCAACTGACATATTTCATTTCCTTTTGGGTATAGGGATAAAAATAAATATTCTCCATATTTTTATCCTTACTTATATCAGCAATTAGAACAACCCTTCTGAACTAAGTCAGGTCTGGTAGATAACTGTCGATTTACACTAGTAAATTATACTTTTTTCTTTAAATGTACAAATAATTGACGGATGGCATTTAGTTAGGAGTAGGGTTATTATTTACTCTTCAGATACCTATAGATTTGTTATGGCTAATATGGGTTTAATAATATCACAATTGATAATCGATCGGGTCGACAAGGGTCTAGTACTGTAGTGTAGGAGTTACCAAATACTCTAACTATTATTCATTTTTACTTATGATTAACAAATTCTTACCAATGCAGATGTTGATTAAAATTTTAAACCAAGATTTTATAGATATCTTTCTTTTGATATTCATGATTTTTTTCAAGCGGCAAATATTAAAAATTTCCATTAATAATATTCCAGCAAGATTCATTATATATATATACATTTGTGTTTTATCTTATAGTAGTTCTAGATGCTCAACATCCACCACTAGTTTTATTTTCTAATTTTTGGGGAGCTAGTTTGGTTTTGATAAAAGTATATTTTAAAAATTTTTATTTTTACATTATTATTTTATTTTATACTTTTTAGTTTTAAGTGAAACCTATAAGTATTATAATTTTAGAAAGAGTATATAAGTGTAAGCTCTTTTGTCTATAACACAATTGGTTTTTGAAATATGCCTGAGACGTGCTAGGAGTTGTACGGTAGCAACCCGAACCTGTCATTTGATAGCTTTGTAAAGTACCGTGTCCGGGTGGCTTTTTTATCATTAGTGACTGTGCAAAATTTCAGAGCTCTATTTTTAAATTTTTTGAACAAAATATATTTTTTTCTTTTTGCGTTTGGTTTTAATATTAACAAAAAAATTCAAACCTACCATATATATATAAACATATTTATATATATACATACATATAGACACTGGGAAGTTAATATAAAAGTATATAATAACAAAATATTAAGACTAACAAGAAAAATTGAATACGTTCATTCCGCTCAAAATTTCATCTAATTCCGCCCACAGATGTACCCGTATTCCGTCTGTGTGAATCTATTTGCATAACATACTATAAGTAATTTGTAATATGTAAATAAAAAATATTTAAGTATAGAATATATTCATTACAATTTATAAAACAGATAAATTTATTATACTTAATAGGTATTCCAAAAATACGACAATTCAGTATTCGAAACAAAACAAAAATAAATAAATTAAAAAATAAAATCAACATAAATATTATAACAAAGCGCCGGATTAGCAGTTTTTAGCAGGCTAAAATAAAACCGTTTCAAATGGTGTGGGCACATCTCTTTTAACTTTTTTCCTCGAGTTTTTTGATTAACCGATTTTCCTCAGTTTTTTATGAATTCATACTGATGATGTATTAATGGATTGATTTGGAATTGATCAGTTTCTTTACACATTAATTCAATTTGACAACTGATCCAATATTGTCTTGGATATTTCGATCGATAATATTATTATTTTTTATTCAAATATAGTGATCGATCGATCGATACATACTATATTGAAATAAATAGTATTTTTCTTCTTTAGTTTCTTAAATTATGTTCAAGCTTATATCAAAATGTAATCCGTATAGATTAAAAAAAAAATATTTCATATATAAACAATTATTTTGTTAGTTCATTTCAGATACTTTAATATAATTTTGATGGCAAGATAAGTTCAGAGATTGCTTCTATTTATAAAAAAACAAGTAATTGGTATAAACAATAAAAAATAGATTTTTTAAAATATAAGATGAGAAATAAAATTAATTTACTGAAAATAGTTAGTTCGCAATTATTAGGACATATTGTACATATTTTCGACCCGGTTTTTCATACAAATTTTTATCCTTGAAATATATTTATATATTTATATTTGAAATTTTCCAATTGCATCCTTATATAATCGAAAATAGTTGAATAATATAATTAATTATAGTGGCCTTGGTAGCCGAGTGGTAAAGCACTCGAGTGTAGTAATGTAACGACCGAAGGAGCACGGGTTCAATCCCCGTGAGAACCGAAAAAAAATTTAAATGGGGAAAATTACTGAAAATGTAATTTTCAATACAACAACCACATATATAGGTTCAAGTATAATTTAATAATTAATAAAGATATAATATAACTAATAAAAAAAATAATATAGCTATATAATATACAAAAATATATGTACCAAATAATTAATATAATTTGATAAAAAGGCCCACATTTCGAAAGGGAAAAGGACCTATAAAGTTGGCCTACAGATTTATGTGTAGGATCACCTGTTAAAGTAAATAAATAAATAAATTAATTAATTATTTCGATGTATTATTTTCCTAATTCGGCCGGTCGATAGTAAAATACTTAAAACATTAATTTATTATTTATATTTAATATTTTTTATTTACAAATTGAAGAAAGTAGTTATGTATTAGAATGTGTTTAAAAATATAGAATATTTTACAATAATTTGAATAAAATAAATAAGGGAACATTATAGTTTAATTTTTTTTTTTTTTTCGCTCTTGACAGTAACTTAGGTAGAATCACCTTTTCGTGTTTAATTAAGTACGGTACTGCAATTTTACACTACAATATCTACAATATTTGGAGCATTTATTTAACAAATTACTGGTTCTACTCATTAAATGTGGAATTATTATGGTGTTAATAAAATAAAACAAAATCTTAACATTTGAAACAATATTTTCTCTGAAATGTCTTCCTACTTTATTTTTTTATCAATAACTAATTTATTAATATGAAAATAAAAGTGTATTGTTTTGCATTACAAGAATAAGTGTTATCCATTTTTATTGTAAAAAAGAAATATAATATAAAAAGCTAGGATTTAATATATTTGGCAAAAGTTTGAGCGGGATAAGGTGCATGGGCGGTGATAGATACATTTACCTTACAGTTACAGTACTGTAAGTTTTTACTATATATTTTACAAACACATTGTATTTTGCAGTATTTGTATATCAAATTTCTGGCTTATCAACTCATTAAATGTTGAAAAATACTACTATTGTCAGGAGCTCAGCGTACTTAAATAGAATAGTTCCGTTTTATTTAAGTTGTTACCCCAGATTATACTTTTAATTAATTTGTTGTCATTTATTTTATCCCAATGACAACCCAACATTAAAATATAATTTGTAATATGACTGATAAGAACAACACGGAAAAGAATAGTTTGATGAGTTTTGATAATATGTCAACATAAATGGAGAACATAGAAAAAATCAAATTACATTTCATTAATTTATATTTATTCGTGAAGAAATTATTGGTTGATTGCTTATCAGCTAGATGAACTAAACATCACTAAAATTGTTTCATTTTCCTCTTTGAGCTAACATTCTTAATCTAATAGTCTTCAGGTTTACCATCAACAAAACTTTTGAAACTTTTTAATATTTTTTTTCTGTAACCATAATCAATGATTAGTTAATCTTCTTTCACAGCAGTTCTATACAAATATCAAATTTCATTTTGATCTTAACACGTCAACAATTTTAACACATTTTTATTTTTTATTTTTTTGAATTAAGTGAGAAACCCTATAACTTTTCTTGATTTGACAAATAATGCCAGTTATTAAAAGATTTTAAAACTATAATTTTTTTTTTTCAAATTTCAGAAATGTCTGCCAGAATTCGTGAACGCTGCCTACGATATACGTATGGAATCAACAAATACCTGCGGTGAACATGGTGAACGTGAATTTTGTGCTCAATCTGGTTATTCAAATAAGAAAAGTTGTGATATCTGTCGTTATCATGATCATGATCCAATTTTTTTAACTGATTTACATGATCCACAAAAACCGACATGGTGGCAATCAGAAACAATGCTTGAAGGTGTCCAACATCCAAATCAAGTAAATTTAACCCTTAGATTTGGTAAGTTTTTATTTTTTTTTTATCTTAATGTTCGTGTCAGTGTTGTTGTTTTTTTTTAAATATATTTTTTGTATTTTGCTTTCGCAGCGATTGCTTAAAACTGGAAATTGAAGATTTTTGCAACAAAAAAAAAACACACATTCAAAAAAAAAATTGTTAGACAGAAGTTTTTTCTGTTTTGAAAAGTTTATGCTCCATAAATGGATTTCATTATGACCAAAAAGAAAATATTAGAGCTAATGAGTTTTTAAATGATGAGTGTTTTTTTTGCTGTTATTGTTTGTTGCATTGTATTGTTTTTTTTTTAACTGGTGTTTTTTACTCAATTCTACTAAGTTGTTGTCTAACCAGTTTTTTTTTGTTCTTTTAAAGAAAACTTCTAATCTTAATGCTGTTGCGGGTAGCCCTACTACTACTACACAGATATTAGTTAATTCAGTCAATTTCATTGAAATAAAACTAAAAACAAATAAAAGCAAAAATGGTTAATATATTGGAACCCAATCCACAAAAATTGTAATATATTAGCTTTTATATTGTTGCTGATGGTTGTATTTGTTTTTGTTTTTAAACCTTCAATTTAAAAGTTCTGTGTATCTATGTATCACAAATTGAAATTTTTTGTTCTCATCAATTTAAAAAATCTCATTTTGTCTTTTTTTTTTATTTAATTTCTATTACTTATTGTTGTTGTTGTTATTATTGTTATTTTTATTATTTAAGGTAAAACATATGATATCACTTACATTCGTATTGTATTTGGTTCCCCTCGACCGGAATCATTTGCAATTTACAAACGTGCAACTCATAATGGACCCTGGATACCATATCAGTTTTATAGTGCAACATGTCGTGACACATATGGATTACCAGATGCTCTATTAATTACACATGGTGAAGATGAATCAAGAGCATTATGTACAAGTGAATACAGTGATATATCACCGCTTAGAGATGGTAATATAGCATTTTCAACATTAGAAGGAAGACCAAGTGCTAAAAATTTTGAGAATAGTATAACGTTACAGGTATTTAATGCAAAAAAAAAAAAAAATAAAGAAATATTATGATAAACATAAATGTTTTATTTATTATTTTTTGTTTTTGCATTTTAGAATTGGGTAACAGCTACCGACATTAAAATCACATTAGATCGCTTAAACACATTCGGTGATGAAGTATTTTTTGATGCACAAGTCTTAAAATCATATTTCTATGCAATATCTGATATTGCTGTTGGTGCACGTTGTAAGTGTAATGGTCATGCTAGTAATTGTGTTGTTAGTAACGGATTAAATGGTGAACATACAAAAGTTTGTGAATGTAAACATAATACAGATGGACCAGATTGTGAAAAATGTTTACCAGCATACAATGACGTAGAATGGAAACGTGCAACATCAAAAAATGTTAACGAGTGCAAACGTAAGTAAACAAAAAGAAAAGAAATCAACAAACTTAAATTAAAAAATTTAAAAAAAAATTCTTTTAAAATAATATAGGGTGAGATATGTAAATGTTTTTTTGTAAAACATATGAATAATGTGTAGTGAATTCGTTATTACCTATTCATTATTGATATTTTGTTTGATTTCTTTTTTTAACAAATACAGAATTTTAGTTAGTTTTTGTTTTTTTATTGCATATACTTAATTTAGATTTATTAAATAGGAACCATAAATGCATTCATTTATAGAATATCTAAAAAGTTGGTTATTGGCAGTAATTGATATGTCCTGATAATATTGTTTACTTTAATAAACTTGTTAAATTATGCATATTGTTTCTGGCGTAATCAGTCTATTCTCGTATAATTACATTTGACATGTTACTCATGCTTTTTCAGATTTCAATAAAATGGAATCCTGGAGAATTTTTTTTTTAAATACATATGCTGTAAGAAAATAAAGAAAAGTGCGAGGTAACAAGATCTCATTATTGCACGTTAATTATTATGCTTATCAATAACAATTTTAATTTAAATTTAAATGAACCACAGTAAATTCTTATAGATTAAAATTTTATAAAATATTATTTCTTTTTTTATTAAAATTCGTTGGTAATGATGAATATCTGAAATTGTTATCAATATGATGTAATTGAATAAATCTGAATTGATTTCCTATGTTCATTTTCAAAAATCATCAAAAAATATAAGAGAAGGAAAAATAACGGATAGATTTTAATTTACTTTTCATGTACGATGTCTCACCCTGTAGTAACAAAAAAAAAATAACAAGTGAACATGGAATACCAGTATTTTAGTTTATGCATCCAACATTTCTATTGCATAATATAAAAACAAAACTTTCTAATACTGAAATTGATATTCAAAGTTGAAAGCTGATGCATCATTCTTAAACCATCTAGGGATTTTTAGTATAACATTGGAAATTTTTTTTAGATCCTTTTATAGAAAATAAGGAAAACTTATAGAAAACATTTCCATTTATAGTTAGATGTTCTTCAGTACTACTTTATTAAATAACATAAAAGATTTTTCCAAATCAATAAAATAATAGAATTAATCCAGTGCGTTTTGTAACTTCCTAGAAAGTAGAACTACATAAAATTTTATTGTCAACTTAGAAAGAATGAAAATTTTAAAATTAAAATTATTTTTGTTATTTATAATTTTTATAAATAGTATTAATTGTGATTATTGGTATTATCAAACAAATCAAATCCCTAAATTCTCACCCTGGTATTCAGTTATATGTATGTACATATTATTAGTATTTTGGTCAAGAAATTAATTTACTATCATCCCCTCTCGCCCTTATTAAAATATAAAATAAATTTATTTATATTTTTTTTCCACAAATTTTTCTAGCTTGCAATTGTAATGGAAAATCGGAAAAATGTTTCTTCGATCGAGGTCTATACAATTTAACTGGACATGGAGGTCACTGTATTGATTGTCGAGAAAATCGTGATGGTCCACACTGTGAAAGATGTAAAGAAAATTTCTATATGAGAGAAGATGGTTATTGTATTCATTGTGGATGTGATTCAATTGGTATGACTAAACATAAATTCAGAAATGTTGATAAATGATAATTTTTCTATTATTTTTAAATTTTTTTTAGGTTCTAGATCTTTACAATGTAATTCTGAAGGTAAATGTCAATGTAAGCCAGGTATAACGGGTAGTAAATGTGATCATTGTGATGATAATTATTATCAGTTTAGTATACACGGATGTCAGCCATGTGGTTGTGATTCAAGAGGATCTAGAGATAATAAACCTGAATGTGATCCACATACTGGACATTGTTCGTGTAAAGAAAATGTTGAAGGTGAACAATGTAAAGAGTAAGTTATTAATTTTAATGTTTATATAAATTATTTGCTCTTATTATGAATGTTTTTAATGAAATTTCCAGATGTAAGCCAGGTTTCTTCAATTTAAATTCTGATAATCGATTTGGATGTACACCATGCTTCTGTTATGCTCATACATCACAATGTCACAGTGCAAATGGATATTCGGCTATTTCAATTATTTCTAGTTTTAATAAAGGAAATGAAAGATGGACAGCAATAGATAGCTATAATCAAAGAGTTGATCTTAAATATAATCAATTTAGTCGTAGTATTGGAACTATTGCAAATGGAAATGATTATGTTTATTTTAATGCTTCTGACAGATTTTTGGGTAATCAAAGATCATCGTACAATCATTTCTTAAAATTCCAATTGCAATTGGTTGGTCAAATAAGTCCAAGTCCATCATCTTATGATGTAATCTTAGAAGGTTCTGGCTCTAAAATTGCTTTACCAATTTTTGCTCAAGGAAATCCAATGCCTGATCAAAGTAGACGTGAATACAAATTTATATTACATGAACATCCTGAATATTCCTGGCAACCAAGTCAATCGGCACGAAGTTTTATGTCGATTTTAAGCAACTTGACTGCAATTCGAATTAGAGCAAGTTATTCAGTTCAAGGTGAAGCTATATTAGATGATATTGAATTACAATCAGCACATCTTGGAGTTGCTGGAAAACCAGCTACTTGGATAGAGTATTGTACTTGTCCTGAAGGATATCTGGGTAATTTTTGTGAATCCTGTGCGCCTGGTTATAGACATATTCCAGCGAGAGGTGGTCCCTTCAGCCCATGTATTCCTTGTGACTGTAATAAGCATGCAGAAATTTGTGATTCGGAAACTGGTAGATGTATTTGTCAACATAATACATTTGGAGAATCATGTGATCAATGTGCACGAGGTTATTATGGCAATGCTCTCACTGGTACACCAACAGATTGTAAAAAATGTCCTTGTCCAAATGACGGAAGTTGCTTACAGATGCCAGATGATACTGTAATATGCTTAGAATGTCCAATGGGTTATTTCGGAGCCCGTTGTGAATTGTGTTCTGATGGTTATTTTGGTGATCCAACAGGTTTGGTTGGGCAACCTGAAGCTTGTATACCATGCGATTGTAATGGCAATGTTGATCCGAATGCTGTTGGGAATTGCAATAGAACAACTGGTGAGTGCTTAAAATGTATTTATAACACAGATGGAGACCACTGTGATCAATGTTTACCTGGATATTACGGAGACCCATTGGATCTACCTCATGGACACTGTGATCAATGTACTTGTGTTCCAGCTGGAACAGAACAAACAGATGATGGAATTTCAATGTGCGATCAACTAACAGGAAATTGTCGCTGTAAGCCAAATGTTTTCGGACGTGACTGCAATGAATGTGAACCTGGTTACTTTAATCTTGTATCAGGAAATGGTTGTGAAGGCTGTAATTGTAATCCTATTGGTAGTTTTAATTCATCGTGTGATTTATTCTCAGGCCAATGTTTCTGTAAACCAGGCGTTATTGGGTAACGATATTTTAAATGTCACTATTATGAATAAATCTTAAGTATAACAATTTTTTTTAGACAACATTGTGATCAATGTGCAACATACTACTATGGTTTTTCCCCAGAAGGTTGCCTTGCTTGCGAATGCGATCAAAGTGGCTCAAAAGGATATCAGTGTGACCAATATGGACAATGTCCATGTAATGATAATGTTGAAGGTCGACGTTGTGATCGGTGCAAGGAAAATAAATTTGATCGACATCAAGGTTGCTTGGACTGTCCAGCTTGTTACAATCTAGTTCAAGATGCTGCTAATGAACATCGGTCTAAATTACAAAGTCTTAGTGAAACATTAGATAACATAGCCAAATCTCCAGTCACAAATGATGAAGAATTTGAATATAAATTGAAAGAAGTTCAAGAAAAAGTCAATATTCTTTTAGATGATGCTAAAGCTGGTGCTGGTGGAGGTGACAAATCATTAATTGAAAGATTAAATGACTTACATGAGATATTAAACAATATCAAAATAATGCTTGATGATTCAAAACCATTACAAATGTCAGCAAATTTAGAAATTGAGAAAGTAGCGAAAAATATTACTATTGCAGATAATATCTATCAAAATGCTAAAAACGAATTGACCGTAAGTTACGAAAAACATTAAAAAATCCCTTTCAGTTAATATTTAATTTTGTGTTTTTTTTTATTAATTATTTTAGGCTGCTCTGGACCTATTAAATAATGATGGTCAAACTGCTTTACAAGAAGCGACAGATAAAGCAATTAAATTTGGTCAACAATCTGATAAGATTGGTAATATTTCAAGAGACGCACGTTTTATTGCAGATGAATTAAAATCTCAGGCTGACTATGATTTGAAAAATGCAAAGGATGCTCATGCAGCTGCACAAAAAGCATATGATCTTGCTAAAAATGCAATAAATTTACAAAAGAATATAAGGTAAAGTAATATTGAAATTTTTCCATAATACAAAAGTAAATCAATTTTTTTTAATTTCTGAATACAGTGATGAACTAAGAACTGACATGCGTCTAGAACTAGATTCATTGAAAACATCATTGGGAGCAACATCACAATTAACTAAAGAAGCTCTTAGAAAATCAAATGAGTCTTTTGATGCTGCATTGGAATTATTTTCAAATGTTAACCGAATGGAAATCCCAGAAATTAATACACAAAATCTCAAGGACTTAGCATCGGATGCCTATCTCCAGGTATCATATTTCAGCATAAATCAAAAGCAAACCAATTTATTTCTTTTTATTTTTAGGCAATCAATTTAGATAATAAGGTTGTGGCTGCTGCTAATGAAAATGACTTAATTTTAGGGGATGCTGATGTCGAAAATGAGTTAGCGAGGGCTTTAATTGAAAGGTAATGAGTACACAAAATATAATTTAATCTAACTAAATAAAAAATATTATACTAAAAGGGGTGAAGTGCAAAAACAAGATGACATTGATTTATATAATGAAGCGAAAAGTGCTTATGAACATGCTATCAAAGCTGTAGCTCAAGGCGATAGTACTTTGAAGGAAGCTAATGCCACCTATGTAACGCTTTCTGGTAAAAATTATTAAAATACTATTTTTTACCCAATTTGTTTTCATTCTTCTCATCATTTATATTCTATGCAGATTTTCAAGCTGATGTACAAAAATCATCTCAAAAAGCTCAATTAGCATTAAAAACAGTTCCAGGTATTGAGAATGAAATTAAAATTGCTGAAGGTATGATTCGTGATGCTGAAATAGTAAGTTTCGGATATGAATTTATATTTTAAAATTTTTAAAATATATATATATGAATTCAATTGATTTTAGGCTTTATCAGGAGCTCTTGAAAATGCTAATGCAGCTAGAAATAACGCTCAAGAAGCACAAGAAAAATATGCTGAACAAGCATCCAAGGTATTAATTAAGGGTTTTAATATAATATTTTTTGGAAAAACTAATATGAATTACATTATTTTAAGGATGCTGAAAATATTCGAAAAAAAGCAACTAATACTAAAGATAAAGCTAAACAATTAGGCAAAGAAGCTGATCAATTGAATCATCGAGTAGTTGTTACCGAACAAGAAGTAAATGATTCTGAAGAAAGTACGAAAAAAGATAGTAATTTATTAGCTGATGCATCACGAAAGGTAATTTTCATTTGAAATCAAATTAATCCAACCTTACTATGTATAATTTTTACATTTTAGGTTGGTGAAGCAAATACTGCTGCAATAGAAGCTAATGATCAAGCTAAAAAAGCTATGGATGAAATTAATTCTATAATGGAAATTCTACAAAATTTAAAAGATATTAATGTTGACGAATTAAATTCATTAGGTGAGAGTGTTTTTTTTTTTTCAATTTTTGATTACAAAATGTATTGAATTTCAAAATTAATACTGTTATAATACATATGCAAAAAAACAAAAATAAAATAAATAAAAAACACAATATTAAAAAAAAAATAATTAAAGACTATAATATTATATTAAATTATTTAAACATTTAAGTAACTCTAAATCAGTTATGAAGTTAAGAATCACATCTTTTTGTAATCTTATTTAAATAATTTTTTTTTAATTACATTAACTACATATTCAAAAATATTTATTTTAAAATTATAGAAAAGCGTTTAAATTTAGCCGAACGTGAACTTAATAAAGCTAACTTAACAGAACGTTTAAATAAATTAACAGAAAAACGTAATATGCAAAATAAATGGATTGAAAAATACGAATTGGAAGTGAAACATCTTAGTGATGAAGTTAATAATATTGCAGCGATATCTGATGCATTGCCATTCAAATGTTTCAAAAATAATAAATTAGAACCATAGATTCATAACGCCATAACAATAAAATTAATACTTTTAAATTTTAAAAAATAAATTAAAATTAAAAACCAAAATTACTTAAGAATTTTTTTTTTTGTTTAGATTTCGAAATTTTATAATATAGTTATTTTTTGCTGTAATTTTGTAATTTAATTAAAAATTGAAGTCTTAATATATTAATTTTATAGGAAAATACCCTTTTAAATATAATGCACTTTGAGATATAAAATAATTTTATTAATTTGTTTTAAAAAAATAATATTTTTAAAAAAATTTAATATCCATTTTTGATAGAAAGGTTTTATTTACGCACAAATAACTTATACATATTTAGCAATAAAATGTTTAAAAGCATACTACCCTGCACCAATTTTTTTATGTCACAGAGTGTATTAATTAATTTCGTTTTATGCAACAAATTACAATACAATTCGTATTCTAATTCGTTGGTTTTATGTAAAAAATATTTCTTTTAAAAATATTGCCATAATTAATTTTTTTTTATATATAAATGTACAATTCCAATATATTAAATTTTAATTATTATATTCAATTTGTTACTTAACCACAATTTTAATTCTAATTTAAAAATAATTTAAAATTTTACAAAGAAATTTTTTTTCGAACAATGTAATTTAAATGACATTTCATTATATGGATAACACTTTGAATAGTTGATTAGTTTGATAAGAATTGAACTTCTCGCAAATTAAGTATGTACTAAAATAACTAAGATATGTAGTCACATAGTAATCAAATTCACAAAACTTATATCATATTTTGAGAGCATATCAAAATGTTTTTTGCAGCAAAAATAAACAACAAATTCACAGATTTTATTCTGTGGATCAAAATACAACCTATCAAGTTATAATTAAACGGATTTGTATATAAATTTAAACTTAAAAAAATTTTCTGGATGACTTAACATACTTTAATCGTAATTTATCTATATTGTGGCATGAAATGAAATTTATTTATTGCAGTTTATAAGAAAATAAAATATGTATATTGAATAACAGATTTGGAAAATTAAATAAAATATTGAGTATACATATCTATATATATGTATATCTTATATATGTATATTTTTTAAAATATCACAAAGATGAAAAATGTAAGTAAAATAAAATTTAAGAAAATATCAATAAGAAAACAGATTTTATACTTTAGAGAGAAATTTGAAAGTTACTATGTATGTATAGAATTATATAAAATAAATGTGTACGTTAAATGTAAAATAAAAATAAAAGCAAAAAAAAATTATTATAAATATAAAATAACGTTTTTTTTTTTATTTTTTTTGTGGCTTGTTAGCCGAGTGTAGCGATGTAACGACCGAGGAGCACGGGTTCAAACCCCGTGAAAACCAAACATTTTTTCAAATGGTGAAAATTACTGAAAATATAATTTTCAATACAACCACATCGATTTAAATATAATTTAATTAATAATTAATAAAGATATAATATAACTAATAAAAATAATATAAAAATATATACCAAATAATTAACATAATTTAATAAAAAGGCCCTATAAGTTGAGTTATAGATTTATCTGTAGGATCCAATGTTAAAATAAATAAATAAATAATTTTTTTTTACAATAAAAAACACTTAAAATAAAATTTTAATTTGACGTATACGAACTGTTATCAAACATTTAAATATAGAACGGTATTCTAATCCTAACGCAAAAATTATTTAAACTCTAATAAATTTATTTAATTGAAAATATTGATTTTTCAAATCTTTCACATCTCCGTCACTTTAATTTGAATGTAAAATTTCATATGAAATATTAAATATATTTTTATTTTTATCTATACATTTCTTGTTTTCTCCCGCTCAATTATTTTGGCAATTCATCCAGTTCAGCTAAAGTTCAGCCGAATTGATTCGCTAGTTTATATTATATCAACTTTTAGTCTTAAACTTTTTAAAAGACAAAGAAATCGGTTTAAAATTTGAATTTTCAATCAGATTCCAATATAATTAAAATTTAAAACATATCAAATCACGTAAGAGATTTAATTAAAATTTGTTGAAAGATAGCTGTGATAGTGTGATGGTGTGATCCTTTTATAGTATCAAAAAAATTACAAAAATGCATAACTTTATTGCATAGCTTTAGGAGAGTATAATGGGTGTTTTTGACAAGAATCAAGAATATGAATTTATAGTTGAGAATAAAATATTTGTGATAAAGGAACAATAACTATTAATTTTTTATTTTACTGGTAATAAAAAGAGTGGTTACCATCAAGCTCATTTGTTAATTCAAGGGATTGCTCAAATCAACTTAAATATTCAGTTTATTAATGTAAGTTTTTTAAAACAGATAAATTTTTTCAAAGAGCAAAACTGTCCAAGCTTTCGATAAATAGAACGTTATGACTGTGTCAAATAGAACGTCAAATATAATGAATTTAATAGGAATAAAGTCTTAGATATGCAGGATATATGGATGTGAAGCGATAATAAAAAGGGTATACATGACGCAGCTCTGTGCTATACAAAAGTTAAACTAACTAGCAAGGTGGTTAAACGAAGTCGAGTATAACTGTAAAAAAATTAAATTAACTATAGGACAGTAGCAAGACTCTAAACAAGGTCAAATATTACCTCGAGTTCACCATTAATAGGTAGCTGTTGATAATTATTAAATAATAAAGTTTATATCTAAAAAAATAAAATGACAAGCGAAAGATTAAACAATAAAAGTCAATTGAATAAAACCAATAATAAATAATTTATTATTTTTTTATTATCATTTTTGATTTTTTTTTTTTTCGATTTTTACTAATCCTAATACTTTAGTCTATACAATTTTAGGGAAAGAAATCTATTTTTATATAGAATTCTATATTTTGTTTTGTTGAATTTTTACTTTTTTTTTTGTATTGCTTTTTTATTAAATTAATTTTATTTAAAAAAAAAAAATAATTTCTTTAAAATTAAATTTAAAATGTTTTTGTTTTTTTTTTTAAAAAAAAAGATCAGAATTTAGAGAAAAATTTTTTTTTATAATAATTTACAAGAGAATAAGAAAATATAAAAGAAAATATTTTTGCAAGAATTTTCAAAATAAAATAAAATATCCTTGCTATCACGAACATACACACATAATTTTCTTTCAATATTATCTGAGTATTCCTCCATACTAAAAGAACTCAATAATAATTTTTGTTTTTCTTTATTTTAGACCTACAATATAAATTATTGTAGAACTAAAAATATATTCATAGGATGAATTATAATTTTTATGTTTTTTTTTAGTATTTTAATACAAGAATATTTACAAAATAATAAAAAAAAAAATAAAAAAATTAGACAATTCAAAAAGTCTAGTAAGTTTTCTTATTCTTAAAAAACTATAAAATTACATTTTGAAGACGTTCTAAAACTGTTCACATCAAAATCCTAAACGAAAAGATCCAAATAAAAAAAAAAAAACAGAAAAATTAAAAAACAACACTAATATTCATAATCTGGCATATAAACATACGATCCTCGAGGACTACTCCGATTTGGCATTCTAATACTCGATTGTTGTTGATAATGTTGATTGAATTGTTGCCTACTATGTGGATGTATTGCACTTCTTCGTAAATCTGAGGATGAATAATAAGAATCACTACTATGTTGATAACTTGGTGAGAAACGAGTTTTTTCATATTTACTTAAATATGATGAATAACCCCCCCTTGAATTTAATGATGATGTTAATGGTTTTAAAGTTGGATTTAATGCATCATTTAATGTAACATCATATTCATTTTCATAAAGTTCATCTAATAATGCTTTCGGTGGATTATCAATTTGTGGTTGTTGTGTTGTTCTAGGTCCCATATGATAACCAGATAAATTATCATAACTTGTAACACCATTACCACGTATAATTGGTGAATTATGTTCAAGAATCCTAACACCGGAAACTGTTGAACCCATATCAACTGGAGTATTTTCAGTTATTGTTGTTTTTGATTGTTGTGTACCACCAGTTGCTTGTAATCCACGTGGTAAATATGGACTACCACCTCTTGATGGTAAAAATGGTCTTTTAATAACCCGAACTATTGGTCTGACTTCTTTTGATGGTGGTAAATTTTCAGAATTTTCATTTCTAGCTGATACTTTAATATCATCTGTAATATGAGGTTCATATTCTTCATGTTGCTGTAATTTTTCTAATTCATATTTTGATTGAATTGGTTCACGACCTCTATCTAATTTGTATTTTGCATTTGAATTGAATTTAAAAGGATCTTTAACATTTGAATTTGACTTTAATTCTTCAGATTTCGAAGAATTTGCTTTTTCTATTGAACTATTTTCAGATTCTTTTTCATTCTCTTTTGAACTTTGAAATGATGTATCATCATATTCGTCTTCACCATAACCAGATGGTGATGAAGGAGCTGATATATCAGATGAAGAATTATTTCTATTACTATTTCTAAAATTTGTTTCTTCTCTTGAATTTTTGTATTCCTCTCTCGATGAGAATTTTTGTGGTTTTTGTTGTATAGGTTCATCCTCATATTCATCATCATCATAAAGTAAGGGAGCTTCTGTAGTAGTTGTAGTAGTGCTTGTTGGTCTTGATGTTGTTGATTTATGTTTTGGTCTTATTAATTCTTCTTTATGAACTGGAAATAATCTCTTATGCGGTGTTGCTGGACGAAATGGACTAGGTTCTGGTGGTTCAGGATCACTTATTGGAGCTGACTTTTCCAATGCTTCAGTATCATCATAGTCATCATAATATTCTACATTAGCTGGACGTGTTTTTTGTGTTAAATACTCATATTTCCGTTTTTCAGTTAATGGTACAGGCCTTGAAATTTTGGGCGCTGCCCTTGGTTTATCGAATAATGAACTAAGACTACTTGATGATGGTCCGGATGGTTTGACTAGAACTTTGTCTTCAGTTTCCTTTTTATCAGGAAAGTATCTTTGCTCATTCGATATATCATCATAATCTTTATCTGGGCGACGCTCATGTGCTCTTCCAGTATTACCGAATGGTCTACCATTTAATTTTCTACGCCCACTTGCTAATGGCTTACGCTCAATTTCATCTTCATCACTACCTAATTTCGAATCAGACAAACTTCTTCTATCATCTTGATTATATCTTCTATCATTATTCATGTGCGAGCGACGTTCACTTGGTGGTCTTCTACGATCGTTAGGTTTCCGTCTCTCTAAGGGTTGTTCTTCTTCATCAAATCTCGTCATCATTGAGAAAGGTTTGTGACGATTTCTAGGACGTTCTGACATTCTTTCAGGCAATCTTTCAGGCATTTTTTCAGGAACTCTTTCATGCATTCTTTCTGGCATCCGTTTTTCATAGTCATAGTCATCTAAATCATCACGTACTCTATCACGATTCAAAGGTCGTCTATCATATCTAATAAAAGGATCCAATTTTTTTATTTCAATAATAAACACAATATTTCACAAAAATATTTCTAGATAGTACCTGTCATCATCATAGCCTCGTCTTTCATCCAAATCTTCATCATAATCTGGTCGTCTTGTTCTTGGTCTTTGCTTTCTTCTTCTGGGACGATCTTCATAATAATCATCTTCATAATCTTCGTCATAGTAATAATCATCAGCTTGTGGTCTGCGTCTTCTCAAAGGTCTTCTTCGTCTTAAAGGTCTAACTGGAGCTTGTGTAATAGGTGCCGGTGTTGTTGTAGTTGTTGTAGTAGATGTTGTTGTTGCCATATACAAAGCATCATTTCTATTTAATTTGAAAAATTTTAATAAATAAAAAAATATAGTAAATCTAATTAAAAATCGAGTAAATTATGCCAAAAAATTACCTGTGAAAATATTTATGTGAATTTTTACAATCAACTTCCGATACAAAATGACAAATGAATGTTTTTTGATCAAAAGCAGTGAAATTAGCACATAGAAAATCATTCCGTACACCATAGACACAATGATGGTAGACCTGGGACATAAAATTAAAGAAAAATAAAAAAAAAAATTTGAAAAAGCTCATTTAAATTAGATTGAACAAAAGTTCATAAGCTAACCGATAAGTAAATAAAATTACAATTAATTAATTAAAATAATATTATTTAAGCGTAGTAGTTGCTGAGCCTATTCCGAAAATGATTACCTAACAAAATTTTAAATTTAATATTAGAAAAAAGTTTATTACAAACAAAAAATATGCAAGCCAAAAAAACAATATAACTATTTATAACACAGAAACGTAACCGCACGTTTACAATGTTTAACCATAATTAATTTAAATTTATTTATGTGAAAATTTACCTGACATTTATGTTTAACCGAAGCATAGAATCCATCGTGCAATCCTTTACAAGCAAAATCCATTTCTTCTGGTGGTGGTACTGATGAGTAAAATGGATAATCAGATAAATTAAATCCATTTAGTTCTCGTGGTAGATTTGGATCCCAAACATAATCAATTTGTGGTATACCAGTTAATTTATGTGTTGAATTTGTTACTGTTTCACCCTTCTCTGTGGTCTTAAAAAAATAAGAAAAAAAAATTTAAGTCACTGCAAAACGTTTGTTAATAACAAAATATATTGCTAATTGTTTAGAGTTAATGAAAAAGAATAAATAACAATATACGAACTGTTTGAAAATTAGCCACCTTAAGACCAAAATATGATATTCAAATATTATACTCTAGTAGGTATTTTTCATATTTTTCAAGCACTTCTTATTCAATTGAAATGAAAATTTTCCAAGTCTGCAAACATGACAATTATTCAAATTCAAATATCTATTACCACCATAATGTCAGTGTACTAATACTATATTCTTAATAGACATTTTTTTGAATATCAACAGTGTCAGTAATTTCCAGCAGCCAGTAAAAATGGACTAGTCCAAAAATTATACCAGAAATAGTATAAAAAATACAAGAAATAAATTGCAATTTTATCAATTGATTGCGATTATCAAAGTGTTTTCATTGAAACTGATATTTAATTCAATTATATTTTATTCTAAGCTTGATTCCAAAGTCTCAATGACGCCACGTGCGTTATCTTAAATTTTTCAAACATCTAGCTTTTTAGTTAGCTGGATAGGAGTCCTTTTCGTTGAATAACAACCTATTCAATATGAAGTAATATTTTGTTTTCTAGCACTTAACTAGCACTTCTGATACTTAAGTTGTAAGTTGTATGTTAATTAATAAAATCTCAAAAAGTTTTTAGTTTATAAATTGGAAAAAATTCTTACATCTAAATCCCTTTAAATTGTAATTTTAGCGAGATAAATATTATGAAATTGATAAAATCAAAGATAAGAATACAGTAAAATTAAGAGTAAGAAAGAATATTTTATCCTACAGTTATTTACAATATCCTGGTAATTGTTTGGAAATAGTTTTCCAATTAAAATATTTTTAAGAGAGATAAAAAACTATTTTTAACTACATACAATAATATTTGTAGTTAAATTAGAATTGGGAAATACTATGGGTAATTAAAAATCAATAGCTAAGTGGTTTAGAATAAATTTACTTGGCAAAATGTAAAAACATGGCGCTTGTCCGATAGCTGATGCAAATTTAATGTATGAGTTTATCAGCTTATTTTATTGTTGAAGTATTAAATATTTTTCCTACTAGATGTAGAGGTTGGCAAATAGTATAAAGAATTAAAATCAATACTGCAAGCATTTTATATTTTTGTACCGTTCACAGCTAACGGTCCAAAAATATAAAGGCACCTGGTGAAGATTTTGCCTATATTGAGCTGCGTATCTGAGCTGCGTATCTAGATATGTATACGGAAATCGATTTGTCTATTTATAAATTCTAAATTACGTAATTTAATTATTGAAGCAATTTTAATAACAATGTCATGTCTTTTTACAAGTTAAGTAATCAGTAGGGATTATTTGAAACATAATAATAAATAAATAGTTGTAAAAAAAAGCTTTGAATGATGCATATAAAAAACCAACAAAAAATTTTCTCACCCAACCAAAATTTAATAAACAAGTTTTCTCTACATGTATCCTTTGTATCCTTTTAATATTTTACTTTATATCAAAACAAAAAAAAACCATATAATACCCTTTTTACAATTTGTCGTACTAATAATATGTAAAATAATTCGAGAAAATAAAAATTATTTTTATAGAAAATATCCTTGGATAAATCCTACAAAAGAAAAAAATTTTATATTATATACGAGTATTTTATTATATCATGTATTTAGTAAAGACACAAACCAAATTAAAAACTTCTTTGAAATTCCTATACGAAAAAAATAATTTATTCTTATTCTATGCAAGAATCTTTTATTATTTACCACTACTACTACCAGTTATACTACTTCCTTATACAATTCTATTTCTTTAATTTGCACTCTTTAAGATTTGTATTGCATTTTCTAGATAGAAAAAAGGATATATTTCTATAGTAAAACAATTTCTATACAAGTCTCATAACTCACTGATAACAAAATTGTGTTCTTAATAATACAAATAAGATAATATTAATGTTAAGTATTTAAGGCGGCCTGATACCTTATGGTCAAAGGGTTGATTGCATCCCTATGTGAATTGCAATACGGAAAAAGTAAATAAATATATCTAAGTTTAATTTATAATATTAAAATAAATATAATAATTATTATTAAATTCACATCTGTTAAACAAAAAATAAAATTTGATAACCAAAATTCAAAATATAATATAATAAAATACTAATAATCGTATACCAGCACAAAAACAAAAATTCCAAGAGATAAGTTGGACAAAAAAAAATATTAAGTAAAATTTCAATTTGAATTTATAGACCTATCAAATTAAAATATGATTAATTTCTACCCACCAATAAGGTAGATTTGGCCGTCTTTTTTAATTTTAATTTTTTTTTTATATCTATAAGAATTGTAAAGTCCAAGCAAAAACAAGTTATATAGAGTAAATAAATAGTTTTTATTTGAAAGAGGTTTAGAACTTTTTTAATTTAATAGAAGGCATCCATAGAATTTACTGGTAGGGTAGGTACAGATTAAAAGGTAAGATTGAATTACTCTTTTTTGACTTCATTTCAATAATGCTGACTCTGTACTAGATAATTTTGAAAATTTAAAAAATTTTAAGGAAAATTTTTTGTGGAAACTAGACTGAAATAAGGAAAAGATTTTAAACATTGTTTTGTATAAATAGCTTGTACTTATGTATCTATAATAATTAATTGTTTCTACACAGTGGAAACTGTCACGAAAACATCATTTAATAAAAATTTTGTATTTTTTATTACTTTCAAAAGAGTCAAATATTCAACACAAGGGATATTATTGGATAAGTGGTATTATAATATAACATCATCATTTTTAAGCAATTATTACAAAATAACAAATCAATATAAAATTATTGGATAGAATTATGGGATAGAAAATTGCTAAAGTAATTCTAACTAAAAGATTATACATACATTTCAAAATATCTTGCTATACGTACAATTTGTTAAAGGAATGTTTCGCTCATCCAACACTCCTGAAACGCATCAGTAGATATTATAGTATCTAGACAACTCTCAGTTTTAAGTTCTGATTAATCTTACAACTTATATGAAGATACATCAAAATCATACGTAAAAAACTGATCAAAAGTTATTCCGAAAAATCTATTACTAACAAAATAGAATCACAATATCTACACAATCATAAAATTACTCGGTTACAAAAGAAAAGACAAGATGCATAAGTTAATACCTTTGATAGCATATGTTAATACAATGTAAAACAATGGGAAAAACCTAATGAGTACAAGCGAAGAAGTAAGTTAACTTAAAATATAATGTAATTATACTCATTCTTGACAATCAAAGCCGATCAATTGACAGCATTATTATTCCATTGTAGTTTATATTTTAACTCAAATATTCCAATAACATTCAACATACTTCAAGATATTTGATTATAACTGGAAAATAGTCGATTAAAAATATATTTACTAAAACTTATAATAAAAATTATTTCAGTTTAGTTAAATATAAGTTATTCATTATTACATTGTTACATTGATTTTTTTTCTGGTAGAACATTATACTGATGATGGTTAAAATTCATTCATAGCATATACAGCTGGAAGAAATTGTGGATGCTTGAAAATTTTTAAGAACTGACTTTCATCTCATTTTATTATTTACATTAAAATTCTTTAAAATTAGAATAAAGTTTGATTATAGTTTAATGCATATTTGCGTCTAGTATAGGCGGGGCTAATTGACTATAATCGCTTAGAATCCAATTAACCAAATTGTTTGTACGATTTGCATTATTGAATATTTCATGATTTGAATAAATTACAAAAACTCTTCGTTAATTATAACTCATTTTTGTTGAATCATTTCTATTCGGTTAATATGAATGTAAGGATATAATATAAAGATTCTATCCAAAGCATTGCTTCTCAATGTTGTTGCCAATTTTTTTGTCGGATTTCTAAGTTTACTATTCTCGCTCTATTGTTAATGGTACATGGCCAATGAACTTTGAAAACCTACTGGGCGGTATATGATAATATTCTAGGAAGTATTTTTTGTGTTCTTGTCATTCTTGTTTTAGTATATCTTGTTGAATTTTTAAAGAAATTCTGAAAGCAGGACGGGCTTTGCTTATAATTCGATATACAGCTTAGAAACCTAATACATCTAATAATAATTAATGATGTTAACATGTCATTATATTGCTTAAATATAACCATGCATAGTCCTTGCGAAATATTATACATTATGTTGTAGTGATTGTATATATAATCTGGTATTTTAATCATCATTCACCTTATATTTATTGTTGTTAATATATTTATTTAGTTAAATTTTATAATTAATTTTTTATTACGATTACTTTCAAGAAATTTGAGATTTCCAATATTAAGATTATTAAATTTTATATTAATGTTTTCAATTTTACTGATAATTTCAGTCATACAATTACAATCATTAATCGTAAAAATTTCATTTCAACCTCAAGATTCAATTTTAATCTCTAATTATTCCTCGTATTCATCTGAACTATGTGTACAATAATAATTGAGTAGTGATTATCGACAAACTTTACATTTTAATCCAATAAAATCATAATAAACTTAAGCTCAAACAAAATATAAAACATGTTACCTAATCCTCTTTTTTTTCATTTAATTACCACCACCATAGCAATAAAAAAACGAAAAGTAAACGCAAAAAAAGATAAAAATACCTAAAATTTATAATACGATTAAAACTGGGTAACGTCCTCATTTGCAAAAATTGTTGTTGTTTTTGACGTATTAACATCGAATCTTAAAATGATCTTCATCATCAGCAACATTAACAACAACAGAATGATTTGTAACAATAGTATAACAAAAACAAAAAATAGCAAAACATATCAAAAATAAAATAAAATAAGCACAATAATGACAAGACAATTCAACTTATAAAAAAAAAAATAAAAAATTAATAAATTAAAATACCATTATTCAACACCAGTAAGCGCTAGCAGCACAATATACAAAAAATATAAAAAACCAAAACAAAAACACTGCGTTACACAATAAATTGGTTTGTTTTTTATTTCTTAAGTTTTATGTGTTCGATAAAAATTAACGTGGGACAATCTAATGTTGTTTTTGTATTTACCCCATTTTTATTAAATAATATTATGATGAATATCATTAAAGAATTTAATTACATATATTATATAGGTACATGTATATTGTATAGATATATATCTAAGTTAATTTTAAAAATCTTACCTCTGATACATCATCATCAGATGGAGTTTCAACCGTTGTTGTTGTTGTAGTAGTTGTTGTAGTTTTACCAAATATTAACGATGATGCTCTTATAGCGCCAGTATGTGCCATTAGACCTACAAGTACTATTATATAAAAAAGAAAAATATAAATAAATAAAAATAAAAGATGACAATTAATTTCAATTGAATTATGAATTTTAAATGAATGAATGAAAATATTGTGAATATGTAAGAAATTTTCCTCAAAAAAAAAAAAAAAAAAAATTGACTTTTAATCACACAATTGACGCATCCATCATAATGACAATTTTTTGAATTAACGATAGTGTAGTACAACGGTGAGAATTTTATGAATACCTTGAGGTGAAAAACTACATAAATAAATAAATATACATATATAGATGTCATGGTATCTTTTTAATAGAAAATAATTATATAGCTAATTGTCTGTCTATCTTTTTGTTAATTGAAGGTTAACTCAAGGAAACCCTTTTTTATTTGGAAGAAAATGAAATATGACTGACAATTTGAGACAAAAATTATTTTTTTTATTAACATCTAATTAATAACTGTAAAAATTTCGTAATGTGATATCCCAAATATTTACTGAACATAAAAATATCAGAATTTGATTTGTTATAATAAAGATACCAGCACACACATGCATATTATGTAATTTTGTAGTTGATATTTCAATTTTCATTATTACACAATTTTATCTTCCAATATCATAAGAATTATGATTATAGCTTCAAAATTAGAAATTTGGGCTCTTCTGACGGAGATGTTGTATCCGCGTAGGACCTAATGACCAAAAATGTTCTACTTTGAACTACAATATCTCCATAACGGCAGCACCAACCATCATCAAATAAATGATAAAATATGCTTCAGACCATTATGTTACTAGATAGAAAAACTGAATATATATATATATATATATATATATATATATATATATATATATATATATATAAATATATCTAATAGATGAACAGATAAAACGGTTTATTATTTTTTTTTTATTATTTTTATTTATTATGCTCCATAAATTGTACAATTAATTCTTTTAAAACTATTTACTTAGATACAGATATATAATTATCTTTACTACAGTTGATTTGTATTTTTTTAATTTTTATTTAGAAATTTTCGGGTTTAATAGTATAAATTTAAAGGAAAATTGGAGATGAAAAACCTTTTTGAATTTTTGTTTTGTAAAACTTAACACTAACTTAAACAGTGAAGCCTTCCTACGAACTAAACTAGCCTAATTTTTTTAACTTAAGTTGAATTTCTGATCAGAGGATTTTCTGACATGAACAGTTCCGAGTGGAACTTTGCAGTTAAATAACTTATTTTTTCTAAAATTGTATTCATGCTAGTTTTATCATGCAGCTTTTTGGTTGAATACCATCTGGGAAGATTGAATACAAGTTTCAAAAGTTTATTTTGCGCAATTTGCAATTTTTTAATATGACTAGCTGCACAATCTCCCCAGACTGGTGCCGCATATAACATTATTGGTTGAAAAATTACCTTAATAAGTATCAATTTGTTTTCTGTGGATAAGATTGATTTTCTATTAATGAGGGGATACAACATGCGAGTACATTTTGTTAGTTTTATCAATAGTGATAGAAGTTTGCTTTTGAAAGGTTAGCCTTTTATCTAAGGTAATGCCTAGGTATTTAATAGTATCGGCTCAGTTAATTTCGTCATTTTGCAGTTTTAATGGTACAGAAGGTAAAAGAGAGGCTTTTCTTTTTCTCGTAAAATAAATTGATACTGTTTTTGAAGCAATCATTTTTACTCTCCATTTTGCATAATATCTAGAGAGCTTATTGAGTGAATTTTGTAGGTTCGTTAATATGTAATTGGGATTAGTGACAGCAGAGTAAATTGCAGTGTCATCAGCAAATACTGATATTTTTGTAAACTCTAACCTAGGGATATCTGCAGTGTAAGTGTTGTACAAAATTGGGCCAAGTACTGAGCCTTGTGGAACTCCTGCTTTAATTTCATACAAATTAGAAGATGTATTATTCAATATCACACGAAATACTCTTTGATGAAAAAAGTTTTGTATGATTTTAATTAAATATATAGGAAATAGATAAAACGGTTTATATACAAAAAAATTTAAACCAAAAAGGATACCTTCAAATGTCCTTTTCGTCATTAAACATTAAAAGATAAGATGCCCTATTAAAGATATATATTTTTGGAAAGCTAGGAACACCAAGTATCCTTGGGATGCAGTCATTAAGCCCTACGCGAATACAACATCTCCCTCAGAATCTCCGAAATTTGTTCTTTAAACAACATAAAAATGAATGATATTACCCTAAATTGTTCTCTATTAGCTAACGATCCAAGTTGATCATCAACAATACCAAAAAAGAGGATAAAAAATAGAGGATGTTGACGAGTTCAGGTTCAGGATCTACATGGTCTGTTGGCCACCTAAGTACACTTCTAACCACAGAATTTGTTCATCATTATTTCAAAATTAATTGTTTAAATTAATATTGAAATTAATATACAAGCATAGTGGAAGCATATTATGTATTCGGAATGAAAACAAATCGAAAAACAATCTGGAATGATAATATATATATATATATATATATAATTCAATATTGTAGTCAAATATTTGAGCTTTATTTGTAAAGCCTATAACCTAAAATGGAAGAACAATTATACATACTCGTATATGTATGTGTTTGGCTGTTCCAGTAATGCGTTCAATTATTTGTGTAACGATAAAAAACTACATACTCTTTTTGAGAAATGTCGCATTATTGGAACTGTCTCCTTAATTTGTTGATATCCCGTAGACATAAGTACATCCGAAATTAAATTTTCATTTTCTCCACTAAAGAGTTTCTTAGTGAAAGATGAGCAGCATTAACCCTAAATTATGAACCATCCCTAGAGACAAAACATCGCGAATGAGAGACGTACTTCCATCATACACCAATGTGTTCTTCAGTATGACAAATTTTGTATGTATAACCTAATCAAATTTAAGATGAACATTAACACTTTCATTCTTAAGTGTCTTTCCTTCTGTAGCACAAACATTACAACCAATATATGTAACACGTTTCTTCCTTTAGGCATGTTCTCTGTCCGGACAGGATTTAAAATAAAAAAATAAAGTAAATAAAAAATTTTGCTCCGTTATGAGAATATTTTTTTTTTTTTTTGCATTTTAAAATCTAAGAAATTCAGTTCAATTGCTGTTAAAGAGTAAACTGATAAATTCACAAAAACAATTTATTATACTTTCGTTTCAATTATTAATAGAGTAAAACTCAATGCAAAAGTTTTTTTTTAAAACTTAACAAAAGTTAACGAAATTAATTATTCAACTTCTTCAACGATCCTTAATTATTTTTGGTACTATTATTATTGAAAATAATTTATTTATTATGAAAGTCATTCAAATTATGTAACAAATATTTGAAATGAAATAATTTTTAAAAAAATATTAGATTAAATCCTATCACCTACTCTACTGATTTTCACATTTATAATAAGGTCGCCCACTGCTTTACCACCTCATTTAACATATTAACATTATATACATTTAATATTTCTATTGAATTGAAAATTTCTATGTATGTACATATATGTACAACCAATTCAATTATCGAATACACATTCAGTCCCATTATTTTTTATTTTAAACCCATCATCTATCAATTCATCAAATTAATAATAGTGAATAATAAAATAGCTATAATAATAATATTTAAAAATTTATTTTTCTTACCTGAAAAAATCAAAAGCCATCGTCTAATGATCGTCTTTTTCATTATTTAAATCTGTAACAAAATAAAAAACATAAAAAATTAAAAAAAAATTAAAAACCATACTTTACAAAAAAAAAAAAGAAAAAAGATGAAAAGAAATGAATTAACCAGGCATAAAATTGAAAGTGTTGACGTAGGTTCATTGTACAAAAACTATAGAAAAAAAACACAAAAATAAGAAAAGAAAATATATCTCTAAGATACAAAATTTATCTCATACATAATAATCAAATCAATAAGTTTTGTTTTCATGATCATTTTCACCTCTTAATAAAATGCCGGTAAGAAAATGAGAAAAATTGTATTATTCTGAAATTTCGATATATTTATATGTATATTAACAGTTTGTAACATTCAAATAAGATGATGGTCATATAATTATGATATTGTAGTAAAAATTCATCATCATCTCGCTAAACAATAGTTCAGTGTAAATTGTTTAATATGATAGTCCTCAAATTTATATTAGTCGAAATTATGCAACTGATTTCTAAATTATTACAACAAAGGTTCCAGCATTTTGTTCTACATTATTAATTAGCTCGTTTTGATTTGATTTTTTACTTTGATTTTCCACTTTTCATCACATTCCTATTTCTCACATCACATTAAATATATTATGCAAAGCTCCATTTTCAATGAACCTTTTTTTTGTAAATTGGGAGTTCTATTTAACTACGGCCTCTTAAGATCTATTGTACTTCCCCGTTTTTCTCAGAATTGCATATCTATGTCCATGATAAACCCTATTATTGCTTTGATGTCAATTTCAGAATCAGGCGATTCGTATCCCTGGAAGTATTTGTAACTTTTGCGAGCTATAGCGTTGCAATCAAATACAATATGGGAGGAATTTTTCTATTCTTCTAAGCAGAGTCTGTATTTTTCTGTGCTCGATCTACCAATCTTGAACCGAAATTGTTGAATGGACCATCACCGATCTACCAATCTTGAACAGAGATTGCTGAATAGGCCATGACCTGTGATAAACCATGTCAGCATTCTGAAATTGAATCTAGTCTCCCCGATTATCTGATTCAATCTATGAATGCTTAGTTTGAAAAAGAATTTAGACTGCGTAAGTCCTTGGCATCTATCCCATGGTTTCCCACTTGGAAACAATTCTTTGTAGGTTGGCGTTTGAACGAGCAATGAGTCTGGTCCTAAGAATTGTCTCTTTGCACCTGATTTTGCAAGGACGTCTGCCTGTTCATTGCCTTGTATTTCTTCATGCCCAGGAGTCCACATAGGAGTAACTCTGTTTCGTTCGACTAGCTTTCTAAAGGTTCTGTAGCAGCTATAGATAAGCTTTGATTTCAAAATTGGAGAAGCCAGAACTTTTAAGGCAGCTTGGCTACTGAAATTATGTATATATTGGCACCATTTTACTGCACTTTAATGCCGATACCTCGATGGCATAGGCTTCAGCTTGAAAGACAGTGGGATATGTGTCGTGCCGCACTAAACCTGAACCTTTGTACATGCTGGCACCGGTTTTCTCCCCGATTTAGTTCAATCAACCTTACTAAGTGTGCAGTTCATCGCAGATTTCCGTTTTAACGCAAATAACTACATTTTAATATTTTATTAAGTTGTTCAACTCGTTCATTTTTATAGTACATTGTAGATACAAACAACAACTTTTTAAGAACAATAACTTTCACTTTCAATCTTTGTATTTACCGATTTATATGTAGATAGTATAGTAGATATGTATGTGGAAATGACAACTCCACAGTTAAGTCTGGAAAAGCAGTTGTCATTTATTTTGTTTTTTGATGCAATGAATCTACTAGTAACCTATTTATTTTTATTGGTTGTTTTAGGTGATAACTCGTCCACGGTACTCAGCACTACAACTACTGTGTGTAATTGAGAAAGTTAATCAGATCACCAATTTTACTTCTCGCAATAATTCTTATTATGTTAAGAATGGCCTCACCTAAAGTATGGAATTTGGCTCTAAAGCTAACGTTACGCAGCTGCAAAGTGAGTATTCCTGCTTTATCTTGTTTATTGCGATACTGGGTGTTGCACAGAATACCCAAATTACAAAATCCATACTCTAAAATATTTTTTAAGAAATAATGATATATAGAAAAAAAAATTTCATTCAAATTTACAACATTCAAATTGAGAATGGCATAAAAAGTTGAGAGCTTTGATTAAAATACAGATGACAGAAACATTATACCATAGACATTGGCATCGAACTAGACTTCAATTCAACTTGAAATCATCGACACAAAAAATAACAACAGTCTAGAATGAGTATCACATAATTTCATTTTTCTAGTAAACCCAAACATACTTATTTTTCATTTATGTAACACCACATGTCAGTATAATTAAAAATTGATAACATTTCAACAACAATTAGTAAACATTGTATTATTTAGTTATACTCTACACTAGTTTTCTAAGTTATCTTTTAGTAAGAAATTAATTTAAAATTAAAATCAAGATATACCTAGTATCCGTTTGGAACGCCTCACTATTATACCTCCAAAATAAATGAAATTGTACTTTATATTTTAGAATTGAATTTTTTTTATTTCTATTTATTTAAAAAGTGTAATAAATAAAGTGGTCCACACCTTTTAAATAATAATATGTAGTAAAATAATTATAACATAGAATGGGATTTTCCATTAATATTTTAAATAATATATTATATAAATACTTAGCACATATTTATATACATATATAATGTTGTAGAAAAGATTATATAGAAAAATATATATATATATACATATATATTATATGTATATAGAAAATTTTCACACTTTCTTCACTTCATTTAATATCTCATGTAGTCATGTACATTAAATATACCCATCATCATCATTATTATTCCTGCAAAAAACAAAAAATCATCTCTGTTCAATTCAACAACAATAAAAAGAAGATCAAAAAACAAAAAAAAAACGAAATAAAAATAACTTCACAAAAAACTAAAGAAAAGTAAGAACTGCGCGCCATCTATTAATTATTACCGACAACATGCTATTTACATTATTTTCATTTATTTTTTTATTTTATTATATCTAAAAATAAATGCAGACTGTTGTGTTTGAATCCATTTTATTTTTAGTAATTTTTATCCTCCCACCCCCCCCTCGATTAAAATCAACATTTAAAATTATTTGTTTGTCCAGATTTGTTTATTCTTTTTTTTTTTTGTAGTTGTTATCTGGAAAAAATCTCTGAGTATTTTCCAAAAAAAAAAAAAAGTTTAATTTATTTGCATTACTTGAGACATGTTTACATTTCATGTAATTCATCCTTCGCATATAAAAAAATAAAAAACAAAAAGAAAACAAAATTTAATCTTATTGCTCATCCGAGGTCTTGAGTCTTATGTTATTTAATATGATTTTATTTTTATTTCTTCTACACATTGTTTATTTGTATTTATAAAAAAAAATGTGTTATTTGAAATTTTAATTCCAACTCCAAGATGTTGGTTAGCTATAATAATCTTGAGCTGTTGTTGTTGTTGCTTATTTTACCTATAAATTTATTACATTGAATTGTAAATCATTGACAAAGATTAAAACAAAAAACATACTATTGTATACATTTCATTAATAAATCTTTAGTTCTAAAGTAAAGACCTTTGATAAGAAAATTCATAAATTATACTTACAAATACCTAAGGTACTTAAACCTACAATATAAGTTGAGCAAAATATATAAAAATAATAAAAACTTATATTATAAGAGTATAATGAAGTTGAATTTAATTTTTCTTCTGTCCCTATTTAGTGGTATGTATTCCTTTTCACTGAATGAGGTTGGGATAGTTCAAATTAACAAGAATTCGTTTTTAAACAAGATTGGACAAAAAAAAAATTATTTTAATGCGTTATAAAATAAAAATGGGTTTTTAAGATTAGTTGAGTCTCCTTTCAAGACTCTTTCAACTATTATTCTTGGTTATTTTGATTGTAAAATTATGGAGACTCAAAATAAAATATAATTAAATTTTTGTAAACAACTGGCTCTTAGATTTTTCTAAATTAGCAAATTATGTGCTAATTATATTAATATTTAATTTCTTCTTCGGTCAGGAATCTGAAACCTAGAAAAATTCAAATTACACTTTTACAAAAACCCAAATCTTGATCAACAAAAATATCTTTGACGCAATTAAAAGATACATTGGGCAAATATATAATAACGCGTTGAACGTAAGTGGAAAATGGTAAAATGGATAAATTGAAGATGAGTTGAACATACCTTATAAAGATAAACATCCAAAAACAGCCATTTTGTGAAATTCACATGGAAACAGAAGTTGTGATCACCACTAAACATCTGAAGAAGAAGACGTTCAACAAATAGTGCAATCTTATAAAATTCATAGTTTAAAACAGAATTCAATAGAGACTACCTACCAATGACCTATACTCCACTCCCTCTTGGATCAAAGCATCAAATAATAATAAAAAAATTAAATTTTTGAGGTTAATTAGTTAATTTATTCTTCATAATTTCTATTTATAATCTTGTATACTTTTGTTATTAAGTCCTTTATAAATCCTCCAAATCTTACAAAAAAATGTATTAAATATGTCTAAAAATCTGAAGCCACTTTTCAACGAATTAGATTATATATAAGGTTTTCCAATAAGAGTGAAATGATTTCTTTTTAAAAAAAAAACACACTAATTGTTAAGGAAATTCAAATGTTTTTTATTTAATGTGGAGTACAATCGATACAATTAAGTTCTGAATAAAACGTCACTCAAATGGCTTCCACGACTTCTTCTGCAGGAATGAATTCGATGCACCCTATTTTTGAGCACTTTTTCTACTAAATCCAGTCGTATGTCATGAATAGCACGTTCAATATTGATTTGTAAAGCTTGAAGAGAGTCTGGTTTATTGCTAAAGACCAATGACTTCAAGACTTCATGGCAAGAAATAGTCTAATGGTGTTAAATCACAACTTCTTGGAGGCCATTCAACATCACAATTTCTTGAAATAATCGAATCTCCAAATTTTTCTCGCAATAATTCAATTGTTACACTTGCTGTGTGGTACGTAGCCCCGTCTTGTTGGAACCAAATGTTGTCAAGATCAACTTCTTCAATCAACTTTGGTTATCATCAATCTATACCGCTCTCCATTGACAGTAACGATTTTACCAGCCTCATTTCAAAAGAAGTACGGACCGATGATTCCACCAGACCAAAAGCCACACCAAACTGTCAATTTAGGTGAATGTAATGGTTTTTCATGAATAATTTGTGGATTTTCTTCGCACCAGAATCGACAGTTTTGTTTATTTACCGCACCACTCAGGTGCAATTGAGCCTCATCGGAGAAGGTGATTTTCTTAAAAAAATCGTTATCGTTTTCAAGTTGTTCCAAGGCAAAATCAGCAGATTCATGACGTTTGTAATGAAATTGTAAACATTACTGAATTCAATGAAAAAATAATAACAGATCATGACATATTACAAATGGCCGATGCGTCACTTCAAAATCATATCATCCCTATTGGAAAACCCTTTACTTACCTCAGAGTGTATAAAATATGTGTCCAAGATGAACAGGTTTTTAATTTTCCGTTTCTTTTATTATAGAATCCTGATGAAGCAGAAAGTGGAGAATATCAAATTATATCTGAAAATTAATAAAGGTTTGAAACTTACAAAGTCATGAATTAATGTATAAAGGCATGTGTTAACATGGCAGATTTATTCAAACTTTAGTGAGTGCTAAGTGAATACTTTATGCTCTTTAATGAAGTAACGGAAACAAAATCCAGACAACAAATCTCGAAAATACAAAACCCTTTTTCTCCTAATTCTGTTTTTCGAATCAAGAAACGACGAATAGATCTGAAAGAGAAAATATGAGAATGCCGAGCTCCATAAGTTATACAATGACGAGTGGGTTTACCTAAGATAATATTTGACTCCACGCCGTAAGGTATGACAATCCAAAACTTAATTGAAATATCGATATATCGATGGGAAAGTTTTAAATTGCCAATTGGAAAGAACACGCCAGAGAAATGGTATGCATTGTTAATTCAAACTCAGAATCTACATGGCCTATCAACTACGTAATAAAGTAAATAAGTGGAGTAAATTTGCAATTAATATTTTTTGAATATTCTCAACTTTGATTATTATATTTACATAATTCTTAGTTTGCAGTCAATTGAAACTGAATTAATTATTTTTCAATTTCCTTGTCTTTAAATTTTTTCCGTTTTTTTTTTTTTTTATTTTTTAATTTATTATTTTAAATATGTATATCTATATTAAAAATTAATTTTATATTTAAATAAACTAAAACTTGGTATGAAAGTCACTTTTTGCTAGAAAAATTAATATACATGAAATGAATGTTGAATGCTGCTGGTAGCATGTCGCGTGCTATTTTATTACATTTCAATGAAATTTTTTGTGAATACTTAGTTGAAATAAAAACAAAAAATAATTAATTTTAATTTATAAAAGAAAAATAGTATTCTTTTATTATTTGCAAGTGTTTTGTTGTTGTTGTGGTTTTCTTTTCTTTTACTTTGAAATTCCATTAAAAAACTTGTTTTTAATTAAAATCAAATAAAAAATAAAAAAACGAATTCAACCCAATCCAAGATTTTTTTTTCTACTGTTGTTTTTGTTTTTATTGTAATTTACTGTAGAGTAACTGGGTGGTAATGGTAGAATTAGTAGTGGTGGTGGTGGTGGTGGTGCTGGTTTTAATTGTATCAGTGTCAGTATAGTGGTAGTGTTGGTGGTGGTGGTGGTTGTTATAACATTTTAAAATAAACCTAATGGTGGTAGTTCTTGTTTTTTGTTCAGTTAAAGTTAACAGCATTAAATTGATATCTGCTAGCATTTTACATTTACATAATGTGACAAATCTATTTACAGTAAAGTACAGTATATAACTAAACCTAAACGTCCTTCGCAAAAATAGTAGTTTTTAAATACATATTAAAATTTTCATAATTTTCAAAATAAACCTGAACAAATATTTTGATATTTCAAATACATATTTAGGTACTAATACCTATAGAGCTGTGTCCTTTTTTGTTTTAAATAAATTATTTATAGAGCATGTAATCCAGCAATTTGTTCCATTTCAAATAACAGTTTCTTTTGTGTTAAATACTTATGCAAATTTAAATTATAAATCGCTTTTCGTTTTTGTTAACATCACCCCACAATCGTAAGATAAATTTTGTACTGCATTGAAAAAGACAAAAATTTTATCAAATAAGTATTTCAGTGGCCTCGGTATAGTTGAATGGTTAAAAACTTGATTCTAGATTGTAAAACAAGTAATCGTTCAAATCACACAGATTGCAACAGATTTGTAAGGATAAAAAATGATTGGAAAAAGTAATTCTGCATATCATCATCATTAATTATCTTTATGTTATTTTTTAAGTTGCTTATTGTATGGTACAGGCCCCACATCCTCAGCAAAATATAGCCTTAAGTATCTGTTTATATCTCAGTTTTTATTGAGTACTTATTCTGAGGAAAATAAGCTATATAAAATAAGCAACTATTTTAGTTCATTTTTTTTTTACATTTATTTACTTACAAGGGCTGTTCAGATATCATTTACGTTAATTACTCTTTAGGAGTCTTATGACATATGAAAAATTTGTTCACTATTGAAACATCTTTCTTTCTCTAGACATACCATCTAAGACGCTTTTTTTTATTGTTATTTTACTGTCGAAAACTTTACCCTTTATTTTCCATTCTGTCGAAACAGTTACCCTTTTATTTTCCATTTTGTCCAAATAATTAACCGTTAACAAAACTACAATTGATTTGAACTTCAATTAATGTCCTAAAAATATATTTCTGGTTGAAATATTTTTATTTTTTTATTTTATTAGCAAACATACTGAAAAATTATCAAATAAACTTTTCATCTATTATAGGGTGCTTCAATAGGAAGATACGAAATGGATCGTGATTTTGATTTTTTTTTTATTCAACTTATTCCAATTAATTATAGTATCTAAACTTTTATACTAACATTTCATAGTATTCATCCCACCTGTTTTGCTCATAATTTCAAAACCATGTAATATCAAAATCCATTTTCATATTGCTTAAATCTATTCAAAGCTAAGAAACTAAGATTTATTATACATAATAATTACTTAATATCTTTTATTAGGTCTTAAAAAATTATACATTTTCCATTTATGAAAATTCCTCAAGTCATAAAATATTAACTCTGAGTTAATAATATATAGTTAGTGTCAAAAACTACAATATTCAAATTAACATGCAAGTCTATAATATTAGAAGTGGTTTAGAAAATAAATCATACATAATAAAGAAAAAAAATTAGACATTAAGTGGTAGCTTAATTTTATTTATTTCCTCAAATTTTTGGAATACATTTTTTATAATGTGAAAAAAATGTTTAATTAAACTAAATTTCAAACTGAAATATATAAATTATTTTGAAACACGGAAATATTAATTTTTGGTACAACTACAACAAAACAAATTATGTACATTGTGTTGTACCTATTAACATAACATTGACATAACATTGTATAATTTTATTTTTAGATTTTCGTAAACATTTTATATTAAATAAAATTTTTTACAAATTTTTGTTTTATATACTTAGATTATTAGAAGATTATTAACTAATAAATTAGAATTTCGAAAAGTAAAAGAAGAAAAAACCAATAGTTCTCAAACTGTTTTTGGTTTTTTATTTTTTAACCGACATTGAAACATTTGAATGTTCGCTAACTCAAATACGTCAAAATTTAATTTATTTCAATTTGTTTAAGAAGTATTTACTTTTAGCAATCGGGATTAATATAAAAAGAGAAATACAAGTACTATTCTTTTTCGTTAATTTTATACACAATCGATGAAATTTTATAATTCTCTTTAAAGGTGAAAATCTTTGAAAATACCCGAAATGGCTGTAACACAGTCAGATAAAATGCAATTTTTACTACAACATCTAGAGCTCTTATTCTCTATTAAAACAATTCTTTACTACCGATCAACCATCAGTTTTCATTTGATGTTTATTTTTATTTTTTAAATTAAGCGAATAACCGCGAACGTTACAAAGTCTATCTCAATAATAAAAAATTAACCGATTGAACTTTTAATTTTAACTTTTAAATTTAAATTGAACTTTTAAATTTAAAAATTTTTGATTAATTTTATTATATTTTGACAAAATACTGGTCGTTCATCAGTAGAATCGTTTTGACATTTACACCATGGTAATAAAATCTATCATGCTTTATTGCATATCTTTACCTCGTTCGGCACTGTTCGGAATACATAAAGTGAAAATTAAATGTAATTCAGTCAATTGATAAAAATTAAAACAAATTTATAAAACAATATAAAAAAACAAACCACTGAAAATTAGAAACTAAGTACAGCTAAATATAAGCCAAAATATAAATTGAAAAATGTCCTCTTAAAATTCTACCCGAATTCATCAATAGTTGAGAGACTCTGGTATTCATAATATTATTTTAGATTCCTACTATTTATATATTACTTTAATTAATAATTTTATCAATTAAATTAATTTGGACATTTATTTATAAAATTACAAGTTACCATACTACGTCAATTCAAGGCTAGAATATTAAAATAAATGGAGATTAAGTCTTTAATTTCATAATCAATTTGTCAAAATTTAGACTTAAACTGAATAAATGGCATTTAAATCATTTTTAATATTTTTGACATTAAATCAATCAAAATGAAAATGTCAATATTCATAACGTATTAAAATTATCACAAGGTTGTTTTATTTTTTATTTATTTTTTTTTTTATAATAAGAACACAAAAGAAAATATTTTTTTTGGAACTTTTTAATTTTCTATAAATTAGTTATAGGTAATTTTTAATAAGATTATCGATAGTAGTTTTTTTTTTTTGTTTTCATTTATTTTATCTTGTTATTTTTGGAATTAAGTAACATATTATTTTATTTTAATTCCATTTTTGCGAAATAAATGTCGCATCACTTTTAAAATTAAAATTATTAAAAAACCAAAAAAAAAAAAAAAAAATTAAATATTTATTTATAGCTTGGCTGTCAATGTAATATCTCAAAGAGATGCGATTTTGTTATTTTTTTAATTAATTAAAAAAAAAAAAAATTTATCGGTACATAACTGCATTTGCATACAAATTACAAGGTTATAGAAAATATTTGAAAATTAAAAACTACAAAAATAAAAAAATAAAATATTTTAATATTTTTAAAATATCCACATTTAAAATTTTAAAATTCACTCTAAATTTTTCACAGACATTTAAAGTGACACTCCGAGTTTTTTTTCTCCATTTTATGCTTCTTACAGTGGTTTGAAAATTTTTGTTATGATAATTTTCGAAATTTTCTATATGCCTGTCATTTTATATTGAAACACTTAGATATAATTAATATTTTTGAGGTGAAATTAGCTGTTATGTTAATTTCCTTTGTCTTTAATTCCATGTGAAAATTTATTAAAAATCATTAATTGTACAAAAAAAAAAATAATAATGGAATCTATTTAATATAAATATAGAGTTTTTATAAATGAACTAGTTGAGAAATTTACTTGCTAATTGTGAGTACATTGACTGATATTAAAAAAAATTTCATATAATTGTGAAAATTTAATTTTGATGAAATCTAGGTGTTAAGATAAATTATACGTACTTATTTAACAAGTTATACTTGTATTTCTAAATTTAAATTTAATTTTACGTTATATTTCCCCACTATACCCATTCATTATTTCAATTATATTTTTATTATTAAAAGCGAAATTTGAGATTAAGCAAGAGGAAGGACACCCGTCATTAAGAGATGTTAAATACTTGCATAATCGCACAGTATGGAAGTGTACTAAGTTCAATATCATGTATAACTCCTGTATATAACTGATATTCACGAAATCATTACAATAGCAAGATCTGCGAACAATTATGAAAATAGATATTAAAGCTGGGATACCGTATATGGAAGTATACTATGAGTTAAATATCATATACCTATACTTGAAATTGATTATAACAGCAAAGACATACAGTTTCATATTCAAAATAAAATTTATTTATTTATTTTAACAGTTGATCCTACAGATAAATCTGTAGGCCAACTTTATAGGTCCTTTTCCCTTTCGAAATGTGGGCGTTTTTATTAAATTATATCAATTATTTGATATATTTGGTATATATATATTTTTGTATATTATATATTTATATTATTTTTTTTATTAGTCATATTATATCATTATTAATTATTAAATTATATTTGAACCGATGTGGTGTTATTGAAAATTAAATTTTCAGTAATTTTCACCATTTGAAAAATTTTTCGGTTCTCACGGTGTTTGAACCCGTGCTCCTTCGGTGTTACATTACTACACTCGAGTGATTTACCACTTGGCTACCGAGGCCACACAAAATAAAATATTGTAATAAATATTAGTTAATGTTTCCTGATATTTACACAATACTGATATTAATAGAGTTCTTATAGGATCCACTTACAAAGCAAACAAAATAGAAAGTTTTATTGCACGAAATAAAATTAGCTTTTTTAGCATATTTAACAACGTTATTAAACATTGTAAAAAGAACTACGTTCAGTTGAAAATCATAACTTTGTTATACGAATCAAACGGATGAAACCGTTGGAACTGTTAATTCTTCAAACAAAAAAAATCAAGGTTTTATTGAATTAAATATAATATTAATTAACCGGAATTATAGAATGGGAATAAATTCAGAATATTTGACTAGTTTTTAATTGTGACTGAGATATAGAAGAGGCTTAAGCTGGTTAGAGAATTGACTTAAATAACTTCAGATCAATTTGGTACTCTCGAACGTTTAAGTAGTAGAGATTTACTGTAAACGTCAATTAAAAACCATATTTAGAGATATTTTTAGTAACCACGCATTTCTACTCTCGTCTCATTTTTTATATATTTTATTTTTCAGTTTCACATCGTTGCTCAAATTTCCAAATAGCGCCAATTTTTATATATATGTGCGTATATAATAATTTACCTTTAAGAACTTTTTAAAATTCATCTAAGTTTTAATGGCCTAACTGAATATGGTTATACTTTGTTTTTTAATTAAGTAAAGTAACCTAGGTTATTGACTTATTTATCAAATTTTTTGTATATCACATTTCTTAGATCCTGAGTCTTTGCCATTCTTTCTTGTTATATCAAACAACTTTTATATTTATAAATTGAAACCTATTAACTAGTTTTTGCTGATATTATTGATTTAATTTTAATGTACAAGTTTATAATATATGTGTATTATATATAAAAATATTTCATTCAAATATAATATGCGGAATTTATTGTTATATTTCGTCCGTCAGACATTTTTTAATTAGTTTTATGCGTATCCAATAAACATTTTATTTTTTATATTTAAATTTTAACGGTAAATTAAAAAAAAATATTCTTAATCAATGATATAATTTATATATTAAATATATTGTATCATATAAATATATCTGAATATATTTTTGAAATAAATGCAAGATTAGATGTTGATTATTATACAAATATTGTAGAATAACCGGCTTTTAATCTTGCATTTATATTCATATTAACTCAGTTCAATATAATTAGGTAATAACATAAAATTTTTAAAAATTTTTAAGTATATTACAATTTGTTTAAAAGCAAACTATGTTATGTCATTGTTCCAAGAAATATTCTTATTTTTTTAAACTAGCAGATATGTAATTTCAAAATTAGTTATCCGTAGTAGTAGTAGCATTTTAGAAGCAATTATTATAAGATTTATGTTAATAATCTGAAGTAAGTTTAAGTCTAGCCAAGTTAAATAATAACAATTATTCAATAAAACCAAATTCAATTAAAAAATTTTAATTATAAATTTAAAAACGATTATTAAACGGAATGAACACATCCATGTTTAAATAAATTGAAAGAAATACATAGTTTAAAAATAGTTTATTATTATTAAATTTAAACACTTATTTACTTATAACTTTCTTTCAAATTATTATATTAACTCATTTCATTAATAATTTATAATTAACTTAGGTTACTTCTTTAATAATTTCGTAATAATAATATAAAATTTAAATTTTTATTTAATTTTTGATATAATTACAATTCGAGTCTTGAAATATTATTTTCATTTATTCAAACAGTGTTTCAGTAATTGCTACCAACACAGCTTTGCAACCACAAAACCAACCAGAAGTAATAATAATTTTATTAATGGTGTTAATAATATTTTGCTTTGTGTTATAGTTTTAATATGCATTTTGAATTAAGATTATATATATATGTACAAATTATATACATATATTATATATATATATATACATATACACACTTTCAATTTCATTAATTATGCTTTAAAGCATACCTAGGATAATATGTATTTTTATACAGTACGCAACAAAAGTTATGGTTCTTAATTGAATTGGATTAACTTATAAAAAGGTCTGATATTAAAAACTTTACCTGAGAAATTCCAAATATAGCATGAAAGTTGTGTATGGTGAAAATGTAGCTCAATTGATCAAAATAATTTTCCGAGATAATCAGTTTCCGAGTTTTTCCCAAAAATTTCGTTTTTTAGTTTACAGTTACTAGAAATCGATACCCAAATGGTTATAAAAAGTTAGTTAAGTAAATCAATTATACTGAAAGTTCTGAAGAGTGCTCCAAATTACATATCTGCAAAGCTGTAGACTATATTTATTAAATATTATTCTTCCCGCCTGAGTTCCTTTAACTCCCCTGTAGCTCAGGTCAAATTTTTTTTTTGTTTTAATTTAAAAATAGATGGAATATATGATAAGGGTATAAAAGATAAACAGGCTGGTCCATTTTAAGTATAAAATTCTTCAAGGAGTAATTCTTTGGATATTTTAGAAAAGCAATTACTTCAGATATCCCTGTTTCGAAATGACCGCATCAAAAAATGGAAAAATAAAAAACCTCAACAATCTCTATGTGAGTATCTTAATCTTCTTATGATACAATATAATACAATATAGTACATTAACACCATAAATGAGACTAAGAACTATAAGACAATGCATAAGACCAAGACCCACCATACAAAAATTAAGAAAAATTGAAATTAGGAGTCTACAACAAATAGTAAACAAGAATCAAGATTACTATGTTCGATATACAAATGTAAAAAAATATATCATATTCATGATGTAGTTTGATGGAGAAAAATTAGCAAAAAATTATGACAGAACTACTTAAATATAATTAGTTCAAAAAGGATCACTAAAATAGTTTTTATACAGCTGCACCAATTAGCCATTGAGTACTAGAATTACAACTGCAATAAATTTCAAAACTTTTATAATAACTGGTTAATATAGCTGGTTCGATAGATCATGTAAGTTCAGAGTCCGACTTATCAAAGCTTTTTATTATAGAGAATACGAAGATTTTTTTGCAATGCTGTATGCAGTTCATTTAACACATATACACAAAGACATTTCATATTTCCAAATAAAGGGTGTTTTATTTTTTAGAGTGGTATAACTTTTGATAGAAAATTATATTATTTGAAGGATGGTGAATAGCGTTTAGTAAGGTTTGACAAATTAATATGGCAAAACTTACATCACAAAATTATATTATTTTTGAAATTCATGAAATTTATATTTATTGTATACATACTCCCCCATCTAAGCAACTCAAAAGAAAATTCAAAAGAAAAAATAAACCAAGAATTACAGAAGAAAATTTTAGTTATTTATGTATATAATAATAATGTTGATGAAAATGCGAATTGGTCAATTCCTTGCCTTTTTCATGAATATGGTTTTTGTTTTTGAATTACATGAAAATTTTTCGTAAAAATTCGGCTCACAGCCATGATATAAAATCTAATTGGTAAGTCAGTCATACACCCTAAAGTAAAAAAAAAACATATTCTATTATAATATTATTTAAAGAAATGATTCAGTAAATTGGCAAATTGGAATCATGTGATCATTAGATCATTATAGATAATTTTCAGTAGAAATTTTTGTAACAAATCACTAATTTGGAAATCAACATCAGGCGTCTTATTTCGGAAATAAGGATTCAATTACTTAAAAAGTAATGCGAATTATTATTAATCAAAAGCGATTCATTATATAGCTAGTCCTTGTATTACGTATCTGATGCTTGGAATTTAAAAACGTTATATAAAAATATATTAGATTAACGTAATCTAAGATTTATACGTATACAGTAATCCAAATGCGACTTGTAGAATAAGATACAATGAAAACCTTATATTAAACGACAGCATTATATCAAATACTACAATCGGTAGGCCACTTAGCGAGACTCAATCGTTGTTGTACTATCCAAAAAATTCTAGTTAATAACCCGATTGTTAAAGAACCGTAGGAAGTGTAACGAAGCTCGATGTATATAGATGGTTTAAAGCCAAGCTTGAGGAAACTATGAATAAACATTTGAGAAGAACTACCAATAAACAAGAAAATTTGAAAATAATTAATTAGAAAGGCCAAGGCTGACTTCAGCTAAGTAGTAGCATCATATAAGTAAACGAACAAGTGCGAAGCTCGATGGATATAGATGGTTTAAAGCCAAGCTTGAGGAAACTATGAATAAACATTTGAGAAGGACTACCAATAAACAAGAAAATTTGAAAATCATTAATTAGAAAGGCCAAGGCTGACTTAAGCTAAGTAGTAGCATCATGGATGTGATGAATATATACCGGAAATCATTTTTAAACAATAAATATCATAAAACAATATTTTAAGTAAAAAAATTTGGATACGCGCTTTATTTCAATTTAAAATTTTGTCATACAAAAAAATTAAACACCCTTTATAAAATGTTCAAATAGAGGTTTTATTACAAAATATAAAAAAAATAAAATGAGACGTGGTTTAATTTTTGGAGTATTAAATGTACTATTTTAAATTAACACTTCTTTCCGTTGATACACATAGTAGATTTATCATCCATCATCATTATCATGAAGTTATCTATAAAATAAAATTAACAAATAGTATACCTATAAAAATTGTATTAAAAAGTGTTTTCAGCTATTTTCTGCATTTTATTAATTTACAGAAACACAAAAAAAAAACGTTCGTTTTATGTTTTAATTTTTGGTTTTTATTTAACTTTATTTTAAGTATTCAAAACATGAACCTTGAAAAAATAATAAGCAAGTTAAATAATTTAAAATTCCTAGTTGACACCTTTTAAGATCAAAAATCATAAATAATCCATCTTAAATATTTAAACTATTGTGTAAAAGTTGTTTTAAGAAATGGTTCACCAAAATTGATACAATAATAATTGTGTGAATTGTAACTTGTATCTATTAAAATTTGTTAATATTTTGTTGTTATTGTTGTTGTGTTTTTTTTTTTCCCCCAATTATTAAAATGTCTTTATATTCTATTAAGGAATTCAGGTTATTTATTTTCAAACAATTAAATTTTAATTTGTGCTTACATATTATTCTGAAAACAAAATTAATGTTATTTTTTTCTTCAGAATTAAAAAGTAGTATATTGATGTATATATACACTATTTAACAGTAGTATATGTATCTAATAATTTCCTGGAATTGAATTCAAAAGAATTTAAATGAAATAATTTAATTCTTATGTTATGAATATTTAATAAGTGGCCGGATTTATTTATTTTAAAAAATAAAATTAAGATTTAATTAAATTTAATTTTTCAATTTTTGGAATGAATAGAATGATTGAAAAATCAAAACAATGGAATAATTTACACCTACAAAGATTTTGTTTATTTGAAAATAAATAAAATCATAACAATTTATAAAATTAATAAAAACGGAATAGAATGGTCAGCTTCTATTTATTACATATTTATTTATTTGTTATGTCTTCTAAAAAGATATTACGGTAGAATTTACGGTTCTTTTAAATTAGGAAAAGGATGAGTTATTAGATCGTGTTAAAGAGATTAGCGAAAGTTGTCTCCTTCTTTTGCGTGTCATTATTTGGTCACAATTATAGTTCTGCTTTCAATGAAGTGTTATTCTTTGTTTAATATTAATTAAACTATAATATTCAGGTCAGCTCAATCAATATTGACATAAGTCGCATTAAACATCAATACTCGATAAACATAATTATCTTCGTACTGTTGAAACACTAACTCTTTTATATTTATTAATAACTTGTAAAGATTTGCATATGATCAAAAGGGATGAAATTAGTGTCTTTACTTCTTAAACAATTGCGTCGAAGAACGTGTGAGGTAACAAATGCTAATCTTTACACCTAGGAAATACTAAAATGATTCAAATTGACTGGTTATGGAAATTCGTTCTCTAGATTGCATTATCTAGGTTTTAGAATGTAAATTTGCATCCTCAAGGAGGGATAGTTTTTATGTAGTTGCAAAAATTGAAAGTGAATATCAAGATTGTTTCCAATTTCCTATCATTTCCCCTTCTTTTTTCCAAAATATTTATTTTATACCTTACCTTACGACTTAAGAGAGTATAAAGATTACTTGAACCTTAGTTTTGACTATTCGCATAACAAAAAATCATAATCCAACAACGTGGAGTAAAATAAAAAAAAACTAACCGCAAATATAATAAGTAAGTATCAACTAATCTAAAATTCTATTTTGTACAACTAAAAGATTGGCATTTTAACATTTATTTTTTTAATTTTATTTAATAAATTGTATAAATTAATGCAAATTAATTTATAAATTAATACAAATTAATTTTTAAATTGAATTAAAAAAAAACATAATAATAATACCATTTACAGTCAACAGTAACATTGTTGCTATAATTATAAATAATTCCAAAATACCTCCAAAAATTAAAATTCCTTTCACATGATTTCCTAAAAATATAGTAACTAGTAGTGTAGGTAATGCCAATAAGAAATAACAATATTGTTGACATTTAATCAATTTATTACTCTAATTGGTAAGTAGTAAAATTAATAATTCTCTTTTGACTTTTAAATTTTATAAAACAAAACAAAATGTATAGTACATATTCAAAATTTAAATACAAAATTTGATCAATAAAATCAGTGCATTGTCAATATTATATGTATACACTGTAACAATATATAGTACAAGACCAGAATCTAAAAATCTTTTTTTATAAGCTACCTACAACAGAAAAATTAAAATAACTAAAATAAAAAAAATTAACAAAATTACTCAAGCGCTACACACAAGTGAAAGTGATTACTAAAAAATTATAGCAGCCAGTCAGTATGAATAACCAACCAATGCTGCAAGAAATAAAAAATTAAAAGAAAAATAGATTGCAAATATATTATAGCAACAACAGAAACGACAGTAGCGACAACCAGTATTTACCTATTCAAACGAAAAATATTTACTTTATACATGTTGTTGTTACTGTTTTTAAATTTGACAGATCTGATTTTTTTCCCCATTTGCTATTTTTGTTTTCTTGTGTAGTTTTATTGCTGCTGGCAAATAGCTAAAAACGGTAATTTCAATATCAATTTAGAGTGAAATATTTTGTTATGCAATCAGTTTTTTTTCGAATATTTATGAACTCGTTTCTCGAATACTGAATACTTTTTCCTCCATTTTAATTTTTTTGTCTTTTTCTTTATGACAGAACGTGTCGTTGTGGTTGCTGTTATGTCATAAAACTATTTTTAAAACATTTTTTTTTTTTTTTACAAAAAAGAAAATAATAAAATCAGAAAAACATAAATCAGAGCAATAATTTTTTACTGAACAAATTGAGATGATTTTTTTAATTTTATTATGTGGCAGTTTACCGGCTAGAATCTACTATAGCTTATATTTTATATATTGAGCAAAAAAAAAAAAAAGTAGTTAAATATACAATAAAATTTACTATCATCTTTTTATTGGTTTTTTTTATGTTTATTTATTTAAATTTCTATATTTCAATAACATCTAACACATTTAATGAAATGCCATTAATTTTCTTTGATCGATTAGATTAAAAAAAAATTAATTTAAAATTAAATTTGAAAGTTATTCTAAATTTTAAAAATGAATTTTTGATAAATTTGAGACCTTGAATTTTTTATTTCCTGAAATTGAATCATTTTGTACTGCATACTTTAAAACGAATTATTATAATAATTACAATTTCCGTAGACTAATTACTAATGTATGTTGTATATGACTAAATCAATAAGTTTAACCCTTCTCTGGTTTAACTAAAAGGATCTTCAAATAATATGTTCTTCCCAAACTTCAATTGATGAATCAATTTGATGTTGAATTTCTAACAAGAAGTGAATAGAACTAAAAAAAAACACTTATAAAAGATTGATGTAATAATCATCCCAGATGGCTCTGAAATTAACTTTACTATTAATATTCTAAAATATAATATTTTCTCAGGACATACTCCGATGAAAATAATAGTATATGTATAGTTGAAAACTATATATTTTAATTTAATTTATTTTGAACATAAGATAACAGATATCAAGTCCAGTTGCTATTTTTTGCATTGAATTTTTCTACAATACCTTCAAAACTGGCCAATTTTACAATAGACTTTGTCAATTTTATTTAGTACTTCCGGACAAAAAATATTGAGGTGATGTGATGAAATTAAAGTATGGAAAAAGGGATTACATTGTATTTTTGAATAGCTAGTAATGACAATAACCAACTGAATCTCCAAATAATCCAATGACTAACTGGAATCTCAATGAACTGAACAAGCTAACAATAGTAGTTTTAAAATAGTATTAATAGTAAATAGTTTTAGAATTCCTTTTAAAGGACCCAATAACTTAATTTACACAAACACAATACTTTTTTTTATCTTAATGTATAAGTATTTAAGTAAAATTAATAGAATATGCTGTATACGCTCTAGGTCAGTGCCTCTTAACCTTTTCAAAGGCGCGGAACTCAATTATGTATATATTTTTCTCGCGGAACACTAACATTCAAAAATTTGAAATTCGGTATTTAGCAAGAACTTAAAATTAATGAATAATAAAAAATCTAATATAATTTTCAAAAAAGATATATGTATTAATTAAAATTAAAAAGGGAAAAATATTGCATAGTTTTAAAAAATAAATTCTGAAAATGAAATCAATCAAATAATGAACAAAAAAAATACGTTGCCACAAATAATATCTTTTAATGAGAAATTTGTGCCTGCCGATTCTTAAATATTTGAGCAATATCAGGTCTGATTTGAGATAGAGCTACCCTCATTTCCTCTTCTATATTAGTAAGTCTTTCTCTTTTCTTGGTTTTTATGTTGGTTAATGTTGAGAAACCCAACTCGCAAAGATAAGATGTTGAAAATTGTATTAAAACTTTGAGTGCCTTTCTTGACAAAGCTGGGTATTCTTTTTGGATAGAAATCCAAAATTCATCAACAGTTCCTCCTAAAAATTTAATTTTAAGGGTACGGTTTGTTGACAGAGAAACTAATTCTTCTTCTTCTTGTAAGGAAAATTGAGCATGCGATGTATCAAAAATGCCAAATGGATTTCGTATCCAATCATAAAATTCTACATTTAAAGACGAAAAATAATTTTCGAGTTTGGCTTCTAATAATGTTCTGTTATATCAGGAATGGTATCGTCGTACTTTTCATTTTGAAGAGAATCTAATCTATTTTTTTGCATTATAAGATTTTTCCAAAGACAAATTTTCTTCTTAACTGCTGACAATTTGTCGGTTGATGTCAAAATATTTTCATTTCTTCCTTAAATACTTGTGTTTACTGTATTTAAATATTTAAAAAATATTAGTTAAATATGCCAATTTAGCACACCAAATATAATTTTTCAAATAATTTACAAAAACATCATTATTGTCGTTTTGGAAAAAAGCCAACAATTCATTTTTCAGTTCCAATATTCGACTTAGTACTTTACCCCTTGATAACCATCTTACTTCACTGTGTAAAAGCAAACATTCATACTGAGCTTCCATAGATATACAAATTTGTTTGAAAATGCGTGTTTTCAAAGGTCTAGACTTGATGTAATTTACTATGTTGACAACTTGGTCTAATACAGGTTTTAATGCTTCTGGCAATGTTTTGGAAACTAGAGATTCTCTATGTAAAAAACAGTGCGTAGATATGATATTTGGGTTTCTAGCTTTTGCAAGGCCAAAAAATCCTTTAATCGAGACTACCATTGATGAAGCACCATCTGTACAAATTCCTATGCATAAGTCCCATGATATTTTAAATTTTTCTAAATATGATGTAATACAATTAAAAATATCACGTCCTGTTGTTCGTTCAGCAAATTCTCTACAGAATAAATATTGGTTTACTATTTCATTTTCAATAATAAGACGAAAAAACCCCAGTAAATTATCCTTGCCGTTAATATCTGTAGATTCATCAATTTGTAAAGCAAAAAATTGGGTGGAAAGCTTATTTGTAACTTTTTCTTCAATATTATCTGACATGTCTATAATCCTTTTTTTAATTGTATCATCAGAGAGAGATCATCAGAAAAATGAATGATATGAAATGAAACACACGTAATAAATAAAAAAATTCTAATTGGATTGGGCTAATCGTAAATTTTTATGCATACCAGAATACTGATAGATAGGCCAGCTTTGGTAATAGAAAATTCAAATTTAAAAAAAAAGCAACAATTTTTTGTTTTCGTATCTTTCTTAAGTTTCTAATTTTCAATACATTTAAAATTAAAATTTCGCGGAATACATGCACCATATTCCAATTATATGGAAGTATAAGACCTCAAAAGTAAAAAACAGTAAAATATGATAAACTTTAATTTTTTTGAAATGATGCTGGTATCAATTACTTCAATCAATTTGCTGATTATATGATCTTATTTAAAAAAAAATTCTATTAAAATTTTATCAACAAGAAAAGTCCTTCCAATCAAAACAATTCAGTAGTTGAAGTGAATATATTTCAAAACTTATTTCAGCATTTTTATTTATTTTAATATCTTCAGTTTGTACTTTGATTCATGTGCATTTCAGTTATTGGTGTAGTAAAATATTTAGTGCTCGAAATAGTTTATAATATTATTATTACCCTGCACTTAATATAATTTTAAAAGAATTTAAATGAAATAATTTAATTTTTATGTTATGAATATTTAATAAGTGGCTGGATTTATTAAATTTAAAAAATAAAATTAAGATTTAATTAAATTTAATTTTTTAATTTTTCGAATGAATAGAATGGTTGAAAAAATCAAAACAATGGTCTTTGCACACTTTGAGTGCTTTGAGTAATTAAAAGTCATTTGAAGTACCTCAATGCAAGTATTTCCAGCAAAATACTTTATATTCAATTATGGTATTTTATACTAAGTAGTTGATCTAACTATTTCTGAATATTTATGTTCAATAAAGATTAATATATGAATTTACTTCATAAAACGAACTCAAATTACACATTATGCTTTTAAATGATTTTAAAGGAAAAATTTTTGAAATAAATATTAATTTAATCATTAATAATTATTAATTATTAAAAATAATTTATTAATTTTAATTAGCTATCATTTTCATTATAAGAAACAGTAATTTTAGTCCTTATCTTAATTTTTTGAATTATATCTATGATACAAACTAGCTTTATATTCTAATGAATATTAATGAAGGCAATTATAGTTTCAAAAAGTTATCTTTTCAAATTTAAAAAATATAAAAACTCAGAATATGGAATGAACTTAGGTGGTGGTCCCGATTAGCACATTTAATATATTATTAAAAAAAAGTGTATTATATTTTGTATGAATATGTGAATTTTTACGGAACAATATAATAATGTTGGCTTAAATCTAGAAACAAAAGTTGGCATTTTTATAGAGATAGATAATTTTAGAAAGAGAGCTGAAAATTTCATATCACAGTATAATACCATTACATTTAATAGCTTACTGTTATTTTTACTCTTTAGTAAAATAAGATTTCATAAATTTTAACGTAAACTCATAATAAGTAGTAGTTTCAATCGGTACTGCAATTTTAAACTCCAATATCTACAATATTTCGAATATTTATTTAACAAATTACTGTCTTATCCACTCATCAAATGTGGAAAACTACTGCTATTGTGAGGAGGAACTAAGCCTTCTTAAATAGAATAGTTCCAATTTATTTAATTTGTTACCAGATTATACTCTCAATTATTTTTTATCATTTGTTATATTCCAATGACAAAGGGTACTTGACCAGATCGAAAAACCAATAAAGCATTTTTTTTTGCTTTATGAAGAATCGAACCTTGGACCCTTCCGCTTAAAAGGCCTGTATCACCCAGCAGTGTATTGATATTTACATTTAATTAATAATATTTATACTTAAATTGAAGTTTAAGACTTTAGTACTAAATATGCTTAAAAGTCCATTTTTTTTTTTTTATTTTCCACTTCTTGCAACATCTGCATATTTTATTATTGACTTGATGTAATACAACACTTGTAGCTTCATTTATACTTTTACATACCAAGACTCTAAAAGTTCATTACGATGGCGTTCTTTGATATTTACTTTGTATAAAATTTTTTTTTGATTCGGACACGTGAACTTTTCGAAACTATTACCATAATGAATAATCACTGTTAACTTTTAGTTTACTTAAACAATTAACTCATTGTGTTTACTTATTTTCAAAATTATAATTAAAAATAATTATTTATTTATTCTTTTGTTTAAATTATTAAATATTAAATATTTTAAAATTTCCTGATAACCTTAATTGGTTTAATGCCTTAATTAGGATAACAATTCCTATTATAGTTTTTTTTCTTTAGAATTTCTAGAAAACAAAGAAAAAATTATTTCAACTTAGCGAAACCATTAAGTCTATTAAAAATTTTAAAATAGGTACGATTAGTTAAAATCTATTATATGTATTTAAGTAGTATGTAATCAGATTATCTTCTCTAATTTTTGCGCTTTGTATAATATTGAAATATTGTTCTAATAATTCTATATATGTAGGTTATTTATAGTATTTAATTAATTGTATTGTTGTTAAATGAATGACAAAAAAATAACATATTAAAATATATATTCATTATGTAATTATATATATATTATACTTAATCAGTTATAGCAAAAATAATATAAACTATAATTTATATTATTTTTGATTATAGTTATTCTAAAAATTAATTTATTATTATTTCAGATCAGGTTTTTTTTTCAACTAATTTTATGAGATGTTTTAATTATGTACCTCTAAATAGTAAAATTAGAATACTATGTTATTGTTTTAAAAATATAAAATTAAAAGTTCTTCAATTATATAATAAAATCAAAACAGGTTATATTAATTTTTATTTTAATTTTTAATTAATAAAAAACTAAAAACTAACTTCCAAAATCATGTTTAATATTTAATATTTATTGATTATTGATATCGGTGTCATAAAATTTATTAGAAATTTTTTTTAATTATTTTATTTTCTATTAAAGGTGGATTAACTTGACTTTCATGAGCGAAATTCATGCGCGAAATTTGAAGAGATTTTGTATGAAAATTTTTTATCATCTTATTTTATATGGCGGAACAAAATATATAAAAAAAAAAAAAATTCAATGAACTTAACTTTTGTCAATAAAAAGAAAAGTACATGTATATGTTATATAAAATTAATATGTTATATAAGCTTAGAAAAGTCCTTATAATAATTAAGGACAGTAAAAAAGTCTCATATTATATGTTATATATTTTTATTTCGTTTTCTAAATAATTTAAATTATACTAGTTAATCCCCTGTGCAATTGCACAGAAGCAGTTCTTTCAGGCATTTTTTATAAAAAGAAAAATTTGTCTTGGTATATTGTAGTTGTTTTCTGAATCACTTCATTCTTGAATATGTACATACTTTATAATGAATTCAAAGTATAATACCTATTCTTTAGAAAGAAATGAATACTAATTTCAATATAACTTAGCACAATAAAATCCCATTACTCTCAACGTAGTAGATCGATAAATCAGTGTTTTTGCATAAGATATTAAAGTGGGTCTTAGGATTTAATTGTAGAATATATTCGTATTGGAAGCGTTTTTAAACAATTAATTCATCAGATTTGGTCCTTTACATAATCAAAAAATATTCGTCATTAAAGACAGCCATTAACTTAGACGGGCTAAGATAGTGTAGTAATTATGTTATCCGCTATCTTATGTAATAACAAAAGGATAATTTAGAGTTCGAAACCCGCTTATGTCATGAATGTATGTACATACAAAATTTTTCAATTATTTTTTGAAATTAATTTGGAATACATGTTCGTTGTCATTTAAAATAAAATTATTATGCTATTATGAAGGCAAAGTTTTACTTTACAATAGATGTAGTTTTCCACATTTAAATTGACTGATATACCAATATAATGTTATTGTCTATGCCAACCATCGGCAACTTTTTCAACCGATGGGCCAAAATAAATTTTCTGGATAAGAGCAGGGGTTAATACTTACTGTTACATTTTCAACTGTCACAAATAATTTAATTCGAAAACTCATTTTCTAAGATTTCCAAATTCATGTTGAAAACTCATTTTCGAAGATTTGGATATAATCGTGAAATTTGCTATTTGATAAAGAAAGATTCGATTCCTGTTCTAACACTATTGCAGAAAAAGGCTAGTTATGAGATTCATTTTTCAAAATATTGTTTTCAAGCAGTTTTAGTTTAATCTGAAAAGCTTTTATATTTGAATATGCTTCTTTAATCAAAATTCCTTTTATTTGAAGCTTTCGGTTTAATTCGTTCATTAAAGTAGCCATGTCTATTAAGAATGCTAGATCAAAAAACCATTTTGGATCCGATAATTCTACTACTTCTCTTTTGCTTTCAATCATAAATATATGTATAGCTTCTTTCAACTAAAAAAAACTTTTAAGTGCATTTCTTGCACTAAGCAACCTTACTTCACAATACTAGATATCGGAACAGTCAAATTAATATGAGTCGATTTTTGTAATTAAGAATTTTATTAGTGGCGAACGAATAAAACTAATAGAAAAAATAAAAACACAATGGGCCGCATTTAAAAATCGAATGGGCCGCATTTAACCAATTTACTATTTAGCTATTCTTGCTTTTTTACTCCCCGGATCGTTCATGTTGTATAATATTATATATAAGATTTTTAAAACAATAGTAAATATAAACTTTTCATAAATGGAACTATTTTTAAAATAGTAATAATATTATTTTAAAGACGAAGCTTTGAAATTATTTGGCTTTAAATCCTTTGAGCACAATCAAAAAAAGAATACGACAATTTATTACAACCTAGAAATTGGTTCGTGTCAACGCAATTTCACCAAAGAAAAAATACAATAATATATATATTTCTATTTTGTATCATTTCTTTATTATAAAATTTATATTATTTCTCGGGTCGGGTCCAAAGTGTTATATAGTTTTCTTTTTATGTGTGACATAACACTTAAATTTTCGAACAAATGGTAAGCGTACAACATATTTAAGTTAAAACATATAATCGATCAGTCAATTTCATTAAATATAATATTATTATCATAGTTATGCCATTGATTAAGAATAATAATATGTTTATAAAAAGAAATCATTTGGTTTAGATTTTGTTGCTTGTTAACAAAACAAACAATAAAAAAATTAATTACAATTTTTGTAATTATTAAAATGAAGTTGAATATCATATATCGACAAAGGGATACTGTTCTAGTTAGTAGAGTTAATCTATTATATTTAATTGTAACTAATGTATATACATACTATAAATATCTAAATGTGATATAAAATATTTCATTTGCTCTCTTAAAAATTTAATAATATTAATTTTACAAACTAATCTAAGCTTAAAAAATCAGAGGATATTCCATATGTCAAAATCAAATCTAGCAGCGTACCTATTTAATTAATAAAAAAATTGTTCTATCTAATTACTAGCAGTAGCATACTTTAGCAAAAAATTTAATAAACCTACTCTTCAACCACTTAATTGTTTGAACTTTAATTACTCCAATTTATATTTGGTTGTTTTATAAATAATATTTAATACTTCAAAAACATAATTTTAAAATATACATCTACTATATACATATTTAAATATATTGCCTAGAATTAAACCAACAGTTTAACAAAGCTACTGCAGTTAACCACTTATAAAAAAAAAACTCAAACAATTCAATATTAAAATTTTCCAGCCATAATTTATATTAATATCAATAATAAATAATTTAAATAGTGCCGACCTTTACCTAATTTCCATAATTGAAAATTTTTATTTTTAATTAAAACGTCTCATAGCTTTGAAATACACCATTTATTTATTATATTATTATTACAAATTAATTTGAATGCGTTAATGTCTTTCTAAAAATTTTATTGAAGGTATAATTTAAATACTCTAATACAATTCACTAGTTTTACTTTACTATTTTCTACTATATTCACATTTGTTCAACCGCTTGTAAATTACAATGCAAATATCTTCTTTGGATTTTTCAATTTAAATTTTATATTCATTGATTTGCTTCTTTTAAAAACTATGACTAAGCATTATTTGCTTTTAGAAATTTTTTTCACACTCTTGTCTACGTAATTTTGAATGCTTCTTCTCACTTACTTACTTTCAATAATGTATTTGAAACGAATCATTTTTAATAATAATAATAATAATAACAGTAGTAGTTATTTTAAAATGGACATTTTAACCAAAAATTTAGTATAACTATCCGTGCAGTCAAGCAATTACAATTAAAAATTTAAAATCGTAAATGGGATACTATCGGTAATAATCAAATTCGTTATAATCAAATGAAGTTTTAATAATATAACAAAAGTGTGGCACAAAGAAAAATTGTGGTGAAATTTGAATTCAATTTCTGAACTATACCATAAATACAACAGTATGGTATAAATTGTATATTTTCTATTCAAAAAATTAGACAAAGCTTTCTTTTTGATTATAATAGATTTAAGTTCTTTCAGTAATAGATATTTAATATTTTAATCTAAGATTGTAGATCAGTATGAGTAATCAGTAAATTACAGATTACTGCATATGTGAGTAAATTTTGTATTTTATGCAGATTTTTCTTGAATAACTCAATATTTAAATAAACTTTTCTTACGTAAGATAGGTAAGTTTATCTACTCCCTTAGAAACATTTATAGATAACTGGGTAGGTTATGAATGACTATCCCATCAGATAGATATTAAAAAGCAATAAGAACTAGAATATGCTTTTTAGATGTCAGATTAATTGTGCTTTGTTATTTAGAATATATTAAGTTTCGATTTTAATACAACCTGTAAAATTTAGAAAATTAATTATATATTTATTTCAAAAGAAAAACTTTACATAGAGCTCTCAATAATGTACTTCCAATTTAGGAGAATTTCTTGGTATATATGTACATGCATAATATACAATCAATTCAGAAATATAATTTTTAAGAAGAATTTGAAATGAAGAATATCAGTATGCAGAAAATTTTCTATAATTCTAATTTTCCGTTATCTTTGTTGGGCTTAGTGGAAGAGATGTACAAAAAAACCGTACTGGAAAGAAAAACCCTATATTTCCATTTTAATTTTCATATTTTGAATTTTTTAATTCGTTTCTTTAGTTTTAATATGTTTACAAAATCACAACCCTGACCAGACATTCCTTAACATAAATAGTAAATTAAATTTTTAATTTTAATAAATTAATATACGTATCTATGTAGGTACATATATATGTACGTATAAGATATGTACTTATTTAACTTAAAACCCATCACTACTGACTACACGAGTACAATTTGAAAATAATTTGTTAATTTTAAATGACAGATTGTACTTAAATGCAATTAATGTCATTCAAAACCGACTATGGAATGAATTAAATGTGTCCAAACTTATATGTTGATGTTAATAGTAAACATTTTATAAGTGGGTGATTACAATTTAATATTAATGAGATTTTAAACTAAATTAATATGAAATTTATTTGATTTGAGTTGACATTTAAATAGCAATTTTCTAATCCAAGCTTAGGTATCCATTTTATATTATTGGCCTACTTTGTTTTGTTTAAGTTTGAAAACTAGAGTGTTGTTAAAAGAAATTTTGAGGAAAAAATCAAAAAAAGTCTGTCATTTTAAATGAAAATATATATTAACATGTACAAATCTTCATAATAAAAAAAATATTAAAAGTGCAGTGCATTGGCATATTTTGTTTATTGTTTGATTCCTAGCCAATTTCTAAATTATTTCAATTGAAAATTCACAGTTAAATTTAAAATCCATTTGTATTAATCAGAAAATAATTTAATATGTAGTTTATATAAAGTCAGATTTTTATTATTAACCCTTTATTTCACAATTTGTTTTTGATTGCACACATTATTTCTTATTATATATCACTTTTAAGTTACCTTTCTTTTTATTTTGACATAAATTATCGATTTGCAAAATAGATGATTTCTCAAATTTATTGTGAAGTAAACTTATATCATTTCTAAATCATTATAAATATATCTACACCTTTTTCAATTGAAATTCAGAAGTATTCAATTTACTACAATCAATCAATCCAACAATAGAAAAAAGTTTAAAAATACTCGAGTTCATCCTAGTTTATTTCTAATTAGTTTCACAACTCATATATATATTCAAAATAAATCCATATGTGGGTTACAAAAACTAAACATTTGATAAAATATCTTTTTTGAAAAGCTCAAAAAGTGTTGTATAAAACAATTGTTTAACCCTGTTCAGCCTTCGGATATTATATACAAAATATTCTAGATTTTATGCATATTAAAAATACTAAACAAAATATTATAAATGAATTTGACTTATTTTTTTATTATAAAATTACCGGCGACACAAATAACTCATAATCTGCTGATGTATATAGAAGAGTGAAATGAAATGGAAAGTGTATTCGTTGAATATTAAATTTGGAGCATGAAAATATTTTTTAATTTAGTATTTTATAATTAAAAACAAAGAAATTACTTCTTGTCACCTAGCTTGTCACATAGTTTGGCTTTGTTACAATTTATGTGCACCTAGAGAAACATTTTGTTATGAATAATAATAAATTTACAAACTAACAAAAACAAAAATAACAAAACTACGATTGTGTAATAAAAATATTTTATAGTAAAAATATATTATATGGTTTTAATTATACCTAAATAATTATGTATTTAGAAAATATAGTTTAAAAAAAAAATTGTTGTTGTTTTTTTTATAATTATAATTTTCCGGTTTCCGTTATAAAATCCTGAACATTTAATAAGCTGACTAATATATATATAGTTTTACATGATGAAAAGGTTAAAGATATATAGGTACATAATATGACTTCAAATGATTATGCAAAAAAAGTTCTAACGATATAAAACAAGGTCAGTAAAGTTTGAAAATAAAAATTTAAACATTGCGTTAAGAAGCTTTATTACGTATAAATATAAAGCTTTAGCTGAAATACTATTAAAGTGTCAAAACAAGTAAAGAAATAACGGAAAGTTTGTTGGTTAGTTTAAAAGAGAGTAACCACCAAGGCCATTATTTGCTGTCAGAACAGGCGATACATCTAAACAACACAAATAGGATCATTATTACCTGGTCTAGAATAAAATTTGTATCAGTGAAAATTTCATTTTTAATCTAAAGAATTTTAGAGAATATTCCAATGCTCCTTTGATCACCTAAATCTAGTTAGTACCATGCTTAGGGAATTACAAAAAGTATGCTTAACAACAACGCAAAAGTTGTGTAATGGGTATAGTGGGTATATGTAAGTGTTGCAGTAGTGGGTATATTGATAAATCACTGTTTAACAGTTTTTTGCTTATTACTATTTCATGTAGAACCAGTTTCCAAATTTTTGCTCTGTCGATTACTGTTTACATTGTCCTAGAAATTTTGTAAAGACTTTACTTTTTGTCTATCTGAGTTTATTTACCCTATGGTAATCTTGTCAATATTTAATAGGTATGTATACGAATTATTATATATCAGCTAAGCTGTTATCATTCTTATATAGCTAAGCTAACCACTACCATGTCGGGCTATTTTGGCGATTTTTTTTAAAGATACTGCAATTGTACCATCCTAGTAGATAGAAAAAAAAACTTCACTTCCAAGGATAAATTCAAATTTAAAACAATTAAATTTAAATTTAAAACGAAAAAATCACAACCCATTAAAAGTTATCTTTATATAACCTGAAATTGCTTTGATTTTTAATAATTAAATTCTCAAAAACTTAATCATCGCATTTCACAGAAAATTTATTTTTCTTAATTCTCAAATAATAAACCTTGAAAATCAAATAATTCATAAAAATTATAAAAATATACTATAAAGTATGTAAAATAATTTTTTTTGTTTTTAAAATTATAATTTAAAATTAGAAAAATAATAAAAATTATTTTAACACTCGATGACAAGAATATGTACCTAACCATGACTTTAATTTGTTGCAATCTTCGTTAATTTTCACACATTCACTACAATTTTTATGAAAAACTAACGAATATTTTATTTTTGACAAATTTATGACATATAAAGTATAATAATTTAATATTTCCAAATCGTTAAACAAATTTATTTTTAATTAATTCGCACCTAAAATTTACTGTAAAGGTCAATTTTTTTAACACTAAAATTTGTTGCGGAAAAATTTCTTATTTTAGTGAAGGATTTGAAAATTTATAATTTATTAGAAAATTGTTTAAATTTTTAGTAATTTATTACTTAATAACATTCAGCTGGAAAACATGATACATTTTAAATAACTCTTTAGAAATAGTAAGTAGAAAATTTAAAATGTCTGCCTAAATGCCTTCGTAATGCAAATAATAAAGAAAATTATTTTGAAACTAGAGTGAAATATTCAATAACAAGCCTATAAAAACATTTGATTTCTGGCCACAAATGACAATTGGACTTTATATGTGCGAGAACAGAAATAAGAACCGCGGAACCTATTTATAAGAAGTGATAAAACAAAACGAGAAGTTAAAATTTGAATCAATTAACGGTAAGTAAAGAAAAAAAATAATTTTTCCTTCTGTTTCTACTCTAATTGAGCTATGGATGCTTGCCACGAATTTACTTTTTTTTGTTATTTCTTGTTGTTCTTGTCACTGTCTTTTTCTAATTCTTTTTATTAGCAATCATAACATTTTTGTTTCCTGCCAATACTCTGCCTACTTTCGATATTACTTTACAAATAAGCAATTGAAGCATTTAATATTATGTATTTTTTACCATCAATATTCATTCACTTTTATTATTGCTAATTATTGTTCCCAATTAGGTTTATCAAAAATTTTTAATTTAAAACTCGATCAGTCGAAGAAATTTTAAAGATCCACCATTATATTTTGAAGGCTTCAGTTCTATTCATAGCTGCTGCTTTTAAAGTTTCCAACATCATACAAAAACATTGACAATATTAAATTTTTAACGAATCTAATTTTTAGTCCTACTAGTAAAATTTTTCTTTAGTTGATAAACATTTTTCGTTCTATTTTGTGTAGCACATTGCAGTACCGTAAATAACGTACGAAAGATATTCCACCTAAGTTACTGACAGTAAGATAAAAATGTAAGACTGAGCCTCTAAGACTTTTAACCCACATCTACTTTCATGAAACGATTCTTTATTTTCATTCAACCGTTTAATTATTACCGGTGCTTTTTTTCTAAATGAACTTTACTATTTTCTGAATATTTCTATTGTCTGAAATTAACGCAATTTTCAAATGTATGTATAATATCTTTGATTCTATTTCACTGATAGTTTTAATTTCAATTATACGAAATTGCATGCATTTGTCTTTAATAGAAACAAATTTTGCCTAATGGAATTTTAGAATTTGTTTAAGGAATTCAAGTTTTAAAATGTTGGAATGTAATAAAATCAATAATCGATAATTTTATTTTTTGCTAGATTTTATTTAACATGCCATCGTCATTGAAATCATCAATTTTTTTTATAAATCAATAAAAAAAAATTACATCACATCAGAATATTATTCTACAACTTGTTGATTTTAAAAGTAGGTTTAAATAATTATTAAAGATATTTGATCATGAACCGTGCCATTTGGTCAATGATCTAAATTGTTTTTTTTTTTTTTTTTTTTTTTAATTGTAGAAAAACGTTTTAGTTCAAAATATTCGTTAATTAGTTTCAATTTTAAAATTTTTTTAAATATAAACTGAATGAAAGTGAAAGTATTACTTTCATTACAATCAAAAAATATATTGAGAATAAAAAAATACAAATTAGTATTGAAAAAAGTTAGAAACCATTGCATTTTTATCATAACGTCCAAACACTTAAATAGAGGAAAATCAAAATATAAACTTGGGAATAAATTAACTGGCTGAGTTCGAGTGAATACAGAGCAGAGCAGAGCAGAGAATACACATTGACTATAATCCTAAAAAAATTCATAAAAAAGGTGGTACCTAAAATGTTACTACATAATAGTGATCACTGAAAAGCTGCTCTTTAATTATCCAATTTTCTTTTTACAACACATATATCACAATACAGATAACATAATCCATACAATAAATTATTCAATTTAATCATCACTATTATTATAATATTTTTTTTTTTTTTTTTTTTTTTTTTTTTCCAGATAGTAGTAAATCATCGAAAGAGGCTTAAGGGACTACCTATTACCGGGGAAGGCAGTTTGAAGGACTGTGGGACTTTAACCCACTAAAAACTCCTATCATTATTGCAACATTAAAACTAGTCTTATAGACTAACCATTAATTTACATTTAACTCAAAGAAACATAGATACCTTTGATCTACCAAAATCCAATAAGGTTTTAATAGATAAAAGGTTTTAACCTAACTCAAGTGGTCTTGTTCGTTTTAGTCGCTTCACAAAGTTTTGATTGTCAATTAAGCTAGAAGCTTCGGTATTGACATGTTGGATCAGACGAGTTTTATGCCGTGCAGCGCATTTAATTATTTCGTCTTTTATAGATGAGATCTTCAGATCTCGATGAATATCGGCATTGCGTACATACCATGGAGCATTGACTATGTTGCGCAGTACCTTATTTTGGAACGTTTGGATAGTTTGAATATGGATTTGTTTAGCACATCCCCATATTTGAATACCGTATGCCCAGACTGGCTTCAATATTTGATTATACATCAAAACTTTGTTATAGGTCGAGACCGTAGAACTCCGCCCAATCAGCCAGTATATTCTCTATATTTGAACTGGAGTTCTTGTTTTTTGATTTTCACATGCTCTTTCCATTTCAGTTTTGCATCCAAGGTCATGCCAAGATATTTAGCTTTATTCTCGTATGGAATCACGACATCATTAATTTTAACTGAGAGAGGAGTTACTATGTGTTTATAGGTGAAGTTTACATGACTAGATTTGGCTTCATTTAATTTAATTTTCCATTTTTTGCACCAGTTGGAAATTTCGTCATTAGCTTTTTGCAGTTTGTTTGTAGCTTCTTCTATAGTAGAACCAACTGCCATCAACGCTGTGTCATCTGCAAAGGTTGCTATTTTTATATTTTCTACATCGGGTATATCACAGGTGTATAACAAATATAAAATTGGACCCAGTATACTACCTTGCGGTACTCCAGCTTTTATATCTCTTAGAGAGGAGTATTCATTCTCATTTTTAACTCGAAAAACTCTATTTGAGAGATATGATGAAAATAATTGAACATAATTTTTAGGGAGCAAACAACTTAGCTTTTTGATGAGTCCTTCATGCCAAACTTTATCAAAAGCTTGGGCTACATCTAGAAATACTGAAGAACAAATTTGTTTATTTTCCAGTGCCCTTTCTATAATGTCTGTTATTCGATGTACTTGATCTATTGTTGAGTGTTTTTGCCTAAACCCAAATTGGTGATTAGGTATTATATTCCTGTTTTCTATGAGGGGTTGAATCCTTCTCAATAGTAACTTTTCAAACAACTTCGATATTGTAGGGAGCAAAGATATCGGCCTGTAGGATTTGGTGTCGTTAGCAGGCTTTCCTGGTTTTTGGATCATTATTATCTCGGCAACTTTCCATATACTAGGTACGTGTTTAAGCTTAATACAGGCATTCATTATGTATACCAAGAGTGTGAGAACTTTGTTGGGTATATTTTTTAGCACATTTGAAGTTATTAAATCAAAACCTGGGGCTTTATTTAATTTTAGGTTTTTTATTTCCTTAATTACTTCTTTTCGACTTATTAAGGGAATATTTATATCTTCATGGTTATATATTTCAGTTAGATCAATAACAGTGTTCATTTCATTGGGCTTAAAAATTTCAACGAGATGATCTGCAAAAGTGTCAGCTTTTTCTTTATCGCTTCTTGCCCATGAGCCATCATTTTTCCTCAGTGGTGCAGAATGCACAATAGACTTACTCGTAGCTTTCCATAAAGAATAATTTGTTTCTTTAGTAGCTGTTAAATTTTCTAGGTAATAATTCAGAGATCTATCATTTAATTTCTTTATTTCTCTCTTTAGCTCCTGACTTTTATTATTAAGATCCGTTTTGCTGGATGGGTCACGCGTTTGTTGCCACCTCCTTCTCGCTTTTCGTTTCTCTTTTACCATGTTAAGGATATACACCGGATATCTAGGGCTGATTTTTTTTGATTTTTTTGTCTTAGTACTACTCCAAGCTGCAAACTGGACAGCTTGCATAAGTTTTTCAGTAGCAGTTTCTAGTTGTTCCTCATTGTCTAATGTTACTCTTAAGTTAATTTTTTCTAGCAGAATCTTTTTGAAGCTTAACCAATCTGTAGAAGAGTTGGTTAAAAATGGTTTACAAGATTTTTTCGCTATTGTTGTATTTAATTTTAGGACGACAGCAGAATGGTCGGAATTGAGGTCATAGTTATCTTCTATAGATGTGAAATTAGTTGATACTTTTTTCATTATAAAAAACTCTAACACATCAGGAGTTTTGTTTATATCTGCAGGCCAATATGTTGGTTTTCCTGTTGAAAGAAATAAACAACCTGTTTCTCTCAGCGCCTCTCTCAGTTCTTTACCTCGAGTAAGGGTAAAGGGTAAGAGTATTATTATAATATGAAAATTGTTTATTGATATACTTTCATACCTTTCTTTAATGTCGTCTCGGTAAATTATTTATAATTATTAAAACTAACCAGTCCCAAAAAATAATTATTACTTAATAATCATTTTGAAAATTAAATCAAAATTTTAAATACAAAAGAAAAATTAATTTATAAAAAAGGTGATTTGTTTAATTTTAATAAAATCATTTAAAAAAAAAATTTCAATAACCATCACTAATTTCTAACGATCCCCATGACGAATCACAGTATGTATTTGACAGTGTCTCAATTCAATTACATTCAAATAATGAAATTAAAATCATGAAATTTAATTTCTCACTCATTTCTGAATGAAACGATTATGGTAATGAAAACCAAGATTTAAGAAATTAATAAATACAAAAATCAACAATCTATCTGTGTAATCTTCATCATGAATCAAACTTTGAAGAAAAAAAAATTTATTAATTTTATGTCATTGTTTGCAAAAAAAAAACAAAAAAAAACTCCAAAATCAAAAATTTATTTTACAAATAATTTCAAGGACAAAATGACAGTAAATATTTCTAAAACGATATTCAATTTTAGTTTATGAGCATGTAATCGAGCAGTTAACCGAATAAAAAACGTCTCAAATCACCCACAAGATATGCCGAATTCACCTTGTAGAATGTCACCGATATCATCATATTTTTTTTTTTTTATTTTTGTTTTGTACTAAATCGTAAACCATATCGAATATTTAAATTAAATAAGTAAAAATCCAAAACTATAAAAATAAAATATTAGTCAATTAAAAAAACCAAAATGTAAAGTTGAGATCTTTGACTTTTGATAAGAAATCATTGCTATTTTCGAGTGTAACAAAGAAAATAAGACGCAATATTCTCATTATATACATTATACCCAAATTTAGTTGTTATTCACTATACAGTTCCATTAATTTAATTTTGACTCCATATTATAGTAAAAATTTGTCGACAGAGTTGAGCTTTTTTTTGTGTATGTTGATTTGAAAATAGGATTAATTCGGAAAATTTTGTACTTGTAAATGGAATTGGTGTGCATAATTCTAACTATATGTTAAAACTTTTATTTAAAAAATGGGAAAAGAAATAATTAGAAGCTACACACAGATGACTGTACAATTAGATATGCAATACTCTAATAAAACTTAACTTTACTATGTTCATAAAGACGGTTATAAAATATTGTTTCATATACAAACAAGCCAGGTGATTCAAATTCAATGTATAACATAATAGTAAAAAATAAAACACCACTCTAAAAAAACTTGTTGCTACGAATATACAGAATCATTAAAATCACAGTGATGAAATTCAGTGATTTCTATTATGTAGTAACATTTTAGTTGTTAGTACCACCATTTTTATGAACATTGAAGGTGTCTTCAATGTAGAAGATCCGATGAAGGATAATATTCATCAGTAATGCTTAAAAATGGATTGTCAATAGCACGACGAAAAATATCCTCTTGATTACATGCACTTAAATCTTAAAACAGCGAAAGTACAAATATACAAAACCCTTTAACAACTAAAAATTCCACTATTCTGCAAAAAATTGAAGAAACTGTCTTAAACAAACTAGAATTCATTTGGAAAGTAGTGTTCGAAAGAATGATGAAATTTGACAGTGAAGTTATTATATCAAATTCTGTAGGTAATCACGTAGATGTAATCACTAAAATCAAAATTAAATTATATTATCGGTGCATAAATGTTAAACAAATTGAAGAAAATTTCTAGCCAAGAGAATCTTTAAATTTCTAGAGATGCCAACAAGACATCAGGGCTGTTGGAAATTATCGGCAAGTATATAATCATTTCGGATCTTAAATTGGAAATATAAGTAAGTAAAATTAACTTATTTAAAACAAAACAGTGGGTAACTCATCTAATTTTAAAGAAACTATTTCATAATTTTTTTTTGCCAAACAACCTATAATGGTGTGATAAAAAATATGTACAAACTTTAAAACCTTTTTCATTGTGTTATTGCTTCAGTATTGGTATATAATCGACAAACTAATTATGTTTTTTGATATTGAAGAATCCAGAGTATATGTATTTGATTTTTAACACTATGAACTATGAAAAAATATTACAAATATATCAAGTTCTATACAAATACTAGCTATTCATAACATCATATTTAAATATGACCCGATATTATTTAATCATATTCACCGATTGATTATTATTGGACAAAACAATAGAATCAAAAAATAAAAATATGGTATACGATAGAGTATGATTATAATATATTGGCTAACTTGATTGTTGACACAAAATAAAAATTCTGTTCCAATATTAAGACTTTCTGATACACTTCTAACCTCTTTTTAACAAATGAAACCATTTTAAATTTATTTGGGATCAATTCATAATTTAGAAAGTCAATGAAAAACTAATACTCTGGTTTTTTATACTCAGTTGCTCTCCTTAAAAACATTCCATTTACAACTTAATAGTAAATACGTCGTTACTATCATTCGTTTATATTACAAAATAAAATTTTGACAATGACAAATTCATTTAATAGTACTAAATATCATAATAAAAGTAAAAACAAAAATTATTTTAGGTGAGGCGGACACAATAGCACGCTTTTTATTATAAGATAAAATAAATAATAAAATAACAAAAACAAAAGGGTTGTTCAATTGTTTAATAAAAATTTAAATTTCAAAATAATTCTAACTTTACATAGTTTTTTAATCTAAATAATTTTATTTAAAAAACAAGGCGTTGACCTTTTTTATTCGCTATATTCTTCCACACCCTCAAAATCTAACCTATAAACAATATTTTTAAGACTAACATTTCAATCCAAGACAACTGAAATAATGCTTAATATTTTGTTACAATTATGAAAGATAAATGTTAATATAGAAAATATGATTTAATTCAAGTAAAAGGCTCATTCAGTAAAACTAATGGGAATTAGCTCTTGGTGAAACAATTGTTTTTGAGGATTGTATGCCAGTACTGAAGAACATAACAGTTATTGAAAAAAGTATTTTAGTAATATGTTGCCAAACCAAACCCGCCTCTAATGATATCTGTTAATCATAATGAATTATTATTGTTGATACATTATGATTGGGAAGTTTTTATAATTTAGATGATAATAAAGTCACTTAAGCACTCCCTAAAAAAAGTAAAACACTCAATATTTAATAAAAAAGTTAATCAAATTTTTAATAAATATAATGTAAAGCTAGTAACGACTCAGAACTTGACACAAATTAGGAATTAGAAATTAGGAAAATCCAACACCCGGAAACTATAAACATTCATTAACATTAATTCAACTTTACATGGTTAGTTTTGAAGACGAAGAAACTTCAAGTCTTCATTAAAATATCTTTAAAAATCATATGAAATTAACTGCCCAAACAAAATCAAAAAGAATGTTTGCAGAAACGGGCAGAATAAAAATTCAAAATAAAACAAATACGAACAAGTAAATTAAGATGGATTGGTCAGACATTAACAAAAATAACAAAACAACAAACTGAGATGCACTTAAATCATCAGAAATGTGTCAATATGAGTTTATTTTGTGAAATTCTAGGAATCCTTTTGCAGTAACAGTTATACCCATATTGATCAATTTTTCGATTGTAAAAACATATACAATTTAGCGTCTACATTACTAACGAGAAGCAAGAGAAATCGTGATCGCTTTGATGTTGTAGAGTTGCTAAATAAAATATTAATTAAGGAAATCTTTCCAATTCTAGGTATTTATGCTGCTGTTCATCAAAATTTAACATAGGAAAATTCTTCCCATCGAATTTCAATCTGATTAAATAAGTTTTTGTTCGAAATATTGGTAATAAAAACTTCCTACTAAAATAAAAGTATATTTCTTATTATGTACATACATAGTTAATTAGACTGATAGTGAAGTGTATGAAAAATAATAAAATTTGATTTATTCTTAAAATCGGAATAGCATTGTTCCAAGCTTTCTATTACGTCTAATGAACTACAACTTGGATATCGCAAATATTTTTGACGTCTGCACTTTTGACACAATTTCATCTTTCTTTTTTCGGTAGTTCTTGTTATCTGTTTTATTGCTCACAAGAGTTAGTTCTACAATCTATGCCTTACGTCATATTTTAGGATAGGTTTAATACATAATTTGAAAATGTTGATCTTTATTTGCTTTTCCATTTGACATCCTCACGTAGTAGTTGAATGGCATAACCTATTAGCTGATTTAAATTGAAATCACATTATTAGGTTCACTCTAATACTATATTGGGTTAATGTCATCTGACTTACTAACACAAAGTACATAATAAATACAAATGAAATGTAAATTTGCTATTTATGAAATCAATATTACTTTACAATACTTCTAATTTTTCACATAAAAATTATAATTAATTTATAATAAAAAGACATATATTAAGTTTTCTAGTATACCAATTATGTTATCTGAAAACACTCATAGTTCTCGAAAATCAATTAGTATTTTAAAAAAAGTTTTCAAATCAAAATTCTATTTAATTTACGATTGTAAATCGTAATCCCACAACTATGACCAAAAAAAATTAAAATTACATGAAATCTCAATCAATATTAATTACAAAACTTGAAAAGTAACTTGTTGATTGCTCTTCATTAACACTAAACATGTACGCGTAATTACAACTATTTAATTTTTTTTTTATTGTCTTCTCAGACAATTTCATATAAATTTTCAAGTAAATTATCTTTTTTTTTACAAATCAAATTACACAACCTATTGCAATACATTTACTGAAAGTCTTTCATCACTACATACAGAATTCATATACCATCGAAAATGTAATAATATGATGATAATAACACTTGAATCAAATAGCAATTGCACACCAGCAACAACTTACAATGAAAGAATTGACAATATTAATAACGACGATACATCAGTTTATACCGGAGGTAATAAGTTTTTTTCTAAATCATTGGTTTTTTTTGTAAAAAATAAAATAAAAATAACAACAACAAAACATGTAATCACGTATCACAGCACCTAAGATGCTTCTTAATGCATTCACGTTTTTTTCTCTTATAACTGCTACACATTTAAATGCATTCTCAAAAAGACAATCTCCAGATCTTGATTGCAAAAAAAAAAAAACACAAAAACAAAACAATTAAATCAAATACAAATACGATATTTCACAGGCAGCCAATAATTGCTTCTATATACATCCTTCATCAAAGTTAACGTAGGTGGATATAATTTTATATACAAAAAATTTAAAAAAAAAAACATATTTCTTTTTAATCAATTTACCAAAAACCTATAAAAGTACTATATTTTATCAAACGAGAAATTGAATTTAATATACATATCTCGATTGTATCATAAATGCAAACAAAATAAAGTTCTTCATGGTATAGTTAATACATGGTACGTGGTACGTGCACAATAAAAATTTCCGTGACTTACAAATCGACCCTATTGAAATCAAGATATATGAAGTAAAATACGAGCAGCCACTGCAAATTTACATGGACTGAGAAATACCAGCAGTTCTAGTTTTGACGTTTTGTCAAAACTATTACGTTAAGAATTTCCCTACACAATCGAACGAAAGTTTGTAAATACGGTCTTACATAGATTTGACATAACGATTTGACATATAGTAGGTTAGACTCTCACACTGAGAAGGGACAATAAAAAATGATGAAATAAAATTTAATGAATCCAAATATTACAAATAATATAACAACCATTCTTAATATCAAACTAGAAATAAATCGATGTTTCGATGGATTGACCAAATTTGTGAAATCGCTAATTTTAATAAATTGTATAATCTTGAAATTGATGAATTTGATTGTAATTGGTAGAATATTATCTAATATGATATAATTTGTGATTTTCCCCACAGTCAAATAAAAACATAAAAATATTCACTAAGAACAAACAGACCTATATGAAATCTTTCGATATGAAAATTTTCTGGGAAATTTATATCTTAAAATAAGGTAGTATTCATCCTCTTCCGAGATACCATTTACTTAGGCAACTTTGTCAGTTAACTCATTTCTTCACTCTAATAATATGTACACAAAAATCACGCGAGCAGAACCCGTAGAGCAGATGTAAGAAAATACAAAGAAAATTTTCTAATCCATCGGGAGCACATAGTCTTCAAGAAGATCGAATATTGAATAACATAAAAAAAATGTTGTGTATATACAAATAAACATACTAGTTTTAAAGTTCCAAAATCAGAAAATGTAAAATATATTAAACTACAGCTTGATTCGTATCTAAACCATAGAAGCACCATATTTGATAAAAAGTATTGAAATTGAAAAACAACACTAGAAATAAGAATTAATAAATATGCAGGCATTCCAAAATAAGGCTAACTCCAAAATACAGATATTCAAAACTATAATTAGACCCATCTGGAATTATGGTAAAAATTAAAGTTATTAATTAGACAGCGCTGCCAAAATAACATTCTGAGAACAGATACATATCATTATGACACAAAAGCACATATCAAAGAGATTGAAAAATAAAAAGTATAAGTAATTTCATAAATAATAAGCATATAGTTGTTATATGCCACACAACATAAGAAGGCTAATATTTCACGCTCTAGTATGGTGAATGTATATTAGAGCAGATATACAGATTTCTGTAAAACAGCAAAGGTTTGTTAACTATCAAATATAGTAATAATTTATTAATATAGGTTAGTGAGCAAATCCACAAAACGAAATTCACAAAAAAATATCCATAAATTCAAAATCCATAAAATTGTGGTAAATTAATCCTGGAAAAGAAGATATCCTCGCTGTATCCATTAGCGGCTTTACCAAACAACATAATTTATATAAATATTTATAATTTATGTTAATAAAATCTCTCCTAACTCAGAATTTCGCTTAAAGTTGCCGTACACAATAAAGTAAAATGCGTAAAAGCAATAACAAGAATCGTTTTCTGTGGATGTTTTTTTTTATGGCGAAGCCATTATGGATTTAGGGACTAACCCATTAATGTATGTGTAATACGATTGCATTATTAAAACTCCAAAGATATTAATTTAAGCTGTTCTGTTATACTATCAATAAAATTATAATGTTCGCTATTAATCGCTGACGTTTGTTAATGGGATATCACAGGTTAAAAAGAAGAATACTTGTACGTACCTGTTGTCGTTCAAATTGTTTATAATGTACCATTTCCTTAAGTCGATTTTGCTTATATAATAATAAATTGTAAATTTGCAAGTTAAGTAACGATTTTACCATTGCAAAATAATAATTTCCAACCGTTTAGAACGTGTTAAAACTTTTTAAAATTTTATTTAAAGAAAAAATAAAAAAAAAAAAAAAAAATTCTGAACATGACTGAGATACGTGTCAAATCATTTAAATTTATACACTTTCAAAATTTCAAAACAATTCTTGTAAAATGCATCATCGAAAAATGATTTAACCTTTCAAAATTTATATTTAAATTTACTGAATAAAATCTAAACAAATTTTCTTGTTTCCACATTTTATTCAATCTCAAATAAAAACTCAAATTGGGTTTTTTTTTGTAAATGATTTTACTTTTTCTTTATAAAAACAAAAAAAATAAATTAAAAACTGTTCGTCCTTCACAGATATTCTTAAAAACTACAAAATAAAAAAAATTTAACATTTCACTTTTTTAAAAACTATGCAACCATAGTGTATAATCACCTAAAGCTGTAAATACACACTTTAGTAGTGATTGTTGTTTTTTTAAATTAGTCTGTATTTCCAGTTGGTGTGTCGTGTCAAAAAACAAAAAAAAAACAAAAAAACCAACAAATTAAATAAATTGTGACCAAACCACTTCTGGCAACCACAAATTGGTTGTATTGATTTAACTATTTAAAATAATTTCACAAAATATGATTGTCTGTTCAGCCGAAGTATCTTTTTTTCATAATTTATTTTTTTAAAGGGTTTATCACCGTATTAAGGTTTCAATAACAATTTATAAAATTCATATTGTTTTATCCCCTAGTTTTATCTAATACTTTGTATGAAAACATGAGTATTCTCTTCTTACTAAAATCAATCGTGAAAGCAAAATAAATTTCAACTGAATTTCCGGTCTATTCCCCACGGATGGGGTTGTAGGACATTGATGGGGATGATGATGATGATTCATAATACGATAATTGCTTGTATCAGAAATGTTGCAAACAACATTTTTTTTATTTTTTTTTAAATAATTGGTAATACAATTAATTTGGTTTGGTTTGGATATGTCAAGTGACAATATACAATTAGAAGAAGCTACATCAAATTTAAATTAGTCAATATAAGAAAAATGCACTAAAAAAAATCACGGTGGCCTTTTTGCACAAAGTATAGTTATGCATCCCATAGTGTTACTAATTAGTCCCTTAATCTTCCTGTAAATTCTGCTATTATCATTTTAAAACCAAGTTTAAAGTATCTCTGTAGTCTTATTAGTTATATTTAAACACAATACATCCTAATTTAGTTTTCGTACTCTCGTCAAATGAATATTATAAATCTCAAATACAATACTTTGTGAAGAATATCGAAAAAAGGTCTTAGTTTATGAAGTCGAATTTCGTTTCAGTAATGATTTATTTTTATTGTGCAAATATCGATATTTCGAAAGCAACTAACTTCCTTCATCAGTGTTCGCGTCTGAATTCTCATATCATTTCATCAATTATTAACATTTTTTATTAACAATTTGGTTCACAAATTTGAATATTTTCAATAACGTTACATATTTTTGATCTGGCTAACAATTTTAAAAATATAATTTCAAGCAAATACAGATGATATTGATCTAGTTAGTAAATTAATTTTTGTTGTAGTATTAAAAGTAACGTTAAAAAATATATAAGTCTGCAAGGAAGCGAGCCGAATACCAATTTAACACCAGCATGCATTGCATTGGTAAAATCTAACTGTACTGCTAGATTTCTGCGAAAGCAGTTAGTGTATTTAAAATAACAAAAGAATAATATAATTTTGTTATACTATGCATTAAAACATTTTAAACCTAGAATGCTTATTAAGGCAACAAAAGTAAGTACTCTTGTGAAAGATGGAGCATCACAAAAAAAAATTATTTCCTTTGTTTATTCGAGGAAATGGAAATCGTTCGATCATCCTCTGAAGAAATTTTCAATAAAGTATTACTTCCCTCAAACGAAAAAATTGAAAGGAAATAAGTAGTACTGATATGCTAAAACAACTAATAGCAAATAAATTACAATAACAAAATTTATAAATTTCACATGGTATCAAACGTTCACAGACGATAAACAAATAAAAAATATATAGAATCAAATGAGCAGGAGATGTTGTTTGAGCAATTGAAAAAAGTCAATAGAAATGATTGTGAAAAAATATATTGCAAAAAAATTGATGAGAAACTTACGAACGACTAAAAACAATTGAAATCTCCTCAGAAATAAACTGCGTCAAAATTCAATAACAGTTTTGAAGAAGATTGTATGCTTAATTGTAGTACTCCCAGTTGGCTTGGCTGTTATAATTAATTTAGAATTTCTGAGTTATGTTGATCAAAATTAATGAACAAAATAAACACAGATTCATTACTTTGGTAGTGAATGTTTAGGAATTTCTAAGCGCTGCGTATATTTCTAACCTTGCCTATAATTTCAATGAAGGCAATTATTGCTGAATATGCCAGTTTTGTCAAAAATGTGTAAACAAAAAATATATAATATGATTGCTATCAGCTGTAAATAATATATAATATACTATTTTGATTCTAGACAACTCAAAGTTTTCCTTTTCTCTTTGCGTGGGGTAGGGGTTGGCTTAATAATTCAATTTCTAAAGGAATTACTACCTTGAAATGTTAAAAATTGTCTAAATTGTTATCCCAAATGCCTTTTTCTTTTGTATTCAGCAAATTTAGTGGTTAGTGTGCCTTTTCTTCTTGGACTTTCCTAAGTGTAGAGTATTTATCGTTATGATTTTCGTTTCATTCTTAGAATATGACCATTCTCATACCTTAACATATTATTTTTATTTTACTAATAGTAAATCAAAATAAATCAAATTATAGGCAATTCCAAAGTTGTTGATTTATTTTTTTCAACTTTGCTATTCTTAAAGCACTTTTATGTTAAAACTACAATTTAAATAAAAAAAAATATAAAAACAAAATCAAAAACAAAAACTATTCTAAAATAATCTATATATAGTATTGTAACTTGTACTTAAACTGGAGTAGGAAAACTATTTATGAAAGGCAGTTATATTTTAACAGTTAATATTATAAATCTGAAAAAACTTGATCTCGTTTTTTTTAATTTTTTTTTTTTTTTATTTTATGTTATTTTTATTTTATTTTTATTATGTTGCTAAAATTGTTCAATTTGTCGAAATTAGAAACAAAAGACCCAAAAGCAAGAGTTAATACTTTCAATTTATATGAAAAAAAAAATTATTTCTACATAATATAATACAATTTTTTTCTATTTAGGTATTAAAAATAGTTAAGGAATTGAATAGACAGATAAATTGCCCAAGGTTTTTACGAAAATCAATTTTTATTTTGTAAAAGAATAAAGAAACCAAACCATTCTAGAATGTTAATATATCAGGTCTAGTATTTTAAAATATTTACCATGAAATAAAATTATTTAATACATATTATCATATTAATTTAATTTATTGTGTCAAGTTGGTTCATAATATTTCAGTTCAGTTAATATTATTAACTTGAAACTGGAAGTTATTTTCTAGAAATTTTCTTGTTAGGAAAAATAGGGAAAATTAAATTTGAATAAAAATGAGTTCAATTTATAATAAATTTTTAATCACAATTTAATTCTTGTTTTTTTTTTTATAACAATTTATCAAAACTAAATAGACTTGCTGTGTATGACTTTGAAAAAATAATAAAATCTTTTATTTAATAATTAATTTAAATAATTGATCCATTTAAAAAAAAAAAAACAAAAGGTTTCAGGAAATTAAAATCAAAATTTCAAATACAAAATTTTACAACTCGATTTTATTATAATATTCATAAACCACATTCATTCATTTTATCTTGGTCACAACAAACGTAAGGTGATGTCGATATGTCGATTAAACTATACTATACAGGTAGTTGAAAACATGAACATCATCGTGTATCTACAGAACAAACCAACATCTAACCAGGGTGTCGTATTGATATAAGAAGGGTTCAGTCTGGTCACAGGACAATAGCAAATCATATAACTAAACTAGATATAAACGAGGGAAATATTTAAGTAGACGAAATGTAGATGTAGAAGGAAATTTGATTGATTTCATTGATCATGCATCAGTTTGATTCTAGAATCAAGCTTAACAAATAAAATCTTCTGTAATAAAATCTTCTTCGAGAAGGTAAAATCTAGTTAGGTTTACCTAGCAATTTATATTTGGAAGATAAAATAAATGGTTGTAAAATGATAAATTAATTATGTTTTACAAGAAAATACTTTTATTGTCAGCAAATAAACAGATAATACAATATTTATTCCGAATTCAATTTCATTTTGACTTTTGGTTTGATTTTGAATTTAATTGAACCAATGTTAATCAATAATTTATTGTTTTCAATATGTTGACTTCAATTGATGTTAGAAATGTTTCCATAACCCAATGTTTTTAATTCAAATTTTTCTCAAATTAAACAAAACATTCAGAGAGAGTTATTGGAAAAAAATATGTGTATGTATTATTATTTATTTTAGCACAAAATTAAATTTTCAAAATACAAGAGAATCTATTTTCAGAATCATTTATTTCAAGCTCCTAAAAATGTTTGCCGCAGTTCAGAAAGATATTTAATATATATATGTAAAACCATAAAGTAAATAAGTTCCTGTTGAAATAATATGTATTCATAATTCCAAATTATATATATTAGTTTGAACTAGAATAAATAGGGTGGACACTAATCGGTAGCTAATCTAGTTTCAAAACTAGGTAGTTTATTATTCACCTAATGTTTATTTTACCTTCTGATGATGATCACAGGAAAATAAGTATCTAATACCCTTCATATTTTTACATAAAAACAGAGAATAGGACTTTCATACATAAGGGTAAAAATCGTTGAATTCAGTGTAATAATAGCACCAATAGATGGTGATGATTATTAATGTGAAAAAAAAAATAGAATTTAATATTGAATAAAGATATATTAATTATATAAAAACAAGTTCGGGTATCAACAACAATTTTATAAGCCTAATAAATTATCTATTTATATTCTAGAAACTCTGTTATTCCGAATAAATATAGAAAATAGATAAGAAAATAAACAAAGGACACCAAGTTTATTTAAAAAAACACTTTCAGGTATATTTTGATCGATTTCAGGTCTATTACACCATCATTAGAAAACTAATTTAGTCATTTAGACAGATTTGTAAGATGTAAATTTAATATTACAAACTGCACTAATTCTTATATCGAAAATTCGTTGTAATTTAAAATTTTATTCTTATAATTTCTTATTTTATTATAGTCAAATAATAAATGTAAGATCTACATGTCAGGGCTTTTATTTTCATATTTTATACACAAATATTTGAATTTACTTAAAAGAATTTTTGAAAGATACTCTGTTTCGGAATTTTTTGTTTTTCTGTTCGTCTTCCGTCTCACTCTCTCTCTTTCTAATTCTTTTAATTTCCAATTTATATTCTTAAACTATTTTATAACAATGTTCTTTTAAAATTTTACAAGTTTGCTATGCAATTAGTTTATTTAATAGTCTTCTTTAAACCCTATACATCAAACTTACATGACTTCATCTTTTTTTTGTTTTTTTTTTTTGTATTCAATTGTCATTTTATTGTTTAATTTTCAACTCTATTATATTAACTGTCACTTTATATAACTGTAATAAATTTTATTAAATTTTTTGTTATTGTTGCTTTTTTTATTTTTATTTTTAAATAATTTAACTCTTTTACACTTTGCACATAGTATTCAAGTGTTAGTGCACTCTTCTACTTCTAGATCATCGCAGAAAATTCAAATCACATAATTATCATAATATTATTTTAGCAGTTGTTGTTTACCATATATAGGGTGAACAGACAAGTTCTTGGTCATGTATTCTATAATTATAAGGTAAAAGCAACAATTTAGTTTATTTTTTGAAAAAATATTTTTAGAAGTGAGATTTTTGTTGTTGTTTTGCATATAAGGTGATCTTTTGATGCCATTTATTTAAATAAATGGTAATGTAGGTGAATTTTTTTTTTTTGTATTTTAGAATGGTTAAAAAATATTAGGTTAAAAATATTCAGGTTAATTTTCTTCAAGGTAATTAGGTTATCCTAATATGTAATTAATTGTTATTATTAAAAATAAAAATAAAAATTTTATTGTTTAACTTTTGTTTTTCTAAAGGTTATATAATTATGAAATTTTGAAAACAATCTGTGATCAAGTCATTACCTTGCCTATAGTTAAATTTTTAATTTAACAATTATTGAAAATAATGAATGTTAAAATTGATTTTTTGAATAAAAATTCTACCCAGATTTAGTATTTTATTGAAGGTTTTACTAATTTTCAATTCATGAAAGACATAATCAATGATAATAATCAATTTTTAAGAACATTTAATTAGTTTAAGTAAGAGGAAAATGAAATGAAGTTTTAAGGTTAGAATTGACATTTACAATATAAAATAGTGACTTAAATTATTTAAAATAAAAGAAATAAAAAATTACACAAAACCTGTCAACCAATATTTCAAAATCATCAAAAACAAAAAAATCAAAATTTAGTAATCGAACAATACAATGAAAATTGAACCTCTAAAATTTTGGATTACATTACTTTATTTTTAATATTTTTATTAAGTTAGCGTTAAACCTGAATATGTTATAATATAAGACTTTCAAAGTGAATTGCGAATTGAAGAGTCTTAACATATTTATATTATAAATAAGTTTTTTGATAAAAATTAATGTACCGACCGAATAATCAAATTCAAATTACACTAATATCAATATTTTATAAATAACATATTGATAGTAGTGAAATAGTTGGAGAACTTTAAAACAAAGTAACTAATTTAAAATGAAGATGACAATTAGGTACACGCCTTTTTTTTTTAAATTTTAATATTCAGAAACAAATAAATTATATATCAATTGCGTAGATTAATTAGTATAAAATTAATGGCTTCTTAACCCTATAAAAAATTCAAATCGAATTTCGTTTGCAAATTTGAAAACCAAAATATTAACTAAAGTATCAATAGGCAGTAATAAAAATGTTTAAATGTTGTGTCAATGTAAAATGATATTCGCATTATATGGAATCATATTCCAACGTTTCCACAATGCAAAAAAAATACCCATTTATGACCTTTAAAACTTCAAGAGAGATATCAATTAAGTTAGACAGACATAGGGAAATTTTCCGTTCCCCAATCCTCCACTTGTCCAAACTGTGTGTATAAAGATATAGTTTATTACCTAATGTTTGACTAAACTAAAAAAAAATTACTAGTAAACTAATAAAATTCTAACAGGCAAAATTCGTTTAACAAAAATAGCAAAATGTATTTGATAGTAAGATTTTAAAAAATTCAATATAAAGTACTTTCATAAACTACTTTTATAATTTGGAGATCAAAGATAAGTCAATGGGTTCAATTCCTATATGCGTCTATTTGTAATATAATTATTTATTTAACATATTAAAAATAAATTTTCAATCAAAGAATAATAAATAGATAATTTGAATACAAATCATAATTTTGTATCTTCTTAACAAACTCTTGTCTTTTACATTTTTATTTATTTATTTATTTATTTATTTATATATCAGTTTACCTGATGCATATTAATGCAATGCAACCAAAGTTCTAGGCTCTTTTCCCTTTCGAAGTGGGGGCACGTTATTTTTATTATCATTTATTTTATCACAATGACACAGGGTACTGCACCAGTTCGCAAAACCTATAAAAGCGTTTAGCTTTCATTGCAAATCGAACCTAGAACCTTTAAGTTGAAAGGCAAGCAATACCTACTAGCGTGTAAGTTTTTTTTTTGTATATATTTCTGAAAAAAAATTACAACAACAATACACGGCTTATGTCGATGATTTCTAATGTGAAGTCAACATTGCATTGAAATAGTAAATAGCATGATGACCATGGATACAAAAAAGTATTTCAATTTAATAAACTAACCAACAGGCATCTAAATTATGCATAATCAGTAAATTTGATTAATATCTATAAATTTATGATATTCACCAAAATATCGAATCCCCATGACAAATCTACTAAACATTTTAATTTTTTCAATAAATTTAAATAAACAAGCAAATAAATTCAATTTTTGTTTTTTTACTTATAGCTAACTAAATATTTTCAATATTTTTTTAAACAAATAAACATAAATTTAAAAATTAATTTAAATATTTTAAAAATATAAAAAATCATATAGCTATATCTGAAATCTTTAATTTTTGTAAGACCATCAAAAATACAGGAAAAAAGTGTTATTTCGTCCTTGATATTATTTTAGCAGAATCTATAAAAATTATCAAATTATAAAATAAATAAAAATAAAAAACTTTTTTCCGCTTTGATTTTTAAGTATTTAAAATTTCGAAAAAAAAATAAACATTAATATAAAATAACTTAACATTTTATTTAAATATATAAGATCGTATTTAAAGTAAATTTTAAAAGAAAATATAAAAAATCACAAAAAACCTTCAAAAACGAATTTTTGCTTCTTATAGCTTTTTTGACACGATCTTCAACTCCTCTTTTATATATTGAAATTAAATATAAACAAAAAAAAAACTGAAATTCAAATCCGAGGCTTAATATAGCTATACATTTTTCATAATAATTTTGAATTATTATTTTTGGATTTTTAAAATAATTTCTTTTAAATGTCATACCCACTACTGGACAAATCACCTTAACATTATATTCATATATCAGCTACTGCATAAAAAAAAAGTAACTCTTCAGTTACCATAATAATTGAAAAAATTAAAAAAACAAAAAAAAATTAAGGAGTGGTTGGTCACAATATAAAAATTTTACAGCCCAGAGTGATTTTAAGCTCTTGAATAATATTCTAAAAGAAGAAATATTATGTAGAATCACTTAACTGTTTTAAATACCATGTTAATAATACTAAAATAAAAAGCAAATATTTAATTTTTATAGCTATGTATATATATATATATATATATATAAGTCATATAGATACGTAAACTCAAATGGAATAATGTCATAATATTTACCTAAAAATATACCTGTTAAATAAGATTTTACCTTTAATGTGAGTTTTGCGACAGGTAATAATCACTATAATTTTTTTTATTTTTTTTTTTTATTTTGTTTTATTAAATTTCATTACTGGCTTAGTTATTTTATAATCAGAAATTTGCTTTTTATTTTTTTGTGCTTATAATTTCGAATTCGAATTTCGTACGTAACATGAAATATACTCATAATAATTCTTTTGCAATAATTTGCATAAAATTTTGCGGTTTTTTTTGTTTTGCAAAAATATAAATTTATTTTTTATAAGTCCTAATCAATAATAACAACCACAGTGCTAATGACAGTGCTGTGATTTATATGATGAATTTAAGCACAATTTTTACGATTTTAATAATTACTCGTTAAGTAGGATAAAAACTGAACGAATGTTCAAAATGAATAACTATATATTAGTAATTATTCTGGCAACATTATTTCGTGGTATATATATATATATATATATATATATATATATACATATATATGAATATATATATATAATTACGGAATAATTCAATAACGTGGAGAGTATGCATACACACCGGCAACTATTTAAAATTAACAATTTATCGAATTCTCTGTAACATATATATACATATATACAATGTTAATTAAAAAAAAAATTTAGTTTTTTTGCAAACAAAATGTTGTTATTTATGTTAAAACTATTTAGAATTGCGTAAAACTAATTTCAGTTTTTTTATTTTTTATTTCTTTTACAAATTCATTAAACTTCTTTTATATAATTAAAATTAAATTGTTAGTAGATTAGTTCAATGATAATTAATAATAATGTATATTTTATATAATTAAATTTGTTAAAAGTTTAAAAGTAATTATTTCAAAATTTGAAAATTAAGACATTATTATTTGTAATTAAAATTTCAAAACTTTAATAATTTTCATATAGGCTAACAACGATTTTAAATGGTTACACAAAATGTTAAGCCTACATTTGAAATTTTGATAAAAAAATATACATATTATCTATATAGTAGTACTTTAATCAACAGCTCCACATCGTAGTATTTCTGAATTAATGAAAAATCACAACCTCTGACCAAAATAACTAAACTAAGAAACGACATTATTCAAATATTACAATAAGATAAAAGACTAACATGGCGAAAACATGTACAACATTTATTAATATCAAACTTCCACATTCAAATGGTTTAAAAGTTCTAAAAGTTAACAGATAGAAAGAAAAGTTAGAGATCCACTAAGATGAAAACACATTGATTATAATTTTGATTATTACAGCAAAAATTTCAAAGAGTTGTGTGACAGTTACCACTTTAAAATTAATTTCCAAGTCAAGATTTTATAAAAATATCTATTATAAATTCACAAGAATTGATGTTGTTGTAAAATGTCATACGACTTTGTTTGAATATTTTTATATAAAATTCTTCGATAATTACGAATGTGATGAAAATTTTCAAAAATATTCTAGAACATTATCACTTATTTTTATGCTTGTAATTTTTTGTTTTGTTTTTTTGTATATTTTGTAATTTTTATTTTATAGTTGTTAATTTTTATTTTTGCATATATGTAAATATGGATTTTTTTCTTTTCTTAGATTTTCCAATAGATGATTCCTAAGCAAATCTGAAGCATTATTTTTTTAAACAAGCTTTTCTGAAGAAGTTTTATTTGAAGTCAAAATTTTTTTATTTTTTATTAAATAAGTCCACGTCCATATCTATTTACATACCTATCTTAATCGATTTCGGTTATTGCACCATCAACAGAAGACTGATAAAATGCATTAAGGTGGACAAAAATAAAATACATTATTTGTTATTAGGTATATCAGTCTTCTGATGATGGTGTTATAACCGAAATCGATTAAGATAGTTAATGAAATTGTATTACACTAAAAAAAGAAAAATCTGGAATAAATAAACATTTCAGTACTGTCATTCAGAATTATTTTTTGTAACTAGATAAGATTTAAGTTTTTTGATTTATAGAGAAAACAATTTTTTTTTAGTTTTATAGAATTCTTAATAATACAAAAATGTATTTAATTACGTTCTCGTTGAAAAATATTTTTCTATTCAAGTAATGATAGTACTGTCATTACTCTCCACTTTTATGTAGTATTTATGTTTTATAGCTTTGATACTAGCGATATAGAGACCAGTAATAATGCGAAAGTTTTGACATTTTGCAAATAAAATTTCATAGGTACGTCGCATATATTATCCTCACGTTTATTGTTTGTCGTTAATCAAACGTTGCTACTATACAAACATTTCAATAATATATATATGATTTTCATTTACTACCCTTCGTAGATATCGATGTTAAAATTCTATCATAAATTCAGGAATGGTAGTTTTTCCATTTAAAATTTGAACAAATTTTTCGAAGAGTTTATTTTTACGAAAATTTTTAAGAATTTAATTTTGTTATTCTTTATAGTCAGAATCATATAAAACAATTAATAAATTAATAGTATTTTAACAATCATTAAATAAAATATGAAAAAATCAAAAAAATTGTCAAATTCATTTAGGTTGAAAAAAATAAAATGCATTATTTGTTATTAGATATATACGATATGCAATCTCTACTATAAACTTTTAAAACAAATTATCACCATCAGTATTAATATTCTCATTATTTTCGTAATAATCATTAATTATTTTTAGGATTACTATCATTTTTATGATACTTAACATATTAATACCAGTTTTATACAACCAGTTAAAAAAATCAAGGTAAGTTTTTCTTTTTAATTTGCAATTAAATTAAATCAAGATGTATAGTAAAAAGAAAAAAAATAAAAAAAAAACCACAAATAAAGAAATAAAATAAGAAAAAATATCCTAAAACGGTAAACTGCATTTTCCACTGTAAATTCAATTTCATTATTTGTTATAGATTTAAAAAAAAAAAAGTAAAATGTTTTTCTCCATTTTTCATTTTCAAAAATTTATATACTTTTTATAGGAAATTCGTAAATTCATAAATTCAAGTTGCTACTGCTTGATATTTTCAATAAAAACTTTCATTTTCATTATATCTACATATATTATGCTTATATCATTTCTACTTACCAATTTTATTTTACAGTTTTCCTTTTCAGAATGATCCAAATTTAAAAATTTATTTAAAAACTAGTAATTTTACTCCGCAATAATCTATTTTTTTGTGCAATTTCTTAATTAATCAAAAAGAAAAAAAAAAATTAAAAATTTCAAAAAATGATCAAAAATTTTTGAAAGTAAATAAATTTTCCAAAAGGAAAATTTTCTTTTGCATTCAACAAATTAAAATAAAAACAATAATCATAATGTAATATAATAAACAGTGTTAACAGATTGTGAAAAATTTTGATATTTTCAAAAAGAAAAAGAAAATCTTTAGGAATAAAATTAAAGAAATAACGAATCAGCTCTTATTTAAATTCAGAGTATTTTCATGTAGTGCTTATCAGTATATAACATGTACACATTTACCTATATATATATGTATAATTCAATAATATTATATCATGCAATTTAAATTTTTTCATTTAATTAAATTTAATTATTCATTTTAATTTTTTAAATCTTATATTATAATATTAATCCGGTATATATAGATATATTTATACATAATATTTTCACATTTAAAAAATGTACAAAATTAAAATGTTCACTAAATCAAGAAAATAAAGAACAAAATAATATAGTTAAAAAAAGGTAACGCAATTTTGTTCACACCAAAACTACAATATACAAAATACAGTAATACGGTAACACTTTTCTTCTTAAACAATAATTATTCTTTTATTCACTAAATAAAAAAAAATGTAGTAAATTTAAGTATCTACTTTAAGTTTTAAAAACAAAAAATTAAAATTATAATTTAATATATAAAAACTTTTAAATTGTTATCGTTAATAATTGTAAAAATTTTAAATTTTGCATAAAACATCAAAAAATAAAAATTGTTTTTACACAAAATTTCGTAATTTAATAATTAAAATAAAAATTAAAAAAAAATATACGAAAAAAAAATTTATTACCCCTTATTTTAAATTTTTTTTGTTTTTCTTTTAACTGTTATGTTTCAAATGTTAGTAATTAACGCACATATATTATATTCATATGCAATTTAAATTTAAATAAATTAGAGTTGACTTCGCTTATGCACCCACCGCTTTGTCGTTTTCCCTTCTCTTTCAGTTCAAGACAAAAAAAAATACCGCTATTAAATTATCAATCGTTTTCTTAACGTTTTCAGGTGTAAATCGCGAATACTACTAAAATTTAAAAAGACATCGAAAACATATAACCAAATTGTTACTATTAAAGAAAATAATAAAATAATATAAGAAGAATAACAGCAATGGTAGCAGCAGCAGCAATAAAATTTCTATACAAAAGTCATAAAAACAAGAAAAATAATAACAGCAGCAACAAAATGATAGCAGCAGCAACAAAATTATAATATACAAAGCTACAAACAATTTACCATTCTTTTAAATATTATAAAAAAAATTTATCTTGTTTTAATAAATTTTCTTTCTTACTCTTATTTGACAAATTTATTTATTTTATTATTTTTTCAATAATTTCAACGTAATTTTTTAAAATATCAATAATAATAACTAGAAAAAAAATTTATTATAAAATTTTTATATTAGTTTCAAATTGAGAAATTATACATTAGTAAATGTGTATAGTAAAACTACTATTAATCAATCTACAATTACCAATTTTTTCTTCTAGCTGTAATATTGTGAGCCACATTGCATTTACACAAACACATAGATTTATATTATAAAAAATTATAAAAAATATATAAAATATTGCATCGAAAATAAATGTGTGGTGTACTTTGGTACTCTTTTAATTTAGTTCAACTCCATCTATAACTGTAGTACCAAATACATAATATGCTTATATATAAATAATATATTTCCACAGATATGTATATATATATGAAATTTTTGAAGCGACATTTCGAATTTTACATTCGAACAGGAAAAAATAAAGCTAAATTATAGAAAATGTGGTTGAGGTAATTTGTTGCTTCACTTGTATGTTGACATGTTGCGTGTATTTATCTCGCAACTCTTACATACTTTTTATATTTTTATGTTTTGCTTTTTTTTACATTTTGCGGAGGTTTATGATTATGAATACGATTTATTTAAATGCATTGATCATTGATGATATTCGTAAAAAACGACAAAAAATTTACAAAAAAACAAAACAAAATAATGCATGCACTTTTGTTTTATTGCAGGGTAACAAAAACAACAAAGTTTTTTTACGGTATTATCAAATTGAACGACGAATAATTACTATTCATATTTTTTTACGCGACATGATTTCCAACGAAACTTAGAAAATGAACTGTTATTGAAAGTGGGACTGTTTAAATGTGATTAAATGCAGCAAATAGGAATAGGCCTTGCATAATTTTGTTGACCTTCATATGACATTGTAAAAATATTATTATAATATTAGAGTACATGGGTTTACACGCATATAAATTGACAACATTTATTAGTTTTCTTTATTTATTTTTCTTTTGTGAGTCAAAGAGTTTCATTACAGATGTTTTTAGATATTAAACTAGACTAAATTTTAACTTTTAAAGTTCTTGGGGTAAACCATCCGTGTAATGTAAAAGGTCGTATAATGCATATACGTCACAACAGGGTTCAACATTTAAGAGAAATGGCATATATGACAGAATGACAAACGGTCACATCCTAAGAATCACCAGATTGAAACTGTCACAGACTACACCGTCGAGATCTGCTTAGGATTCTAAAGTGAGGTCAAATTCTGGCATTCAAGGCTATTGGGCCATAAAAATAAGTAAATAAATAGTACTTTTTTAGTTATTTCAAAACTGCATTATAATTCTACAATATAATAATATTAAAATCATTTATGAGTACAAAAAAGTAACTTAAAGAAATAATAAAAATATACCGAAATCTTCACATAAAAGAATAAGTTAATTAATTTTTGGTTAAATTAAATTTGACAATGGTAAGTTTATTGAAACATTGCTATAAACAGTAATTGAAGCATTCATGCAAAAGGGAGAAAACGTATAGAAAAAATGTGTTTTTTTATAAAAACAGAATCATAAACATATCGACAGAAAAGTGATTTGAATAAGAAAATATAATGTAAAATATTCCGTTAAGTTACGTCAACCCAGTCGATCAAAGAGTCAACTTAAAATACTTTCAATAGTTAGTTCAGCTAAAAATTGTTTTAGCTACAAGTTCTTTGAATATTAAACACATTTTTGTTATGGATACGATTTATTTCCTATGACTACGATCATTGATAATATTCATACAAAACGACAAAAAATAAAAAAATAATGCATGCATTTACTTCTTATGCTACTTTTCCTATTCTGATGCTTAGTATCATTTACTACAACTATCCTCTACAAGAGGAAACGGATTTTATCTCATAAATTTGAAATACTTACCCGTTCGAATGTATTTTTCTCCTCTTCAGTGCCAACAATTAGACAATGAAGAGACATAATTTAATTTCAATATTTTATTTTAATACCTCATGATTGTCAACAATTATGTTTAATTATTTTAAGTAGCTTTATTTTAATATTAGTGATGCGGTTCCTTTAAAGTATCATTTAACATTTAATTAAAAATGGGAGGTAAACAAAATGTATATGAAATTTCTCATATATGATTTTCGTATAAAGTTGCAAGTTGCAAGTCGTTTTATTTTAGTTATTTCTATAGTTTTTTTTTATTTTATTTTAACAGTAAAATTGTATGTGTAAAATTAAATATTATATGCAATATAAATTAAAACAAATATAAAAAAAAGCAAAAAAAAACAATATATATTTTTCAAGTTTTTCGTTTAAGTCTTTCGTTCATATTCGAACAAGTTTCCAATTTTTTTTTTATTATTATTGCGGGATTTTACGATTTTATCATTGTTGACTGTATTTGATGTTATTTTAAAAATTATAAACGCGTGGTTCTTTGTTTTTTTATTATTTTTTTTTTGTTCTTAAGTATGCTATTAGAATTATTATCTTACTGTTGCCCGCTGAAAGATTATTAGATGAGAATTAATGAGAAAAAAAAGCTAATCTTGTGAATAAAGTAATAAACAACTTTTACTTTCATAGTTTTTTTTCTTGTGTGAAGTTCTCTTCTTATTCAAGTTCTAATAACTACAATTTAAGTTCTAGAACAAAGTTATTAACAATATTATTTAAGCTTTTTTCATTTTCTAATGGAAAAACAAAGTTTCTTCATTTGTTTCTGTTTATTTGTTGTTGTCCATGAAAAAATTTAGATATTTTTTTTTTTTGCTATGTTTTTGTATTATTAAATTCAGTGAAATAAGTGAATTTTTAGATTAATTCATTAATTAAAATGTTAAGTAAGTGTAAATTTAATTGGTAAGTGACTCATTTTGGTCGTAAAATTTTTTACTTTGCTCATTTTTGGATGAAAATATTCGAGTTATTTTTCAAAACAAAAATAATTTTTATGGTGAAATATAGTTTAGTATTTACGTATCTCCATATAATTTATATTGATCTAAGCTGCTTGTATTTTAGTATTTTACACACCAATTTCAGCACCAGTAAAATTTTTTTTTATTAGAAATTTTTTAAAGACCTTTTCCAGTAAAACACATTTACTGGCATTTTTTAAAATATCAGTATGTCATATTGGTACTTAAAAATATCAGTAACTAGTACAAATACAAGTTGCCATCAGTATTCGTCTGATATTAGTACAAAACCAGTACCAGAAAAAAATTTGTACCTACATAGCGGAATTAATTTATCCAAAATATTATTACCGAATTCCAACCAGTCTATAGCCAGTTAACATAAAACAAGTATCCACCACTACAACCAGTATTTTTGCAGTACTTAAGAAATCCTTTATTAATACATTTTAAGCTTAATTTTGAGATCTTTGTTGAGAAATCAGTAAAAATTAAAAATTAACTAACGTTTATATTTGACTTTTAATGCTATATTGTGAAAAAATACTGTTTTGGTTGGTTTTTCATAACTCAAAGAATGCTTCTCGAAAACCGTTTATACACTAAAATATTGTTGGAATTAATTTTCAATATAGTGGCAAGAACAAAATAACTACAAATAAGACATTAATATGCGCTACGTATTCCATTTGTTAACTGATTGTATATTTAAGTCTATCCTTATTTAATCATTTTTAAAATTTTAAAAATATTCAATAATAATAATAGATCTGCTAAAAACAACTTTAAAAAAGAATGAAAAAATAACTTACAAGATCCTTTTGATGATAAATATACTTACTATGAACATTAATTTATAAAAGTCTTAACAACAATGTACTTTAATTCAATATAAAATTTTTAAAACAAATGTTAATTTGAATTAAAATAACGTCAATGCATGTGTATGTATATGTAGGTTATTAATCTTTTTAGAAATTTTATCATAGGAATAACTCTCTATCAAATTCACCTCTACTTTTAGTATCATAATGTTATACTGAATAATATATATATATATATATATCACATAAAAATGCATGGTCTTCGTGACCAAATTTCATTTTTGCAAGATAAGACTATATTTCTTTTATATTTATGCAGCATAAATCTTTCTGCAACATCAGCCATAAAACTTGTATTTTTCACAAAAAAAAAAAAACAAATAACCAAAAATAAAATAATAAAAAATTGTTCAGTATTTTTTTTCTTTTTATTTTTTTTAAATTAGAAACTATACAAAGTTAGTTAGGACCCAAAACAAAAATGACCAACCAACTCTATTAAAAATTAATTCATTTTAGACCATATGGAATTGAATTAATCACAGGTGTTATTGTTGTTTAGCATTAATCTATTTCACCTTCTTTTTCTACTCTACTCTAAAAACAAAATAAAAATCTAATCAATCCAGTCTTATACTACTAAATATGTATGTAGTTAATTAATAAATCGATTTAAATATGGTTTAATGTTGTTTACTGTTTTTTTTTTTTGTATTGTTGTTGCCGAATTGACAATTTTTCATTTATGTACAATATATGTGTATTTAAACATTTTTTTTCTTTTTATTGTCTTTGCTTTTTATCAGTTGGTTTATTTCGAATTCAAAATTAAAACTCAGTCAAAAGCAAAAATCATAGCAAAACTTTCACGCTTAAAATGACGTAAGAAAATGTGTCTTGATTTTTGTTTTTATTTTATTTTTTCAATTTTAAAAAAAAATTTCTTCATTATTCGAAAATATCGATAAATATCGAAAACACAACAGCAGTAAATGTTTTACAGATTGGTATTTAAAGCAATCAACAGACGTGGTCTTTTTCGATGAAATACAAGTAAATGTCATTTTAGGTGAGGGTGTCTGTCATTTTAGGTCTGAGGGTGTCAACGCTTCCTTTTGAACTTTTCGATTCGTATCTCAGTTTACGGATTCAAGTCTGACAAAAGTCACAAAAATTCTGGTGCTCCACAAAAATCTGTCCTCTAAAAATATTTGCAACTCTAAAAATATTAACCTTCTTTATAATCTAACCTTCTTTATAACATAAAAATATGAACCTATTGAAATAAAATATAACCCATAAGAAAGTTTTTCTAATACTAAGGGTCTAACCAATATAATTATATCGATATACCGATGTGGAAAACACGGTATAATGTTAAAAAGTTTCAAAAACTGCAATGAATGAGGAACATTTTTTTATTCAATGCCTTTCCAAAACAAAACAGTAAAAAACGATTTCTTTTATTGGAAAAAAATTAAGGCACTGCTCAATTGAAATCTGCAAAATTGATTTAATTCATATTAGAATTCGACGTATGGAAATTTAGCATTATCAGATTGTATTTTGATACATCATTCATAACGAACTGATCCATCAATTAAACTGTACTGTACATTTTAAAAATACTTTATGTTATTATTATTATACTTCCAAACTAAAATCATTACAATTAACCTTCAATGGTTCATAGTTCGTAGATCACTTTATAATTATCATCTCTTGCATCATAAAATATAGTTTAAAAGCCAATGAAAGTGTAATAAAGTAAAAAGTTTTAATAAAAGTAAAACTAACTAATTTTAATTAAACCATTTTCAGACGTAGCAAACCTGTAATGATTTTTTATTAATTTTAATAAGAAAATTGACATTATAATGGCTTTCATTCAACTTGTTTAATATTTATTACTTTAAATGTTGAGAAAAAGATTGTCACATTAATTATTTACGTATAACTATAGTATGAATTAATTCAATAAAAAAATTAGTTAGAATGAATGCGGTTATGAGCTATAAAACATTATGTATACAAAATTAAATGAGGATGGATCGATATACGATGCATTCTGAGTGTGGACTTCTAGAAATTTCGGTAACATGTTATAACTCTCTTAAAGAGTTATCAATTATTGCGTTGAATCATAATTCCTTAAGTAATAATAACCAACATATTTAATTGTGTGGATGAAATGTGGATTTTATTACTGAAGAATAAAACTTGATTACAAAACAATGTACATATTATCAAAATAAAGATTTGATGCTGGACCATTCAAATACAAAAATAAAATGACATGTCCACGTTTTTCGAAAATACCACCAATACCACTTAATAACATTTAGTAAATTTTAAATTTAAATCAAAAAGTCAAAATTTAATAAATTCCCTTTCATTTCAATTTAGAATGTTTTTAAATCAATTAAATGGAACAAAACAAGTACAACCTAACGTACATCTGTGGAATAAAACACAATGATAAAAAAAACACTCTATATATTTTATTTTTATTATTTTTTATTCTTTTCAAGAATCACATACAAAAGGTATTGATTCGGCTACTCATTTGTACTTTAATAATACTTAAAAATAGATTTATATTTAATTACATCAAGTCATATAATATTATCATTCCAAAAACAAAATCAAATTAAAAATTTTATCTTTCTATTTTTCGAAAACATTGTGACCACGTCTTTGTACCAGATTTTTCTAATATTACACATATATGTAAATATATATATATATATATACATATGTGTGTGTTACTGTAAGACTAATATAACAGTACGGTTGCAACTATTTTAATTTAATCACGTTATTTTTTATTCAAATATGTCTTTGCATAATATACACATTATTTAAATATACAGTTACCAGCCCCACGAACTCTAAAATAAATTTACTACATACTATTTTCATATATCATATATTTCTCATTTTTATGTGGTATTTATTTATATACATATATTTATGTATTTGATTGATTTATCAAGATTACCAATACAATAACATTATATGTATTAAAATACCGCTCAACTGCTTTAACAAAGCTAAAATTGCTTAAGCATGTGTAAAAGTGTAGTTCGAAACTTCAAAAATCGCAATATAATTTAATTAATCAGCTGATTATTATATTTTTTTTATTTATTGTTATTTTTTTAATACTTATGCCTTGTGGCAAACGCATTCACCTAAACTTGTAGTATGCTAAATTGAATGAAATGAATAAATAAACAAATTAACAAACATATAAACAAACAAACAAATTGTAAGCATATTGATATGATCTTTCTTATTTAACTGCTAACATTTAGATGGATTTTAAGTTGACAGGTTGACCTTCGAATGGAATTTTTTTTATTTAAATTGTTATTATTTTTTTTTTTGTCAATTATTTTGTAATATTTAAGTCCACGCTTGTACTACTGTAAAATCTTTATAAATTGAAAATCAATTATTTACAATAATTTATAGTTGTGTTACTTTTGTTTATATTTATGACGGTAACATATTATCAAAAATCATTTCAATTATTTTATTTTATATCTTTGTATCTAGATTTACTCAGTGATGACATCTAAAGGATTTATCTTTGTGAATGTTAAAATTTTTCACATATCACGCATGTCAGCGTTACTAATTTTTTCTTGGTTAAAATTTGCCGGCTCCAGGTTAATCTCATATAAAAATTTCACATGCCCATGTATTTCATTTCGTTGATATAAAATTAAATTGATATAATAGATTTAAGATAATATCAAATTAATAAATGATTTAAATCATATCAATTATAATTTAAGAATTTTATTATAATTCAACTTTAAAAACAACACTATCACTTTCATTTGATAGTACTGAATTACTATCATAATAATTTTTATCAAATATTATGGCATACCATTCGAATATTTTAAAAATAATTATAGCTAAAAATGCAAATTTAAAATAAAGTGCTGCTACATCGAAAATTGCCAGAGCGAATCTTTTTAAAGTTTCCATTCCATCAATTTTAAATTGCCGCAGCAGCAACAACAATAACAACTATTAAAGTTGAATTGTGGTTTTTCTTGTTACTATTATATTATTACACTTCAATTAATTTTTATTTTTATAACTGTATACGAAATTCGCTGGAATATCTTTTTCTTAATATGATTATTTTTATTTCTTTTGTTATTTACAAATTTTTCTAATTGTAATGTATTTTAATTGGTTGTTGTTGATTTGTTGAAGTAGGATATTTTCCCCTTTATTTGAAATAAATACAATAAATTTCCTCGGAAGTTGAGATGAGCTTTCAACAAACCGCAAAGTTGTTTTTCTACTTTAATATCCAAAAAAACAAAAAAAAATTAATTTCCTTCCTTCCTTCCTATTGCACTAATGAAATAAACAACAACAAAAACAATTACTGTAGTTTTACAAATTGCCAAACAAAATAAAGTAATGTTGCTTTGCAGTAATGATGATAAATATAAATTGACTATCTTATATTCATGTCACTGCTGACTGGTTTTGATTATTGTTGATAATATTTTTCTTGCTCTACGCTAGAGGTTATAAAAAAAATATAAATATCAGTCAAAAAATATATTTAACAAAATATACATATATGTATTATTATTATTTTTACTGGTTTGCCTTTGCCACCACACAGTCAAGTATGATGCAAAAAATAATAAAAAAAAAATAAAAATATTAAATCGAATCTTTATTATGTAATGAAGGTAAGTACATATTTTTGGTTTTTGTTTTCGTTTTTTGTCACTTACTTAACAAGTTGGTTTCTCAATTATTGTTGTTTTTCGAAGGAAGTTTAAATTTTAGATATTATTTTTTAATATTGTACAAAAGTTTTTGAAATTATCCAACTTTATTGTTAATAAAATTAATAGGAGCAAATTCAGCCGTTACAAAAAAAAAAGTAATACATATGTATATTCAATCCAGCTGTCGGATTAGGTTCACTTCACCGGTACAAAGTTTTTATAATAATTTTGTTTTTTTAATTATTTTTATTTTTTCACTTAGTTATATACAATTAATAATAAATAACGGTAATTGATATTTGTATATATGCGACAATTATTATGATTGTTATGATTTTAAACGCCACTTCAAATATCAGTTGAAGAAATTTTTTTTTTCACTTTGTTATATGCGCTGTATAATTTATACTAACCACATATATTGTTATTAACAATTATTATTGTATATATATTTTAGGTTTGAAATTGAATATTTTTTAGCTTTCGTAAATAACTGTAAAGAAAAAAATAGGAATTGATTTTAATAAAATTAATAAAAATTAAAAACATAATTTACATTGTTTTTTTATTTTTAGTATTAGAAATTAGTATAACATAAAAGTAATATATAATTACCAATAACATAGTAAGATACATAAATGTAAGCTAAAGTAAAATCAATTAAAGTATTTCAGTAATATAATCACAAATATACAAAAATATATTTTAATATATTTTGATATGACTTGTTTTGCCAATTCTTACCCCAAGAGGACCAAACTGGTTGTTTACAAAATAATATAATGGATATTTGATAAATATATATATAATACTTTTCTAAAACTTAAATAAATCTGGATATCAAATTATTCATAAATATTATTCCCACATTCTGTGAGAATAATTTATCCAAGGGTATTAATTATGCAAAACGTTTAATATAATTAAGTCCAGTTACTTTGGAATGTTAATAATTGTAATAAAAGATTACTTAAAAGATTTTGTATACTTCATATATTTTATATATACAATAAGCTAATAACTAGAAGCAAGAAAAACAGTTAGAAATTATAAGTGAAACAATAAAGACGATTCTATAATAATACTAAATTAAGTCAATCTGTTTTATTTTTATAAAAAATATAATACAAACTCAACACCCTTTTAGTTTTTAAATAAAGTTTAATTGCAAATTTCATCACATATAAAAATATCTACAGATTTTATTATTAAGACATTTAGTATTCAACATAAAATTAAAAATATTAGAACACATACCTAATGTATGTAAAATTTTAGTAGAATGATAATTTTTTTAAATATTTTAAGAAATTTTAATTTTATACTTAAAATATATAATTAAATATTTGAAATACTTTAAAATACGTAATTGGGATAAATTATGAATCTAAAAAAAACAGAAAAAAAAAAAATAAGTTTTTTTGAACAAAAAGGAATTATTTTCTTTTACATGTTCAAAAACTATAAATTAACAAAATATGTTCAGTATTACGATCGAATTATCCCATAAGTTGAAAAATTGAGACTAATGAAAATACATAGCTTATAGCTTTTTTTTACATCTACTGATTTTTTTAAATTTTTGAATTTTAAAAATTATCATAAAGTTGTCAATTATAATATGTGCATGTTACCTGTAACATTAATTAATGTAATTTTAAGGTATTTGGGCCAAATACAAAATTCTGCCAAAATTTAAAAAAATTGCGCTTCTGCATAACCTCTGTGAACCGAACTAATTCTATTCGAAGAAAACTAAATAAAACCATGAAATTATCTTGGACAAAACTACTATCGGAACGGTTTTTATCGGTAACATACTGAGTGATAATTTCAAAAACGAATACATTAAGAGATTAAGTTTTAAATTTGTTGTAAGAGATTTTTAGATAGATTTACGGGTACTTTATTCATAACTAATAGTAATATTGTAAAAAAAATTAAATTTACATTAAAATTTTTCGCACCTTTAATTTTTACATCATTCTGTGTACGAATAAGAATGTTACTTTTTAAATTTAATTCTAAAGTGTAAATTTTTACGAAAATTGTCATAACAACGTGAATTTTTAGAACTTTTATGAAAAATTTCTTATTCATAAATTTAAAAATAAAGACATTGTAAATTTATTTACTATTATTTTTTTTTTTAATGTTTTTGTCATAAAATTTAGGTAGAACTACCCTTTTGTACATTAAGTACGGTCTACAAATTTTACAACTTAAAGTCGAACGTGCAATATTTTTGAGTATATATTTATTTATCAATTTTGTGGTTTTAACTAATTAAATGTCGAAAAATACTGTCGAAATATCCTGAAAGAAATAGACATTCTTCAATAATGTACTTCAATCTACTTAAGTTATTACCTAATCATAGTTGTAACAATTTTTATAAAATGTCATTATTTAATGAATAATGAAAGAAAATTCAATTAAACATACATGCCTTAAGTGTAATATGAACAAAAGCTCTTCCGATTAGCACGTACATAACATAACCACTACATCATGGTAGGTCGGCATATCCTGCACAAATAATTTAAGTATTGTAAAAAAAATTTCGGTGATAATATCAAATTTAAAAACAATAAATTTGTAAAACTAGTACACTTCAAATAAAATCTTAAATTTAATTCTAATTGTTTTATCCTAAAAATAAATAAATGGAAATTCTATACATCCAAATTACGTTTCACAATGTAATTTGACAATATATATTTATTTTTCTATATACAGATATAACTTGCATGTGGGCAAAATTTAAGATTAAATATAAATACAATGAAAATCTGATGAAAAGCTAACTAAAGCTAAAGACCAAAGGTTGATTTGAACTGTAGTTTCATTAAAAACAAAAGTAAATCCCATCGATCAAGCCAAAATTCAGTAATATAAAGGTCCAATTAATTAAAATTTTATTAAAATCCGGAAAAATTTAGAAAATATCCAGTCAAAATTATTTTATGTTTCTTCAACTCTTACTTACCTATCTATTTACTGAAAATAGGTTTTCAAGATGACTGAAAAAGTAAATTATAATATTTAAATTAAGCTTTTTTAAAAATGCGTTTCACATTTTGGTATTTACAAATTTTTAGTAGACAAAATATCGTTATTCAAAATCCAGTAGATTATGTAGATTTAAAAGATTATTGGACTTTCAATTTACTGGATTTTGTATGCAATAATGTTTGTACCCTAAAATATATATTTCCTAACTTAAATAATATTTTTGAATTGCAATTGTATTCCAACGACAAAAACTACATTAATATAAATTCTGTATACACTATTTAGTATAAATCTGAGTGTGCGGAATAGAAAGTGGTATCAAAAAGAAAGCTTTAGAGTTATAGAGGAAGGCAAGGATCAGATGAAAAGACAATGTTCAAAATGATTCTCAATCCCTACAAATCCCAAATTGGAAACAAGCGCCGCAAGATCGAACCCTTTGCAGGAGTATATTTCGATAAAGGTCAAGACTCACTCCGAGTTGTTACACCATAAGATGATAATTATGATCTAAATCAAAAAAAACTATAATACACAAAAATAATAATATTTATAAAGCAAAAAAATTAAAATGTGTATTATGTAAATATTTTAAAAAACAAATTAGTAATTAATTAATTTAATTAAAAAATAAAAATTGTAAATTTTTTTTTTTTAAATTAAAGATTATTTAAACAATAAAATACACTAATATGATATGATGATACTCAAGGTACAAATTTTTTTTATACTTATAAAATTATGTTTAATGTTTCTCTTTTTTATAATCTTTAATTTAATTATATTTTATTGTAATAATTTGAAAATTCCCTCATTAAAATTAACTCATTATACTCAAGAAAATATTTTAATAAAAATAATGCATTTAACATTATTAGTAGTTTTTTTTTTTATATACATATATGTATATATTATTTTTATTTAAACAATTTAATTAATTTAACTATAAAATTAAAATTTAAGACTATTAATTGTATTGTATAATACATAAAGTTAGTAGCCAGTAAATAAAAAAAAAACTAAGCACCCGCAACATTTTTAACCATGTTGAATGTATGAATATCAGTGTCAAAGTGATTTATTACAATAGCGAGCACTGTAACGATTTAATAATATTATAGAAGTGAAATAAAATAAAATGTCAAGGTCATTATCATTAGTTTAGGCAAATGTTTTATATGGAGCATAACTTCGTATTCGAACAGTGTCTAACTTTTGATTAACTAAACTAAATCAAATATTGGGACTTAAAACTGATTTTTAGTTCTTTAAATATATTTATAATCTAGATAGCTTTGTTTCAAGAGTATTTTATTCAACTCACAATTTGACAGTGAAGTAGAGGTGTGTCGTTCATGTACGATTCGTTCAAAAAGAACGAGTCCCTTGTTCAAAAAAAAAGATATGGTTCCCTAAAATAAAAATGACTCTTTCAAAAAATGAACTGGTACGATACGATAGATACTGGTACGGTGGTACTATATAACATTTCGTACTATTTATTTTGAACTGGTATCAAAAGGATACGGTTGGTACTGGTACGATAATATTTTGAGCTGATACCAGTACGATACGAATGTATCATATAAAATTTGTATGCATATAAAATATTTATGTGTTGTAAATACGTCGTACAAAAAATGATGTCATTATACAGAGTATGATTTATTTAAATTTGAAACCTTTTGAAATTTTCTAAGTTGATTTACCAATATTGTTGTATGCTGTATGTTGTTGTTTACCAATATTGTTTTACGTGAAATTTAAGTTTTATTTATTTACCTAGTAAAGTTCAAGTTATTAGAAATAATTGAAATAATCCATTATTGAATTGCGATATTATTTTTTTCAATTCAATTTTTGAATTACGATTTATTGATATGCGATTTTAATTTTTTTTTAGCTATAATGAAATTTCATATTAAAAATGTTTTACATAAAAAGGTTTTAAATATAAAATGTGATTATATTTTATTTATTCTTTTTTTTGGAGAACATACTTTTTTTTTAAACTATTATAAAACATTTACTTTATTTTTTTTATAAACATTCCCATTATAATAATGTTAATATAATTTAATTTGTATAAAAATTTATTAAAAATATACAAATATAAAATGTGAACAAATTTTTTTTTACGGAATATGATTTTTTTCAAACTATAATAAAAAAAAACCCTAAATTATAGAACATCATATATGTTTATTTTTAATTTTCTGCTAAATATTTCCTTTATTATTATATTTGCCTTAATTAACTTGCCTTGGACTTTATATGTTTGTTTCAATTTGCTTCAATTCAACAAAATACCCATTTCAATAACCATTTAACCAAAGTATATCCATAAAAAGAGTAAGAACTCATGTATGTATTCATTTGTTTGCACAGAAATTCATATGCAAATTTGATAAACATTGTCGGAAATAGATATTATAAGAAGTTTACGTGTAAGAAAAAGAAAAAATATAGTAAACAAAAGAGAGTAACAAAAAAAGTTGGCTGAAATTAAATAAATAAAGTTTATAATTTTGAAAAATATTTTCGACAAAAATTTTCGTTGAAATATTTAACAATATTATTTTCTAAATTGTATCAACTATGCATAAGATTTTTAGGAGACCTAACTAAAACAGCGTTATCATATTCTTTAAATTCTGTGATTTGTAAATAGTAATCCTCAGTATTATTTTATAATCGTATACCAATATAATAAATATTTAGGTTTACTAATATAATTAATAAAAAATAATAATGTTTGTGACTCCAAATTATTACTGACAAAAATATTAATAATATTTTATATTATTGTAATGTAATTATAATTTAATATTTTTAATAGGTATATACGAAAATAATAATGTTTAAAACGAAAATATTAAAATTATAAAAGATCAGAATTAATCATCGTATAAGGGAACAAACTAAATTAGAACTAACATTTTTTGCCACCCTTGCCTGCCTCATATAAATAATGGGAGGGAACGTAAACAAATCCAAAGGAGAATAATGAGAACGCAAAATTATTTTACAGTATAAAGCAAAAGGCAAACATCTGTTTTGTACCTTTTCTCTCTCATAATAAATTTGGTATACGATAAGTAAATGTAAATTTTATCTCTTTTAACTAATGATATTTTGCTCGGTTTGGTATTTCTTAAAAATTAGGTTTACGTAAAATGGGAGTGTATATTCTTGTTAATATAGATTATAGATATTCTTTGCATTCAACTAAGGTGAAATTTACATATGAGTGTGTACTAATAATGGAATATGGATATTTGATAAAGTTAAAATTTGGTTTCTCTTTAAATTCACTATATTTATTGACACTTCTATGGTGTAAAGAAGCAAAAAAAAAAACAAAAAAGGAATACAAAATAAATGTGTGCAATACAAATCATTATCATTATATTTCAATCATTTTCTATTACTATTCAATTATATTTTCATTATATTTTTTTGTGTTTTTAATTTGGTTTTTCATATTAATCTCTTTCTTTTATTATTTCTCTTTCTCTGACTAAGTATATGCAAATGTACGTACATGTGTCATATAGGGCTTGCATTAGTTACATACATAATCATATGGCTTAGTTTAATTGAAAATAAAATGCAAACATTATTTATGGAAGAAAACAAAATTTGAACCAATCAAGTATCAGTTATCTATCACTCAGTTACAAATTACTCTTCTCGCATGTAAAAAAAGTTCAATTTCGATTTATGCATGTATATATTATACTTTTATATGCCAATTTATGCTTAGGCAGCGTATACACCTCGGACAAAATCGAATTTTATCGTAGATAAAGTCGGATGAGTGTTTACATTTCAGACTTTTCCACAGATTTAAATCTACGATTTTACGTCAAATATTTTTTGTATTTAACAGGGTTTCTTTTTATAAAGTGCGTAATTTTTTAATACGTAAATTAAAAAATTCAAAGGTATCTAATCAAAAATCTCCAAACATTTTTTAAAAATACACATATTTTTATAAAATTTGTTACAGTAATATAAAATATAAATATACATTTGAAGTATGAGCAATAATAACTAAATTGCGTAGAGTGAATTTTAGTGCCATTTGATTATATGTGTTGTTCTTTGAAAATATATTATTTTTCATTAAAAAAATATTTTCACTAAAAAGTCGAAAATAAAATAAGGAAAAAAAAAATTTTTTTTTAGAAATATTTGCCTTCAATTTAAGCGTACTAAAACTACAAAAATAAACTTTAGAATCGCAGCTTGATATAATGTTTTCATAGCAAGTTATGATTGTAATTACGGAAAAAGCAAATTAGCCGAACTTTTTACCAAATCTCTTAATCTCATCTCAAGACTTCCTAGAATTTCGGCTAATTTGCTTTTTACGTAATTACAATCATAACTTGCTATGAAAACATTATATCAAGCTGCGATTCTAAAGTTTATTTTTGTAGTTTTAGTACGCTTAAATTGAAGGCAAATATTTCTAAAAAAAAATTTTTTTTTTCCTTATTTTATTTTACAATTTAAGTGATTCGTAATAAATTAACAATATTTAATAACATAAAGCTACAATATTTAACTGCAAAATACAAATGCATATCGTATTTAATTCACCAAACTTCTGTAATACAATATTATACAAAATATTATAATTATCGCACTGGTCTTATTATAATTTCGTACTTTTTCTAATGTTAAGCTAATGATTCTTTTTGAACGTGTCATTTAGAACGAGTCTTTTAAAATGAACGATTCGTATGACTCGAGTCTTTGAAAAGAACCATTTTGCCCAACTCTACAGTGGAGACTATGTTAAGACCAAGAATCCAAGAAAAAAAATACTTCTTTAAATTTTCACGTTATAAGGCTTATAAATTTCAATTTTTAATGGTGAAAATAGTCGAATATTTTCCTTTTAATTTTACTGATATGCTTATAATACAGATACGAGTGCAAAACAAGTCGTCGAGTGCAAAACACTGAAGAACGCTGCAAGTAGTAGACGAAATACGCGTATCTGTATGATAAGCATATAAGCAAAATTAAAAGGAAAATATTCAACTATTTTCACTATTCTACAAAAAAATTTACTCTAACGCTAGAAAACAAGTTTTTATAAAAACTCTCATGGTTTGTTTTTTGAATAAAGATATTTTTCCGAATACAAGAAGTAAATCGAATAAATACCTAAAACATGATACTAAAGCATTATAAGAAATAATTAATAACTGAATTATCAAATAATATGTGCTTTTAAATGTATTACAAGTAAAACTAAACTAAACTTCCTCATATCTGGGAGTTTCTTAAAATAGAAAGTCGAATGATTTGCTTATAAATTCGATAACAGAATATAAAGATCCCAGCTTCGATTATCGATGAACGCCTAACACGCTTAACAGTTTTTCTATCTAATCCAATACCATTCGTTACTGGGATAAAATAAATGGCAAAAACAAAAAATAATAGCTTTACATCCAGAATGGGAAAAGGGACTTTGGGGGAAGGAAGTTTGCCTGCACATAAAGAAATAAATAATTAGTGTCAACTATGTGAAATATACTTTGCATTGGCATATAGAAAAAATGCATACTTATCGAAATTTTGCAATCTTTAGAGAATTAGAATTACAATGTAGAATTCAATTAAAATTTAAATTTTATTTCGAGTTAAATGTGAAACTATCACTAAAAAATTAAAATTCGATTATTTTATTACAATAAATTCGATAATTAAAAAATAAATGCAAAATAATATTCAAATATTTTTAAAATTATTAAATATAAAAATTAATTAAAGTACATTCTCAACTCAACATCAGATCAGTTATAAAATCTAGAATATATTTTCTTATTTTATTAAAAGAAAAGACTCAACACAACTACATACGACTTAACATGTTTTTTAAGAAAGAAAATTCTTATTATTGAAGAACTATTTTTCTCAAGTAATTTTCTACTTTATTAGAAACTAGTCGTCCCTGATAATCATGCCAACAATTGTGTTTCAGCAGTCAATTAAATTAAATTAAAACAAAATAAAAAGCTAAATGAAACAATATTAGAATTTATTCCCCTGTAATATCATCTCAAATTTACCATTAATAATACTAGAGTCTCCTTAAGTGTTTCCGGTATCTTAAGGCAGCATAATTTAGTTGTCGTTGTAATATAAAATAAAAATTTTATTAATGTTTACATTATTTATTATTATAAAAAATGAAAAATTGTATTTTAAGTGTAACTTTTTACTAATTTTGATTTACAAATACGTAATGGTCATGAATATAATGAATGTTAGTACACAATAATCGTGTTCCTGTTAACAACTTTTATTATAAAGTAATTCATTTATCTATTGCTCTCTGATAGAAGAAGTTCTAGTACAAAAGTTTAAATAGTTATACAAAAATGTCAAAATTGAAATTCTAAAAATTGATTAATTTTTGTAGGTAGGTAGGTGTCTGTAGTTCAAATTTTGTGCCTTATTTGTACAAAATAAAAAACAATCTGGAGTTCTGAGACAAAAATTGATAAAATGTTTTTTTAGAAAGAAGCCATACGTCAATTTTGATTCAAATTTGAAATGCTCCTCTTGGTGAGAAAACCACGCTTAACTAAATTTCAGGTGTTATAAACACGAAACAACTGTAAGAATAATCTTCTACAAAAATGAGATTATAAAAAATTTTCAAATGGAAACAAGAGCAATCCCATTGAATACAACTGATATCCTCCAGGTATAAATGATGACTTTACAAGCTTAATTAAAATGTTACTGAAATTCTTATTAGCGGATTAGAGTTCAATTATGATAACTCCGTTTCAAAACATTTTTTTTTCAATTTGCAAAGTACTGTACTGGAAAGTACTAATTATTTGTACTTTTCGTATACAATTGGAACATAGTCAACTATGTACTTTTTGAAAAAGATTACCCTTGAAAAAAAACTGCGAACATTTATTTCACAATTCATGTCTTTGAATATTATCATAAACGGCTAGATGGTTATCTAATTAAAAATACATAACTTAATGAAAATGAAAAACAATAAACCCATACTTTGGTTGGAATAGATTAGGTTCGGTGTGTGTACTTTTATTTTATTTTCTTTTTCTTTTTTATAGGTACCCATCTTTTAGGGTATAACGATTATACATTTTTCAAGATGAGCTAATAAAAATCTCAATAGTTTTGCTTTATTTTTTTTTTTTTATTATTATTTTTGATAATGAGATCCCCACCTAGCTGTGCGGTCATGCATGATGCATAAATTTGTTTTTGTTTTTTTTTTTTGTGCTTCAATTTTTCTAACAATAATGCTTTAAAGTTTAAACGGTGTGATATTTTTTTTTTTAAAACCAAATAAATGCAAATTTAATTTCAAATTAAAAAAATTTTATTATGTGGGTTTATTATAAACAAAATATTAGATGAAAAATTATATTTTGTTTTTGTAAATAATTTTTTTTTATTACAGTCATTAAATGCAAATAAAACTTAAATGTTACAATATACATTTTTAGTTAATATGAAATTTATTAAAATTTTTTACCAAAAAATGTAAAATTTTGCAAAATACCAAATTAGAATTTGATCGTAAAGCAAATTGACACTATAAAAATTTTTATTTAACTGAAGCTCATTACTGTTTTGTGATTGAAACAAAAGTGGAAGCTAGTTAATTAAAATCACATTATACAAATTGAAATCAAAAACTACAATTGGGTAAGTCATAAAAAAAATGAAGTACAAGGTCATTTTAACTATTTAATTTCATTTAGTAAACTTATTTTAACTATTCTTAAGTTTTTAAAATCCACGCATTCTGCATATTTGACAATTTGAGTATTTAAACATAAAAAAGGTTTATCAAATTTCATTGAATATATATTAACGTCAAAATTTTGCGAAATAAATAATAAATGTCCTAATTTTAAGATACGCGAACGGATATTTTACAAAAATTTGTAACTTTAGAAATCAATAATAGTAAATTTTTTGAGATTTTTGTAACACAAAAATAACAACTAATCCAATCAATTAAAACTAATCTTGCCATACATCCATCAAACTTGTCATCCACCCGTTTAGTCTTTTTAAGACTTTGAATACCATTTTATTCTATAGTGTTCACATATTTTTTACCAGACATAATTCAACAACATTTGTATGCTCCGTTCTCGAGTCTTCTCATTCTAATGCCTCTTGTTGTTAATTATTGACAGGCACTATATAGTGCCCGGAATTATGAATTATTGAAAGCAATGAATGCAAGGGATTACCAATCGCTCTCCTACCTGTCAATTATTTTTGATTGTAAAGTGTTTACCCGCGAACACCTTTAATTTGATTCGTCATTGACTGCTGCAATGTTATTTTTTTTTTGGGACGACCAGTTATAGCTTTTCCGTAGAAATTTCATTCACATCAGATATTTACATCACAGTTGTATTAATTATGATATTGTTTCACTCACCGTGAAAAATTATTAGTATGTAAAAGGTATAGAACATATCCAAAAACACTTCTTTAGAAATTTATTTTTATAATAATTATTATAATTGTTAACTACGAAAGCTTACAACCAGAAATAAAATATTACACAAGCTATTTTATAGAGCTATCCAATTTAAACGACATGTCATACCACTGAAAGCAGATTTTACAAATTTTTTCGGCTTACGTTTTACGGCTTAGATATAAGAAAAAAAAAACACAATAAAAAAGCAAATATGGTGCTGGTGTTGCATCTGTCATTAATTTTACACGTCTTATTACTTTTTTGATGTTTTATTTTATTTTATTTCATTTTTTGCTCTGAAATATTTGAAAACATTAATTACACAAGATTTGCAGGTTTGTTTTTTTTTTTTCTTAAATTTATAACTTTTATAAAATAGAAAGAAAAAAAATCAATAAAAAATTAATAAAAAAAAAATTGGAACACTCAAAACCATAAGAAAGAAATTACATACATGTTATTTAATAAATTCGTTATTTTTCATTTTTTATAAATAAATAATTATTTTTGAAATAGTTTTTTAAATGGCAATTAATAAGTTAAAAATTTTCGAAATTGCTGAAAAATTTGACTTTTTGATTTATGACCATTGAATTAAACATAATATGTATCTTTGCTTGTTAATCATTACACTTTTGTCAATTTTATTATTAATTCGAATTAAATGAGGAAATTTCGTCTCGGAAAATTTTTTTAAAAATTTACCTAATTCCATATTTTAAAATTTTATGAGATTTTGGAACTGTATATTATGTTATATTGATGACTATTATAGTATATAAAATAAAATTTCTCAAATCATAACCAAATTATTATGATTATTATGGAGGGTGTGTATGTGTAAAATAAATCAAGAAGTAAATTTTTAAAAATATACAATTAACGATTGGAACTGCTACTGAGTTTTATAGTTGAAACTAAAGTGTAATTTTTAAAATCGGTTAATTTGGATTTGACTGCTTAAAAAATTTATATTGGTTATAATAAGCCAAATATATAGAATTACGTAAACTATTAAACCACAATGCAGTATACCGGTAAAATATCAATCGAGGTTTTTCTTAAGCCAAAAGAGAATACTTAAATTTCCAATCATGTAAGTCTGTTCTATTAAAAATTTCATTTTAGTTATTATAAGATTGAAATTTTATATGACACTCATAAGGCGTCTGCGAAATATATTCACTTATTTCATTAATATAGTTTATAATAGATTAAGATGTGTATGCGTAATTCGATAATGCTTTCTATTTTCAAACTTTGAAAAATTCACTTACATAACTTACACAGACCTCAGCCAAACAGTAAGTATGCGAAAAAATTTGTAAAATTGTATAATTAAATTAAATAAAATTTATCAATACACATTATTAATAAATGCAAATAATATTTTTTACGCAACCTAACGGTGAATGTGATAGTGTTATTAAAAATTTCAATAAAAAGATCCTGCATCTCTGCAATTTATGAATCATTATTAATGAATATAACCAATCGATTACAACACCAACAAAAAATAAACTATGTCAAAATGCCACTATCAATTAACTTCAAGTATCAATAATTAAATTCTTAAATAATTTCCTGAAGAAAAAAACTAAATCTTAACACTTCCTGAATTGAAAGTGACAGCAAAACTTTTTAAAATAATTAATAAATTATAATATTAGGTTATTATTATTTTATTATTATATGTATATATTTTTTTATTTTTGAAAACTCTAAATTAAAAGAAAATATAAAATTTTGTGCATAATTATATACAACGCGTCTCGAATAACTAATCAATCAGTCTACCTAAAAATTTTCTATCATAATTCTATAAAATTTTTAAATATAAATTTATATCACCTCTTGACAGAAGTAGAAAAAAAAATTAAAATGGACACATCAAATGCGTGCTATTGCATGAAACGACTAATCAAATAATAAGAAACTAAAATTAAAATATGAATCTACTCATCTAATAACTTTTAGCCTTCGTTAATTTTTACTCAACATTTTAAAGTGATTAAAACCAAGAATTTTCAAAAATAAACTAAAACTCTCTTTAAATTCACTCTTGCCATATTATTTAAATTGAATTCATATAATAAATAAATAAATAAAATTTATAGAAATTTTTTAAATTAAATTTATAACATAGTAATAAACGGTCAATTGGAAACAAAGTCTTAAAAATGATTATTATTTATTCACAGTTTTAAGACTTTTTTGAGCAAAGGTTCTAAAAAAATGTTGATTAGTCATACGTCAGCAAGTCCATGGAAGAATACCAAAAACGATATGCGTCAAATGATCATTAATGATTATATATTTTATTCTTTTTTTTTCAAAAGTTATGACATACATACATACATACAGGATACATGATATTATGTAAGAAATTAAATAATATAAAATCAAAATAAATTATGTTAATGTGCCAAATTGACATAAAAAGAAGAAAAATTTTATTAATACTTCTTTTTTCTAATTACAGCAATACTCTGAGCAAATGTCGAGCACTCAGATTCATACTAAGCAGACCGGAGCAATCCTATATCACAAATAGGTGATCATATGTTGGCAAATTTTAGTAAATTGTCGAAAAATTTGTGTTATTAAATTTGTTACAATTTGTCATCAATGTGTGGGTAGTATTTTCAGTATTTTGCAAGGATTTGTAACAGATGAAAGCAATTGCATTTTTTTACTACTTATTTTTTTTATTTTCTGTACAAATTAGTTTAGATATGCATATTATTAGAAATGTTTTGTATTCCGATTAAACTTCACAAATTGAAATAAATTTAGCTCAGAATTACCAAATCCTCGTGAATAAGGTTATTCATTTAATGACATCACCTTTTCTGTCTTGGGCTTTGTTTGCTTCCATCCAAAAGAAAATCATTTTTTTTGGTAACTCCTAAATACACAAAATGCATAAGATCCAAGAAAAAATCTTCCGCCATAAGTTCTTCCAAAATTGAACATTCCTTCTTATTGTGTTCTTTTAAGCTGCGCGAAAAAAATCAAGAAACATAAACTGTACGCGAATAAACTGAATGCAAACATAAAATATAATATGTAGGTATATAAAAATAAATAAAAAAAAACAACTACCTCTGACAACAAATTGTCACAATGTTGACAAAAAATTGCATGATAAATTTTTATCAACATTTTGTGGGAAACAATGTGAATAAGTTTATAATCACAATTTTGTACATTTTGTCTGTAATTTGAAATTAAATTAAAAAATTTTTCATCAAACTAAACCCCCATTTTATTTTTATCAAATTGTCATCTTATTTTTACCAACTCTTTGATATCTTAAAATTTTGTTTTAGCTAGCAGATTGCGGTCTCAGCTGCTCTAAATACACTCAGATAGAAAAAAAAAGGAAACACAAAATGGATAAATCTGGATAATATGAGCATAAAACAAAACATGAACACAACTGGAAAGAAAAATAAAAATGACCAAAATTTTTTTTGAACATTTGAAAAATATACATACACCGGGTATTCCAGAGCATGCGTATCAGGTTTTTAATGATGCTTAAATCGAGGATGTTTTATCGATTGATAGTATTTTCAACTTCCGGGACGGACCGCAAATATGTTTTTTAAGCCCGAAAATAGCCGGAATTGAGATTTTCAAATGGAAAGACGTACTTTTTTATGCAAATTCGTATTTTTTTTTAATTTTTACTTTGTTATGCAATTTCGGCGCATTTTAAGCTTAAAAACACTTTCCGGACCTTCCCGAAAGTTAAAAATATCACCAATCGATAGAGCACTATCGATTTAATACATTTTTTAATTTTAAAATAACGGCTCCTTCCACTCTTAAAAAGCTAATACGCATTTATGTGATATAATATGAAATATATATTATGTATGATAGTAATTATTTTAAAATAAATGATAAATATTTTTCCAAACATATATCTGTCACTTCGTTTTAAGCTATCTAAATGATTCTGTGATAGATTTTTTTGTTGTTGTTTGGTTATTGCTAATTTTGAATTAAAAACAAAGAAAATAAATATTTATTTTATTTTTATTCATTTCAGCTATCTTTCAGCCAAAAGAGATAATTCTCGCCAGAAAGCTGTTTAATATTTACATATATAGTTTATTCAATTAGAAATTTAGTAATTTAATATTCAAAAATTAAAGTTAAGTAGCATAATTTTATATTGAAATTTAAATTAAATAAATATGTAAAACAAAATACAAAACTCTCCACAAAATATGCAAATTTTAATTTTTTATATATTTGCTCGACTCGTATACATATATCGTAGCATAACATCGTAGGATCGTATATAATGGTTTAATATCGTAAAATAAAAAGTAAAATAAAAACAATAAATAAATTGATTTCACTTCATCATTTTTTAAACAATAAAATTTCAAACTAAATTTTAAAAAAAATATAAATGCTTACCTCTTCGACAACTTAAAAAAGCAATATGCATTATATAAGTTGTACAATATTATAAAATATTTTATTAAAAATTAACATTGCATAAAAAGTGTATTTATTTAAATACATATTAACTTTTGTTATTAAGATTTTTGATGACACAAGCAAGTAATGACAAATGACATTTTTACCCAGCTGATTGAAAATTCATTTTAAAAGAAGTTATAACAAGTATAAATTTATACTCACTTGTTTTGTATAGCAGTTTTAAAATTTGATATTTTAACCGTTAAATTTCATTTTTAATTTATTAAATTTAAATGTTATTTCAAATTTTTTACTTTTTGAATTTTTGAAAAAAAATAAAATTTTTCAAAAAATATAATTTGTATGTATGTATGTATGTTCATGTAAAAACATGACTATACTCTAACAATTTATTTTCATATGTGGTATTAATCATAATAAACAATAGACAAACAATAACCAAATGTTCAGAACCAAAATTTCAGGAATCGTTATACAATTTTGAAAGCTAAGAAGCATGACAAAAAATTTGGACGAACAAAATAAAAGTTATATATGTATGTATGTAAATATAACTGATGATGTGACAGTTAAAACCAAGAATCAAAATTTGATTGGGTGAAATAAAAAATCTAATATTTTATTATGTATAGTTAAATAATTATATACTGAACTTTTTCAAAAATTTATAGCAGTTTTCAATATTACGAAACATTTTCACATCCTAAAGCTATTCAATCACAATTTGTTAATGGTCATTTAGTAATAATGTGATAGAAAAATCTTGCTGTTGAGATGTAGACTTTCCAAAATGTTTCCTAATTTTAATTTGGTACTATTAGGTCCGCCCAACATAAACTTTTTTGTTTCAATTTCCAAGGCAAAAAAATGTTAACATGGATATTTTGGTCCAAATAAAAGCTGCAAAATGAATTTTTAGTTATTATGAAGTACAACTTTTTTCCCTTTCGAAATGTGGGCCTTTTATATATTTTACCTTTAATATATTATATACTAGTGGCCCCTGTTGAGTAATTATATTTCAAGTTGAAGTCACATTTAAAGTTTTTAAAAAAACCATAATTTACGTAGTGACATAGACTTCGCACGATATAGCAGAAACCACTCGTGTTTAATAAAAAGTTTCGTGGTTAGTAAGTTTTATTTAGGACACATAAATACACGTCCCTCATATACTGCTTCGTTTTCGATATATTGCCTATAGTAAGTGGCATTTAGTGGATAAAATTACTAAAAATAAAAAATGTTGTCATTAAAGAGGTGTGTATATATATACCTACATAATACATAATTTTAATAAAAACTACAAATAACCAAAATTCAGAAACAGTTACTTAAAAAGATAAAAATGAAGAATTCAAGTGATTTGTTTTTTTTTTGTTGTTTTTATATTTTTTATTTTAGATGAATTTGTCTTTTTGTTTTGTTTTGGAATATTTACATAATGCATAATGTAAATTATAATAACTGATTTGTTTGCTTTTGTTTATTATTTTAATAAGTTCTCACAATATGCATAATGTATTTGCTGAATAATAAAATCATATGAGTACAAAATTTTCAACTGTGTGCGCATTTTTGTTTTATATACAATCTTATATATTATATATATTAGAATTTCATTAAGGAGTGGGAGAATCGAAATAAAATAAAAAGGTGTCTACTGCGCAGGACCTTAAATGCTTGTCAATTATAATTATAGATGATTAACATATAGTACAATAAAAATTGGCGGTTAGTTATGAATGTTATGTATTCAAACAAAAATAATAAAATATTGCCTGGTACCTATATACATATTATGTACATAAAAATAAAAAAATTGATTTAAAAGTTTAAATCAAAAATTTTCAATTTACATTTATTATTGTACATCTAATAAATGCTGTTTCTTCTGCTGCAAATGTACATATACTATATACTATGTATTTATATATGAGTGAAGTAGATTTATGTAGATACGTAATTTCATAAAAGTAAAAAAAAATAATTTTGGTCAAAATTGTAGGTATATAAATATGTATGGATTATGTATGAATGTAATTCTGAAACAGATTAAGTTCACAATTCTGCAAGAGAATTAATAAAATTTGGGTCTATATTTTCATTAACCAAAACCGTGTTTATTTATAAATTAAGAATATTTTTGGTAAATTGAAAAAATAATATAAAGTTAAAATGCTTGTCAATTATAATTATAGATAGCTACTTTGACTCTATTATGTAAAGATGAAATTGCCCGTCATATGATTTTTTTTGTTTTTGTTTTTTTATATTTTTGTTTGTTTTTGTTTTTATTTTAATAAGAACTCACGAATAATGTATTTGGTGAATAATAAAACCATATGATTAAAAAATTTTCAACTGTGTGAGCATTATTGTTTTATATACAACCATTATATTAGAAGTTCAATAAGGATAATTATAGATACCCTAACTCTACTATATAAAAATGAATTTTCTAGTCATATGAACAATTCAACTTATTTTTTTTTGTTTTTACTTTTTTATATTTTTTATTTGAGATGAATTTATTTCTTTGTTTTTATTTGGCATATGTACATAGAACTCATTTGTTTGCTTTTGTTTATTACTTTCATAAGATCTCACTTATGCATAATGTATTTGCTGAATAATAAAATCAAATGAGTACAAAATTTTCAACTGTATGCGCATTTTTGTTTTATATACAATCTTATATATTATATATATTAGAAGTTCATTAAGGAGTAGGAGAATCGAAATAAAATAAAAAGGTGTCTACTGCGCAGGACCTTAAATGCGTGTCAATTATAATTATAGATTATTTGGTATATATGTAAATATTGTTATTATATTATTTTTTATTTGTTTTATTATATATATGCTTATTAATTTATTAGTTTTTTATTATATATATATAATATGCATATTAATTTTTATAGTTTTTTATTATATATATATATATAATATGCATATTAATTATTATTATATTATATTTGAACCGATGTGGTTGTGTTGAAAATTATTTTCAGTCATTTTCATCATTTGAAAATTTTTTCGGTTCTGACGGTGCTCCCCGGTCGTTACATTCCTGTACTCGAGTGCTTTACCACTCGGCTACCGAGGCCCACTTATATTTTCCTTTTACGAATATAATTTTTAAATTATGAAAATTATATTTATTTTAAGTTCAAAAATGGTGTTAATTATGTAGCCTGAAATTTTTAACTTTGCAGTAGAATTTTCGATATTTGAAAGAAGTGTGGAAATGAAGTTTGGTAAGGATTTTTAATTTTGATAATATTGATAAATGAATTTTTACTATTTTGGACCCTGTATTGAAAGCTGAAAAAATATAATAGAAGAGTGTATATATTTAAGTTCAAAAGTGTCACTAATAATCAATTTAATTCTTAAATACTTGTAACCCGAAATTAGCATATTCTCTCATTCTTAATTAAAAGTATGATACTTCCTTAACTAATGGAAAATTTGTCAAATTATTATGAACCGAAAATCGGGGAAAATGAAACACAGATAATCCTAACAGCCTATTACCTGTGCTATCAAAATTATTTAAAAAATATTACTGAATAAATTAAGTCCGCAATTGCATCAATTTGACTTCCGAAAATATTATATTCACAGAATGATGTCATAAATTCAAACCACTTTTCATAAATTCAAATATAGAATACTGGTTAGGTGTATATTCCTAGATTTTTCGAAAGAATTTGACAATCTCTGAAAAACTTAATGCTAAGCTAATGTAGGGTCCCATATAAGGTAAATGCAAGGAGGTCGAACTAAAAATTTCAAAAATGAAATGGTAGCAATTCAGTTTTTAAACTTGATAAAAATTTTTGGTGTACAAAACAATATTTATACCCGTATTATATACAGTACAGGAATATGGAATCCAAGTTTGGAACTGTGCCTGCGCAAAGAATTTAAAAAATTATTTAAAAGATACAAACAAAAATATAAGCAAAGCCTAACTAAAACAAAGTATAACTACACTGTTTCATGGTATATATGTATAAGAAGCACAGAGACCTCCAAATGAAGATAAAACCGACGAAATTGTATTTTTCAGAAAAGAAAACGCTATAAAATGTCCGGCGTATGAGCTGATTAAAATTTAACCCTCCAAATATGTATAATATACTGCTTCGAAAAATTAAAATTTTAATTTAAAATTGAAAAAGTTTATTGCAGAATTGCATCCACTTCATTGCTATTTAAACTATTGTTTTTTATTTCGAAAAAAAAATATAATCAAACACAACTTGTTTTTATTTTGAGTATTTATTATCACAAATAATAAATTAAATACTTTATATTTATTTATAAAATTAATATTAATGAATTATATATTAAAATATATATATAATAAAAATAGAATTTTGCTGAAAAGTTATGACATTTAAAATTACAAAGCTGTTTTATGTTTTTTTATTTTGTTGTCTTTATTCTTTTGTATATAAATTAATACTAACATTTTCTTAATTAGCTATTATGTATTAGCAAATAATAATTAGACTAAGAATATTATTTAAAAAATTATATATATATATACACATATATATATATTTTTATATATGTGTGTGTATATATAAAGCAAACAAATATATTTACAATAAATTATTATAATTATTTTTTTTTTTTTCAATTGAATTAAAAATGAAAAAGTAAACAATTTATTTTAATATTAATTTTTCTATTAAAAAAAAAAGAATTGGAAAGCTAACCTAGTGACTCGCCATGCAAGTTACTTGCTTCAAGTAGAGTACACCTTGTCAAAATACATTTTTTGCTATACGAGACGTAGGTGACACATTTACTTGCAAGATAACTCGAAAATAACCGCACATTTTTAAATAGTGACATTAAAGTGTCGTAAATATAAATATTAAATTTATTAAAAAAATTGATTTTGGATAAAAAAAATTGAAACAAAATGTCAAATTACTTGCAAGTTCCTTGCAATTTAACTGGTTTGAAAAAAATCATAACAATCGTGCAGCTTATAGTTAAAGAAGTGCAAATGTGTCAATAAAAATATTTGAATATTTTTGCACTTTCAACATGTAACTTAAAAGTCGAGGCACTAGGTAAATATTGAAAAAAATTATACTAAAATTTATCAAAATAAAAAGTTCGAATAAAAAAATATTTTTTTTTTGTTTTTTATTTTTTTTTTTAAAATTATTAAATTTTGATTCTTTTCTATTCGATGGCCTCAATAATTTCATATTCATCATCTAAAGAATTGTCATAATCAATATTATATTTATTTTTAATCATACTTTTGTAGTTCTTTAATTCATCATTTCCGTCATTTAAAATATTTTTGGAATGCGATTTATTTTTTGGACCTTTATTTTTACTATTATTTCTATTATTTTGGACTAATTTTTTACTATAGTATTTAGCTGGACCTCTAAAATTATTTTGCATTATTCTTGTATATTTTGGTGCTATTGTTGTTGTTATTTGAGATTTTTTATTATTTAAATTTTCTTTATTTTTATACTGGCTATTTATTATTTGATTTGGTTCTATTGCATTTGGTTTCTGATGCAGTCTTTTACGTCCTCCACGATGTCGAACATTATCTTTACTATGAACTCTAGATGATATTAAATTTGATATTGTTGATGATGATGATAATGATGATGGTGTTGTTTTTGAAAATGATGAATATTGCTGATGTGTTTTAATGGAAGATTTTCTATTTAATGGTTTTATAGTAGTAGTAGTTGTTGTTGTTGTTGTTAATTTAATTATTCTTAATGATGTTCTATTATTAATTATTGATAAATTTTGATATTTTTTCTCCTCATATCAAATAGGATTTCCAGCTGCATCTCTATACAATTCGTCATTATTCTCATATAATTGTTCAGATGCTGGACAATTAACATTTGTCCACCAATCACAAACACGAACTGCTTGATTAAATACAGTACCATTTGGACAAAGGAATGAATATAAATGACCGGAATGAAGACACCAATGCCATACCTAAAAATTAAAAATTTATTTATTTTTATATTTTAAGAAAAATATTAATTAATTTTTATACTTGGCAACGAGTTTCAATATCAGCATAATAGCCTGGAAGACGTCCTTGGCATGAAAATGATAATCCTTTTGGAACAGTATCATAAGCTGGATAATCTACACCAGGTTCATAACCTTCAATTTGCTGAATTTAAAAATTATTTTAGTATATAGTTTCATTGAATCATAATTTAAAAATTTAAAAAATAATCATTAATTATATATATGTATGTATGTATGTACATCATAATAGTATTAAATTAATTAATAATCGAATATTAAAATTTAATATAATAAAATAAAATAAAATTTGCAGAATTTACGTCGTTTATTTGATAAGAGCACAAAAAATAATTGTTTAAATTGCAGATAAATTTAAACCCCTCTTGACCGAAGCCAGTGACTAATTATATAGCGAAGAAAAGGACATAATTAAAAAAAAATATATTTTAAAATTCTCGTATCTACACCTTAAGTGTTGTTCCACATTTATTCTTTGCTTTATTTTCGATATTTTTAACTTTTTTCTAATTTTCTGGTACTAGATGCATTTAAACCTTCACAAAAAATAAACAACGAAATTCCAAATTTTTTTTTATTTACGTAATCACAATTCACAATGTTTATACTTTTTTGAACTGTTGTAACAGTAGATACTTTAATATTCTCAATTTATTATCAATTTGATTGGCATACAAGTAAATTTTATCCTTGAATTGATTAGACCTCAAATTTTTGTACAATTTTTTAATACAATTGTTAATTTACTTTGGAAAAAACTTGTACAATTCTTTTTAAAAAGAAAAACAATAACAACAAAAATTAAATAAAATTATTCTTTTTTTTCATTCAATTCATTTTTTTTTTTATATTTATTGTAATGACAGCACGAGATTTGATGATGCTCTAGTTTCAATTTGCCGATTGTTTTCAATTTGATTCACATGAGTTTTATTGATATAAGAAAAGCTTTTATTGAACAACATACATTTATATGAATTAAAGTTTAGAATAACAGAATAAATAATTTAATCTATTTATAATGTGTGTAGATAAAGATTGTAACTATTTTTATATATAGATGTGACACAGTATATTTAATTTAAGTTCCAAGCAAAATTTTATTATTCATTTTAATCAGTTTTACAAAATATATCTAATTTTAATACTCCACATAATCTTTCAATATATAATCTAATAATCTATTTTCAATGGCTTAAACTTTTTATTTCAAAAAGATCATAATAAGAACTATGAAATATCGAATTTAACAACAGTAAGTTAAACTTATATCTAACTACAAATACCTTGAAAGTTGATAGAACGAAGATAAAAATTGCAAAATATTAAAAAAAAAAAATGTCAAATTTATTAAATAGCTTTTTAGCTCTTCAATTATGATGTATAATTGTCGGTCATCATAATGGAAATTTTCAGCAGGTTAACTGTTTAGTTACTCTGTAGTTTTTTCACATATCTAACTATGCACATTATCTTTTCTTAAGCGTAAAGTACTTAAAGTTGATTTTTAATAAAAAATTTTCAAAAAAAAATTACATTTTAAGAATAGAACACATTTTCGGAAATTTTATAAATTTGTTTAGTGTGAATTTTTAAAACGCTATTAGAATTCTCCTAAAGAACTTAAAATTTTAATGTTAACTAAATTAATATGTATTATACAAATGAAATGCACATATAGTTTTAAATTTAAGAAGGCCCACTTTTCGAAAAGGAAAATTACCTATGACTGGTCTGTATATTAATATACAGGTTTGTCGGTGTAAATTAATAAATAAATAAACATCGAAAACACATAATCATCATTATTCGACGCTTTCAACTCGGGCTGGGTTTTAAGCTTTCTGTACAATAATTGTCTATTAAAAACTATTGTTCTAGTATATTATTTAACCATTTTAGTTCTTTGCCTTCCTCCAGTGGCCTATTTCATAAAAATTGACAGGTGACAATTTTACAAAATTGTCGCGATTGTTCGACATTTTTTTATACATAAATTTACAGGTGACAAAATTGTCATGACAAATTATGTAATTTATAACAATTATAACAATTTTGTAAAATACAATTTTATTTGTGGTTTCATAACAAAATTGACATAAAAATTACTGTGGACAAACCTTGACAAATTTTGTAGATTTTACCTTTGTTTATGAAACAGGAATTTTACAATTTTGTCAATTTTATTTTAAAGGAAAAAATTTGACAATTGCCGATCTGTAATTTACAAATTTGTAATTTACAAAATTGTCACCTGTCAGTTTTTATTAATTAGGCCACAGCTCGAAATAGATATAAGCAGCTATAAAATACACATACTTAGGTTCTCTGTTTATTAATTCTGTTGACATGTCTAACCTATTTTAATTTTTGACTTTTAAAAACCAAATCGCACTATATCTTAATCTTTGATTATACTTGGTTCAGTTGATAGGTGATTTTCGTTTTTTAATTCTACATGTTTTTGCTGTAAAGTTTTTTTCTTCTACAACCGACTATTAATCTACATCATTAGTGGAAAACAGCCATACATTTTGTTCATACATTGTATGAATGTTTCATATTATATTCAAAAAAAAAAAAAATTAAATTAAATTAAATTAAAGATTTGGATTTAAAATTTAAAATTTGAAATTCATTTATTTTATTAATTAAATTAGATTAAGTTACATTTAAAAAATTAAATTAAGTCAAAACTAAATTTTAAAAAATTTAAAAAATCAAAAGAAAACAAATCAGTAAAACTAGCAGAAAAACAATAGTTAATTAGACTCATTCATAAGAACAAATTATAATACAAATGAATATCCTATTATTGCTTCTTAATTAGTTTTTTAAATACAATTGTAACATATTCGAAATATTTTGGTGATATTAAAAAAAAGCAAAACTATTCTAACTATACTTTATGATCCATTTATAGAAAAACACTTTTTACCAGTAATCAGCAATATGAATTGATTCTATTAAAATCAAAAAATATTATTATTCATTATATGCCACTATATACAAAATACTTATAAGTTTAACAATTTTGTATATTGATGCAGCAACCTTAAAATCTTTTTGTTTCTTTATTAAAACAACAACAACAACAAAATAAAATTCGATTATCATTGCCTGAAAATCTTCTTGCTTGAAGTCAATAACTTTTAAATGCAAATCTGATCAATTTCAAAAAAAAAAAATTTAATTTATCAAAGTTAACAATTTAATACTATTTGGAAGTTAATCTAGTTTGGAAATACAAAAAAACTCCTTCATCATTATCATCATCATGATTACTTACTTGTTTTCATTTCCATAATAAAATCTTAAATATTTAAAATGTGCACACAAAAAATTGCAAACTTCCTCAAGAAATATTTAAAAAATAAATAAAAAATATTTTTGCAAAAGAGAGGGAAAATTTATCGTATCACGACTCTACCCCATTCATATTTTCTAGTTTTATAATGATATGTCGGTGAAAAATTGAAGATTAGGAAAGAATTGAATCTAGACTGCCTTATTTGTTGTTTTCTTTGCTTTTTTTTATGCTTATGAAAATTAATTCTCGAATTAATTCTCGAAAAAATCGAATTGAATTTTATTTAAAAAAAAATTTCTTATATAGAAAATTCATTTTTTTTTGTTTAATATACATGAGAAAATCTTTAAGAAACTTCACATCATCATGAATGTTTTGGTTTGGGTTCTGGTTGAAGCAATTTTTAATTTTATGCAAATCACAATTGCATCTTTTTGAAAACAAAATGTATAACTCAAACTCAAACTAACAAACCAATAATCAAAATAAGAATAATTAATATTAGTTTTTTCTGTTCTCTCCCTTTCCCTGAAACAATGTTGTTGTTGTTTTTGGTGTTTTTACTGATGTTTTAGCAATATAAACAAAAGTAGTATTGTTATTTTATAGTTAATATATTACTGCATCTATGATTAAATCTGCATTTAATTAGTGCAATTTCTATTTATATAAATATACATATATGTATTTATGAATTTTAAAATTGAAATAATGTGTGATTTATTGTGAATGAACGAATGAATGAATTAATGAATGATTGAATGTGAACGTATGTTAATAAATTATAAAGTAAAGAAAATTTTCAATTTTAATTACTTCTGTAATTAAATATTATGTAAACATATATTATGTATCTACACAATATTATACATACATTGTTTTCTGTATAGAGATTGTTATGTTCTTTATGTTGTTTTAAATTAGAATATACGATATAAATTAGAATTACAATGATCGTAAATTTTTCAATTCCATTTTATAGTAAATAATTATGAATTTAGATGTAATTTATGCTGTAAAAATGATTAGAGTAGGTATACGTATAAGTATGTATATATGTATATATTCAAATTTAAGATGAAGAAATAATGGTAACTTATTATGTATATACTATATGTAATATACTTTAATAACATACTTGACTTTTTGGAATTTTTAAATCATAAACTGCAAAACTGAACATACGAAAAATAAAAATAGTGAAGTTTGGAGCTTGAATTTTGACAAAAAGGAATTCTTCCTCTATTAATAAAAATTTAACATTTTGCTTTTTAATACTTACTTACTATATTTAAATGATTATACTATTACTTACTTATTATATTTAAATGGTCAGGGTACGGTACTAACAGGGTAGGTGCTGAATGAATGAAACAAATTGTATACCAGTATTAACCCTTTTTGTGACCTGACAATTAGTCTATACCTTCTTACGATAACCACTGGAAACTATTCTAACAACCAATCAATGGTAGACCAAAATTAGAGTGCAAATCGAATACAGACGGCGTCTATCATAAACAAATGCACAAGAAAAATTAATTAACTTGAGATACCAATTTCACCCCAGAATCATAAAATCAAATGTTAACTTGACTTTTGATCCTTTAAACCGTTTTGAAGCATAGAACAGAATCATTATGGCGATATTAACAAAAAAAAAAACATTAAAATATTAACAAAGAACATTTTATGTACATATACAATAAGTAATTGATTTTGAAATAAGTTTACTTATAATTTAAAACTTCAAAATCAAATCTACTTGAACATTGAGTCTTAAAAAATATAAATAGGCAAATGTTTTTATAATTTTGAAATAGCATTGAATAAAAATTAATATTTTGAAATATCCTGATGTATCAGGCACGAAGCGTCCATATATTGAGTTGAATGAGTGTTTCCCCAAATAAAATATTATTTATTATTTTTTACAACTTAATATAAAACATATATTTAATTAAATATAAAAATTACTTTACTACAAAAATTCAAATCGAATGAAAAAAAAATTGCAAACAAAAAGTTTATGCATATATATTAATTACATTATGTATGTTTAGAAAATAAAAAAGTAGCAAGGAATGAATTATTTTTGTCCATTATTGTGGTTGTTGACTTAAATGAGAATTAATATTTATATAAATAATGTATTTACTTTTGAGTTTTTTTAAAGAGTAGTATTGATTTGTGTTAAGTAATTCTGTAGTTTTTTGTTATTGAATGCTACATTGTTTATTTTCAGCCATAATTTTGTTTTATGCAGTTTTGAAACAATTATTTTGTTAACAAATGTAAAATATTAAAACATTTTTTTTTATTATTTATAAATAATTAAAATAGAAAAATGTAATTGTGTTATTGAAAGCTTAAGAAAAATTCATTTTCAGCTAGAAGTTTTGAGGAAAAATTATTAATTGTTAAGGATGGTAAGCCAATGCTTGCTCTACTAATAACAACAACAATAAAACGGTGTAATCAGCATTTTTCACTAAAATCTTATAATTCGTATACGAGGTAACTATTTTCCAACATTAATATAGAAAATTCACACTTTTTTTACATTGTTTTCTTAAAGTCAGAGATTAAATTAAAGTTATATTTTCAGATGAAAATTTTAATAACAAAAACAGTATTGGCGAAATATTAACATTTTTAATTCAAACAAAATTAAACAACTCTTTTAATGAATGGTCTAAACTTTGTTAATTGATAATAACACTTCCTCTATAACTACTATTTCAGTTAAGCGATCGTTTTGCTGCCTAAACATAATTAAAACTACTTTAAGAAATAGATGTGAACAATTTAACTGTCGAATTTAACATAAATTTCAATAAAAAAGGAAAGACAAAGCAAACTGATGTTTCCTTTTAAAGTGCTTCCACAGTTGAAAATTCCACGCCCCGTCACTGATGTATGTATAAATTGTGAATAAGCTAAATAGTTGTATACAAAAAGAAAAGAAATACAAAAGAAATCTCCATTGGGTGCTTGTTTCGACTAAGACTTTTATCTTATACGTTTGGCATAGTTTTATTTATTTATTTCAAGCTTAAATCAAGCAGTTACAAATAATATTTACTTAAATGTACGTTACAAATTTAGAAATTTACAAGCTTTAAAAAGTTACAAAAAAAAATATTGCATAATTCTAAATAAATTTTATTTTTAAATTCTTAACATAAGTTCTTAATACTAAATGACGGTTTAAGGTGTAGGCCTTTGAATGAGAGAATTCAATTACGGCCTTGTATTTATTTCCCATTTTAAACATTCTATTAATTGGTTCAAATCTACCATAATTAGTTCTATGATGAACCAGGGTGGAAAGATTAACACTTTCAACAACAAAGGTGTCATCTGCAACTTCCCTTCTTTTCTGCAGGGTGGCCAGGTGAATTAAATTTAGACCATGTTCGTAAGGTGGCAATCGAATCGGGAAGATCCGCCACCTTTAATGCCAAGTACACTTTTTAATATTAAGTAGTAAATTATTATTCTTAGACCAAAATCTTAAAAACTTCTTCGAGACAATACCTGGCTGGCATACTGCAAGTTAGGTCGAATCGATGTTGTGTACAGAGCTTTTAAAATATAGGGATCAGAAAATTCTTTAGACCAACGCTTTACAAATCCTAGCAAGGAATTTGATTTATTTATAATGCAGTTGAAAAGTAATTTAAACGTTAACTTATCGTCGTTAAAAGATTGGTTGGGAACGACGTGTATAGCACATTAAAGTACACTTTTTAATATTAAGTAGTAAACTATTATTCTTAGACGAAAGATATAAATTGTTTATATCAGTTTGCAGTAGGATTGAGTCATCAATGGACTTTATTTTTTTGAAAATTTTCATGTCATCTGCATAAATTTGTAGTTCGGTCTTATTAATCACAGATGCAACATCATTCACAGAAATAATGAATAGAAGAGGCACCAAGTGATTTCCTTGGGGAACTCATGAGTTGGCTACGAATGATGTCGACGTAAACGATCTAAATAAGTCATTATAGGATCTCTCAACTAAATATGAATTGATCCAGTCTAGGAAAAGTACCGGGAAACCTAGCTTTCAGTAATATAATACTATGAGGCAAAATGTCACAGTATTATGTTTATATACATTATATGTATATATTGTCAGTTTTTCGATACGAATCTTATTTCGCGTTGTTACTATCAGCTATACTCAAAGTATGTGCGTCTACCAAAATGTCATTTTCTCTATCGAATTTCCATTCATTAAATACTTTGTTTCAGATTATAACAATGATAAACAAAATATATTTTTATTATTTCTATTTTTTATAACATTTCAGAATTATTCGATAGGAAATGTTTACTAAGCCACCGCGCAAATTGATGTGAAATTCAAATAAACACAGTATGTAATTGAAATTAGAATTTATTTCGATTTTTGTTTTTTCAATTTTGGATTTTTAAAATGTGTTCAGGTATATTCAGGTAAAAAATTTTTATAAAATTTTCAAATTGAGAACATTGAGTTATATTAACAATTTTGAAATAAAAAGTAAGCAAATTAACTTCAGTAAAGTAAAAAATTTACATTAACAGCTAATTTTAAAGTTTAAAAAGCAAAATAAAAATTAGAGTGAAACTAATACAGCTTAATAAATATTTTATTTGCAAAAAAATCAAAATGAAACCCTCTTATATTTCACTGAAATATTAAATTAAAATAATTTTGATTTGTTCCTTGCTTATATACTACTTAATTACTTGCCAATTTAATTAAAACGCAATTTAATTATACACAATCCATTTTCCAATCGATAATCGATAAGATAAATTTTCCTTGTTGATATGTGGAACTGAAAATTTTATAAAATAAGGCTTATAATATTTTTTGTCTATAAATTTGAAGAAAATATTTTCTTTATTAATATCATAAAATTAAATATGACATTGAAAATTTTCTTTACTATATCCAATTTTATAACACTTCACCAATTTTATAATCAATATTACATCATAGCATTTCAAATCAACTATCATATTATTCTATCATAACAATAACAACAATAATAATAATTATAATTCATTAAAACTTTAAATTAGATACTGATATACATTTAATATGATATAACACCCATTTAAAATTATCTATAATGAAAATGAAAATAGCCATTAAAATTAAGAAGAATATCTCACGCTTTTTGATTATGAAAATAAAATAACATAATAAAGAATTTTTTACAAGAGGCTCATCTTACATTTTTTTTTTTCTCAAAATTTAAATTACATACGTGAATATCTATAAAAATGTATGCAACATAATTAAAAAACAACAACAATAAAAAAACAATTCATTCATAAACTGACCATGGAAAATAAGTAATTCATTGTATCTATCTAAAGAAACAACTCTGAAATTCCTTCAACATTATTTTTCTTGTTGTAAGTAAAAAAAAGGTATTTAAGCGTAGAAACAACGATTGCGAAAAATAATATCTCAAAAACAATTTAAATTAAAAAGAAAAAAATCATTAATATATAGTTATAATACTATTTAGTGTCCATATCTCTAATTTAGTTAAATTATAAATTTAACCATTTAAAATCAAATTTTTTTTTTATTTAGTCAACGGTGGTAATGGTCGATATTAATCTAAGGTTTTAATAAATTTCAAAATAAAAAAAAAACAAAAAAAAAACAGCAACAACAACACAATAAAAGAATAACCAATTCATATAATTATGCTCATGTTCACTGATGATGAATAGACTCTTCTTCTTCTTTTTCTTCTTCGTTTTCTTTTTCTTCTTCATTATCATCTATTTTGCCATCTTCGACATTTTCATTTTTCATATTTATTGAAAATGAAAAAAAAAATAAGATTTAGTCAATTTTTCATAATTGTAATCATTATTTTTTTTTTGTTGTTTTTTTGTTAACGATAATTTTGCACGTTTCAGTTTTCAATAGAATAATTAACATTTTATAAAAGTATTTAAAGTATTTGAATTAAAAATTCATAATAATTATCTTAATATTATGTAAGTATACTCCTTGTTTATTGACAAGAAGAGACAGATGAAATCATTGCAATAATTTAATGTACAACATGACTACCAGGATAGTAAATTGTTGCATAAAATTGTTTTAGTTATTTGATAAGATATTTATGAAGATTGGAAGAAACAATATATTTGACAATAGGTATGGAAGATTTTGTCTTTATATATAGACTAATTAGTAGGAGAGTGAGAAAGCATAGGCAATTATACGATTTGTTAAACTCTAGTTCGAATCACACAGAAAATAAAATTTGTCTCTTCCACTAGGTCACAATTGTCACAAACGATACTTAGTAGAATAGCATCAGTAGAAAAATCAGCCTATTTATGAAAATTTGATTATTCAAAGGAAAAAGTTTTATACTTTTAAAAGGAGTATACGGACAATAAAGAAAATTGAAAATGAATTGAATCGAATTAAATTTTTTTCAGCTAAATATTATTAGTTGTTATGAGTGTAAGAGAACTTATATTGCAGTAAAATTGAAGTTGAAATATTTTTTTTTTTATTTTGATTCTTATAATATGCAAACTGATTGTCCATATCAAACCTATCGAACAAGTAACTAGATTCAAATACCTTGGTACTGAAATAATATAACTCTTAAAATCTTCAAAATCAGAGATGTTAAAATCGATGTTCAACAACAAGCAAACAAAATCTTCTACCTAAGTCTCTGCATGCTTATGCAACCATCATTATATGGAAAAATCAATCCATGACCACAATTAGTATGATCAAAATTTATATAGTTCGTCGCCTAATTTATATAGAAGAAGGAACGTGACTGAAAAAATCATACCGAAAAAATGGTAGCACATGCATAGACTAGCAAAAACCATATAGCAGAATAAGTTATGGGACCACGGATTTCTAGACAATGTTAATATACAGAACGTAATTCAATTGAAATTTTAATTATATAATAATTATCCTTTCTTTCTAACGATGTGAGTCAATTATTTAAAAGAACAAGAACAAATATAAAATGAGATGGTTACTTTCACCTTTTTATAACCATTTTCATTTCGATCTTATTTTTGTTCTGATTTATTACACAAATTTTTATATTTTTCTTGTTTTTTACTATAATTCAAGATCTGGTTAAAGCTAAATGTCATTTTATTCTGTTATTTGATCTCATATTGTTCTGGTTCTGGTATACTTCATGGTATTGCGTCTGATTTCTATTTGAAATTTTGCAATTGATTTACAAAGCTTTGTATTTGTATTTTTCTTTCTTTTCTAGTTGTTCCATTAAGCCAACCTAGTGTTTTTTACCCTCTAGGACCCCACACACATTTATTTTATGATATTGAATCAGCTGGTCTACTAATTCCACTGATCTATCAATACATCTATATTATCTCCTATTTATTTGTATTTCTATTGCCATTTATTTTATCGTACGACAATCTGGATTTTTTATATAATAAAAGTGAGAACTCATGAATATATTAATTTTGGAAGTGCTCAATAACAAAACCATTCTGTAAGTCTTTTTTACTGTAGTACTATATATTATATACAATATAGTACCTCAACACTTTTAAAAGAAACATTATTTTAATTACACAACAAATGTTGAAGATTTTTTTTGTTATTGACTGTAATTTAGGTAGAATTACTTTTTCATGCATTTTAAATACGATACAGGAATTTTTACTACATATTTTACTACAATGTTTATCGATTATTGCATTAAATTAAATACTTGTACAAGGAAGCAAACATAATTAGAATCGCCAATTTTCTAATAAAATTGATTCGAAAAAATTATAACGGAGCACAAAAAACTTCAAAAAAATGGTTTAATATCGCATATATTCTACCACAACGAGGAGTACATTAAAAAGACTATGCTCACATGCTCTATAGCCTGTGAGCACTTAATCTTTTTGGATAAAAATTGTTATATTCAAAACCAAAATCATGTCCCTACACTATATCACTATAGTAGACATGGCTACATGTAAAACTATAGAGTATAACACTGGCAACATTAATGGAGAAAATTTGAGATATGGCATGGTATGTCTATACCGGACAAAGATAAAATTATAAAAAGAGACTATTGGCAGTTGGAAAACACGTATAATTAGCACTAAGTATTACAAATACATATTTTTTTCTTCGTTTTAACTAGGTAAGCAGTTTTAGTTAGGTTTAGTTAGGTTAAGTTTTATCTTAAATAATACGAGGCTATATTGGTTTTTACATCCCAGTTTTTTTCCAATAGATTTATATAAGAGCCCAAGTAAATTAAAACTAAATAATAACAATAATAATAAGAATAGTTATATAGCATAAATTAACATAAAAAGCACACTATTACTTTACATGTTAATAATAATATCACAAAAGCTATTTTTTGTAATTAGTAAGTAATTATTATTCTCAATTATTTTTTATTATTTATTTTTTATCCCAATGAAAAAGGGTAAGTGGACCAGGTCGAAAAACTGATAAAACAATATTTCTTTTTGCCTTCGTCGGGAATCGAAACTGGAATTTTTCGTTTGAAATGCAAGGACTCCACCACCTACTGCTCCAACCAGCGTAAATTATAAAATAATTAAAAATATGACTATAGAAAATTAGTAATATTAATTGACAGGAAAATATTTTCAATAATAAGGAATAGGAATGAAAACAAAAACTATTATTGAAAAGTCAAAGTTCAACCAAAGAAAATTTTAAAACAAATCTATCAATCTTCAAATATTATAAACACAATCAATTAGCATCATTAAAACAAATCTATATGTATTTGCAACGTAATTATCTATTAAATGAAATTGTAGAAAACTTTCAAAACATTTAAAAACAAATTCATTACAATTTTATAAAAAGACACATTGCAATAACAACAACAACAAATCAACATAAAATTTCACTTCCTTGTATTGTAGCTTATAGAGACAGCGCGCCATTCTATAACACCATTTCTACTTGATATGAAACCTATTAGTAACTATTAAAAACAACCTATCAAAAAAATTAAACTCAGAAAAAAAAAAGAATAAACAAAACTAAAAGATACACATCGATCCGTCCTTGTATGTTTAAGCATTATTATTGAGGAATCAAAAACCAAATAACAATAATGGTGTTATTGGGTGATGTAATTTTCATTTTCAGTTTATATTTTTCTTTTGTTATTTTTCTATTTTTTTTTTTTTTTGTTTTGTTAACTGAATTCAAAGAGATCTTCTTCATTTAATCGTTGAATGAAACTTATTAAAATTTCCAAAAAGGTTTACAATTACAATACCTAATATTGATATTGTTATTATACAAGATTAAATACACATAGAGAACATATAATATAACATATAGATAAAAATATATATGCATATACTAAGTAAGTAGATAAAATTAAGAAGAGAAGGAAATAAGTAGAGAAAATTTATGTTGAGAACTAAAAAATAGTACAACAAAAACAACAACAAATAGACATTTCGTGAAAGATACAAACAGTTTGTTTTGTGTAGTTTTTAATGTTTTGGATGTGCAAAAAAAATTAAAAAGAAAAAATAAAAATAAAATATTTATGCCTATAAGTTATTAGGGTAATAATTTATCAGGACTATTAAAGAAATTCTAATAAATTTTAGTAATATGCACAACAAAATAATTTCTGAATTGAAATATATTTCATGATTCAGATAGGTAGAGTGGATTACAAAAAAACAAAAAACAAATTTTTGATGAATATTGAATAACAATAATTCATTAGATGATTCCTTTACTGGTACTTACTGTTAAATTTTTCTTAATTGAATTTAGGATATTATTGGTTTAAAATTTTTTAATCAATAGTACAGCACAAGATCATTGCTTCGAGCTGCTGCACATGACAACTATAATGATCGCCAACAAATAGTAGACGAAGAGCTAAGAAAGTTATTTTTTGTTGTAATAGATAACAAATAAACTCTATAGAAAAATTCTATATTATACTATTAAGATACTATTAATTATCTTGGTTGATTTTACAAAATTCATAGATTTTATAAAAAGAAAGAAGTCGAAAATTATATATGAAAAAATGCATTGTCTTATAAGAAGCAGCTGATCTTTCAATCCGTAATAGAACAGTATTGTGTAGCTAAATGTTAAGAAATGTTATCAGTTTCAATTTGAGAGATGCTCAAGAAAATCTTATTTCAAAACTACTTCAAAATAAAATATTTACTAATACAGTATTGCAGTATTAATATTATTTCTAAACTTTTAAACTAGATCTATTTTAATTAAACTTAAGACTAAAAATAGTAATAAAACTAAGTATGATAAAATGACAATATTTTTATATAAAACGCTGTATTGAACATTAACACTAGATAATAACCTTTATCTAGTTGGTGTATGTTTAGAATATACTACAGTATTAAAAATAGAAAATAAGTTAATGGACTCACACTCTATATGTTAAGCAATAATGCTAATTAAACTCAATTAGAAGATGATTATTAAATTAAAACATAGATTATAAAATAAAAATAGAATATTGTGCATATCAAATAAGTTATACAATAAAATGAAAGATGAAATAAGAAAAACAGTTTAATATGAATAATGGCTTTATAATTAGGATACAAATAAAATAAAAACAGTTTAATTTAAGTTATTAATTAGTTGATTTTAGTTTATGTTATTAAACATAGTTACACAGTTTGGTATGATAGTAAATTTATATAGAGTTAACATAATGTGACAATCAAAAAAGAGACTTCATAAACTAAAACAGACTACAAAAATTCGTTTATAATCAAAATATTACAAATGTGGAACATAAATTTTCAATTGTTCAATATTTATTTATTTTTTTTTTATTTTTTTTTGACAGTGACTTAGGTAGTATTACCTTTTCATGCTTAATTAAGTACAGTACTGCAAGTTTAAACTACAATATTTCGAGCATTTATTCATTATAAAATTGAAAATTAAATGTGGAAAACTACGCTATTGTCAGAAACTAAGTCTTCTTAGAAAGAATAGCTCCATTCCATACCAGATTGTACTCTCAATTTTTTTTTTGTTAACTATTTTATCCCAATGGAAAACGGTACTGGATCAGGACGAAAACCCGATCGGCCGACAAAGCATGATGCTTATGATCAAAAAATAAAAAAAAAACAACTTTGTTTAATTTAAAGCTCTCAAACAAAATTTCATTTTCTTTCCCGGTTCCTTTATATTTATAGTATTTTTCATGAAATTTAAAATATAATAAAGCTACCTTATGGTTATGTTATTTAATTATTAAAACAAAGGTTGACGATTTCAATCGATTATGACCAATGACTTTAAAAAAAATGTAAAACTCACAACAAAAAATTAAAAAATTCTCCTTGTCGATTTTTTTTATCCCAATGGAGACCCTATAACATATCATGAGAAAAACTTAGTAAATTATTGTCAAAGTTTTTACATTATGCCTTATAGTGGAGTGGGAATATAAATTTTTTTTATTACTGTCAGATTTAATGCTTAGAGCAAGCACATCAGACGTCTATTATGAACGAAAGCTTATTTTTAATCACTAAAATAATATGAAACTGTTTTAGAAGTTTAAGTTGCGTTAAATAGAACTAAATTTTATTAAATTTTGGCTAAAACTTGAAATGTTGAACAATTGTAATAACCATTGACGTAATTTTAGAAAGTTTTGGAAATTGAAACAAAATTTTCTGGATCGAAAAATGTATATAGCTATAATCCATACTGTCAATTATTAGTTCAAAGTTAAACTATAATCTAAGTTTTGAACAATGATTAACGTATATGGAGATATTGAAAACCCTATTATGTTAGTTATAAAATTCAATCAAAATTCAATTTTGTCAAACCCAAACGAAACACTTTTTCACCATTATAACATACTGATTGGCACTTATAAAATATTTCTGTTAAGCTAATAATAATTTTAAAGAAAACCCCTTTTTAAATTTAAGAGCTATAGTTAATCAAACGAGCCTAAAAAAATTTAAAAACGAATTCTAAGCCCTTGATGTAAAATTCAATTACTGAAATATAGGGATTGTTCGTTTCCGGAAAATTCGAATATAATTTGGAATAATTGCTCAAATATTAACATCATTATAAAACTCAAAAATAACTGATATATTAAAATATATCAGTTAAGAAAAAATCTAGTTTTATTTAATTCATCCCTAAATAACTGACAAAAAAAATAAATAATCGTTATTGAAAATGTTGCTATTTCTGTCAAGATTTTAATTCAAAAAATTTTAAAATTAAATTTCTTCTAAAAAAAATTAATATTACGACAGATAGCAATTCCATAAACATAATGGAACATAAGTTCATTTTCATATTATTTACCTATCTCTACTATTTATTTATTTTTGCTTTTTGTTACTTTTTAAAAAAAAAACAAAAATGGAAAATTTTAATTTTAACTAGACCATAATGGAAATTTTACTTTAAGACACCTCGTACTTTTACTTTTCTTCATTATGCAATTTAAAATTTGCAATTACAAAAGAAATAATTCTATTTTTTTCGTCTTTTTATTTTATTTTTATTTTTATTTATATTATACTTACTCCATTAACATATAAATCTATAATGAATAATCCTAAGACCAATGTTGCACATAAAATTTGTTGCAATAAGTTTGTTGCCATTTTTTCTACTTTTTTTATTATATTTTTATTATTATTATGTACAATTTGATGTTACTATTATTGTTTAAAATGTTATTGTAATATTATACTGTTTTATTTTTTTATATTATTATTATTTTTTATTTTTTAGAGAACACCACAAAAGTTATTAAGATTTTCACACAATTACGAGTGCAGTGATCGCTAACAAATTAATTTCTTTTATATTTAAGAAAAAAAAAAAAATAGTTTCCTTTGAAATCCTCTTTTTATATTTTTTTTTTTATTATTATTTTTATTTTATTTTGTATTATAACAATATTATTTTATTCTATAACAGCTATTATTATAATTATTTCGTAAAAAAGTATAAACACTAAGTTATATACACATAGCTATGTTTATATATATATATTTAGATTATAAGAAAAAACTTCCCAAAGTAACAAATAAAATGATGAGAAAAACGAATTATTATTATAATAACGGTAAAGTCGCGAATTTACCACTAAATAATTTTATAATGTTAATATGAGTGTTATAAAACGTCACAATCACAACCGATCTAGTTAATAACAACAAAAATAATAATCATAAAAACGTTTATTCAATATTTTGTTTAAAAAAGCCCGCTTCAAAAAATTATTATTTTTATTTATTTTTTTTAAATGTAAAAACGAATAACGAACAAATAATAAAAGTATTAAAATTATTTAATATGAAGTGACTCGCACGGCGAATAAATATCATAAAAGATGAAATTATCTGAATGTAGTTTCATTTATACCTTTTTCATTTGTAGTATGGTATTCTTCTTCTTCTTTTTCATACCATCCACAACAATAATAAACAAATTGAGAATTTTTTTTAGTTATCGTCCAATGCAATTTTATCATCTTAATTTGTTTTGAGAGCATAGGAGCTTTTTTTTTTAGAACTACCACTACTTTTATGGTATACTATTGTTAAAAACAAAACCGTTAAAACCATCACCATCCACTAATGCAAAAACAGATCCTCTTAATTTTTGCTCATATATTACTGTCATGATAGTGTTTAATAATAAATTGACTTTTAAATGCTTAACCTATTTGTTTGTGTTGAGAAAATGTACATTACATAATATTATTTTTAGAAAATTACTGTCATGGAAGTATTGTTTAAAATGCCGTAACATATTCGAATATACATTGTTAGTGTTGTGACAATGAATATTATAATGTATGTCATATTACGTAATTATGTACCATCAAAATTGAACATAAACACATTAACTTAATAATAATTTAATAGTAAGTTATTTAGCTTTGGTACTATCTTCATTTGGGAGCATATTACCGTCGTGTAAGTATTATTTGAATTTACAATGATAGTAAAATTAATATAACGTACTGACAATATTTAGAGAAGAGTACAAACCATATGATAATAATAGAAGTAGTATACGAGTAATTTTTTGTGAAAATATTCATTATTATGATGCCTCGTTTCGAATATCTTAAAATTCTTTTGATTGATTCAGAAGAGGGACTAATTTATAAAAAAAACTACGAGCTTGAATAAGTATTTCTAAAATTGTACTTTATTAAATAACTGTGTTGCTTAGGTAGTTCACATACTTGATTAGGTTTTTTAAGATTTTTTATGAGAGCTTGACAAGAAGAAAATCTACTGAGTGCTGTAAATAGAACTTGCTAAGCGCTAAAGCAATAACATATTAATTTTCAATCAAATAATGGAAATACTACAACAAGTATGATTGCTTTGTTGGGCTTGTTGTTCTTATTTTAATAATTTTGTATATAAATTAAAAATTTTATACTTAAAATATAAGATACAAGATTTAAGAAAAATTTTAGTCATAGTGGTTTCAAAAAACACTTTATAGATATTAACTTTTAAGTATAGCTATAAATTTTGCAAATGATATTTTTAAAAATATTAAAGCAAAATGCTCTACACTCACACAATAATCAATTAAAATTTTGATTTAAAACTGAAACAGCCACAAGCTTATATGAGCTAAAACTGAAATTGGTACAGAGAGGCGATAACTAACATTCCTACATGCATTAGTTTATATAATTATTATCTTACGATTAACAATAACAACTGCATATTAACATTGATTTCATAATTTTCATTTTTCTTGTGGCATCTCTATTTTTCTTTTATTTTGCTCTCCAATTTATCACTCCCCCCCTATTCTAACATTTATATTTTGTCCCGTATTATTTTATTCTTTTTCTATATTATATACAATATATTTCTTTTTGTGTTTTATTTTACTCACATCATAACAATATCGTTAACATTATCTCCACCAAAAAATAGAATTCGATGAATGCAGACAAAAAGCATATGAAACAATAACAACAACAAAAAGCAACATGAGACGGTGAATGATTTCTAGACAGATGATGGTCGGGCAATTTTCAATAGAGTAAAAATGGCCATGAGAATTTACTATTAAGCTAGTGTATATTCGTTTCGTATACAAATGTATTATATAATGAACTGATGTTTATCTTAGCATATTAGGGGAATAAGTTTTTTATCTATAGTCAGGTACAGGTAGTAGATAAACTTGTGTGTGTCACTGATAGTCTAATTTTTCTTTCATTATTATGCATATTGTAATAATGAATATTGTGTGTGCGTGCATCATAATAATCATCACCATCGTTATCATAAGAATATGGGTAACAGTTTTTGCGTGGATATGTAAAAATAAAAATAAAGTATATCGAATTTATTTAACGTTTGTAATGTCTATTCATTACTTGAACAATAAAATGATTGTATCTTCTTTTTCTTAATTCTGTAAATATAACTTTTTTTTTTGTAATGATTATGTAGTTTTAAGAATTTTGCAAAATTAAAGAAGAAAAAAAAACAGAGACGATAAACGAAGAAATTATTTATTCAATTATAATTCAGAATTAATTGAGATGTAGATTAACAGATGAAGTATCGACAGCTCAATGTCTTGAAAAATTAATCAAGACAAGTAGATTTGAAAAATGTAAATGTGTCAAAAAACTTACATTTTAAGAATTAGTACTACTCCTTACAATTTCAACATAAATGAAGAGAATATAGAAGAAGTTGAACCTTTCTACTATTTTATCAGTTAAATCAGCCGAAATAGAATCGCAGAAGAGAATATTGAAAACAATTTGAGCAAAGTTAGTCAAACATTATCTTGCTTCTGTCAATGATTCCCATCAGGAACGATTTCGAGAAACACAATATTTTTTCATCCTTTTATGAATAATAACTGCACTGAATTTTATTCACTTTCGTCACTTTCAAACTACATTAGTAAGGTGTTAAATAATTTGTAGATATATCCTAGAATTTACCAGATCAACATTACAAATTAATTTAATTAATTTAATTCTTGTATATTTATTTGACCCAAACAAAATTTAAAAACAAAGTGGTTTTGTTTTTTTTTTTTTTTAAAGAGTACTTGAAACTGTTATTGGATTTTTATGATATTATAGTTAATTAAATAAATTTTGAAAAATAATAATAAATATTAAATATGCATACAGAGAGTATATGAACACTATTATAATGAATTTGATTTAAGAAGAGCGTGGTATATGATGACGATTTGGAATATGGATCAACAATATGGAATTAATGCTGGGTTTAAAATTTTAAATTTTCTAGGTGGTCATTTTTTTGTTGTAATTTGTTTCGAAGGCAAATTAAAAACAAAACTATTTTTTAATGAAGGTGTGAGTTATTTAAAGTGTTTTTGTGTAGAATATTTATGTAATGGTCTAATAATTTTTTTCAATTAAATTTTTATTATATTATTTTTTGTTAAATTATGATATAATTATTACTTCTTAAAATAACAATATTAAGTGATTCGTTTAAACGGAAAACAATACGAAGGAATTTCAATGCAGTTTAAGTTAATTAATAATATCCGTTGTATCTTTTGTGTATAGAAATTCATACAAATGAAACCTTCTGGAATAAAAAAAAAAAAGTTGGCGAAAAGAAAAACACAATGCAACTGGCTTAAAAAATAGGTTGGGTAATAAATTTTATTAATTCAATGAGAGTTTATTAAAAATAAAAATATTAATCCCAATTTAAGTGAATTATTTCTTAGATTTTACTTAGTGGATTAAATAAAAAAAAATGTATAACAACCATTAATAACACAAATAAAAACAAATATTTTATTTGTATACTCTTAGGTCTCTATAGTTACAATCTATAAAGAGGAACAGAAATAACAAAAGTCTACTCACCAGCAACACTTTCAAAAATTATGCTAAAAATTAAAATTAACTTTGATAGCGACATGTCCATTTGTGAAGACGGTAAGAGCTTCTGCTGTAAAAAGATACTATGATTGTATGGCATTCTTCAGAAAATAATAGAAGTTTGATATATTAAGATCATCAGAAAAAAATTCTGCAACATTGTTTTTTATTATATTGTCGGTAACTTAGATATATAGAAGCACAATTTTCTTATTAAGTACGGTTTTACATAAAGTGAAACGAGTTGCTTAAAAACTACAAGTTTTATCAGGAACTAGAACTTAATTCACCAATGATAATTATTATATCATTATTCACCAAGTTGATTTCTTATTCAGTCCAACAGGAAAATCTACAGCGGATATTGTTCTTAAAACTCAGTTGATGAGTCTGGGGTATGAATTCTGTTTGCGCAAACAGATCAAAGATATTGCATACTAATCTAATCAGTCATACTGTATCAAATTGCAAACAATAAGTTAAATTTACAGTTTTTATTATTAAATCTCCAAGCCAAAACTGTTGATCTAACGATTGGTGTCTATCATTTTTTTTTAACTACTGAAATATTTGAATTAACAACAAAAAATTATAGTTAAATAAAATCTATTGATTTTTTAACAGTAACACCGTCAATTAACAATACTAAACTGTTGATTTTAACACCAAAAAATTGCATTGAATAAAATAAAAGACGATTAATTAATTATGATTTATTTCATCGTATTTTTATTTCTTTTCATTTAATTTTAGTTACACATGTTACCAAGAATATAAAGTAATTTAAATGGTTTGTTTAACTAGGATGTAATTGAAAATTCAAATATTATTTTGTATGTAGATTTTAAAGTTTTTGTTGTATTCATATTTTCAACAATTTTTTACATATAAATTAATATTCACCTCATATAGTCAAATATATGTTATAGTGCGTTTTCAAGCTCATGTTTATGGCTAAACAACTAGCTCATAAACCAGTCAAATGTCAAGTGTTCACAAGCTTTTTTAGAAAACAATCAGCTGTTTCACATATTTATTATTTATATAAAAAAAATTTCTTTGTATTATCTTTGAGTAGAACTTGCTATTATTTTTGGTCATACTATAAATAAATAAAATATAAAAAATATGGAGTATTTAAAAAAAATTATAATATCAGAATTAGCTTATACCAGAGAAAAAAATTTAATATCTTTGATATGGATATTTACTACTTATATTCTATTTATATTTACTACTTATAAAATATTACTAATACTATACTAATACTATTACTAATTTACTAAATAATAAATAATATTACTAAAACTATTACTAATTACTAATAATAAATACTACTAATAAAAATTGTGACTAAGAGTTGCAACTGTAATAGTAACAGAAAACTAAATTTAAGTAAACAAATAATTGAGATTAATAATGATAATAATAATAGTTATAAAAAAAATAGTAAAGATAAAGATAAATTAAAAATTAAAGAAAAAAATAATCATAATAAGAATAACATCAATGATAATAAGAAAAAAAGTAATATGTCAAAATACTCTTTGTTCAATAAAACTAAACCGCAAACACCAGTTAACACTAACACGACCTCATTTAATTTTACTGTTAATATCACTCAGTCACTACCAACACAATCCATTTGTACACAACATAATACTTTACCGTTTAACCCTTCTATAAGAATTAATAATTGTATCTATTCTAGTTTCTTAAGAAATGATTCAATAACATCTAACACTCGAAAAAATATTTCTAGTCAAACAGAATCAATTAGCACTAATAATGCTTCAACCAACTTAAAACAGTATATCCCCTCATTACTTGAAATTCAAATTCCTAAATGCAACATTAGTACTACACTTGTACCTCCGAATACTATCTTAAATAGTAAAGATAATGGTATTAAAGGCAGTACAGATTTAAATAAAAAGTATGACAATTTCTTAAAAGGTGAATTCCCGTAAAGAAGAAATGCAGAGTTCTGAACAGTCTCCGAGTCAAAGTGAACCGAACAGTCTCCGTGTCAAAGTGTACCGCAAAATGAATCATTCGTAAGACCCCTTATACCACCAATAATTAGGATGATACAAAATTCTATGAAAGAAAAAGATTTTACTTATGTCCTCTCAAGACTAAGAGATGATAGAATTTATAATCTGATGAGATTATATCTCTCTTATCTGCATGATGACTCCTATAATTGCGTATTTGAGGGTAAAACTAAAACTAATGTATTGGTCTTACCCATGAAACATAAGGAACTTTTAGACCTTTATACTAAATACCATGAATCAATTGGTATGCCTATAAAAAATATGCAAAAAGATTTAAAAGCTTTTCGTAGTTACTGCAAAAGTATCTATTATAATCATCTTCAGCATTCAAATGACTGTTACAATAAGTTTTTTCGTGCCAATACTGCCAATAAATAATAATAATTTAATAAAAATATCAACACAAAAGCATAAAAAGTTGACAGTAACCTTTTATTTTATTATCAAAATGTAAGAGGATTACGCACAAAAACAACACATATCTTTAAAAACTCTAAAGTTCTTAATTCGGATATATTTATGCTTACAGAAACTTGGTTATGTCCATCTATTAAAATAGATTTAAAAACATCAAATTTATATATTCTATGTTGCTATATACCTCCAAATAGCAGTTTAAATGTGTACCAGGATTTCTCCACGGTGGTTGATATTTTAAATACATAGTAATCTTTTAGTGAATGACGAACTCATAATCTGTGGTGATCTCAATCTTTCTAATCTTAATTGGATATCTGATGACGAAGAATGCTTTTACATTCCAACTAATATTAACTCAAATACTGAATAATTGGTGATTGATAGGATTTTGGTAAACGCACTACATCAAGTTTCAAGTATTAAAAACTTGCTTAATAAACAACTAGATCTCCTATTTACTTCCGATTGGGTAAATGTATCAAATATTATGGCTTCAATGCCTATTTCCAAAAATTGACAATCACCATCCTTCATTCAGCTTCATTTATCATTTTAATAATTCCCAAAAATCTTCTGAGAATGTTTCACATACATATCATTTCAATAAAACAAATTTCTTATTGATTAATAATTACTTTCTCTCAATAGATTTCGACTTTCTAATAAACATAGACATTAATAACGACAAAAATTTTAAAATTGACAAAAAATCGAAATTTCATGGATGAGTTACATGTTTTTGAAGTAGTTTATGATATAAACACCTAGCTAGTTGTTTATGATTTTCAGCAAATTTGTATGGGAAAACAACTACGTAACCAACCAGTTTATCGTAAACACCATGTTTATCCATAAACATGAGCTTGAAAACGTATACTATTATACAAATGGTATTCCTTCAATAAAAATACTTTTTAATATGTACAGTGTTATAGAATTGATCTCACATCCTTAATCACACAATAACATTATTATTAGTTATTTAGTCTTTCATAGTGTTTCGTTCGCGAAACTCATCAGTAGGTATATAATTGTGTTGGACTACCTAGGCAACTCCTAGTTCGAGTCACAATACATATATATATTAAATAAATCCATATATGAGTTACACAAACAAAAAAAAATTCTGACTTGATAAAGCCTTTTTTTTTGTTTGACTTTTTTAATTTATTGGATTTTTTTTTCTATTTTGAAATTTTATAATGCTTATTAAGATAAAAAAGAATACTTTAAGGGAGTATGAAATCAAAGCTGGTGTACTGAGTGTCTTACTTTTATGATATGACAATTTTTTTTTCTGCTTGACACCCCTAAGGCTTTCTTTTTTAGTCTAGTAGTTGAGATATTCAACTCTGCTAGTTGAGATATTCAGTAGGTTTCTTGTCAATTAATTTGACCCTGGTATAGTTGCTTGTGACCTTTTCAAGCTCTTATTTACTGCTGATATGCTTAAGACTTTGTATAAATTTCTATTTTTGACATAACATGGGATTATAACTCATAAAATTGTTGTTCGTATTCTTTTTATTCTCTCTACATTAGAGTTAGAAGTACTTTATGATAGATGCACCCATAAGACAAGATGGGTATTAGTATGGAATTGTATGCCATTATTTTGCAGTTTAATTTCATTTTTGAATATTTAGTGATTAATTAGTATAAAGCTTTATACTAACCTCATTTTTAATTTGTCTTTTCTGCTTGAAATATGTTTTTTTTTTCAAATCAACCGTCTATCAAGATGAACTCAGAGATATTTAACAGCATTTGTTTTTGTTTGGGCTATAGGTACTCCATTTATATTTATCTGAGGACATGATCTTTTTTTGAGTATCAAAGTTACGTGAACATACATTTACCTACATTTATTTTTTAAATTTTTCATTTTTTAACCATGTTTTCAATTTTATGTATATGTTCTTGTAGATCTCTATATGAAACCTGAGGATTTTTGTGTGAATTTAAATTTCGGTGTCATCTGCAAATATGGAAGCTACTAGTTTATCATTTTCCGGTAAAACAAGTAGAAAAGTGGACCAAAGAAACTACCTTGTGGTACTCCGGCATTTATTTAAATTTTTTTAGTTATTTGTTCTTTGAATTAAACTTTGAAGCGGAGTCTATTAGAGAATATTTTTGTATTTTAAATTTTAGACCGTCATGCCAGATTTTATTGAATGCCTGTGATGATACGTCAAGTAATAAGGCAAATCAAAAATTTTTATTTTCCAAATCTTTTCTAATATGTGCTGCAATTCGATGGACATGTTCATGTTCTTGATGGATAAAAAATGTGATAAAGAAGGATAACAAAAAACTTCTCACTCCTAAACCATTCCATACAGATTCAATACATGATAAGGCGAAAAGGGCAAATATTTTAAATCTTTTTAATTTTTAGTTCTTTCAAATATACAATAATATTAAAACACCATCTAGTTAAATAACAGCAAAGAAGTATATAATTGTACATCATTATATCTGAAAATAAAAACCTTCAAATTACACTTAAATTGTTACAAATGTTAACTTATCGTGACTTTTTCATTAACAAAAACAAAAAAATACTTGATAATAATAATATGAAAAAATAAATAATATGATATTATAAAAAAACAAAATATATTTCCTCACACATCATTTAGCCCTAATCAAAACATTTAATAAAATCAATCTAAATTTGAAATTTTAAATATACATTGTTACGTATATGATGTGATGAGATTTAATTCAATAGGGGATAGATAATTAAACTATCGTTTTTCTTTTGAAAACAATATTTTTTTTTTTTGCTTTTTCATTTCGGAAGTTAAAATTGAAAAATTGAAAAATTGCGTAACAAAAACTATCAAAAACAAAAATGATTAAATTATAACTATACTATAACATATAAAATATAGATGCATTTAATACTAAAAGTTACCAATATTATTGATTGTTATAATAATCTGGCATAACAATATTCTTAAATTCTTACAAATTTAATAACTTACATAGACAAAGTATTAACGCTTCAAAAAAAAAAAAAAACAATATGAAAATAAAAAAAACCACATTTTATTTGCAATACTAAAATTTAATAGAAGATGAATTGAAGTGAAATAAATACCAATTCACGGCCTGTACAATATAATTTTTAATACATCATGAATTAAGCGGTTCTCACGCGTTCCAAAATATTTTTTTGTTTATTTCTTATATTTTTGTGGTAATTTTTATGGCAATGAGAAAATAAAAAATTTTCAACAAATCTGCTGATTAATATTGGTAGCAAAATGTAATATAAAAATTATGACCAACTAAAAATAAGTGATTCTATAGTATACTATATCTAGCATAGTATCAGAATATTTACACTATTATTGTATATTGTGTTAAAAGTTAAACTGCACTGCATCGATGGTGGAATATATTTGTAAAATGTTAAATTTAGGGTATAGACAATTTGAACAATTTAAAATTTGAAAAAGAAAAAAAGAATATTGATATTCAAAGATGAATAATATTTCTATGATGGTTAAACTATGATTATACATATAAACTTTAATTTGTAACTAGCTTGTTGTAAATTATTACTCTCGTTAGATTTCATGATGATTATACTACCTATAAAAGTTCTTTTAATATCAAGTAATCGAATTTATTTTTGAGTTCAATTAGCTGACATGATTTTTAAAAATGTTATTGTTTTTTTTTTTTCTTTTTGAATTTATTTTAAAGATGAGTTAATTCAGGGATTTTCCATGGGAAGACTTTCAAAAAATACAATTAAATACACAATCAAGGACGATAGTGTCGTTTTGTGATTTTCCTGGTGAATTCTGAATAATTTGAATTTCATAGAAAACTATTTTCATGGAAAATATTAATCCTGTTTCGAAGGTTTTTCAGCAAATTAGAAATTTTTCAAAGCGAATATACATCAAGTGTTAAAGTTTAAAAGTATATGTTATTAGGACCGGAACGTATAGCGTATGTACGATACGCACAGGTTTCCAAAAATAAATAACACTAAAATACCATATAAATTTTTAAATTAAAATTGGTTTGATTTATTATTGAAATTTATTTTCGCATTTAAATTGATTGTGAATTGTAATTTTATATTAAAAGTATACACTTCAACTTTTTTTAGTGTCTGTTAATTTATTTAATTGAATTTCATATTAAAAATAAATTCAAAATCAATATTAATATTCCCTTACAAAGTAATTATCAGCATGTTACTCACAGATTTCATGAATCATAACAACATCATTACATTTTGAATATATGTACACTTTCCAAAAATTTTAGTGGTATTAATGTTATAAATTTAAAAAAAAAACTTTGTACTTTGAAAATAATAATTACTAAAATTTTATTAGTAAAAAATTTGACAATTAAATATGTAATAATTAACATAAAGTCAAGGAATTTTTCAAAATGCATTAAGTTTCACATTTAATTAATTTCCTATTTTTTACTATTTTACAAAACTTTATATCTTAATTAGTTTCAATTTACATAAGATAACTTGTTTATTCAATTTAAAAATTATTCAAAATTAATAAAAATGTTAACATAACAAGCACAAAATTTTTCACACTTCATTGGTATGAATTAACTCACCTAGTAACTTCTATTATTATTCTACAACAATTAAATCATATAAGCAGAATCAAAATATAATATATCACCGGAATATGAAATGAAATTGAAATTCACACATTATTTCAAATAAATATAAGTACAGATACAGATACGATGTAAGTAGGTAACTTTTAATAAAGTTATTTTAAAACAAATCTTAAGTAACTGATGCAAAAAAAGAAGGTTAATGTGAAAATTCATATGTGACATAATACCGCATTATATACGAATTATTTTTATATAAATATAATTTTGAATTGTTTTGATTAGATAAATGAATTTATTTCATAAAGACTTTAAAGCGTACATTAATGTGTAAGTAAAATATGAATCGAAAAATATTTGTTTATTTTTGAATTTGCAATGAATTTCAGAGTATGCATTTATTACAGAGGTAGAAAACATTCGGGGGATTCTGAAGGAAATGTTGTAATGGCGTAGGACCTAATGATCATATGCCAAGGATAGCTGGGATAGTTATCTATATGAGCCTAATATCTTTCCATAATATATAAATATATATCTAAAAGATCAATAAATATAACGGTTTTTATTTAAAAACGTCAAAACAACAAGGATATTATCAAATGTCCTTTTCGTCCTTAAAGAATAAGATACGCCAATAAAGACATATATTTTTGGAAAGCTAGCAATTCCAGCTATCCTTGGAATATGGTCATTAGTTCGTACGCCGATACAACATCTCTTTCAGAAGAGACCACATTCGAGAAAATTTGTGAGATTTCTGTTATAATAAAGTTCGAAAAACTACGAACAAATAAATCAATTGAATGTACTCAAAGTCTTAGAAAATTAATATAAAATTTATGTTAATAATTCGATAATAAAACATATTTAAGAAGCGATTCGAGTCAATTCGTTTGTTACATACTCCCAAACAAATTATTTGACAAATACCTATACATTTTCGGCCAGGAAAACCAAACATCAGGTTTTTCAACTACAACAGATTCTATAGAGAAAACCTTTTAATTTGACTATGACAACATGCATGACACGCTCCGAATCATTGAGTTATATTAAAACATATACCCATTTTTAAAGAAGTATATTCTAGTGAATAAGATATATTCACTAGCTATCCCACACGTTACAACGAATGAAACATAATACTTAATCAGCTAAGAATATCATCGAATTAAAACCGTGCAATGAGCACTTCATTGATAATAGTCAAACTTTTATAGAAGTTCCCTCAGAGTTATGATCCCATTGAATTTTATAACTATGAGTTTAACCCAAATTTAATACCCCTGAAAATAATATTATAAATTTTAAAAGCTCTATATTTAATAGTTAATTTTATTTTCATATTTTTCATATTTTTTTTTTATAAATTACAACACATTTGCAAATGTTTTTTACCAGTTAAACACTTTTTTTTTTTATTTCTTTATTTCTTGTTTTAAAGAATTCCATATGAATACATAAAACAAAGTACCAATGCTTCAGTTTTTAATTCATAAACATTCTTTATACTATTTGCATATGAGTTTATATAATTAAAATTTGTTTTGAAAACATTATGGGTTACTGTACGCAGAGAACAATAAGTTTTCTCATCATAACTTAAGAAATAAAATTAGAAATTAAGAGTACATGATAAGTAGCAGACTCAATAGAAAAAATTAAGAAATTCATCATAAAATGAATGAATTCATAATTCATAATAATATCAACAATAAAAACCAGCCACTACACTTCAAATACGATCTGAAGTACACAAGAGCGCGTTAATTAATTCAGAAATAAAAAAAAAAAAAAAAAAAACAGTTCCCAAATCACAATGCTTATTGTAAACAACAATATTTACCATTTTAATTGTAGGTAACAACGATTACACCTTTTGATAATGATATTTTTTATGAACAGTTCCCAGATTTTTCATATGAAAATTTTTTTGTTTTGTGTCAAATTTTCGAAAAACAAAAATGTTTTTGTATAATGTTTTAATTGAACTACATAATATTAATATGTAGCTTAAAATTGATTTTTCAAATAAGATACCTTAACATATTAATTAAAAATTATAATTGCAATTTTAAATAATTATCCAATGAAATGAAATTCGTCTGTTTTACTAGACGAAAGGTTGCAGAAACGACACTAAGTAGAATAGCAGCAGTGCACTAATCAACTTCATCACAGCAACCGCATCCGTAGGGAATAGGGCAGAGATAAAATCCTTCCAACGTCTTCTATTTGCGACTAGCCTCTTCAATTGTGGCCACGTTCTTGTATTATATATGAAGGTTCGGATACACTCCTAAAATTCGATTCGATGCATTATAAGTTATGTTGTTGTCAGGTTTTTTTAGAGTATACCCGATACAATGTCTATCAAATTTTTACATCCATTTGCTTTTGATACGTTTTTTGTCACAGCGCTCTGTTGGAAACGCATTGTGACGCATTCAATGAATGTTTAGGATGAGCATTTAGGAATGCATTTATTATTTACTAAGCGTATATCACTTAGAATTTCTTGGTGATGTTGGCTGAAACTTTCCATGATTCGCAGGCGTACAAGAGAACAGATTTTACAATTCAGTTGAAGATTGTTATTTCAGTGCACAGAGATATGTTTTTTTGTCTGTCATATTTTTGAGAACATCCCGAAAGCATTACTGGCTTCACTGGCTTGGGCTTCAATCTCTAAATTGGCACCTCCATCTGATGATACTATGCTGCCCAGGTAATTCTAATTAACTTACTATACGAAAATAATGATTACTAAAACTGAAACACAATCTCGGAGCCTCAATATTTGAATAATGCCGAAAACCTACACACTCCCAAAAAGAATTAAAAGGATAAATAAACAGTTCTTAACCAGCCATACGAAAAGGTAACACATGAATCATTTTATTATTCAATCTTATTATGGATTAAATAATAACAGGTGTTAAGAAAGCAGGTAACGGTTTCAAAATAAACGTAGAGGAAATTAAGATCTTACGCAAAGGAAATGGTGACGTGGTAATAATTTCCTAAATGTAAATCAGATTTAAAATCTAAAATCTAATCTAAAGTGCATAATTGTGCAATTTACCTTTGACGAATACCTCACCTGTCTCTGACGATCAAGAAAGAATGTAATAAAAATAACTTAATGCAGCGTTCTTGTAGCAGCATCCTTATTCAGTTTGTACGACAAATACATAAAAAATAAGATGAATACTTACATAACACTATCAGTTTCAATTTAAATTTGTTCTTATTATCCAAGTTTAAAAAGTTATGAAATGGTTTTTTCCAAGTTTTGAATAAATTAATTGTTATCCTATATTAGTCTAAATTCATTTTTATTTTCTATAAAAAAAAAAACAAATTTTAATAACCTTGAAACATAATTTGATAACCTGAACATAATTGCCAATATTTAAAACCACCAAAAAAAATTTTCTAAAGGTGTCATTTTAACATGGTTAAAAAAAAAGAAAAACAAATAATTCTGCACGCATATTGACTTACATTAAAATTATTTTATCACAAAAAGAGTATAAATTTTTCACCCTAAAGCTTTAATTTTTTTTTTTTTTTTTTTTTTAAAGACAAAAATTCATATTAACGCTTTTTTTAAAAAATATAATTTGACAAACACAAATTTAACTTATTAACCAATTTTTAAATGAATGTATTTCTATTTGTTAACAAGCTTAAAGTCACGGGCACTTGAAACGATACACGAGAAAAAAACCATAAGATAATCTAATTTAAGAAGTATCTAGATTTGTTAAGTTATTTGATTCGATCGATTCTATTCTATCTATCAGTCTTCTTATTCTTTTTTTTAATTCACATTAAATTGCAACTGCAGTCAACAAATTATTCTTTCTCTTTTGCACTGAAGACTAATCAATGATTAATTGAAAAGCATCATTAGAACACTTTTCAACACTTCTTTTGATATTATAACAATCGAAAGAGAATAAAAAAAAAATAAATAAAATTTGTGAAACAAGCCTAGAGTTTTTCAATTTACAAAAATTTTGAGTTTTATTTTAACACTCCTAAAAACTTAATTAAAATTATATTAGAAAATATGCTTGTCGAATTTAAAATATTCCACTTCTTCTTTTCCTCACTTTTTATACATGATATTAAATTTTTTTTCTTGTACTCTTACTACAAATCGATCAACCATCTCAATCGCACAGGGTGGTTCTGGTACTGAATTCCTTGGTGGAGTGATAATGGAAAAATTATTCCTAAAACAACCAAAAGCAACATATAAGTCACTCGATCTATGTCATCAAAAAGGCACAATTAAGTGCCAATTTGTTTTTTTCAACAAAATTTTCAACTAGAATGGTTATTTCCACGTACCTACCTACTACCTTAGTACAAAATTCCACTTTACTTTATTATATCAACTATCTTTACTCAATATTTTTTAATCAACCTTTAATCAACCTCCCTGATACTAAGTTCAGAATATATTTTCGATTGGTTGAATTTACACCAAAAATCTAATTTGTTTCTGGATTTTCCCAATTTTTTTTTTCTTATATTAATAGTGGAAATTTATGCTAGAGAATTTTCCTAATCTTTGGCTGGAACAATGACAAGGAATAATTATAAGCACCATATATATAAATAGAAGAAAACTTCGACGAATAGTTGTGAACTCACTTTTAATTTTCGTAAACAAAATGCATAAAAAAAATGTCCCTTCTTGGGAGTTCTTGAAATAGAATTTACATTCTAGACGTTTTGACCATGAACAAATTTTCTTAGCTAGTCTTAAAAACCCTCTTAATATTTCAACATTTTCAGCTTCTCACGATTTGCAATTGTTTATGTGGAAATAAGTGGATACAAATTAACTAGATATTAAAATAGCTAAATTTATTTTCAATCTATTTCAATAAATTTAAAACTTTATAATCTAACAAGACTCAACTATATAGCAAAATATCAAGGAATTTAGCTGAAATCGTACTTTTCAATATGAATGCTTTCTTTAGTGATAGAAAGCAATACGTATATTTAGTTTGCATATAGTTAGTATTATCTGGCACACGCAAAGTACTGATGTATACCACTTGAACAGTATTCAAAAAAACATGGCACTCATATAATGTCAACAAAACAACCAACTTCTAATCAGGTCCCATATTACATACAATTTTTGAAGATATGCAGCCAAAACTAACTACAATTGATACTCACTGCTATCTACCTATCTAATTTAATTATAGTTAACATAAAAGTCAACACAAGGTTTTATAATCTAATTTAAAACTAGATTGTTATACAAAGTATAAAAATTTATTAAATGGTAATCAACTCGTTAATTTACATAGAAACTTATAACAAGAAACTATCATAACAAAAATCAAAATTTTAATAATAATATTTCTTCATTTAGTTAAACATATTAAATGACAGTTACTGTGGGCTTGAAAAATCACGAAAAATTACAAAAATAAAATTTTAAAGTAAAAGTACTATCTTTTAATAATGGATGAAAAATGAAAAACGTGTTAAAATTAAATTAACACAAATACAATCATTGATAGGATTTAGCAAGTATTATACCCAAAATGTCTATATGAAAACTAAGACTTCTGTTAAGAGCATAAAAAAAAGCTTTTTACCATATTATTTTCTACCATATCATACTAAATGTAAAATTTGCATTTTCTACTTTGTCAGATATTTAAATATTCGAAAGAAAATAATAATCTGGAAATAATTGGAATTTAATCAGATTTATTGATTTTTTGCAGCTGTCAAAATATGTTTCGTATTAAGTTTATAATGTTTAGCTGTAAAAATTAGTACTTCTACCTACTAAACTTAAAACTTAACCAAGAAACAAAATTGACATAATACAATTTATTAAGAAACTTATGATTCGATATAAGTAGATCAAAACATAGTTGTAAAGTTCAAGATGATAAAAACTTCGAGGAATGAAACATTATCAATATATAATGTTGATTAGTATATGACAATTAGCAATATAACACAGTAGGTCTCTTTACTAGGTAAAAATTAAATATAACTCAATTAACTTTAATTGAGTTATTTGAATATTAGCCCTGAGGCTTATTTATTTGGAAATAATTGAATTATTTTATCCATTCTTTTATACAAACAGTGGTTGTAAAGTGTTGCAAACTATGGTTTTTTTTTTTTTTTTTTTTTTTTTTTTTTTTTTTTTTTTTTTTTTTTTTTTTTTCAGATAGTAGTAAATCATCGAAAGAGGCTTCAGGGACTACCTATTACCGGGGAAGGCAGTTTGAAGGACTGTGGGACTTTAACCCACTAAAAACTCCTATCATTATTGCAACATTAAAACTAGTCTTATAGACTAACCATTAATTTACATTTAACTCAAAGAAACATAGATACCTTTGATCTACCAAAATCCAATAAGGTTTTAATAGATAAAAGGTTTTAACCTAACTCAAGTGGTCTTGTTCGTTTTAGTCGCTTCACAAAGTTTTGATTGTCAATTAAGCTAGAAGCTTCGGTATTGACATGTTGGATCAGACGAGTTTTATGCCGTGCAGCGCATTTAATTATTTCGTCTTTTATAGATGAGATCTTCAGATCTCGATGAATATCGGCATTGCGAACATACCATGGAGCATTGACTATGTTGCGCAGTACCTTATTTTGGAATGTTTGGATAGTTTGAATATGGATTTGTTTAGCACATCCCCATATTTGAATACCGTATGCCCAGACTGGCTTCAATATTTGATTATACATCAAAACTTTGTTATAGGTCGAGACCGTAGAATTCCGCCCAATCAGCCAGTATATTTCTCTATATTTGAACTGGAGTTCTTGTTTTTTGATTTTTACATGCTCTTTCCATTTCAGTTTTGCATCCAAGGTCATGCCAAGATATTTAGCTTTATTCTCGTATGGAATCACGACATCATTAATTTTAACTGAGAGAGGAGTTACTATGTTTTTATAGGTGAAGTTTACATGACTAGATTTGGCTTCATTTAATTTAATTTTCCATTTTTTGCACCAGTTGGAAATTTCGTCATTAGCTTTTTGCAGTTTGTTTGTAGCTTCTTCTATAGTAGAACCAACTGCCATCAACGCTGTGTCATCTGCAAAGGTTGCTATTTTTATATTTTCTACATCGGGTATATCACAGGTGTATAACAAATATAAAATTGGACCCAGTATACTACCTTGCGGTACTCCAGCTTTTATATCTCTTAGAGAGGAGTATTCATTCTCATTTTTAACTCGAAAAACTCTATTTGAGAGATATGATGAAAATAATTGAACATAATTTTTAGGGAGCAAACAACTTAGCTTTTTGATGAGTCCTTCATGCCAAACTTTATCAAAAGCTTGGGCTACATCTAGAAATACTGAAGAACAAATTTGTTTATTTTCCAGTGCCCTTTCTATAATGTCTGTTATTCGATGTACTTGATCTATTGTTGAGTGTTTTTGCCTAAACCCAAATTGGTGATTAGGTATTATATTCCTGTTTTCTATGAGGGGTTGAATCCTTCTCAATAGTAACTTTTCAAACAACTTCGATATTGTAGGAAGCAAAGATATCGGCCTGTAGGATTTGGTGTCGATAGCAGGCTTTCCTGGTTTTTGGATCATTATTATCTCTGCAACTTTCCATATACTAGGTACGTGTTTAAGCTTAATACAGGCATTCATTATATATACCAAGAGTGTGAGAACTTTGTTGGGTATATTTTTTAGCACATTTGAAGTTATTAAATCAAAACCTGGGGCTTTATTTAATTTTAGGTTTTTTATTTCCTTAATTACTTCTTTTCGACTTATTAAGGGAATATTTATATCTTCATGGTTATATATTTCAGTTAGATCAATAACAGTGTTCATTTCATTGGGCTTAAAAATTTCAACGAGATGATCTGCAAAAGTGTCAGCTTTTTCTTTATCGCTTCTTGCCCATGAGCCATCATTTTTCCTCAGTGGTGCAGAATGCACAATAGACTTACTCGTAGCTTTCCATAAAGAATAATTTGTTTCTTTAGTAGCTGTTAAATTTTGTAGGTAATAATTCAGAGATCTATCATTTAATTTCTTTATTTCTCTCTTTAGCTCCTGACTTTTATTATTAAGATCCGTTTTGCTGGATGGGTCACGCGTTTGTTGCCACCTCCTTCTCGCTTTTCGTTTCTCTTTTACCATGTTAAGGATATACACCGGATATCTAGGGCTGATTTTTTTTGATTTTTTTGTCTTAGTACTACTCCAAGCTGCAAACTGGACAGCTTGCATAAGTTTTTCAGTAGCAGTTTCTAGTTGTTCCTCATTGTCTAATGTTACTCTTAAGTTAATTTTTTCTAGCAGAATCTTTTTGAAGCTTAACCAATCTGTAGATGAGTTGGTTAAAAATGGTTTACAAGATTTTTTCACTATTGTTGTATTTAATTTTAGGACGACAGCAGAATGGTCGGAATTGAGGTCATAGTTATCTTCTATAGATGTGAAATTAGTTGATACTTTTTTCATTATAAAAAAGTCTAACACATCAGGAGTTTTGTTTATATCTGCAGGCCAATATGTTGGTTTTCCTGTTGAAAGAAATAAACAACCTGTTTCTCTCAGCGCCTCTCTCAGTTCTTTACCTCGAGTAAGGGTCATCCTGGAGCCCCATTCTAGATGTTTAGCATTGTAGTCACCTCCAAGAATAAATCTTTCACCTAATTTCATTAATAAGCTCTTGAACATATGTTTTTTAATAGCGTGATTGGGCGGGCAGTACAGCGCTCCTACGTTGATATTTTGCTTTGTGCACCTTATTTGTACGGCTGTGAGTTGCATTTCTGTACTTTGTATGTTACAATGTTCATGATGGGTAATAAGATCATTTACTATGACCGCACTACCTCCTTTTGGTAGATTGTCAGGGTGCGTTGTATGATATACTTTGTATCCACGAATTACTAAATTGTGCCCCTTTGTTAGATGGGTTTCTGACACGAGACAGACATCTATGTTTCGTAAGTTTAGGAACATTTCCAATTCTTGTTTTTTGTTGTTAATGCCATTCGCATTCCAAGTACATATAGTGATTTTGTCCTTATTCATTATCTAATTGAGTTATGTGGCATATCAGGATACTTAACAGTATACCTACTTTCCAAGTTATCTAATCTTAGTGAGATTCTATCTACCAGACTCATTAGTTTTTCCATTGTTTTTAATATAGTTCCGTGCTGTTCTTTTTCTGCAATCAATTTCGTATTTGTTGAACGAGCTCTTCTCGGAATTTGATTGTTTGACGAACGAGTTCTTCTCGGCGTTTGATTATTTGCATTTGATGAATAAGCTATTCTAGGTGTTTCATCAGCAGTGAAATCTCGATTTTTTTTCATATTTTTATTGCTTTGGTAGACATCTTCATTGAGTTTGCCTTTTGCTATGGCAGAATAAGTTACTCCCTTTATTACTTTCTTTGATATAAATTTTCTTGGTTGTTGCCTTTGAACTAATTTTGGGTAAACAGAGTTTCTCCTTTTCTGAAGTTCTTTGGCAATAAGACATCCTCTGTAATTTGCTGGATGAGACTCTTGGCAGTTGGAGCATTTTGGCTGTGAAGTTTTCAGCTTATCGCATTCTGCTGTTAAATGTTTACCAGCACATTTCACACATATAGGCTCCCTATTACAAAATTTTTGCGTATGATTATAACGCTGACATCTTTTGCACTGAGGAATATCTTTGCTTTTTCTCAGAGGTTCAATATAAACTATCATGTTTTGAATATGATTGATTTCGTAAATTTTTTTCATGTCTTCCTTACTATCAAAGGTAAGCATGAAAATTGGGAGTTTAACAGTTACCTGTTTATCATTTTCCTTGACTTTCTTTATCATATTTACTGCATTGATGATATTGAATTGCCTATTATGAAGCTCACTTATTATATCTTCTGGCATGCAAGATTGGTGCAAGCCGCGTGCCATGACTTTTATTGGTCTATTTATTTTGCTTTCATAAGTATGCCATTCGTATTTGGTATCATTGAGATCTTTAGCTAGATTTCTATAATCCATTTCCGTCTCCAGATTTATTTTCAGCTGCTTATTGTTTAGCAATTTTATTTCATATTTTATATTTTTAGCTTGCATCATTTTATTTAATGGTTTGAAATCATTTATGTTACTTATGATTAGAGGTGGAATTTTGGTTTTCCTTTTGCTCACAAATTCAGTTGTTTTGGAGTTTTTTTCTTGATAGGTTTTTGTTAAACCAGATGGTGACGATTCAACTTCAGGTGAAGAAGTAGCTTTTCTTTTTTTATTTGATCTTTTGTTTTTTTTGAGCAGCCAGTCAGTTTCTCTGCTCAATTCATCTTCATCCGTGAAATATTCTTTTTGCTCGATGATTTCATTTGGTGCATTACGTTTTTCTCTTTTTTTCAAAGCTTCGTTTTCTGCTCTTAATGCCGAAATTTCTTTTTTTAGTGACATACATAATGCCTCTATTTCGCTTAGCCTCTTTTGGAGTATATGGTTTTCGTTTGGTTCTTTATTATTTTGACTCCGTATATCAATTATTGGCTCGGTCATCCTTGATGGCGACCTTGGAACCCTCGCACTCTTTTTAAAAGGGTTAATCAGCTTGTCTAAATTGTTGTTCCCCACTGGCGACTCATCTGAAAGTCTAGTACATTCAGCCAAGCCCTCGCCGGCAGCCGTGGTCTCTGCCGACACTTTGGTAGATATCCCTACCGAGTTTATTTTGTTATTTAGACTATACATTATTATTTGTTTTTATGTTGCATTTTATACCTCCTGCCAGGTGATTTTAACTGCCGCCCCTCTGGGATCAGCCGCAGACCAGGGAGCCGCCTATTTTAGGTCAAACGCTTCTGGATTTTTTTTTTTTTTTTTTTTTTTTTTTTTTTTTTTTGTGCCGGCACTCACAATTTCAATTACCATAGATCGCGTCCGCGCACGTGCTAACCAAATCGATTTACTTAGATATTGCGCCAAGTGTTCGCATTCACCCGCTCTCGTTAGCCTTACAAGTTACCAGGTGGTACCCGGCAGATAACTATGTTACCTACCTTCGAGGAGGTGAGAGTCGGATTTGATGGCAGAGCTGTAGATGTTTTACCAGATGGCATTTCCTAGTTTTTATCGGAAACATAGGTTAGCATATGTTCCGTCTAGAGCCTTTACCACCCTTTTACCACCCTATGGTGTATTGCAAACTATGGTGTATTGTTTTTGCATTTCTCTAATTGGTCAAGAATGCTTACACAGTCTTATAAACGACCCAAAATAAGAAATCAGCTGATTGTCAAAAAGAATAAGTTAATTGAGTTAACTTTAATTTTTAATTTGTGAAGAGACATAGCCTAAGTTTAGCGATTTGTCAAATTTTGTCAACACGAAATTAAGAAATTTTAAAATTGTTGTTCAATAAGTAAATACAACTATGACTAGTCTAAAAATTTAACTTTAATAATTTTTTTAAATTATTCGATTTAGCTTTCATTATTTATTTAGCACATCAATGATTATTCGATATTTTATTTATTTTAGCCAATTATCTTTATTTTTGATTACTTTGATTTAAGAGAGAATTTGAAATTTGATTGAGCTAACTCTTTAACAGCGTTAAAATTTTAGCTTTTCTAAGCACTTATAGCTCTTAGAAAAAAATAATACCAAACAATAGAAATTTTAAATAGTTGTCGTAAACTTGGACGTAAGAGCTATCCAAATACCTTAGTCATCAATTTTAACATATGTATCATTTTCTATAATAACTGTACACGTTTAGGTACATTTTATTAACATTACCTAAGATCTACCTAATTTTTGTACTATGGTTGATAATTATAAAGTATATACAATGATTATATTCTCAACTTACGGTTAGCTCTCTGGTCCAACGCAATCTCAGCCTATCGTAGAATGTCTTCCATACATTTACCCATATATTTCAACGAATCTGATACAAATCTATACAAATAGGTAGGTAACAAGTTAGGTAACAAGTTATATTTCAGAAATTTTAATAAAATTATTCAGAACTGTAACATACACATCTATATGTATATTTGTTAAAGGTTTCTAAATCAATAATTTGAAACATGGAATTAAAATATCACGATAACTAACGTAACAATAATAATAATTGTAGTTATTATCGTGATACGGTAAACTAACAACGTTTTTGTTTGATATTTGCGAATGCATTATATTTAAAATGGTCAAATAGCAATTAATTTTAAAAGAGAGAGGAACACATTGTTTTAAAATACTTCCACTTATAGTTTGCTATAACACCAACAACTATCAAAAAATAAAAAATAAAACTTGTAATTCAAAAGTTTGCCTCCAAACAAACTATTTGTATTAATGTATGAGAAAAAAATAAAATATGAAAATTCATCATCATTTTCATCATCAATATTATCATGAGCATCACCACTTTAATTATTATATGAAAAATATAAGGGAATCCAATTTTGAGGTAAGCGGACATCATCGTATTTAAAACAAAAAAAAAATGCTGTAATGTTGTAACATTAATGCGCGCGTTTACTTTACAACAAAATCAAATGAAGAAGCAAATTTTTTCAACACCATTCCATAATTCTTTTTTGTTTTATTTTTCAGTTTTTCTAGGTCTTTCGTGCTCTGGTGGTTTAGATGTTTTTTGTTAAATATTTTTTATTATTTTAATTTTTGATTTTTGATAGTTTTAAATTCTGCGGACATGTTTCAGCAACTTTGCAACAATAATCACCGGATTTATCTAAAATCCATTAAAATATGATTTTTTTATTTTAATATTTTAATTTTTTTTTTCAATTTTCATAGTTAAACGCTTCGATTGGTTTCACCTAACAACCTTGCAAACAGTACCTGGAGCAATTGAAAAAAAATAATAGAAACTATGATGACTGCATATCGGTATGAGATAATCGGTCAGTTAATGTTAAAGTCATCTTTTGGGAAAATAATAAATCAAAAATAATTGGATTTTTAAAACCTGTCATTATTATCAAGACGCGCAATACAATGACATTATAAATAATTTTTGATATGTTTAATTGTTTATACTGGAAATATAAATAAATTAATATATACAAAAAGGATAATAGTAAACTATTTCTGAATTAAAATTTTGAAAAAAAAATTGTAGAATAGAAAATGTAAAAAAAAATAAAACATACATTCCTAATCACATCGCACTTACTAGCTGTACGCGGTCCGCGTTGCTAGCCCAAAGTCCATATAATAGAAATACCTAATTTAAAATAATTTTTTAAAGACATAAATTTAATCTTATTCATTCAGTTTATTTTAAGAAAAAATTTAAACTAATATTTGAATACATTGTGTAAAAATTTACTAATTAATTATTTTAAAAAAAAATTAATATAAAAAACAACTCTTTTTTAAGTGTAAATAATAATAAAGTTATAAAAAATAATAAATTGGCTAATATAAATTAAAATTAAAATCTGTCAAAACAAAACGAAAAATCTCTCAGAATTTATAAATGAATCTCTATCAAAATTACTCAAAATTTTAGAAAACGTGTGTCATTATTTCATTTATGAGGGAGTACCTGAAATACAATTTTCAGTTACATAAAAACTTTATTTTTTTTTAAATATTCCTGATAGATGCTGGTAGTTGTATGGCTGCTACTCGAACCACTCAAAATTTTGAGAAACGGTAAAAGACGTATTTTTTATTTTTGAGACAGTACCTGAGTCCAAATTTTAAGCTCTGTAACACTTTTGATTCTTAAAATATTTGTGATAGGTGTTGGGAGTTGTATGGCAGCTGCTCGAACCCGTCGGAATTTTAAAAAGCGGGTAGGCCTTCCCCTCTATTTCAGTAATATACTCTGAAACTTTCATCCAAATCAATTCAGTATAGCTTGCGAGTCTATAAATAACATAAAGACAGACATAAAAAATTTCATTTTTATATATATAGAAGATATAGAATGGTACATTTTATTTAATTTTATAATTAGCAACAACAACAACAAAGAAGCAGATATGTTATCAATTTTATCATCCATGGTATTGAGTTTATTTTTGAGTGAATCTAGTTTGGAAATTAATGAATTCATATCCAATTTGAGAAGGATTTATTGCTACCGCATCTGTTCATAAATTTATGCTTCAACTTTCATTTTAACATGGTCAATCATAGTTTTTTTTTTCAATATTAGTGATCATATCTATTATTTCATTCATCTTCAGATTTTTTATTCACACGTGTATTTTTCACATGGATTTCGTACTTAATTTTTCATAAATTGGAGAATATATTTAATTTCCGATTTAGTATCTGCGGGATGACTATCACGATACCTGGAAGAAGGAAAATTTCTGTATCACTGGTGATCACGGCAACGTGTTAACTTCCGATCTAACTCTCAAGACTTTCGTATTAGTACTAAGATTAGCAATATTCCATGTACGATAAAATAAGCTAAAGTGAAATTAAATATACAGAATTATATCAGTATCAGTGGAACAGAAATAAGATAGGTTGAGAAGTTTGATAAAGTTTGGAATTAGTTAAGGAAATGCATTTTAATTCAAACTATATACTTTCTTTTTCTAAACGTTATCTTTCCATATTAGTTTTTGCATTAAGCTTTATATACCTTCGTTATATTTTTATATTTCTAGCGTTGTATTTTTCAAAATTTTCATATTGGATAAGGAGTTTGTTTTATTGTAACTAGCATACTTAACTCTATTTTTTTACTAGTAAAATTAAAATTTATTTATGAATTTAGTTTCATTTGATCTTCCATTGTTTCATCAGTTAGAAAAATTTTATTGGCTTGCTGCAGTTAATTTGTCTATTTAAATGTTGCATTATTTAAATGCTTACCAATCGCTAATACAGTTGTATCAACTGCAAACTTAGCTATCGTTGTATTTTATATCTCTAGAATACTTCTAGTGTACAGAGTAAATATAGTATGAGTAGAGTACTAATAATAATTTCTTTATAAAATTTTAGTTGTAAAGTTATAATTTTTTTATCCTTTTTTCATTCTTCTAGATTCTAGAAGTATAGGAATTCGCTATAACTCAGATGCTTTAATTCATCTACTGTTGCTACTCTGCTTAGTGTCGCCAGCTTTCATTTAGAAGAAATTTATTTCGATTTGAACTTGATTTGAACTTGCCACATTGTTAGATTGCATTTTAACAAGTGATTGCATAAACCAGCGCAATTGGGGAAACATCGTAATAGGTGGAAGAAATTTGATATGTGCCGAGATCTGTAACCTTGAGGGATACAGCACCAGTGGAAATGATTCAATATTTGTAATATAAATTACTTCAAAATCTAAATATTTAATGGAACACCTAAATTTGAATTTTTAAAAAACCAAATTTTAAATTAAACCTTAATTTAAAGTTTTGAGTAGCAAACTGGATCAGAATAAAAATCTATACCTAAAATAATCTGCAAATAATATTACAACAATCTAATAGAAAAAAATAGAAAGATATATATATATAGAGAGAGAGAAAAAAAGGTCAAGTACACAACCATCACTATTCATTTTGAAAATTAAAATTAAAAATCGGATGTACGAATAAATATTTGTTATTTTTTTTTCACCTATAATGAAGAATTACGGTCAATATTAATAAATAAATTTTGTCGGCATTTGAACTTCTTATACATCTACTAAAATCCTAAATTATTTCCATTTTAATTAATTATTTTTTTTTTAAAATTAAATATCCATTTTCGCGCGTATAAAAATAAACAACAAACAAAATGCCATGTGTGTATGCACAATCAAAGTATTTGAATGAAACTAACAGACCAGAAAAAAAAACATTAACTCATACAAAAATGTAGTGAGAAAAAAGAGCAACAAAAACAAAAACAAATGGGCACTTCAAATATTGTAAAGATTTAAATCTTAAAATCAGTGAACACCACTTCTTTATCGATAGTTTAAAATTAATTTTCATGATTGTTCATTTGATAGGGTATTATCGGTAGGCAAGTTCAAAATACATTTTATTGCAGTTCATAAAATCCCAATTGCAACACTCAAAAATACAGTTAACAAACTGACACACCACAATTCTCTATGTTATAATTCACTATATATAATATTTGATATGTACATTTAGTATAAGTAACTGTGAATTTAAGTTCAGCGATTTTCTCAAGTAAATGAATAATGAATTAAAAATTAAGTCGTCATCAGAATGAGATTTTTATTATTTCATATAATACCAGTAGTCAGTATGTACCACTATACTTGAATTTTTTTGTTTTTGTTTTTGTTACTTGCATTTTTTTTATTTTGTGCAATAAATACACATACAAAATAATATTCTTACCCAATTTTTGTATAGTTTTAATATATTCCAAAAAAATTACATAAAAAAAGAAAATTAAACATTAACTAAGAACTTAAAACAATTGAATTTTTTTTTCAAAGAGAGATGGGAAATATGAAGATAATTATGATATTAAACAGTGAAAGATTTAGGAGCAATGGGTGTTATATCTATATTAAATTGAAATATCACCTTATTGTAAGCATTTTTGAAATTTATTACATTTGATATACAGAAAAAGACACCTTGTTACTCGGAGACTTACACAGAATTTTCAAAATTTTGAATGATCCCGGTAGCTGTTGCCATACTTGGTAGCTGAAAATTTGTACACTGGTACTCTATCGAATAACAAATAAGACTTTTAAGTACATTTTCCAAAATTGTGACTGTTTTGTGTAGCTACAATATAGTTCTTGTTGGTATAGTATTGGTATAGTGTACAAAAAGCTTGCCACTTGACATTTGCAGACAGGAAAACCTTATCTGCAAACCTGTAACATAAGCACATCAATTGACAAGACGCAGGTGCTCAAGAGATATAAAACTTTTTTTTATTTAATTTTGTTTTATAGTGACCAATTTTATGTTACTTACAAAATGAATCCGACTAATAGTCTAGTCAAATTACTAATTAGAAAGTTCCTCTGCTGAATCTAACTCTGGTCATAGATGTTTACTGCTACCCCAATTTTTATTGGTTTATTGTGGAGCTTAAAGTCTCTGTAAAGTTGTTTTATTCCATATTTTTACTCCATAAATTTACTCTTACAATCTCTAAATTTCATTTTTCATATATTTTTAGAACGATCACATTTTCTACGACCTAATGAACTGCATTCAAGTGCTTCATTTGAATCTAAATAGGTGCCCAATTTGTATTTAACATGTGATTCATTATGTTATTTTGAGTCGCCACCAAACTTTTCATATATATACGTTGAAGGCTTTTTTTAACAAAACTTTAAACTTTGTTAAAGTTTGAAATTTTTTTTTCTTTCATTATTCATATAGTACTTAATGAAATATTAGAAAATTTATTGAAAGTATAATTCGATAGTCACTTTCAATAAAGTAATAATAATATTTATAATTTTTCACATTTAATTATGATCGTGTACCAGAATCGAACGTAAAAATTAAATTTTAAAAAATAATTTAATGTTTGTATAGTCTGGTATGGTTAAAGATTTACAAGATAACATCTGAATGATGATAATACCATTAACACCCCATGTTAACTTCCAAAATGTATTACATACAGCATCTGCTTATGCGATAAGCTGAAATTTAAGTATACAAAACAAACCAACAAATTAAAGAATGGCAATTTGCGTTCGATTAAATACATCCAACCGTAACAAAATAAATAGTTACATAAAACTTTTAATAATCTTCTAATCCCACAGTTACTTACTTATACTGATTTAGACAATACTATACAGCGTGTAGGTCTTGCTATTTTTTCGAGTAGTTTAACTCCCGAATTACTTACCTCTGTAGATATTTCATCTCGCCAATAATGGTTTAGCCCAATGCCTTGCACTTTCAGTTATAGATTCGAAAATTTTATTATAACTGTTAGAATAAATTGAATGAATGAAGGAATATTCGCAAGACCATTTTCACCCGAATCATAGTTTCTGGTTCTCTTCGAAAGTTTATTTGTGTATTTGTGTAGGCTATGAATTCTTGACTCGTAAACAATAAAGTTCTTTGTTTGTAGTTATTGTCTTTACTTCGATGTGGCCATTTAAATGTTAATCACAGCCTGATATCCCACGTAATTTTACCGTATTTTCTATGTCTCTCCATGCTCCATCTGTCCTTTCATACACAAAATAATTAAAATATAAATATTAATAAAGCTTATGATTGAATAAAATTTTAATCTCAATAAAATAGCAATGCAAATCCGATCCGGTCCTGTCCCTAACAAAATTATGAATATCTAATTGAATTTTACACATACATATATTATTGCAATATTTTTAGCTTTTAATATTATTTTTGCATCGGATGTCGAATTCCACTTGTACATGTAGATACAATAATACATTTATAAGAAAAAATATTTTTTTTGTTCTTTTTATGGTCATCAAACATGCAATTGTTTTTTGTTTACTCTTTCTGAATGAATGAAGGGCTGCTGCATTATTATGAATGCATATTTTATTGCATTTTGATCTATTTTGCGTGAATAATATTATTAAGATATTTTGTAATTCTGACATAATTATGCAGAGTTTCATACATCAATTTAGATATTAATCATAAAAGAAAAAAATAAAATATCATCGTACGTATCATCTTTAGTAATAAACGATCATCATCACAAAAATAATATGGGATATTGTACATTATGGAATTAAAGATAATAGAAGGAGTTATGTGCAACTTAAATCAATCAATTGTCATTTTAGAAACTAATAAGGATGTCAAATGTCAAAACCAAATTTAATGAAGTCATTTCTTTTTGTTTTGTTTTGTTTTGTTTTTTTTATTGTTTAAGTTTGTGGTTTAATTCTGTATGCTAAAATTAAGTTAAAACCGTGGGAACATTTTAAAAATATTTATTTTGTTTAAGATAACAAAAAAATTATGGCAAAAAAACTATACTATGCAATTTTTTTTTAATATAATATAATATATATTAAGTAATTTAAAGTTATTACTAAAGCTCAAATTTTAAAAATTATATTAAAAGCCTAATGAATGTAATTAAATGGATTAAGTACACGGGTATTAAAAAAAAAAGGTTTATTTCTTTAAAAAAAAATATTTTATTTGTTCGCTTTCTATTCTCTTCTTTCAATTAAATCAGCAAGTGACCTTGACATAATTTATTATATTTATAAATTATAAAATTTTTAGTATTCATAAATAGACTAAATTAGGTTAGATTAAGTTAATGTTGAAGATCCTGTTTTCAGTGAAAATCCTTTATTTATACTCTTAGAGTATTAAGTATTACGTGTAGATTTTCCCTATTCCAATAAATATAATGATGAATTTTTGTAGCACCGCGGGAGATAACTGATTATTAATGTACACTTACATAACTATTTACCGCTAAAATTATAGGAAAAGCTATATTTAACTTAAAAATTAACAAATTATTTCTCAATTGACAAGGGGTTTTACATTTTTATTTTTTAATAAATAAAGTCCAATTTATTAACAAAAAAAATATTTTTTATTAGAGAAACATTGATACAATTGGTATATTCTATACTAAAAATAAAAATATAAAAATCTTGTCAAGAGAAAAATTAATTTATTTATTTCTAAATTAAATAAAATTATACCTACTATATTTTTTTAGTTCCAGTAGTGTTGGTGAGCAAAACACGCCGTTAGTTTTAATTTTATATATTACCAAATTATACTGTGTGGTCCGGCTCAGAGAAAAAAAATATTTTAAGGGGTGATTCCTTGAAGTATCTTAGGATAAAAATTGTTCTAGAAGAGACCACCCCGTATAGTATATAATTTTATATGGCTATAAAATAAGGCCTAAGTGATGCCGTACTTAATGATTTGCTACTTCTTGATCATGTATTTACAATTACACTTTTGACTCGTGTGTATGTGAGCTGATTTATTGAATGTAATATACTGCGAACATAACTATTTCTTTATTTGTCATACCAAAATTAATGAAATCTTTACTTATATTCACAAAAAAAATTGTCCTTTGTTTCCATGCACAGCTTATAGCTTTTCTAGTTTAAAGATTCTCATTACAAAAATTGATATATAAGTTTAGACTGCATAATAAGCTTCTTGTTTTCAATTTGTTAATATGTATACATACCCACTATACAACAATTGTTAGTTAGCTAGTTTAAAAACAGGTACACACTACATCAGCCACCCATTAGTATTACAATACTAAACCACATTAAGAAGAGACCTTACAGACTTCCCTTGCGTATTAAACAAATAGGGCCGATCATTAAACCAATTAATGTTCTTTTTCCTAATTTAAACAGTTACCTATTATTCCTCCTACCACCATTTTTCTACCATAAGTTCCTGAAAGTCTTACATAATCTCATTAAATATGTTACTAGCCTCCTAGTAGCTTCATTAATGTTATACTAAACCTTTTTAACAGGTAAACAGGTAGTTGTATCAACTATACTGATATCAATATCGACCATCTGCTTGTCATCTGCTTGTCTGTTTGTTTGCTAATGTGTTTGAATAACAAGATACCCAGCAGAATTTTATTCTGTATCTAGATGCAATAGTAATAAGTTTGGCTAATAATAATTTCGTATTGAAAAGTTGTTTCCATCTATTAATATCAATTAAATACAATTTTTTTTTTTAAAACAAACATTAATTTAATTCGAATTTTTAACCTTTTAAGGTCATTAAAAAAAATATCTCAGGAAATATGACACTAATTACAAGTTATTATTATTATCTTAACACTCGTAAAGCAATTTCATAATTTCCTAACCAATTTTTTTTTTTAAATTTATACAAAAATTAAAATAAAATTTAAATCAATTAATTTTAAAAAACAAAAACAAAAAAAAACATGAAAATGTTTCTATGTAAAAAAAAAAATATCTATAATTATTACAAAATAAAAATTAATACATATCACGTGTATTTGCAATCGAACAAAATACAAATGTAATACAATAATAAAACATAAATTTAAAGAAAAACTCTTATCTAGAAAATTAATCTATAGAAGATCAAATGAAAAATCCCTATATACTAAATAGTAATTCCTATACTTTGACAATATTATAAAAATTCATTTGGTAATTTGAATTAATCTAAAATGTCGTGCATGCAATTTGTCGATTTTATTTCTATTACAAGAATAATACAAATGTTTAGAAAAACATAATGAAAAAATAATACCAACAATAACAATTCACATCAATAAATTTGTCTTTTCTTCTTGCGAACAAAATAACATATTTTAGCTCATCTCTTCTTCTCTATATCAAATTTTAATCGATTCGATTTGAATTCAATTCAATACCAGTAATACAAAATAACAATCAACTCCAATAATTTTTCTATTGCACAATACTTAAATTATATTGAGGTGAATCGATTTATTAGAAGAAAAACTAAAAATATTTGTGGTAAATGTACATAAACTTGTATTGAAATTTAACCAATCTTATTACTATTTAGATTACGAAATAAAATTGAAAATTTTCAGACATATTGAATTTTGAAACCCCTTTAAACAGTGATAATGATGAGTAAAAATAAGGTGAATTATTAATTTGATTGTGATAAATGTGAGAAGAATAGATACATTTTCTATTATTATTTTCTTTTCATTTTAGAAAAAATATTTCATTAGATTTTTACATTATTCATATGTAAAATTATGGTATCTATGAATCATGTAATTTTTACATGTAAATGTAAAATTGATAATTTTATAAATTGATCATAAAAATATAAATAAATAAACAGAACGGTTTTAAATTTGTATTAATTTTAAGTCTTCTAAATAAAAAAACAATATTACATCATTGCGAAAACCTAATCAAAAACTACATGTAATTTAATTTGAATGTTTGTAACTTCTATATGTAATAAAATTTTGTAATCAAATCTTCTTTAATAATCAATCAATTACTTTAATATGTAATTACTTTAAAATTAACTAATTGTACATTTTTTAAATTTACAACGTATCATCAATTGTCCCTTTTAAATTCCTTCATATTTTCAAAAGTAAAATCTTAAAATATAAACACGATCAACACGATTTTTTTTTAATAGTTCTGTTCACGCACAATTTATATGAAACGAACATTGAAATTAATTCAATTTAACACTTTTTATAAAATTCAAAAACGAAAGAAGATTTAACCTCAATAAAGAAAATTTGGAAACTAAATTAAAAATTATAAACAAAATTATACATAATAACATAACCTTGATCAATTGAAACGAATAATGTATATACCCAACGTACATAATATTGAAACTTCTATACAATTTAAGTGATTCCCTAAACATATCTATATTGAAGGTATACATACATATTCTTAAAAACAATACATTTCCATTATAATTAATATGGAATGAGATGCTCTTCATTCGAATGGAAAAATTCAATTTAAAATGATCATTCATTACCTTGCGATGGATTTTAATGATGAAAATGATATAGTAAATATTAACTTTTTTTTTAATTAGAAAAAAAATTGAATCAATTTACTTGTAACGTGACAAGGTTATCTTAATTTGCAATTATTTGTATTATGATACATTATTACATAGCATGTAATCTAGATTAATAGTTCGTCTGCATACAATTATTTTTACACAAATATTTTTTACTTTATATTTACATCATCTTCGACCTATAACATTCATTAAATGTTAGAAAAGTATTGAAGATAATACATTGTACATACAGGAACAGGAACTTAATACATAAGTGTTATTTTTATTTGCATATTACATAATATTGCATTTTAAAAGTAAAATTTACATATTATATTTTAGATGTAAAATTTTACGTATTATATTTTACATTTATCATTTTTTTTTTGTTTTTTTTTATAAAAATAGAAAACATAGTGTTGAAAATCTTTATACAAAAAAATGTATATTTAGAACTAGTAAAGTAATGGCGATAAGTTTGTGCATATTACATTAAATATTTAAAATGTGTATATATTATATATATATATATATATATAATTTAATTGACTTTTAAAACATTTTCAATTTTGAATCGGACACCAAAAAGTAAAAAGGACCATACAATGGAATTATTTCGGTGGTAAGTCAAATTCACCAATAATATTTTACATTTATTGATATTTTTATTCATTGATTGCGGAATTCTCTCAAATCCAGTTGAAGATTGAATTTTGATCAACGAATTTGATTTCTCCAACAAACACGACAATTTCTTCGTAGGGTTTGAATTTGAAAATATATGGCATGACTATTAGATACTAATTTTTATTTACAATATTATTTTTTTTTTGTATATAAAATTTCAATGTTTTAAATCAATATAAATTGATGGTGCACAATTGAGTTACACGATCTTAAATTTCATTCGATGTTTCGAACTACGATTGCTTCAATCAATATCTAGAATCTAGATCATACTTCAATATAAAAAATTACAAAGTATACTATCATTCGTCGAGACATTAATCTAGTCATCATTTTACTTCATGTAGATCTTCCGTAGAAAAAAGTAGGACTATATTTTATAGGTGGAACGATGTAGATTCATGCCATGTAACAAAACATATAAAGATTTTCGATTGCTTATACTAGGTGTAATATCCAAGCGAGATAATTTAGACTATGATTCTCTTAGATTACATGATTTTTAAATTGACATTTATTTATTTCATTTCATTTAGTACAGTGAGCAAATTCCTTATTATGTTACAAAATTATATGTGGTTTATGTGGATTAAAAATTCAACTTGTTCATAATTTTAGAAACATCTTTGTTAACAACAAAAACATTTTAATAAGATAATTTCAATTTAATTCATTAGAAAATGTTTCATTTAATGACCATGACACAATTACCCAAATTCTTGTATTAATTTTTGTTTTGGAGATTCACAAATTTTTTTTTTTTTTTCATTTTACATTATCTCTTCTTTGTTTTTACAGATTCGCGACATTTTAATATTGTAAATAAAAAAATAAAAGTTTCCTACAAAATGCCAACAATACCAACAACGACAATACTACGATATCACAATTCACAAGTATTTAAATTGTTTTTTGTTTTTTCTTTTAGTTTGTTTATAGTAACCATTTTTTCTGTTAAACTATAATGAACCCATTGAAGAAGAGAGAAATCATAATTACCTAAGTATAAAATAAAAATAATACAGTCCGGTATCAGATAATAAAGTCTATTTAATATTAAATGAACGATTCTTATATATATAGCGAATGGAATACCCTTCTTCTACTCGCACATTATAGTCGTCTGGTGGTCACTTTTTAATATTTAAAGAAATGAATTGTTGTAATTTTTTTTTTTTAAATTCTCAATGGTGACAATTTCAAATTGATAATAATTGTACACTAAGAAAATTGACAAACAACAACAACAACAACATTAAAATTTATCGTATTTTAATGAATTATTGTGCAATTTGACTATTGTTCGTAACGGTGTTAATTAGATGATTTTTTTTATTTATAAAAATGTTATTCACACAGTTTAAATATTATCGAGATACTAAAAATGTTTAAAATTCTAAAAAAAATATTTGTTTAAAGGTTAAAATGTTACATCACGCCGATAAATAAGTATGAGACATAATGAACATGAACTTAGCTCAGTTATTAGGTTTTGTAACAATTTATCTATTAGAATTTGATTATAGATATCAGTTTCTTCTTTTAGTCGAACTAATTATCAGTTTAGAAAACATGTAGATCTAAAACAGAAAAAATATTTTTCATTTTTGTTTTAATAGATTTTTTTTTAATATTCATGATATCAACATTTTTATTTGTAGGTACAAGAAATTAAACTTTTCAATACATATTTTAATAATTTTACTTATGTCATCAAAACTGTATGTTATTCTTATCATCAATATTGACGAACAAATTTTTACAAAAAAAAAAATAGAAAATTCTTGCTTAAGTTCATTGTATATTACAATTTAATTATATGGGGATATAGCTCAGTGGTAGAGCATTCGACTGCAGATCGAGAGGTCCCCGGTTCAAACCCGGGTGTCCCCTAAAGTTATGATTTTTTTTTATTAATTCATTTTATTAAAATACATAAAATATTTAAAAGTAAATAATATGTAAATATTATTTATAGTAAAATCAAACATAAAGCGAAAATCAAAAATTAATATTAACAATATTCTCAAATATATTTTTCACAACATTATTATATTTTATCTTAAGTGGTTTGTTTGGTACTTATATACTTCTGATTAGTCATTTACTATTATTTTTGTTTTCGTAAATTGTTATATCAGGTGAATTTTATTTTATTGTTTCCATTTAAGTCAATTCTTAATATAGAAAACATGTACGAAAATTTGTTAGTTTATTTTGGTAACTTTATATTTCAAAAATTTAATGGATTCTGATTCATAATTTTCTATAAAAAATATTTAATTATTTTAATTTAACCTATATAAAATTACCCGAAAATATATTGTTGAGAAGCATTTAGTATAGTATGTATTATCATTTTCTACTATGTATACATATTTTTTTTTCATCTTGAATAAGATAAATACAGTGTTGTTGACAAAGACAAAATTGTATACCAATAATTAAATTCGTTATGATACTACAGTGTAAATACTAATCAGTATCCACTTAGTCATGTTCTAAACATTTATTAAAAAATAAACAAATATAATAGGCTTTTTACATCAACATAGTTCAGTATCATGAAGTCAACCAAAATGAAAATGAGATAAAATGAAAATACTTTCTTCGAGCCAAAATAGAGTATAGAGGTACAAGTAATATTAGTAATATCTATTTTATTTTATTTTATCTACTTATATAGCTTTTATTGATTTTAAATTACAGTTAGGCATCATTATGCCATACAGTTATACAGTTAGGCATCATTAATGGTTCTTCAATCAACTAAAAAAAGCTCTTAGTTTATTTGAGATTGTCTTGCCATATGTGAAAGAACTGGCAGAGTCAAAAAAATGTTTATTCAATAGTGTTTCTAAAACAAAGATAAAATAGCGGTGACCTCACCAAAAAATGCTCTGAAACAAACTTCGTAGAAATGATGTGACTAAAAGACAAACTTCAAGCACAAGAACAAGTCAAAACTTTTTATTTGTAAACTCAAAAAAATCTCTTCAGAGCTATTATAGTGATTGGGAAAAAAAGAAATTATCTTAATGATCGCTAACGGTGATTCAATAAACATCGTCACAGATTCATCGTACAGTATGTGCCGACTTGGAGTGTAATTAATTAATTTATAAAAGAAAATAAATACTAAACAAAGAATTTTTGTTCTAGAACGTTTGTTCTGAAATATTGTATTAAAGTAATGAAATCAAATATGATGGAAGAGTGTCATATGCCTGAATTTCTTTTGCCTATACAGTATCATTTGCCTGTTTTCTTGCAATTTCCCTGTATTTCGTTTTGCCTGTATTTTCATTTGCCTGCATTTCATTTGCCTGTATTATATGCCAGTCAAATGAAATTCAGTCAAATGAAATACAGATATACATATGTAATAGTAATTCAAATTTGACTTTTATTTAATACAAATTAAGTACACACTAAAAGCAAATTGAATTATAAAAAATAATAAATCAGTCACAAATACAGATGAGGAAAGTATTTTGCTTCCACAATATCAATAATTACAACATAAATGTAAAATATACATATACAATATACCTATTTATAATACAAAATTTGACATTTATTATTTCCATAAAACATTTAACCTAAAGAGTTCAACGAAAATTTTAAAACAATATTCATTAATTAAAAATCGTAGGAAGTAAAATTAAATAAATAAATTAATATATAAAGTTTATTTAAAATAATTCATTATTTTTTTAAGTAAAAATAAGAAAAAATTTCAATTTATATGTAGCTATGTTCTTAAATTAGAATAATTTCCGGATTCTACAAAAATTACAAGGCTTTATTTAAAAATGGAAACATTTAAAAATTCACTTAGTATTGTTGTTAACCCACAAAAAACAAATAAAGTTCAGAAGTTCAAAAAAAAATCAATAAATCTTATTATTTTATATCAATTTTAAAAAATTATCTTGATACTTACTAAGTTATTACATACCGTACAAAAAATGATTAATACAATATAATGTATAATAATATTAACCTTTTCTTTAATACATAATTAAATTCATCAATATATTTAAAAACAAAAAAAAATATTAAGAAACTACAAAAAGTAATTGAATGCAAATAATAATTATTAAATTATTCAATTACGATTGAATTGTACTCATGGTGTCACCTTTCAGCTTCCTCATTTTAATCTTCTCACAGATCATTAAATAAATTTAACGTGCGAACTTCTTAAATTACAAAAGCTACAAAAATCAATCAAATTTAATTAAATTTCAATAAAAATATTTTTAGAGAAAATCAGATACTTCAATTGATAATTATTACAAAATTAATCAAAAATAAAAAACAATAGAAAAGAAACAAAATACAAAATTAATATGACCTTTCAATTAAAATCAAGGGAAATTTAAAATAAAAACAATTACAACTACAAAAATATGCCATCTAAAATTTTCTAATTTTTGTTTTTCATTTTTTCATTAATCAAACAATCACTTTAATAATAATTATTTTTAGATTTTTAATCAAATTTTAAAATATTCAATATATGTATGTAAGTAGGTACTAATAATAAATAAAATATATATACTTCAATATTAATTTGAACATTTTAGAAGCAAAGGCATTCCATCCTGATATAATATTAATTATTCGTACAACACAATATTTATCCTCTATCCATTACCATATTTCTTAAATACATTCTGTTCATGCACAATTATACAAATTAAATTGTAAAGTGAAATTAATTCTATTTAACACATGAAAGAAGAACATTGTACATATAGTGTTATAATAAAAAAATTATTTATTGGAACACCTTGAATTTAAATTTTAATTAAACTAAATTGAAGATCATAACCTCGATGATATAGATCAAACATTATACTGTAACTGATAATAGGTTTAACTTATAATAGCGAATGATATCAATATTCAATACAAAGATGATTCACTTAAATATCCGACATATTAATGCGGTAACTCCTAAAGACAATATATTTTATTCAATTATAGAATTGAGAAGATAGAGGGAGAGAGAAAAAAAAAGAAAATCATCGAAATGGAAAAACGCAACCTAAAATGATTACTTGAACCAGAACTATCTCTATAGTTGTAAAAACTAGTATCTCTATAGTACAGAATATAATAACCATAACAATACATTTTTTTTTTTGGGAAAACTTTAACTTTTCATTTACAATTGAAATAATTTACTTACTAGCAATTTGACAAGGCCGTTTAATAAACAAAAAGAAAAAAATATGTATTGAATTACTTGTGTCATGCAATTGTTTGATGATTGACAGACTTCTCATGGAAATCATGGAATGTTCTCAGATGATGCTGATGATTGTGATAATATTGAAGAAAATTGTTTTTAAGAGTTGTTAATTGTTACAAACATATTTTATCAGGGACTTAAATGTATGGTATAGGTAATATTTCATCTCTTCATAAAATCTACTTAAAAACACACACAAATTTTAACTTAAGCCTTAAGGGTAATAATCGTTTTGTTTTTTAATTCTTCCCTTACAGAGTGCTATTATATTATATATAATAATACCTAAGTAATCATGTACATATCGTTTTATTCTTATATTTTACATATGGTGTGCAATTAAATAATAAGTAGACAAATTTGTCATGAACATTAAATAATTAGTATTTGGACTTGGTATTTTCGAAAAAAAAACATCTTTACGGAATTCAAGTTCCTATCCTATGTCTGACGAATGAGTTCAAAGGAGTAAAAAAATTAAACAAAAAATTAAATTAAGAGGCCTTCACTGGTACTAGACAACATGGAGTGATAGAATTCCAATTCCAATTCTCAGAATTCCAATTAGGAAAAATTCGCTCATGACTGCACTCAATGAACACCAAAGTACAATATTTTGGTAGATTCAGGATCTTAAAAATCCATTATATCCACAACTCTCTATCCAAAGCTCTGCTATAAAACTAAAAAACATTTCCAGATTTTGGAAAATGGGCTTTTCGAAAATGTTCAGAAGCTTTGTTTTTGGGTTTCTTTTACTTTGGGGAAGCGTAGGAGAAGAGATCGAGCAAAGGTTGTCAACTGCTAGGGCAGCTTTTAGAAAATTCGTCCAAATTTTAAAATCATTCTACTTCACTATTAGAGAGAGTCAGAGTCCTAAATGATTATATTAAATCTTTATATTAAATAGTCAAGTTTTAATATAAGAATAGGAATAGTATTAATATCAACAAAATACAATTACATATTTATTAAATATAGTTTTTAAAAATAGATTTGACGAGTTTTTTCGTCAAAAACTATAATATAAAATACAAATTATTCGGATTGAAAAGACGGCCATGATAAAAAAAAAATTCATTATGGGTGAATAGTGCATACATTGATAGAAAACATTGGTTTACACGATAGGTGGCGCATTAAGTGGAGCGCCTACCTTTCAACCGAAAGGCCCCAGATTCGATTGCCGATGAAGTTAAAAAATGCTTTATTGGTTTGTCGACCTGGTCCAGTACCCTTTGTCATTGGGATAAAATAAATTACGAAAAAAAAACAATTGAGAGTATAATCTGGTAACAAATTAAATAAAATTAAACTGTTATATTTAACAAGGCTTAGTTCCTCACAACAATTTGCAATAGTTTTCCACATTTAATGAGTAGATAGGCCAGCAATTCGTTAAATAATTACTCGAAATGTTGTAGATATTGTAGTGTAAAATTGCAGTATCGTACTTAATTAAGCACGGAAAGGTGATTCTACCTAAGTTACTGTCAAGAGTGTCAAAACAAAATATGAAAATTTTGAAATACATAACGCAGATCAAGTTTTAAAGAAGTGGATTCAACGAATAAAACCTAACCGAAATTACAAAAAGGGTTTGGCAAACCCTTAAAATAAATTTATAACAAAAGCTTAGATTTTTTTACTCCTTTGAACTCATTCGTCAGACATAGGAACTTGAATTCCGTAAAGAATTTTTTTAATAATTAATTTTAAGAGTATATACTAATTAGTAATTAATTAATTAATTAATTTTAAGAAAAAAAATTAAAAATATTTCATGAACTTTGATGAAGAATTGATTTATCCTTGCACCTGCTTCATCTTTTTATACTTCTCAAACGCCTTATATACTAATTCAAATTTTAAATATAAATCCTTAAGGAAATGAACACTCCACGAAACCAGAGAAGATCATTTGAGTTTTTTTTTTTTTTTTTTTCCCTACAGAGGTGGCTCTAATATGTCAGAGCCGGCATGTAGGCTTTTTAGCCCTTTATGCCGTCCTCCACCCCTCAACTTAGTCGACCCTTTTGATAAAGGCCAATAGGTTTGGGGGATTTATCCTGCAGAAGTTTTCTGAGGTTATGTAGTACGTTTCCAGCAGCCTGAGTCTCAGCCTTGAAAGAGCTAAGCACTCTCCTACAACGTGCGTGGAAGTTTCTTCCTCTTCCAGACAGTGTCTACAGGTTGGGTCGTCACTTAGTGCTAGTCTACACATATGTTTATTCATGTGGTTATGACCAGTAAGTATGCCCACCATCTTCCTGCAGTCTCTTCTATTGAGAGTTAGCAGGAAGTTGGTTATTTTGGTGTTTATTCTTGGTGCATATATTTTGGAAACCCTGTGGCCTTCCATACGCTCCCAAAGAATATTTGCTTCCCTTTTCAGGGTGTTTTCTATTGATAGTTTAATATTACCAATAGATATACCAACTGCTGGTTCCGGGCCATAAATGTTTCCCGCCGATGTTCTGGCTAGTTCGTCAGCCTTCTCATTTCCAGTCAAGCCACTATGACCCGGTATCCAGATAAGTTGTACCTTGTTTCGGAGCCCTATGAAGTTTAGGGCTTCCGAACATTCTCCCACCAATCTAGATTTGATGAGTCTACTTTCTTTAGCTTTTAAGAGCTTTTAAGGCAGCCTGACTGTCACTAAAGATTCTAATGACTTTGTTAGAACATCTTTGCTCTTTTATTATATTTACTGCTGCGTTTATAGCAAAGACTTCAGCCTGGAACACTGTGCAGTGTTTGCCAAGAGGAAACTGGAGTTCAAGTTGCTCTTTTTCAAAGAACACTCCAGCTCCCGCGTCTAGATCCGTAAGGGATCCGTCAGTGAAAATGTCCGAGGTGTTTGAGGACCTAGCCTGCTCTTCTGAACCACGCCAGGTCTCTCTTGTCGGGATTTCTACTTCATATCTCTTCTTCAGAGATACGTATGTAGTGATGTCATCTGTTGGCATGAAGAACTCTTTTTGCTCCTCTTCTAAGTCCTTCCAGAGCCTCTGATGTTTGTGCCTACATCCTCTAGTATTCCCTAGAGTTTGCAACCTTCATTTGTGTTTAGTGCATAACTTTGCATATTTTAAATCTATAAAACGATTAGACTGTACTACAATAAAATTATTTTAAATCAATGTTTTCAATTCGTTTGCTCTGAATCTATATATATTTATATGTTTTTGTTCCCATTTTTCCAAATATACTTATCGAACATAAATTATACATGTTAAATTATAAACCAGGTTGAAGATGTGAAGCATATATTAACTATCTTACTTTGAAGTTTTACTTAACCATTTGATTTAATATAGTTCACTATGATTTCCTGAAACTAAACCCAGAACTTTATTCAATTATTTAATAAATATTTATTGTACTCAATGTTATATATATATTTTTAAAATGTTTAATTCACTGTACAATAACACTTCATTTAATTTAAATGAATAAATCTATATTTTTTGTTTGCAACACTTCAAATATACGTGATTTGCCTTTGGTTATTTATTTTAAATTAAGTTATTAAATTAAAAACGGTGATATGTCATAATATTTAAAATATCATTCATATTATTCTACCAATATGGTTACATAATAAAAATTAAAATTACGTATCTTGTATCATTTCAAAAAAATATATGACCCTGCATCTCATCAAATATTAAAGATGATATTGAGATGGGTGTTAAAGTTTATCTTTAATACATATACCAATATACAATTCTCCATTTATGTCATCTATTCATTACTCCACTTTATTATTATTTTTATAAATAGAAATTTTATTTAAAAAAGAAAAATAAAAAGAAGCTCTTAATTAGATCGAAGTCATTAAATATTTACGATATTATTATTGTTATTATTATTATTATTACGACGATCGTATAAGTTGTAAATTGAAATATGAATTATGCCCAATGGGTATCAAAACTATAAATCAAATGCAATAAGAATGAAATAACCTAAAACAAGGTTATTTAACTATATATATATATTATAGAAGAATATAAAATTAACTGTAAAATTAGGTAAAATAATAATAAAACAAAGAAATAACAAAGAAAATAATTACATTCACCTCCATTTTGTATAAATATGTTTTGAGAATTAAAATTATAAATATAACCTTCTTGTTGCTGTTTTCTTCTTTTAATTCATAATTCATAATTCTCTATTTTATTATATTTCTGATAGAAAAACTATTAAATACGTTTAAGTACATTAAAGAAATAACTATTCTATCTATTTTGTTTAATATCAAAAGAGCCAAAGATTAACGAACCCTAAAATGTATTAAACAAAACGAAGAAGGAAATTAAAAATTTGTATTTTCGAGATTTTCAATTTAAAAAGCAAAAATAATAAAGTTTACTTATCCAATTTTAGGATACTACTATCGGTATATTTATATCTTTTTTTCGCTACAAATATCCAAACGTTAATTCAAACATCGAGTACCTTCATAAAAAATGTATAGTTTTGTCAAGGATTACAACTGAATAGTGCTTCTAATCTTAAAGATTAAAAGGAAAATGACAGCAGCAAAGTTGTTCATGTTCGTCTTTAATCTTTGTATAGATATTATTATAAATGTATGCATAACGTCAGATGGAATATGATTCCATATTCAAGAAAATTTTACATCAAAGAAATTCCCATAGCCAGTGCTAAACAAACACCAATCTTCCATTTTTTCAAGCTTACTACATATCTTGTTCTTCCATGAAATACTTTAAGGCGGAACATTAGATATTTTTAATTTATTCGAGCATATACCTACAATATAACATCTTTCTACAATAATAAGATTACGCAACTGAAATTAAGCTACTGTAAATTATTTTAACCATAAATTAAGCCCATCAACTCGAACATTTTATTGATCATCAGATCATCATCAATGTCAACACTAGTTTAGAGGCTTTGATTGGTTATGAACTTAAATGGTTATCATCTACACTTTTCATTTATATCAACTATAAATCGACAATATATGAGAAATTGAGTCAAAAAGCTAAGAAACATAAATAAAAAATCATGTGTTCAGCCGAATATGACTTTAGCAACGGAAACGAAAGTCTAGATCAGAAGAATTAAAGGCGATTTGAAAGTGTAAGAAATTTTTTGGAACGATTTCAAGACTTATGTTAAGAGATAAAATTTCAATTGCCGAATTAAGAAAAGTTTTTAAACATATGTCATTAGATCATCATTAGAAGATAAGATTCTATAATGGTAAAATAATTTCGGCTTCAGCGAATACCACAATTCTACTTTATTTTCGCACTTTACCATAATTCCACTCCAAAATTTCTAAAGCTTCCAGAAATATACCAGACCTAGGGGCATAACAGCAAAACAATTAAAATGTTAAAAATCTAATGTTAAAAATCGAAATCCCATAGAAACGGAAAATGACATTTTCAAATCTAATAAAAAAAGAAAAATAATATCTACAAAAAAATTTGATTCCATCGGACAGGCAACTGTAGTCTGAAAGATATTTAATTTTGATGTTAACTATTACTCATTGAAAATCACTCAGTTTTTGAGAAATAATAACTATCAAAATTAGAATTTCACTGTTTATATTAACCGTTGATATTTTTATAACATATATTACAAATCAAAAATCAAATTCATAATAAACAACAATATTTAAGCTTAACCTTTAAAAAAAATATTTAAATATTTAAAAAAAAAAAACAAAAAACGAAAGAATGCTACACATCGTTTGTGTCGTTTTTCCAATCATTAACGTTATGGCATTTGATGTAAATATAACTCAATAACAAAATATTATGTTCTTTTCTTAAATACTGTATTATAATAACATACAATATAATACCAGATGTCCTTTGTTGATATTATTTTCGTAAAAGTATTTCTGCGACAAAATTTACTTGATTACCTTAATAAGGTGTGACAGTATGGGTGAACTTAAATTATTATGCACGATAAAAAACAAAAAAAAAAAAAACTTTTATATCTGATGCGATTTTTTTAATTAAAATTAATGATTATTTTGGGTTTTCTTAAATTAAAACACTGTCAATTTCCCTTGAATTAAAATTGAAAAACAAAGGGAAAATTTTTACTATGAAAATAATTTACAGATTTTTTTTTATTATATGCAAGTAAAATAAATCTTATAAGGAAATAATTATTTATTATTATTGAATAGATTTAACAGAAAAAAAAAATACGTTTAACATAAAAAGTAAATAAAGATAGAAAAACAAAAATTGTTACAGAATAATTATTATATTAACTTATATGTAGTCAAAATTTATTATTTTGTCATTTTAGAAGGGCATTTTATTTTGTTCTTGGAAATGATTAATTTCATTTTAAAAACCAAAATGGAAATACATAGTTATATTATAAGAACAAGAGTGAAGCAATTACGTACTTTCAATAATAATAATAAATATTTTTTTTGTACTCGGTTCTCCTATTCTATAATATGGTATTGAATTTTGGTTTTTGATTTTTTCAAATCAATCGAACAGCAAGAAATTGTTTCATAATTTAAAAATACAATCACGCAATTCGAACTTAATAAGCAACAATGAAAATATTGTTAATTTATTTTTTATTAATAATCATATAAAATGTAGTTTTTAATCAGTAAGGCAATACATAAGGACTCTAGCAATAAAAACCATGCCCAATAAAATACAAAATGAAAACAAAAATTTGCAACTACAATTGGCAGCTCAGTCCAACACTACATTAAAATTTGATACTTTAAACTTTATAAATAGATTTTAATTAAAATTTCAATGATATAATATATAACCAATCCTTGTTCTGGACAGGTTCATTTACTTTTTTTTAATGTTAGAATGTTCTATATAAGTTACATAGTTATGTTAATTGAATTATATTGTTAAAATACGAGCAGCAAATAGTTTTTATTGAAATAGTAATTTTCATTGAGATTCAAATTTTATTTTATAATAAGCTCCAGACAACTTTTCCAATGTGTTATAGCAAATACTCAGTCATTGTAAATATTGAGTTATTTCAGTGTATTGTAAATCCGTCTCAACAAAATCATTTTAATATACTTGATATCTTCCTGATGCATATCAAGATCTTCATATATACTAGAATTATCTGTTCTGAGGAGTCTCATATATATGCTTTAAATGCTTATTGAGCGAAATAAACGATTAAATCCATTACTGTTACAAAGTAGCCTGTTGCTATGACGAAGAAAATTTTTTGCATTCGATGTATGATTTTGTTGCAGAAAGTCCTGCAGCAAAAATATATTTTGTAAAATAAAATGTTTCTTGGGGGAATAAACTACATTTGCAAGCTCGTCGATTTTCTTTCTTTTTTTTTAATAGATAGTTACTAATTGTATAATAGATAATGCAAATCATTATATGGTTCGTCAAGTTATGAGAACGTATCCTGAGCTGAAAGAAAATTTTAACCACACTAGTTAGAGCAACAATTCCGTGCAAATATACTAATTTGCAAAAAAAAAAAAACACCACCAAAATTGGAAACATTTACTTCAGATATGGAAATGGAGCATGAACATTTATTACACTAAAAAGAAAATATAACGTCTGATATGCTGCACAAAACTAAAATAAATGAATATACGGAATCATATCAATTAAAAATTGTGATTCTCACTGTTATCAGTTGTAGATAGAAGCAATATATCGTACAACCTACTATCTTCTAATAGTATCGAATTTGAACAAAAATTATCTAATATTTTTTTATAATAAAAAAAAAATGAATATAATAAATTCGCAACATATGAATGATCTGAACTGTAACTACTATATTAACTTGTTTTAATTAAATGTTAAAATTTGGAACAGAATTTGTTTTTTAAAAAAATGTTTACCATAGGTTCATATTAAATGTAAATTTGAAAAAAAATTTTACGTATTCATTTCACATTTTGCGATAACATAAGCCTTAGGTATGGCAATGAAAGGATAGATTTATTCAGTTAAATTCTTTCAGTTATTATGTATCGACAAATATAATCATTTGATAGTTCTCTTCTCTTCTCTTCTCTACGTCGTAATTCTCCAATAAAAAAAAATTTGGAGCACAAAAAACATACCAATTTCTAATCAAATTTTGTTTTAGCATACCAAACACGACAGCATCATCACTGGCATTCCTTTCAATTTTTCTAAAACCAACTAGAATATTCCATCTTCCTGATACTGTCATTAATTTTAAATTTAATAGATTCTATAACCTAATATTAAATTTTTCATTAATTTCAATATTTTGCCTTTGGTATTAATTTATTCTTCAAATTATTACACTTGATATCCTATTTAACAAAATATTAATTAATTTACTGTTATAATTAAAATTTATTTTTAAATAAAATTATTTTCCAACCAATAACCAAACCATAAGATTAAACTTAATTAACATATGTATGGATTTTATAGTCAGAATTTTTAAATTAAATGTTTTAACTTTTATTATGAATTTATTTTTTTATACAATACAACAATATAATCATCCATTTAATTAAACCTTTATATTTGTCATTTTTCTTTTATCAATTCTCTTTTATTGTTATTATGACTATTATTATTATTTTAAAAAAAATTAATTTCATTATTACAAAATCACCGGTTACAAATTCACCTGATATATCTGATTTTACATTAAATCAACTGAATTCTTCAACTCCCACTGATTTTGATGGGAACGCCTGCCATTCATCATAATAAAAATTATATAATATGTATTATGTATACGTATCTTTGAATATTATTTACATTTAAATTATAAAATCACTATATCATTTACTTATGTTATAATACGTGAATTAAATTATTGGCTACCTTATTTTTTATAACTTTTAAACTTAATTTAATTAGAAACTTTGTAAAATTGAGTATTAAGTGCCTAATTTTTAATTTTATGAGAATAATTATTATAAAATATATTATTAATATCATAATTCTATATGACAAATATGTATGTAGTAAGTAGTTGTCCCAAACAATTCAAACTACTAAGATTTCGTGGGCTGCATTCCTATATATCTAATATATCAAAAGCAAAATGTTGAGAAAATCGTTTTTCTTTACTTTGATGAAAATTTTGATTGGAAAAATTTCAAATAATTTGTTTGTTTATTGTGTTTTTTGTTTGAAATTTGTATTTTATAAAAATTTAAGCAATTTTTAACATCTAACATGGATAGTTTCATAATTTTAATATTTTGAAATATCAAAATAATATATTTAAAAAAGGTCAGTAGAAAGTTATATAAAAATTTAATGTGAATACTGTATAGTGTAAAGTTTCATATTGGACATCTAAGAATATCCAATCATACTTGCTTTTAACACTTTTATGATTTATCAGTATAAAAACTGTAGCTTGAATAAATATGCACAACTTGAAGGCTTAAAAAGCAGTAAAATATTCATAGGTTTTTTGGATAAATCAGAAACAAATATTTCGAAAACTATAAAAAACTTACGTTTATTTTGACTGTAAATTTGGATAGAGCATTGCCCAAAATGGTATAGTACATTGAAAAGTTAATTTTGGAACAAATCGTCTATTGAATACATAGTAATGCTCGGTTGATTTATTAAAATATGGACTAAAATTTTTAAACATACGAATGATATTGATTACGCTAATTTGTAAAAATTCATTTGTTGGTGGGTTAATTTGTGAACTATTAGATTCATATATGAAATGAGTATTAAACCTCTTGTAACCCCTTCCGACAATCTTATTTTTGATATTCACCAAACTTCATCACCGATTTTTAAAAAAAAAATCTTTTACATTGGCCTGTATCCAATTAACTAGAGGTCCTCCATCATTTAAGCTTTATACATTAACCTAAAATATATTTTGGATTGTGGTTCAATTGTTCCAATTTTTCCAGTATTATTTTTACTCAACATTTTGCTCCTGGTAGTAGTGTGCAATTTAATACAGTAGTTGTGTAATAAAATCCGGATAGTTTGAATTCCTAGAAAACTCTTATCTTACAGGTAGTATTTTTAACTTCTTCACCGATTAATGCAACTATAAATTGCTTAATTTTTAGGAGAAATTATTAATTAATGATAAGTAATCGAACAAGTGTAGATGAATTACAAAAACAATAAAATAATGATGTTATGGTGAAAAACGTTGTACGTTTTTACATCGCTTTAAAGAAGGAAAGCCTTCAACACGTGATATTGGCCAGAGAATAGAACCTTGAGATCATCTGTTAAAAAAATTTAAAGTACGGGGAATACAGAACGGTGTAAGGGATCTAGTAGACCATGAAAGACTTCAGTAATGAAAGATAAATTTCTGGTACTTCGTTCCAAACGGAATAGATTTAGAACATTTACAAAGCTGAGAGCAGACATTGTCAGAGCAAGAGGAACCGTAATATCAATGTCAACTGTTCAAAGAAGACTATTAGAAGTAGGATTCAATCAATACAAAAGCCTATTCTAAAGGCAACTTCTAAACTTTATCGGGCTTCGTTGGGCAGTTCGAGTGTTCACTGGACTAAAATAATGTGGAGCAATTTGGTGTTTTCTGATGAGTCAAAGCTTAAGCTGCATTACGGAGATGGGCAGCTACTGATGCGTTGAAAATGTAGAGAACACCTTATTGATGTGTGCATTCAAGAAGTACCCAACAAAACCGAAGCTCTAATGGTTGAGGCAGCTTCAGCTCGTCATTGAAAGTTTGATTAACCTCATGAACAACAGGCGGAAAGCGGTAATAAAAGCAAATGACTAAATGCTAAATATGAGGCTTAGATTATGATAAAGTAATTTCGAAAATCAATATTTATAAAATTACTTTTGGTAGTCATTAAAAATAAAATGCTTAAAACGAAAATAATACAATTTTTCTTAAATTTCCTCTTCTTTTTTTTCTTATTTCGCAAAATTCGTTTTATTGAAGAGAAAAGATTGTGTAAACTAATATTTTAGATAAATATTGCAGTAAATAATAAAAAAAAATATATTTTATTATTATTAAAAATCACGCTTTAAAAATCATTTATTTAAGAAAATTTTAACTGCTCGGAATTTATTGCACACTACTGTATATCTCATATATAATAATCACACCAATTAACTTATTTTTCGATTAATTTTGCCAAATTTTTCATCCCAAGTTGGCAAAAAAAATATCAATGAAATGGTTCTAAAAGAAAATTCGTTTTACTTGAGTTGCACCGTTTCACAAAAGTTATCAATTTAAATGTTTGTTTTTATTTGAAAATTGTCGAATTTGTAGCTGAAATGTTGCCCATGATTGTTTTCAATTAATTTAAACATTGTATGCTACCTATGCACATCAGAAGAGAAAACAAAACTTTATTTTAAACCAATTTAAACTATAGTAAATTATATTTGTTTCGTCCTATACCCTATTGAAGAAGAAAATTTTCAAATTATATATTTAGGTATTCTAAGCTAATCAAAAATTTTGAAATACCTGTTTTAAATTTTAAATAAAAAAGTTTACAATTTCATAAAGTTTATGCGTGAGAAATCACACCAGGTATCAGCGGACTTACTATAAAAACAGTCAGTAACTCTTCATCATTAATTTTAAACACCAGTTTTCAATTTGTTTTTTTTTTTTTTATTTTATAGACATAGGTAGTAACATTTTTACAAATTAAATGTGCTGAATTTTATTTAAAGCGATATGCTTCTGTGATTGAATTAGATGATACTTGATTTACTTAGATAAATTTAAAATACACTACGTATGCAAGGGCATCCATCATAATTTGATTTCGGACAAAACAGTTCTAAAATTTTGAAAATAATAAAAATTTCTTTAATTGTTGACCTGTATAGTACATGCCTATATAAAAGATATTTTATGTTAAAGCCATGACTATATATGTATGTATACTATATATATAGTCATTGGTCAAAGTCGATGATGAAATTCTATAATAAAAATCTAAAAAACTCTCATTTAGAACAGAAATTCATTCCTAAACGCATCGATGAATGGATTTCTCAAAATTACTATAATGGGCAGGTGATTTGTATAGCAACCAAAGTTCGAATTGAAGTAAAATATTAAGACCCAACCATAATGAACTTTAACTGGCTTAAGCCAACTTAAGGAAATGTACGATTACATGTAAATTGTATTGTGCAACCATAATAGGAATATCAGAGAATTTCGTCAAGTTTTCGTTAACTTTAGCTGGCTTAAGGAAAGTGCGATTTCTTTCGCACATTCTGTACGGAAATTTGACATTTGATATTGACATATTATTAATTGAAAATTTGTGATATAAAATAAAATAATTATTATTATTTATCCTTTTTTATTTTATTAATATTTGTGAATGTTGAACTAATTTAAGTATTTTTTATTTTATTAATATTTGTGGCTGTTGAAATAAATAAAAAAAATTATAAACTAAGTACGTGTTTTAGTTAATTTCTTACTATCCACAGGAACAAAATAGATCCACTATATACAAAATATAGTATACAAAAAATAACTCATAAATATCAAGTGCCTTATGTGTAAAAACGCAAATTATTTATAATGTGAAAATTAGATTAAATAAATGTTATTACAACAATGTTACAGCCAGTCGACATTCTGGTTAGTTTGGTTCTCTCATTGACATCTTCACCAAGTCGGATTTAATTAAATTTAAAAGAAGCTCATAAATTGCTGGCTTCATTCTGGTATAAATAAAAAATTGTTCATTGTCAAGCTCCTTAATTTTTTGAAAGGTAAATTTAAAAAACTCATTTTTCTTCTATCTCGATTTATTGCCCGAACACTACAAGAACGTTTTTTTTTTCAATTGGTCTTTAATTTTTTTTAATTGATTAATTCCCTGCATTGTCAGAAGCAAACACTTTAATTGTTGTAAGATGATATTATTCATCATAAATTTGATTTTGATTAAGATTGTTTTAGTTAGATTTTGATTTTGATTTAAGATTTAAGATTGTTTTGATTTGTTAAGAAATTTTTACGTTTTCAAATATTTGCGTACATATATTCAAAAGTATGTAATTTATTTTAAAGAATTATTTTTTGATTAAATCCATGTACATTGTTAATTTGATTAAAGTGAAACTCATGTTAATTTTATTTTATTTTTGTTATTTATATTTAGATTTAGTTATTTTCTGATATTTTATTTTATTTAAGATTGTTTTAGATTTTGATTTTGATTGATAAGATTTGATTAAGACTGTTTCCAAAAATTTTACGTTTTCAAATATTTACATACATATTATATTCAAAAGTACTTTATTTTAAAGAATTATTTTTTCGTTATATTTACAATCATCAATGTCAAAATCACTTAAGTTAGCTAAAGTCTATTATGGGTAACTTAAGCAAATTACAAAACTTTAGCTGGCTTTTCCTTTAGTTTTGACATTAGCTTAAGCCAACTTAAATTCATTATGGTTGGGCCTTTAATTGTTCTTATGTACATTGCATACATTACCATACATGCAAATAAATCTGGGAACAAATTCAAGTTTGTTAATGTCCTCTATCATTACCATACATAACATATCAAATTATTTCAGCACAAACAGTGATTCTAGATCCTGTACTTTACATGGCATTTTTACAACAATAATAAGAATAGAAAGAGAATTACAATATGTATTGTATAAATATAAACTAACAAATAAAAAGAAAATAAAAAAAAAACATATTCCCAAGTTTCATTAAATTTTTGCATACATTTCGGCGAATGCATATATAAATTATCATAACTAGAATCATTAATTACCTCACTATACGCCATCTTGCGACGTGTAGATAAATTGTAATTTTTTTAATTTAAATTAATTTTATGGAGCTGACATATTTTCATAAATCAATTTTCCAATATACATATTTCAGAATAGCAATATTTTATTTTCCTTCCTTACAGCTTTTGATCAATGATCTTACTGGTTGAGATTGAGATTATTGATATCCTTCTGTAAAAAAATGTTGAAGCTCACATTCTGTAGGTAGATAATATTATTTTTTGTTGCTTTTTTGTTAATTTAACTTCTTTTAATTAATAATTGCTTTAGGTGATCTTGCTTTGAGTGTAATAAGAGCTTCGGTCATCTATTCATTAGTATTTTATACCTTCCTGGCAGCTTTAAAACAAATTAGGTGCGAATAATATATCTCTTAATTTTAATGTAAAAGGGAAAGTAAGTTGTAGTTACATTTTTGGAATATTTTCTTACATTGACATATACAGAAGCGACTTTCATCCGAAGATCAAGATCACTTAAAAAGGGAGTACGTCCATTAATTAGTATATCCCATGGCGGCTGACATCAAGTATTTCACAACTAAAACTGATTTTTTTTATTGTTCTTGACAGTAACTTAGGTATATCACCTTTTCGTGCTTAATTAAGTACGGTACTGCAAGTTTATACTACAATATCTACAATATCTCGAGCATTTATTTATCAACTTACTGCCTTATAATTCATTTAATGTGGAAAACTACTGCAGTACTGCTATTGTCTGAAACTAAGCCTTCTTAAATAGAATAACTCCATTTTATTTAATTTTTGTTACCAGATTATACTCTCAAGTTTTTTTTTTGTAATTTATTTTATCCCAATGACAAAGGGTACTGGACCAGGTCGACAAACCCATAAAGATTTTATTTGCTTCATCGGGATTCGAACCTGGAACTTTTCGGTTGAAATGCAGGCACTCTACCTACTGCGTCACCCAGTGTGGCGATTAACTAAGATTTATTAAGAACGTTGCTCCCTTTATTGGCTTAATGGAACAAAGCTTAAATCTGATTTACTATTGACAAATCTATTCCAAAAACAATTTGGTTCTCCATAACTGGCAACCATAGTTCATAGTTATGAAGTACTGCTTCTAACGGTATAACATCTAAATGATAAAATGTTCTACGATTCCATTCCGATCTGTAAAAGATACAGTAAATTTGTATAAACAAATGAAAAATTAAAGCCAATGGAATTAAATCAGTGTATGTTACATTCAAATCAAAACAAATCTTCAGCATTTTTTTTTTGTAATAGAATAGAAAAACTATTCTCCAAATAGGAGATGTTGGGATCCATTTGAATCACCGTTTGAATTACAGAGAAGTTCTCCCAAATACTTAGAATTATTCCAGATGTTAAATGTTCTTCCAATATATTAGCTTGAAAAATAAAACAAACATAATAAAAAAAAAATATCATAGATTTGATGATATAAATTTTTGACTGCAGCTCATTCACAGATTTTAATTTAAAAATATTATTGCATGGTTTATAGCTTCAATTAAATAAGTAAATTAAATTATCGGATTATATACATTTAATTTTTAATTTAATTATACCTAATAAAAACTAGAAATAACTAAAATACAGCTAAAATTAAATTAAATTTGTTACTATTAAAAGTAAAAAAAATATTTCTCTCCTATTATTTTAATTATCATTTAATTTTAATCAGAAATAGAAATGTAAATTTTGTATATACTCATAACTTCCTTTTGTATTTATTTATACCCTCATTTTATTTCCTATTTAACCACATATTATTAATCAACATTTAATATTCAGTCATTAACCAAAACATAAACAAAAAATAATTCAATATATGTAGTTCATATAAATTAAAATTAATTTTTTAATTTAATTAAAGTAATTACAATTAATTGAAGTATTTTTTGAAGTGCTTTTATTAAAAATATTATTTAACAATTAATCATTCTATTATACACTTGCCTTAACTTTAAACGAATCCAATTTCATTAATTTTGTATATATTCGTACGTTTTATAACATCACTTTTTTAAATTCAATGTTAAATCTTAAATAATAAATTGTACATGGTATTATTTAACTCATAACTCAATTTAATTCATTTAATGGAAAAAAAAAATAAAAACGATTAATTAAATGTTAACATTTGAATTAATTTTTATATTTTAATAAAATTCTAATAATTATTTTATCTAAATATGTTAGTCTGTCATTTATTTTAAAATTACATTTTGCAATTGTACGGATACACTAAAAAATCTATGTTTGTTTTTTTTTTTAATTTTCTATATTTTAAGTAACACTTAATACTTTGAAATAATTATGTGCTTATTTAGATAGCATACCGAGACTTACATAAGTCTGAGACCCGACGAAGAAGATGAAAAAATCTTTTTCATTGGTTACTATCTAAAACAGCTGTTCTAGATAGTTCCTAATACTTCTAAAGTGTTATAGTTATATACCTTTATTTTTTTATACCTTATAATTCTGACCTCTGACACGTGCACCCACTGGTCTTAAATTAAAAAACGATTCTTCAGTTTTAAACAATTTTAAATAGAAGTTGAACATGTCGTATTTAAAGTATATTCCAAATATTTCTTGATGAATCTCGAATGACATACCTCTCTAGCATCAATTTGAGCAAATACAAATTTTTGCAAAACCTTTTATAATTCTCAATGTTACAGAGATTTTGCTATAAAAATAGCCTATGGTAATATTTTTTCATAGTCCTAGCTTATGTTATTCTTGACCTCTCTATAAATCATTTTATCAAATTCTTTTACAAATACAAGTACATTTCAGTTGAAGAGTATTCACCATAAAAGTTCTTTAGTTTGAACAAATCCCACAATATATGACCCTACCATACTGCATAACAAAATAAGATAATATCGAAGAAAATACAAATATTGTACATGATAAACAGCTTTCAATCACATAAGATATTGCATCGAATAGTTTTTAGATTGTGAAATATATTTAGTGCAACCTAAACTGAATAAAAAGTGTATCAGAAAAATGCGAATATAACTTTTCACATCTTGAAAGAGTTCCCATAAATTCAGCAGCAATGATATCATAGTCCTGCTATCTGCAGTAATTGATTGACTAAGAAATCTCTGTTGTTTATGTTTTATATTTTTACTTTACAATAATCATACTGAATGCCACTCCAACTATAAATGTACAACAATAAGAAGACTCATAAGATTAATGATTTGTTCAGTTTATGCAAAGCAGCATTTTAACTTAATTTTAGTTGGAAACAACGATAAGCCTCAGAGCTTTTCGTCGAGAGAAAATCTATGATTTCGTTATCTACAAGTATAAGCCTGTCTCAAACATTTACTTGCATATTTTGTAGCAAAATCCTGGTTCTTCTTCATGCACTAAAATATCAATTCTGATCGTTATCGTTTTTTTGTTGTACATTGTATTTGAATTTTATAACATAACAAAAAAATGATTGGCAATTTTAAATGTTTATTGAAATGATTATTATTCAAATTTAGCGAAACTTTTAAATTGTACAATATGGAAGTATCCACAATAAAAACCAAATTCCAGGTATGTATTAAGTATCTGGACATAAATATTACTATCTTTCACAACAACAAAATAGAAATAAGAATCCAATCAGGAAAAGTCGTAGCCATTTTAGGTTATCTCACCAAATACGAGTATATACGAAAGCTATATTGGGTCGCCATACTCTATTGAATACATCTAAATAAAACAAAAATGCGAACTCTGAGGCAAATATATGGATACACATTAAGAGATAAAAAACGTAGGCACTAGGTGGCCTAATTAAAGAAGATGAAGAAGAGGTATTTGAAATTTATAACAAAAATATTATTGGCAATTTCAAATGTTTATCTATTCAGAAATTATCTGAATTTTGTACTCTCAAAACTGAACTAATTTTTTTTTTTTTTAATACATTTTTACTCTAAATTTTCTTTTTCAATTTTTTGTTTAATTTCATCCACACTCTTTTTTTATTTAAAGTTCAAGTTTTGTTAATTTGAAATTTTCATTTTGTGTGCAAAGAAAATATGATTTGAAAATATATTTTTTTTGTTGTGTTTCTTCAAACAGTAACTGATCGTTGGTTAGCTTATTTTGATTATAATAGCGGGGCTCGTTGCTAGTTTTATTACAATTATTATTTTTTTATTGTTTATCATGATAATATTTTAGTTAAGATAAATGTAATGATGTAAAGTCAGTTTGCACCGGTTAGCTAAAAGAAGCTTTAAACAAAAGAATCAAGTGAGAAACTTTGTGTGTTTTTTTATATTTTTCAAATCATGAAAGTTCAAAAATGTGAAATTTATTGTAAGACTTACCGGTTTTTTTTTATTGCAAATAGTTGTACTAAAAAATATTAAATTAAATTAATTAAAATTTAAATTTAAAAGAAAGCTTTATTAAATACTAACAAATAAAAAATATTCAAAGAAAATAATTTTTAATGAAAATCTGAGTGAACTTTTAATGCTATTAAAATCCTAATTAGAGATTTGTTTTAAATTTTATATAGTTAAGTTATAGTTAAGAATAGTATGTTACTAGTAGAAATTTTGTCACTAACGTCTAAGTTATATCAAAATTTATAGTTTTATCATGTTTTATTTAAAATTTTTGTTTTCATTTTAATGATCACAGGAAGTCAATTTTTGTGCGTTTTTACAGTATTTATATTAGTTGTATTAAATTCTATTTCTGATTTTAGTTATATTTTTTGGTTGTTATCTTTGAAATGAAACAAAAAAAAAACTTCCACAATATGAATTGTTATATAACTCATGTTACAGAAAAAAAAATGTCGTATCATATACAATATTCTTCGTAGTGAAGAATTGTTGAGTATATAAGCTACCATTTATATGTTATACAACATATGCCAACCAAAATATGGTGCCAATCGAAAGGTTCCAGGTTTAATTCCAGATTAAAGCAAAAATTTTCAAACTAATGGTACCTTTTATCATCATTTGATAAAAAAGTGATAAAAAAATAATAATAAATTAATTAGAATATCTAACTTAAATAAAATGAAACTATTATGTTTAAGAAGAAGAAGACTTATTTCCTTAAAATAGTACTAGTTTAATTACCACATTTTCTTAATTGATATACTTGAAAAATTAATAAATAAATACTCAAATAACATCGTAGTTTTCTTCCGACATGTAAGTAAAAATTGAAACACCGTGCTTGGACGATAAGTTATCATAAATAATAACATCTACACTCAGAAGTGCTACACCAAAAGTGTTGAAAGGAAAGTTATAAATATACCGACTAACATTTATCTCTAATCATTGTAAATTTTTTTTTTTTTAATTTTAAATTTTATAACTTAAGCTAAAATTACAAATTTAATTGAAAGCCTTCTAAAATTAATAAAATTTTATTCAAATTTTTTTTTTATAAATTATCAGATTGGAGTTCAAATAAAAAATGTTATTGTCAATATATTCTTGACCATAAATTAGGTGGAATTATATGAACCATGATAAAAAAAAAATTACTGTTATTTTGTGTATTTTGAATTGTTACTTTTTAAATTTAATTTGAATGTTGAATCCAATATGTTAAATGGAGTATTCTTCTAAAATTCAGCTCTTTTATAAGCTATAAATTTTTAATTTGTTAAAACTATTTGTTATTTCCAATAGCCGATCCATGATGGCTATTGGAAATACCACGAGGACGTGAAAATACCAAAGGTAAAATGTCGGGAAATATTTTATTTTTAATCCAACTAAAAAAGAAAAACATTGAAAGAGTACATCCGAAGTAAATTTAATAAGATACAAATATAATATAAATAATATGTATGTGCTATATATATGACAAAATGAACACTTCTCTAAACTGTATGTTTCGTTGTCAAGAAATAATTAAAACACAATTGTTACAAATCATTACAAGTCTTACAAAAATAACCTTTTGTATGACATAACTAATATATATTTACTTTTAATCCTACTAAAATTTTACTTTAAATCGCCCATCGGGTATGAAAATTTTATGTCATAACACCAAAAAGAAATACTAAGATAAAAAACCCTGAACTAAGCATATTAATAGTAAATATTTTTTTTAAATATAAGACTTTGTGTCAAAAACAAAAAGTTGGTTACAAAAGATCACAACTTTTAATGAGTTAATTATTTGAATATACGTTCAAAAAACAAACTAAATAATTCATTATATTTGTAGTTTGATTAGTTATTATTTTAATTTAAAACATACTTTTGATATATATTTTGTGTCTAAAATATTCAATTAATCATTTTCTTATTGTTTCATGGTACTAGGATGTTTTATAATACACTTTATATGAATAAACTTATTATTATTATTATATTACTGTGAATTAAGGACTCTGTTTTTGAATTATAAGTATTATTCTGTATGTATGACCTGCAATCACTGATGGGAAGAAACGCAATCATACATTGAAGATTTCATAGTTTGTTCTTATTATAATGATGATCTTTAACCACAAATCAAGTATTATAGCTATCATTAAATCAAGTCCAAAGCAAATTCCAATGCACTGGAATTGCAATGGACTATTTCATCAGAATATGCTACCGTTGATAGTGTGTTGGACGATTTTTCGTTAAATTCATTCTGCTTATATCTGTTCTTTTGTAATGGTAAAAGTTATTTGTACATTTATACAATGATATGTACATGATAAAACTATCTTCATCAATATTGTCTTGCATTACGAAGTACGACAACTTAGAAACAATGACCGTTTAAATTGAAAAATTGTACACCTTCTTCTTTGTCTTCTCTATGACGAGTATAGCTCTGCCTCAATAAAAATTCTTCTCCGGTTAACTCGATCTTCTCCAATTTTTACAGTATCGATTCACCTTACTCTTCTTGACAATTTTATACAGAGAAATTTCTCCATCCGCTTTGACATTTCAGCTATATGAGACGTTGAAATTTTATTTGCATTATATGGTTGAATCATGACACAACGTTCTACATTCTTCATTGATACAGATTTTGTGGGTACCTTCATTGATACAGATTCTGTGGCTAATTATTTTCCTAAATATTAACCGTTCCAATATTTTCAGTTTAATTTCATTAGATTTTTTATTTTGTCGTTTTGTAATTTATAATTTTCTATTTTCTATGTTATTGAATTACAGATGACGCGGTTTCGGTTTCCGGTTAACCGAACCGTGCAAACTCTATAGATGATAGAATATTTTTTAAAAGCATTTACTTGCTGCCTTAGCTCTTTTATTTGTAATGTGATACTACTATCGAAAGATTTATCTACAAAGAAATATGTCTACGACAAATATAATAACTGCGGCATAGAAAATATTCCCATTTATATAAGGAAATTTTAAAATTATACTTTACAAATGCAATGCAGATGAACTTTGATTAAAATTAAAATTTAAAATAGAAAAAAATCAATGCAATTTACTAAATAAGTAAACAAATTCCTTTTTTTTCCGCCCTATGACCCACGGATGGGGTTACAGGACAATGATGATGAAGCAAAAAAATTCATCAAAATTTAAAATTTAATTTTATAGTACTTAGACTATTTTTCTATATCACAAACATTTAATCGTACGTATCATTATACGAGTACATCCGTGATAAGATAAAGCAATAAAATAAAATTTGATATCATATAAATTTTAAAATAATGATAATAGAAATTTCTATGTTCAAAAAACTTGGCTGTGATATATTTTAAGTCAATCAAAAAACTTTTTGGAATTAATTTTAGATGTTATTATTAAAAATTATTAAAAGAAAAAACAAGTATATTTTTTATTAAAATTTTTTTGTTTAATTTTTATTAAAAATACAATTGTAATTTTTATTTTTCAATTATCACAAATATACATTTAAATTAATTTAAATACAGAATTGTGTAAGAATTACATACACGTAAAAGTAAGAGTGATTGTGTTAATTATTTTTATTATTGTTATTACAATTATTATTATTTTTTTTATTCTTATTGTTTTTCTTTTCTATTATGAAATTTAAAACTTACGATTATAGTTAAATAATAATTATTTGAACAATGTACAAATTTTGAAGTATATACGTACTTATTTATTATAATATAGTATATATGTACTTATATTTATTTATGTATAAATTATTGTTTAAAAAATAAAACAAGTTCACATGCCAATCCAGTTAAAAATGACTTTGTAATGACCATCAATTGGGTTTTTAATTCATAGAAATAACAACACCAAAATAGTCTTAGGGTATTTAATTATGCTATAACTATTTTTAAAAAAAAATATTTTAAATATATTTTAAAAAATAAAAATATTCTTATTAAAAACATGTGTCAGTCCCCATTAACTATTTAAGATTTTAAAATTTTTGTTTTGACAAAATTGTTTTATCTTAAATTTTCATTAAATTTTAATAAATTTCGAAAATATTTTATAGAGAAAATCAATTATAATTATTTTTTAATTAAGCTACCGCCTTTAATAATCAAGTGAAATGAAGTGAAATTAAGTTCTAGAAATTATCCAAATTTTCAAGATTTTCTAAAAATCCAATTGAAAGTTTGATTATTTTGAATATTTTTTTTTAAGTAACAATTTATTGAATTGAAATGTTCACTTATTTTGACTTTAGAGACAGCAACATTTAATCAGGAAAAAATTCGAATGTAAAAAAAACAATGTTATCAGTAATTTTAATAAAGAATCTGGTAGATAGTATATTATATTGTTCACAGAATTGATCGAGTATTTATTTGTTTATTCACTTATTTACTTACTTCTTCTGACTATGGATAAATTCAAATAGATCTGACGATCGTATTCCAATTTAAAACATATTGTTAAGATTTGATGATGTATATATTGTCAATTGCCTTTTTTTTGGTTGGTTATTTATTTTCTTAACAGTAATCAATGAAAAAAAATTCTTTAATCGGTCTAAGACTTATAAATTTCCTTTCACCACCTAAGTACTAATAATTATTAGACTTATCAACCACATAACAATTGCATGGAACCATGACTCCAATTCGAACATACTTTCACGAAATAATAAATAGTGAAAAATCCGCCTCCAATATTAAAAATTACAACTATTATTTTTATTCATCGAGTTGGAGTTGTTAACAGTGTTGTAAGTAAAGTAAGTAATATAAAGATTATTATTAACTATTACAATATTCTAATAGTTTCTAAGGTTTAAATTATTTGTGTTTAAAGGATTGAAGGGAAAGAAAGATTTTAATTTTATTTTGTTTTTATTTTTTGTTTTAGTTTATTTCATATTATTAGATAAATGTAGACAACTTACATTACGATGAACTTTTCTTGGTTAGTTTTTGTTTTGGTTTTTTAATAAGTTAATTATTTTTAAACAAATACAAAAATAATTTTTTCATTCATTTTTCAACATCTATTAATTTGCCTGCTTTTCATTTAATATTAACTCAATTTTATTCAAATATTAGTAGTGTATAATAAAATATGTATATGTAACAAAAGAAACATCTGAATAATATAGATAGCAGTATTATAGTTGCCCGCGTGCGCGTATAGTTCATATATATACGAATGAATATGCGGTGATTATAATCATTCAACAGGTAATTAAATTTTCCATTCTGATGCTTTATTTTTATTATTGTCTCGTACACATTATTTCCATATACATATAAGTATATGGTCGTAGGTATGTGGTGTGATGTATATAGAAGCAAATGGTCACTACAATATTGTATGTTTAATAGGAAATAGTAGCGGAAGTAAAATTATATATAGGGAAATTTATATAGCTTTTATTATTTTTCTACTCGTATAGGCTGAAAATATTACATAAATAAAATAGAATTGTATACGACTCTATTAAAAACAAGTTAATGATGGTGATATTTGAAAATCGAATAATTGTATTCAAATCCAAATATAATTTCCGAAAGACAATTTTTATTTAAAAAATATTTTAATTTGTTCAAATTTTAAGTCAAAATGATGTAGGGAAATTCCAATCAAAATTTTCCTAAAATTTACTTGAATTGAAATATTTTTTTTCCAATAAATAACATGCATTATGATTATGATAAACAAAAAACTAGTTACATCTTAGCTTACGCAAATCATAGATATCTTGAAAAGTTATTTTCCACTAGAAAACAATTAAGAATTAACGTTGATAAAACATAAAACTAAGACATTTATTATAGTATGTATTATCTCACAGCCGAACAAAATGTCAAAATTGGTGATGAAAATTAGTTGATAAATCTACTACAAGTATTGGAAAAAGGAAATTATGAATCATATTCTGAATTACATTTTTCATGTTTATAATTTATTTGTAACTTTCAACTAACTTCAAGAAAGAAATACTAAATCAAAAGAAATATTTATTAAGGTTCAATGGAATTCAAATTTTCAACCACAAAATCATATAAGTCAATATATGTAAACATATGAGTTTATTTTAAATCATGTTGATTATGATTTACTCATGAATAGTTGAGGTACTTAAAATATTTATTTTTTTGATGTTATTTGTCAATTTTGCTTCTAAATAGTTGAAATTATTGAAAAATTTTCATAAATACATGTCACTTTTCCTTCAAAGAAGAAATTTCTATTTCCTTAAACAAATTTAGACATTAAACCTCAACAATGTTGAATTTATTTTCTTATTTGTGCTTTCGTCTTCAACCCACGATGAGCATTGACATCTTCTATGCTCTTCTATTATATTTTTCTTTACCCAACCACTGGCCACTTCTTCACTTTCTTATACTGATGAATATTGATGAATTAAGTGTTACAGCATCGAACCATCGTAATATGAGATACCATCGTAAACCAATTATTTTAGTCTATTATCATGTATTTTATTACAAAAGCTAAAAAACAAACTTTCAGTGAATTAGGTGCTCAGGCATGCACTCTAAATAGCAGCTCATCGAAACATATTGCGAAGGATTTTATCAGTTCAACAAAATATTTTCAATTATTATTAAATTTCATAGATCATCCAATTCAATTTTACCGAAGCTAGAAAATTTGTTTGTATTTCTATTATATATTTCAAAGTCATATAACGAATTAAAATCTCTAATCTCAAATTATATATATATTTTTATTATCAATTATTTTGTTTGTCTCAATTTATAATTTCCGATTTATTACTGATAATAATCTTCAATAAATATTACAGTCAAACCAGAAAGCTCAAACAAACCTAAATTTTTATTCCTTCCTCTATATAAAATACATTATTCCCATCTTCTGATATTACACATAACTTTTTTTTCTATGTGTAATATCAAAAGTATACTTATGTGCTTATACTACATAATGATTGTACATACTTATATAAGTATTTAAAAAAGTTATCTATTCAAACAAAATTGGATCCATAATGTTTTTTTTTCTTTTACTTTTTTATACCTTAATAATTTTTGTACGAAATTTTTTTATAGTTTTTTGAAGTTGAAATTAAAAATAAAAAAGTTGTTGGTGTTATGTTTATAAATATGGTAGATACCTACTACTACTGTATTAAATATAAAAGTTAATTTTCCTTTTATTGATTATAATTTTATCAAACTTTTGGCTTGTCAACTCATTAAATATTGCAGATTACTACTATTGTCAGGAAGAGTTCTTCTTAAATAGCGTAATTCCATTTTATTTAAGTTGTTACCAAATTATAATTTCAATTATTTTATCCCAATGGCAAAACAGTATTGGACCAGGTCGAAAAATCCATAAAACATTTTTTTTTTTCAAACATCTTGTTTTTACTGAAAAGGTTTTCCTTCAAACTTTGGACAACAACTGAAACAAAAAAAAAATGCTTTTTAATCTGATCAATTGATGATGAATTGATTTCTATGTTCCGAATTATTTTCATTTTTGCATATGAAATAACTTATTATTGATACTTTCTTGGTACTGGCAAAGATTTGTTCTGTCTTCTGCTGGGTTACAAAATATTTTCATTTTCATACTTTGATGAACAGATATATTGTAATATATTCCTAAGACTTGTTTAACCCATTATTTACTCCAAAACTTTTTTCTTTCAAAAATATTTCAATATATTAATAATTGTGTCAAAAAAATGAATTCTAACAAAGATGATGTCTTTAACTTAATTATTTTTAAAAAAAATCGACAAAATAATTTAATTAATTAATTATTTCATTTATAAAATAAAACTTAAAATACATAAAATACATAAAATACAAGTGTAGCTTTCCAGGAGAAATGGATGAAGGACAAGGATGATAAAAAATTACAGTTAAATCAAAGAATATCCATAATTATGGATATTCTTTGGTTAAATTCCATATCATAATAGTTATATCAAAGAATATCCATTAAAAGAAAGTTCACTGGAATAAAATTTTATAATTTATCAATGCGTTGGTTACAATTTTTCCAGTCGATTTCCAATATTGTATGAAATAGATAGTCATAAGAATTTAATTTGGGAGAGAGAGATGAAAATTCAAAATACAAAGTGGAAAAAACGTTAACGAACGATTTTTTTGTATGAAAGAAATATCGTATTTATTTTTAGTTAGTTAGTTTATTTCCAAATTATGATTTTTTTCAGCACCGCACACCAAACACTTAACACGATGATGTTTTCACATTTTCAAAACGTTTTTAAAAAATTGTATATAGAATAGTTTTTACAAAAACTTTTTTTTAAGCGTTAGAGTTGATTTATTTTTAAATATAACATACCCTGCTTAATTTTCATGTATACTCTTCATTTATTTTTTTCTAAGTATTTTCGTATATACTAATTATTTTTAAAAATGCATAGCAATAAAAAATATTGTTTATTCAAATTTGAAAGGTTCATATTATTAATATTCAAATTTGTTACCTATTTATAAAATTAACAGGTATCTTAATGCATTATATTACTTATAATATATGCATATATTTAATATTATATTATTAATAAAATGATTAAAATGCACAATTTAATTTTCAGAAACTAAAAATGCATCGAGTCATTCAATAAAAAAACCGCGTGATATTCTTTTTAACTACCTGTTTCAATACCTAAAAATGTGTATATTAAAAATACATGAATGATAATCTGTTTGAAATAAAAAAAATTTACTTCCCTTATAAGCCAATAAAATAAAATAAAATGATATTTAAAAAATAACATATGTTTTTGAAACCAATATTATTTTATATAAGTACCTGTAAAAATTCAATCATTCAAAATTTATTTATTCTCATACCCTAATAAATTTAATATGTTTATTTGTGTACACAAAATTTCAGACGACCGTACACATGAAAAATCTGTAGTGGGCTAAATAAATAAACAAAAATCTCCCGTGGGCTATTTAAAATTACATTCCAAAAATTAAGTTGTTTTTTAAATGGTTTATATCGTACTCTTTGTTTCTCACAACTTCTTACGTAAGAAAATATTTACAATAGTTTTTTGCTTCTTTAACTAATGGGTTCTTTTTTGTAAAAGCGGTAGTAAAAATATCTTGACTTCCAGTGAACCTTCTCATTAATGGATATTCTTTGGTTATATGAAATTATAATTTTAAACAAATCTGAAAAGAGATTTCTAAATGACTTTCTAGACTCTAGTGTACAATTCTCTTTTGAGTTTTTAAGTATCCTATAACTGTTACGTACAACTCCAAATTCATCTTGAAAAAAACATATTTTTAAATTATTTTATTACAATTATTTTCCACATTATTAAAGTTGGGGAAAATTCAATTGTGTTCAGTACACGTTGAAATATTAAATTATTTTGTACATACATATGTATATCTGATGTTTATTTTTATTTATTTTTGACTTTATATTTAATTCTTTTTTTTCATTTTAAGCGGAACCGTTGATTGTCCCCCAATTTAACTGTTATTTGTTCCGAAACAATTTTTATAGATAAAAACAATATTATATATTTGTATTAATGTCTATTAACCCGTAATACAATATGTAGATATGTATAGGTACATATTTTATACTTGAAATTAAAATATCTACAATTTTAATGCAAATTAATCGTAGCGGACACGTTAAAAAAAGTTTTCTTTTCATTTAAACGTTTTTTTTTTTTTTTTTTTTTTTTAAATAAAGTGCGCGTCTACAAAAACAAAAGAAAAAAACAAAAAAGATTCTAGTATATGTACTTATATATTTTATAGTATACTACTAAAAGTGCTCGCCTCAATTACTTTGAAATATTTATTTAGAATATAAAGGCTATGCTTTACAGTGGAATCTCAATTTACTCTGAGCAATAAATGATCAATTATGTTGTCAAATTCATAAATTCAATAGGAAATGTGAATTTTCTAATAGAATTTTTTCATATTGAAGAGCAAAACATTGAATATGGAATTCGAAACAAAGCAAGAAATTGACGAAAACTGACTTTGGAATTATAATTTTTATTATATGTCTTTTAAAGCTAATACCCTTTTTGAATGTCAAAATCTTCGGAACCCCAATAAAAGATTGTAGTATATCCTGAGAGTTTTACTAACTAAAGACATCTGCAACCTGTATTTCCTATTAAAATTAATATTTAAGATTAATAAAGTAAGTATTTTTCTCTGGCTGAATAATATATTATTTTAGCATGTAACAATTGATTTGAAGAGTTATTGCATGTTACTGGAGATGATTTATCATTAGTTCTATTTTCCTTGAGCATATAATTTGTGATTTAAGATTGTTTTCCATGTCAGATTCGATAAGGGTGAGTAGTCAAAGTCCATATATACTAATTATTATGGAGTTGTAAATTATTTCTATACTTTTATACCAGTTCCATTACTACTATTGTAATTATTTCATTAATTCATACTGAACTCAAAAAAATGAAAACAAAAAATACAGAACACAAAATAACAATAAACCAAATGAACGTTGTTATTTAAAAAAAAAAAAAACTTAAAATATTAATAAAAAAAAAGACACAAACAATTTCCCCAAAAATGACTCATTTTGTGCAATTCAGAATAATTTTTTTTTGTTGTTGTTTTGTTTTCCGTATTGTTTTTTTTTAGTTCTATTCGGATCTTCAACAACGATATTGTTGAAACGGGATTTTCTGTTAATTTCGGTTGTAGCAAACGAAAAATCGTGAATCTTTAAAATATTTTATTTTTATTTAATTACTATTTGACTATCTTTATATATGTACATATTTCTATTTTTAATTTTAGTTTTAAATATTTACGTATAGCTGATTTGTGTTATCATTATTATCATTTTAACTAACATAAATACAAAAACAAATTAGATAGGTAACAGATAATAATAAAAAAAAAAAAAGTAATTAAAAAAGTACCTACAATTTTATTTGCGCCTATGTTTGTAGATTTCACCGGTTATTATTATATTTAAAAAAAATATATGATATAAAAATTTTATTTAATAAAAGTTGATAACACAATTATCACCTTGGATAAAAATATACTGATAAGAGAGTATGTAAGGTGTTGTGTTATATAACAGTTAAGAATAAAAAAGGCATAAATAAAAAATATGATTTTACATTTTTTTTTAAATTAAGACAACCATGTTATTAATTACAATATTATTAACGGTTTAATGTGCAATAGATAATTAATTTTAAAATTAAACATTTATTTATTTGAATTTTAAAGGGTTTCTGAAAATTTTATCAAGTCAAAAATTAATTCAAAATACTTATATACAAACAAATTAACAATATAATATATAGATATATTATTTAATGAAAATTTATTTTTGTAAAACTTTATGTACACAAGAGATGAATGGCAAAGTTGGCGGAAGAATTTCTGTAGAGAGCTGTACCATAAAACTCTGTGATAGCTCTAGAAGAGAATTTTCAGTGTAAGGCTTCGAATATAGAGAAACTTTCGTCCTATGAGTAAATCTATTAAAAAAATTATGAATCGTGATGTATATGTAGTTTGGTAGAGTTACATCATGTATTATATTTCCTAATTTTTTGATAACATTTATGAACAACAGTAAATGTGTTATTGTTTCACTTTAGTAAAACTGTTTTTTCTGATCAGTTAATTTATTGTTAAAAAATAAAGTTTTAATAGATTAAAAAAAAATAACAATTTGAATTTGTGGGTAAATAATTTAATTTTTGGGTAAAACAAATTTCTTTTTTTGCAGTGTTCTACCATTTGTTATCTCCCATGTATACGAAGCTTAAAAAAATAATAAATGTAAATGTTTGTGGAAACCATTCACTTTTTTCAATGAATATAATTTTTTTTTTATATTCAAATTTACACATTAAAATACGATCACATAACTTAATTTGTTAATTCGATATTAAAAATTTTTTAAGCCTTGTCAATGAACTCTAAAACTGTATTATTATAATTGTATTTACATTTACTTAACGGGTCTAAGAAACCTTAAAGTACTAACACATACTTTCAACAGTTGCTAACTCCCTATAGAGTTTTAATATTTATTGTTTAAGTCATATGATCATCATTGAACAATTTCTCAATTTACAATAAAATATTATTTTTATTACTTTACCCATAAAAGATGAGAAGTTTAATCTTTAATTTTTATATTTATTATGTAAGAAATATGTATGTATGAATGAGACTTCATTTAATTAATTTCCTTTGCACTTTGTATTTTGCTTAAACTAAGCCAACTAAGCTGCTATTTATTTGCAATCAATTTTTCTGAAATAAGTATTAAAAATTAAATAAGTTAAAAAAATATATTAAATACAACTTACATGCAAGTAGAAGAAAATATGTAATATTCATTAAATATTAAAAAATTAGTAAATCATCAACCGATGTTTTTGAACAGCATAATTTTATTTTATTTTAAGACTGATTATAATAAAAAGATAGAATGTCGGTTAGTTTAATTTTTTAAATTAATACGAAATTAGTTAAAACAGTACTAAATAGAAAATATTCAAATACAACAATAATAAAATAGACCTGTGCAATTTATACTATTAATTTAAATGTATAATTAATAACCCTCATTTAAAATTTTTACTTTAAAATATATTGTATTTAACCATAGAAAAAAGTTCTCTGTGATTTAACTTAATATTCGTTAAATAAAATTTCAACACTCCCCAAAATTATCTGTACTGTATTCGTTATTCAAATACCAAGCTAACAAAACTTCGTTAATTAATTTTTAATTTTTTTTATTAATATTTAATTTATGACAATTGATAAAATTAAACATAATAATATAATATACATATTTAAATTAATTATTAAATTTTTTATTATATTTTAGAAAAATAAATAAAGAATGTCACAATCCGTAGAATCTGGTTTCGAGAATCAAGTAGCTGTAACAGACTTACCACTTACATTTAAGGTTTGTATTTATGTACATATTTAAAATAAAAAAACAATATTTAATTTTTATTATAAGGACTGACTATTAGGAACATTTTTTTTACGATCTTAATTAATTTTATTTTTATTTATAAAGTAATGTTTACAAGTTATGTAGATTTCTTCGGTTTTGCTTGTGTTCGACATATCGTTGGTTTTTAAATATAATAAGATCTTGTTATTGCTCTTGATTTTGTTATGGCTGTTTGCAATTGTCTGAAAAAATGGAGTACATTGATAAGTCAGGCTCCGGACCTACACGATCTGTTGGCCACCTAAGTAAGTAAGTAATCTTGCCATTTGTCAGTTTTGCAAACATCCTAGTCAGAAAAGAAAATTTTGATACAGTTTTTATAATATTGTACTTACATTTGACTTATATGATAAATATTTCGATGTAATTCTCAATAATACCAATAATAATACAAATTATAAGATGTCGCAGCAGAACAAAAAAAATAACAATGTTGCGAAGATCTACGATTTATAGTAACATGTTCTTATGCTTATAATATGATTATAATAAAATAGCAAAATTTGATTTATTTTACTTTCAATATAATTTTTGTTATTTCGTTTGTATAACCAATGCCTCTATATCTTCTATCCAAGTTACACGATGATTTTTAAAAATAACACTATATCATAATAACATGTTATTAACATAGCAAAATAAGATCCCTATACAAAACACAAAATTTATATGAAAATAAGATCCCATTTTTAAAGTTGCTCTCCTAGAGGCCAGGCTAGAAGATATAGAAGCATTCGTATAACCATAGAAAAATAATATAAGTTCTCTGTGGTATAACGGTGTAAATAAAAACCCGAATGTTCTCCGAAAAAAATTTTTTAGCAACATGATGTGGAACCAGTAGTAGGTCCATTTCAAAAAAATTTACCGGCCTTTTTTTTGTTCTATATGCGATATCTTATAGTTTATATTATTTTTGGTAATACATAAGACTAAAAATATAATATGTAATTTTAAAAATTAATATATATAACGATAACCTATGTAATGAGGTGAGATCAATATCTCTTGTCTTATCAAAATGTTATTTTTCAAAAATTTGCTTTTGAAAATTCCTTAATTATTTTTATTCTGAAAGAAAAATATGTTTTTTAAAGGCGGTGGGTGGGCCAGTTAAAAAAAAAGGGTTAGGTTTTAGTAGAAAGTAGAAGACAAACCAATTTCATTTGCTAAAGTCGACGCCTGATAGCTATGAAAAAATTTTTATCAACCAATTAAAAAAACAAGATTTTTTACAAGATTTTGAGAGATTATACAAAACTATAAGAGATATTAAAGTCCCACCTACCAGATACAAAGGCAATATAAAGTGATCCTATCCCTATCTATTCCTATGATTTCTTAATGATTTGGCATTTCAATAAATTATGAATTCATACTTGTACTTGTGACAAAGAGTACATTATAATATTATATGTACTCTTTGCTTGGGATGTACATTTTTTATATGCATTTGTAAATACATAATATTATGTTGTGTATGCATTTGCATAGGCATGCAAACATATTTTAATTTATAATTATGCACATACATATATACGTATAATTTTAATTTATAGTTATATGTACATACATAATACTTATCTATAGTCAAATTTCTGAGTTGATGACTTCATTGCTTATTTGAATTTTGAAGTTGAAAATTTTGGACGGTTACTTTGAAATTTAAGAAACGGAAAAACAGATTTTCATGACAAATTGATTCCGATCAATTCCAGATGAAAATCCAGATTGTTGATATGATGACAATTTAATTAAATAAAGATTAAAATTACTTTTTTTATTTTGAAACTTCATTTTATTACTTTGAGGATTCCCGCAAAATAAACAAAAAAAGTGTCGCCCTTAATAAGACTAGTCATCCAACTCGACTTTTTTTTAGAAGTGTTGAACGAAATCAAGTGAGTGTTTTTATTTTGGTATTAATTTATGAAACAAAACCAATATAGGAACTAAAGGCTTTTAGATTTGAAATGAGGGTTGGTTTCAAACTTTCATTTCTCTTACTCTTATATTAAAATGTATATGTACTTACATCATGATGCATTTAGTAAACTTATTTTCTTTAGAGTTTAGAAAAGTATTAAAATATTTTGTTTTAAATATTTTCTTATCAACATTTAATCTTCTCTTTCAATTCGTACATAATATACCTTATCTTTCTTATTTCTCGATATTTTTACAGTGTTATACTGTTAATTGTTTTTTCTTCTTAATACATACTTAGGTACTACAATTTCTAGATATTGCATTTAAAAGAAAAATAACAATATAATAAATTACAATTTGTTCAAGAAGAAATTACACCACACGTCTATTACACCACACGTTCTGCCTGACTCCTGATAGCTTGAAATTATTTCAATATACTTATGTACATGAATGTTTTTGCTTCTTATTGCTAAACACTAGTTTACTCTATAAAGTGTTTCAAATAATATTTTTAATTTAATATAATTTAAATTATTTAAATTAATAAATGCATGCATGTATTATATTATACACACTTCTAACCATAATGTATATCATATGTAATTGTAAGTAAGAAGAGACATTGACATTAAAACAAACACAACTTTTTATTTCACTAATTAATTGTGTTTAGGAATTTATTTAATTCATTCAATTCTAACATTACCGCGTGCACTCTGTGCTAAGAGCTATATAATATTTAGCTTGAATAAAACATTTTTTTTATTTTGGATACGGTCCGGTTCTTTTATAATTATTGCTAGCTAGCTAGAGGGATATAGTAGTTGAGTTGGTAGTATGATGGTTTAGTTTGGTTTGGTTGTATTGAATTGAAAATATATTTCCATATAATTTCTAAAAAAATAAATATAAAATATACACACAACATAAATAAATTACATACATATTATAATTTAATTTTTATCAAGATATTTAATTCAATAGAGTAAATTACAGAAAAGGAAATGAATATATGTATGTATTTAGGTAGAGAAGAAAAATATTAAACTATTGAAAATATTAAACTAAGTTATTAATAAATTTGCTGATTTTTAAATTTCAGGTTAAATATATTGGTAGTGAATTAGCTCGAGGTCTATGGGGTATTAAATATACAAGACGACCTGTTGATATAATGGTTGGAGCAGCAAAAAATCTTCCACCAAATAAAGTATTACCACATTGTGATTTAACAGTTTCAACAGAGGGTGTTCAATTACATATAACAGCACCAAAATCTAGTGAAACAACATGGAATTATCAAATTGATACAATATCATATGGCGTACAAGACTTAGTTTATACAAGAGTATTTGCAATGATTGTTGTCAAAGAAGATAAAAAAAATCCGTTTGAAGTACATGCATTTGTATGTGATAGCAGAGCAACAGCTAGACAATTAACATTTGCTTTAGCTGCAGCATTTCAAGATTATTCAAGACGTGTTAAAGAGAATTCAGATGGTACAGAAACAACTATAACAAAAAAAAAATTTGCAATTGATTTAAGAACACCAGAAGAATTGCAACAATGTTTGGAAGAAGAAACTGAAGCATAAAAATTATGATTGTAAATAAATTATTGAAATATCTACATGTAACACTTAAATTTAATTAAATGTAATTTTAATAATATGTATTGTAATTTATTAAGAATGTAATTTGAAATTTTCAAAGTACATACATACATATATACATACAAAAATAAAAAAATATGTAATTTTAAACCCGATTTTTCAAAATGTCAAATATTGAAAATAGCTAAAATGCAAAAGAATTGAAAATATTAAAATAAATATGATAGCTAATAGGTATATAATACATATAGTATCTTATACTAGGTATGTACATATGTACTTTATTAATTAAATAATTATTTTAAGTTGGTTATTTTCGTAAATCTACAGTGTTAAATTTTAATTAACTGCAATTTCATACAGCTAGATTAAAACTTAAGAAATAAAATAAATAAATTACATACTATGTAATATGTAGTTTTAAAATAATGTGTTATTATATGTATACATATTTTAAAGAATTTTTATATTAATTGTATAACCAAGTAAACTATAATGTTTTAAATAAATTTTAATTGTGTCTTACCAAATTTAATATGAGACGATTTATTTTAATTGTTAATGCCTGTATAACATATCGATATCGCTGGTTTGGTGATTAAAATGAAAATCTTTATTTAACCACATAATCCAGTTTTGATAGATTTGTCTATTGGGTTTGTCATTATTTAGTTAAATCAAAGTAAAGTCTAGTACTAATTGTATTAACATTTTTTTTTTAACTTTGTCATTATATTTTACTGCGCTCTGCATATCAAATGAACAAATTGGGTAGAGGAACTTTAACATCTAAGGAAGTGCTTCTGTTGCGTGATCAGAATGGATCAATACTTAGTTTAAAGGTTATTTATTAAGTTATTAAAGAAGAAGAATGAATTTTAAATTTGCATTTAAAAATGTTTAAACATAAATTTTTCGTTAGAAAAATAATTTAGGTTGATCGTTGATGCATATCTTAAAAATATTAATTCCAAGTGGCCTCGGTAGCCGAATGGTAAAGCACTCGATTATAGTAATGTAACAACCAAGGAGAGTACGGGTTCCCGTGTGAACCGAAATTTTTTTCAAATGGTGAAAATTACTGAAAATATAATTTTCAATGCAACCACATCGGTTCTAATATAATATAATAATTAATAGAGATTTTAATAATGTTTTTAATTAATATACACCAAATAATTATTATAATTTAATAAAGGCCCACATTTCGAAAGGGAAAAGGACCTAGAGGTTGGCCTGCAGATTTCTGTAGATCCACTGTTAAAATAAATAATAAATTAATTCCAAAACTCGAAGAGTACTAATTTCAAAGCACGAGGCTTGAAGATTAAAAAATACGAGAATTTTAAATGAAACAAGCAAAATATATTTATAAATTTTTTTTTTCAATAAAGTATTATTTTTATTATATTTTAATTAGAAAAATAGAATACCTATAATTTTTTTTTTCATATTTTTTATTTATTTGTAAAACTTATACATTATTAACGTTTTTAAGATTTATATTTTACTTCAATTAACTTATTTTTGCCGAATTTGAATAACAATGGCCAATAATAAAATGATACTCAATTTTATAAAATTAAAAATTAATATTGAAATTCATCAAATATATGATCAGTGAAAACTCTTAAAATTGTCACCTTCACAACCTAGTTAGTAACGTATAACGTAACAAAAAAAGTAAATAACATAGCGCGAATTTGAAGTCCTATTTGTTTTTGTCAAATCAAATTTAGTTTTTTATTGTTATAAAATATCATTTTCTCTAATATCAACTTTGAAAATAAATACCAAACAATTAAATACAAAATTAACTATTTCCGTTGAATTTTTAGTTATACAAAATGATGAAATTCGATAATTTAACAAAATTATAATTAGATTTGGCCATTAAAGGAAGTATTTGGAAACTATTATTATTAATTGTTTAAACTAATATACCAAGTAATTTTGTATGATGTATCATTTTATTATATTCCAATAACAATTTCTTAGATTTTGCCATTAAAATAGAAAACAAATTAATTAAAAAAAAAAAATTTTGAAACTATTAATAAATATTACAATTTTTTTTTTCATATAATAAATAAAATAGTCACATTTAAAAACCATCATAATTTTACAATTAATTTTATATAATTATATATATATGTATTTATATTTATTTATTTTTTTTGTTTTTTATTTAATTTAATTAAATTTTAATTTTTCGTTTTGATTTTATTTATTTTAGTTTTATAAAAATAAATCATATGCCTAAGTGTATTATATACAAATTAAAAAAATAAAATTATATTAAATATTTATTTTATTTAAAAAAAATACATATTTGATTTTCGACTAAAATGCAATTAAAAGTAAAAAAATTATTTCAAAATATACGAATTTGAAATATAAAAAAAAGCAAAATTTTAAGAAATACTTTAAGGTTTTTTAACAAAAGATTAGAATAATATTAATAAGGGTCTCTAAGAGGAATTCTAAAAAAATTTATAAATTTTTGAATATATTAAAGCAGGAATAGATACAAAGTACGTTGTGCTAATTAATTTTTAAATGTGATAAATGGTCTTATTGCAATCAGATAATGTTGACATTTGATTTGAATTGAATCATATATTGCTGAAATTTGATTTCAACTTAATAAATTATTAAATGAAAATAATTGTACCAAAAAATTTAAATATTTAAAAGAAAACAATTACAAATTTAATTCATTCTAAAAAAGAGAAAAAACTTCTCATGAATACAAATATTAATTATATTTCCTTATACATATATTAAATTACCAATTTATTCGAATCACAATACAAATTATTATTAGCCTGTCCCAAAATTTCAAAAAATAATTTAATATAGAATCGTAAATCATAATAATAATACATAACTGATTGTTTATTAAAGTTTATTCAATTTCTAAATAAATAAAAGTAACAAAGTTCAAATAAAAACATTTTTATTACAAGAATATTAAACTAGTGATGTACACGTTTCTTTTTACTCCTTTTCTTTTATTTGTTTGTTATGTGGCTTATTTGAGATTATTAAAGTTTTTAACTTAAATTTACAATTAATTTTTGAATTTTGATATTTGATAATCTTTATTGTAAAAATATTTCGTTATACCTAATATTTAGGCATTAAAAGTAGAAATCTACATATAAAGACAGACTTAATCAAACGATACTTGTATAAAAACAATTATCAAAATATTATTGAAATCAAAACTAACTGATAACACAAGTGCCCGTTTTATAAGTAACGAAATTATAGTTTTTTTTTTTTATTAATAGCGTGATTTTTACATTTGAAAAATATTAAAATAAATGAATATTATTTCATTTATAATATATGTATTTTGTTTTTAATTTATTAAAAATATCTATTAATTTATAACGCCTAATTGTTTTTTTTTTTTTTTTGTTTTATATATATTAACAATATTATATTTTATGAAATAGGAGAATTAAAAGTAGGAATAAAGTTTTGTATATTCAATTAAAATTATTATATATATGTTTTTTATTAACTTAATCGACTCCAGCGAACCCTTGACTACCTTCAATGGCTTTTATTAATTTATCTTTTAATTGTAAGTATCCTTCGTAGGGCGGAAGGTCGAGTCTATTAAAGCTACAAAAACACACCTATGATTAAATCTACAAAAATTAACTTTATAGAAAAAAATTACCATGTATGTGCTCTTGGATAATTATCAGGTGTTCCCCATTTTTCAATTGTGAACATTTGTGGACCATTTGATCCATACAATTCTTTAAAACCATTCATTGGTACTCGTGATGTTCCGGTAACAAACTGTAATAATCTTGACCGCATTTCATTTGAAAATGATAGAACAGCCTAAAAAATTATTAAATTAATTAAAAGGTTTGAAATTTTGTAAATTTACTCTTACCCTCCAAAACCATTGTATGATAATATGATTTTTATGGTAATCGCCTTTATATAACGTATTATCACGCCAATCTTTAACATCAATATTTTGTATACCACACATAAGTAATTCTAATTCATTTTCGTCAAATATTTTTAATAATGCTAATGGGATTATTGAACCAAAACCTTCTAAAAATGCTCCCATTTGTTCTTTAACACGTGCAACAAATCTCCATTCAATTACTAATTTAATATATTCGTCTTTATTATCATTTGTAACATTTATATTAGCACCGTTAGTTTTTAATTCTCTTTGACTTGTATGCCCGAATGTTTCTTCGTCAACACAAAATGTTAATTCTAATTCTGTTGGATCATTTTCTTTAATCCATAATAACGAATTGTAATATTCTGTATCAACAGATTCCATGTCTTTTAAATCTATTGGTTTTTGTAACATCATTTTGTAGAATGGACGAATAAAGAATGCATCTAATAATTTACCATGATAAACAGCCATACCAGCAATACGACCTATAAATCTAAACAAGAAAATTATAATAATAATTGACATTTATATAGTACAATTAAATTTACTTAAAATAACTTAAATGTTCTTCGTTACATAGACCGCTAAATGGATTAATTTGTAATGTATAATTATCCATAGCTGAGTATTCAAATAAACCATAATATGGATTAAACATTTCTTTTGATAACAAGAAGAACCATTCTCTAGCAAGGCCACCATAATCTACAGTAAAAACAAATATCTTATTTTAAATATTCAAATATAAAAACTATATAATAAAATAACACATACCTAAACCAGTTTCCCCTTCAAATTCTATCCATAATTTTGTTTTAAGTAGATCGGTTTTATTAACTGAATTTACAATTCTATACGAATCTTCTAATATAGAAATTCGTCTTATTCTAATTTCAAATTTATTAGGTACATTTGTCTAAAAAAAAAAACAAAACCAAATAATCAAAAAATAATGAAATTTTTTATCTTCATAATTATAAACTTATTTGGTCTTACTGGTTTTCTAATTTGAGTCTTGAAATATTCATATTTTTGTTTATAATCTCTAGAATATGGTACAGCTTGTCCAGCAATATTTGGATTTGACAGCCTAGGATCTTCCCATTGTGTTGTTCTCGTATCTAAATTTAAAAAAAAAATATTAAAAAAATTCTCACTTTTTTATATATACTCTAAATATTAGAGTTGTACTTATATCATAATTACAAGTATAGAAAATAGGCGCAATTGTGAAAAAATAAAATACAAATATCATAAACTATTATTTTAACTTACTATGATCAATGTAAAATACTCTCCCATCTGAATGAACACGTTCTTCCCATCCTTCAGGTAAAGGACCTAAGTCATCTTCAACTCTTCTGCTTGTTTGATTTGGCATTGGACTAGCACGACCAGTTCTGGGATCAATCCATGTTGTCTTTTTAGCAGTATGATCTATAAAGAAAGTACGACCATTTGGTGCTACTTGCATTGACCATCCTGGAGGTAAGCCATCTTCCTCGTTATTGACCTACAATTTAAATAAAATATATTAAAAACATGACTTACAACACAATATTTTTTTTTTTTTAGTTTACTATAAATTGACTTACTGGCTGTTCCGGGGAAGCTTCGCCATCATCTGAATTTCTTCTAGTTGAAGTTGCTGAATTTTCAGATCTATTACCACTGTCAGCTTGATCAGTATCTTCGGTCTTTTGTAAATGTCAAAGTCGTTAACATTTTTTCAGTTTTTCGTAATTAGGTGATAGATGAATCAGATGAAAATAAAAATAATACAGCGATTTTTAAAAACATGAAATTTGATATATTTGTATATATATTAGAATGAGTGTTTTTAAGTATTTATTGAATTGAAGTATGTATTTTAAAGCTATTATGTTGTGAAGATCCCAGTAAATGGTAGAATGGTATTGACAAATGATACAATAACACTATGAAGAATACTATAACGAGAACTGATTATAACCAATGCAATGTTTAAAATAGAAACTGATAAAAATGAGTGAAAATTTTGAAAGAAATTTTGAAAGAAATTTTAACTTGTGGGGACAAAAATAAAATTAAAAAGACATTTAAAAAAATAATAACGCAAAATTGAGCTTACAAAATTTTTTAAAAAATTTCTTTAATTTCTACAATATAATTATCTAAGAAAACTTGAAAAATAAATAGATATGTATGTGTGTATATAAACAAATTTAATAATACTAATAGATTTACATCTTATTTTTAGGGTTACGAAAGTAATTTTAATCCCCTTTATTATGAAAATAACTTTTTGCCTAATAACAGTTGAGAAAAAAACACTAATACCAAAATCTAATTTTACAAATAAGACAATTTGCTTAAAGCTTTTTGGCAGAAGATACATTTAAATGCGATTTAACTTAATCTATATTTAAGAAAGAATATTCAGCATGAAGATAAGGTAAACGTGCGATTTAAATTTTAACAAAATTAATTTATTTTTCTAATAAAATCATTATATTTTTTGTCGGGGCTGCTGCTTCCAATAACTCGATCTGCTTATGGAAAATCTGTTTTCCTTCACTGCAGAAAAACTTTAATGGTAGGGCTTTAAAAAAAGTAATATTTATTATTGAATTTCCAAACCAATTTTCGCACAATATTTAAAATATAAAATGAAATTTCCTCAACATTTTCAATCTTGAATCCTTTTAAGGAAATAAACGTGTAATAATGGAAAATTTAAATTTCAAAAATAAGATCTAACATTATATTTTTTGTGAAATAAACTTTTTTAAACATAAATTTTATGCACTACGTCATATCAACACAATAATCAAAAAAAATTTAATGATGTGAATTAATGAATCTTTGCGAAAAAAATATTATGAAAATAACACTAAAACAAAAAAATAATAAAAACCTCTTGTCTTATAATATCATTTTCAAGATTAACCGTTATACTTTGAAGACTTCCATTTAGATTGCTCGAAGTATTATTAACCGATCTTTTTAATAATGAGGAAGGTATAGATGGTGCAGATCGGTGTGGTCTTATGCTATTACTCTCATTTGGTACTGGTAATGTGGTAAAAACATTAGAACTGTATATAGATGTTCATCAAATATCATTTATTCAAAATTGTAAAATATAAAAATAAAAAACTATAAGATCGAATTTGAAACAAAAAAAAGTTCAATATGATAAACTGAAAATTTAGCAAAAATAATAACCTTGTTTCATCAATAGATGTCAGTGATCGCAGTGAACTTGAAAGTGAATTAATACCACCAGAATTATTACCAGAATCCTTTATTTAACAAAATAAAATAAAGTAAAAAAAGCTAAATAAAATAAAAGTTTCAAAATATAATGGTTTGTGTTACTATTCAAAAAAAAATTAAAATGTGAAATATAGTTTCATAAGTGCAAGATTTAAATACAAGGATTTTTTCTAAAAAATTGAAGTTCCCCTTCGTAAGTCTTCTAAATAACACATTAGTCAATTGTGTTTTTTCTTTTCTTATGAAATAAATTCTAAAAGCTGATTTATTATTATCCACTGATAATACTAAATGTTGTTTCTCAAAAAAAAAATCACAAAATTTAAAAAATTTAAAAACAAAATCAAAACCTTGCACTTAAAATGTTCATATGGAATGATATCGTGCGCAAATGAAACATCTAAACTAATCATCGACTACAACCATAACAAATTTTTGCGTTCTACTACATTATAGTTGATTTTTTTTTTTGTGATTTTATTCATTTTTCTAATTCAATTACAAGTATTTGAGTGTTCAGGTTATTCTCATTTTCTTCGCTCACTTCATCTTCATCTTCTTCGTCAATTTCTTCATCACATTCTTCATCGGGATCATCTTCGTCATCATTATTGTTCTCAGTTAAATTTCCATGTTGACTATCATTTTCAGAACACTCAGTTCTAGCCGAATCTTGACGTACCAAATCTCTAAAACTATCTCTATAGATTCCTTCATCGGAACTTAATGATTCCTAATTATTGTTTTTTAATTTTGATATTTTTATATTTTTTATTCAATTTTATTAATAAATATTCGATTTAATTCAATTATTAGTTATATTTAATTACATTACATGCGTTGTAAGTGTTAGGAGAAACGCAAAAACCAAAAGAGAAAATAAAAGGAAAAATAAATCCATATTTGACTCAAATTCATTTTTAAGGAATTTTTTTTTAAAGATAAATCATGCTAATTATATTTTTTTAAATTAACGTTGAAATATTCAGGATAATATATCTGAACAACGTTGAATTATCATTTAATATATTACCTGATTTCGTTGATTTTCGGAATCATCTGCGCTAATATGGAATCGCCTTTGGAAATCAGATGCCGCTGCTTCCACTTGTTGATTTGATGAATCAATTCTACAAAGAAAAATTAATTTATTGTGGTCCTTTGACAAAAATACAAAAATATTTCAGTTATATACATATTTATTGCTTGTTTTTAATGACAGGTGCATATAAAATAGTAAAAATTAAAATTTTACTTACGACGAAGGTCTTTCCCATTGAGTAGCTCTAGCTATATGATTTAAATAATATGTTCGGCCATTTGCATCTTGTCTTTCTTCCCAACCAGGTGGTAAAGGATCAATTGTAGGGTTATTTCCAAACGTGCTCTAAAAATTTTGAATATTTTAATCGGTTAAAGATTTTTGAATAAAAACATTTTAATAAATAAAAATATTCTCACTGGAGTATTGGAAAGAATCGAAACATTTTCCACATGCTCCCAATCATTATCGGTTGTAGCAGCAGGTGAATCCAAATCTCTAATATACGCATGATAAATTTCTAATGTACCTTTAATACGGGATTTTGCACTATATATATATTTAAAAATAAAAAATAAATAATTAAAAAAAATTAATTAAAATTTTAAAAAAAATTTGTTTTTAACATGGTTAATGGATTTTATGAGATATAAGGAAACAATAATGTTTTTGGAAAACAAATAATAAACAAGTAATTAATTTTACATAAATAATAATCAAATAAACACAAATGCTAAAATAACAATCTTTCTAAACTAAACACACACAAGTGCAGTTTATTAAAACAAAATAAATAATACATATTACCAGGACGCTTAAAAATTTTTTTCTAACTATGTATGTATTACAAATAATTACGATTATTTTTTTGATTCAAATTAATTAATATTCACTAAAAAATATACTAAAAAAAATTAAAATAAAATAAAGTATTAAGATGACATGAAAAACATACCCTACTGACCTTCTTGGTCTCAATGGATATGATTTAGCTGGTATTTCTCTTCCATCTTGTTCTCTAGGTAAATTAACTAACGATAATTCTACCATTCCAAGAAAGTCATCTCGTGTTAAGCGATTTTCATCAAATACTTGAAATACTAATTTATGAATATTTGGTTTGACCTAAAATAAAAAATAATAAAATATAATTTACATAATAGAAAAATTAATTATTTTAAATGAATATATGTACCTATTATTTTTAGGTAATTTTAAAATATTATTTCATTTTAAAATTGATTAAAATTTTATAATAAAATATTAGCATTAGGTAGTAAATTAAAGTAAGACACGTTAAATACGAATTTGCACTATACTATTACATATATCTTATATTATTAAACATATTGGAAAAAAAAATTAATTTAAAGTAATTCTTGAAAATTTAATGAAAGCTAGTTAATAATATACATATACTTATTCCATAAAACATGTAAATTATCAAAAACCATTAAATTTAAAAAAAAAAAAAATGTCAATTTCGATACAATAAAATAAATAACTAGAATTAATATTTAATAATTTGAAAGATAACAATCAAATTGCCACCCTCTTTAAGTAGTAATTTAATTTACTTAGTTCAATCGATTGAAATAATACTTTTAACTGAACACAAAAATGAATATGTAATATTATTAATTTACAAGGAAATTTAAATACATGCTTGAAATATAAATTATATTTTACCCTAAATGTAAATTCTTCATTCCACACTGGATTTAACGTCTAAAAAGTAAAAGGAAAATATTAAGTAGTAATATTAGTAAATAAACTTTAATTATATTTTTCTAGTAAAATAAACATAAAAAAATACCTTTTTCTTAGTTTTAGTAAGAACGGAATCAATATTAATATCACCATTGATTGTATTTAGGTCAATTCTAACATAAGGATCACTAAAATAATTGAAAAAAAAATAAAAATTAAACATTTGACAAAATAATTAATATAGATATACTTAATGATTATTTGATTATTTGATTATTACAAAGTAAATATTTATTTATTGACTATATGCTATGCTCACACATACCTCGCCCCAAAAATATCCTTTTTAGCCAATGATTTACCAGCCAGTATTTTAATGCGTATTTGACTAATTCCTTCATCACTCTAAAATCGATAAAAAAAAAATAACAAATGAGTTAATTAATGGTATATAAAGATAAATCTGTATTTAAAATAAATATAAATTATTACTTTGTTTAAAAATATATAATCATGGAATAAACAATACAAGTTATATGTATACCGAAAATAATACCATTAGAGTTTATTTTAAATAGTACCAAAGGAAAACAAATCAAATGCTTTTATTAGTAGTTATAAGGAATTGAAAAATAAAATAAAAATTTTAGGCACAATAAGATAATTTAGTATGGAATATGTCTTAGACTAATAAGTATTTGTTAGAGTTTTGTATTTTATTTTTATTGTTAAAAAAAAAAAAAAGATTTCTGAAATATATATAGCTCTAATTCTATGTAAATTTTCCAATTTCCAAATTACGAAGCAAAATTATAAAATATTTAATTTATAACTTTGAGTTTTGTTTTAAAATTTTTAATTGAAATTTTAATTGTTATATAACAAACCTTATTTCCTTACATTGTCACTTCAATTGAAATGTAATTGAAACAAAACAATTCACATTTATATGTACATATATATGTATATATGTATATGTATCTGTAACAGTTATTTATAAATTTATGAATACAATAATCAAGGTCTCTTACAAAAATATATGGAAGTGCATTTTATGTAAAAACATATTAATGAAATAATATCACGCAAAAGTGCTTTTAAAAAATTTTAAGATCTTATAGCAATAATTATGTGAAATATAACATTAAACTACTGCTTTTAAAATAAGTAAAACAACTATCCAATAAAAAGTCATGGCAATTAAAAACAGAAGCTGAACTGGGAACTATATGCAACCAAGATAACCCAAGAGGTTTTTTTTACTCTGATAACCAAGAGGCAATCAAAGCACTGAGCAATGAAGAAGAAAAACCTAAGATTAGCTAATTAGACAAAAATGCACAAAAAGAAGGAAGCATGACTAAGCCAATTTGGATGTACCTTTTTCAGTAGGTCATCTAGTTAGCCCGGAAGGAAATATCTTAGATTGGCTTTGATTTTATGATATAGAGATGCAGAGAAAATATAGGACAATTTTTACTATTAATACTACCATCGTGCTAATATCATGATTTTTCAACGACAATAAGTTAAGACAGTGCTTCTGGTCCAACATAAACCAAATTTGTTGAACTATATTGCACTCTGATCTATTTGACCAACTGCAATTGGAAGCTTTGATTGGTTCTTTATTTACGCTGGTTGATTTGCATTGCAGTTACCTGGCACCCCCACATGGATGTATGTTAACCAAAATTGCAGCATCTCGTTGAGAAATATTCAGTGGTCCATCAATAACATTAGGTTGACAGTAAGTGATCACAGTCTGCAATACTTCAGTTCATCAAGAGTGTTACTTGATTAAAAGATATAATACGGTAAGAATCGACTAATCAACATAAAGATTAAAGAATCTATTAATCCATATTTAAAAAATTTTATGTTGTCAAACAAACTCTTCGAAATAACACTACACAAATAAACTTACCAATTTTTTAAACAAGTTTTCAATAACATTTAAAAGTGTGTGGTTTATTAAGATGTTTTAATTTAAATGATTCGAAGCCCTAATTAAATTAAATAAAAATTATGAAAAAATTGATTTAAGTAAATGTCGAAATTTTCAAAAGAAATTTTACTAATATTATACAGTTATACAGTAGCAATTTATAGTTTGTTAATACATAATACATTTCTACTGTTCAATTTAATTATTTGAGTTAACGGTTAAGCCAAGTTTATTGAGTTCATTTATGTAATTTGGAAAGCTGAACTTTAAATATTCAAACAAAATTTTTTCAATTAAAATACTTTCCAGTAAAATAGAACTATAGTATATAAATATTTAGTTAAATTAAAATTAGGTACTACATACGAGTACATATATAAAAATTTCCACTAGATAGAAGTTCTAGTTTTAGAACATCATTAGAAATTGTTATATATTTTGTCTTTTAAGAACTAATTCCTTCTACAATAACTTTCAATGACAGTAATTCTGTAGGGAATGAGTTGAAAAAATGTTAAAAAAGGGGTTGTCAATATAAAAATAGGATAAGTTCACATTCCAAAAGATATAACTTGAACCTCCATATTTAGCTGCAGATTCACTGTCATATTAGAAATGACTTTAATACTCATATTTTACATAATAGTATAGTTATCCAAAACGTTTAAAATTATAAACAAAAACAAGAATAATAATTACATTAATCAAAATTAAATTACTAAACCTAAGTTAATATTTTTTTTTGTGTTTTTATGCTATAAGTATTAATGTAAATAAATATGACATCACCACAAACTACACCCTAATGATTGAATCAAATTAATTTATAGGGTTTTGTCTTATAAAAATTTAAATATAAGTATGTACATAATATGTATGTTTATTATATATTCAGCATAAGTACTGTATAATATTGTATTATGTAAAAGTCAAACAAAATATATTTCCAATATTCTAATCAAAATTTCTAAGTTTTTTAATAAAAATATTAATTAAATTATTTTTGTATTGAATTTACTAATTAATAATAATCAAAATTGATAAAATAACTTTTGTATGTAAGCTAAATTTTTTGTTAAAGAAAAAGTTAAAACTCAAATAACTAGTATTCAAACTATTTTAAATATCTAGGTATTTTTTAAGAATTTCGGGATTTGAAAACAATCATTAAATTAGGAATTTAATAAATTTTACTTTTACAGATATTTATTTATTTTTTTATTTAGTAATTCTGTTATGTATTTATTTTTCTTAGTAATTAATTTTTTTTTTTTTCATCAAAACAGGTTGCCACGAAAATTTATTCAAAATACCCTACATTGACCAATAACCACAAATGAAGCAATAAGCAAAATCACGACGACCACAGAATAGGTTTATATAGAAATATTTTTAATATATACATATTTATACATATATGTGCTTATTGTTTTTTTACAATTTTTGTCATATAAATTTCTTTTTTATATAAATCAAGAATGTACATGTATTATATATTATATTCAATAATATTGATTTATCCCTTTTTGCAAAAATATGTAAATATGTATGTATATATATTGAACAATATAAAAAAAACATATTAATTTAATATGGTAGTAATAAGAAAAACAACAGCCACACGGATGTTATTATATTAAATATATTATATTTAATAGAGAAATAATTAATTTATAAGCAATTAAATACAAGAGGATGTTAAAAATTACAAAAAACCCTAATAAGAAATAACTTACATAAACTTCATTATTGTGCGGTAGGTATCCATATACTGTGGTATTTTCTCCCTCAGCCATTTTTGTTATTTTTATTTTCTATTTATTTAATTCACTATGAATATTTTTTTATTTTATGGTTTTTTTACTTTATTTTTATTTAATTTCTTATTTTAAGGAATTTTCAAAATCTTGTGGGTATTCTCTCGTATATATGTTAATTAAAGCAAAAAAAAACTAAATAAAATAAAAAAAGTCAGGAGGTTAAATTTTTTACCTCCCTTATAAATGGATGAAAATCACGATTTCTGTGTATTCGACACAATTGTTTAAAATTTTTTTTATTATAATATATATATGAGTATATTGAAAGATATTGATAAATATATAAATCTTTTCAAATTGGTATTTAGTTTAATTATTCACGTTTCTATTAAAAAATTTTATTCCAATTAAGGAACTTATAGAAACTAATGTAAACTTTTAACTTTAACACGATTGTTTCACTTCATTGCAAAAGTAGTTAATTTTAACATTTTAGTATATAATTTTCATTATTTAAATTAGATATAAACAATTAGAAGGTATATATTTTTTTTTATTAAAAATAAATAAATAATCTTTATATTTTGACGTTGCAAAATTTAACAAACGGGCGTAAAAAAATTTATGAAAAAATTTCTCAGCTTGACATTTTAATGACAGATAGTATTTTGTATTTCTTAAAAAAAAAAGTTTTTTTGTATTTGTTTTTTTTCTCCTCTTCTTCAGTCTTCTTTCAAATTGCGTAAACTAGTTTCAATGTTTTTATGCAGAAATGACTCATTAAAATTTTTATCCATTTTCATGAAATTTCTTTTTATTATGCATTTTTTTTCTAAATAGAAAATTTACCGTTTTCTGCATGCCTGACAATGTCACAAAAATTAATTTATTGTTATTGTAAAGAATTGTTATTGTGTATTTGTATTGTGGAACTTAAATTGCTTTAAACTTTTGAAAGAATTTACTACATGAACATTATTAAATTTAAATTTAATTAATAAAATCCTCCAAATATTGAGATACATGGGTATTTAAAATATACATTAAATTTTTTTATAAATAAAAAAATTATAAATTTAGATAGTATGTAGAAGATATGTAAGTAAGTAGATAAAAAAAATTATAATTAGTAAAATTATTTTAAATTTCGTTTTATTTCCAAAAGCAACAAAAAATCGAAAATTTTGTAACATTAGACTAAATTCAATAATTAAAAATTAAAAAAGAAAAACAAAAGATTTTTAAAACAGATAATAAGTTATTCTTATTATATTTGATAAAAGCTAATTAATATCAAGTTGACGTATTATTTTACCAGTTTGTCTTTCTTTAAAATATAACAAAAACTTCAATTAATTATTTAAATATATATTTATAAATACCACATTATTAATAAAACAAGCTTTTATAACTTTATACTTCTATTATATTAAATTATGAAATATACCCTTCAGCTAACATATTCAAATATCTCATAGATTGCTACAAAATAGGTTTTTTGTGTTATTTAATATTCAGTATACAACTTTCTTAATTTAATTTAATTTTAAAGCTTTAATCAAATTGAAATGAACACAATAATTATATGTACTTCATTTACTTAAATTTATGTTAATTTATCTATTTTGCTTATTTTGTGTTTAAGTACAATACATACACTTTTTCACACAAATTCTAATAAAAATTAAAGCACTTAAAAACTTGTCGTTTATATTATTACCGTCTAATTTTAAATTAACTTGACGAAAAGTAAGTTTTTTATCAAGAAGATAAGTTATTTGTATTATTGTGTTCCTATCTATTCTTATCTTTAAGAGATTTCCCTTGAAATTAAGGTGGCTAATTAAAATTTAGAAAAATAATTTTTTTTAAAAAAATTAATCAAATTTTTCTTACAGATCTTGTGTCAAATAATGATCTTCTTTGTGTTGACGATTCTGGTGCATTAATTGTCCTATGATGATAAGCTGAAGCACGTCTACGAGGTGGTGGCCTTGGAACTTGACTCATTTTATAAAATTATTCAACCGTATTAAAAATATTACACAGACACAATTAGTTTTTTCTTTCTTTACAAATCTTCAAAATGATTCACACTAATTATATTATTTTTTTAAAATAATATAAAATCCTATTATGAACTCTTTACATTGTACACTTTTATTTAAGTGATTTTGTGCAAAAAAAACAAATTATTTAATTTTGTGCGGAAACATTTATTTAAAACAATTAAGAAAATTGCATGCACAATTACTCTAAAATTTAATCAAATTCCACACAACTTTCAACTTCAAATGCATATGACGTTTAGCTTTAGATTAATTTGACATTTGAATAATATATGTATGGATGGTATGAAAATTTAGAAATCTCTCAAATGTGGATTGTGGAATTTAAATACTGTTACTACAGTGCTGTTAACTGATTCGAGTTATGAGAGAATTTATATCTAATATGTACTAAAATATTATATTTCATTTAATACAAACCTATTAATTTCATATAAAAAACGTATTTGAATTAGAAATAAAAACAATATTAACAAAAACTACGGTCGATAATAATTTCTTACATGATTATAATATGTTAAAGTTTATTGTTTATCAATGCAAATCCTACTTAAAGTGGTACAAATGGATTTGTTTGTTGATTTTGTGGTAAAGCAGACTCGATACGTCAAGCAAAATTTGAAGCATTTAAAATTTATTAATGCATAGCATGACATTAAATATTTGACAGCAAAAATATAATAATTATAATTAAATTGTGCTTATCATTGCGGTGAAAAATTAAATTTATTTTATACAACTTATTGTAAGTAGATATCAAAATTTTAATTAATGAAATAATTAATTTCAAAAAAAATTATTTGAGAACCATTAAATTATTTGATTAATGTTAATAAAAAAGTTAACCCAAAAGTTTTTGATTTATATATATATATATATATATTTAAGGTGAAATATTAAAAAATATGTTCGGAAGGCAAAGTGGATTATCTGGAGGATCTGGAACCAGCAGTCTGGTAGAATTTAGAGCTGGAAAAATGAATATGATCGATAAAATGGTTCATCCAGACACAAGGAAAGGTTTGATATACTTGACACAAGCTGATGACGGCTTAATTCATTTCTGTTGGAAAGATCGTACTACTGGAAAAATTGAGGATGACTTAATTGTTTTTCCAGATGATTTTGAATTTAAAAGAGTTGAACAATGTAAGACTGGCCGTGTTTATGTATTAAAATTTAAAACATCTACTCGAAGAAAATTTTTCTGGATGCAAGAACCGAAAACGGATAAAGATGATGAATTTTGTCGTCGAGTAAATGAAACAATGAATAATCCTCCATCTGCTAATCGTAGTAGCAGTAATGATAGTGGAGATTTACAATATATGCTAAATAATATGTCCCAACAGCAGTTAATGCAATTGTTTGGCGGTGTAGGACAAATGGGTGGCTTAAGTTCATTGTTGGGTTCAATGAATCGTTCATCAGACTCATCGCGTTCAACCACAACACCGAATCGTAGCTCTTCTAATGCAAATTCTGGAACAGGTACAAATAGTACAAACACTACAACAAACGCTACGACAACTGTAACACAAACACCAGAAAATACCTCTTCGGGAGTAAAAACACCGTCAGCTCCAGCGAAGAAGCCTTCTACTACGGCCAAAAAATTTGGTAGCGCAAGAGTAACTTTACCAGATCTTCAAAATTATCTATCTGCACTTTCTCCGGAATCTGGTTCTTCGTCACGTGTAGGAAATGTTGATTTATCAAGTGCTGTTTCAGCAAATTCCGAAGAAGTTAATAAGGTTTTATCAGATCCGGATTGCGTAAAAACATTAGTCGAACATTTACCTGATATTGGAACCGATGAACCTATGTCACAACAATTAAAAGATACACTCCTATCACCACAATTTCAACAAGCTATGTCAATGTTTTCAAGTGCATTACAATCAGGACAGCTTGGACCAGTATGTTCACAATTTAAATTATCACCTGAAGCAGTCGCTGCTGCAAATACAGGAGATCTAGAACAGTTTGTTAAGGCATTAGAAAAATCAGTAAAAGAAAAGGCAAAAGAGGAGGAACAAAAAAAGGATGAAGAAAAATTAAATTAATATCATTTTTTTACGCAGTTTTGAATAGATTTCATCTTTATGTTTAATAATCAAGAATTATTTAATAAATATCTAAGCAAATAAACTAAACAGCTATATTATTTTAAAATATGTTTTTATTCCAAACAATTGTAAACATTTGGAAATTTTTTGAACATTTTTGTTTACAAGAAAAAAATATTAAAAATAAAACTATTAATTACGAAAGTACGAAAGAATTTCGAGAAGACATTTTGCATAATTTGTATTGTTTTTCTGCTATTTTGTACAACAAACCTTCATTTAAAAAATCATAATTTTGTTCGAAAAATTTAAATTTTTTCTTGGTTTTAAAATATAAAAAAAATTTAAATAAAAATTTCATTACAATTTTATAAAACTTACAACTTTTGTAATATTATTTTAAAAAAAAGTGAAGAAACAAAAATATATTTAAAATTTCTATTTGCTACAAAATGAAAAAGAAGTTATAAACTGAAGCTTTCAACAAAATTAATTTTAAAATCAACATATATACATATGTATACATATATATATAGCTATAAAGTGATATCATTTTCATAGAAATAATCCATTTATAATTTTGGAATTTATTCTACTTGTAATTTGTTCTTTTTTTCTTTTGTAAATAAAATTCTTAATTTATAAATTTTCAGTCGTTATTTGTGTGGATTGGTATCACAAATTTATGCCCAAACGGACTTTTGTACTTAATACCAGCATCTCGATAAAATTTATCTGGAATTCCTAAATTGCATAAATATAATTTTCCACAAGCTACTGATATATTATTTAATGGCAAAATTGGTAATATTGATGCTTTAATAGGAACATCAATTAATCCGTTAACTGGTGGATCAATAGCTAATACTACGGATCTAAAAAAAAAACAAAATGGGTTAATAAATTTAAATTACATAAATAATTTCTTTCATCCTTACCTGTTCTCACCTATCCATCGTTTGACTGGAGACAACAACGTATTGGAACTCACAGACAAAATTACTAGATCAGAAGACGGTAGTTCTGTGAAAATAAAACAAAGATAATACAAAAAACAAAAAATTCATTAATTTTTTACCAGAAATTGAACTAACAACAAAATTATCTGTTGCTTTAAATAATTCTACTTCAACGTTTGAATTTTCTGGTTTTTGATCTTTTATATAAATGCAAACTTTTAATCCATGAGATGCTAATTGCCTACCAGTAGTTGCAGCTACTTCACTTAATCTACAAAAATACATATTTGATTTATGATTTTCAAATATGAGTACTTCAATATATACACCTATCATTCTGTGGTTTATCGGAGATGATAGTAATTTTTGGCCATTGATGACGATTATTAGGAGTTAAACGACGTGCTCCACCCAATAATAAAATCGCTAAATCTGCAATACCTCTAGCCATAATATCCATTTGACGTTCACGTGTCAAACCATTTCTTTCGCAAACATCCTGAATTTTATTACGTACTGCTAATGGTATTGTGGGAATAATTAAACCTTCATCTAAGATTTTTAAAATATAAATTTGGATTTAAAAATATATAATTAATAGAATTTTATACCAGTTACAAAATCAGTTGAATTGGAATCTTGAGGATATGATTCTATTTGTCTGAACTGAATAGGTTCAGGAGTTAGAATATTTTCATCATGCCGGTATTTTTTATTTCGTTGTGCTGAAACAGCTTGTCTAACTAAATCCGGTTTTTGTCCCGCTTCAATCGTATCCCAAATAGCTTGTTTATCAAAAAGTGCTAAATTTCCTTCAAAATCGAATTCTTTATCCATTATAGGATCATCAACCGGCGTTCCAAATGTTTGACTATTAAAATCTTGTCGCTTTTGAGATTTACTAACTTTACGATCTTGTATACTACTCTTCATTGGAGTAGTTGAAATTGAATTATTAGTTGTTGGTGGTCTTGCAGCTGCTATATCAATTGGTTTACTTAAATTACGTTCACTTGTTGACGTTGCCGCTGTTAAACAAGGCAGTTCATTTAAATTACTAGTTAAAGTTGCACCCATTTTAACTTCTACTTTACTAGGAATCATATTACCAAAAAATTTTGCTACACTCGAACTTGACGCAGATGTAGTTTGTTTATTATTAGATTTACTATTATTTATTGTTGGCAAACAAGATGATGATATTTCAGCAACTTTTTGTGTAATTAATTGTTGCGAAAATAATGATTGAGATATATTACTCGGTGGTTGTTTATGATTTTTCTCAAAAGTAGGAGACCTTAAATCAAAATAATTTTATTTTTTCTAAATTTAAATATGAAATAAAAACATTACCTTTTCTGTCCATTAGTTAATTTGATATTAGATAATTTATTTAAAATTGCATTTTCTTGACTTTTCTTACTGACCGCACCAAAATTAGGTTGTTTAACCGGAGTTGGCTTATTAATAACAGTTGGAGCCACTGTACTAGGTGCATTGTAAGTTGGGATTAATTCTATTTTTCTTATATCCGATACACTATTACAAAAATTAAATATACAAATTTGAAATTGAAAAATATATGCTAAATTATATTAAAATGTGGAAACTTCACTAATATAAGTTTATATAATTGCATACCTTAATGTGACTTCTGCATCTTGTTTTCTCAGCGGTACACCATTTCTAAATGCACGTACTATTGTAATTTGTTCAGTGGAAATATCTTTTATAGTTCCTTGAAAAACACCTAATGAACCATCACCTGAAATATATTGTCCAAACACTTACTTATTAGTAAGAATATTATAATTTTTTCAAATGGTACAGAAAAAACTTTTATTCGATAGCTTACAGTGAATTGAAACTGCTTGGCCAATCCAATTTTGATCTTCCATTCTCATTACCACGTTTGAAAATAATAAAGCAGTATGTTACAAAAATTTATTCAATTTCTTAAAAATTTAAGATCTACTTCTTAATTATTTAATGCCAATTATATTTTTTAGACAATGCACAACTTTCAAAATATATTAATAAATATTTTTTTCAATTTAATCCTATACAATTTTCGCTTTAGTTTTGTATTTGCACTACGCTTTCTCCTCAAGTCTTCATGACACGATTTTGACAGTTTAGTTTAATTTTGCATTCATTTTTTTGACAATGCTGCCAATGTACTTTTAAAGTAAGTAACGGGTTTAGAAAATTTTGTTTTTGAAGGACGTTCAAAAAAATAAATTTGAAAAGCAGGTTTAAAAAATGTTTAATTTCCATTAAATTTGATTAAAATATTACAAAATAAAATATTTACTAAATAATTTTAATTTATATATTGCCTTCGTGAATTTCCTATCACTTCATGATAAATATCATACTGCCAATGTTTAATTAATTTATAAATTTTATAAAGATCTTTTTTATTAGGTTCAGCATTTTCAGTTTTAGCCATTTCAATTGATGTTAATAAATTTAATATTTTATTTAATCGTTTAATTTTAAAATGAAATGAATATTTAATGCTGTGATTATTTTTATTCAACATTATTTGAGCGGTTATATTATTAAAAATCAAAACAAATTTATTCAATAGTTTGTTTTTACTCTTAAAAGAATATTTTTCATTCTTAGCTATCCTGTAGTATTTGGATTTTTCATTTACAGACATTTGTTTCCAATTAGCTCCAGCTTCTAAAGTTTATTTGCAAAATATTTAAAAATATAAATATAAACATATATATGTACATACATTACATATATAAAATTATTACCTTTTGCAACTTCAATTGCTTTCCTTCCTCTGCGTTGGGAATAAAACTCTTTATAATAATTTATAAATGAATTCCTTGTTTTCATACTAAAAGTTTTATTTTATAACGTGTAAAAATGGCCAAAACAATCTAAATAAATATTATAAAATTGCTGTTAATGTGCAAAATCAAATCATCTAATTTGAAACATGTATTGAAACAAATAAACACAAGTATGTATTGTATTATTAAATGATCGCAAATAAATAAAATAATTCTGTCAAATTATAATATGTTATAATTTCACAGAATTATTTGTCATAGTGACTATCATAGTACATATTAGACATTTTAATAGATTACTTTATTTTAAGCTATACTTTTAATATATATATTTTCTTAAAATTTTATTTCATTGACACTTACTTTTATATCAGTATTCATCAACAAATAAAAAAAAAACGTTTTGAATAGTAATCTGTAAAATATTATGCAAATAAAAATCAAACCAATACATATAATAAAAATAATCATATGAATGTTGCTGAGAATTTGATATTCCGGCATATTTAATTTTGTATTTCTTAAAAAATAAAAAGAATTAAAGGAATATTGAAGAAAATATGCTAATTTTTTGCTAATTTAAAATTAATAATGGTATTGTCGAAAAATATTAAAGTGTAAGCGCTGTTTAATATTTTTTTTAGCAAATTAGAAATTTATTATATGGTGTTCACACTACCATACGAGCATCTACGACTGTATAACATGTTATCCTGCTCGAAAGGATAACATATTATACACTAGTTATAGAAATAGGCGTTCACACTACGAATAACTAGTTTTCATTGACGCTTAAATCTATGTAAATATTTTTTTTATAAAAAATTTTTGGTGTTGCTTTATAATAGAAAAATGAAAATTGAAAATTTTATTTTTATCCTTTTTTGTTTATAAAAAATAAATAAACAAATTATTTCATATCAACATGGCAAGGACAATATTTTTTCCGGTTAGAGTTGTAAAAAAAATAACACAATAATAGAAAAAAATTATCCAATTTTCAAAGGCTACCCTTTAATTTTTTGTGTTTTCCAGGAAAACATGTTATACTTGATAATTTCATTTACATACAAAATTTCTAGTTATAACACCTTGTGTATAATATAATAATGATAATAATAATAATAATAATAATAATAATAATAATAATCATAGTAATAATAATAATAATAATTATTATTATAATAATAATAATAATTAATAATTAATAATAAAAGTTTCTCAAGTACAATAGATAAATAAATTCGCAACAACTGAACTGAATAATCACTTGCAATGACTGAAATGAAACTCCTCCAATAATCACCTTATTAATTTTGAACTCTTTATAATAAATTAATAACAATTAGTAAAGATAACAACTACAAAACATCTTTCTAAATGTTGCATATGAAAAGGATTTACCAACAATCAACAAATAATTAAATTATGCAACAATGTTAAAACAAAATAAAAAACAAAAATGTGCATATCCTCAGAATAACTACAAATCATAAAAAAGAAATCATATAATGCAAAAGAATTGTGTTGACATTAATCAGAGTTGCAAAAATTGAATAAATGAATAAGTAAATTTAAGGTTATTTTGACTGAATGATTTTAATAATAGCAATGTCTTAAACTGTAGTATAGGTAATATTTATTAATATTATTTTATTAGTTGCTATCTGCTTTTATGAAATAAATAGTAATTTATAATAATTAATAATATAAATATGTAATACAAATTACAAAATTTGATCTGTAGTGTATCAATAAATTTTTTATAGCAAATTAAATATATATCCAAGAATCGAGGTACTATATCAAAACTTCAGATTAATCAAAAACAATAAGATAATAACCATTATAAAAAATTTATATTCTAACGAAAATGTTGGCAATTTATAAAGACAGCATATTTTGTGAAATTAGCACATTTATTTTATATGTACCTATACCTACATTCAACAATTCACACTTTTTTTTCAATTCAACCAAAATATAAAAAGGAAACTTTTGCAAGGAGAATTGGAAAACAGAAAAATAAAATTCTAATTAGATATATAACTATATATGGATCTATGCAGTCAGATCTATCTAACAGTGTGTATACTATGAACAGCCAATACATATATATTTATCATTTACAGCATAATGTAGAGTAACACTATATTTTGGTAATAGCATTGGTTTGGCATAAAATATATATTATAATAAGCGTTTTTTTTTTTTAATTCTTGTTTCTTTAATGGTGTGTGCTTGTTTATGTTTTAATATGAAATAGTAAGATCGTATCTAATCCTTGTACGATCAAACTACTTTTGTGTAACTTTATATATTAACGGTCTTTGTTAATATATTAACGGTCTTTGATTTAGCTTTCAATTTTAACTATTTGTTCAGCCTAAATGTATACTAATTTTAGGTTACTCAGATTTAAAGACGCACTAGTATATTATTATAGTATGCACATAATTAGTATGTACATATTGTGTATATTTACCAATGAATACTAACAAAATGAGAATGTTCAAGTAGAAGAATTAAAATTTTGACTTAAGTTAAGAAAAAAGAAAAAAACACTCTTTGTTGGTTTACTCACTGTTCGCTTTCGATGTGTTTAAGAAATTTATGAATTATTTGTTGTGTATGTATATTGCATACAAACTGTACAAACCAATTTATTTACTTCATTAAAGAAGATGTATGTGATATATTTTATTTTTTTGTTTTCAATTTTTAGGCCAACAAAATAGATATAGCTAATTATGTTTTTTTCTATATGAATATTGGGGGTTTTTACACGAGTATCATTTTTCTGCTGTATTCTTCTTTAAATTCTCTCCGTTACAACAGCTTGTTTTATATGGATATTCAACAGCTTGGGTTTTATATGGGTATACCATATTTTGAGTGTGTGTTAGTGTAAATTAAATTTTGTCAAAAAAAAAAACCAAATTACATTTTTATAGGTAAACGGTACAGTTATTGACACTCATAAGGAAAAATTCACTTTAAGTGAACTTCTTCGGTTATTTGAACTGATATTAATAAAATAAATGGAGTAAATTAATTTTTGGTATTTTTTTAATTGCTATTATTAAAAAAATATAACAAAATTTTTTATATATTATTAAAAAAGGGTTTTTAAAAATACTTCCAAATAGACAGTTATTGATACCACCAAAAAGTACAATTATTGACACCCAAATAATCTCATTAACATAGGGTGAAAAAAATTACATTCAGGTAATTATGATGAGGATTATCAAAATAAATACATAATCTATAAATTAAATATTATTTTAATTGAAAAAATAAAACAATAAAACAAAATTATAAAAAGGAAAAAACATAAAAATTCATTTCAGTCTTTAAAAAAAACCCAAAAAAAATAACTATAAACTAAAATAACAATTCAGTTATTACTTATTATTAGAAAAACGATGACAAATAAATCTAAAAACTATTGTATGAAATACAATGATATGAGAACAAGTGTATTTGGGAATGTATGGCACTCATTTTCATGAGGCATTTCTAAAAGTCAATTCCAGGATTATGCAAATTAAACAAATAGGTGCATTTATAGCATATAGAACCTTTCGCTATAAAATTATTCCCAAGATCATATAAGTTTCACTTTCAGAGAAAAGCTGACGTAATCTTCTTCTTTCTTTGAGGTCTTTGTCATTTTTTCTTGTTCTGGGGTTGAGAACAAAACTACATAGTTTTAATTACTTTCAGGATTTTGTTCTTTTTTATAGTCTCAACCCGAATCAACAAGGGTGAAGTTATAACAAAAGGTTTTTTTTTTGTATTTGTGCGGTTTTTCAAGAATGCAAATATTTTCTTGAATTATTTTTCGGACTCTACGTAAAGAAACTCTTTTATTGAATTTATATGAAGTGCATCAGAAGCTGAAATATTTATAATCGAAATAAAATAAATATTTTAAATCGAATCTTCCAAAACTTCTGATGGGAAATTTGCTTGAAAAATTGTAAGCACTTAATTTTCTGGTAAATTTTTTGTTTATATTTTGTTAGTTTATTATTTAAATTTAAATGAAACTAATTTTCAATTTTGAGCTTTACAGTACTTTATTTTTACACAAATTAAGTAAAAGCAATGATAATTACCTCTAAGGTTACTATGTGATACAAGCTTAAATTTTAATCCACTCCCATATTAAGATTTTCAGCATTAGAAGCAGATAATGTGTTATATACTAATTCGCTCAGGAACGTAGCATATAGATTTTTAGCATATAGATACAATTTTTGTGTAAAATTAAATAAATTATAGGAAACTTCACTCCCATGCTGACTAAAAATGGATAGAAAACCTAGGATATGTATTCATAAAAAACTTCCTTGGTCATCGGCAGATAAATATTTTTTTGTTTTACTGTTTTACGCAATAAATATTTAATAAGAATAAAATATTTCAAAACTGGATTATATTACTAACTAGCAAAGTCACCCTAGGTTGTTCGGGTTCAATTATGAAAATTCGAATTATGAAATATAATATAGCAAAGTTCTAGCGTGCGCTGCCATGCCCATGTTCACAAATAGAACTTTGCATGTTCACCAAATATTCACACAAACAATCGGCGGCGTGGTCACGATAAGATATAGTAAATATATCTGCTATAGTAAAGCTAATCAGACCTATTTGATTTAATCACCTATTTGGTCAAATAACAATATTTATATATATAAGTTAGACACGTCAAAATTTTGTTGCCTGAAATTTATTAAAAGTGACTAATCTCGTAATGTATATATCACATTATGTGCATACTGCATATGTTGCACCTTGTAATTATTGAATAATTATTGTTTCTGCCAAATTACAGCTTTTTTATAGACAATATTTTTTGTTTTATTTGCAGGAATTAAAATAAAAATATTTTCAAGCTACATAATATTGACCATAACAGAAGCATGGTTCTCTTGAGTCAATTGCTAAAACACTTAAAGCTTGCTCTTGGGTTTTAATTATAAAAATAGCAAACTATATTTTTAAGGAAATTGAAGGCGTTTAAATTGGAAAGGGTAGTCAGATTTAATTATAAAAATAAAAACATTACTCCCAGCAGAGCACCCTTATATATCTTTAGGAACGCACTCGGGGTCTAGTTCCATTACACAAACGTAAAAGATGGCAAAACTTTCTCCAAAAAATTCTGATGTTGATACAATTAACGAACGAATTTTAAACATTTTGGAGGGAAATGTAATAACTTTACTTTAGTGAATTTCTCTAGAGTTTTTAAACGGCTACTGTCCAAATGGAATGCTTCCACTTATACTTAACTTGAAAGTATAATAATACTACTGAGAAACCTAAATACCAAACGCGACCTTTGCAATGGGACTCGATTAGCTGTAAAAACTCTAATATTAAATTTAATAATCGCAGAATTCCTTGGCATAAGCTATAGGTGAAACTGTATAAACTCCTAGAATAGATTTTACAACGACCACAGAACTGCCATTTATTGTTAGACGTTGACAGTTCCCTGTTAAATTGGCATTTTCTATTACCATAAATAAGTCGCAAAGTCAAACATTGGAAAAAGAAGGAGTTTATTTGTATGAAACAGTATTTAGCTATTGACAACTGCATGTTGCAATTTCCAGAGTTTACATCAATGCAAACAAGTTTCTTCTACTTTCTCAAGTAATAACATCACTCTTGACGAAAGCTATTTCAGAAATCTAAATAACTTCTGTCGGAGTAATCACTAAACACGGTGATAACTTTGAAATCAATAATATTCTTATAACTGCAGAAATGTTGAAATATATTTTTTATTAAAAGACGATTTTTTTTTCGGCCAGACTAAATTACCTTCGATTCATCTTAAGTTATAAATGATTAACTTATTGCTGATATTTCTGATCAATACTCAGGGTCTTCTGGGGTTCCGCAAGGTTATATGAGACCTCTTGTTTTATAGTTTCAACAATTGATGCTCCTAATGGGATAACTTTTTCTAAACTTCTTAACTTTTCAAACGACTCAAAGCTTTTAATCCTATATTTTCCTCATCGGATTGCTTAAACCGGCAAAATGATATAAAAAATTTTTGGTGTACAAAAAAATGAACTGGAATTGAACACCTCTAAATGCCTTGTGAATGAGAAATTCTGCTAGGATAGTTTGCTTGGATTATTTTTTAAATATTTTTTTGTTTTGATGTACCTTTACTTTTATCTCGTCTCTTTATTAAGTTCACTTATGCTTTTTTTTTTTTTTTAAGTTCTTGACAGTAACTTAGGTAGATCACCTTTTCGTGCTTAATTAAGTACGGTACTGCAAGTTTATACTACAATATCTACAATATTTCAAGCATTTATTTATCAAATTACTGGTAACCCATTAAATGTGAAAACTACAGCTATTGTCAGGAACTAAGCTTTCTTGAATAAAACAACTCCATTTTATTTAATTTGTTACCAGATTATACTCTCAATTATTTTTTGTCATTTATTTTATCCCTATGACAAAGGGTGCTGGACCAGGTCGAAAGACCAATAAATATTTTGTTGTTGGTTTATCGGGAATCAAACCTAGAAAGGTAGCGCTCAACCTACTGCGCCACCCAGCGTGTAACTATAAACATTCTTATATAGACAAAAATCTTAATTATTTTCTTTTCTAAGGAATCTGGTTAAGCTTATATTGGACCTCTGAGACAAAACTTTCTGTCAGAATTTTGGAGGCCTGGGGTGGCATTATATAATTAGAAAAGTCGTTTTGTTTCGACTCTTTTCAAAAGGTGGTAATGCATAATTTTGTTTCGACCATTTTTATTTTGTTTCAATCTTTTCAAAATTGGTACAACATATTTTGGTATTGTGTAAGGTTGAAACGCTACTTTTTTGACGTGTGATACGACCAAATTTTGACGATTGCAAAATAGTTGACGCTTTTAGGTAAGTAGTTTTACTTTAGAAACACACAGAAATAAAAATTCCAATAAAATGAAAAATTAAGTAAATTTATAATGATTTTCTTTCAAGTAAAAACATCTTCAGAATAACAAAAAAAAAATGTTGGTATTATTATTAGCTTCTTTTACTTGTATCTAGTTGCAATTTCTTTTAGTTGCAATTTTTTTAAATTATTTTTTTTCAATATTCTTTTGTAGCAGTATTGTTGAAATTTTATTGAAACAAATCAAAAATGGAAAAATACAAAATTATTATTTGGACCAAAATTCATATCTCAGAATCTACTGAACTAATTGGATTGAAATATAGTACTTATCTTGGATAACTCGTTATTTTCGAAAAACTCAAATATTAATTGAGCCATAATATAACAGCGACTACGCATAAATATATGTATAGATAAAAACTTTTTTTTTTTTTTAAATTTGTGTATGGGAATTTTTTTGTTTGGACTTTGAGTCTCGGGGTTTTCGTTTTGCGGCTTTTTAAAAAATTGGGGATTTTGATTTTTAGACGCAAAAGTTTAGTAAAAAATTAATTAATTATTTCAATCAAAAAGCAACATTTTATCACTTTTTAAAATTTTTTTAAAACAAGATTTTTTTAAAAAGAGTGAGATTTAGGAAAAATAAGAATTTAAAAAAATAAGATTTTAAAAAACGATTTTAGAAAACCGATATTTTGAAAACCAAGGGTGGCAGCACATAACTTGTTACAAGCCTGTTGTCACGCTATTTTTGAAAAACGGTAGCACGTAAAATTGTTTCGCCAATTTTAATTTTGTTTCGCCACATTTAATTTTGTTTCGCTACTTTCGGCAGCACGTAACATTTGAAGCGTCCATTTTTACTGAGCGTCACAAATGAAAATTTCCGGTATAAATAGTTGATGTGTGTTAAAAAAAAAAAATTTGCAAAAATGTTTCGTAAATTTTTTTTTGTTTCAATCCCAAAGTAGCGTTTCAAAGTACATGCTGCCAACGGTTATGTGACGCTGGTGTTTTGTTACAAAAAAAAGCGTTTGTAACAAGTTACGTGCTGCCACCCCAATATTAAAAAAAAACAAGATAACGTACCGCTCCCTTTTTTGTCATCAAAAAATTTGGACCTACTTTTATTTGAACAAAAATTCAGAAGCTTTCGAACTTTGAATAAAAACTTAAATTAAAAAACAAGGTTTGAGGGGGTATTTTGCAAATTTATGTTTAGTTATGGGTTATTGTCTCAAACTCTTTTATTCTTAGTTTGACAGACACGATAAAATATTGGCTTGGCTATATGAGATAAATATTTCTAAGAAAGTTTCTATTGTAACAAAATACATTTAAAATTAAAATTATATAAAATTTTGTTACTAAACATTTATTTTACTTTTTAGTTCAGGTTTATAAAAAAAGTTTTTTGTAACTGTTGAATTGTTTTAAATAGGGATTTGACGTTTTTGTCATTATTGGCTACATTTGCATATTTTGCTTTTTAAATGATCAATTATTTAAAACTTACTTATGCCTATATTAAAATCATTTAATCCTGGATGCCCCCTAATGTTTCTACTGATATTTCAAATTTTTTATTGTTTGTGAACAGTCATTTTCCTTAATAACGTAATTATGAAACGTGCTGTTTATGAATGTATTAGGAATTTTAGTTGAATTTAATGATGTGGACTAGGACTATTATTAGGAATTAGGATGCTTGAATTTTTCGACTTATGTTATCTTGAAGTACGATAGAAAAAGCACCGATTATGATAATTGAATAAAACTCATATTATGTATAATTTGTATAATTAAAGAATTTATTTATTACTGATTTGATTTTCAAAATTTGTTTTTTGTTTTTCTAATAATATGAGATAAAGTTTTACAAAAATCGAAACAAAAAACATGTATGTATATTGTATTTAAACAATAACTTAAAAATTAATAATTTCATTGTATAATCAATAAAAGTACAAAAATACACTTCCTTTAAAATCTATGTGATAATTTTTTTCTTTTTGTTATATTGTATGTATATATATTTATATAATTTCTTAAAACTAAATTTATATAATATTATATATAATATTTTTAACATAATTGTATACATATTTAAATAAAAAAAAAAAATAGGATCAACATTAAAAGCTGAAGAAATAACATATAATATAAATGGGATCAGAATAAACATTCTTCTTCAATAATTGTTTTACTACAAATTGATATTGTACTATGTTTTCAAAAATAAATGCATAGTACAATTTTATTTTTTAATAACCGTATTTATGGTAAATTCATACGTATTTTATATTTTCTAATTATTGACTTATATCTTTGATTAAGAACAATACAATAATTTGTTAATTTATTGCTCTATATTATTCTAATAATCACTGACCAGTTCATTAAAATTAAGCCAGTAAACAAAAATTTTCAAACCCATGCCAATCCCTTTAATTATTCTACACATATGTATATAATATATTTTTTTAACAATACAACAACTAAAATCAAATAAAGTTTTGAATTATAAAAGTAAAAATTAAATATAAATTAAATTTAATTAAAAAATTGTATATATATTATGTATGTACATATAATTCTTCTACTTAACATAGTACATACAACATGAATATATCAATTTATTGGCAACTGTTTTTTCTAATGAATTTTTACATTTTTGATTTGACTACTTAGAAATGCATGGAATATTTTGTACGTATAATTTTTATTGTTTTAATTATTAAATTTATTGAAGTTTGCAAACACCTTTTTGTTTTTGTATTTAAAAGTATGTAATACATAAAATGTACACATATGTATGTAAAATATATTAAAACAATTTTGTTGTTTATATTTTATGACTTTTCATTTTTATGTAATTGATAATAATTATAATTATATAGTTCTATATTTAATAATTGGATATAAAATAAATTTATGTACGTATGTAATAATAAATTTAACATTTTAATTTTAATATTAGTTTGATAAATAGCAAATAATATTGTAAAATTATTTAAAAAATTTTTTTCAATTTATGAGACTTTATGTAGTTGAAAATCGACTTTGAAATTTGGACCAAAATTGTATGATTTAATAAACTAAGATTCAAATGGATATTTAAATCTAAATTGCAATTAGAATTGAAAGAATACAGATAAAAATTACGAAACAATTGTGTTAAATAAAATGTTATGAATACACGATTTTAAGGTCATTTGCACCTAATCTTTGCAATTGCAGTTACAGAATATAAAATAGATATATAAATGAAAACAAATTTTTAACATAACTTTTCATAAGTTTTTATCCGTTAAATTTGAAAAATATTACTATCATTACTAATGAATCTTACTCCAATAAAATTGTAGTGCATATAGCCGTGCATTAGGCGCATACGGGCGCTAAATGCTCCTTATCCTCTTAAGGCAAATAATCGTTTTAAATAAATTTTAAAAAGTTGATAATTCTAAAAATATTTAGCTTAATGGTTTAATTTATACAAATTCTTTAAAAAAAGTTTGAAATTTTTATAATATTACTTACAAAATGAATGTTAAATTGAAACAAATTTAAAGCGTTATTTTTTAATTAGGTATATAAATATTGCAAATAATTGTTCAATATATGTATATTTTTATTAAATTTTCTTAAATAAAGAAATAATAAAAAATTATTATTTAGTTAATTTAAATTGAAAATTTTTATAAAATACTAGAATCGAAATAAAAAAATTAATGTATAAGTTAAAACAATAATTATTAATATATGATTTAGAAAATACGAAAGTATTTATTTACAATATCATATATTTCTTTAATTTTATACTCAAATTTAAATAACACTTATAAAAATAATTTCTAACTACCACAGATGAGTTCCCAAAAATTATTCTCTTAACAATAAATTTAAAAATTCTAATTACTATAAAAGTATTTAAAACTAAAAAAATAAAAGAAAATAACAAATTTAAACTTAATTTTAACAAAAAAAAAAATTAAAAATTAAAATAATTTGAATATGTATGTAACTAATTTATATTATATTAATTTAAACTTTTTAATATTTTGCAGCATTTAATTTTATAAGGCTGATAAAAATTAATTCCAAGAAAATGGGAACTTTAAAATACAAAATTTGATACAATTTTTGATTTGTATATTAATCAAAGACTTTCATAATATTTAATACATTATGTTTGAAATCAGAATTTCTCTTGGTCTTAAATGCTATTTACATTATTTTATATTGTTGTTTCTTTTTTATATAATTAATATTACAATATAATTTTGTTATAAACTTAGTTTTTATTTTGGTATTAACGGCTTAATTTCCTTAATTTCTTTTTATTGAAATGAGCAAAATTTTTTTTTGTATATGTATATAATTCGAATTTCTTACTCTTCCTTTGATTAGGAAGTTTATAGTGGTATATTGGTTGGTATCATTTATTGTTTTTTTATGTTGTTCATATGTATATATGTATTCAATATAAAAATGTATTTTTTCTATATTAAACTGATTAAACGGAAGTATCAGGTTTATTAATAGGTTTTTCAAATTCAGTCTCTGTTGATGATGCATCAGTAGTATCTGATGGTGTAATATCAATGCGATGTGCTTTACTCCAAACAACAACATCCATAATAAATGCAATAAACATTATTCCAGATGTAATACCTGTAAAAAAAAAAAAATTTATTTTCAATTATAAAATTATTTCGATTATTACAAAATGTTATTCATACATCTGTGAGTTATAAAAATCGAACAAAATTTAAATTTAAAATTTATTATAACTAGATAGAAATAAAGAAATTATTCAAATTTTTTACGGACTTTACACTTTATAAATAAAAAAGATAAGTCCGATTTATGTTATATATTTGTTGATATAATAAACAACTTACTTATCATCAATATTAAGAGTTTAATTAAATGATATTAAACAATCCGTGGTATATTCATTTTCTATATACACATTTATGCAATTCTTTAATAATTTATACCTTTTGAATTTTATATATTATGTATCCTTCACATTTTAAATTATTTGAAATACAAAATTTTGTTTTAACACGAATAAATATAAATTTATCATAGATTTAATCTTTATTAAAAGAAGAAAAATATCTATTTAACTGAATTGAAACTTATAGCATATACATATGTACATATCTTTTAGAGGTAATCAGTACAAAATCATTACTATCCCAAATTCCAACTTACAAAGTTAGCTAACTTAATTGGAGATAAATATTTGATTCGAAAATAATAAATGAAAGCTTAAAAAGAAATTAATTTTTTTTTTTTTTCAAATATTTAAATGCTACTCATATTATTATAATAAAACAATACGGATTTTGGTATTTTGTCTTTCTCTCTCTAGTTTTTTGTATGCCTTAAACTAAATATAATAAAGAAGAAATTCATTAATTATTCTAAAATCGTATTAAAGCTATAATATTATAATATGTACCCGTATTACCAGTATCATGGTTACGCAATATATTTTTCTATCTTAACTTTTTTTGGGTGGCGCTTTTAAAACAATTACAAATGAGTATAAGTATGTGTTTTAAACAAAAAAAAAATTTAATTTAATTTTATTACTATAAGCCAATATGCTTAACATGAAATCGAAAACGCCATGCATTATTAAAACATAAATGTTTTAACATTAATGCACGTTTATTTTATTATAATTTAAATTTAAGTTAACCAAATTGATTAAATTTATACAAATTTAAAGCAAATAAATTGAATGTATTCCGAACTGCATAAATTTAATACAAATATAACTAAAATTTCAAACGGAAATGTAGGTATAGTAAAGTGTAAAAGTGATTCAATTCGAACGCAATTAAATTTATTTTGAAAAAGTTGAATTTAATTATGTAAAAGGAATGTCTATCTATATTATATGTATGTATATAAATGATTACAAAAAAAATACTATTATGTTTTTGTATTGAATGTATATCGGCAAAAAAGCATTAAAAGAACAATTAATAAATATACATATTTAATCATGTTTTTACATGAAAAACGTGACAATCTCATTGATTGTGTGTATCATTTATTATGGCAAATTTTAACCTAAATGCAACACGTTTTTTTTATTTTCAAAATAATTTAATCCCAATTTTAATGTCTTCTACAACAAATTTTTATAAAAACAGAAAAGAAATAAATAAATGGAATATTTTTTACTTCTTAAACTGCGCAATAAAATATTAAAATATCCTTGAAAGTTCAATTCATATTATTGCAAAAAAAAAAAAAATTATAATAATAATAATTTGATAACGTATGTCTATTATCTCTAAACAAAGTATAATAATCAATATAGAAATTTCCAAATCAATTAATGTTAATTTAATTCACTTTAATTTATACATGTGTATATTTTTTTCACAAAATTCAAATTAAAAAAATTTGTAAGAAAAATATTAGATTTTTTATAATAATTTAATACTAATTTAATTCTTGAACATTTAAATACGAACTTGAATTTGAGGAATAATTAGAATTTATAAATTCATCATCGTTAGAATTTGTATAATACCATAAACTGAAAAAAATATTTAATTAATTTTTGTTGTTGATCACTGAGTTAGAATTAGAATATTGAGTGAATTCAAAAATTTTTTTTACAAATGTTGAGGTAGAATTCAGACACAAAAATTTATATTTAACAAGAATTAGGATAATTTCAATATTAATACATCAACAAAAATTAAATATGCCATAAGCGTTAATTACAATAGCTTACAATAAGTCACTGTTAAACAGTCAAAACTTTACAAATGTCAAAACAACTATAAAAAACTTTAGAATAAAAAAGCATAAAGTTAATGTAGCTGAGAAGCTGTTAAGAGCAGTACCAAACAAACCTTCGAAAGGCTTTCAAATTCCTCTGACGAAATCAAGCTACAGCTGAAGAGAAAAATATTTTCTCTAAGAACAAACTCAATATACAAATTTTCATGTCTAAAATATCATGACAGTCTCTGTAATACGAATGTGAAATATGGAAAATACACATAAATATAAAAAACAGTAACTAAGAATTTGTAGTTATATGCTTGCGGGGAATATTAAATATATTTTCTCTCTAAATGCTTAACAGTATAACGCTTAGCTTGATAATTTGGCTTTAACCAAGCAAGTGAATCCTGCAAATATCTTGAAAAAATCCACGCAAAACATATCAGAAACAGATGAGCTATAAATAGCAAGTTAAATAATCTAGCGCCAAAATCAAAGTAATCATCTTATACACAAAATATAAATGCATAGTTGATTGCCTTTGCTTTCTCGTAGAATAGCAAAACAAACCTTCAACTTTTTAAAATTTTGAAATATACATATAAATAGATTATTAAGTCAATAGAGCTATGACATCGGTTATAATTATTACTTACCCAAAAAATAATGACGAAAATTATCGACATCATATAACGAACAAGCACCATGTTTTCCACAAACTGTTGTCCACACTAAACATGCTGAATCTACCACAGCTCCATATATAATTGGACAAGGAACAGTACCAAATAAACCAATTGCAGATTGTATTACACCCATTGCCATAGCCTTATCTAAATAATGTAAAATTATATAATAAATTAAATTCTTTCTTTCACTATTTTCTATAAAATGAAATGAATGAAAAAAATTGATTAAAAGCATAATATATAATTTGATAATAACTTAAAATAAAATTACACTGTGATATTCAAGAACGAACACATTCATATTATCTGGCAAAAACAAACGCAACATGGTATCGATTAGTTATTAATTGTTAAATATCTTAAAACAAACCAACTTTAAGGTTTGGTATTGGATTAACTATTGAAGAATCAAATTGTATTATCGATCAGTACAATTAGATTGAATTTTTTATTTTGTATTATGTTTGAACTAAACTAATAAATATCAATTATAAATAATAAAATCTCGAAAAGGAAAATTAAAATTATGATTTACTACTTTAGTTGTGGCTCTAAAATGGATAATAAACTAAAAATTATCTGGAACTATGTCATTCGAACTGTGGCATCGCCTGTGGCTATATTTTTTTTAAAAACACTAAATGGATTATTTCCTGTGCCTTGTTTATCGTAATCGAGAACGCAAGTCTAACTGGATATTGCAACCTCTTAAAGTTAAAAGGGAGATCATTTGGAATAAGTGGTATCCTTGGGATGAAAACGACTTCACCCTGTCCCTTCCCTGTTAAAATAGTCGCTTCAATTACATTTGCCAACAATTTTTTAACACAAATTCTTGTACCGTTGCAAAGTTTTGGTGGGTCGAGGTTCCTTAATAAAATAATTGGTGATCCCAGTTTCAGTAAAAGACGATGTGGCGGTAATCCAGCCGGATCAAGAGAATTTAGGAACTCTGTTGGAAAATTGACTACCTCATCAGCATTTACTACGCCCGGTAATATGGAAAGTATTTGATCATTCATTTCGCTGACATCAGCATTTTTAACAGCAAGAATTGCCCTCTCTCGAAACCAGTTCAAATTATGATAGTTTTGCTGAATATCCGGATAGACTGCATCTATTAGTTCTGCGACGGACGACACCAAATTACAAAAATCGGATGGCAATTTTATTTTTCCAGATGGCTCAACTGCAAATCTACCTTCTCCGATCTCAAGCAGCTTGTTGGTGGAAATGTGAGCACTGTCATCCCCCAGATGTACTCTCATGTTTTGTTTCAAACTTATCTTTCGTACATGTCTCCACAAAGATGAATGTTTTAAACATGGGTAAATTTCATCGGCTGGTGTTGCTTTGGGATGACGGGTAAAGTTTGACGGAAGTCTCCACATAGGAGTACCAGAACTCCTCCCATAAGGTTATTATTTCCTCTCTGATCTCTCACAGTCACGTCAAGGGCTTCGAGAGCTTTCTTGTGAGCCATGGTACATTCATCCCATACGATAATTTTGCATGTCTTGAGCACTTGCGCTCGACCACTTGCTTTGCAGGTAGGATTTTCCTGTCTGGAGATTAGTGGCAACTTAAGTGCAGAATGGGCTGTTCTTTCTCCTTCCATTAATGCGGAAGTGATTCCTGAAGAAGCAATGGCAAGAGCTCCTCGAGCTCTGATTTCGGCTAGAATTAGATTGATTAAAAATGTTTTATTTGTGCCCCCCGAAGCATCAAGAAAAACAGTACCACCTTGTTGGTTCTCTACCCGATCAATGATAATTTTGTATGCTTTTTTCTGATCTTGATTTAGAAGTGGTATTTTTTCCGCGATATTACGCTTTCAGCTCTTCGACGTTGCAGTTCTTTTCTCAAAAAGGCATCGCCTGTGGCTATATTTTTTTTTAAAACACTAAATGGATTATTTCAACTACCTTATTTTTTAATTATTGTTCTACACTACATAGAATTTCAAGCAATCTTGAGTAAATAAATTGAATTTATATGTTATTTTGTATATATCTTACTAACTTCATATATAAACGTCTTATTGGATTTTGATTTATATTATTTTTATATTTACCAAATTTATAAACGTATACAATAAAAATAAATTCGACTTTTATTCAATATATAAAAAAAAAAATATTTTGTTTTAATATATTCATTCACCTTTCGGATCTGTACATCTCATGATAACTAACATACCGCCAACTTCAGATGTTGAATGTATAAATACACAAAATGCAAATATACAGATAAAGATAATAAAATTTTTGCAATTAGTATCACAGTATCCTCCAACAGCTTCAAAATTTGTACCATTTATATTGTATTTTTCAAAACCTTTAAATATTTTTAAAAATAGTAAAAAATAAAAATAAGGTAAAAAAATTTATGCATATAAAAATAAATAAATTATCAAAATGTAAATAATCGAATATGTAAATTGTTATTACATTACCAATAAGAAATTGATCGCTAACAGGAAATATATAAATTCTATTTTAATATGATAAATTTAAAATAAAATAAAAAAGATTGAATCAAGCTTTAAAAAACGACAAAAACCACAAAAAAATGGCGAAATTAAAAAAAAAATGTTTTTTTTTGTTATTTATATAATTTGAATTAATAAATATTTGAAATTACATAAGTTGTTAAGTTTTGTATTTACTTTTTAAAGAATTGTTTTTTGTACTGTAAGATCGAAAAGCCATCACAGCAAATTTTAACAAAGTATGTTAATTACAGATTTAAATTGTAAATACTTTTTTTAATACATATATTACATATATAAAAACTTACCACTTGGAATACATTTACAATTTGAATAATATGTTTTATTACTATTTAAATCAGCTATACTACAACCAGCATGACACGAAGAAAAATATGTTTTACCATCAACACCACATATTGGTGAAAATTTTTCAAAATCACAGTTACATGTTACATCACAACTTGGTAAAAATGTTAGTGTTGATCTAATTTAAAATCAAAATAAAAAAATTAAAAAAATTAAATATTTTGGTTTATAATCAATTTTAATAATTAATAATTTTTTCTAACTAACGTTTCCTGTTCAGTTGTATACTTTGATAAACTAGCAAAATCATCTATATTGCACCCAATAAACATTAATATTGCAATACCCGCTGAATACATTAAAGCAGTAAATGCAATCCATCCAGCAACTGCTCTTGCTGATGGATTTATTTTTAATATAAATATACCGGATATTATAACACCTATACCCATAACTAATATTCCACCAAACGCTGTTATTAAATTTGCATCAGCTGCTGGCAGTCTAAATTGTGTTTCTAAATATTTTGGTAAAAATGTATATAAACCAGCTATGGGCAGTATATGAAAAACAGATGAGGCAGTACGAAACATTAAAATGCTATTACCCAGCTGTCTTTTAACAGTTTTTGGAAAATCTATAAAAAAACATTAATAATAAAAAATTTAGAAAGTTTTTTTTTTTTTAATTTTTAAAAGTTACCCTTTAATTTTGGTTTTTCTTCAATAACTTGGGAACTTTTATTAATATCACCATTACTTGATTCTGAATCATTTGATTTAATACGGTTCCCGTGTAATTCTTTTGGAAAACTGAACATAGCAATTGAAGCTAATATCATTATAGTTCCAATCATAACAGGTCCCAACCACCAAGCACTTATCCATCTCGGATCATTTGTACCAAAGTCTGGTGTAGATAAATCAACATATACTCGAGTACAAAATGATCCAACAATAAAACCAGTTGCTGGTCCAAGAATTCGAACACCAATTGTTATTGCTGAAAATTATTTAAAAATACATAAATAATATATTATGTCACTTAACAGTTTTGTCATTTATTTACCCAAATAAATTGGTGATTCTTTACTAGCTACATTATCATCAATATATGGTATTCCTAATGTTGATACAGCTGTTTGACCAATACCAGCACTTAATAAACTAAAAACAAATATACACATAACAATAAGAGTAATTTTTGAATGTGAATCTTGTTCTTCTTTTAAATATTGCATACAATCATCAAGATTATTTTTTGATGTTGTATTTAAAAATATACTATTTGTTAAATTATCACCATGTGATGAAAATTCTGGATTTAAACATAAATTTAAATCAACAGTTTTATTTTTATTGTTACTATCACCATTAAATAAATTATTTGAGTGCATTAATTGACTACCGAATATAAAATGTGGTAAGGAGCAAGCAAATGCAGCTAATGCAAATAACACCATACCACATGCAATCCATCTTGGTCGATGTCCTCTACCAGCATAATATGTCAATAATAAAGCTGTGCTTATTTGACCTAATTCACTAGCACTCAATAACATACCAGTTGTTCTTGATTTTATTTGAAATAATTTTTCTATTGTTGTTATTATACTAACAAAATATGTTGAAAACATCCCAATGCATACCCATGCTAATAAAAATACAACCATAAACATATGTGTTGATGCTAATTTCTTGGCCCACTTTGGATTACATCCAAATATACCACATGATGATTCTTTTTTATTATCATTATCAATATCATAACTATTATCATCGTAATCATTAATATTTAATGATTTTTTAAATTTATTATTACTACAATTGCATCCACCATCATCTCCAATATCAACATCTTCATCATCATTAAAATTTTTTTGATTTTTTGATTTATATAATATTGATCCAGTTAATGGATCACTTTCATTTAATAATTTATCTACACCTAAAGCATTCTTCCCATTTGTTAATGATCCATTATTATTGTGTTGACAATGATAATGATGATGAGGATGGTGATGATTATGATGATGATTGTGATGATTATTTCTATGAAAATTATTTTTTAAATTATTCTTTTCAACTGTATCGTTTTTCCAATCATCACAATGACTTGTAATCCCAGCATTACCATAATTTTGGTGATCTTTTTGATCATCATATGTTATGACAACTGAATTAATATTTGGTAATGAATCATGTAATGGCAATGTATTTGTTTTCGTGTTTGTTAGTGTTTGATCACTATCATCTTCATCATCTTCATCATCATTTGATTCATTTTTATGACATTGTATACTCAATTTATAATTTTCTTTTTCTAAAAGTGGTGATAAAACATTTGTAGCTGAATCACGTCTCTCATATTGACTGTGATTATTTTGATGTAACGATTGACTCTGCTGCTGTTGATGATGGTAATTATCTGTTGAATTTAAGCTATCTCCATTAGATGAACTCGAATCATATAATATTGTTTTACCATTTGAAATTGTAGTTTTATTATTATTATTGATGTTATTGTTATTACTATTATTATTATTATTGTAATATAATTTTCCATTATTTGTACTACCATTTGATGTTTTTGATAATATTTTAATTGAACCGTTATTTAAATTATGATTGCTTAAATGATTACCATTCTGTTTTGTTGCATTTCGATTTTCATCTGTTTCATTATTAAATCGATTATCAGTAATATTATTACTGCTACTAATACTAGTATTATTTGTATCATTTACATTTGATGAATTTAACCATTTTGCTTTTGTTGCAGTTGCATTTGTTGTTAATTTATTTAATGGATAACTATTATCACTATTGTACTGATTATTGTGATTATTTTGATTATTCATAGCTAAATCTAATACGACTGGAATTGAGGTAGACGTTGACATTGACTTATTTTCTTGTCGTCCCTCATCTTCGGGACTCATGTTTTAGCTTTTGTAACAGTTATGAAAGTTTTACTTTTCAAATAAGTTTATGAAAAAATTTTCGTAATAGTATATATAGTGGAATGTAGGGAAAAAATATCTGAAAATAGATAATTAAAAAAAAACTAATCAATAAAAAAATAATTAAATTAAATTAATATAATTTATTGCTTTAAAATAAAACTCTAACTGATGGTTGTAATACCATCATTCCTTACGAATTCCCTAAAATTCTAAAATTCACAAATCTTTGCGATGTTAACAAATTCTTAGGTTTCAGTTATAGCGTTAAATATTAAATTAATACGTAAAAAAATTTAATTTTATCACCGACAGCTCAAAAATTTGTATATAAAGTTATAGAAATAATAAAAAATACTCTAAAAACCTATTCTGTTCCAAGTTTTTTGAAGAAGTGGGATAGTTTACATATTAAATATGAAGTCATTTCAGCAATTACATATAATAATTTACTATAGGTCTGAACTGATCAGTAAATTTTACAATAATTCAAAAAGCAAATTCATTACAAATAACTTTCTTTAAATTAGAATTGAAAGGAAAAAAAGCTAAAAAAAATTATTAAATATGAATGCTAAATAAAAACACAATTTGAGCTTAGATTAATAAAAATAAACAAATAAACTAATTCATAATAATAACAAAATAAAAAAAATATTTTAAAATTAACTTAAATGAAATTAAATTGAATTGCTTTTCAAATCTTATAAACACGTTCAACGAGAACCAACCGATGTTAAAAATACAACAACAAAAAAAAACAATAAAAACAAACAAAATATTTAACAACAGCAAACTAAAAAAGCCCAAAAAGAAAAGTCGTTCAAGTTCAATGTTGAGGTCATTTTGGTACATTTTAGTGTATGTTTTTGTTTTTTGTCACTAAACAAAAAAAAATCCAGTTCTCATATTTTTTTTTTCATTTTTTTTTTTCGTCTTTCAGTTTAGGTATAATTCATATCTACATATTAATATAATATACGTTTGTATCTATACAATCTACACTCAGACAACACAAACCATTTAATACAATAAGAAATAGCCATTATAAAATATTATGTTAGCCATTATCATACCGTAATTCAACTTGTTTGTAAAGTACACATTATTAATTTTTCTAGTACGAGACAGTAAAATTTATTACAGAGTTGGTGCAATTTACGTAAACTTTAGATGCAGATTTGTGAAAAAATAGCATATAGCCATTTACTTTCAAATATTATTTTATTAATTTCATCTTTAGAAAATGAAAATGCACAATTTCGGTTCGGCATTTTTCTTTTTAAGATGTAAGTAGCTACGGAAAATCAATTTAACTACAGTGGTAGACATAAAATTTTAATATAAAATTGTAGTTGATAATGAGCAAAAGATGCTCTGAAAAACAGTTTCAGTTCTGAATTGTAACATTAAATCTGTATATTTTTTCCTGGATATTTATATACAAAGGCAACCGGAAATAAAATTGAATATATTTAGCTCTTTAGAGGAGGGGAGTTTTGAAACTGCATATTTATTTATTTATTCATTTCCCTAGCAATAAATCTAAATTTATTACTTACCGGAGGGTGAGTCTGTTGCGAATGTTAAGCGTCCAATAACATATAAAACAACACAAATAAATAGCACTCAGTATAGAAAGAATTCAGTTCTCAGAGCATGTGTTAAGTCAACATTAATATATGGCAGTGAAACATGGCTCACTTCGGTCAGAATCAAACAAAAGCTACAAGTATTCATCAACAAGTGCTTGAGAATTATATGCAGAATATTCTGGCCGGCAAGAATTAGCATCGAGGATTTATGGATGATAACTGGAGAAGAACCTATCAACAGACAGATAAATAGGAAAAAATGGAAATGGATAGGTCATACACTATGGAAATCAGAAAGTGATATAGCAAGAAGAGCTCTAGAGTGGAATCCACAAGGACAAAGGAGACCCGGCAGACCATACAACACATGGAGACGCACAATCGATCAAGAATTAACAATCAACAATTATACCTGGGACGATATTAAGGAAGTAGTACTCAACAGAGAGGAATGGAGGTTCACTATCGAAGCCCTATGCTACCACGCGGAGTAATAGGAAAAAAAAAAAAAAATATAAAGAATTAATTTTCTTCTCAGTAATTTTCCTTTAAACAATTAATCGTGACCTGGTGGATTTTTGAACCTTCACGGAAAACCATTTGATACTTTCTATAATCGACTGACCACTCGACTACCCAAACTAATAAATTATTGATTAATGTTGATTTTGTTTTATGTATGTATATAAAATCAGAATTAGAAAACTCAGAACTAATCTGTCCTATACAACAACAAGGGCTAAAGAATTATAATTAAAAAAAAGTAGAATTAGAATCACAAAATATAAATAAAGATTGGTTAAAAGAAATTGTGAATTTTCAAAGTTTTTTAGATTTCTCGTCTAATGTATTATGTTCCAATATTCTATAATTTCTTTAATAAAAATAATAAATGATTATTATCAAAAAGATATTATTTAGAATCTTTGTATTAAAAAAGATAACGGTGTTGGATACATCTTAAGTTTATATATATTATATTATGTATGTATATTACCCAAATTGAAGAAATAATGAACTAAAAATGTGAACTATGAAATCACATAAATTTATTGTTAAAAAGAAAGTGTTGAGAGCAAATGAAATCAAAATTTAAAGTGCATAATAAAATGTATTATCTATTTATATAGATTGTTCCAATATCCATATAAGAAAATATACAGCTGTATGTATTTCGCTATATATCTCCTTTTCTTCTAGGTCTAATCTCTAAACATGTACATTTGCGTGTAATTCTGTATTTGTACATATTCTAGTTTCATTGTTATAAGTTGATAAGAAAAAACCGTTATCGATATATCTAACGTTTTTTTAATCATTTTGAAAAACAGACATGATTGTATGTAAACCAAGTTTTGCAGGTTACTAAAAAAATATCAGAATTTCCGCAGATGCTAAAGTTGAAATTGAAATTTAATAAGGACATTCCAACAAAATCCTATTCTATAAGATCAAACTGACAGACAGAATAATAAACAAACAAAAACGAATTCTAAAATTTTCATTTTATTTTTATTTATTTTTATGTAAACAGCGTTATTAATTTACGCGTTTACAATTTAAGGTATATTCAACAAAATAATATATCACCCATTTAATATTTGAGGTATATGTATAAATAAAATATATTGAAATTCCTTTTAGAAAGCGTTTTTTCTTGTTAATACATATATGTATATACATCCAATACAAAATATGCAGATTTCATGATTTATATATATATATATATATGTATGTATGTATTTAAATTATCAAAATATCACAATAAAATAACAAATACGTTAAATATGTGTCAATATACACAGGGTCAATCATTAAATAATAGATTTTTAAATAAATATTAATTATTCTTTGTGCGGCAGCAGCCCGTTTTTTCGCAGAATTTAATTACATGGCGGCTTAAGAGTATGACTACACCAACCGCGATTTTCCACAAAACAGGGTTTTTCTCTCGATTTTCTCTACAAATGTAAAAAGTTAAAGATTACTTATAATAATATTTAATAAATTTTTAAAATGTAAAATATTGGTAAACAATATTAATATTTATAAAAAATATAAATATATACATATTTATAATATCACCCATATTCTGTTAGATCCATCTCGCGAGATAGCGTCAAAATATCTCTGAAGAGCTAGTTTTGTATTCTGTTAGACAACACAGACGCGATAGCAAATTGCCGCGATGGCAAATGTCAAAGCAGTCTCGTGAGTATTTTCTGTTGGACCTTTGACGAGACGCGATAGCCATTTTTTATCTCGTCAAAATTTGTAAACGATAGAGTATCTCGCTAAAGTATTTTTTGTTTTTTTTATCAAAAAATTGAATTAAATAAATAAATTGAATAGATAAAATAGTTAAGTAAAAATTAATAAACAATTTTTCATTATTTTTTTTGCGTTATTATTAAAATTGTGTTTTTGTTCTGAAAAAAAAACCGTCTTTACTTTTACTGTTTTACTACTGTTTATATACTAAACTAAAAAATATTTAAAACATAAATATATATATTCATTTTTTATTTAAAAAATATTTTAAAACTAAACCCTACTAATACTTTCCAAACATTTTATAAACCATTTTTGTTTATATACCAATAATTTTTTTGACAGTAACAAGTGATCAATACTACTAACAAACAAAATGTTCTATCGCGCCGCTTACAGTGTCTAACAGAAATGCATATTCAGCGAGACGAGACGAGATAAATTTTTTCTTCTCGTCAACGATGGGTCTAAGAGAATATGGGTGTATATATAAATATATATATATATATACATTTTATTTATTTATTTATTGGATCCTACAAATAAATCTGCAGGCCAATTTATAGGTCCTTTTTCCTTTCCAAATTTATGAAGATATAAATTATTTGGTATACATTTTTGTATATTAGATTGTATTATTTTTATTAGTTCTCATTATTATGTCTTTATTAATTATTTGAGTCGTAGAATCCGAATTTGCAAAAAAATACCCCTTCCCATTTGAAAATCTCGATTTCGGCCAATTTCGGCGATTTTTGGGCTTCAAAAATCCTTTTCCGGTCTTTCCCGGAAGTTGAAAATATCACTAATCGATAGAGCACCCTCGATTTAGATAATAACATTTTTTTTTTAAATTTTAAAATAACGACTCCTCCCCCTCTTAAAAAGCTGATACGCATTCTCCGGAACACCCGGTATATTTTTTTTACTATTTATTTTTTATTTTTATTTTTTTAGGTATATGCTTCCAATTATATTATTGCTTTTAAGACAATTATATATATACAAATATAAATATTTCTTATATTTATTTACAAATTTTTAAGTTTCGATGTGTTCATCAAGGAGAATTTTTACCGCACTTCTGCATAAAAAAATCGTTATTATTAGTATTTAAATTAATAGAAAATAAATTTTGAACATTCAATAATAGCTATTTATCTACCAGACTTACAAATATGACAAACTAAACCGGATTCAAAATAATTCCAGTATTGACACACACAGTCATATGGCGTGGGAATCAATTCCCATAATAGCGTGGGAATAATCCAACATAGTAGTAAATTTTCAATGCAATGTTGAAGAAATCCTAAATGATCGTTCAGTTGAATTATCAGTAAAAGAAAAATAGAAAACTTACTTTAACTTAAATCGGCTATAAACATTTTATTGTTTATTCAATGACGGTTCAATCGAGAATGAGTTTAATCTATCTCTAAGTATTCAACATACCATTAATTAGAAGATTATGATATGTAATGTATACTATATATATTTTTTTTATTATTATTCTTAACAGTAACTTAGGTAGAATTACCTTTTCACGCTTTATAAAGTACGATACTGTAAAGTTTATACTACATCTTCAATATTTCGAGCATTTGTTTATCAAAATTACTTGGTGTTTGATCAACTCATTAAATACGGAAAACTACTGCTATTGTGAGGAACTAAGCCTCTTAAATAGAGTAGTTTAATTTTATTTTATTTGTTACCAGATTATACTCTCCATTATTTTTTGTCATTTATTTTATCCCAATGACAAAGAGTACTGGGGACCAGGTCGAAAAACCCATAAAGTATTTTTTTTTTGCTTCATCGTAAATCGAACCTGGTTTTATCAGTTTTCAAATATTGATATTTCGATAGTCTTCTTCAGAGAAGGTGTCTAGTACGTAAATAATAAAACTACTACTACTTATATAATTCATTTCTAACAACCGAATATGCAAGGTAAAAGAACCCTAAGTTATTTCAGGAAGCTTTAGAGAAAAAAAACAATTGGCAGTGAATAATATATTTTTTTGATGCACGAACATACCACAAGAGTGTACTTCATATAATTTAATCAAATTCACCCTGTCACAAATACTAACTACAATCAATACTAAATATACACATGCAAAGAAAATGAAATTTTAACAAATAATTTTTTAAATAATAAAAATTGAATGTTCATGTCTCGAAAACATTATGACAAAAAAATAAAGTATTTTGTGGTCAAAATTCAACACAGTTTAAAAAAACGCACAAAAAAACAACAAATAATAACAAAAAAATAAATTTAGCTATGTTCATTAATGAATACTGATGATTATTTTATAGTTTAAAATTGATGTTTATAAATGTACATAAATGTATATAAGTATATATATATACTATGTAAATTTCCATTAATTTTAAATTTATTTTGAATTAATTAAATTTAACAAAATTTAAAATTGTGCGTAGGTAGATCATTTAAGGATGTGCAAATTATAAGCACTAAATTAATTAATTCGAAATTCAAATTTTAAAAATTTTTACAAAAAAAATTTAATTAATAAATTTGTTTCAGTAACAATTTATTATTATACACTATGATTTCTAACGAACGATTTTATTTATAAATAACAAAAATTAAATTATACTAGTGTGCCCCTGTGCTATTACACAGTAGTAACTTTATTTAAAAAATCCTGAATAACAACATCATCATTCATTTTTGATTTTATTTATTTTTCTTTAGGTAGGTGGGAATTCTCGAAGGACACCAAGGGGTTTCAGTCACGCGCGCGAAATCCAACAATGGTAGTGAGAGCCCTATACCCACTAAAACCACCTCTTTTTTTCCCTTCATACATAACAAATCCACTCTCAGAAAGAAAAATTTATATGTTTTGTTTACATAACTTAAATTGTGGTTATGTTTCTGTATTATTAATTAAATTTTTTTTTTGTAAAATATTAAAGTAAACTGAAATTAAAATTGATTAAAAGTTTTAAAAAGTGACTTAAAAATTAAATAAAATATAAAATTGTAATTTTTAGTATTTTGTCATAGTATTGGAACTGCTTAACTTTTTTCTGCTACTAGCATATCCTTATATCTCTTTAATCTTAACATGTACCATGAAAAAGAAATCTTATCTCTATCAATTTGACATAAATAATAGCTATTTACTGTAAAAATCGGCTATAGGCACAATTCGCTTTTAGTCAACAATTTTAATTAAACATATATAAAAAGTTTTTATAAAAACTTGTTTTCCAGCGTTAGAGTAAAATTTTGGTATAACAGTGAAAATAGTCGAATATTTTCCTTTTAATTTTACTGATAAGCTTATCATACAGATACGCGTATTTCGTCTACTACTTGCAGATTTCTTCAGTGTTTTGTACTCGACTGAGGAAAGAAATCTAAAATTGACTTATTTATTTTATTCGTACAGGTAACAATTTGATGTTTCTCGCAGCTGCATGGTTGTTTATTATCTAATGAATTAGCACAGGTAGGGGGTTGAATAAAAATATTTTATTATTGGTATTTGAAATAATTTCGTATATAGCAGCAGAACTAACCAACTCAAGTCTGTTCTAGGTTCAACTAAAGACCCAATCGAACAAATGGAAAAATCAGGTGTATATAAGGTAACTTGCAGTCATTGCAACAAAGTTTATATTGGGCAAACTAGGAGAAACATGCAAACACGACTCAATGAACACCTGAAAGAAGCAGAACTGGCTAAAAAGAAGAACTCAACAGAGTTCCGATCCAAAGTAGCAGAACACATCATTCAGGAGAATCTAAGCATTTCGAAAGAAGACATTGTAATAGTAAATTACATTAGAGATTCTAGGAAACTAGATTCAGCTGAAAGCATCGAAATTTACAAAACTAAAAATGACTCACTCCTAAATAAAGACCAAGGCAACGGATATTCTTCTTTAAAAATACAATACAATAACAAATTAGAAATAGAATTAGAAATACAATAAAACGAATAACACCACCCCTACCTGTCACTCTAACGTCGGAAAAATTATTTCAAATACCAATAATAAAATAAATAAAAATATTTTTATTCAACCCCCTACCTGTGCTAATTCATTGGATAATGAACAACCATGCAGCTGCGAGAAACATCAAATTGTTACCTGTACGAATAAAATAAATAAGACAATTTTAGATTTCTTTCCTCAGTCGAGTACAAAACACTGAAGAAATCTGCAAGTAGTAGACGAAATACGCGTATCTGTATGATAAGCATATCAGTAAAATTAAAAGGAAAATATTCGACTATTTTCACTGTTATATATAAAAACAAATTTATTTATTTTAACAGTTGACATAAAGGATAAACTACTCTTTCCGACATATATTGAAATAATAAATATTTATACAATAAAACATTATATTAGTGAAATAGAAAATAACTTTTAGTTGGCACAGTAATATCAAAGTCAATATGTTAACTAAAACAAATACTTCGACAATTAGCTTTAAATAAAGTTTAAATGGTACAATATAAATTCTTATTTAAAGAAAAATAAAATTTATTCACCTACAAAAAAAACATGTTATATAGATAGTTTTGGAGCTCAAAAACTCGTTAAAAATAATGCACTTTACATATTGTTAATATTTATATAAAGATTTCTATATGTACATGCATTTGAGGTCGTATAACTTTATCTATGTCAATGTTGCATTTTTTTTATTAATTTTATTACTACAATTTTATTTTTAAAGCTAATTTATTTCATTTTTTTTACTAAAGCTTAATTGTATAAATAGTTGACAGTTATCTAACTAGAATATGGTGTCAATCATTATTAATTTTAATAAAACCTACTTAAAATTAAAATATGGTGATGACTGACATTAAATGCGACAATAAAAAGAAGTGTAATAAAAATATAATAAATGTCTAGTTAAGATCTTTATTAAAAATATTATATTTTTATTTTATTTGTTTTCTTAAAAATATATTATCATATTAGAAGACATTGTTGTATTATAACACTTAATTTATTATTTCTACAAAAAAAAAAGAAATGACTTGAGACAATTTTCAATTGAAAATCATATTAAAATCTTATAACCGTAAATACATACAATGTAATAAAATAATAAAATATTGAAGAGCTTATTAAAAAATAGACATTAGAAAATTTAATTTTCCTTTATTAAAGCTCATAAGTTAAGTTCTCGTGACTTATTTTTTCATTACATCAAATAAAATGTACACTCATAATGTCTACTTCTCACTGTTAAAATTACAAAGTTTAAAAAAAAGGCTATATTCCTTATAATAGTTGAAATTTTTCATATTTAAATATTTCATGTGCCAGAAAATTGTAAACTTTACATTAATAAATAAATTTTCGTAAAACATTTTAATCGTTCGACTTCATGTAATAAATTACACAGTATGTACTAAGTATTTAATGAACGGAAATAACTGCATCTAGTTACTGGCAGTAGGATGAAAAACATATAAAAATGTTGTACATTTCCTTCCTTGAGTAACCCTTGGATTGAAATCTTATCCGCGCAAGACATTTTGATAACCCGTCTGTAAAGCAACAATTCGAAGGATTCATTTCCATTAATTATATTGGAAATTGTAAAAGCAAGAACACATGATCATAGGTACTACTGAAGGTATTGAAAATTATTTCTACGAAATGGCAAAATACCGTTATATTTATATCCTACTTTTAAATGTACACATGTTTAATTTCATGAATGTTATTTTTCCTGAGAATACATTTAAATCGAACTATTTAATTTTTCAGCTAAATGGTTTATGTATTTACTTAAATTACTTAAGCAACAATGAAAATTTCAATTTAATATATATATACTATTTATCATTTTTTAAGCTTCTTTTATATTAATAATAAATTTCAGTTTGGCCTAGAATAAATTATTTTTAATTCAATTATATTATGTATTAATAATTTTCTCAGCCCAGTTTGACTTTTTCTTACATAAATGTTACATTTTTACCGATCTCTAGAGCACAAAAAATAAATTTACTTTCAGTTTTATGAAATGTTATACCTATACCTGTGCAATTTTATTGCAATCATATAACAACTTGAATCATCTGCAGTATATCGGCTTTGTTTGCTCTATAAAAATAAATCAGGTAAAGTAAGTACATATGTATGTATATATATACACAGAAGTTTAATTGACTAGCAGTACAATTCAATTACAATAATGATGTACTATACTTACCTATGTATATATATAAATTTTTTTTGCTCATAGTATACACAGGCATTTAGTTGAAGTCCTTGAGATCATGACGAAAACTTCTTTATTATATCTTTTGGTTCATTGTACGAATTTTTGTAGACATGTACTTTATTTTAAAAAACATAAGTAATGCATTTTTTAATCTTTTTATATTCTGTCTGGTGTCTTCTTTATTATTATCTTATATTTTGTCTATCATCAGATTGTAATAATAATTTTAGTTTGGTGTCTCTATAACTGGACCAAAATTAATAATTCACCACTTCCCTTTTATTTTTCTTTTCATTATATTGTTCACGTTTTTTTTGAATTATAATAAAAAATAAAAAAAAACTGATTCAGCTGTAAATATATATGCATTCATAATACATTTCATACATATATACATACACTAGTGTATACATAAATATACACTAATGTGCAATGAAATCCGCACACTAACATTTTTTAATAAAGAATGATATTTTCTTCAAAAAAAGCTTCAATATCTAAGCACATCTTTTTTTAGATTATTATTGAAATCTTTATCTAAATTACAAGTTAGTTTCATGACTTTCATGTTTTGTTGTCTGAAGAAAGATTGATAAAACTTGAAAAATTGACTATTTTTACGTTTTAAAAATATTTTTACTTGATGAGTGCGAACAAATTTTTTAAAAGTAAATTTTATAAATTTCAAATCTTGAAATTATTTTATAATAATTTCTCTAATTAATATTTGATCATTGAAGTTAACGGATGTCTTTCGTTTTCTTACAAGTCCTTTAAACCATTTTACATTTTCAATATTTTTAAAAAAACTTCATAAGACCGGCAACGATGGGCGATTTTCATGTCCTATCATTTTCACTTAAATTTGACATTTTTTACAATAAAAATACTAGACTTTTTTTTTATTTTATTTTTATGTTCTTGACAGTAACTTAGATAGATACCTTTCGTGCTTAATTCAGTACAGTACTGAAAGTTTTTACTACAATGTTTTTCGAATATTTATTTAACGAATTTCTGGCTCATAAACTCATTGAAGGTGAAAAATTACTACTATTATCAGGAACTAAGCCTTCTTAAATATATTAGATCTATTTTATTTAAATTAATAGCAAATTATACTCTCGATTATTTTTTGTAATTCCTTCTTTTTGAACAACAAGGGCACTGGACCAGGTTAAAAAATTTATGCTTTCATCGGGCATCGAACCTGGGACCTTTCAGTTCAAATATAGACACTATACCTACTGCGCCACCTAGGGTGTAACTAATGTATGATATTTGCAATATCTGTAAGGGCCCAGTAGAAAATTAAAATAAATAAATTAATGATAACCCTGTAAAATTATTTAGAACCTAAAATGCATCGATTTCATAGTTCAGTACAATATATTTATAAATAAAATACATATAAATATTATATAGACATGAATATAAAATATGTATGAAATATACATAAGATTGATTCATAATAAAAAATTTATAGTTTAAAAATTCTAAAGATTTTTTCAAGTTTTTTAAATTTAATGTTCTCTCGCCAGTAGATTGAAAATAGGTTCTAGTAATGGAAATAAAACCAAATATAAATAAAAATAATTTTTTTTTCAGATATGACATGATAACTGATATCATAAATGCCGAAATTAGAAATTTGGAACATAATTTGTTTTTTAGAATATTTTTTATCATTTCTACATGTAAATTTATATTAAAGTGGTATGCCTACCGCTGCAGTAAAATTGAAAACAAAATATTTTACGTATCCATTTGTGTATCGCTATAACAGGCAGAATGAGAAAGGCAATTATCAACCAAGTTAGAGTTTAGAGGCTTATTACCTCTACCTCAGAAAGGACAAAACTGTTTGATGTCAATTTGATAAAACAAAAATCATGAAATCGAACTCAAGGAAGAAAAGTTATCATGGGATAACCTTGTCATAGGAAAACCTTCTTTAAAATTTGTCAGAAAAAAACCTTACATCGGAGATGGGAGGTGTGAAAAATTTCATTCAATTTCATGAAAAAAAAACTTTTAAAGACACACCAACACTATCTTTGTACATTGTTTTCTTTTGTGTCCACTTATTTGACTACATACTAACTATTAGCCAAAAATTATTTCTAAGTAAACTAAATTCAAAAAAGCTCTTTTACAGAACCTGTGATTCCATAAAATTTTAAATAATATTTTAAATAAATGTATTATACAGTTTGACAATATATATGTACATATTATATTATATTTAAATATTAATTTATAACAAACAAAATTTTATAAAAAATTAAAAATTCTAAAAATGATTGACTTGCAAAATAACAAATAACCCCCTTCTTCTTTAGTTTAATACATGTTTGACTCTATAATGCATACTTATATCTATAGACATGTCCATTTATAAGCAAAACAAAGGAAGTTTGACATTATCACATTAAGCCACTATTATAATGACATCGGATGTAAAAGAAATGGAAAAAACAATGTTGTTTTACAAGTTCAAATCACAACGCAATCCAAACAACAACAAACTCAAAAACATTAAATTACCGAGTAATTCAATAAAAATATTGTTGACTGGAAAATTCTGTTCTTCTCTTTATTAGATGATCCAAATGTACAAAGTAGGTACTCACGAATATAATGAATGGATATATATATATAATATACATACATATATAATATTTATATATAAAAAGATGTAGATGAGAATTCTTGTCATTCTTGTCATTCTTGTCTCATAACTTTTGGAACCTTAAAAAACAAAACAAAAAATGTCTGGTTTTATATTATATTATAATAGACTAATAAAATGCATCAAAAACTTTGATTAAAGTATACAAAAGAATAAAAACAAAATTTAATTTAAAAATTGCATTTTTATTTTTAATTTAAATCTTTTTTAGTTATTTAATATTATTGTTATTATTATAGTCCTGATTAATGTGGGATTATATGATTCTATAAAAAGACACCATATTATGCATTTTTGACCTTTGTATTGATGAAAAATAAAAAGTTAAACATAATGTTATTTTAGGTAATTGGAATATTCGACATAACGGTAAAAGTGTACTAAATTGTAAAGGAAAAGAAAAATACAAATTAGTTAAAGTTAGTTTAGTTAGTTAGTTTCTTATATTGTGGTACACTTTGAGACCTGTACTATGTCTGAAGTACCTGTAAATCATGTAATTGATTAATTTTAAGTTAAAATCATATACATTAATTTTTTTGCAATCTGTCTCAATCTTTAAAATCCACAATTTCGAAAAAAAAAAACATTAATTTCCATATATTAAGCCTCTCTAACGAAAGAGTTACTAGTAGGATAGTTGTAATTGTAATGCACTCATATAATATTACTAATCATGTAAATTTTTTTAAATTATCCTCGCAGTATTGCTATGATTTTCTTGCTGCCATACAAAACATGAAATAAGAATAAAAATTAAAAATTAAAATAATAAAAAAACAGAAACTCTTTCTTTGAGTTGAAGTTTTATTGTTAGTTTGTTTGCGATTTTTGTAGACATCCGACAATAAAGTATACATGGAAATAAATTTATACGTACATATATACACATAAAAACGTATGACATTTGATTAAAGTTAAAATTTATAATTTATATTATTAGAGACTTTAATAATTAGTTTCGCCTTATGCTCCACGGATGGGGTTACAGGACAATGACGGTGAAGATAATAATTAATAAATAAATTTGATTATGGTTATCATTTGTACTTCTCTTTCTCTTGACTATTTCCTTTCACTGGACTATCATGATAGTAATGACCCAATTACTTCCAAGACACTTAAAGAATATTATTTAACAATATTATACGTAACCTATATTGCATTTAAACTACGCACAAAAGAAAACCTGGACCAATCATTTAACGGAAGGGGGTTTGTATAAGTCACTAGATGATTTCTTGAGAAAAGTTTTGGAATTAAAACAAATTTTCTTAGAGTTCAATGGAGATAAATTAAAATGTACAATTAGTTCAAAACTCAAAATCTATATTTAGAAACAGAATTCTTAACCAAAAAATATTTGAAAATATTAATAGAAAAAAAGGAAAAATAAATAAGATGGTGATTTAATATGTAAATGTATTAATATTGTTCACTTTATTTTATGACCCAATTATCCACCAATAATTATTTTATAAATCAAACACAATTCTTTCCTTTAAATTAAAAACAATTAAAACTTTACTGTATTATTGAAAAAGTGTTTTAATTCGATTCCCTGAAAATGAAACCTTTAATAAATAAATTGGATATTAATCCAATAAAAACTGGTAAGACCTCTAAAGAAATTTATTCATTTCCTAACTCTATTTATTTAGTAGAATTGGTAGAATATAATTTTGTATTATATTTATTAATTTTTGAAAATAAATAACAAAATTTGTAGTAATTGTGTTTTTTCTTAAATTTTTACAAATTTTCTCATAAAATATGTGCATATAAAATTCAAGTTCAGTTGCCATTCATTGACGTATATGCGCAGAGCAGAACAATTTTAAATTTAAATTGAGCACATCTTTATAATAATATTATCATGTTGTACTGACAGTAAAACTGACGACTAGCTTATAATGCATACCCTACATAAGATAGATCGGATAGTTCTTGCTCGACATATGTAATTTACTAAAATGCAAATTACTTTTAATGTAATTAATTAATTTATAACAACTAATTTTATAGTAAAAATTTAATACAATAATAAACGACATACATATTTGTCAAAATTATCTTTATTTACTTCTACTTGTAACATAATTTATTCATTTTTTTTTTATTTTACTAAAAAATTTAAAAATATGTGTATTTATATTATGTAGGTACATATATGTACATACTACTCATGTGTACACATACTACACATCCATATAGAATAAGTATGTAATATAAAGAACATCAATTACATAGCCACAAATAACTTGTCAAAATAATGAAATCGAAACAATTTTATATGATTAATAAAACCATTAATGAAAATGATTTAAAAAATAATTTTACAAAAAAAAAAAAAAAAGTAAAATTTGAAACGGTTGATTGCATTCGAAAAAAAATAATAATATTCGTTACGGCTAAATTATTATTAATCCCCTTGTCTGCGCAGTAAGCAGAAAAACATTTAAGTTTAATGACTTAATTGTGCGCGATTGTTGTTTTTTTTTTGTTTTACAAAAATTTCAAACACTATATTGAACTATAATTATTATTGGAGTCATTTCTAGCAACTTAAGGATAATTAAAAAAATTATTCCAACTAGTTATTAACATGTGTTTGAAAATTTTTTATCATCAGATAAAAATAATAATTTTATCACCACAATTCTGTTATTTAATATGTTAAAATTGTATGATTTGTAATCTTAAGGTAAATAACCCTAAACCATAAGTTCCTAAACCTAAAACATGCAACCTTTTTTAATAACAATTAACTTTTGACAATCACTTAGTATCACACAAAAGTAATTGATAAGTTTTATTCCCTTCATTTTTTAATTTTTATTTATTGTTTTATTTAATGTTTTATTTAATGTTCTTAACATTTAATGTTTTTTGTATTAAGCTAAGTATGCTGTTAAAAATTTTTTCCTGCCAAAAAATGAATACAAAAACTACTGCAAAATCGGTAGCAAATATTTATCAAAAATTCGTTTAATCAATAACAGGTGGCATTATTTGTTCATTTGACAATCAACAACATGTGCAAATAAAATCTATCTATTTATCTTAAATAAACCTATTATTATTAATTAATCTATCTATTATCTTAAATAAACTATTTAAAAAATAAATAAATCGTGAGTAAAATACCTTAAAAAATGTTATTTAAAAATGAAACCTTTAAAATAATATTTTTTAAGAATTAATTTATTTTACTTAGATTTATTTTATTTTACTATGTATACTTCGATTATTCACTTTATTTTAGTAGATCAAACGTTGCTTATTGTCTAATGTCAAAATTTTGGGGAGCAAACAAATTTTTTAAATACCCGGGTATATAAATGAGGAGCAAAAATTTTTAAGCTCAATACCTGGCGGTCAAAACAAGAACTTCACTTTTATTTTTGCTCAACATACTAACAGCGTACTACAAAGCAAAATTTGAAGCAAAATTTTTGCTATAATTTTTCTACAACAACAATCAAATTACATAAAATAATGTTAAATTTTTGCACAGCATACTAACAGCATGCGTAGCTTTATTGTAGAAACAGTGTGCCGCGAAAAAATTAACTAAAATTAGAGTAGCGAGAATTAGTGACCAAAAATAAAGTTTTAATTCAATTCAATTAACAGGAACAATCAAGGAACGCATAAAAAGTACCATCCATCAGTGCAGCAAGAATATAATATGATATAAAATTCATCTTTTGTTTTGAACGATACGCGATGCGAACAATATTTGGTAGAATAACAACGATAAACTAATCAATTACTTTGTGAAAAAATTTTGATTTCAAGAAATCGTAACACATAATTTCAGTAAAATTAAAATTATGTATGTTTACATTTTTGAAAAATTCAGATTTTACTTCTAAAAATAATACTTTTTTAATTTTACTAAGAATCATAAACGTGAAATAAACTGCATCACACATATATTGTAGAAAAGTTACTTGTCTGTATAAAATTTAAACTTAAAATGACAAAATATAACTTTAAAAGCAAATAACGAAAATCGCAATAAATTAAAATGATAAATTCTGTGATTAATATATTTAAGTTATTCAATCCTTTTTATTAAGATAATTTTCTTTATCTTTGTTTTTCCATGGAAATCGAACGAATTTAAGTATTTTATAAACAAAAAGAAATATAATGAATTTAAATACATAATTATAAATTATTTAAAATCATTATTTTCAGAATTATACAAAAAAAATATTTTGACTTTTTTTTATTAATTAAAATATAGAAAAAATCATTGCCATTGGTTGAATAACTGAATAGTGAAGTAAACAATTAAACGAACTAAATGGCGAAAAATTAAAAGGTGTGGTTTTAGAATTTAATCAAGGCTTAAAAGATCACAGCATTATTAAACTGACAATAATTGTTGTTCTTCTTAAATGAATTGATCCACAAATTATTGCATTACCGTGGTTTTTGAAATTAACGCATAAAAAAGAGCTTATTGTTTCAAAAAGGTTTCACTATATCAATCCATATAATGGGACTTCAGATCAATATACACAATGCAATAAAACCTTATCAAAAACTAGTACTATATTAAAGTCGAACTAAAAGTGGAATCAACATAGTCGAGTCATAAAATATTATACAGGGTACAGCAGGGTAAAATTTAGTATTTAAAAGACACTGTATGTAAAGCAGAAACTGGTTTCAAAGATTAAACATGTCAGAAAAGGAAACACGTGCTTCTGTGCCTATTGCATACTAATTTATTTAATTAATTTGACTTTTATACTACTCAGATTTGAAGCAGTTCAGTCATTTTTTGTAGAATGTATAAATGTGTTAAAAAGTAATAAACAGCTTTCACGAAATTTAAAAAAAATTATTTTTTTAAAGTATATAGGTACTAAAAAATAATCACTTAACTAAATATAAAACAACAAAAGGGTTATTCTGATTCAAAACGTCGAATATTTAAAAATTAATTACTAATATAAAAAAAAACATTTCTTTCGTTAAATCCATGACTTCTCTAACATTCTAGTTTTTAAAATACGAAATGAGATCCTTTTAGTTGGTAACAAATTATTATATAAAAAACAAAAAATGTTCAACTTGACTTTCGGAAATTTTTTTCTTTATTTTCTGTTTTTTTTTCGTATTCTGGTTATTCTTAAGTTGCTATATGTATAACTATCGAAATAAATTTCCTGCAATATTCACCTTTTGTCATTTTAATCAAAAAATAACAACAATAATATGATAAACAGAAAAAAGACACAAAAAAAAAGACCAAAGTCACTCTTCTGAGTTCTGATTTAGAGGGACCGTCAGAATTCATCTTCCTTGCTTCTACAACATCTAAAAAAAATAAAAGACATATGCATATAAAAGAAAAACAAAATATAATAAAGTTCTTTGACTTTTTAGCTAAACAAATTTATTTCTATATCACATACATGATTATAGTAACATATATATTGCATATCTGTGTATACACTAGCAACGAATAAGAGCAATAACAACAACACAAAGCAGAATCAGTAACACTCTAAACTAAACAACAAAAACCAACTTAAGACTGTATAATATGGAATAGTGGCCAATTCTCTTTCTAAATGATAGCAATGAACTTTAAAGAATGCAATTTTGCGCTTCTGCTATAAATTCCGCACAAGATGTGCGAAAAAATAACACAACAAAGAAAACAACACAAGACAACACAAAAACTGTATAATAAGCAAAAATATATATTAAAAAAACCAACAAAAAGTATATTTCAAGGAACCAACAAAAAATCTAAAATTCTACCGTTTTAAAATAAAGTTAACTAATTTTTAAAATTAACAATAAAAACTTGAAAATTGGTTGTTTTTATATTTCTTTTCGTCATCTTATTGATAATTGATCATCAATTTTTAGTTGTTATTTTGATGATGATTCAGTTTAATTTAAAATTAGGAAATTTGGAAATGTGTGTTGTTTTTATGAACAAAAATATTAAAATTATTGTCATGAAATCATTAGAAATGATCTGAGAATTAAAAATTTAGTGAGCGATTCAAATTTTATTGTTTAGTTTTTGAGTTAAGAGATTTATAGAGAGTAAGAAAATATTATAACTTATAAAATATGGAAACTAGTGCCGGTTTTCACAAGATTACCTGATTATAAACAGACTTAGTAATAGAATAGGCTGTATATAACACATACTGATGTAGAAAATGAAAGTATACTTACTTATAAGGATGAGAAAAATTTCAAAGTAACTGTTTCCTTTGAACTTTAGTTCGAAAAGCTAATATAATGTAAAGAATATGTTAAATTATATAAGCAAAACCTACTTGAATTATTTGATAACTTGGAAACTTTTTTGAATGATTAGAATTAATAAAATTTAATAATATAAATTCAATTATTTTCCAACTATAATTTTTCTAGTATTTATATACTGACTTCGATTGAACAATTGAACTTAAATTGGCTTTTGTTTTACATCTATGGTTTCATGTTACTATTTAATTTATTTCTTGTACCATGTATTTTCATTTTGGAGAAATTTGTAAGGAAATTTTGCTTGAATTCAATTTTTTACACCAAACTTTATAACTATACACACAAGTTAATGACTAAACTATAACTTAATTAATAAGTAGTGGTTTACTTAATAAAAATACTATACAACCAGAGTTTTTGTTAATTTTTTAATTATTGAAACCTATACGTGTGAAGTTATAATACAAATAATATAATAAACAAGTTATAAAGTTATAATGAATATAAAGAACTGGTAAATTAAATTAAGATAAAAAAGATTCAAAAGAAGAGTGCTTACAGAGAAAATTATTTAATCCCAAAATAAAAGATCATTATCAAATTAGATTAAACGAGTAGCGAGAAAGATCAATTGAAGGACACAAAATAGTAAAATTTATTAAAAAGCAAACACTGAGCAAAACATGAGGTGAGGATAAATAATCAAAGAATGCAAAAAAGAATATTGAAAGTTGTACCATGCAATAATATAGGTAAACGAAGATCAAGATAACTGAACGAAGTCGAATACAACTGTCGAAAAATTAGAGTTAAAAATGACGGACAGTTGCCCAAGCTGGAGCAGAAAGGAGGAAAGTTTCCAAAATTTTCAAATATCGCGCAAACAATCTGTATTAACTATTAATTCAACCACAATTTATATTTTTTTTTTAAATTATTGTTGAATACAGGGTGTTTCAGAACAAAAATTTGCCATAGGCTCAGAGTCTTTTTTTAAAGATTTAAACTGTTGAAATATTTTGGTTTAGATTTTCACCTATAAAACGGCACCCAACTAACAGAAAATAAAAATGTAGATATGATCACTTAAAATTTCATAAAGATGAGGATTTCAATCAGTTCTTTCTAAGCAATCATCACTACTGAACAAAGATATTTGATTAGTGAACAAATCTTTAATTGATGCCTTAAAGATTCACTACTTAATTAACTAAATACCTTTATTGAGTATAGAAAAGGGTACTCGATAACATAAAAAAAATAATTTTAATACCGTTTTTTTTTCAATTAACGTACATACTTTATATTAAATTTTTTTTTATAATAAATTAATATGATCCAATTTTAAGGCTGAATAACTTTCGAGACCAAAATAATTGTTATTGTAAAATGTCAAAATGTCGTGGAATTCAGTTAATAGTTGTATCAGTTGTTGTAAAAGTTAATAGTTGTATCAGTTGTTGTAAAAGTTGACATAATTTAGTTTTACTAAGAAATTTAAACAATTTATATAAACATAGACACAATGTTGTTCAACATAAGTACGTAGTCGCCTATAAAATAGCATTTTGAGCGCTATGGTATTTTGACAACTCTACGCTTTAGTCCTCTTATGAAACATATAGGATTTTCTTCCAATTTAACTTTCAAAAAATAGTTGATTAGTCTCCAACTGTTGCTATTCTATTGAGTCATTTGTGCAATCTTTGTTTTCCTCGGTGGTGCTTGTTATGTATCATGACACTGCAGCTATACTATGGTATTAACCCTACTATAATTACAAAGTCTTCAAAGTATTGAAAAGTTACTGCGAAAGTGTGAAAGGAAAGAAAAAAATCAAAAATCATAAAAAGAAAAAAAAAACTATTAACTCAAACTTTAAAAATTAAATTCAAATAAAAAAAAAATATTTGCTAATAATAATTTTTAATGATATAATGAATAATTTGGAAATGTTTATTTTAAAGAATAATTTGATAAATTTCTGCTTGTTACTTGTACTACTTGTTTTAAATTAAAAAGATTATGTGAAATTAAAAATTGAATGTTAATCTAATTGAAAAACGAAATCTTAAAATCGACTACGAGCTCAAACAAGAAAATAAAGAATAAAAATTTCACGACTGCAAGCACAAAATAAAATGATTTGAACTAGTATGTCAGTGGCCTGAAGCTTATCATTATTTAATTATTTTATTTAAAAATGATTAATTTTATTTTTTTGTTTATTCAAAAATTTATTAGGTATAAAAATATAATTTTTTTTTCTTTTACATAAAAAAATTAAAATAATGAAGAATAAAAAAATAATCGCGGTATTATACACTAAATATTAAAATAAAATAATTGTTTTTCTGTTTTATTTTTAATTTTTTTTTTTGTTGATTTAAGAAAAATAAATTATATTTTATTTTAGTATTATCGGACTCACTGGGGACAATGTCCGCTTTTTCTCTTTTATATATTATTATATTATTATATTTAGAGATATATTATTATATTTTGCCCCATATCGGTATACATATGTATAATAAATAATGATTATTTCAGAGAATATTAAAACAACAAAACTTTTGACACAAACATTTTGACAGTTGACGAGCATAATTTTTTGTACGAGATAGTTGAAACCTATAGAGTATAGACTATAGAGTATCCGAAAAACACCAGTATCAAAATATTAACCCCGATTGAGTCAAATATATATTAAACTTTTTCAAGCTAACTGTCAAGTCACTGTACAACTAACAACAGACTTTCAAATGACAGCTTAATTTAAATCATGGAGTAACTGTTACGGTAAAGTAGCAATAATTGAATATAATATGATTGATTATGTTATGTTGATGTAATGATCTCTATATGATATCAATGTCCTTTCGCTAGTTTTAATTAAAATGAATTAAAATACAGTGTAATCGTGAAATTTTAAGTTAAATTAGAAAAAAAAATTGGTCACACAGCTCAATTTAAGATTTCATTTAAATACTTTTGTTAATTAATTTTTACGAATTTATTTAATACGATTTTATACATAACATTTCCAAATTATTCATTATATCATTAAAAATTATTATTAGCAAATATTTTTTTTTTATTTGAATTTAATTTTTAAAGTTTGAGTTAATTGTTTTTTTTTTCTTTTTATGATTTTTGATTTTTTTCTTTCCTTTCACACTTTCGCAGTAACTTTTCAATACTTTGAAGACGTTGTAATTATAGTAGGGTTAATACCATAGTTATATTCAACTTTTTTATTTGATAACAGATTTCTAAAAAAAAATATTTTTGATAATCAAACTTGTTTTTAGTGATGCATTAAATTTTGCAATTTAAAGTCGAATGTCTTTTCTTTAATAAATTAATTGTTATTTTGCAAATATCAATATTTCAGAAAGTACATTTTTATTTTATAAATTAAAAATAATCATTAATCAAATATAACTAATCATAAATTTAAATCTTAAATTTTCATATTAATACAATAATGAATTAGTTAAAGGATTTTCAGGAAAAATTCAAACAAATAAAATTTTATAGCATTACATTTTTCTCGCACTTCTTCGAATTTATTAATTTGGGTTTTACATATTTTGTTATACTCACAGTTTCATTCATTCACTGTTTTTTTTTCTTAAATCCTTAAAATTTTATTTTCAAATAATCAGTTTAAATCATAATTAAAATATTCTTCAATGATATTTAATTCCAAAATAATGCAGTGAGCATGAGAAAATAAATTTAATGTATTTTTTTTCGAATTCTTCTTTAAACATTCACTTCACTTTGTCTTTTATCTGCAGTATTTTCTCAGACTAAACAAAAACCCATGATATACAATTCATAGCTATATAATTTTTTTTTCTAAATCTTAAACTTTTTTTTTTATTTATTTAATTTTTGGATTTTTTCGGGGTTTAAAAAAAAACCGACAACAACCGCAACAAAATAACGCCTTCGGTTTAGGTTTTAAATAAAATTGTTTACTGTACCAAAATGTAAATGTTATATCATCCTTATTTTACTTTTAAAATAGAATAGGTTGATTTTTCAACTGCTACTTAATATTCATTTTATATATATATGTATGTATATATACGTGTACAATATACCAGCAAACGTGTATTTATATTCGGCTCTTTTTATAATAATAGTTGTGTCGATAACTTATTATGTGAGTCCTTTTTGGATAATGACTTTTATAATAACTATATAAACATATAATACATATATGTACCGCTAAATAATCTATTCCTGATAAAAATCACGTACACTAGACTTTGTCTGGCTTCTTTCTTTATTGTTGTTTTTAGACTAAGGACAGGAAATATTATTTTTTAAAAAATACCATTTCAAAGATGATAGTTTTAGAAATATTTCTAATGAAATGATTAAAATTTATTATTTGTATTTTACAAAATTATTTTAACTAAGACCGTAATTTCAAGGATTAAATTGAATAGAAATGTAAAATTAATATATGAAAATGAAATCAGAATCCATTAAAAAATTTAAAACTAAAAATATTTGTCTAGATTCGTAAAATAAATTAATTGATGTTAATTTCGTATCGATTGTTGCGGACCAAGAGTGTCGAAAATAAGTGACTCATGAAGTTATAGCTAGAATAAAATTATTGAAAAACTTAGACATAGGAAAATTATTTCTTTTTAATGAAAATTTAATATTTTCAAATTAGATCAATACTGAAAATCTCTTTGGGTAAAAAATGTTGATATACAAATAGAGACAATCAATTTATAGGGAAAATTAAGCTAGAATTTGTTCGTTCGTACTATCGCTACGATTAGTACGGTATGGTATACACATACACCCATATTCTGTTAGACCGTTGATCTTATGGTTGACGAGAAGAAAAAACTCATCTCGTCTCGTCTCGCTGAATATGCCTTTCTGTTAGACACTGTAAGCGGCGCGATAGAACATTTTATTTGTTGGTAGTACTGATCATTTTTTACTATCAAAAAAAATTATTGGTATATAAACGGAATATGTTTTATAAAATTTTTGGAAAGTATTAGGGGGGTTTTAGTATTAGTTTTAAAATATTTTTTGAATGAAAAATAAATATAAATATATTTATGTTTTAAATATATTTTTCAGTTTAGTACATAAACGTAGTAAAACAATAATAGTAAAAAAATTTAATAATAATGCAAAAACAATAATGAAAAAATGTTTATTAATCTTTACTTAACTATTTTATCTATTCAATTTATTTATTTAATTCAATTTTTTCATAAAAAAACACAAAATACTTTGACGAGATACTTTATCGCTTACAATTTTTGACGAGAGAAAAAATGGCTATCTCGTGTCATCAAAGGTCTAACAGAATACAAAACCATCTCGTCAGAGATATTCTCACGCGATCTCGCGAGATGGGTCTAACAGAATATGGGTGAATATTTCGAGACAACAACATGGTGCTAAATTCAAGTGAATTGAAACTCGAATTTATTACATAACGTGAAACGAGTATAATGTTTTACGAGCATATTTATTATCCATTTTTAGGTATGTCAGCTAATAAATTTGATAAATTTCATTATTTTATGTTCAATTTTTAAATTCAATTAAATATCAATTGCTGAGCAGGATTCAAACACTCAGACCTTTTAAATAGTTAGATAGCATAACTAAACCACTACACAATATTGATTCCTTTTCTAAGCTACCAAATAAACAAATAAAACAAACATTTGTATATATATATATATATCATTTCAAGCGGAAGAACTTCTATTTAATTAACTAAGAAGTATCTTCAATTTAATTAAAAAGTTAGTTATAATAATGCTATAGGGTCTATGGAAGAATTTTATATTAAGTGTTCGAACCACATCAATCTTAAAATAATGAGCTAACTCTCATGCTAAAACCATATTCTAAATAATATAAACTAATGCATAAATTTCATATATAAGTATTTTTGAGACGACAACATAATGAACGAAAACTTTGTAACTAAAAAATTGATCAATCCTATATCAAACATATATCATTGACAACGTCAATTGAACCTCGATTCGAAGGATCAAATCAACAAAAATCTGTTTGTGTCAAAGTCATTTCTGCTTTTTCAATCATTTTCAATAAATTAATTTTAAATGAATTGATTTTTTCCATTGTATAAGGATTGAATTTTAAAGTTTTACAACTAACTTTAAGAAGAATTTCGAAAAAAACGTTTCTCAATAATTTCTACATTATGAATTCTTTAAATATTTCATACATTGAATATTTTCTGATATTGAATAATTTCATCTCTAGATATCAATAATAGAACATTCCAACATAAAAATAAAGTTAGTTTCATCTGAAACAACACACACCTTTAATTCAAAAAAATCAAATTTTACAATTAAATAATAGTAAAATAAAGGTTTTTTTTTTTAAATATAATATAATAGACTATTATAATATATATATAATAATAATATAAATATAATATAGATGTATGTATGGTAATATATTATATTAAATTTCAAAATTAAATATAATATTAATTATACAATAATAATGTACTCGTATAAAAGTTAAATTGGAATGCATGCAATTTTTTTGCATATATGAAAATATTAATTTTTCCGAAAGTAGTTCATTCGTTATAAATCTAACTTAATTTATAATAACTTCTTTCTCTTTTTCACTGTTAGTTTATATTTCTACATATATTTTTTCTTTCTCTATCTATCCTTCTGATATTGAACAATGCAGTCATCCATTCAAGGCCCTATCAGTTTATTAAACTTTCTAATAAATTCACTTTCATAAATTGTAAAATATACAAATATGTATTTACACATAGGTATACCGTATACATAATATATAAAGTTGTTGCATAATACACTGCATCTATCTACTATACTAGTATTGTATCTAATTTTGTATTTTTTTATTTTTTTATTTTTTTTATTTTGCGTGTTTGTATCTGTGAATAGGTTAGTACAGTGACCGAATTTATTAAATTCATTAATAAAAATAATAAAAAAATAAATTGTCATAACGTGGTATCTGCATCTACGATGATGAATAAAAATACAGTAGAAAACATAAAAATTGATTATTTTAAATAATATATTTGTTATATTTATTATTTTTTATATTTCTACTTACATGTTATACTAAAAAATTTATTGAAAACTTATAGAATTTGAATGAAATGAAGAACAGGGGTTTTCTCTCTACAGCTCCAATAATCTGTAAAAAATAAACATGAAAATTTCTATTAAATTAAATTTTAAAAAATAACCAATTTTAATAAAACATAATATTTTTATAAAATTTTAATAGTGTTTTTGGTGAAACTTTGCTACAAAATAATGTTAAATTTATTTTTTCCTAATTCGTTAATACAATTAATAATTGTTAGTACATATATATATACATATTACATATACTATATATGAATGTTATTTTCTATGTTTACGTAAGTTTGACAACACTTCTCCTATATTTATTTCCATTGTCCATAACTTCCTATAATCAACTAGTTCACGTTGAAACAATAAATTGCTCTGTATTCTATTATTTTTGATAGTATAATTAAATTTAGTATTTGACTGTAAATTCAATAACACAGATTTGATTTTATTATTATTATTATTAAATAATATTATCTATATCATATTATTATTATTATTTAAATTATTATCACCATTATAATCTTAAGTTTATTTATGATATTAAATATTATTCTATTTGTTATTAAAGAATTATAAGACTTTCTTTTATAAGACCATCTCTTTGTATATATATTTATATATGTATATATGTATATATATAATATATATATTATAGATTATGTATGAGAGATGAAAAAATTTATAAAATATATACATCAATTTTAAAGATCACCCACTGCAATAAATGTATTTCCATTAATATATTTAATAATAGTTTATGATTTAAAAAAGTATAAATAAAAATAATTACATTAATGAAACATGCATAATTTATGCATCATATAATATGTACTTTTTATGTACTTAAATCTATTTAGTAAAATAATCTATGTCCAAGTAAATAAATTTATTAACGACAATTTGTTTCAATGATTGACCTCCTTTTATATACAGTGGAACTTCTCCAACTCGTACCTTCCCGAACTAGAACTTCTCTTTAACTCGAACTATTTTATTGCATTTAGAACTTTCCTTCAATTATTTATATATATTAGTTTCTCTTGCTCGAAAATCTCTATAACTCGATATTTTCTCTTGCTCGAACATTTTTATGTCATTTACATTTTGAGTAATTAAAATTCAAAAAATTGAAATGTTCCGTAGAAAATTAAAATATTTATCTTTAAAATATAAAATTAATTTAATTAAAAATATTGAAAGTGGACTTCAAAAAAAAGAGGTGTATGTCAAATATGCAATTCCCAAAAGTATTTTATCTAAATTATTAGCAAACAAAAACAAAATAAAAAGAAATCCAGCGGTGTATGCATTCAATTCTGATCAAATTAAAAAAACAGCAAAATTATGTTTTGAAGAAATAAATGAAGCTGTAGTAGTGTGGTTTACAGATGCAAGAGCGAATAATAAGCCAATTTCAGTATCAAGTTTTAGTACAAAGTTATTTAAACATCGATAAAGATATTATTACGAATGATTTATTAAATGATGCAGATATTATAGAATCAATTGCGGAAACAACGGAACTCCAAGAAATAAGTATTGAAGATGATAGATACCTTTTCTGTGGAATTAACAAATACAGATTTCATTAGTGAAAAACCTGCCTTATAAACAATTAATGATGCCTTGAAGACAACAAAAAATTCGTTATTAGTCGAAGATAATACACCCCATCATTTGTTTAAGTATGTGGATGAAATTGAAATTTTTTTAGCAGAACGAAATCAGAAAACAGAACTCAAAAAACTATTTCTGATTATTTCAAAAAATATAAAGCCGTAGCCTGTAATATTATGCATATTCCATTATAAGTGTTAATGTATTTTGTCAACACAAATGTACATTTATGTAATTTATAAAATGATCTAACTTCAAATCGTATAGAAAAAACTTTTTTTTTAATTGATTACATATTTAGATTTTAATTATGTTGAATTTTTCTTATATTTTTTGTTACTAAAATATGTATTTAATAAATATATAATTGAAATATGTATATGCTATGTTTAATTTTTTTCTAAGTTTCTATTACTCGAATTCTCTTTAACTCGAACCAATTATCGAACATTTAGAGAGTTCGAGTTATAGAAGTTCCACTGTACATAGAATTTAATTATATTTATTATAAATATATATAGGTATATATACTATGCAGATAAGTATTGTAACATATTGTACGAATTTTACAATTATGCATATTTAAAATTATTTATTTAATTTTCCATTTCATATTATATTAGAGTTATTTAATAATTTTAATAAGAAATTGAAACATTCCAAAGTCTATTAATTTTTTTTAAGTAAGTACACATATTAGAAGTGCAAATTTGTAAATTTATAAATAATATTAGTAGTGACAGTGAGAATGTGCTGTATAATAATATAAATGTATAAAATTTTCTTGTATTTAATAGCAATTCATAAAAAAAAATAAACATAATAGAGATATGTATATGAAATCGAGAATTGAAATTGTACAAAAAATATATATATTTAAAATGTAAATACATATTATATTTATTTTTGTTAATAGAGTGCAAATTGGGGTTGGCTATCGCAATGTGTAGTACAATGTACACTATCAATAAATTTTAAAATTTAGGTTAAAATTGACACAACAATTTTATGAATATGTATGTAGGTACATCGAATTAAAAATTTATAAACACAAGTAGTTGGTTTTGACTATACGATTTATACAGGCCAAATCACACAAATAGAAACACCAAAAAAATTAACTTTTTGTTTTTCCCATTTCTTTTTCTTTTTACTTTTAAATCCAAACCAAATAAATATGACAAATTCTGACTAACTAATTTCAAATATATCTATCATGATACGTAGCTAATATTAATCTGAAGTGGTAGAATTTTCATTTCTTCAGTAAATACATACATATTTATGTATAACTATTAGTAATTTATTATTATTTTGATTATCATACATATATATAGAAACCTACAAACATTGAGATCTCAGATAATCTAATTTGAGTTGTGTTTTTCTTTTAGTGATTTTATCCATGTGGTGTGTAATATTTACATAATTTTATATAGATATACATATATGTATATTTGTATATTGTACAGATAAGTATTAAAATGATCTGTATTTTATTAGTTAACTTATTATACTTCAACAATAGGATATTATATAAATTTCCTTTTTCAGAAATATGTAAGTACATAAAATGGTCAATACTCAATAGTTATTGTTACGCTAAAAGAAATAACAGTTAAAGCCGACTTGACTTTAAGGAAAAATAAGATAAATTCACAAAAATGTTTTACGTATACAATTTTTACACCTTGTAAATTCATTTTTGCATAACTTTTATCAAAATTTTTATTTAAAGAAAAAAACCTTAACAGCTTAGTTAATAGTGATCATTTGAAAAATTCACTTATCTATATTAGCTATGGAACAGTACATTTTAGAATAATTTATTCGACATGCATGATTACTTATAAGATAAAACTTATAGTAAACAAAGCTATGTCGGAGATTTAAATTGAAGGTCAGAATTTTAAAACTGAACACTGAATATATTCCAATCAAAAAAAAAAATTAAGGAAATTAAGACCAAAAAATATATGAATTTATATTTAATCTGAAGTCTTGATTGTTTCAAAATCACAAATTACATTGGGCCAAACATTTATAAAGATTACCGATAATAAAATGGAACTATTTTACTATATTTAAGTAGGCTTAGTTTCTCACAAAAGTAGGAGTTTTCCACATTTAATTAGTTGATAAACCAGATATTTGATAAATAAATATGCAAAGAAATCGTATACTTAGTTCTATTCTAATGTTATTAAAAAATGTAATACCGTACTTAATATACGAGAAGATTCTTTCCTAAATTACCGTCAAAGACATAAACGAAAAAAGGGATTTATTTTTAGTGTTTTAAAATAAAAGTTTAAATCTGACTTCATATCGGTAATCATGTTTTCTGTTTGGTTTACATATACGGCAATATATCAAATTTGCTACAAACCCACGTTGACTTGAATTGACGTATCTTACGTTATTTTCATTTAACATTATATAACTACGTAACATACATTATTATTATGTATATACTATACACATACGTCAAATATCCACTAATAAAAAGTAATTTTGGCAGACGTTTTTAAGCGTTTACTATAAAAAGGGGAGATACGAATTTTTTTTCTTAAAGAAACGCAGCTAATATGATACGACCAGATAATGAATCAGATGGATTTTGCACTTTTAAAAATTTTCCAATTTTGTCAGATTTATAACTGATTTTATCGTAGTTTATATAACAATATGTAAAAATATACTTCTGTAGGGACCATTTAAACTAATGTTTTTTTTTTAGTTGAAAATATAAGATTTCATAACTATATTATAATAATAAACGTATTCTCTCGAACTATCATGAAAGTTATTTGTTCACAATCACACTACTCACAACTCTGGCATTTGTTATGAGCACTGATATTAATATATGCAGAGTTACACAAAAATATTTCGCACGATGTTTGTAAAATAATTTTAATAGATAATTAGTTATTGAATTTTGAAGGTTATGTTACATGTTTTATTTTATTGTCTTTTTCTTTGTATAAAAAAAGTTTTCAGTGCTTGTATGAATTTTTTTTTAAATACAAAAGGTAAACATCTAGTATATGAGAAGTAGGTAAAAGTGACTATAGCCACTGGCTATTCTATAGATTACTTTTGCAAATATGTATAACAATGAATCGAATGACTGATTTGTTTCATCTGTTTATTCAGGATTTTTTCTATATTATTTGGAAAGATTTTACATAGAGTCCGGAGTCTATTAAATACGAGAAATTCAATAAAATTTAAATACATTCTAATTTTAACTGATAGATAAAATGTACTAAGAAAATATTTAGGTATAACGCAAATGCATAGTAAAAATAAGAAGTCAATCTAGTCTAAATTTTGCAATATTTTCTTCAAAATTAAACTTTGAACGTTCGAATTATGAAATATGGAAATTGGAATTGAAAAATCACATGAAATTTTTAAAGTAAAATTAACACTACATTCTATAACATATGTACATGTAGTTATTAGACGTTTGCGCAATTAACTTAATGTAGGCAAGGAGTGGACAAAGTAAAAAAAATGTAAATGTGGAATACTACAGTATATATCTGACAACTCTACTTCTATGATGTTTACTTAAATTTTTCCCCCAAAATTGTTTTTAAATTAAATTCATTTCATTCAATAATTAAATATATACGTATATGTATTATAAAAAAAAAGGTTATTACCATTGTATTACCATAATTTTAATAACTTTATCATTCATGAAAACGCACAATAAATATGAAAATAAAATGCAGTAGAAAAAAAGCTCCAACAAAAACAAAACTTGTATAGAGAGGCGCTTATCATCTAACCTTAAAAAAACAGCAAAACAAAAACAAAAAACAAAAATAGCATGACGCATTTCTGTTTTCATTTTCATTTTCAATTATTCATTTTTAAAATTCCACTTTTAAAGCGAAAGTGAAAACTTTTTCTATTTATACAATGTCGCGCTACTCGTTTCATTGCTACATTTCTATGTATATACATCAAAATATATAAACATAAAATATATTATATCTACATAAACAAATACAAAAAAGTTTATACCATTAATGGCATTAATGTAGTAGACGTAATGAATCTGCATCTCTTTTTTACGTTATACTTGCTGTTTTTTTGTACATATAAAAAAAAAAACGAAATTCTTGTCATCATCTCGTCTTTTTATTGCATTTTATTTTTGTTTTTTCAATTGGAATCGGTGCATTTTTATTTACTTTTATGTAGGTAAAATTGCGTGTATATTATACATCGTGTGCTATAAATAAAAAGAGGAAAAAAATTGTATTCACATTTTTTCACTTTTGTTTTATTTTTTATAGTCATAATTGTGTGGGTGGCAGTGCTGCTGTCATATTGCTTCTCTTCTTCTAAAAGAAACTAGTTAGTTGTTGTTTTTCAAATAATTTATTCGAATTGAAAAATGAATAAATGCATGCGCATTCTGTACAATAATTTTTTATGCTCTGTTTTATTGCATTGCAATTTAAGATTATATTTGTTTATTTAACTTTTAAAAGTATATACGGAACTTTTATAATATATAAATTAAATGTAAGTAAATGCTATATTATATCTGAAAGTATATACATACATATTTTTATAATAAGTACTTTTGTACTTTTAAATACATGAACGATGACCCAGTTCTGATGTTGTGCTACCAGATGATATAAAAAAAATGTTTTGCATTAGATTCACTTTTTATATGTATGCTAAAAAAGTGTTTGCAATGACAGTAAAATAGGATCTTAATTTTGTTTTTGAAAATTTATATCCATACACACTTGTATGATGTATTGTATTCATATGCATATCATATTGTACTTACCTACTTTAAATCAAAAAAAAAAATTGGGAAAAAAATATTTTCCTTTTTTGGAAGTTATTTAAAAAATTTGTTAAAAATAACTTACAGTAATTATTTTTGTTTAAACTTTATTTAACAAAATGGAGTTTATTAAAAAAAAATGTTAATCTAAATAAGTATCTCACTCGGAAACATTTAAAACATTTGAAAGAGATTTTCTATCTATATTTATCAAGAAAGAATAATCACACTACTCAATTTGTGAGTAGATGATACATCTAAAAACAGGAGTTACGGAATTTTTCCGATAGAGGTTTCTAATTGTAGGTACAGTGAGTTTTAATATGTTTATCAAGTAATTTTTGTTTTTTATTTAAGGTTCGCGACATTAACTTAAGTTGAATTTACTTTTCGTGCTTCATTTCAGTACGGTATTGCAAGTTTTTACTTCATATTTTACTACACTGTTTTTCGAATATTTATCAAAATTCTAGCTTATTAAATCATTAAATATAGAAAACCGGATAGTGACCAAATCTTATTTTTGAAAATCTTATTTTCTGAAAATCTTATTTCTGAAAATTTTTATTTCTGAAAATCCTATTTTTTGAAAATCTTATTTTTTTCCAAAAATCTTATTTCATTTCTCCGAAAATCTTAATTCCTGTAAAATTTTTTTCACGTCCATATTAATCTTTTTTTGTTGTGAAATTTAATTTATACACAAAATGGACTTGGTACAAGAGCCCTTAAATGTGATGAAGACAATAGGTCCAGGGTCCCAGGATTTGGGGTCGAAACTTAATATCAAATGCTTTCATGCGTTTCGTATGCGTTTACTTGTCGCCGGCAAAAACAGGGTTCCAATAAATGAGTACTTAAATAGAAAACTTATTAAATAGGGTCGTTCAATTTTTATTGAAATTGTTACCAGATCACATTCTCAAATATTTTTTTGTCATTTATGTTATCCCAATGACAAAGGATACTGGACCAGATCGAAAAACCCAAAAAGCATTTTTTGCTTCGTCGGGAATTGAACCTGAGACCTTTTGGTTGAAAGGCAGGCGCTCTACCTACTGCGCCACCCAGTGTGTTTTCTTTTCAACTACAGATATGTTTTCTGTTTTCGTTCCGTTTTGTTTTTTTAAGAGTAGATGGAAGTTTCCGTTTTATTATTCCAATGCTTAATACTATAGCTACGATTAAACTATAACTAAATTCCTCAATTCAATGATATACACATCTTGAAAAGAAAAGGGTCTAAACTACTTCTTCTCATTTAGGAGGTAAGTTTTCCCTTATAAATAAATAAATAAAATAAAAGATTTTCTAACTTATATATAATTACTTACATTGAAAACGATTCTTAAACCATTCACCTAATTAATATAATTTAAAATATCGATTTTAATAACAACCCAAAGTTTTATCAAAAATAACAGTTAAAAAGTGGTAAAACTTTTTAAAGAAACTTATCGAATAGCGCAGTTAATTTTAATTTTTTTTATATTAGTTTTTTGTAGGTTGTACAACTTTATTTGTATGTATGTGATATGCAACAATAATAATGGTGGAATATTTACTTAAATTTATTTTTATTTTATTTCAACAAATTATGTTGCAACCAAAAAAAACCAACTTAAATTGAAAGTCATGTCAACTATTGAATGTTGAATTAAAAATTTATAAATAAATAGAAAAAAATAATAATAAATAAATGAATGAATGAATAAAAGTGCAATCAATTTCTTTTTTCATAAAAAGACCATAAATTTGAAAAACAAAAAAATATTTGGCCAAAAAAGAAAAAACAAACAAAAAATGGGTATACGCTTTTAGCGATTCAGAATGATCTCATGGGGTTATGAAAATATATACTGACATACTGAGCTTTAAGATGAAAGATAACTTTTTTTTGAATACTTATTGTTTTATTAAAATTTATTAAAAAACGTGATTTGTTTAATGTTTTCATGAAAACAAAAACTTGAAAGGTAATATTAATGTCAAAATAAAGTTATTTATTTTAAATTTTTTTCTATTTTTCTTTTTGAAATATAATGTATACATACCTATATGTATTTATCTTTAATAATTTTTATTATAAAAATATGTATAATGTATTTATTTATTATACTTAATATAAGTGAAAGTGATAATTTAATACAAATACATTGTTTACAGCAAATATTTACTTACAGTAAGTATTTTTACACACATTTATAGATATGATGCATGCTCATTTATCAGTACATTTAATAAATTAATTTATTATAATTTACGATGTAGTATTAATATTCCACAAAATATACATAAGTATTATGTAGAGCTTTTCTTTTTTCTTTTTGCAATAACATTTAATTTCTAGTTAATCTTTCTCCTTAATTCTTCTTTATTCATTGCTTTTTCATATAAGATTACCATACTATCCTTTTTAAAATCTTGAATATATATTATAATGTGTATTTGATCACGAATTATGACGAGTAATAAAATTTAAAACAAATAATAATATTTTACTAATTGGATCTAAATAACTAACAGTTTTTGTTTAACGGTTTACGTAGGCTAACGTGGACAAATGCAAAAAATTTTTGGAATGATAATGTGTGATGAATGAAAGACTAGAAAAAATAGTATGCAATGGCAGATCCCAAAATAACCGTTAACCAGACAAACGAACGAAAAGTTGAAGAAGTACGTACCACATTTCGTAAAGTTTTAACTATATGTATTGAATACAGTGCATAACCTCATAATTGAATTGTTCAGAATGGTTTTAACACTTGATTATAAAATGAAAACTCAATTTCGGTTAATCTAGACCGATCAGCAAAATATATCTCTCTGTAATTATATACAAGATATTTCTATATAACTAGTTATTGTCGTTTTTTAGTGTAATATACTAAAGTAGTTTTCGATGATTTTGTATGACTACTTCATTTACTTCAACTGATGAGAGAGGTAGTAGGTGTCTCTAGTTTTGTACTTTAGAAATTAAATGCATAAATTTTATATAGGTTTTTCAAATTAAACTCCTATTTTAAACACCAACCAAATATTTTATCTTTAGTTTTTTGTAACTTATTTCTTCTATTGATTTTAATATCAAATACATAAATTGCTATTTTAGATAGAATAACTACATGTAGTAATTAACAATTAACATGTAATATTAACAATTTATATCTTCATAGTAGGTACATAATATTTACAAAAATATTGAAATAATTAATTTTTAAAAAAGTCAATAATAATGTATTTCATTAAATATTACTAGGAATATAATTTAAATTGTATATAAATATCTTGAAAATTGTCCATTCCATTTATTAAAAAAAATAATAACAATAAATATGGAAATCAAATTTCCTTTTTTTTATTATTTTGATGAATAAATCAGAATTAAGTTCGTAAGTTGTACAATATAATTTATTATATCTAATGTATTTTTAAGAATACATAACATGTACATATGTAGGGGAATATATGAACCAACATAGTGATATGTACCCAGAAAGCACTCACTCCGGAATATTTTTTAGATTTTATTTCGTCAGAATTTTGATTGTAAGTAAAATTAAAGCTTATAAAATGTGTGCGTTAAAATTATTTATTTTATTATTTTAACAGTGGTTCCTACAGATAAATCTGCAAACGAACTTTATAGGTACCTTTCCCTTTCGAAAGGTGGGCATTTTTATTAAATTATAGTTATTATTTAGAATATATTTTTATGTGTATTATAAATTATAATAGGTATTATATTATTTTTATTAATTTTTAATTATTAGGTATATCTTTATTAATTATTATATTACTAGGGGCCCCTGTTGAGTAATTATAATTCAAGTTGAAGCCAAATTTAATATTTTTAATAGAACAGTAATTTACGTACTGACATAGACTAAACAGAATAAATAATAGAATAAATTTCCTTTAATTTTGTATAAAAATAATAAGATGTTGAATGACACAAAATGGATATATTTTATTTCAAAGTTTGAATATTATCAAATCAAATAGAAATTTTTTCAACCCGTATGCGCATTTCTGTTGTATATTTACAACTTATTTACATATTAAGAGTTCATTAAGGAGGAGAGAGATAAAATGACAAGATGTCTACTACGCAGGTCCTTAAATGCTTGTCTATTATAATTATTATATTATATTAGAACCGCATGCGGTTGCATTGAAAATTACATTTTCAGTAATTTTCACCATTTGAAAAAAAATCAGAACCCGAAGAAAAGAAAAAAAGGTTCGAACCCGTGCTCCTCGTTCCATTACTATACTCGAGTGATTTACCATTCTGCTACTGAGGCTACTTGCGCTAAAATTTTCAATACATAATTTTTACTTGTTATGTTTAACAATAACTATGAGAATATGCAGTTCAAGATGGTATGAATGCATATAGCATAATTGTACATATTTCACGTGATATAATTTTAATAAATTATTTTTGATTAATTTACATTAATTTAAAAAAAAATCATATATTTGCAAAAAAACAATAATTAAAAGTTCACATATATGTACATACATATTGTATCGCATATTTTGTTAACATATAATAAATACATATGTATATGTAATATGTATGCATATTTATATAAAAAAAAATCCTTACTAATTATATTCCTTATTTATTAATTTTCGACATTTTCATCATCCTTTACTTTCTTAATTTATAATATAAATATAAATTTGTATTTTTATATGTATTCATGTGCATAGCTATATATCTTTTATTTAGTTTTAGTTTACCCTCATTTTGATTCAAGTATGTATCCATCTGGTTTGGTAATAATTATATTCTTACATTCAATCAACAACAAATATTATTGCTCAAAATATAAAAAAAAACTACGTTTAAACTAAAAATAAAAAATCATCAGAACAAAAATTGTTTACATCGTAACGTCAAACACGTCATAGTAGTCATATATTTTTTTTTTGGTTTTATTTTTTTATTTATACAAAATATGCATATAAAATACAAAGAGTTTAAAATGTGTATGTATGTATTATCTATAATAAAATAACCACATGTATATCCATAAATAAAAAAAATATTGCACATCAAAGCACAACAACCTCGCTTAATGAATTTCGCATTGAGGTAGGTCACCGGCTTTTCAAGAGACCTAATTACAACAGCAACACAGATTTATTATAGTTTGATGCACTGCAATATATTGTTCTGCAAATTGTATATAATATGAAAACACATTGATACAACTAATGTTTATAAACATATGAATGCAATTACAATATTTTTATTATAAGAATATTGTGCTGACTAATTTTATATATTATTTTATGCATTGATGTTAATTTTTTTTAAAGTACTCGTATGTATATGTTATGTATTATTTTGCGCAATTTATAGTATCAATATGTAAATGTAAATAATATAGATGCATTATATATTGCTCTGACTATAATTTTTATTATTATTCTTATAGTTATCATTATTATAATTTTGCAATTAATTTGTTGCTTGTAAAATAATGCAACATGATGCATAATAATTAAAATGTATGAAATTTTCAGTTCAATTCTTCAGATTACATATCGTCCCCTCAATGGCAAACTCGCGAATGTGTAAATTTCACAATTTTCAGGAGGACAAAAACAAACTTAAACCTTTTGTGTAAAATCAGGTTTTATACTTTTCGCTTTGATTTTTTTGGCATAGGCTTCATTATTAATAGTTGTTTATTAATTTATTTTTGAAGTGTGAAAAATATTTGGGTAAAGCAAAGATTTACAAAAGAGACGAAAAACAATTGCAGTTTCGTTAGTTTGCTGTTGTTAGTTTTTCAGAGTTCCTCAAATTTTCGAGTTAAATTCTTTGCATAAAGTAGCGAATCTACATATCATTTTTGAAAAACTTGAAATTAATATTTAAAAAATTAGCAAAAAGTATATAAGTAATAGAATGTAATAGAATTTATTTTGTATTGGAATAGAAAATACAAAATAAATTTTATTCCAAAACATTTTATATAAAAATAAATAAAAACAACAATTAAAATTTCTATCTCCAATAACGAATAATAAACAAAACATAACCATTCATTTTATTAAGTATAAAAGTTAAATAAGTTTATTTATGAAAGGGCTTCAATCTTAAAGCTGTTCATAATCGGATTCTTCAGAAATATCTGTTATTGCAAAAGCATCTCTTACTGAACCAGAGGGCGTCAAATTCTCATAAAATACGTGATAGACTGGAATTTGCAATTCATCGCACAGTTCTTCTAAATCCCATTGATATTGAAAATCTTATCGAATAGGCTCGTATTTGTTGTAAGTTCGAAGGGTAACCTCTCCTTTGCTTTAAACTGTATTGTATAAAAACTTGCTCATAATCAGTTTTTATATGCAATTTATCCGGGGGTGACCTTCGAATACTGAAACCGAACAAAAATTTTGAAAGGAATGTGTTGTTTTCGTCTTCTATAAAAAAACTTTCTCTGAATTATACATAGTCTATAAAATCTGTGTGTGGTAGCGAAAAAACGCTATACGGAGATGGATTTTTCCGTGAATTTCTTATTTGCTGAACTCATTCTTCTGGAGTATACACCAGAAGTCATTTTGCTGTCCTAAATTGTATTGAATCGCATTGTATGAAGCTATGTCCTGATTCAAAATATATGTGATTTATTATTTTAACGTAACGTGTGTGTCTCTTAACTGGCTCTAAACACATACACACAAATTTAGTATTTTTCTGTTATACTCCACAATTATCAGACATCATAAATACAGTTTCTACTTCAGGATACTGCATAATATATTTTATATATGCCGGTAGAAATTCCCACTTTTTCCTTCGGTCTCATCCCAGAAATGGCATTCTACTTCAGCATCCCCCAAATTATATACTGTTAAAACATATACTGCTAGCTTTACGTAGAAAAATGGACTAGTAGCTCCCTTAGGGGTAATCAAAACGGTTTGTAAATCAAATTCAAACGCCAAAAGTGTATTATCTTTTCGTAAACTTAATGAATGAAAATATCTAAAATTTTTAATCGGAATAAATTTCACTCAAACGTTTAAAATTTATAAATTTTCACTTGACATTTAATTATAACTCGATCACAATCGATCACAATTCAATTTTATAAACTGAATACCGAAAGAACACCCACAACATCTATTTATAATGTTCATTATTCTTTGCAAATCACAAGTTTTAACGTGACATTTTTCATGTTGTAACAAAATCTTTTCATTCTGGTTCTCTATTTAAAATCAATTAAACATTTTAAAACAACTTTTAAATACATAAATAAGGTCAAAGAAATAATAATAGATATTTATTATGCATAAATAGGCATTATTGTAGAAATATTATAATAATTAAAAGATTCGTCACTTTACTGAGTGTAGATTAAGTAAATTTTAAGTTTAAATTAAAAATTCACAACGACAAAGAAACTAATCTGGCACTTTCGCTACTTTTTCAAAGTGAAAATTAGCATTTTAAAAAATAATGACAAAAGTAAATTAACCCAAAAGCACATTCGACAGTTTGTTGTAGTGATAAATGTTAGATATGTACTTTCGCCAAATTACAACAGGCAATTACATCGATTTAGAGACAAGATAGAGATTCGGGACTTTGTCACAGTAAAGAACTTAAAAAAACATGTAAAACTACGATGTCAACTCAAATTCGATGATTTTGCAGATTCGATAGTTTGTCATTTCGGGGACGATATTATGTATAGTTATATTTTTTGTATAATTTATTATATGTAGTTATATGTAGTCATCATTAATATGTAATATTTCATTTGGTTTAAAAAGGCTTTTTAAGATTTATTCAAACAAGGTATTAGTAATTAACAAATATGTATTAATTGATTCTGAATATATATATATATATGTACATACATTATACATCTCTCGTAAATATGGAAAAACAAATCAATGAAAAAACAAACAAATCTTGATTTATACTCATATAGATTGAAAAGTTAAGAATAATTTTAGTTTTATGTTATCTAAAATAATTTTTTGAATTGTATTATGCAATAAGTACACGTTGTAATCACACAAGTAATTGTAATTAAATTAATTAAATTAAAAGAATCTAACAATAGATATTAAAATCTGAACATATAAATCTGTCAACACACTACACAAATAGTTTTACAACCAAGTTGACCGTCCGTTGTACAACTACCTCACTCTTAGTCGCAAAATTTTTCAACTTATTTTAACGATGCTACAAACAATATACATATTTATTATCAAATCGCTCAACGGTGTATGACATATTAAATTTAACATTTTTTTGTAATTACGTGTTAATATCTATTAAACATAATAAGTACAGATAGTAGATTAAATATAATATAGATAAGTAGACAAAAATTTATTATGAAAAAAAAATTTTAATTTTTTATCTTATCATTTTTTTCCCCAAATTGTTATTAATTTTGATTCAAATAGGTAAACAAAAAAATTATATTGAGTTCATGGCTTTAAAAATGTATTACGTAGAATTATAAATCAATAATTAATTTGCATTTTAAATTATTTTTTTTTTGGCATAACCATATTCTGTAAAATGTGTTTTAGTGCACAGTTTGGCTCTGTTATCAACAATTCATGCATATAGAAATGTACTAAATTTTATTAAAAAAAGAAATCGAAAAAAAAAAACAAAAATAATTGTGTTTTGATAAAAATTGTCTGCTTTATATTGAAGTTCAAGGTAAAATAATTAATTAATTAAAATAAACATTAATCATATTAAAAATTGATAACGTCGTCAAAATTAAAATAGAAAATGCAGTCAAATGTAAAAATTATTTACGATAACAAGAGTATATAATTACTTTTATTATGAAATCGTCATAAAGTATTAATTTTTGTTTTAAGTTTAATTAAATTTTACGTTTTAGATTCGCGATTGAATTTATTTGAATTGATGAATTGAATTTAATTTGCTTTTATTCGAATCGCTCGAAAAATTGATATTGTTTTTTCTTTTTAATTTTTATTCAAATTTATACATACTATATAATATAATAAAGTTCTTTAATTTAGCAATTTATTTAAATAGTAATATTAAACCGACCAATATTCATAATAATTCTATTAAATTTGTAACTAATCTGTCGTTACTTATATTATTACTTTATTTGTACTTTTAATTTTTTTGTTAGTTTTGATTTTATAGCTTATATATATAAAAATTAGAATAAAGGTTTTTGCAATTTTTAGTTAGAATAAATCCAATTTTAGAAATTATAAAATCTGGTTAAATACATATATCGTAATCATTTTAAAGAGAACATTGGTTTTTGAACTTAAAAAGGGATTTTTTTTAACTTGAAATGCATCAAATATGTTTGTGTATTAATTAATTTTAATATAAGAAAACAACTGCTTTCACTAACTTCACTATCATAATATTCATCCTTACTTTCTTCCTTAAGTCTCATCCTTACCTCATCACAAAACTATTGTCAAATATTTTTCATGAAATTGAAAAAATAAAACAAAAACTGTTATCAATTTATGAAAATATTCAATTTTATGACCCTAGAATATGGAACCTTCTGAACTTTTATACCACGTCGGTCAGCAACACATATGTCGCACGTAAATTAATATATTACAATTAAATACAACATGAGGTATTGAATTATTAAAAAAAAAAAAAAAAATCTTATGAAAAACCACAGCATAAAACGTCCATTTTTTTTAAATTGTTTCTTATTTGATTCTTATTCAATTTAAAAAACCAACTGATGTTCCATCTTTTTTAAACAATTATTTAAAATAAATAATTATAAATGAAGATTCATAATCACTAACAATATTCAAATATCTACAAATTTTCTAAACTTTATTCAAAAATTATTCAAATCATTATAGGTACATAACCCAAGAGAAATTATTTGTCTAGAAAACTGAACAGAAAAAAAATTTAGTTTGAAATTTAATTAAATATTCAAAATACAATAAAATAAATAATACCTATCAACTGCGATTGAATATGATAATCACAAATATTTCTAAGCATAGGCTATTTTGGCCTCATATTGTTTAAAAATTGAAAGTGATCTAACATAATACACGTATGTGCATAATATAACAATATAAAATACTACATATATACACATATATATAAATCATATATATTTAAGTATATATAAATATGTACGTATATAAAACTATTTGAAAACTAATTTTCCTTGTGTTACTGTTAATAGCTCAGTTTAGACAGTCTAAGCTTTGGAAAAAAATGTGTTACAAAATAAACTCAAACCAATTAACATACTCATTTTATGACAACTTCAACATTTATATTTGTATCTATGTTTGTGCATGGAAATATACAAAATAACTTGGATGCATTTCTTTTACTAAACTACAATAATTTCTTTTAGTTTTTTGTTTTTTTTTTATTATCAATTGACACATTGATCTAATGCCATTAATTTGTTATAGAAATATTCAAATTGCACATTTCATTTTCAATATCATATACATACATACTTATATAGATACATTTGCATTCATACACGCATAAGTAAAGAAGTAATTTAAATTAATATTTGAATATTTATTTATATTATTAAAAGATGTAAATAATGTTATAATGCTGTATTATGTATAATAATATGTACAAACAAAACAGTCAGTGTCAAAAGTAATCGAACAAAAAATAAATAAAACTATATTTTCTATAAGTTGATACTATTTAATTTAAAAAGTTCTTCCTATAACTACTTCATGCTAAAAAGAAGCTTTCCACATTAGATCAACAATAAATATGGAAATTCAAATTTGTAATTGAAAAGTTTTCAGCTAAAGTTACGCGTTACAACTACATGTGCTAAATGTTACAAAATTTATAAAAGATTGATTCGATTTCAACCAATGGCAAGCAATCAAAAAAAAAATTAACCCTACCGTGAAATTTTATTATTGGCAGTTAGTTTTTAGAACAATAATTTTGCAAATATATTTTAACACCACATACTTTAATAAAAACTTTATTTCATTAAACTTCATATTACACAAATGAGAACACTAAGATATAATCAGGCATTTAAGCTGAGTTACTAAAACGTTCACAAACAAAAGATATTAAAATATAAAAACTTGGAACTAGAGACGAAACGAGATAAAGAATCCTGAAATCCCAGAACCAGGAGAGCAGATCCAAATAAGAGATGAAGTAATAAAGAAGAAACAAATAACTAAATATTATGTTTTCAACGATTTTTTGTATAACTATAATATAAAATAACCCTTTTCTGGTTTATTTTTTAAAATGTACAGTCCATTGGATTGAAACGTTAAATAAATATAATTGAAATCTGTAATATCTGAGTTTTTATTATATAATATATCTAATGATCGTCACTTTGTTTTAACTATATAAAAAAGTATAAATTTACTTTTCCGGCACTTCATATCTAAGATATCTTAGATAAGTATAGATATGTATTACTCAATATTGCAATATTCTCTGATAACATTTAAACATATTCCCGTTCGAAAATAAAATTAATAGTATAATTTTTTTTATTGATTATTTACATTGATGTATTTAAATACACTTTGAATATTTAAAATATTCTTTTAATTTTTACAGCATAACTGAAATTTTAATTTTAAGCATAAAAATTTCAATCATGTCAAATATGTTAGAGAAATTATTTTAATTTAAATCTACATTAAGTATAAGTAAAAATATATACTATAAATTTTAAAAGATATAACTAATATACAAATACTTATTATATATCTGTACATTATGTACATATAAAAAATAATTTATAAAAATTGGAAAACTTTAAATAGGTATTTACTATGTATATTTTTAACAAGAAGATTGAAATATCTATGTAGTTATATTGTATTAAAATATGAATTCATTGGATGGTTAATGTACATAAAATTAAAAAAGTAGTTTTTATATCATTAGATTCAATGTCAAAATTTTTAAATTTATTTCATTAACTAAATAAGTAGTTAGTACTTTTAAAAATTTGATTATTCCCAGCATATGTTATTGACTGCAAAACAGAAGTTACTTTTAAATTAAAACATGATGGGGTTTATAAGTTTCATCAAATTTACATTTAAAAAGCTAATTTTAATCCTAAAAATCAACAGGATTACTAAGCATTAACTACTCCTTATTTTTAATTGATAGGATATTTTGTTAATAAAAACCTAATGAAATTTGTATCTTTATTATTTATTTAATGTTATTTAGTTTATTTAATAAAAGTTTAATGAAACAAACCTAAAGTTTTTATTTTATTATTTGGAATTGTTTTCTATGCATTGGAAAGGAACTAAATTTAATTGGAAAACAACTCAACTTTGATAATATAGAAAACCAACATAAACAAAACTCAAGGCAATCTAACTTTTAAGTAATTAAAAATTAGCACCATCAATTCTATATAAACTTTTGTTTGTTTCAACCTCCCTACCCTATTCGTTTGTAACATTATTAATGGTCAATTCCGGTTTGCTTTTTACGATAATTTGGTTTTATTTTACAACTTCTATACTTACCTATTTTTTTTTTTTTTTTTTTAAGTTTTACACCAACTAGATTAAAAAGCACGATTGACTACTGAGAGCTGGACACCCGGTATACAAACAAACATACATATAGTTACCTCTTATGATTAACATATAAAATATTAATATACATATTAGTTATATGCAAATGGAAAAAATTTTTTAAAAAATCTATGTTTAGTTAAGTAACTCAGTAGCCAAATTTCAGTTATTAAATAATTTATATTTCATTTATATTTTTTAAACAAATAAAATAACCCTGAATTTTAAATGATGTCACATAATTTATATACATATAAAATAGATTGCATACATATATGTATGTATATAGAAATTTCAACATTTAATTTTATCAATATTACTTAATTAACTACCTATTTATTTTACATAAACCTGGTACCATTATTGTGTACACAATTAAACGTAATAATAATAAAATAACATATAATTTGAATCTGTGACGACGATTAAAAAATGGTTTGTTCCAAATTTAATCGCAATTTTTTAAATGATCAGGTAAAAAAAATTATTAATTACATACTTATGTTAATATACACATATTTTTACGATATGTATTTGATTAAGAGTACAGGTAAATTTATAAATATTTTATAAATTTAAAATAAAAACTGGGCTGAAATTTGACATTGTTTATAATTGTAATAAAAGCAAAACAATAAAAATGATAAAAAAAAGCTTTAAAATATGACACACTTGAAATTATTTTTTACTTTTTCTGTTAATATAAAATTTGATTAAAAAAAAGTTAAATTTATATTATTACTTATATTTAGTTGTAGGTTTATTTAAAAAAAAACCAAGGTAACTAAATTTGTTTTATTTTTCTCAAAAAAAAAAAAATTGTCCCAATTTTTCAATTTTAATATAGTTTTATTCGTATATACACTAGTTACAAAACACATACCTATTAAAAAATTACACTTTCTCTGCGTCAAAAATTATAAGAATTAATTCTATAATGACCTAGAAATTATATTTTCAAATTAGAAAGTAAGTAAAATATTATAAATTTAAAATTAAATAAAAACTTTTCTAAATTTAGTGTGTCTAATGTTTTTTATATTTTGGTAGGTCATGTATATTCTTGCATGGTTTTTCTTTTACAAAATTTTGGTATTGGCATGAAAAAAAAATAATTAAAAACTTGTTTTTCTTGTATAAGATATTGATGAACAAACTAATATGAAATAAATTATGTATTTTTATCATTAAGATTACATAACATTATATATTATCGATTATACTTATTAAACTTTGAATTTTTCCGCTTACTTCAAAATCTAAATCTTTACGCAAATTTGTTAAACTTTCGCTATTACAAAAAATTAGTTTTTCATCATTTCAAATAATATCAATTTAAGGTAATTTACACAAAAGATAAAAGTCAATTAAAAAACTTGAAAATTAAGGTTACGTACACCACAAAACACAATATATTAAAAAAAAATCTGAATAAAAACATAAAATTCGATCGATTTATGATTAAAAATTCAAAAATAAAGTATAAACAGCATAAGGCTTTTTATATTTTCTAACTTTTCAAATGACATTAACGCGCATAAAAACCAATGAAGAGCTACTAATTACTATACTTAGTATTTATGACTGGAAATACAAAGGTACTATCGAAAAAGGCATTATCTTCAACGCACAAACGTTTCGTGGGATACATCAGCGAGATTCATCAATACTGTAACCAATTTGGAAATAAGCAATGATTTTATAAATGAAAGATGCAACACTAAAAATTCATTATAAAATGATACAACCAACAAAATTAGTAATATACATATGAATTTTAAACTATAGTAAGGCACTATTTAATAAAATACATACATACATATTTGGTTCATAATTTTTATTTCTTTTTAGGGTAATTTTAATTTAATTGAAGTTAGTTTAAGTATATTAATAGTATAAAATTAGATTTAAACAACTTAAACAAAATAAATATTCGAAGATTTTATGAACTGCGCCACAAAAATAGTAAAAACTAAAACTTTAAAATAATATTCCGATTTGTATATAGGTACAATAGGTATATTGTATAAATATTGTATATATAAGTATATTGTATAAATATATAATCTATGTATCATAAGAAATTTGCAAGAAAAATCTATTACATAGTTCAATTTTACTTTACTGCTACTAGAGATTTACTTTACTGCTACGGCCTACAATAAGTACAAAATGCAAGAGATGATAAATCCGGCATTCATGGTCGATTGGTCGGTAATGTGGAATAAGCTAGTAAGTAAATTAAATTTCAATTACAAATATCAAATTTTAATAAGTATGTATATGTATGTAGATATACATAACTACTTATTTGGTGAATAGAATAATTTAGAAATTTATTTTTGATTTACTTATTGATATTCTTATTTAATTATAGTTATTATTTTATTGACATTTAAATATGGCATTATATTTTGTTTTACTGGTATATTTATAGATGATAGTATAATTTATTTGATTTTAAACTATTTTAATACACTTAATTTTTAACATAAAATTGTCAAATTTAAAAATCAGTAACAATAACAAAATGATTAACAACATACGAATTGTTGAAATTAAAATATACTCCATATACGAATTACATATATACATATGTACATACTTTTGAATTTTTTACTTAAATGTAAACATAATACGAAATATTTTTAAAATTACTAAGATAATAATATTATGTATACAATACATATACCTATCTATATGGCTATATATATTTCTACTATCTACAATTAGTTGACAAATAGTTAGAAAATACAAGTTTTTCAAAAAATAATAAAAATAATAATTTTGTTTTTTGCTAAACTTGTTTGAAATTTAACATTCACTTTTCAAATTACTTAATTTCGTGTAAAAGAAAATAAAAAAAAAAACAATATTTTTTTTATTTTTAACTATTGCTAAATGAGTTTATGTACCAGGTGTTTATTGGTCAGTGGTTGGTTAATGTAACAAAATTATATCAGTTTTGTTACGATTCACATTCAGTATACAATTATTAAAGTCTAGAACAGTTTAGGTAAGCTCAAACTGGATCGAATTAAATTAATTATTTAAGCATTTAGATAAGTAACATCTTCAAAAAATTAATGTTCTTGGCTACAATAATTGATATTATACGAATTTAACTATCCGCAAACTATTTTGTCAACGAAAATTTCGTAAACCAAAAATAAATAAATTTAAATAATTTCTTGTATATATGTGATTTACTTTTATTCAATATTAAGTGCAGTCTGATGTACAATTGTAGTTATAACAAGACATATAGTTTAAAGAAACGTAGAATATATAAAAATGGATACATTGGTTCCATTTTACAGTAACAAATTTTTCATTTTAATAAGTAAAACTAAGTTCAGAAACAATAGACTAGTTCAAAATAGAGTTAAATTTAAAGAATTTATAGGGATTCTATGTTCCAAAGGAAAAAATAAAGAAAATTGTTTTTGCACCATGTGCAAAAATTATAGATGTGAATTTCTTCCATTTGAAATAGCAAAACGAACAAGTATCTTATTAACATTATAATCAAGCTTTTATTACTATTATTAATATTATTATTATTATTATTATTATTACAAATCTATCAAGCTCCTGTGTCACAATATTTTGTATAACTATTTCAAAAACAGGTTACAATATTTCATGTGAGGATGAAAAATTTTCCTTGATAATATTAAAAACATTACAACCTCAATAATTTCGTTTACTCTTGACTTAATATAGCATTATGTACGTACATTTACATTTTAATAACAGTTAGTTACATATGTAATTTCATATTTTTTATTTTTTTCAATCTTGCGTTATTAGTGGAGTATTACAAGTTTTCAAAGTTTATAAAAAAAACGTAAAGAATTATAACTTGACTACTATTACTGCTGATACTACATGATGCAGTCAGTAACATTAAAATATGCTCATAAATCAAAATACTGGTTTACAAACTATAATAAAAATAAACAAAAAAAAAATTTCAAGTTCATGGTCTCTAAGCAAATGTGTTGCATATTTTAAAACTTTAAATAACATATCTAACTATCTTTCTATTATACTATTACATATATATAATATATATATATATCTATATATCTATATATATATATATATATATATATATATAATATATAATAGTAGATATAGGTACATAATATGTAATAGCTATGTTATTGCCAAAGTTGTGGAAGATGACACTTTTAATGATCATTTAATATATATATACATGTATAGAAGGTAAGAGTATTCAAACACTCAAATAATTTTAGCAGCATAAAACCAAATAAAACTTTTCTTATAAAGAAAAATATTTATTCTAATATTTAAAAATATTCATTATATTTTTATATCAAGTAATTTGTAACGACAAAACTGTATATACTTACTAGAAAATAGGGAATATTAAAATGTCGGAATTAACAATACTAAACTAGTCACAAGTACTGATGATTTCTTTTCTTGACAGACTACAAAAATACACCAATCGTTTAACAAATCAAGTAAATGTGCTATATCAAAACTCGCTCCACCTTGTCGTGGTCGTATTGTTAGAACAATAACTCCATTCTATTTTATTATATCTTGTGAGGATTGGCCCATGCTCGATCCTTCGAGAAACCCAAAAGACTGTTTTCAATTTAAATTTCTGTAAAAATACAAACTCTTAAGCAATTCTGTCAAGGAATGTCCATCGTTATAATTTTGAAAAATCTAGATGGTTCAAAACTTGTTAAAGAAATCCATTTTTATCACAATTTAAGTATAATATATTTTACTTACAGATTTCGCCGAAGGAGAAGTATTTGGTTTGTAAAAATTTAAAGTAAACATAATAACAGTGTCTCTATACTTAAGATCATGTTACTATTAGATTTAATAATAAAATTGAACTTTATCTTATAAATAATTGAATAAGATTATAATTATAACAAAATTTGTATTTTACTCGTTTGAAATAAAGAAAAAAAAAACAGTGTTTGTATACTTCCCATTGAACCAGTATCTTTCTAAACATTGTTAGTTTGCACATCATTCAACCATGTTGATGACAAATGTCAGCCATGAGTGTTCTGGTAAAAATCTGAAATATAAATGGTCTATAACTAACTACTGTGTTATATTGGATTTTGAGTGACGACAAACTTTTGCTTTTGCCTGTTCTTATCACACAAAATTTGATGATTCGTTTTTAACTGTCAGATTGCCATTGTATATACACATAACAATATTTTACTTATAATTATAATTTTCCAGCGTACACGTGTTATTTAAAAATTTTTGAACCAAATAGGGAAATTAAAATTGTTCAAAATAAATAATTTTGGACAAGAAGTTTTTAATAAATAAATTAATTAAATAAACGAATATAAAGAAAGGATTATATTCGGATATAAAATTCAAAAGTAATCGCATTTGATAAATATGCTTAAGATTTAAGTGACAGTATAAATACCCTTATTATTTTTATTAAATAGATATTAAAGTCGTAAGAGAGACTAGATGTACTAGTATTGAATATCACATATTATTGTGATAAAATGTACATATATATATATACATACATATTTATTTATCTAGATATTTAACGCTCCTATATGCATTATATTGATTTGATATTTATAAGTAATCTAATAGACCCATAACATATTGACAAGATTTTTCCTGAACCAGTTTTGATTCATTCAACAGGTTAATGTTAGTTATTTTTATTGTTATTATTATGAATTAAAAAAAAGTAAAGTAATATATTTTATGGTTTAATTTTTCAATATCAGTGATTTTTTTTCTAAATTACTTACTTTCTTGGTGTATAAACATATAAAAAATTTCTAATAATTGTATACGTAATGTACGTAATAAAAATGATGGTTAAAAATAATAATACTCTTGAATAAAATTTCTTTTATAGGAATATAGATTTTTTATTTTTCTTTTTAAAAAACACATAACTATATATGAAAGTAAATTTTTATAATTTACAATTTATTAATTACAAATAACATAAGTAGTGCATCTGTTATGATTTAATAATTCACTTTCAATTGTATTACTTACATGTATGTACATAATATTATAACAACTAACTACTTGTACATGTTTAAGTATAAATTAAATAATATAAAATACATGTGATGTAATGAATTCTTATCGCTCTATTTAAACATTAAAATAAATCTCATCTATAGACAAATATTTATATACATATATTTTTATCTTCGATAAAATTTAAGGAATGCTTAAGTTAAAGAAATGAAATCTATATTAAGGAAAGATATTTTTATGGTTAAAGTTAGACTCATACTCTAGTCAATCTAAAAAATCGTTACCAATCGATATAAAGCATTATAGTTATAACTGTTTGATTGGAAAATTGTATCCAGTTTTACTAGTAGCTCTATCGATATCACATTAAATCTCTTAAATTTACGGATTATTGAATCAGCTATTAGACTGATGTGAATATGGACTCTTCTTTGGTTAAGCTATTTGTTTAGCTACCAAGTATGCTTGCATGTTTGACTGACCTGATGGTATTTGAGACTTGATCATCCGATAGTAAAGTAGCACAGTATATATACCTACACAAGTGTATATCTAAACTAAATGTGTACCTATAGTTCATCATTTATACATACAAATGCGTATAGATTTTGATTAAAATTTAATTAATATTTTCCATACATAATTAATTTAAATAGCATATAAAATTGTTTAATAATGATTTAGTATAAGTACTAAGTTGTAGTAATCTGATTATACATTCAATAATTTAATAAAGTAAATAAAATAAACAATAAAGTAGTTATAGTTTCACTTTAAATTATTTACATATTTATAAGCAACAAAAACAAACAGAAACTAACATACATCATTGGCTGCGACGCAAATGCTCATCATGAAAACTGGGGAAGTACCAATTCAAATACTAGAGGCGAGGCGCTCCTAGAGTACCTTGCTACTACTGACTTGGAAATCCTAAACACTGGAGGGATACATACATTTGTAAACTCCAGGCGACAAGAAACCATAGACATAACTCTATGCTCTAGATCTCTTCTTTCAGAGATCAAAGACTGGAAAGTGTCTATGGAACCCTCTATGAGCGATCATAGATACATTAATTTCTCCTTAAAGGCTGATCCTGATAAGATCTTGGCCTTTAGAGATATTAAAAGAACCAACTGGCAACAAATTTCAAGATCTGGTGACTACGGATGCGGATTCGATCAGGATCCCAAAGGTCTCTGCAATAGACAAATCAGTTGAAAAACTGACAAATCTGTTAACGGAGGCTTTCGAAGCATCTTGTCCGGTCACCAGAAAACCGAAAGACACAAAAACTGCTTGGTGGAATAAAGATCTGGAGCAGCTAAAAAGGAAGGCCAAAAAACTTCTGAATAGAGCCTTAAAAACTCATGAAGAAGATGATTGGAAATCCTATAGTGAATCTAGAAGAGAATACAAAGGACTGATTCGGAAATCAAAGAAACAGTCCTTTCAAAAGTTCTGTGAAGAAATCGAAGATATTGCAGATGGAGCGGCTTTGCTTAAGGCCCTGAAAAGGGATCCAGTAGCAAAGTTACACAATCTGCAAACATCAGAAGGATCCTACACAGCATCGAAAGAAGAAACATATAGAGTCGTCTTTCGAACACACTTTCCGGGGAGTAGACTCGAAGATTTGCCTCTAGAAGATACTATCCAGGAAGTTACCATACCAAACCGTTCGGATTGGTCTATGGCAAGAAAGATAGTATGGCCTGAGGTCTTAGACTGGGCTATCAACTCTTTCGAACCATACAAAGCTCCTGGGCCGGATGGAATTTGGTCTATTATGCTTCAAAAATGCAGGAAAAGCATAAGCAAATGGCTCTCAAGAATCTTCACAGCCTGCATAGCCTTTGGATATATTCCAAAAGTATGGAGATCAGTGAGGGTCCCTTTCATCCCTAAACCAGGGAAAACAAACTATGCACTCCCTACTAGCTTCAGACCTATCAGTCTCTCTTCGTGTTTGTTAAAATGCCTAGAGAAACTGGTGGACAGGTATATTAGAGATGTATGTTTGATCAGGGTACCCCTGAACCGTAAACAACATGCCTATCAGGCAGGTAAGTCTACTGACTCAGTTCTTCAAGAAGTGGTCTTATAGAGGAGGCAATCGTGAAGAAAGAGATAACACTCGGTGCATTCTTGGACATTGAAGGGGCCTTTGACAAGGCAACTTTTAAGTCACTTCTAAACGGAGCAAGAAAGCACGGAGTAGACAACACAATACTGAGATGGATAGAAAAGATGTTGGAACAACGTCATCTGTTCATTAAGGTAGATGAAACTACTAAAGTTCAGGTGGAGGCGGTTAGAGGATGCCCACAAGGAGGTGTTCTATCGCCTTTACTATGGAACATGTTGGTAGACGAACTCCTAAGTATACTGAACGAGGAAGGATTCAACACACACGGCTTTGCAGATGATGTTAGTATTCTTCTAAGAGGAGTTTATATGAGGCGTCTATGCACACAAATTCAAAATGCCATTGACTTAACCACCGAATGGTGTCAGGCGAATGGATTAACCATAAATCCCAGCAAGACACATTTAGCGGCCTTTACCAATAAAAGGCGACTGAACAACTATGTTCTTCCCTCCATTGGAGGAAATAACCTAGAACTTCGAGATGAAGTAAAATATCTAGGGATCATACTTGATAAGAAGCTCAATTGGGCAAAACATATCGAGACGAAATGTGCTAATGCCGTGAAAGTCCTACGGCAGTGCAGAAGGGCCTTTGGCAACAATTGGGGCCTAACACCGAAAATAGCCTTAAGACTATACAAAGTGTGTATCAGGCCCATTGTTAGCTATGGGTCCATTGCATGGGTTTGGAGAACATTCACAGCAAATACCATAAAAAAACTAGAAGCAGTACAAAGACCTGCGTGTCTCTGTGCAACAAGTGCTTTTAGAACCACACCTACAGCGGCTACGCAAATACTTCTTGGGCTTCCGCCCTTACATCTTTATGTAAGAATGGAGGCCGTCAAAGTTGCAAGAAGGTTGCAAACTCTAGGGAATACTAGAGGATGTAGGCACAAACATCAGAGGCTATGGAAGGACTTAGAAGAGGAGCAAAAATAGTTCTTCATGCCAACAGATGACATCACTACATACGTATCTTTGAAGAAGAGATATGAAGTAGAAATCCCGACAAGAGAGACCTGGCGTGGTTCAGAAGAGCAGGCCAGGTCCTCAAATGCCTCGGACATTTTCACTGACGGATCCCTTACGGCTCTAGGCGCGGGAGCTGGAGTGTTCTTTGAAAAAGAGCAACTTGAACTCCAGTTTCCTCTTGGCAAACACTGCACAGTTTTCCAGGCTGAAGTTTTTGCCATAAACGCAGCAGTGAATATAATAAAAGAGCAAAGATGGTCCAACAAAGTCATTAGAATCTTTAGTGACAGTCAGGCTGTCTTAAAAGCTCTTGAAAGTAACATCATCAAATCTAGATTGGTGGGAGAATGTTCGGAAGCCCTAAACCTCATAGGGCTCCGAAACAAGGTACAACTGATCTGGATACCGGGTCATAGTGGCCTGACTGGAAATGAGAAGGCTGACGAACTAGCCAGATCATCGGCGGGAAACATTTATGGCCCGGAACCATTAGTTGGTATATCTATTGGTAATATTAAACTATCAATAGAAAACACCCTAAAAAGGGAAGCAAATATTCTTTGGGAGCGTATGGAAGGCCACAGGTTCTCCAAAATATATGCACCAAGAATAAACACCAAAATAACCAACTTCCTGCTAACTCTCAATAGAGGAGACTGTAGGAAGATGGTGGGCATACTTACTGGTCATAACCACATGAATAAACACATGTGTAGACTAGCACTAAGTGACGACCCAACCTGTAGACACTGTCTGGAAGAGGAAGAAACCTCCACACACGTGAGACTGAGACTCAGGCTGCTGGAAACGCACTACATAACCTCAGAAAACTTCTGCAGGTTAAATTCCCCAAACCTATTGGCCTTTATCAAAAGGGTCGACTAAGTTGAGGGGTGGAGGACGGCATAAAGGGCTAAAAAGCCTACATGCCGGCTCTGACATATTAGGGCCACCTCCGTAGAAGAAAAAAAAAAAAAAAACATACATCATATTTAAAAATTGTGTCATAATTATGTTGACGGAAATTCACTAGATTGTCTCAAATTAAAATTTCAGCTATTTTGGCGGTATTCCAAAATATAATTTTAATAAATATTTTTTTTAATGTAATAAATTTAATTTTAGAGTCTCAATATAAAAAAAAAAATGTTTGATAAAAATTAACGTAATTTTTGGCCATTTTAGAAATTTCCACGGAATTCATCGAAAAAAATAGGTGTATATGAATAGTTGACATTTTTTTAGAATTATAAATATTAAAAAAGCATTTGATATAAAATAAAGAAAATATATCTAGAACATCTTTAACTGCAGTAACTAATTGAAAACTAAAAATAATTAAAGACAAATGGCATATAAAAAAGTGAAAATTTAATTAAATATGAAACTTTGTTCTTATACAAGCACATAGTTTGATTTTGCGACGCCGTTCAGTTTGCCTCTATAATAAAAATATTCGAATTTTCAAAAAGCTTAGATAACTATAAAAATTAAGCTTAGTAATAGAAGTCAACTAAAAAGAAAAATAAACTGGAAGTAATAACATTTGACTTCGTTAATCTTTTGAAAAGATTTTTCATGTTTCAAAAGATTCATTTCACTTTGTGTAGTTACATAAAACAAAAAAATTTTCACAAATTCACAATTTAAGGAAAATCCATAATATTACGCAGTAGGTAGAGCGCCTGCCTTTCAAGCGAAAGGTGCCAGGTTCGATTCCCGACGGATTCCCGAATGCTTTCCGGAATTTTTGACCTGGTCCAGTACCCTTTATCATTGGGATTAAATAAATGTTATATAGTTGAGAGTTTTGGTTATCACTAAAAATAAAATGGAACTATATGAAGGCGAAGTACTCTATACAATAGATATATACCCATATTCTCTTAGACCCATCGTTGACGAAAAGAAAAAATTCATCTCGTTTCGTCTCGCTGAATATGCCTTTCTGTTACACACTGTAAGCGGCGCGATAGAACATTTTATTTGTTGGTAGTACTGATCATTTTTTACTGTCAACCTAAATTATTGGTATATAAACAAAATATGATTTATAAAATTTTTGGAAAGTATTAGTGAGGTTTAGTTTTAAAATATTTTTTAAATGAAAAATAAATATAAATATATAGTTATATGTTTTAAATATTTTTTAGTTTAGTACGAAAGGTCTAACAGAATACAAACCATCTCGTCAGAGATATTCTCACCCGATTTCGCGAGATGGATCTAACAGAATATGGATGATAATTTTCCACATTTAAAATTAGTAGATATACCATAAAAATCCTTCAGAAAAAGCTATTGTATGTGATTGTGTGTTCCAAATCTCTGTGTAAAAGCAGTTAGGGTGTTCATCCCATAGATTTGGAATTATATAAAAAAAAAAAGTATAAAATAATTTTATACTGTTGGGTAAATTTGACAAAATTTTAAACCAGTGATGGGCGCGTCTACAATTTCACGTCAATAATATTAATTCTTTACTCGTCAATAATATCAAATCAATAATTCGACAATTAACTTGGTGTGTCAATAATGTACATACATATGACCAATTTGAAAATACTCTTTCAAGCTGCTCTGAAGAAGCTGCTCCAATAAACAAATGGGTTTTTGATGTCTTTTTCATTTAATGTTTTACAAAATGAAGACCCTCGATTTTTTCAAATTTCCTTTGTGATAACTTTTTATAATATTGTATTTAGGATGTAAGTAAAATGTTGCTAAAGAATAACTATATATTTAAAGCCTTTTCCTTCAGTCAGTATTGAAAATAAAATGATGGTCTATTTCGATTTAATATCGCTTTAATTTAAATATAAAAAATGATTTAACTATTTTAATCATTTTATAAAGTTTTGAAAATTCTAATTCACAGCGATTATAGTACTCAATTTGACATAATGGATAGATCCAATTTATTTACCAAAAACATTTGTTTTTCTTTTTGAAGGGTTGCAATACAAATGATAAGTATATTTTACCGATTAATGTATCTACAAAAAAAAACTTTGTTCTACTTAATTTAGAGATTTTCGGAAACTAAAACAAAATCTTTCAAATCAAAATTCAACTTAAACTAAATAAACGTTTTGTTAAATAACACTACAAGAACTCATCAGTTTGTACTCTACTTGAAACTAATCAGAATCCACCTAAAAGTCTCAGTAGTGTTGATGAATGAAACATTCCTGCAATTAAAGTTGAATTTTTATTTGAAATATCTTTTCCTAGTTTTCGAAAACTCTCTAAATTAAGTATTTTGTGCATAATTACATTATAAGGATAATTATTTCAAAAGTTTCTTTACAAAAGCATTGCTTAAGTATATAAGTCCTCTTTTTGTAGATTGTTCGGGAAATCTCCCAAGATTGAAGGTGTTTATTAATAGTGTTAATATTACAATTCAGTTTCAAATTTCAATAATATATATACAAAGGTAAATATTCAAATTTACATACTTGATCAACAAATAAGTATATCCTTGATAAAAAAAACTTCAGCACTTCTCCTACTTTTACAAATTTTATCAAAGAAAAAAATTGTTTTACTCAGTAAAATTTTGCTATTATATTATGGAATTTGTGAAATCACTGCATTTTTAAGTAATGAAAACAGCGCTGAAAAAAGTGCTGAAAATTTTCAGCGCCTTTTTCAGTGCTTTAGGCGGTGCTGAAAATTTTCAGCACAAACTGCTGCGCATTTTTCAGTGAACATTTTTTCTGTAGAATATCATCATTCATCAGTTGTTTTGAAAAGACTAAAACCAAAATCATTGGTGAACCAGTTCATATGACAAATTCAAATTTATAAGACAAATTTTAAACTAAAATTCAATCTTTTTAGTTAATAGTTATGCATAATTATTCTATAAATATTAACTAGAGAAATTTTAGTTTACAATTTATAGTATGAATTTCAAATTTAAAAATCCCATATCTGAAATAACAAATTTTTCCATTTGCTGACAAATCTACTCCCAAAGAAACATAAATATGCGCTGAAAATATTTTTGAATGAGCACAGAAATACGTGCTGATTTGGGTGCTGAAAATGCGCTTAAAGATGCACCTACTGCTGAAAATTTAAGTGAGAATGTATTAGTATTTGTATAATAATGGAGGACAATTGTGGTGAAAATTTTCCCGACGCTCTGTATAAATTCAAATGAACTCATGTGCGATTTTCAGCATATTTTTCAGTGCAGAATCGACAGCGAAAATGTGCTTCTTTTTTATCAGGGTTAAATTAAGCACATACATTTTTGTTAGACACATACGCAAAATATTTATTTTTTTTATTTTCAATTTATTTATTTATATTAATTTATTTTTTGCATGTGTAAATTTTATTTGTAAATAAATGCTTATATATATATGTATATAAAAATGTCATTAACCTTTTCTAAAATATAATATATGTATGATGTATGCATATGGTTAATTTATAAAAAAATTAGTCAATAACACAAAATTTTATCACCAACAAAATAAAAAAAAATAAAAATAATGTTAAAGTCGTCGATAAATGAAAAGAATAATGAAAATGTTACTTCATTAGAAATAAGCAACAGAGAATTAATACTCCATAGAACATAAGTTTTTATGACAAGCAAAAAAAACAAAACCGATAAAAAATGCGTCATTTTTTAGGTATGTAAATAATCTAACTAACGTTAAAATTAATAATACAATTTTTTACTCGATACATTGTTAAATAAATCTATGCATAAATAAATATACAATCAATAGTGAGTTTTTGAATCGTAATTACCTTAAGACTAGAGCATAACTAAGTAATAACTATACAATAAAAGTTATTTTCTAAAACTATAATTAACTATTAGAATTTAATTTAATTCTAATTAAGAATTTTCGTTAATTTTGGAAAAAAGAAACGTAGTATCACTTTCATATGTTCGACAATTCGTTAATTAGGTTTATTTCTTTGTTTCTGTTGTTTTAACATATGTATTTCTTTAATTTTTTATCTATCATAGACAATTAAAATAACAAGAAATTTACGTTTTTCTATTTTAATTTAAATAGTTAAATCTATTTTTGTTTGCTATTTTTAGACAAATTTTATTTAATTTATTTTCAAAAATAAATAGTTTAATCTGTATACTGGGGTTTTGGATTTTTAACATAACACAAAAATAATTTGGGTAAAATTTTGATGACTTTTTTTAACAAGGTATTCATTTCACAATTGTGTGTTTGCTTATTATTTATTTTGAAGCTTCCTGTTAGTACAATAACTTTTAACATTAGTAAATTAAAAGAAAATATATATTTTTAAAAGTAAATGTAATAAAATATAAGAGGGGTGCAGTTATTTATATGTATTTGAAATTAAAAATTTGATTATAGCCACAGAATTTCTTGTAAGTGAAATACATCAAGAAAAGCAAAAAAATACCTGATTTTCATAGTGGAAAAGTTGGTGGAGTCCATATTGATTAAGAATAACATTCATTTATTAGCTTAAAATATAATTTTTTAGATTAATTTAAGAATAATTATTTCTCAAATATCTTAAGTATCATTTTCTTTTTTAACGTTGATTTGTATATGAATTAAAATAATTACATTAAAAACGACATTTACTTAATTAAATATCGGCAAAAGTTTGAATGGTAATAAAATTGTGCTACATATGTTTTTATTGATTCCTTTTCATTGTGGATACTTTTAAATCTGTAAATTAGCTTGTAATCAAATCAGAATTGCCAATACTTAATTAATAAAAAGTAAATTAAAAAAAAATATCAAATATATTGTATATACAATAACCAGAAAAAAGAAAACTATATTTAATTATAAATTTCACCAATTTCATTCCACTTCTTTATATTTTAAACACTGCTTAACAATTACACATAATATTATCAAACTAATCAAAAATACTCTTCTGAAATAATGGATGTACTTATATACGTTACCTTTATTCAATTAATTCACATCCAATTACTAGTATACAAATTTATAAATTTGTTCAGTTCGTTCCGAACTAATTAAAGAAAGTTGTATCATCAATAAAATCTTTAATTTTTTTTATTATTTTTTATTTTTATAGGGCAACTTTCAATTTTCAAGATTCAAAGTAAAACAAAGCAAAAAATTGAATCTGCGAGTTCCTAACTGAAACAAAAAAAAAACCTAACTTTCTCGCATTATAAATATTAACGGGTACATCAACACACCCATATATATTATAAACTTTTACATTATATATTTATATAATTTTAATGTCTACCGTATGACATTTAAAGAAAGCTTAAAAAGCACACATAATAAAAGGTTTGATTTTTAAAACAAGAAAAAACAATATAAAGCAAAAATCTCTAAAAAAAAAATAAAAATAAATAAATAAAAACGAAATTTAAACCTTTTACGCGTAGGTCTCACTTAAGACGACTTGATATCAGTTCTTCAGGTGAATAAAACACAAAAAGAAGTTAATTTTTTTTTTTGGCGAGTTGACATACTTATATTTTTACAGTCAGACTGATTTTATTTTTATAGTAACATATTTTTTTTTCTTTTAAGTACAAATTTTGTATAAATGTAGCTATACGTACATAATATAAATATAATAAAATATTTGATGATAAAAAGTTAAAGTGAAATTTGTACTTGTAAATTAACGTACAACTTTATGATATTGTCAGTTTTGTGAAAATAAAAAATACACATAACATTAGAGAGATTATAATTTTTTAACGATAATTAATTTTATTTCAACGTTCTAACGATTAGTGTTAAAAAAAAATCTAAAGTAATTGAAATTTATAATAAAAACCAAAATAGAAGCGTATATAAAACGTTAAAATCAATTGATCAAAGATGGACAAATTAAATTAAATAACTACAACTTGTATATTTTTTATAATTTTTTTAAATAAATTAATAATTGAAAGATAATTTTTTTTGTTTTTTATATTATCATATTTTATATTTATCTTTAACTATTTACAATTAATTTCTCTGTTTTAACCAAATATTTTTTTATTTTAGGTACGATAGGTCTGGAAAAAGTATATATCAACCTATCCAAGGAATATGTTGATAACTCGAAAACCATAGTTTTGCAGAAAATGCAATTTAAGTTATTTAAAACCATGATTTTTTTACCAAATTCGATAAAATTTAAGCATAAGTTAGATTTTTGTGCCAAATTTACATAAGCATACATTAATAGTGGTTAATATAATAATATTATGGAAATTTAGTCAAAAATAACTTTTTGCATGAAAGACATTTCAATTGTTGCTTGATAACTTCAATTATCAACATAATGCTTAGATTTTTCTTTGCTAACATGTTTGACAAAGAGAGTTATTAACTTATTGCACAAACTTTACGATATTGTTTTGGTTTTAAGTGTAGTTAAACACCTATTACATGGGAAATCCATTCATATAAAAATTAGCAATTTTTAATTTCCTATAAATATAATATTTTCAGAATTTCATGGAACAAATAAAATACGATAAGTTTATATTACTATAATTTATTTCATCACATTAAATATAGGAACTAAACATTTCTTCATATTCATAATAAAATTATAAGAAAATAACAATAACTTCAGTCATAATAATTTAGAGTTAATCAAATTAGTTTTATTACACAAATTCATATCACATAAATTATAAATTATTCCGATTCATAATCAGAATCGTCCTCAACCACGGAACTAGGAATGTAATTTTCCTTGCATAAAGTAATCAAATCCTTCTTTTTTTGTAGAAATTGGAAAAGACGATTTATAAAGTAAATTCAACTCGGTTTCATATGGATTAATTTTTTTCCTTCCACGCTTCATTAAATTTTTTGAATCAAACAAAACAAAGTCATTATTATTATTTTCGTACTTATATTTGATTCATGCAATAAATGGATCTGCAGCGTCGACTCTAACTTCCTTAATTTTACTGTAAATAGCTTTAATTTTTCTGTGTTCTTGAAAAATTTTAAAATTATAAAAATCTAACTGAACCATTTCTATAATTTGATAAGGTGCTCCCTTAATTTTAGCATTTCTAATTAGTGCGTACCAATCACTAGGTACAAATACTGTTTTGCTTTTCCTCTCATTTTCTATTCTGGCATGAACGCTATCCCCTTCATTTTGAATATGCCCTTTATTTAAAAATCTGTGTATAATGGAAACTTTGAATTTGTAAGAAAAGTATGAATATGCAGCAAAGAGTATTTTATTTTTATTTTGACCTGAGAAATTGTCGGACCAAAATCTTAATTCTTTGCACCCAGCTTCTGACTCTCTTTTAATAAAATTCATAAGGCAACTTGAAACAAAAATCTTTATCAAAAACAACCTGATCTGATCTTTATAAAAAAAAACAGCTGTTTGGTTAATAAGTCGCTTGCTGCTGGGAGTTATACATTCGGTTGATACAAAGAAATAAGTTTGTTGATTTAAATTTTATTTTTAATTTGAAACATGTAACAATATGTTTTGAATAAAGTTGACAAAATTTAATTAAAACTTACGCTTTTTTAGATTTAAATTGGCTCTAGCTAACTCTAAAAATTTTTGTGCTCGTGATGACATTATTTATTTTATTAAGTTGACATTTCGAGTTATCAACATATTCCTTGGATGGGTCGATATATACAAATATATGTATACGTATATGTATGTATGTCTTTCGTTCATTTGACACTAAATTACTTATATGGTTTTATTTTGTATAATTTAAAGAAATTTGACGAATTTGTAGAACAGATCCAGTTAAATTCTTTTGAGTATATTGTTTAAGTATTAATTGTACAAAACTAATTTAAAATTAAATTGTTTATTGCCTAAATTTGTTTCTATACAAATATATAAATAGGTACATAATGTATGTTATTATATAATAACTTATTTAATGTACTTATATAAACATTTTCTTTTTTTTCAACTTCTGTGCAATTACACAGGGGATTCACTAGTTGAAAATTCAAAAGACAAAACAATTGCATGTGAATGTGTATATGCGTATGACAAGTTCCCAAGAGACCTATTTCACTTCATTTAACTTTTTATTAGATGAATAAAGTTTTAACTAATGCATATACTTATATAGTATACGTATGTAGTTAATTCAATATTTAACCTTAATCAAAACAAAACACAAAAAGAAAATTAAAATTATTGTTATTACATAAGTAGTTACTTATATTTCAAAAAATAAAAAACAGAAAATTATTTATAGAAAACAGAAAACATGTAATATATTTACAAAGAAAAAGGCATACTTAACTATATACGTACATAAATTACATACAAAGCATGGTAAAGGATAAATATACAAAGAATTAGATATTTTACAAATCAGTAAATTAAATAACTAATATTAATTTAGTACATCTCTTGTCTACTAAAATTTAACTTAATTAAAAGTTCTGTTTGAAGTTTAGCAAAATTAATAAGTTTAACATTTAAATAATTTTCTATTAGTTATATGTTAAGTAGTTAGTTAATTTTATTAAAATTTATCAGTGGGAAATTCCTTTTTAAATGCATTAATTCCGTGAGGATCTAAAATTTTCAAAGTCAGTTGTTTCAAAACAACTGACTCACAGGTGGGTAGTTCCTTGCTCGATATCTGTGGAAAACAGGAGCGTTATTATTACCGAATTTAAAGCCTATTCTATCTAAAAAAAGAGCAGAAATTAAATTTTATTTACACAAAGAGAGATTGTTTTTTATTTTTTCGACTTTTGTCGGTCGGTTCTAAGAAAGTACATTACATACTTTAAAAAAAATATTACATCAAATTGCCTATTTAAAGAAAAAACAGAATACATTGAATATTCAAAAAAAAAGAAATAAGTAAGGAGCTGTATCTGAATTACAAATTTACAATAGAGAACATGTTTTCTTTAAAGAAATGTGTTTCTTTACTGTTGAGAATTGACATTTTAATACAACCGTTCGACTATGTTTTATTGTTGTAATCATAGGAATCAACAAATTTCATTCAACTCATATCTTTCTTACCATATTTATTTAATAAAAAATTAAGTTTATTTTAAACAAGAATGCATCTTATACAAATACAACATAACTCAATTATGTGAATTTTTTTTTCTAAAATCAGCTGATTGTTACAAACAAAATTGGATTCGATAGTAAAAGTTTTTACATAATAAACGCTAAAATAAAATAAAGCAAACTATAAAGTATGTATGTCGTTGACCTCAAAAATCGATATAAAAAGAAAAAAAACTTTAGTTGTTGGTACATATAGTTATAAATGTATGTGAATACTTACGTACGCTCGTATAAAATTTTTTTTAATAAAATAATTACAATCTTTGTACATCTGTCTGTATGGTATAGACACGTAGAAACGGAAGTTAGATAAAAGAAATATTATATTAAGTATTATAGTTACTTATAGAAGTTATTCTCTTGTGTATTCGTTATTAATTTATAAAATTGACAAACTTTATTTGAACAATACATAATGTATTGTAACTATGCATTTACATTATATGGAAATCTGTGCATTAACAAGTAGATATCTGCATAATAATAATGATTAAAATATCGGCAAAAGAGAAAGTAACTGATGCTTTTTATGTGTATGTACGTGTAAGTATAAATAAAAAAATTGATTTCTTTATTTAAAAGTATTTTTTTACAATATTAATTATCAATTTTCAGGAAAATGGCAATTCTTTTTTAATACTTCGATAAAAAGTTTTAAACTTTATTTTTCTTTTTGGCTTGCTTTTTTTTATTTTTTATTAGTTTAATGTCGAAAACACAATCACGACGAATGACGAATTTTTCGCCTTCAAATACATGAGATTATATGTAAATCGTGACGAATGACGAATAACCAAAATTTTGCGTTCAAAAAATAGATCTATTTCTATTTTACTCGTCGACGAATGCGAATGACATTCATTGATACCAACATAAATAGGTCAATTCTAATTCGTTGATGGTTTTAATAAAAAAAAATTTTAAATTAATTTTTTTTAAATTTTTCCTCCATTTTTTTTATAAACAAATTTTGAAATTTCAAAACAAAAATTTGTTCGTCGCGAATAGTTTGTCATGATTGTGTCTCTAAGGGCGAATTTTGGTCAATCGTCACTCGTCATTCGTCGTGTTTTCAACATAAAACTAAAGTAACTAGTATGACAACTAAATGTATCGGTTAATTCAATAAAAATCGAAATTGAAATATTTATACCTCATGTAAATTTCTCTTTCAATAATTTTTAATTGAATAATTTTTTTTATTTATTTATTATGTCTTATTATTCCTTAATTCGGTCTTTTACAAATTGCAATTTTAAGAGCTTATATACCTATGTATATAATTTACTTAGACTAGTCTGAATTTTCTATAATATATATATATATAGTTATATATATTTTATTTGAAAGAAAATGAAAAGAAAAATTAATTAATCTAATACATATATATATATATATATATATATATATATATATATTTTATTTGAAAGAAAGTATATATATATATATATTTTATTTGGAAGAAAATGAAAAGAAAAACTAATTAATCTATTTATTTTTATTTTTACCCCATATCTAACTTAGCCCTAAAAATATCTTATTACTATAAACTTAATATAAAAAAAAATTATGTTTATAACATAAAATGCGGGAATAAGATGAATTGAAATTGATAATAATGAGCCTTTGTTTTAATTCTTGCGTAAAATTCATTTTAAAATTGAGTTTTCAATTTCAAGAAGGAAGTCACAGCTAGATATAAACGAATCATTTGTTTTATTGCTCTTTTGTATGCATTAGTAATGCATATAAGCATCTATTCCAAAAAAAGCTCCTAGTTTTTTAATGAGAGTGTGTGTGAGAGGAAAATAATAGAAAATGACAATATAAAGTAAAAATATAGTGTACAAAAACTCAATAACCATCAAATGCATCAATGTAGTAGATATATGTGGTTATTGTCCAATACCTATTAAAGATCATTAGATATTTATACAAAACTTAAAAAAAAAAAATTCAGTAAATTGTTAAGATAGCTTTCAATAAATATCCAACGTTATCATTCTAGATTGAGACACCTATTAATTTTTATAAATTTCCTTGGAATTCACTTTCGGTTAATATAAAGCGATATCTGTGTTATGCATTCATTTCTAGTTTTTATTATAATTTTTAAATTTTGTGCGAAGATTATGTAACTATCTCCAGAAATATTTCATTCTGTGCTTGTTATTCTGTATTTTATTTTTTTATTCTGTATTTTATTTTGAGAGTAATTTTAGCTTATCATAAATCTCAATTAGTTAATTTGATAGAGAGTGATAGCAATAAAATACGTTACTTTCACAAAACTCTCATAGATTCGATAGTCATCAGTACTAACAAAACTCATGACACTTTCCGTGCTTATTAAACAAATAGTGACGTATCAATATAACCATTATTGCCCTAATCATTACTCAATACCATCTACTGACCTTACTACCTTTACTCTCCAAGAACAGGTTGGTAAAAAAGAACTATCGTTTGACAGCACTTGCTTAACTGTCACTCAATATGCGCCGCTGGGACTTGTATCATTAATCTTTATTTTAGTTTTAATTTTCAAATAATTTAAATAGATACTAGTTGGATACTCTTTCTTCAATTTATGTAAATTAACTTAGTTAAAAATATAGTACTTACAAATTTCAGATTTGAATTTAGGTATTTTGGTTTTGAATATTCAGGATTAGTCAAAAAATCTTTCTTTCTACTTTTTTGATATTTACTTACTTTAATTTAGCATATTTTAACTTTATTTTAATTTTTAATTTTCGTATTTAAATTTTTATTTCTTTTTCGAATTTTTCCTCCACTGCAAATATTTGTAATTTCTAAGAATTTATTTATTAAGGAATAAGCTACATTCGATGCTTGCTTTACGCAACAGAATGTTGGCTAACTATTTTTATTTTTTACTATTAATTAATAATAACTATATTTTTTTTATTTATTCTTTTTAACGTATAGCTTTAAAATTAAATTGAATTTACTTTTGTACACAACCTGACATTTATATTATAATACACAAGAGCACGATCTTGAAGGCCCACCTTTCGTGGTTTTATCGTATGCTTCGTTTTTTTTTTCATTCAATCAATTTTTTTGTCGATTCTCTTTTGAGTCAAATTCTTTTAATTTTTTTTATTTATCGCATTTGGTTTTTTGCACTTTTAGTAGGAAAAAAAATTAATTAGTAGGATAATATTATTAATACAGGTTTTAATATCCCAAATTTTTGTGAGTTCGATTCTCTATTAATTCAAATTTTTTTTTTTATTATTATATATTATAATAATAATTTTTAATATATTATATTATATATAACAATATTGTTTTAATAAAAAACAAAATAATTTTTAATACGTATTCTTTTCTCAATTATTTCAACAAAATACGAAACCGTTTAGCTTAAAATAAATCTAAGCATACAAATTATGTATACTTATTACTTATCCATGCATGGAATGCATTCAGTTGACAGTTTTGATACTATGATGTATCATGTAGTTGTATGCATATAATTTATATTATACCAATTAGCATTTACCCTACGTACCTGTAGGTACAATAAATATAATATAATTTGTACTGTATTTTGGCTAGGAAGTCTTATTAGTATACCTATTGGTGAAATGTTATGTTTATCGAACCTATGTTAAAATTATTGTTCAAATTTATTTTGCAGATTTTATAATATTTAATTTTAATAAAAAAGAAATATCTTAATTTATGACTAAAAAGTAAATAATAAAAAAAAAGTTTTAAATAGGTAACTTTTTTTATTTAAATAAACAATAAAATAAACTTTTCATTTCGTTTAAATTATATTTAATTATATTTATATACTAAATTTGTTTTTTAAATGTAAAATATTAGTAAAATGTAAAAGTTATTAAAATATCTGACATACATACATTGTATATGTATATTATTATAACTTTATGATAAAACTGACAATTTATTTAAAAAAAAAACCAGGAGCAAAATTATATATTTATTAAAAACTACCTAAAAAACCATCCATCTACATAAAAAACCTGACGGCCAATAATCAAACTAAAATTTAAAGTTCATACAAGAAAAATAGTAAAATATTAGGTTTATTCAGTAACCTGTTCCAGATAGCTCTATATGAATATGAATAGTCATCCGTTGAATAATTTCTTTAATGACATAGTCATTTGAAAATACATCTTATATCTTATTTATAGATTGAAAAAGTACGGTTCAAATCTGAACCATCTAACAACCGATGTTCATTATTATTTTTTAAAATGATAGATATTTGAAAGGAGACTAAGCAAAATTATATATTTTTTTAAATTTTTAATTAGAAGTTACCCTATTTAAGATATTTTAACATACTATGTATGTACCTACAAACAATATTTTTTTTTTAAATAAATTATTACTTACGTATACGGTTGTTTTCCAAGTAAAATCAATTCTAAAATAAAATATAGTATTTACCTACCAAGGATAAATTGAAATGATGGATACAATTCATAATGAAGCTGATTTTCCATTACACTGTATAGAAAACCTAAGGTATATCTATATGATTTCATTAGTTGTATTCCTTTTTAATTTAAAATTATTTCGAAGTAATTTGAAGTACTTCGAAAATGGAACGATTGAATTTTTTTAAAACAATTATTTTATGACAATTATTTTTTTTATAAGAACAAAATATAATATTTATTAAAATCTACATAAAAATAATTTATCTTTTTTGCCCAAAAGTGCTCTGGTCGTTGTTGAGTAGATTGTTTAAAATGGTTCTGAATTGATTTGTTTTGTTCCGAATTTTTTTGTGCGAAAATTTTGTAGGTATATCTTTTTTAATTTGAGCACCTGAATAGTCAAGTCAAAAATTTTTTGAGCATTTGACATGATTAAAGTATCTGAAAACAATGTATAGAATAATAATATTAATAGCAAACCACAAAAAAATAAAAATTGCTCAAAGTTTTAAATTAATCTTTATAAAATTAACTCTTTTATTTATAAAATAAAAAAAAATATCAGATACAGAATGTAAATTATTTTATAACAATTTATTAGACATCAATTTCCAGTAAGCCTTGCATATGCAATATCAATCAATAAATCACAAGGTCAAACATTTCAAAGAGTCTACACAATCCACTGCTCTAAAAATTAAAATTCTAGCAGAAACAAGACAGGGGGAAACTACTGACAACGACATTGTAACTGACAATGTTACATACCAGGAGGTTGACAATATGACAATGTTGCATATCAGGTCTAGAATACTTCATTTGATCCAATTGTTTCCTATATGATGAATTTTAAGACTAACTCATAATAATTGGGAAACGGTATTAACCCATATGTATGATTAATGGTTTCATAAAATTATCGGAAACTATTTTTTAATAACATTCCAACACACGTTTTCCCAATTAACGCGAACAATCAATTAATCGGTTCATAATCATAATCGGTATCAGTTATGGTAAAGGGTTTCGGTGGTTTTATGGGGTTAGAGTTCCGCATAGCTAAGTACCTACGTGCGCGGTCTGCTTAGTATTTGTCGAGGCTTTCCCCTTCCCTCAAGAAATAGAAAAATAATAAAAACAAATTAAATCTTACAAAAAAAGTTTAGTGCTATCTGATATTTTTTTTATTTTATTTTAAAATTAATATTAACTTAAAATTTTGAACATTTTTTATTTTTTTGTGGTTTGCTATTAATATTACTATTCTATATATTGTTGTCAGATACTTTCAACGTGTGAAATGTATAATTGCATTAAAAATCATTTTATTGTGCCGTTTTGCTCGGCCGGGTATGTCCGGGGGTTTCTTCTAGTAACTATTATATTATATTAGATTATGAAAATACTAGAAAACAAAAAATATTGAAATATAAAAAAAAACAAAATTATAGTTAGTTAGTTAGCTGTAATTTTTTTTGTAGCAATTTTTCTTAGAACTTTCTAAGATTAAGTGTAAGTACATATATGAAGTGACTTCTCGTCAAATTTAATATCAACATCAAATAATATACATACTTAATTAAATAATAAGCATTTACAAATGGAATATGATATGATGTCAAAATTATTTTTCATTCTATACCATTAGAGTAAAAGTTTAATTAAAAACCGTTTGAGTATGTTATTGAACAAGGCTATATTATAAATTGAAATATAATATTATAATTAAAACTAAATAAAATCTTTCGAAATTTAACAAATAAAACATTTTTTAATTATTCACAATATTAATTAAAATTTAAATTGTTCATTAATAAAATGCACTATATAACTATATATTTGGCTATATTTATCTAGTAAGTTTTATACATTCACTGATACACTTGTAAATACATCTAACTTTTTAATTATAATATGTAAGTGAGTGTGTATATTAAATATAAAATTTAGTTATATCATTACATTTTTAATTAATAATTTTTCCAAAATAAGATTATAAAAATATAATTAATTTTCATTGAATTTATTTTAGCTTCTATTTATATAATTTGTTTTAGTGTGTATAGCCGAATATTTTCTAATTAATAAATTCTGAAAAAGAAATAGAATAAGCATATTAATTTCTTAAAAATAAATTATCATACACCACATCGTACAAACAATAAGTAAATATACCACATACACAAATATTTAGTTATATATTTATATATTTATATATATATATATATTTATAAGTATATTGTAATATTTATTATTTATATAATATTATATTTATATTATATTATATACATAAACTCATAATAATATGATAAAACAATAAATAATATAAGAGTATAGTATAGTTAAAATCAATATTTAAATTCTCTTTAGTCTCGCCATATTTTAAATATAAATTTTGTATGGGTGTTGCGTTGCTACAGTAATATACGTATAGGTACATATTATGTATAAATTCATTATACGTATATATGTACATATAAAACAAAGAAAATATTAAGAAAATTTCTAAAATCAAAAAAAGGTAAAAAATAAATTGTGTGAAAAGAAAGGTCTTCATAATTTCAAGGACATCTTATTAGTAAACAAATAATAATATTTTACGCAACATTTAAAAAACAAAAATTACATTTTATGCTCAATATTTTCTCAAATACATAATATATTCTATGGATAGGTTCATTGTGTACATATCTTACTATTCATATTTTTCAATTTTTTTTTTTTTTTTTGTAATTTTTTTACATTTTTACACACCATTAAGTATAAAAAATGAAAGATAACTACTTCTTAAATAAATATTTATTTACTTCATGAAGATACATCATATATGATTGTTGTTGCTAACGTTGTGGTAAAGTTGCTAATGTTGCGACGAATTTAAAGTAAATATATTTCAATTTAAAATAGCTCTGTAAATTTAGTTGAATTTATAAAGAAAAAGGATTAGAAGAATTTATATATATAAAATTTCATACAGATACCTAGTCTTGTTACGAATCACATAATTTTACACTTCAATCTGGTATTTTTTTGACGACTTTTTGTTTAAAAGCTTTGAGTTATATAATTTAAAACACACATTTTGAATTCATTTTACAACACAGTCATTCTGGTATTCGCAACTATTGCTGCTTAACTACTCCAACCTACCCTATACCACTCAGTGATAGGGTTTCAGAGAGACCCGTTGTTGTTCTCACAATCTTTACAACATTAAATGACTCTCCTTTGTTGATACTCTACAGGGTGGTCCGATTTATAACAAAAATATTTTAAGAGGTGTTTCATTAGAATATTTAAAGAAAAAAATTGTTCTAGACGAGGGATCTATCTTTCAATTAAACCTGGGCTACAGAGGGTTAAAGAAAATCGGATTAGAAAAATTATATTTAAACAATATTCACTAGTTACAGTTCCGAAGGAATTGAAACTAGAGCAACATATTCTTCATATTTCTTTTTAAATTAATACACCTAATCAACGGTACGTCTTGGATGGGTATCAGACTTATCGTTTTTGAATAATAACTGTACAAACTTAACATTTTTCTTTTAATAACTGAAAGTTTTGTAAAATACGTTGATTATCTCGAAAAAAACTCGCTAATTTTTTTTTTGTGTTGTGTTTTATTGTGTTAATGCAACTTTCATATCAGACTTACCGTTTTTCAGGTAAAGTCATATTTAATATTTGGGAAACCCGTGTTTTAGTAAGAAAAATAATAAATAAGAGTTGAATATTGTAACAATTTTATTTTTTAGTCGAAATTATTCAAAATTACTGATTAGTTAAGGTTACTGAAATTTTATATGCTAAACGGTTGGTAACAATAGTCTACACCGCACCACCACAGATAATGGATACCGAACAATTGATTTTGCAGCAGCTCGTAATATGCTTATAAGTAGCACAAGTTTTCCCCATCTAAATATCCCACAAAGCAACCTGGCTATCTACGGATGGACGTACAGCGTATCAAATTGACGCCCAATATGCCACTAGTTTGTCGGATGTACGTACCTATCGAGGAGCTAGCATCGACTCTGACCATTTCCTAGTTGTGGCCCAGTTCAGAGCATGAATATCCAATATTAAAAAGGACGCACCAGCCAAAATAGGAAGTTTAACATTGGAAGACTTCAATCACCTGAGGTAGCTATAGCGTACAAGGAGGAAATATACAATATACTCAACACCATACCTCTACAACATAATCTCTCCGCCAACGACAAATGGAAACAATGCTCAAACATCATCACGATGGCTCCGACACATACTGTGGGTTTTGAAACATTTGAAGCGAGGAGAACATGCCTGATGACTGGAGTTTAAGTTCAATATCTCCAATATTTAAACGATTCCTTCTACGCCAACTATAGAGGAATATCCCTATTAAACCGACCAGGTGTTCGCATTAAGGTCGATACTGGACAATTACTTTAGACCAAGGCTAAAAATTGTATAGCAAAATTGGAGTTCTGAAGATATCTTATACACATACATACGAGTAAATTTAAAGCAGTGTAAATATATGTGATATTTGTTTAGTTCTAAGCTATATATTTCTATGAAAAGTTTATAATTATATATTATATATATAACTACTTACATACTTACATTCGTTACTTTAAAATCATTGTTATTTTTTTCTAATTTATTTATAAAAGATCATCAGTAAGATTTTAAGCATACTTTTACTTAACCATTATTAAACCGGTTTAAATGATTCATTAGCTGCGAAAATATTTTTATTTACTTTTAATTTTGGAAATTCAATTACGTTAAAAAAAAAACTATTAAAACAAAAAATAGATTACGTAACAATATTCTGGAGTTTTTGAAATAAAAATTTTTTTGTTGATTATTATAATTATAATTGATTTTACAATATGGATATCAAAAACAAAACTAATAACTAGTTAATAGATGTTGAAGTAAAATAACTACATATTAATATTATTCTAGGTATTTCACCATATTGCAAAGCTTATTTAACTTTCCTCCCTTTTCTCTTTACTCTTCTTCGGAAGAGAAAATTAATAGTTAACTTATATACGACTTTCAGTAAACCATAACTATTGCTTAATCAAATTTTTCTTGTCATTTCGTTCATTAATTTCAACGTTCGTTATTAACGAATTTGTATAATTATTTTGGAAGCTATAGACATATGATAGAAAAATTGGTGCAACTAGAAGATGGATGTGCTTAAGCAAACTTTTTCAACTGTTTTTTTAATTACCTAATTTAAATGCAGAAAACCAAATCTGTTATAAAGTAATTTCGCTTCCATAACAGTATAGCTTAATTTTATTTTAGTGATAACCCAATTATAATAAATATAATAGTTAACAATTAATAACTTTCGTGTTAAGGCGAGTTGATTACTTTAACTACTTTAGAGTTTTTTTCTTATTGATGCAAAAACTATAATATTATCAGTTATGCAAACTTGCATATGCAATCAAAATAAAAACTTTACAAAATCAAATCTCCTCATTGAGAAAAACAATTCACATTATATAAAACTATCAAACGAGCGGTAGTGACGTATGGTTGTGAAGCGTAAGCGTAAGCGATAAAGGTTTTTATTATAAAAAACAATAAAAAATTAAATTCAGTAAAAAAAAAGTTTTTTTATTCATTTTAATATTCTTTGTAATATAATAAAGTAAATAACATAATTATTTAATATTCTTATAAAATAAAAGAAAAATACTTTATATTTTAAAATATTATACTTATAACGGTCTTATACGGTCTTTCCTAAAGAGGAAATTGATCTAGGATCATAGCATAATTTGGATCGAAATTGTTGTTTTCATATATATATAAAACATTTCATACATTAAAATATCCGAGATAAATAATATCCTAGAGCTTACAACTATTGCACATTATTGAATATTCATTAACTATTGCTTCTTTTTTAAATTTGTTTTTATTTAATTTTTACATTTTTTTGTTTTTTTTTTAATTTTTTTTTAGTTTGTGTTTATCTGCAATTTATTTGTCAATGGGTTGTTCACGTAGCGTAGGATTTTAGGACGTTTTCTTTTTCTACGATCTTACTTTAAGTAAAGACCCTTCATATGTTTACAGAAATCCAAATAACATATAAAAACAATATCATTACATTTAAAATTTATTTCCATTCAAATAAACTTAATAATTATTGACAAACTTTAAAACTATAATAGAAAGTAATTAAACTTAATTTTTATTTTTTTTTATTTTAATTTTACTTAAATTTCTCACACAACCTCAATGTTGAAATGTGAATTTGACTAAATCATTTGGTCTATGAATATTGATTATTAAATAAAATTCTTACTTATTAATTGAATTATAAATAAAAATATATTTTGAATATTTAATTCTTAATCAAAAAAATAACTGGTTTTTATCAAATTGATTATCATCAGTTTTAAGGATATCAAATGAACTCAAAAAACTTTTTTTCCAAGTTTCAGTATACATAAAAAAAAATGTTCATAGTTATCAAATTTCTTCTAATTTTTAAAAAAAATTTAAATTTTATATTAAAAGTCCTACTTCAAATTTTTTTATATTGTAATTTGATATTTAAAATACCAATAATATATAGTTATAACGTAAGTTTATAACGTAAATACTGTATTATTTTAAAATAACGCGAAGATCTGAACTACTACTTAATAATGATGAAAAATATTAACTAAAACTAACTAACTATTGATTTTTTATCATAAATTCAAACTCATCTAAAAAAAATCTTATGTTACACAATTATTATTTAACTGTAAAGTTCCACTCGGAACTGTTCATGTCAGAAAATCCTCTGATCAGAAATTTAAATTAAGTTAAAAAAAAAATTAGGCTAGTTTAGTTCGTACGTATAGATTTTACTATAGATAGGTTTTACTGTTTAAGTTAGCGTTAAGTTTTACAAAACAAAAATTCAAAAAGCTTTTTCATCTCCAATTTTCCTTTAAATTTATAGTATTAAACTCGAAAACTTCTAAATAAAAATAAAAAAATACAAATCAACTGTAGTAAAGATAATTATATATCTGTATCTAAGTAAATAGTTTTAAAAGAATTAATTGTACAATATATGGAGCATAATAAATAAATAAATAAAATAAAAAAAGTTACACAATTATCAAGAAAATTTAAATGAAAATGACAATCATTTTTAAAATATAAATTTTAAATCAGAAAAACCTGTTACCTAAAAAGAATGGAAATTTTTTGTTTCGTAATGAAATCATTTTAAAAAACAAAATTTGCTTTTGTTTTGCGAAAATAAACTCATAAAAAACATAGGAAATTACCATAATTTTTGACAATTCAAAAATTTTTTAAGACAATCTGAAGTTAATACATATTAGTTATATAAGTATATATAGTTATTATTTAAATTTGAAATACTATTTGATTCAGAAAGGATAGAATAACTAATTATTAATAAAATTAAAACATTTTTAATGTTAGATTCAAACTACGATCTCCATGGTTGATCAATCATAAATTTTTTATTAATTTTAATTTAAAAATTACACAAATTCCTTAAATAATTGTATAAAAAATATTTTAATTCTATAGTTATATATACATAGCTAAATTCAATTGAAAAATATTCAAATTAAAAAGCTCAAGTATTAATGCACAAGAATATACTACAATTATTATTCTTGCTAAAAATTAAAAAATATTTACAATAAAATTTAAATTTTTGAAAAAGTAAAAGTTACATATTTTATTTTTAGAAGAAAAATAAGTAGTTATTTTTTTGGCAATAATATTTGCCAAAAACAAACTGTCTAATAAAAATGTACGTATATTATTACTTTTGGCATACCATACACATACACACTTTTTTTTAACAATTTAAAATTTATATATCTATGTATTAATAATTTAATTGTATCCTGTTTAGATGACGGAGAGTATAGATGACTTATCTTCCTTAGGACTTTTAATGTGGTAATTCTATGAGTAAAGAAATGTATTTAAATGTATAAATTTAAACGGACTTCCTTTCTTTAACATTTTTTTTTCTATAGTTATTATATAAATAGTCAAAACTTAAAGATTAAAGGAACCTTTATACTTTCGTATTGTTGGCTAGGAAAGGAGGAAGGGACAGTTTGAAAAAAGAAAGAAGGAGAAAGGTTATGTAAGAATTGGCGAACTATCTTGTTTATGCCCGTTTAAATTTTTTGTAAATCAATGTAAGTGGCTATAATACTGACAGTGGATGTAATACTGACATATGAAGCGATATTTTCATTTATTAAGAAAATTATTCATATAAAACAACCGTTTATTTTTTTTAAAATTAAATTCAAATATTCAAGATTCATATTTTGTTTAAATCAACCCGATAGTGTACAAAATAGAAGAAATATCACTTCTAATTCAAAAGTGGTCGTGGTAATACGTGTTGTTGCAAAGATTCGTTAAAACTTATGTTTAAATTTTAAAATTCCTTTATTTTGTAATATTTTCTATGTAAGTATAAATTAATATCAAGTTTTTAAAGAAATACATTGTTTTGTTATTCAGTTTGAATTACTGAAATGTATTTATATTAGAAAAGTGAAATTAATTATTAATTTTAATTAAAATAGTTTTGTTAGAATTAGGAGCAAGCGAATATACATATATACTGTTCTTAATACTGACACATATGTCAGTATTGGGAAAAGGGATATTAAATATTAAAAGCTTATTACAAATTAAATATTTAATATTTTTTTTAAATTCTTTTTACTTTCATTAGGTATTTATTGTATTATTTTATTGTCCTAATTCTGACACAGGTATTTCACAATAATTATCACATAAATTAAGAAACATAAAGACTGTCAGAATTATGTCCACATATTGGCTCAGTATTAGATTCTTAAGATGTCAATATTAAGGTTTTACATTTTGAAATTATTTTTGTAAAATTTAAACTGTTTAATATGATTTTAAATACTTTTTGTATAATTTAATTAATGTAAAATCAGTTAAATATATGTGGATTTAAATATGACTGTAAGTTTTAGGATTAGTTCATTACAATACTAGGCCTTAAAGTTGGGTGTCAGTATTGTATACAAATATATGTCAGTAAAGCAAACATTGTGTGAAGACAAACATTGAAAAAGACGTGTACAATATGACGAACAATGATGAAAAAGAATGTCTTACAACAAAATTTGTACGGAATGCTGCTGGGAATATTTCACCGCCAATGGTTGCCTACAAATATAAAAGAATTCCCTTTGCATTAGGAAAAGAAAAATGCTTAAAGAGGAATGGTGTTTTCCGATACTTGATGGATGAGTGGCGAAGTATTTTATGAATACATAGCAAATGAATTTTTATCCTCATTTAAAAGAAAATGGTGCTCAGTTTCCTGTAATTCTAATCTTAGATGCATGTTTTTCACTTATCATTAGCGTTAAGTGACTTTTGCAAGGAGAAAAGTATAACATTGATTGCTCTTTACTCCAGTGCAACTCACCTTTTGCACTCACTAGTTGTTGTTGTTGGTATTTTTGGTCTTCTTAAGCTAGAATGGAAGAAAGCTGTTCATAAATGGAAACTGGAAAGCGATAGAAAAAAATTAATGAATTTTTCCATTATTCTTAGAAAATTTTATCCATTATTCTTATTCCACATTTCTTAGGAAAAGTTCTAAAAAATGAAGCGAACGAAACCACAATAAAAAGATATTTTCGAACATACGGTATATATTTATTTTCAACTGATCCTTCTTTTTACGCTCTTGACAGTAACTTAGGTAGAATCACCTTTTCGTGCTTAATTAAGTACGATACTGCAATTTTACACTACAATATCTACAATATTTCGAGTATTTATTTAACAAACTACTGGCTCTACTCATTAAATGTGGAAAACTACTGCTATTGTCAGGAACTAAGCCTTCTTAAATAGAATAGTTTCATTGTATTTAATTTTTTACCAGATTATACTCTCAATTTTTTTTTGTCATTTATAATGTTCCAATGACAAAAGGTACTAGACCAGGTCGAAAAACCAATAAAGCATTTTTTTGCATCATCGAGAATCGAATCTGGGACCTTTCCGTTATACCTACTGCGTCACCCAGCGTGTGAATTACACCAATTCCTGTGAATTTCCAGTTGCCTAAGACCAGTTGTCAGAATTAAGAGCTATACTTTTGATTTTATTTCATCAAATATATTTAATATACATTTAAGATATACTTAAATACTTAGTCGTTTTATTTGTCACCTATATTTATTATCTATAACGCTATTAGAAACTGCATTACTATGCATATGTCAGTATTAGGAACCAAAACTGTCAGTAATAGACTCAACAATTTTTAAGCCTGTCAGTATTAGAGACAAAAATTTCTTGTTGCTAATTTTTTAAAATCATGAATTAAAAAAGTTTTGAATTTAATTTATGTCTTAACCAAATTACTCTTAAATATCTAAATTTTCTGATAAAACAATTTTTTTGGGAAAATAATTATAATTTATATAAAAAAACTTAATTTAAAGTTGAATTTGTCTCGTGCCCTGTCAGTATTATATCCACTTACCTTACGTAGGGAAGCTAGCCCCTCTTGGTAATGCCCGCAGTAGAATTCAATTCCACATTCTAGATATTCTAACTATGAACGAGTTTCCATAAACAGTCTTGAATACCTCAGTATTTCTACGGTGAACGGATTTTTTGCTCGTGTTTCTCGACGGAATAGCTGAAGCGATGAAATAAATAAATTTAGTTCGTCCATATATGTGTCAATAGTTAGATTTGCAAGGTCCACATGTTTGGGAACTGGGGTTACTTCAACGACCAGTCAAAAGATTTTTAAACATTATTTGAACAATTAGTTAAAGTCCCTTAATCAAATAACTAGTATTGCTTCAAATTTACATTAGATAGCTAGTTATATATTTTCATCTGTCCAATAATATCTAGAATAGTTTGTAATGTCCAATAATAGTGAAACGATCTAAATTAAAATATAAATAGTAGAACTTATTAAAATTATATAATATTACAAAAAGAAATAAAAATTTATCTCTAAATTCAAATTTTTAATTAAATAAGTATTTAACTGTAGTTGTGTATAACTATATAATTAGTTATATATATATGTAAATAATAAGGAAACTAATGCATTTTTAAATTCCCTAAACAAAAAAATAAATAAACAATCAATGAAAATTTATAGTCGATTAAATATACTCTTTATAACTAGTTAATAATAATTTTATGAAATTAAAAAAAAAATAATTCATCTCAGAAATTTTGAATTTTTATAGGTACATTGTGTATGGTTTTAAATATGCGAATTTAAATATTTAAAATTTAAAAATAAATGTATTGATATATCTAACTATAATGTATTTGTATGCATACGTATATATTTAAATTTAATTACAGAAAAAATGAACTAAATCACGTTCCAAATCAATGAAATTTGACTTTTTCAAAAATTTTATGAAAAAAACGTGTTTCAAATTACCCTAATATACTAATATACATAATATTAAAATAAAATTATTTTTAAAATCAAATTTAAAATCCAAAATGAAAAAAAAAAAAACAATTTGAAAATTAAAATGCAATCTACATAATATAAACAAACTAAAGGTAATTATTTGACAGTGATAAGCGAGTGATTCAAACCATTTTTTTTAAATTATCTCCGGAATACTATTGGGACCTGGGGATGTTTCATTATTTAACTTATTTAAATAGACTTTTATTTGGGATGCGTCAAACTAGATCAAAGGTTAGATATTTCAGGAAGTTGTGCTAAATTAGGAATAAAATTTTGAACTAACTTCCACTATGAAATATTCACTCAAATATCAATTTAATTAACCCAACTGACACACGAGACAGTAAACTGTCTAATACGAAATATCGAAATACTTAATACGATATAGCTACTGTGTAACTTATAAGAAATACGAAATACTGTGTAACTTGAATATCATTATTTTTTAAGACAAATTTTTCTAAAAAAAACTACCTACAAATTTGTTTCTTTACTTAATTTTTAATTTTTTACTGTTAAAACAAAATCTAGTTATATATTTTTTTCTCATTTTTTGTCGTTTGTAATTACATGAAATGTCAAATTATCAAAATTACTGTTAAGAAACGGTCAAGACAATGAAGTGGACAAGACAGTCAGAAAAATGTGATTTGTGAAAATTTTTAAGGATTTTGTGCATTGTGTTAAGTAGTAGATTGGTCCAAATTACCAGTTTTCCATCAGTTTTATTCTCAGTTCTTGACTGAATTAACTAATAATGAGAAAAAACATTGATATTCATTAGTTTAACTGACAGTCAAGAACAGATGACTGTGTCAGTTTTGATTAATGAACTCAACACGATTGAGTGAATTTTGTTAGTTATAAAAAAAATATGTATTTAAAAATAAACACTTACATTGTAATTCAAAGTTACTAAATTTTTTTAAGTAGATGAATTATGTAGATTTTGTTGAAAATTTTGTTAAAATTTTTATAATTAACTTAAAATTACGCATTTACTTGAAATAATGTTAATTCACCATTATATATTTTTTTTAGAAATGAAAAATCTTTATAAATCTTAAACTATTGTATTATATTGTATAAACTTATATACGTATATCAAATTGATCGTACATTTAAAATCACTAAATTATTATAAAAAATTAATTTAACATTTTAACGTTGTATTTTATATAGTATTGAATAAGAATATTGCACTTGAAATTCAATTTTGATGCTTGAGTATAGGTACATAATTATAATTATTTCAGAAATTTAACATTATTGAAAATTATTAAATAGTTATAAATATATAGTTAGTTAGTTAGTTAGTTTGTATTAATTACAGTTAGAAGCAGTTTAAAGAACAAGTTCAGTTTAGTTAGGTTAGTTTGAAAGGGAGTGACGGCTATAGCATTAGCATTATAACATTAGACTGAACATAGACCCGGAACAATTCCCTGCAACTTAACTGTACCGTTACCTAATAAAGTTTACTTATAGAAGATCTCAAGCTAACGATTTGAAATTAATACATTTCTCTAACATACATTTGGATATACAGACATAATTTAAATTTAATTTATAATTTTTACTTAAACCAACTTATTACACAATTTATGTACCTAGATACCTACATATTATAACTATTAAAATATGTAACTAGTTATAACTACTAAAAATTTAATTTAATAAATAAACATATAAACTTATAACATAAAACATTTAAACTTTTAAGAATATGAGCTTGTCGGTTTCTATTTTTTTTTTTATACATAAGTATGAAGTTACTTAGGTTTTGTTAGAAAAAAAATCTCTTATAAATAAAAACTCGCACTCAAAAAAAGAAGATAACAGGTAACTACAATTTAGCATACCAATAATCATGTCATGACAACAACTATTAAACAAATATAATTATGTCAGCTTATTATTAGAAGTACCTAACTACTTTTGTTCTGTACCCGATTTATTATTTTTATTTTTAAATTTTTTATTTAACAGCATAATGACAAACTAATATAAAAGAATTATAAAATGTTATGAAATAATGTTTAATATTATTAAAATTAGGATTTAGTTTTCCAAATTTATGTAGGTATGAACATATCTAACTATTTAACTATTAAAAATAATACTAAAAAACCAACTAGCATCCTCAATCATTATCAAAGTAAAATTTTTATCATTATTAAAACTAATGAATTTAGAAATAAAAATATAAATGAATAATAGGTATAAAAACTATTCCAGAATATATTATTTTATTATTTAAAATCTTTTAATCTTTATCAATTTATTTATACGTTCAATATTCTTTTTTAATACTGTTAATTACAAATTTTAAACTTTCATTTATTTTATTTTTTTTTTATTTTGATGGAAAATTTTGTTTCAACAAAAAGAAAAAAAAATAACACTCACACTTTCAATGAATTAAAAAGTTTAAAATAATAAGTGTACATGGAACTGTATGTACGTACGTACAACTTTGAAAAATTTCAAATTTCCTTTTAAAAATTACATTTCTTCATTTTTATAATTTTGGTAGCTAATCTGTTTTATTTATTTTTTGTAACTAAACAATATATAAATAAAAATTAAGATAGATAACAAAATATACAAATAACAAGGAAAATTCCACCAACCATCTAAATACCGAAAACACCAAAACGAAAGTAAATTAAAAACTAAAAATACCGGCCTAGTTATATATTTATTCTCTTCTGAATTGAAATTGAAATTGTTTCATTCTTGTTTTTCTTTTTTTTTTTTTTTCTTTTGCTTTATTATTATGCAGCATGATTTTTCTCAATATACGCAATAATCGCGTAATTGCACAGAAAATTTTGTTTTTTTTATTTTTATTTGTTCTTTACTTACATTTTTAATTTTTTATAATTTAACTTTTATATGTATAAATGTATTTGTACTATGCTACCTATAGTTATATAGGTATAATATAAATTAATAATTGTATGTAGGTATACATTTTATTTTCCATATTATATGCATAATATAATATAATATTTTATTCTATTTTATATATATTTATATCAGTCTATTTTATATAATATATTTAATAACATTTTGTAAAAAAAATATATATCTAGAACACGTCTGGTTTGAATTCCTATACATGTATATATGTATATAAATGTATAATGATAATTATTATTGTGCAATTTTTAATATTCTCTTACATTATTTTTATATTTGAAAAAGATTCGGAAACTTATAGATTATTCTTGTTATGTACAATACAAGTACAAAACGTAATCATTATTAAATACGTATAATGTATGGAGATGTTTTAGAGGTGCAATTAATTAAACAAAATACCTACATATGTTTAGTAGGTAAGTCTAGATACTTAGTTTTAAATTATTTATTTGTATTACTATCACTTTTAAACACAACTTTATTATTTTTTATCATTTTTTTATTTTTTCCGTTCCTAACTTTTGTTTTAAAATAAAATTTATACATATAAGTTAAATGATTTTTCACTATAAAACGAAAATTTAATGATTTTTGATCAAATTTTTAATAAACAAATAGGTACCTATTTACAAAAAATAATTAATTTAAAATATTATAGAAATACTAATAATATATATATATATACTTATTTATGTAAGAATACAAAATATAAATGAATTTTTTTCTACTGGTAAAATTTAAAAACAACAAAACAAAATTATGTGAATATAAAACTTTTATTTTTTTTTATTTGATGTTTTTCATTTAGTAGTATCTTAGCTAGTAAATAATTATTTAAAAAGAATATACCGTGAAATTCACCGTTTTTATTTACATATTTTTATTTATATATGTATGTGTATACGCCAAAAAAACAATGTTTATTTTTCGTTTCTGGTATTTATTTCAACTTTTTCCCAAATAAATTATTCCGTACGGTTTCGCTAAAAGATAGCGACTGAATCTAAATCGGAATAACTTTACTTTTTAAGTTTTTAATATACTCATTTTGTATATATATATATATATATATTATATATAATAAATATGTGTATAAATACGAGTGTATAAATAAATATTATTTTATTATATATGTAGATATAATTGATAAATCATTTTTTTATGCTTTAAAATGTATGTATAAATTTATAAAAGTAATTTTAAAAGAGAACTTTATATACAAAAAAAATATTTAAAAAAATTCACAAAACTCATTCGTGCATATATCATATACATATATTTTTTCTTTGCAGCCGCCCAGCCGGTGTTTTCTGTTTCGATTTTATAAGAGTGTTTTCGCTTTTATTTTATAACTAACTAAACTACTACTTTTATATACTTTTTTGTATTTCATTTTGTTTATTTTTTATACTCAATTTTTTAAATAAGTAAAAAAAACTAAGGTACTTAAATATTTGTATATACAAAATTTTTTGTAAATAAAATTTAGTTTTCTTACCATAAAAAATAACTTGAATATTTTTTAAAAAATATATTTTTTTAAAGCACACTAAATCTATTACGTGGATAAAAATACAAAACTGTCAATTTCTGATATACACGTAGCATATGTATGTATGAATAACTATGGTACTATATGCATATAATTATTTTAGTAACAAAATATGTATTTAATAATTAATCCAGTTAAATTTTAATTCAGAAGTAATATTCAATATTACATTGAAAATTAAACTTATACATCGCTATATGAAATTTAGAGGATGTCGTTATTAATATATAATATTATGTATAAACGCAAGTATATAGAAAATTTCAAACTTCAATTAGCACAAATGACTGAAATACATTAAAAATTATAAAGCATTTATTAACTTTATACCTACCTAGTTTATAGTTATTTGGGTATTAATTTATTTTCTTTATAAAAAGAGTCAATAGAATATTGTAAAAACAAATCTGTACCTATAATATTACATAATATGTGTATAATATATGTAAAATATTATGTGTATGGTATTCTGTTTAACAGTAAGCAATAGTTTAAGATCAGGAGTGGAAGAGATTATTGACAAGCCAATGAACCAAGCTTGTGGCTGCAACGGCTTAAAATAATAAAAAAGATTCTAGTTATTTGAGAATTGAACAGAGATTTGTATTATAAAAATTAAACATCATTTATAGAAAGTTAGATTTACCTTTACAAATAATTTGATTAAATCGGAAATATTGATATTTTGGAAGCAAAAACTTTTCCTATCTAGATCTAGTGATTGCAACTAGTGTTTTCCTATCACAAAATTTGTTAAAAATATAAAACGTCGAAATCTATATCTCAGATACATTTCAATAAAAATATAAATTAACAGGTACATTTTAAGTTCTGGTTTTATTACCTATATGTGTAAGAAAAGACGAAAATGTTTACAAAAAAAACTTTACCCATTCGCTTTCTTTTCAATTTTATAGTTTATTTTTCTCTCAATTTTTAAATTAAATGTTGAAATACTTTATTACCAAATTAAAATATGCATTCAAAATTCCAAATGAACTTAAATATTTATGTAGCGATGTTGCACACATGCATATCCAATCCCATCCAAACAAGTTTTCCCTAAATTTAATGAATTTAATAAAAAAAATTTATAATTAAAAACAAATTGTTCAATACAAAATTATAGTTTTGTGAAATCCAATCCAAACTTAATACATAAACATCAAAAACATTAGCACATTAGCACCTACCTAACCTATATATAGACTAAATGCAAGTTTAGTTACGTTTACGTATATAGATTTAACACTGCTGAATTAAAGAGAAATTGGTTTATTTAAGAGATGTTTTGCTGAATGTGATAAAAATTTTATGCACACGACCGCAGTGTACAACAAAAAATTAAAATAAAATACATTTACAAGAAAATGAAAAACATATGTTTTATAAATTCTTTATCAACATTTAATAGACAGATTACACTACACTACCCAACAACCCAACCCATATCAATATTCATATAATACTTATATAAAAAAAATATTAAAATATTGTACATAGTTAGTAGAAAACAAAAATAAATATTCTTGGCTCGTCGTATATTATTAGTATGTATTGTTATATATTAATTTAGTTTGCAGTTAATTGTTTTGTTATCAGTAAACAAACAAAAATAAATAAAATTTATAGAGAAATATAGAGAACTAGGAAAATAATGAGAAAATAGGTAGGTACCTACATGATATACGATAAAACCGTTAACCATAATAATTTAATCTTTAAGCATAACATTTTTAATTTCTGCATATCAATTATTATCAAAAGCAAATTAGTGCTTCTTTATTTCGGCACACGAAATTAGGTATGTAGGTACATATATTAGATATATTATAATATCACCATCATTAATAATTTTTAGTTATTATGCTTCGAGTTTCCATGTATAATCAAAAGAATGGTAACTTATCTTAATGGTCTCATTAAGTTGTAAACGAAGTTTTCGATTATATAAAATTTTTAGAACAGATAAAAGTACATACATAAATAATAAGCTTTAACCGGCCAATTTAGCATTCCAATGAGTTATTATGGTTATTATTCAGTTAGATATACATACATATATAAGTATGTACACTGTACTTGTACACAATATAATATACAAATAACGACATATTATGATGAGATGATATAGCAAGCAAATGCCTTGAAACGTTGAAACTATACCATACCCAATGCCTTTATATCTTCTAGCCAAGTCACACGATGATTTTTCCGGAATATATCGAATTACAATTTTTTTTAAAATTTTGTTTTTGTTTTGTGTATAAATTTTTTTTGATAAAAATAAAATTTGAGAAAAACACAACTAACACAAATAATCTTGTTTTGTTTGTTCTAAAAAATTTAATACCAAAAATTAAATACAAACCCCATCAAAGGTCTTGCTCAGATAAAAAAAAATAAACAACTACAATTTACATGCTATTTTAATTTCGTCTCAAAAATTTTACTGTATACTGTATTCCTGTCTGTTGAATCCACCAGTTATATTTTCCAGTGTTCAACAGTCAACTGTTCACTTTTCACTTCACAGTTCGGGTTCACTTCACTGTTCATTAGAGTTTGATAGAAGTAGGTTTCAAGTCGGATAATAAATTTTTTTTTTTTAATTGAAAGTTATTGATAAAAATGTTTTTGTTTTTTGTATTTTTACACTCTGGGTGCCGCAGTAGGTAGAGCGCTTGCCTTTCAACCGAAAAGTTCCAGATTCGATTTCCGATGAAGTTAAAAAAAATGAAATAATGCTTTATGGGTTTTTTGATCTGGTCCAGTACCCTTTGTCATTGGGATATAATAAATGACAAAAAATAATTGAGAGTATAATCTGGTAACAAGTTAAATAAAATAAAGCTATTCTATTTAAGAAGGCTTAGTTTCTGACAATAGCAGTAGTTTTCCACATTTGATGAATTGATAAGCCAGTAATTTCTTAAATAAATACTCGAAATATTTGTAGATATTTTAGTGTAAACTTGCAGTACCGTACTTAATTAAGCACGAAAAGGTGATTCTACCTAAGTTACTGTCAAGAAGATAAAAAAAATAAAAAAATAAATTTTACCAATTTAGATAAAAAATATTGAATATTTTTTTAAAAATAACACAATATCATAATAACAGGTTATTCATTATAGCAAAATAAGATCCCTACACAAAAGACAAAATTTATATGAAAATAAGAGCCCATTTTTAAAGTTGCTCTCCCAGTGGCCAGGCTAGAAGATATAGAGGCATTGCCATATAGAGGCCTTTTATTTACATCAAATCAGACAAGACAAATACATTTAAGAATTTTCTATTTTCATAATAACGTAAAAAAAATTATTTCCATACAAAATCCACATAATTTACAGCTACAGCTGGGTTTCATTTTATATTTTCTCTTACAAAACGATAAATACTGTATAGAATTGAAATATTAGTATTGTATTAGTCTCTATCTATAGTATTAGCGTAAAAGTTAAAAATAAATAAATTATGTAACAGAAATTGTCATATCGTATTTTTTCTATATATAATACGATATTAAAATGCACGATTAAATTTCATTTGTAGTTTTCTTGACCTAGGTCATCATAGCAATCAAATAAAAATTATGTAGGATAACCAAACAAACTCATTCACTTTGAAGCAGTAAAGGTAACAAAAATAGATTATTTTGAATAAAATTATAAGAAATAAGCTAGAGCTTAAACGGAAATTGATTTTTTGTAATAGTTCTTGAAATACTTATAATATATTATTTTAAGAAAATACTAAATTAAATAAATACCCAAACCAATAAAATTATTTTTTGTCTTGCGCATTTTTGACATAGTTTTTTTTAGTAATAAAATTCTATGAAGTCATTCAACCATATTATTATACATATGCAAATATAGATAGTATTATATATTTCCCCTATAGGGTTCTCTTAAATTTAAAATTATTTAATTTTTGTATTGTTTTTAAATTTATGTACCTACTATTCTTTGTTCAAAAGTAAATATTTTTTAGTTATAAGTTTATAGTTACCAGATGCACTGAAAACTTGATAACAACTTTAATAAAATATGTATACAACAATATTATTTATGTAATACAAAATTGTTTGTGGTTTTGATTAGATTACATAGGTTTATTATTTTTGTTGTGCGCTTTTAATATAATTATTTATGAATAATATTTATGAATATTTTAATGAATATAAAATTTAAGGGCTGGCGTTGGTCTATATGTTTCTCTCTTTTTTGTTTTTACATTATATTTTCGGTTTACGTCAAACTCAAGACTAGATTATATTTACAAATTTATTCTATTCTGAGTCATGTTTATCCCAGACACTAGACCCGGCTACCGGCTTCTATTTACAAACAGTTTAAAAAAAATTTCAAAGAGGGCCGTTCCAAGACACTGGACGTGGTTATCATATATATTTATACATACATACATATATGCATGTACATAATGTATTAATGTATAACCAAATTCGAAAACATCAAAACAAAAATTTTCTGATGGTGTTTGTTGCTTTGATGTTTATTCATTTGAATTATTAATAGAGCCACGAGTACTTGTTTTTAAAAGAGCTTTTGTTTTGTACCGGGTGTTCCAAAGAATGCGTATCAGCTTTTAGAAAAAAAAAAGTATTTTCCTTTAAAGTTAATAAGCATAAAACAAAAATCTTCTTTTGATTTATTTTTAAAATTTTAAAATAACCGCTTCTGCCCTTCTTAAAAAGCTGATACGCATACTAAAAATGTCTATACAAAGTTTAGTTTGAAATTATAATTAAATTACATATTCTAATTTTTCGATTGTTTCATCACTAGGAATTTCAAATTTGACCGTTATTTGTATCTGGCATTATGTGATATTTTTGAATTAATATTTATTTTTAATATTATGAACAGGGTGATAGGAATTTTTGAAATAAGCAACAAATGTTTCGAAAAGGGATGGTCTTTATCGCGTTATTTGGGAGTTAAAAATTACACAAGGAATAAAACATCAATCAAAAATCAAGAAATGTTTTAAAAAGATTTTCTATCATCTTTAAAGCATTTTCTATACTGTTATTCTATTAGTTCCCTCTTTTATTTGATAACTTATGGGTATCTAAAAAGAAATATAATCAAGATATTATAAACAAAATACATATCATAGCCTCAAAATGTAATTAAAAAATAGCTTTCCTAATACTTTCTATTGTAGGAGAATCTTTATATCATTTTTGAAAAAAAACAAAAATCATACAAGTTTTAATGAACAAACATTTTTAATAATTCCTTAAAATAAAATTTGATTTGAGCCGGAGACACTCTGTACATGTTTCAAAATTAAAGGTTTTAAATTTGAATTTAGTACGATTATACAAAAAAAACATTTCAACATAATTTATGGCTATAAAAATCAAAATTACAATTCCTATCACTTTTGTATTTCCTGTTGAAAAATTCATCATAAAAAAAGAATGAGGTAAAAACTATTTTTATATATTTTTTACCGATATGTATTAATATACAAAGAAGTAATGGGAGACTTTTATTCCTAGTGTTACCTAAATCTATATGAAAATACCATTAAATCCATTAATCGATCAAAATTATTTACTAGGACATAAAAATATTTTCATTTCATATGTTAATTATTCATTTCATATACTTAACAGAAGTAGCAAAATCTTTTCAGTAGAAATAAGATATTTAAAATGACGACAAATAAAAGGTTAAAAGTGCATACGCATTTCTAAAATAAAATTCACTTCAAACCAAATAACTTTAACTGTAGAGAGATAAAAACAAATGTATTTTAGACAATTCACATGGTGATATTACTTTAAAACATGACTGTTAATAATTTAACTTTTTTAAAATAAACAAAAATATAAATCAAAAAAACAAAATCTTAATCAAACTGAAAACCGCGTTCCATCAGCGATTTATGGAAAATGTTTTTCATTCTATAAAAACAAAAAAAAATATATAAAGTTTAATTGAAAATTCAAAATTTTTGTTGGTTGTTTTTTTTTTTGATATTTTTGTTTGAAGGCCTATAGGACCGCTCTTTAATTCTAAAGGATATTTTGTATTTTTTTTTTTTTTGATAAAATCTTATAATAAAAGGGTGATGTCCGCTATGCGACTGCATTTATTATACACACATTTTTTTATTTTTATAATATTTTTATGAAATTTTTTTTTGTGTAAAGTTAAAAATCATCAAATTTTTTTTATTATTATATGCTATAACGAATATTAAAAAAAAGAATAAGAAAAAAAAGTAAAAGGTTCATATCATAATATACCATCACATAATGATGTAAAGTTTTTGTTTCCTTTATTAATATTTTCCCATCATTTATCAAGAGATAAAAAATTTTTCGAATATTTAAACATATACGTTTTTTTTCAAAAAGTCCTTTTTATATTATGAGAAATTCAATTATTTTTCTTAAATTCAAAAACTAAAACCAAACCCCGGAAATGTTTAAAATTGTTGAATAACAAAAAAAAAACTATTTGAGGCCAATAACCTTACGATGAAGAAACTGTTTACATTCAAAATATGACTTTTAAGAGACTAAAAAATATATAGAAGCTTCCAAAAACTTAAAGTCGTTTGAAATTTAAGTCTACACTGTGCAGCTCAACTTGCACAATTATATAAGACTATAATTTGAGTTTGTGTATAATGTTTGAAAAAGCCAATCAATTCCTTTGGCTTTTTATGATTGATTATCAAAATCATTTTTATAACTTTAATAATAATATTTTATATTCTTAATTGAATATTATATTATACAAGATAACAAAATAAAGAGCCCAGCTATTATGTTAAACAACTTAAAGTAATAAATCAATTGAATGTTTAAGATCAATAATTAATTACATAGGAAAAAAACACTAATATCCAGCCCTAGTAAACAAAACAAGACATTATATAAGAAAAAGCATCACTTCTAAATGTAAGATTCTATATGAACTGCTGATATTAGCATACGAGAAACAATGATGCAAATAGAATATAATGATGTATGTGATTTAAACAATGGAGTTCATAAATGTTGGAACCGCACAAAAAATTATATATTTATTATATAATTTATAATAAATGATCTTGGTAGTACTTTACTAGAGTTCGAGTATGGTAATATATCGACCGATAAATTACTATATAAAAGACCCTCATTTCGAAAAGAAAAAGGAAAGGACCTGTAGTTGGTCTGCAATCTGTAGAACCATTATTATATAAATATATAAATTTAATAGGAGGATATTTATATTTTGTAAATGTTCCAAGAGCCCGTACCTCTTATTTTTGCCACTTTTATGATTATGTAGCTCCAAAAACTTTTAATACGTTATCATATTCTTTAAGACCGGAGAGATAACCTGTTTCGTTTTGCAAAAATCTTAGACTTTGGCTTTTAGAACTGGATCACCTTTAAATTGAATCTGTTTTTAACACGATTTAGTTTTTAACTTTAATTTAGTTTTTCTTTAACTATGATTTTTTTATTTTTCTTTCAGCCTTCTAGTTATTTTTTATATTTTGCTATTAATTCTGCTTACTTTTATTATTTAAATTTTGCTTTAAATTTTATTTTTTTCATTATATAATTTTAATTTCAAGTTATTTTATTTTTTTCCATATTTACCTTTAATTTTCTACTTTACTATGTATCTACCCAACAATATTTTATATGAATAAATAAATTAAAAATCTAACAAAATTTAATCTATGTATTATGTAGGTATTATGTATGATGAAAATTTCGAATTTACTTGCAACTTGCAACTATCAGTACCTACTCAATTTAAAACATTTTTTTTATTATTTATTTTTATTAATGAAATAACTCAAATGAGTCTAATTGCTCGTACAGAGAATATGTTTAACAAATTATGATTCAGTATAATAAACAATATTATGTTATAGGAAAACAACAAAACTTATTACAATATAAACAATATAAAATATATCTAATACTAGGGACACCTGTTGAGTAATTATAATTCAAGTTGAAGCCAATTTAAAGTTTTAAAAAAAAACAGTAATTTACGTACTGACATAGACTTCTCACGATACAGCAGAAACCATTCGTGTTTAATAAAAAGTTTTGTGGTTAGTAATTTTTATTTAGGACATATAAATATACTGTTTCGTTTCCGATATATTCCCTATAGTAAGTGGCATTTGGTGGATAAAATAACTAAAAATAAAGAATGTTGTCATTATGGAGGTATACCTACATATGCATAATTTTAATATATTATTACTACAAATAACCAAAATTTAGAAACAGTTACAAAAAAAGATAAAAAATGAGAATTCAAGTGATTTGTTTTTTTGTTGTTTTTATACTGTTTATTTTAGATTAGTATAAATGAATTTGTTTTTTTGTTTTTATTTTATATATGTACATAGTTTCAGATGAATTTATTTTTTTTGTTTTTATTTGACATAAATCTACAATGTACATTATGTTCACTGCAAGTAATTTTATAATAACTGATTTGTTTGTTTTTTATTTTAATAAGAACTCACATATGCATGTATTTGCTGCATAATAAAACCATATGAGTAAAAAATTTTCATCTGTGTGCGCATTTTTGTTTTATTTACAACTTTTTTATATATTAGGAGTGCATTAAAGAGAAGCGAAACAAAATGAAAAGGTGTCTACTGCGCAGATCCTTGAATGCTTGTCAATTATAATTATAGATAATATTGCTAATGGGGGTTTTTACACGAGTATTATTTTTCTGCTGTATTCTTTTTGGTTTTAGGAAAGAAGTAATAGACGTAAGGGAAAATCTCTACACTCGTATTCTTTTTGTAGACTTAATTTTCATCAAAAAATAAAGTGTTTCTCGCTGTTTTAATACATTGACATGATTATGTATCCATATATTTTAATTTTCCTTAAAAATATTTCATCAAAATCATATAATCAAATACTAGATTAAAAAAATTTAAATTTTAAAATAATTATAACAATAAAAATTTAATTTGGTTTTTTTTTTGACAAAATTTAATATACACTAACACACACTCAAAATATGGTATTCAAATGAATACCCGTATGAAAGTCAAGCTGTTGTAATGGAGAGAATTGAGAAAGAATACAGCAGAAAAATAATTCTCGTGTAAAAACCCCCAATATGTATATGAGAAGATATAAAAAGCAATAAGTTTTTAATATTGTTTTTTTTAGATTTTAATTTTAAAGCAAGAGAAATCTAAAGCTTTAAAAAATAAATCAGAAGATGAAACAGTATCTTCTCAAGTTAGAAGTCAAGGTCAAAATATTAACAATCAAATGAATCTTCTCGAATGTGCTTTTATGATGACATTTTGGAAATCTATTTTAGAACGTTTTAATGCTACTAATTTAAAGTTACAATTCATTGAAAATGATTTATCGATTGTTGTTGAGTAATACAAATCATTGATTGAATTTGTAAATTAAATGTCAAATTTATATCAAAACTTTATAAAAAACTTGATTTTAAAACCAAAGAAATATCTTTTGTTAAAGAATTTGAAAGAAAATGAGGGAGCAAACGGAAAATGTTTCATGATGAAATAATTTAAGAATTGGAATTACATAGCAATGAGAATCTTAAAACCAAAACATTTGATGTTATAATTTCATGTCTTAGTGCAGAATTGAAAAAGAGGCTAGAAGCATATGAATTAATTTACCAAAATTTTGAATTTTTAAAAAATTTAACGAAATACCAACCTAAATTAATATTAGAAAATGCCAAATTTATACCAGATATACAAGAACGATTTAGATGAATGTTTTATAGAAGAATGTTTACTTTTTCTGAAAATTCGATATTAGAGCTCATTAAATTAATATATAGCAAAAAACTAGAAACTGTTTTTCCAAATATAAATATAATCTTAAGAATATTATTGTGCACATATTTAAGTAACTGCTCTGCGGAACGCAGTTTTTCGTTATTAAAAAGATTGAAATCCTGTATAAGATCTACTATAAAGGAACAACGATTAAACGGATTAGCAATATTATCAATAAAAACAGATTTTACATCAAATACATATAGATTATTTTGATGTAATTGATTATTTTGCTGAAAAAAAATCAAGGTCAAAATTTTAATGTGTTAAAGGAAGTAAGAAGCGTAAAATTTTACTTAATTAATGCGTACTTTACTGAAATTTTTAGTTCCTATTAAATCAATAAATTAACAAAAACAACAGATAATTAGTTTTTATTGTAGATTTGTACTTTTTAATTTTTATTACGAATTATGGGGCGCATTAATATATAATGCCTAAGGGCGCCAAAGATACAAATGCGGCAATGATTGCAATACATTATATGTAATTAAATTTAAAACTAATTTTTCTTTTTTAAAATACATTAGACTTTGATAAAACTTATTAATTCTTTTATTAAATTTTTAGTTATTAATTTCCTTTAATTCAAAATGTAATTTACAAAAATGTAAATCATAAATTGCATCCAATCTATTGAACCTTTTTTTTTACGACATACATACTTAATTCTGCTATTTTCTGTATTTCTAGTTATTTTTATGATATTCATTGTTGTATCTTGAGTGCATTAGTATTTTTAGTATGTAACAATCAGAAGAGTAGTGTTGCAAGTTTTATAGGAACGTTTAATTGTATAATTTTGTGTTCGATATGTATTATTTATTTATTTATTTATTTCGTTTAATTCAAACAAATTACAATAATTATTTTCCTTTTTCTTTTAATATAAGAATAAAATTTAACAGAATCAAAATTTTAAAAAACAATAAAAAGATTTTAAAAAACAATAAAAATTTAGTACCTAATGGTTAGAGGGGTTATTTAGAAGGGTTCTTATTACAGAGATATAGCCGACTCCTTAACACATCTTTTGAGAGTGATAAGTCAATCACGTTCTTATATTTGTTCCCTATTATCACCATTCTGTGGACAGGCTCATTCATACCATAGTTGGTTCTATGAAATACAAGTGTGAAAATATTGGGTGATCGGAGGCGAATGTTACTGGAAATTCGGGCAGAATTCAATATAAATGGGGATGTAATATTCCCCTTCACTACTTGGATGATGAAAAGAACATCAGCAACTTCACGCCTAGTTTTTAATGTAACTAAATATACCAAATTTAATCTGTGTTCATATGGAGGCAGGACAAGTGGATTGAACCAAGGAACGTGGCAAAGTACATATCTTATGAAGTTCTTTTGAATAACTTATATTCTTTTAATATGAATTTCGTAATAGGGTGACCAGACCTGACTAGCATATTCCAGTTGGGGCCTCACAAGACATGTATATAGGGATTTTAAGATATAAAGGTTATCAAATTCTTTAGACCATCGCTTTACAAAACCTAACATTGAGTTAGCTTTACTAATAATATTGTTATAGTGAACTTTAAAAGACAGTTTTTCGTCGAAAGTGACACCTAAATCTTTGATCGACCTAACTATTTCAAGAACATGTCCATTAAGAGAATAGATATTTGAAAATAAATGGTACGCCTATGATAACTCATCACAACACATTTATTCGTATTCATGCAAAGAAATTATCGAGATCATTTTGAAGCAAACTTGAGTCTCGAAGTGATGTGATTTTCTTAAAAATTTTCATGTCATCAGCATAAATTTGAACTTCACTATTTTTTATTGCTGATACAACGTCATTAATAGAGATTATGAATAGAAGGGGACCTAGATGGCTTCTTTGAGGAACTCCTGAATTTGCTTCGAATGATGTTGACGTAGCTGCTCTGAATCGTACAGTATACTTTTGATTAGTCAAATAAGATTCAATCCATTTCACAAATGACGGTGGAAATCCAAGTTTAATTCATTTTAAGAGAAATACACAATGTGAAAGAAGATCGTAGGCTTTACTAAAATCTGTATAGACGACATCTGTTTGAAAACCTTTTTCCATATTATTAATAAACTGAGAGGTACACTCAATCAGATTCGTGACTGTGAACTTGTTTTTGACGAACCATGCTGGTTTGGGATTAGAAAACAAGTGCAATGATGATATAGTTGATCAAAGAGAATTAATTCGAATAATTTAGGAATAGTGGACAATTTAGCGATTGGCCGATAGTTACTAACATCATTTTCGGAATTTTTTTTATGGAGTTATATAGGATTTTTTCCAAAAAGAGGGAAAAACCCCTTTAGAAAGTGATAAATTGAAAAAATTTTGATAGTGGTGAAACCAAGGAATTCGAGAAATTTTCCAGAATAAATTCTATGACACCATCTGGGCCAGGGGATGTGTTATTCCCAAGTTTGATCAAATAGTCTATAACGGTAGCTTCGCTTAAGCAAAAAGTTGAGAATTTTGTCTTAGGGTAATCATCAAGATGAGAAAATTCAGGTATTTTAGCATTAAAAAGAGAACTAGAATAGGAGTTTTCAAAGAAATCACGGAAAAATTTATAAATAACCAACAGATTATTGCTACGGGAGTTTTTATATTGCATAAAACTAGGGTATTGATCGGACTTACGTTTAGTATTAATAAATCTCCAAAAGCTTTTAGGATTAGTTAGAATATTAGATGACATATTCTGTAAATAAATATTATAACTTTGTTCAACTAACAACTTAAATTGATCAAAGAGAAAACTACTATAATCACTTTGGCTTTTGGATTTGACATATTTAGACCATACTTTATTTTTCTTATTTCTTAGCTGTTTAATATCACGAGTGAACCAGGGGAGACTTGAGTTAGAGCGAACCTTTGTAGATGGGACATGCAGCTTAAAACCGTTAAATAATATATTATAGAACTTACTTAGGACTAGTTCAACGTCGTTATATGTAAAAATTTCGGAGAAATCACACGAACTATAGAAATAATCAAGCTGTTGAAAATCAACTCTACTAAAGTTATATTGATAACAAACTGTAGCATTGGGAATGTTACCAGAATTCATAAAGTAAGTAATATGAATAGGAGGATGATAAGGGTCGATATTTACTAGAGTTTCGGGACATTTACAGATTGTTGAATTATTCCAATCTGACAAAAGTATTAAATCAAGTTGTCGACCTTGAAAATTACAAACCGGCGAAGATTGTTGTAGGGAATTCAAATTAAGAGAATCGATAAAAATATATTCAATTTCACTATGAAGTTTATTTGAAGTTTATTTGGAAGATTAAAATCAGCACAAAGAATGATATCCTCAGATTGCTCAGAGTTATCATAAATATAATTAATAGCTCTACAGTGATTTTTATAGATATCAATGTCACTATTAGGAGGAATATAACAATTTATAACATAAAAGTACTTAATTTGTGAAATGACCTTTATAAATATAATTTCTATAGACTCAGTGTTAGGTATATTAATTTCGTTAACATTAAATGAATCCTTGATAGCGATTAAAATCCCCCACCTTTCGGTATGATGCCACTGGAATATTGGTCTAAGTCAGAGTGATATCTATCCTTTCTGAACACATTAAAGGAGGAACCAAACAACTCTAAGTCATTAATAGTATAAGTTAACCAGGTTTCAGTTAATGTATAACAATCAAAATCTAAAGCCATAGAGTTAACGTAGACGAGTTTAGTTTTAGTACGCAATCCTCTGACATTTTGAGATTATAACGAACTACACTTTACGGTGGTAGAACTAGATATAGATAATTTTTTCAATAAAGGAACTGAGATTAAATTAGTTGGAATCAAATTTAATGGATTAGGGATGAAAAAACTTGGCCAGCTTTTCACTAGCTCTTGCTGAGTAATTAATTTTATAAGAGGAGACACGAAAACGATAAGTTGCAATATCATGCAACACACACTCCTTGTCAACACCTAATGTTTCGTGGTAAGTTATAAAAGGCTCAAGAAGGGCACCATACTCAGTTGGAAGGCCTTCTTGCTGAATCAGAACCCTACTGTTAGTTCTAGTTTTCCCATCCATGCATACTGCATTAGGATGATCATGCAAGTAAGCTAAGAACAATCTAACGTTATCGTATATTCTATGATTCCTAAACCTTGAAAGAATATACCTACTATTATTTCCCAATTGTGCAGCATTTTGAGTTAATCTGACTACAGGTGAAAATTAGGTGATTTCGAAACTGTCCCTTGTACATAAGTTTTTGCTTGCTGGAAATTCGGATATTTCTCGCTTGATGAAATAGAAGGAACACCATATTGCGACGTAGTTATACCTCTCTAATCAGTGTTACATTAATATTGTTAAAAATAGAATTAAATTTTAAATTATTTTTACTATTACGAGTTATCCTATCATTAATAGTGTTATTAGGATTAGAGCTGATGGTGTTATTCAACTTGACTCCTACATGAGTTTTTTTGCTATTAATATTATAAAGTTTGTATGTGTTGTTACTATACATCGATCTATAAGAACTGTTAGACGATTTCATATTTGTTTTGTTCGTTTTATGATCAATTTTATTAGTGTTATTAGTAGTACTATCAATATTAAAGGTATTAGTTTTATTAGTATTAAGAGAATTTTGATAACTAATTTTAATGATATTCTTCTTAACCATGTTAATGGTATCTTCCTTCCAGAAAGAGGCTGATCCCTTGATTGCTGTCCACCATTTACGGTTCTTTTTTGATAGAAGAGTTTTTATTGAGTGAACTGACTCAACGCTAATTCTAAATAAGTTATATTTCGGACGCTTAATGTTTTTTGGCGTTATTTTCTTACAGTTGGTAACCTTTACTGCAAAATTATTTGCCACATATGTAGTGAGCCAGATAGAAGAGTACTGAGTAGGAATACCGCTAACAAAGATAGATTTTTCCGGAAGAGCTAAAGTTTTATTTGTTTATTTATTCGTGTTTGATGACTTACGCTGATTTCCCATATTAGACGGTTGGTGTACATTAAGATAGATAATGTTATCGATCTTTTCTTCCTAATAAATACCTGATCTTTATCTAGGGTTATTTATAACATAATATTATCTAGGGTTATAACATTCTAGGGTTATAACATATAATAATATTATGTTTATTATGTATGGATGTATAAATATTTGTACATACAAAAAATATTACTATTAATTTATTTGAAAATCACAAAAAGTCTTTAAAAAAATGATAAAAAATTAAAATAATAATAAATAAAAATTATTCTTGTTATATGTATTTAAATTAATAAATTGAATATTTGTTCAAAAGATTAAATTTGAAAAAAAAAATGTCAACATTGATGATCTGACATTCATCAGATGACACCAAATACAAAATAATATCATCCATAACGTACATACATATTATATGTGTATATATATGTATTTATTTAAAATACAACAATTTTCTGAATTACAGATAAATAATTATAAGTGAAATGAACTTATAACCTTGGCAAAAATGATAACAAAATCTTAGTTAAAATTATTGAATGCATGTTTAAATATGTTTTTAATTTCTGTATATACGTAAGTACATACACCCATAACACCCAATAATAACGTAAATAATTATTTACGAGCTATAACATATCCTTGTACAGGCTTATATTTTGTACAATACTCGTATATACATTATGTACTTACATATATATTATTATATTATGATAAGAAATTAAAAACCGACATTATTCCAAAAAAAATTATTTCGCTACGTAAATTAAAACTGTTTATTTCAAATTTATAAAACGATAACATAATACTAATAGAAATTCAGAAGCAGTACAAAGTCTTGCGTGCCTCTGTGTAACAAACGCTTTTAGAAGCCACTGTAAGTGTGAGTGGCTATGCAAATACTTCTTGGGCTTCCACCCCTGCATCTTTATATAAGAATGGAGGACCTCAAAGTTGCAAGAAGGTTGCAAACTCTAGGAATACTAGAGAATGTAGGAAGAAACACCAGAGGCTATAGAAGGGCTTAGAAGAGGAACAGAAAGAGTTCTTGATGCCAGCAGATGACATCACTACATATATATATCTAAAGAAGAGTAGAAATACAAAGTAGAAACCCGACAAGAGAGAACTGGCTTGGTCCAGAAGAGCAGGCTAGGTCTTCAAACACCTCGAACATTTTCACTGACGGCTCCCTTACTTGCGGGAGGTGGAGTGCTATTTGAAAAAGAACAACTTGAACTCCAGTTTCTTCTTGGCAAAACTGCAAGGTCTTTTCCTAGCTGAATATAATAAAAGAGCAAAGATCGGTCTAACATAGTATAAGCACATGTGTAGACTAACACTAAGCGACGACCTAACCTGTAGACATTGTCTGGAAGAGGAAGAAACCTCCACACATGTTATAGGAGAGGGCCTAGTTCTTTCAAGGCTGAGACTCAAATTGTTGGAAACGCACTACATAACCTCAGAAAATTTCTGCAAGATAAACCCTCAAACTTATTGACCTTTATCCTAGCATATTAGCGCCACCTCTGGAAGAAATAAAAAAAAGTAGAAATTCAAAGTATATTAAATAATATAAAAATAATATTTAAAAAAATTCTAAAGGAAATTAGCCGAAGTCTTGAAAATAGATTTGGTAAAAATTTCGGTTGATTAACTTTTTCTGTAATTACATTCAACAGTTCCACCTGCTTTCAAAATCTCATATTAAGCTACGATTTTAAAGTTTTTGTTTTTGTACTTTTAGTACTTTGAATTACACGCAAATACAAAATACATTTTTTGTTTGTATTTTATTTTCGAGTTTTTAGTAAAAAATTTTTTTTTAATGGAAAAACCTGCTTGGTGGATGTAGGGTGAAGAATAACCCTTGAAAACCATTGCTGCCTCGGTTTGTCAAAACATCTCGGGTCAAAACTCTATTCCCGAAGCACCACAGTACAAATCTATAAAACGCTCATACTCTTGGTTCTGCTCTACGGATCAGATCCATGGAGATTGCCGAAACCAACTGATGTACTTGCTGTCTTCGAGAGGAAAATATCTTCACCTGATATATTGTCCTGGAAACGACGGAGGAGAATATATAATGTAGAACTCTATGAACTGTATAATGAGGTGAACGTAGTAAAAAAAATTAAAGTCAAGAGACTACAGGTGCTCGGACACTTAGAGCGGATGAACAAAAATGTTCCAGCAAAAGAATCTTCTAATCCAGACGCGAAGGGACAAGAAGTCGGGACAGACCAAACCTTCGTTGGAGAGACGAAGTATCGGCAGATTTTAAGAAATTGCGCACCTTCAACTGGAGAGAATATCGCAGTGACCGAAAAAAATGGAAAACGTTGGTAATTCAGGCATAGAACCTAAATGGGCTGTTGACTACCTAAGTAAATAAAAATAATCCTAAGTAAGTAAGAATCGCACGGTGAGAAGCGTCAATCGGGAGATTAAGATTAAGGTGACTCAATAATGTAAAAGTTGATATCAAGAAGAATTTTGCATAATTGGAGAAGCTATAAAAGATCCTGTTATGTAGATAAGAAGAATTTCTGGTGGTTCATATTTCATCAGTCCTTAAATTTCAATTTATATAATTACATCACTTACCAATTTTTCTTTTAATATGATAAGATTAAAATTACACAAACTTTTCTCATCTATCAATCGTATCTCGTATTATAGTTTCTCAATTAAAGTCAACTTAAATTGATAATACATATGTGCCACGTACTTATTTTATTTTATTTTTGTTTTTCTTAATACATCATAAAGAGTATACAGAGCTAGAGATGGAACTTTATAATCTCTAACCTTAATGGAGTTAATTTGAAGAATAAAAATTATCTACACTTTACTCACATCTTTTCCGAACATGGCGTTTTCAATCTTCTCGACTTCGAGGGTCACATCCTTCAGTTGGTAACTCGAAGTAGTAGCGAGCTGCATTTTCAGTCGCTGTAAAGCTTATTTTTCATCTCGAGACCTCTTAAAAATCTATGAAGCATATAAGTTTTGGCTATAATATAAAAAAAGAGACGTCGTATCCAACAGCGGCTATGCATAAAAAGAATTAAGGTAAATATTCTGGAAAAAGAAAAATATCTCTTTTTGTATCAAAGAGCGGCTACGCGTAAAAACAATCACGATAAATAATCTGGAATTAAAACGATATTTTGGAAAAGTGAGAGACGAGATTGAAATCTGCAATTAACTTGTGTGACCCGAGCAGATTTATTCTCACCGGTAGTCTCAAAAATCATCAGGTTCACCTGTATATGCTGGAGTAAACCAGTAGGGTTGGAAGTCCTAGTAGAAATATACATTTTTTCTGTTTCTATTTTCTGAAATCTGACTGTAATACACATACATAAGAAAGGTACATGACGTATACTTCCGTACTTGTTTGGTTATTCTGTACTCTGGCATTCTTAATTCTTCGTACATATAAGTTTTATTATTTTAGGATCTAGAGACTTGAGATTTATCATCATATATGTATGTAAATTAATGAACTCATTTTTGTAACAAGTTGTAGGGTTGTAGGCATCATAGCGATTTGTAGAATGAATAGGTAAAAACTGATGTTTTCAATTTTACTGAGGAACGGTGAAAAATGTTTTAAAAAAATTCCGTTAAGGATTTTGTAAGAAAATATTTTCATTTTGAAGGAACAGTAATACTATAAATATAAAAATTATACATATAAAATCGAAACTAAAATCGAAACTATAAGGAAGACCTATTAAAAGGCCTCCAAAATGAACGATACAATCCTTATTATCCGCATTCCAAGATTATCTACATCTATATTTATTTTATTTTTTTTTCTTTATTCAGCAATTTTTTATATACAATGTGTTTAGAATTTTATATTAAACTAATAAGTAACTAAATTGGTAAGTAGTAACTAAATTGGTATTAAAATATAAAATGTAATGTAACTTGAAAAAAGCTTAATAAAAAATATGTATATGTATATTAATATGTTTTATTGGCGTAGCTCATGCTGTATAGCCTAATGATTTTAAGTTTGACAATTCAGATTCAGGTATGTAATTTATATTAAAATACATGAAGTTAAAATTTTTTTTTTTTTAATTTAGTCGAATTCTTAATAAATGATTTACAAATAATTTACATAACAAAAACGTTGTGGAGAAATTTACTATTTCAATAATGGTAAGTATTTTGGTTATCATTTGACATATTGTATAATATGTTTTTTGAAAATGCATACATTATCGATTCTTTTAATTTGTTATGATAATTCTTTATACACAATAATGTATACCTATAAGATAATGAAAAAATTTAAAATCACCAATTTTTTGTTCAATATAGCTAACCTTTTCACGATCTGCTTCAGATTGGATTTAAATATGTTATGTTTGACAGAATGATGAAATATGAGGATAACGAATAAAGCTTTTTTCGTTAGAAAGTTACGTAGCCGATGAAAACATAAGGGGAAATTTTCTCAATTAAATAATCGATATGATCCTTCCATGTTAAGCCTTTATCAATTAATAAACCTAAGTAATTGTATTTAGGATTTAACAGTTTCAATAGTTGTATTATTTAAAGCAAAGTTAATATTATTAAATTTTTTGTTGTCAAATAATAAAATTTTTTATTTATTAATATTCAATTACAATCGATTTTTTTTTAATCATTGATTAATTAAATGGAGATCTGTTTCTATAGCAAATTTCAATTGATTTTCGTTATCTGGCATACTTTAGCACTGTATTATCGGCATATAACTGCAAAGTGCCAACTAAATTTAAGTTGCAAAGATCATTGATATAAATTTTGAAGAGGTCAGGTTCAAGTATTGAGCCTTGAGACACTTCTTTGCTTGTGAATAAGAATTTCATAATTTACACAATCGAATACTTTTTGCAAGTCGAGGATAACGCAACAGATGTATTTCTCAGCATTCATATATTTACTAATAAAATACATATGTAAGGTTCAAATAGGCTGCTGCAGTGTAGAGTTTTTCTCAAAACCAAATTGTCCTGTGCTTAAAATATGGTTATGTTCCATAAAATTGTTTAAAACATTTTTTATTATAGTTTCAAAAATTTTGTGGAAGTTACAAGGATAGACTTAGGAAAGTAGTTAGAGCGGTTTGTAGTATTTCCACTTTTATGAATAGGAGTAATTATGGCAGTTTTTAAGGAATCTGGAAATTTCATTGTATTGAACGATATGTTTATGAATTTAACTAATACTGGGCTCAGCTGTATTTTTTTACAATATTATTTCTTCATATAACTGTTAAAGTGGTAAAATATACATAATATGTATGTAGGTACATATACTTTCAAAATAAATATGATGAGTATTCAAAAATCGGATGCTATGCACAAAAAACTACTTTTAGCTTAATTTTTGGCTATTTACTCATGGGACTTTAATAATAACAAACAGAAGAAAAATAAGAAAAAAAAATAACAACTTCGCTGCACTCTAAATAAAGGCATACTGAATAAAATATTATAAGTACTGAATTAATCATACGTTTTGACTTTTTTGACAAAAACGAAAAAATTTATTGCCAAATGCTTACTTTCGACCAACTCGATCTGGGCCAAATTGTACACTGGATTATTTGCAACATTGTTTTAATAAAAATTTGATTATTTTTAGGTTTTCTAACGTGTGTAAAGTTTGATTTAAAAATATTTGTCACGATCAACAACCATACAAATCTGCATAGATATTTTACGTATAATAACTTATAAGTATATGTGCCTTATACTAAACTCATTAAATATGTGAACCACGAATTAATTTGAAAATTGATTTAAATGCATGCATTTCATTTTACCCCACGATGGGCCAAAAACTATTTGAGTATTTAATAGTTCATTGATCTGCTGTCATTTTCGCGCTAAATAGAAAAAATTTGTATGCATGTAAAATAAATTTAAAAAACAACTATTGAAATATGTACATATAACGTACATATCTCTACATACATAAATCACAATCTAATTAACTATGCAATGTGCATGGGTTTTGGTTGAAATATTTAATTATAAAATTATTTTTTAGCTAATTATACATAATATGAAATGTCATCTAAACAAAATTAATAAATTGATAAATAAGTGCAAATAGTTTTAATTGACCAATTATTTAGTACCGTCATAACAAAAATGAAATTTTCTTTGCTTACCTAATATTAGAAATATATTTTTACTATTTAATGATGTTTTCAAGAAACCATAACTTATTTTAAACATTTTACTACATATGTATGTACATAAGTATGTAGATGAATAATATTAAGCAAAGCAATCAAATAAATTTTTCTTATGATATTATACTATACAATCATAGAGTAATCATATAAGATTACTCTATGATACAATCTAGATAACTTTAAAAATGAATATACGTACATACATATGTAATGTATGTATGTTTATGGAACTGTTGGTTTAAGAGAGGGAGGAGGGTCTTTGATAAGCTATCTGATTCTTCTATTTATTTTTTGTTGTTATTGTAACAAGGGTTATGGGCCCGGCCCAGCACGCCTCCACTGCGTCAGTATATTCTACCGATAGAAGTCCAGATATTTTGAAACATTTTTTATGCACCATATCTAGCTTATTTAGATAAATTTGTGACGATCTATCCAAATAGGGTTAAGAAAATCAATATATGATATTTTTATATAAATGATGATCTTTGCACCAAATTAGTCTATTAGAAGACAAATTATTTACTAACATGAAATTGACATACAAACATTTTCTAAACTAGTAAAAATTAAACGTATTTAAATGTCGTATTTAATTTTAAAAGTGTTGATATACAGTTGTTGATATAAAGTATATGCTGATAGTTTTTGAAATGTTGATTTCATATTTTTTCAATTTGATATGAAATTATCTTAATTTAATAATTAAACAAATTTTATTATTAGTTTTCAATTACAAATCTTTACATTTATTTAAAAACAATTATACAAACATGATATTTTTATTTAATCTGTTTTTTTTTTTGGTTTTACATCAAATTTCAAATTTCAGAAAAAATATTTATAAAAATTTAATGACATACATACATACAAGTACATACATAATATATATATTATACAAATAACTATTAATTACATTTATATATTAATAAATATGTAATAGAGATCAATACTTTTAGGAAAGGTTATAGTGATATATGCATATATGGAGTATATAATTAGTATTATTTATGGTCTTTCTTTTCAGTTACTTTTTTATTTATTTCATTTTATTAAAAAAAATATGTTCATCATAAAATTATCATCTAAAGTAAATGCTATATAATCACAATAATTGTTATAATGAAAAAATAACATTTTTGGTTGTTTTTGACATTTTGAATCAAATAAAATATTTTGTAAATTATCAGATGTAAATGACCCCTAAATACAAATAAATCTTCTATCTCAGAGTTGCTTGAAGAAATATCAATTTGGATGGAAATCTGAAATTATATATGTATGATAGAAATTATTAATTTTTTTCATAAGCTTAGAATTTATTTAAAAAATAAAATTAAAGAATACAAGTTAAAAATATAAATTAAATAAAACAAAAGTTTTGTATATACATATTGCATAACATGCAAATTGCGAGTGGAAATTTAGTTTTTTAAGTTTAAATAATAACTGAATAAATAATGATAATGAAAACGAAATTTAACTGGTTCCTTTCCTTTTCTGTTTTTCAATTTATGCATTTGGGAGTAATGTCTTATTTGAGTAATATCTAAGAGGAAGAAAATATTAAACTAAATGAATACGCATCATTATCCGAAAATTCAATATTGATCTAATTAATCTGTGATAGTGTATATTTTCGAATAATACAATTTAACTATTCTTTTCTAGGATTCTGATTTCTGAATTAACCACTACACTATATAAAAAAATTTTGATTCCTTTTCATATTCTAAGTTTTAAGCATACTTATTACTAAATAATATACATAAATTATAGTACAAAATTAAAAAACAAAAAAAAAAATAATAATAAACTGCTAAGAGCAAAATCAAATTTAAATCGCTTAAGTCAACTTTAGACATAGCAGAAAAAAATTTATAGCGGTTAAGCTCAATATAAGCTTTTATATTTGTCTATACATTTGGCATGTAGATACTAATTGATTATTATATCAAGTTAACTTGGTTTAAGTTATTATATCATATGTACAGTCTTGCAGCTAGCTGATTAAGGCGAATAAATCAATGCGCTTTTCTCAACTTTGAAAATTCATAAGACTCGAGCTTTTTGTGGAAGATAAATTTTTACACGTGGAATGTAATAATATCTTCTTATATATTATTGTCAGCAGTTATATATATATATTAATATATTATTGTAACAGGTATGTAGGTAGCCCATAAAAATATTGAGTTCAATTTAATATTTTAATAAATTCAACTTTTTCGTTTTTCGTTATTAATTACAAATGTTTCTAATTTATAAATAAATTGGTTTGAATTATTTTTCGATATTTTTAAATGAATATTTTTTATTTATTTATTAATGAAAGTCTGATATAAACAAACAGTACGTTATATATGTACATATATCATATTAATATAACTATAGTAAATAAATTTAAAATTTGAACATACATAAAATTTTTAAATAATTTAAATCTATTCATTCGAAATCAAAACAAAACTAATATATTAAATTATTTATCAAATAATATATGTATACAAAAGCACTTAAATTTAATAAAAAATACATATAACTATATGAGTTCAAAAAAATTTCAGCAACCTCTGTTCAATGTCAGGGACATTTAATATAATTCATCAATGTGAAATTCTAATAAATAATTTGTTGTCTGGAATAGTTAATTGATATTAGTAAGAGAGAACAGAATATTTTGAACTGAAAAAAAAAGTTTCAGTTTGAAATAACCTACCGCGAAAATAACTCCTCTCAATTATTATTTATATTATTTGTAATTATAAATAACATTTTATATTAGCTGTAATTATAAATAACATTTTAAAATCAACGAAAAAATATTCAAAGCATATGGCGACATAATATGCAGAAATTATCATGCCGAAACTATATTAGTCATTTGATCAATTTAATTAATTTTACGAAATTAATTTGAATTTCTATTTATCATTTGAGGATTTGATAATTTTACGATGACTTTAAATTTTTTAAATAAACCAGATTAAATTATTTCCGTTTAAATAAGTAAAAATAAGTTTCTCTAAAAATAATTTATATTAGAAAATATTAATATACTCACCTTTTTAAGTTAAGATTGTTTTTCTTTTTTAACATTGCTTACAATAAAACATTTATAAATTAACGTAGTTATAAGCAAAGTGACTGTTACAAACCAAACATAAAATAAACCTGGAAGATCACCAAATAACGTAAAAAGACGCTCATAAGCTCCGTCGAAGATTTCTCGAAACGAATTTTCTTGATTCTGACCTCCACAACAATTTTCCATGGTATATGCGTTTAAAAAATTTTCTTCCTTTTTTATTTCTTTCACATTTGTTATATATCGAGCAAAACTCACGCAATAAAACTGAATTAATTTAAATTATAGAAATTAAATTAAAATAGCAAGCAATATATTATAAAGTTTTAAAAAATTTGTAAACAATGTAATTGTAAACATTTATTTTTGTTTCTAGTTTCTTTTTATTCTGGAGTAATGACAGTTTTTTTCCAAAAATAATATGTCAACTGTCAACATTGAAAATATTGAAAATTGCTAGGGTTGTCTAATTAGTACATACTCAGCATTGCCAGCACAAGACAAGAGAAGTGAAGTAAAAAAAGTTGACAAAATCAGAGTACTGGTGTATGTGACTACAATGGGGGTTTTTACACGAGTATTATTTTTCTGCTGTATTCTTTTTGGTTTTAGGAAAGAGGTAATAGACGTAAGGGAAAAACTCTACACTCGTATTCTTTTTGTAGACTTATTTTTCATCAAAAAATAAAGTGTTTCTCGCTGTTGTTAAACTAATACATTGACATGGTTATATATGTATAATATAATTTTTATTCATATATTTTAATTTTCCTTAAAAATATTTGTCAAAATCATATAATCAAATACATACTAGATTGAAAAAATTTAAATTTTAAAATAATTTTAAATATAAAAATTTAATTTGGTTTTTTTTTTTTGACAAAATTTAATATACATTAACACACACTCAAAATATGGTATTCAAAAGAATACCCGTATGAAAGTCAAGCTGTTGTAATGGAGAGAATTTAAAAAAGAATACAGCAGAAAAATAATACTCGTGTAAAAACCCCAATGAGTGTCATAATAGAAATTAATAAAAAAAAAATACAAAATATTAATAGTTTAAAAATAAATGTTTAATTAATACAAAAAATTTGAAATTGATTTGTTGAGGAACACAACACAATGTTCGCATTATTATTTAACTTGTTAAAAATAAAAAAAAACACTTGTTTATTTTCTTTTAACTTTTTTTTACAGCAAAATGTAGGTGAAAATTAGAAAAAAAGCAAATAAAAAATATATTTAAATTTTGTTTTTCGTTTGTAGTAAAATTCTTAAATTAAAAAAAGAAAGAAAAACGCATAATTTCATTTATTTTACAAAATAAGTAAGTTCCAACTGAAGAATCTGTTTTATTTAAATAGGTCATTAATATAAGTTTTTGAATGACGTATAATACTAGTAGAGTTGTTTACATTTAATCTGAAGTATTTTCTACTTTAAAATATACATAAGTGTATATAAATTATGTTTATTTTTGGTCTTTGAATAATTGCGTTTTGCATGTGTTGTATTTTTATATTTTTTTTTTTGCTTTTTTTTTAATTTGTTTTATTTTTAAAATAAATTGACTAAAGGTTGATTTTAATTGACCAATATTTAAAATCTTAAAAATTTTATGGGCTCTTAAAAGGGAGATAAAATGAAATGACATTACTTTATATGAAAGCTCAATGTGTATGATAAGAGAAAAGTAGTAAAAATCATTTACTGGGGATATTTTCACAAAAATTGTGGCTATTATTACAATAATTGAGGTTATTTTTTAAAAAAATTTAAATATTATACTTTGATATTGTATATTTTTAAAATATCGGGGATAGGTTACTTTGTACCGACAGCACTTTTTTAACAATTTTTTGAGTAAATGCATATAAAAACCAAATATTTATTTTCAACAGATGATTTAGACGGTCAAACAATGTTATTTTGGGTATAAAATAAATTTCCCAAATAGAAAGTTAGAAAATTCATTGCAGTGATATATTATTTTCTAACATCAAAATTCAATAACCTATCTCCCCTCCTTAGAGTCAATAAAATTCAAAGATTTTAAAATAGTGGTTAATTAAAATCCACCTTAATAGAAAAATGCAATCTGAAATTCGTGGTAGATAAAGGTTGTCTCTTTCTATTAAACGATAGATGTCGCGAACGACACTAAGTAGAGTATGAACAGATTACACTATTTTATGAGATTACTAAGCTACTTTTTGAGGAAAAGGTTCACTAACGGTTATGCGGTCTGGTGTACAAAGAAAAACCTACGTGTAAACAATGACAATGACTATGACCTGCGTCCTGCCCACTGCAAACTGCAGAGTGCAATGGCCAGACAAATCCCAAAATGTCGCTGAAAAAAGAAAATAAATGATGCATTAACTTATAATAAATGTAATGATGTTTGCGGGTTGGTGCAACCTGTAGAATTCTAATATTTAAATTGGTTTTATACAAAATAGCCTGATCCAGAAGTTGAGATTGTAAAAATTTGTTACATTAAAAATATGCTAAATCTTAATATTAGAATTTTAAAAAATTAATTTGTAAAATCTATTCAAAGCCTCTCGTTAAAAAATTAAATTAATTTATTTCCACTTTTTATTAAACTTCTTTATTTAATTTTTGTTACTTTTTTTAATTTTATTTAATTTTTCTTTTTTTTTTAGATTTTACATTTTTTTTTTTATTTTATGATGATGATTGAATGATGATGATGATTGTTTTAGAAGAGACTGAAATGTACCAAGACAGCAAACAAAATTACAAACAATTTATTTCCAATGTAACATTCTGAATAGAAAGCTTTACTTAATATCAAATATAAGATTGGCACTAAATTCTACAAGTTTACATTCCAGTACCACTCCTCATTTTAAGAATTTTAATGTTATTTTTCTGAAGAAATGTTATACTTCGCCTTTAAATTGTTCAACTCTTCTTGTTTTTTATCTACATCTAATTTTTTGAAAGCTTTATTAGATTGATAATATAATACTACTAAGTATCTGTTACACACATTAAAGCCAGACAAATGATCGCAAGCATTTTTTGCATCAAAAATATCTTCATATACTACAAATGCAGTACCTCTAGTTTCTGGAGTATTGCCACTGAAATAATCACATCCAAAAATTAAAATTAAAACAACAAATAACATTTTTAACTTACACTCTTATTTGTCTAATAGCCCCAAATTTACCAAATATATCATACATTTCATCAGATGTTATTTTGTATGGTAAGTTTCTTACATATAACACGCGATTAACTTCAGGTGGAAGGCGAATCTAAAAAACAAAAATATTTTATTAAATATAAAAATTATATGTAAAGTAATTTCTACATTCGCTCGTTTTGCCAAAGACAAAGCCATGTAGTTTTCCTTTAAATTTCAAAGAAAACGATTCCTTTCTTAACAATAACCCAGTCTAGACTTCGTCTGAGATGTGAAAAACTGAAAAAATGAACCAAACCAACAAAACAAAGTAAAAGTAGTATAAAAAATTATAGGTAATGTTTTTTTTTTCCTTTGTTTTTTGTTTGAGTATTGAGGATTGTAGCTTTGACACTTATAAAGTTTTGAAATATGTTCACTGTACATAGAATACTCATAAAAAAGCGGCATCTGAAGCCAAAAATTGGAAACATAAAAAAATTGTGAATAAATTTCTAGATGTATTATTTTTGTTTTTAGGAAGTATGTAATAGATATAAGAAAAAAACTCCTCAATTGTATTCCCTTGTAGACGTCTTATTTTTCAGCTAAAAATAAAATGCTTCTATCAGTTGTGAAATCAATACATTGACATGTTAGTTTTTGGTAAACATTTTTTCTCTGTGCTAACTATTTGGTATTTTAAATTTTATAACGTTGAAATATACACTAACCCACAATCAAAATATGGTATTCAAAAGAATAATACCCATATAAAAGCCAAGCTGTTACAATGGAGATAATTCAAAAAACAATACAGTAGATTTTTTTTATTAAAAATTCGTATAAAAAGGCCAATTCAATTGACTGTGTTTAGACTTGACTCTTGACTCATGAGATTTGAAGCACCGACGTTTAGACGTTCGACTCATGAAATTGATTCTCTTTTACATGTACATGTGTAAATATTTTTTAAATGCGAAAGAGATAAGATTGTAAGAAAAAAAGTAATTGTGGTCTACGGAATATTTTAATTTTCAATAGTTTTGTGTTTTGTCGCATCGCAATTAGTTTAAAAAAATATATAAAAATTACATTTAAAAAATATATAAATTTCCTTGTTTTTAGTTATTATTTGAGTTATTTTATCAGACATACCTTGTTTTCATAAATGCAAACCTGCAGTCAATCTGCATATTCTGAATTTATGAACACACTTGTCAGATTTTCTGAATGCTGTTCATGAATGCAGACTCAAAGTCTACTGGGCGTCAACTTGGCAGAATAAATTTTTAGTATGCATAAAATTTTTTGAAGTAGTTTTCTTTATAAAAACTTGTTTTCCAGCGTTAGAGTAAAATTTTGGTATAACAGTGAAAATAGTCGAACATTTTCCTTTTAATTTTACTGATATGCTTATCATACAGATACGCGTATTTCGTCTACTACTTGCAGACTTCTTCAGTGTTTTGTACTCGACTGAGGACAGAAATCTAAAATTGTCTTATTTCTTTTATTCGTACAGGTAACAATTTGATGTTTCTCGCAGCTGCATGGTTGTTTATTATCCAATGAATTAGCACAGGTAGGGGGTTGAATAAAAATATTTTTATTTATTCTATTATTGGTATTTGAAATAATTTTTCCGACATTAGAGTGACAGGTAGGGGTAGTGTTATTTGTTTTATTGTATTTCACTAAAAATTTAAATAAAGAAGAATATCCATTGCCTTGCTCTTTATTTAGGAGTGAGTCATTTTTAGTTTTGTAAATTTCGATGCTTTCAGCTGAATCTAGTTTCCTAGAATCTCTAATGTAATTTATCATTACAATGTCTTCTTGCGAAATGCTATGATTCTCCTGGATGATGTGTTCTGCTACTTTGGATCGGAACTCTGTTGAGTTCTTCTTTTTAGCCAGTTCTGCTTCTTTCAGGTGTTCATTGAGTCGTGTTTGCATGTTTCTCTTAGTTTGCCCAATATAAACTTTGATGTAATGACTGCAAGTTACCTTATATACACCTGATATTTCCATTTGTTCGATTGGGTCTTTAGTTGAACCTAGAACAGACTTGAGTTGGTTAGTTCTGCTGCTATATACGATATCTAACCCGTGTCTTCTTAATTTAAGGAAAATATTAATAAAAGGAAAATATTCGACTATTTTCACTGTTATAGTTTTCATTGTTGTTTTGAGTATTTTAGTTTTTGTTTTGTTATTTAAAAAAAAATGTTGTTTCCAAAATGTCAGTGTTAATGAACAGAAACTTTGCAGAATTGTCAAGTAAAGGTAAAATAAAGGTAGAATTTGTATTCATTATTGCAAAGTACGCCAACTGGTGGCAAACTTGTTGTCAGTTTGCAGCATTTATGAATACACCCATAAGCACATAAGTATGTTCCTTCAACACAATTTAAATTTATCACCCATATTCTCTTAGACCCATCGTTGACGAGAAGAAAAAATTCATCTCGTCTCGTCTCGCTGAATATGCACTTCTGTTAGACACTGTAAGCGGCGCGATAGAACATTTTATTTGTTGGTAGTACTGATCATTTTTTACTGTCAACCAAAATTATTGGTATATAAACAAAATATGGTTTATAAAATTTTTGAAAAGTATTAGTGAGGTTTAGTTTTAAAATATTTTTTAAATGAAAAATAAATAGAAATATATTTATGTTTTAAATATTTATTAGTTTAGTACATAAGCAGTACTAAGACAGTAATAGTAAATATGGTTTTTTTTTCCAAAACAATAACACAATTTTAATAATAATGCAAAAAAAAATAATGAAAAATTGTTTATTAATCTTTACTTAACTATTTTATCTATTCAATTTATTTATTTAATTCAATTTTTTGATAAAAAAACACAAAATACTTTGACGAGATACTCTATCGCTTACAATTTTAGACAAGATAAAAAATGGCTATGCGTCTTGTCAAAGGTCTAACAGAATACAAAACTATCTCGTCAGAGATATTCTCACGCGATCTCGCGCGATGGGTCTAACAGGATATAGGTGTATAAAAGACAAAAAAAACTTTCGTATATATGCCACAAAAAAAATATTCCAAACCCAAAAGAAATATTTTATTGCACTTTTCTATATGCTTATTTTCTATATTCGACAAAAATAATAAAACGCATAGCAACAAAAAAACATTATTTATTCAAATTTGAAATATTCATATTATTAATGTAAAAATTTTTTAACCTATTTGTAAAATTACCAAAACGCATTATATTACTTATAATCATTGTGAATTATTTCATTGATTATTAATATTTTTTTAAGGAAATAAAATTGCATCGAGTCTTTCATAAAAGAAAAATACGCTTGATATTCTTTTTAACTACCTGTTTCAATACCTGAAATTTATTCCCATATTCTAATAAATTTAATACTTTTTAAAAAAAAATTTCGAACACAAAATTTCAAACGAGCATACACATGAAAAATCTCTAGTGGGCTAAATAAATAAACAAAAATCTCCCGTGGGCTATAAAATTACATTGCAAAAATTAAGTTGTTTTTAAAGTGATTTATATTGCACTCTTTCTTTCTCACAACTTATTTTTTTTTTTTTTACACTCTACAGTAACTTAGGTAGAATCACCTTTTCGTGCTTAATTAAGTACGGTACTGCAATTTTACACTACAATCTACAATATTTCGAGTATTTATTTAACAAATTACTGGCTAACTCATTAAAGGTGGAAAACTACTACTATTGTCAGGAACTAAGCCTTCTTAAATAAAATAGCTCCATTTTATTTAAGTTGTTACCAGATTATACTCTCAATTATTTTTTGTCATTTATTTTATTCCAATAACAAAGGGTGCTTCATCGGGAATCGAACCTGGGACCCTTCGGTTGAAAGGCAGGCACCTACTGTGCCACCCAGCGTGTATATGATGATGGTAATATCCAAATATTTCCTAGATCATTTAAATTTAAATCGTTTTTACAGTCATTGTTACTATTGATTGCATCACGTAAATGAATATATTCATCAGCACCTAATTGTGATTGATTAAATCGAATTTAGCGTAGACAATATATTGATGATATAAATGTCGGCATCTTAAAATATTATTTTCTTCATTTGTTCTAATCTTAAGACGATATGCATAATAGTTCATTGCACTGACATTTTTTGTAGTTTCAGTGCCGGTTATTGGATTTTTTTGTTTAATATTTATTTGATACCCATTTTCACCTTCCCAAAATATAAGCGGATATTATAATGCATTATATGAGCGGTGTAGATCATTAATTATTTTGCAAACATTGTTTCTACGTTCAATTTTAATGGATCTTCTTTCAAATATATCACCAACCATAATAATACCTACTTCATTAACAGTTGGTACATTAAATCTATGCGAATGTTCATCAAATGGAACTTTATCTGATTTAATGATAATAGCATAATTGTCATTTTCTAATCTCTTCAACACATCCCAGCTGTTTCATATTTAAAGCATGGCAATACTCAATACTTTGTCCATTTCCCCAATAATAACTTTAAAATTAGAAGCATAATCCATTTTAGGATCATAATCAAATGCAATACGGTCATATGCATACGGACAATGTTAATAATCTACGTAATTGCATTCTTCTTCTATTGTTTAATTGATTCAAATTCCTATCTATATCACTTAATTGTTGACGTGATCTTCTATTTGCATTTCTTACATGTTGTACTCGTGCACTTCTGTGTTCTTCACCCTCTCTTGCATACGAGAAGAAGTGTACAAATCATAAGCAATCATAAGCAATTTTGAAAAACAATATAAATAAATAAAGAATAATTTTTGAAGCTAAATGGAAAATTGCGTTTTTTTTTTCTTTTAACCCTCCAAGGGCAAGTATTATTTCTACTGATCTTTATTATCAGCAGGAATATCATTCATGTCAATAAAATGTAAATATGTATGATCTTATTTTTTTCAAAACATCGAAGTCCCATAGCGTTTGTTATTGAATCGATTGCTAGTCCACTACTTCGATCTCAAAACATTCGATTGAATTCTGTTACAATGCCGACAAGCATTTCCATGTCAAACAACTGCAGAAAATACTCTAGCGATGTAATTACAGTAGCTTTAATTACTTTTTTCCCTAAAAACTCAGTAGTTCATCTCTCATTGTCTTTCTTTGCGAACCAAATCGATCTAAAATTTTCTACAATGGTTACGTTATTTAAATATCTCATTCGAATTTTCTATATCTAAAGTAGGTGTAATTTCTTCTTGATCCTCATGTCCATCGTCTATATCTTCTTCACTATCATTAAATTTGAAGCATTCCCCTTCGTCAACTTCAAATTAATTTTCTGAGTCTTCTAAAGCTTCAACAATTTGAATGTTTGAAAGCTTTTTGACCATTTCTGGTTAAAAATATCGTAGCAAAACGAAAAGTTATTCCAATATTGTCATATTTATTTTATTCCAATTAGACATTTTGCCCTCATATGAAGCATATATTTGAAACTCTGTAATAATGAAACTTACCAATTTATTTTTCTTTTTTTTTAATTTAAACTTTTATTTATCTATTATATAAAAGAAACTGTTATAAATACTGTTAACGTTGATTTTAGAAAACAATTGGAATAAAGGAATGCTGTCTTTCACATTTGCATTTACCAAAGCCTTACAAGTAAAATACAAAGCCTTGTGGAGTTGCAAAATTTTGGCGGGTCGAAGTTACGTAGTGAACTAATTGTTGATCCGACTTTAAATAAAAAACGATGTGGTGGTAATCCAGCCGTATCAAGTGAGTGAGCTTAAGAACTCTGGTGGAAAAGTGGTGACTTCGTCGACATCTGCTATATCGTACTGGTTGATAGTATAATGCTTACCTTGTATTGTTGCTGGTAGCATGGTATGTACTTGATTATTTATTTGATTAGTGCTAGTGCTGGTTCATCTTTAAAAAGCATAGAGTGCAGATTTTCGCACACTTGATTTTAGTGTTGGCAAGTTCATTTATTTCCTTTTTTGCTATAAAACCTACTTCTTCTTTAACTAACATTCTTTCTTGATGATTTCACGTTGGCGTACAATTACATATGACATCATATGATGCCTTATGACTATTATAGTTAGGAGTAATGATGTGTAATGTAATAATATTAATTTAAAAAGCTCAATTATTTTCATTCATTTACCATTTCATTCATTTTCAGCCAATTTCAGTACGGGAAAGGTTTCAATGGGTACGTCGAACGGATAAGTTTTTGCAAGTTTGTAAAAAATTATCGTACGGGAACTGTCATTAAAGTAAACTGTCATTATAGTATATATTTATTTTATATTAAATATAAGTTTTTGAAAATAACAAATTAAAATTTTATTTTACTATACAATCAATGCTTCTGAATGCCTCTACATCTTCTACCCAAGTCTATTGTACAACGTCTATTGTACAAAAAAAAGGCAGTCACAAATTTCCCCTCCAAATTGTGATTGAACAAAAAAACATAATGACCAGTGATTACAATCGAAAACTATTTGCTATTGAATGAACCTTTTTCCAATTTAGATAAAAAATATTGAATATTTTTTTAAAAATAACACTATATCATACATAATATGTAACAGGTTCTTCATATAGCAAAATATAAGATCCTTATACAATACAAAAGACAAAATTTATATGAAAATAAGATCCCATTTTTAAAGTTGCTCTCCCAGAGGCCAAGCTAGAAGATATAGAGCCATGGGTGGGTTCACTAAACTCTACCGGTGGATCTGGAATACATTTTGGATCCATGTACTATGGATCTGGCATTTAACGCAATTCACCGACAAAATTTAGCGCAATACTAGGAAAGCCATTATCGGAAAGTGTAATAAGAACCTTTAAAAACCAATTAAAATTTAATGAAAAACTATTTAGTATCATACAAAAAACTTATTTGTTATAACTCTTAATTTGAGTTTTATTTAAATAAATCTTCCTCAAGAATTTCAATTTTCACACTAATTCAAAAAATAATGACGTTTAAGTTTAACAAATTTCATAAAAAAATAAAACATTTAATTTTTTTTTATGGAATAAAAGTCGAGTTTCCTTTCACTAATCATTTGTATTTATTTTGTAAATATCGATATTTCGAAAGCAACTTACTTCCTTCATCAGTGCTTTGCGACTAATTAATATTTACACATTTTTACACTTTGAAGTAATTATTAATTAGTCGCAAAGCACTGATGAAGGAAGTAAGTTGCTTTCGAAATATCGATATTTGCAAAATAAATACAAATGATTAGTGAAAGGAAACTCGACTTTTATTCCATAAATCTAAATATATCACTAGAAACAAATCTGATTATCAATAACAAAAACATTTAATGTTTCTTACAGTAGATGTTACAACATTCAACATAAAAATTTTTGTTGTTGTTTTTACATATAAGAAATCAGAGCCATGAAATGTATCTAAATTTTTTTCAGATCAATTTTCATTATCCGCGGTACCTCAACCGATATATTTACCGCATCGTTCAGTAACCAAATCCATGAATCTGTGGATTTGAGATACACCGTTTAATTTCACTGAACGCTACCTCTTCTAAATAAATATTTTAAAAACGCTATTATTTGACATTTTATTTGATTGATAAATATCGAGTTGCGTAAACAAAACAAAAATTTTTATTAACATTGCATTGACTAGATAAATGATTAAAATAAGATAGTTGTTATAAGAAGTGTTTATTTATTTATATTTGTAAAGAAATTATTTAATACAATAGAAAAAAAAATTTTAAATTAGGTAAAATGTCTGCAAGAAATCCTACAACTTTAATGGCTGTAAATGATGAACAATTTGATTTTTTATTTAAAGTAAATATTTTCGGTACAATTATTTTTATTACTTTTCAATAAATAAAAATACATTTAGGTTGTATTAATTGGAGATTGTGGTACTGGGAAAACATGTATTGTTCAAAGGTTTAAAACGGGAAATTTTATAGATAGTCATGGTAATACAATTGGTGTTGATTTCTCTATGAAAACAATATCTGTAGAAGGAAAACAGGTCAAGGTATAGTAACATCGAAGTCCAGGTCAAGGTTTTTTTTTGATAATGAATTTATTTTCTTTTTTATAGTTGCAAATTTGGGATACAGCTGGTCAGGAAAGATTCCGCACTATTACACAAAGTTACTACCGATCGGCAAATGGAGTTATAATTGGTATTATTAATAATTGTGTAATGAATATATTGAATTAAATTTAATTACATTTTTTCATTTTAGTATATGATATCACAAAACGAGCATCTTTTGCTAATTTACAAAAATGGATTGATGAAGTAAGAAGATATACAGCTTCTAATGTAATAATCATCTTGATTGGTAATAAATGTGATCTCGAAGAAAGCCGCGAAATAGAATTTGAAGAAGCTGAAGCAATGTGCCAATATATTCCAGAAATTCTTTTTGTAATGGAAACTTCTGCAAAATCAAATACTAATGTTGAAGATGCTTTCTTAAGTCTGGCAGTTGAACTAAAAGTATAATATTAAATATAAATATTAAGATGAGTAACACTATTTGGAATTTTTATCGTTTTATTTGCAGAGACGTCATGACATGAATACTGTTCAAAATGAAAATGAAAGTGGAATAACTCTTAGTCAGGGAAAACCGTTAAAAACCTGCAGTAGTTCTTGCAATTTAACATAATGTAATCTAGTACAAAAAATACAAAAATATCAAATATTTTATAATAAGTCTCAAGTTTGATCAAAAATAATTATTAAATTATAAAAAAAAATAGGAAAATTATCATAAATTTAACTTTTTTCTTGTAAAAATTGTTACTAAACTTTATCGTTAGGTTTTATTCTATTCTTCAAAATTTTGTTATTGTTTAGCTTTGAAAATTTTGTTGTTATTGTTTAAATACTCGACCAACAGAACGTTTATCAAAATTATCAAAAAAACTGTTCAACTCACTTGAATTAATTTTTGATTTGTTTTTTTTTTCAAATTTAAATTTCTAGAAATTAATTAAATCATTATAGAAAAAAAACTGCATAAATAAGATAAATGTGCGTACATTGAATAAAGTTATATAAAATATAATTAATTTTTGAAATATTTTGACAATTAATAGTTGTGTTTTATGTAAAGTTAATATTATTGGTCGTTGTATTAAATAAAAAAAAACTCATTTTAATAAAAAAAACTCATTTTAATAAAAAAAACTCATCCATTTGTTAAAAATTTTGTTATTTTTAAATTCATCAAAAAAGCTTTAATCCAAAATAATTATATTTAACGAAATATTAATGAATAATTTTATAATTTTAAATTAAAACAATTGTTTTATTGAAATAAAATTAAAATTACTAATTGAGATACATTTTAATCGTAGATCATTGTGTTGTATTAATGAGTACGTATGCATATGTATTTAAATTAAAAAAAAATGCAGTTTTTATTTTTCAGTTTTTTTTGCTTTAATTTTCAAAGCTCCTTATTCCGTATTGGTTAAAGAAAAAAATTATCAAAATTTGTATTCATTTCCTACATTCCAAGATCAAAGTAATTAATTACTGGTTTAGTTAATGACTAGTGAGCGGATGCATCAACACAGTTCCACCAAATCACACGAAAGGAATGCAACATTGCAACTGTTGAACAATGATGCGTTAGTGCAGTACCTGTGATAAAAACGACATTTTTCTTATCAGATGTACCAAAAATAATATAAACTATAGTTTATTTTATTATTGATATTAGTACGATACGAAGTTAATTCTTAATAAACGCACTACGCAGTAGAAAATGGTAGCGTTCAATGAAATTAACCAATGGATCTGAAATCCCTAGATCCATGGATCTGTTTACTGAACGGTGTGGCGGTATGGTAAATGTAACGGCTAAAGTGGGAAATACATGTGCAGAATTCTCATGCATGGCTGCATGCAGATATGCATGCACAACTGCGTGCCAGACACATGTGCATATTTTATTTGTCAAAAATTGTTTTGTTTTGAAATAATGTAGTTAATTGCCGCCATTGATACACATACAATTTGTTTGTATAGTAATAAAATACAAAATAAAATAATTTTTGAAAAATTTTAAAGTTAAAAGTTATTAAAAGTATTTAATAAATGTTTTAATTTAATAATTTTTGGAAAAATTTTAATCACATATTTTGTTATCTGTTACTATCATGATTGTAACAAAATATAATAATATGAATAAATTAATGCTAGTTTGTTGTGCATATATTTTGTTATATCTAAATATTTTAACAATTTATGATGAATACTTGAGAATGATGGACTTGAGAAATTTTCATTCATTTCAAATTAATTAGTTTTTCTTCCATTAATTAATTTAAAATAAATTTTTACAAAATTGGTTATAACCTATTTACCACAAAAAAACAATAATAAATATGTAAATATTAAATACTTTTTATGACGTTTGTCATTATTTTTTTATTAGTATGAGTAAAATGACAATTTTTACAAAAATTAGCAGCAAAAATTAGAAATTGAGATATCTTGCATCAAAATTCACTGCGTGCAGAATTACATGTACATAATTGGTTCCATATAAAACCATATATTCTAATTTATTTTTGCTGCGATGCATGCATAGTTCTGCACATCTATTTCAGGCATAATGCATCGCGGCTAATGAAAATGGATCTGACTTTTATATGTAAAAACAACAACAACAATTTTTATGTTGAGTGTTGTAACATTTACCGTAAGAAAAATTAAATGCTTATATTTCTTATGAAAGTATTAAAATAAAACCAAAGAATATCTATTGAATTAATAAAATGGTTCACTGGAATCAAATTTTATAATTTGTCGTGTTTGTTTTTGTTACCATTTTTCCAGTCGATTTCCAAAATTGGAAGAAATATATAGTAATAAGAACTTTATTTGTGAGAGAGAGATAAAAATTCAAAACGCAAAGTGGAAAAAAATTATCGAACGATTTTTTTTCTATCAAAGAAAACAATTGTTGTATTTATTCTTCGTTATCAAAATTTGCAGATGTGTTACACTTAAAAATTTTTATCTTTTATTACAGCAATAAAAAACATTATTCATTCAAATTTGAAATATTCATATTATTAATCTTAAAATTTTTTACCTATTTATAAAATTACCAAATCGCATTATATTTCTTATAATCATTGTAAATTATTTCATTGATTACTATATGTTCTGCCGAAGCAAGAACAATTTCATTAATTATTAAATGGCAAAATTTAATATTTAAGAAAATACAAATAAATCGAGTCATTCATAAAAAAAAACGCTTGGTGTTTCAATACCTGAAAAAATTTGTATATTGAAAATACATGAATTATAATCTATTTGAAATAAAAAAAAATTTTACTACCCGTTTATTACGTTTATTTTTAAAAAATTTCGAACACAAAATTTCAGACGACCGTACTCATGAAAAATCTCTAGTGGGTTAAATAAATAAACAAAAATCTCCTGTAGGTTCAAGTCCCGTGAGAACCGAAAAAAATTTCAAATGGTGAAAATTATTGAAAATGTAATTTTCAATACCACTACATCGGTTCAAATATAATTTAATAATTAATAAAGATATAATATAACTAATAAAAAAAATAATACAACTATATAATATACAGAAATATATACCAAATAATTAATATAATTTGATAAAAAGGCCCACATTTCGAAAGGGAAAATGACCTATAAAGTTGGCTTACAGATTTATGTGTAGGATCAACTGTTAAAATAAATAAATAAATATACCGTGGACTATTTAAAATTACATTGCAAAAATTTGTTTTAAGTTGTTTTTTAAATGTTTTATGTCGCATCCTTTCTTTCTCACAACCTCTTACATAAGAAAATATTTACAATAGTTCTTTGCTTCTTTAACTAATCGGTTTTTTTTGTAAATGGGGTAGTAAAAATATCTTGACTTCCAGTGAACCTTTTTATTAATGGATATTCTTTGGTACAACCAGTAGAGGGTTAAAGAAAAGGAAAAGAAATAATGCCCAAAATTTTGAAATGATATGATTGATGATGCATGCTTATACGGGTAGAATAATGGTAGAAATCAATCAAGTGAAAGGTGATTTCGGTAAGGGTAAGTAGATCTACCAAAATTTTAAATTTCTGGTATATTTTTGACGTTTGAATTATTTTTCTGGGAATATTCTTTATTATTCTTATAATATTCTTATTATTTTTTATTCACAGAAAACAAGGAAATTGTTGTTGACAATGTAATTTTCGGATCGAATATTAATCAAATAAAAAAATATAAATTACACAAATAATAATAATGTTGGATTGACACTAGCATAATAATAAACATTTATTTATTTATTTATTTGCCAATAATTTCAATTACGGCCATCTTGATATTTCAATAATCTGACAGCAACAATGGCAGAAATCTACCAGTTTTTTTTTCTCTGACCATGAAGGTAGATTTCTGCCTCGTATAAACATGGGCTGAGTGAAGTTTAAATCTAAATAAATAAAAAGTAGTATGTGACATGTGTGGTGTGGCCATAGATATATAAGGTGTGGTGAATTATTTAAGTTAAGTGTCTTTAAATTCAGCTGTATACTTGATAAATTAAATAATAAATAAAATTTGATTTAAGATTTGTTTAAGTTAAGTCATATAGTTTTTTTTACATATTTGTTATGATCGTTTTCGTTATGAAATATTGAACTATAAGTCGAAGGATTTAAGTATTAATAAGTATAATTTATAATTTACTAATCATTTTTTTAGCTGTAGATAAAAGAATTATATGTATGTATTACATGTTGATATTAAATAAATAATAAAATTAGCAACAATTTTTAAGTAAAATTTAGTTGCATTTACAAGATGGTTTCAAAGTTAGAGGTAGATATTAGAATTTTATTATTAAATTGCGAAGAATTGAGCAAAGATGAAACTAACTTCTGGAAATTGAAAAAATTTATCAAATCATTGGATACTATGATCAACGAGTTGAAAGAAACTGAATCGTAAGTATAAAAAAGTTAAAAATATAAAAATTTTAATTGATGACGTACCAAAATATATATTTTGTCTATAGATATTGTAGTCGTAATGCTTTATCAGAATATTATAATCGTTTACTAGAATTAAAAACAATAACTAATTATCAGGAAACATCTGAAAATAAAAAAAATCTATCAAGGACAAAATTAAAACAAACAGCTGGTGATGATTTAATTAAAGAAGTGAACCAAATAAAGAATTCAAAAAAACTATCTGAATTAAGAAAAGAGTTACTTAGTGAAGGTTAATTTATAGGCCCTCATTGTTTTCTAATTTTTATTTTTATTTTTTTAATTTAAGACGATGGATTACGAAAACGAGCTAATATACAAAATGAAAGTATGGATCAAGCTATGAAATATTACAGTAACGTGCAAGAAAAGATTACGGAAGATATGCTTGCTCTAACTCGAAGTTTAAAAGAACAAACAGCGACTGCTAATCAAATTATTAAAAGAGATACAGAAGTAATGTAAAAATAAAACTTATTGAAACGTATTAATTTTAATATTTACCTTTTAGACAATCAACAAATCTAGTTATATGTCTGATAAAAATATTAACTCTTTAGCTAAAGAAACAGAAACTCTTCAGCATCATTCCAGTAGAGCTTGTAATTGTTGGAAATGGCTGATGATTGCAATAGTAATGATAATATTTATATGTAAATATGAAAAATCATACTTTTCAAATAATAATTTAAAGTATTTTTAGTTATGGTGCTTTTCATGAGAATAATGAAAAAAAGGTCATCATGAAAACTTGCTATGGAACTTATAGCAAATTACTTGGTCTGTTTGCAAAATTCTGAAAAAAAATTATCGAAGCAATTTTAAAAATATTTTGAATTTACATATAAATTAATATGAGTCCAAATGTTTTTTATTAATCGATGACAAATGCAACTATTTATTTTTTTTGGATAAGTTTTCTTTTATAAAATTCAGAAATTTTCAAATTAATAAAATGCAGAATTTTGAAATTTTTATTTTAAACACTATAAAAAAGTTAACATTTCAATACATAATAATTGATAATAGATGTAACAAAAATTTAATATTTTAATTAAATATTTATACAAAAATACCTTCCCAATAATAATAAAAAAGAATAATGAGTTATATGTACAACCATTTTTGTCACAAATTAGTTTCTAAATTTTTGAATGTATTGTTTTGGCAGTTTAGCATAATTGCTACTTTATTTGTACTTAACCTATTTTTTTTTAATATTTCTTATAATATCCCTCTTGTACCATTTCAATTGACTATGTACATATGTATATACATATGTATCTTTAAAAAATAAAGTTGGAAATGAATTATTATTTGTACCATCCTTTAAAACGCAATAGAACATTCTCCCACATTTTGAGTTTATCTTTGTACTTTACACTAACTTCTGATCTAGGTTTAAATATTCTTTCTATCTTTCTAAATTCTTTTAATTGTTCAGTATTTTTCCAAATTCCTAAAAAAAACAAACGAAAACCTCAATCATATTTTAAAACGAATTAAGTGTATTTTAATACCTTCGATCAATCCGACAACAAATGCCGAACCTATGACGCTTGCTTCGGTACTAACTGCTCGTTCTACATTTAAATTTGTTAAATCGGCAATCAATTGGCAAATAAAATTATTTTTCGAAACACCTCCGTCAATTCTACAAATTTACTCTTGTAATTTAAGTTTTTTTTTCAATACAAATTAATTTTACCGAATATATTTAATTCTGTAATTTGTTTCCGTCTTGGTACATTCATACAGTTGTGCAACGCGAAATGCTATACTCTCCAATAAAGCTCTAACAAGATGAGCTTTCTGAGTAAAAGGTTGTATTCCAAGAAAACCTGATGCAGATTTGTAATCATTAATAGGTGGCTACAATATAATAATTTGAAACTTTATAATTTAAGTTATTTAAAATGCTTACACCGATTCCACTGAATGCTGGAACAAAGAAAACTCCGTCTGTATCCGGAACAGATTCTGCTAAATCTGATGTTTTGGAAGGATCATCGTAAAGACCTAAATTCAATCCCCAGTTTATAACAGTTCCAGCATCATTTGCAGCTCCTTCCATACAATAAACAAGACCATTTAAACTACCCTGTGATTTAAATTGCCATCCAACCATGGGATATAATCCACATAACGATGCGTAACATTCTCCTCCAGTATGTAGATTTAAAAATGAGCCTGTCCCTAACGTCACCTTAATACTACCATTTTCAAAGCAGCAAGAACCCCACATTGCAGCCGATTGATCACTCATTGAAGAAACAATTTTCAAACGATAACCCAAAATTGATTTATGAACATAGCCGAAATCATAGTCATTATCTACAACTTTCGGTAACATTTCAGCCTAAAATTTTAAAAATGGAATTTTCTTTTTTACTGAGTTTTAAACTGTATAATATGTGTTTACTTCAATTTTGAAAACTCTAAACGCTAATGGAGACCATTGCAATGTGAAAGGATCAAAAAATCCAGTTGCTGTGCACGAAGTTATATCACTAATATGTTCAATTTTTTTGGGATTAGATGGATCATTCCTGAAATGTATATAAATATATGTAGATATTTTGCTATAAAAAAAATTCATAGTTTACCGTAATTTATATAGAAGCCAAGAATCTAAAGTACCAAACAAGGCGATTTTTTTATCAATAGCTTCTTTTAAATTAGAATTATTTTGAATTTGCCACAGTAGTCTTAATGTAACCTAAATTTCTAAAATAATTAATATTTTTATTTATATTTGTTTGAAATAAAGCAACCTGAGCATTCATCATTTTCAAAACACTTCCTGCCAAAAATCGTTTACTTCTCGTTATCAAATATAAGAAATAAGAAAAATTATTTATTGCTTTTAAAGTAAAACTTGCATTCCATTTATTCACTAACTGATCAGCTCTTAGATCTTTCCAAGTAATAAAATTATGAAAATGCTGCCCAGTTTCTTTATTCCATGTTATGAAACTAGATCTTTGAGTAGATATCCCCAGACCTACAATTTCTTTAAGAGTCAAGTTTGAATCTAAAAAGATTAATTTCTTTAAATTAACTTTAATAAGATTTTTAAATATGTATCTACCACGAATCGCATTTTTCATTACATTAACAATACTTCTCCATAGATTTTGGGGCTCTATTTCAAAATAACCAGGTTCGTTATTTAACAGTTTTACCTGTGAAATATAATTTCATTTAGATTTGAACTAATCAAATAAGTAAAACTAAATTACCAACTCAATTGCACTACCTATTTCTTGGCAATTTGAATCAAATATGAAGCATCTTATTGTAGTTGTACCAATATCTAACGAAGCTATATATCTCTTGCCCTCCATTATTCCAAGTTATACTTAATTAGTTCTATGACTTAATTCTATAATCTTACTTGTTACGTTAATACTTTCCCTAATACAAATTTAATTACAATGATAAGAATTCATATAAGCGAAGCTATAAAGATATGTTGAATTTTCTATTATATAAATATATTTATATGTAGTTCATATTCAAATAAATTGAGTTATTCATTATCATAAGATATTGATCCTATTTTAAATTCCAAAGTTCACTACACAATCAAACTAAAAAAAAAAAATTTGTTTGGAATAACAAAATAAAAATAAATAAAAAAATTTATTTCAAATATATATCAAAAACAAAAAATAAAAAAAATTTTTGACAATTTAAAATTTGAAAGTGGCAGTGGACTTGGGATTTGGGCTTAAGTACTATACCATATGATGTTCTAAGATCTTGAACTTTAAGTATCATAAAGGAATCTATAATTCCTTTTATGAAAGTACCCCAATCGAATCGAATATTTGAAAATATGCGTTTGTTAAGTCGAATTGAAAATTTGTGGTTTCGGGGTATTTTCATATTTTGAGACACTAAAGAATATTTTTATTCGTACATATTTGAAAACATGCTTCAGAGCTTGTTTTTTCGTGGTATTGTGGTATGGTACTTAATGTCAAAGCAATATTTACATTTATTGTTTACATTTATTTAGTTTTTGAAATAAGTTCTTTTTTTAAATGAACTTACATTTTTTAAAGGTATTATTTTAAATTTAATTAATTAAATTCACCTTCTTTATTTAAAATTTAACTTTTTTTTGTCACAAAATTTGAATTATAACAGTTTTTTTGAAATATTATACAAAATACCAAAAAACGGTTGTCACGTTGATACGTCGTAATTTAGGATGCCTTAATTAAAGATGATAATAAGGTCAATGAGCTAATATAGAGTATAGACGAGTCGTTTCTTCTTTCGTTTTCGTCTTTTTTGCAGTTCAGAAATCATTTTATTATGTGTGTGTAAATGTAAATATTTCATTTCAAAATAAAATGAAGCGAGAGGTTTATAAAAAAATTAGGTTCATTCAATGCCTGTGTTTAGATTTTGACTCTTGCGTCAATTGTTAGCATACGTAAAGCTACCTACAGACTTATATTAAAATTAAAATTTTAATATAATTGACTCAATATTAAAATTTTCTTGAGTTGTCTTCAAAGTGTTTTCGTCTATAGTGAAAAGGCACAATACAGCCACTTGGTGTCCGTAAAATCAAAAAATTTTCGTTGGTGTCTCTTGAAGTTGTCTATAAAATATTTACGTGTGTAGTGATGTGTAGACACATTTTAGATACTTCAGTTCAAATTTTTTTTTAAGACGTAAACATGATGTTAAACTAAATAAAATGACCAAGAGTGGGAAAAAATTCTTTTACTTTATCGTATACATTATCACCCATATTCTCTTAGACCCATCGTTGACGAGAAGAAACAGTTCATCTCGTCTCGTCTCGCTGAATATGCATTTCTGTTAGACACTGTAAGCGGCGCGATAGAACATTTTATTTGTTGGTAGTACTGATCATTTTTTACTGTCAACCAAAATTATTGGTATATAAACAAAATATGGTTTATAAAATTTTTGGAAAGTATTAGTGGTGTTTAGTTTTAAAATACTTTTTTAAATGAAAAATAAATATAAATTTTGTTTAAAATTTAAAATGAATATTGTTTTAAATATTTTTTAGTTTAGTATACATAAACAGTAGTAAAACAGTAATAGTAAAGATGATTTTTTTTTTCAAAACAAAAACACAATTTTAATAATAATGCAAAAAAAATAATTAAAAATTGTTTATTAATAATCTTTACTCAACTATTTTATTTATTTATTTTATTTATTTATTTAATTCAATTTTTTAATAAAAAACACAAAATACTTTGAAAAGATACTCCATCGCTTATAATTTGACGAGATAAAAATGGCTATCTCGTCTCGTCAAAGGTTTAACAGAATACAGAATATATACAGAATATGGGTGTATATATTATTTTATAAAACTAAATTCACATAGATTCTATTATTTATACATTCCCTTGAAATTTTATGTCTACATATACATATATTGATAATATTAAAACATATTAGATGATATGTATACAAATTTATATTATTTATAAGTATTATTATTATTATTTAATAACCAATGTAGGTATATCTAGTCACTTGTATTATATGCATGTATATAATATTTATCATTCCCATCAAATTTAAAGTCTAAAACTCTATTTTACTTTGAAAACGTTTTCCAATGTTCTCAAATTGCAATTAATAAAATGAAAGAAAATGATTTTCAAATTATCGTATTAGCGTAAACAGTATATTTAAAACAGAAAAACTATAAAAAATAAATAGTTAGTAAATATGTGTAGATAAAAATGTTAAAAAACACAACTAATTTTACATTCAGTAAGAGAAAATTGAAAAGAATTTATTCTACAAACCCATCAAAATATTAAGAAATGGCTGTTAAATTTATAAAATCATATCAGCTGAGTTGAAATATTGAAAAACATATGCTCATTTTTGGCTGAATCTGACATTTAATAATTAATAATACGATAATGTATTAGAGAGAAAGAGAGAACAATACCAAACTGTGAATCTATATTTTATATATCTATGCTTTTACCACCTGTAAACTAATTTTATGGAGGGGATTTTCTTGATTCACGAGAGAGAGAATTTTCGACAAAATTATTTTTGTCGAACGTGATATAAATAAAATGCAATAAAATATTTCTTTTCGGTTTTTGTTTTTTTTTATGGTATACATTAAATTATTCACGTTTAAAAAATTAAAGAAAAAAGAACAATTAAAATTAAAAGTGCGAAAAGAAGATTTTATTTGGATTTTAAAAACATTTTATTTTCTATAAAAAAAAAATTTAAGTGGCTAGTTACCAAAGAAATATTAATTTTTAATTATAGAAGAATTTTAAAGTCTACAAAAAAATAATGTCAAGATTGAATATGTTTTTGAATATAAATATGACAATTAATTCAAATAGTTAAAGTTAAAATAAAAATAAATACATATTACAATTACAATCGAGCGCTGTTATTAAATGTTATTAAATTTTTTTTATAGATTATACATTATAGAAGGTGAATATATTAAAAATTTTACAAATTATTTAGTTTATAAAGTTTAACTTATCTTGTTTATCTTTATCTTTGTTGTGTTAGCAGTAGTTATCGGAAGAGTATTAGAAATCCTTAGTGTAAGGAATAGAAGGTATATATTGTATCTATTATAAAACAATAATTATTATTATTGTCACTCGTTTTAGTCATTTTCGATACCTAAGGGATGCCACAGACTCTTTTGTGTATTTGAGGTAGACTTCGTGTGGCCTCCTATTCGTTCTAGCTTTTTTTTACTGACGGTTCATCCCCTGTAAAAATATTTAAAAATTCTTCATTAAACTTATTTTTTTTATTGAATAAAAATTGATAAATAAAACTAAAATACGGAATTCAACTTTTATTTAATAAAATTAACTACATCACTAAACAAATTTGATTAACAAAAAAAAAATGTAACTTACCAATAGTATCCATTATTAAAAAAAAGTTTAAAATTATTTTATTTTAAGAAAAAAATATATTTTTGAATAATTTATTTAAAAAAAAAAGTACAAGCCACGCTAAAATGTAAAACAAAAGATTTTAAAAAGGACCTCGATGAGGTACTCTTAAGTTAAGAGAAATTTTGTCTCTTAACCTCTTAACTAGAATGCGAATATCTCTTAAAAAAATTCTACACAAAAGTTAAGAGACCACCTGATTTTTGATCTTAACTTCTCTTAAGTAGTATTTAAAAGATAAAAGACTCTTAACTTATGTAGAATAGACGTGTTATTTTAGTTATTAACAATATGGATAGTTTACAGTACAATATGGGCGAAAGAAGAAATTGTAGTATTGATAGGAGAATAGAAATTACATCCGTGTCTTTGCAATCCTTTGGAATCTAAATTTCTTTTATTTTTTAATAGTTATTTTTATTTTTAGTTATTTATTATTCAAAAAATATTTTGAAGATCAGACAAATGGCTAAGATCGAAATTTTATTTTTTATATGTAATCGCATTACTTTTGTTTTTGAATTAATAAAGAAAAAAAAGAAGGAAATGTACACATATTTTATTCAGAAATTCATTGTATTCAATACTAATTGCGAATTGAGATGCGACTAAACTATACACGTTTGAATATGTTTAAAAACTTGTTTCGAAACTTGTGAAATTTAATCGTGTGTGGAGCTGTATCGAAACAGTTTATAAAATCAAAATTTTTATGTATTTTTCCTTGACTTATGTCGAAAACACAATCACGACGAATGACGAATTTTTCGCTTTCAAATACATGAGATTATATGTAAATCGTGACGAATGACCAAAATTTCGCGTTCAAAAAATAGATCTATTTCTATTTTACTCGTCGACGAATGCGAATGACATTCATTGATACCAACATAAATTGGTCAAAATGGCTTTAATAAAACATTTTTAAAATTCAAAATCAAATAAAAAATTTTTTAAATTAATTTTTTTAAGTTTTTTCCTCCATTTTTTTCATAAACAAATTTTGAAATTTCAAAAACACAAAAATTTATTTATTTTAAAATTCAAATTCAAATAAAAAATTTTTGAACTTAATTTTTTAAAAATTTTTCTTCATTTTTTTAATTTTTTTATAAACAAATTTTGATTTCAACACACAAAAATTTGTTCGTCACGAATATTCGTCGTGATTGTGTCTCTAATGGCGAATTTTGGTCATTCGTCATTCGTTGTGATTGTGTTTTCAGTGTTAACTGTAAAAGTAGTGAAGTTTCTCTGCTTGTTTAAGAAAATATTTTTTAGTGTGTGGCGAAGAGATAAATTAGTTTCGAAACAAGTTTTTAAACCGATTTAATCTATATGGGCCCTATTTTAAGTGTATTGGGCATATAATATATGTTCATAAAGGCCTTTCCACATTACAGCATTTTATGCTGGCTTTTAAAGCCAACTTTTTATGCCAGCTTTTTTTATGACATATGGAATCGTGAATAGCATACCCAAATTAAAAAGCGGCATAAAAAGCTAAGAAAAAAGTCAGCATAAAAAGCCGACATTCAATTGAAGTTTGATTTTTTGAGAAAAAGAGCGGCTAATTTTTAACGAAGTGTCAGATTTAATGTTATAAATATATATTTTCAAAATGGGTAGTAGACTAAATATTTTTTTTATTTATTTATTTTAAGATTTGTAATATTGATTTATTTTATAAAATGTAAAAGATATTGTATAATAAATATTATTATATGTAGATAGATAGGTATATATATATTTAAATTTTAGACAAGGCAATAAATGAAAAATTAATCGAGTTGGCTAAACAACAACAAAACCTTGTTTATTCAACAAAACCAACTCTGATTACAAAAATATAACAAAAAGGGAGAACGTATGAAAGAACATAAGTATTGCTCTGAATCAAACATGCAAAAGTTTTTAAGAAGATCTCTGGATCCGAATTTTTAATTTGTAAATATGTAGAATAATAGAAACCAGTTTCCTCTCTGTCTATCAATAATGGCCTAACCCAAAATTCCCGTTGTCCTTTTTCCTTTTGTGATTCATAACGTTTTGTTACATTATGAACAAAATGGATTATTCTTAAATTTTCCAAAATCACTTCTTCACTATACGACATTTTAATTTTAAATAAAAAAGCCGCTTTAAAAAAAGCTTCATTGTGTTATGGTGAAATTTTTATGCCAGCTTTTTTTGCTCTCATAAAAAGTCAGCTTTAAAAGCCAGCATAAAAAGATGTAATTTGGGAAGGCTTTAAGGGAGAAAAGTGGTAGAAATCAACCAAAACTTGAAGCTGTAGTGTGATTTCGGAATTTTGCCCTTATGAAATTAATTTTTTCTATTTTGAAATGTACACGTTTTGATGTGACAGCCAATAGAAAAAAATATGTTCTGAAGCTATTATCTTTTCATAAATTTTGACAACTATTTCATATTCTAAAATTATGAAAAACAGCAAGAATTTATACACAAATATGAATTAACCGAAATATTTCAATGCATTAAAAATATAAACAGTGTGCACTTTTTTGTATTCTATTTTTAAATTTTCTAGGTCTTACAGATATGAAGCAGTTGAAGGAATACTCGTGAAAATAGGACCACGTAGAATAAATAGCATTAAATTTTACAGAAATAATGTTCACAATTTCACCGCTTGAGATGGTGTCGTAAATTATTTGACAATTAATTTTAAAAGTATATCTTTATGTGTCAACTTTCATTATCACTTCCTTTCACGATTCTGTTGTCAAAATGGTAGGATTTATTATTTTAACTAAATTTTTTTTATATTAAAACATCTTTAAATATAAAAAAATTTGGAGCTTTGTAAATGTATTTATCGATAATAAATATATTGATTATTTCTAGGGTATTGATATTTGCCACAAATACGATCGTAAAGTTCGTAGAACTGAACCAAAGTCTCAAGATGTTTATTTGAGATTGTTGGTAAAAGTAAGTAGAAATTTGTATAAAATATGTAAATTTTTGTTAAATAATATTTTTGTTTTTTAGTTGTATCGTTTTCTACAACGTCGTACAAACAAAAAATTTAATCGCATTATACTAAAGCGTTTATTTATGAGTAGAACCAATAGACCACCGATGTCATTACAGCGTGTGACTCGTTTCTTTAAGAAGAGTGGGCAAAAAGATGTTACTTGCGTAATAGTAGGTACAGTAACTGATGATGTGCGTCTTTTAAAAGTACCTAAAATGAAAATTTGTGCTCTTCACGTTACACAAAAAGCTCGTGAACGTGTTTTAAAAGCCGGTGGTAAAATTTTGACTTTTGATCAACTCGCTCTTAAGTCACCTACTGGAAAGAAAACTTTATTGATGCAAGGTAGACGTACTGCTAGAGAATCATGTAGACATTTTGGTAAAGCTCCTGGTGTACCACATTCACACACTAGACCATATGTTAGATCAAAAGGACGTAAATTTGAACGTGCTCGTGGTCGTCGTTCCAGCTGTGGCTATAAAAAATAATTTACAACGATTTTTTAAATAGCTGTTAAAAAGATTGAAAATAAAAATATTAAACTAACATTTTTGTAATAAGTTTAAATACAACTTGAATTTCAGAGTGCTAATTACAAAAATTAATGATACGAGTGGTTTACCATTAAGTGTAATAGAGTAAAATTAGAATTGAAAGTGAAAATTAGAAAAATAACGAAATGAAACGATGTTCTGTTAAGAATTAAAATATTTTTATTTATATTTAAGCAACATAAATACATATTCAGTTTTATCTTAAGTATTGTCCCCAGTAGTTAATTAATGATTGATCTTGAGACAATACTCCTAGTATTTTTTTTAATTTCGCTAAGTCAGTTGAAGATTTTATCTTGGACAAGTGCATTACTTTACTAAAATAGGATAAAGACGGTCAATTTATTTTTGTTCATAATATCTTACACAAAATTACTTTTTCCATTCTTCAACCAACACTGTTAGCCGCTTGGCCAAAACGAAATTAGTAAATAAAATTTCGTTCATTGCTTTAATTATTTGAAGGAGCAAATTTGGCACTAAAAATAAACCGTATTAATGAAGACAAAAAATTTAATTGGAAAACGTACATTTATTTGGCATTTGACCAAGCCACTTAACATTTACTTTGTCGCTTTGCATTTCTATATAATCGATCCGGAATATTGATAAACATGGAATAGGAACAGCTACCTCGGATTGTACAGTAAGAATTTTATAGTTTTGCGTATCTAATGTTGTACAGTCGATTTGTATTAGTTTATGCATATTTGCAGGCAATAATATTTTGAAACCTTCAACAAAAATTTTAATTTTCTCTGGCGGTCCTCGTATTAAAACCTTAGATTACATATAATTATAGAAGTTGAAAAAAATATATTGATGTACATATTTACATTTATTCCTGTTAAAATGCAATAGCAAACTTTGGTGAAATTATTTCCTAACATCACCTTAATTCTTCTTAAAGAAAATTGTTCGCAAAATTCTTCATCTTTACATTCATCAAAAATATTCAAAGTGTTCCTACTTGATGCTAACCCTTTATAACATAGTGAACAGTTTACACTATTTCCTGATTCTGTTCTACAAATTAATCTAGGTAAATTTCCAAAAGTGATACGTTCAGCCAAACATTTCGAACCGGCTAAGAGTAACCATGTAAAATTTATATGAATGAAGTGGAAAATGTTTTTTTCTTCTGTTAAGTTTATCAGTGATCTAGGAGTAGTAGGTATGATTTGACTGCCACCTGCAATACGTCTTCCAATTGGAGACGATCTTGCTTTTTCTTCATTTCGAGTTCTTTTGGCTAATTCTTGTATTTTTGAAGAAATTTTCTGTAAAAATTTGAAATCAAATAATTTATTGTTTTTTTTTTAATAAAAACTTACAGTCATAAATTTCGCAAGAAATGGTTTAATATTTAATAAGTAATATTTATCTTTCATTACAATAATTATAGAGAATAATTGGTAGAATCCCCTTGCCTAAAACAAAATAAAAATTGTACGGATCCAAATATTAAGTACATATTTTGTTTTTCTCAATTTTTATACCTGAAGATCACTAACATGAAAAGTATGACTTAGTATATGTCCATTAAGGGTATCTCCAAAGAAAACAAAACCCCCATCTTTTTTTGAGCTTATTTCACAACTTAGACTACGAACAGAAGCTTGCTTTATAAGATTAGATACATCAGGAAATATTGGCGTTTGCGTACTTAAATAAAATGAATTATTTTTTTCGTCTCTACTAAGTATTCCATTAGTTCCGATTGAATTACACGCTGGGCATAGTTTATTTGATGTTTGCATTTCGTCAAAATTAATATCTTCAATTTTAGTTTCCCTCAATGTTTGTGTACACAAAATTGAAGATGGCCCATGAGCCTCACAAAAATGGCAAAGAACAATAACTGCGTTCATTTTATTTTAAATCAAAATTTCAAAATATGTATGTAAATATTTTAGAATTTTTATTCATTATAACTGTTTTTAAAAACGACACATATGTATCTATATATTTTATCTAAAAAAAATTTTAAACTTCGATATCAGCAATGTTATGACAATATGTAATATGTATTCTACTATTTACTAATTTGGAATCTGAAAAGAAAGCAAAGCAAAGAAGCAAAGGCAAACAAAACAAAACAAATACGAAATAAACCTGAAAAATTGAAAGAGAAAAATGTCATTTATAACCACAGCCTATAAAATTAATAGCCTGGTCCAAGTTCTACAATAACAATCGGTCTGGTGCTCGTTTATAGCAACTGAATGCATTCGTGTATTTTCACTCAATTTTCAGAAACAAAACATTATTAACTAAATCGAAGGTGTTCTATCGATTAATGATATATTAAACTTCCGTGTAGAACTGGAAAAAGGTTTTTTAAGCTCAAAATTGTTTTTAAACTAATATTACAAATTTATTTATATAAATGATTATTATTAATTTTGGTTTACCGAAGGAAAATATGGAGGATTTTTGTTTTATTTTTATGAATTTGAAAAATATTGGAAAAATAAAAAAAGTCGCTTAACATAAGTTTCTTATTTTTTTGTTGTAGAATCCGAAATTGCATAAAAAAGTACATCTTCTTATTTAAAAATCTCGATTTCGGCCAATTTCGGCGAGTTTTAATCTTAAAAAACCATTTTCCGTTACTTCCCGAGGGTTGAAAATAGCACCAACCGATAGCCAACCCTCCTCCAACCCTCGATTTAGTTAAAATTTGTTTGTTTAATTTTAAAATAACGGCTCCTTTCCCTCTTAAAAAGTTGATACGCATGCTCTGGAATACCCGGTATATTAAAATAAAATTTTTAATTTTTTCTTTTTATTTTTCAAAAAACTAAAGTTGTATTAAATTTTATAAACAGTAAAAAAATTGCAGTTTAAAAACAAATTGGCAAAATTTTTGGATAAGATATTAATCTATAATTATAATTGATAAGATACATTTAAGGACCTGCGCAGTAGACACCCTTTCATTTTATTTCGCTTCTCTTTAATGAACTTCCAATATATAAATAAGTTGTATATAAAACAATAATACAGTTGAAAATTTTTTACTCATATGATTTTATTATTCAGCAAATACATTATGCACATGTGAGTTGTTATTAAAATAAAAAACAGAAACAAACAAATAAGTTATCATAATTACTTGCAGTGAATATAATGTACATTATACATCTATAAAATAAAAACAAAAAAACAAATACATACAACTAAAATAAAAAATATAAAAACAAAAAAACAAATCACTTGAATTCTTCATTTTTTATCTTTTAAGTAACTGTTTCTAAATTTTGGTTATTTGTAGTAATAATATAGTTTTTATTAAAATTATGTATTATGTAGGTATATACCTCTTTAATGACAAAATTTTTTATTTTTAGTAATTTTATTCACTAAATGCCACTTACTATAGGGAATATATCGGAAACGAAACAGTATCCTTTCCTTTAACTATCCTTTCCTTTTTCAAATGGTCAACGGTACTAAAAGGTTCAAAACCTAAGTTTTGGCTATAATATAAAAAAAAGTATGTGAGGGACGTGTATTTATATGTCCTAAATAAAACTTACTAACTAAAACTAACAAAACTTTTTATTAAACACGAGTGGTTTCTGCTATATCATGCGAAGTTTATGTCAGTACGTAAATTACTATTTTTTTAAAACCTTAAATTTGACTTCAACTTGAATTATAATTACTCAACGGGGGCCCAATTTGGTACAGCAATAGCACTTTTAGCGCAATATTATTTTTAAGAATATTTTATTGTTTTTAATCATAGTACGCATTTGGTGCATTTTGGGATGTAAATCTAATTATGAAACAAATAAAGGAAACTTGAAAAAGTGTGGAAAGTGCGATTCATAGAGCAGATTGGAAACCAATTAAATGTAGTGCAGTCTGTGGGTTACATTTTACCACTGAATGCTTTGTCTTGTCGAAAATAATTTAAAAAAAAAAACGTTTATCGCCTAATGAGATTCCTAGTATTGTCCCCAATCATCCGATAGATAATATAACGGAAAAACCCACATTGATCAAAATTGTATTTATATTTTAGTAATTTAGTGAATGAAATTAGGTGACTTTTATCTAAAGATAATTCTGTAATATCTATATTTCAAGGTAGTTCCAAAGTTTTCAATTTTAATTTATTTTTTGAACATGCATTAACATTTTGTTTTTAACCTTGTCCTTTACCCCTAGGGTGATAATAGGATACTATATAATAGGTATATTCTCAATAGTAATGTTATATTTGAAGCGTTAATTTAATAGGACCGTTCCCGTACTTTTCTGGTAAAAACTTGCAAATGAGAGAAAAGAGAGAGAAAAAAAAAAAAAGAAAAAAGAGTTAAAAAAACTCTCATCTGCAAGTAAAAGTACTGGAACGCAATTCTTGTAAAAACTTGCAGCTGTCAAACAGCTGACATGCAATCTGACATTCTGAAATTAATTTAATTATAAACAATCATTTTGAATTTCCGGTGTTTTTTTTAAAGAATTTTAATTAAATTTAAACGAAATGGGCGGAAGATATAAAAAATATATATTACTAAGTAGCGATTCGGATTACATTTTTATTACATTTTTTTAGTGAAAGCGAAACTGAAGAGTTAAGGAATGTAATTCTAAAGCAAGTGCTGTTGGAGAACTTTTTACATAAAAACAAAAGACATTGCATTCGAAACTATTTGGAAGAAATAGTTCCAGGTTATTGTGAAGAGGAATTTGTAAGACATTTTCGTGTAAGCAAAAATGTTTTCAAATATTTATATGAAGAACTGCAAACATTTGAAAGTTTTGCAAACCTACGTGCAGATAAAAAATGTAGCTCAGAAAAACATATAGCTGTATTTTTATGGTTTGCGGGTCATGAAGCTTGCTGTTATAGAGACTTAGCTGACGATTTATCCTTATCAAGTGTATCCGTATTATTAAATTAAATTATACATATATTACAATAATAAAGAATTATGAAATTTATCCTCCACTAAATTATATTTTTCATTTTTTTTAATAAATTTCATTTAAAAAACAAAATTTTGCATAACAGACACATATGAGAAATTACAAAAGTAAATAAAACATAACCTAAAAAATACAACAACAACAAAAACAACAACAAAAATTTAAAGTATAAGTTTTTACAAGTTAAAATTTTACTTGAAAAAACTTATTCGAGAGAATGTTGTTGAACTTTGTTGAATGAAGTTGAAAACATATGTTTTCTCTCGTTTTTAGAAAAAACTCTCAGTACAGGAACGACTTCTGGTAAAAACTTGGAAAAACTTGGATAAGTTTTTACAAGATGTGCGTACGGGAACGGTCATAATAATGCATTAACTAGAACTACATTTCTGTTTTGGTAACCACATCCATGAAAACGTGTTGATTGCCAAGTAATTTTGAATATCCTTAACTATACATGTAGCAAAACAAGAAGCTACCAGCTGCCTTTCAGTCTCGTCCCAGACATAGACACTATTCTGCTGTTCGACGATTCGTCATTTTGACGCTAAATGGCGTTTGTAATCGACTGTCGCCGCTATCATTTAAAATAAAAATTTTTGACATTTGGAATTTATATTTGGTAATATAACATTTACACTTTATTTCACCGAAAAAAAATTCCGATCCGAATACGAAAGAATTGGTATGCTGAAGTCCCTTCGACTACAAAGTCTGTGCTGAAATCAAAATCATATGTTTCGGAAGATTTTTTGTTTTGTTTTCATATTCATTTCAAACATTTTTATTTTCAATTTTTTTTTATTTATTTTGTAAAATTTTTTTAATAGATAATGTATATATACAATATGCATACATAAATTAAAAGTAAAAGATACAACTTTCTTAATTATATTTGTAGTATGTATATATATACAAATTAAAATAATAGTAATTTTTTGTTACATCAGAGAAAATTTTAAATTCTCTAAAGAATGTAAAATATATATGTATCGTTTTTAATATATATACATATTATGTTATAATATTGAAAACAATAAAATATATTATTCTTTTGAAGCGCTTTTTTATTCCTAAATAAAAAAAATATTTTTCATAAATGAAAAAAAAATTGAAAAAAAAAACTATTATTACATTTTCTACTTCTCCTAATATTCTAAATACAAAAATTGTATGCTTTATAATTCACTTTAGAACCATTCTAATACTTCCGAATGAGCAATTCCGGCGTACAATTTTCAAATTATTTTCCGTTCCGACGAACTTCATCATACATAAATTTTAAAATTTCGGATAAATAATGACATTTGCAGACTGCGGAATACTTTCGGACTTCAGCATACCAAATTCGGAATGTAATCGGAATTTCACATTCCGACGAACTTCATCATAACCACCTAAGTTTTACCTAGAAAACTCAATTTTTTTTAAGCGGAGCCTAATTGTCGAATGATACTTTACTTAAACTGAAGTTTAACTTAAGTACTCACCTGAAAACTGGTTTTTAGTTTATTTTTCTCTGAAAAGTGGAAACATGTGTAATTTACACGTTAAATTGACAAACGTTTTAGGTTAAAAAAGGGTACGTTTCGTACGCTCTTATTTAGGTTGAACAGTAAGTCTATAAGGTGGTTATGATGAAGTTCGAAGCGGAATTTCTCCGAAAAAAAATTCCGATCCGAATACGAAAGAATTGGTATGCTGATGTCCCTTCGACTGCAAAGTCTGTGCAGAAATCAAAATCATATGTTTCGGAAGATTTTTGTTTTTGTTTTCATATTCATTTCAAACATTTTCATTTTTTTTTATTTATTTTGAAAAATTTTTTTAATAGATAATGTATATGACATAATGTATATATACAATATGCATACATAAATTAAAAGTAAAAGTTACAACTTTCTTAATTACATATGTAGTATATATATACAAATTAAAATAATAGTAATTTTTTGTTACATCAGAGAAAATTTAAAATTCTCTAAAGAATGTAAAATATATATGTATCGTTTTTAATATATATACATATTATGTTATAATATTAAAAACAATAAAATATATTATTCTTTTGAAGCGTTTTTTTATTCCTAAATAAAAAAAAATATTTTTCATAAATGAAAAAAAAATTGAAAAAAAAAACTATTATTACATTTTCTACTTCTCCTAATATTCTAAATACAAAAATTGTATGCTTTATAATTCACTTTCGAACCATTCTAATACTTCCGAATGAGAAATTTCGGCGTACAATTTTCAAATTAGTTTCCGTTCCGACGAACTTCAGCATACATAAATTTAAAAATTTCGGATAAATAATGACATTTGCAGACTGCGGAATACTTACGGACTTGAGCATACCAACTGCGGAATGTAATCGGAATTTCACATTCCGACGAACTTCAGCATAACCACCTAATATATTTACACAACAACAAAAAACGGAAATACAAGTTATATATAAAGTGCTGCCACAAGGGCACAAAATAATAAGAATAGGGTATGATGAATTAACTGGATCTAAATTTCAACAAAAACAAAAACTAAAATACTCAAAACAACAAAGAAAACTACTTCATAAAATTTGATGCATTCTAAAAATTTATTCTGCCAAGTTGACGCCAAGTAGACTTTAAGTCTACATTTATGAACAGCATTCAGAAAATTTGACAAGTGTTCATAAATTCAGAATATGCAGATTGCCTGCAGGTTTGCATTATGAAAATAAGGTAACTGTAATTACATTTTATAATATTGCGAGCTATTATTTAGTTGTGGCAGTACTTTGACGACTTGACCGTTCATACAAAATAAAGCACAGTTACCTTCTGAAGCATTTTTGGTATCACTCTCCTTTGCTTTTCGAGCTCTTTCGATATTTAGACGGTGTTTATCATAAGCAAGTTTCTTCAAATTTTCAAGTTTAAACTCAAAACAAGTGTCACATTCGTCCTTTTTTGGCTTAAACAATGCGTGATTACGTTTTTTGAGAGAGTTAGTAAATTGAATTTTAGACAGTTGTACTAAGGCGTCTTGTTTGCAGTATCTTACATAACCTCGTTAAAATTCCATCTTATAGTACGTTTTCAAGCTCATGTTTATGGATAAACATGTTGTTTATGATAAACTGGTTGTTTACGTAGTGGTTTTCCCATACAAATTTGCTGAAAATCATAAACAAGTAGCGAGGTGTTTATATCATAAACCACTTCCCAAAACATGTAACCCATCCATGAAATTTCGATTTTTTGTCGATTTTAAATTTTTTTTTGCATGACCCTTGATTTTTTTGTCATAAATTCATTTTGTCATTTGTCAAAAAAAAAAAACAAAAAGAAAAAGAAATCAAAATACCAAGAATAGATGAAATTATGTGAATTTGTGTGAAATTAGTTTAGCTTCAATTAATGATCATCAAAAAAACGAAAAATCAAGTATAAATTCTCAATTATCATCAGCACGATTAATTGGAAAATCTTGTATAACTTTAATAGAAAAAAGTGAAGAAAAATTCTATGGAGTTATAGAAGTGATTGAGAAATTACAAGACTTACATGGAAAGTTAACAGAAGAATTAAAACAAAGGATATTGTAAAAGATGCATTTTTATTTTTAATTCACTTAATTTAATCAGTTTTATATATTAAAAATGTATAAATAATAAGGCTTTATATATAAGTAAAAAATTCAAATGGAAAAAGAGATAATAAATTAAAATGATGATTATTTTTTTTATATAATTGTAAATTGAATATTTTTGTATTTCGTTTTTGAAAGATTCTCAGAACTAAATGTTGAAGTGAGTAAAGTGGGTATGGTAATAAACTAAAATGTGAATTATTTTATTTGTTTCTCTGATATTATCATTTTTTTTAAATCCTCCATATTTTTTTTTATTTTATTCATTTATCGTATGACCAATTATAATAGCTTAAGTTTTACTCAAAGATAATACAAAAAAAAATTTTATATAAACAGTAGTATAGTTTTATATAAACAATAAACAGCTGGTGGTTTTCCAAAAAAGCTTGTGAACACTTGACATTTGACTGGTTTATGAGCTAGTTGTTTATCCATAAACATGAGCTTGAAAACGTACTATTAGATTGAAAATCGCATTGCAGATATAGTTTATGTGTATCGTTCCAACAAAAATGCTACTCAAGCTACATTTGTTTTTCTACAATTAAGGCTAGTGCTGGTGCTTTTCTTGTTGATGTTTTTCTCGTAACACTTGAAACAGTTGAACTAACTTGAATATACAAATGTTCGCTTTTATTACGTCATTCATGTACCACCTTCTCACTTAAACTTCAAGTTCCGTCAAGAGCAGAATTTGCATAAAAAAATACCCCTTCCCAGTTGAAAATCTCTATTTCGGCCAATTTCGACGATTTTTGGATTGAAAAACCCCTTAGTGGTCCTTCTCAGAAGTTGAAAATATCACCAATCAATAGAGCACGCTCGATTTAGTTGATAAATTTTTTTAAAGATTTTAAAATAACGGCTCCTTCCTCTCTTAAAAAGCTTATACGCATGCTATGGAACACCCGGTATATAAAATTATTAGGTAAAATAAACTATAATGTGGCTCGAGTAAAGCCGAGTGGGAAAACACTCGAATATAGGAATGTAATGACTGCGGCGCACGGGTTTAAGCCCCACGAGAACCAGTAAATTTTTCAAATGATGAAAATAACTGCAAGTACATTCCAGTGCAACCACATCAATTCTAATATGATATACTAATAATTAATAAGCATATCAATTCTAATATGATATACTAATAATTAATAAGCATATCTATAATAAAATTAATAAACATATATATGATAAAACAAACAAAATATTATAATATACAATATTTACATATATACCAAATAATTAATATCTAAAGCCCACATTTCGAAAGGGAAAAGGAACTGTAGTTGAACTGCTGATTTATCTGCAGATCCCACTGTTATAAATAAATAAATAAAAAAACTATAATATATAAAATTTGTTTACTTTTCATATTAGTATTTTTTTTTATAGTTACTGTGTTAATTTTTATATTTTATGGAATTATGAAATAGAGTTGAGCTCCTACTTTGCTTTGGATTGTGGTAAATGGTGTAAGATCTCTCCGCTACTTGTTTTTATTTATGACTGTTAGAGATGCAGCACATAGGTTTAAGAAATTAACTTTTTTTATATTCGGCGAAAAACAGTGTAGGAAACATGCAAAAAATGAGATGTACATTTTTTTTTTTGTTCGTTTGTGAAATGACAAGGTGCAAATTCTGTGTTTTTAAGGCAGAGCTGTAAAAATCTAAAATGTTGTTCGAGAAACGACTATAGTTTACCACAAGTTTCAGTTTTGTTAAAAAATTTATTTTTCGTTCAATTTAATCTTTTCAACAAATTTAAGCTGGCCGATTCAGCTCGTATAATTTTACTATAAACATTCGATTTGTGAATAAAAATCAATCCTTAAAAGTAAAATAAAGAGTCCTCCTTTATTGATATGATCCGTCCAGGTATGTTCCATTATCCGTACATCTTCCATTATCTGAATATTCAGTGACTATTTCCGGTAATTTCAATTTCAATCTCTTTAATATATCCAGCTAAGTATTCTAAATCATCGTACTGGAGGTCAAGCATTTCCTGCAAATCGTTAGGCTCATCGTTGTTGATTGGAATTGGAAAATCTGATAGAGATGCCAATAAATCACATGTAGTCACCGAAGCCTCAAACTCAGTAGTCTAGTCATTGAAATTATTTTCTTCACACAAAGGTATGTTCTCATTTGAACGCTTTCTTATTTATCTGCTTTAATATTAGCTGCATCTGATATTATTCCTTCATTTTTTCCGTGTAGAAAGCTGCGTAATTTATATTTGAACTCAAGCGCATTTGGATGATCATGCAGTCCCCCCCCCCCCCCCCCTTTTGTTCTAATTATTCCAAAAAACATTTTCAAAGGATCTTGATTTAATCTAACAAAACAAAAGTTATTTGAAAAAATGATGTGTAAAATAAGTATATTGTCAATAATTGTGTTACCTGTAAGTACACTAATATATATGAAATTCCGTAATTCTCCTTCATATCGTTGAACATCATTTTTAGTAAACAGATTTTAATAATATTCCATTTTGAAAAGGTAACAGTGTGCTTCTATCTCCGACTCTGTGTGCTTCTTTAATTTTTTACAACTTTTCGGCGAATAATTTAACAGTTCGTGTTGTAAATTTTTCACATAATCAATCATCGGGCTTAAAATACTTGGAACAAATATAAAATGTTTTTACATTAAAATTATATTTTATTTGCCATTTTTGTTGCCAAATCTTCACTATACATCTTTAGGAAAATGAAAATATTTAATGCCAATTAGTCTTTAAAGTTTTTGAGTTTCTTGTTGTTTTTACTAAAACAACCAAATACAGCCCAATTCACCTTTTTTTTATAGTTTTATTTATTTATTTTAATTATAAAGTAATATTATTATTAATTATAAAGTAATATTATTTATTTAATAAACTTTTTTTTATTTATTTTTACTAAAATAAGAAAACTTCCCCGATTTTGTTTTAAATATTTAAATATAAAATTCAGTCAACTGTCAAATTATTTTTTTTTGAGTGACATACATGCGCAGTAGAAGTGTAATTCATTTTCATTCAATTTTATTTGACAATTTGCAAAAGATCCATCCAAGTTCCAACCAAAGGCACGAACGAATTTCTAAAATTTAAAGCAACTGAAAAAAAATAAAATAAAGTGTCATCAAATAAAAATTTACAAACAATGTCAAGAAATGTGGACATGCATCCAAGGAATATTTATAAAAATCCTCCAGATTATGTTGAAATGGCCATAAATTATCCAGAATTTCGTAAAATTTGTAAACTTGTAAACAATTTGAATTCACTGTGTATAAAATAAATATAATTACTATTAAAATATTAGGAATTAGATGGTAAGATATCAATTAATCTGAAAGATTCGGAGGCATTAAAGCAATTATCAAAAACTTTGCTCTTAAGAGATTTCCACCTGCAAATTGAATTTCCTGAAAATAGTTTGATTCCAACAATTCCACTTAGATTAAATTATATTCTGTGGCTGGAAGATATAATAAATGAATTTCAATTGCTAAATGTTGAAGGAATTGATATCGGTTAGTTCACATATTTATTACATTTTTTGGTTTTATTCTAAAAATATATATCTTTCAAGGTTGTGGAAGCGTTAGTATCTATTCAATTATTGCAGCCAAAAAGAATAATTGGAAAATGATAGGAATTGAATCAGTTCAAGAAAATGTAAATCATGCTACATTGAACATAAAAAATAATAATTTAGAAAATAAAATATATATATTTCATCAAAAAAATGGCAACGTATTATTTCAAGATTTATTAAAAATAGAACAAAATCAGATCAAGCAGTTTACATTTTGTATGTGCAATCCGCCTTTTTATGACAATGAAAGTGATTTGCCTCAAAATAAACAATATTATAAACGAAAGCCACCTAAAAATAAGGAAACTGGAATAAAATCAGAATTGATATATGATGGAGGAGAAGTAGCATTTGTAAAAAATATTATACAGGAAAGTATATTGCTGCAAGATAAAATATTGTAAGTTTATGATTAAAATTACGATTATTTGAATATATTTTGAACTACGTATATTACAGAATATACTCAACAATGGTTGGTCATAAGAAAAACGTTTTGAAAATACTAAAAATTTTAGAAAGCAAAAATATTTCTAATATTTTACAAACTGAGTTTTGTCAGGGAAATACAACTAGGTGGGGCATAGCTTGGTCATTTTCAAAAATATTGAATTTAGGACGTTGTAAACATTTTTGTATAGGAAAAGGTATCAAACTTAATGAAATAACTGATGATTAGAAATTTATTTTATATAAATTTAACGCTTTTTTTTTATAAATAATTTAACTTATAAAAAAAATAAAACTCAAATTTTAATTTATATAAATCTCGGCATTTAATCAATGCAACTTAATTTTCTAAAGAAATTTGTGTTAAGTTAGACTTTTTTTTTTGTTTTTGTTAATATTTCAAAAAAATATTACGTGTTTACATAATTATTAGTAATTTTCACTTAGTTTAATATTTTATCTTAGTTATAAGTATATAATATTAATTTACTAAAAAAAAGTTGTTTGTATACATATTTTTAATTAAATTTTTTATTTAAGAAATATTGGTACAATTTAAAATTTATTTTTTTCCTCGTAATTATTGAGTGAATTAGTTAAGCAAATTCAAAAAGAAAAAGTGAATTACGATATTTTTCTATGCAGTCTTTAATCAAATAGTTTGGATATAGACGGTTATATTTGCTGTATAGATTAAAATAGCAATCAATGTTTTCAAACGAATTTATAAAATATATGTACATGGGTTCATACATTAAATATGACAATATGCTTTGAAAAAAATTTAAGAAAATTGCTTTGTAATCAGTATTCCATGAAATTATATAATTCTTTTTTATCAAAATTTAAGTTGAAAAAACATTGATTGATAAGAAAATATAAACTAAAAATAAAACAATTAATTGAATTACAAAAACAAAAAATAAGTTTGTTTAATTGACTAATATTGATTAATTTTTTTTTATAATTTGTCATTTAGTTTTTAATTTGGAAAATTTTTTATTTGTTTATTTTAAGCTTAAAACTGAACTAAAATTAGAAAATAATATTCAGTCTGTAATAAAATATTTGATTTATGATTAAATTCTTAATTCAATATAGCTTATTTTCTAATTAATCCTATTTTTTATATTAAACTATTTTTGTTAATTATGTATACCTATATATTCTAAATTCAGTTTATTTTTATTTTTATGGCAATAACGTGGCGCATTATAATCCTCTTTTGAAATAAAATAAATTTTCTGAGTCTATATTTGTTCTTGCATTATGTGCTACAATAAATTATACATATTAAATATATTTTATAATTGCAGTATAATTGCTATTCAATTATTGTTATTCAAAAACATTATTTTTTGAAGTTTTAGAATAAAAATGTTACTTGAAAATAAAGAAAATTATATAATTTTTACTTATTTAATTTAAATTAATCATTATCATTCACATTATTATTAAAATGTAATTTATTAGTTACTTATTTGATAAAAAAAAACATGTTTTATTTATTCTATTGTATTTTTATGGTTTGAATTTCATATTTTACGTCAGTTAAAGCCAATAAATTCTAAAAACTTGTTTACACAAACGAATTATGTTTCAATTTTGAAAATCATAAATAATTTACTTCAATATTTTTTACTTTTGTTGGTAATAAAATGAATGTCTTAATATTAAGCAAAGGGAATTTTGACTTATAATGTATTACAACGGTTTTTATAAAAATTATTTTAATTATACTATTTTACTTGGTGTAAGGACATTTTATTTTATTTCTTGTACTATTGAAAAAACGTTTATGTAAACAAAGACTTGAAAATAAATATTTTGATAAATTTACATTAGTATCAAATTAAATGTAAACATTTTTTTTAAATGAAAATCATGCTTATTGATTTTATTTTTGGAAAAATAAATGTTAATACTTTACTTATTTTTTTTCAAGATAAATTTTTTAGCATAATGAAACAAAAAATATTATAAGAAAATTCATTTTGGATTTAAAACATGTTTTAACAAAAATAAAAAATTAATAAAAATGTATGAAAATATAGCAAATTTAACATTTGGACTAAGAAATTATAAAATTGATTATAATTACAGCGATAATTGTAACAATATGTAAAATATATTATAAATATATATTTATATATGTATATATATAAAATAATAAAATAAAACAATCTTAACAAAAATTTGAATTTTATTTTTTTAAACTTAAAGAACGATGGTCCAAATTTAAATAAGTTTTTTTCTATAACAATTTTACATTAATTGAAAAACAATAATTATTTTGATCAAATTTACTCTTAAAATAATTGGGACACATATATGTATAAGTATAGTTAGACACATATATGTATGTTTTTAAATTATACTAAACATTTTATTTTGAAATAGAAACGATTATATACTGTGTTCGATTTTTCAACGAAAATATTTAAATATTTATTTAACAGTACTGTAACTAATTCATTATTTTATATTTTTTTATTTAATTTATTGGTGCTTTTCAATAATTACCTTTTAAACAGAAAAGTTGTTTGTATCCAAATAAATTAAACAGAAAAAATTTATTTTAAACCATAATAAAAAGTTGGCTAGTTATTTTTTCTTTTTTTGGAATGAACCAGATTTAATTATTTAAATATATCAACATTTTGATCTTCAAATATATTTAGCTGAACTATGCAATACAACAATATTTATAATTTGTCATTTTTAATAACTTTATTTTACAATTGGTGATTGAAATATGTATATATTTTTTTTAATTATTACTAATGTTTATTATTAAGTTGTATGTTAAACATTAGCTTCAATTTTATAAATAAAAATGACCAGGTTATGTATTTGAAAGTAGTCTCTTCAAAAATTTTCTAACAAATAACAAAAAAAATCACAAGAACAAATTTTACGTTGAATAAAAACATTTATTTAATTTATATTAAACATACAAATTTCTATAAGAATTTTGAATTTAAATATCCTTAAAATTACAATTTTTCGCCAAACAAAATTATTTTGAAAACTTCTGTTTAAACAAGTTTTTAATATTACCAAAGAAAAGAAGAAAATGTTGGCGTATTTATTTTATTTCTTTAACTTTTTTATCGTTTCAGAGACTACTTTTGTAATTAAAATAGAAAGCATAATTAACTTAATTTCAATAAATTTTTACAGTACTATATTGATATTTAAATGTAGTAAATTGTAATGACTATTTGATGAATATTTATATATTTTTTTTTTTATCAAAATAAGAGTTTTAAAAATATTTTAAAAATATTAATTTGAGTATATTATCGAGGAAAAGCTTTTATATTTTTTTTATGTATTATCTATATACGAGACTTCTTAATAATTAATTATTTAAGTCTCAAATTTTTTTTGTATATTTCCTTAAACTATTTGTTTACCATTTTTATCTATTTATTAAAGATTTAGTATTATATTTATGAGCATTTAACACAGGCTCCTTCAACATCAAAATCTAAAACCATAAGTTTTGTTTCTTCTGTACCATTACGTGAACCAACTGCACAAATAAGTTTTGTATCATTTGCCCTAGAAAAGGTTTTTATTGTAGTTTTCTCTCAAAATTATTTTCGAAAAAATAATATTTTTAATTTAATATACCTAATTCTCCAAACAACTCCTCCAGAACCACCAGATTCTAAAGCTACTAAATTTCTAATAAATTCACCAGTTTTGACATCCCACAGTTTCACAGTTCCGTCATCTGAACTAGTTATAACAAAACGCGAATTAAATTGTAAACAAGTAACTGCTGATTGATGTTTATTTGGTCCTAAATTATTTTGTAATATTTTAGATTAAAGTTTGTGAACGTTTAATTTATGTATGTATATAAATACTGTAAGTTATATTACCTGACAAAGTCTGAAGACATTGTCCAGTTGTAATATCCCAAACTTTTACCGTTGAATCTGCATTTCCTGAAACTAAAATATTTTGCCGTAATTCCATTCCAGATGTTAAACTCTGATGACCCATTAAAGTATGTTTTGGATTACCAGTTTCTGCGTCCCAAACCCGAATAGATGTATCTAATGATCCAGAGACAACATGAATACCGTCAAACTGCAAATTATATAAAATTACGCTTTTAATATATTTCTTATTATAAAAAAATTCATATTCATGCAAACATTTGTACCTGCAAAGAGTATACTCTGTTTGTATGACCTTGTAAGGTATGTAAGCATTCTTGTCTTTCAGGATGCCAAATTTTTACCATATAATCATATGCACCGGAGACTATTAACTTTCCATCATATTGCACACAGCGAACAGCAGCTAAATGACCAACTAAAACATGCAAGCATGTTCCCTGTTCGATGTCCCAAACACGTAAGGTGGCATCGCGTGATCCACTTACAACTCTAAAAATTTTAATATATGTACTTAAATATTTTTTTTTATTATTGGATGTTCTTACTTTTTCCCATGCAAATGCATACAGCGAACTGTAGATGTGTGACCCAACAAAGTATGAATGCACTGCCCAGTTTCCATATCCCATACCTTTAATGTACGATCAGTACTTCCTGAAATTATTATATTTCCAGACATCTGTGATGACCATACACCTCCTGTATGCCCAACTAAAGTACGAAGGCACTAAAAATGAAATGAAAATAAAATAATATATTTATATTCCTGCTAATCGTCTTACCTTTCCAGTCACAGCCGACCACACTTTTAAAGTGTTATCATCGGATCCAGATACGATACGATTTCCACTAAATTGTAAACATGTTATAACATGATCGTCATGACCCTTCAATATTTTTGGATCTCTTATAGGACGTGTACGCCAATTCATTTCAATTATATGTTGACGCATATAAGCTGCTTTCCATGGTGATGATATTGGTGGCATATTACCAGCTCTTCCACGTTTAGGAAGTGCTTCTCCTGCCAAAATTCCATTCTTAGTTGCTTTGAGTTCTGTTGTTATTTGAGCTGCTTTACATTTTTCCTTCCATAAAAGATTATCATCACATAAATAACGCCAACTTCGACAAGTTTGAGCGGCTCTCAATAAATCTTTTGGTTCTAAATATGAGAGCACTTGCAGAGCAAGTTCTCGCGGCAATAATGAAATAAAATCTCGCTGGAATTGTGGTTCAATTACTTTCATCATATGACGTACTTGTTGTGGTTCACAATGTTCAATTAAACGATCAACAGCTAACAGCCGTTCAGCATGTGTCCATCTTTGAAATTGCGTTAACCAATCATGTAACTCGGGAGGCGGATTGTCTTTTGTTGGTATAATGGAACGAGGTGTACGACGAACTTCATTACCAATACTTACAGATGAAGATGCCGGTGTTGTAGAAGATGGACTAGTAAAATAAATATTAATATTTGAACTTCGTGGTGTTGCTGTATAATCAAGTGCCATTCTTTTTCTACTACTTCCAATTTCATTAAATAAATTATCAGATGATTCAGTGTTTGTAATATTGCAACTGTTATTTAATAAACTATCATTGTGCTTTCGTTTACGTTGGTGCTGTATTGAATTAGAGAATTCTGTTGACATTGTTGCATTTTCCTGAAAAAATATATCTTCTGATAGTGACACCATTTGTATATAACTAGAAAGATCCACATCTTTTGATGGTAAATCATCTTCTTCAGTATTGTTATTATTATTATTACTGTTATTATAACATGTACAAACTTCTTCATCAGAACCTTCTTCGCAGTCAACCCATGTTTCATCATCGACAAAATCATGTTCATGCTGTTGTTCATTACCTAAAATTCGATTAAAATCATAATTAAATTCATAAAATTGATTCAACTGTAATTGCATAGACTTACTCAACAAATCTTCATTTTCAATTATTCCTTCATCAAAGTTATTATCATTCACAATTTCTTCTTGAAGATCTTCATTGTTGTCATCCATTTGTTCACCGTTTTCATTAGCCGGTTCTAAAATATCTGCAGGTAAAGCTGAATTATGTGAATTGGCTTCGTTCAATTTATCATTATAAGATTGTTTAACTATTTTGTTATTAAATCTAACTGACTTGTAATTACTTATCTTATTTAATTTACTATTTAATATATCATAATTATCATTTTCTATATTTATAAATTTTTTTACTTTACAAAATACTTCATTTGAATAATATTGACATTTATCAGCTGTTGTGGAATCTTTAATAGCTACCAACGAGCTTGAAGTTCCTTCTGAATCAATTTCATCAATGCTATTATTATTATCATGTTCTTCCGCCTTCGAAATAGTAGATATAGAACTTAAATTACTATTCTGACTACGGCTAGTTCCAGCAACAGGTTCAATTATTGAAAAATTATTTTTATTGCTATTATTTTGAACATTTTCATTATTATAACTTTTAAATAAGTTTTGATTTGGTTTTTTGCTAGAAAAGTTTGGCAAGGAATGATTTGATGAGGTACTGTAAGATTTATCTGATGAAAGGCTATCGTTTGAGTTAGAATTTGCTAAACACAAATCAACTTTTTTCGCAGTCCCTAAACGAATTTGATTAGTGCTATTACTACTTGTTGAGGAAGATGGGGTCGCTGAAGAAGAATATACATTTATAATTTGATGTGTTCTACTTGTACTAGGTTGTAATTTTTTAAATGTAGCTTTTTTTAGTTGGTCATTTTCTAATAATGATCCATTTTTTTTATTTATATCACTTAAAGTAATTGATAAATTTAATTTTGCAGATGATTTATTTATACGAGAAGAGCAATTTCGACTGCTTGTTGGCGTTGTTACATGTTCACGCGTTGTTGTTGAACTCTGTCACAATATACATATAAATTAAAATGTTAGATAAAATTTATAATTTAATAACTTTTACTTACTTTCACATTTTCTATTTGATTTAAATTTTCTATAATGTCGCCTTTTTTACTATTATCTTGTTGGGGTTGACAAGATTTTACAATTTCTATATTCAATCTATTTTCTTTATTAATTAAAGAATGTGTTTTCAGTAATATACCTCCAGTCAACCGCTGTTCGTGTTCAAAATCTCTTCGTTCAATTGCATCCATTGATTGCACATCATTATCATAGTAAGATACTGTAGATTCAGAACTGAGTGTCCCACTATTGATTCCATTAACAATTTCATTCTCATTTCCATCATGAATACCAGCAAGACTATTAGCATCACATAAAGATGTTGTTGGGCCATCATCCTCAATTTCTTCTTCATCTACATCCTCTTTATCAACATCACGAGTTTCCTCTTCATCATCGATATCATCTTCACGTTCAATAGTTAAATGAGATTCTTCTTTAATATCAATAATATTACTTGAAGAAGATGTGCTTTCATCTTCCATATTATAATGTCTATTTGGATTTATTTTTAAAAAATTATCGTTTACATTATCGATGTCAATTTTCTGAAGAGTATTGCTTTTTAATACATTTTGAATTGTTGAATTATTATTTGATTTATCTGTTATTGTTGCCACACTGTTTATTGGTTTAATATTATTGATTTCTTTGTTTAGTAATGTTATATTAGTTGCTTTCGTTGCAGTACTTGTTGTAGGAGATGATGATGAAGCAGAAAAATCATCCATAATACCATCATCATTATCATCTGATGATAAAAATTCTTCACTTAATCTTTTTGGTTTGGCTGATGATTTTTCAAAATCATTATGATTCCCAACTAAACAAACATTGTTCTCATCTATCACTGGTGTCTCTAAATAAATAATGTTATCATGATGATGACAGCGTATAATTCCCCCTTCACTTTCACTGTTTAAATCATTTGGTTCACTGCTAAATTCCCCAACACTGTCTAATGGAATAACTAAATCTTCACTAGAACCAGCCGAATTACAATCGTCATTTTCATCACCATTATTAATAATGTGGTTATTATCTTCAATTAATAATAAATTATTTTCAGTAATATTATTTTTACTAACTATTGTTGATGACTTTTCTGATCTACTTTTATGTAATTTGTTACTTGCGATAATAGATGTTGAATTATTTTCTTTATTTGATATTTCGTTGGCATTAGTATTATTTCGATTTATATACGTTGTAGTTTTAATACCTATAAGTTCGCTGGCAGATGTTGCTGATTCTGATATATTTTTGTTATTTAATTTTGTTGTTGTTACTGTTGTTGTGGATATTGTTGTTTTTATCTCTAAAGAATTTAATCGATTTCTTTTTTTAATAGCATTTTTAACTCTTATCGATTGAGTGTCAGCAATATTTGCAGTATTCGATGAAGAAATACATTTTTCTGCCATATTATGTATTACACTTTAGTTTCCACTTTTAATATTTGTCCAGTTAAATTATCTAAAATAAATATAACAATTAAATTTTTTTTTTTTTAGTGAAAATATTTATGGAAGTTAATATAATATAATAAATAGGATACTATATAATATCATATAATTGTGCCTCTTCAACACGAATAGAGAGATAGGAGTAGCAAGTCCTCCAAGATAGGAGGAACGGTACTACACTTCACAAAGAAGGTAAAGTACTTAGGAATAATTTTAGATGCAAAGCTATAATGGAACGAAACCTACAAAAACGGAAATGTAAAACATTGAGAACCTTCTGGTTCTGCAAAAATGCTATAGGGAAAACATGAGGCTCTTCTTCAAATTGGATATACACGTGCGTGGTAAAATCAATGGTCACATACGAGTTGATTGTCTGATGGACAGCCTTGGACAAAAATAAACACAAAACTTTTTACGCAGATTCAACGCCAATGTTTTCTAGGCATCACTGACGCTACAAAAACACTAGAACTCTTGTTTTCTAGACAAAATCGCTAGAAATTATGTTGAATATACCGGAAATGGAATGCGTCTAAATGTTAGCAAAGATGTAAAGATACTTTTTACTGAAGAGAGAGACTGGGACTACAATGTTGCAGAGCAAAACCCGTATAAAAGTTTCAAGACAAGAATAACTCAAAATGAAAACAACACGACGGTCCAAATGGCCAACTAATGATATACACAGGCGAAAAAAGGTGAAAATTGTGGGAGGCATCTTTTAATTTGAATTAGGAATCGCTAAATCAGAAAACGTGGTTGGAACGGCTACTATTTTGCAATGTGAAATCATAGTCATAAAAGTAGCTACGGCATTAATTATAAACAAAGGAATAACCGAAAGAAGCATTCTGATTTATTCCGATAGCCAAAGGGCGAATAAAGCATTGAAAAATGCAATAAAGAAATCGAAAACAGTATCAAATTGTAAAAGAATTTTTATAAAAACTTGTTTTCTAGCGTTACAGTAAAATTTTTGTATAATATGTAGTGAAAATAGTTGAATATTTTCCTTTTAATTTTACTGATATGCTTATCATACAGATATCCGTATTTCGTCTACTACTTGCAGACTTTTTCAGTGATTTGTACTCGACTGAGGAAAGAAATCTAAAATTGTCTTATTTATTTTATTTGCAAGGTAACAATTTGATGTTTTTCGCAGCTGGATGGTTGCTTATTATCCAATGAAATAGCACAGGTAGAGGGTTGAGTAATAATATTATTATTTATTTCATTGTTGGTATTTGAAATAATATTTCCGACGTTAGAGTGACAGGTAGGAGGGGTGTTATTCGTTCTAATATATTAACTAAATATATTATACGTTTAATATATTAACTAAAAATTTAAATAAATAAGAATATCCGTTGCCTTGGTCTTTATTTAGGAGTGAGTCATTTTTAGTTTTATTGATTTTGATGCTTTCAGCTGAATCTAGTTTCCTAGAACCTCTAATGTAATTTACCATTACAATGTCTTCTTTCTGCCTTTTCCAGGTGTTCATTGAGTCGTGCTTGCATGTTTCTCCTAGTTTGCCCAATATAAACTTTGTTGCAATGACTGCAAGTTATCTTATATATACCGGATTTTTCCATTTGTTCTAGTTGAACCTGGAACAGACTTAAGTTGGTTTGTTTTGCTGCTATATACGATATCTAACTCGTGTTTTTTTAATTTCACTACTCCTCTTTTTTTTTGGGTTGTTGATAAGCCAACTAAGATTAGTGAGGGAATTCCGTTGTAAACTTCTTTTCCGTTTACTGAGTAAGTCCGTGATTGTTTTTTCTGGATATTGGTTTATTCTCGCAATTTCAAATATGTGATAATGTGGTTGAACGATGCCGGTATTCGGGAAGACCATGTCAGTATCCGTAGGTTTTCTGTAAATCTCTAGTTCTAGGGACGTTTTTTTTTTTTGGTTAACAGTAAATCTAAGAACGGTAGTTGACCTTCTTTTTCTACCTTCACAATAAACTGTTCGTTAAGATTAGTAAGCTGCTAAATCTGTGTCCAATTTAGTCATGAAAATTTCATTGATGAATGGAGAGAGGGGGTTTCCCATTGGAACCTCCTTCAATTGTTTGTAGAAATCTTTTCTAAAGGTGAAATAATTTTCTTCCATGCAAAGGCGGATCAGCTTTACGTCACTGTGGTTCAGTTTCTTGTTGTAGTAACCATTCTTCTACCATAATGATGATAGAAGAATGTCATTCATGGTGTGAATAAGATAAAAAGAGAACGAATAATTTTATTCTAAGCACTTATTCTCCAATGTACACCATCTCAACGCTTTCAATTTTCAACTGACTCCATCGACTAGTCAACTAATGATCCGATTACTTTAATTACTTCTTTTAAAAACAAATTATAAACATATTTTCAATAAATTATGTAGACATTAAATGAAAACTGAAAAGATAGAGGTATATGCCTACCATTTTTTTATTATTATTATACTAATCACAAGGCAACCAGGTTTTTTTTTTGTAAATGTTATGCACTTTAAGTCTTAATTGTTAGAGAACATTTTGACAAATTGTGCTTGCTACATCGTACTAAGTCATATTTTCTCTTAAACATCACATATTTCATCAGGTTTATAAGATAACCAAAGTTTTAGTAGCACGTAAAGTTCTTATTTAAAAAAAAAGTTCTTATGTTTGTAAATCGAAAGATGTGTGCGAGAAAGAATAGCAAATTTTTACATTGTGCCTCTTAAAACTGGGCAAAAAACTTTGAAAAAATGTCGCAAGTTAACGCCTAAGATTAAAAAGATGAAACAGCATCTATATATATATATATCCAAAAATCTTAAGCAAAACGGTAGATAATGATATATAATTTTTATTGCATCATTTTTTTTTATGTAATAATTACACGATTACAAAAAGCTGGACAACTTTCAGAGCAAATTGTAACAGTAATATGCGTTGAAAGAAATAACCGAAGAAGTTAAAAAACACTTACCAGTGTGCTGAAGATAATTTCATTAATTTTTACTGGTGCGTCCTAAAGTGAAACTAAATATATCATTGATGGCTTTAGCTTTGAAATTTGCAGCGATAAAGTCCGTTAATATAACAAGAAGTTTTTCTATGTACAAAAACGTTATAGTTCTACGAACAAATAAACAAAGCTTTTTGTTAAAAATTTTGAATTATGTAATTCTTGATTAAAACTATATTTATTGAAAGAAAAGGTTCGTTCATTCAATAGCAAATACTTTTCGATTGTTATCACTTGCAATCATGTTTTTCTGTTCAATCACTTTTAATCACAATTTGGAGGGGAAATTTGTGATGGAAACTGATTTTTTTTTTTTGGTTCAATAGACGTGATTGAATGATATTTTCTGATTCTGCTCAGAATTAAAATCAAAATCATTAGAATTTAATGTCAAAGTTTAGGTTTGAAAATTATTATTATAAACATAAGGTATTCGGTAAAAATTAATTGTTTTAATTTTTTGTGAAAAAAAAATTTAAAATGTTTTAATAAAACATTTCTAAAATTTAAATTCAAATAAATTTTTTTTTAAATTAAGTTTTTTTCAAATTTTACTTCCATTTTTTTAATAAAATTTTGAAATTTCAAAAACACAAAAATTCGTTCCGATTCTATTGCCCGACTTCTATCTATTGCATGAAGCTATAATTTTTTATTGTGACTATTTTTTATGGAAAAAGTTACAATTTTATTTGAAATAATATGAAGTTTAAAAATATTGAAATAATGTATTTATGAAGTCCAAATTAGTCAAAAAATCAAACAAATGCGTTTTTTCTGTGTTTTGCTCTTAAATCTAATTTTATCTTCGTTATTTAGCTTTAAAAAGTTATTTAGCTTAAACGATAAGTATTTCTATTTTTTTTGTTTTTTTTTTTCATATTTTTGAATAAAAGAGCATATAAAAATATGTTTTTGTCATTATTCAGTGGATATATTTTCAGTTTTTTGAAACTTTGTTTTTAAAGTTTATGTAATTTTTGATGTTCTACTAATTATTAAAACTACCATTAAAATAAATAAAACAATTAAATCATAACAAAGCATTAAATATTGTATTTATTTTCCCACGCTTCCTATCAACAAATTTTCTTCACTAGATTCTTCTTAAAATACTTTAATTTTTTTTGTCCTATATGTAGAATTTTACAACTTCCATATTTATATAATGTCTGTACATACTAAAAATCCATATGAACACAAATCGTTTATTTTTTACATACTTATACATATTCTTTGTATATAAAATATTTTCCCACAACAGGAAATTTCAATTTCATTCATTTTTCACACATAAAACTTTTTTTTTGGTACACCTTTTCAAAAATGTGTAAAGGTTTATAAAAACAGCAACAAATGTTAAGGTAAATCATAAAATGATATTAGATAATAATATGTATGTTATGTTTAATCACTACTGGATATACGCTTTCAATCTTTTTGAAGAAAAGAAAATAAAGGCTGAAAAATGGTTCTTTTGGTAGTACAGTGCAGGTAAAAAAAAAACTTTTATGCATATTTTTAATTTATCTTCAACCTGGAAAAATTTGATCATTCAAAAACTTCGTTGATGCTATTATTTTTGTCAGGACATTAAGAAATATGAAGTTGTTAAAAGAAACTACCATCCGGCTAATCAATGAAACTTGTAAACAAACTTATTTCGACGCTTTTCCAGAAATAATTTAAAACATATACCGTTGTTTGGAAATCTTAAAAATAATGCTATTGTGACTTTCACTGTCTAATAACGAAAAAAGAAAAGAGTATATTTTAAGATTCCAAAGGGATATTCATTGCTGCATTTTCATAAATTTTTAACAAACTAATTTGAAAATCTTTTCACTTCACAAAAATGTGGAGACGGTTACGTTTAGAACTGTAAAATGAATATGAAAATTTTTCGTGAATGAAAAAAAAAACAACTAAAAATAAGGTTAATTAAATATAGATTTTCCCAAGGAAGGAGGATGCATTTTCAGACGAGGATCATTGATTAGACAATTTAAAGGAATAAACTAATGTCTTCTATACTAAGGGACAGAATTATCTACGCAAGTTTTGGTAGTGAAAAAATGGAATCAATTGTAGGGAAAGGTATGCCTCAAGGAAGTATACTATCACTACTATGGCTCACAGCAATAGACTAACTTTTAGACTCCCTAACAGAACAGCAAAGATTAGTTGTTACGCTGACGATCTGGTTATAATCATAACCAACAAAAAGGACTGAGCACTAGGAGAAAAATGTAGGAGCCATAAATCTGGTATCTGGTTGGACACAAGAAAATGGTCTCAAGCTAAACTCAGAGAAAACAGAACTATGCCTTTTTAATAGAAGAAGGATAGTAAGTAATATGAACACCTCAAGTATTGGGGGCACACGGCTTATCTTATAACAGATTTTCAAATATCTAGGAATAATTTTAGATGCAAAACTAAAATTGAACGACCACTTAGTCGAAAAGAAAAATAAAGCACTAACATACTAGTTCTGCAGAAGTGCAATTGGGAAAACGTTGGGCTTATCTCCAAAAGTAGTGCACTGGATATACACCTGTATAATAAGACGTATGATCACTTACGGGTCGATAATCTGGTGGACCGCTTTGGAGAGGAAAAACACATAAAAACACTCACACAGATACAAACTCAATGCTGTTTAGGCATCACAGGCGCAACAAAAGCAACAACTACAAGACCCTTAGAGACTATGTTGAACGTAACACCTATTGAAATTCATACAAAACGCATGGCAATGGATACAGAATTGCGTTTACGTATAAGAGGAGAGTTGAAGGTCATAAGTAGGAAGACACCACATGAAAATTAACGGATGTCAACGCAAGTGCAGAGTTTCAAAAAAATTTTCACAGAGGAAGGACAATGGGACTACAGCATTGTACAACAATGTCCAGATAGGAATTTTAAGATAAAAAATACCACGAAACGGAAAAAGTAAAATCTCCGACGCAGTATACGACAACCATGTAAAGATATATACAGATTAGGCTAAGGTGAAAATTGAGGATAAGTATCTACTGTGAAGATCCTTTCTTAAAAACAAAAACATAAATGATCAAGAATGCCACGATCGTGAAATCATGGTAACTAAAAGAGGAGCAGAAATACTTCGAAACAGAGGTATAAACGCAGAAAAAACAATTGTTTGCTGTGATAGCCAAGGAGCAATAACGAAATAACGAAAGCAGCAACGACTATCTGCTGCAGAGAAACACTAAATTCTTTAGAAGTGTCGAATTAAGTTTTACTCTACTGGGTACCCGACCACACCGGTGTAGAGGGAAACGTAAAAGCGGACAAACTTGCAAAAGCAGGAGCTAGAGACAAAGACTCTGAGGAGTTAGTGGTTGGACTACCCCAAAGTACGATAAAGTGGAAAAAAAACACAACTAAATGCCTGGAGTAGCTCAAAGGGAGTGATCCAGACGAAAAATTTTTGAAGAATACCGGATGCGGAAAAGACGAAAGTCATTTTGGGGCTGAATAGAGCAGACCTAAGGCTATATGTAGGCGTATGTGCAGAACATTTCATGCTCAGAGGACTCGCGGTCATAATGGGCCTTATAAAGAACAACTTGTGCAGAGGTTGTGGAGAAGAGGTGGAAACGGTGCTACACGTATTTTGCATATGCCCAACGCAAAGAACGAAGAGAGCAAACATCTTGGAGGGTTACTACTGGTAGGACTTCACGGAAGTGAAAAATAAAAAGCAGAAATGATTAGATTCATAAAAGTATCAATTGCCGATGGAGTCTCCTGGGAGGCGTAGGTGAAATTGCTGAGAGAAGGTACAACTGGTCGCAAAGCCTAAGTGGGTAGGGGATAAGACAATCGGTTGATGAATTTTATCTCCACCATATTAACCAACCAACCAATTAAACTAATGTTATGTGTATTTCGTACATTAAATAAGATACTGTATTATATTAATACATAAAGTGGACCTAGTAATGTTTTACGAATATCTGTTTACATATTTATTAACTTTTTGATACATCAACTAATTATAAAAATTATAAATAACCAGTTTATTATTATTTTTATATAATTTGTTATGATTATATATTATAAAAGATAAATTCAATTAAACATTCCATGCCCTAAGCGAGATTCGAATCCGAAATTTTTTGATTAGATGACATTACTACACTACACGAGCCAGCTTTATAATAATTAACTTAAATAATAGAGAAACATAGAAATTATATTTAAAAAACTACATACATATGTATATATTTGATGGAAAATTATTATAGTAAAAAGTAGAAGTTACAATAAAAATTATTTTCTCGCACAAAAATTGGTTTTCTTCAAATATTTTTTTAATAATTTGATTTATAATACCGTAAGCAAATTTAATGGGATACCTCGATTTCACATTGAATTTTTTAGAGCTATTTGTAACATAAATGATCAGAAATGTGATACAAATAACGTTTTACATCGCCAAGTAAAGCATTTAAAGTATAACTATTCCTTTTTTTACTAATTTTACTTATGTTAGATAGCTTTTGTGCATATTCGTAAATGCTTTTTTTTACTTCTAATAAAAATACTTAGTTAAATTTTAAAGTATAAAATTTATTATAATTCATTAATTTGGCTTAAGATTCAAATATTTCATTATTGAAGTGCATATTCTTACTCACATTATTGAGGATCGACACATTGAGGAAAGAGTTTTCACTATTTAAAAACTATATATTGATGATCCATATTTTAATCCATATTTTTCTTTCCACATATTAAAAACCTATAAAGACTAAAATTTTCCAATGTGTATTCTTAACAATTTTCATAGCGGATTGTTCATCAAAAATATTTTTAAATTTTTTTGTATTTTACTGTACGAATAAACTTAAACCAGAGATAAACATACATACATGGTAATATTTGTGGTTTAGGTATTTATTTATCAAAATGAATAAAAAGGAACATTTTTTTACCTGTACATTGTGTTATTCCACTGAAGAAATTTTTGAAACGATCTTAACCTTAACGAAAAATGCAACAGCATCAACATTTTTGTTTTTATTGGTAAGATTCTCAAATAAAAAACATATTAAGGGAAATTCTATATACATTCGATATAATGTACACAAATATTCTATTTTAGAAATCGATATACATTATATACCTTTATAAGAAATCTAAATGTATATAAGTGTAAAAATTTAACAATATGTAATTTATAATGCATCAATGTACCTATGTATCTACCTATTTATTAGGAAATTTTTACCTTAACGCTTAAATTTATATGATATAATTTGATGCAGACCTTTTATATAATTTTAAAATATATGAATTATGTATTATATAAAACTACACATATGATAGTAAATAATGTACAATACAATTAATAAAATTATAATAATCAAAAGGAGGCGAAAATTATTCTTTCCCCAAATTGATAGTGTGTATGTGCATTGATACTTTGTGAGAAATCGAATTTCGTAAAAAACATTATACCTAATATGTATAAGTACCTACATATTTTTTATATAAATATGCGCTTATATATATGCATGCATACAGTGTTCAATAGATAATTATTACAGAATTAAGAATTTGCTTTAATTTGATATATTTCATATAATGTACATATGCATATAGTTAAAGAAAATGATTAAAATTATTTTAATTTTATCATAATTTTTTTAAATAGGTTTAGGAGCAAGGGCAGTTTTTTTTATGCAATTAATATGAGAGGTATTGAAAGAATACACATACTATACATATACAGATCTTTAAATAAATTAGATTTATAAAATATAGAAATAGTTATAACTTATGATTTATAATAATTCATTTTATCGTATCTTAAAAAGATCTTGTATGATTTTAAGTCATTAATTATATAAATAAATGTGAATTATAACTATCTAACGATATACATATATAAATTTAATGTATATACATATCTTCATTAAAAACTATTTTTGATTTAAAATTTGGCAAAATTTCTTGATATATATTATATTTCAAAATAAAAAATACACAGATTGTTACTTGCACTATGATTAATTACTGAAAAATATTTTAGGTAAAGTACAATACTATTTTTTCTCTTAAATTAACAAAATTCAAAAATCAAATTATTTCGCTTTTCACCACCTATATAAATAGTTTTTTTATTTTTTATTTACGTATTTATATCAAATAGGTATCACTTTTATTTGTAAGCACTAATTTATGGTATATTTAATAAAAATTCACATATTTCAATATAAACATAACTGCCTTATTGATTTTTTTCAACTTCATTTCTATACATAATATATAGTTATTTTTTTTAATTATTACATTATAATAATTTTGATACAAGACTAAACTATAGCTAAATATATGTACATACCTATCTATGCATTTTTTTTTTAATTCATTTAAACAATTTTATTCTATTTTAAATATTCTAATTTCAAATATATTTAATTTATTTGTCTTTGATTTAAGCAAATCATTTACGATCCAGAAATAATTAGTTCGAAAAGAATAAGATAATACTGAGTTTCTATAAATTTCAATTCTAAAAATTCGTATTTAAAAAGGACCTACATGTGATTATGAAAGGTGTGATCACATATTATTTCTTTTATCTATATATATTTTCATTGCATCTATATTATATATATATATATATTATATTATTTGTATAGTTTATTACACATAGTTGCATTTTATTTAATATTTGAAATATTAATTGTAAAAATTGAAATGCGTGGGCATTTCTTTATTTTAAAATTAGAAAAATTAAAAAATACGTCAAATTTACCTATTAAAATTTGACTTTCGAAGCTTACATTAAAAACAACAATATAATATCGTGGTATATCAATAATTGATAATGATAAAAATATGTAATTTAAATATTTTTTTTAGAAAAATTGTAAGTGTTAAGTGTAAGTGATTTCTTAAGCAAAAAACGAATAATTTAGTAAATATTTAATTTTAATATTAATAATAGAATTAATATTTTTTTTATTAAATTCTATAAAATATATTCTTATAGTTCTTTTAAAAACATCACTGATTGACAATTTTAAGCCTAAAAATAATTTAACCAATCCAATCGTCCATTATAGGAATGGGCTAAGCACACAAGAAGTGCATAAGTCTTGATTGCTACACAAATTATTACCTATAAATATTTTTCTTTTATTTAAAATCTCACCTAAATATATTTTGGGAAGAATATTTATTATTAATATGTTCTTTAATATTATTTTAAAATTTATAAATTGCTAGTAGCATGATTGAATATATATTTTAGTTTTTCTTTCCTAATTAAATAAAACCACACTCGCGACAAAATTGATATTTTTGGAACTTTAGAATTTATAATTTTTTTTTAACTTGGTACTACAAAACCTGATAGTGTAGTCGTGTTCGTGTCGTGTTTTTTATATACTTCATAAAAACTTGGTTAGTTTTGACATTTCTTAAATGGTATAAGCTATTTGATAAATTTACTACGCACTATCTCATAATTAAGACGAAATTTTTATTTTTAAAGTTTCTTATTTTAAATGTAAAATTATTTTAATCGAAGTAAAATAAAATGAATAAAAACTATAAATATTAATTTTTGGTATTTTACATTGTAATTTTTGTAAAAATAAATATAATTAATGTAATAAAAAGCATTTGTTTGTTCTTTTGTAAAATTAATAATTATAATCGTTATAAGGTTAATTTTCAATACTTTTCTTATTCAAATTACATATTCAAAATTATGTAATCACATTTAAGATGTATCCAATTTATTCAAAAAACAAAAGAAAATATTTATGGACAAAACTACTTTCAAAATACTCCAAAAACGTTAAATTACAATACTTATTGTACGACAAATTGAAACGTCGTACGGAATGGTTCATGCCATTTGCCAACAGCACTTGTACTATAGCTTCTATCGAACAAATATTTTGATATGACGTCACTAATTTCACATTTTCTAAAATTTGTTAATCAAACAAAATAAACAAAACCGAAAATTATTTGAAGAGCTATTATAATTAAATATTGAAGGTCGGGTTAGGGTCGTAGTCTTATTTTTAGTTAGATCAATTAGTTTTTATTGAAATTTTATCCTATATAATATAAGCTATTTAATTAAATAATTATATATCTTATTATGGCAGAATCATATTTTGACAAAAGCTTTGCTTTGATTTTTGCTGACTTTTTAAGTTTAATAACAGTTTCATCATGTAAGTGTAAACAATACTTTCAAAAAATTTTTTTGTAAAAATTTAAATTTTAGGTGTATATGTAAAAATTCCTCAAATCAGAACAATATCGCAAAATAAATCTGCTCAAGGTAAGTTTTCGCTTTATTTCATTAAAACTTTGTAATTAGTGATTTAACTAAAATTACTTATTATGTAAAATACCGTAGATACTCTTTTTTTTTTTTGCATATATTAAAAAAGTTTTTTTTTGTTGCTTTTGCTTATCATTTATGATTAAATTGAATAAAATTTGTTTCCCGAATCCCAATTAGCACTATCCGTTAGAACTGAAATAGCTTGATTTTGATTGTTTTTTTTTTTTTTAACTTTCAATTTAATTGAAATTTATGCATATATGTATGTAATTCTGTATATCTATTTTGTAGATTAAATAATACATTTTAGTGTTTATTTTAACCATTTAAATTTTGATTTTGTTTTGATGTGCATTTCATGAAATTCTGATGTATTCAAAATTTCTTGTCCTTAATGTCTTTGTTTTTCAGGGATAAGTGTTTTGGGATTATGTTTGGAATTATTTAGTTATTCAGTAATGATGTCGTATAACTATACTAATAATTATCAATTTCTGTCTTATATGGAATACCCAGTTTTACTTTTTCAAGAGTATATTTTAATATATGTAGTGTTTAAGTATAAAAATTTATTAGAAAAAAGTTTTTATTATACTGCTGCAGCATATTTTGCATATGCTCTATTCGTTTATTTAAAGTTAATGCCGCTAGTGATTCTATCACTACTTGTGGTAAGTTGAATTAAATTTGAAAAAACTTAAAATATGTATGAAAATTGTATGCAATTAAAAAATCTATAAGCATTATTTTTAATTTATTCACATATTTTTTTGAAAAGTTTACACAAACACAACTAATTATTATTATAAATATGATTTAAAACAACCTTGTTTACAAAATTTATGACAGAAATTTACAAAAACATTTTTTTTAAAATTATTTTTTGATATTAAATTTTGTTTTTATAGCCATTCTGTACCCCGATTGGAGCAACGAGTAAAGTTCTTCAATTGGTTGAAATTCTTAAAACTAGAGACTCGACATCAGTTAGTCTAACAACATGGGCATTATCTGCATTCACGAATTTTAGTAAATATTTTAATTTTCTAATATTTCCAAAGTTTTAACAAAAAATATTTTAGCACGAATATACACAGTTTTTGTTGAATCTGGAGACATGATGTTGCTCACTAATTTTATTATATCATTTTCTTTAAGCACATCAATTTATGTAGCTGCATATATATTTAAGAAACCAAAGACGATTTAAAGAGGCTCAACTTTAAAATTTAAATATAATTTAAAAATTAAAACAATAAATTAAAATTTGAACTTTTTTGCGGTGCTAAATAATAATTAAAGAAAAAATCTTTATATGAACCAAAGTTATTTATTAATCTGCATCTTATTGTAAAAATTAAATTAGTAAAATTTTTAATTTTTTTTGTTTATGATACAAAAATAAGAAAAAACTTAATAAAATAAATAAATCATTGAAACTATTGAAATTATCCCTATTGTACATGTTAAAATTATTAATTTAATATCCATGTTTTTCTCTTTAGCGTGTTCCACAACTTTTCTTTCACGATATTTTTTCTTACCGAATTTCTTTTCATATAATTCTAATTCAATACGATTTTTTTCTTCTTCAATTTTTCTTTGTTTATCTTTTTCTTCTTTTTTTAATTGTTCTTCAGCTGCTTTTTTTTGTGCACATTTATCGTCACAATTAAGTTGCTTTAATCCCTTTCGATATTTTTCGCAAGAAATTTCAAGTTTCAAATTCTTACATTCACAATATATTTTAACTTTTTTTCTACAATATTCTGGATCAGGACATAAGTTCGAATGACAATTAGCCAGACAACGATGACCGCAGTTATAGTTTCGAATACAACGGTTTCCACAACTTTTTAGTAATTCTTGTTTTTGTTTCAATTTTTCTTCATTTAGTTCTTCACAATAAAACTCACTACATTTATAAATTACTTGTGATATACCACAATGACATGATGTTTTAATATGAACTGTGCATGTTTCGCATGGCGGTGGATGACAAGATCTTTTACATTTGTGTATACAGCCTTTTGGACGTTTTACAATGCAAGTTTCGGCACATGGAACACATCCTTCTTGTTCCTCTTTATTATTTAAATCTAAAACTGTATGACATATTTTAGCACATGTATGATTTGTACATTTTAAAAGCCTCTGACAAAGTCTTTGACATGATGTTGGTTTTGAATTCCAACAAGGCCAAGCAGCAATCTCATGGCCTCCAATACAATTAACCATCATTTCAATTTCACATTTAGGATGAGGAAATTTTTTGTACTCAAACTAAAAATATTCAAAATATTAAAAAAAAAAACTAGTTATAAGTTCAATAAAATGTACGGTATCTGAATTCCAATCCCATATATTTGTGTTTTTTGGCTGCTTTATTTCAACTTTCACAGCATCGTGACATTTGGCTTCACAAGGATGCTCGCAGTTGGTTGTATCGTTTTTAAGACCACACTTTTGGATACAAAGTGGACATTCGTTAATATGACAACGGTGTGGGTTTTCATGATGACATTTCGACGGTATTCTAAAGTTTTATTATTAAGTAAAAATTATTTATAAATTTATATTTATGCAAACATATTTAGAAATTACCTGCAAAGTAACGAACATTTTGGAATTCGAACTTTTTTTTCTCTTCCACATGGTACAACAATAGAAGTGTTACCACAACGGCATTTAACTGAAGACTTTAGATCACATGGATAACAAGGCCCTTCATGACAAACTGATTTGCATTTGTGTTTTTTACAAGAAAGAGTTTTATTACAAATTTTGTCACATGGAGAACATTGGCCATCACAACACTACAATTTAAGATTTTTAATGTGTAAATGTAATATATAAATTTTTAAATAATTTACTTTTTTATTACATAGATGTTTTCTGCAATCTTTCATTAGTTTACATTTAGTTTCACAAGTAAAACTCTTTGAACACGGTAATTCTTTTGTATGTAGTCCACACTTACATTTTTTTTGAATAATAACAAGGCACTTGAAGTATAAATTTTGATATAATCCATTATTACAATAATTTTCAACATTTACCTGACTGCAATTTCCTTTGTGGCATCGTTCAGTACAATAATGAATTCCGCATTCTAAAACTTTCTGACAACTATCCCCGCAAGGCTCTACAACTTCACTACAAGGAGCAATTACTTTCTAAAAACAAAATTGATAAAATTTAAACAAAAAATATAAATATTCAAATGCTTACATTTTTACCACAAGGGCAAGACCTTGGTAAACCGAATGGACAATCTTTGCAATCTCCAAAATGACAGACTTTTTTACATTTATGTAAGCCACAAGGATATGACTTATTACAAATCTAAAAATACAAAAGTTTTAGTTATTTTCATAAAAAATTATTGAGTCACTACTTTTTTGCAACTCCAAATCGATTCGGAACAATTACGTTGGGTGATTTCATTACCACATTGACACTTCTGCTTAGATTGTTTTTTACAAGGAGGACATTTTCGAGGCTCATGACAAGTTTTTTCACATTGGTGTATTCCACAAGGAAGCATTTCTTTACACTTAATTCAAATTAGAAATTATTAAAAATTTGGTTCTAATATCAAATCATGTACCTTGGTATTACAATTCCATAACTTATTGAAGCAACGCACTGTTTTAGGCTCACTCTTACCACACTGACATGATATCAATATATTTTGTGGGCATGGAGGGCACGGACCAGGGTGACAAAGTAATAAACATTTATGTCCACAGTATGGTTCCAAATATTTTTCACATCTTTCACCACATGAATGTGGAATCAACCAAGGATGGTACTGTGGATTCATTTCTTTTTTACAGAAACATTCATATGTCTTAGGTACGTTTTCTGGAGTGTATTCACTACGGCATTTTGGACAACACCATCTAACAGGTTTAATTTTTTTTGGCATAAATTCACCTTGATTATTATAATATCCCACTTCTTGGTCTTCATTTAATTTTTGTTGAATAACACTGTCGTTTGCCCATCTTTTTAAACAATTGAAATGAAAAAAGCCTGAAAAATAAAATATTTCTAATATCATCATACTCTTATTAGTAATTTACGTTACAGTAGCAGTTATTGCATGACCAAATTGATTCAACTCTTTTAACAGTTCCAATGCATATTAAGCAAATAGCAGAACCAGATTGAAAAAAGTTTTCCAGAAAAATACGGGTTTTCGAAATTTGTTCAAAGTCACCAGAATAGCTACAGAATACTTGATTCAATATTGAGTCTTCATTCAAATCTTCTTCTTCTGAACTAGATTCATAATTCTCGAGTACTGTAAGATTTTCCGCTAATTTATTATCTAATTTAAAGTGTTTATTTTCGCGTTTGTTTGATGAAGTATTTGAAATTCTAAAATTTCCTTTTTTATTCATTTTGTTATAAACTAAATTTTATAATCTCTGAAAATAAAAAAAAATGTTATCTTTGATAAAATGATTTTGCAAATCAAATTCCACCGTGTCAGTTTTATTTTTACACTAATGTCACTAATTACTAATACAATTATTAATGGTTAGTTTGTAGTTTCGTACCTTTATCAAATTTTATAGAAAGGGAGTTGAATGTAATTCTCAGTAGTCAGTACATATAATTAAATTACCCATGACGGAAAACACGCTGAATAATATTCCTTGATTGAGGACGGGTTTTTACATATAAGTATCATTTTCAGCTGTATTACCCCTAACTAATAGTCATCACAAGGCTTCATATGATATTATATGATTTTGTACGCCAACATGACATTCCAATTAACCAACTACGTGTACAAATGATGGCTTGAGTTTTTCTTGAAATCTCAAGCTGTGTATTCGGTTGACCAGCTTGAGTTGCTGTCAGCTTGAAAATAACTTGAGCTTGACATATATATTTTTGTTGACATATATTTTTTGCTTTAAAATTTTCTATAAATTTAAAGATATTAAAGTGGTTATGATGAAGTCCGAAGCGGAATTTCTCCGAAAAAAAATTCCGATCCGAATACGAAAGAATTGGTATGCTGAAGTCCCTTCGACTGCAAAGTGTGTGCAGAAATCAAAATCATATGTTTCGGAAGATTTTTGTTTTTGTTTTCATATTCATTTCAAACATTTTTATTTTCAATTTTTTTTTATTTATTTTGTAAAAAATTTTTAATAGATAATGTATATGACATAATGTATATATACAATATGCATACATAAATTAAAAGTAAAAGTTACAACTTTCTTAATTACATATGTAGTATGTATATATATACAAATTAAAATAATAATAATTTTTTGTTACATCAGAGAAAATTTAAAATTCTCTAAAGAATGTAAAATATATATGTATCGTTTTTAATATATATACATATTATGTTATAATATTAAAAACAATAAAATATATTATTCTTTTGAAGCGCTTTTTTATTCCTAAATAAAAAAAAATATTTTTACAAATGAATTTCAAATTAATTTCAAATTATTTTCCGTTCCGACGAACTTCATCATACATAAATTTTAAAATTTCGGATAAATAATTACATTTGCAGACTGCGGAATACTTTCGGACTTCAGCATACCAAATTCGGAATGTAATCAGAATTTCACATTCCGACGAACTTCATCATAACCACCTAAGACTATAAAATTAAATGTTTTTTATTTATTTACTTTTAGATCATCTATTCATTCTAAATATTGACAAACCTTCATGAGTTTATGACATTAAATGTCAACTCAAGCTCTCAAGCTGCGTATTCGGTTTAAAATTGGAAGTCAATTTTTTTATTCCTGGTCTCGACGAGACATTTTTTGCGTCTTAACTTGTGTTATGTCTAGTCGAGACGGATGAAAACCAGAACCTTTTGGCGTCAAGACACAAAAGTCTAACAAAGTTAACACAAATGTTAAGACATTTTTTTGACGTTTTAAATGTCAGTTTAAGATAACATACATATTTAGGTATTTTTTATTAACTATTTGTGACTCTTACTGTAAATTATTGTTCTGCGGGGATAGGATATAAAGTTTAAATGTAAAATATAAATAAAAAAAGTGAATAATTAGAGTTAAAAATTGATTTTTGTTTTGTTAATGTAATTAGTTTTGTAATTAAATTAAATTTTTAAATAAACAATATGAGTGATAAATTAAGAAAAAACGGTATAATTGAACTAATAAATATGTATAGGCAACATGAACTCCTTTGGAATTAAATTTAATTTTTATCTCGTGAATATATTATATTATATTATTAGTTTAATTTACATTATATTATATTAATAGTTTAACTTACCAATGCCAGAATATGTTCAAATTTATCAATCGTCATTCGGCAAAATTTTTTAAAGTTTCCTGATCTTTCTCACGATATTTCCTTTAAAAGATGAACTTCAATATTATGAAGATCCCTCTTTTCCAAAAAATGTATTCTTCCAAAATTGCGGTGATATTCTTTTTTTTCCTGAATTTTGTGTAATTCTCTTAATGTATTTAACGCGACAATTACGGTTTTTTGTATTGATTTGTAATTTTTTCCAAAGAAAATATTTTGTAATCTATAATAGGCAGATGATTTATGTTTTATTAACAATTGGAAAATAAGTAAAAATGACAGAATTATTGAGGAGAAAATATAGCTTCTATATAAATTTTTGTCAAAATTGGTGTAGTAGTTTTTCCGCAAAATGGTTACAAACATATACAGCTTTCTTTTATTATATATGAGATTTGTGATTGGGACTGTTTACTGTAAATTGTCCTGAGGTGATTGATATTTCGTGTAAATGTAAAATATAAATAAAAAAAGTGAATAATTAGATGTAAAACTGATTTTTCTTATATATTTTTGTGGATTTTTGTTTTTTTCAATTTAATAACTTTTAACTATGTAAATTTTTATAAAAGCAAAATGCATTTAACGCGAGAATTTCGGTTTTTTGTTTCCTATTCATTTTTGGATTATGTATTAAATGTTAACGTCTTTTCTTTTGCACTGTTTTCTTTCGAATGAAGTGACTTGACATAATTTGCCCAGTAACCTTTTTTGACATTTAGAGACACTTTTGGTGTCTGACTTTATGTCTCGTTCAGGCACTCCTTGAAGCTTACTTGAAACTAACAAATCACGGCGTTATATGCCTTATTTAGACGTCCGCCATTTTTTTAATTATATCTTGTCTTGACTTAATTATAAAAATAGTGAAGTTTCTCTGCTTGTTTAAGCAAAAGTTTCTTATTGTGTGGCGAATAGAGAAATTAGTTTCGAAAAAAGTTTTAAACAGACTTAATCGTGTATGGGGTCTATTAGCTACCTCTTCGCTGACGAGAAGAAAAAATTTATCGCGCCTCGTCTCGTTCAATATGCATTTCTGCTAGACACTGTAAGCGAAGAGATTGAACATTTTTTATGTTGGTAGTCCTCACCACTTTTTACTGTCAAAAAAATTATTAGTATATAAACAAAATATGCCTTATAAAATTTTTGGATAATGTTAGCTAGTATAGTGTGGAATTAGTTTAAAGAAAGGTTTAAAATATTTTTTAAATACAAAATTTTTATTAAAGTTGTTACAGTTTACTGTTTAGTACATAAACAGTAGTAAAACAATTAATAGTAAAGATGGTTTTTTTTTCGAAACAAAAACACACTTTTTAATAATAATGCAAAACAATTAATGAAAAACTTTATTAAACTTTACTTAACTATTTTCTCCATTTAATTTATTTATTTTCTTTCACATTTTGATTAAAAAAAACACAATATACTTGAGACGAGGATGGCAAAATGCGCATACATTGAAGAGCGCGTAGGGGTATATACACCAGCGTCGGTAGCGCTTGCAACTAGCGGCGGACCTAGCTCCAGCACTTCTGGGAAGAGGTTACCAGTGACTCTTTAAATTTAAAAACCGATAACGAATCAAGGAACGTAGAAAGCAATACCGAGATTACTAAGAAAACGCTGCTTAACATACTTGATGCTATAGACTTTATGTATAGCAGTAGGGAACGGAAGGCAGCACGAGATTTAAAACTGGAGTAGAAGTCTCAAGAAAGCATCAGGGCTCTGATTGTCAAGAGAAGAGTAATGAAGGCGAATCAGATGGAACCGAAGGGTGCCAATCAAATAAAAAATAAAGGTAGGATCTACGGAGACAAAAGCCGATTTACTGGAAGGTATCTTCGTGCCAGTAATTAAAGGGATCACTTAAGGGGAAAAGATATATTGAACACCTCCAATTGAAAGGCGAATGCGTGCCAGTAAGTGCTGATGCTTCAAAAACAAGAAAAAATTTGGAACACTACACACCGAAGGCCGAATGAATTTGAAAAATTAAGAAACAAGCTCCGAATCCAATTTGGGACAAGGAAGTGCAACAACATCGCGCAACCAAATCTCAAGGAGGTTATTTTAGAGTTAGAAAGATGCAAGTTCTGCATAATCGAAAACGGACGGAAGGCAATTAAGTGCGGCGTCGTAGACTTTTCCCCGAAGGAAGCGATTGGGGGAACAGAACTGGGGTAGGAAAATAAATGTCTCAGTAAAATAGACTACAAGTATGAATAAGAAAAACACCTTATTGGAGAAGGGGACGGAGAATCTGAAGGATTCGTCTGAACCGGATCCTACCAAGGTCAAAAAAGGATTAGGTCAGATGACAATACGCCACCTGATCCAAAAAAGAAAAAAGCAACTGAGACTGTAGCCAACCATCTAAGGAGCACTTCAAAGTTGCTATTGTAGATAAAAGCCATCCTGCATGTAAAATACCAGTAGAAGCCAATAGACTGAAACTGGTACAAACCTTTAGAGGACGGTAATTTTTTGAAATAAGGAAACGAGCAGTGATTCCCAGGTTTGAATAGAGCCTTTTCGATGGCGACACTTTTAAAGTGATATGTGAAAATGACTTTGTTCTCAAATTCCTACAAAAGAGTGTGGAAGAGAACAAGGAGATGTGTGAAGGTTCTAATGTACAGGTGGTAGACAAAGCGTCGGTCACAAGATTAAGGAGAATATCTACATATGGTTCTCAAATGAATATATGCCATCCGAGGAGATACTCAAGGCCCTGGGCACCATTAATGGACCTCAAGGACTCTGAGTGGAGTGTACTCAGGAGAGAAGTACATGATAGAGGTACCTGGCTATTGCTAGGAATGCCGGAAAGTGCCCTACAGGTAATTACCTAAAGGAGCCGTTGTGCTCCTACCTTGGTAAAAGGGTGACGCTTCCTAAGCCTTGGGTAAATAAGACGACATGTAGTTTATTTCAACTTTGACGAAGAAACCGTATCGGATAAGGGTTGCTGGACTATGGACTCATGAACGACTCCTCAGAGGACTCACTCGGCTTCACAATAGGGGCGGCCAGTTGAGTGAGCTCCCGGAGGAAGAATCTTTTTCTCAAATTAAAAAAAAAGATAAAGCATGGACACTCATGTGCCAACTAGCAGCAAACTCCTCGTTATATATAGCAAGCAGCAATTTTCCACATAAGGATATTAATAAAATGACCTGGAAAATTCCTGGCAATGACAGAGTAAATCAAATTGACCATGTTTTAATAAATAAAAGACGATTATCATCAATTTTGGATGTCCACTCCTGCAGAGGAGCTAGCTGTGCGACCACTTTCTAGTTAAAATTAAATTAAGACAAAAAATCTCAAACATAATGAAACATAAAGGAACTAGAAAGAAGAAATGGAATACAGAAAAACTCAAAGAACCTGATACAAAAACAAGATACACCGAAACTATAAATAGAAAACTACAAGAAATTGGTGACACAACTACAGATATTAACGACAATTGGATCAAAATGGAGCAAATACTTAACGAAGCAACGAGTGAAATAATAGGTGTAGCACAAATAAGACGAAATGAAGAATGGTACGACAATGATTGTAAAATAGCGATCCAAAAGAAAAATTAAGCAAGAAATAAGTTATTTAACAGAAACACAAGAAATAACAGACAAGTATACAATAACTTAAGAAAATATGCCAAAAAGATTAATGAAAAGAAAAAGGACGCCCTAAGAAAGAAAGTAGAACAAATATGTACGGACTTTGAAGAAAATAAAATAAGACGATTCTACAGGAAGATAATGGATTCAATTAAACAATTAAAAATGGATTCCAACCCAGACTAAGTAATTGTGACAACAAAAATAAAGTAATACTGAGTGAAGAGAAAGATATACTAGAAAGATGGAGAGAATATTTTGACGAATTATTAAATATTGAACAATCAGTGGAGTCTCCAGGGTCCAAGGTGGGAAGAAACTGTGATACCTATAAATAGCAACATTACGATTTCAGAATATACAGACGAAGGAATACCAACCATACATGAAGTAGAAGATGCAATTCTACAAATGAAAAATTACAAAGCCCCAGGAGAAGATGGCATTGTAGCAGAAATGTTTAAAAATGCAGGAGAAATGTTTATCTCCAAGCTACATAGTTTAATATGTACAGTATGGGATACAGAAACTCTGCCAAGCAATTGGGAAAAAGGCATTATTGTCCCCATCCACAAAAAGGGAAATAAACTTGACTGCGCCAACTATAAAGGTATCACATTTAAACACAGCGTACAAGACTCTCTCCAATATTATAAATAACAGATTAAGACGTATAGTCGAAAATATTTTAGGAGAATATCAAAGTGGATTTAGACCAAATAGATCTACTACCGATCAAATATTTCTACTGAGGCATAGGATGGAAAAATGCTATGAGTACAACAAAAATCTCCACCTATTAATGATTGACTTCCGCCAGGCTTTTGACTCAATAAAAAGAGATATGGTAGAAGCTGTATTTAAAACATGGGAATTCCAAGAAAATTGACAAATTTAAGTATGCTAACACTCAGACACACAAAATGCAAGGTAGCAGTGCAAAATAAAATAACGGACGAATTTGAAATAAAAACATGCAATAATGCTTCACGCAATAAAAGATTTAGACAGAGGCGGACACATATTCATAAAATCATCTATAATAAGTGCGTATGCTGACGCTATTGCTATTGTAGCAACATCCTTTGACGACTTAAAAGAAATATTTCTGACTCTAGAAAAAGAAGCTGCTACTGTAGGATTAAAAATTAACGAGGCTAAGACCAAATATATGAAGATGCGCCGCACGGAAACAATCGTATAATAGATAAATGTGAAAGAATCACTGGAAGTACTGATAAATAGTAGCTTTCTAGGTAGCATTTTTGTGGAAGGTGAGAACAAACGTAACTCTGAATAATATTTAAATATATCGAATATCGAAAACGAAAAGATAAAACGGATGATTTCACATGAAAGAATAAAATGATTCTAAATCAGATATTAATATACTGGTTATGAAAATAAATACAATAAAGTGTGAAAAACCCATACAACAGAATGACTGGAAGAACTGGAGGGGGAGATCCTAACGAAAAACTTCTGGAGAATAGCAAATGCGGAAAAGACAAAGTCATTTTTGCGCTGAATAAAGCCGACTTAAGGCTATATGTAGGCGTATGTACAGGGCATTTCATACTCAGACATCAGGTTACTACTGGGAGAACTTCTCGGAAGTAAAATGAAAAAAACCAGCAGAAGTTGTTAGATTCATAAAACGTATTAGTTGGCTCAGCGATGGAGTCTGCTGAGAGGCGAAGGTAAAATTGCTGAGTGGGTGTACAACGTAGGGTGTACAACACGGCGTAGGGGATAAGACAGCCCACCTTATAGACAGCCCACCTATTTTTATTTCCAACTTATTAACCAACCAACGAACCAAATCGAGATGGGTCTAAGAGAATATTGGTATATGTATATGTAAAGAATTTTTATATGATGAGCTTCTTCCTTTTGTTCCTCACGTAAAATCCACCAGATGTCTTCTGACAAGTCGTCAACAAGTAAATTTTGTAAGCAGCTAGCTTGATTTTTATGCGTCAAAAGAGGATTTTCGAATTCGAAGTCATTTTAAATGTCATGTTGAAGCTGAATTGATTCGATTGGGCTGCTTATGCTTATAGTCAAGAAAGGTAACTTTATTATTTGATCAATTTAAAATGGGTAAAAAATTTAAAAAAGTAAACTCTCAAAAATTGGAAATCGTTCCAAAAAAAGACGAAGAAATTGTTTTAGAACCACAAAGAACATCAGATGAAATCATCCCACGAAAAGTAAATTAATAATAAATTACAATTAATATTTTGCTCATTTCATAATTTATAGGAGAAATGGATAAACAAACAACGTGTTTTAGTATTTGCTGCACGTGGTATAAATCATCGCGATAGACATTTAATGAAAGACATCAAAACATTGATGCCTCATCATAGACCAGAATCAAAAATGGAACGTTCAAAAACATTATCAACTGTGAATGATATGTGTGCAATGAAACATTGTAACAAATGTGTACTTTTCGAAGGTAGAAGAAAACGGGATTTATATATGTGGATTGCAAATGCCGGAGATGGACCATCTATTAAATTTTTAATAGAAAATATTCACACAATGGGCGAACTAAAGTTAACTGGAAATTGTTTACGTGGTTCACGTCCGCTATTGTCGTTTGATTCTAAATTTGATGAATTATCTCATCTAAAGCTAATCAAAGAGTTGTTAACACAGATATTTGGCGTTCCCTATCATCACCCAAAGAGTCAACCATTTGTTGACCATGTGTACACATTTACATATTTAGACAAGAGAATTTGGTTTCGAAATTTTCAAATTTTGTCAGAAGATGGTGGCTTAGCTGAAGTTGGTCCACGATTTGTAATGAACCCCGTTAAACTTTTTGAAGGATCTTTTACTGGTAATCCCCTTTGGGAAAATTCAGATTACGTTAGCCCATCCAAACATAGGCAAATGTTGAAAAAATCAGCTAAAGATAAATATGTTAATAGACTTGAGCAAAAAGTTACAAGAGAAGCTAAGACGCCTAAAAATGCATATGAATATAACGAATTGGATGACCTTTTTGAAAATAAAGATTCTGTTGAGTTAGCTAAAATTATAAATGGTAAGTTATGTTGAACATTTTATATTTTATTTTCAATTATAATTTTTTCTAGAAAAAAAAAAAAAGAAGGACGAAAAGAAGGAATTATTAATGAAAAAAATTAAAAACAAACAAGACAATATAATTGAAAATATTAAAACAAAAAAAAAAAACATTTTATTAATTAGTTAAAGTTGAAACATACAGAAATTAATTGTTTTAAGTTGAAATTTTATTTGCAAAAAAAAAACAAAAAAATACTGTAGAAATAAAATACAAAAATAAATATTAAATACAAATATAAAATATTCAGTGATTTTTAGTCTAAAAACTTAAATAAGATAACCTTGAAGTCTTAATAATGTATTATTGCATTTTTAGCTTCCCACAAGTTTATTATTAAAAACAATTATTCAAAACAAAATAAAATTAAAAATAAATATCTTTATAATAACATACTTAAATATTTTTTATTTTGAAAACTTTGTTATTTATTATAAAAATTAGAAATTATAATTTAGTGTATCAAACATTAACACATTTTTTTTAGATGTAAAGATATTACTCTCAATAGTATGTAATATGAACACATACTGTGATTATTACATTTCAATCAATTTAATACAAATGTTTAAGATTAAAAAAAACGGACGGTGATGTATATACACACAGTTAATTCTTAGGACAAATAACACGTAACTTATCTTGATTTTTTTGTGCGATTTCAAGTTATTAGAACATGATTTTTTGACTTCAAGTTTAAAACACAATTTATTAGATAAACACCTAATAAATTTGTTGTTTTTTACTTTAAAGAAATTTATTTCCTTGTATGTAGGAAACAAATTACAATAAATAAAGTTTACGAAAAAAATAACACTTAAAATACAGTGATTAAAATTTCGGAAGAATTAGGAATCGTATTTCCTTGGTATAAATTTACCATTTTATGCCATTATATTGCTGAAAGGCTGCTTATTTATAGGTGTCATTTCAACCGCTTGAATGGGACCCTCTATGTCATCTCCAGGTTCTTCACCAACAAGTTTCGCTAAATTACTTTGTTTCCATCTACCGGCATTCCCGTTGATTGTTTTATCTTCACATACACATAAAAATAGTGTATCTACTACAACCTAAGATTTACATTTAAATTATTAGTTAGTACAATTTTTTGTTTTTGCATTCTTACTTCGAATAGAGATAATACAATATGAGCTATGAAGAAGCCAAAAACTGTTATGAAAATAACAGGAGCAATATAAAAATGTAAATCTTCCCGATCTTTCAAAACTAGAACACTGACAAGACCACATATTGTAGCCACCATAATTTTTCCCAGGAATAAAATAAAATCGCCAATGCTATTGATCGTGGCAACTTGAATTGCATTTGTAGCCATTGCATTCCAAGCCTACAAATAAAAATTTTCGTATTTATTAAATTAAAATTGGCAATAAAAACTTACAATTCCAGCAGCCGGACAAAAATTAATTGATTCTATAGCAATAACAGTATACGCATTATGATTCAAAAATCTTATAAATTTTTCTAATAGCCAAAATCCACATATACAACAAGACAAACAACATTTAGCACATTGCGAACCTTTATCTTCAGATTTTTTCAATCTATGAATTTAAATATTAAATATATATATATTATAAATTAAGTATTAATTAATTATTTAGAACTCACTTAGCATATAAGTAAGTTAAAATTAAACGTGGAATTTTAAAGATTGTAATAACAAAAGAACCTTTTGCAACCGATCCTAAATGATATTTTAATAGTTTTCCTAATACAAATTACAAAATAAACAAATTACTTTTTATTAAATATTGTGAACAAAAAATATACCAATTGCGTAAGTTGAAGGAGAATCTGTCGGTTTTTTAAAGTACCAATAAGCCACAGCTCCAGCTAAAGCAAATTGCTGGCAAGCAAAAATAAATTCAGTACTCCAAATGAGGCCAATAAAATATACCCATAACATGCTTTTAATCCATGAAGCGTCTTGATATTCAACTTTTAAAAGAGCTAAAATATAAATAGTTATTTTATATAAATATTTTAAAATTAGAAACTGGTTCATTACTTTTGTAGTCACTGTTTGAATTATTCTTTTCTGTTGATCCAGTCAGTGTAATGTTGTTTGAGGAAATATTTGGCTTCCGAACACTAGTTAGGGGAATTAATGGTGTCATTCCGGGGTAGTTTGCTGTTGCTATACAAACGACAACGAATACCCAAAATGCTAAAAATAATATTAAAATCAAAAATGCGAAGGCCGGAGCTATAGCAAGTCCTGGAAGAGACAGCATACATTTTCCAGCTTCTTCAAATAAGGAGGCCATACCAGACAATTTGGATTTTAGATAGTATACAATAATAATTAAAATTACCTAAATATCAAAATTATTATTACTTTAAGTTATAATTAGTAGCATTAAATTTATCAATGACACATACCATAATTATAGTGGCAACAATGGCTAATGCATATATAGCCGTTTCGTTCCTAATGAATTCTTCCAACATTGAGTATTTTACGTTTAAATCTTTTTTTTGCCTCATACTGTAATATGCCCACCACAAAACGACTGTAAATGCAATACTAGCTAATACAACAAATATACAAATTAACCACGAAACTATTTTTGTAAGCCAGTGCATAAATGCTATTAATATAATAGAAAGTACTAAAATTTTGGAATAAAAAAGAGTTACATTTAATTATAATAAAAAATAATATTTGATATTACACAATGCAAAAGCCGTCAACAAAGCCATAATTGGCCAAGTTTTGTATAAATCACTTAAGAATTGCTGAGCAACATCCCAATTATTTAAAAGTTTATAAGCGTTTTTAATAATTTCTTTCATTTCTTTGGGAGCACTTTTTCCACCAGTAGGTAAACACCTATGGAGCACTGGAGTACTAAAATTTATATTTACCTATGTATATTAATTAGCAATTTTTTTTAAAGATTTAAACCTTTCATAAACTGGAAAATCAGGACAAGGACCCAATAAATTAAAATATTTCATTGTAGGATTTTCACGTTCCAATAATAAGCTCATGTTGAAATCATAACGACATAATTGGGATTTTGTGTCTTGATAATATTTGTACAATTCATCTTTATTGTTAATAATTCTATTAGGACACTCTTTAACACATATTTTTATTGTTTGCCGAAGTTCTTTAACATCTAAGAAAAATAAATTGGGTTCATTGACTGTGTTTCTACCAGATAATGGGAAATCCGAATATTTATCGTTGACTTTCACACCACAAGTATTTCCAAATGAATCATATCCATTTATTAGACGTAGTGGGTTACCATAAACAAATGCAAATATCGCTATAACAATCTGTAGGAATTCAAAGAGAAATTACTAAAATGTTTAAAAAAAAGTAAACTAAATACATATGTATGTATGTTAAAGAAAAATACTTTTAAGGAATTATGTCATCAATTAAATGTGGAAAATTATCTAAGATTTCCTAAAACTACTCTATTAGGATTTTTAAAAAAAACTCTTTTGAGGTATAAAATTAGTTTCTTACCTTAATTACTTAAGACTTTCATTTTTCAATTACAATTAAATTCTTTCTTCAAAAAAAGGAAACATTAATTAGAAAAAATTACATCATCAGCGTTTAAACAAAAAGGGCGTTCAATTATAAGAAATTACTTAATTTTACTCTTATTAAAAGAAACTTACCAACAAAAGCCAAAAAACTCCAAATAATATCAACCAAAAAACATCGGTACAAACACGATATCGGGGTCGATCTGTTTTGCTTTCTGCACAACCCATAGCAAAATTAAGTTATTTTTTTTCTCATAAATAATTATAAAAAATTTTAATTATATTTTTATTATTGCAAATAAACGAATTTATTTTTCATACATAAAAGAATTGAATTGATCAAAATGATAAATGTTTTACATGTATGAAAGGAAAAGTGAAAACAAAACACTGAAATGAAAACCAAAAACAACTACATATAGTTTCTCTTCATCAGTGACATCAGTCCCAACGTAGCATTAAGTTTCACAACATTGTTGCTGTTTATCAAAATTGTCGCTAAACAAAGATTTCATAAACTTGATTGATAAATTTGTTGGATGATTGATGAATGATGAATGGATAAATGATTATTATTGTGTTCCTCCGAGTCCGACCCGAGCCCGTACAATATGATGAATTAAGAATTTGAATAATTATTAAAGATTTTGAATGGAAATTTTATACCATCTGTAATTTAAGAAATAAAAGACGCATCATTGTGCATTTAATTAACACTTATATATTCCTTAATTAATCTTTGTTTTATAACTGAATATCACACATAAAATCTAATTTTCATTAATTTTATTTTGCAATACTATAAGGTCAATAATAATTTATAGTTCATACTTTTTTTATATTTAATGCTCAGCAATAATAACATTAATTTGTTCTATATTTAACATACTGCATTTTTAACGTACATAATTTGTTCAATTATTCTAGCACAAAAGCGATTGATTTGTTTTTATGACAGACAATTCAATGCATTTTATTATGCTACATATACTCATTTTTAATTTTACTATATTTATTTATTGAATATTAATATAACTATTTATGCTTATACATGATTTACATGTATACTTAAGGAATATGTAATAAAATAAGTGAATATTTCAACAATTTTCAATGTTACATTTTTTTCTTTTGTTATTTTAATTTTACCTTGGTGGTAATGGAGGTGGTGGACCTCTGTTTGGTATAGCTGGAGGAGCTGTTTTAACTGGGGTTGAATTGTTTCGATTTGGAATTGGCGGAGGTGCACCTAACTTAATTTCTTGTTGATTTTCAGGTGATTGTTTCGTTGGTTCCATATAACTTGATGGTAAAGGAGGAGGTGGCATATTAGGAGGTTGCTTATCAATAGTTTTTTCCATATCTACCTCCTTATCAGTACTTTTACTTACATCACTTGATGAATTATCAGTATTAATTTCTTGTTGTTGAATTGCAATATTTTCAATAACAGGTGATTCGTTTTCAGTTTCGGGAGAATCTTTTGTCAACTTGTTTGTTGAATTCAAACTGTTGATAATGTTTAAAGGATTACTTATTACTCCAGCATGTGGTACCATTTTTGGAGATTTTGGTAAAGGAGGTCTAGAAGGAGGTTGAATTGGTGCTGGAGGACGTGCTGGTGGTTGACTTGGTCTCTTTGGTATTTGTGGTGTTCCTGATTTTTTCTCAGGAGTTTTCTTATAATTGCTTAATGCAACTGTATTTGCCGAAAATAAGCTAATCTCTCGTTGAACTTGAAATACCCAATTTTCAGTTTTTAATTGGAATAACAAATCTAAGCCACATATTTGACTGCACTTTTTATTTGCTGCTTTAAGAGCAGATTCTCCATCTTTGAAAGTTACCCACATTGTATTTTCTACATAGCGTACTAGTGTTATTTCTCCCATTTCGGAAAGCTCTTTTATAACACCACTCATTATATTTTCATCATAAATCGATAGATTTTCATAATTTTCCTCGTTTTGTACATGGACAACGATTGTTGCGTCTGGAGGACCCAAATTTGAAATAACTTCTTCAAATACTTGATTTCGTTTTCCTATATCTATTTTAGCTATATCAACATCGAGAACAGCAGTTACGGGTCTGTGATCGCTTTGTTTTAGTTCACATCTTCCATAATATATTAATTTACCAGGATTCCAATCCTCATTTTCATTTATCTCAGAGCAAACTGGTTTCTTTTTATTCCAAAATACTCGATCGGTGTAAGCAGGTGCTCTCATTTTTTCACTTGTATCATAGTCTTCACTAAATAAGTCATACTTGTAAGTTGGATCAAACGAAATTTCACCCTCCAAAAAATCGTTGAAAACATTTCCAGCTTCTTGTTCTTTTCTCAATTGATCCTGCTCTAATATTTTTTTATATTCTTTGTTACGAATAGCTTCTTTAAGTTCTTCTTTATCCATGTCAATACGATAATTAAAATCACCACACCAAAATACGTAATCATGTGTCTTTAATGTTCTACCCATGCCAAATGATAATTTTTTCGTAATTTCAGTATAATCAGCATTCCTTTCTGTAACTTGCGATTGGCCAGCAGCGAAATGAGAGCATATGAAGCACATTGATGTACCATGTAATGAAAATCGTATTGCAGTAGCTCCTTTATTACCTGTTGCACCACCTAATCCAGTTTTAACCCAATCAATTACAAGATCTCGGACATCTGCGGCATATTCTGAACGGATGTAAACGTATAAGCAAACACCAACCAATTGTTGATACGTTAGTAAAACGTATTGATCACGGTTACATAAAGTTCTCAACAGTTCTTCCGCCCATGTTTTTGCATTCTCAGTGCTTGATGCTACTATATTACTAGTATTCAAATCCACAATTTCTTGAAAACCAATGGCATAAATATCAATAGGAACCTCACTCTCATTTTCATTAGTAACGTCAATAAGAGATCCTTTACGAAAATATTGCGAAGCGAACAACCAATCATCCAATGAATCTTTATATGCAACACTTCGAAAGTGTTTACCCCCGTTTACATTGTAAGTACAAACAGCAACTCTAATTTGTTGACTTTTAATAAACTTTTTGTAACGTTTACACATTTCGCGTAAGACTGGTGTAGGGGCATGTAACATGTTCAATGGTAATAAAGTTCTTGCTCTATCAGCAAGTTCTGAACTTAAAGTTGAACCAACCAAAAATATGTCAATCGCTTCTTGCTTAGAACTATCTAGCAAGTTATTTTGAATTGTCCTGGCTGCAGATCTAGCGCCATCCATTATTTTCGAACCTCCTTGAATTGCTCCAGTGCCAGCATATATTTTACTTATTTCATTCCCGTTGTTTATCCACATTTGACGGAAAATTTCTTCGAATCTTGATATTGACTGCTTTTTATCTGCTAGTCCAAGAGCAAATATTTGCTCGTTTAATATGTCAAGACCCAAAAATGTTTGAACGCAATTTGTTCGATCTAAACAATCCAAACAATTTGTACGAATTGTACCGATCTGTTCTTGTAAAACTTCTTTCCCATTAGCATGAAATGTTCCGTAATTAGCCTGGTTTTCTTCTATTTTAGCTTTCAACTTAGAAAGCGCTACAGTATTTCCACCACGACATTCTTGATGATAATCAAAAATAATATGAGGCACATCAAGATTTTTAGATTCGTTGTGATGTTTTTGAAATTCTACACTTAAAGTTGCTTCACCTTCTTTGCTACCAACCAAGCTCGTACCTAACAAATTAACAATGGCAAGCTGACAATATTGATTTTTCATTATTTGCATATGTTTTTCAAATGCTGATATACTAGCTTCAAAACCCCGAGATAGTTTTACTTTATGAGAACCAACTTGTATACCAGGCTGTTCCCAAAATAACGGAACAGAGCCACGAGTTTGTACAAAACTAGTTATTTGGTTTTCTAAATAGATAACTTGTTCGGTTTCCACAAAATTTGCTACATGACCATCATCATTAGTACCTCGAACATTGAATCGGGTTCCAGCACGCTCACAGCTTAATCGAGATATAATGGCTGCTCGTGCCTGTTTACTTCCAATATAAACCGTTCGAATTTCAACAGATCCACACATTACTTTTAAAAGCCAAGAATCGCAATCAATATCAAATCTTAGAAGATGAATATGAAGCATTCTATTCCAGAAGAATCGATTATCTGTTTTTTCTGTACGTTGTCGCCGTTGAGCACATAACGTTATTTCAAAAGTTGATAACTCTTCCTCCTTTGAAGAAATATGGGCAAAATAAAAAGTTCCAGAGTTTAATACTTTTCTTACTTCACTAGTTTTATCTTCATTATGATTTTCAATTTGTAATGGGACAAATTGCGTTTGTGTTATTCGAAAAATTTCTATTTCATTAATCTTTCCTACAGAAGATACTCCTGTTACCAATACTAAATAAAGAAGTGTCGTTTCAACAAAATTTACTTGAAGAACTCCCAAACTTCCATAAGCGTCACACACCTTTGTATATTGTTTTTTAATTTGTTCAGCTTCTTGTTGTGATAATAATGCAACTACTTGTGACTCAAAAAGAATACTATCAGATTTTTGTCGATGCTCCAATAAAATGCTATAAGGATTTGGGGCTTGTGATTTTTCCAGCACTCTTATCGATTTTGACAACGCCATAATGTAGAAGCAATATTAATTTACTAATGTAAATACGTGCTATATTCAGATGGGAAACTTAATCTGCCTAACATTTTTTGTTTGGTTCAATTTAAGATGATGAAATTTCTGCACAACTTATTTTCAAATAAAAGATTATTTCACTTTTATATTTTAATATCTACCTTCTTTTTTAATTAAATTCTGGTAAAAAGTAGTTCTATTATCACAGTACTACATAGGAATGTATCTAAAGTAATTGTCTAATTTTGTAACAAACGTCACTCAAATGACTCAAAAGAAATAGTGAAATCATCGTAATTCGTAATAACAAAATAGCAGATTGTTGCATAAAAGTTTATATACTTTATTGACATAAATATTTTAAATTTGTATGTAACAACATGTATGTACAAAATTTTTTGAAAAATAATCTGATTTATAGTTCAAGATGTTCAAGATCTACAACAAAAATCATTTTGAATAATTACTGTAGGTTTTGGTTTATTATACAGATTAAGTAGAGTATTATGATTTTCGTCAATTTTTTTTTTGAATCGGAATGGATTTAAGCAACAGTTATAATTTCGTTAGGAAAATATTACAAAATAAATAAAATATTTCCATAATTATTTGTTTGTAATTTGTATTTTAATGTAGATTTTACATGTAAATATTATCAATTGTTTATATATTATTATAATTCTAAATCAATTGCTTGCACTTTATATAATTAAATGAAATAAAATTATAATACGTGAGCTTTATCTTATATAGTAAAAAAATATTACATAGTTTGCCTTTTTTTTATTTAATTTAAATTAAGACTGGATTTAAAAATATAGTCAGATTAATGTTATTAAAAATTGACCAAAATAAAATAGTAAAAATTTATAAAAGGCCTGCTTTAAAAACCAATTGCATATTTAAATATAATTATTCTTAAGTGTACATATATTTTGTTTTATTAATTTCTTGCTCCCCAGAACTTGCGTTGCTAGTAACCAGTATTAGCTAAGTCTGCCATAGGATTTAGTTATTTCCATTTCTATTATTTAAATTTTTCCTTTGTTAGAATTAATACGTCATTTATAATGCATTATATATAAATACAGTGGAATAATGACTACGAAAGTTATATTATTTTTTTAATGTAATTAAACTGTTATTTTTTTTGTCATTTTTATTTATATTTAAATATTAAATTTTTTAAATTGTCTGTACACAATTTCCGTTAAATGGAAGGTATGTTATTTATCATCAACGGAGTTGTATACGTTTTCGTGTTGTCATTGTCGCGGTGGAGGTACTTGTTCTCGGTATGCTTTTAATTTTGACTCCATTGCCTAAAAAAAAATAAAATTCTAGGAAAATTGCATAGTAAAATTAATTTAGTTTGTTGATTAGATATTTATCTTAAGGTGAGCTTTTTGATGAATTTCATCGTAAGTTTTTAGTAACAGAATTAAAGATGTTTAATCTACACATTTAAACTACTATAATATTATCAAAAAAGTTCTACAACAGAATAGAATTTGTCACGGTGGGGTAAATTAATGTTTACCTCTTAGTTTTTAAGTTTTAAATATTACTACATATATATAAAAAATAAATTAATTTAAACTTAAAATAGTTATCAGCTTAGTTTCAACGAAAAATCAAAAAAGGAATTAAATAAAATATTATACAAAATCAAAAATATTAATCCAAAATAAATTTATTAAGCTTAGTTTAGCTTATATATTTAATTATAATACGCGCATTATATTTATTCTTTCGTGAAAATTTGAATTAAGATAGAAGAGCAAATTATCTGAAGAACTTTCAGTTTGATAAAACATTTTTTAGTTAAATAAAATTAAAAATTCTTCACAAAATGATGTAAACAAATTGGTTATGAACTTTCATTTTAAAATGAAAAATAATTAAATGGTAATGTTTAAATAGTAATGAAATAATAAAATAATAATATAGCCGATAGTCCAGTAGCTAGTGCTATTATTGGTTAATATCAATTATCACCAATATTAATAAATAAATAAATAATAAATAAAATAATAATATGAATAAAATATATTTATGATTTTTTTTAAATAAATTAAATAAAAAAAAATTTAATATAAGTTTTAAATGAGAACATCGTATGTATTTACATGATTTGGACTGTCCAATCCAACACCGCTATTTTTCTGTGAAAATCTTTGAAAAATATTTGTTCCAAATATATTACTACTGTTATTTTTGACGACTGTTGTAGAATTTGGAATGATGTTTGTACTATTATTATAATTAGGGAGAGAAGTTATCATCCGTAAATTAACATTCTCATTTGTTGAGGAGACTGTATCTTTGGGAGGAATTTTTAATGAAACAGGGCGATCACAAATACACCGAATTTTATCACAGCGAGAGCAGAAAAGTGTTTTATCCAACTGAAAAATCCATTTCATATAAAAAAAAAAAAAAAAAACAAAAACAAAAACAAAACATCAACTTGAAAATAAAATTACGTGCAACTAAATTTGGAATAAATAATAACAGATAGTTTTCTGTGATATTTTATAATTTAAATTGAAATTATAAGAACAAAATTAAAACATAATTAAATTTAAACAAAAAATATTGGATATACTGAATTACTAAAAAATTTATGTTAATAACTAAAAATAGTACCTATGTAGTTGACAATTTCAATTACTAAAACTACCGATGATAATTTTACAACACATCACAGAAAACCAAACTTTAATGTTACGATTAAAATATTTTAGTTTAATAGAATTATGTCCAAAGTTATCTTACATTAAGTTTTCTCAGCATGTCAGCTACAATATTAAGAGCAGTAGTTCTAGAACTAGCAGTCATAGCGTTGCCGTTAAGCATATTGTCTGGATCTGAAATAAGTAGAAAAAATCTATTTGTTTTTCGTACATACATCAAATACAAGAATTATTATTCTATGAAAATTATTTACTAACTAAATATTTAAATTTTAGTAATATTTGAATACATACATTTTAATCTACAACAAAAACAAAACGTGCCTCTACAAATATTTATAAACTACATCAACCCTTAAGTACATTAACAATAAATAAAACGAAAAAAATTTGGGAAAAAATTAAACATTATTTTATTAAAGCAAAAATTACATTCATTTTATTGGAGTTCATAATTAGGTTACTCTTTTTATTAGTAAAGCACTATTAAAATTCGAAAAATAAATAAAGATTGATCTATTTAGAAATTCTTATCCGTTGATTTAGAAAATTTCAAGGCACGTTTTGTTCGCTTTATAGATAACAAAACCTTACTTTTCAATGAATGTTGCCCATAGTCTGCAATACCTGATGATGAGGAATTTGCAGCCGGAGGTGGAGTTTCTAGTTCACCATTTATACTGTGATCTAAGCTGCCATTCATATTATTTGCCGGTGCTCTACTGCGCACATTTATTTCTTGTTCTAAATCTAAATTTCAAACAAATGTTTAAAAAACAAATTATTATAATAACAATTAATACCTCTACGTTCATCCAGAAGCCTTTGCAATCTTTCTTTCAATAATTCCTTCTCATCACTCTCAAGTGCATTTCTTTCATATTCTTTGTCTAACATTGTTTTCAAACTTGAAATACTTTCTACTAATATTCTATGTGCTCTTTCGAGATCGTCATTTTTCTGTTCAAGTTGTCTTAGATATGACTTCAAAGCATCTTTTTCAGATTGTGATGCTGATAATTGTTTTTCTAGTTCACTAAATTCTATACTATGGGAATCTGATTTTACCTAAAATTGATTAAAATAAATTACGTTCATATTCTTAAAAAATGTGTTTACGTATTATCTTCAAGGTCAACTTTTAGTTACAAAAATTTTTTTCTATGTACATAGTTAATTTTTTTTTTTTAAATTAATGAGAAATTAAATTTACATGAAACTTTTAAAGTAAGGACTTACTCTTAGTGATTCGTTTTCTTTTTCTAACTGAATGACCTGTTTTCGTAAATCTCTAACAGCAGTCTCTTTTTGTTCTAATGTTGCTTCCATTTCTGCTTCTAGTTGTCTTGAATCATCTACAAACTCATCAAATTCTTGTTTAACATCTGTCCATCTAGGGCAAAATGTTAATTTATTTTAAGTTTATAAAATTAATCGATTTTGTCTCACTCTTTATGATAAAGTTTCGCCCTTTCTTTCCAATATCTGCACTCATCTTCGACACTATTAAAAATCGGTGGCTGCTCCATTTTTTGTTTTTTTTTAAAATACTTTCTTTATAGTATACCCAGAATATCCTAAAAATTATATTATTTAATTTAACTGATACTGTCGAAACAATTCAATTTATCACTATCAGACGGCTTATTTTTCGACTTATTAGAATATGCATCACTTTATATTGCATTCAAAATTTTGTTCAACAAAAATCTTTCTTTGTACTTGCGCGTTAAATTTTAACAAACGATGAAATCATCGTAAATTTTTTCGTAATTATACATTTTATAAACTTTATTGAAAATAATTTCTACTTATAATATTTTCCTCATGAAAAATTGTGCTAATTTAATATTTAAAAAAAAATAAATATGATAAACTTACAAAATGTAAATTCGCTTCCAATAGTTTTCACAATTTTTTTGCTATTTTCTTAACATAAACGTGAAGTTAGCAATGAATGAAAAAAGTACTGCCATTTACGAAATATTTAATACTTGAATTTAAAACAAATATATACATATATGTATCAAATATTTGTCAAACAATCAATAACTTTTGAAGAATTTGTTTTAAAATATTTATGTAAATAAATTTTTTGTAAATGTAATCAGAAGACATATTTTTTAATATTTACATAATATTGTTAAAAATAGTTATGTATATTGAATCATGATGATTTTGATTACATTTTATGAAACGAAACGAAGTTGTTCACAAAATCGAGTCTCATCAAGGCAGCAGCAACCAGCAAAATCAAGAAAGCACACTGACTGACTGACATATGACATATGACAAGTTATTTGTTTACGATTTTTTATATTATATTCATATAACTTTTGATCATAAGAAAATTAATAAATAAATTTTTAAATAATTTTGGTACAAAAAGTAATGCTTCGTCATTTTTCAACACTTGTAAAGAGAGCTAAAGCAGCAAGAAGTATTAAAGAGGGTCAATTAATTACTTGTAAAAATATTAAATTAAACATAAATGTGAGCCAAATTTCGCACGGAGAAAGCAAATTTGGAAGTTTACCTTTAGCTTCTAATGGATGGCTTCATCGAAAATCTAAGGACGATTTTTTTATAATACACCCAAATAAAAAATATGTTTTGGAAGAAAAATTTCCAATTTTCAGTATTTCAAGTGAAGTAGACTATACATTAATTAAAAACTTAAAGAATGAAATGGAAATTAGTTACTTGACGTATATTCAAAGTCATGCTATTCCTAAAATCAAAGATGGAAATCATATATTAATTGCTGCGGAAACTGGGTGTGGAAAAACTTTAGCATATTTAGTACCGATTGTCCAAAAAGTATGGGAAAGCAACATTAAACGTAAATCAAGGGATTTAAATACACCTATAGTGGTTATTATCACTCCAGGTCGAGAATTAGCAACTCAAATATCAGATGTAACAAAAAAATTAGTTAAAAATACTGATATTAAAGTAAAGACTATTTTGGGTGGTAATACGAAACAGAAAATTATCAATCCCGAATTTGAAGATACAGACATCTTGGTGGGTACCATTGGTGCCATCAGTAAATTAGTAACAACCGGCATTTATAAAATGAATCGAGTTGAACATGTTATACTTGATGAAGCTGATACTCTTCTTGATGATAGTTTTTCAGATAAATTAAATAATTTTTTGAAAAAATTTTCGGTGTGTTTAATTAGATATTTAATTTTATTGACCTAAATTTCTTTTTATTTCTAGTTTCATGAAATAAGTTCTAACAATAACGAAAAATCTTATCCTCTAGGAGCACAATTAATTTTAGTTTCTGCTACTATGCCAACAAATGTGAAAGAGCTTATGACAAGTATAATTGATGTTGATACAATAACTGAAGTTGTCAGTCCGAACTTACATAAATTGCTTCCTCATGTTCTGCAAAAATTTTTACGTATGAATAAGTCGGATCGTTCTTCGAATTTAGTCTCTATAATAAAATCAGAACTAAGTAAACATCGTCCGATGATGATATTTGGTAATAAATCTGCAACTTCTGATTTTATATCAATATTTTTAAATGAACAGGGAGTTAACTGTATGAATTTAAATGGTGACATGTCAATGAAGCTTCGTGTTGGGCGCTTTGAACAATTCCAACGAGGTAATGTTGATGTGTTAGCAACTACAGATATGGCAAGCCGTGGATTAGATACGAGAAGAGTACGTCATGTTGTTAATTTTGATTTTCCTTTACATATTGCCGATTATATACATAGATGCGGTAGAGTTGGACGAGTTGGAAGTGCAGAAAACTGCTTTGTTACAAGTTTTATTTCTAGTCGTAGGGAAATCGATATAGTACAAAAAATAGAGCATGCTGCCAGAACAGGTGGAAAGTTACCAAATGTCAACGGAAATATTACTGGGATAATTAATAAAAAAATTTTAATGGAATTGGGAGAATATGAAAATATGTTTTGATTTTAACAGATTTGTTTTTATTATACATAGTTTAAACATTTTTTTTTAATAAAATTTGTTTTTGTAACAATTTTTTCTCCTTACATAATTTTTTTGGAAACATTATTAAACAACTAATTAAAGTGGCAATATATATTGATATTCTTATAGTGATTCTCGCCGTTTTCTGCACTTGCAGTTTATTGATAAATAAATATACATGAAATACATATTGTAAAAATTGAAATAGAAAAATGATTTTTAACCAAGTTTTGAGAAAAAACAACGGTATTTCATAGACAGTTCACGATTTGTAATGCAAAACTAATATATAAACAACGTCGATTGGTGGCTGATGTTACGTTTATCCACCAAATTATTGCTGGGAATATCCTGGCACCTAAAATTATGGATTTGATAACTTTTAAAGAGAATCCGCGTAATTTACGTTCCGCTGAACTGTTTAATATTGCATAGTACTGACTACGGTAAATTTGAGTTTGTGTCTAGAATGTTATGTGAATCTAACTCGAGAGCAGATTGTTTTGATACTAACCTTAGTAAAAGAAACTTAAAATTAAAACTGTATAATCGATAAATAGTTATGGAATTGATATTTGGTCTTTCTATTTTCTTTTTGTATTTGTTTTTTTTGTTTTTGTTATATTTTTAACATTCTACTAACTATTACATGTTAGTTATTTATTTTTCTTCTAACTATAGCATGCTTATTTATTTTTATCTCTTATTAACATTAGTTACTAACGGTGATGGATACTAACCCACTGAATGATGATCTCACCGCTTAGCAACATGATGCAAGCTTTCGTCTATAATAGACGTCTGATTTTCTTGCTCTAAGCAGTATCTGCGAGTATATTTTATTCTTTTATTACTATTATTTTTAGAATTTTTTCTAGAATCTCTTATTGACTCTATTATTGTATGTTTACCTGCATACTTATTTCAATCAATAGCCATACATCAGTTACAATACCTGCATTAGTGCATTGATATACATTGATATTATGCTGAAGCTGAAGCTGAATTATAATCACCCATTAATCACCCCAATCGTGGTTGTCAGTTCAGTATTATCAGTATTTATGACAAGTTTCAGAAATTCTGATGCACCCTATCGTGCTTGTCAGAACAATCAGTTTTTCTGATCGATTGTGAATTTTATTAAATGTCACTGATAAATTGTGGTATCGTGGAGCCAAGGCATCCTAAATATACAGGCATGATATATACATAGGTAAGGTACTTTTTTTTTTAAGATGGCGCTTTAAAGGCCATAGGAAAATGTAAAAAAAAAAATTTCTTATATGATATATATTTAATAAATGTATAAAAACTTGGTGCAATATTTTGATGAATAATTATTGCAAAAATAAAAATAATGATAAAAGAATTCATCAAAAAAATTTTGTCACATCAAATTCATCTAAATTCATTAAACAAAGAAAATTAAATTTATTTTTTTAGAATTATTTCTGCATATTTATATTTTTAACGTTCTCTAAGCGTAAAAATTCAAACCGATGTTGAATCGTTTACTCACACATATAAAGATGCAATTGCATTGCAAGTGATGATATAATTTAAGCGATATGAGCTTTTGCAATAAGCTTTTTATTGAACCAGCTTTAAAAATTTTTCAAAATATCTAGAATAATAAATCAATTGTATTATCTCATTATTAGTATTATTATTATTTTTTTTTTACATCGGATTGAATTTACAACAAGTTCCATCATTCCCGTTATCAAAGAATTAAGGTAGTTTTCTTTTAACTAGTAAACATTTTAAGTGCGATAATATTCTGTTGACTTTGAAAAGAGAAGTAGCTTTTTCAATTTTTACATAAGAAAACATAGAACGATGCCATGAATTTCCATTTCCATTTCCCATTTAAAAATCTCGATTTCGGCCAATTTCGCTTAAAAAAATCCTCTTCCGGCCCTTCTCGGAAGTTGCAAATATAACATATTGAAATAGCACCGATTTAGCTAATAATATTTTTTTTTAAATTTTAAAATAAGTCCCTCTTAAAAAGCTGATACACATGCTCTGAAACTTCCGATATAGATATAATTAATTTCTTATTTTAAAATAACAAAAGAATGAAGTAGTTCATGTGCAAATTTTTTATTTTACAAATTTATATTATTATATAAGCATATAAAATTAAAAAAAATATATATTTTTTAAAATTATTTTTGTTTTAACAAAAAAGTGGAAATAATTGAGGTTAAATAATATTTTAATAAATAATATGCATAAACAAAGAAAATAAACCCTGAACGCATTTTGAGACCGGGTAGTGCGCCAAAATCTCACGACCAAATCTCGAAAATGATAGTTCAGAGTTATAAAGATACACCAAGTTCTGCATATTTGAAAACGGACGGAAGGCAATCAAGTGCGGTATCGCAGACTTTTGCCGGAAGGAAGCAAGTAGAAGAGCAGGGCTTGGGAAGACAAATAAATGTCTCAGAAAAAGAGACTACAGGAAATAAAAAGACAAACACCTCCTTGGTGAAAGGGACGGAGAATCCGAAAGATTCCCCGAAACTGGATCCAACCGATGTCAAAAAGAGAAACAGGTCAGATGACAATACACCATCTGACCCGAAAAAGAAAAAAGCAACGGAGACTGTATCCCATAGCCAAGCAGCTAAGGAGCACCTCAAAGTTGCTATCATTGATAAAAGCCATCCTGCAGGTAAAATACAAGTGGAGGCCAATAGGCTGAAACTGGCACAAGCCTTTAGAGTATGGCAACTATCAGAAATAAGGAAACGAGCGGTGATTGCCAGGTTTGAATGGAGCCTCTTTGATGGTGACATTTTTAAGGTAACCTGTGAGAATGAATTCGCTCTCAATTTCCTACAGAAGAGAGTAGAGGAAACAAGATGATGTGGGAAGGTGTCAATCTACAGGTGGTAGATAAAGCATCGGTTCCAAGACTGAGTAGAATATCAATGTGGTTCTCAAATCATGCCATCCGAGGAGATACTTGAGACCCTGGGCATCATAAATGGTGACCTGGACCAAAGATCTCTGAATGGAATGTACTGAGGATAGAAACACAGGATAGAGGTATCTGGCTAGTACTTGGTGTTCCCGAAAGTGCCATATAGATTATTAAGGATACCTCATGTTCACTTTTTTACCTTGGTACTTGGCTGCCGCCAGTATGGAGCTACGCAGGAGGGAGTTGAGTGAGAGAACCATCCTCCCGAGAATAATAATAAAAAAAAAAAAAAAAAAAAAGAGAGAAAGCATGAACACAATAATCGTTCAAGCAAATCTGCACAGAAGTAGTGTGGCAATGATCACACTCATGGAAAGGATGGAAAATGAAAGCATACTCCTAGCCTTAATCCAGGAACCTTGTACTAAGGATGACAGGATAGTAGGATGGAGTACCAAGAGGCTTAACTGTTTCTATGCTACTGGTGAAGGTAGGCCAAGAGCATGCATAATAGTGAACAAACTACTAAAAGTTGTATCAATCCCGCAGCTTATCAGTAAGGATTCAGTTGCGGTACAACTTGAAGTAGCCATAGAGAATACAAAAACGAAGATAGGGATGGCATCATCATACCTTCCGTATGACGACATAGCCAGCCCTCCGACTGAACAATTCATAAAAATAATAGAATATGTGGAAAAAAACAGGATGGAACGGTTGTTAGGATGTGACGCTAACGCACACAATAAAGTATGGGGTAGTACAAACGATAACAATAGGGGTAAGTCTCTTTTAGATTATTTAAGTACTACTAACATGAATATATTTAACAAAGGAAATAAGCCAACTTTTATTAATAAGAATATAAGAGAGGTAATAGATATAAGTATAGCAAGTAACAAACTAACACGCATGATAACAAAATGGCAGGTATCCGATAAACCTTCTTTCTCGGACCACTGCCACATATTCATTGGTATAAATCTGGATAAACCAGAAGAAAGCGATTTTAGAAACCCAAGGAAATGTAATTGGGATCTATACAGAAACAGACTAAGGGGGAGACTGAGGACATTCAATCAACTCAATTCTACCCGAGAGATAGACAAGGAAGTAAGTAATATAACACAAGCTATTACAAAATCCTTCCAGGAAGCATGTCCAATTACAAAACTTAAGACAAACGTTTTTCCAAAGTGGATGAATCGGGAAATACGAAATCTCAGACAAAAATCTAGGCAACTATATAATCGTGCCTATAAAGAAAATAAGGAATCCCAATGGGAAAGCTACAAAGTAGTTCTAAGATGCTACAAATCTGAATGTATAAAGGCCAAGAAGAAAGCCTGGAAAGAATATACGGAGCAAATAGAGAACACGAGAGAAGTGTCTAGACTTAAACAAGTCTTATCCAAGGATGATAACACATGAAAGAATAAAATAGGCAATTAACTCATTCAAGAAGTATAAATCCCCAGGAATTGACCAAATATACCCAATAATGCTCCAAGAAGGGTGTAACCTTCTACTGAACAAACTTTCGGAAATCTACAAGGCATGTCTTAGGTATTGTTATACACCTAAGGAATGGAGGAAAGCCAAAGTAGTATTCCTACAAAAACCAAATAAAGTTAGTTATAGTAAAGCTAACGCATACAGACCAATAAGCTTAACATCCTTTCTACTAAAAAGCTTAGAAAGGATCGTTGAACTTGAAATGAGAATCAAGATTGACAAAAACATCAACGTATGTCAACACGCCTATATCAAAGGCAGATCAGTAGACTCTGCACTTCATAGCGTAGTGAACACAATAGAAAACGCCTTCATGACAAGGCAATACGCACTAGGATGCTTCATCGATATCGAAGGAGCTTTCAATAATATAAAAACGGAGAGCATAAACAATAGCCTAAACAACAAAGGTATTGAAGGATACTTAGTAAGATGGACTAACTCTCTACTAAGGTACAGAATTATCTAAGCAAATTTTGGTAGCGAAAAAATGGAAGCAATAGTGGGGAAAGGCACGCCTCAAGGAGGCATTCTATCATTCAACTTCTATGGCTTACAGCAATTGACTCACTTTTAGACTCCCTAATAGAACAAGGAGCTAAGATTACATGTTACGCTGATGATCTGGTTATAATCATAACCAACAAAAAAGACTCAGTTCTAGGAGATAAAATGCAGGAGGCCATAAATCTCGTATCGGTTTGGACACAAGAAAATGGCCTCAAGCTAAACCAAGAGAAAACAGAACTATGCCTTTTTAATAGAAGAAGGACAGTAAGTAATATGAATACCCCAAGCATAGGGGGAACACGGCTTAACTTATCACAGAAAGTTAAATATTTAGGAACAATTTTAGATATAAGACTAAAATGGAACGAACACTTAGAGGAAAGGAAAAATAAAGCACTAAGAACTTACTGGTTCTGCAGAAGTGCATTTGGAAAAACGTGGGGCTTATCTCCAAAAGTAGTGCACTGGATTTACACCTGTATAATAAGACCTATGGTCACTTACTGGTCGATAATCTGGTGGACCGCCCTGGAGAGGAAAAAACACATAAAAACAAGATCCTTAGAGACAATGCTAAACATAACACCTATAGAAATTCATACAAAACGTACAGCAATGGATATAGCTGTACGTTTACGTATAACAGGAGAGTGGAAGGTCGTAAGTAGAAAGACACCACATGAGAAAATAACGGACCACAACGTAAGCGAAGAGTTCCGAAAAATCTTCACAGAGGAAGGACAATGGGACTACAGTAATGTAGAACAATGTCCAGACAGAAGGTTTAAGATAAAAATACCACGAAACGGTGAAAGTAAAATCACCGACGCAGTATACGAAAACCATATAAAGATATACACAGATGGGGCTAAGAAAGGTGAGAATTGTGGAATTTGTATCTACTGCGCAGATCCTTTCTTAGAAACAAAAACAAAAATGAATAAGAATGCCACGACCATCCAATGTGAAATCACGGCAATTAAAAGAGGAGCAGAAATGCTTCTAAACAGAGGTATAAACGCAGAAAACATAATTTTTTGCTACGATAGCCAAGGAGCCATCAAAGCAATAAATAACGAAAAAACGAAGGCAGCAACGATTATCTGCTGCAGAGAAGCACTAAACTCTTTAGGAGTGACAAATGAAGTTTTACTCTACTGGACACCGGGCCACTCCGGTGTAGAAGGAAACGAAAAAGCGGACAAACTTGCAAAAGAAGGCGCTAGAAATGATGAGTCTGAGCAGTTAGTGGTTGGAATAACAATGCAGGCCATGAAAATAAGCACGATAAAGTGGTAAAAAACCACACAATTGAACACCTGGAGAAGCTCGGAGGGTGCTATTCAGACAAAGAATTTCTGGGGAATACCGGATGCGGAAAAAACAAAAGTAATTCTGGCGCTGAATAGAGCCGACTTAAGGTTATATGTAGGCGTAGTTACAGGGCATCTCATGCTCAGAGGAAACGCGGCCAGAATGGGCCTTACAGAAAATAACATGTGCAGAGGATGTGGTGAAGAGGTGGAAACGGTGCTACACGTACTTTGCATATGCCCAACGCAGAGAACAAGGAGAGCAAATATCTTAGAGGGTTACTACTGGGAGGACTTCTCGGAAGTGAAAAAGAAAAAACCGGCAGAAATTGTTAAATTCATAAGAGGTATAAATTGGCTCAGTAATGGAGTCTGCTGAGAGGCGGAGGTGAAATTGCTGAGAGGGGGTACAACGGGCCGCGAGGCCTAAGTGCGAAGGAAATAAGACAGTCGGATGACAGACTCTTATATCCACCCTAATAACCAACCAACCAATATAAGCATATAAAATTAAAAAAAATATATATTTTTTAAAATTATTTTTGTTTTAACAAAAAAGTGGAAATAATTGAGGTTAAATAATATTTTAATAAATAATATGCATATGTCAAAAAAGCAGTTAACGAATGCCTACTTCCACACGGGTCAACTAATTTTGCTAATAGAAAGGGGGGAATGAAACGAAAGGAAAAAAGTGATGAAAGTTGACCCGTGTTGAAGTAAGCAATAGGTGGTCATGGTTTTTGGCGAAATTTGAATACCACAATTCTAAAGACGAATAGTTACCTGTCACTCATCATGATTGTGTTTTCAATTTCACAACATAAAAAAGATTTTTAAAACATACATCTCTTCATTTCTTCATTCATCATAAAAAAAGTTATTTTAATTTTATGTAACAAATTGTTAAAAAAGTGTTTCCGGTAAGAAACTATCCCTGATATCTTAAAAATATACTTCATCGAAGTATAATATTCCTAGTGTGAAAAAATATTCCAATATCAGGGGTAAATACACCCAGTAAATGATATTTTAGCTATTTTACACTAAATGTTTTTGTCTTTCTACTTCACGACGTATTCCCAAGTTAAAAATTATTATAAATTCAAATGCGGATAAAAAAAATTTGAAACTGAGGATAAAAGCAATTCTCAATTTTAAATGTTTCTTTCATTTCTAAAAAAAACTGCAGAAATAGGAATGCTTTGAATCAACCCTTTTGCCAACAAACTACAAGTGCAGAAAACGACTACAAAATTTTAGTGTAAGTTTCACTTCAGTTTTTAAAATAAGAATAAATCAAGCGGATAATACAATTTTTGTATCCTTTTTTCTACTTCTTTTATTTGTTATTATTGTTAACCATGGCGTTAGCACTACTCGTGGAATATAAGACGAATGTTTACCACTTAACCAGCTTACCCATTTTACTATATATTCAACTTGTTTTTGTCGACTTGTTTATTTCGACTCTCGAAATTCGATCTTATTCGAATGTCAAAATTTATTCATAGGCTATGTATGTAATTTGACTTTTTTTTAATAGTTTTTGATTTGATTCGGTCCAATTTTTCTTTCTATTAAGACATCTGTTTAATTAAGTATTTAAAAATGGCAACAGAAGCAGCGAAGGTTCAAAAAAGGCAAGAAAAAATAATAACAGATTTTCAAATATTAAGAAATGATCAAAGGAACTTAGCAAGCAAATTAACAACATTAGAAATGGATTTAAAGGAGCACAAGTAAATCAGAATTTCTAACCTTAAAAATGTTAAAATGATACAAAACTAAGAAAAACTATTTTAGAACTGTGATAGAAACATTAAAAACCGTTGATGAGAATAGGAAGTGCTTTCGTTTGATCGGCGGAGTGTTGTGCGAAAGAAAAGTGAAAGATGTTCTTCCCCAGTTAGTGGAAAATCGTGATAACTTGGAGAAAACGATTGAACTGGTTACCGATCAACTACAGAAAAAAGGAGTAGAACTTAACAAATTCAAGGAAGAACACAATATTAAAGTTAGAGGCCAAGAACCAACCGCTAATGATGAGAATGTATCGAAAGATAAAACAGATGAAGCTAATCAAATGAATAGAAATGTTTTAGTATCCAATTAAAAGTTTTGGCTAAAAATTTTATTTTGTTATTTATGGCATTTTTTCAAACCAACATTTTTTTTACGTAGAATACAGCAGTTGAAAAAAATTTAATATTCATATTTTGATTAAAGTATTTTTACGAAAAAATGTTTTATAAACATTGATATTAACAATATTTATTTATTACCTTAATTTTAGCTTTAAAAACAGTCTTACCCACAAACTTTAATTCAATATAAATTTTTATTGCTTAAACTTTCAGTGATTTTAAATGACTCGTGTAATTCTGAAATAAACCGAATTAAATATGTACATTACTTTTTCAATAAAACTCAGAAATTTTTTTTTTTACAAATTTTAACTTTGAAAATATAAATTTTATATTTTGAATTCAAATTAAATACACATTTTTATTTTAGATGATGGATATATTTTTGTCTTAACCACTATGAACTTATTTTGAAATCAAATTTTCCTCCAGATTTTAATAATAAACGTATATTTTTTATTTCAATTTCATGTGATACTGCCTTACACATATCGTATATTGTTAATGCAGCAATAGACACTGCAGTTAAAGCCTCCATTTCAACACCAGTTTTTTCACGGCATTTTACACTGGCAAATATATAAATTTCGTTCAAATTTTTTGGATTTATCTTTACTTTTACTTTTATCATTGAAAGAAAAATATTATGACATAATGGAATTATTTCTGAGGTTTTTTTCGCCCCTAAAATTCCAGCTATTTCAGATACTGAAATTACATCACCTTTAACGATATTATTTTCTTGTATTAATTTTGATATAATTGGTCCAACAAAAACAGTTCCTTCAGCTTCAGCAATTCTTTGGGTTGAATCCTTGTCAGATACATCAACCATACTAGCTTTACCCTCTAGATCTATATGAGAAAGCTCGGACGCTAAATTCGAAGTAGATGATATAAAACGTGCGGTTATATGTGTATTTTGAAATATATTTTTTGAAATTGTATTGAATTTCATATTTTGAAAATAATTTAATTTAAAATCTGTAGAAAATAATGAAAATGTCCTTAGCAATGTTGTACTTTTGTAGTCTAAAAAATAAGAAATTCAAAAAATTGAAAATTAAATTTCATAAAAATAAAAATGATTACCGAATACATATTCATGTACACAAATGAAAATTATATAGTTATGTATATTTGTTATTAATGGGTAAATTATATATTATGCATGCATATTTATATAATTTATATTTTATGAAAGAGGACATTATGAATCTACAGTTAAAACTAAACTCAAACGTTTACAGTGGCTGTGCTGTGACTAACCTTAAAATATTTTATAAAATTGCTAAAAAATTATTGTAACATTTTGGGTAATCTATCCCCCAATCAGTATCATTGGTCGATTTTTCATATGAGACAAATTCAGCATGCCTACAAATAGTAAAAAAAAAGTGATTAATAAGCCGATTTGTATGTACCATATTAAAAATTGAAGCTTGTATGTTAAAAAAATAATTTCTGTAATTGCTTCAAATTATTTAAAATTATGTACATTTATATATACATTTTTGTGTTTAGTTTTAGTTTTCTATAAACGCGTGAGCTTAGCTTTTTATTTACATTTATAGAAAGTAGGATAGTTTTATTATTGTAGTAATTTTGAAGTGGATTCACGTTGTTATTTCAATTGTGTATGTCCATTAATTTTTAACATACCTGCATGTTGTTTCTTTTTTCGCTTTACTGCGCTAGAGATTAAAGCAATTAAATCATATTCTGATATATTGTTTCGAATTGCTTCCAATAATGAAATTTCCTTATTTCCGAATAAACAAACTTTCAAATTTCCATCGGCTGTTAATCGCAATCTATTACACGTTCCACAAAAATGTTCAGTCATTGATGTTATGAAACCCACCTGTCCTAAAAATGTAGGAACTTTATAAGCTTTAGATGTATCGTTTGGACCATTTTCTAAAGCTTGAAATTCAGGCCATTTTTTTTTGATAATTCCCAAAGCATCTCTGTGAAAATAAATAAAAACAATAATGTTAGAGAATTTCACTGTATAATTATTTAAACTCACTGGAATGATATCATTTTGTCTGTTTGCCATTTGTTACCTGTGAATGGCATATATTCTATAAAACGAACATCTATGTTTCGATTCTGAGTAAATGTAACAAAATCACAAATTTCATCATCATTAAATTCTTTCATTAAAACACAATTAATTTTTGGTTTATATCCCAATTGTACGGCTAAGTCAATTCCAGCTATTACTCTTTCCCATCCTTTTCTTCTAGTAATTTCTTCATACTTCTTGGGTTTTAAACTATCCAAGCTAATATTAATAGAATCCAGACCGGCTCTTTGCATGGGCACTAAAAAACGTGTTAACATCAAACCATTTGTCGTTATTCCAACGTTTTCTAATTTTGGAATTTCTTTTAATTTTGTTATAATATCAACAATATCTTTTCGTATTGTAGGTTCTCCACCAGTCAATCGAATTTTTCGTACTCCTTCTTGCACAAAAAGCTTTGCTAAATATAACATTTCATCATTACTCAAAAGGTTTTTGGATGGAGTCAACGAAACTCCTTCAGCTGGCATACAATATTTACCTATAAAATTGTTAATCAAATTATAATAAATAAAAATTAATCATATCTCAGTTATTAACATGCAAAAATAATTTGAGTCATAGTTTTTACTTACATCTTAAATTACACCTTTCTGATAACGAAATTCTTAAGTAGGTATGAAATCTTCCAAATGTGTCAGTTAAAGTAGATTTTTCTAACTTAAATAATTAAAATACATATGTAGTTACTTACTATTGATTGAATTTATTTATAATTTTTTATTTTGCAAACAATTTATAAATAATATGTAGGAATAAAAATATGAAAAAAGTTTCTGATAAACTTGTTTTAAGAACTGACCTTTTGACTTGTTATTGAACCTGCGATATTTTTAATTTTTTCGGTTTCTCTTAAAGGTTTTATTGAATTTATGCTTTTAGAATGATAACATTTTAAAATTTCTTTTACTAAGAATAATTTATTCCTAAAAATTTTATTGAACATTTTTAAAAATAATTACTTCCAAATAGTAAAACGCAAAAATAATTGCAATTATGCATATACACTTAAACAAAAACAAATATAATATGTACCATACTTCGTATCGTAGTATTGTAGTTTATATAGTTACTAAATTTGACTAAGTAAATTAAAATAATTAAATATAATTCATGAATTGAGTTTGAGTTCAGTAAAAACAAAAACCACCTGTTGTGTATTTTCAAAATAAAAAGCTTGGACAAAGTTTAGAAAGTTTTATATTTACTGTCAAGTTAAAGTTAATTATTTTTCTTAATAAATTGCTGTTTAGACTTAGGTTTTTTCCCCTGTTTGTAAATAATTCATATGGTAACCGAGTTCTTATTTTGTTCAGTTACGGCTTCCGCAGAGAAGACTTGAAAGATTGTTTATGCAGAAGCGGCGCCCCGAAAATTCACCTGGAAATCGTGAATATAAAACGTCAAAAAATTTTTTTTTTTTTAATAAATTTAAAAAAATTTTTGTATTTTTAAATGCTTCTTTTGTATTTTTTTTCTTTCAAAAAAGCAATAATAAAATAATTAATAAAAACTAATTTATACATAGAAAAATAAAATATATATGTATATACCTTATAAATATATATATTTATCTTATATATATATATATATTTATATTTTTTATAAAAATTAATATTGTTTACTAATATTTAATTTATAAAAATTTATTTACATAGGATAGAAATTTCAATAAATTTGTAAAAATTGGGAGTTTTTACACGAATTATTTTTATGCTGTATTAATTTTTAAATTCTCTCCGTTACAACAGCTTAGTTTTTATATGGGTATTCTTTTGAATACCATATTTTGAGCGTGCGTTAGTGTATATTAAATTTTGTCAAAAAAAAAAAAACCAAATTAAATTAATTTTTTTTAATCTAGTATGTATTTGATTATATGATTTTGACAAATATTTTTAAGGAAAATTAAAATATATGGATAAGACTATATTATACATATATAACCATGTCAATGCATTAGTTTAACAACAGCTAGAATCACTTTATTTTTTGATGAAAAATAAATCTACAAAAAGAATACGAGTGTAGAGTTTTTCCCTTACGTCTATTACCTCTTTCCTAAAACCAAAAAAAATACAGCAGAAAAATAATACTCGTGTAAAAACTCCCATTATTTACATATGTATAAGTAACCTTTTACTTTTTACTTTTGGAGAAATTGAAAGAAAAACGCTGTTTACAGCGATTTTGGAGCGGAAAAGATTTATATGAAAATCAGCGGCAAAAAAACGCGCAGTTTGTCTGGTCATACTCATTAGCCGCGGTGTAATTAAATTGTGAGGAAAAAAAAGCTTCGCTTGCCAACAAAAATTGCTCCGGTCAATGAATAAAAGTTTTAAATTATTAAGCATAAAGTATTTATAGACATAGAGTATTCACGCGGAATAAAAAATGTTAGTCAATTTTATTGATTTGAAATCACTCAAATTCCCAAGTTCGTATTTGAGGTCATTTCGTAAAAATATGACAGTTTGTATTTTTAGTTTTGTAAAATCAAATTGGCCGTAGTTTTTTTTTTTGTTGTTTGTATGTCAATTATGTATGTTCTTCATATTTCTATACAATTTGAACGATTTTTGTTTAAAAAATATTTTTGTGCTTTTATTTGTATGTATATAAATGGGTGTACATATGTAAATTTGTACATATTTGTGCTTACGAATATGATATGCATATATATAGCTACATTCCTAAATAATAATAAAATATCAGAATATCAATATAGGTACTATTAATTGTATGGGTTGAAATAAGTAAGTCGTTAAATGTACAATAATAGAGTCAATGATAGAAACATAGATTCTATAAAAATTCTAAAAATAATAGATAAAAGATTAAATTTTTTTAATTTTGCATTGCAAATCGAGAACTGTTTACGGAATACTGTTTTGTTTATTTCTTGGTTGAAAATAAATCATCTATGTATATTTCTATTTTGGCATTTCTTGAAGAAAGATAACGCTCTGGAGCATATTTTAACATTTATTTCATGATGATTGGTGCTGCCGTTATGAAGATATTGTAGTTCAAAGTAGGAAAATTTTGGAAAAATTAAACAATCTTTATTTTCTTTCTTGAAAAACTAAATACCTCAAGATTTTACCATAAAACCCTACAATATTCATGTCTCTTTTTTTTTCAATAACATACACATACATACTTTATGTCTGCGTCGAATAGTTTATAAAGATATAAGCATTTGACAACGACAGACAAGCTTGTGACCAAATCACTGTATCGAAAATAATTGATGATACCGACTTTTAAAATATATGTTCTTAATAGTGCATTTAGTATTTTAAGTACAAAAAGGACATTTGTTAACATGCTTGTTGTTTTAGGGTAGATATTGTAGTTCACAATTGAAATTTTTTGAAAAACCTTTTATAACTTTTACTTAAAAACCAGATATTTCAAACTTTTGCTAAGGAAACGTTTGATATTTTTATCTTATTAGAAGAGTCTGTTTCTCTTCGTTTATATATAAGCTTAATTTAAAAAAATATCTATTTTATAGTGTTTTTATATAAAAAAATAATGTTACACCTTTTACAAAGTAATTTAATAAGCTAGTGAAACATTTACTTCAGAAGATTGTTATTTCGTGAAAGGCACATTCCTAGTTTTATATAGAAAAAAGATAAAAAAAAAATAATTTTTTTAATAAATGCTTATATCTTTATAAACTATTCGATGAAGACATAAAGTATGTATGTGTGAGTTATAGAAAAAAGAGACATTTCCAACAGTATATAAATATTGGGGGGGTTTTGTGGTAAAATCTTGAGGTATTTGGGTTTTCAAGAAAGAAAAAAAAGATTGTTTTTTTTTTTTTCAAAAATTATCTACTTTGAACTACAATATCTTCTTAATGGCAGCACCAAACAGCATCATTTATACGCTGGGTGGCGCAGTAGGTAGAGCGCCTGCCTTTCAACCGAAAGGTCCCAGGTTCGATTCCTGATGAAGCAAAAAAAAAAAAAAATGCTTTATGGATTTTTCGACCAGGTCCAGTACCCTTTGTCATTGGGATATAATAAATGGCAAAAAATAATTGAGAGTATAATCTGGTAACAAATTAAATAAATCAAACTATTCTATTTAAGAAGGCTTAGTTCCTGACAATAGCAGTAGTTTTTTCCACATTTAATGAGTTGATAAGCCAGTAATTTGTTAAATAAATACTCGAAATATTGTAGATTGTAGTGTAAAATTGCAGTACCGTACTTAATTAAGCACGAAAAGGTGATTCTACCTAAGTTACTGTAGAGTGTAAAAAAAAAAAAAAAAATAAATAAATGTTAAAATATACTCCAGACCACTATCTTTCTATCTTTCTAATATAACTGAATATATATCTATATATAATTCTTCGACAGTGTCAGCATGTACCGTTATAATTTTTTGTTTTATTGATAGAGTTTCTGTTTTATGCATACACTTTAAAAACTTGTTTTCCAGCGTCTTTTACCGAGCGTCTCCAATGAAAATTTTGCAAAAATGTTTCGTAATTTTTTTTTTGTTTCAATCCCAAAGTAGCGTTTCAAAGTACATGCTGCCAAAAAAATTTTGTGATGCTGATGTTTTGTTACAAAAAAAAGCGTTTATAACAAGTTACGTGTTGCCACCCCTGACTTCTTCAGTGTTTTGTACTCGACTGAGGAAAGAAATCTAAGATCGTCTTATTTATTCTATTCGCACAGGTAACAATTTGATTAAAAAGAAAGAAAAACGCATAATTCCTTTTATTTTACTAAAATCTTTATTTGTCTATTTTACAAATATCGATATCGTAATTCAATTACGCCAATACACTGAAGAAGGCAACATATTATTGCCGAAATATCGATATTTGTAAAATAGACAAATACAGATTTTAGTAAAATAAAAGGAATTATGCGTTTTTCTTTCTTTTTAATTTAAGAATTTTACTACAAACAAAAAACTAAATTTAAATAAACAATTTGATATTTTTCGCAGCTGCATGGTTGTTTATTATCCAATGAAATAGCAAAGGTAAAGGGTTGAATAAAAATATTTTTATTTATTTTATTGTTGGTATTTGAAATAATATTTCCGACGTTAGAGTGACAGGTAGGGGTGGTGTTATTCATTTTATTATATTTCACTAAAAATTTAAATAAAGAAGAATATCCGTTGTCTTGGTTTTTATTTAGGAGTGAGTCATTTTTAGTTTTGTAGATTTCGATGCTTTCAGCTGAATCTAGTTTCCTAGAATCTCTAATGTAATTTACCATTACAATGTCTTCTTTTGGAATACTATGATTCTCCTGGATGATGTGTTTTGCTACTTTGGATCGGAACTCTGTTGAGTTCTTCTTTTTGGCCAGTTCTGTTTCTTTCAGGTGTTCATTAAGTCGTGTTTGCGTGTTTCTCCTAGTCTGCCCAACCTGCTTTTTCCATTTGTTCGATTGGGTCTTTAGTAGAACCTAGAGCAGACTTGAGTTGGTTAGTTCTGCTGCTACGATATTTAACCCGTGTTTTCTTAATTTCGCTCTGAGTGGGAGAGAAATCTTGCTAAACTCCAATGCGACTTTTCTTTTGGGTTGTTGATCAGTGAGTAGGTTAGTGAAGGAATTCCGTTGTTAACTTCTTTTCCGTTTACTAAGTAAGGCCGTGATGGTTTTTTCCGGATATCCGTTTATTCTCGCAATTTCAAATATGTGTTTAGTTTTTTTTACTAAACCTTTTTGGGAGATGGGAAGTGTTAACATACAAGCATACATTTTGTTTTTAACATAAATGAAGAAAAGAATTTGCAATCAAATTGGAAAAGATTTTTTTCTTTCTTTCTTACACCTCATCAAGAACGCCTTTAATGTGGGAGAAAAAAAAATCAAACTTTACTCAAATTGATTTAAATGAAATGGTTTTGTTAAGATGGCGCTTTTAAGGCCATAGGAAAATGTAAACAAAGAAATTATATGATATACTTAAAAAATGTATAAAAACTTGGTGCAATATTTTGATGAATAATTATTGCAAAAATAAAAATAATGATAAAAGAATTCATCAAAAAATTTTTTTTACATCAAATTCATCTAAATCCATTAAACAAAGAAAATTAAACATTCATTTCTTAACTTTTCATATCTCTTATTTTTTTTCTATTAATCTAAGCATGAACAAATTTGTTTTTTTTATTTAAATTAAACATTGTAACTTTTATACATAACCAATATTTTTTTCTATTAATATAAGCATAAACAAAATTTTTTTTCTATTTAAAATATATTTTAAAATATAATATAGTCTTTTAAATATATATTTAAATTATATATTTTTTATTTTCTTTTTTCTATTCTTCACCTACATTTTAATTTTATTGTATGTTGATATATTTTTTGATTTAATAAAGTTAAAATAAAATAAACCGGTGTTGTTTTTTATTTTTAAGAAATAAATTATAGGTATGTAGGTAATCAAGACATCCTAAATAGGATGAATTTTAGAATTTAGGATGTATAATATGATATGCATACATATAATATGAGTAACAATAATTTAACAATATTTATTAAGCAATATTTTAGCGTAAGCATTTATTTGATAATAGAATAAATAAATTATTTAAAAACAAATTTTGTTAATAAATTGTTTTACTTCCTCTAAGACATTAATATTTTTACAAAGTTCTTAAAACAATTTGAATTTTTGTTTTTTAATTGTATAATCTGTTTTTCTCATTGATTTTGTTTTGCATATTTTGTTTTAATTTGCTTTACTGTTGCTAACTTTTTCAACAACTACCTATGCTAGTTTTAAATTTTTATTTTACTATATTTGATATTTTTATAAATTTTTAAGTTAAATCTTAAATATTTAATGTAAATTAGCTTTTGGTTTTGATGAAATAAAGCGTTTTTTATTATATTATTATTAATTGCCAATAAATAAATTAAAAAAAAAAAACTTCGAATCACTCCAAAATTCTTATATGAACTGAAAAATCTCATATAAGAAATTTCTTTGTTTACATTTTCATGTGACCTTTATGACGCCATCTTGAATTGAATGTTGTAGCCAGTCTATTTAGGAGGCCTTGGATATACTAAACTGTATACATTTTTTGTTATTTTCTTTTGTTGTTTTTCTTCTTAATACATCATAGTAGCAAAGAATATTCTTTAATAAGAGGATATGCACTGGGGAATTTAAGATTCCATTTACCAAAAAAAAACTTAGGTAAAGAAGCAAAAGACTGTTGTTCTTCTTATGTAATAAGTTGTGAGAAAGAAAGAATGCTATATAAATCAGTTAAAAAAACAACTTAATTTTTGCAATGATAGCGCTCAGTGAAATTAACCATTGGATCTGAAATCCACAGATCCATGGATCTGTTTACTGAACGGTTTGGTAAATGTACCGTACCAGTTAATGTATCGCGGTTAATGAAAATGGGTCTGAATTAAATTTTTATATTTTTTATGAAAGTTTTTAAATTGAAATCGCCATTATTTTTTGAATTAGTGTGAAAATTTAAATTCTTAAGGAAGATTTATGTACATAAAACTTAAATTAAGAGTTATAACAAATAATTTATATGTATGATAATAAATATTATTCCATTCAAATTTAATTTATTTTTAAAAGTACTCATTATATTTTCCGGTGATGGCGCTAGTATTACGATAAATTTTTGTGGTGAATTGCGTTCAGTGGCCAGATATATGGTACATGGATCCAAAATGGATTCCAGATCTACCGGTTAATGCTACTGAACGAACCCGTAATTTTAAATAGCCCACGGAAGAAGAGATTTTTCATGTGTACGGTCGTCTGAGATTTTGTGTTCGAATTTTTTCAAAAATTAACGGATTAAATTTATTAGTGTATGACATTAAAGAAATTTTGAATGATTGATTTTTTTCAGGTACCTACATAACATCAACGAATTAGAATTAAATGGAAGTGGCTATCCATACAAAAAAGTGTCCAATGTTTTGGGTATATTCCTCTCTTTCTTTGGTATTTTTTATTGTCAAAAAACAGAAATAGACGAATATATTCGTTCAATATATTTTCTCTCTTTTTAATGGAAATTATTTTGATAAATAAACAGGATAGTGCTCGGAATTTAATATGCCTCAATTTGTATGTATTTTGACTTACATTTTTTTTTAAATATGATGAGTAAAAATATCTAACAATAATGGATAAATTAATCAAAATTTATTATTAATACACATATGAAAAAAATATGAGAAATACAGCGCTTTCTAGTTTTGTATTTTAAAATATTTATTCTTTTTTTTAGATTTTAAATTCTTTTCTATAAGTTTTTTATTCCATTTAATTCTAATTCGTTGATTTTGACCAATTTATGTTGGTATCAATGAATGTCATTCGCATTCGTCGACGAGTAAAATAGAAATAGATCTATTTTGTGAACGCGAAATTTTTGTTATTCGTCATTCGTCACGATTTACATATAATCTCATGTATTTGAAAGCGAAAAATTCGTCATTCGTCGTGATTGTGTTTTCGACATTATTCAAAATATATTTTCAATTTCATAAATTTTGGCAACAAAATCAATGTGTACTACTACATTTGGTGAAATGATCCAAAAAATTGGATTCCCTGCTGAAAAACACTGATTTTTCATACAAAATTATGAAAAAAGGTATTTATATTCCAATAAATTGAGAATTGCTCTCTCTTCGTTAGTGTCTGTAAATAGCTAACAGTGCTAGTATTCCTAAAACATTTAACATCATTTTATAATTTCACAAATTATAATTCGTAATATAACTAAATAAAACAAAATAAACTGTTGTTGTAGTTGAAATTTGTAATTAAATGTTTACTTTTTATTAATGAATACTTATAGGTGATTGGTGTAAGATATTATAAAATAAAGTCAGAATTCTAAATTATTTAAAAGAAATTTTATAAACCACAAAACGCATAGAAACACACACATGAACCAATAAAATGCCATATGTATGACAAGTGGTATAACTAATATGTCTCGATGTATAGTGACTTAGACTATAATATATAATCAAAGAATATCTATTAAAACATATTCTTTCATATAACATTGATAATATATTGTATTATTATATTCATACCATACATATAATAACTTTATGTATGGATACTATATTTTGGTTTGATATATACCTGTGTTATTTTTTATTTTTTTATTAATGTTTTTACTTTGCTTCTATACATAATTCTGAATGGTGAGTTTTTTTTATTATTTTTATGTTTTGTTTTTCTTGTTTTTATAGGTTCAACTTGATTGCAAATTTCAGTTTATGCATTTGTTTTAGCTTTGACTCTCTATATATATCATATTAACTCAAATGACGTAACAAATTTATGTGCTGCCACGCATAATAAGTCTCTTGCGGATTATTCTCATTCTAAGTACGATAATTATTTTTTGGTTTTTTCCCGGAATCGTTTTGACAGAAATGATGCTTTACTACTGAAGCAAATTTTTGAAAAAAAAGTATGTGGCTTTTTTGTAATTGACATTAATTCGTCAAATAAATGACATGAATAAGGGTCTTCCCGCTGGAGATCTGGAACCAATTTCAAAAAGCAAAATCGGATTTTCATCAATATTTGCACTTAAGGTACTGATATTTTCTTTTGTGTAGTATATGCACAGTTTTTTGTCTTCTTGTTGCTCTTGAAATTTATCTACAACTCGACAAATGATTTACTTAGTGTAATGATTATATTGCATACCTACCATAAATTTCACGAAGGGTTCTGGTTAATTTCGCTACATCAATTTCATCAGTTAACATTTCCACTTCATTTCAATTTATACTAATGATTAAATTTTATATTGTAATGCATGTTTTTGTTAATTTTGATCATTTTCTTGAATCACTCTGTAAAGAATATTAAATTCTAACTCAATTTTCTTACTTGCTTAATTATTGGAAAAATACTGTTACTTGTTGTTTTTGAATTAAATAAAATAGAATGATTCATGGTTGTGACGTCTTTTTTCGTTGAAAAATCAAAGAATAAAAAATAACAAAAAAAAATAACATAAAAGTGTTTTAATCAAAGAACAAAAATTGTAACAATTATTAAAACTATAATAATTTCAGGTTCTATAACTTTGTCGAACAGAATATTGATTTTAGAAATAAGTTTCTACATTTCGCAGACACTGTTTTGTGAGTTTCTCCATGTTAATTTGTCATATATCAGTGAAGTCAAATAATAGCTGCTTAACCTTTTTTTCTTGGTCGTGTGTTTTATCGATTTTGGAACTAAAATTTCCTAATATGGAAGGGTTTTTTATGTGGCGCATTTCGAAATAAGTTTTCAAGTATCACACTGTCTACACACTTCTTTTTGTCATCAATTGCTTAGTAGAAAAAAAATTTTTTTTATTACTTTATTTTGCTTGAATTCTCACTATAAAACGCATAACGTTTCTTAGTTGTTCATCGATACCAGTAAAGTGTAATCAGCTGTTTGTACAAATTCTTCTGTTTGAAAATGATCCTGAATAATGTGTTTTTGATTAAATCGTTATTTACGACATTAGTCAGACCAATTTTTGAATATGTTAACCAAGTTAGATCCCCTTTTTATCGCCAACACATTGATAGAATATAAAGTATTCAAAAAAGTTTTCTTAGGTTTGCATTAAGAGCTTTAAATTGGAATAATCCCTTAGAAATATTGGAATAATCCCCTAGAAAGTAGGCCGGTAAACAGTTTTGACGAAAGTGTTCCTAAAAAGTCGCGAATGTGTTCCGTGCCCATGGAACACATTCACGACACAAGTAGGTATGAAAATGGTGCAAATGGTCGCAAATATCCAGGCACATGTGTCTCGCATTATAGTAAAGTGTCGCGTGTATGTCGACACTTTTTGTGTTTCTTGATATTTATAACATGTGTTCCTAATATTTACAGTATATTTAATCGATAAAGTGTCGACACTCTTCGCACACATGTGTTCCTAATATTTACGGCAAATTTAGTCGATTAAATGTCGACACATTTCATATTCTCTTATAATATTTTCCAAAAATTAAACAAAATTCAATTCTTGTGCCAAGTGCATGATTACTCTACCATATTTCCAGCTAGAATAGAGGATAGATAAAAAGATGGAAAGAGTAGAAATAATAACTTTTAACGTATTAATTGTTTTAATTATTTAATTTAAATAATTTATATAATAATTTAATTTTTTGACTATACAATAATATTTTTTGCCTTTTTTGCTTTTGTCTTTCCTGCCTCTGGCTCCGAAGATTTCATAGCTGAACTTAATTCTGTCGTAGATATTGTAGTAATTTCAGATTTTGATCTTTTAATGTACTACTGTTTCATAATTTGGGTGCTGAAAGTTTTAAACTATTTTGTTTTATTACATTGATTTTTACTAATTTATAAATATTGCTTCAAATTCTAATTTTAACAAACCTTGAATTTTTTCTACAAAACTTGCTTCAAACTCCGATTTTCTAAGAATCAAAATACGGACACAGTAGAAACACTTCAGGGACACTGCAAAGAAAAGTCGATAAAATAAGTAAAGTTGTAAGAGTAAAAATACGGACTCTAAAGTGTTTCTGTTGTACACTTTAGAGACACTGCAAAGAAAACTTGGTCCAACTTATTCTTTTAGTCCACATTTTTGCTAACAGTATTATTTCAATTAGTTTTTATTATCTACTTGGAAACACAATAAAAATAGTTTCAACTTAGAACTAAAATTATTTAAAAAAATACAATAATCTTGGCAACATACCTGGTATTTTGAACTTTTATTGCAATTCAATTTATAACGTTTAACTATTTATTTATTTTAAAAATTATAAGAATAATTTTATTTTTTATTAATTTGTTTTTTATTTACACACTTAGCTCAGTAGTTACATTACAAGAAAAGAAACTATAACAAATTAGTTTATCAACCGAATACTATTACTATTTACTATACTATTACACTTTATGGCATTCGGTCGTCATAGCTACCAAGCTATTTACTATTGCAAGGATTTAAAAATTATGTTCTACGTAGATAATTATTATAGAAATTAAAAATCAAGTAAAAGAAAAACAAAAAAAAATTGTTTTATTATTTTTCTCTTGTGCTGGGTACACAATTAGGAACACATTGTGTTCCTTCATCTTTCTACCACACATTTTGTTTATCGGAGGGGAATTGTGCTAGGTATTGTTTTTATAATCCAAGTATTTAATAAACAAATTGATTCACGTTATGTTGATAACATTTTAAGAAATACAATTAACACAAGCACGATTTTGGCATGAAAACATATTTTCTATTACATTTCACGGGGCAGCAACAGGACTAACAAGAGCCTATGAGGGAAATATGAGCCTATTAACAGAATGCTGATAAACACAAACCAATACAACACAACAATAAATTTTGGTATGAGTAAAGATGTTGTAAAGAAATCCTTATTTAAAGTAATTTCCTAATTTCATTGGGAATTTTGTGTAAACTAATTGTATAATTTTTATCATCTCTATTGTAAATTACTAATTGTATTCGTTTTATATTTTATTATTGTAAAATGATTTTATTGTAAATTTTAATATTGTAATTTGTAAACACTTGACCTAAGCAAGAATAAATTAATAAAAGATATTTCTCAGATCAATCTTATGATTATCGAATTTTCTTTCAAGAAAATGTAATGTTTGGATTTCGAGTGGGCCTATTATTATATTTTTTGAGCTTTATTATTGATTTAATAGCACATTTGATATTTAGAATGTATATTTGCCAAATCTCATTTGCCATTCTCTAAGACGGACTTAAAGAAGTGCGCTATAGTCGTATCGTTTAGCGTTACATTTTGTATTTTTCATTATCTTCATTGTATACTGTCGCGAAAAATAATCAGTTTGTTTTCTTTTGCTTGCCATATATTTCACTTTCGAAAGCAATTTTTAACCTCTCAGCAGTCCTTAAAATTTAGCTGCATTCAAAACAGGGTACCTTATTATATTAGATTTTCAAGACAAGTGGCCCTTTTGTAGTTCTCCACGCATTTAGAGGAAGTTTTCTCTAACTTATTATTAGAATTTACTTTATATACATACATATTGTATAAAAAATATGAAAGTTAAATATTCGGTATGTAAGTATAAATTTTTGTCATTTTATTTGGCGAAATTAAATGCTAAACTTAAATGCTTTACTTAAAGAAAAAGTAAAAGTCATAGAAATGGAACATTTTTTTTTAGCTTAATTTTCTGTGTGCGACTGCTATTTTTCTATTAATTTATTAAATTATTGTGTGCGCCTGAAACTTGTAAGTAATTGATTGCGTTCAGCTTAAAAATTAGAATAAAGTTTTGTGGAAAGAAGACATCGTCTATGGTGGTCCTTATTCTTGTATTTTTTGTTGTTTAATATTTTGAAATTTTAAAAACATAAATTTTTTTTTTTTTTTACACTCTTACAGTAACTTGGTAGAATCACCTTTTCGTGCTTAATTAAGTACGGTACTGCAATTTTACACTACAATATCTACAATATTTCGAGTATTTATTTATCAAATTACTGGTTTATCAACTAATTAAATGTAGAAAACTACTGCTATTGTCAGGAACTAAGCCTTCTTAAATAGAATAGTTTCGTTTTATTTAACTTGTTACCAGATTATACTCTCAATTATTTTTTGTCATTTATTATATCCCAAAGACAAAGGACTGGACCATGTCGAAAAACCCATAAAACATTTTTTTTGCTTCATCGGGAATCGAACCTGGAACCTTTCGGTTGAAAGGCAGGCGCTCTACCTACTGTTTACTCAATACTGATTACTCAAATTGTTCGGATTGTGGCAAATTTTATATCACTTTATAAAGTCTATAATTGCCACCTCTCTTGGACACCAACAATATTTAAACATTTAAATTCTGGTGTGAAGGTCACATTACTTTTATTAAGTACATACAAATATATTACATATAGTACATACTTTAATACATATATCACATGTATCTTATGTTGCTTATACATAACTATAATGTATATTTCTATCTGTATATTTATGTTTTGATATTTTTCTTATTTTGTCCATTCAAGAAGAGTCCATATACAAAACTTTTATTTTATTTTATTTTTTATTCTTATGTTAAATTATTCTGATTTTGACTGATCAAAATAAACGTAAATTCATGTAGGAATTATTTATTCCAAGTATTCTAGTCCCTAAAACTTAAGAGAAGAAATTAAAACAGGCTCAGTTGGCCGACACCCGACAGACAAACCGATATAATAAATCAATTTGAAAAGAAATCCTTAATTCTTTTGTAATACATTCATTTTTTTTTTGTAATATCTTTGATTTTTTAACTTTATTTTCTTAATTGTAACTTTATTAAATTAAAAATTTGAAAAAAAATCAAAACCTTATTTTAAAATTTAGGTGAAACATATTATGTTAATAAAATATGTATGTATGTATTATACACATTGAGTATGTACATATATGCTTGAGAAATATGCATATGAACGAGATGTGTGTGCTATTTTATGAAATACGAAATTCTTTAGAACAGTTGTCAGTTAGTGAGGTCCTGAATTTGCATTTGTTTTGACAATCTATGACACTTTAAAGAAGGCATTCAAAGCCGTTTTTTGCCAGTATTTTTTATTTGGTGTGCATTAATATATATATGTATATAAATTCATATAAAAACTACTAAATTCTACATATAAATACATATGAATTTGTGTAAATGTATGTTCAAATTTTTGTTTGGGATTTAAATCAGAAACTTCTAAGATCCTTTGTATTTTTCCTGCAATTCTTACTTTTGTACATTGATATTTATTTTTATTTTATTTTATTATTGTTGTTGTTGTTGGTGGTGTCGTGTTTTATCACCGACCAATGCTCAACATGACGCTTTAAAAATTAAGTATTTCAATTCAACATTTATTTACTTAAGAAAATTTCTTTTGTTTGGATAATGATGATAGGTTAAATTAAAAATAACAAAAAAAGCGGAATATTCAAAAAGATTTTTAAAATACATATTAATCTTGCTTAATGAGGATACGCACAGCAGTAAGTTGTGTTATAAATTCACTATATCCGTAGAATATCGAATAATCGAATTAGTGAAATATGAAATTACATATACATATATAGATTTTTTATTCAAATTTAAATTTATTTTAAAATATATAAATAAATAATATATTAAATGAATTGATTTATAACCCCTCGTAGCAATGTATGTATATTGATATTATGCACTGTTCCTATTTTGAGTATTTTTAAGACAATTGTGTAAGATGAATTCCAAAATCTCATCTCAGATCATTTTAGATGTTGAAAATTATTGCTTTTTTTTGTTGTTTAATTTATAATAAAATAATTTGCATTGTATAAAGTAAATTATTTTAAAAGGTGGCAAAGATTAAAACATATAAAATCTGTAAAATATTTGTCGGTTGAATATACATTGTCTTTAACTACACAACAAGAACTATTATATCTGACATGTTCATTTTTGAGTTCTCTTGATTTATTATACAGATGGCCTAATGGTGATGTTCTTATTAATATTTTCTGTCAGATATTGAGTCATCGAAGTTATTTTATAAAGAATGATAACAATCAATTGAATTTTATTTAACTATTCAAAAGTTTATGTGTATTATTATTATATGAAGATTTTATCTTAAATTAAAGAATCCATTGAATACATTGACAACGTCAGTTTATTTGATATTTTAAAACGTGAATTTGGGTATCATTTAAAAAACAATTTTATAATTAAAAATATTGGTTGGAGTTTGATCACCATATTCTGATTAGATCATTAATTATAAAACAAATAAAAAACAATATAAGGAAGAAAAATAAACAATTTATTTAAGTTTTGTTTCTAGGAATATTAACAATATTTGTAGAAAGGAAATTCCATTGCTTCCAAATTAAAGCTTCCAATATTTTTTTTATAAGTATGGCTTTCTGATGCATATATAGTTCTTGAGATTGATAAATATCTCTGTCCAATAAAAGAAAAATTTATAAATTGTACGTATATATACATATACGCATACACATATACATATAATTATTTAAAATATGAATAGAAGAATTAAATACTATAAAAGAGCTCATACAATAAAATTACAACCCGGTAAAATAGAAGTGTATAATTAAATAAAAGTAACTGATAAAAGCTAAAAGATAAAAGGTTTCTTAACAGTGCTTCCCAAACTTTTTTATATTGCGGCTCCCTAAACTTGAGAAAAAATTCAATACTCCCCAAAAAATAATATACTAATAAAACACCGTTTAATTATTATATTTTTAGCAATATTTTTATTACAGCTAATAAAAAACCAAATAACGATTAAAATTATTTCAATAATAATATGATATAAAATTTAAAAAAAATCTCAAATTTCTTATTTCACCGATTATTTATGTAGTAATATTCAATCACATTACTTAATTAGAGGGATGTGATTGCATATTATTACATAAATAATCAATATCAGGTGAAATTTCAGAAATGCTAATTCGAAGGTTTTGCTCCAAAGCGTTCGATGAAAGACACGATCTATGTTTATTCTTTATTATTAACAATGAAGAAAAAGCTGTTTCGCAAAGATATGTTGTCGCAAAAGGCATTAAATTTAGCAATGCTTCTTTTACGATATTCTTGCTGTTGCCTTATCCAAAATTCTGTAAGACTTTTTTCATGGAACTCCAATTCAACAGAATTATCTGATCTAATATCAATCAATTCTTCTTGAGTCACCAAAGTAATATGATCATATATCAATGATTAAATCAAATGGCATTCTATCTAGTTCGTATCCAGCAAAAAAGCGTTGAGTTTCGTTAGTATGATTCAGTAATATGTTTTTAACTGAAGTTGAAATTAATATTTGAAATTAAATTCATTGGTGGTAAGAAACTCATTTAGAAATGAGAACATTTCCATATTTCCTTCGTTAATAAAATTTGACCATAAACAAAGCTTTTGTTGGAGACCAATAAGTTGTCTATTCAAAACTAAAATGTAGGTATCCCTTCCTTGCAGAGAAAGGCTTAATTCATTAATTTTATCAAAAAAATTTGCTAAATAGGATACAAGACACATCCACTTTTCATCACTAAAGTACGAAGCAATATTTGGTTTTTTACCTAAATGAAATAGACGAAGTTCATCTAAGTTCTACAATTCTATTTAAAACTTTACCACGTGAAAGCCACCTTACTTCAGTATGATACAACAAAGCCAGATGTTCTGATACCATCTCTTTACATAAAATATTAAATAATCTCGAGTTTACAGCACGATTTTTTACAAAATTAATTGACATAAAAACTCCTAGTCATTGCTGCAGCACCGTCTGTGTAAAATTCTACATATTTTGACCATTTAAGTTCATTCTCCGAAAATAACTGATCCACTTTTACAAAAATATCAATACCTCTTGTTGTAGTCAAAAGCTTCCGACAAAAAAGTAAATCGTCATGAACTAGGCTGTTATACTGATATCTTACAAAAACCATTAACTGTGTAATTTGTTATATCAGTGGATTCATCAAGTTGTATCGCGAAGAACTTGCTCTGTTTAATCTCACGAGATATTAAGTAAGTTTCAATATATTATGGCCAATGCTATAAATTCTTCTTTTCATAGTATCGTTTGAGATAGGAATTGACTTCAAAGGACTTGCAATTTTATCATTGTGTATTATCTTGTGCGATTTTTCTTTTATTACTATAACAGTGAAAATAGTCGAATATTTTCCTTTTAATTTTACTGATATGCTTATCATACAGATACGCGTATTTCGTCTACTACTTGCAGACTTCTTCAGTGTTTTGTACTCGACTGAGGAAAGAAATCTAAAATTGTCTTATTTATTTTATTCGTACAGGTAACAATTTGATGTTTCTCGCAGCTGCATGGTTGTTTATTATCCAATGAATTAGCACAGGTAGGGGGTTGAATAAAAATATTTTTATTTATTTTATTATTGGTATTTAAAATAATTTTTCCGACGTTAGGGTGACAGGTAGGGGTGGTGTTATTTGTTTTATTGTATTTCACTAAAAATTTAAATAAAGAAGAATATCCATTGCCTTGGTCTTTATTTAGGAGTGAGTTATTTTTAGTTTTGTAAATTTCGATGCTTTCAGCTGAATCTAGTTTCCTAGAATCTCTAATGTAATTTATCATTACAATGTCTTCTTTCGAAATGCTATGATTCTCCTGGATGATGTGTTCTGCTACTTTGGATCGGAACTCTGTTGAGTTCTTCTTTTTAGCCAGTTCTGCTTCTTTCAGGTGTTCATTGAGTCGTGTTTGCATGTTTCTCCTAGTTTGCCCAATATAAACTTTGTTGCAATGACTGCAAGTTACCTTATATACACCTGATTTTTCCATTTGTTCGATTGGGTCTTTAGTTGAACCTAGAACAGACTTGAGTTGGTTAGTTCTACTGCTATATACGATATCTAACCCGTGTTTTCTTAGTTTCGTTCTGAGTGGGAGAGAAATCTTGCTAAACTCCAATGCTACTCTTCTTATGGGTTGTTGATCAGTGAGTAGCACTTTTCCGTTTACTAAAAAAGGCCGTGATGGTTTTTTCCGGATATCCGTTTATTCTCGCAATTTCAAATATGTGTTTAGTTTCTTTTACTAAACCTTTTTGGGAGATGGGAAGTGTTAACATTCGATGGATCATGTGGTTGAACGATGCCATCTTATGTTGATAGGAGTGGTTAGAGGTATTCGGGATGACCCTGTCAGTATCCGTAGGTTTCCTGTAAATCTCTAGTTCTAGAGATGTTCCTGTTTTACTTAACAGTAGATCTAAGAATGGTAGTTGGCCTTCTTTTTCTACTTCGACAGTAAACTGTATATTCCTGTGGAGCCCGTTAAGAGTAGTTAAGGTTGATTCTAAGTCCCTTTCCTTTATTACAGCAAAAATATCATCTACGTATCTTTTCCAAAATCTTGGTAACCGTTCTTCTGCTGCTAAATCTGACTGCAATTTAGCCATGAAAATTTCACTGATGAATGGAGAAAGGGGATTTCCCATTGGAGCTCCCTTCAATTGCTTGTAGAAATTTCCTCTAAAGTTGAAATAATTTTCTTCCATGCAAAGCCGGATCAGCTTTATGTACTGTTTTACTTTTGTCCTCCACTGTGATCCAGTTTCTTGTTGTAGTAAGCATTCTTCTACCAGAATAATAGCCTCTTTGACTGGGACACTGGGAAAAAGCGATTTTACGTCAAAAGAGACCATGACCTCGTCTTCGTTAAGTCCTCCCATTGATTGTAATTCTTGAGCAAGTTCCTTAGAGTTTTTCACTGATTGGGTTTCGAACTGCTTATCCATATTACGAAACTCCTCCACTAACCATTTGGCTATTTTATATGTTGGAGACATATCTGCTGTCACAATTTCTCTCATCTCATTCCCTGGTTTGTGAATTTTAGGAAGTCCTTTAATTCTAGGAAGTGCTGGATTGGGGACCTTAAGTTTGTTGACTCCTATTACTTGTCGGCATTCCTTGATAGTGCTGTCTACTCGCTTGATGAACTGTTGAAGAGGATCGTTTCTTAATTTCCTGTAAGGTCCGTTCGTGATCTTCTCCTGCATCCTATTATCGTAATCTTCTTTGTTTAAAATTACCAGTCCGTTGCCTTTATCAGCCTTGACAAAGTATACTGGTTTCGCCTTGATGTCTCTGATGACTTTTTTCTCATTTCTGATTACCTTTTTATTCTCATAGTCAATCGAAATCTTTTCTTTAATGACTTTTGCTGTGGTGGCTCTTATAAGCTCCTTTTGTTCTGTTGTAATGGGCAACGTTGGATTGTACGTGTTGATTCCTGCTTCTAAGTCTACAATAAGTTTTTCGACATCAGTTTCATTTGGTATCGCGTAATTAAGTCCGTTGTTAAGTAGCACCATTTGATCTTCGGTGAAGGTCTGAGAGGACTGATTCACCACAAAATTTCCAATTTGCTGCACGTGAACTTTAGGTTTTGTGTCAACCTGTTGTTTTTCCTGAAGTAAGTTGAATTTGCTTTCAAGCAGTTTCCTCTTTCTTTCGCTCTCGCATTCTTCTGCCACTTTCACTTTGATAAGGAACAAGGGGAATTCTCTAGGATATTGTTGTGCTAGTTTGAGATGAAGATAGTATGCTTCTAGAGTTTTGCGATCAAGTTTAGCTCTAAGGGAAGCGATACTATTGCTAATTATTTCATTCTCAATTTTTTTCATTATCTTGATATAAATCGATGTGCGAATTTTTATTTGATGACTCTTAGGTGTTAGGTTAGAGTTTTTGCATCTGCTTAAAAATGCGATGTCTTTGCTAAGCGATGCAATTGCTTTCCTCAAAGCGATGAACTTATTTGGCTCTGATGTGGGCTTGGTTGCCATATTTAGTTTTTATAAAAACTTGTTTTCCAGCGTTAGAGTAAAATTTTGGTATAACAGTGAAAGAGTAAAAGTTTGGTATAACTAGTTGTTAATGTTGATGTTGAAGGAGAAGATCTTGGTAAAGTTGAATTTGTTGCAGACGGTTGTTCTACTGATTCTTCTCTTGTTCATTATTTTCCCGTAAAAATACATAAATATTTCTCTGCTCCTTTGTAAAAGCTCTACGGCTCCCTAGGGGGCCGCGGCCCCCAGTTTGAGATATACTGTCTTAAAGTATAGATTTGTGTATTTTTCTGATGAATTGGTGAATCACTAAAGGTAACACTAATTGGTAAATTACAAACTCAACTAAAATATCATCCAAAATATTATTATCTTTCCAAATGTTATAACTGCAATCAGGTGAATCAATTTTTCGTGGAGGTGGAACATATTGTTTTTTAAGGAAATTTGCTATTGTAATCATATTGATAGTCTATTATTAAAGAATTCTGTAGAGACTTTCTCTTAATTTTTTTTAATTGTTCATACTCTCTTTCGGACTCGGGGTATGTATATTTTGCATAAAATTTCTCCTTGTCAATCGCTGCTTTATGGTTGTCTGAAACAAAAATTTAAAATTTTTCAAAAGCAATCCAAACTATGTTAAAAAGTACCTATATTCATATGGAATCCAAGAATCAGTTGGATCAAATTGTTTAAGAATTGCTTTGCTTCTCTCTTTTATACTTAAATTTTCTGCCCATAATACGGTGTTATGTTTTAACCAAATTTGTGTAACGGCAACCATCTGGGTGGCGCAGTAGGTAGAGCGCCTGCCTTTCAACCGAAAGGTCCCAGGTTCGATTCCCGCTGAAGCAAAAAAAAAAAAATTCTTTATGGATTTTTCGACCTGGTCCAGTACCCTTTGTCATTGGGATATAATAAATGGCAAAAAATAATTGAGAGTATAATCTGGTAACAAACTAAATAAAAATGAAACTATTCTATTTAAGAAGGCTTAGTTCCTAACAATAGTAGTAGTTTTCCACATTTAATGAGTTGATAAGCCAGTAATTTGTTAAATAAATACTCGAAATATTGTAGATTGTAGTGTAAAATTGCAGTACCGTACTTAATTAAGCACGAAAAGGTGATTCTACCTAAGTTACTGTAGAGTGTAAAAAAAAAAAAAAAAAAAAAAAATCTCTTTTATTCCATTTGAAATTGTTTCAACCACACCATACATTTTATTTCTTTTGTTAATCTCTATGAGAATGTAAATATAGAAATTTATAGTGTACATTATTATTATTGAGAGTTAAACGAATGTATTAACGAGAAAAATATTAATTCATCAACATTATTCTCTATCCTCATTGGAAATATTTTTTTTTATAAACGTCTTCAATGTTAATTAGTTGCGAGGAAGACTCTATTCCACCTGCTGAACCGTGTCCAAATCCAACAATTCTTCAAGAGCTGATGTGTTGTGGTAGTTTTCATTTGTTCTGTTCCGAAATGACTGTAATGAAAATAAATGAAAGTAATGCTTCTAAGATTTGCTTCACTTTCAGGGAAAGTCATTCTATAATTCAAATAACTACCTTCTATAAATGCGTGCATTGCTGTATTTAAAATACGAATATGAGATTTAGTTCCCGTTATAAAGGAACAAGCTGGAGCGTCGCATATTTTAATAGAAATTTTATGATAAAAACAAAACATCCTATGACAAAAACTGAACTTTCAGGCACGAATTTTTGACAAAATTAACCAAACACCGCTAGTATACTGCTCCTTGAAATGGGGACAATATCTATATTAAAATCTAGATATAAGGTTTTTGGCATAATTTAAAAAAACGATAATATTTTATCAAGAGATTTTTCAACCTTAGATAAAAATAGAAACCTGGATCCATTTGTATTACATTTCTACTTTTTGGAGTTTTAAGCAATGATTTAACAAACTATTGGTATTTTTTTAAAAATTTTAATAGAGATATTACTGCATTGTCATTTAAATTATGTGCCCAGCCTTTTATAAATGTAGTAATTGTTTCTTGAAAGTAGTAATCGACAGAACTGTTATTGCCCGAACTTTTATTATCATGACTAGATATAAAATTGTGATAATTGCTGTCTTCCAAAATTTGATTAGGATCAAGATTAATATTTAATATTTTTTCCAATGGTCTCTGCGGTAAAGTTTCAGGACTACTTAACAAAATATTTTGCGATCATAGGCTTTGTAAAAAAGGCTGGTGACTGTGGTTTTTAAGCCTTCTTGTCAACGATCGTTTCGAAAGATTCAATATATGCTTATATTTTGGCATTATCTTTTATAAAAATATACATATTATTAATGAAATGTACGGAACTTCAAATGTTGTACTGGTCATATTTTAGGTAACAGGTGAAGTAGAAGTAATCACTTGGTAGCCATTCAGTGGTTTTCCAATGTGGTTTCGCAAGTGTGCGTACTACCTCCCCGCGGTGTCACTGGTAACTAGATTCTTCTAGGCGCTAAAGGAGTAAGCCTTGAAAAAAAATCCCCAAATTACATGCAAACTCTGGATACCTGGAGACCTCCAGTTTCAGGCTAGCCTTCCCGTGGCATTGCGGATCTCTGCCACAGATGACTTTTCCTTTCTCCGCAACTCGTGAGATAAAATTATGAATTTAAATGAAAAAACTAACTTAAAAGTAGCAAGCTTGTCCTTGTCAGAGGATGAGCTACTTCTCTCCAGTCAGGAGACTATTGTGGGAAGTTCAGAGAGTACCAACCTTAGTACACCTGTTCTCACACAATCATCTTTAGAAAGGGCAGTGAGTACCAGCCATAGTCCACCTGTTCTTTCGCAACCATCTTCAGGAAGAGCAGCGAGTGCCAGCCATAGTACACCTGTTCTTCCTCAAACAACCGATAAAGAAAAGCAAACTCTGGTCGCCAGCCACAGTGACCGGAAATACAAACGAAAAAGGAAATCGGAAAACGTTGTTTGGAAAGAGAGGTACAACAAGGCCAATTTCATTTTAGGCAAGATTGCCAAAAATGAGGTAGCCGGTACTTCTACCGACCGTAACCGATCGGACAAAATTTCAAATCGGGCAGTCATTGAAGAATACAATAACCTCCAAAAGACCTTAAATAATGTAGGGGAGACGGAATGCGGAAAACGTAACAGATCTCACGAAGAGAAGATACAAGCTCCGAAAAGAAGCAAGGCGGCTTCTGGAACTCACCCCCACAGCAGACCAACCACAAAAGACATTTAGTGAGATCGCCAAGAAGCATCTGCATATGGCACTAGTTGACGAAATCAACAACAGTGGCAAGCAGGTGGCGGCGATCTGGCCAGCCATCGAGAAAAAATTGTTCGAGATGGTATTGCGCCATGTTATAAAAAATAGCGGACAACAGGCTCCAAATTTCGACTCACGGAAAGGCAAAGGATATTGTTGTATAACAACTGACATCATCTTGTTGAAAGCTACAGATCTTTAAGGTTCATTATACAGTTATCAGGAAAGATTTCATTAATTTAGGCTGACTTACCCTCATTTATGTTGACCTTCCAGTCTTCCACCTATATGAGTAAGATTATTTTTTTTTTTTTTTTTTTTTTATATTATAGCCAAAACTTAGGTTTTGAACCTTTAAGTACTTGCGTACCGTTGACTATTTGAAAAAGGAAAGGATAGTTAGAGGAAAGGAAAGAAAAAGGAAGAAGAAAAGTTTTGTGGGAAAGAGCGAACAATGTTATAACAATAATTGTTAAAATAATATTCGTCTTAAACCTCTGTAAGTCATAAATAAAAAATCCTTCTCTCATTGGGAATGCTTCGATTGGGACGCGGTTCCACAATCGGGATGTTCTTACTATAAAAGAATTTCCATAGCCGGACTTAAACCATCTCGGAATTTCCACTGTGAAAGGGTGGGCACTTGATGCCTCTCGTGTTGTGCGATTGAATTGCTTAAGAGGAGGAAGAAGTGATTTTAATTCCTCGGAACAAGTGCCAACACCAAGCAGATATCTATAAAATAGAGTAAGTGCTCCAACAATACGACGATGACCAAGTGGTATAAGGGATGAGGTCACATTTATGTCGCCTATAAGACGAATGGCGCGGTTTTGAACTTTGTCCAAAAAATTTAAAGCGGTTTTTGGTGCACCTGCCCATAAATGTGAGTTATACTCGAGCTTGGGTCGTATATATGCTTTATAGATTTTTAAAAGGTCTCGAGATGAAAAATAAGTTTTGCAGCGGCTCAAATATCCTAAACATTTTGCGGCGCTTTTCGCAATATCGAAAATATGCTCATTCCAGTGCATATTTTGATTCACTCGCATTCCGAGAATGTTCAGATCTTTGAGTCGCTGGATACCTTCATTTTGAAGCCGGAGAATTGGTTCGAATGTTGTTAGCTTGTTACTAACAAAACAGCTTTGAGTTTTTGAAGTGTTAAACTCGACTCTGTTAGCTTTACCCCAGTCGACAATTTTGGCAAGGTCGTGATTGAGCGCGCCGGCCATCATTGTTCTTTTGGAGGTGACTGCGGAAGCTGTAGCATTAGTTTGTTTTAGAAAATCATATGATGCTACTAGAGTGCTGTCATCAGCAAAACTATGGATTGGATTGAAAGTTAATTTGAGAAGGTCATTAATGAAAATGAGAAATAGGGTGGGGGAAAGGACAGAGCTTTGTGGAACACCAGCATTGATTTGAAGTTGGTCGGAAAAAGAACCGTCAACTGAAACTATGATAGATCGATTTAAAAGAAAACTTTCAATCCATTTAGAAAAGGTTGAACCAAGGCCTATAGCGTTGCATTTTGCTATAAGAGCAGAATGCCAAACTCGATCAAAAGCCTTAGATATATCCAGAGCTACAACAGTAGCTTCACCAGATTGATGCAGGCTGGTGTTGAGCTCTGCAGAGGCATGTCATGAGATCACCGGTGAAACGTTGGGCTCGAAAGCCGTATTAGCTATCATGAATTATACCTCTACTGTCAAGATATTTCTTCAGCTTATGATTAATTAAGATTTCCATCGTTTTTGAAATAATGGAAGTAATAGCTATGGGCCTATAGTTTGAAGGATTGCTTTTGTCACCTTTTTTAGGAATAGGATAAACTTGGGCAACTTTCCAATAGGAGGGGTAAGTTCCTGACGAAAAGGACAAATGGAATAAGTTGCGCAGAGGCTTAGAAATAGCGAAGGCAATGTGTCGCAGCACAATTGCAGGTATACCATCAGGACCGGTAGATTTTTTTATATCGAGATTCTTCAAGACTTTTGCTACAGCTCTTGTTCTAAAGTAGATCCTTCCGAAGGAATAATTTAGAACAGGGATTGATGAAGGATTTTGGGCTGTAGGAGGGAGTGTGGAATTAGCTGCAAATAATTTTGCGAAGAGATTAGCCTTTCCAACAGAATCTGATATAATAGTACTATTATTATCAATCATAGGTGGAAACGAAGATTTGCAAAAATTTTGCCCAACATTTTTAGCAAATGTCCAGAAAGACCTGCTGTTGTTGGGGAGATCAAAGATTTTTCGTCTCAATCTTTGGTTATGCAGGAATTTTTGCTGATTGATAATTTTTTTACATTTATTCCTAACCACTTTATAACTCTCATACGTATTGACTGTTTTATTGTTCTTGTATTTTTTGTAAGCTTCTTCTTTGGATTTCAGAGCTTTGCTGCAGAGGTCGTTGAACCAACCTGAGGGATTTCGTTTTATACTTCTAAGGCTATTTGGAATGAAAGTTTTCATTCCTAATAGAATCCTCTTGGTAATCACCTCTGCAGCAAAGTCGACATTTTTATATTGGAAACACAACGACCAGTTCGATGCATTTAAAAAGTTGTTGAAGCCTTCCCAGTCAGCTTGGTGATAATGCCAAACTAGTCTTTTGGGAGAATTAGAAGAACTGGTTGTTGTGCCTACTTCGAAGCTTGTGCTTACAAGACAGTGGTCGGAACCACCTAGCGGAGAGTTAACAGAGATTGAGTATTTCTCTGGATGGGTAGTTAGGAATAAATGCAGGAGGTGTCCGTTCTGGTCGCGTCGGTCTGGTATCCTCGTATGGCTTTTGACAAGTTGAGAATGGTTGAAAAAATTGGAAAAAAGTTCAACTTGTTTGCCTTCGGGACTGTTGTGACTAGAAAAATTAAGTATATTAAATATATATACCAATTTACCTATTTAATGTAGGTACAAATTTAACTTATTTGCTTAGTTATTTTTTTTTCCTATCCAACAATTTATTTTTCAGCAATATTATTTCTGTAACGATTATGAATTATGAATATAATATAATATACATTATCCACATATGCATGTATGAATATGTTTGTATGTGTAAAAAAGAAACTATAAATTGGTAAGCTGAAATGTTCATATTACATGTTTCAGCTCATTACCCTAATCAGTAGATTATTTATGATTTGTCATCTTTTATCGCCCAATTTATTTATTAAACACGCATCAAACATAGTTTTTTTGTATCTTTTTTTTTTATTTGTTTTATTTTACTTGGATGTTTCTTTTCAGTTTTATTTATTTTTCTTGTTCTTTATTTGAATAATTAAAAATAAACGTATACATAAATTTAAATTTTGAAACTAAATAGTATTGAATGAATGAAAATATTGTAAGTTTGGTAGTATCAAATATTATTTTTCTTCATTTTTGACTATATAATAAGCTTCTTCAAACGTCTGGCGCCGCCTCATTAATTAAAGACTCATTCATTAGAGGAAATACAAAAAAAAAATCAGAGAAAAGAAAAACATAATAATAACAAAGAAACAAAAAAAGCTTAAAAAAATTCAAGAAATCTAACTCATAACATTTTTGTAGTCTTGTGTATTAATGGTTTTCAGAATAGCGTTTTTCCTTATTTTGTTGATGTTATTTGTTCTTCAAAATAATTGAGAGTATAATCTGGTAACAAATTAAATAAAATGGAGGCTCAGTTCCTGACAATAGCAGTAGTTTTCCACATTTAATGGGTTAACCAGTAATTTGATAAATAAATGCTCGAAATATTGAAGATATTGTAGTGTAAAATTACAGTACCGTACTAAATTAAGCACGAAAAGGTAATTCTACCTATCTATAAGTTGCTGTCAAGAGTGTCAAGAGAATAAAATAAAAAAAAAATTAATTTGGTATCTTTGAAAGAAAAATTCTTCATCGAATTTCTGGTCTCATATCTGATAACTTGAAGAAGAAAATATAAAGCCTCTCACCAAAAAAGTAAAATTAACAAGCATTCATTATCTAGGCCAAATGAAAGAAAATGTTGTTTTCTAATTCAAATCCTGAGAAACGTAATTTTCCAAGAAGACAACAATGGAGAATAATTTTGTAGCAGACCCCAGCCCTTAAAGGCCTGTATAGGGCCTAGAAAATAAGTAACTAAATTGTTCCCCAATTTATGGGGTCAAACTTAAATGTTTCTAATATACATTAATCTTTTTTTTTTGCAAAATGTGAGGATAATTTGTCAGATTTTAATATCTTTCTGAAAATTGTAAAAAAAGGAAAGATAAAAATACAAAAGAGTACACATGGTCGTTATTCAGCATTTTTTATTTTTTACTGCAAACATTTGTGTACTGATGTAGTTTTTTCAAAATTAATATGTATAAAAACTGATAACATTTAAGATGTTTTTTTATTAACAATTAATTTAAAAATTAAACTGGAATACACCTGAATGTACAAGGAGTACACATAACTGTACATACATGCATTATATGATGGAGTTTGGCTTATTTATTTATTTTTATCAATCACGTTCTCAACTAATTTCAACATCATCAGTTTGAATAGCCATTGTAGTTTCATTAAATCATTACATCTTTACTAATCACAGATTTTAAGCATTTAAAATATTTTAACTCCTAAAGTAAACTTTTATTTTCACATTACATGTTACAACAGTTTACCTTAATCCTCTTTACAAGCATAAAATTCTAATTACTTATTTCCATTGACGGTTTATTACTTTCAATTTCTCTTAAAAAAGGTTTAAAGAAAAACAAAAAAAAACCCTACATAATTTTATATGCGTATTTGCATCTTCTTGTGTGTCATAAAAACATTTGTCACAAAAGTCAAAATAAAAAAAAAAAAAAACAAAATTCAAAATTATCTTTAAGAATTATGCACACAAGCAATAAATTTTATTACATCATACATTTTATGAAGGATTACATTTTAACAAGACCTTTGGTCTGTTGCAAATTTTATTAGTTTCAGTTAATGGTGTAATCTTTTATAATTTGTTTTCTAGTATAAATAATTTACCAAATGTTATGGTATAGTGATTATGATATTCGAAGGTCGCAGATTCAAATCCAGCTCTCGATGCAGATATTTAATATATAAAGTTAAATAACTTCTTCAAAATTGGCTATTTACGAAGTGCTCTTAGTTCCTAATAATAATTGTTGTTTCTCAAATTGAAATTTGGTTGATGGTCCATTAAATTAAATAAAAATGCATCGTCTTCAGAGAGCATAAAAAATATGAAAGTTAAGTTTACGGAATATGTTTAATTGTGATATCATTTTATAGCGTAACAATCGAAAGAAAAACTCTTTAAAGAATAATTTCTGTACAGCTTAATGCTAATCAGTATCATTGTAAATTATTCCAAATCCTTTCTTTTTGAAAGACATATCCTTTCTAATTCCGATTCATAAAAAAGGTGATAAATCATTGATCGATAATTACAGCGGTATTGCTATCCAATCCTATATCCCAAAGTTATTCGAAAACTTATAACTGAAAAAATAACTCCCTTTATAAACCCACTACTCAATAGCGAACAGCACGGTTTTAGAAAAGGTCGCTCTACTACCAACAGCCTTTTAGTGTTTAAATCAGACGTAATTTGCTTAATGGAAAAAAGATTTCAGGTTGATACTATTTATACAGATTTTAGCAAAGCGTTTGATCGCATCGATCACAACATCTTAACAATAAAGCTGATAAATTCGGGTTTAACCGTCCTATACTAAGTTGGCTTAGTTCATATTTTACTAATGGATCACAGTTTGTTAAATTTCAAGGTATGAAATCCAAAACAATATCTGTAACCTCTGGTGTACCATAAGGTAGTCATTTAGGGCCACTTCTCTTTAATATCTATATTTCCGATCTTTCTAAATGTTTGACAGGAATTTCTTATCTTGCCTATGCTGGTGATCTAAAAATGTATCATGTAATAAAAAATACATCAGATTTCACTTTTCTACATTCTAAATTACATAATTCAGAAATGTGGTGCACTAAAAACAAGCTTGATCTTAATGTTAAAAAATGTTATGTCATAAGTTTCACCTGTAAAATATCTAAAAATGCCCATAACTATTTCTTAAAAAACTCTCTTTTGGAACGTGTAAATCATATGACAGATTTAGGAGTTATCTTAGATTGTAAATTGAATTTTTAAAACCTTATTCTGCTCTCTAGTATACGATCTATATTAGAACACGGATCTATTATTTGGGATCCTGCTTTCTCAGTTCATAGTATTAGGATTGAATCTATCCAAAAGCAATGTTTGTTATTTGCTTTAAGGAATCTCTACGACCCAAGAGATTTTCATAATCTCCCATCATATAATGATAGACCACAGAATATTAATATGCTTAGCTTAGCGTCCCGCAGGATTATGCTATCATCCAGCTTCACATTTGATGTTTTAACTGGTGATATCGATGTGCATTACATTAAAGACAATATTAAAATTAATAATGAAACCAGACCAACAAGACACACCAAATTTTTGGTTGAATATAGCCACAGAACAGAATACGGTAAGAATGAACCTATCAATAGATGCAGTATCTTATTTAATCAATTTAGCCACTTCTTTTTATACACAACTTCAAAAAATACTTTTAAGTCAAGTATACACAGAGCTTTAGTTCAACCACAATCTTAACCTACCACAATACTCACTTCACACTACAAGACCTTAATATACAAAGACACTAACCTTAATAATCTTAGCAAATTACAATAATTAAAAATGCATAATATTAATTGTAAAAATTATAACATTGTCATAAGTTAATTAGTCATAAGTTTCTAAAAATAATTTTTTTTTTCCCATTATATTTTTTTTTTTGTTATTTTTATAATATATATTTAATTTTTTGTACATTGTTTTGTAAATGCCTTGTTTGGCTAAAATAAATAAATAAAAATGTAATACAAATGATGTGACAATCTCTAGTTCAATTCTGTGAAAGATAAAATTCGTCTCTTCTACTGGATTATATAATATGTTACGAACGATACTAAAGAAGAAAAAAGCAATAATAGATTAATTACCTGTTTTGTAAAAAATAAAATTCTAACTTTCCTAAGAGGAGTGTAAAAAATAAGAGTTATGAACATAACCATTGAGTAAATATTATAATATATATTATATTTATTCAATGCCATAACCAAATCGTTATCATCATATTGTTGTGTGGTTTTATACCTCAGAGTAACATTTCGTTCTCATCAACACGTTCTTCCAGAGAGACGATCTTAAGCAGCCTGCCTAGAGTTGAAAAAATTACAATACTTTTACATAATATATATATAAACTGTAACATTTTATTCGTGAATATCAATGCAGATTCTCGTTTGGGATCGTAAGACTTTGTAATATTTTTTTTTAAATTTAACTACCTTTTGTTTAATGTGTAATAATTATGCATTTTTGATGTCACGCGGATAGTAACTACTTTCCTAGTATGTTTTACTTACATATTAATCTTAAAATGAAGGATAGGAACCTACAGAACCCATGCAGTATCGCGAGCTAAACCGGAGGTTTATTGCGCACAGATGACCCACTTAAAGCACGTGGATAAAAGAAATTGCTATGTTTCTGCACCACCAGGTTAAGATCATGATAATGCATCACATCAGAAAATTAATATGTATGTATTGTATGTTACAATGCTAGGAAATAACATTTTTTTTATTGACACATTCAATCGGCATGTCAACTTATTTTTATTCTGTAGACATATTCGAAGCAGAATCATATTACCAGTTATATCAATTACATCAACTTACTGACTTACTCAGCGAGTAATTATTTTAACATTATTATAATAAATAATAATCATACACTATTTACATACATAACATAAGAAAATTAAGCAACATAAGAAATTTAAATTTGTAAGGACTATTCAATTTATCATTTTAAATAAATGTAAATATATAGAGAAAAAAGCTAAATTGATTTTGATGAGGTGAGTAAATGAAGAAATTCTTACCTGGAGAGTATGCATAGGAAATGAGTGTTGGTGTATTGATTCGTAATTAATATTGTTGTGTCAGAATGATAGATATGACAGAATTTTGGCGAAGTCATTTAGTCGATTTTATTTTAATTTCACACTTATTCCGCTAATCCCTTTGGGATTTTATGGCTTTAAATAAAAAAAAATGAACGGTTAAGCATCATAATGTTCAAAAGATTTATGTTTTTCTTATTATTGTTTTTTTTTATTTAAGTTTGTAACTAAAAATGCTCTATAAATTATTGAGTTGAATGCCATCAAACTAATTTACAAAAGTTTTACCTACGACAAAATATTTTCTTTTTATTGTTTTTTTTGTACTTTTTTTGTATTTTTTTTTGTTGTTAGTTAAAGAAAAGATTTACAACTGGCATTTACAACGTAACCTATCTTAAAAATGCCGACAAAGTAATAAACCAATTAGGATATCAAAAGGACCGACATTTAAGCTGATATTTTATTTTACTTTTTCTGGTTAGTTTTGTTCGTTCATCTTCTTGGATTTTGAAACCTTATGTTCTTTCTGTATTTACTCTATATCGTTGTGTTAAATGTTATAATGTCCTTCCTGTGGTGGATGATTTTGATATGTGCGTTAGTATGCATATATGAGTTTTTTCAGCTTTGTATTTTAAAATTCTCTTATTTTTTGGTGAGTACTTTATATTTTATATTTCTTATTTGTAATTTAGTATTGTTGATCTTGCCTTATTTTTAATAATAGAATAGTATAGTCAGAGACCTTTTGTTGAACAAAAAAAAAATTAAAACAAAAAATCTGTAGGTTTATCTCTCCTTTTTCGTTCAATACACAGTAATACAAATAAAGAAAATAAAAATTTAAGGTAAAAAAATATGATGGTGACGATAATTTGCCTGTAAAATATTTGTATTTACCCAATTTTTAATAAATATGTTAACTTTAAAAGGATTACAAAATTTTTTTTATTTTTCGTTGTTTTATTACTTTGCTAACTATAAAAAAAAATTTCTGTTCCTAAAATCTACTTAAATCAAAAATTAAGATTAAACCAAACCACCAATCTAAAATGGATCCATTAAGCCTATCCAAATGCTCTTACAAAATTTACTTTTTGAAAAAAAAAAAAAATAAATGAGTTGTAGATGTCTTACTGTAGACAGTAGTCGTGAATCGTAATAGATGTTGTTAAACCAACTAAACTAAGCTAACTAACTATTTATTCATACTATTATCAGTTCTGAGAAAAAATATGTGGTTCAATAATGTGATAGAGTACCAGTTCAACTTTTTTGGTGAATAAATCCCGCATCTTCTACTAGTCAAACAAGGCAATAGCTATACACTAGATATAATATCAGATTGTTGTTTTTAATAGTGACCGAATATATTATGTTTCACTTAAGAATTTGGTACAATCTCAAAATGTTTTAAATTAGTTATTTACTCAAAACTTTAGAGCTTATTGTTTTTAACAAAATTCAAAAAAAAATTGTAACAAACATGTAAATAAATATATTTTGCCAGAAAATTTCAGGTATCTAAAAACCAATTATTGTTATTTTACCAAAAAAAAAAACTCTGGTAGGTTAATGATTTTGAACATTTTTTTTCATGTTCTTGCGATTTTACGAAATAAATTCGATTTTTTATTTTTCAATTAAAAATCCATTCATTAAATTTCTTGGAATGACAAAAAAAAAAAACAAAAATAAAGCCTCGAAATAAATATAAAAGCAGACAGTACAGGACGATGGAATTAAATTATTAATGCAATATTGTTCTTCTTCATTATACGATACAATATAGATATATAGTTATATAGATATACGTTTATACATCCCACTTTTAAGATGCTAATTTTTTTAATTGTGTTCAAATTCTAGAGCTACAATAAAAATTCAAAAATTTAAGCATTTATAAATATCAAAGATTTTTATTACTAAAACAAAAATAAAATTATTTGTTGAGTTTATAATTTAGTAATAATTTAAGTGAAATGGAACAACGCTATTTAAGAAAGTCGAGTTCCTTACAATAGTAATAATTTTTCACATTTAATTATGTAGTAAAAACATTACACGCTACAATTTATGTAGTAAATGTTGTAGTTCCGTAGTTAATGTGCGAAACGAGTTGCTGACATCAAAAATTCAAAAAATCAAAAAATTCAATTACTTAGTAACTGTATATATGTTATATTGAAGGACGCCTAGATGTAATCGTATCAAAATTCTGCATTACAAAATTCTGAATTATTTTTCGTTTTCCGGAATTTATTAAATTAGAATTTCATAACTTTGAAATTCAAAATTTTCTTACACAGAGTTTTGTACTTCAGAATTAATTACACAACGTTAAATCTTCTTTGAACTGTTGTAATATAACAGCATTTTATTAATAATATACATATGTAATGTATGTGTATTTGTCCATTAAATGTCCATTTATATATATACATCTATGGAACATTTTTTATGAATTACATATAACAAATAACCATTTATAATTAACAAACTATTTAACAAGGTATAAATGAAAATATTTTTTAATTTTTTTTAAAGAAATTTCAAATCTTTATAATGAAAAAATCAATTTATTATTATTACGATTTGTTTTTAATTTTTCCTTTTTTAATTCAGATGTCGGTACCCTTTTGTACGCCTACTCTACAATTTTAGAGCTCAGAATGAGTCTTCATCTTTATGTACGAATACATTTGGTGTGATTATATAAATTATATACAAATAAATGTATATATAATTAAAATGAGATTTTTGGCATTTTGGTTATCAATATTGTTGTTGTTTATATTGTTTGTTATTTGGTTATTTTTGGCTTATTATGATTTCAAAAAATGTATCGATAAAGAAAAACCAATTTTATAAATTAAATAACAAATACGTTCGGAAACTGATCTATCTATATAAGTAAAGTATATATGTACATACATACATTATATTCATATAAAGTATATATAAAACCTCTGTTATGATTTTTATTTTCAAATTTATTTGTAAGGTTTTCTTATTTTTTATTTTGGTTTTCAGATTATTTTCTTGTTTGTGTCGTGCATATAAGGAACCCCAAAGTAAAATTATTAATTGGAATTTTGGAATGCAGCCGCGTGATTAAAACCAAATAAACGTTTTTCGCTTCCAATTCATTTAATATGAACAAACAAACAAATAAACAAACACACAAAACTTAAAAAATTCTCAGGGAACATGGGTAGAAAAGTACAACTATACATATACTACACAGATAACGAGATAATGAAGTAATTTAATAAATAAAACAGAAAAAATATACAGGGTTTTTTCTTTTATTTATTTGAATACTGAATATCAATAATAATCCTATATATTGGGCACATTACGGTTCGAAAAATTCATATAAAAAACATTCACTTGGCCTAAATTAATTTATAAATAATTCACGATTAACAAAAAAAACCCCGGTGCGGGACGAATGCTGACTTTTCCAAATCTCGCTTTTTCTAAAGCCCACTTTTTTAAAATCCTGCTATTATTAAAATCCCTCTTTTCTTGAAAATATCCCGCTTTTTTTTATTTAAGTGTATTTATATCAATAATATTTATTTTAATTTATTTTATGTATAGCCGCTTAAATACAAAAAAGTGAATATCTGCCTTTTCTAGAATATAATTTAATTGAAAAAGGAGGTTTTGATAAAACTACATTTTTTTACACGAAATTCTGATACAATATGTATTCTGAAAATTCAATGTATCTAATGTGTACTCCCGCTAAATTTTTTATCAGTTATCCTCAATTCTATAAGAAAAATAGATAATTTTTCAATCCTTTAGGAATTTTGGAGACCCTCAAACTTTTTGCAATATTGAAATATCTTCGTTCAATTTTATTGCTAAGAAATTTTATTTGCAGATTGTATGATTTTAATCGAACTAAACTTGATTTTCAAGATTTTTTCTTCCGGTTGAAATATTTATGCTGAAACAAACTTCATTGTCAAACTTTCAACCAATCAAGAACTTGACAGCTTTGTATTTTTATCGACAGAATTGGTACGACATGTATTTCTTGCAAAAAATCTACAGCAAAAACTATTTAGGTTGGTTGAAATTTTGCCAGATTTAAATCTTGAAAAAAATGTTCGAAAGTTCAGCTTTATATAGGATGTATCCGAACTAATAAAAAAAAAAACTTTTGAAATGCTAATTTAATAACTTTCGTGTATGTAAATACATTGATTTGTAGATCACCCTGTTTTTTAAAAAAATTTTACTTCATATTCAAGTATATTGAGGGCTTAAATTATTACTACAATGTATATTACATATGGTATATGGATATAAATCAGATTGATTATTCGTTAGGGGAGGGGGGGCTACTTATTTGCTTGTTAATACACGATTTATAATTTAAATTATGTTTTTAGGATTTAAATTTTCTCTTAGTTGTTTTGTTTTTTAGTTTATTTTACAATGTTTTTGTGGTTTTTGAAAAATAAAAAAATAAAAAAACATTTTTTTATGCTCCGTGTTTTATATGGTTTTTTTTTCATATTAATTAATAAGATGTTTAATTTTTGTTGATTTTTATCTGAATGAATTAGTCTTTACTCTTTATTTTGTTGTTATTTTAATATTAGCCTTTATGAGTACGTCGTATAATTTGTGATCTTTATATACGTGAACAAATGATGATCTTCTGAAATAATACCGCATATCATTCAGTGTACACAGAAAAACCGCATCGTTACACCTTTAAGGTGAACTTGATGACACAAAGAGTATGTGTAAAATAATCAGTGACGTAAACTTAAAACTAGAATTTATTAAGATGTATTGTAAGTAAAAAGTAGGATAGCGTTTTTTAAGTGATCTTAATCTTTGATCGTAAAAGTATAGAATGGCAAGCTAATGTAACTGAAAAAAAAACGAATTTTCACTAACATAATATTTTATGTTTTATACCTTACATGAATATTTTACGCTGGAAATTAAGCGCACAGTAAAAAATTCAAAATACATCAGCCATTAAAATTCCGTTACATAAAAACTTTGCACAGCTAATAATTTAAATACAGTAAAATATCTTTTTGCTCAGTAAAATATTAAATGCAATACAACAAATAAAATCTCTCAGTAAATAATTTAAAAATTCACAGTAAAAAAATTAAATCCTCAGTAAAAGAGTAAAAACCCAAAAATTACTTTCTGAAAAGGATTAACTTAATAGTAAAACTAGTTTTTTATATATGTGCTATTATATTTTTTATGTTCTTGATTTATAGCAAAAAGTTAATGTTTAAAAATAATGTTATTATTAACTGGTATTATCAAAAGTGAATCAGAATTATTTAGTGTATTTTCGCGGATAGTGACGAACTCTTATTTTTAAAAATCTTTAAGTTTCTGAAAATCTGATTTTTTGAAAATTTTTTTTTTTCTAATGTAACTTATATATTTATTTTTTCTGAAAATCCTTTTTTTTTCTTGTAAAATTTTTATCTTGTACGAATTTTAGTCTTTTTTTGTTGTAAAATTTCATTTATACGCAAAACGGTTTTTTTTTTTGTATTTAAAAGAAAGTCAAAATCTCGCTTTTCAAAATCTCCGTTTATTCAAAATATCGGTTTGATTCCAGAATATTCACTTTTTTATGCGTAGCCGCTGTTGGATACAAAAAAGGAAATATCTCCTTTTTCCAGAGTTTGCAAAAAATATTTAGTTTTCGTAGCCGCTGTTAGACACGATAATTAAAATATCTGGCTTTTACAGAGTTGGGAAAAAATATTTGTTGCGCGTAGCCGCTGTTGGATACAAAAAGGTCGATGTCTGCCTTTCAAAGAATATTCTCCTTAATTATTTTTTTATGTGTAGCACAAACTTTCGTTGTAATATTATCGTAGGCACACTTTAACACTATCTTGGATTTTGTCAGTTATGCTTCAGATCAAAATCTTTTTTTTTCATTCGGTTTTATTTTTTAATATGCGGCAAATTACACTAAAACATTTTCTGTGCGTTTATTTTACTTATAATACAAACAAATTTTTTTACTGTTTACATTCAACTGGGCAGAATTTTTATTTTGCTGTGCAAAAAATTCTTTTTTGCTGAGCAAAAAGTCATTTTCTACTGCGCGTTCAAAAAATTTTACTGAAGGTTTTTTGCTTAGCATTTCTATTTTTTAACTTAGTATTTTGCTATTTCCTTTTTTGCTACCTCGTTAAATCCTACCCAATATTTTACTCTGGAAAGTCTGGTATCTGTAATTCCTAAATAAATCGTAGTTGTAGATACAAATTATTTTGCTAAGCTCAAATTAATTAATGTGTAATTTGTGAAAATTCTAAATGAATTATTGCCAGTTAGCGGCGATATCCACATATATCCAATAAAATATAAAACTTCTTATTACAGATGACTTAACTATACTACATCATGTAGATTGATATGTTTAATAAGCATACAAAGCACCAGGAACTTGTCAGTATTGATATATGAGAATTTAATACTCATATTAAGAATCTTTTCTGCATGTGCACGTGTCTGGCAAAAGTTTAAACTTAGGTGTTGATTTTAATTGAAGATACTTCTTTTAGATATTTATAGATTTTGCTTCCATGGCTATCACGCTCTTTAATACTAACTAAATAAAATAACGATTATTAAAAAAGTAAAATAATGTTGAATATTATAAAAATGTGAAATAATTTTATTCAGACTCTTGCAACTAGTATAGCTTCGTTGCTGAATGCAAAACAAAATATTAAGAAGGAAACTTTTAGTATTCAACAACACTGATTTATATCAATGATAGTAAATTTTCAACTTTTTCTGTTGAGTTTAAATCTAAATCAAAATCAAAATTTAAGCAAATCCGCAATTTTTAAATTTACTGTTCACCACAATTTCCATTTCAAAGAAAAAGAATAATTTTATTTATATTCATTTATCTATATGCATATAATAATTTTATTCAGGTATAATATATGTATATTACATAGTTGTATTATGTACATATACTTATATTTAAATAATGTTCGTTTCTGAACTGAACGTTTACATAAAAATCCATGTATGGATACATTTTTATAACTTTAAGGTATCACAATGTAAGAACATCTGGGAATATAATAAAAAATTAATATTTGTTGTGATATGCTTTAAAGTGCCGAAACTTTTTGGAATTAAAAAAAAACACAACCTTATTCAAATATTTTATTTTGATAAGTATCTTTTGAATGATTTTTTAAATATTCATATTAAGCGGACATAATGTATGTACATATATGTGAATAAACATATATAAAGTCATCATTCTTCTTAGAAATTTCGGACATAAAATCTTTGTATTTATCCTTGTCGGTATATTTTTTATTTTTTTTTGACAAATACTAGTATTTTATTTAAATTTTTCAAATAGGATGTTATAGGATCTTTTTCAAGGAACTAAATTTCCTTTATTTATATTTTAAGGTATATTTATCATTCAAGGTATTCATATAATTTATTTTAAGGTGCAAAACCTTTATGAAATTCAACTTAAAAGTTTATTTGATATTGTAGAAATCTATACTGGAAGTACATTTTTATTTTTATCTATAAAATTAATAATTTATTTATAAAATTAAAATATAATACTACCCCCATCTGATAAAAATGTTGATTTTAAATAAAATTTAATTGCAAATTGATAAAGGAAATAAGTGGCTTATAATGCTATTATGCTTTTACATTACAGAATCATTAATAATGTAGAAAGTGTTACACTAGAACGTAACTAATAATTTTGGATAAATAATTTCGCATGGAATACGTAATGTAATATTAGTGGTTCTCCGTTAAAGTTTCCATAACTTTATATTTCATATTTGTGTATAGATTCTTGTTTGTTTTTATAATTTCAGAATATGAAATAGTTGTGAAAAATATATGAAAATATACAATAGCACTAGGATGTTTTTTTCACATTTCACATTTGTCTATTGTAATGCCGACGTGTACATTTTAAAACAGAAAAAATGAATTTCACAAGTCAAAACTTACATTTAAATTAAAATACGCAGAAATATTATTATTGAATTGGCTATAATTTAAATTATGGCCAATTTTATAAGTACTAGCTGCAAAGACTTTCGGCTTAGCAGAAATTTACCTAAAAGTCCTAAATTAAAATTATTCCAAAAGTGATTTTATGAATAAAAAAATATAAAGTTATGAAATTATGAAATTATTTGAACGAGGTGGAACAATAGTGGTTGTAAAGTGAAAATAAATGAAAATATTACAACTTTGAAATCATAGTTATACACAGAATATGTCTATAATTAAATTTATTTGAAACATACCTAAATACATAGTTTAATTATTTGTTATTTTCATCTTCGGTGAAATTTAATAAATTTTCTGTTTTCAATGTATATTTACCCATTTATAGTCATCATTTAGCACAGAAGACAAAAACATCATTTATTAAGGAATTAACAAGATCCTATTAAGAGAATAAAAAGACGAAAATTTCCCAAAAACTTAAAAAAAATCAATTTCGTTACGTCCTGTCCTACACTAATCAATTATTTTCCCATTTGATTTAAAACAACAAAATTCACTGTAATATTTTCCCCTAACTATGTTTTATAGTATATAATAGTATGTATATGAATATAAAATCGAAGCGTTGAAAATGGATCCTTATTTTTTTTCTTCGATTTTATTTTTTTTGTGCCAATTTGTTCTTTACAAAATTTTTTGTCACAATGGGCTTTTCTTGAAATACGTACTACACACGGTAGAGTTGCACAGTAGAGTAGTATGCACCTGTAAAATGCAAGGTTTTTTTTATATATAATATATACTTTTTATATATATTTTAATATATCTTTTTGCTCTTTTGTAGCTCTTTTTTTTGTTTTTTTTTTGTTTAGTATTAAACAAGTTTACAGGTGTTATTCTTACATAATAGGAAATCATTCAATGGATAAAATTGATTTTAAAATGCTTTACATTGTACTCGTTTGAGAATACAACGTGTTGTTATGGTGTGTAAAACGTAAATCAATTTTTCGAAAGAAAAATTGTAAAAGAATCATCATTGATGATATTGATAAAAAAGTGATGTATTCTGTGATTATTATGTTGAGTTATAAATAGTAAAATTTAAAAGAATGGAAAATATATTGAAAAAGTAGATCTTTTATTGTGATTGTATCATTTCTTTTATGTTTAATATTATATACAGGACATATTTAATTTTCTAGTATTTAATATGGGTATTTTGTTATGATTAATTACACGTTGTCGCATCATATCAAAGAGTCTTAGATTTTTTTTTTAATTTTTTTTTATTTTAATTATGTTATGAGTAGTATAGTAAATAAAATGAAAGAAAATATTTCAAATATATATATATATATGTAAATATTAGCATTATATTTGTAAGAAAATACTACATTAAAAGAAATTAATTAAGAAACTAAGTGTAATACAATATTAAAACAATATTAAAATTACTTTTAATTTGCATTACATTTAAGGGAACCAAATATTAGATCCAAATTTGTTAATAATTATAATATTTCGTGCCAAAATAATTAAAAAGATTTGAGCGAGAAACTTGATCAGTTTGAATATTTTTGTTTGATTTTACGCGGAAGAAAATTTCTTATATTCACTCATGTAATTTACAGGTTCTTTGATCATCCCTTTGAGATCTCTTTTTCACTAAATAACCACATTAGCCTTAATTAGATCTTTTACCAAATTTATTAATATGATAAACTCCAATTCGATAGATATCTAAGAATTCTTTAATTTATTTATTTAAATCTCAAAAGGAGCTTAAGAAGCTCGTATTGAGTTCATTTACATTTGTATTTTTATTCATATTATCAAAAATTAACAAAAGTTTAATCGTTATGTATAATAAAGTCAAGGAAAAAATTAAGTATTGAAAAAGTGCAAAAGAAATAAAAGAGTTATCATTTCAAAAAAAAAAAAATAATAATAATGTTCCTTTAGAAAAAAGAAAGAAAGAACATATTATTTGTACACATCAAATTGAATAAATGCACTACTTAAGTATATTACTATAATAATTATTTTATTATATTAATATTTTATTCTATTTTATGCTCAATTTCCCCATTAATATAAATTGATTTATTTTTTTATCTACGGGCTCAATCGCCACTTATCGTTTGGATAACAGATTGAACCTAGCTATTTCATTAAAATACTAGGCTAAGAGATCTGAATTAATTTGTTATATAATTTTGTAAATTTAGTATGTAAAATAGCTTAAGTTTTTAATGAAATAAAGAATTATTATCATTATATTTAAAATTGTTTCATCAATATGCATTTATAGAAAAGTTTTTAATTTTATTTTCAAATTTTTATATGTTAAATTCTGAAGATATGGAAATCTGTTAAGCATATCGTTGTATACTTTTGTATACTTGAGCTTATACTATCTTCAAGACAGCAAGATTTTTGCAAGATTTAAATGCAAAGAAACTTCATATCTTAAATAACTAGATTTTTTTTGTATTAGATAATTATGAATTTGATGATTTCGTCGGCGTACATATGCTCATTATTACATATACTAAATTCAATATTTAAAATTTTACTTTTAATATCCTCACAATCTGCAAATTGCTTTCGGTTTTCAAAATAGTTCTGAAACCATTTGTGTTCATTGCCTCTAACTCCGCATTCGAAAAGAATTCTAAAGAGAGTTTTCCTGTCAACTGGTGTCAAATGCTTTCGTTAGATCGAAAAATACAAGACAAACCTTGTTCTTTTTAGTAATTACAGATTACATTGAGACATTACATTAAATAAGGCGTTAGCAATATTTGATTTTTTAGTAAACCCATATTGTGATTCACCCATTTTATTACCATCTCTTATGTGTATTGGTACGACTTTATTTATTTTACACCTTGGAATTTATTAAACTTTTCTCTAAATTATATTTTTTTCACTTCTTGTGCTGTTGTAACTGATGTTATTTATTTGTGAGCATTATGAACATTATATGTACCGAGTTATTTATATTTTTGCTTTGAATATGAAATATATAAACTTTTATAAATATAATACATATTATTATTTTTGTTAAATAATACAATAAATAATGTTTTTAGGTTTGAATTATCATCTAAGAACAAAATTATTATTCTATATTTAATTCTAATTTTTGTAACTAATCAAAAGAAAAGAGACATTATACCTTTTTCCATGTTCTTGACAGTAATTTAGATAGAATAAACACGTAAAGGTGGTGTTTATTTAAGTACTTCACTGCAAGTTGATACTACAACTACAATGTTTTTCGAGTATTCATTATCAAATTTCTGGCGTATCAATTCATTAAATGTGGAAAACTACTACTATTGTCAGGAACTAAGCCTTCTTAAATACACTAGCTCCATTTTATTTAAGTTATTACCAGATTATACTTTCAATACTTTTTTGTCATTTATTTCATTGAAATGTCAAAGAGTATTGAACCTGGTCGAAAAATCCATAAACTATTTTTTTTGCTTCGTCAGAAATCGGTATACCGGCTATAAAATAAAAATAAATTAAAAAAATTAGAAATCAAATCAATTATTCAGTGTTGCGTTATTGAATATTTTATCTATGCCTCAATAGGGATTACAAAACTAAAAGTAAGAATCAATTGACAGTGAAATCCTATATAATTCTTTCCAACTAAATAAGAAGATAGGGCAATTTTGTTTGTATAATATTATTATTTTGAAAAAATTTATCGCGATATTTTTATACTCTCGTTTTCATAAAATCAATTGTTCATTAATGTTGTCTATTCAGTTAACGCGTTAATTTAAAAAGTTATATGTTTTAGCTGAAGGCATATAAATGAAGAAATTTTATATTATACTCATTTATCTTCTTCTATACTTATAAAAAGTAAAGTTTGTTTGTTTGTTAGTTTGTTATACACCCCCCACAGTTTTAAAGATATAGTTCTGAAATTTTTCACAGTTGTTCATGATCAAAAAAGAAAGTCGGGACGCGGCTCTACAATGCGATTCTACAATGCTATCAAATGACAGGTTTGGGTAGCTGCCATACAGCTCCTAGTATCTGTCAGGAATATTTCAAAAACCAATTGTGTTACAGACATGAAAATTTACACTTAGATACTCTTTCAAAAATAAAGAAATACGACTGTTACTGATTTCGTATAAATAACATTAGCTTATTGCAATGAATTAATAAAAACTTCAATGTCAATATTGGAATGGCAGCGATCAATACCACCATACAAAGTATTGAAGAATTGACTGAAAAAGTATTTCCAAATTTTAGGAATCAGCATAAAATTTTTACATCGTTATGCGATGTCAATCGTTATGCCAATTACCTATAGTATTCCAGGAGATCCATGTTTATAAATCGATAGATATACAGTTTCAAATGAAAATGAAACTGCTAACTACCGACCAGAGTTCCTTTATTCATTGAATTTGCCAGCGTTTCCTCCTCATCAATTGAAGCTAAAAGTAGCAGCTCCAATATTGCTTATTCGACAAAACTATGGTACTAGATTAATAATAATAACTTTGCATCCTCATTTAATTGAAGCATAAATTGAAATTGATTGTGGAAAAGGCGAACATATATCCTTATTTCAAGAATACCGCAATAGCAAGGAACGTGTTTGTTTATACTCCATCAGAAAAACCCCGAACTATTGTTTACAAAGAAATATTTTTTAATATAAGTATAGTTTAAGTTGTAGTATTGTTGATTTTATTATCGCAGTGAAAAAAAATATTAAAATATTTTTGATGAACAAATTTTTTTCAATTCGATTCATAAATCAAACTTCATTGAAGTAAATTCTATACATTTTGTGCTCAAACCGGACAACGACGTGTAACTTTGCTAGTACTTAATAAAAAGAGTGAAAACAAAAATTTTCATTAATAAATTCAATTAAAGTATCGTTGAACTTGTACTGCAGTACTTACGTCAGTAATTAAATACTGAATTTATTTTAGATCAAATTTTAAAATTACTGTTTACATCACATAAATTATAAATTATTTTATCAAAACTAAGTTAGTGATTTCAATTTGTCAGAAATCACATTTCTTTTTAACTTTTATTTGGATAAACTCGCTCTTGAAATAGTGTCAAGAAATGAACAGAAATTAATTAAACTTAAAACTTAAATTAAAATTCCATCATCACACTAAAATATTTCAATTGATTTTTTTTTTAAAAAGGGCATTTCAGTTTTCTTTTGTTGTCCCTGTTCTTCTTCATAAAAAAAGAAGAAAAATGTTTACATTTGTGTTAATTTAAAAAGTTTGAAAAAAAATATATGTATATATTGCTCTAGTGAATCGTCAATCTTTGTCTTCTTTACAAATCCACTTTTTTGGAAAAAATTTCAAAAAATAAAAACAAAACTAAATAAAAATAACAAAAATATCTGAAATGTAATATCAGAGAGCTTATCTCAGGATTGTCCATTAACGAATTAGTTACGGTGAATAAAAATGTTGTACCAAAGGTACAAAAAAAAACCATCATCATTGGCAGCATTATATTATAACCAAGTAAAAGCAGAAAAAAGGTACAAAGTAAAAAAAAAAACTCAAAACTAAAAAAAAAATGATCAGGAATATAACAATAAAAAAAAATGTTCGTATATAATATATTATTCATATCTTACCCTGGTAAGTAAGCCTTTTAACCAGACTTAAGCAAAGCAAGTTAGTTAAACTCCAATTCAAACCAATCGAAATTTACAATCAACCAATGAAAATAAGAAAATATAAAATCCATGTCAAAAGCAATTTACTTTTTGAGAGGCTACTGTAATACGCGTCGCAGTAGTCAGATTATAAGATGAGAGCGTCTTTGAACATGCCGGCATATACCAATAATAATAACAATAACAATAATAATAATAATAATAATAATAATAATCTTGAAAATGAAGAAAATTATAAATATACGCACTCTATAGGTTATCAGCATAAATAAAATGCGTTTTGACTGAGAAAAACAATTTGTTCTTGATTTTGTTGTTGCTATTTTTTTTATTTTTGGTAACCCATCCTAACTTTATGGTTACGTTGTACCTTTGTATTTTATAAAATATTGTTTACTCGCTAACAAAATCATGTAGATTATGGCTATAAAAGAAGAATATGAATGGTAATTTGGCTGTTATTTAAAATTGTAGGAGCACGAACATATACATGTATAATGTATATATATAAAACAAAAACAATAAAAAATACAAATTAAATGTGAAGGGTTCTGCGTTTTATTTTTTTTAAATTTTTATTTTTCCTTTTTTTTTAAGCATGGATGAATTGAGATAGATTCCTTAATTCAATACAAAATGAAGTTTATAATAATTTTGTTTTAATTTTATATAATATGTAATTCTAATTACATTTTGAATACAATTACTTTGGTAAAAAGTTTGTAGACAAAGAATTTATATTAAAAATATTACAAATAAGTAACAATCAAAAGATTTGAAACAAATGCTATCGAAATGTGGCCTCGGTAGCCAATTGGTAAAGCACTCGAGTGTAGTAATGTAACGACTGAGCTCAACCGACGGGTTCAAACCTCGTGAGAACCGAAAAATTTTTCTAATGGTGAAAATTACTGAAAGTTTAATTTTCAATACAACCACATTGGTTCAAATATAATTTAATAATTAATAAAGATATAATATAAATAATAAAAATAATAATAATATATAAAAATATATACCAAATAATTAACATAATTTAATAAAAAAGGCCCACATTTCGAAAGGGAAAAGGACCTATAAAGTTGGTCTACAGTCTACATAAAATATATAATGTTAAAATAAATAAATAAATAAATGTTCTCTAAATAATATTTTCAATTCGATTAGGATTTAGATAAATTTATTTTTATATGTAAAAGAACGGTGTTCAGTTAAATTACTTAAATTATTTAGTTACGAATTCTGAAAATTTTTAAGTACAGAAAAGAATTTAATGTCAAATTTATTGAATTTTTAGTTCTATTATTATGATAATAAACATAATATATTACTCCCAAGAAACAATGTAGCATCAGCTGAAATAGGTATTAACATTAAAGTGGACAGTAATTTTATCAATAAAATTCAATACAAAACTTTTTAAAAACAATTTGAAGAATATACAATATTTAACTTATATACTTATACATTTTGATCTATAGAAATCAACGTCAATTTAATAGAGTTTATAATCATAAGCAGTATTACATTATATGCAAGAACCTAATGATTATCCTTAGCTCCAACTTCGTCAAGTTTCAAATTGTTTCTTTTAGCACATTATCTTTTGAATATATTCGAGTGATCTGAATTATTTTTTTAAGTTCTCTGTATTCAAAACATTTAGCTTCTTGCAAATATAAAATGTACAAATCAAAGGCCGAAGAGGAATTCAGTGGAAGAAAATAAATGTCATGGGTATACGTAAATTTAAAAACTGGGAAAAAGTATCGATGGACTTAATAATGGACCTATTAAATATAGAAAATGTTTAACCAGTATATTTAACATAACATCCAAGGCATATGATTGACAAAATTAGGTATGGTGGATATGCACCGAAGAAAGACAAGTATCATATTGTAAAATTAAATCTGTAATCTACAAAATTTTCAAGTGTGTTTTTACCAAATGTGAGCTTTCTAAAATGTCAAATATACGACCTCAAAAATGCATACCGATAGGAACAATATATAGAATTTGAAAGAAAAAACGGACTTGAATTTTATTCAAATATCATCCACGTCCTCCATTACATTATGAAATCCTTACCAATGAAGGTATTATATAAAACTAAATGACCATAAAAATAATTTTTTAAAAATGTTTATTTGACGAAAACTGTAGTACGAATATTTTAAAATTAACGCAAAACTGAAATACTATGTAATATGTATCGTATATATATATTTCTTTCGATCTCTGATAAATAAACTAATAAATTAAGATTTAAGTGTAAAACTTTCGAAATTAGTTTGAAACGTAAATTTTTGGTCTTCATTCTTGTTTTTCGGTTTTTGTTAATAATCATCACCGGAAAAAAAAAACAAAACAAAATATAACTTGGAATTTAATGTTTTTAATTATAGCTTTATAGCGGCTACTGGAATTTACTTAATTTAAATAATTATTTTTATTTATATGGTAAAAAACAATTCATCTTCTAAAATAAACGAAAACAAACCGCCAAATTTCTTTTTATGCTTTAAAAAAATAAAAAAATAAAAAACAAACCCATTCATAAAACATTCCTCATAGCATTTTAATTAGAAACGATTTTTGCGCCCGCGCTCCTGTCATTATTTTGCTTATTGCTTTTTTTTTTTTTAGCTTTTTGGGGGTCAAACATTTTTTTCTTTTTCTATATTAGATTACCGTCGATTTCTTTTGAAGTTAACTGGGTGTTTTGTAATTTAAAAATGTTATGTGCATATGTATATTTTAATTATAGTATATTACTTATTTTGGTAGACCTACATAATATTTTTGTATATATATATATGTATATATACAACAATTTATTTATTATTTATAATTATATATATTAAATAAATATTCAAAATTATATTTTTAGTTACAATATACAATTTAGAAAATATTACATGTTATATTATAGTGATTGTAAGGTAAGGAATAGCGATTGTAAAATTTTCTAATAACAAAATTATATTAAACACTTTTAAAAATATTATTTTTATTTACTATTATTGTTAAGTATGCCTACCAAATTTTTGACATTTTCTTGTTTATTACTGGATCATTTAGTTGTACCTTAATAGAATTGATTTTATTAACACTTGTTGCTTACTAAATTAAATATTTAGTGAAAGACCAAGATGTTATAGATCCTAGCTTACTTCTATAAGAAAAACACTAACAAACAATAGAACACTTTCCTCCATTCGTACAAGTTTTTTTTGTTTCGATCTTTGTAATCAGTTCTGGAATGTTATCTATGAGTTTGACATATGAAACAATAAATTGGTTTCATAATTATAAAACTTACGTATATTAATGTCTACTCCATTGAAAAACTTCTTTTTTTCTTTATGCATTATTATTTTAAATCTTTAAACTGAAATGTTAAAAATATATATATATATTACATACTTATATTATATTATAAGTTTTCTAATATAAAGAATCATGCTATGTACAGTGTTCAATGAAAAAATAAAAGCCTGATAGGTATGTAGATGGATTATGCGTAAACCGCGTACAACATGAGTACGAGTATTGTGGATGTTTTTTTAAATTTCTTAAATCGTAGATTTATGTTACATAAAAATTTGATCTATAATGTCTTGGTCTATTATTATTAGTTAAATATATTATTATACATCTATCCTATACTACGTATTTTAATAGGCAAAGAAAGTTGTTTCAAATATAAACGCTTATTGGAATATGTGTACACACATACATACATTTATAATTATATTTCTTAAAGGTTATCTACATTTTTTTTCCCTTTTACTAAAGCCCAAAAAACTGTCATTGTCGGTGAACATCAAACGTTCAAATTTTTATATTTCGTTACTGGTATGCTATTATCGCAATCCCCGAGAAAAAATAGATTAAACCATAGAATACGAGCGCGGTACATAACTAAGAATTCTTGAATGAAAAAACAATAATAATAATAACTAAAATCCAACAAAAAAAAAAAACGCAACTCAAAGAAAATTAGGTATACTTCTTTCCGTCTCAAAAAAAAAAACAATAATAATAAAAAGCAACAAAAAGAAAAATAGATTTTTCTGTATTAGAATAAGTAAGAAATAAAATAGTTAAATACTTAAGATCTCGGATGGTGAAGCTTTTCTATTAGTCGGCAAACTACAAGTATCCTCTATATTATTTATTCTTCATTTGATGTACATATATATTTTTCTACATGAAATCGTTTATACATTTAAAATACATTATAGTATATGTATATATATATATAAATATATATGCATGTACCTGTTAAATGCCGTGATTTTACAACGCTTGCTCTGTGTACAAACAAATAAGAAAGAATAAAATAAAAAATAATTGGTTACAATTGAAACAATTTATATTAGGAATCAAATTATAGGTAATAATTGTAAAAGTTTTTAGGTAAATTGTGATATCATTTTTCGTTTTTTGTTTCATTCACACAAATAAAAAAGTAAAATAAAAAGGTGTTAAAGTTTAGAATTTAAATTTCTTTTTATATGCAATGACATTGTCATAAGTTTAACATTTCGTGTTAATATTTGTATTGTATTTGTTCCATCTGAAAGATGGAGGTTTGACTAAGAAGATTCGTGACGTAAAGTACAATAAAAGAAAACAAAGTCCGATTTGAACAGCTTTTTCAATGAAGAAAAAGGTGATAGATAAAAGTGGCTATTTCAGAAGGTTTTTGAAAACAAAAAAAAAATTGCCTTTATTATATGTTTTTGTGATGTCCAAATTCAAATCGTTATTAGACTATTAAGCTATTACGGTTTATTTTTTGGAGGTTACGCAAGGTTAACCTATAGTTAATTACAAATAAAGACACGGAAAAAGGTTTACTTAGAGTTTAAATTTGGTTATATTTAATGTTGGGAAATATTTAAGTTAGCATTTAAGAACTTTTCTCTCTCGTTCACATTTTTTCACCTGCGGCAGTTGAAATTGAAATGAATGCCTTACTTCGGTACCACTTGGTTATTGACCTGTTATTAGTTTTAGTTACTAAGTTTTATTACCTTTTATGTACTATAATTTTGTCAGTTGTTTTTAAAAATTATTTAGTAAATATACTCAAAAGACCTATTTCCAATTTTTATACAAAATCTTTTATTGTGATAACTTTAAAGCTGTTTGAGCTTGTATTTGAAAGTTGATATTGAAAAGAAAATTAAAAAAATGTAAGTTATGAACATAATACAATACCAAAATGAATAAATAAATAAACCTTCTAAAATATTGCATACAAGACAGGCATTAAGTTGTAATTGAAGAAAACTCAGTATAAAATGTAAGCAAAAAACTGTAAAAGATGATACTAGAAAAATATATGCGTAAGTAATAAATTGGAAAACGAGAAGATACGAAAGTTCAAATTTGTAGAGCTATAAGAAAAAGAAGAATTTTGGTATATGTATTTAAAAACTAAAGATTTTGAAACCATAAAAAAAAGAGATATTTACGTTTATCATTTTCTTAAGTTAAAAAGTTAATTGTTAAATAATTTATATACTTACATATGTATACATAATATACACAGCTATAAATAAATGATTAAATATATTATTAAGTATATTTATTCAAAATTTATTTAATTTTTAATTGTATTTTTTTATAATAATTATGTATATACTTTCTCATATGAAAATATTTATAAAAAATTAATAAAAGTATTTATAAAATTTCCTTAAAATGCTCAAAAATATTTCAAATATTTAGATCATCATTCTATTATGGGTGATTTAAATTTCTCTGAACTTCTAATTTTTAAGAAGGCGTAAATGGCGCCAGTTATTTCAAAATTGAAAATAAATATTTAATAAATTAATTAAAATAAAAAAAAAAAAAACAAACGAAAACAATAACCAAATTTTAACTAAATATATTTTTTAATTAAAGTTGCGCATGTATCCGCACATATTATGAATATATTATGTTAATAAAATACCTATTGATGATGTTTATAATATAGTGTACATTGTGTTGTGATATAACATAATTTATATTCTTATTAATTTATAGAGAAATAAATGATGAATAAATCATTTCAGTAATAAAATATGTTTTACAAATTGCAAAATATTTTAATTAAATTATTTTAGAAATCATTAAATTGAAATAAAAAATAAAGTTATTGCGAATATCACAAACAAACAAACTATTAAGGTATGTATGTAGGTTGACTGAGGAATTTCATCGCCACCGCCAACGAATTTTCATTTATAAAAAAAAATATATATTTTGGTTTATTTTTAATTTTGTTTTTCGTCTATTTTATTTTTGTTTGTTATTTTATCTTATGCGATTATCTATTGAAACAACCACTTTGCATTTATTTTGTTTTATTATCAAAAATAAAACAAAAATAAATAAACGAAAATGTGCTACACTACGTAAAAAACCTATACGTGTTGTTAAATTAGAAAAGGAATTTCCGAAAAATGACAAAAAAAAGAAAGAATTTAGTAAAAATAGCACAAATATTTTAAAATAGAAATTTAAAGAGTTTTCTAATTTTTTTGATTAAAAATAAAAATAATTTTGATTGAACTTGAAATTACACTAAAAAAAATAAAAAAAAGCAAAGGGCATAATTAAAAATTAATATTTTATGGTTCATTTGGGTTTATATTTTTTTATATTTTAATTTTTTCTCTATTTGTTTATAACTATATATATATACAGTGCCGAGCCGTACATGTTGGCCGCCCGTGTGCAGATTCGAATTTGCCCACCCTATTTTTAAATATAAAACAAACAAAAATAGTAAAACTCTTACAAATTTGTTATATACATATATATTCATTTTATTAAAAAATGATCAATAAAAAATCGAAATTAAAATAACAAAACATAGCTTTTAATAATCCAAACAATTGTAATGTTACGATAGTGTTTGAAAAATTGTGCACTAATCATTTTCTACAATTTTTCCAATATTTCTATTATATTCATTTCTGGTTAAAATTTTATTTTCACCAGTATCTTCAATTCATCTGCCATATAAATTTCATCGATATCCTTTTCATTTTTGTTCGTATCGGTGAGCTTAGTTTCCAAATCCATACAACATTTCAATATCTCATCATTAGGAACATTTTTTCAATTTTGAATATCGTATAAAAATTTAAAATCATCATTATATGAATTTATTAACTGGAATTGCTCGTTTATTTAGTTTATTGTTGGGTCCATTTTTGCGAAATAAAAATTAACTTTAAAATGCATTGCCAAAATTTTCGTCAAAGATGTTCATCATAATCAAATTCGTAATTTGTATTTTTCGACGGCGAATAGCTGAAACATTTGGAAACTCAGTTTCTACTTCCATTACTTCAGCTAGTAATTTTGATTCGGCTAACAAATCATTAACTGCTGCTGTGTGCTGCATAGGGTAAAAAAAAAGACAGACAGTTAATATATAAAAAACTTGTTTGTTGTACATTTTGTTTGCCCCTCATACTGGCGCCGTTATCGTACCCTTGTCCACGCATATTATAAATATCAAGACTTATTTCTTGCAGTTTGATTAAAAGAAACTTAATCAATCCATCCCTGGCGGAATTGGTAATAGGGCCAAAACCAAAAAAAAATGTTCTCTAACTTCCACATATTTTGATTGAACTTCCAATTTAATTGAATAAATCTTATAATAACTGTAATTTGTTTTAATGACTGATTTTAGGTGTATAATCTAATATCACAGTAATGCAATAATTTCGTTCTGTATCTTCTCACCTAAATATGACGGCATATATATGTTTGAAATTGTTTTGAATTTTGTATTCTTCTACAACTTTTAAAAAATTTCTATTCCTGGAATGAAATAGTGAACTTGACGGTCCTCGAAGTGCCAAATTTTGTCTTGATAAAAAGTGTATTATATTCAAATAATTTACATTAAAAACAGAATACTTTGCTTTTTGATACAGAATATAGCAACCAATTTTGTATATATTTCTCACCATTTACCAATAATATATAATAAAACAGTGCAAGAAATTCAATGCTCTTACGGAAAAGTAACCGAATAGAAATTTTACCGAAAATTGTTATAAAAAAAACGGCAAAAAAAAAACAATAGAAATATAAATTTCATAAATACCAAAATGTTAATTAAATATTGAATTTACCGCCCACTAAAATAGACCAAAATTGGTCGCCCGTGTGTGGTGCACACATCCGTCATATGGCCTGTATATATATATGAAACTATAAGTAGGTAGGTAGAAATGACCATTCTAGTTGCTTTAGAAAAACCAATTAGCATTTAATTGTGCATTTTTGATACCACGACTCGAGTGACCTATTTGTTGTTTTTGGTTGTTTTAGGAGATCACTCTCTCATTATCACTTTGCTAAGGAACTCAGTACTAGAGTCAACTTGTGCGATTGAGAAGGTTGATCACATAAATAATCTTAGTTTCCGCAATAATACCTACACGTATATTTTTTTGGAAAAATTCGCCCAAAGTTCGAAGTCTAACTTTAGCTAATACTGGGCAGCTGCAAAGGAAATGTTTCCATTTCATTTTCTTTTTTGTAGCTGCACAATTAAGGTTGAACGGAATATCTAGCTCGCCATCGTTGCTTTATTTCGGTCAATGAACCATTCTAATGTCTACTACTCTTGATATAATCAGTACGGAACCTGGCTAAAAGTTGTTTGGTTTTGTTGATGTTATACGAGGGCTATGCTTTCTTAGAGGTCGCACAAATTTTTAGGCTATGCAACTTTTCGTTTGCTCTGATGACCAGTAAACAAAAAAATTTTTCTTCTAATTTCAACACGAATTTTTTTAAACAAATTATTTATGAAATTTGATTACAGATAAAATTTAAAGACTGGGGAAAGATGACCTAGACTTCAATAAAAAAGACCTTAAAAGTCTATCAATAATAATTTTGGTATCGCGGAAGTTTATTGAAACTAATGGACTTGTCAAAAAAGTTGCTACATGTACTTAATAATATTTGCTGTCAAAAATATAAATTCTTCGTAAATTCATTTTACTTTGATATTTTTCACGATATTGAAAAATTTACAAAATTGATAAATGAGCATCTATAGTTTATAGTTTGCAGCACCAATCAAACATCTTAAATCTAAAATATTTAAAAACTTAAAAACTAAATTTATTAACAGAAAATCGCTTTTCAGTCTTTGCATAAGTTTTTTAATCTCAAATTACACGATTTGGAAAATTTTGATGGAGGCCTCTTCCTGCACAATCGGTGGAAGGGCTTTGATCAAACTTAATATGGAATTCTTAAATTCTTCATTCACCGGCAAGTAACGGCTAACTTTATTTATTTTTTCTTGTAACACTGTACAAACATCATCAACTTTGTCTTGGAGTCGCTTTTTTGATGTTTGTCGCACTTCGCTGGAAACTATAATTTCTGAAACTTCAAAATCCTCTTGACATTCTCTGAAATCTTATTGATCGTTGCTGATGGTTATAAAACAGAATATATAAAAAATTAAACACACCTAATAATCACTATTTGACCAGCTTACTTTTACTGTCTGGGAACAACAAAATCTTAAAGAAGGAAGCTCATTTGATCATAATGGTCCCATTTCATAAACTCTACAGCTTTACTTCCTGATGGCTGAATCTCCTTTTTTAATTGACTTTGACATTTAGCATCAGCTACAAAATATTTGTTTTATTTATTTTTTTAAGTTAATTAAATTTGGATTTAAGTAGATTATACAAAATAAATTGTTAAAATTAAAAATAAATTTATAATTGTACTTTGCAAATAGTTAAAAACTAAAATAATGAATAAATAAAAAAAAAAAACAGTGGCCTCGGTAGCCGAGTGGTAAAGCACTCGAGTGTAGTAATGTAACGACCGAAGGAGCACGAGTTCAAACCCCGTGAGAACCGAAAAATTTTTCAAATGGTGAAAATTACTGAAAAATGTAATTTTCTATACAACCACATCGGTTCAAATATAATTTAATAATTAATAAAGCTATAATATAACTAATAAAAAAAAAAATAATATAAATATATAATATACAAAATATGTATCAAATAATTAATATAGTTTAATTAAAAAGGCCCACATTTCGAAAGGGAAAAGGACCTATAAAGTTGACCTACAGATTTATTTGTAGGATCAACTGTTAAAATAAATAAATAAATAAATAAATAAAAAAAAAACTATTAAGCTAATAATAAAACTATATTATAAAACTAAACTGTTATTGTAATGTCAATAAAAACTTACCAGTTTGTCCTAGAATTTAAGCCCATACCAATTACCAGCCTCTACCAGCCCATACCAATTACCAGCCTCTACCAGCCTCTACCAATTAAAGCCCATACTCTACCCAGCCCATAGAGCCCATACTCATTTAGAACCTTATTTCTATAACCACTTAATATACCACTTATTATTTTTTGTCATAAATTGCTTGGTTATGGAATATTTCAGCAATTACCTACTGTTCAAATTCATCGTAATTGTCTTGCGTACTTCTCAAAAACTGAATTACACATGTAAAATCACATTTATCTTCGTAATGCAAAAATACTTTTTTAAAGATTTAATCACTAGTTTTCTTAAAAACTGTGTCTATTATTATTTATTTTTTTATTACTTTTTTTAAAATTATTACTATTATTATTATTATCACTGTTATTATTATTATTTTATTTTAAATATTTATTTCTGAAAATAAATTAATCCTGTAAATGTAACATATATATAAAATATTATTACATGCCCTTCATATGTATATATAAATGGGGTGTATGAAAATTAGATGTTCATTTCGATTTAGTCTTTTCTTGTCAATCTAGATAAAGTATGAAAACATAAAAATTATATTGTTACTACCATTTTTCTGAGTGGTAAGATAATAATATTTTTGTATTGATAAAAATTTTTGATCTAAATTTAAAAGGAAGAAAATATATATTTTTGTGTTGTGCTGATTGTTCGGAATTCCAAGAATTTTTCATTTTTTATTTGTTTTTTGATTTTGTTTATGTGGAAAAGGTTAAAAGCCGGTGGCTCCCCATCATAACTTTAATTTTTGTTATTATTGTGCTATTAAAAAAATGTTTTTTTTAAATAAAAGCCTATTTGTTGATATACAATTTGGTGACATGTTCATTTTTTGTATTTTATTATTTTTCATAAATGATCTAAACTTATTTTTAACTATATGAAATAAAAAAAATCGGCGGCCTCTGGGAAATTTATTAAAAATAAATAAATTTATTTATAATACATATTAAAATTTCAAATAACGTTTTTTTTTTAATTTTTTGAATAAATAAATTTTTTTGAATTTTCTTCTGATAAATCAAGGATGAATATTTTCGATAAATATTTTTTTTAAATTTTCAGGTCAATGGTGTTATTATCAATAATGATAATGGTATAATTATTGTAGATAATAAAATTTAAAAAATTTTAGTATTTGTTTTTTATTTTTGTAAAGTTTCATTTATTTGAAATCCAATTTTTAACATAAAAATAAATCTAACCTATTTAACAAGGTTATAATTTCTAATTTTAAATATTTTCTTCTGAATTATAATTTTGCATGTGTTTCAATCATATTTTTTTTCTTATTAGATATTTAAAGAATATTAAAAAAAAACATATTTATGTTATGTCATATCAGTGGACTTACTAATGTGTGCTAGAACAACAACTATTAATGATACGAACCTATGGAAGAAGTTAACCAATTAACATCTGGAGGATATAATCAAAAAACATCTGGAGAACGCAGATACTTACAAGAAACGGGAATGTGATTAAATGTTATAATGAGTTGAAGATTATAGCTGAATACAAAATAAAAGAAGTGCTTCCGATTGGTGGTCTTGTTCAGTGGACTTAACTACTAAAATTTACTAAAATTTTAAAATAATAAATTTCTCTCTGACATATAAATTGTGAGATATGATGGGATAAACATTTATTTTACAGCTGCTGCTCAATGCATATTAGCACTAAGTTATTAGAATACAACTATATATATTTACATATATATATAGGATAGATATAAGATATAAACAGTTATATAAGATATAATCAGTTATAACATTTGATTTCAATTCAATTAATTTATTTACAAAAATATTTACATTTATATACTTAAGTTTAATTTTATAGAGATCATAATCTTCTACTAATTAATCTATACAACTGAAATATAAATTTATATTTTTCTAAGTTCTATAATTTTTAATTTTTAATATTGAAGTTGTAAGAGGATTATGGGAAAAACCTCTCAAAAAGTTTATAGGTTTCGATAAAACTTAAAGCTAATTTTCTTACACTACTTACGTGTAAAGGTTATCGAAATAAAGGATAAAATGAATGAAATTTCGTTAGCAACACAAAACTAAAGATGCTAAAACATTGATAGAAGATGGTGCAAACTGTAAATGCGAAATATTCTTTAATTAAGGAGTAACAGAAATTAATTATAGAAAAATGAGTGATTTTCCCATAATTTTTAGTTTTATATTACATAATAGAAACGGGGTTACATTTTCGCTTTAAAATGTCAATAATGGTTTTTATGAATTTCCCACATATTATAAGGAAAACTTTTGCATGTTTGTATTCTATGTCCATGTGCATAAGTGATTGAAGGGTTAGAAGGAAAAGAAAGGTATTTGGTAGCAGTTACATAATGTTACTGTTTATTAGTAATAACAACAGTTAAGTGTGTAGATTTTGAAAAGCGAAAAAAATATTATTAATAATATTTTAATTTTTTAAAGAGAATAATTAATTTTAAGTTAAAATTACATATTATATATTTATTGTTGTAAATAACAATTAAATTGTTTAATGTAATTACATAGGAAAAAAAAAATAAACTAAAAAATTTCCCACGTCACATCTTATTTACGTATGAATACACTAATACAGTATATATGCGTCTAAACATATAACATAAAAAAAATTAAAAAAAAAAAATAAATCAAAAAAAAAATTCTGCGATTTTAACATTTATGGCACACGCCATTTTACTGATCAAAGTGGTACCGCAACTAACCGACAACTTTTGTTTTTTCCTCGTTTTGGTTTTTTAACTTTTGTTTTGTTTAGCAGTTGCGCGAGAAAATGTGTTACAGAATTTTTTTTAACTATATATTTTATATGTATTAATACTAGTCTACCATAGTTTTTTTTTTTTTATAAAATTTAACCTTTGAAAGCATTATGTATGGTGTATACTATCATGTACACATACAACTGAATAATAAGTAATACGTAAACATAAAGCAATAATAGTAGAACTGGTAATCGAATTTTACTTTAATGTGGTTTTATGATTTATGAAATGGTTATCTATTAAAAATCAATCGCTGATAAACACATTTATACAAAATGCTGGTTTGTCAAAATAGTAGTGAGCCATTGCTATTTTAGCTGTATAATGTAAGTTATTATAACTGTTATTTATTTTTATTTAAAATGATGGTACTTTTCGTAAACGTTAATGATTTTGTTCATGATCATTTTGTATTACTTACTTTTTTACTTGTATATAGTATAATAGCGGGGTTAGCTTTAGAAACATCAAGTTTTAAATGTTTATCTGATGGTGGATTGCAAACTTATCAAATTTCGGGGTACTGCAACTGTTTGAAAACAATAAGTGGCAATTAGAGGTTTAAGAAAAGTAAGCCTTTCGAATTGATATAACATAAAAATATGAAATGAGAACCATATACATTAGTAAAAAAAGTATATCAAAATAAAATTGTTGCTTTTTTCTATATTTTTTACTAACTGCATTTACTGCCTTTACCGTCTACGAAAACAGGGGTTCAATAAATGAGTAACGGAGACTTGGGGAAGCATCTTACGACTTTAAAGATAAGATTGATTTTTCCCATATATTTTTTACTGAAACCTTAAATTAAATTTTTTGAACCATCAAATTAAAATATAAAATTTCCAAATTATGTGTAAATATTTGGTGATTTTTTTTTTGGGATTTTGTGTCTAGGGGTTTGTGTTTGGGGATTTTCATTTGAGGATCTTGTTTTTGGGAGTTTAGATCTTAACCGTTTATGATCAGCATAATAACTTTGTTGACGATTGGAATGATAAGTGAATATACAAATCATAAATGGTACAAAAATAGATTGCAAGATTAACGAAATAGTCCATAAATTAACGATCATTTGATTAAAAAGAAAATATTAGAGTCAGTTAAAAATCATTTTACTGCATTAGTTGTAATTGAAAGTTTATTCTGTGATGACAAGTCTGTGGGATATGATATAATGAAGTTAAAAAGACAAAAGTTTGAAGTGTTATTAAATATGTGGGTATTACTGGTATTACGTACATAAGCCATTTATTATCAAGTTTCAGATGTAAATGTAAACTAAAAATGATATTTTTTTCTTCAATTGCGATACGATTCCTGATTTCCTTATCAGATCAATTAAGTCTAATAATTTAAATTAATTAAGTCTAGTAAAATAAAGCTCAATGCTGCTACTTTTCCAGTTTACTACCGAGCATTTCAATAACTCACCTATCTTCAAAATTTCCTTCCAACACAAAATTAAAGATTCATACTTCTCAAAATGTACTCTATATGTATGTTATTTTTTTTATTGTTGTTAAAAGTTTAGTCTTCTCAAACCTACTTGATTTGAAACTCCACCGGTCAAAAACTAATTTAAACCTGTAGTTTCACATTTCGAATAATTAAATTCTATTTGTATGTCTGCTGCTATCAAAATTCAATTCTAATTTTTAGTGCAACATTGGTATTATGATTACGCTTCTCTGGAACTTTCAAATCTATATCTAATTTCTTTAAATGATTCTCATGTTTTAATTTGGGAAAAATTTACTAATAAAGTAAAAAAAAATATTTATTAACGATTAAGTTATAATAAAACAATACCTTGTACGGAATACGTTTTGAATAATTTTGTTTTAAAAACAAACTTAAAAACAAAAAAACCATTCGGCTCTCAGAATTTTAGGTAGGCACAATAAAGAAAAATAAAAAGAATTAAAAGAAGTTGTAGTTTTGCTGGTACTTGTAAAATGTTTTACTCAATTTATCGGTGGAGGAAATATAAAGCTTGAAGTGTTTCATAGGTCCGGACCGGATACAATGAACTTATTTTTTCAAAAGTTCAATGTTCATGTAGCCACACCTTATTTAATTCCACCTATTGTTAGACAGATTTGAAAACAAATATTTTATTTTTCAAAATTGAACAATTTGTGAAAGAAACGAAACCGATCAGTGTCATGTTAAATTTGATATTTTCAATTTGATTGATTAGTTGATGATACGTATTATTAATCAAATAATTAAATTTCAATATCAGAAAAAAAAATTTGATTAATAATGTTTTGTTCGCATCATTCCATTTTAGTAGATATTTACTTTTATATAAAGTATATCCTACGTGCAGATATATTTTTGAGTTTGCTATACTCACTCTTATCATAATGAAAACAATGTATTAAACAATTCGGACACTGTGTTGTTAAAACTGGCACTTTAATGTGAAATCTACATGCATCATAAACGCATCGATCTATGAAATCATCGAAATCAAGGAAATTGTGAATTCAAGAAAATACCGGTACAAATTGTATGATAACTAATAGCAGCTATAACCAGGTTCAATATCTATATATGTATACATATCATATGTATATGATGAGTATATATTTTATTTAACATAAAATATTTATGAGGAATACTTATAGTGTATATGTATATCAATAAAGGATTATGGCGGTAAATCTTTCTAAATATAAAAATGCTCAATATTTTAAATGTCTTTATGGTTATGTTTGTATGAACACGTGGATATCTTGCGTTCACAAACAACTCTGGGTTCTTATATGTCATTTATAGTTTTGAAGTATTCATCGGGTAAGTATAGCTATACTTAAATTGATATACAGGTGAAGTGCTGCAGATATATATTTGTTAAAAAACAATAATAAATACGAGATACTTTACGGCCATTTTATGAAAATTGGAAAATTTTATATTATTTTTTAAGTTGAGAGGAAAAAAATGTTTGTTGAATAATTTTCGAAATGTTGTTAGATTACCAAAATCGACTTTTTATCGATCTTCGCGATCTATATTCAGATGGTTTTTATTTACTTGTTATTAAATTGTTATTAAACAAGTAATTGCTAATAATTGGAGTGATTTTTAAATAATTAGCATATTTATTTTCGAAAAATTTAAACAAATTCATTTTGAAGGACATATATTAAAAATTTTGTTTGCATAATATATAAACAGCAAAAATCAATTGTAAAAAAAAATAGACTACAAAATAAAAACAAAATTGAATGATAAAATCTTAGCATTTTCCTTAATTGGTGTCGCTGGTAAATTTTTCTTTATTTTTTCTAAGAGTTTTCCTTTTGTTTTTTTTTTATGGTAGCATTTTTCAACCACTTGGATATCGATCTTCATGTGATATTGTATTGTAATTTTTCAAGCCAGCGGTGTATATTTTCTTCTGTTTATTTGTTAATTAAGTATATAATTAATTTTTAAAAACAATATTTCGTGATTTTGTTGTAAAATTTTCTCAAAATTTTCTCTTTCAAAGAATATTTTTCATCCATAATCAATTTCTTTGTTAGCTTTCAATTTTCCTTATATTTTGGTTCGTTTTTTGTCACAATGCTTTCTTGGAAATCAAGGGTATTAATATACAAAAGTAAATTTAATTGTTACAATGTTTAAGAAAATCTATATTTTTTAACAGAATATAAGGATTTTAATTAAGGATTCACAATGTTCTTACAAATTGATTTAATAAAAAATAAAAATTAATTTTAATTAATTATTTCGAATTTAGTGATATAAATATTTGTTTAGGACCAAACTTTATATATTACAGGGCTTAAAGTTTTGTTGTCGATTTTTTTTTTCATAATTTATTTATTTAGTTAATAAATTTATTAATTGAATTTCTCAAAAAGAGATTATTAAGCTCGTACAGACTATGTATTTACAAATTATTTAATTTAAATTGTAAAAACTAGTATCAAATTCATGAAATTAGAAATTTAAAATTAAAAATATATATTTTATTTAAGACTAATTGTTTTGGAACTTCTTCCATGTCATAAATACTTGTAAGTCAAGTTATTTGATTTTAAATTATTTATGATACATTTTATGCATAATTTTGATGAGATATTAATATTATCAAAGACACTAAGCACATTATTTATTGTCTTTCATATTATTTAATATGCAACTGGACCACATTTCTATCTCTAAATTTTCTTTACAAATTCTATAATTCAGTTTTTTATCTATTCCTAAAAATCGCGTTAAAGTTCGTCACTATAAAAATTAATAAATTAAAAAATAAAAAAAAGGTATCAATATAAAATGATTTTATTTTTTAAATCAGTAATAATCTGTAGTATCACGATTTAATCGCAGCCATGTTTTTTGAATATTTTAAATATGATTTAGTGAAAACAATAAAAGAAAAAAAAACTTGAAGTAAAGAACCCGACATTTTATATCAAAATATTGTTTTTTGTTTTCAATACAATTTTATTGTTTTCGCTATTGTATCTCTTAATAATCACATTAGAAGAATATTTCATTTTTATTATTTATTATATATAAATGTATATATATACATAAATATGTATGAAGTTTGTGTTATTAATAAATTTCTTGCTAAAGATCAGAAGCTATTTCGGCACATTCGTTTTTTGTTTTGAAATTCCATTATGAATTAAATTTTATCTCTGAATTTATTTAATTATTAAATTTTTGACTATTAGTCGCGTACTCAATAATAATTTAGTGTATAAGCAGCTTACATTTTATATGTTTCGATGTGTCTGTTTGAGCAAAACTACGAGAATTATATTTACTAAGAAAGTCGTGTTCTCTTGTCAGTCTGCTATTTCGTTGTTTTACTTTTTAATCGATTAAAAAGTAAAAACAGCGAGGCTATGCTTATTAATACTGCTTTTATATTAGTGCATTTTTTAATACCTGTCTAATTTATATAAACAAACAAAATATAAGCAAATTGATTAAATACATTAAATTAAACCAAGTTGTTTATATTTGATTTGAAAGAAATTCGACATTTTTAAAAAAATAAATAGTTATCTGACGAATATAGTTACTTAAGTTAGGAAAGTATATTTAGTGACCAAAACTTATAATTTATTTTCGATTTTAGGGTGTGGGCCTAAGTCCTAAATTTTTTGTTATAAATATAATTACCTATTTTACTATATTGATTCTTAGTCTTCTGTTCAAGCATAGACCAGAAACTGTTTCATTCAAAAGTTTACAATATATGGCAAGATGATTTATTGATGCTCTTTTGTCCCCTCACAGCGAAGATTGTTCTTTTCCACATTTTTCGCAAGTATTACGACCATGACTAGTGTTATACAATAAATATTTGATATTTTTAAGATTTAGCATTATAATGAAAACTTCGATGTACAAAAAAATATCGGCCCGAAAAACCAAATATAAATTGTACAAAAAATATTTTAACAAAAAGTATTTTCTGATAATCCACTCAACGACGGAAAAATTTTATTATTTTTCATATTTTAATATAATGAGATGATGGAACTTTACAAAATCAAAATTTATAATTATGTTATTAATATAAGAGCTATTAAATAATGTAATAAAAACACATAAAATTCGGTGATTTTAATCTTTTTAATTTTTACCGAAAACTTTTAAATTATAATATGGTGAGATCCATTTTTTTAGTTAATAATAAAAAATAAAACAAAAAAAAAAAATGATTTATGTTTAATTAAACCAAATCATTGATGAGTTTTTGATACAATCAAAAATCAAATCAGCTTCCTAATAATATATTTAAATTATAAAAATTTATTTTTGATAAGGTTTTAATGAGATTTCATATTTTAGGTAGATAAGTATGTTACTTGAAATTGTGACTTGAAAATTTCAAATCGACTCCGAATCTCAAAATTTTTGTAAACCTTTTACAATTGATATTCAGATTAATTTTGAAAACCGAATTCAGTATTAAATTTTTTTTCTTTAATCCAAAAGGAAATATTACTTGCTTGTTGGTTAACCTACATACATATAGCCTCATTCTGTAGATCCTAAACCTGACTAAGTTTTGGAAATAATATCGTTTCTATTTGAGCAGAACTCCTATCTAATTCACTAAAGAGTTATTTATGTTATTATACATATTATATAAAAATTACTTATACAACAACTCTTATCACTACTAAACGACAATATGTCGGTTAATTAGACAGAAAGAGATAAAACTAAAAACTTACGTAGAAAACAATTATCATGGCTGCGAAATATGAGAAAACAGACAAAATTTAATGATATTAAAACTACACGCTGGATGGCGCAGTAGGTAGAGCGTCTGCCTTTCAAGCCCCAGGTTAGATTCCCGATGAAGCAAAAAAATGCTTTATTGGTTTTTCGACCTGCTTTAGTACCGTTTGTCATTAGGATATAATAAATGACAAAAAAATAATTGAGAGTATGATCTGGTAACGACTTAATTAAAATGAAAACTATTCTATTTAAGTAGGGTTAGTTCCTGACAATAACAGTAGTTGTTTTTCACATCTAATGAGTATAGATAAGCCAGTAATTTGTTAAATTAATACTCGAAATGTTGTAGATATTGTAGTGTAAAATTGCAGTATCGTACTTAATTAAACACGAAAAGGTGATTCTACCTAAGCTACTGTCAAGCGTGTAAAAAAACTATTTCACGTACTTCAAAAAATTTTTCTATCGTAAAATGTTTAACCGCCCTATTTTTCACTTACTGTTGTTGGAACTACATATGAAGAGGAATGAATAACTAAAACACATGGTTTGTTAAGGTTTTACCTAGGTGGCCTAGTAAGGGTTAGCGATATGTGTACTCTACTATAAGTATTTTTACAACACACCAATTAGAGTTTACATTTTTATATTTTTTTCAATGCGTTCATTTAATTATTCCTGAGTTCCAAATTTGTTTGCTTTGGTTATAAAAAAGAAAACTATTAAAATGATTTTTAAATCTTTATTTGCTTTATTTGCTAATTTGAAAATAAAATGAAAATAAATATAGAGAAATGTACTGTCTCTTAGGTCGAAATTCTAAATTACGTATACATAACAGGATTTTGTTATATAATCAAATAATCAAACCAATATGGTTGTACGGCATACAAATATGGGGATGTGCCAAGCGAACACATGTACTTGGTATACAAAAATTCCAAAATAAAGTCTTGCGCAACATGTTAAATGCCCCTTGGTATGTTCGCAACAGTGACTTGCACAGAGATCTAAAAATTCCTTGCATAGAAAATGAAATAAAAAGATATGCAACAAAGCATATAGCTCGTCTGGAGGGTCATGTTAACGTCACTCAACTGCCACTCAACTGCCACTCAACTGCTAGATAACCAAAATGATATCAGAAGGCTTAAAAGAACTAAGCCACTAGATTTAATACGATAGAATTTCGTAAACTTTTTCTTTAAGAAAATAACAATAGAAACAAATTAATGGTTAGTCCGTCGGACTAGTTTTAATGGGAGCGGTGTGGTTTAGTCAGTAAAAATCTGGCACACAATGGAAGCTACGGGGCTCATTGTGTCTATAAAGATTCCCACCAATCCACGCAAAAAAAAAACAAAAAATTTGCTAAATTAAATTTTTTTTCTTGTTAAGTTGTAATTAAATTCCTTCAAAATATAAATATTTTTTTTAAATTAACAATAATATTTTAATTCGTTTCGATTTTTGATATTGAATGCAGTTATTTATCGGCTAATATTCCTTTACGTTTTTTTTGTGAAAATTTGTAGAAATTTGTATGTTATTGAAAGTAGACATGAAGTTTTAGGTTGTCAGTAAAAGAAAACCGTATAATGGTAATAATACTAACTTAATAACTTGCTTCTATGGCTAGTAATAGATTTTAGCCTCGTTTCACGTATCCTTGGATGAGTTTTTATATTTGCGTGTTCCATCAGTTGTATATAAACTTGCTCCTAGCATCGGATTGATTATCTTTTCTGCTCATTTTGTGTTTCTGAATGAAGCACTTTATTTGCTAAAGACACTCGACATCATCCAGCGTGGTCAAGAACCCATGTGTCTGTTTCTATAATACTATACGAATAATAATAATGGCGTATATTAAAATGAAAAAAGAAAATGAAGTTTTTTCTTTATACTATTTGAAAATTTATTAAGAATTTTAAACGAGGGGTTTTGTGGTAATTGTCAAATTTAAATGTTTTAGAAAGCTATTTTAATTGCTTTGGTTCTAACTATAAATTCTGGAAACTTCATTTTAATATTTCACATTTTATTTTGTGAAACAATAATTTTCTGATTTAAATTTTCGAATAAATTTAATTTTTTTTTAAGTTAACCTTTCGGTAAAACTATATTTTTAAAATAAAATAAATGATCAGATTAAATGAAGCTATCAATTAAATTAGTTTTTAAATTAATTAGTTTTAAAATTAAGTTTTAATAGATACATTTATAAAAAGGAAAAAGAAATCTTCTGTAACTAGAAAAAAAGATTCCAGTAGACTTATTTTTTTATTATTTTTCAATTTTGACAATAATAAGGAGCTAAAACTGTTTAAAGGACAAATTATTTTAAGAGAGATTGTAAAGGAGCTCATAAGAAAAAATAAAATATAATATCCTCAACAAACAAAATGCGTGACAATCTCATTGTTACTTATGTATGAGTTATGAGTAATCCAGTTTTGTTATATCGTTCTTACATTAAATTGAAATAAAAAAGTTAATAATATTTGAAAATATTGTTTTAGGGAACCTCATTAACAGTGCAGTTCGAGCTCAATGGCCTTGCGCTTGTTCTTTCAAATTTATTTTTTACTAAAATTGCATCAATGTTGTCTTATTAAACTATCACCTTTGCTAATTTTTCGTATCCCAGGCTAATTATTTAGTATCATAAGAATTCCTTTTTTTAAGCAGAGAGGATTGTTGACTATATGCGTCAGTACTTTCAATTAAAAATGCCAAAAAAATTTCAAATTTTATCTAAGCTAGTTTCCGGTAACCACAGCAAGAAGGTGTTGATATAATTTGGAAAATTTGCTTCGAATTAAAAAAAAATTAAGAATCATTCAGTAATAATGGACAAAGAATATTTCTTCCCTATTAAAAAACTATAATTAGATATCTAATGAAATTATGTGCAGACAGTTTTATAACAAAATTTACAAAATCTATACAGCATATTAATAAATATAATTTTTTTAAATATTTACTTGAACATATTCATATAACAAAACACAAATTTCCACCAAATATTTTCAACCCACATAACTTTTGCATATACTTAATATAATATACATTATGATTGAATATATTTTACTTTTACAATTAAAAACCGTTAAATTTTTTACCTATTCTTCTCATAAGCCCCTTGTAATAATACCTTATTATGTGTATACATATATCAATATTATATGTATACATATATAACATGTACATATTAGGTTTACCTTTTTGTAGTGTTTTGAAATATCAATTAATGACATGACATTAAAGAAATATTCGCTTTGATCTTAACCGACAATAAAGTTTCAAATAAGTTATAAAGGTATTTTTTTATTTTAGTTTTTATATTTTCATAAGCTCTTCAACAAATCGGATATAATATTATATTATATTTTAAGATTCACCAATACCTAGACATTAAATAATACAATATAAAATAAGTAAAAATTAATAAATAAATAAGTATGTATGTAAAGTTAAAAATACATTAAAATATCGATTAATAAAAGCACTAAAAGAAATTAAAATATTTTATGATTTTTTGAAAATATTTTTCAAAAAAAAAAATGCTTTATTATTTTTATTTTTTACAAAATAATTTGCTAAAAATAAATTGATTAAATAAACTACTTTAGTGATTCCCTTTTTAGTTTGTATAAAATAAATCTTAGAAAATTTGCATGATTATCTTACGTTTGTAAGGTTTTTTAAAATAATAAAACCTGTTGGTACTAAATAGACGTGACTGAGTCTAAATAGCATCTTTTACTAATTTATACTTTTTATTTTTCTTGTTCGATCTAATTTTGAATATACCATTTAAGTTAGTCACTTTATTATTTGAATGAAATAGTTAAACAGTTTGAAAGACTACAAGTGTACTCAAATCAAGTAACTGTAATATAATTAGACCATTTCATATTTCACGATCATTATCAAGGTTTGCACTAGATCCGCGTCATCGCAAATAATTTGCTTCCTATTATTCTTTGTATTAAGGATTTCACAAGAAAATAGCATCTGTCCAAAAAACTTTTTAAAATACTCACCACATAATTTATATTAAGGTTAAAATCGTTATTCAGGAGGATATGAAGATTTCTCTGATATCAGAGATAAGAAATTTGGAATATTAGACTCCGGCATGAAATCTTTGCTTTTGTATATAACAAAGAGACCTAGTTTCTAAATGAAAAATGTAATATCTTAAGATGTAAATGTCTCAAAAACAAATATGAATTAAATAGGGTAGAAAATGAAGTAGTAGCCTCGAAACTCTATTAATAAATAAAAAAACAGAGTTATTTTGAAAAGTCATTGGTAGAACTTTGTCAAACTTTAATGCGTTCAAAGTGCGTAAAGAAGGAGAAAAGAAAATAGTTAGTCTACCAGTTTACTCCATAAGCGCTGACTATAACAAACTTAATGTGCCTTAAAGCGACTTAAGCCACCTTAAGTTTTTGTACGATTGTATGAAGTTTCATCATATTGACAACTATAATGAACTTAACCAATCTTTCGTTAACTTTATGAAACTTTTCGTTAAAACTTTATGGTACGCTCTGGAGCGTAGAAAACTTGAGCAGACTAAAGCATTGATAAACTTTTATTTGGAAAAAAAAAATTGAAGAATAAACTAAAATAAAAAAATTAGTATCTAGTTTATTAAATGTTTAATGAATATATATATATAATGAAAAAATACATTTTTTAATGTATGTTTTTGGTTTTATTTAAAATATTTTACATTCATTTCAGTTATGAATTATACATATGTATGTATTTACATACTGACATTAATTTTAAAAATATTTACATAATAATATCGCATTTATTTCAATTGTATGTGGATAATAAAATTAATTTTAGGACTAAAGTCTAAAATCAATAAAAATTTTAGTATTTATTGCTTTAAAAAAAAGCCGGAATCAATAAATAAAATCCTTTTTAAAAAAAATTCCTTAAGTTAGCTAAAGTTTTGTTAAGTCTATTATAGTTGAATATAAAAATCGTTAAGTTTTGACAAAACTTAAGCAAACTTAAACCAAATTTGTCAGCAAAACTTAAGGTGCCTTAAGGCAGCTTAAGTCTATTATAGTCAGGGCTATATATTGAAAAAAAAATTGTATATATCAGTAATGTGCCTTAATTTCATAAAAACAATTTATTTTACAATTCTATTATCTATTAAAACTATAGTCTAACAGTAATATATCGTTAACTGATTTTACTTAGATGCAGTAAACTCCCTTATTAAACCAAAATGGTTTCCCATACGAGTATACAAGACCGAAGTGCCTATATCTCTATTATACTAACTCGTCAAATTCAATGTGTATTGTAAGATGAAAATGATCTTCAGAGCAGCTGGTTAGCTTAGCAGAAGATTTCGATTTTTTTTTTTGATTCGTGATTGATTATATACGAAAATATATACTTTGGTGAATATGTTTTTCAATACAGCGTCCGATACTTTTGGAATTCCTAGGTCGATATGTAATACATCATTGTGAAAATACCATATGTAGCATATGTTATATTTCGCAGAACCTTGTTTTATAAAATTTGGATACTTTCATTATGTATATAAGTTATTTATTTTTCTTTTTAGTTTGCTTTTTAGTTTTATTTATTATAATTATATTATAATGATAGTAACATTAAACTATTCAACCTTACCCTATAAACATCCGCCGTTCTTAATGATGGATTGGATAGTTAGCAGCACTGCCAACTGACTTTGACTTATAAAACTGTTTAGTATATCAGACAACATCTGTAGAAATCCATACATATACATTCATTTCTCGGTATATAAGTGTGAAGTTTTAGTTTCTCTTTTAACGTGCACTCTTTATCCTAAAGTTCTTCAAGAGAAATACCTCATTTAATTTATTGGATAAATCAACCTACATTTTCATTTTCATTTGTAAAACTAACTTTAATTTTTAATTTTTTAGTCCCCATAGATAGTTTAGTCGAAATTTCATAAAACCCAAACTTTTTACAGCGAAAGTAAAAAAATTTACAGGTCTCCACTCCACATGATGGAGAGAAGACAATCCGATTGCAATCAGAGTAAATATATATTAATATAGATCTTCATTCGCAACTTGTCAAATGGATTTTAGGTCTATGCAACCCAGAAAGTATATGTAATTAATATAATTAGAATTAGTATAATTATAATTATGAATATGTATTGTCAAATGCTGGTTTGAGTTTTTTATTATCTTCGTCAAAATCTAATAATGTAAGTAGTGATGTGCGAATTTAAAGATTTATTCTTTTTCAGAGTATCCTAAAGTTGAACAAGCTAACTGTACAAATACATATTATCTTGCCTCGTTTAATATTATACCTTTTTATTCGTTTTTGTGTTTTTTTTTTTTGACAAATCTTTTTCTTTTTAGTTTCAGTAGCTATTACAAAGATAATAAAGATTAATCTGATTTTTTTATTTTTTTCTTATCTTTTATCATATACATTAGAAAATGTATGTGTGTTAAAATGTATACTAGATTAACAAATTAATATAAGGAAAAATAAAAAACATAAAAACTCAAAATAAAAATATTATAAACAAAACATAAGTAAAAATTTGCAGGTTTTATCACTCACATTACTGAGTTTTTTATTATTCTTTTTTATTCGAATAAATAATCAAACTATTTAAATAAAAGTGATTACAGTTGCAGTTTTTTTAATTTTAATTGTGAAAAATATTACATTATCATTATAAATATATTTATATTATCCAGTTGGAGATCTGATTTTTTTTATGATTGTAGTCTTTTGCGATGTTGTATTCCCGTCTCTCGAAGTTTCGAGGATTTGAAAATTTTCTTAGTTGGAGAATTTTTTTTCGTACACTCAACATGGTCTAGACTAGATAGTATAGCGTTTTAACTTGAATTTTTTTTCCACTTATTTTTACAGCTACTTTAATTGGATGTTGTTCTGCTTGTCTATTAAAATTTCTTCTCACATACAGGGTAATAAATTCGAAATATAATTTTTCTTTTCAAATACCGGGTGCTTATTTTTGTTAATGTCGATGTCGACAAATCACGATAATTGTTTAGGTGTTTGGGCAAACAGACCGAAGAAGCAAAAAAAGCGAAACGGTTAGAAAGGATGTTATTGTAGTTTGAATCCGATGTTTTTTTTAAGATACCTAAATAAATTACTAAACTAACTCAATATTGGTATTATAATGTTGCGAGGACTATTTATTTATATTTAGCTGAATAACTTTTTAAAAAATTGCACCTTTGTATTTAAGTCACAGGACTGCCATATTGAAGAAATACATTCCAAATACATATGTATACAAAAAAATAATATTTTCGTAGAAATTTTACTTTCTTTAGAATTTACATGGCTAAAATTTGATCGTATTTTCATGTCAATTATAATAATTGCAAAAGATTTTCAATATCTTTGCATACACTTGTGTACTTAAGATTAATTGAAAAAAGAATGTTTGTGCCATACTAACGTGTTTGCACGATAATAAAAGAATTTTGTGTTATTGACTTATTATTTAGTTTGACACAACTACGTATATTACACTGCTACAATAAGGGTGCATTGTAACACTAAAGAGTAATAACTCTTAATTAATATGAATATGGAAATTTTATAGAAAGTTTATGTATATTTCAAATCAAAAGATTCAATACTTTGTTAACAAGATGTAGACATGATTTTATTAAATTACTTTTATTAAATCTATTATATGGTGTAAGCTCTAGGTGAAACATTTTTAAATATAAAGATTGAAAAGTCTAGGTATGTTTTTTTTTTATATGTACGGTTATTATACCATTATCAGGCTTCAGAAAACTGCTGATGGTGTAATATCCGAAATCAATCAATATATGAGTTTTTAATGTTTATATTTATTATAATCCTTTCTTATCTACCAAAATATGATATCTATAAAATATGAGTTAACATTTTATTCATGCACATCTGCTCAAATGTTATAATTTTAAGTTTCAATTTTTCCTTATCTTCATGAAAGTTTCCAAAATTTCATTAGAAAATATTTTCTGCACAAATAAACTAATTATAGATACGTGCTAGTTACAATGAAATTATTGGTTAAAATAAGAAAATAAAAGAGAGATAGATATAAAATGAGTTCCAAATCAAAATAATAACAACAAAATATAACAAAAAAAAAAAACAACATAAAAAGGTTAAAAAATTGTTAAATTAAAAAAAAAAAACAAAAAAAAAACATTGTATATGGTATATCTTAAAGATACACGCAACTGAATATGTTTCATTTAAGAAAAATTAATAATAAAAAAAAAACATAAAAAACTAAATGAACAAAAATAAAAAACGAAAAGTTGTTCTTGTACAGCTGTTGCATCAGGCGCAAGAAGCGGCTTCTTTTATCCTGCCACTCTATTGTTTCCGTATCAAAAGGCCACTATTATGTAAACAATCGGCTCGTTTGATGTTAACCGCATCAAAGAGATGCCGACTCGCTTTTGAAACGGAACAGATATAAAGTATATCCGAACCGAACACTTTTGGGCCTCTTCTTCGTTATTATTATTATTGTTATTATTATTAATATTATTATTATTATTGTTATTATTTAATTTGTGTTTAAAAAAATTTTGTTGTTGTTGTCGTCGTCGTAATCGTCGTCGTGATCACTGTTGTCGGGATCAGATCATAGAAGAGTAGCAATAGAGAGAGAGTTAGTTATAGTTAGTTTAATATGGAAGTGAGCATCTAAAGCAAATAATTAATGTTTGTATTTGTGAGTATCATGTATTTTATTTTTTGTTTTCTTTACCATACAAAGTTGATTTCTCTAATATTAAATTTGTATGGTACATTTTAAGAGAATATATGTGTTTAAATCTATTTTTATTATTTTCTTTTTTATATTTTAATAGATTATGTTCTATTTTAAAATTGATTTAATTTTATGCTTTGTTTTTTAAAATGTTTTTTTGTTTTTGTTCTTAAATGCATATGTACATTCAAAAATGGATTTAAACAGAAAAGAAAAGATATTATAAGTAGTGATACAGAAATTAAATTTTTAATGCACCTGTTGAAAATTTGATTAAATTTCCCAGAGTTTTAAAAAAATATTTTCTATGAAATTAGAAAAATTAATTATTTTTTAATTCGAATAAATAATTTCATTATATAGATTAAGTAATTTAGTTGTACCCTGGGGTATATATCACATATTTCCTATAGTTAAAAATAATAAATATTAGTACGGTGGTAAGGGTTAGGAGTACTTTTATGTAGCAGAATATGTAGAGATGAAGAAGAAGAAGATATTATTTTGCATTTTCTTTGCCGAGTGCCTTGATTTGTACTTTAAAATAAAATGGCTATTTCCTATCCTATTCTGTATGAACTTATGAATTCAATGTTTGACTCTGTTTACACAAAATATTTAGATATTTATATTTCTTTTATATTTTATGCTTTTAATTAATTCATCTTTTGATTTCATGAATCAAACAATGGATGAATTCTTGTGTGTAACAGTTCTTCATTATTGAGTTATTTTTTGGGTAAAATAATAGTAAATTGTAAAAACAATTCTAATATACAAGAACTTTTACAAGCACTAGAAAAGTTTTTTTTGACATTATCATTTTTGCAAATTATTTATTCAACAAGTGAGTAACAACAAGTGATTTTCATAAAAGTTTCATTAAACGCTGGATGGCACAGTATCCAAGGTTCGATTCCCGACGAAGGCTAAAGATGCTTTCTAAATTTTTCGACCTGGTCTAGTACCTTTTGTCATTGAGTTAAAATAAATGATAAAAAGTAGTTGAGGATTTTGGTTATCATCATAAAAAAATAAAAAATGAAATTATGCTATTATGAAGTCGAAGTACTCTATACAATAGATATAGTTTTTCACATTTAAATTGGTAGATATACCATAAAAATTGTAAACGAAAACCTACTGTATGTAATTGTTCATTTCGAATCTCTGGGTAAAAGCAGTTATGGTGTTCATTCCAAAGCCTTGGAATTATATAAAAAAAAATCTTCCGTTCTCATCTCGTTTCTCTTTCTGAGGTTATCTGCTCCAATACCATCAATAATGTAGTCATTCCTCCAAAATTCATTCAAATAATAGTTATTGATTTACGAGGTGTTCTGTATAGGTATATGAAATTTTCAAATAAATAGTAGTTGTTTCAAAAATAGAAGTTCTCTGAAATGAAACATTAAAAGGGTGTCAAACAATTTATTATTAAGTTTTCTCTGTTAGAATTTAATCACAGCAAAAAAGCTTAGCAAATAATCCCGGTAATTTTTAATAAATAAAATTAAAAAATAAAATATTTATTCATGATTGCATCTAAAAGGCAATAGTCAAAATCCCTAGTACTATTAGAATAGTTCAGACCAATGAAATAATTCATCAATTGATAATATAAATTAAAAAAAAAGTATCATACTCTCTCATTTTCTTTAAAAACGTAATTTAATAATAATTGAAGCATAATATTATGATGACACATATTTGAATACAACACACACCCATAAAAATATATATATATATATATATATGTATAGGAAATTTTCCTGTATGTAAATTGATTGAAATGAATTTCGTTCAACTTTTAAACGACCTTGCATAAAATTAAAAAACTAAAACAAAAAAAATTGAATTTGAAATGAAAAATAATATAAACGTAAAAATAGAAAACACAGATTTACTTGATTATTTACTTACCTTTAATTTAAAGCAAAAGAAAATAAAAAATAAAAACGAAATTTCGTCAGAAAATAACCAAGAAAAGTAGAATTAGGGGGAAGACGGAAGACTGTAAAATGTAAATATGTACAAGAATAAATAAATTTATTGTTTTGATTTAAAAATCAAAGAAAATTGAGAGAAATTAATTTTCCCTCTCTCCAAATATTCTTGTAAATATTATGAAATTAGTTACATATAAAAAAGTATTAACTATTAGTATTAAGTAAAGTAAGTTCAATCAATCTAATCCAAGTAAATTTAATGAGTTTATTTATCTATTCTTTTTTCTCTCTGTTTGTAAATTAAGTTATTGTTGAAATTGCTAAAGTTTTTGAAGTTTATTAAGTTTTTCCGTATTAAGAGAACAAAATCATTAAAAATTACTGATTAGTTAGTGGTTAGTGCATGTGCATGCGGTAGTAATTAGAAATATTATTATTTCAGAAATAAATGTGAAAAATATTTTCAAAATATTTAAAATTTTTAATATATGTATAAGAAAAAAAAATTTTAAAATTATAATTTACAAAAAAAGTATAAAAAAACAAAGTTTTATATAACTATTTTAAAACAAAAATAAAACAATATCTATATGTTTATGTTTATTTAATGTATGTTCATATACATAATATAATATACATAAATATCTAAAAGAAAATTTATATATTATTGTTATTGTTATTATTATTATTATTCATTTATTATACCTAGATTCCATTATAAAATTTACAATTTTATACTTTACGATAGATAATTTACTTATCAAAATTATGATTACTTATTAAATATTATGACTATCAAAGTTGTATTTTTAGGAAATTATTTTTGAGCTTGCTAAATTTATTATCACTACAAAAACCTTTAGTTTTTATTATAATTTTAATTTTAAAATTAAATTTTTTCTTCATTCTCCAGAGCTTTTCGTGTGTAAATCTGTCAGTTCAATTCCTACGTATACTGTTGGGAAAAATGTTTACTAGATTTACAAAAATAAATTTATATTTTAAATAATAATTAAATATAAAGTAAAACAATATTGGAGTTTCAAATCTAAAAATTGTAAAATTTTCAAAAGAAAGCTTGGCTTGACTCACAAAGATGTCTCACAAAGAAATCGAACATTAAAAAGTAAACCAAATAAAAAATTTAGACTTAAACAGTCAGTGAAAATTGGAATCTTATTAATTTTGTTGTCCAGTCATTTTTAAAGTGAAAAAGGATATTGTTGTCTAATATTAGTTAAATTATTTTGTTCTAATTATGGTACAAAATAATTGAGTGCCCGAAGCAAACGGTCACAGCTTTCCCGTACTTGAAATTAATACCCCTTAATAAAAGTAAAATAAAAAAAGATGTGCATACTTGTTTGGGCTAGTACCTATATCCTAATTTAAGATTATACACTTTATTATTATAAAAGAAAATTTAATATTATTTTTATTATTAAAATTATTTATATTAATTTAAGTACATAAAATTATTTTTTTATCACGATCTTGAAAACTATTTTGAAAATTTTCTTAAATTTCAATCTTAAATGAATTTGATCTAAAATACTAGAACTAGTTGAAGGATTTTAAAATCAACTTCTGTTTCAATTTCAATTTCAAATTAACTTACTAAACAAATAAAAATAAATTTATTAATTAATTTTAGATAAACAAAACATCCATTCCATAATATAATTATTATCAATAACATATTATCAAATTATCCTGATATTGTGTTCTAACACTATTACAAAATTTATTATCAATCCAAAAACCTCTCATTTTTATTATAATTTTTATTAATAAAAAAATTTTCTCTCTTTCTTTCCTAAATTTTTTTTGGCCTTCTTTTCTGTTGTTATCTTTATGTTACATGTTATGTTACATGTATTAAGAAGATTTATAAATTCTGTACAAAATGAAAAATAAAAATTTAAAAGATATTCTCTAGTAGTAAATATATCAAATACGATTATATACTTATGGAGTTAGTTATATTGTATATTGTATTATGAAGTTGATTGTGTTGTGTGAGATTGTTTTGGGTTTTTCTTTCAGTGCGGCTAAATATTAAAGAAGCTAAGAAGCACAGTTTTAAAGTAAAAACGTAAAGTCTTTGTTGATTTTTCTTCATTTCGTGTCGATCAGTTGACAGCGATGGGTTATATGATTTTATTTCGGTTAAATTTTCCGGTTATTTTAGTACAATATCGTTTACGAATTATCCTTAGGTAAAAAAAAATAACTACAAACAACAAATAAATAAATTAAATTTTAATAATAAAAAAAAATTAAAGATTTTGTTTTTTTTTTTTTTTTTTGGTTAATTAATTTACAAAATTTAATGAAAGAAAAAAAATAAAACTATATATGTATGTACAAATTTGAAATTTATAAAAAAAAGTGAAATAAATAAAATTGGTGATTAAATATTTATGAAAAGAGATAATAATATGAGTAGATATTTATTTGAAAAAATTTATCCTTCATTTTAATAAATTAAAAATTTACAATGCTCATTTATATGTAAAAATATATAAAAGTATTTTAATTTATATAAAAAAAAAGGAAATAAATAGTTTAAATTATTTATATTTTATTTTAATTTTAAAATATATTTTGAATAACAATTCAAATTAAAAAAGAAAATAAATTTTATGAATGAAATTGATACCAGCGACTACTATTATACTTTCGAAAATATTCAGAAGCACTATGAGGACTAACAGTTGGAATAATTCGGTAAGAGTTTTTAATTTTTTTTTTATTATTAATATTAAGAATTTATTTATTGATAGTTGGTTAAAATTAAAATTAATAAACAACAGCACTATAACTAATAAGGCTATCGGTTAATTAATTTAGAATTAAATAAAATCAAAATAGAAAATTAAAATATTCAAAGAATATTCAAGAACAAGTTAACACCAGACCTCTTATCTCATCGTTTGTGATTTAATTTATATCAATCAAATTTTTTACGGAAAATAAGCTATCTATTTAAGAAATTATTTTTTGTTTAAATATATTCTAACAAGTTTAATAACTAGTTAACATTTGTAAAACTATATTGTTAAATAATTTACTAAATATCCATTAGAAGTTTCTGGTAAATTTGATTCTTATAACAAAATTATTATACCAATTACAAAATATTGAATTAATTATTCTCGAAAAACAAAATATTTAGATATATGTATAAATAAATAGTTATTTTTATACTCTGATTTTTACAAGTAAATTATAATATTATAATACGTTTGTTTTGTAGAACTAACGGCAACCAACAGTTAAAATGAATGAATGATTTGTTTATTTAATTAACAACTAATTACATGAATATAATATGATCTTGATTGCAATATTTGAACCTTATTGATTTCGGTTGTGTGAGAAATTTTCCCTTATTTCATAATTTACTAAAAAAAAAAATTCTTCACAATTGAAAACTCTTATAGTTAATACTCATTAAGCAAATTTTAATTTAGGTAAAATCGTGTTATTTTTAAAAATACATAATTTGAATTGGTAGTATGTTAGTTCGGTTAGTTAGTTCAATAATTAGTTCGGAATATATTTATGATGAAAGAAGTAGTTTTGTTTCAATATGGCTTCCATTTAAACAAGTCAAACTTCCATTTAATCAAGTCCGAGGTTGAAGAAGAAAAGTTAATCGGAGATTGCTAATATGAGAAAAACAAGGATAGAAACTGACGTTAAATAGTATCACATTGAGTAAAAAGTTTTGTCTCAATGTAGAAAAAGTAAAAGAAATTAGATGTAACCAATATTGATGGTATTCATTAATCAATAAGTTTTAAAAACAATAAAAGTGTAAATAAAGTCTCTTTAAAAGGTCTACTATTAAATCTCATATAAAATTTAATATATCTATGACTTCACAGCAAAACTACTTAATTGATAAATTGAAAAAAAAAAATGATTTACCACGATTTACCAACAATTTTACTGTTGTATGCATCTGCTTTAACAATTACACTGTACTTCACTACTATTGAAAATCTTCTCATAGCACATTTGAATGTCATAGCTTTATTGAAATCTTTATTTTTCCAATTGGATAAAAGTTTTTAACTTGACTTAAATTATAAGAAAATGGATTAGTGATTTAAGTACTTTTGCCCTGAAGGCATCATAGATATTATAATCTATAATGTGACAATATTGTTATGATTTAGAACTCTAAAATTACTAAAGAACCAACAAGGTTATAAAATTTAATTTTGTTATGCAAACGGATATTTCATAGTTTATTTGGAACTTATGAATATTACATGTTATCGAGGAGTTTAGCACAACAATGTTTCATCAACATCCACTTTAATTTAAACACTATTATTTATTTTCTTTTCTCTAAATAAGTTAAGTATTATTTTTATTTTTTGTTTATATTAAAATTTAATTTGTATTTGACTTCAAATGAAAAAAAAACAATAATTAAACAAATAGTTTAATGGTCATCGTGGTCAAAATAGTTAAACTCTCGATTCAAATTTGGCAATCGAGGGAGAATTCAAGTTTCACATATTATTTAATAGATTAATTTTTTAAAGTATGTACAGAAAATTATCGAAAATGTAGTTCTCTACTCCATATATGTACTTAGGTATATATCACGCTTTATACTATTTGTTGTATTACAGGCAATACTTCTACTCAGCGGAATAGAGTCTTATATACACCTAAGTTAAATATTTATACTTCTTTTTTCCGGGTGAAATAAATAAAGTACATATTTTATTAAACAATAATATAATAACAATTAATACAATAACAAGAATATCAACAATTTAATAATTTCAAAAAATATTAATCTAAATAAATATTAATCATAAATTAACTATTGATCGACAACCATAAATAAAATTATCTATAAAAATTATTATAAGTTAAAAATGTACAATCACAACAATTTACGAATAGTTAAAGTTAGTTACTAGTTTTAATAAAAAAAATATATACTATTGTGTGTATAAATTGCATATAATATTATAGAGTAAGTAATAATGTGGTATATAATAATATAATATACAATATATTATAAATATACACACAAATACATGTATGGGAAAGAAAATAATAATAAAAATAATAATAATAATAAAAAAATAAAACAATAATAATAAAAGAGCAACGATAAAAACAGAAGATGAAGAAAAAAAAAACACACTTGAAAGAAAACCGTCTTTAAGAAGTTGAACTAAAAAATCAGTTTGACTTTATTTAAATGGCGTAATTTATCCTTTTGTCGGCACATTTTGAATTACTTTTTTGTTTTTCGTTTCTCGTATTTTTCTTCGTTGGTTTGAAAATTTAGTTTTTTATTTTGTTTTATGTTTGTTATTTTTATGTTTCTTTACTGAAATTTTCGTTTACTAGTGAAATTGCATTTTTTATCGCATTATGGCTTGTGCTGGACCTGTTGTTGACTGGCAGCATATTTTTTTTATTCTTTTATTTCTATTTTCTTTTTTTATGTTGTTTTTGTATTCAAGTTAGGTTATTATCATAGCTACATAAAATGCATATATTTATAATCATATATTATTATATAGTGTATAGTGTATATAGTAGAGGATGTAATGTATTATTGTACACGTATAGGCAAGGTACGTTTACACTTTGGTAAGTTGTTGAATGAGCATCGCTTTAGCGGCAATTATGAGAATATTTCATAAAGTTTACGCTTTTTATATTACATACATATACTTTTGAGCCTTTAAAGTTTTCTTTTAACTTATTTTTGGTTTGATTGAAGGAAAGTTAAAGTTTTTTTTAGCGCCTAAATGCATGTATGTATGTATATATGTAAGTGCATGTGCATGTCGATGCATGTGCAAATTGTTAAGGTGAATTACACAGAAAAAAAATAAAATAAAAATTGTAACTGGCTGTATATTTTATATTTTGTTTATATGTTGAAAACCACGTGTTTGTATAATTTTAAATAATAATTTATAGACGGAGTCACACATTAAGATATATGTAATAGAACATAAGTATGGAACATATTGTGTAATGATAGTGAATTGAAATAATTTCATATACATAATAAAACAAAAGGACAAATAATTAAATTGATATAGTTTTATTAAGCTAATACAATTCAATTCTCATTTAATTACAAATTAAAAATCATTATATTTTACACAATGTATTACAAAAAATGTTGAAACCTTGTCTTTTATCCTGTTTTTCAATATAGTTAAACACTCTGTACATGCATATACATATAATATATAAATTTATTTAAAGCCTAAAGGGATATCACTGAATTAATTGGAAATTTTTAAGCTGCTGTGCAGTGCGTAATACAAGTTGTAAGTAGCTAATATATGAGTTGATTATTATTTAGGTAGGTATATGTCCTAAAGGGTTAAAAAAATAATACACCTGTAAAAAAGGTTAAAAGAAAATTTTAAAAATAAAACAAAACAAAAATACAACATAAAATAATTTTTATTTATGTTATATTTCTTTTACTTGTCGGTTGCATTTTATATCGGAAGAATATATGGGTATAATTAAATTGAAATCTAAAAACAAAAAACTAACAGAAGTTATTTTTTTTTTTTTGCAAATTGTTTTTACGAAATTTTGTTCTTATACCTACCAATTTTTACAATAAAAAGTTACTTTTCGAAAACTAAAAAAATTATTTTATATTCTGTTTAATTAATTTGGAATTTAATTTACAAACATGATTACAGGAAGAAACATCTAGAAAAATAATACGTAGAGCTAGAATACTACGCCTTTTTCGCTAATTTCCATTGGTGTATGACGAATGAAGGAATAGAATGAAGATTTATCAGTTTATGTAAACATAACCGTAAAGTTTGCAAGCATACCCTGACATTGAAAATATTACTCAAAAAGTAAAGGATATATAGGATAGGTATCACTCTATGTCTACGTTAACGTTTGCCATACCTTACATTCTACAACATTTCTCTTTATTTAACAGTAGATATAATTTTAAAATACTAAAAAAATTAGTTGCTTTTTTCTTTCAGGGTGTGAGCTATATTTAAATTTTTTCTTAATACATCGATAAAATATTTTTTTATCACGTTTGGTGTTGATTATATTACTCTTACATTCCATAATCAAGGATTAGATCGTTCGGATACATATGTTAAAATTTTATAATAGTTTTTATTATATCTAATTAGTTTATTAAATACAAAGTGTATACGCAAATTGTTTCTTAGAAATGGTAAATAAAAAATAAGTCTTCTAAATATGATTATTTTTTCTTCGTCTGATCTTGCTACAATTCAATACCGATTCTTCTTCTCTCTTCAAGGTTTCGTGCCGTTGGGTTTTTATCAAATGAATCGATCGCGGAAGGATTATCTATGTATAAAGGCTTCTAAATAAATGACTGAAATATAAAATTGTTTTTCAATTGATACTTAAAAACACACAAATTAAAAAGTGTGTTCGAATGGCGAAAATTAAACTGTTTTATCGTCTTTCTTAAATTTTTAAATTTTAATTTACATTGTCCTTTTGTTATGTTTCTGTTATATTAAGCTATCTGTCCACTAACACAAAAGTTAAAGAATATAATTTGGGTAATCATAAGCAAAAAAATCTGTGCTACTTTATAAAGGTTAAATTATCTTAAAAAGATGTACTTTTACACATTTAAATTGACAATTTAGAAAACAAAACATAGCTATTGTGTAGTTGTTATAATCTTAAAAATTTACGCAGGTAATTAACAACTTATCCAACTGCTAGGATCACAAAGAATATGAAATTTGGAAGAAACCTAATTGATCTACGCTTTTTTTTTTTATATAGAAGCTCTATTTTTGATGAACAAAACTAAACATTTATTTATTTATTTAATCAATTGATCCTACAGATAAATCTGCAGGTCAACTTTATAGGTCCTTTTATCTTTCGAAATGTTCTTCCCAAAACTGAACAAAAAGGAGAAAATGTGAAATAAGTAGTGATAAATTTGTGATAAATAATAAATTAAAAAACAAAATTATTATATTGATTGAAATACAAATGGCGCCTCAAACTAGATTTTATAACATTTTTTTTATATAATGCGTAAAAAATAATATATTTTATAAACGAATATAGAAAAAAATATAGACCCAATTTGATAAATTATAAATAATAGTACGTATATTATGTATTTTAATATAAATAGTATATATACAGATACTTTACTTATGCATATGTGTATAATATGTAATTTAACATATGTAATGATACTTGTTCAAATATCTTATATATTGAGAAGATCAAAGTGAACTCCGACATAAAAATTACCTATATATTATTCTTACTATATCACTTGCTTCTTCCTTGTTGCCATAAAAAACAAAAAGAAAAACAAAAGAAAAAAATTCAAATAATCTAAGAAAAATCTAAGAAAAACTCAAAAACACTTTTTTTGTTTTTGTTGTTATTGTTTTTTTTTTCGTTTTGTTTTTTAATTGTATAAACAACACGAGGGGACGTGCTGTTAATCGTTAATAGTTTTTTCTTTTCTACTTAATTTTAAATAAATTTATTTATATTTAAGAAATATAAATTATTATTATTTTTTTTTAAATTACAAAGGAAACTTACAGGAAATTAATAGTTGTGTTAAATAGTGTTTATTTTGAAAAATTTTCGGACCCCCTGTAACTTACTTCAAAAATTAGATGTGTACATACATATACTTATTCAAGCTGAGTTGGAAGTAATATTTTAAAAAATCAAAGTGATATTTTCTTTTGAAATTGAAATGCTAAACGCGTATATAAATTTAATACATAGTGGGAAGCTATTCTTTAATATAAAAATTAAATATTTTTTTTATTTTATGGCGCTGATAAAGTTCTTACTATGCGGATTATTGTCGATTGTATTTTTTTTGAATATACTACATATAAAAATTATCGTACAGTCAAGACAGTAAACCTTCATGTTGCTTTAAATTTAAATTTTCAAAAATAACATTTCATATAAATTGAAGATTGTTTTGAAAAATATTATTCTTATTAAGTTGTTGTTTTGATTAAAATCTTCATAAAAATTCCAAGTTGTTTAAGAAATTTTCTGTAGCTTAAAGCTTAAAGCTATAAGATGATAGCTTATAGCTTATAGCTTAAAGATGATATGGAACACACCAAAAGTAACATTAAAATTCCAAACTTGGTTGCACCATGCCAAATTCGAAATATTTAGTCATTTAGTCATAAATTGTAAGAAATCATATCATAGTCGAAAAAAAATCTTCTTAAATTCATCAAAAATTTTAGCTAATTTGGTGATATTTAGGAGTAACCATGTAACAAATATTGTAGTCTACTTCATCTTTGGCACGAATGTATTCAGTCAAAATAACTTGTATTAAATTCACTGAAAAGTATATCCAGTCACATTGTAGAATTAGATCTTCAAAATCAATTAAAATAAAATATGTTTATAATTTTTATAAGAACTTATCGACCTTATCTAATATTTATATCTCTACAATACCATATATTATGTATGTATATATACATACGAAGTAGTTTTTTCTATTTAGGTACATTAATTAACGAGCTAACAAATGAATTAATCCATGAATGAACTATTAAAAGGAAGGTTCGACAAAAACTAAGCCATCAACTTATCTCTAAAATTCTATCCAATACTATTATACATGTATTTAAATGTCTCTAAACACTCTTATAACTTCTTTTAAAATTGATATCATCGGATTTTGGTTTTTTTTTAGCGAAATATGAGCTTATGTTTCTTCACTATTTTTTTTAACGATTTTTGTTTTTGTATACGAAATACAAATGAATTAGTAGTAACAAAACAAAAAACAGGGCCCCTACCGCGTATTCCGATTTTCGTAAAACGAATTTCGTATTCGAAAGTTTGGTACTATGTAATACAAAATTCGAGTTAAAATAAGTTTGACAACTCGAAATTCTTATATACAAATCCGAATGTAAATTTTCGTACCATGATGTAATACTACTTTCGAATATTTTATAACTTATTTTATTCGAATGGTTTGTTTTAAAATTAAGTGAGTTATTTAAAAATATAATTATACTTAATATTACAATAATAACTAATAATATTAAAAAAAAATACATTTATATTTAATTTAGTATTTTAAAAAAATGTATATTATTTCATATTTGTATGTTTTATAGATTAGGCTTAAACACAAAACAAAACCATCTGAAAAAATCAAAATACAAATGCAATAAAATTGATATAATTTTAAATAATACTTTTCAAAATAATAAACACACATTTTCAGATAAATTTAAAGTATACAAAAATATTAATGACAATTTGAAATTCGGAAACTTACGTTACCAACTTAAATGACTTTTATTTCCTTCCGAATTTGATACGCGGTACCAATTAATTTTATTTTCGAATCGCAAATTTGGATAATCGTTCGAATCCGAATTTCATACACGGTAGGGGGCCAGGATAAGAAAAATTGTATTTTAGTTTTTTTCGGATTTGTGTGTATGTTATACATATACTTATATATTTATATGTTGTATATATATTAAAATATATTAAAATAAGGAGCCGGTAGTGGTGTCAGGAGCGGTAGTGATATCAATCTGTATTCTCTTGAGCTTGAGCAGCACTCATGCCACGCACTTTAATAAAATATATGCGAGCACCTTAATAAAATTTCATTAATATCTTGCTTTTTTATTTTTCTTTTAATATATTTACTTATATGTTATAATATATAGTTTTAAAGAAATTAAATATAAATTTCCTTTAGGGAAAGCCTATCAATTAAGCAAACCGCGATGTTTCGGCGGTACATAGAAATTATATAATAACAATAACAATAATTAATAATACTAATAATAATAATAATAATATTTTTTTTTTGCGTTGGTCGGTGGTAAAAACCTTTTATAGGTATCTTGAAGGGTCCGCACTTCAAGAATATGTGAGACTACCATGATCTTGATCGGTGTACTCACCAAATACACCACTTCCTTTTCCTACGGTGAAACCAACCGGAACCGCTTTCGCATTACTTTAAGTTGGGCCGTGCTTGTTCCATTTTCTTTTATGATTTTTCTTCTATGTCCTCTAAATATCTGAGCTGTTTCTTTCTGCGTAGTATTAGTTCTATGTATTTAGCTATTGCGTTTCATTTTTCTTGGTTTTCAAGCATTACAGAAATTATATTTTCTGCTGTTAATTCTCCTACTGCTACTATCAAAGATTGTCTTTTTGTTTCTGCTAAATCACATTCGAAGAAAGTGTGATGCGCTGTGTCATGTGTTGCGCTGCAGTGACTACATCCTGAATTTTTTACTTTACCTATCTTGTAGAGGTATGATCAAAAATGTCCGTGGCCTGATAGGAACAGGGTGATGTAAAAGTTTACTTCTCCGTGGTGTCGATTAACCCAGACTTCTACTTGTGGGATTAATCTGGCCGTCCATCGCTTGTGCTGATCATTACTCCAGTGTTCTTGCCATCTTATCATCGTGTACCTTCTTCCCTCTGCTGCAATGATATCTCGGCTCTTTGCTTTATCCCTTAAATGTATATTTCTTCGGTCTTGCACTAGCAGATCAATAGGAAACACGATCTCCGTTGCACCGCTGCTATGCGTTTCAGTACCTCTTGTCCATCGCATGTGCCCAGATTTCAGCTCCATATAGAAGGATTGATTCTGCTGTTTTCATGATTATTCGTTTCTTTTCTGGTTTGGGTCTGCCAATGTTTGTCATAAGTTTGTTTAACTTGATTGTAGCTTCTGCTGCTTTATCTGCTACTTTTTGAATTTGTTGCCAAAATGTTAGCCTTGTGTCAATAGAAATTCCTAAGTAATTTGCTGATTCTTTGGTCATTATTGTTTCTGGACCTACTTCTATTGAAATTATTGTTGGTATTCTTTTTCATAACGACTTCTGTTTTTGCTAATTCTAATCTATGTTCCCTCTTCCAACTATACACTCTTCTTATAACTTGATTCAACCTGATCTGTGATTCTGCTATATTCCGTGCCGTTATAATAATGATACTAATAATAATAATTATAGTAAAATATAAAATAAAAATAAAAACAATTTCGAACATAAAAAATTATGTATGGATATACGAATAATGAGTGAATGAGTGATAAGATAACAGAAAATTTAATTCAAATTTGAATTAATTTAAAAAATTTTTAAAAATTATGTTACTTTTGAATAATAGTATTTTAATGTATATACACTAAATTGGATTATACTAGATACATATGTATTGCTGAATGCTGAATAATACCAAATATACTGGGTATAATAATGATGTGCTTACAAATTTTTAATACATAATAATTTAAGTATACTGAATGGAATTATCGCTAAGATAGCATCATAAAAATTTTGGAATACACTTGAACAAGCATTTTATGCGGAAAAAAGTAGCAAATTGTTTATCACAATTGCAAACAAAAGTAGGAACGTTGCAGAATAATTCATAAATGCTCCGCATTAATTCATAAAAAAAAACGTACATACAAGAGCATATATTCGAGACACACTCAACTTTAAATAATTTCCATTAAGTAAGCAACTACAATAAAGCATATTACATATTAAATTAAAATAAAAATTATATAAACACAGAACATGCACAGAATTCTATTCATAATTCATTCATAATCGAAGTATTGGAAAAATTGCGTCATTTTCATCTGTAAAGTATACAAAGAAAGAAATGAAAAGAGTTGCAAAATAATTTATAAGAGTTAAAATTTTAATTTGTTGTTTTATTTATTAAATTTATTTATGAAATGATAAGTAGGTAGGTACCTACCTATATGTAAATATTTGAAAATTTTTTAAATTAAAAACTGATTATTTCGTATTCATAAATATCATAGCAAAAATTTGTATAGTATCAAATTTTGCAGCGATAATAAACACTAGCATAATTCCTATTCATCACATAACAACGGGTTATTTTTATTTCAAAGGTAATGTAAACTCTAGAGAGGACAAATATTTATGGAGCCTACTTTGGTTTTTCCTTTAGAAATGTTAATTTAATTTTGAATACAATCTCTTTTTTAAAGATTATGACAACTGCCACAAGATTTTGAAGAATTCTTATAAAATATTTTTTGAATTAGGTATAGCATTACCTATAGGTATGAAGTCTAAAATTTCCTATCTATTTTTCAAAATAGTGTGATAATAATCTAATTTTAACAAACAAACTTTGTTTCCAAATATAGGTATACCCGTAAAAAAAAGAGTATGTAGGTACCTATTAGAAAATGGGGAACACTTCTTTTTCATACATTTTGAGATCGCATGCGATTCCTAAAATACAAACAATACACACAACACAACACATCCAAACTGCAAGTATACGCAATAAGCTTTTTAATTTCTCATTAATCTTTCATAAAAAAAAAAACTAAACAAAAATATAAAAATATTAAAAAAAGCAAAACACAAAAATGTACGGTGCAATAAGTATACATATAATGAACATCCATATCCATACATATGTATACAAATATGAATACATGTTAATATTACATTACCTATCTATATAACATACCTTTATAATATGTACATATATATAAATTAACTTTGAAAAGTATGCCTGCCGTGCGGTACGCTGATGATGATGATAATAATGATGATTATGATAATGATAATTTTGCCTGAAGATTCAAAAGAACGTAGACATGCTGTTTTAGCGGAATCTCTTTGATCAGAACGCGAGCAAGGAGCTCTGTTATTACATCAAAGAGTTTCTACCGCCATAAAATGATAAAGAGAAAAAAAAATTTTATAACGAGAAAAACAAAAACAATTAAAATAAACGTGCAATAACATCAACAACTACAATTACATTATTATAGCACAGGAAAATAATAACAACACCAGCGAAACGACATCAAAAGCAACAGTACAATAACAACAACTACACAACAAAAACAATTGCATTCAACAATAATAACTGAGTCGGTATTAAAGTTTACTATGCATATATATAAATGGAATGCCATGGATAGATACCTACATATATAAATAAAGTTTTGTATTATCATTTATACCTGTGTTACCTCGTATATTTTAGTACACCTTATAATATTAATAAATTTGTAAGCATGAATGTATGCATGTTTTGCTTCAGGTAATCAGGTATCGTAACAACATAGTATTTTTTTCTGTATGCCGGCACAATGTTTTTATTTTTGGTATTTATATTTTTGTTTTGAACGATCAAAATTTGTGCCATTTATTAAAGAGAAAAGAAAATAAAAATCAAGATACAAATAACAAACCAATAACAAAAGACGAATAAAAATAAAAATTATCTATTTAATACATTAATTTAATTTTTTTTTTGTTTTAATTTACGAATTAAATATTTCGTGTATAATGGATCATTTATAATAAAAATTCTTGTTTTAACTGTTAAACAACTAAACGTCCTTGTTTCAGAGTTTGATTAAATAAAAGCACAATTTTTATAATTTGTAGACTAAAAAAAAAATTACGTTTACAGAGTAGTCCAAATATGTACTAGTAAACGGTTGAATTGTGAAGTTCAAAGTTAAAAATCCCGTTTTACGACAGTAGGTACTTTGACTAGTAAAACCATTAAAGCTCAAAAGATATTTATTTAATGTATGAACTTGTAACTCCTGTATTGGTAGTTATAATTAGTTGCTCAAATTTAAAATTTTCAATAGCGATTTAATAGACATTATTGTAGCTCTGGTGTTGGTTATGTTGTAATTTAAATTTCTCCAAGTTTCCGAATTTTGTATCGAACCTGTCTTCAAGTATTTCTCTTTCTATTATGTTTGGTTGAAACATTGTTGAGATTTGAAAATTATATTTTTTGTATGTTTCTGATAACAGAGCTGCCATTAGTCATAAATTAAAACTACTTGTAATTTTGACTGATAGGTGTCGCTTGAAATCACAAAAATTTGTAATTTTAAAATCAAAAATTATATTAAAAACGGTTTCTGAAGAAATTTGAATATTGTAAATATGTACATAATTGATCACTTATTTACAATGTTCAAATAAATGATCATACACATTTCAAAATTAAGATATAAAAACTTTGAAATGATATTAGAGTTAGTTCACTTTAAATGTAAATATAAAACTCTTTTTTGTATGTCCAATATGTCGTTTTTATGTCTTAACTGTTATATTATTAATACTAGACACCTCTATTTATTAATTATAATTCAAGTTAAAGCCAAATTTAACATTTTTAACAGAACAGGGAATTAAAAATACTGATATTTTTCACTATCAATGAATTGGTATAAAATAAAAACCATAATAATTTTTTTTACAACTTACTATGATACGATACATATTACATTGTCTATACCTAAGTACCTACCTACATTTAATGATGAAAATAAGACTCATATCCATATGCTACCTATGCTATGCAATCTCTTGAAATTTCTATAAATGGGATGGTGTACTAGTGTAGGTGTCGGTGTGGTGCAGGTGGGTCGTGGTGTGGTGATTTATTTTCTCTTATTTTTGATGTAAATCTAATAGATTGAATAATTTTGAGGTGAAATGTTGACAACTAACTCTATTATAATATATGATGACATAAAAATTAAAAAATTAGATTTGTCAAAGAGTAATTTAAATCATAAAAGCCAAAAACGTTTTTACTTAAGTATACATATATCTAATATTCTTTTTTTATATCTATTGTTTCAGAGGTTATCAATTCTCACAACAGTAATTTTTACAATAATACTTCAAAAAATAATGTTTTCCCAGTTGTGTGAATGTCGGGCATTAACTACATTAAATACAACAAAATCATCAAGATTTTCCATTGAGAGTAATTCCATTCAACGGGATGTAATTGAAACACAAACGAATAGTGATATAAATAGGTCATTAAAACGAGTATTTATATCAAATCGTACTGTTACTTGTAATGATGGATCTCAAGCAGGCTTTTATTTAAGAAAATCACCCGGAGCAAAAAGATGGGTTGTATTTTTAGAAGGTGGTTGGCATTGTTATGATGTAAAATCCTGTAGATCTAGATGGTTGAAATTTCGTCATCTAATGACATCGGCTCAATGGCCTGAAAACAGAGATGGTAAATAAAATAATATAAAATATGTTCAGAGAGCTTTTTTATTTATTGATAAAATTATTATTTTATTTTTAGTTGGTGGTATATTATCACCGCTACCTGAAGAAAATCCATATTGGTATAATGCAAATCATGTTTTGGTTCCATATTGTAGCAGTGATTCGTGGTCAGGTACAAAATTACAAACAGAACCAAGAGATGGATGGCGTTTTATGGGATCTTTGATAATTAAACAAGTCATAGCGGATTTAATACCTCTTGGACTGGGTGGACCAGCTAATTCTGAGCTACTTTTAGTTGGATCATCAGCAGGTGGATTAGGAGTTATGTTAAATTTAGACAGAATTAGCCGTTTTTTACATAACGAAAAAAATTTAAAAGTTCTTGTAAGAGGTGTAAGTGATTCTGGATGGTTTCTGGATCGTGAACCGTATACCCCTGGTGCTGTAGCGGCATCAGAAGGTGTTCGACAAGGTTGGAAAATGTGGGGAGGTTCCTTACCAGATGATTGTGTTAAGCATCATTTAGCAGAGCCATGGCGATGTTATTTCGGCTATAGGCTGTATCCTCATTTAAAATGTAAGAGTAGTTTTTATATTATAATTAGTTTTTCAATTTTAGTTTATATTTTATTTAAAATTTTAGCCCCACTCTTTGTGTTTCAATGGTTATTCGATGAAGCACAAATGAGGGCTGATAATGTTGGTGCACCAGTTACCCCACAACAATGGGATTATATTCATGGTATGGGTGGTGCTTTAAGACAATCACTTGATAATGTTACAGCTGTATTTGCTCCATCATGTATTGGACATGCAGTATTATCAAAACGAGATTGGTTAAATATTAAAATAGATGATATTTCATTACCAGAAGCGTTAAGATGTTGGGAACAATCTACAAGAAGAAAACATAATAAATTACGAAGGGATTCGGAACCAAAACGAAATGATAAAAAAAGACGTCATAATCAAAAACATAATCGTCAAAATAAAAATCAACAAAATGATGGGGTGATTTTTAGCACTTCAGTAGGTACCGATAAAAAACGTAAAAACAAAGAAGTTGGTAGAAATAATGGTGAACAAAAAAAATTAACGAAAGAAGAACGCGAACAAAGACGTCGTCATAATGAGCGTCGCCGAAACCATAGAAAATTAAGAGAATCACAAAAAGATTCAATTAAATCAACTGACGGAGACATTGATAAGAATTCAAGTGTAATAGCAAGAATTGGAAATGGTAATAAAAGAAGAAATAAATTAGAAAATATTTCAGAAAACTCACCAAATAGTAAACATCATAAAAATGGTGGAGGCGGTGGTGGTGGTGGTGGAAGTAATGGTAAAAAACGAAAACGAAAAGAACAATTAAGACACCAGTATAGAAGAGAACAAGAAATGTTATCATTTGGTGTTAGGTTTACTGAAAATGAACAACTTGATACCAAAATTATATTAGAACCAAAAAAATGTTCATTACGACTTTTAGAAAAATGTAGTTGGCCACAATGTAATTATTCATGTCCAACATTAACAAATCCATTAACTGGAGAAGAAATGAGATTTTTAGAATTATTAGCATCATTTGGTTTAGATATAGAAGCAGTTGCTACTGCTATCGGTGTTGATATGCAAACTCTTAATAATATGGACCGAACTGAATTGGTTAATCTTTTAACACAACAAGCTAGCTGAAAATTTTAGAAAAAAACTTCGAAAAACTTAACTTGTTACTTAAGCTGTGATTCAAAAATCAAAAAAAAAAAACAAAAAAAAATATATAGAAATTTATGAATTAATTTCTTAATTCTATATATGAAAAAGCTTGTGGAGCAATTATTATGCTAAGCTATCTATATGTAAATTCAGAATTGTAATTTTGACTTTGAATAATTAAATTATCTGTATGTACATATAAATGAGTATGCAAACTGTAATGTTAAAAATTAAAATAAATTTTAACTTATAATTAAATACTGAAATTTTAGAAAATAAAAATTTATTTTCCGAATACTGATTAACATAAATTGAAACATAACATAAATAAGAGTTATATTATTAAATATGTGGGGACGATATTAGTTTTTTGTAATTAAATTTTCTAAATTAAAATTATTTGATAAAATTTAACTCAATGTATCAGTTTACTATTCGATTGTACAAAAACTATATTTTAAAATAAGTATGAAATAAAAAAAAAAAAAAAGTTACATTATAAGATGAGTTTTCAACATTATTTTCTTCATATTTAAATACGCAACTGTTAAAAATTAAACCTTTGATTGGTTGAAATTTCGAAAACTATGTAGAAAAAAAAATTTAAATCTCAGCTTTAATAATTATTTTTGTACATAAAATTTCAATGTAAAATATATTATAAGCTTATTTTTAAATTCAATTAAGTTTTATTTTTACATATAAAATAGATATATTTAAATTAAATTATTACCTTGGATTCAAATCCTGTATTTAGCTCTATATATAATATCAAATGTACAATGTTTTTTTTTTTTTTTTGTAAATTATTTCATAAAGACAACTTAAAAAACCCAGTTTGTAATATATACTATAAAATTATTTTATTATATAATATACTATAAAATATATATAATTTATACTTATGTTCAAAATGCTTTAGATTTTAAGAAATTTTAATTATATTAAGTTTATTTATTTTCTTTTTAATTATTCACAGTTTTTCTTTTTTTAAGATTAAATTGAATATTTTAGAAATATAACAAATATTTTGTTACTAAAAAAGTAGTTATAATATTAATATTAATAATATTAATAATAAAAAACAAAAAAATATATATATATTTAAATTTTATGTTCAAATTAAAAACAGCTAAAAATATTATGTTAAAAATATGATTTGATAAAGTATATAAAATTAATCCTTGATTATGAATTTGAATATGCATTTTTAAAAGCATAAGTCGTAAAATATTGTGAGTGAATAAAAGTATAACGGTATAACGCACATTAAAACAAGTAAACCAAAAAATTGGGAGTTGTCAATATATCCATAATTTCATAAATTTGTACGAAAACTTAGTACACAGAATAATCGTGGGTAGTATTTAAATAAATATATTCCAAATAATATAAAAATATTTTGGAGTAAAAGTATTTGACTTGATTTTTTCAAATACCTATTAATAAATAATTTTACTCAATTACTTCAAATCAAATACTTTTACTCAGTGAGTAGTATAGTATTTGTATTTTATCCAGCTCTGGTACAAAAGTACAAACAGTACGCGTTAAGTATACATTAGTCGCTTAAATCTATAATTTATTAATTGCTTTAAAACATAAAAACCTAATCGAATGCATTTTTTTTATTTTGTTTAAATTTATAAATAAAAAAAATTTTAATTTTTCATTAATTTTGAATTTATTATATATTTTTTGCAACTCATTTTTATGTAAGCATAATGCTTTATTTTTCTTTTTAATAGTTTTATTTTCAAAAGCAGTAATTTGTGGAATTATAAAACCAACACGATATAATATTAGTTATGTTTTGTTCAAAACTCATGATGGTTGCAATAATTTAAAGCTATATATTATTCATTTCTGTTACAATGTTGAATTAATTTTAAACTCATTCTAGGCTGTCCGGTCCACATGTCTAAAGCTCAAAATTTATAATTATATGTATGTAATTTAATAATAAATGTATGATAAATATGTATATGTATGAAAAATTATGAATTTAAACAAATGAAAAAAATAAATTTTAAATTAATAAAAGTCTAATAACAGCTGTATACTTTATTAAATGTATTATATAAATTAAAACTAAAAACTGTTTAGATTTAAATTTTTATAAATGTATATAAAATCAATTAATAATATAGAATTTATATTATAAATAAAAAATGATTAAAAAAATATAATGCAAATAATTAAGACTGCCAAACACAATTTACATCCTTCTATAGAATTATTTATTTAAAATAATTATATTGTATAAATAAAACATACAATAACACATTAAACAATATATGTATACATATTATTTTATATGAACCCATTGCTTTGTATTCATACAATATACAAGGCAATGTATGAATATAAAACACAAATTTAAATATTTATAAATTGTTTATTTTTTAAATACTATTAAATTTAGTTATTGTTAATTAGTATAAAAATAATTATATTTAATAATATATATTACAAAATACATCAAATTTATTTAAACATTCCAAAAACAAGAAATAAAAATAAACAAAAACATACAAACAAACTAGATAAACAAAATAATATATTTATATTTAATTCAAAATTTTAAATTAATTTCTAAAACTGAATTTAATTATTATAAAAAAATATTGTACAATGCCAAAAATACAAAACAAAAAAAAGCAAAAAAAAATAATAATAATAATAAACAAGATTAAGTAAAAGTATTTATAAAATTAATTTTGATAGAAAAGAAGTGGCTTGGTAATGTTGATCTTTTTAAAATTATAGCAACAAACTATACTACTAAAAGACGTTTCCAAGAAAAACTTGGAAAAATACATCTTTAAATTAATTTATTAATTTACTTATAAATTTTTTTAAAAAGCTCTTATATGAACTTTAACAACTAATTATTTTGAAACTGTTTTTTTTTAGGACTAATCTCGTATTTACATTTTTATTTTTATTTACAATATTAATTACTAATTTTAATTATACTTGTTAATTGTATATATCTACCGGTATCGGACTATCGGTATCTCATTTAGTATTTTCTAACGCAAATGTAGCACAGGCTTAATACTAATATCAATTGACAGTGTCTTTGGTACCGTGTACTGCTAAGTTCATATAATTTATTATATATATTTTTAACATATTTTGCTATTTAACTTTGAATTTTTCTATTAGTTAGTGAAATTTTGTACTTTTTATTTACAAAAAAATAAAACACTCTAAAATGTAAATAATATATAAGTAAGCTATTTAAATATTATTTATTAGTTTGTCTATAAATTAAAAAAAAAAAAAAAATTCTCAGTTTATACAGTATGATTTTCATATTATATTTTTATATAAAAGAAATGATAAAATAAAACTGAATATTAAAAAAAAAAATTTTATATTGAAATTATTCAATGTTGAAATGTCAAAGATGTGCATCGAATAAATTTCGACAGCAACCCTTTTTTATGCGAATTTCATACCAATTTATACTACCATCATATCTTAAATTTGCAAACTATATGCGATAAGAATTTCTTACGAGATAGATAAGATCATCATGTAATTACCATATGATATATTTAATTTTACAAATCAAAATTAATTTTTTAAAAACTTAATTAACAATTTATTTCAAATAAAGCCATAACCCTGAATTGACAATTTGAAAAATTCTTATAATATAAAATAATAATTTAAATAAAAATTTAAATCAAATTTGTTTATAATATTGATATTAATAGTTTTTTAATCATAGCATACATATATATTTTAAAAGAAAGTAAGTAAAGTACCTGTGTTCTATCAAAGAAATCATTTTTTTTATAAATTAAATTATTTTGTTTTTTTTTTATTTTTTATTTAGTATAAATTTAAATATTGCGAATTGAAAATACAAAACAATATATTATATATATATATATATATATATATATATATATATAGATACATATATATATATATATAACTATTTTCAAAGTAATTTAAGTTAATTCAATATTTATATAACAAAATGAATATTAAAATACAATAAAAATTAAGAAGTTATGTAAAATAACTAAACAAAAATAATAGAAATAAATTTTAGTATTAACAAAAAAAAAAGAAAAGAATAAAAACAAATGGAATCTAGTTCTCGAATAATAATTAATTTAATAATAAAAATAGAACAGGAAATGAAATTTATGTATGTGTATTTTGTAAATATGGAGCAAAAATAATACATAATAGCTATTATGTTATAAATAAAATAAAAAAAACAAACAATAAAAATTATTGTTAGCAAATTGTTTAACAAAAATAAAATTAAAAAAAAAATTATTTTTTTTTAAATAAATAAAAATTATAAAAAATAAATAAATAATATATATTTGTATTATTTTATAAATTTAAATATTATATTTCATTAATTTTAATTAAAGAAGCACCAAAAGTGAATGTTTCACAACATGTCAATAACTATATAGGTAAACAATAATTTCAACTATTTATTAACTCATGTATAATATGCAATATGGTTAGGATAAATAACAATTTAATTTAATTACAATTATTTATTGCATTTCATTTTATTTTTCTGTTAAGTGTGTTAAGGTATCAACTAATTGCACTTCTTCATTAAAACATTACATCCCCAAACTCTGTTTTAAGCGTTTAAATTGAAACAATTGAAGAAATCATGAATCTTGTAAAAAAATTTGAAATCAAAGAAATTGTAGCTTCGTTTGTTTTAGTCATTATAGAACTAGTACCTTCTATTTTAATGGAAACTTTTGATTTATCGACAAATGTTGCTGGTTATTATAGAGTGAAAATCATCTAGAAGGTTATATACAAGAAAAGATATGTAATGGGTTTTCTCTTCAGTTAATAAATAATAGTTTACACTTATATGGTAAAACTGGGTTCTTGGTACTAATTAAAAAAATAAATTTTTATGTGTTTATGTTAAAATACTAGTACTAAATAAACTTCACTTAAACTTAATATAGAGACTTGCTTATAGATTAGAAGAAAAAAATATAGTCTAGCAGATATTTGTTTTCGATTGAACGTATCTGTAAAAATTAAAAAAATTATCTTGCTAAGAAACACGGTTTCACAATTTGTAGTAATCATTTATCATCACAACTCTAGTTAAAGATACTTAAATGTATTTTTAATCCATTATCTTTTGCTTGGTAAGCTTACTTAATTCTCAATACCTCTGGTAGTTCCATGTTTTGGTTTATAAGCCTATAGACATTGTAATCATTAATGTAAAGTACTAACATATCTTTTGCTGTAAATTTAATAAATAATTATAAATTAGAATTAATTCAATAAAAATTTATTATTAAAAACAATTTTGAATTCAAAAACTCGTAAAGTTATTAAGTCTTGACTTATTAGAAACCTACGAATCTGTGACCCAATGTTTATATGCAATTATCGTAAGGGTAAATTTATTATTATAAAAGGTTATTATTGGAGAAGTAACCCACGGTTAGAGGATATTAATGATAATGATAATTGTGGAAATCATTATAATTGAATAAATGATATAGGCCAGGGGATGGCCAGAGTGGGTTATGCTATGGCAATATGTTAAAGAATTCATTTTCCGAAATAAAGAAATTTAAAAAAAAAATTGTCATATACCTTTAGGTATTGACCGAGTTTTTGACTATTCTATTACACACAATTTGTAAAAAGACTTGCTCAACTATTATAATTTTTGAATTTGATAAATATTTGGAATACATATTCAGAAATTGTTTTTTTTATACATAAACAAAGGGGCTTTTTATACCGATTGGTTTGTTTGGGGGGTAAAGATAAGAAAGAAGAAGGATAAAAGGGTAAGGAGGACAATTACGAACGAAGGGTTAATGTTTGTCTTTAATTTATTTAATTATATGATCATGCTTGGGGAACATAAGATGGAGTTTGGTTCCACATTCGGGATGTTCAAGTTATAAAAGAATTTCCATAACTTGTCTTGTTAGTCACGTTTTTTTCATAAACAGGCCAAGTAATGCTCTATCTATGTTTTGTAGTGCTCCTTATAGCTGTTTTTTTTTTACTTTAATTTTTGTTATCATTAAATAAAAATAATATTTATTATATAATAATGAATTGTGTTATTTTTTATTTATTTCTTTTTATAGCAATCAACTTATTGCGCATGTGCACATCATGTGCGTATTATATTTACATTCAATGATTAAATATTATTTGTATTATCATTGAAATAATTTGTTTTTTCGATCAATTTTTAGTTTTTAAATTTTTATATTTTATTTTTATAATAATTTTTGGGACACGTTTATTACTGTTCACTCAATAAACATAAAAATGTCGCATTTTCCTTCAATTTTATTCTGATTGTTTAAATTGCAAATTCATGGTAAAAAAAATGAAAGCAAAGAAATAAAAAAAATTATTTATCAATTCTTTTCATTTAAGAAAGTATCTAAAAATGAAATTATGTACATTTTTACTTTTTTTACATTGGTGTATGGTGTTAGGTAATGTATTCTGGTTTTTTTTCAACAAAATACAACCATATACGTTAATTTTGTTGATTTTGTATTAATTAAAAAGTAAAGTCACAAGCCAATTGGCAATTGAATAGAAAATCGGAGAGAAAATAATAATCTCTACAAACAAAATATTTAGTTTTAGAATTATTTTAGAATTTATTTAGAATAATTTCGAAAATTTATTTAGACACAAACCGATTCGAATATGGCATGAGTTGTAGTAGATTAAAATTATAGTTCATAATTTAACCAATAGATGCCGCACATATTAAGTAAATATAATTATAATTAATTTTTAAATTTTTTTACTCCCACATAATGTCCAAAACCATTCATACATAAAAATTCATTTTATTTTTTGTATTATTTTTTTTTGTCTTTTTTTTGCATGTACACAATATACACAATATAGTAATTATTAACAATTAACATGGAAGTGTTTTCTAAAAATTGAATTAATCTAGTTTTGAAATTAAGTTTACCTACTCATATGACATTTAAGCTAAGAAAAGGTTTTATTCACAAGGTAATTTTGATGGTTAATTTTTATTAATATATATATATATATATATTATATATATATATATATATATATATTATATATATATATATATATATATATATATATGTTTATGCATATATATAACGGGTCGTCCAGAGCATGCGTATCAACTTTTTAAAAGAGGATAGAACTGTTATTTTAACTATTAAAAAAAAATTATTAACTAAATCGAGAGTGCTCTATTGATTGGTGACATTTTCAACATCCGGAAGGACCGCAAATAGGTTTTTTAAGAACAAAAATCGCTGGTATTGGCCAAAATCGAGATTTTCAAATGAGAAGGGTTAATTTGTTTAATGCAAATTCGGCTTCTACGTCAAAAAATAACAGACTTTTGTAAAGTAAATTTTTTTTTTTTTAATTTCTTTTTGTTTTTTTAGTTTAAACTATTTAGGTACTCAAAACTGAAATAAAAAAATATACTAATATGAAAAACAAATTTATTTATAAAAATTATTATTATTAATTTTGGGTTACCAAAGGAAAATATGGAGGAGTTGTGTTTTATTTTATGAATTTGAAAAATAATGGAAAAATAAAAAAAAAAGAAAGTCCAGTCATGGGACTGGCGGTAGTAAGTGAAACAACATTTAAATGCAGATGATTAAGATTTAGGCCTGAGCGTCAATTAAATTACACAATTTTCATTATATTCTAAAAAAAGATACAATAGGCTTATGCGGATAGTGACGAAATCTTATTTTCTGAAAATCTTATTTTTTTCTAAAAATCTTATTTTTTTTCTCCGAAAATCTTATTTTTTCCTGTAAAATTTTTTTCACGTCCATATTAATCTTTTTTTGTTGTGAAATTTAATTTATACACAAAATGGATTTGGTACAACAGCAACAGCCCTTAAATGTGATGAAGACAATAGGTCCGGGGTTCCAGGATTTGGGGTCGAAACTTAATATCACATGCTTTTATGCGTTTCGTATGCGTTTACTTGCAGTCGGCAAACACAGGGTTCCAATAAGTCAGTAGCAGGGGCTTGGGAGCAGCAGCGGCAGCCCCCGGCTTTAAATATAAAATAATTTTTTTAACACATTTTTTTACTAAGACGATTTTCAGAAAATAAGATTTCGACCTCCACCCAGGCTTATGGTAACTGAAGTAAAAAATAAAAATTTTTGATTGGAATCTATGTAAATATCGTGTAAAAACCACACCGATCATTGTTTTATGAGCAATATAGAAAATATTTAAATATAATATATAATATGCATGTAATATAACAATGCAATATAAAAATTTAAAATAAGTAATTTCTAATTCAATTTTTTAATTAAAGCTTTAATTATTCACTAAAAAGAAAAATAAAATTTTAATAATCAATCACTTTTTTATTTCCCAAAATTATAACTTTTGCTAAATAGGTATGCATCATACATATTATGTAGGTACCAATAATTTTTTTTTATATGATTAAAATTAAAACAATAATTTTTTAAATGACTTAGCTCAATAACCAAAACAAGCAAAATATCATTAGTTAAAAGAGGTAAAATTTACATTTACTTATCGTATACCAAATTTATTATGAGAGAGAAAAGGTACAAAACAGATGTTTCATTATTTATATGAGGCAAGGTGGCAAAAAATCTTTGTTCAAATTTAGTTTGTTCCCTCATACGATGATGAATTCTGATCTTTTATTATTTTAATATTTTCGTTTTAAACATTATTATTTTCATATATACCTATTAAAAATATTAAATTATAATAATATTACAATAATATAAAATTATTATTTTTTATTAATTATATTAAATTATAGTAAACCTAAATATTTATTATATTAGTATACGATTATAAAATAATACTGAGGATAATATCTATTTACAAATCACAGAATTTAAAGAATATGATAACGCTCTTTTAGTTAGGTCTCCTAAAAATCTTATGCATAGTTGATGTAAATTTAAAAAAAATATTGTTAAATATTTCAACGAAATTTTTGTCGAAAATTTTTTTTCCAAATCAAAATTATTAATAAACAATTTTTTTTTAAAATTATAAACTTTTTCTATTTAATTTCAGCCAACTTTTTCTATTGCTCTCTTTTGTTTACTATATTTTTCTTTTTCTTGCACGTTAAATTCTTATTATCGTCTATTTCTTACAATTTTAGCAAATTTGCATATGTGGTTTTTTGCAAACAAATGAATACATACATGAGTGCATAGGCGTACTGCATATTCTAATTGTGATGGATATTCTTTGAAGAGAACTAACTATGAGAAGAGAATTACTTCAAATGTTTTTGTTTTTTGTTTTGTTGTTTGTATTTAAATGGGAAAAAAACTAGTTTTTTGTTTTATTTTATTCTGATAATTTTTTTTACTTATTATTCTTATTATTCTCTACTACGTGTATTGTCTTTAAATTTTTGTTTTTGTACCTATATTTAGAACGTATATGAATGTATATATTGATAACATTAGTGAACCACAATTTAGCGTGACGCGAGTTTATAACATTTTTCTCTACCAAACGATAAGCGTCTTATAAGTATGTTTCGTTTACAAAAAAAATCATTTAACATAAGCTTCTTATTTTTTGTTTTGGAATCCGAATTTGCATAAAAAAGTACCTCTTCCTATTTACAAACCTCGATTTCGGCCAATTTCGGCGATTTTCGAGCTTAAAAAACCCATTTCCGGTCCATCCCTGAAGTTGAAAATATCACCAATCGATAGAGCACACTTGATTTAGTTAACAAATTTTTTTTTAAATTTTAAAATAACGGCTTCTTTCCCTCTTAAAAAGCTAAGACGCATGCTTTGGAACATCCGCTATGTACAATAAATAGTTATGTAATAACATTACTTTTATAAAATAAAACCTTTAACAAAATATTCAAAATGAAGGTTTCAATAAATTCATAATATTGCAGAATATATTATTGGATATTTTTGTTGTAGGTATTAGAGAATGAATTTTATTTACTACACCTTATACTTCACAGATTTCTTTATATTAACCAATTATTCGTTAATTATAGTTTTGCAACAGAAATCAATAAATAGAATTAAAATTTTTCTTTCTCTAATTAATTCTTTTTAATCCGCATATCTCTTTTTTTTTATTTTTTTAAATTTTGAATTACAGGCGTACAAAATTTGAATATCATGTCTCATGAGTCACTTGTGAATCCTTTAAATTGTTTTTCATAGTAATAATAATATATCAATAAGTTTCAATGGTCTATTTTGACAATTTCAACTGTCTGGTTTTCCAACCTTTTTTTTCACTAATGGCGTTATGGATTCCATTGAGGATTTCATCAAGCTAACTCAATTAGCTCGACAATAATATACCAAAAATAAATCAGCAAACAAATTAAAAATCATGTTAAGCATGTTGTATGTTTAATCTAACTGATTAAATAGACACATATTTAACATAGCCGAAAGTTTTCAATAAATCTATAGTAGATTGACTTAAATATATACTTTTGTGCTTGTCATGCTACGTATCGTTAAAATAATATTTAATTGTTTTGTCCAATGGGTTTTCCATTGGAATAAAATATATGATAAAAAATAATTGAGAGTATGGTAGGTGGCTACCCACCTAAGTTTCCTTGGCAATTAAGATTGTGATACCATGGAAACTTTCCTCGTATAAGACTCTATTCGAGCTTTTTACAAAGCGGTGGGATCTTTGGCACAAGCCTTCAAGGTCATCCAGCGACTCCAGAAAGAAGGCTCCTAGATGGGTTTTCTTTTTATGATAAATACCAGGACAGGACAGGAAAAGTAGATGTTGGACAGTTTCATCTTCCTCCTCCTCTCTACACGTTCTGCAAATTCGTTTGAGCGGAGTCCAAGTCTTCTGGCATGTTTACCAATAAGACTCGTAATGACCCCTACCATAGTGCTAATGTCACACCTTTTCAGAGTTTAGTGGGTTAAGGGAGCGCTTTAGGTTCAGCATAGGCCAGATTTACTTGGTCTACCTGAACATCTGAAATTTGAAACTTTTATTGCATGTTTGCGAAGTAATAGATTACAAATATCTAGAGATGCACCCAGATTGCTCTTTTCTGGAAAGATTTCTAATATAGTACCCTCTCTAGAGTGTTCATCACATTGCAATTACCCGGAATATATGTTAAACTGATCCGTTTGTAAACTGTGACAGGCCACTATGATGTTTTAGTTCATTTCATGGTTATCGACTCCAGTGCTTTAAATGCAATCTGACTGTGTGTGAGTATACAGATATTTCTAACAGATAATATGTTGGATCTGCGTTAGTCTGAAGTTTCTTTTATTGTCATATCACCTCTGCCTGAAACACATTGCAATATTTTGGTAGGCTGAAGGATATACTTTTATTTAAGTTTTTCGAGTAGACTCCACCCCACATTCTGTCATTCAGTTTTGATAAATAAAGGTGTACGTGGTCTTTGGTCAGAACCTTACTACTCGTCCAGTTTTCCCTGGACAGAATATCGGTCTGGAATATTTTTTTTGTAATTCATAATTAGAAGAGTAGCGATTTAATTGTTTCCACTGTGTATTGGCTTTAAGCCTGATTGCAGTTCTGGATGTCATCTTTTTGCCATAGATATCTATTGGTAAGAGATGAAATAGTGTATCCAATGTCGCGGAAGGGTTTGTTCTAAGTGCTCCACTTATGCATATGGAGGCTGATCTTTGAACTTTTGCTAGGAGGTTGAGGTTATAACCAATGTTAAGTGTCGTCTATCACACTATGACACCATACATTAGTATACAGGCCTGACAACTGCTGTACACAGCCAATGGACAATGTGTGAATTCATTCCCCATTTTGCAATAGTACAGCCCTATTGTAGCTTTCTTTACTCTTTCAATTATAGTTCTTGTCTAAAATAAGACCCAAGTATTTAGCTGTATCTTTGAGAATTAGTTGGGTGCTGTTAATATATATTGAGAGTATATTCTGGTAATAACTTGAATAAAAGTGGAGCTAGAAGAAGGCTTAGTTTCTGAGAATAGCGGTAGTTTTCTTTCCACTTTTCCACAGAAAATGAAACCAGTGATTTGATAAATGAATACTCGAAAACTTGTGGCAAAATATTGTAGTATAAACTTGCAGTACCGTACTTAATTAATCACAAAAAGGTACATATAGCTAAATTAAGGTAAAAAATATAAAAAAAAGAAATGGAATCGCTTGTGTTTAATATGCATATAGGAAGTATATAAAATTTTCAAACAAATAAACTAGTCTTAATTATTAAAATTATTAATTATTAGTTTTAAATTAATAAAACAATCTTTGTTTTTGGTACATGAAGTATTGTCAAATTTTAAAGATTATACAACTCTGATTAAAATTTTTCCTAATAACTGTAATTCAATTTATTTAGTAATAATTTAATTTTTATATTGTATTCATTGTATAATATTTACTTTCATTTTCATTTGACGAATTTCTCTCTTTAATATTTTTGCATTTTATGCCAATTCAAATCCAAACAATAACGGTAAATAACAAATTTAATAATAATAAAAAAAAAACAGAAAAGAAAGGAACAAATCAAATCACTTATGTAATTTAAATAAAATAAAATCAAATCAACCAAATCCAAACAACAACAAAAAAAAAGTAACTTTAACTAATCATCACAATTTTATTATTTTTCATTTTCTTTAATAATTTTCTATGTGAAATTTTTTAATTTTTTTTAAGCTTCAGGCGCTATATATTTATTTTTTCCTAGTTTAATTCAAATTCATAATTATCATATACATAATATTGCTATGATGATCAATGTCGTTTATTTATTTATTTATTTATTTTTATTTTTTCAATTTGAAAATGTCCACAATAATAAATTTTCATCTGTAAAACTGTATGCATTTTTATTAATATTTAAATCTCGTCGTATATATTCAAATTTGTAAACACTTTCTTTTAATTTAAGTGAACGTGTCTAAAGAGTATAAAAAATTTAGCTAATATGTTAACTAAGTGGGGTGATGGCGATGATTTGTTTGTGCCAAGTTCAAGTATATAGAAAGAATTACCTCTAAAAATTTTATTATTATTCTAGTATAGTCATAATTTAAGTAATATTATTTTTTGTTATACGATTATGATGTATACATCAAAATATCACATCATATTCTGCATAGTTGTTGGAATTAAATTAAAAAGTTCATCATAATTTTGTTTTTTTTTTTTTTTTTTTTTTAGTTTTTGTGATGGATGTGTTTCCTAATTGAATAATTGCGAGAACAAAAATTCTGTTGTATTAAAATTTGAGATCATCTGTTTCTGAGACAAGGTGTATTTTAGTTGAAAATTTTTATAGAACCTTTTGAAAACTAAATTTACCAGGAAAATCAGAAAAATATTTTAAATTCTTTTAAAAACTTAAAAAGTTATAATTAATTAAAAATTTAAGTTTGGTCTTTAGCTTAAATCAGATTAATTTATTTAATAATTAGGTTTAATTTAAATGGAATGCACAAAAAAAAAATGTTGATATATAGATTAAACCGATTATTTCTATGTAGCTATGTATAGATTTTCTCTATGTATAAATAATAATATTCCATCACGTAGATTTGAATGAAATGTTTAAATTACGAAAACAGTTACATAAATTTTGCCAAAACTGTATATGTTAGCAATAGAAAACATTCATTTAATTCACACAGAACTGATATTTCATACAGCAAAATAAGCTAAATTGTATAATAAGTTAATAAAACCAAAAGCTCGTTAGAAATAACTAGTTCTGAATGAAATAATCTTAGTCAAAACTATATGAGGAGTCTGTAAGTACATTTGAAAGATTGTAACTTTATAATAACATAATATCTTCTTTTTCTACTGCTATTTTAATTTCTGGAAACTAAGCCATCAGTTTTGTACACATTATAAATTGACGCTAATTCTAGAAAATTGCTTACTGGCTGTGTGGATATAGACTTTAAAATTTTTTTCCGTTCGGTCCATTTTTTTTATTTTTCTCGGCAAGACCACTCTTGCAGCTCTTCCGTCGATAATCAATTGGAGCAGTATGTTGCCAAAATAGTTTGTCTTTCTGTGTTTGATGACTTTGAGCACTTCTCTATTATTTGCTACATTCTGAGAACGTCGATGTTTCTGATTCTGTACACGTAAGATATTCTCAGCAAAATGCCGTTACTACCACACTTTAAAACCTTCTAATTTATTTAATGTTTTCATTTTTAATGTATAAGCTTTGAAAAGTACCACTAGATTTAATACGATAGAATTTCGTAAACTCTTTTTTCCCGTCGGATTAGTTTTAATTGGAGGGGTGTGGTTTAATCAGTAAAAATCTGACACACAATGGAAGCTACGGGGCTAAGAAAATTCCCATCAATCCACGCAAAAAAAAAAAAAAACTTGATGTGCTTGATTTGATTATATTCTCCTTTCCAGGCCAAGAACCAAGGACTAAAAATTGTAAAAATTGATTTCAGATTGGAAGTTAAATATTTTAGTATATAGCACAGTAATTTTACGTGGAAAAGAAACCGTTAATCCATTGACATGTATAATTTCAAAAATAATATTTCATTAATATTTTGTAGTGAGACTGTTATTTTAGAAATCTATACAAGTTACATAGAGATCTCCCAAAAGTATGGGAAATAAAAGAAAATACATATTTTGCTTCACGAAAAAGCAACTAACCCACTTTGAGTCAGAAATATTCTTTTAACTTACTCTTGTTAAAAAGACTAGCAATAGCCAGAAGCCTTAGACAGATAAGCTTTTTAAAACCTGTAAAAATTTTAAGGAAGAATATCATAATATATATATCTTTGGTGTAAGTATGTTGGTATCAAACAATGAATAGAGCATTCAATGAAACCTTACCGAGATATGTCCAAACTTATATAAAAAATACCCGCTTCTAATTTAATTTTAATTTTGAATTATTTTTATAGGAGTAATTAATAAGGAGAAATTATTTTTATAGGGCACGTAACTGGTCACTGCTAAGTGTAGACCCATTTTTAAATGTTCATCTGTAAGTGTGCTGCGGTATTTCTTTTTTATTATTTTCAGATTAGAAAATGCCGATTCACATAGATAGGTAGAAACAAAGTCCGCGGTCAGTTGCAAAGCAATACCTCTTAAACATGGATATTCATCTTCATGTAGCAACGACCAATAACTATATTCAGAAGCTCTTACTTTTATTAAAATATCAGAATTAAGGGCTATAATTTGATTTTCTATTTTTGAAGAATCAATATCATTAGTTTCGTCTTGTATGATAGTATGATCCATAAGTTTTAGGTACCGAACTATTCTTATTTTATATCTTGATGATAAGACCTCTTTTGGGTACCCAAGTACCGTTAGAATTTTTTATTTTTTTCGTCCTACTGACGATGATGTATAGGTTTCAGGTCCACACAAATTTTATTTCATTTCTATAACAAAATTATCATTAGGTATCGAACTATTAAAACTATTAAAAATACTAACATCTTGAATTTACTTTGATGATTTCAAGTTTTTCTAAAATTGGTGGTAATAAGTCAAAAACTAATTTTTTTAATTTTTACTACGCAGATCGACTGAAAAAAAATCGAAAAATCGACTGGTCGATCGCGATCCGATCCGATCCGATCCGACCGTTTGGGCGACCCTGGGCTACTACACAATAGATTTAAGGGCCACTACTACACAATATATTTAAGGGGGGCAGTTGCATTCGAACTCTGGCATGGATACTCACTTGAAATACGAAATCTAATATAATCGAACAATAGTATTTTTAGTTCTTAAAATGTAAGTCAAAAATAACCCTGCCTTAAAATAATAAGAAAAATTTTTTTGTTTTGCTCTGCTAGAACTTTCAATTCCCGAAAATAAAAATAAATCTGTTAAAAAATGAAATTACATATACTAAGATTATGATAAATATTTTTTATTAGTAAATACTCTGAATTCTTGTACTACGGAACGGATCATACAGATTTGGAATATAAGCCTACATCAAAACAAAGAAAGAAAAATTAAAAAAAAAAATTCTAGAGAGCCTAGAGAATATAATATAAGAAGATGAATTTTAATTTAAAGAAATGTTTATACATATTATTTATAAATTTTCTTTTAATTACTCAGATTTACAGTAATTATTACATATTATTAAAAATTATTTAAATATTTATTTTTGACTCCATTTTGGAATTTCATATTATGATAGAAATTTTTTTGATAAAATTTTCATTGAATTTGAGTGTGTGTTTGTTTTTTTTTTTTGGTTTTTAGATTGTCCCATTTATTTAACAATTTCATTAGATTCAATATTAAGTGAAGAATCTCTAATTGAAATTAATTGGGGACCAAAATGTATTGAAAAACCAGAATGGATTGGTATATTTCAAGAGGATCCATCTATTTCAACAAAACCAGCTATGGATTGTATACGTAATATAACAACATTATATGGTAAATATATAACAAAAGTACAATTAGGAAAATTATATTTTCCTGGTGGTTGGGAACGTGACACCGACGAATTCTTAATGAGTTATTCAAAGGGTAAATGCTTACCATTTTATGTTGCAAGTTTTGCCTATAATGATGATTTAATAAGAGTTGAATGTATCAAAATTCAACCGAATTGGATGCGTTTATCAGATAATACACGTAATATTGGTAAAGTACCATTAAAAAATCTTTTTATACCGGGAACTCATTCATCCGGAGCTTATAATAATATTAATTATAAAAATCATTCAATATTGGTACAAACATTTGGTTGTTCACAAAATTTGGATATATGGTCACAATTAGTATTTGGAATCAGATATTTGGATTTAAAAATTGGGTAAATTTATAAAAATATTGTTATGTTTTGTGTGCTTATTATTCATGTGAAATTTGGAGTGATCATATTAGTTTTTGCAAGTGATAATAATTAAAGAAAAAAAAAATAAAATTTTCTAATTATACATAGGATTAACAGAGTTGAATATTCTTAAAGTTGTATTAGTTAGTTAAATGCACAGATCTCTGTGATATAATGATATAAGCGTTGATTCATTATTATACCATAGTTATCGACTTTTACTTTACATAAAATAATAATTTAATAGATTACACTAATATTTTGTCAAATTTTTATTTTTTTTGTGAGTATAAGTGAAAAAGCTATGAGAAATGTGTTTACTGATTACAACAAAAAATAAACTTGTTCTATCACTAGAAGTAGAATGTGTATTATATATTCGCTTTTTATTTATCATCATATTATTATATTGATGCTCTAACAAGGGGTGAGTTTCTATTCTATCTTAATTCTGTTCTGTCCTTCATTGGTTAATTTTAATTTTTCAAAAGTTAGCCTTGACTTTGTTTAGCCATCTTTTGATCTCGATCTATTTTTTGTTCAAGTATTGTAATGAAAACATTTAGCATTCATGTTCACCACAAATCTGACCCATTTTAACCTTTGTGCCTAAATAAGTTAGAAAATTTTTTGGATAATTTATTTGGCCATTTAAGGTTTTTTGACATGTGTTCACTTATCAAATATAATTAATTATTTTATTCGTTAATCATTTTCTTACTCATATTGTTTCAGGAAACAAAAGTTGATGGATTTTTGTAATTCTGCGCAGGTATCTCCAATCCAATTTTCGGAGTTTAATTTTTCTTTTTTCTTGTATTTAATAACACGCTTTTTAAAAAATTGCAGTGTCACAATTTGTATTGTTACAAAAAATAATTCACAGTAAATTCTGGTAACAACTTGAATAAAATGGAGCTATTCTATTTAAGAAGGCTTAGTTCTTGACAGTAGTTTTCCACATTTAATCAGTTGATAAATATTGTAGATATTGTAGACTACAGTACTTAAGTACCATTTTTTTAAGTACCATATTTAATTAATCACGAAAAGGTTATTCTAACTCAGTTACTGCCTAAAAAAACAATATCAGCATGTAATAAGAAATTCATTGCGCATTTACTTGTTGCAATTTAACAAGGTTATAGGTTTTATCATCTTTAGTCGCCGCACTGTGTTCATTTGAGTGCCACACAGTAAACTATTTTATTGAAGTTTTGCACGTGTTATAATATTATGTTTATTAGTTCATTTCAGTTATTGGCGTGGTGCAGTTGTTTTTTGATTTTGTAATATTGCTTGTTTCTATGTTTTTTTTATTTTTCAAGGTTCATCTTTATTTGGTTTGCCTTTTACATTCCTAAAGTTTTATAATCATATTGGTTTAAACACATACTTATATAATAGCATCAGTTTAAGCCAATGCAGATAATACATTTTTTCATAGTTAGTTCTTCTTTATTGCTCTGCAAATTCTTCAATCAAAGGGATATTTTTCTTTCTACAATCCTCAATTAGTCCAAGCTATACATTCGTGTAAAAGGGTATAGTTGGAAACCTTGTGTTTGGCTTAAATTAAAAAAAAAAATAAGACAAAGGGCAGATATTTTAATTATAGTTTATTTGTTTGTTTGTTTTTTTTTTGTTGACGGAAGTTTTCCATCTCAATTTTATAATTTCAAAAGTTAATTTCAGATATTTTGTGTCATATTTTATTTTTGAGTTAATATTAATGTGATCTCACAATTTCAATTAAAATCAGTTCCAAAACTTTTTTTAGTTTTCTAATAATTTATAATTTGTTGCTTTGCAGTTATCGAGAGGAAACAAGCGATTTCTGGATTGTAAATGAAAATATGATGATAACACCATTACAACCAATTTTAGATGATGTGAAACATTTTGTTAAAGTTTCCGGGGAAATTGTAATTTTAGACTTTAGTTCATTTCCAATTGGTAATTTAATCTATGTTTGTATTTTCTTTCAATTTCTAATTTTTTTTTATTTATTAAATTTGTTTAGGCTTTTATAAACAACCTCAACGACATTCAGCTTTTTTAAAATATTTATTGCGAGAATTTAAAGAAACTACGTTCCGGCGTTCTGATAACATTGATATAAAGCATTCATATGATCTAACAATGAATGATATTCGAAAGGAAAATAAAAATATTTTAATAACTTATAGATTAGAAAAATTGGCTTCTGGAGACCGAGGTTAGTTCATATATAATATTATTTATAAGTTTATTTAATATATAGGTGAGTATTTTCAAGTTAAAAATAAATTTTAATGTTTTCTAATACTATTCGAAATTTTATCATTTTGAAATCAATTTTAAGCTGTCATATTTGATTAACATGGAAATGTGTAGGTATAGGTACTGCGCATTTGAAATATCGTAAAATAAGAAATAATTTGGAAAAAAATTAAGCTTTTAACGTGGCATTAATATTTTATATTTTTTGTGCTGATTATTAATTATGTGCCAAATAATTCGAATTCATAATATAATATTCTAAAACTTTTATAAAACAAATTGTTTTAGAAAATGTACTATTTGTTGGTTGCAACGAAATTCGATTAATATTAATTAGGTTTGTAATAATTCCGCCCTATGCCCCACGGATCGGGTTACAGGACAATGATGATAAATAGTTAGAGAAATTTCGTATTCATATTGAGAAGAATTACTATACAGCTTGAAATAGAAAGATGTTCTAATGTGCTAATTGATAATGAAAATCGGGGCAGAAGCAGAGCGTAGTGACAAAAATTGAAATAAGTGTGTATAGCTTCAAATAAAGAAATTTGACAAGGGAAACATGGATTATGAAAATTCGTTTATAACTAAGATTTATAGTCATAGTGTAGTTATCGTCGTAAAGTAGGATTTGGGTATTGGAGTTTTTAATGTTGCAGGCTGCTTTTGTGTGGGAAAGTATCTTAGGGCAACTATCTTTCTTTTGTAGGGAATGTACTCGAATTGGTATTTTTTTATAAGATTTCTTTAGATATTAACAAATATTGGTAGAATTATTAGAAAACTTACTTAATAAACAACTTTTATTTTTATTTTAGGAATTGTATACTTTCAGGACTTTTGTTAAATTTGTTTTGTGTATGAAGCTTAAATAATTCATGAACACTATTCAAAATCTAAATCTAAGAATAGTGACCTATATTTAATTTTTATGGTATTCATTGCAGAAAAATACTGATTCGTACCAATGTTGAACATAAAAATCAATTGAAATGTTCAAATATTTGAATATTTATCCCGGCTTAATCTTAATGTACAAAAGATTTCATTTGAAGATTTTAATTTTAAAAGTATATAACATTTAATATTAACTATTACTTATTTAGAGAACCGGTGAATATGCAAATTATAACAAAAAAAAAAAAAATGAAAAACACAAAAACAATAATTTAGATAAGGGCTCTTATCTTATCATGATATACTTTAAACTGATATTAATTTTCGAATATACCCGCGGTAAATATAAATACATACATGCACTGAATAACAAGTGAGAGCACATACAGTCAGTTTCAATATTATTTACACAATAGAGATTTTCTTGGAATGCATATGAACAAATTTTATTTATAAATTCTTTACTATTTTTTTAACAATTCTAAAATTGAACAACAAAAAAAAAACAAACAAAACAAAAATTTCATAATTATTTGCGCCCGTGTTTATCGTTTTAATATTATTTACACTTCGCTTTAAAAAATTGATAAAACTGAAAATTTGTAAACAAAAAAAAAAAGTGAGTAGCTTAAGAATTCATAGCGGGGACTCGGAGGGAGATGTTGTATCGGCGTAGGACCCAATGACATGTCCCAATGATAGCTGGAATTGCTAGCTTTCCAAAAATATATATCTTTAGTGGTTTATCTTAGCCTTTCAGGACGAAAAGGACATTTGGAAGTACCTTTGTTGTTTTGATGTTTTTTTATGAAAACCGTTATATCTGTTGATCTATTAGGTATATATATATTCAATTATATATTCTAAAAAGATAACGGTCTGGAACATATTTTAACATTTATTTGATGATGATTGGTGCTGCCGTTATGAAGATATTGTGGTTCAAAGTAGAAAATTTTGGAAAAAAAACAATATTTTCTTTCTTTCTTGAAAAACCAAATACCTTAAGATTTTACCACAAAACCCCCCAATATTTATAGACTGTTGGAAAGATATCTTTTTTTTCTATAACCCATACATACATACTTTATGTCTACATGGAATAGTTTAGAAGATATAAGCATTTGTTAAAAAAATTGTTTTTTTTTTACCATTTTTCTGTATAAAACTAGGAATGTACCTTTACGAAATAATAATCTTCTAAAGTAAATTGAACATGTATCGGGATATGATCATTAGGTTCTACGCCGATACAACATCTCTCTCAGAAGAGCCTTCATAGCCAAATAAAGGTTTTATATTTATTTCAGTTTTATGAAATTCTGGTGTATAAATAATATTGAAATTGACTGTACATTGTTATATATAAGCTACACAACTACATATTTTGATTAATAAAAATTCGGAGCTCTAAACAACATTTTTTATTTTTTATTTAAGTTCTAATATATTTTACCCCGTACCGATGCTGGCGTTCAATTCAATTAGATAATAGATTTATTTGAAAATATCATTTAATTAATTTTTTTTTAATTAAAGTGTATAAAATTAAAGAAAATATTAAAAATATTATATTTTTATTGGCGCCTTCATGGAAAATGTAAAACGTAAATGAAGACGTCATTGATATGCATAAGTATAGGTATTTAGAGCGTGCTTATCTATTTTATTTATTTATACATTTTTGTTTATATTTTTGTATTCAAAATTATATTGATTAAGGGTACCGCTGGTATTATTAATTTGAACATACTTACATACTTAAATATAAATAAGTTATTTAGTAAATAGATAACATAATGTTAGTTACATGGCTTTAATTGTCGGTGTAACAAAGATGTTTCATAAATAACAATATAATATAAGGTTATCTTACTAAAGTAATATTTCAAAATAAATTTATTGATAATAATTATTTTTATGTAATTATTAATATAAATTACGCTTTAAAAATTTCAACATTTAATTAGATTTGAAGTACAAAATACATACATACTTCTGAAATTCATTGAAAATTCTGAAAATTCTTTCAGGAGGATTAAAAGTGTACTTGTATACAATGAAGAAATAAAACTTCTTAATAGTTGTAAATATATTAAGTAATATCGTAATATGTATTGTGTAAAATATAGCCCTAGGTGCTTTTGAATTTTCTTACATTTTAAATTTAGATTCTTAATTAATTGAAATTGAAATCAGTGTTGCCGCGCATACTTTGTTTTTTTTTTTTTTGTTATTCAATTGTTTGATAACTGTCAACAAGGTAAATTACCACAAAATTGAAGAAGTATAGTTAAATTAAAAAACATTTATAGATAATAAATATATTATAAATAAATATGCTTATCTGGTACCACAGGAAGAAAAAGATTTATCTATGTCAATAATTATATAAAGTAACTCACATTGACTTTTATTGTAGGAGTACTTCTTTCTGGCACAATTTTAAATTACGTCGACATTTTCAAATGTAGCTTTTTTCAAATTTCTGAAAATAAAAAATATCAAAATTTTTTTTATAAATTAATTAATATTTTACTTTTTTTGTTATTATTACAACCGGCAATCAAAAATACACTTTATCTTTTTTTATCACAATTGTTAATATATCTGCAATGCTATAATCATCGCATTCGTTAAATGTAGAGTTTTAGATTATTTATGATGTTGCTCGTGTCAATGTTGTTGGAAAATAAAACATGCCATGCCAATCATAGATTATTATACTTAAATTAAATAAAATAAAAATTTCATTAGATTAGATTTTTTTTGAATTTTATCAAACTCGATTTTATATTAATATCATTCATTAGCTTTTTGGAAATGACTTATTTTATATGCACAAAAACAAGACAACAAAGAAATTACACTTAATTTTAGTTACTCAAAATAAAAAATTAAGCTATTTCATATTATATTATACGAAACCAAAAGTACCATCTGCTCCAATTAATTATTGGTGGAAAAAATTAAACGTAACAAAATAAATTGGATCAGAATAAGAATTAATAGGTAAATTGATTCACACAGTTAGAAGACGGGTAGAATTTGCCAACATTATTACAAATATCTAATACATAATATGATCACTAATGTCCAGAAGTGAATGGGCGATGCATTTACTTTTTGATATTGATATATTATTACTAGAAGGGAGATAAATTCCGACTGACCTAAGGTTTTATTTCAAATCAGACAAAAGTATTTCAGAGAGTTATAGATATGAGGTAGGAAATAGATATGAGGTAGGCCAGACCACTGCTGCTTATTAATAAAAATTCTAAAAACAGTAATGACAATGCTGATAGTTGCATCATAAATATGTGGAACGTTTCAATAAAGATAATTATCGGATCTATATGAGGCTCACGATACACATAAATGTATCAAGCATATTCTCTACGATGGTTGAAGCGTGACAAAGACTAAATTCAGATCAAATATTTAATAAGGACGTATTTATGTTGGATTTGGGATATCACCAGAATATCTATTTGAGATATTTGTATATGTATTGCCTAGTCATGACTCATGGTTTTAGAATAGGTAATGGCTTAAAATCGTGAAATACGTAACGATTCGGTTTATGTATTGTACGTGATCTATGGTTCACAGTATAATCTAGTGTTGCGACATCTAGTGTATCTGATTTGACTTTTACCCGCTTTGAAATTACTAACTATTTATACATTCTCGTATTATAAGAACAAAACTAAAGTATTTGATAAAACTTTTTATAATATTAACAACTTCATTTTAAATATTCTAATTATAACATCTAAATTGTCTGAAATTATATTTTGTTAGATAAGAAGTTAATAAGTATGTAAATAAAATGTTGCTTTCAAGTTTCTACTTTTTTTTGTATATATTTAAATATAAATATAGGTTCACTAATTATTATTGTATTGTATATATTTTATGAAATTAAGATTGCAGCTACATATATCTAATACGTAAAATGAACACTTCACTAATCTAAGCTTAACTTAAAACAAAAGATAAAAACTTAATCTATACACTATTGTTATAAATCACATATCATTATTCATTTATAAATTTTATTATTACTAAATTATATTATAAAATTTACTTTTATTCTGCATGACATAAAATATCAAATTATACACTTTCAAAAATGTTTATAAAAATACTAATCAAATATTTTTTAAAAGATTTTAATTAAAAACAAATATATGTATTATATAGGTATAATAAATATTATGTGAAATAGCATACTTAAGTAGTTAATAAAAAAAAAGTGCTATATATATGTATGTACATATATTCTTTTATCGAAAATTAGTTTTTTTTCCTCCATAAATATTATTTTATATTCTTTATATGTAAACAAAATTGACAATCTAGAAAAAGTTAAAAATTAGCTAAATTATTATTAATGAATAATGAAACTGTGATGGTGTTATATCAAATTAATGAAAAGACTAAATGTTAAATATTAAATTTCACAACGGTACTTACTTTTTTTACTATTAAACAATATATTATAACTATTACTAGAGGCCGCTTTTAGCTTTTACAGATTTTATTTATCAGAAAACCGAAAGATGATATGGACTGAACAGAAATTCTCTGTGTCAAAATTTTAAAATAAATATTATTAGGAATTAAGGAGTATTTTAATACAATGTGATCAACATGTTTCATCATTATAGAAGCATTTGATAATTTTAATTTAAATCTGTGTAATTTACCATGTTAGTCTGTTTTACTTGTTTTTTATTAAGGCTGGGTTCAGTTTTTTTTTTAGCAAATTGAAGTATGGGGATTCCACACTTTTTGTCCGATTTGGATGAAACTTTGGATATAACAAGTTCTTTATTACGATACCGAGGTAACTACGTGGCTTGATTTTTAAATTCTGGAATTTAAAGGGCTTAAAAAATCCATTGAATCCTTAATTTTTGTGTTTTTTTAGCTGTTTTTGCAAACTGATTCCGGGACATTCACATTTTATTGCCGATTTGAGGTAACACGTCCGATTTGAGGTAACACTGATCGGGATAACACCGTCCGCCGAATTTTTTAAAATTGACCAAGATTTCGAGAATTGCTTAGTTAAATTTTTCAACTTTTTTTTTGTTTTATAAAATATTTTTGTTATATTTTCTTTATTATATTTAGTAAAAATATTTTTATAACAGTATTTTTAAAATAATAATCATAAAATATTTTTTAAAACCCCTTAAACTTATAAAAATTTATGAAATATGAAGTTTACGTACACTTAAAAAATTTTGTTTTAAGGAATTTCGCTACAGAGTTTTGGCAACTACGTAGGTAACATCAACGTCCTTTTACAATGAATTCTACCAACAACCTAATTTTTGTTTTCTTCCTTATTTAACTGTGTTCACTTACAATTTTATGAATTCAAAAATAGTTGTTACAATTTAATTCAATGTAATAAATAAATTGAATAATAATTTTAAAGTTGTAATTTTGACACACATTGTATAAGAATTTTATGACCGTAGCCGAAACTGTCTTATAATTTATTAATAACTAGTGAACCCGATGCGTTTAATAGTAGTCTATTTTTAGAAAGAAAGAGCCATTGAGATTAAGCCGCAAAAGATTGTCAATGTATATTTTAAACAGGTTAGGACTTAGTATAGAGCCTTGTGGTACCTCTTTCTTTATTATTGCTGTTTCACTTAAGCAATTAGCAACGCGGAAACATTGTAATCATTCTGTTAAATATGTTTTAAAAAAGTTAATTTGGTCGCTTGTTAACTTTAACCAGGATAGTTTATGAGGATAGTTTATGTAAAACGATATCATGATCAACACAATCGAATGCTTTTTGCAAATCTATAAAAATACAACCAGTATATTTACAACTATCTGTGCTTTTAGTTATATACTCATTTAAAGATAGGCATGCCGGCGTTGTACTTGAATTTTTTTTCAAAACCGTATTGCTCTAAGTGCATGAGCATGATATTATTACATTTTATAAAAGAAGTCAGTCTTTCTTTTATGATTTTCTCAAATATTTTGGAAAATGCATACAGATTCTGATACACACAAATGAATGTACATATATGATTATATATACCATACTAATTCAAATATTATTATCGTTGTATCGTTGTATTTTTCCAAAGAAATATTCAAAGATGTTTTATGATATTTTACTGAATAAATATTTTATGTTCAAAATACAATTGATTAGGGTTTGAAAATGAAGAAATACTAGCTAGTATTGGTCCGCTCCTCGAAATTCGAGTACCGTCCATAAAAAACGGTACCCAATTTCATTATGAATTAATAATATTATAATTTCATTAATAATTTCAATTTATATTGATCATACTATAATTTTTTTCATTGATTTATCTTAGACAAGAACCATATTTGATTTATTTTATTTTTAAAAAAATCAAATTTAAATTTAATTCTGGCAAGAAAAAACACACATGGGTGAGTTGCGCTAATTTGATAAATTAAAATTTTAGTATGTTAAAATGTATGTATACTTACTGTATATATACATGAGGTGAAATTTTAAATTAAAATTTCTAATTCAAAATTATAATGTTTAAAAAAATATTTGAATTCGCTACGTCTCCTTTTTAATATTTATCATTTAAAAGAGTAGTAATGAAAATCGATTGTGAAATGGTGCATATATTTGTACTGTAATTTTTTCAGTTCTTTACAGATTAAATATAACCAGAGCTGCCAGATTGGCAACGTTTTTCTCGATTTAGTTATTAAAATTCTTAAAATGGCTACTTCTTAATTTTCAGCTGGAAATGGACTTCTTAATTTAAATAAAAATAATTACTATTATTTACTATTAATTGCGATTAAGCCTTTGTTAAATGACTCGGCTAAACTTAATTTATTTTCTCAATCAACTCCAAGTGCTTTCATAAGAATTAGAATAAAACAACAATAAATCAAAATGTTGACTGTAATAATTTTTCAACCTAGTAAAAAATATTAAGATGTGCAATTCGAAAATAATGAAGAAAAAAATATATGAAGAAACCGATGCTGCTGAATTCAATGACTGTCTCTAATTGTTGTTTTCTACATACTTCGATCATTGTAGTAATCATATAGTTTTGGTTGAAAATATGTACAACGTATATATACCTCTTGAATTACAAATTTTAATTTTATCCATTAAATGCCACTTACTATAGGGAATATGTCGAAACGAAACAGTATATGAGGGAGCAGTATTTATGTTATCTAAATAAAACTTCATAACCTCCAAATGCTTATAGATTATTATTATAGATAGACTATGTATATAAGTTTATAACTCAAGTTGAATAAAATTTCCAAGGAAATTCAAAATGCTCTCCTGAGAAAGGGTGAGCATCTTTGATTGCAATTAAATAAATATTAAAACTCTAGGTATGTTTCACAGTTTTATTAAATGTCTTAATTGATTTCGGTTGTTACACCATCATAGACTGAGTGTAGTGATGATGAGTCTGATACCATATTCTACAGATCTTAAGGTAAAATGCAAGTAAATAAATATGTCACTGAACTGAACTCACTACGAACTATTAATTAATAATATGTATTTTAATATGTAATGTGTTAACCAAATTGTCTTCCAAGGTCATGTTAGTTTAATTTTTTTTTATGTTGTTGGATTTTGCAATGGGTAGAGTGTCATTTAAAAAATGTTCCTATATAAAAAAAATAAATATTTTAATAATTTTATTTAATTCCATGAATTATTACAGTCATTAATTCAATAATTAACCTAGATATCTATTTAAATCTGATCTACATTAGACTTTTTTTTTAATTGAAAGCATAATTCTTAATAAACTCAGTTTGTTAATGTTTTAATATTATTAAATAAACACTTTGATTATATTTTTGTTTTCTTATTGAATCACAAAGCTTTCTAATGTAATCACGACCAATTCAATGACGATAGCAATTATTTGGCAGTATAAAAGAAGCGCTATTTTTTATATTACTCAATTGAAGGAATAATAACAATCATACTGTGGCAATTGTCTTAAAGTACAAAAGATGATCATGTAAAATGGCGGTATGCCGTTTTCGAGATCAAAAATAACTGAAAAAATTATAAGATTTAACATTTTATTATTACAGGCCGGGCCTTGCAGAGCTAAGAGGGGGCCCAGGCCAATAAAAAATATGAGGTCTCTTTATATTTTTAATTTATTTAAACAAAATGAAATTAATAATTGCAAATAAGCTTTTTGAGCTTTAGTGTTAGGAAAATCTTTTATAATAATTGAAAAGTCAATATTTCGTGCAATGTCTGAATTTATATGTAAAATTGATAGCCCATTCAACCGTGGCTCATTACAGATCTCTTGGCTTCAATCTTGGCTCATTATAGATCTGTTGAAATTTTTAACCCTTTTCAACACATTGAAACTTGCACATACTGTTATGTCGCTACCGCATTCAAATGCAGATGCAGATAGTGAAAGAATATTTTTAATAGTTACCGACGTTAAGAATAAGAAAAAAAATCGACTGGAAATGAAAATTTAAATAGCATACCTGAAATTCGTATAGAATATCGAACAAAAAATTTAAGTACTATGGATTTTGAGCTGGAAAAGAGGCATTTTGAACAAATATCTACGATACGACTGAAATTTAATTTTTAATGTTTACTTCAAAGTAAGATATTGACTTATAGTAATGAAGGAATAAATTAAACTTCAAATGAATTACATATTTAATAAATTTTATGTTGGTATGTTTATATAAATTAAAAGAAAAATGTTATGTTTATGTTTTTTAAATTTAATAAAATGATCCTTTTATTGTCAAACCTTTCTTGTTTTCATTTTGATTCAATTGTCAGACCTATAAAGTATAAATAATATTAGTTGTTGTAGTGTATGTTTGTAACCAACAAAATTTTAAAAGACTCAATTTTGTTTTAAGGGATATTTTTTCATCGATTAAGGGATTTTCCATCTCTGAGAAATACTACCACTCATTCAATATTAATATTCTTTTTTATGCAACTTGTCTACTACGTACATAAGTTTTATTACAATAACTTGAAATTTTTACTATAATTTTTGTATCATTGCATAATCTTGTGATATATTTTATAAATCATTGGTCATTTCTTGTTGAACTCAAAATAATTTCCCCCCCCCCATCTAATATGACCAAATTAGGCAATGGAGGCCCTTTCACAAATCGGGGCCTGAGCCATATGGCTCTCATGGCTCACGCTATGTTATGGCCTGATTACAGGTATTAATTATAGGATAAATGGGTGTTTTGTTATACGATGGTATTATTTTCATGGTGGATAGATGCGGTTGAACTGAGTAAACAGTTTTTCAGGGATAAAGATCTAAAAGTGAACCATTTGCTATTGGTGTGGTTAGTTCTTTACTGGAAATTTTTGTTTTTAACTAGTTTTACTTAAATTTCAATAGTTTTATTAGAATTTGAATCAACCCGTTTTATAGTATAATGAAACCAAATTAATTTTGTAAGGTAAAACAAGAAAAAGATTAAATATAGTAACCCTTCAATTTTTATTTTTTTAAAAATAAAATAACAGGTATAAATAATTTTTTATTTTAACATAATATTTACTATTGCTTGTATAGTTGATCGTCTTTAAAAAAAACTGCACCCATTTTCCTTTTAATTTTTGATTTTAATTTTATTGGGTCTGTATATACATATTTCTTACAAGTAAAATGTCAATCGTATATGCTCCATTGATTTAATTTTGAATTAATTGTGATTTATTGAAGTCTAAAATAGTGTTTATGGTGCATGGTGCGTGATAATTATCAAAATGTTAATTTCCTAGGTGGATATAACGGTATATTTTTTTCAAATACATCTGTTTATAGTTCTATTAACTTTCAACAAGCGCATTCAAGTACATTCAAGTACAGTTAAATCGACCTTCATTGCTTTAGCTGAAACATGTGAACAAAAATCTTTCAAAGCTTAAATGATCAACAGAAAAATGTTGTGCAATTTTACACTCAATTTTATATTCAAAATTACGTCCCTTCATTTAATTTCACTTTAACATTTGTGTTGTTAATATTATAAAATTAAATTAACTATAATAACTGATATTTAAAATGCTAAAGTAAACTTTTTCAAGTCAATTTATACCATAGGTTACAATTACAGGAAAATAACAAAACAATTGAAATGTCGTTTATTTGCCGGCAGTAATAATTTCTCTCGAATAAAAATTTACAATTCTAATATAAATATACATACATACTATATATTTTAATAACCATTTATGTAATCGATTTTCAAACATATAATTACTAATGTACAAGGTGTACTAAAAGTATATATAGAATATTTATGTACATTAATTACACAAATTTAAAACTTCTGAATATTCTAAACTATATATTATATTGTGCATGATAAACATCTATTTTATTATTATAAGTAGCAAAGTCAGCCAACGTTGTCAACACAAAATGTATAAAATTTACTTCAATAAAGTTTTGCTTATGAACAAAATTAAAAAAAAATGGTTTCTAAAAACTATTTCGAAAGTTTCATAACTGATATTAAATGATGATAGAACTGATATTGATGATATTTAACCACATGGGTCCAATTCAATAAGGACGAAATACCTTTATATTTGCAATTTATTATTAATGTGGTATTGTATATAGTTTTCGTTGAATGGAATGGAATTTCATAGAAGCATAACTACAGCTCTTACTTTTGGCTCTGGCTGGTGGGGAATAAATGCAAAACTCCTTGTCAAATACAACAAATTCATAAATTTCATTGAGTAGCTACTTGTTCGATTTTCTTTGAACTGTATCGTCGCTATTTCAATTTTACCATTTAAGTCTTCAGAAATTCTTTTTTCACTAAACTAAAGTTAATTCCGGACAAATATACATATATAAATTACTTTCATTACAAATTCTTCTGAGCCAGTCAAAATTTTGTAAAACGGTAAAAGACTTTATTTTTGATAAGGTACCTATAAAAGCAAATTTTCAGTGACTATAACGACCTTTGGTTTTTGAGATATTCTTGTAATAAGGAGTTGTATGGTAGCCACCCGAACCAGCCTGAATTTTGAAAAATTTTAAAATACATGTTTGTTTATTTTTGATAAAGTACCTATATATATAAAGTACTGCACCGCGTCCGGTTTCTTTTTTGATCATGAATAAGTTAGCAAAATTTCAGATCTATAACTTTGAATTTGTGAACGTGTATAGCGAATAAACATACAGACAAACTTTCGCTTTTATAAGATTAGGTAATCTACTCTGTAAAAACACTCTATAGGGGCTAACAGCTCTTTTTAGAGATATTGAAATAAATAAATAAATATACACTTTTGTGTGATCACAAAATTTTTATTTACCAAATATATTCAAAATTAAAATCACTTCGGGGAAATTAATTTTCTCAAATAACCAAAGTTCTCAAATTTTTGCCAAATTGTGTAAAACTAAACTACTCCAAGGGTCCTGAGTTATATTAGGTAGAGAGAGCTATATATTATTGCAGTATAGTTGTTTCTTGAAATGTAATTAACAGTAAATTGTGTAGGTTAATGCCGCGACTCATGAAACCCATTCATTTTTAATTTTTAACTCACGTTTAAGCTTGACATTTAAGAAAAATCTATCTGCAGGATTGAGAAAATCAATTAACTTTATCGCTTATACTAAAACTATGAACAGATGCTGGCCACGCAATACGTAGAGCTAAAACATGTCTTTCAATCGAAGTGCTTTCTGGATTTTTCAACCTGGTCCAGAACTATTTGTCATTAGGATAAAATAGTTGTATAAATAAATGATGAAAAATAGTTGAGAGTGTTGATTGTCACTAAAAATAAGATCGAGCTATGCTATTATGAAGTTGAAGTGCTCTACAATAAATATAGTTTTCCACATTTAAATTAGTAAATATACCATAAAACAATTCTAAAGAAAAGCTATTGTCTGTAATTTTGTATTCTAAATCTCTGTGTAAAAACAATGGAATTATATAATAACAGAAAAAAAAGAGTCGCGGCTAAAAGAAAGGCTTTGAACATCTATAATTCGTAAACATCACTTATGACGTATATCCTTTTTTGAACATCCTGTATATATTGTTATATAATATGTTCGTACTATACAATTAATTTCTACTTTTATACAATTTTATTTTTAATAAAGTTATAATTTAACAACCCTATTTGAATTTTAAAGGAAACGTAATTTTTCTTCCTTATTTTCTTTTAAAGTTACATTGCGTACAATTTCTATTCTTTTTTCAAATAAATATTTCATGTTCTTATTATAGTTCATAACCTATATTGAATTTACGCAACCTTCTATTATCCTACGACGTTTTATTGCTATTATTCTTGTATATACATATATATAATATACACACCTATTGCGTACACATAAGAGTGAGTTAATAAATGAAATTTTAAGATTTTCATTATAGATTAAAATAAAATTATAATACCATAAGTTGTAAGGACAATAACAGGACACAAAGAACTTAATGTAAATAAATTGCAATTTAAATTAAATTCTTTGTGGTCATATTATTTTACTGACTCTCGTATTTTTCTACACTACTATACAGAAAATAGAAAATTATGATTATATAATATTAGAAAAAATATTTGATTACATGTAATTGAAGGGTAGCGGTTGAATTGTAGGTGCGGAAATTGTATAATATTTAAATTTTAATGAAAATTATTTATTTAATCTGATGTTTTTTAAGATTGTGTTGCTTTGGGTTATTTATTTCTATGTTTAGGCATTTTATAAATACTCTTTAATTGAAAATTTTAATTAAAGCAAATCCGTTTATTATTTTCCAAGATCTTATAATATAACTTGATACATAAAAATGTTTAATTGTTGAAAATAGTCGAATATTTTCTTTTTAATTTTACTAATGTGTTTATCACTCAGATACGCCTATTTCGTCTACTACTTGCAGACTTCTTCAGTGTTTTGTACTCGACTACAAGTCGAAGGAAAATATTCGACAATTATGCAAAAATTTTACTCTAACGCAATAGAAAACAAGTTTTTATAAAAACTATAAAAATGTTGTTTTGTACAGACTGATAGTGGTAGATTTAGTATTTATATTTAGAAATTGCTACATTTAACTATATATCTTCAAATTAAAGCTCAGTATGTTAGTTAATTATAATTGCGTTTTTATTTTAATCAACAACAAGTGGACCAGGAAGCTAAGAACTATATATAATTTTGATTGTAAAATTTTGATTTGTGTATAGATTTTAACTTATTTAGCTTAATTTTTACTTGCTTTTCTTTAGCTTGCAATGTTATTTATTTATTTATTTATTTATTCTGGGTATTGTTTGGATCAAAATAAATTTTTATACGGCTAAAATCTACACTTATAAAAGGGAAAGTTTGTTTGTTCGTTCACTATACACGCCCACAGTTTTAATGATAGAATTCTAAAACTTTGCACAATTATTCATGGTCAAAAAAGGAACGCGAGAGAAAATGTTTGTACGAAAAAAGCAAATATATGAGTTTGCCACGAATAAAAGCAAGGAGCGTAATTTTAAACTGTGTGGATATTTTAAATCTGTGTTGATAATTTAAATAGTAACAGAGCGTAATTTTAAACTGTGTTGATATTATTAACAGATTGACGCTCCATACTTTTATGCATGACAAGTTCATATATTTGTATTTTTCGCACAAACAATTTTTCTAACATAATTTTCTCCTGCCTGAAGTAAAATGTTAGAATTACACATATAGCATTTTTCAACAGACCTTGAATTACCTAATTTATTTTCTCCTTTTTAATGCATTTAAAGTTGCTACCAAAACTGTGTAACCTTTCGAAAAAGCAAGTTTTTAAAAATTTTTTTTTTTATTAGCTCTTCATCTGCTTGTTGAAGTTTTCGAATGTCTTTGGTCAACCAATACGGTATAGTGGTTAAGTCATACGACCACTAATCAAAAGGACGCGAGTTCGAATATGGCTCATTGCATGAATGGTGGATTTTTTTTTTAATTGGTCTTTGGAAATAATTTGAAATAAAATTTTGGTTATCAATCTTTAAAAATAGAGTGGAAGTATGCTATTTATAAAGGGGATTTATAAGATGAATATTTGTGTAGTTTTATACATCTAAACTTGTAAATATATCAAAATAAAAATTCCATTGTATATGTGTACACCAAGTCATTGCATGAAATCAGTTATGGTGTTCATCATCATTAAAAAACAAAGAAAAATATTTGATAATTTTTATCCTACACCAACATGGCACCATCAAATTGTCATTTGTAAATGTTGCTACAATCAAATTTTTAATATATGAAAAACTATACTTGTAAGTAGCTTTCCTTTATAGGTAGTTCTTTCCTTCCATGGATACAAATATTTCATTTTTTCCTAAATAAATATCAATTTCCCTATTACTTAAATCTGTATTCTATTGGACAAGTACGATAGTAAACTTTTTCGTATTGCTTTGGTAATAAGCGAATTAACTTATGTGTTTGACTTTCACTTCAAACTTTATGCAATTATGAGTAGACATACGAATTATTTAATTGAATCTGTCTGTGGTTGAATAATTTTGTTTTTTGAATCGTTTTAACTATTTTTATATTTACTATAATCAAAATATTTTTCTTAATTATTGGATTTCTTAGAATTTTTGGTAATATGTTGATAAGGCTTGTTTTTTGGGTTTTCATAGCATTATTATTTCTGTTATTTCTGTGATTTTCCACAAATAATATGGACAAAATTTTAGTGGCTTGCTCCAATATTTTCTCCAGTTGTTATTTGTTTAATATTCTTTTATTTTTTGTATTTCTTTATTTTTGTGAATTTTTTTTTTAGAAACACGCGATTGTTGCAATTTTTTATTTTGTTGAATTAACTTTATTTTGACTGTATAGAGTAATTTAATCCTATAAATGTACCCTTTATTAAAATATTAGTATTTTCATCCCTAATTTTTCGCTTACTTTTTATTATCGATATGTACGTTCATTGGTAAATATATATATTTTTTTTTTTTTAATTATTATTATAGAATGCGATATAATTTGGCCATCATGGAAAAAATTCTCAATAAGAAATCAAAATTTAACAAGAGCTTTAGATTTTATGAGAGTTCTTTTCACTCAAAAAGATGATTTGGAATTGACAAAAAATAAAGGCTGGATATTTGAAGCAATTAAAACAATTGAAGAATCTTTGGTAAGTTATAATATCTAACATAACTCAATCGTTTAAAGTATTCTGATATCAATGTACCAGGTACATATACTTGTTAATTCTAAAATCATAAAATATAATATAATCCAATTTTAATTATTAAGAATTTTATTTTTATACTTTGACAGTTTAAAAAATTTTTTAATTTATTTTTTGTATTTTTTATTTTGTATTTTTCTATAGAATTCACAAAAAACCATTAAATCAGCTCGTAATCGTGCAAGTGAACTAAATTCAAAAATATCAAATTTCATTGGTGGACCTTGGAGTTTAACAGCAAATGTGGTTACTCTTGATTTCTTTTCTAGCACAAATCTAATTGATATCGCAATTTATGCAAATTCTCATAAAGCTTTCACGTATGCTAACAACAATTTAACAAAATTCGATATAAGAAATAATAATTATTATTGATTCATGAAATTAAATTAAATAAAATAAAAAAAATTAAAAATATAATTTATGTACATAATATGTACCTATTTTTTTTTTTTGATTATATCTTTTTTAGTTAAATTGAATGAAATTTTTACGAATTAATGAAAAAAACAAAATTTCTTGTAAATGTCATTTGATAGTTTTATTCTTTGATAATTTATTTATAAGACAGCTCTCTTCATTATTAAGATAATTCCAAAAATTAATAAAATATACACTCTAAAAAATTATTTGAATTTAATATACTTTGGTAATTCACGAACTTTGAGAAATTAATAAAAAATGTTTAATGCAAAATCTATTGAATATAATTAGTTCTCCCAAATTGGTGTCGTACCATCGTTTATATTTATTAAGGTTAGATTAGGAATTTTTTTGCTGAGGATTTATGCTTGACAAATAAATTTGATTGTCTATTTAATTACTTGAATACATATATATGTATATTCTTTTATAAACAGCTACTGCACTACAATAGAACCTTTAATACTTACGTACCAAAGCTGTGATAGGAAAGGAGGGGAAAGAAGACAAATGATGAAAAGAGGGTTGAAGAAAAAACGGTTATTTACAGATTATAACAAGTTTTACTGTGAAAGCACGTCAGAAGGGATACGATTCGACAATCGCTTAGGTTGGACAATGAACGAATTTCAAAAAGTTAATTTTTGTCATTTTCTGATTTTCACAGGGTTGAGAATTAGCTGTTTCTCTTGTTTCACGTTTGAAATGCTGAAGATAAGGTCATAGACGATTAATATAAAAATACAACACTTATTTTGATTAAAAGCTTATAAATTTAGGTTAATTAAAGTTAGTTAGGAAAATAAGAGGAATAATAAAAAATAATTTGTATATATGATTTAAAAATGTTAAGAACTTATCAAAACCAAAATAAAAATAAAATAGAACTTTAAGCAAATAAATCTAAATCTAAATGTTGCATTCTGTGTTGTTATGTTTAGAGCATAACACGCTAGATGGCGCAGTAGGTAGCGCGCATGCCTTTCAAATGAAGCAAAAAAAAAAATGCTTTATGGGTTTTTCGAGCTGATCCAGTACCAGTACCTTTGTCATTTGGATAAAATAAATGACAAAAAATAGTATAAAGCAAAATTAGAGTATAATCTTTCGGTAACAAATTAAATAAAATAGAGCTATTCTATTTAATAAGGCTTAGTTCCTGACAATAGCAGTAGTTTTCCACATTTAATAAGTTACAAGCCAGTAATAAATGCTCAAAATGCACGAAAAGATGATTCTACATAAGTTACTGTCAAGAACAAAAAAAAACACACACATAAACAAATATAACGGATTTAATAATTTTTGCTTATGTTTATTTTCCTTTTACAAATCTATTTTCATTTGAATTACATATCTGTTATTCAAAAACTCACAATGTTAATTGTTAAATTTGGGTCTTAATCGTATGTTATGATTTACTTTAAAATTATAAATTTCCATAATCTATTTTTTGCCATTTAAGATTTATTTTATAAATTCACTAATTTATGAAATAAAGCCGAGCCCTCAATTCAAACCCATGCAATGCATTTAGCTTCCCTTCATGTTATTCACATTTTAACACAATTTTTGAAATAAGATTTGCGAAGAAAAATCTACAAACATAAAATTAACAAATAGAAATATTAATAGAAAACATCTCTCTCAGTTAAACTAAACAATGCAGTCATACCATATAAAAGCACTTTAAAATGCTTAGGTATGGCTCTTTAGGTGCCCGACTTCGATGTAAAGAACATTTCAAGAGATGCATGATATCATCGTAGATCGAAGCTTTTAAAGTAAAATAATAATCTAATATTAAATAAATCAATTAAATATATGGAAATGTGCTGTTGCACAATTATTTAAACAGTTGCATAATTATTTAAAGTGTCCAAAAATTTCATAATAATATAATCTTATGAAATATAATTAGCGGCTTCCTAGTTACATGTGGAAAACTGAGATTTTTTTTAGGTTCCTTTTGATATGAGTGAAATAAAATTTGTCTGTCTGAACATATCAATATTGACCAATATATATCAGCACTTAAACTGCCTTGTAGGTTAAAATTCCAAATCTTTTAAAAAACCATTCTATATATGTAGATCTTTGTTAAATTTCAGATAATTTTGAATAAAATATTTTAACCCATATAAATTAATTGTTAGTAATATTTGACGAGTTTTGATTGATATGAGTTTTAAGCAAGTGAAAATAAGATAGGCATTTTCAGTCGATTAGAGTACATCAGTAGGTACTTTAAATGTTGGCCTATATAAGAAGATTTTCTAAAATTTCGAAACATATAAAAATGTATGTATTTTAATATGAAATTTTTCTGATTACACATTTTGGGACTCCTCAAGAGAGCTAATTTAATAATAAATTAAATATTTTGATATTTTTAATTTTCTGTTTGTTTTTAAAACAATTTCATTTTTTAACTATTGACTTATATATATACAATATGTACATATATATTTGTGTCTTGTAACTCAAATTGAGAGAATAACATCAAAAGTGACCTCGAAGCATAATAACCGATAACAATTAATTTTTATCTTAATAATATTCAATAATTTTTTGTAAGTAAACTTATTTTTTTATTTTTATTATTATTTATTCATTTTTTGTACTACATTTTGTTCTTATTTTTGTCTTATTTTTTATATTCACATGACAGCAATATACTAATTGAAAAAAAAAAACGTGATCACAAAAATATCAAATATGATATGTAAATGTACTTATATATATATATTTATTATAAATTTAAATTAATTGATGTTGTAAAATAAAATTTAATAGTTATTTATAAATGATAAGTTTCTATTAAGATACATATTAAACGAAAAAAAAGAAAGAAAGAAAAAGGGAGTTCAGTTGCACTGAAAAGGTTCAAATTTTTCTATTTAATTTCTATATTATTTAATATCAAATTTATAATCATGGGTTAGCAATCAGAACTTCCAATGACATGTGATTAAATAGACTTGACTGCGATATAAATAAAATACTGATGAACCATAAGCAAATCCTTAACCTACTATCACTAAAAAAACTATATAGAAATCAGAACGATAGTAGGGACTTTTGTAGGACACTATTAATTTCGAGGCAAGTATACCAGAAGACTTGAGAGCTCTCAAATGCTTACTGTATAGATGATATAGAAATGAAGAAGTGGACAAAAGTCCCACATTTTTTCTGCACCTGCACTGCATAAATGAAATAAATAAAAAAAAAAACTTTAGGGACCTACTTTCTTGCAAATATCCCAAATATGAAATTGCTCGCATTGGTTTTAACTAGTACCAATCAAGCAAGACAACATTTTTGATTTTGTGGGGTTACAATGAACCTCTTTGATGATGATTGAGCTACTTATTAGCTACTCATCTACCTTATATCATAAAAATAACATTCGAAAGATCTGAATTTTTAATTTAATTTAATTTTTCATTTCGTGTTATGAAAAGGCTATGACTTTAACAAAATGTTGAAAATAATTTAAAAGTGAAGGGTAAGTAGAACTTGAGCTCAGGCAGAGTTGGGAACCCACTGGTCGGTTTCAATTTCAATGTTGTTAATTTTTTAAGTGCTTTGAAATCTCACTATTCTACAATAATCAAATTAGCTTAAATTGGATGGGAGTAATATTCAATTAAATATTTTCACATATACATTTTGCAACAATAAATTTTTTTATTCGAAAATGGGTTTCCTTATAGATTTTATTAGATGATGTTATTTGATTTAGCTTAATATATATAAGATATTTTTATTATATTAAATCTTATATCTTCCATAATTTTTAATTTAAAATGTAGTGGTAAATATCAAGATTATCGGCTGTGATTATTTTCCAGTTTAAAATTTGCAACAAAATTTTAGCTGAACAAAAATTATTGATTCACTTTCATTAAAAATAGTTTATAAGATACGAAATAATTTATAAGATGTATAGAAACCATGTATAGCCATATATCATAATAGCCTTAATTAATATTTTTAAAGAGCCTGTTTAAACTAAAGATAATATAATAAGGAAATAATAAAAAAACGTGGTCCTGCTACCCAAATTTCCAAGTACTCCATTATAGAATCAACCGAGATAATCAAGGTTCTTTACACGATTAAAATTATTGGAAAAGTAATTCGCAATGCACAGTACATCGCAAACACTTTGGATTATTTGTTTGTGTTACTAGCTTGTTATATTTCCAGCCAATATCCTCAGGTAGTTATTCTTATTTATTCTGATGGAAATAAATAAATAAATAATGTATAGAAAAAAAAAATTAACAACAGTTCCTCAAAATAATAACATATTGTTATGAATTGTATAAAAGTTTATACAGCAGTGGCGCTGCACAAAAATGTTGATGAAAAAAATTGTAAATATAGAGTTTCTATTGTAATCATCTTTAATTCAAATACTTTAAAAATATTATAAATATAATATACCTACAACCTTAAGAAATTATGAATAAACAATTTACAATTAACCTGATATAATCAAACAGAGACTCAAATAATGTCTATTCTGAAGTGTCAACATAGAAGACCACTTAACATAGATGTGTAAAATATTAACAGAACGTGACCAAAGTTATAAAGGTTGTGATCAGAAGAGAAATCAAATAATACATATTTATTTAAAATATATTTTTTCAATGAAAATTTTTGTATTTTTTCTATTTTAATTTTATTCTTCTTGGACCATTGATAGATTCCAGGAAAATTATTCTTAAATTACTCAATGAATAAAATTTGAATAAACATTTTTCTTTTTTTGGTAAGTTTAAAATTTCTTGTACTCCGTTCGCTGTGTGTTTAATTCAAAATAATATTTCATTAACTTAAGCCTAAAAATATTCTGTATGTAAATTATTGGCTAGGATTTTCGCTGAAAAAAAATAATTTAAAAAAAATTAAATTGTGAATTATAAAGTTAATTTACAAAGAAAAACTATATAAGGAGCTGTTATATTTTAATAAGTATAATTTATAAAGATTATATTCTAGGAAAAATCAAAAATTTAATGCATAAACTTAACAAAAAAGAGAGTTGTATCAAAAAGGCACAATTAAGTGCTAATTGGTTTTCCAGAAGTAACTGGAATGGCCACTTTTACCTACCTACCTAACAAAAAAGAGAAGAAAAAAAATTAAATAATAAATCTGCTGATGTGAATTAATTAATATAATTAATTATTTTTGGTGTAATGATTTTTAAATTTATTAAAGTTAGATATTTGAATATACATATACAATTTTTTTTTCTTATCAACTAATATTTGATATATAACGGGTTTAGAGATTCTTATAGAATCATTATTTATTTTTATTAATAACTAGCAAAGTTACCCGACGTTGTCCGGGTCGACCACAAAATATATCGAATTTATTTCAATGAAGTTTGATTTATGAATCAAATTGAAAAAAATTGGTTCTATATATATATATATTTTACTATTTTTTTTTTCACTACGATAACAAAATCAACAATACTACAACTTAAACTATACTTAAATTAAAATCATTTATTTGTAAACAATATTTCGGTGGTCTTTTCTGATGAAGTATAAGCAAATACGTTCCTTGCTGTTGAGGTATTCTTGAAATAAAGATATGTTCGCCTTTTCCACAATCAATTGGAATTTGTACTTAAATGAAATGCGGATGCCAAGTTCTTATTCTTAATCTACTACCGTAGTTTTGGCTTCTTAAAGTTTCGTAGAAGCAATATTGAAGCTACTACTTTTAATTCCAATTGATTAGAAGGAACAACTTCATTTTCATCGATAACTGTATCTATCGATTTGTACACATGGACCCCTTGGAACACTCTGCAGTATTTTCTGATTAATAAAACGAATCGTCACATTTTTGTGGCTAATTCACATAGCCACTTCACATAGTCATGTAAAAATTTTATACTGATTCCTAAATTCGAAAATACTTTTTCAGGATAATACATGTTTTTTATTTTTCATAGAGTGCCTATGAATAAATTTTAAAGTCTGTAACACAATCTTTTTTTGAAACATTTCTGATAGAGTATGTAAGGGTAAATTTTTATGCCTGTAACACAATTGGTTTTTTAAATACTCCTGAGACGTGCTAGCAGTTGTACTTCAGCAACCCGAACCAAACCAAATTTTCGAAATCGGTCACAGTCGGGATTCTTTATTTCGAAATCAGTAGCAGTCGTAATTCTTTATTTGTGAAAGAGTATCTAAGTGTAAGTTTTTATGCCTGCAACACAGTTGGTTTTTGGAATAGTCCTGAGACGTACGTGCTAGGAACCCGAACCAGTCCAAATTTTCGAAATCGGTAACAGCCGTATTTCTTTATTTGTAAAAGAGAATCTAAATGTAAATTTTTATTCCAGTTACACACATGGCTTTTAAAATATTACTGAGTCTTGCTAGGAGTTGTACGGCAGCAACCCCAACCTGTCATCTGATGGCTTTGTAAAGTACCGCGTCCGGTACCTTATTTGACCATGAATAACTGTGCAAAATTTCAGAACTCTATCTTTAGAACCGTGGGCGTGTATAGCGAACAAACAAACAAACAAACTTTCCCTTTTATAAGTGTAGATGACTTGGAAACAACATTGTGAACAATTTAATTGAAATTATCCCATTCTATATACCTAACATTGACAATAATATCTATATCACGGATAATTTTTATAAATGAAAATAAATTAATGTAGGTATGTATGTTGCAGTATGTATACACACTATTACAATTATTACACAGTTAGTATTACAGATCTAACTATGCACACGTAGAAAATTTGTTACAATTTTTTAAAATTTTTATAATTAATTACTGCATTTAAAATTCAATTTTCTAACACATTTATGACACAATTTTCTAAATATGTACCTAAACATATATTTTTTTTTTTGAAATCTCTAAATTTGGCCATTGATTTTCCAAATTTACTACCTTAATTTTTAAAAATGTAGTAAAACTTTGATACATTCAAAAATTGGTTAACGAGCAACACTGAATACATAACAATCATAAATTCATAAATGTACAATCACGTGATTGTGCCATAAAATTTTAGTGAAACGAAACCATAATACATACGTAATACAGTTTTACAGTAAAATACAGTACAAAATATAATATAGTACACCTACTTATCTACCTATAAAAATATTTTCACCGTATTTCTTTCATTTCACTTCTTTTCTTTCTAATAAAATAATTTTGTATCATGTACATATATACATATAGAAAAGTGTTTACGAAGAATTATTATAATTTGATTTGGTTTTTTTTGCGATAGTTAGTAATATCGTAATATTATAATAATATAAAAATATATTTATATTATATTCTATGTAATAATCTAATAATCTAAATAATTTGTAAATGTACAGTTAGTATACATATTCAACGTACACAATCATAAATGTTCAACCATGTGATTGCGCAGTTTGATTGTATGATTGTACATTTTTGATTGTGTAAATAAATATTTTAGCTTGAAGAATAAAATTACTCAGTTACAGTTTCAGTTGAGAAAATTATTTCGTTGTGTGATAACATGTCGAAGTCTATAGGTAGAAAATTTTGGACTGAATTTTTAGAATTATATGAAAGTTTACCAGTTTTATGGCGAGTAAAAAGTGAAGAATACAGTAATAGAGTTCTAAAAAATATTGCATATGAAAAAATGATAGAAAAATTAAAAGAAATTGAACCGAATGCAACACGCGAAATGGTAGTAAGAAAAATCAATTCTTTTCGCAGTAATTTTCGACGTGATTTAAGAAGAATAAAACAAAGTAAACAATCTGGATCTGGTAGTGAAGAAATCATTGAGTCTTCTCTATGGTATTTTGATCTATTAAGTTTTTTGAAAGACCAAGAGGATCCTTTGGAAATAAAATATGTTGTATATGACGATATAGAAAATAAAAATTTGGTAAGTATTATAACGTAACACTAAAATATGAATGTTTCGATTGAATTATGTAAATAAATATAAATGACATTTATTCTGTCATAATAATGTAAACATAGAAAAACAAATTTATTGCAGATATTTCTGCATACTTATATAAATGTATGTATATACGATGTACATACATGTACCTTATCTTCTAATCTATACAAAACATAATCAAGAATGTGCAATCATGTACTGGTCTAATGTTCTAATGTACTGGTTCATGGTCTTTAATTATGACTGTTAATAAAAAAGTATAATTGTTAATTTGACAGAGATTAATTTTTTTTTTTTTTTTTTTAAATTTGTTTATTGCTGAATGCAAAAAAAAAGTTATTTCGTGTACCAAAATTAAATTTATTTTTTTTTCCAATTTAACTTTTACATTTTTTTTTATGTAAGCCAACTTATAGTGGAAACGTTCAGAAGATACTTGTGAACCGCCATGTTTATATTTAGCAAGGAAAATTTTTGAAAATAATAGTAACAAAACTCAAAAAACTTCTCTTTCTGCACGATTCATATTCATTATTCTTATTTTAATCCAAACAATTACTTGAAACAAAGAATCACGGTACAAGAAGTACCACTGAGTTGAGTCGATACGCTTTCCATTGATTGAGTCAAGTCATTACAATCAAAATAATTTTGTTTATCTAACTCAACTTTATAAAATTTAAATAACATATAATTATATTATTATAATTTTTTTAGACTGATGAAAATTCAAGTATACCACTAATACCACCAACTTTGGCAAAGAAAAGAAAATTATGTAATGTTGAAGAAAATGTAATATCTAATGAAAATTTAATATCAACAAATGTCAATGACAATCTAATACCAAATGTCAATGAAAATTTAATGCCAAAGATATGTGAATATTTATTAGAAAATAATAATAATGAAACAGTAATGGCTAAAGTATGGGCATCACAATATGCCGAATTATCAAATACTCAAAAAATTTTTGCTAGAAAAATGATTTCAGATATTTTATTTCATGGTTGTTTAGAACATCTTAATGAGAGTATTGTTCATGATTTAAATAAAATATTGGATCTTTCATCGGCAACAATAACTTCTTTGTGGAATGAGTGAAGAAAATCATTTTCATCTGTAATGTGCGGTGAACCAAACAATACATTTCGACTCAATAAATGTATAATTTACAAAAATGAATTAAAATAAATTTTATAATATAATATAATATTAGGTACTATAAAATATGATATAATGTACTAATCTACAACATAAAACTAATAATAATACTTTTTTAAAGTTTAAAAATTTAAGTAATATCTTTTTTTAAATAATTTTCTAAGTTAAAATTTAATTGATTTTTAATTGACCTAACTAAAGGTAACATATTGGGAGACCAACACTCAATCTTAAAATTTTGACGCAAGAAACTGTAATTTTTTTGAAAAATGTCGATTATCTAGGAAAATTTAGCTCACATTTATATTTTTATTTATAATTTTTCGAAGTTGTAGAGAATGGTTCAATGCATATTCTCTACAACTTCGCCATACACAATTTTTTGTTCAGATTTGGCTTTTCTGAGGTGAAACTAATATTTGGGTATATGCGTTTATATAAAAAAAATAAAAACTGAGAATTGAATATTTTAACAATTTTATGTTATCAATCAAAATAAGTGAAAATTATCGAAATATCTTGAAGCTATTGAAATTAAAAATTAATTAACCTATTTTGGTTAATATACTTGAAAATTAATTTAACTTTGACACCATATACTCATAATGAATATATAATAAGGATAGTCGTAGTAAAATTCAGGATTTTGACGTTTCAAACGTTTTATTTTTAAACGTTTTACCAGCATAATGAAATTTAAATGGCAGCACGAAGGTTGAAAGACTAAAAAAATTAGAGAATCAAACTTAAAAAGTGAAACAAAAACCGTGCTGCCATTTGAAAACATTTTTTGGCTTTGCAATTTATTTATGTTTGCATGTGTTATCAATCACATTGTTTTCTATCTGATAAAGTAAAAAGAAATTTAAAATTATAGTGTTACGAATTCAAAAAAAAAAAAATTGGGAACAAAATATAAGTTAAAAATTGAAAATAGTTTAAAATAATAGATTCAATAATGCGTCATTATAAAAATAAAAAATATCATATTTCGAAACCAAGATTCTAAAATTTTCAAAGAAATATTATATTCAATAAAATTATAAGAATTAAATTATTATCCCTACAAACTTACTTTAATGTTCTTATATTTGAAAACAATTATTTATATAAACTTTAATTTATTTTTTTCTGTTATAAATTTCACTTCTAAACTTTTCAGCCTTGACTATTTTACTATTTTAAATTAATGACGTATCAAAGGCTAAACAAAAGCATATCTGCTGTTCCATACTACCAAAAATACCTCAAAAGCGACACCAAATAAAAAAAAGGTAAAACAACTGTCTGCCATTTTTTACAATTAGTGAAATAACATGTCTGAAACGCCAACAGTTCTTCCAGTCTTCCACTACTGTAAAGACTTGACACATCTCTGAGAATGTAAAACAAAATTGTCTAGGAAATTGTTATTACAAAATGTGATTAGAATGCATGTAAAATTTAAAATCTTTATACACCCAGATATTTAACACTGCTAACACAGTCTAAACATTCAGTATTAATATGCAATTATATTTATATCGATATATCTCGATTTTATCGTCATACATTTTGAATTGATTTTCTTTTTAAATTTTTATAGATTCTAAAAACGCTTGATCTCTATTTATCCCCAAATTATTTTCGACTATATAAATTAGTGTATCAATCATTGTGCAAACGAGGAACTGAATAAAGGCAACATAAAGATTTATGATTGTGAATTTTTAATGGCAATGAACAGACTTCTAAGACTTAAAACGAAAAAAGTGAGGCAAATATAATAGAAAATAGTAAGGAGTGTAGAGAGTAGATGTTGTTAAGAAACTTACACAATAGTTTATTTTATATCATTTGCAATGCAATAAAATTGTTAGGGACTTAAGTGATCTATTGATGCATTGAATCGCGAAATTCATTTCTCAAAATAAGGCATGTGGTTTGCTATGGTAATAGCATGTGGTAATAGACCTTAAAAAGTCGAACAACTAAATGAAATGGGCGAGTCGAGTCCCAAGTTTTCTATGACATCTAAAAATACAGTATTCAATTCAAGAACTGCATAAAATAATATATTGTTTATATAGAGAATTAAAAATTTACATTTTGTTAATTTTAAACTAAAATGTTTTTTTTTCATATTTTCTTAGAAAACACCTTAAATGCAATTACAGATATTTTTAAAAGTACTTAACACCTTAACAATTTATAATAAATTTCAGAGTAATTCTATTGAATTTATTTTCTTTGTTATTCATTGTAAAAACGAAATAAAAAAGAAAACAGGAAAAACAGTTTTCAAAGTAAAATTGTGTATTTTATTTTTTTAAGACCCGGAAGTTGCTTTTACTTAATATAAAATGTATATAAGAAATGTTGTTTACCATTTTGCATTTTATAATCTCACAAAGTGTTCTTAAATTTTACATGCATATATATACATATATAAAATTATTATAATTATATACGTATTAGGAAACATTTTTTAACTCAAAATTCATGCAGCATTCGTCAAAAAAATTACAGCAAATAGGTTTTTGTTTTTGTAAATTAAACTTAACTAATGTTAATTATTAATCGTACAGATGACGGAATTAAAATAATAAATTAAAAAAAAAAACAAAAATAAAATAATCAGAACAAATTTATTTATAAAGTAAAGTTTTTATCAAGCATAAATCCGCCTTAGTACAAAACTAAACCACCTTCAGAGCTTTTCTCATAACATGTATTTTTAAAATTAACAATAATAAAAATAGCAGATAAAAAAAAACAACAATAAGACTAACATCTAAAGAATGCTAGTAATTGAAGTTCCGTTATCGTTACCTCATTCTTTCTTTTCTAAATTGCATTTTAACAACCCACCATTTCGATATTTCATTCAATTCTATTCTATTCCAATTTAACCATTCTATATATGTACCTATATGTATGTATAATGTATGTAAAATTCAAAATCATAGTTTGTTGTTATTTTCATCGTTTCAAAATCCAGTTAAAGTTTCATTCATTCCTTTCACACATTCCTCACGATTACATAAAAACAAAAACAAATTAAATCAAAGTGCACTGTGCAGTACCAGTATTGATTCTTGGTTCATGTATTAATCAACTTTTTTATGGTATTTTATAATTTTTTATATACTTATTACTTATTTATATATACGATTACGGTAAATACGGTTGTGTTGTGTGGGTAGATTGATTAAAAATTGTAGCACATACCCCAAACCTGCCGGTAAACATTATTAGAAATAATAAAAGAATAAAATTGAGCTTTAAATTAATATAAAATCATATGGGTTGGTCCAATCCATTTTTATTTATTTTATATTTTAGTATTAATAATTATTAATGTTAAGTCTGGTTTTAGCGATTATATTTTTAATTTATGTTCTTACATAATATGTAAATTTCTAAGAGCTGGTAATAATAACGTAATTCGTAAAATTATAAATAAAATAGAATCTTTATGTTTCTCTCAGGCAGATTTTTCTTAACAAGCTGGCAGATTGAATTGAATTGAGTCAATCTTCTTCTAAATTGGGTGATGGATTGTGGTTTTATTGCAATTAAAAAACCTATAAAAATAAGCATTAGGTACCTATTATGTATTTCGATCGACTTTCATTGAATCGTTCATCGTTATCGTTAGAGTTGAAATGCAGTATGTATTTCGATGAAAATTTGATCGAAAGTATTTAAAAATGCTGCCATTGTAAAATTTAAATCTACGATGAAAATGACATTGGGTTCGTTCAGTAGCATTAATCGGTAGATCTGGAATTCATTTTGGATCCATGTGCCATATATCTGGCACTGAACGCAATTCACCACAAAAATTTACCGCAATACTAGCGCCATCACCGGAAAATATAATGAGTACTTTTAAAAATAAATTAAATTTGAATGGAATAATATTTATTATAGTACATATAATTTATTTTTTATAACTCTTAATTTAAGTTTTATTTACATAAATCTTCCTTAAGAATTCCGTGAAACGTATCTAGAATTTTTTCAGATCCATTTTCATTAACCGCGATACATTAACCGGTACGTTTACAACACCGTTCAGTAAACAGATCCATGGATCTGTGGATTTCAGATCCATTGGTTAATTTCACTGAACGCTGCGATTATGTTTGATTCTTTAACCGTCAAATTCAAATTATTATACGTAAAAAAACAAAACAGTCTTATATTATCAAAATAAGTTGAAAGTGTTTAAATAAGATATAATTATAAAATTATAAGTTTTTATAAATAAAACGATTTCAGCAGAATTAAATTTTTCAATTTCTGATAGCTGTAAAACGCTGCTGTAAAACGCTATCAAATTGCAGAATTAAAAAATAAGCGAACATATTTTTGGGATTATTCTAATCCACTGCATTTGGAAGATTATACGTATGTTATTTACACATAAATTTGATGAGTTATTATCTACATTATTAAAACTTGATTTTACTAAGGAAATTATTTTCATGCAACTTGTACTTATGTCCAAAATGGAGCAAATTCCATTACGTACTAGAAAAAAAGTTAGGTAAACATTATTTTTATAATTAATGTAGAATTACTTAAATAATCGAAGCAGTAGATGGAAAGCTTATTCAAATTAAATCACCGAAGCAAAACGTACAACATTTATGTTATAATAGAAAGTGATTTTTTATCATTAAATCAATGCTGGTAAGCTTATACTTACAGCTTACATTATTATAACAGTTTTTGTTTTTAGATATGTGGTCATAATAAAGTAATTCGTTCTGTGAGCGCAAGATATAGTATGGTACCCTTTGGAAAATTTATGATGGTTTCTCATTATTTACACTAACCTTTCATATTGCAGTTTATTTGTATAACTGGCCCTTCATTCCTATTAAAATTTATTTCATCAAAAATAATTATGAAGAATAAAGTAAAATACCTACTTTCATTTCAACTTTTAAATTTATTTTTATTTAAAAAAATATCATAAATATAAAACAAAACACCACTTGGCCAAGCGTCACTCTTTTATTTTATCCGTTCAATTCAAAACTAAAATAATTTGCACAAGATCCCTCTTTCGATGTCTCTTTCGTGGTAAAATTTTACATCGAAAAACTTTATCGATTTTGTCGACAATTTCTGAACGATATCGAAATACTTAATGGCAATTTTGCATTTTGACATTTCGTTCGATCAAATCGTAATCGTTATCGAAATATATAATAGGCACCTTAATTTGAAGATACATCCTTAGGTATCGAAAATTTTTCACTCAAAATCATTAGGAGTTTTCAGTTATCATTAAATGATCCAACAGTTTTGGAATATAACCAGATAACTGTTACAGAATTAACAAAAGTGTACTCAGAATCATCTTTAAAATAACATAATGCCTGCTTCACATTTGTTTTGCTTATTTTAACTTTGCTTGTTTTTAACCTTCATTTTTGAATTGATTTCAAAGTTATTCAAATGTTTTGCTTGCTTTAATGAATATTCCAACAATTCCAAATTTGAGAAATTTCAAAATAAAATTTTACCATAATTACAAAAAAGTGCAAATAATTTAGATTTTTCAAATTTTTCAATTTATTTTTGTTTTATTACTCACTTAAAATGGTCCCACAAATGAAATTTCTTAGTATTTTGCTATAATTATATAGTTCAACTCTTCTTTATAATTTCCAAATTTTCTACCTTACATTTTAAATACATATATAAATATAGGTATTATATGTAATGTACAATGCATTCAGTTTTTAACAAACAAATTTGGTATTCTAAATTCTTGGATAATAGAAATTCTGTACAGAATAATTATAAAAATATACTCGGTAAAATAATAGGTATATAGGTGGGTACCAGAGTAGATTTATAACGATATTAAAAATAATCCATGGGACTGGGACCATATATTTTTGGGTTAATAATTTTATAAATTCTATATTTTAACTGTTACTTTTCCTTTTTAAATAGCTTAAGTCTCAAATGAATGTTTGATCAAATAAATAACATAATAAATTTAAATACAAACTTTCAACTGAAGATATTAAAATAAATAAATTTCAACCAACCCATGTCAAACATATACACACAATACAATATTATATCAAATTAACTCTAAACGGTTACACATGTGCTAATTTAATAAAAAAAATATAAAGTATTAAATATAAATATAAAAATTTATAAATTGCCTTTGATCGAGAAAACATACATAAGTATATTTTAAAATTATTCTGATTGAATACCTATTAATAGTAGGCTTGCTAACTGCTAATATTTATTCAAAAACAATCATTTTAGAAAACTAGTTAATTGACTTATACATATGTAAAGTTATAATTTTGTAATATCGTTATTTTGTACTTCTAATTTTCATTTTCTACGTCTATGAGAGTTATAAGGCACACACCGTATAAAAAGTAACACATAAAACTATATGTTTACAGTTTTTTCACAACTCAACATCAACGCTTACGTAAATTGCCTAACCTTCCATTTATTTTAAACAGTATGTATTATATTCCATTCCCACATGTGCACAGAATGAGTGCATAACAAAGATCTTTTAATAAATTATGAGAAAGCTGAATTCACTACACAATATTGAAACATACAGAGAACTGTCATATGTATATATTCCGGTTTGCTCTTCAAACATAATTTTCTATAATGAATTTAATTTTTTAGTTATATTTAACTTATTTTGACTTATTTTGATTATATTTAACTTATATTTATTTTATTCAGGCTAATATTGAGGACCTGAAATAAAATTAATTGAAATTCACATGAGAATTTCAAACTGATAATATATTACTGTTACATATATTACTGTAGAAGCATGACATCTAATGTCAATTATTAAATTGTTACACCTCCTTCGATTTTTATACTTTTATTTTATTTTATGTTTTTTAATACGATTACTGAGCACCAAGTTCATTTTCAGTCAATAAAATTTTCTATTATCATGTAAATTCAATGTAACATTATTTTATTAGGATTAACCGATGTTGGAGAGTTTTTCCTAATGTTAGCGATTTGAAATTGTTTGACATATGTCGATATTTTGTCTCTCCAACGAAGATTTAATCTGTCTCTTCTTCAGATGTTAATTCGAAGATTCCCTTCGCTGTCAGATTTTGTTCCATTTTACCAGCGAATCGGAACCAATGCAGTGTCCTAACTTTAATTCTCTTAACTATGTTTACGGTTTTTGTACAATTCATACAGTCCGGCATTATTATCTTCCCATTCAAACATATGATTGTTTATATTTTTATAAATCATATTGAAAACATGGTAACCCTAAATATATATTTATATACGTAACGTGTATATAATATCTTTATTGATTAGTTGAATTTTTATAGAAATGAAGTTGATTGAAAATACACCAGAGAGATAAAGAATAAAAAAAATTGATTTCAATCATTTCAAATTTATTGCTATTGTTTAATGATTTCTCAAGCAATTGGGACTCGTTAAATCTTCTAAATTACACGAAGAGCGACGAGGTAGATAAAACGCCTGTCGTTCAATAGAATGGTCTCAGGTTCGATTCCCGATGAATGCATAAACTGCTTTATGAATTTGCGACCTGGTCAAATACCCTTTTTGTCATTGGGAGAAAAAAAATTATTGAGAGAATAATTTAGTAACAGCTCAAACAAATTGGAATTAAATTATTTAAGAGGGCTTAGTTTCTGACAATAGCAGTAATTTTCCGCATTTTATGAGTTGATATTCCAGAAATTTTATAAATAAATACATACTCAAAAAATGTATGTATATTGTATGTATTAGAAATTGCAGTACCGTGTGAGATATACGAAAAGGTAATATGTAATTGTACCTAAGTTACTGTCAAGTACATAGAAAATATAATATATGTTTGTTGTATGTACATGGGATTGGTATAATTTAATATCTTAATTTTATACTATAATTTTCTATTTAGCCAATTATGTTAATCTGTTTCGGAGTTTAATTTTTGTTTAACATGACTTTGTTTTTATTTTGATGAACTAAGAGTTTACCGCAAATTGATTAATTCTCTACTATTATTTGGGTAATATTTCTTATTATAATATTGATCCCATAGTTCGAACATTATTCATTTTTCTGATTTATTAACCGTATTTATTTGGGATTTTTTTGAGATAATAGCACTAAATTGATTCGCCTTAAATTTGGAAAAGTTGGTAACTGTTTTTATGATTTTTTGACATGATGCAATTTTCAAAAAGAATAAATTTTGAATTTTTTCTCCTTTTGGAACCCTCCCTCTTAAAGTTTATTAGTCAAACCGTCACCCGAACTTCTGATGGTTAATAACAAGAATCATAACATACTTTTTAATTTATTAAGGAAATAATAGTAAGTTAGTACGAAATTTTTTTTTACCGTAGGTGTAGATTGATTTATACATTTGTATATATACATGTATCATTTATTTGCTAGGAGATATTTTAATAGTCAGCGCCGGTAGATGTATATATGTATATTATATATTTTTTTACTTGAGTTGATTTGTAAAGAAAACCGCATTTCAGATTTACATTTTCAATTTTTTTTTTGCTATTGTAGAGTACCACAAAAGTTTTTTTTTGTTTTTAGAAGTTGTATAACTATTTCCATAGAAAAGAACAAAAAATAAAGTTTTTTCTTTTTAAATGTAATATGTATTTAGATAAGGTTAAATTAAGTACATAATAAAAAAATTGTGAAAAAGAAAAGTTGAATTTGTATATATTAAATATTTTGTTAAAACCGATCTCGTTATTAAACTTACGAATTTTATGTTCAAACAAATTATGGACTATGGTATTATGGACTATGGTATGGTATTTGCAATATATTATCTAATAACCTAATTGATAGTAATACGCTATTACAATTTAGTAGCTACTAGCCATTCCCGACATAAAATTCGTCGGTCTAGCAATAAAACAATATTTCTTTCGTCTTCATTTAAATATTTAACTCAAAGTAAACTTTTCTATTTCCGTAAAACAATCAATTTTTGTTAGCAACACTTAACACTTATAGCAACACAATAACACTTTTGTTACATATATGGTATTTCTTTCTCTAATCTAATTGTTTTTAGAAACCCGGGTAGTCAGTTAGTCGCCGATGTACAGCTGTCCATTCTGAACTCTGGAGTCTGGTTTAAAACTTTCTTTTATGTATAAGAAGCTTATTTGGCAAATCTAGTGAATTTTTAAAGGTGGCAAGCAAAATTTACCACTATGGCAACAATAGGAATTATTTTTTTTCTGCTTGTCAATATGCTTGCTTTACAAAATAAACATTCATTTGAACTTGGCGTTGGCCATTTAGAAACATTTCGAGGCGGCTAATTCAAAGACACAAATCAGGAACATTTAAAAATTTTTAATATGAAAGTACTTTATTTTTTTTTGGTAAATTTAATTGTTTGTAATTTTTGATGCCTTTAAAAATTCTTCTAATTTAAAAAAGCTTAATATTTTTTGATTAATTTTATAGAATGTTTTGTTATTTGGTTCTTTATTAAACATATATTAGACAAATCCTATATGAGTTTAGAACTTGGATATGTTTTTCTATAAAAATGATTTATTTATTAAAAGATTGGTACTCTTTCAAAATTAGTACTCTTTCTGTCTTTTTTGCGGTAGAATTTTGAAAAAGCTTCACATTGAAATTTTTTAGGTTACTCCTTTTTTGTTTAATTCACCGAGGTGGAAAACTTTACAGACATTATCATCATTTATACGATAATAATGTCTGTAAAGCTTTCCACCTCGGTGAATCATATTAGATATAATTCCGTCATCAAATAAATTATGTAATTAATTAATTTTATCAACCTCTTGGAATATTTTTAATATATAAATATAGATAATATAACATAAAAATAGAAATTATTTTTATACCATTCTGTAGAATGTACCTATGTAATTGTGAAAAACATTTTAGAATGTTAAACTGATTTCTAAAAGCTTTTTCAATTGGAAAATATCGACCTTAAGTGGGGTGGACATTTCAAAAAACAACAACAAAAAAAGAAAGAAAAAAAAAATATACAATCCACAATTATTTGTCGTCATTTGATAAAGTAATATCTCCTAACCAGTATTTTTGTTTTTTATAAGTCACTTTTTTAATATATGCGCGCACCTCAACCGTATACATGTATGTATGATATGTATGCATGAATACTTGAATATATGCATAATTACAGTTGATTCAGATTTTTTTTCTTCTAATAACTATGAAAAATAGCCATATGTGGTAATGGACACATCATATTAAAATGCGGCTCCATCTATCTAGTACATATCCATACTTATATATATATATATATATGTATAATAAAGTATATTTTTATAAAATGTATAATCATTTGTATATGTACATGAATAAATGCAATTAATATGATCAATGAAGTAAATTACCTGAAGGTCGATTCGCGTTCTTTTCATGGACGTCTAGCTTTAAAGATATCGAAATGTTTATTGTTATTGTTTTCTTGTTTTTTAATTTTTAGAATATGAGAGTTGGTTGTATTTTTTTTTCTATTTATATTTTTTTTAATAGGTATATTATTATTATTTTTTTTTTGTATAATTAATTGTTGAAGTTGAACTGTGATATTGGATAATTTTATTAATTGTGAGGTAAAAAATTATTATTTTGTTTTTCAAATTCGATGTTGTCATTTCATTTGCCGGCGTGTAAATTGTAAAGGAGAATTTTAAGAGAAAAAAAAAGAAAAAAGCTTAACATTTTTTATGTCAAGTTTTTTTTTACTTAGTTAATATAATTTCAAAAATCAAATATTAAATTTTTAATAATAATATTGTAAGTTTTCATAATATTTTGATTAAAGCTAATCTCATAAATTTTTTTTTTCTAATATAATGAAAACATTCAAATTTATTTATTGTTATGTTCTCAATATAGAAATATGTATATGTACCTACTTATATACATATAAATTGAAATATTTGAGTAATGAGTATGTACATATATAATCTTTCAGTCTTTCGTAGAAAATTAAATGAGTTCTCGTATTAAGTAGTCTACTTTTATTTTACGTCTTTCGAACTATTTATCTTTGAAAGTGTTGTTGCCTTTCGAACAGAACTGTTTTTTAAGAAAAAACTTTTCTTATAGATCTATTTCTTTTTATGAAAATATTGATTGTCAATAGGCGTTCATTTGCACATACAGAAAATAGATTCAATATAGCACATTAAGAATGTAAATTTCAATATGTTCGAGTATCATATGTACATATAGTGGTCCAGTTCTAAAATTCTTTTTAACCCAGTTCAGTTTTTGATATTTTTAAGCTTATATCTGCTTCCTATATACATTTTTCTAGCCTATTGATAACTAATTTAAGTATTTAGTTTGTTTATTAATTCCTCATTCTAAAATTTTTCATTAAATTATTAGCAAATGCTAGTAGTATTTTGTCATTTATATGGAATAAATATAATTTATATGGAGTCCAAGCATTCATATAAATATAATGATGCCGATATGTAAACCATTTGACTTCGAAAGAGCTTTTCTTATGGTACAACTTAAGTACCAAAGATAGAAGAGAAGTTAATTTAAAATCTAAAGGCCACTTAAGTCTATCAAAAATACCTTCGGATAATAAAAAATTTATGTTGGGAAAATTTAAACATAAAACTACGAACCAGAGTTCTAAAGTGCTAAGCGGAAGTCTCACTGATAAAATTAGAAAGTTGAAAGATGCTAAAAATAAATTGAACGAAGAGAGTAACTAATGAAAAAGTATTCTTACGGATAATTAAAAATAAACTTGAATATATAGTTCGGCATGTGAAAGAGAAATATAAACTTTTAGATAGATTTTTAATTCATTTATTCATATTATAGTAAAATACAATACTTAAAAATATACATTTACTAAATAAAAATAATAAGAATAAATATAGGATCATTCGGATATTCATTAGAATATGTGATGAATGAAACTGCAAGCAAAAATACAAGCATTAAAAATATAAAATATTGTTGGGTACATACATAGTAAAGTAGAAAATTAAAGCTAAATATGAAAAAACTAAAATATCTTAAAATTAAAATTATATAATGAAAAAAATAAAATTTAAAATAAAATTTCATAAAATTTAAAGCAAAATTTAAATAATAAACGAGAGTAAGCAGAATTAAATACAAAATTATAACAAGAATAAAAAGTAAATTAATAACTAGAAGACTGAAAGAAAATTAAAAAAAATTATAGTTAGAAAAAAAACTAAATTAAAGTTAAAACTAAATAGTATTAAAAACAGATTCAATTTGAAGGTGATCCAGTTCAAAAAGCCAAAATCGAAGATTTTTGCAAAATGAAACAGGTGATCTGTCCGATCTTAAAGAATAAGGTAACATATTAAAAAATTTTGGAGCTATATAATCATAAAAGTGGCAAAAATGAGAGGTACGGGCTCTTGGAACATTTACAAGGTATAAATTATTAATTCTAAGATGATATCTAGTAACAAATCGGTGAGCGAGATAGCCCGACCTATTGAAAAAAATTTTCAATGTTTTAAACAGATATAAATGTCTAAGTGGTAGAATATCCAACTTTTTAAATAAAGGAAAACTAGGCAATAGTCTTTTTTTTTTTAAAATTATCCTTATACAGTGTTTTTGAGCGATGAGAAGAGGTTGAATTTTATTAAAATAAGAACCACCCCAGCAACTAATTCCATATTGCAGCTTAGAACTGAATAGAGCAAAATACACCATTAGCATAACTTTTAAAGAACAATACAGATTTAAGTGGTAAATGTTTCGCAAAACATTCTTAAAATAATTATTTAAATAGGAAGTATGTGCAGACCAATTCAGTTTATTATCAAGTAAAACACCCAAGTACCTAAACGTATCTACACTTTCAATGTTAAAACAAGAAATACTACAAGGCGAAGAGAAGACAAAAGAGTTTAGAGACTGTATAGGAAATAAAGGAAATTTAGGACAATCAGGAGAATGATACCAAATACTAAGATTCTCGAGGAGACAATTATTAAGCCTAAATTGCATAATTTTAGTTTTATTACTTATAACTAATTTATGAACATAAAACCATTTTCGAATTAGGTCCAAGTCAAAATTTAAATCGCAAAATAAGTCAAGTAGATTATTATTGTTGTATGAAAAAGCAGTGTCATCCGCAAAAGCTGTAGGTATACCCTTGAACTGTTGTTGCAATAATGAATTAATAAAAATAAGAAACAGAACAGGACCTAATACTGAACCTTGGGGTACACCAACCTTGATACTAAGAAGGTCACTGAACTTTCCATTCAATTTGACTCGTTGCTTCCTATTATTAAGATATGACTCGAACCAATTAAAAATAAAACCTCTAAACCCCGCATTATAAATTTTAGTTAATAGTAAATCATGACTTACTGTATCAAACGCTTTAGTGATATCTATAAATAAACCACTACAGAAATTACCATTGTTAATACCACCATAAATTTCACTGCAGAACTTTATAAGTGCATCCTTGGTACTTCGTTTTTTCCTAAAACCAAATTGTGCGTCACTAAAAAATTTACTTTTATCAAGAAACTGTAATATTCTGGACTTAATAGCTTTCTCAAAAATTTTTGAAATAGCAGGCAGTATAGAAATAGGTCTGTAGTTATTAGATTCCAATACATTTCCTTTTTTAAAAAGGGGAACTACTTCAGCTACTTTTAACTCATCAGGAAAGATTCCTTGATAAACGCTGAGATTAAAAACATAACTTAAAACATCAACAATAAGTAGCGAAATCTTCTTCAAAAAATTATTGGAAAAAGAATCGTTAGGTGCAGAATTAGATATTTTAAGACTAATAATGAGTCTATGAATTTCCAAAGACGTTATAGGTTCAAAAAAGAAGCTATGTCTCTGAAAAGGTTCCTCACATAAATTAGATACAAAATTCTCAGATTGTGCGTTCAAAGAAATTACATTATTTACTAGTTGTTCAGAAGTATTCACAAAAAAATTATTAAAGTGATTAGCTAAGATTGATGGATCAGATACTATTTGAGAATTAATTACCAAAGAGGAAACAGATGTAGAACAATTCTTATTTAAAATTGAGTTTATAATTTTCCACTCAGCTTTACTTTTCCCTCTATTTTCGCCAAACTGTCTGGAATAATAATTGTCTTTGCACTGACGTATTTTAACTTTAACTTCTTTACAGAGTATCTTATAATATAACATTAAGTTAGTGTTACTTGGATGTTTTTTAACAGATAGGCATATTTTATTTCTTTTACGAATAAGTTTCAAAAGAACATTAGACATCCAAGGTTTTATTTTGTGCGTATTATTAGTAAAAGTACGAGTAGATATACAAGATTTAACATGCTTACTAAGCGTTTTAGAGAAAATAGAATTATAATACTAATTAAATTTGTTCTCAAAAGTCAAATCGAAGGTAAAGAAATGGATATCGTGGTTAGGGGTTCAATAAAAGTCAAGTACAGTATCTTTGTTTCGAGGTATACTGCAGATAAAGTTAAAATTGGGAAGGTAGAGGTAGCTAACGTCCACAACAGATAATGCACAGAGTACTTTAATACTGGGCTTATCATTAAAGTCAAAATTTCTAAAACAAAAACCAGTATAAGGAAAAATATACATTTTGATTAAACTTACCCAACAGTTTCAGTAACGCATTCGAAGCTTCGAATTTAATTTTTTTTATATTATATTCTTTATCTAATATTATTCATATTAATTAATGAAGTCAAAAAAGTTTAAATACTTTTTATTTAACTGTTTAATATTTTTTAAATGTACAATCTATCAAGAACGATTAATTTATATTAATTAAATTTTTAAGCTATTTGCCATATGAAAATTGTTATAAGATGATGATTTAAAAACTCAAAGCCTGATATATATGCAAAAATACCAGTATTTAATACAGTCGTTAATTAATGCGCATCTAGGAAGTCAACTGTATAAGCATTGCTATCGAGCTCAAAGATACTTTTATTTAATCAGAAGGTAAATGGAGAGAAGTGAATAATATTTGAGTTAGCCATCAAGTACAAGGTATAGTTTTGAGGGGGTTGTATGACATCCAATCCAGGTAGCTTGCGCTAGCTTAATAATCTAGACATTAAAGTATATTTTCTTAGATACTGGTTTTGGAAAATAGATATCTAATTGTTAATTTTTTTTTTTTTATTTTAATCACAATTTTGACTTTATGATATAATGATATAACGTATATGCAACTAATTTATAACTTCAACTTTAATATTATTTTTTGTTATAAAGATTTAAAGGCCAAATCTGTCTTGTATATAGTAAAATCTATCAATTTTAAACACTTGGTTAATCAGATTTGCATTATTTATATTATTGAATTTATCTTATGTAAAATGTATTTAAACTGTTACAAGTATAGAACCGCTAAATATATTACACTTAATAAATAAATGGATTGTTGGTAAAGAATTGAGTAAGCCTATTCCATTTCTATTGTTTTACTGATACTATTTCAACTCGGAAATTTAATTGGAAAACCTAATACATTAAAGCAATTCAAGTATTGTTCAATAAATTATATTTTGCAGTTTGATTTATGTAAGTGTTGCCATTTAATTTTCTTTTCAATCTTTTATTTGATGTTAACAATGGTTGTTTGGATTATGTGACATATAGATATCATATCGTCGAATTCCAAAAAGTTGATACAAATAAACAAAGTTGCATAACTTTCAACAAAAAAAAGTTAGGTTCAATATGAAATATAAATGTCTCTTGAAATATCAATAATCAAATGTCTTTGAATTGATTACATAATTTCATCATATCCAAATTGTTTATGAATATCTTTGTTTTTCAAGATCATAATTTTTTCATCAGTTTTTTGTATCTTTGAACTTAAAATTAAATGTTTAATTTAATTAAATTTTATTAATTAAAAAAAAATTAAATTTAATTATGTTATAGTTGTAAAAAATCTGTATTGTAGAGTATAAATCATATTCCATAGAAATATTGAAATCAAAAAATGATCTTTTTAAATCAATTAAGTTCACGTCTTAATTGGATAATCTATTTAAATTTATTTTTTTAATTGATCCAAAATTTAATTCAATTACTTTGATTATTTTAATTATTAAAATTATTAGTATAAAATTTTCAATGAAAATACGAATGAATAAAAAAAAGTAATAGAAGTATTGAAAAGTAAATATGTATTAAAAAAATTTAAATTATAAAAAGTCAATTAGGCCATTGCAACAGCGGTTATTATATGAAAATTATAAGTTAACGAAATTGTAAACAAAAACAAAATAACATTGAAAATCAAATAAAGTAAAAAAAAAAAATCTTTAATTGCACATCTTTACAACTTTGGGTGGTTTTAGTAAGTATTTATAACCGTATTTTAAATTTAATTGATAGTTTTCAAATGAACTAGTTATTATATAAATCTGTATAATGTGTATTACTATTTTGTTTATTTGAATTGATTAAATTATACGATAGAACAAAGAAAATATTAAAACTTTCTATTGTAAAATGCATTCTACTGTTTACTGACTATTATAAATAGTCCATATATATAAATATATATACACCCATTTATTTATATTGAATATTTATCAATTTCCAGTTTTTAATTTAGTATGAAATTCGCTGATTTATTATAGATAAATCAATATACTATAGTATTTTCAGTAGCGGTTGAATCAAAAAAGTGCAATAGAAAAGAAATAACCTTCATGTGTGTTTATTTTGAAAATTCGACAAGTGATAAGAGTAGTTGTAAAACCTTAACGTGACTTTAATTCTAATGGCATACAATCAAAGGTTTGAACTAACAGTAGCCCAACGAAATTTACTAATTATACATGTTGTCGCTTTTATTGTATAAAGCTTCAACTTTCATAGTTGATGTAACAAACTAAAACTGAGAAAAATATTCAAATTATATTCATTACATAATGTCATTGTCGATCATCTGTCATACAACAATGTTAACTAACTTCAAAGATGTTAGAGTCGAACTTTTCTAGATTTTAAAAGATTTTCACTTTAAAAATTGATTCTGTCTAAGATCATAAGTGAAATTTTTACCTCTCTCGCCAAAATGTAGGAAAGAAAATTGAAAAAAGCTTATAAGATTGCTGTCTCTTATGGGATGCTGAATCTATATGAGTAGCACGAGATGTAATTTTTAAACAACAAATAAAAAAAGATATTATTTTCGACTGAAACAAAACATTCAGTCTGAAATCTTGGGTATATTTTAATTTATTTAATTTTTCTTCTTTTACTCCAACATCATTTTATTGCTTGTGGTTTCTATTTGGAAGTTTGTAAGATAATTTTTCGTGCTGGTCTTTTGAGTGTGTGCAAAATTGATTTCCATTTATAAATAAAACTTTTTTGGGCATACCTAAGCTGCGTCTATGCATATTGTATAAAAATTCATAAGTACTTTGCCATGAGAGAATGCCAAATAGATAATTTTAACGATCTGCATGCACTGCATTCTCGATAATCATAAGTTTTTTTTATTTTTAATTTTATACAAAGATCATCATCATCATCTGTTGGTTCTACAGTTCGGGGTGAGCCTTAACCTCGTCCACAACTTGCCCCCATTCTGCTCTATCTTGTGCAACTGTCCTCCATCCGTTAACTCAAATCTTTCGACAGTTGCCCTCGACTTCGTCCAGCCATCGTGATCTTGGTCTACCTCTTGCTCTTGTATTGTACTGTACTGCGTCTAATATTCTTTTTGGCATCCTTTGATCATTCATCCTCACCACATGACCTGCCCATCTTAGTCTTTGTGCCTTAATAAACTTAACAATATTGTGTCCTTCAATTAGTGCTTCTAGCTCCTCGTTTGATCTGATTTGGTATTCACCATCGTCATTTGTGTTGGGACCAAATATTTTTCTCAGTATTCTTTTCGAATACTTTCAATTTATTTTCGTCACTAATTGTCATGGTCCATGCTTCGCATCCGTATGTTACGACCGGTTGTATTATGGTCTTGTACATTCTTAATTTAATTGTCCTGGCTAAAATTTTTGACCTGAAAAGGCTTTTCTGTGCGTAGAAACATTTTTGTGCTGCTTGAATTCTATCATTAATTGTCAGATGCATGTAATTTTTATTATTTATTAAGGCTCCTAGATATATAAAACTATTTACTCCTTCAAAGTTATAATCATTTATTGTTATATTTTGGGCGGATCGTCTCGTCTTCATATATTTGGTGATAGCCTCGTTAATTTTTAATCCTACAGTAGCAGCTTCTTTTTCTAGAATCAGAAATATTTCTTTTAATTCGTCAAAGGATGTTGCTACAATAGCAATATCGTCAGCATACGCACTTATTATAGATGATTTTATGAATATGTGTCCGCCTCTGTCTAAATCTTTTATTGCGTGGTGGAGCATTAGATTGAAAATTGTTGTTGAAAGGGCATCACCTTGTCTGACTCCTGTTTTTATTTCAAATTCGTCCGTTATTTTATTTTGCACTGCTACCTTGCATTTTGTGTGTCTGAGTGTTAGCATACTTAAATTTGTCAATTTTCTTGGGATTCCCATGTTATTAAATACAGCTTCTATCATATCTCTTTTTATTGAGTCAAAAGCCTGGCGGAAGTCAATCATTAATAGGTGGAGATTTTTGTTGTACTCATAGCATTTTTCCATTCTATGCCTCAGTAGAAATATTTGATCGGTAGTAGATCTATTTGGTCTAAATTATACAAAGATACTGTTTCAATATACGTGCATTAGTTTACCGTGAAATTCATTTCTTCCCGATTTCTTCTATTTCATAGCCGGAATTATTGTTTTCAGTCCACGTTACTGTTTCCATTGCTTATCTACCTTGTAATTCTGTTTAAAAATAAATTATAATAAAAATCATCTTCTTATACCTAAATTATCGTTTTCGTTTCACATCCCTTAATATTATAATATATCACTGAACATAAAATTAAAAACTGGAGATCATCATTGTTTAAGATCAGGACTGCTTTTTTTATTTGCCACAATTTAAAGGTTGTTATTCTTTCCAAACAATTTTTAAACTATCATTGGGAATATTTTCTTTCAGATAATTGGGAATTCAAATTCATTTTGATGTACATTTCTTTATGATATATATGTACGTACATATACATGTAGCTATTCACAGGCACATGCATGTTATAGCTTTAGGCATATAATACTTGTATAATAGAAATTAATGACTTTCTTTAATTTATCCTATAAGAACGTCAATATTTACTTGACAATTTGTAATATTTTTTCTTTTTTTTAATAACAGTGTCGGTTCGCAACTATTTTTTATTGAAGAAGAACAAAACCGATTTATGTATATTATAATAACATAACGGTTTATTATATTACAGTAATAGTTATTTTTACCATAAATAGATTATCATAAATAGTATTTAATAGTATTTAAATTACATTTTATAAGTTATATCTGTGTCGATATGTAAAGTAACAAATCGAATTACTATATTAGAAAGAGTGTTCTACATGTTAGAAAGAATTCAGTTAAAAAAATATTTCCTTCTATATTTGGATAATTCAAATAGATAAGTCAAAAGCTCTCAATCAATGTAAATATTTTGAGTTGAAAATAGAATTTAAGAATTTTAAGAGAAGAAATTAATCTCAACTAATAAAAAAAATAAAATTTAAATTTTTTCAATATTTTGTGAATATTTTATTAAAAAATAAATAAACGAAAGTTTATTCACAATAGGTTTGGACTAAAATTAAATAAATTTAAATTTACTTATAACTAAAAAGGAATCTGAACTTTGTCGATCGAATAAATATGCGTTCTGTTACACAGTCTTGGATGGAGAGTTACATCCAAAAATAGATCGATTTATATGATATGCAACCTGGGCGACACTAATCATATTGCAAAAATCAAATAAATGCATACATACTAGAAACACACTAAACCAATTATGATGATGATAAACTAAACGAGCCGATTAAAGAAGTTATCAAAACGGTGGCAATAAGATTTGACAAATACAGTTTAGAAAGCTAAACAAACATTATTCGGAGTACTGTAAAATATACTTTTTTGCAGTCCAATTCCACATTTCGCCAAGCAAATTAAACAATTTTTTTTATACAAATTCAACATTTTTTCTTAAATAGTTTTTTTGGATTGCAAAATTTAGTTTTATTTAAGAAAAGTCTTTTTAAAATTATAATGTCCTCAGACTTTTGTTACATACTGATAATAGTATTAGTGAATTATGTATAATACTTATTATTTTCAAATTATTATAAAAAATGTTGAATTTGACTGCAAAAAAGTATATAAGGTCAACACTCATGTTAGTAAACATAAAGCAGCGAATATTCAAGTCAATTACCTCACGAGGAAAAGAAACTACACGAATTTCAGGTCAGTTGTGGCTCAACATATAATTGAAGAAGAACATCATATAAATAAGAATAGTTTAAAATTAATAAAAGAGGTAAACAAAAATAATAAACTAGATATGTGTGAAAGCCTGGCAATATCTAGAGAACCTGCTAACAACAGACTTAATAATGATGTAGGTAGTGAATTCTCACCATTATTTAGATTACTTTAAAATTAAAAATCAGGTTCAGGTAGAATTAAGATCATAAATACTAGAATAAGGGTTATTACGTAAGACTAGTTTAAATTCAATAAATAATAAATATAATATAAAAAAAAAATAAAAAAAAAAAAATTAATAAATAAAACACTGTAGATTAGGTAGCACTATTAAGGAATTACTATTGTTAACAAAATGAGCATATTATTAAGGGTTTAAATTATATAATTATATGTAAGGATTAGTGTAAATATTAATTAGTCGCAAAGCACTGATGAAGGAAGTAAGTTGCTTCCGAAATATCGATATTTGCAAAATATATACAAATGATTAGTGAAAGGAAACTCGACTTTTATTCCATAAATCTATAAGTTTCTTATTTTTTATCGTAGAATCAAAATTTCTAAAAAAAAAAATATTCCTTCCCATTTGAAAATCTCGATTTCGGCGAATTTTGAGCTTAAAAAACCCTTTTCCGGTCCTTCCAGGAAGTTGAAAATATCACTAATCGATAGAACACCCTCGATTTAGTTAATAAATTTTTTTTTTAAATTTTAAAATAACGGCTTCTTTCCCCTCTTAAAAAGCTGATACGCATGCTCTGGAACACCTGGTATATGGCATAAACGAAAATTTAAAGGTGTTTGAAAGCATAAAAACGGTTCTAAAAATAAGATAAGATCCACAAGAAACGGAGCCAAAAAAACATCCGTTGGTGGCAGATACTGAAGAAAGCTGGAAAATTCAATTCAAATATGAGCTAAATATCATAGCTAAAAAAAAGTTAGATCGAGGCATATGGTTAATAATTTATGTTCCCTTGTGATCACCAAATAACGATCATAATATCTAAAATGAAAATAAATTCTATTTTGTCTCTTTTCTTTTTTTATTCTCAATAAAATTACCAACAGTTTTCCCAAAACGAAAAAATAATTTAATATATCCTTTTTAGTAATTACCCTGAAAAATAATTCTCTTTTCATTTATCACAAATTTAAAAGAAAAACAAAAAATAAATAATGAACAAAAAACAGACGTGTGAACAATAGAACAAAACAAAATATTCCTCACGAAAAGAAAATAAATTTCATCTTAAAAACTCGAAATGATTAATTATTTTTATAAATGTTTTTTGTTGTTTTTTTTTATCAATACCACTACACATATAATAATAAAAAAAATTAAATTTATAAGGGTTTTTTTTACTTTAATTTTCACATCACCGTCTAAATAATGTGTTAATTAATAGTTCATCAACAGCATCAATTTCAATATTGAGTAAAGCAACATTGTATAGAAACATTTCAAAGAGAAAATGTTTAGGAACAGAAGGGTGAATATTATTATTGGTATTATTTTATTTCTATAAGTGATGCTAAAATTTTTACAGGATCAATAACCAACTATCAATGATTAATGAATTTATAACTGTTAAGTATTACAACAACAAAAACAAAAAATTTATAAGAAAATTTCAGGACACCATCATTACAAGGAATTGTATTTAATTTAGGGGAATTGAAATTTGTTTGAAAATTCTAAATCATTGGGGAGAAAATTGTTTGTTTTTCTTGTTTTTTTTATTATTTTTCTTATATATTCTCAATTACTTCCGTGGTATATAATAAGAAAACAAGAATTTTATGTGAAAATATGTAAAGGATAATATTCATCTAATAAGAAACTGTAAAAGCTTCATTTGTATTAATAAAAAATCAAAATAAAAACAATAAATTGTTTCTATTGTCATTATTAACCTGTCAAATTTTCTATTTAAATTTGGATTGCATAGTTAAGTTGTCAAACTGTTGCGTTATGTTGATGTAGTATCAACCATACTGTAGTATTAATCATATACTGTAGCATAAGTAATAATCATATAGTAATAAAAAAATTGTTCTTGTAACAGGACGATCAAGGAAGTAAAAATATTGAAAAAAATAATTCCGCACGTGTCATTTGTAAACATGAGTGCTTATTTTTTTCAAATTGGAATTAAATAAAAACTACCAAGTCTGATATTTTGTACGTGGTTGTTGGTTTTTTTTTATTTAATTAATTTTAATTAAATGTTGGAAAGTTTAAAAATATTTTTATTGGAAATATCTAATCTAAAATTATTCTCGTCTGCTCAATAAATGTACAATAAATGTACGATAAAAGTCGTGATTATAACATAAACATTGCAGAGACATGGACGGGTCGAGGTTTTTTTTTACTTTATTTATTTATTTATTTCAAAATTCAAAATTTACATTACTTTTTACTTTTTACATAAATAATTTTGAATAAATAATTTTAATTAAATTTGACAAATTTTGAAATAGTATTCTATTCAGAGCCTTAGCCGTAGCTGTCTGGCTGTATAATTTATTTTGAAAGTGTCTTATATGACTTATAAACTCAATAATTATACTATATTAATAGATGCAAACTAAAAATTTTACACAATAATTTTTTATATACAATAAAAATACCATAATTTTACTGTGATTTTAACTTTGTACAATTACTGTAAGTATATATTTTTTTACTTCTTTTTTGAAATACCCTACACTATCCACGTTTTTTAATTCATTAGGCAAATCATTAAATAATTTCAAACAATTATACAAGCAATAATTATTCCTTTGTTGCTTTGAATAAGGTTAAATAGAAGTTGGATTTGTTCCTTGTATTTTAACTATGGATATCTATTATTCTATTTAGAATAAAATTGTGTTTAATATAGTTGTTAATAATTTTAAAAGATGTCATGACTCATATATACAGATATCATGGAGACTCATTATATAGCAGAAGTGTACGATATCTTCTTTGATAACTATGTATTATTTTGATTGATTTTTTATGTATAATATCCACTTTATTCAAGGTATATTGATGAGCCTTGCTCCAGATAAAATTTAGGTAAGCTAATTTGATAGAACATAGGATGAATATATATTGAACAGTGTGTTACTATCAAAATATTTGCGTAGTCTTTTCAGAATAAAAATATATGTGGAGATATTTTTTATTACATGATCTTCATGTTCTCACCATTTTAATTTACTGTCTAGGATTAGCCCTAGATAATCCAATTGCTTTACTATTTAAATAGAAATTTGAGCTCGTAAATTTTTTATTTTCGAATAACAATATTTTAGTTTTTTTAATATTTAGTAATAACGTAAATGTACCTATGTAGTATGAACTAATTCCGCCCTTATATGAACTCAATTCCGATTTTTGAACCTATTTGCGATTCACAGTACCTATTTACGATTTTATTCACAAAAGCTATTTATAATAATTATTAAATAATATTTTTAAATAATTAACTAGTACTTACTTAGTTAAATTATAAAAAATATTTATTATAATAAAAAATCAATATTACTATAAGTAATTTGAAAACAAAAAAAAATAAATATTATAATGTAAGTAAAATTTTTTGTTACACATAAAAATATACATTTATTTCAATATGAAAATTTAAAAAAATTAAACAATGCAACTATTCAGTTTTTCAAACAAAAAAAAAATAATGCAATATAACATAACTAACTTAAATATTATAACAATGCACCTTTAAAATAAATAAATAAAAATACAAAATATTTCATATATGTACATACAAAATATAAATCACATTTACTACTTCTTAGTTTTGGCATTTTTTATTTGTATGATTTCGAGTACATTATATTGTCCTCTGATGTTCATTAAAACTGGAGGCTCAATTTTGCAGACTATGTAACTGTTTGAATATATTAGAATATCTTCTTTTACAGGCCATCTCCAAAATGTGCCAGACTATTCACTCCTCTATTAAACTTATTGTGAAATGTGTACAAAGAAATTATTTTGGTAATTTATAATGGACGCCTTAATAAAATTTTGGTGGCAAGGCAAGATAATTCCAAAGATTTTTTAAATCATACAAAATATAATATAAATAAAACATAGTTTTGGAAAAACTTATTCTTTAGGTTGACGTTAGAGTAAAATTTATCTAATTGTTAAAAATAGTCGAATATTTTCCATTTAATTTTACTAAATATGCTTATCATATACAGATACCGTATTTCGTCCTCTAATAAAAGGAAAATATTCGTTTATTTTCAACAATTAAAATATAGTTTTTTCTTTAATGTAAGACTTGGTATGAATTTAGTACAAATAGCTTACACCTGCATATTTAGTTCGGAATTAGGACATATTGCATGTATTACCGACCCGCTTTTTCATACAAATTTTTATAAAAACTCAAAAGTTAGTTGTAACAAAAAACACATATGCGAAATTAAATTCATAGGTCGTAATTAGGTCCAGCTTAGTTTGTTCAATTTCAATTTAAAATCGTCCAGTTGCATCCTTATATAATCAAAAATAGGTGAATAACTTAATTAATTATTTCGATATATAATTTTCCTAATTCCGGGCGATCGTAAATACGTACAACATAAATTTACGTGTACCTATTTCCCGCTCAAAATAAATTAGCAATTTAAAATATTTTCAGTTCCAGTTCAAATATAGAGAAATATACTGGCTGATTGGGCGGAATTCTACGGTATCGACCTGTAACAAAGTTTTGATGTATAATCAAATATTGAAGCCAGTCTGGGCATACGGTATTCAAATATGGGGATGTGCTAAACAAATCCATATTCAAACTATCCAAACGTTCCAAAATAAGGTACTGCGCAACATAGTCAATGCTCCATGGTATGTTCGCAATGCCGATATTCATCAAGATCTGAAGATCTCATCTATAAAAGACGAAATAATGAAATGCGCTGCACGGCATAAAACTCGTCTGATCCAACATGTCAATACCGAAGCTTCTAGCTTAATTGACAATCAAGACTTTGTGAAGCGACTAAAACGAACAAGACCACTTGAGTTAGGTTAAAACTTTTTATCTATTAAAACCTTATTGGATTTTGGTAGATCAAAGGTATCTTAGTTTCTTTGAGTTAAATGTAAATTAATGGTTAGTCTATAAGACTAGTTTTAATGTTGCAATAATGATAGGAGTTTTTAGTGGGTTAAAGTCCCACAGTCCTTCAAACTGCCTTCCCGGTAATAGGTAGTCCCTGAAGCCTCTTTCGATGATTTACTACTATCTGAAAAAAAAAAAATTTTTTTTCAAATGGAAGAAAGTATGTATTATAATCTATTTAATAATATATCTTTTACAATTATTTGAATAAAATAAATAAGTGAACATCATATTTTAATTATTATGGTCTTAACAAAATAAAAAAATTTTTAAACGTTTGAACCAATATTTTCACTAAAATGTCTACCTAGTTTAGTTTTCTATCAATAACTTATTTATTAATATGAATACAAATGTGCATTATTTTGCATTACAACGAGGAAATAATATTCTTTTTTTATTTCAAAAATAAATTTGAAATATAAAGCGTGGGAGTATTGTACTTACAAAAAAAGGGTTCGGGCGGCATAATGTACTAAGGCGGTGATAGGTACATTTACGTTAGGTAATGTTTTTTTTAACCATTATTCAATAATATTAAAATCATTTTTGATGCCATTATACTTAAATTTCCTTCGTCATTCGACTGATATTAGAGTTGTACTTGATCTTTGAGATTTAAGCATGCCATATCATTTGTGTAAATTTTGAATAGGTCTGGTTCAATGATTGAACCTTATTTTTGGTTTGCTTAAAACCCTGTTAATACACACTCTTTGCTGTCTATTGTTTAGGTATGATCTAAAAAGGTTTATTTGATTAGTACTAAAATTCATTTTTGCAAGTTTATATAGAAGAATTTGATGGTCTACACAATCGAAAAGAAAGAAAAGAATTCGAAGAATTTTTGGGAAAGAACGGTAAATTCGGAAATGGCCAAGATTATAATAACATGCAGGAAAGATCACATTTTGTCACGATTTTTTTGTTATGAAAGGAGCCACTGCAATTAGTAGTATATTAATTCAATTATGTTATCTTCATTTTACATCCTTTAAAAACTTTTGCTGAAACATATGAGATAAAAAAAGATCTCCCAACAAGTATGATATTATGGCAAGATGTTTTATATTCATTCATAGAAAACTCTGTATTAATAATACAGATTTCATATTGATTTCACACTTATTGTGTGGCTGTTAATATGTTAAGTCTCCGCATATAAAAATTATTCATTCATTGCTTTGTCAATTATAGCAAAAAGTAATTTGAAGTAAAAATAACTTGAACAGAAAAAATACAAAACTGTATTGAAAAATTGAATTGTGTAAATGTAAAGTAAAATCAAGTAATTTAATCTGCAAGAGTTTGAGAGTTCGGTATTGCGAAAACTTCAAATTATTCTAATATTTTATTTAGGTAAATCAAAGAAGTTGACTGTGATAACAAGAATTGAACTTGGTGGCTTTAGTACTAGTAAGTCAAGAAAGTAGGCTTCTAAATAAACCTTCATGTTAAAGAATAGAGCAAGACAGATCAAGGTTAGATGCAACACCTGAAGATCTTCCTCATCTGTCCTACATTTAAAATCATTTTGAGAGAAGTTCAAGCTTTTAATCATGTTTTTCAATAAGATAGTGTCACAATGAAAAAAAAATCAATATTGATTAAAAAAATTTAATTGGAATTTGTAGATTACAAAGAAATTCCAGTACTTAAAAATTTCAAAGAATTCATAGTGAGCCATATTTGAATTTTTAAATCTTTGTAATAAGTTAAACGAAAGGGAATTTCCTTTCTATAAATTAAAATGCAAATGAACATTTCAAATCCGGCTTGAATATTTTATTCATCATTTTATTTTTATATTAAATATATATTATTCTATCTATAAATTTGAAATAAAAGTGTTTTCATAATTAAAACGTATGACATTGTACGTGATAATATTTAATATAAAAGTAATATGCAGTTGTCCTCAAATTCTATAGAAAAATAATTTATTAACACAAACATCAGATTCTGAATAATTGATTTAAAGTTTGAGCTAGCTATTATTATTGTTATTATTATTAATATTTATTTTTAAATTTCTTTTCATATTTTTTTGTTTTATCGATTTCTGTTTCAGTCTTGTGCAAACTAAAAATCAAATGTAAACGCGTACATTATAATCGATATAAAGTTCTTTTTTATTTTCAGATTCTTTGCTTTGTTCTTTAGCACATCATTGATGTGATGATTATACATATTTTTTTGTTTTTTAATGTATATGTACAGTCTTAAGACTAGGTACGCGCCCCACAAGATTTTGGACATTTGTTATTCTCTTTTTTGTTTTTATTAAAATTCAATGTTTTTTTTCTTTTTTGCTGATTTGCTGAAAATAAATTTAGCACAAGTAGCTTGCTTTTTTGTCTGAGTCACATCAGCGAATTTAATGTAAATGAGTGAATTTAATAAATAATTTTTTATTTTGTATATATATTTTGTTTTTCTAGTAAAATGAGAAATACGAATCGTCAGATTTGATTTTGTAAAAAATATAAAGCTTACAATATGCTGGAGTTACAAAAATGAAAACAATAAAAAAAAATTACAAAAAAAAAATTTTGATTTTGATTTTTAAGAAGTAATAATGGTTTTTGTATTGTTTGACGAGTGGAGTGGGTTGAGTAACTCCAATTATTTTTTTTTATATATGATTATAGATGTATCATATCACAACAGTTCAATGTCCTCAATATTTTTCATCAATATTTAAAAAGTTTTATTATATAAAAGTTTTATGAAAGTTATTTTAGCTTTTAAATCGTTCAACGTCAATTAGCATAACAAAATGATGGCAATTGGAACACAATTTTTCAAAATTTAACTGTGTATTAAATAGTTACTTAACAAAGTAAATAGGTAGTTTAAATCATTATTATGTGTTTTGCAAATTTGCCTCCGTACGTCAATTTCAAAAATTTTCCTCCGTTTATCGAGTAGTAGCCAGTACTCACATTAGTACAAGTCAGTGGTCTATAGGAAGCCACGTTATTAGGTTAAGTAATCCGTTCAAACTCCATTGTCGACAGAAATATGAGACAGAAACTATTGAACACTTTCTTTGCAACTGCCCAGCATTAACTAGAGTCCGATTTCATACTTTAGATGAAGCTTTCCCGAACAATAAAGATATTTTTGCCAAAGGCAAAATTGGTGATGTGATCGTGAACCTTCTCAATTTTACCGTTTTTTTACTCAATAACAAATAAATGATTTGTATCTACAATATACTCAACATTGACTCATTTTACCATTATACAAAAAATAAACCTAGTTGAGATATCAGAGATCATTATATATTAGTTTCTAATGTCATTTTTCTTGAAATAAATTTATAAACCTGTATTACTTAAATCTACCCAGAAACAATATGATTATTTAAATTGTGTACATTCACATTGCGTCTTTGTTTTACACTATTTTAAAACAATTAATTTTTCAAATTAACTAATATAATTCTTAGAATTCTTATCAAGTTCTCCAGATAATATTTATATTATAGATTATATAGAAAATAATAGATAATCATTAAAATGAAGTTCAGTAACCGATTGACAATGAAGGTTATCTAATGCAGTTCTATTCTAATTCAATTTAAAAATTCATCAATAATTATATGAAAATGTGTCAAATTTTAAAATAAATAATCATAACTAGATAAGTTAGTTAGATTAGGTTTTATAAAATATTGGGGTGAGGTGTGACCCCATATAACCGCTAGCCGCAAATGGGATTATTGTGATTACCCGTGCAGTAATACAAAAATTATATACGTCAGTCTTTAAGTTAAGTATAAACATTTATGTAATGAACAAGGTAGATATTTTGACATTCTATAACTCCTTAAGGATACTTCTTCCATCTTATGTCCTAATGTTTTGACTACTTTAACTTGGAATATTCAGAACTTACCTATATCCTATATGTATGAATAAATTGTTAATTAAAAAATAAACATTACAGTGCTTCCAGAAACTTTTATTATTTAATATTTATTAATAAACAATTTAATTTGTTTTCTATCATTGTCAGTAACTTGGGTCGAAATTATTTTTAGTTGAGTATTATATTGAGTACGGTTCGAGTACAGATTTTAGTTATTAACTTTCTGGCATATATCAAATGTGTAAAACTACCACTCTGGGGGTCTGGTTTGGGATCGACAGGGAAACATTTGATCGGTCGCTGACCCAGATGCGCAAATTAACTCGAGTTCCTATTCAAGTGTTTACGTTACCTCCACGTGGTGACCCCTGGGAACTGTTTTACATAGCATCCGCTGGTAAGCAGGCCAAAATCCTCAAATTTTGAGGTTGGCGTAAGGCTGACTGACTCCGTTACCCGTAAAAATTACATAGTTTTGAGAGATACAATTGAAGCCTCGGATACGATCGAAATTATTGGAAACAGACCCGGCAAATATTTAAAGGATTCCGATTTAAGAATTTGTAGTTGGAATGTAAGAACACTCTATCATCCAGCTGCATCTAACAAAATTGAAAATATTCTCTCGCAGTATAAAGCAGACATTACTGAGATACAGGAAATCCGATGGAAAGGATCTGGCATGTTAAAAAAACGAACATGCGATATATATTACAGCTGCCACGAAAAACATCACATATTTGGATGCGGATTCGTAGTGGGAAAACGGCTTAGAGGAAACGCCATTGATTTCACACCTGTTAATCAACGTCTAGCCGTCATCCGTATCAAAGGCAAATACTTCAACATCAGCCTAATATGTGTGCACGCACCAACCGACGAAGCGGAGGACTCCACGAAGGATGAATTCTATGACATCTTAGATAAAACATATGGGTCCTGTCCTGAGTACGATGCGAAAATCGTGCTTAGAGACTTCAATGCTAAAATCGGTAAGAAAGGAATTTTCGGCAAAACGGTTGGTAACCATAGTCTTCACTCTACCACCACAGATAATGGATACCGAACAATAGATTTTGAAGCAGCTCGTAATCTGGTTATAAGTAGCACAAATTTCCCCCATAAAAATATCCACAAAGCAACCTGGCTATTTCCGGATGGACGTACAGCAAATCAAATTGACCACATTATGATTGACGCCCGACATGCTACCAGTGTGTCGGATGTACGTACTTATCCAGGAGCTAACATCGACTCTGACCACTTCCTAGTTGTGGCCCAGTTCAGAACATGATCCAGTGAGAAGGTCCTCGAATTTCAAATCGATACGCACCATCTTTTTATCGATTTTAAATCTGCCTATGACAGCATACATCGATCAGTGCTTTACGAATCAATGTCAGAATTTGGTTTCCCAGCCAAGCTTATCCGTTTGTCAAAAATGACCCTGGTAAACACCCGGTGTACTGTGGTGATTGGGAGGCACATTTCTGATTTATTTCGAACGTGCTCCGGATTTCGGCAAGGCGATGCGCTGTCATGTAATTTCTTTAATCTGGTGTTGAAGCATATAGTGCGACGTTCCGGTGTGAACACACACGGCGCTATATTTTTTACAAATCGGTGCAACTCCTGGGTTTCGTTGACGACGTTGATATTATCGGAACATCACGACGAGCAGTCATCAAAGCCTTTACACAGATTGAGGAGGAAGCAGGTGAAGCGGGTCTTCTCATAAATGAGAATAAAACAAAATATATGCTGTCGACAAATAAAATGTCCTCACAACATCATATAGGACACAACATCACTGTCGGCTCATATAATTTTGAGGTACATCGATGTTGAAGTAAGGCGAAGAATTACCCTAACAAACCGTTGCTACTTCGGTTTGCCCAAACAACTGGGTTCAAAACTTCTATCCCAAAATACCAAGTCACAATTATACAAAACACTCATCCTTCCGGTGCTGCTATATGTAAGCGAGCATGCACTTGGTATCTTTGAGGGAAAAATTCTTCGTCGCATTTATGGTCCTGTGTCTGATGAAGGGGTTTGGAGAAGAAGATACAATGCCGAACTATACCAGCTGTTCAACGACATGGACCTAGCTAAAAAGGTAAGAATAAGACGGTCATTGGCTAGGCCATGTAGAGCGTATGAATGAAAATGCTGCGGCTAGGAAACTCTTCGAATCCAAGCCCCAGGTATTGCGTCGTGGAGGGAGGCCACACCTTCGAGATGAAGTATCGGCAGATATGAAAAAACTTCATATCACCAACTGGAGAGATTCCGCTCGTGACAGAAATCAGTGAAGGACAATTTTGCGCCAGGCCCAGGACCTCCAAGGTTTGTAGAGCCCAGCAAGTAAGTAAGTAGAAAAACTACCACTATAGTTCAGGAACTAGACTTTCTAAAAATAACATAGTTCCATATTTCATTTCTATTTAATAATGAGAGAAAACTTAATGCTTAAGCAGAATTCAAGCCCACCTTCTGATTAGTATCACATATTCATCACCATGCAAGTCAGTCAACAAATAAATAAAAAATATTAACCCAGTCTCTGAAATCTATTCACGATTTCAAATCAATTTGAAACTATATTTAAATGCTGTCATTTATTCAACAAAAATGCATCCAAAATTTAATTTTAAGAACTTATTCCATTCAATAAAAGAACAAAAAACCCAACAACAACAAATTCAAAAATAAGACAAAAAAAAAATTCAATAAATTTTCAATTATTTTTCCAAAAAAATTTACATTACTGAAATAAAAATTAAAATAAAAAAAAAATTATTACAAAGTCTATAAGTTATAATAAATTGATTTAGATATACTGACCCTCGTATTTCTTTTAACTTTGATAACAACAACAACTAAAACAACAACTCAAAAAAATTATGAATGAATTAATAAAAAAAAAAAAATAAAAATAAAACTACAAAAAGATACAACTTCAACCGCAACAATTACAACAATAATAAAAATTCCAGCTATGCATATACACATCAATCCGTTCGTTCTTAAAAGCCGCATAATATTTGCAGTTTCTTTTTTTTTAAACATTACATTATGATGTGTATTTGTTTTGAGATCATTTATGCAAGAAAAATGTAATCGCTCACTACCACCACTAGATACATCTATAAATTAATATGTAAATGTAACTAATGTTGAAAATTGTACTATAAGTATATATATCTTATTATGCACGTGTATTATGTATAGTAGAATTTTTACTAATGAAAAATAAACAATATAAAATAAATGTTGATATCGTTGAAGTTTTAATTTTGAATATATTGTACCAGACTGATATGTCGCCGTAAATCTGAGCTTTTTTTTTTAAAGACAATAAAAAAACAAAAAACCTAGAAAAACAAATTGATTCTTGATGATTCATTTAGCTGTTTTTTTCCCAACATTTTTCTAACTAATAATTTTGTAATTCAATTAAGCCAACAACATTTTTTATTTACTATTTATACAGAAATGTGCTCGTACATAATAATATATACTTATATAACTATATATCTATATTCATTTTGTTTTTGCAAATATTCATAAAATTTTTCTTAAAGCTAGATTTTGTGCAAAATTCACATAGCAGCACAATAGATATAGTCAAGCTTTAAGCATGTATGACTCTTTCAGTTTCATTGCAAATTTTAATTATTTTAAATGTGCAATAATTACATTGTCGACTCTGTGGTTATGGAATTTCTAAAAAAAAAAAAAAAATACCTACATAAATTTTCATTAATTTTAATTTATTATCAAATCAAAAGCTTATTTTTTACAATATTTAAATAAATTTTAGTAAAGTACCTACAAATGTATGTAATATGTTTATAGGGTTGTACAATATAAAAAAAAATAATTATTATTCTTCCACGTTCACAGCTAAATTCAAAAATAACAAACTTTCGAATTTAAGTGATAGGTATATATTTACAAGTTTTGTAATAGTCTTACAAGATTGATATATGCAGTCCAAAAGAATGAAATAAAATAGATAATGAAGGGACAATCAGTTCCTAAATGTATGTATGTAGTAAATTACTTGTTTCAAAATTAAATTGTAAATTCTTGAAAAATCCGTTATATTCTTTATTAAAATCCAACTAGTTTCTACGCATAAATATTGATTTTTCATTAAAAAATCTAAATATTTTTTGGTCAGCACCTTGGTAAAACATAATTTTTTATAAAATTAATAAAATATTTAATTAAATTAAATAAAAAACTTGTTGTTGTTTCACTAATTAGAAAATTAAAAAAATGTTCTTAATATTTTTTTTTTCTTTTTTTTTATGTTGGCAAAACAAAACGAACCCCTTCAAACCAACTAGATTTACCAAACATATCAAATCGGTATGTTTTCCTAATCTGTCATCAGATTTAGTTCAGTATTTAAAATCTTCAGACTACTTTACTGATATAGACAAGTTATAATTGATAAAATAATTAATAGGTAGCAAAGTTTTGGATAAGTATGAAATTTTTCATATTAATAAATTAAAATTAAAAAAATTAAATAACTTAAGCTAAACTTAACTAATGAGAGCCCGCTACTTATTAGTCAAATTTTCACATCTTAAATCAAATTCTTTATTTTGTAACTTTTGTCGCTTACAACATTTTAAATTTGTTAATATAAAAAATCTCATGTGTGTTTTTAATAAATGCTTATAACTGTCTAATAAGTAATTTACCATGTTACATACTTTTTTATATTGGTGTATATAATCGTTCTCTTAAAAAAAATGGTTGTTTACCTATACTATTATAAAATATGTATTATATTAACGTTATCTTATCACCTATTATTTATATCGCCTTTTAAATTTAAATTTTATTTTTTACTTTAGTTTTGATAATGTCTTAGAAGGACGAAACATGTCGACTATAATTTTTTTTTTTTAATTAAAATATTTAAAAAAAAAAATAAAAAAAATTTAAGAACATTTTTATAATTTCTCAATTAGTGAAAAATCAACAAGTGTATAAAAACCAATTGATGTGTTTAGTTTTCACCCATTTCGCAAAGTCCATTCAAATATTCAAATTAATTTCCTAAATTTACCATTCAGCATTTTTCAATGGTTTTCTTCCTTCTGAAATTAAAAAAAAATGTATCTATTAATTTAATAAAATAATATAATAAAATATTTTTTATAATAAGTAAAATATATTAAGTATATTAAGATTTACATATTACCAATTTTTTTTTTTAATTAATAAAAAATATATTTACCCTTTGAAATATGTTAAAAAAAAAACTGTTAACCTAATTAGTTAGGATTTTTTCAATATTACTTGTTTTTTTAATGATCTAATAAAAGGGAAATTTATAAATTTCCCGTGATCTGTGAAGAAATCTGGATAGAAAGCTGGATTACAGTTTGTATGTAAATTCAAAAGGATTTGTGATCGTGGTTTTACAAAGACGCAACTTTTCGTTACATGACAAATATTTTTTTTATAAATCACCCCTACCACGAATATGAAAGAATATTTTGGAAATTCTTAGAACATTTGATATATATATAATAAAAATTTGGAGAAATACCAAAAAAAACAATTATTGTAATTCAATATACTTTACAAAAGCTTTAAGAAAAACAAAAATTTTTTTAGCTAACATCAAAGTAATAGCATAGCACTGTTGTTATTAGCTTAGCATTATTTGATAGATCAAGCATTTTCTTTAAGCCTACCCCCTATATTCTGGAATCCATTAAGGAATTAAGACCTCATGCTTATGGAACATTTTTTTTATGGAAGTCTAAAAAATGAAAGTCTACACAATCGTATATATAGCAATGTACATATATGAAAGTAAACTTGTATAAAGATATGCAATAATAGTCATGACACTAATTCTGGAAAATACACATAGTGCATCCCAAATAGGTTTTATTAGATTTAAGTTGGCTATTTAAATTCTTTATTCTATGATAAATCATTTCAAAACCACAAATTAAAACGTCAAGAAAACATTAAAATTTTTGACATTTGATTATGTTTTTTTTTTACAATAATTTAAAATATTGTAAATCTGAATGGCATATTTTATAAATGAAAATAATAATGATACGGATACTCTGTCACAATGTCAAACGACATAAGTTCGATACAAAAAATGATATAAGTTCGATTTAATTTAACTTTCGAACTTATTTCGTCTTTAATTTTAATAATTTTCTTGGAACTTTATGTCATAAGTTCGGTAAATCAAAAATGATGTTAATTCAAAAAAAAAAAATGTAAGTTAAGTTTTTTCTTTTAGTTTTCTTTAAATATTACGCTTTTACATACATGTAGTTAATTTATTAATAGTTTTGTTATAATGTTATATAGTTTAATTCGACAAAATTCTGGAAAAAAATGGTGCCCTGAAATTAAGCCAAATGAAATAAGACCAAAGTGATTTAATTGGCTTTTCAAGAAATAAATAAATTCTAATTCTAATTTTTTTTTAAACCTTCTTTGTAAATGATTTTATTACTTTCTTGGTGGTTTATTACCTACCAGTTGGCTTTATTTCAGATCATTGAAATAGTTGCTATTACGGCTTTACGGAAAAATTTTATAATAATTTTTTTTTTATTTCAAATTACCTTTTGCTGTAGCAGCTAATAATAGGTAGGTCCAGCAGTGCAGAGCATTACCACCTTGCTGTTATGTATTTTTTCGTGCAAATATATACAAATACATAAATACTAATCTATCTGCACAATTAAAAGCAGTTTAACACATCTTTTCGGTACTATTGCAAATGTTTCAAATATCAATAAATTTTAATTTAGTCAAAATTATTTTATTCTTTTATTTTATTTAAATTTTAATTATATTGAACTTATGACATAAGTTCGTAAAACTTTATTAAATTTAAAAAACGACTTAAGTTCGAAAGTTAAATTAAATCGAACTTAAGCCCTTTTTAATTTTAATAATTTTTTCGAACTTATGTCGGATGTCTGAAAATAATATAAGTTCGATAGAAAATTTTGTTGTTTTTATGTAATTTTTTTGCATCGAAGTTATGTCGTTCGAACTTATAACAGGGTGCCAATATAATGTAAACAAATTAAGTAATCTAAATATTTACGTATAAAAAACAATAGTGGGTACAATAATGTAGCGATAGTTATTTGCACGCAATTTAAAAAATTTGAATTAAAAAAGTCAAATGACTTTTTTGTTTTTATTTATTTTAAAATTAATATTTAAAATAATTGATTTGAAGGTTTTTGCATATAGTTCGTGCCAGCTAAACAATGTTTTTTGTAAATGTTATGCCATTGAGTTCAATGAAAAATTTATTGAAAATTTAATTTATGTGTGTGAAATTATATATATACATGCCATACACAAATAGTGACAATTTTATTTTAACAAAATATACATGAAAATTGATTTTTTTGCAATTACAGTTATTCAACCTGACTTAAGATGATTCTGATGTACACTTTATGCCCATTTCAACCAGTAATAATTTACTCTGTTGAATTCAAAAACTGCAACACCTTATAACATAGTACAAAAAATCAAATAAGATAGCCGCCTAAAGATTTTAGTTTTTCGAGACACCATAAAATTTAAAAAATAGAAAACGCACCTCACACATCGAAGTGAAATTCAATAAGATTTGAACTAAAATAGTAATAAAGGAATCAAAATCAAATACATTTTTATAGCAATCAAAAAGACATACGTTTGCACAACGAATGTAACTATCAAAGCATTAATATATGGCTTTGAGGCAGTAATAATAAATCAAATACTTTAACTGCAAAGTATTTCGACAACATCAACCTAAACATCAAAATAACATAGGAAACCTGTAGTTTTATTACACATTATTAATGAGATTATAAGCTTTAATTAAAACTTAACTGTTGCATAGTAAGAATACAAATATAAATTCAAAATGCATATGGGATGTGATCTATATATATTTATATATGACAAAACGAACTAAACAAACTCTAATGTGATAGACAAATCAACTCGGTAAAAATTTGAAATTAAGAACATATTTTAATTTTGGAATTTAATTTTATTTAAATACTATCTATGAATTAGCTGGCTTAGTTTAAATAACAGTATCTCTCAAAATGCACATACAAACATACATAATATAATACATTTTGATGATATAGAAATTAAATAAGTAAAAATGACAAGTATTCTATTTTTTTTTTTTTGTTATAAAAAACTACAATCGAAATTCATCCTTTATCCTGAATTGGAGTCAATTCTTCTATGCCATTCTGCGTTATTGAACCAAATAAATTCAATTCAATTTTAAAGCAATATAAAAAAAAATTAATAAATCTTTTAAATTTTTGTTTTTCTTCTTTTGGTTATTTCTGTTTTTGTTTTTATAAAGTTGTTATGAATTTTGATTGGTTTTCTTTTTTTTTTCTTTTAAAAATTTAATCTTTTATGATAGCTTTTGACATTTGAGATCTAATTAATTACATAGAACTGACTCAATTCATTAGACTCATCAGGGGTGTTAATATGTAAAATTAAATTTGTATAAAAGAAAATTTCTATAATTAAGAAGAATTGGATTAAATTTCAAAGAAACTGAAAATTTGAAAATAAACAAAACTCACTTCTTTAACGCATCTTAAAACTCTTTATATGGCTAGAAAAACTACAGGCGGTCGGTCGGTCATGTTAAGGTATAATAAATTATTAAAAATATGTCTTAATTTTTTTTAATTTTTTGTCTAAAACGATTTCAAGTTTGTTGATATAATACATGCATATATTATATCTAAGTTCTATATTAGAAAACTAATAAACATTAGTATTATCTTAATTAAGTTGGAAAAATATGTTGAAGATTGAAACTAGAACTGAAATAAGATATACAGTGATGACAAAATAAATGATACATTAATATTGAAAAATTTCATGTTAGCTATAAAAAATAATATTTTTTAAAAATTATGTCATTATTGTTATTATTATATGAGTATGGCACTATAGTTCGCGGTATGATTTGCTACTTCGTTTACCTCTTCACTTTCGAAATTTTCAAATTAACTGAATTGCTTGTTATTGAAGAATTTGCATTAATTGTATTGCAAACAGTTTGCATTAATTGTATTGCAGTAATTAAAAATATACAGTTTTTGTACGTCTTTTAATGGCGTATTGAGTTGCGAATAGAATTTTGACTGCAGCTTATAATGGGGAAATTTTTGGGTTTATAAAATTTGAAAAATGAAAAATTAACAAAAAGAAGTAATAACGAAATCAATCATTAAATTATTAGTTAGATATTTTATATTTCGCTAAAGTATAGGGTGTCGAAATTGGACTGATTAAATAAGTATAGAAAAAATATGTGAAAAAATGGAGAAAAAGTTGTATGTATTTCTACAACAATTGTACAACACAGCAAATTTCAGCTCATGGTTAGTATAGTGAGATAAAGCTCAGTATGTCAGTCGGCAATTTATTGAGATCTTATCGAAAAAATTGAGTATTAAAAATTTTTTAATAATATGTTTTAGGCTTAATATACACAGAAATAATTGAATTTCTTATTTATTTTTTCCTAAATTATGCAATTATATTTGTTTCTCTAGAGATAACTATTTATTATTATTATATGGTATTTTATTTGAAATTATTTTTTTATATATACAATTATACTGTTTACATTTCCAGTGGTGTACTGTATTTGTGTGCATTATATCGAATATTATTTGCTATGGTTTAATTTAGTGCTTCGAAACAACAACAGAAAAATTAAATCATTCAACCGACTAAACAGAAAAGTTGTATTTTTTAATTAATTTCTATTTTCAGATTTTATTTGATGCATTTTGATCACAAATTCGTTAATAGTTAATAAGATTAACTTTATTCCCCATAATATTCAATATGCTGAATTATTTAATAAAAATCATTGTGTAGAGTGCTAAAGCGCGTTCTAGTAATAAAGTAAAAAATTTCTTTTCACTTGCAAAATAATTTTTTAACATTTTTAAAGGTTCGCAACTTAGTTTAATTTTAAATAACAACTATACATTTAAATTTTTTCTTTTGAACCATAAGTGTTCAAAATCTCAAAGAGTAGTTTATTTTTTTAAGTTTCTATAAATAACTGAAACAACCTTCAAATAAATATCATGAGTACAGACTTTAAATTTGTTTTATTTTTTTTCTCTTATTTATAAATTTAAATTACTTATCTTAGTAATTAAACCGTAGTTCAACAATTTTTTTTTTTTTTAAAATCCTTCATTATTTAAGTCTCTATACAATATCGTAGTTTTATTTTATTTTATTTTTTTTTTTTTTAATGTCTGAGGCATTAATTACCGTGAGATCATTTAGTTCAACTAATTTTAACATTTTTTATTTTTCTATACAATTTTTCACGATGAAGTTTTAATGATAACGAAAATTTTAATACTATTCAATAATAAGGTCTGGTTAGGATTTTGTTGTAAAAACTTGGATTTTGAAAAGAAAAAGGAAAACAACATTCTCTTAAGAAAGAAAACTATGTAGTATGAATACTGTTTTTCAACAAATTAATATGCTGTCATAGTTATTTTTATTGTTTAATTTGAGCTTTGAATACTTGAACCTATTGTGAATTCTGTTCAATAATGCTCAGTCTAAGCCATTAAATTGTATTTAATTTTTATTTTGACAAAATTATTGAAATTTTTAGAAAAAGCCTTCAAATTCAGAAACAGAACATAGTAAACAAGTGTGTCGACTTTAATACACAATCAATTCTGAATCTTTTTGTAACCCTTTGATTTGACTATATAATTTCAAATATCTTTGATCTAACAAGACCCAACAAGATGCGAAAACAATGTTTCGTAAAGTTTGTTTTTGAAATATAGTTTTAATATAACCCTGTTTTTTGAAAATCACATACCCAGGCTGATTTAATATTTGATTCTATAGATCAAAACAATTTATTATATTTTAATTCTATTTTTAGTTTTATTTTATTAACCTGAGCTTAACATGATTAAAATTTGCTTTTGAACATAAAAACATAAAATTTTCAATAGTAAAATTAGTTGCAAATCTTTTGTTAACTTTTGTCAGTAAGTCATTTTCATTACTCTCTAACGCAATTTTCAAATTGTTATATCTAATTTAGCATCTCAAAAATTAAATTTTTGTAAGTTTTGTATCAAAATGTTCTAATTATCAAGTTAACGCAATTTTTTGGTCTAATTATCAAATAAAAGCTTTTATTTAACAATTACGGCGTAGCCTACATGGTGTAGTTGTTATGTTATCTGAGAATATATACTGAGCAGAAGGTCCCGAATCAGAACTACCGCTCAGTGCATGGATGTTTGATTTTTTTTACGTTATTCATAAAATTATGAAATTATAATAAATTTTGTACCAGTATTACTGTCAGATTTATTGCTTAGAGCAAGCATATTAGACGTCTATTAGATACAAAAGCTTGCTACATTTTTGTAAAATATATATGATCATTTAGTGATCTTAGTAGAACCCGATACCGCTAGATAATAAAATAAAAAGATGATGTTATTAGAGTAGTTACATCGCAATGTTAGTAGAGTATATAAAACATACTGTTAGTAGATTAGACCACCATATTATTTGGTAATAACTTAATAAATAGAAACTATTCTACTTAAAAATAACTAGTTCCCGACAAAAGTAGTAGTTTTGCACATTTAATTAGTTATTATGCCAGAAAATTAATAGATAAATACATTTATACATATATATATATTCAAAAAATATTACACGTTCCACTTTATTTCGAAAAAATTGCAATACCGTACTTAATGTACAAATAGATTCTATACATAAAGAACAAAAGAAAATAAAAAAAAAATAAATTATGTCCAACTTAAGTTTAATATTTTATTCATAGAAAAAAGAATGTACATGATACATATATGCACATATTTTCCGCTAATATTATTTACTTTTACTTTGATTTATTTACAGTTTAAATCGAAAATTCAATATAATTTAATTTATGTGTTGTAAAATTATTATTTTATTTTTAAGAATTTTATAACTATAAATACCTTTACCATAACAATGTCGATTTTCGTTTAATACGATTCATCTATACAAGTATATACATATATATCTACAAAGGAACAGTTATGTCGATATGTTTAGTAAAAATAGCTGAAGCAGTTATAATAACACCAGAGAACATCATCATTTTTATACTTCATTCATTACCATGCCCACTCACGTATTATTTAGAGCACTTTCAATCCATTAGTTAAAATAAAAGTTTATAATCAGACTTTCCAGTTTTTCTATTGATCGGTTGAAATTAAATAAATTAATTTGCATTCTTTTCACGCCTATATTATAGTTCTTATTTATTTTTATTGTAAATATTTTTGTTGTTATTTTGAAATAGATTTCATCGGCAGAGTTCTGAAAGGCTCCATATGCCATTAACTCGGTTTCGAGTAAACGCGATTTGAAGTTTAAAGTTACTTAAAAAAAATGTACGATACAACAAGTCGATTTTAGTCCATGCACGTGGGTCAAATTTACCTGAATATGGGTCATTTTATAACTAAAATTTACAAATAAATGTATGGTCCACTACATATTATTAAAAAATATTTATGGTATTCGAAAATTTCAAAATTAAAAATCAATTCATTTCATTGAGATCACATTCTCTTATAAGAATATTATAATCTAAAAAAAACAATATAACATAAAACAATACTTCAATTACTAAAAAAATAAAAAACATAAAATTATTTATTATATACATTACCTAGGTGTACGGGTATACCTTAACTTATAACTATTGAAGACGTACGGTTCTATTATGGCGAGAATAACCATATGTTTTTGACATCAATGGTTATTCTCCCCATAATAAAAGCGTACGTTTTCAATAACAATTATTTTATTTTTAATAATTCTTTTAGATAGTTTTGATCATTTGTTGGGCATATGGATATGGGGCATTTCAGAAATAAGCTAATTTTGACTTCAAACTTCATACAAAAATGACCCATATCGAAAAAAATTGGCATATGAGTCATTTTATAATTAACAAAGTATTACAAAGGTAGATATGGGTCAATCCAGAACTAAATATCTCCGAAACGGTAAAAGATAGCGAAAAGCGGTTCGGGCCAAAAAAAAGAGTGTAGCGCAAAACCTAAAAATCTATTTCCAAGTCAAAAAAAATGGAGCCAAAATGGCTTATGGAGCCTTTCAGACCTCAGCCGACGATTTTAATTTTTTAAGCCTGACTAAATCGAATTCATTAATTTAATTTATTTCAGACTAAATTATCTGACAGTTACAACAAACGTATTATGATATGCCGATACTGACAATTTGGATTAAAATATACGCGGTCAATCAGCGCTACTTACCTAAACATAAAAAAAGAGTCAGATAAAATTGGTTTAATAGTGACAGAAGAACAAAATCTCTTCAAGAATGTTATCTTGAAAATAACATGAAGATTGCGTTTGACGTGACGTGACACAAAATTCTACTATAGTTATACAACAATATTAACATAAAGCAAATTCGGAAATGCAACATTTTCAATCATAATGCGGTATCACTATTGTATCAGTACAAAATTCATGATGCAATTCGGCATCATAACACAATATAATTCAATTATTAATGCGTATATCGTCTCAAATAAACTAATAAAATGTCCCTGATGGATAAAAAACGGTAAAATTAACGAAAATTCTACATGACTTTTCGATTGCAGAGATAAAGAATTAAATATTGAAATCGACTAAAGAATTAGTTAAACATAATCAATATGGATCTCAGAACTAAAGTGAATCCAGAAACTACAAACCAAAATAAAATATAATTGTGAATAAAGTCTAAAGTTTATAAACGTAAAAATTTTGTAGCGCCGATTAAATTCAAAAATTCATTCAATAATTAATGGCATTTTACAGTTTACATTGTAGAAATTTTTTTTAAGTTATTTAAGTGATATTTTTTTTTGTTTTTGTTTTTGATAATTGAATAACAAATTATTGTTCATTGTTTTTAATCACAATTCATGATAATCACTTATCATTTTATTATGAAAGTGCCACTACATACATTATTACACACAATACAGGTAAGTTGTATTCAATATTATTGTAGAACCACTAGATTAAACTATTTCAGATTTCTATAATAATAATTAATTTAATATAAATATTAAGTATTAGTATGTACACACTTAAATATAAATTTTTATTTATTTTTATTTTATCAAAACTTTGGAAACAATGAGAATTTATTTTTTGTTAATTAATATTTAAGTGCTAATAATCATATCAAAAGTTAAAATGGTATCTAATGGCACTGTAATTAAATACTACATACATACGTACTTTATTTATTTAGATATTGTACTAGTGTACAAACTTTAAAATTTAACGGAAATATTTGCAATTGATAAAAACTATTATTCAATATTTAGTAACGTAAGACTAACTGTAATTACGCTACGTTACTAAATATTACAGTTTTATAAATTGAATAACATTATAATTAGTATAATAGGCCTTGGGGTCTAAATCCCCAAACACAAAATCTTCAAATAAAAAATCACTAACTAATACATATAATTTGGGGATTTCATGCATTAAACTCACAAAATCCATATCAACACATAAGTCAAAATCTGGATATCTGCTTTTTCTAGAAACAAAAAAAATAATGAAGGTAAATATTCTGCAAAAGGGAAAAATTTCCCCTTCTGCATCCAACAGCGGCTACGCATAAAAATAATTAAGATAAATATTCTGGGAAAAGGAGACAAATTAACGTATATTAGACGTAATTAATAAAATAAAAAAATCAATAGACGTAATTAATTTTTCCTAATTAAGTATATAATGTGAAACAAATGGTTCATGCCCTTGAATATTTTTTTTGTCTTTCCTTTCAAACTTCCGCTCCTAAAAGATGTACGTTATGAATTTGTAATTTTGCCAATATAAATTAAAACATTTTTTGTTTGAAATTTTTTTGAAAAAATTGGTTGGTAATTTTTTTGTGGGCTTTGTGTTTTCGGATTTTGGTTTTGGGGCTTTTTAAAAATCTAGAGATTTGATTTTGGGGATTTAGAGTGACTCCCAGTATAATATATATAAAAGTTAATTTCGATTCCACTTTAAAACGCAAATAATTGTAAGACTTTTAATTTTTATTTTGATTCCAATAGCTCCGATAGTTCCGCGATAGCTAATTCGAAATAAATAGTTCCTTGTGGAAAAACTTCAGTGCCCGGTTGTCTTATAATATGGACTTCCTGGTAAGTGCATCGGACGGTAGAGCTTTTCGGAACTATTACCTTTCAATTATATGCGCACTGCAAATGAAGTTTCTAATATTAACTTGATTTCATTATGAATTACTTAATTTGTGATGCAACATTAAAATGTTGCTAATTGTTATGAAATCATATTATAATTAATTAATGTCAAATCACATATCCTAAACTTTTTTTTAGATATAGATAGATATTAAAGTAATTTTTTCAACTGGTTCGGTTTTAAGTGAAACAGCAATATATTTTTTTTATGTTCTTATTAGGAACTAAGGTAACGTGTGTTAGGTGAGTGTGTGAAACACGGTTAACTACAGTCAATAATTTTATTTTTAAATAGTTTTTGATATCATTTAGCAAAGCTATTGATGATGCAAATAGAAGTATAAATTGAAACTTTACTAAATATCAAAAAAAAAAATTATTTCAAAATAACATAATTTAAATAAAATGCTTTCTTAAGAGAAAAATCTAAAATACAGATTGAACTACTGATAACGATCACGTAACAAACAAGTGATGATAAAGGAAAACAATAAATATCAGACGGAAAAAACTAACATAATAAAAATAAATACAAGAAAATTACAATTTTTTTAAATTTAAGAAGAACATAATAACAGACACTATTTGCTTTATTTATCTCGGCCAAATAACAAGTGGTTGTACCAAGTAAAGTGTACTGTCGCGATAAAATCAAAAAATTCCTTGTTCAACTTTGAAATATTATAAAATTTTACTATTCTTTTACTAAAAACTAAAATTAAAATTATGACAAACGTGGGAAATGAAACCTTACAAATGAAAAGGAAAGTATTGTTAATCGTTGTCTCCGTCGAATTTTAAAAATATGGAGGCCAAATAGAATATCAAACACAGATCTGCACATTAAATTTAGTTGACAAGTAAAATAAAAGCAAACATTTTCAATATGAAAGTAGAAGTCGACAGAGAGTACAGAGTGTAGTCGACCCAGAAATTCTTGGAAGAAAACATTAAAAAACGTATAGGAAAAAGCCGAGCAGGAATAAAGCATATTGCGCTGAATCCTATTAAATGACCAAGTTTCGTAAAGACTCTAAGTTTTCCTGTATATTAAAGAACTAGTCAGTAGTAGTATTATCTAATATTAGTAGATGAGATTGAAGATAAACCGTAAAAAAACTTTTAGTTTATTATTTATTGTATACTTATGGTATTCTATGATATGTTAGTGAATTTTATTTTTTATGGAAACTTAATAGTTCTATTTTCTATTTCAAAACTAAAATTGTTTTAATTCAAAAAACAAAATTTGCCTTTAATTATGCAATAGAACTTTTTGACTTTTTTAAAAATATTTTGTTTTGAACAATTATTTCTTAGTTTTTTTGTTATAACTTTGACTTTCACAAGGGCCTTTGTTTTTTTTAATTTTATTATTATTTTTTTATTATTATATTCATTATTTCATTATTTCCTTTCTTTATTCACCTTACAACATAGTCATGGTCGTTGAATTCAAGAACGAAATATACAAAATTAAATGTCGGATAACTTAAATAGAATCTTTTGGATAAGAACACCTAGACCGGACATTTTTGTTTTTATTTTCATTATTGTTCATTTTTTTTTCTTCTTCTTTTTGTTAAGCTCTACTTTGTTGAATTCTGAAAAAGGAGTTTAAAAATACCGCTCTTAACTTTTATGGGGCTGCTTTTCAAAAATTCAGAATGAAATTGAAATCCTTTTAATAGTTTAAAATGAAATTTTAAAATTTTCTCTTTATTCATTTTCATTGTGCATTTAAGTCGTTCAGAAAAAAATTAAAAGAAAAACAAAAAAAAAAAAATAAAATAAAATTTGCAATTGAATAAAATAAAAAAAAAAAAAACAAAAACCTTAAAATTCATTCAAAAAATAAAGGGCAAGGAAGTAATTTGATATTAATTCTCAAATAAAAACCTAAAAAAATAAAAAACAGAATTTTTTTTTTATTTTTTTTTTTTATGTTTATATTGTGTAACCAAAAACTCTTGTATGGTTTCGCTTTGTAATTCCACGAAAAACTAAAATAAAATTAAAACAAAAAAAAAATGAAAATGTGAAATTGAAAATAAAAATGTTTACAGCAAAATCGCCTTTCATTCATTCCACTTGGCATTATTATCGCTCCAATCGTTTTACACTTTTTTTTTTCAATTTTTATTTTCATATTTTTCTCTTATTTTGTTTTTATTTATTTTTTTTGTTTTTGCAAAATAATATTTACGTAAATAGAATTTGTGCTTAAGTTTATGATACCTTGTAAATTTAAAATTTCGCAGGGTAGACACGAACAACGCCAATCAATTGTAAAACACGGATAAATGCATATTTATGTTGTCAAGCAAATTTGTGCATTTATGTGCACTTAAACGTGAAAAAAAACCTAAAAAATACAAAATAAAAATAAAGAATAAAATACTGTTTTATGATTTTTTGAGCTTTATTTTCAAGAAAAATAGAAACTTGAAACTAAAAACAAAACTTAATAGATTTCATATTTTAATTTAATTAACAATTCAGCATTATTTAAAGAAAAAATAGAAAATTAAATTAAAAACAAATTCAAATTCAATTCACAGTCAAAAACTGTGAAATAATACAATATGTAATAAAAACACAATTTAAAAATACACATACATATCACATAAAAACTAGGAACATTTGTTATCTACTCGTAATTAGAATAAACAAATTGTATTAAAAAAAAAAAAAACATTGACGTTTTAATCAGACCGACGAAATAATTTCTGATTCGGAATTTGAATTCGAATTTATATATTTGTTTGAATTAATAATGTTTTACGCCCTTTTAAAGTAACTTGTTACTTTCGCTTGCTTAATGCTATTACTTTCTTTTAAAATGATAGAATCTAGATCTTCAATATGCTTTATTTCATTGCTAAGAGCTCCAAAGTTGTTTTCCATATAAGATCTTAAAGTAGCCAATGATATTAATGCATCTTTAATTGATATTTGATGAAGGTGTATTTGTAAGAAATTCTAATTCAGATTCCGAATCAGAAATTATTTTCTTGTGAAGTTGATTCGGTATAGTGTTGTTGGGTTTACCCACCTATTATAACTGATATATTTTGTCAACACTAGTACTTGACATGTTTTACCACACTTTGAGTGTTAAAAACTTCAAAAAATTTCAGTCTTAGAATTTTATCTTAATGAGTATCCTAAAATATCTTAAAGAGCCGTGATTTCAACTGAAAATGATGCATGCATCATAATGGAGTGAATGTTGTGTGTGACATGTTTGGCATAATTTTATCTTCACTTCTTGATTCGTGCTTTTGTTTTTCCATATTATGTTGTTAAAAACTTCCAAAACTATCGCCGCTTTGTTGGTTTGATTTATATTTTTCGATTTTTAGTCTTGTCTAGAAAAAACAGAATTTGTTTTAATCGTTTGAAACTAGTTATAGCCATTAGTCACATATTTTTTCATTTCTTCAGCAACGCATGGTAACAAGTCGGTATTATATATTATGTATCACAGAACGTTCAAAATTTGAACTTCTAATTCAGGTTGTTTCTGCACAAGTTGTTCGTATACTAAACAACATTTCTTCATGGGCTTAAGGTTCAAGCTTAATAATTTAGATAGAGTAAGAAAGCATATCTACAGAGTTTATATATTAATTATTTACAAATGTTTCACGCAAGTTATTTGTGAATTTATACTGATATATTTTATCGAATATGAACTTTTGGTGAAAATTGTAAATAATTAAAATTAGAAACTGTCGATTTTTTTTAAAATTAGTTGTCTGATGATGGTATAACAACCAAAATCGATCAAGATATGAATTAAAGTTAGTAAAACATATCTATGAGTTTATAATTTTTATTAAATTCATATTGATTCGCTTAAATTAGAATATCTTCATTGAATATGGACCGAAAACGCAAAAATTAACGTTTTTTTGTACGCGTTAACCTATATCAAGAAGTTGTGCAAAAGAACACCTATAGGTCTCTGTACATTGATATTTTTATTGCTTGTTGCCTCTTGATATTCACATTCCTTTCAATCTACAAATATAAGAATTTTTTTTAAATAAAGGCTATACGTGCTATTACAAAAAAATGCAATAAAAATATGTTGGTTGTATATTATGGTCCCATGTTCAAACTCTGAAACTTTGACTGCTATTAAAAATACCAATGTGCACTCGAGCGGCAGTAAAACAAGAAGCAGTGAAAATGTATAGATGCACTATGTATAAAAAATATGCTGTATACATATTCTAAGATACTGTATTATAGCACTATGTTTTGTTCTGCATTATAATCTCTGCATTATAACTATAGCGATATTTATGCGTTCCGTCAGCTCCCATAGTCATAATTTTTCATTTTCTTACCACAGTTTCGAACATAATTTTGTGAAACTAGACTTTTTTTGTTCGGGTATAGTCGAACTAAATGGTTAGTGGCACACTTAGACAATAGAATTTAATTGTAGTATCACGAAATTTCTGCACTTAGATTTATTACGGAGTTACATGTAGAAAAAAAAATTATATTAAAAAAAAAACAGAAATGAACATTGAAAACTATCCCGGCAAACAGACATAGGTGATAATGACTTGAAGCCAAATAATCTAAAACAAGAAGCAGTCCAGAACATAAGAAACTTAGACTAACCATTGGCGGTGCCGACTGGCAAGAACAAAAGAAAACTGATATAAAATTAATTAAGGATATCCTTAATTAATGTTCACTATGGAAATTGAATCAAATACAATTTCTGCAAATAATCGTTAACGATAAAAATTAAAAAAGAGAATTTAAGAAAGAAACTAATCATTACGGAACCTACTAAAGACATTGAATGATCAATTCGAACGCGAATTCAAAATTATATTCGAAAAGAAATATTCAATTAATCTGGAATAAGGTCGAATCATCAGTTTTTTTTCACGTATTTCAACTTTAACTCAATTCGAAGTAATTATTGAAGAGTAGGTAGATATAGGTAGGTACCTGCAAATTAAGCAGGATAACTATAGTTTTCCTGTTTTTATTTAAATTTCTTTAAATTTTTTTTTTTAAAATTATTTTTACATATAAATTTTGTGTGCAAATTCCAACCTATTTGGTTACCGTATGAATCAAAATGTCCATGTCATGTTTCAATCTCATTTCGGTTAATTTTTTTTATTATTATTTCATTAAAAAAAATATATGTATTTGTAAATCTCCATTAAAAAATCACATATGTGTATATTGTATATAATATAAGGTATACCTACTTATTTATTACTGCAAAAATATAAATTCAATATATATTGAATATATTCAAAGAACCGCCGGCCATGGTTCGTATTTTTTTATATTTTTTCGTTTTGATTTGATTTTTTTTTCAAGTTTAGGTTCTTGTGTACTCGGATCTTGTTTTTTGTAATAAAATGAAAATTAATGTTAAAAACTAAAGCTAAGCTGATGTATACTAAATAGACGTACATACAATATTGATTATACATACATACATAATTTATATTTTACAAAATGCTTCTAAGTTGAAATTAGAGTTCCATGATGAAAATCCCAAAAATAGCAAAATAAAATAAAACTGTTTCTTTCTCTCTCTCTCTCTTCTTTCTCTCTCTTTTTAATCTTACAAAATCAACAATGATACTAATTTTAAAAGCAAATTCACCAAAAATTAAAATTTGAAAATTTTATCTAAAAACGAGGGAAAACGTGGTACTCTATATTTCTTACACAGCTAGTGTGTGTCTGCATGGCACGATAAAAAAAGATACGCTGGGTGGCGCGGTATAGGTAGAGCGCTTGTCTTTCAACCGAAAGGTTCCAGGTTCGATTCCCAATGAAGCAAAAAAATGCTTTAAGGGGTTTTCGACCGGGTCCTATTGTCATTGAAATAAAATGAATGGCTAAAAATTATTGATAATATAATCTGGCAACAAATTAAATAAAATGGAGCTATTAATATTTAAGAAGGCTTAAGTCCTGACAATTTCATTAGTTTTCCACATTTAATGAGTTGGTAAACCAGTAATTTGATAAATAAATGCTCGAAAAATATTGTTACTACCTAAGTTACTGTCAAGAACATAAAAACAAAATAAAATTATAATACAAGGGAATTTGTTTCAAAGCAATAAAAATTTACGAATTACGAATATAACACACTGGGTGGTTCAATTAGGTCCCAGGTTCGATTCCCGGTTTATGGGTTTTTTTGACCTGGCCTGGTCATTGTAATTGTATATATTAAATTTATGTGTAAAACCAGTTAGAGTTTTCATCCCATCCCATATAAAGAAAAAAAATAATATGAAGAGTGCAATATTATATGGCCAAAATATTCGTATTTGAATAAAGAAATAATTTAATAAAATAAAATAAAATCTGAGTTAGTTTTCCGTTCGTTTTCTTTTGAATTTAACAATTTAGCTTAGCCCCCTAAAATATTACACCTAGATCTAGTTGTTTAACATGACCACGCCTATTCACCTGCGCCAGATTATACCACCGTGCAAAATATTTTTTTAAAATTATATAAATTTTGAAATTTGAAATATTCTCGAATTGGGTTCTATTTCCTTTCAAGACATTTTATTTAACATCTCTTCAATAGGTTGTATATATAGTATATGTAGTTATATTGCATACCTATAATTGAATATAAAATAAAAGCATGATGCATGCATGATCGCATGGGACTCTTGAAAGAAAAATGAAGCAAAAATAAAAGTACAAAGTGCAACTTCAACATGGAAATTTTGTTTTTCTTATTTTATTTAACATACTGGTATACATAATGTGCAAAAAAAGCACAACAAAAACATAAAAAAAAATCATTGAAGAAAAACATTTAAAAAAACAAACAAAATCGTCGTCGGAGCCAAGCCAAATATGGTTACATTTTTCGTTCATATATATATATGTATAATATGTATATTAAAATTGAAAATACAAACCTATACTTGAAATTCATATAAATGTGTATAAATATATTATATATATTTTATGGTACATAATATTAAGTATAATGAATTTTAATATGAAATCATAAATAGAAAAATTAAAGCGTAGGCGCTCCGGGGATTAACGAAAAAAAAAAAAAACAAAATCAAAATAAATATTTTAGAGCTCGTTCAATTCATGTTAGTTCTTTCTCCATCTCTCTATATTCCTCTAGCTCTTTTTCACTATTTTCAAATCAATTGTAAATCATTTTAATTTAAATTCATCTAAATGTGACGAGAAAAATATCACCGACATCATATTTATGTCGAATTAAAATAAAATTTAGTTTTTGTTTGATAATTACGGACAATCCAAAACAGGATAATCCTAAAGAAATTTGAATAATTGTTAAATCCTATATTTGGTCTACACATTAGTTTTTCTTCACTGAATGAGTATAAAGTAGAAATACCAAGAAGCATAATATAAAAATACATAATTTTAGGTGTTTTGTTTATATAATAGTAAAATCCTGAAAAATTCAAATTCTGCAGCAATATAAAATTCATGGTAAATGGTTCTATGAAATGTATAAATGAATTAATCAATCTACTGTGTTGGTTTAGTCTCAATAAAATTATAATAAAACTGGTCCACAAAACCGGATGAATTCAACATACCGCAATGTTGCGCGTCCCATTACAGTTGAATTCCGGGAAACTGTGAAACAATGCAAATCAACTGGCTAGTGAAGGCATAACCTTTGACCTACCTGAAATTTATTGTTTCACAAGGAAGCAATCAAAACTTTAAATGTCAAAAGATCTTTACAAGAAGACCAGACTACAATGTAACATGCACTAAATAAATCTATAGTTTATGATAAATTAGAAGTGCTATCCTTATCTACATTTGTTGAAAAGATGTGCTATTAGCACAATTGTACAGGTTAAAATGATTCTGGACTACTCTCAAATGACTTTAGCTGAATCTGACATAAAGAAATGAAGAGATAAAGAGGAGAATGAAACTGTACTGCACCTTCTTTGCACTTGTCCTGCTCAATATCGTAAATAAAACGAAAACCCATTTAGGAGCATTCTTTTTAAACTGACTTGGTGTACTGAAATCCAGGACCTCCACCTCTTTATAGAAAGCTCTAATTGATTTAGGGAGTAGTTTTGAACGAGAAGAGTTTCTGTGGTACCCCAGTGGACTCTATAAATAAATTACCCGCATCCACTGTTCCCCACCTACCCTCTTATCTTACACTACTATATTATATCTTATTCTCTAAATATCTTGCATATATTGTATGTCAGTATGTACTATAATTAACTAACATTTACAACAATCCTCTAATATTTTCCCCTTTTCGAAGTTATTTGAATTAACTTTTCTATTTTTCTTAGAAGAATTTTCGTACATATTTCCTAACGAGGACATTTATTTCCTTTCGACATCTTGTTTTCTTTTAATATTTTCTTCGACAATTTGCTGAAGAATAAAATTTCATTTAAAGTAATTATTTTTTTGTTTTTTAATAATTGAAATAATTTGATTTCAAATAATTAGGACATCAGTTTTATTAGTAGTGTTCAAGTCTCTCTAACATATATCGTGAAATGTTGAAAATAGCGTGGACAGATAGAATTAGTAATGGTCAAATTTTAAATATTATAAATACAGATCGTTAGTTACGTAATTGAGTCAAGTGCAGAATTGCAGAAAACATCATATCTTGATTATCGAATGCAAGGTAAGAGGTACAGGGTGTTGCACATTATTACCAAACAAATGAAAAATTGTTTCAAATATCCCATTAAGAACATAATTTTTTAGAAATTTGATCATGAAAACCCTGTATGCGGCTAAAGAAGAACTTCTAAATTTATATTAATGATGGAAATGGTACACACAGTCTTATAGGATTTACCATCAAATAAAATAAAATGAATCTATACTATTTCAAATGAATTGCATCCAAATTACAATTTAATTGCAAGCTTTATACTGTAATTTTTTATTTTCTAAATAAAATAACAAAAGCAAAAATATACTTCGATCTAACGATTAAACGATTTTATATATGTAAATATAAAAAAAAACATTTTAAATAGCAAAATATTATAAATATAATTTCAACAACAAAACAATAAAAATAAAATCATAAAGTTCAATTGTCATTAATTTAAATACATACTATGTTAGAGTTGACTTGAAGGCATAATTTTGATATTCGGAATTTTTAACATATGAGTAAGCGTAAAATATAGGCAATAATATTATGATTGCGTAAAATTTTTGTTCATTTATAGACATTCATATCCATACCATATATAAGTACATAAGCTCGTGTACATACATATATATCCAATTTTTTTTCATTTTATTAATATTGTAATTGCACTCTTTTTTTATTGTTGTTCTGCTCTCACTTTTGCTAGTAAGATATCTTAGAAATTTTTCATTTGGTATTTAAATATTTCTTTAGCGTTTGGTAATAATATTTGAAGGAGATACGAGTCACTCACAGTACTCGTTACAAAATGTATAGTTAGGACGACAATATTATCTTCTTCCTTCAGGGTTTAAGTTCAGTTAAATCCTTGTGATTGTTGAAACGCTCATACTTCCGGTTCTGCTTTACGAATCAAAATAAAGGCAAGTGCACATGCACCTTTGAGAAGATATTCTTCGCTGGATATATAGTTCTGAAAGCGACGATGGGGCTGGAGGAGAAGACATAATGCCAAACTATATTAGCTGTATAATTAAGTGGAGAAAATTAAAGTCAAGGGATTACAGTGGATCGAACACTTAGAACAGATGGATGAAAATGCTCCTGCCAAGATAATCTTCGAATCCAAATCCAAAAGTATGAGATATCGGGGCACATCAAACCTTCGTTGGAGAGACGAAGTATCGACAGACATGAAGCAATTTCGTGTCTTCAACTGGAGAGAAGCCGCCCGTGGCCGACAAAAATGGAGAACGTTGATGAACGTTAATCCCAGACCTACATGGACCTACATGGACCTACATGGTAAGTAAGTATGTTAATAATTTTGATACAGTTTGAATACAGTACAGATAGTCTAGTCTTTTATTAAATTATTTCGTCGTAAATGTGTATAAGTTCAACAATCAACTATTTTTTTTCTTTGTGTACATTATCCATGACGAAGATTAGCTAACATGAAAGCTTTTTTTCCTTTTTTTTTACTGCAGATTTAAAAACTGTTTTGTAAATAGGTATTGAATTACTAAGGCAAAATTCTTCTTCCTGGTTCTTGGTTCTTTAATTCCGCCTTTAAGGATTATTTTGTATATTTTTAAGTGCCTCACCGCATATGGCCGAAATATTCTAGATTTCTAGGTTTCATAATAATAAAGTAACAAAACTATTTATTTTTTTATCGGATTTGGTTTTATTTTTAGTGATAATTTAAATTAAATAATTTAATTGTTGTTTCTGCAATCAAATATTAAAAAAATTATTAGTGAACGGAAACCTGGCAACAATTAAATTATTTAATTTAAAACTCCGAAAAAATTCCGAAAATATCTAGATTGTGATTAATTTTTTTTGTTCAATAAAGATGTTCAATATGTTCTTTGAGCTTGGTTTAAAAACTTTTTCTAACTTGGCTGATATAATATATATGAATTAACAATCATTACATTTATGCGAAATTATCGTGTAACATGTTAAAGGAATAACGATGAAAAAGTACATATATCGCTTCTGAAATGTTAATATTTTCATTCCAACATAATTAAGAGTGAAAAATATTGGACTTTAATTTAAATACATTTTTTGTATTTTAAATTCAATGCTGTCTCATCGAAAAATTATAGTAGTTTGTTCTTTTTGATAAGTTTAGCATTAAATTACATTTCTGTAATATCATCAATATAACTAATTCTATCATTGGTTTTACAAAACATTGGTCTAAAGAATTTAATTATCCCTATTTTCGCAAATCCTTCAATTCTTATATTATTAGAATCCACAGAATAGAGGCACGACATATTGAAATGTTTTAAGATTTACTTTGTGAAACATTAGTAATGGTCAAATCCATTACCTCCATATAGGCTAAACTTCATTAAATTGAAAACTTTTTTCATTTTATATACTAAGTTTGAAAAACAATGAAAAAAAAAACTTTAAAGTCAAGACGAGAAGTGGAGAAGATTATTTTTCTTACTGAAGTTACTTCTTCTCAAGTTCTGAATAAAATTAAAATTAATTAAACTGTCTAATAATAACTTATTTAAACTCCCATTAAGTTTCCATAGTATCAATTATGGTAATTATAAACCGATTCATAAAATGTGGCTAATATGTAACAATTACCAAAATTATATCGACTTTACACTGTTACAAACAAACCAAAAAAAAAAAAAAAATTGTAGAAATAATAATAAAATTTTTTGAATAAATTTTATTTAACTTAAATATAAATTTAAATTGTAATTTAATTGTTATTTAATTTGTAAATTGAATTGTTTTATTATATTATTAAGAAAAAACATTCTATTGAAGTTTAAGCTGAACTAATATTAATCAATCCAACCGATATTACAAAATCTTTAATATATTACTTTACTTTAAATCTTAAACTAAATTTATAAAAATTATAACGATTTTCAATTATACCAATTTTAACAAAATTTTAATTCTTGGTTTAATCAAATTTTTTTAACATCTTAAAACTTATCTAAAAACTAATAAATTTTTCTCATTATCATTATATTCATCATCAATTTATTAAGGATCAACTCAGAATGAATTTCAACATCATCTACAATCTTTCTTAATCCAGGGGTGGAATTCTGTATTGTGATAATCACGATGCGACTGTCGCATATCTATAATTGGTATTCTATATGGTGATTGTCACAGTGATAGCCGCTTTTTTTTTGCGATTTTAGGGTGACAGCTAATTTGGTGTCACTCATGATAAAAATAAATAAAAGTTTGGTTGTTTTTTAAGATTTAAGCCTTTTAGATTTTTTATGTTTTGCTTTTTTAAGATTTGTGTTAAGTTTTTTCTGTTTAAGGTTATGTTTAAGTTTTAATAATTTTAATTTGTGTAATAAAATTATTAGTTTTTAAGTCTACGAATAAGAAATAAGTTTATTGAGAGGATTTACAATCCAAAATGTAAATATTAAAAAATTCGAATTTTAGAATTAGAAGTCGCTAAAATTGCAAATGATTTAAAAATAATGGAACTGAATAAAAAATACTGTGATAATGTGTTGATATCTTTTTTAATAAGTTTGAATTTTATTTTGGTTTTCAATTACATATATACACATTTATATTAATTATTTATAAGTTTGCAACTGAATTTCAATCAAATGTGAATATAATTTTCTCTTTTCATTTTATTAAATTAGTTGTAATGAAATTTACTTTTAAGTTTTTTCTCTTTTAATAATTTATTTTTATTTTTATAACTTCACTTTATTGATTAACAAGTTTAATGCGCTAATAAAATTTACAACTTAGTTTTGTTTTCTATTGTTTTGACATTTCGACATTTAATAAATCACTTATCACCAAAAATTTTTAGTGTCATCTTTGACTGTCGCTTATCACAATACAGAATACCACTCCTGATCTGTCCATGACTCAAAAAGTCATGACATTACTACTAATTCAAATTTTGTGACACTTGTCATTTGGCTTCGTCAAAATATCTTGATTTTTTCTACCTCTTGTTCTTACATAGTACGGCGCCGACTTTTGTATTTTCATTATAAAATATAAATTAAAAATTGTTTCTCAGAACATGAATTGCGCAATTTTGTTCCCAATTTTTGCAGGCATTAAATTTTCAATTTGAACGTGATCACAAATATTTTTTCATTTGTTAATGTGGTAATAACAAATTCTTCTGTTGTATTAACTGAAAATTCTAAAATTTATAATACAAATATTAATTTGTCAAATAAAAAGAGAACATAAGCCATCAATCATCTATATTCACATAATATATGTAGTACTTTAAATAAATAAATATGAGCATAAATTTATGTTGCATTTTATTTTTGGTAGGTAAGTAGGTTAATTTAAATTATTAGGCATTTAAACGTCACGAATCAGAGTACGAAATTGGAATACGTACGTATTTAATTTTGAACTAATACCTATAACGATTTCTAAATTTCAATTAAAACTATTGAACCAATAAAAATATACAATATAATAATCCAAAATTATTAAATCTATCAAAAACTTTTTATTTGTTAGAAAAAAACAGTATTTTATAATAATTTTCATTTAAATCATTAAATAACTTAACGCTATCTCTATTTAAAAATTTAAAAATCTTTAAGATATATTTTTTCAAATCTCTTTACAATGTATATGTATGTAAGTTTTTTTTTTTTTACTTATATAATACAGCATTCCATTCTACCAGAAAGAATTTGAAAAATTTTCAATCTACCTTGACTATTCGAATTGAACTGTTAATTAAGTGTACATAAATTTATTTTTAAAATTAAATACCAACAGTCACTCTAACACATTTAAAATAAAATTAAATTAGATAGTAGGTACCTACATATACATCCTCAAAATAAGCCGGTCAAAAATTATTATTAATATTCTTATCTTTGTAATTTTCAACACGTTATTATAATATTGAAGACTAAAAAATTAAATTCCATTCACTAGAATTTTTAATTTGTTTTGTTTTTGTAAAAAATATAGTTAATACAGACAGGTGTAATAATTTTCTTGTTTTTCTTATTTTTTCTTCTAAAATTTAGTTGTTGTGTTTTTAAACATTCACATATTTTTAAGAAAATCTGCATATAAAGATGAGAAAATACAAGTATATGTATAAATGTAAATATTCAATTTTTTTTAAATAATATGTAATTATTTTACTTCCAATGTAAATGAATACTTGTGTAATTTTTTTAGCACGTGAAAATATGCTGATTATTATAAATTTAAAGACTTGATTATTAGTTACAAGTAGATATACGAATGCTGACTCACAACTAAAGTTTTAATGAAAACTATAATGAGAAAATTTAAATGCGGTTTTTTTTTTCTGTTGCATTTCAGCAATTGTGCACGTTTCATTTATTTTTATTATTTTAATTTCCCAATAATTCTGATTAATTCTTAATCACTGAAAATAAAATTACTGCAATTATTGTATGTTAATTAATTAATATTAAATATGTATGAATAATTGGAATTGGTTTTAAAAGTCAAATTAAGTTCATAATCATGTCTCTTGTGTATCTATCTGGCTACTATATAATCAAAACACAAATGTATTAATATAGAACATTGAAATAGAAAATGGGAACTTAAAAATATAACGTAAAATTCAATTTAGGATTCCGAAACTAGATTTTCTAAAATCAATTTAGCTTTTCGTACATATACCGGGTTGTCCAGAGCATGAATCAGTTTGTTAAGAGGGGTAGGATTCGTTATTTTAATTGATTGATTGGAAGTGATATTTTTTTCATGCAAATTCGAATTCTACGTCAAAAAATAAGGAACTTTTGTTTTAATATTTTTTTGTTTTTGTTTTATCAAACAAAATTATTTTCAGGAATTGTTTCGTTCATCATAACACTACTAGAACTCATCAGTAGGTATTTATAGTGTTAGACTACCTATACAACACCTAATTTTCAATTTGATTGACTTTATAACTTATTACAATATGTCAATAAGACCTCTGTGAGTTATAAAATTCAACCAAAAACCTAATGGTAAAATGTATTTTTTACAAAATAAATTTATATAAATATAAATTTTTTAAAACCTTTAAATCATTTTACTTTTAATAAAAAGAACAAGTTCGATTTAATTTTTAGTACTTTTCCTTAAAATTAATAAAAATAAAACAAAAGTGAATAATATTTTTCCTTTCTGGTGCCCTTTGCAAGAAATTTACTGCTTGACATAGCGCTGCTTCAGAATTACAAGATTGTATGTTAAGCTAGTTTTGAGAAAATGGAATACAAAAATTTGGTATGCCATATTTTATTCTAATGTTTTTCTGCGAACATAAGTTTGTTATTTTTTACATAATTTAGACATGTTTTTTTAAAAAAAAGTTCTCACTGCTCTTCAAATTATTCTTAAATTGGAGAAAAATCAAATTGAATTTTTAACATAGGACTTAAAAATGAACTAATGTGTGCCTTAGGATATTGAATTACGTTTTGTAAATCAATACATAATACAGGAATATTTCCACTGCGATCACTCTCTCTCTCTCTCTTTTGTCAAGCAGATACCGTTTCTCTTTCGTGATTATATAATTGATCTTCAGTTAAATCAATTTGATTGCGTTGTAATGCCAATATTTCTTCACAAATCCATTTTTAACTTCATTTTCTTGAAACGTTGAAACTCATAAAAATATTCAATGTGATCCATAGTATTATAAATTTAAAAACTCAACTAGGTACTTCATATTAACTGAATTTCATAAATAATTTGACACACAAACAGACATAACGACTATCATTACAAAAAAACAAAATATCACAAAGTTGTACATTTTCAAATAATTGCTTTATTTATGAAAGTAAATCAATTCAATATTTAGGAGTTCTATGTAATGCAATTAGAACTTTGCAAATATTTGGGGGGGAAAATAAAAATAACAAAGTTCAATGTAAATTTTATAAATAAAAAATAATGCAAAGGTTTATATTTCAAATAATTGGGCTTAATAGATTTATTTTTTAGCATAAAAAAGGGAAGTATTTTCTTTTTTGAACTTTTTGTCAAATATAGACTGATTGCTACCATATTAAATGTATAGTAGCATATTAGGACGTAGAACCTTTTTGTGTCCTTAACTCGATTTTTTTAATTTCTTAGAAATAGAATCTTGTAATTCCGAGGCAGCGATAGGTCACAACCGAAAAGAAAAAAAAAATGTGCTAAAAAATCAAATAAGATCATAAAACTGCTAAAAAAGCAGAGATCGTTAATTAAAGTTAGATTATAAGTATTGAAGACAAATGTTGCTTTCAATTTAAAAGAAAGATACAATAAATAAAATACAGTTAAAAAAAAATATTTTTACTTTGATAAACGAAAACTAATAATAATAATAAATTAATTATAAACAATTAAATTTGGATTTCATATATTTTGTTATCACATTCATATTGGGTTATCTACAAAGTTTAAACTAACAAAAACAAATTATAAAATTATGACTCCTTCCCCTCTTAAAAGACGCATACATATTCTCGGGAACAACCGGTACAAAACGCAAAAAAAAAAGTTTACTCAAATTTGAATACATTTTTATAAAGAACTATAAGGAACGAAATGCGAGCTTGGAAAATTCTTAATAACTGTTCAAATTAGGGGCAGTAAAAAAAAATGTCTAAAAATTTAAATACGCATTTGAAATTTCTGGAAATATTGACATTTTAAAGAAAGTTAAGTTTTTGGTCGATTTTTATAACACACAGATGTATTAATAACATCTATAAATAAGTTATAAAATCAATCAAAGCATAAATCAGAAGTTGTATAAGACTACAAACAAACACCTACTGATGAGTTCAAGTAGTGTTGTGATGTGACGAACGAAACAACTCCTAAAACGTATTGTTATATATTGACCGCTACGTACTTTTGAGAACATTATGTAATCTTTCCTAACATCCCTAACATTTTAGTTTATATAAATTTCAAATAGTTTCCATTAAAATTTTTAGAATCGTGTTGAGCAACACTTGCAAGTTGCAGCGAATTTTGCATGATGTCGAAACAAGTACTTATTATACCTTTAGAAATTATTCATTTAATATCAAATAACTGTATATGGGTTCTAGAAACTTAGTTGTAAAAATAAATTTAAAAAAATACTCTTAGTTTCTGTATCATTAAAAAATCAAATTCGAATAAGATTTTGGTAATCATTATGGAACAATAGGCCTTATTAGACGATGTCAACTGATCTATTTTCTACTTTTCGTTTCCCACCCTCTTGCCAACAAACTAAATTTGTGTTGACACCGAGAGAGAATTTACAGAAAAAAGTTATGTGTCGCATGGTATACATTTCACAATACATAGCAACAGCAATAAAAAATTTTGTTGGCTTCAAAATCTTTTTTTGTGATACTTAAATTAAAATCGAAATGAGATAATATATTTAATTTACTAATATTAGGATAAGTGTTGACTGTTGACATTCAACGTGTAATAGCAAGCTGATGTAGTATTGACCTGTGTTGACGATAACTTCTGACATCGTCTAATAAGGCCCGATACCAATATTTATAAAACCTTAACAAAAAATTAGAAGTAGTTTTATTTTGAAATATCAAATATGTCGGCCTATATTAGCGGTATATAAAATTTAAGTATAATAAAAATGCAATTCATATTATAGTTAAACTCAAATTTATCCATTTTGTTATCCAGTTACTGGCTATCAAAATAAATCACAACAAAACAATAGTTATGGATTTGTTTACCAGTATTTTGCTAAATTGTAGATATCTTAATAAGAAATTTCACACGAAATTTGACCTATTTTATAAATATTTTTTTAAGATAATAAATTTAGTTCATAAACAGAAAAACAAAAAATTCCATTAATATGAGAGCTTTCAAGAAAAATATACATATATATATTGACACACATATTATTATGATTTTATATAAAACAAAAACATTTATCCAGAAATGCAATTTTCTTTATTGTTTTTATTTCTAGGAGTAAATAAACTAAAAATGATACCATCATTACAAATGGGTTTTTTCTGTTGACGTTTTATTATATTGTCTTGATAATATTAAATGTTGACGTAATATTGATAAAGAAAAAAATACAATTATTAATTATATTAATTAGTGTAGTCAACGAAGAATTAGGAGAAATTTCAACAAATTACTAAAATGCTTAATCGAATTACTAGCCTCAAATTTTATTATCTAAGAATGTTCTTTAGCTTTTTTCAAATATGAATTTATTTTTATATGTAAATAAATAAAAGGAATGAAAGGTGTTTAAAAGGATTTTACAAAAAAATTTGTCAGTGTTGTCTCTAAGTTTTTCTTTTCTTTTGTTTGTAAATAAGCAAGTTGTTGGACACGAGAGTGGGCCAGATAATAAAAATCGAAAAAGATACTTCAAAAAATGTTGCCAAAGTAGGTTGTTTCAGTAATTTTTTTGAAAATTTGTAACTTGAAGGTTTATAAAAATAAGTTTATAAATAAATAATAAAAAATTAAAAATGAATGTAGACTTTTATTTTACTGAAAGTGGCAGCAGAGATGTGGAAAATTATCAAGAATAAAGCGATTTTATGAAATCAAAATTTATTTATTTATATTTGTCAACCATGATATATAAAACATAACCAAAATGATTTGATAACAAACGCAACCATAAAGAAACTGACAGTTGAACGGGAGATAGAAGAAATTCTGCAGTCGATCATTGATTATAATTGTGATTGGTTCATTTTGCATTTTGCCTAATTAATAAGAAATATAGTTTAACTAATAAAAGAATGTAAAATAAAGAAGTATTATATTTATGTTTAATAATTGTTTTTCAATCATTTTACAATTCAGAAGTGGGATAAATAAATCCAAGCAAAAGCGAAAATCATAACTAAAAGGTTGAGGTTATGAAAAATTGAAGCACATGGTGGTAGTATTAAAGTGTACGTATAATTGGGAATTGCTAAACGAGATAACCTAAATTTATCGAGAACGTAAAAGACAGAAATATTATTGATACCTTAAAAAAAATGGAACGTGAGGAATTAAATAAACGAACGGTTAAAGAATTAAAAAATCTACTAAAAAATTTAAAGTTATCACAAAATGGAAATAAGTCATCATTAATTAATCGGTTATTAAATATTGATGATAATAATAGTAGAAATGAATCAGTTACGTCAATAAGAAGTGAAGCACGAACGATCGTAGAGAATGTTGGAAGTGATTCGGCACGTAATGTCACCTTCAACTCACCAGTAATAAATACATCAACGCCTGTAATGAATTGGAACGGACAAGGAAATTTTTTAACCTTCGGACCAAGAGAATTAATGGAAATTCTCCCTGAGTTCAATCCGGAGGATAAAAAAAGTTTAACGGCAGAAGAATGGTTAAAGCGAGTAGAAAAACTTAAAACATTTTATAGTTGGGAAGATCCATTAGTCCTAATTTCAATTGGACCAAAGTTCAAAGGATTAGCTAGAGCGTGGTATGATCGTACAGATGATTTTTGTACATCATGGAGTGATTTTGTAAAGCAGTTTAAAGATAAATATATGCCAATTGTAAACGATGCCGACATACATATGGGTATGCTAGGAAGAAAACGTAAAAATGACGAAACGCTAATGGAATATGTCGCGGAGATGTCACGACTCGGAAATAAGGGTAATTTAAAGGAGAATGCCATTGTTAAATATTTTATTTTAGGCATGCGTGATGAGCAATTATATGCAGCTTTTCAAGGACAACGTATTGACACGATAGCAGAATTGCGTGATAGAATCTCTTGGTGTGAAAGTTTTAGAACCACAAATATAAGGGAAGTAAAACAAAAACAGAATACATTTCAGCAAAAGCCGACTTTCAAATCGATTACATCTGAAAATGCCAACAACGAACAAAGAACACTGAAGGAAGAAAAATTTAAAACGTCAACGCAGTGTTTTAATTGTTACCAGTCAGGTCATTTCGCCAGAAATTGTCCTGCACCACAACGTCGATCTCGTTGCACCAAATGTAATCGAGTGCATAAACGAGGTGAACCCAGTGAATGTCCAGATGTTTCACGAGTAGGAGTTATCGAATATTCAAAATCAACACCCTATCATAAGATTGTAATGGTTAATAATAACGAAATGGTAGGACAAATAGATTGTGGCAGTCCTCTTACGCTGATTGCAAAAGAATATGCTGATAAATGTTTAACTGATCGAAAAAACTGTAAAGTCAACTTCGCTGGATTCCTAGGAGGAGAATATTGCTCAACTGAAAAGTCAAATGTCGAACTAATCATCAATAACGTAAAATTAAGAATAGATGTCTATGTAGTAAACAGTAAATATATGCCCGTACCATTGTTAATAGGACGCGATGTGCTAGATCGCCCAGATGTAAAATTTTATAAAGAGAACGGAGAAATAATTATAGAAAATAAATGTTCTGAAAAAGAAGTTAACTGTGAGGTCAAACGTGTAGTGAAAGAGGATGAAATAAATCAAGGAACGTCGAACGCAAAAGAACGAGAATCGTTAATCAAACTATTAAACAATTTTAATGAATTGTTCCCTAAAAATATGAAACAACTAGGATTAACTAAAGAAATCGAGATGAGTATCAAATTAACTGATCAGAAACCAGTACAACAAAAACCATTCCGAGTGCCATATGCAAAAAAAGAAATTATCGATGATAAGGTAAACGAATTAATGGAGAACAACATAGTAACCCATTCAACTTCAAATTATTCGAGTCCTGTATTATTAGTAAAGAAAAAAAATGGAGAAGAACGTCTATGTATCGACTATCGACAATTAAATTTAAAAATTGAAAAAGAAATTTGCCCCACACCAAATATCGAGGAAGAATTACAAGTGGCCAGTTCTTATAACTATTTCACCAGTCTTGACTTAAATAGTGGGTATTACCAAATACCAATAGAAGAAGAATCTCGTAAGTACACAGCCTTTATAACATCAAAGGGTTTGTTTGAATTTAAACGAATGCCGTTTGGGCTCAAAAATGCCCCAACTGTCTTTCAAACACTTATGTATAAATTAAAAAAGGAAATAGATATAGATATCCAAATTTATATGGATGATATTTTAATCGGAAGTACAACAGTGGAAGAAGGGTTACAAAAATTAAAAATAGTATTAAATAAAATTAGAGAATTTAAATTAACATTAAATTTAACGAAATGCAGTTTCTTACAACAAACAATAGAGTACTTGGGTCATCATATTTCACCTAGCGGAATATCACCTGGCTCGATAAAAGTAAAAGCAGTACAAGAATTTAAACAACCAACGAATGTCAAAGAAGTACGTCAATTTCTAGGACTATGCAGTTATTTTAGAAAATTTGTACAAAATTTTGCTAAAATTTCAAAACCAATTAACGAATTATTAAAAAAAGATACCCAGTTTATTTGGTCTCAACAACAAGAGATAGCTTTCAATACGTTGAAACAAATTCTGTGTAGTAAACCATTATTAACCTCATATGATGTAAGAATGATTCATGAAGTTCACACCGATGCAAGTTCAGACGGTCTTGCTGGAATTTTATTACAACAAGACGGGAAATACTTAAAACCAGTGGCATACTTTAGTCGAACAACAAGCGAATGTGAAAATAAATTTCATAGCTACGAACTGGAGGCTCTAGCGATAGTTGAATCGTTGGAGCGTTTTAAATACTATTTATTAGGAAAACGTTTTACTGTAGTCACCGATTGCGCATCTTTGAGAACAACTATGTCAAAAAAAGAATTAATCCCAAGGATTGCACGGTGGTGGCTAAGACTTCAGGAGTTTGATTTCAATTTGGAGCATCGTAGTGGCAGCCGCATGACTCATGTTGATGCCTTGAGCCGTGCACCTAACGAAAAAGTGGTTAATGAACCTGAAACCGCTTCTCTGAAAATAATGGGAGTCGAAGTTACCCGACTCGACTGGCTGTTAACTATGCAAATACAAGATCCTGATTTGAAAAATATAATTGACAATCTACGTTCAGATAAAGTAGATAAACATCTTGCTAACGAGTATTGTATTGACAATGAACGTTTATTTAAAAAAATCAATCAAAATAAAAGGTGGGTGGTGCCAAAAATGGTACGTTGGAGAATAGTTCGTGAATGTCATGATCTCGTCGGACACCTTGCTTTAGAAAAAACCCTTGAACGTATTCAACGATGGTATTGGTTTCCACGCATGAGGAATTATGTGTCAAAATACTTAAGGGCTTGCGTCGAATGCTGTTATAATAAGAAGCCGGGTGGAAAAACGGAAGGGGAGATGCATTTCGATGAAATTGAACCAATACCTTTTCATACTATACACTTGGATCACTTGGGACCGTTCCCTAAAAGTAGTAAGGGGAATATGCACGTGTTGGGAATTTCAGACCCATTTAGTAAATTTGTAATATTGCGAGCTGTTAAGTCTACAAATACGGCTTCAGTATTAAAGGTGTTAGACGAAGTAACAGAATATTTCGGTACACCAGCACGGGTCATCACTGACCGAGGAACGGCATTCACTGCAAAATCGTTTGAAACATATTGTAAAGAGCATTCCATGAAACATATTAAGACCGCCGTACGAACAGCTAGGGCCAATGGCCAAATTGAACGAGTCAACCGAACGATCTCGACAGCTATAGCTTCTTCAACAATTAATGAACGTAAATGGGATCAAGAACTACGAAATATCCAATGGTCTCTGAATTCTATGATATCTTCCACAACAGGTCGTACCCCACAGGAAATAATATTCGATTTTAAACCCCGCGACATCTTGAAAAATAAAATTATATTGGCGTTACATGATGAAATAACCGACGAAGATCGTCAACCATTAGTAGTTGTCAGGCAGCAGGCCGCTGAAAAGATCATGGCCGCACGACAAATGTGGAAAGAACGATTTGATAAGAAACATAGGCAACCAACAAAATACGAAGTGGACGATTTAATAGTAGTGGAGAATGAACCAAATAGTACGGGACAGCCACGGAAAATACAACCGAAGTTTAAAGGACCATATGTAATAACAAAGGTTCTGGAAAATGATCGTTATTTAGTTGAAGATATTCCCGGAGCTCCAAGGAAAATACGTCGATATGCTGGAGTTTATTCTCCAGACAAAATCAAGAGGTGGTGCATCCCGGAACCAGACGATGAAATCGAGGACGATTCCAATTTTCAGGATGGCCGAGTTGTCAACCATGATATATAAAACATAACCAAAATGATTTGATAACAAACGCAACCATAAAGAAACTGACAGTTGAACGGGAGATAGAAGAAATTCTGCAGTCGATCATTGATTATAATTGTGATTGGTTCATTTTGCATTTTGCCTAATTAATAAGAAATATAGTTTAACTAATAAAAGAATGTAAAATAAAGAAGTATTATATTTATGTTTAATAATTGTTTTTCAATCATTTTACATATTTTTACAACTTACATTTTCAAAAATCTTAAATGAAAAAAAAAAATTTAAAATGACGTAATGCTAATAAGGTATCATTGTTATTTTTTATTAATATTATCAGTATTCTTTAATTAATTTTTTAATTCACTTGTTCGATTTTTAAAAATAGATACCTATGAACTACTTTTTTCTATGTTATAAATTGTTAAACTGAAAAATTTCAGTGACAACAAAAAATGACAGTATCATTCATTATAAAATGAAAGGTTCATTCATTAATCATAAATAGCACCGATTTGTCTCTATCACTCATTTTGACTTTCATTCACATTTAGTGATAATGCTGACAGGGGCCAATATAAAATTGCAAATCCACCGTTGACCTTGTATGTATGCATAATGTTGTTTAACAATAGATATTTTTGAAAATTTCTATAAAGGTATAATTGAAGTTAAAAAGAACGCCACTGAATTTATGGCTCTTTAAAAATAACTTAATAAATATTGAAACGTATCAACACTCCCAAGCAAATTTTAACCAATTTGCTTTCACACACACACAAAGTACACCCGCCTTTTAGAAATTTTTTAAATAATTTGCATTTTTACACTTACTATTTGCTTATATTTCAAAATTCGGAATTTTATATATTTTGTGTTGGACCCGAACAACGTCGGGTGATTTTGTTAGTATATAAGTATAATAAAGTAAATATATTGAAAAAAATATATAATAATTTTAATATATTTGAATATAAGTAATACATATATTAAAATACGTATATTAAATATTTAAAAAAAATAAAGGCCCACATCCCGTAAGCGAAAAGGGTTTGTAGTTGGCTTGCAGATTTATCTGCAGGTCCGCTGTTTAATAAATAAATAAATAAAAAATATTTATAAAATATATTTAAAAAAAATATATAATAATATAATCATAAATAACTAAATAAAGAATTGAGCATGTGCTGCTTCTATTAACAAGAATGGGACAGAGAAAAAAATCTGCCAGACACCGACGCATGTTTTACTTCAACTATGAACACGCCTTAAATTATCATCCATTTGATTCTGCAAACACCTACATAAAAGCAGAAAACTTAAAGCAGAGGTCTATGAGGATATGATTATGGATATGAGGGATATGATTATGAAAAGGAAGAAGAATTTTGTTAACCTTGTATGTAATCTACAGACATACATACATCCAATATTTCACATTTAATTTCTTCATTTATTTTGAAACATTATAAAGCAATTTAATTACTATCATCAACAAAATTGTTAATACAATAATAAAGTAACCATTTTGATTATCTCTTGAATTTTCAAATTTTTAGTTAAAACTGGAAATTCTTTAAAATCATGTAATCAATCAATGATATAAGTTTATAAAGTATATAATTTTATATTTTAATTAAATAATTTTTTTTTCAATTAATTTTAATTCTTATTCAAATATTATTGATTATTCATCTCCACTTAAAATCGTTGTTTTTGATCATATAATAAGATGAGATCAGATTAAATTGAAATCATTGAATATAATTACAAACAAAGTATTTAGTATAAGATTAGTATAAGTAATAGGTAATAAGCTTGATTCAGTTGCATAATTTGTATTTAAAGACGTCAGTTAAAGTATAACTAAATAGTAATTTTCAGGGAAAATAACATATACAGTCGTCATATTACAAATATGTAGATTTCTTTGAACTTTTTTTAATTTAGTTTAATATAGATAATAGTAAATTTTAACGAACACTCACTTTAAATCTAATTTAATTTATAGGTATTTAATTATATATTAAAAAGTTATATGAACATTTAAAAATAAATTAGTTCCAGTTTCTTTTATAAAAAATTTCAAAATAATTATAGTTAATCATTTTCGCAATTATGATAGCCGTATTTATTAATTACATTGATATATTCGTATCTATCTTTTATCCTTTGTTTCAATTTCCATGTTACCAAATGATTTAACAAAAATATTTATTTATAATATTTTATGTATTACTGGAGCTTTCTACCTAATATTTTAGATATGAAATTGTACAATATTATTTAAAAAAAAAATATAAAGGCGGGGGAAAACCGAAATTTAATTAAATTAAAAGAAAATATTTTTTAAAATATATAATTAAATTAAATTTATAAATAAATTGCATCATTCATAAATTCTATGAATCTACCCCCACGTATATGTAAATTTTTATAGATTTGCAAAAACAATCCAAATTAATATAAATTACACTATACATATAAGATGATTTAATCTGATTGAATTTGCTAAAATAATATGTAGGTACCTATTATTAATACATTTGATAATAAGGCAAATATATAGTCATACTCTGTGAACATCGTCTTAAAATATTTATATTGGAATATTTTAGTAATGAAACAATTATTTTTCTATTTTGATTTCGTACAATTGAATATGACTTTGGTTATTAAGTCAATGAATACAATTTCATTATCATCATCATTATTAGATCGATTTTCAGTCCGGTATGGATCCTTATTAATTAAATTAAAATTTCATTTATCTGTGCCTGCCTGGTACATATGTACATTATATAGATGCAAAATCCTCAAAATTTTATTTTCAATTCTTGTCCTCCTTATTCACACTGCTTCAGAACATTTGTTCGGTTATAATTTAAATAGTGTTGGGGTGGATGGAGATAATAATTTTATATGAGTAGTGTTACCATATAATGTTACATTTTTATTTACTTGTATGCATTGGTGAGATTTTTGTATAACTGTTAACAACACTGTAAAAAAATTACGTTTATTTATTGAAAGAAATATAACGGCATAATATATAATATTTATTTATTTATTTACAGGCTTAATTAAAGCTAGTTACTTACATGTAGGTATTATTTTTATGTGAATTCAAACAAATTTTAAAAGGATTAACAATATAAATATCAAAAAATTAAACTAAAAAATTAATTTCAAAAATTGTGAAAATTTGAACAATTTGCAAAATAAATCAATAAAATATTCTTATATTTGAAATGTAGTAAGTAGTTATGGGTTAAAGTTAGTAATTAACATTACTTATAGGTAATTTAAGAAAAAATTAGCAGCTATAAGAATATTGAAGGTATAGAGATGAGATCAGAATTAACTAAAAATAATATAAAAGCTTCTTTAGGGTGTCTTTGGAAATAGATAAATCAATACGGTTTTTGTATTTGTTACCCATAATCATCATTCTATTGATAGGTTCGTCCATTCCATAGTTGGTTCGATGAAATGTGAGGATAAATAGGTTAGTAGTGCGGAAGCGATTTTTAGTTTTAATCTGGACTAAGTTTGAAATATAAGGGGAGTTAATATTACCTTTAACTATTTCAGTGATGTAGATGACATCGGCAATTTCGCGTCTTTCGCGTCTTTCAAATTAAGTTTAATCTATGTTCATATAGAGGCTAAATTAAAAGATCAGACCACGAAAGGTGACGTAGTGCAAATCTTAAGAATTGTTTTTGGATTGCCTCAATCCTATGTATGTGAATTTCATAATATGGAGACCATACCTGACTAGCATATTCTAATTGGGGCCTAACAAGACATTTAAAAAGGGATTTTAGGATATATATGAATCTTTGAATTCACTAAACCAACGTGTTATGAAACCTAACATTGAATGTGAGTTTATCATCAAAAATTACACCTAAATCTTTTATAGAGTTAACAACTTCTAGTGCTTGTCCGTTAAGGAAACAGTTATTTGAGAAGTGCGTGGCACGTCTATGATAGGTCACCACTGCACATTTTTTTACATTCAAAAGAAGATTATTATTCATACACGAAATATAGAAATTATCAAGGTCAGTTTGGAGTAAGAATGAATAATTTGGTGAAGAAATTTTATTGAAAATTTTCATGTTATCAGCATATATCTGAACTTTAGTATATTTAATTACATCATTTATGGAGACTATAAATAATAGGGGAACTACATGGCTACCATGAGGAATATAGCGGGTGATAGTGGATATGTATGTAATGTATGTATATTACAATTTCCGATCAAATATTCATTGTTCTTAAATACATCAGTAAAAATACTGACGCACATAATTATAAAGTGTGTGCTTAACTCTTTCTGAAAATGTAAACTCATTTTTTTCTGAAAATATAATCTATATTATGTATCTGCTAATAAACACATTTTAAGTTAAATTTTTATTATTGTACATGTACTAATCTAGTCATAATTTTTCTCTTGAATAATGTAGATGATAATGGTGTTTTATCATTATGGTATAAAATTGAAATACAATCATTTAATAATTGCTTCCGTTTCTGTGTTATAGTAATTAATTTCTATAGTTATGTCATCATAATTTATTGTTTTTTTTTCTGGCCCATAATTTAATTTTTTTTTTTTGATTTTAATTCAATGTTTTTTAAAAATTTAAAATAGGTACAGTAAAAAATAAATGTTAGTGTAATTAATTTAAAATATTTTTAATAATAGGTAGGTTGTACATACTACCTTTAATTAACAGCCAAAATTAAACAAGTCAAATTTTGATGTTCCCCGAGCTCAATTATATGTTCATATTATTATTATATGATATGGTTTTGTCGTATTCTTGACTTTATCCTGTAAATTTCCAAAAAAAAACAATAAATCTGTTGAAAAATTACTCAGAGGCCAATCATGAAAGTCGAATGACATTAGACTTTTTTCTAATAAAAAAAGTCAACAAAAATAAGTCACGCAATCATGAAAGTCTGACTCGACTATAAGAATGTTACCATAGCAGGGAAAATTTTGGCTGTCAAAAACATATGATTAGACTGAGTTAGGTATACTTTAATCTTATAATAATGTTGCTTTGATATTTTACTTATAATAGGAATAATTTTTGTTTCAATTTTATTATTATAAATTATGTTTTAAACACCTGTATACTATTTTAAAATTTTTTGTTTATTACAATAATAAGTTTTGACTAGTTTTTCCAGCTGCTTTTTGTTGCTAAAAATTTTCCTAAAAATGTTAAGTTAATTATCTAACTAAGTAATAAATTTTATAGCATTGAAAAAAAAACAAAAAATATTTTGATTTTTTTTATACCAAACAATGTAACAAGAATAATTGTCGTGATTGTAATTTCTTAATAACTGCACTGCTACCTAAAACAAACTATCATGCAAACACCACAACATGGAATTTTTAATTTTTTGTTTACATATACACACTGGGTGGCGAAGTAGGTAGAGCGCTTGCCTTTCAACCGAAAGGTCCCAGGTTCGATCCCCGATGAAATGAAAAAATGCTCTATGGGTTTTTCGACCTGGTCCAGTACCCTGTGTCGGATAAAATAACAAAAAATAATTAAGAGTATGTATAATCTAGTACTTAACCAGTTAAATTAAATAAAACAAAGCTATTCTATTTAAGAAAACTTAGTTCCTGACAACAGTAGTAGTTTTCCACATTTAATGAGTTGATAAGCCAGTAATTTGATAAATAAATGCTCGAAAAACATTGTAGATATTGTTGTATAAACTTGCAGTATCGTACTTAATTAAGCACGAAAAGGTGATTCTACCTAAGTTACTGTCAAGAACATGAAATAAAAAAAAAATATATGTATATAATTAGTTTAAATTAAATCTTTATTCCATATATACTAGGCCTTATTCTGAGACATCACTTCCGTACATCACTTTTTCGCTACGTATCCTTCGAGCATCACACTCAAAATATTTTGTATTCAAGGAAATGAATGATATGTACATATGTCATATTTTGTAAAACTAGCAACAATCCCCAGTAACCGAAAATTATCATGTCAAGTTTTTGTCAACATTTTGGCACATTTTGTCATAAAAGTTATGATGACAATTTGTCGAATTTGTTAAAAAATTGTAGTTTATCAACAATTTTTCCACAAAATGTTGACAAATATTGGTCATGACAATTTTTGGTCAACAATATGTGACTATTTTTTTAAATATTTTTTAGTAATCTTTTCATCAGTATATATTTAACATTTTTGAGAATCGACACAAAATGATGACAAATTAGCTACAAAATGTTGACAAAATTGTCATTTAAACTGTGACAAATGGGGTCAACCCTACCGACCTTTTTTCAACGAAAATTGTCACAAGACAATTCACCAAAATTTGGCAACATATTGTCACCTTTTTATGATATTTGGCTGCTCGGGTTGTGCATTATAGTTTCAAATATACCTTGATGCTGTCAAATTTTATTTTTGAATCTTTCAGCCCACTGGTTAATATGATATATGTACCATTATATATTCCTTGTCATTCACTATGAAGATTAACAGCAACAGGTTTAAGATATTGTTGGGCATTTATAAGGTACTTATAAAACAGTAGTAAACTAAGGGGTCAATCGCAAAACTCTATAACGAATACACTTTTTTCTATGAATAATCTGTTAATTATGGAAGTTCCATTAGAACAATAATTTATGACTTACTCAAAATTTGTTTTTCTTGACATATGTCACACTTATTCAGCTTTAACAAAACCACTGAAACCATAGATATATAACTGAAAATAATATGTCAAACAATCGGTGTTATTTTCATTTCAAATTAATTTTCATTAATAATGGTAAGTGACTAAAATCAGTACCCAAGTTCGATAACCCAAATAATCTGAAATACAAATAAAACACCATAAATTTTAGTTATTAAATTTTAACGTTTTATTTCAAATATTGACGTTTTTTTCAAATTGTTTAATTTTTTCGTTTTATACATAAATTTTCTTGTTTTCAATTTTTATTCTTAATTTTATATAAAATTATTTGTTATTTAAAAACAGGGTCCATGGTTGGTTTTTTGATATAAATTTTTTTTTAATAAATAAATTATTTCTTACATGTTTTTTATTTTAAGATAATTTTAAAAAAAGTGCAATTTTATTTCTCGTCTATTTTATTTTGTTTTTTTTTTTTTTACATTATTTAATATTATTGTTTAGTTGTTTTACCTATATAAAAATGTTTATTATATATTTATATTGTTTATACTGTAATTTACAAAAATCATTTTTTCTTTTTTTTTTTGATAAAACTTCCATCAACTGACACTGACAGATTACTTCATGTTACAAAATGACATTTCCAATGTAATAAAACATCATTTAAAAATTTGGTCATGTATCAAGAAGTTTTCTCAGATATTTACAAAATATACAAAATTTAAACAAAAAATTTCTTATTAAATTCCTGTATCAAAGTAAAATAAATTTATAATGTTAAATTACAAACAGAAAATTATGTTGTTTTCTCTTTTTTAAAAACAAAATTACATATTTTATCTATTTGAATTTAAATGCGTAATTGAAACATTTGTTATATCTTGTTTTGTTATATAATTTATTTTTCATTCTTGTAAAATTTAGTAGAAAAATTTGTTTAGCTATTTAAATTTGAATTATTTATAAAGATATATATATATATATACATATATACATATATAAATTTATTTAATATATTCTTATTTTAAATGGGTGTATATAATATTATTTTTTTATATATGCATCAGGTTCAAACTATTATTATATATATATAATATATAGTAATAGAATTTCTTATTTTTTGTTTAAATAAATAATTATTATCTAAGGTAATATATTCTAGTTTCTTATTGTGATTATCGTTTAAATTATTATTTTAAAATTTTTCTTGCAAAATTAACCAAAAGAAGACACAAGCGAAATCAAAATTCGAACTCATTTTAAGAAAATTTATTTTTCAATTGTAGATTGAATTAATTAAAAAAATTAAAACAAATGTTTAGAATTTTATTTTTCAGTAAAGAGTTAGAATTATATCATATGAATTATTTGATAATAATAATTTTTCAACTGAATATTTTTTTTTATTAAAGTACTAACTTCTGTTGCCTTTAGACGTATATTTTTATTACCCCTTTATAGTTAAAAACATTTATTTTAACATTTTCTATCAAACTGAAAAAAAAAAATTAATTCCTGACCTCAAAATTTATTTATTCACATTTCAATTAATAGTATTAGTAATTTAATTAACAACAATTTTTTAAAAAAAAGTAAGCATTTTCCATTATAAATGTACAAAAAATAATAATTAAATATAAATTAATTGAAGTTAAAAATTATTATAAAAACTAAATTAGTTATTTCACAGAAATATTTTCAAGTTCATGTTTTTTCAAAGTTTGGTTTATTTTTACATAAATATTCTCTTTCATTATTTTCTCTAATTTTTTTTTTTGGAAAATTATATTTAAACATTGCAAATTCAGCAATAAATGGAACTGTTTAAACTTATTTTATAATAAATAATTTATTTGTTTTGGTCATATTAATAAAAAAAATAAAGTTTTTAAAAAAATTTAGAATATAATTTAAAAATTATTCCATAAAAACGCAACAAATTGGAGTTTTCTGAGCTCGTCAAAAATAAAATAGAATATTATTAATACATTGTCCACTTAAAATTTGGATTATTTTACGTCTTCAACCACAAAATGTCCTTTCGTTCAGTTTTTTTTACCTTTTTTTTACTTTTGAATATTTGAACCCATGATCTTAAATGGGAACAAGTATCAAGAAAAATATTATTTTCTTTTTATATTTATATAATAAATTTTAAATTATTAAATGTATTTACAGAAAGCTTTTTGTTAACTGTTTAAATTCTAATAATTTTTTTTTAATGTACAAAAGAAAATATTTTTTTAAAGATTTTACAAAGCTATCAAGTTCAAATGGTTACGTTTTTTTCATTTATTATTTCCTGAAAGAGAGGGAAAATTTTTATTTTTTTTATTTTGTCCATATTAAGAGTATTTTTTTTTTAATACATCTTAATATCTCAAATGTTTAACTATTTATTAACGAAATTTATTCCAAAATTTTTTTATTTAATTATTTATTTAATCCAAGTAAAAATTAAAGCTTTTCAAAATTTATCCTTCAAAAATTAAAGGATGATTAAAAACTTTCCCCTCAATTTATTTTCCAAATAGATACATATTAAATACAATAATACATATTTAATTTATTTTTATTTTTAAATTGCGTGTGATATTTTCCCCACAGCCACTCTATATTTAAAAATACCAGGTTACTAAAAAAATTCAAATTACATATCTTGCTGTATGTATTCATAAAATATTTCAAAATCAGAAGGAATCGTTACGTGAAATATGGAAAATTTTCTCTACCATAAGTATCTAGATATATATAGGTATATGTATGTATATTTAATTTAAAAAACACGAATTTCTTTTTTTTTTTTTGTTTCATTATATAACCTTTTATCATATTTATTGTTCATTTTTTTTTATTTTATTCAATTTTTTTCACTAAATCTAAAATTATTTTTTTTATTTTTTTAATTTATTAATTACACCTAATAAAGCTCATTAGGTAAAATTTAGGTATTTATGTGTTATATTTAATTTATTTTTTACTTTTTTTGCTTTTTACATTTAACCATTAATAATTAATTAATAGTAATAAAAAAATAATAATTTGGTGGATTTTGTTTATTTTTATAATACTGTTATTGTATACCACCCCTCATGAAAATTTTCTTTTCAAAATTTAATTTAAAATAAAAATTTTTATGAGGGGTGGTTCAATCGTTTGATATAGTTTTTCATTAAATATTCTACATTATCCACCAAAACAATTAAAAATTTTAAAGTTAATATCGTAATCATTGATATATTACAAAAATTTTTATAATGTTGATTTTTCAATGAAAATTCAAATTGAATTAATAGAAATAATGTTTTATTAACAAATTTTACGAAAAATATACACGCATTACATCCGTAAATGGCTTTCGGCACATTGGGCACTTTGTTACAGAAGATGCACATTTTGCACAAGCAACGACATGTCCGCAAGGTAAAAACGCTGTATTATATTCAGCAGCATAACATATTTTACATAATTTTTCTTCAGAAATTGTTATTGATTTTTTCGGTTGTAAATTTCTACTAATATGATGATGATGACAATCTAATTTTGGTTGTTTACATACTGTTTCAGCCTCTTTAGAACTATTGCTATTTACAGAAGAACCGCTCTCTGAGCCTGACAACGAACCATTTTCTTCATCCGAACATGCTGTATTATGACTACAACTACTACAACTACTATTTGAATGACGTATTTTATTATTGGTATTACTATTATTATTACTATTACTACTTGTGCTAATGTTCTTTTGTAATTCAGATTTTTCTGATAACGTAGAGGTTGCGGCTGATAAATTTGATAAAGATGAAATTGTTGATGATGTTGATGCAACATTTGGAACTTCATCGTAACTACTATTATTACTACTACTATTATTACTAAGATTTCTTGTACCTTGATGTTCTTGTAATTGTTCTTCTTCTTCTTGTTCTATATTATCATTTGTTCCTAATTCTTTGGATTCTCCTTCAGTTGTTTTAAATTTTTCTGCTACAGCTTGTATATAACTAGTACCTTTCATTAATTTTAAATAATGACAATTTGATAACCATAATGCATGTTGTTCCCATGGATCATCATTTTCATCCCAATCTTTAAGACCACCACCACAACTAAAACATTTAACACGATCACCAATACCAGTATAAAAGAAACCAGCTTCACTTAATTGTTCTGGTTTTTGTTTCATAGTGCGAGGCCATTCAGTAAATGAGCGTAATCTAGCTGATTCAATTACATATTCTGGATGATCTGGATATAAGAAATTTGTTTGTGTTGTTGTTGTTATTGAATTTGGTGTATTTGGTAAACTATTTATTGGTGAACCAATTGGTGATGTTGATGATATTGAACCTTCAGCATATGCATTTGGTCTAACTTCAATAATATCATTTGCACCACATACATCATAACTAATTGGTGGTAATATTCTATTTAATGATTCTAAATCAATTGGTATATTATTTGTTGTTCTACGACGTATTAAAGGACAATTTGGCGCCCATCTTGTATGTTCACTAACTGGATTATCATTTCTCTCCCAACGACCAATTTCAACTTGACAAAAATAACATTTTACTTTATCATCATCACCAGTAAAAAAAAAACCAGTTTTAGCTAATATATTTTTATCAATAAAATCTAACGGCCAATCCTGGAATGTTTTTAACCGTTCATTTTCATTGCAATATATTTCAGTCATTCTTTTTATATTACAAAATGACGGCGTTAGAAAATTGTCTGTTTTATTGTCAATTACATCTCGACTGGTTCCATTCTTTAATTTTTTACTAAATTTTAATGTATTATTATTATTTTTACAATGTAATTCACCATTTTTATTCAATATATATAATTCTATTAAATTTATTGGTTTTTCAAAATAATTTGATGTTGTCGTCTGTGTTGTTGATATATGATCGGTTTCTTGATTATGAACAACAATTGTTTGATTTGATGAATTATCTTGTGTTATTGTTGTTGTTTGATGTTTGGATGATGCTGCTGTTACTGATTTTGACAGTGGATCATTTAATTTACTTGCTGGTAGTAATGGTGCAGTCAGCATTTTGTTTATTATTATACCAAACACACCGGATAGAACAAAATGAAAAATTTTGTAAAAGATTATTAATTGTTGTATCCAAAAGTTTCTGTAAATTAAAAAAAAAAAATAATTTTAAGTAAAATATAAAAAATTAAATATTTTTGTAATATACAAATTATGAAATACATTACAGTAAGTATCGTTTTTTAGTGCAGAATAAAAATAAATTCATCAACATATTTTTTTATTTTTCATTTAAACTTACAATTTACAAAAATTAAAGTTATTTAAAGTTAATCTATTTTTATGATAAATTTCATTTTCAGTTGATAAAATCATATCAATGAAATTAATACAATAATTAAAAATGTTATAAAATTAATTAAATTAAATTAACTTTTTTTATTGTATAAAATATTAATTTATTTTTTTTTGAAATATTTTTTTATTTTGAAATTAAATAATACAAATTACACTATACAACTGAACAAAAAAAACTGTATTAACTGCTTATATTGCTTTGAAATTTCTCATTATCAAAACCTTATCAAGTTGACTTATATTATCGTTAATTATTTTTTGTTCTTAAATCTTAAGTTCTTAGGAAAACAGAATGATTAGATTTTGAATAAACAAAATACATATTTCTTAATAATGAAACATATTAATTTTGAATGTTGACACGACAAGAACAAATAAAAAGTTCATTACAGATAAATTAATAATATTATTTGAATTTTTAATTTACAAAAAAAAAAGTGAATATTTCCAATTGGAAAGTAATATATGTATATATATAAAATTAAAAATTTACCATTTTCTGTTATAATAATTAACTTTTAAATTCAGTGTTTAACTTTTTTTTATTGTTATAGAAAGTGAAGTTTTAATTGATTTTTACAAATGGATTTAAATAATAAATTATTTTTAACAAAATATATGTTGCTTAAAAAAAATTTAAAATTTAAAAATACATATTAATTTAAAAACTTCATTTGATATGGCATATCGAGTTGAAAAAATAAATTTAAAGAATCGAACTATTGAACTGCATTTTGAAGCAGCAATTTTTAAAATGATTAGAATTTTTAAAACAAAAAAAATTATTTTTAAAAACAACTCGTGACTTCACAATATAAAACAATAAAAATATAAAAAGTTATAAAAACAAAAAAAAAATAAGGAAATCTACTATTTAAAAACAAAATCTCAACAAAATTTTAATGAATGTAAAAAAAAAAAATGTTTTTTTCTTTTTTTTTTTAAATTTCTCTTTTACTTTTGCGAACACAAAGTCTTTCGTTATACAATTTTAAAATTAAAATAAACATTTTGTAGTTTGCCATTTGTAAAGATATTTATATATATATATGAGAAAAAATATAAAACTAAGTGATTTTCAACTAAATTCGTTAGTTACTAGTAATGTTAGTTACAAATAAATCTAACCAACTAAACTCACAAGCAAGCGAATCTAAGCGAATCAACTATAATGTAGACGAAATATTCTAACACAAATAATTTTTTAAACTTTTACAACAAGCATTTTGTAGAGACTAATCTATACAGTCTTATAGAGGTGTAAAAAAAAAAAAAAAAAAAATACACATAAAAATGAAAATTGCATGTAACTGTTTGGATATACACATAAAGTCTGTATACTGTGATTGAAAATATGCTGCAATTTTTAAATGCATTGCTTTCAAGCTATACGCTCAAAGGTAATTTCTTAACACAACAAAAAAAAAATGAAATAAAAGGAATAGAATAAGAAAATTAAGTTTCCATTCACAAAATACACATACGAGTAAATCGTTAGTTTTCATTTTTTTTTTTCTACTCATATTTTATAAGAAAATTTTTTATAAATGAAGTTAAAAAAACAACAACAAAAAAACTAAAATTAGTAACACAATCTCAAGTCATATGGATAGTAGTTATGTATAGCTTTATAATGTATAGAAGAGAAATGTTACATACAAGTCATATAGATAATAGTTATGACGACGACGATGTTAGGTCTAGTGTTAATAGTACTGGTAGGTAGATAGGTAGGTAGGTAATAGTAATAGATGAACGGCGGGTGTAATTTTCTCATATTCGAATAGAATCATAGCTTTTATATAACTTCTTTAACAATTATAAAAATAAAATATTGTTGGCGACGGCGACGATGAAGATTACAATGAAGGCGCAAACAGTGACATTATTAATTATAGCAAAAAATATCATATGTGCATTTTTTCTTAACAATATGTATGTATATTTATAAATATATATATATATATATATATATATACGTTTACCAAAACAAATTTTTTTTTTAGAGAAAAAGTTTTTAATCTACACTAGAGGAGATACAAGGAGTCAGAACTCATTATTTTATATAGTAAAATCTCAAGAGATTTTTTTTTTATTTTATAATGACCCAACAAAATATAATAATTTAAATTTAAGTCAAAAAACCCTGATTTAATTTTCATCTATTTATGTATACGATATGATATTTAGTATAGGTTACATTAAACACCAGATATTTTTTATATGTTGGGAACTGTTTAAAAAATTTATTAAAAAAAAAACTGAAAATACAAAAATTCAATAAATTTTTCTCATAAATATTTTACGAATTATTTGTTTTCAAAGGATGAAATTTATATATGTATGTACTCACATACGTACAAAAACAAATCACATTATTTAAAATAATATATAAGTATACAATGAAAATATTATCTTGAGAAAATTATGTGCAACCATATTTTTTTGAAATATTTTTTTTGTCGTTGTTGTTTGGTCTTCTCTTAAACCCCTACTTAGAAACTTAGAAAAAGGCAGTTCACCATTATAAAGTATGTATATGTTCAGTTTTTCATGCTTCAAATAGAAAATTTAGTGACAATTTTTTTTATTTCTTAATGATTTTCTCTTGTGTTGTTTTTATTTTATATATATATATATATATATATATACCAAATCAACGATATTAAAATGTTATGAGAAACAAAATATTAAATTATGAGAAGAAATGATTATCAACGAACAAAAAATTTCTATATGATAGGTTGATGATGATAAAATATTTCATATTATTAAAAATGTTCAATATAACCTTCAACTCTGTGGGACTCAATTTTTTTTTTGTTTTTTTTTTTTTTTTAAATTATTATATTGTTTTGTAATTCAACTTAAAGAACTTTATGGGAAAATATAACATAATTTTGATTTCTATTTTAATTTTTGTATTGTTTAAGAACCTATTTTTAAACATATTATTGTACATATAATAATATAAATTATCAACAAAACAAATAATAATTACTTTATATATACATATTTTCAGATATATCTACAAATTGTCACAAAAAATAGTACATACTTTAAAACAAATTTTTAAACTTTAGTTCGAGTATAATATTTGTTTTATACAAAATATATAAAAACTATAAATAGATATGTTATTTATAATAATGTACCTAGATACATATTTAATCGAAAAACAAAACATTTAATCAAATATTCAGATTTCTTTGCGGTTAAGAAATAAAAAATAAAAAACAATTTAAATTGTTTACGGCCCAAAAAATATAAAATTAAAATGTGGTTGAATGCATAAACGAAGCATATGTATTTAAAAACTAACAAACCAACCATGTTTCTTTACCAATATTTTTATTAGTTATGTGAATAAGCATTTATTAATTTATATTATACATTATACAGTACTAAAACTAAATTTAAATTAATGTTGAACAAAAAATAAAAAAAAAAACAGAAGTTATCAAGTTACAATCATGCAATCTTTTTATTAAAGTATTTCTCTTTTCGGAAGTTTATTTAAAGCAAAAATAAAAAGGAATAAAAGGACTTCCATATTTATAATAAGTCTACCATTATGAATAAAAAATTAGTTAATATCAAAGGTTTAATATCAAAATGTTCTAATTGCACTTTATTTTTACTTTCAGATACAAAAATTTATTTTATATATTTACTTTACTAGTGGATCTTACAGATAAATCTGTAGGTCAATTTATAGGCTATCGAGGCCACAAAAAACTTAATATTTGTTGACAATCAACCGATTATTGTATCTAATACTAAATTTATTTAATCTGGGTGAATTAAATCACATTTCAAACACCATAAAGGAAATACGAAACAGATGCTATCGTCAAAAATTAGATATTTCTCTTAATATACTACCAAGTTATCTAACGATTTCAGCACAATGAAGAACAAATCAATATCATTACTTCAAACTAAATATCAGAAATTTTAATTTTTCTAAGTTGAACTAATTTTTTTTTCGAAGAACGATACAAAATGAAGGTAGTTCAACAAATAGATATTACAGTCGATATAAATTTCAAGAATTTAAAAATTTTTACAATAAGTTGATGAGTTAGTTTCTTGGCGTCGAATTCTTATCTTAAACTAATGATTAATCTTATCTTGTACTGACTAATAACTAAATACTCAAATGTAATCTATATTTATGTATTAATAAAATTAAGGAAATTTTGCTTTTTATCGCTGTTTTATATTCTAATCAATTATAATTTATAATTATTGTTTTCTTTTTAATTTTTAAATTAATAATTGATAACATTAATTCTAAATACAAAAATAGATTTTTATTTAATTTGATTTTAAATTATTAAATTTATCGCAAATATTAAAACAAAAAAAATTTTAAGGTTAAAAAAAATAAACTTTCTATATAAAACAAGAACAATTATAAATTTCGAATAAACGAATTACATGTAATATTTTTTTTTATTATTGATTGTAAAATAAATTTTTTTTATTATAATATTAAGTACGAATGTATAATTTATATATAACCTTCATTTTCTAATTTTTTTTTTATAGAAAATCTCCTTTATTATACATTGTTGTTGTTTAATTGATGCAATGAAAAAAAAAAAAAATCACTGTAATATAACCGTTGTTTATTTCATATTTTAGTATTGTTGTTGTTATTGGATTGTACTAAATTGTATTCCATTGGACATTAATTGAACAGTGTCCCGCAACTAATGTGCTCTGGCACATAATGATGTTTCATCGGAAGTTAAGTTATTTTGAATAATTCGTATTTGAATTATCTATAAGGAAATTTGTATTGAACAAAAATTATTAACTTAAAACTTTAATAATCCAGTGATTTAACATACTAAATGAAAAAGTCACTGCACCCAAAAGTAGATTTGTTCAAGCTTCGGTCACATTAAAAAAAAAAAAAATCTATGAAATAGAAATCGAAATATAAAGAAAAATAACTACCAAAAAAAAAAAAAAAAACATGTTGCAGAATACTGAATTTCAAGATAATTTCAAAATTTCAACTCTTATACATTAGCTAACTTAACACGAATTTATTTTACTTGTTATTTTAAAATAAACTTTTCAATTGATTGTATAATTTAGAAGAGAGCACTGGAGCAGTACAACAACGCGCCTAAAGAAATAAAATTGCATTAGAAAAATATAACAGTAATAACAGTTGTATATATATATATATATATATAATTCAATATTTACAGTACTATGCGAAACACATAATTCTAGCAGTACATACATATTATGTGTTATAAATTAATTGCTGACTAACTATAGGTAAATATTAAGTTGTTTGGTAAGTACATGCATTATTTAACAAAAGATATAAGATTTAATAAAATCAAAATTTATTAAAATAAATATTTCTATAATCTTCCAAAATAACTACTATTATGTTTAATATCGTATTCGATTAATGAATGTCGACTATCATGTTGGATACAACACTGGATTGGTCAACTACGTATGTTTTTAATAATGAAGTTCTTCTTCTGATAAACGGAGACTAAAATAAGCCACTGTTGTTTCCCTTGTAGAATAAAACTGTGCTTTTTAAAATTTCAAAAATTTTTCCAATTTACTTAAATTATTCAAGTTGAAAATTAATGAATCCATAATACTGGTATAACATTAAAACAGAATATTATAAGTAAAATTTAACAAAAAACAAAATATAATAAAATTATAATTTTGAAAATTTTAATGAAATTAAACATAGGTGTTAGTTTTTTGAGCGGCACTGTGTAAATATTACCAATAGTAAAACATCACAAAAACTACATTTTGACTAGTTATTCTACCCTACCTCTCGATTTTGCTAAATTGAAAAACAAGAACAAATTCGTGAGCAAATTAAACAAAAAAAAAACAAACGGAACCATGGGAGCAGTGCATGAAAACTTAATTTTAAATAAGAAAAAATAATAAAAACAACAAAAGAATAAAAATTTCATGAAAAACTTGAATGAAACGGGCTTAAACAAAATTAAAAATAGAAGAGAGTAATAAAAATCCATTATTAATAGTTGATAATTTTCTTTAAAAAAAAAAAAAACCGGAGCGGTTTTTCTAGTGATACTTAATTTTTTTTTTATTTTGTTTTTTTTTTTCATTTTTTTCAATAGACCTGTGGGAAAAAAGTTTTCTATTTTATGATTTTTTTTTTGATAAATATTTTTATTTATTTATTTTTTTAATCTATCATATAGAAACTTTTCATTAAATTTAATTTAAGTAAATTTTTTATTTTTATTTTTGGTTTCTTTGTGTTGTTACCAGAATCAAGTGACCATTGATCTCGTTCAACTTAAGAGAATCAAATCAAATTTTTGATCACAAAAACATGGTGGTAAACAAAACCAACCAAAAATGTTAAGATTAAATGGTTGTTGCATTTTGATTAAATAAATAAAAATAATTCTCTAAAAAATAACTAACTAACTAGGTAAGTTGAATAGGTTCGTATAAGTACATAATATACATATAATATTATGTAATCAACAACAGCAACAAAACAAAAAGTTGCTAAAAGAATCATGCTGTGATTTTCTTTTTATTGAAGAATTAAAACTGCGATTTTGTAATTTAACTATATATATACACATAATCTATTCTTCTTTTTTTATTAATTTTCAAATTGAGATTTCTTCAACTAAATATTTTAAATAAAAATTTCAACAGAGTAAGTTTTTGTTGCAGAGTTGATTTTAATGTAACTACAGTAAAGGTAAAAAAAAATATTACAATTTTGTGCTCATACTCAACAAAATAACTAAATTAAGTTTTTTTAAAGGTCGACCAAGCGTTTATGTAAGCAAGAAAGTAAGCACTTTACAAATTTCTGTATATTTATATCATAATTTTTAGATACATACATTATACAATTTATGTAGACTGAAAAATTAATTATGAAATTAAACAATTTTAAAAACAATAAAAAATATTTATGCATAAAAATATTGTTATTTCTGATTCTTCAATTAATATAATGTTAAAATATTTTTGTCCATTACTGTATAAAATATATATAGATTTATTATATAGTTTGCGGTAGACTGTTTAAAGATTATATTGTTAAGAGTATTCATGCATATTATAAGATTTTTTATTTTTTTATCATAGAAAAATTAATTTTTTTTTTCTTTAAGAATTTTTCTTTAACACTCTAATATAGTGAATTGGTATTAAAAAAAAATGGTAATTGCATTGCACTTAAATAACTCTATATAAATATATTGTATATAATGTAAGATATAAGAAAATTGTGAATGTGCATTCATTTATTTGTGTGTATGTGTGTGTGTACATTTAATAAAACTAATGCACATTATTTTATTACATATTATTATTACTTAGTAGTGCCTACTCATTCGACTTGATTATGGAAATTTTGAACTATGAAGTAAACCAACTGACATATATATATGCACATGTATATTCCAACCACTTAAAATATAATATATATAGTATAAATTTATATATAAAATGTTCATGTATGATTGTATATAAATGAATGCAAGACTTAAGTTAAGCTAAAGTAAGAGATAAATTCATTAATGAATTGTTAACTACTACATATGATTCATTCAAGAAAAAATTTTTAAATTATGTATGATTTTTATGTTTTTCTTGTTTTCCTTAACAATAATTTATTTCTATATTTTCATTATTATATATATGGACATATATGCATGCATTTATGTATGAAATTGTATATTGACTAAAAATGTTTGTAGATTTATTAATAGCTTATTAATGACAAACAACAATTTTCTAAGAAAATTGATAAGTTTTTTATCGCAATATTGTCTTTTCGTATCAGTACAGTATAACCACGAAGAACAGACTTGCCAGATATAATATTTTTTAATATTATTTAAATTAGCAAAATTTTTTGAATGAGAAATAATCAAAAAATAAATTGACACTCATAATTCTATTAAATGTTATGCAATTTTCAAAATTTGTTATTTGTTGTATTTCAGCAATACCTAGGTATACAGATAATATTTAAAGAATATTTGAGTAAATCTGAATAATAATTTGGATTCAATTGAATTTTTTTTTTGAGCCATTAACTCTTTTTTGAATTTCATGAACTATAAGGTAACTAAGAATACAAAATAAAAAAAATTTCAGAAATCAAAAAAAAAAAAAAAAAAAAATATGTCTTTCAACAAGCATGATAATATTAAAACAGCTATACCAGAAAAATCAACATTATGGCAACCTTTCCCTTTTTATAAAAAAAAATCAAATACATTATAATTTTATGAAAATTAAATATTGTTTTAGAATATAAATAATAGTTATCTTAATTGCTTATTATAACTTATAACTATAGTATATATTTGTCATAAAATTGGTATATAGGTAAGTATACATAATATAATTAAATAATTAAATTTATTGAAAAAAAAGAATCATTCAAATTACAATTGTCAATATTTAGAATGATAACAATTTTTAATTGGATATTAAATATTAATTATTAAATTATTAGACTAACTAAAAACAATATACTAATTAAGTAATATTATATTTACATATTATTTAAATGTTATCCGATTATAAATATGTATATACATTGTATCTATAAAATAATTATTTAAATAAAGAAAATTTTTGATAAGAAACACAAAATAAAACTCTCCATTAAAAAAAAATAAAACTCTCTATTTATATTGTACGTCAATCTATTTGAAGCGGTTGTGAGTTTTAATTTTTTTAAAGAAAATTAAATATAATAGGTATCTAAATATATGTATATACATCCGACTTATTATGTAATATTATTGTATGTAGTAGTATAAAATTATTATAATTTTGTTACTAACCAGTAGTTGGATTAAAATTGTTGTTAATTGAGTAATCGGTTATTATGAAAGTATTAGCATATTTGCATTTAAAATTATTAATAAGTAATAAAAACTTTATATATATATATATATATATATAAAAATACATGATTATAAAATTTATACATAACAATAAATGTATATATATACCTATATACTCATGTAAGAATATATTAATAAATAATCTATTACATTTCCTGTTGTAGTCACCGAACAGGTGATTTTATTTAAAAAATATATTTTTTTTTTCTTAAAATGAAAAAGATAAATATTATATTTATTAATTTTAATAAATAAACCTACATACAATTTTTGTTTTAAACGAATGAATCGATTAATAAACTATTAAGTTAAATTGAAAAAATATTGTTTTTTTTTTATAATTATGTATTAAATGTTAATAGATAAAAATAATACAATAAGATAATTTTTAGGGTATATATACAAAAATAATGAATGTGAAATTTCATTGTATATAATTCAATTTTTTTAAGTTGAATATTACCAAAAATAATAGGTATATAGTTATATGTTTAAATATAAATATATAGTTTATATTATTTTATATGTTTTAAGCAACATATTTTTTTTTATTTTATTAAAACAATTAAATACAGTGTGCAATTGATTTTCATTTTTGAAGTTTTTTTAAAGTTAATTCATGACATACATTCATTGCTTTTAAATAATAACGGTATCATATAATTATTTATAGATTTTTTTTATAATAACATTATTGCTATTTTAATTTTGAAACAAGCAAATTTTTGAAATAACTAATAATCCAATAGCATTTAGTTTTAAGACTCAAAGTAAGTTTGAATTAAATTAGTATGTTATATATATACAATTTGACTGGCTCAAATTCGCATGGTATCGTATAGGGCCAAAAATGATAATTACATTTTTTTTCTAATATATTTATTAATAATAATATATACAATAATAATTATACTAACTGGGCATTATAATAATCTTCAACCGAATAACCAAACATATTTTTGATGCAAAATTTAAACAAAGCACAAACAAATAAGCAAGCGTAACAAACAAAATCAATTTTGGGTATAACATAAATATTTTTTAAGATATAGTTAAGTTGAAAAATAATAATATTTAATACCTGGTTACAAATTGGCCATAAAGTTCATTTTCCATCATTTTTTCTTTAGTTTTTTTCATAATTGTATCACTATTTTTATTCAATTTCATTCTTTTTTAAAGTTTCTTTAGTCGATTTCGATTAATTTAATTAATGGAAACAAGCAAATAAAAATAAAAAATTAAGAAATACAGGAACAGTCTTTATTTGTTTTTTAAAAACTAAATTCAAATGAATCAACAACCCTCAGTTAAAATATCCGGTCACAAATTCCTTTTAAAACAAAAATAAAAAAAAATTAAAAAATTAAAAAAAATTAAAATAAATAAAACAAAAATGTTTAAAAAAATTTAAAAAAAAAAAAAATTATTTACACTTTTGTAACAGTTTTTTTTAATAACAATGTCAAAAAATACAAAATTTTCGGTGTTCCATGAATAAAATGAACTTTTTGAATTGTTATTACAAACTGAACTTATAATATAAAATTTCATTTTACTTTAGTTAAATAAAAAAAAGAAATAAACTAAAAAAATAACAATAAAAAATAGATAAAAATTCTTATCATGACAAAAAAAAAATTGTATTAATATCTTTTTTTTATTATTATTAAAATATAACACAATACAACACCAGCAATTGTGTATCTGATATTGCAAAGTAACAAAAACTACATAAGAATACTAAAACATATGGGAAATTTTAATTTTTTTATATAATGTATTTTTTCTATTTAGGTATCTATACACTAAGTACAATATACAATATTTCATTTATTGTAAATTTATGAAAATAAAGAAAATTTAACTAAAAACACGAATAAATTATAATTTGTAAGCTTGTTTGTATATACATGTATTTTTTTATTATAAAATATCAGTGGTTTCAGTACATGATTTCGTGACGCATTTCATGCCACTAATAAATATAAAATACAAGTATAAAATGAGTACATATAAACTTACAACACAGCACAACCTCAATATTGCTATGGTCCTTTTTAATGTACGTCATTTCGATAAATATTTATAATTAAATTAACAATTGTTTTCAGTAATTGATTATGATCAACAATTCATAGGAAAATGAAATTTAAGTATTTCAGATAATCACACAGATTTTATAGCAATTGGATATAAAATATGATTGTGAAGTTATATAGAATTTTCAAGTAATGAACAACTTTTGCCTGATTTCGAAAATTAACCAAATACGAAAATACGTTTAGAAACATTACATGTATAAAATTAAATAAAAAATTAAATCAAATCAAATCCCGAAAACATACAACCTAAAAATAGGTACATATATCGAGAACCTTCTGTAACATACATATTCAAAAATATCATAAACTATTTCTAATGTAATATATTGTTAAAAATGTCACGTAGAATATTTGTTTAAAAAAAAATAATATAAAACTCAAAACTAACATAAATTTCTTTTCGAAATTTAAGAACAATTTTTATAACAATTCGAATATACAAGACACGACCTTCACGATAATTAAATTAAAATTAAATATTTAAAGCTTTATATTCAACCACTGTGTAGCAGAGTAACCTCGCGTTTAATATAAACTATCCGCTTTATATGAACACCAAATTCTCATTATTCTACTAAAATTTCTAAGGTAAATTTATAAGTAACTTTTTCTATGTATCTAGTACCTACCTACATACATATTTCAAGAATTCCACTTATATATGAAAAATAGTTGCACTAATGAATTCATATATATACCAAATCGCAACGTAAGACAACGTCTGCTACTTTATATACCTATGTCGATATATTCATCAATTCATCATCGCATAATTACAAATTAATAAATAAAACAAAATAAAAATAATATTTAGAAAATTTGCTCAAAAAATTAACTTAAATATTTTTAATTGTCGAAATATAAACCAAAAATATAAACAAAATTTTAGAACTCTTCCTCCAGAAATTTCGATATTTTTTTATAGTTTGCGAATAGTTTTCAAGTCTCTAGAAATCCCAAATTAACTAGCAAAATTTAAGATACTTAATTATAAAAAATCTCGAAAAATTATTTGTTAATTTATGATGATAACAAACAATACAATGTAAAAAAATTAATTTTCCTATTATATAGAGAAGATATCAAGTAAATAAAAATGTGGGTTTTTTGTTATCATAATACAAAAAAAAAAAAAAAAAAAAACCGAAACAAAATATGAAAATAAAATGTAATAATATGTATTAACTTGGATAACAGATATGCCATACAAAAAACCAGAAAATATTAAAACACTTCAATTCATAATAAGACTGCACCTTACATATATAATTTTGTTTATGGTTGGGTTTTCAAAATTATAATTATTATAATAATAAATATATAGATACATATACATACATTTAGTTGGTTTTATACTTTTAGGAATTTCAAAAAACAAAAATTAAAATAAAAAATAATAAATTTTCGTTTATTTAACTTTTTGTTTTTTTTATGTATATATATACTTCCATGAATCGAAAAGTATGTATACGTATCTTAAATTACATTCTTTGAAATAATTTAAAATGAAAATGCATATTATGTACATACATACATACTTATATAATTTAGATTAAATACACAAATTCTCTTCTATAATTTATTATATAAATTTTTTTTTTTCAATGTTTTGTTGAAGAAAAAATTATGTTTATTTGAAAAATTTATGAACAATAACAAAAACAAAAAATATTATACGATTTCATACCTAAAAATAGTATGTACATAACTAAAACTAAAATTTTCACAAGACAAAATTGTATATTGAGCAATTATCCAACTCAAACTATACAACTCCACTAAAATACAATGGAAAACTTAATTTCTTAAATGCATGTTTGAAATATCCACGCAATTTTATTGTTCCTATAAACAACAAAAAAACAACAAAAAAATGTCATCAATTTTTAGAAAACTTTGATGAAAATTTACATCCATCCATACATACATGCATGTATATTTAAGTTTCTTATTATTTTATCTAAAGTGTGGCTTCAAAATAAACATCCATACAGTTATATTACATATAATACAGAATATTTTAATAATTATTATGAAAACTATTTAGAACTTTTCTTAATTTTTATTGATTATACGAAAAAACCATGATCAGTTATAGTGGTATTGTTTGTTTCTCATATTGTCTATAACACAATAGGGGAATTTTGTTATTGTTTTAGCTGTTTTTTTATCTACACTGTACTTATATTTTAATTTTTTAAAAAAAAAAATTAACCCTCCTTTCAAAACGCTGGGTCAAATTGACATGACCCACTCCCTTATTGATTTATGTCGTAAGCCTAGGTAACACAACTAAAACTAATGGGGTCAACTATGAAATTCTACAAAAATGAAATAGTCACGTAATCATGAAAACCTACAATTGAATGGAATTGATTTATTTTAAATTTGTTCTTTATTAAAGAAAATCTAGTGTAATTAGACCAGCTGATGTCTACTTGAGAAAAGACATTTTAAAGTGTCTTTAGTGATCATTTTGGTGAAATTTCATCAAATTTTCGTTTCATAAAAAGAATTAATTTATTATTCATATAAAAATAAAATAAAAAAAAACAAATAAATTGTTCTCCATATGCTAAAACATTACTGAATACCTACATTTCATATATTATCGTAAAAAAAAAGAATTTAAATTATAAGCAGATGCAGTAGTCGGCTTATAATTTGAAACCTGTCAAGGGTTATGAATCATTTTGCAAAAATAAAAGTTATGTATATGTACAGGGTTAAATTCAAATATTTCATTATTGATATTCTTGAAATGTTTCTTATTATTTTGTTGTTGTTGTTTTCATTATTATGATTATTATTATTTTTAATTTCTATATATTAATTTATTTTACAATTAGAAAAAAAATTCTAATCTCAGGGCCATCATCATGTCATCACAATGTGGGACAACAAATTTAAATTTTGTGTGGTTAATTAAAAGGGTATCATTAGCGGTTCTGCTTTTCTTTTTTATTTCATACAAGCTTTAACAGTATATTATAATTAAATGTTATTATTTTTAATGCAAAAAAAAGAAACAAAACATAAAATTAAAAACAAAAGGTTATCTATTTTAAAGTCATGATTATCATGAAACAATTATTGTTTTATTTACTTGTGGTAATGATTTTTACCAATTTAATATCATTGAATTTTAATTTAAAACAGAATTTAAGAAAAAATTTATACCTAAACAATAAAATTTTGTACTTATTATTGTTTTTAATTTATAATGCCTTAATTGCGTTTTCTACTAAAAACAAACTAGTTTCATACTTATGTACTACAAACAGTTATGTCTTTATCTTTAATATTACATTTATCTAACAAAAATGTTTTGATTTGACGTTTCGATCTTAACAATAATTTGTGTTATCTAATTTCAACAAAATACAATGCAAGTACATATAATGTAAATGAAACTACACACAAACACAAACATTTATTGTTCAAATTTGCGAAAAACTTAAATTATCATATTTAAATCATTGTTAATATTAATTAATTTGATGCATACATATTTTTCATATAATATTTGTAATTAAATTCCATAGTTTATAAATCTAAAAAAGATTTCATATTTAATAGTTATATTATTTACTTCAACCCAATATAATAGATAGTATGGGTAATCCTTTGTTTTCATATAAAATTGTGATAAGAATTATTATAACAAAAGCGTTTATGATGCATTATTTTGAGAGCAAAACAACAATAAATTTATTTAAGATTAAGTGAACTATTTTCTTTTATTTGCTGTTTATTTATTAAATTTATCAATATTTATTTAAATTTTAAAAAAGTTCAACAACTCAAAGTTCAAATATAGAATATGTATTTAAAATTGAGTCACCATTATCACTAGAATTTTCAGATATCAAGGATTTTAAAAAACAAAAATGAAAAAAATTGAATTTTAAAAAGAGTATTAAATAAAAATTAATTAAATTATAATTCAATGTGTATTATATTGTGTATGCTATTAAATTTATATTAATTACTTTTTATAAGTACATACATAAGTTCATACATCAAGTTGGTTCAGAATATCCTATAATATTATATAATATCAATTATATTTATATGAAAGTAATTATAATAATTATATTATTAAAATTATTTTCGGTATCGAAAATTATTGTTGTTTAATTTATCGAATTCGTGGTTGTTCTAAATTTTATCATTTTCATTATAATATAATTCACTTTTTCGATTTAATAAAAATATTTCATACAGATTATATGTACAAATATATAATACATACTACACAAAAATATATATGTATATTAAACATTGTTGTAAAAATTCGTGACATAAACATATTTCATTAATTAATTCATTGAATTTTTATATGAATATACAAATATAATTTATATATGGGTGTATAAAATATTTAAATAAAAAAGAAAATAAATGATATTGCCAGTGGTGACAAATAATGTCATTTTTTGATGAGTTATGAGCTGAGCTGATATTTGTATATAGAAATGGGTTCGTTTGTAAATAAAAGCACAAAAAAACAAAACAAATCAAGCAAAAATAAATAAATAAATATTAATGCGAAATGAATAAAAAATTAAATAATAAAAAATAAAAGCTGAAATTTTATTTTCCAAAAGGATGACAAGTAAACTTACATATACCTATGTGTCTTGTTCCAATAAACATTTATTCGTGAACAAAAAAAAATAAATAAATATGAAACCAGTCATCGAAACAAAGAAAAAAGATTGTTATTATAAAGTTTTAAATTTTCAGTGGTAAATAAAATGTTAATATTAAATTTTTCTCAATAGATATAGAATTAAACTAATTTATTTGTTTTGTAAAATATCCTTTTTTTATTTAATCTTTTTTTCTATTATTTAATATCTATAACTATAACACATAACAAAAATAGTTTCGAATTTAAAATTTTTAATTTGATAGTTTAAAAATTGTTTATCGATTTGTGATTAAAATGTACCTACTATATATTGAATATCGTCAATTCAATTGTTGTCCTTTACATTTATTAGACACAGTATAATCGTATAATATTATAACTATTAACTAATATTTTAGGATAAACAACAAAATAGATAAGATAATATACTGAAAATCAAAGATAAAATTATAGATAAAATCGAAATTATTATACCTAGATAGTATTAAATGTAAAATTTTGATAGCTGCATATTAATTTTTATGTAAGTATGTACCTAGGTACTTTCAAAATATAATTTATGACTTTTTATATACGTTATCGAATAAATATTAACAAAAAATTTCGTTTATTGATAAGTTTTTTTTAATTATTGTTATCTTATCTACATGAATATATAACTAACACATATACATATAAATCAAAATAGGAAACAGGAAATTAGAATAAAGTAATTATTTGATATCCAATTTTCGATATTTTTAAAATATAGCAATTTAAAAAATACACTATTGTTTTAGTGAGTATACATCAACTTATATTTTAAAATTGTGAATTGAATGTTACGTTTATTTTAAACATGTTACATTTCAAATTATACGATTTTGTAAACGTTGTAATAAAAACTTATCCTTTTAATAATAATTTCTAATATAATATATCGCTATATTTTTTCTTACATTTTAAAAAATTTCTTGATGATAACACATAATTTTATATCAATTTCCTTTATAAAGTACTTCAAATTTAATTTAATTAAATTAATCCGATATTTCATTTTAAATCGTTAGATGAATTATTTGTTACTATTTAAAAAAATATATGAAAACTCGCTTCAATTCAACTTCAGCTTGAATTCACTATTAGAAATAATAAAATAACCCCAACCTCATTCTAAATTTCTAAATTTGTTCAAAAATTACGATTATCGGAATAATGACCATATCAGGTCACCCTCAAAAGCCTAAAAAAATTTGTTTCTAAGTTGAATTTTCCATAAATAAAATTTAGATTTTGTACAAAATGTTTACTTTATTTTTTTTTTGTTCGATTCATTTGAAAATAAATATAAATGAAATTCAATCATCGTATTATAATATTCATTGATGTAGGTACATTATATAATAATATTGTATAGTTAAATGGTCAAATGAATGTACGTTCGTACTATGTGTTCGTAAGTACTATTTATTATGATACACATATGTATATCTTTTGAAAGTAGAATTTGATAGATAGATAGTTAAAAAATTTAAGATGTTTATGTTTAGTAAGTAAAAAAAAAAAATACATTTAAAATTAAATAGCAGCTACACCAAGAGTTAATCAAAAATATTCAGAACTTGAATTGCTTTACTGCATTGCATTATATTATATTAGAAATCCGTGTGTAGTTAGTAAATTCCAAACATGAACAAATAAATTTAAAAAAAAATATATAAATAAATATGTATTAAAAATAAAAAATAAAAAAAGAGTAAAAAAAAAAAAAACTTGCTGGCCTTAACAAAAATTCTTGATATTTTTCGGTAAAGTCACCACCATATACTATGGAATTTCCACTGAGTGAATTCCCCCGATCCAAAAACAATAACAACAACAACCATATAAATATAATAGTAGAGTAGAGCGTAGAGCTAAAAAATTATAACTTATAAGAGAATTTTTTTTTTGTTTCTCTCCTCTCTAAAACTGGTAACAACGTTATTTTAAAATTCAATGGAAAAAAGACATTGCGTTGTTTTTGTTTTTCTTCAAAAAATAAAAAAAATTTTATAACGAAATAACGAATATACAAGAATCTTACGGAGCAAAATAGAAGACAAGAAAGAAAAAAAAAACGAAGAAAAACAATCTTTGGAATGGAATGTAATATGGCCGCATAAAAAAACAACAATAACTTAAAAGTAAAAAAACAGAAGACACCAGAAGAAAATCAGCTTTTTTTATTCTTGTTTTTTTATTTTTTTTTATATTTTACATACGCGAAACGCATTTTAAATAATGAAGAATGCACCACAACTTACATTTTGTATACATTTTGTACGTTTTAATGTTACCATCTATATATGAACATGCATATAATGTACAATATAAAATTAACGAGGAGTCTGGCTGACTATTTCTTTTTCATTTATTATTTTTTTTTTAATATAAGATTTAATATGAACGGATATTGTAAATTAAATATAATATAAAAAAATAAAATAAATAAATAGGTATGTAATAATAAAAAGTAAATAAAGATTCAAAAAATCTAAATAAATTTAAATCAAATTCTTGATATTTTGGTCTTATATTTTTGGTACAATCTCTCAACCATTTCTCAAATTCTGTACTTATTGGTACATTGTAATAATGCGCGAACGAAAATAGAAATGTGTACCTATTTAAATGTATCAGTTAATGAAAATTAAGAAATTTGAAAAATCATATTGAATCACCCACATATTTAAAATATGTAGGGGCGCAGGACAAATTAAATAGAAATCAAATCAAAGCAAATACCCTATTAACATTGGTAATTTTATTATTGCATTTACCTATAATCTGATTTTATTGTGTAATTATCCGAGTATATTGTGACATTAGCATGAGAATATATATTATGCATATATAGCTATACTTCTATTTTCGATTTATTTTTTGAAATCATTAGAAGTTTCTTTACTACGACGATTTTCTTACATCGACACTTGCCAACTTCAAATGTTTATTTATTTATTTATACTATGGAATTTAACACATTATTTTCTAGTTCTTAAAATTCATTTTTCATTGTTGTAAATTATGTTGTAGATGTTGTAAATGTTTCAGAATGAGTATTTTCTTACAGTTTCTAAAATCGAATATTATTTTATTTTCTCAATTTTTTTTTATTATAGATAGGTATTAATATTATGACTTAACTAATCATTGTTTTTTTTAAAACATTTTTCATAAAATAAATGTCATTTCTATTCATCTATTCATTTAAAATTTTTAATCCATAACTAAATTTATTAAAAGTGACAGTTAAGATTTCAACTACAAGATATTTTTATATCAATAAATTTTTATATGTACCTTTCAAACTTAATTTATTGACATTTTAAAGAAAGGTATTAATTTACATACCTATGTACATATTATTTCAATACAAATTTTAGTTTATTTAGTATCAACGTAAAGGTACCTACATAATAATATTTTATAATTAGGTAGGAAAACTACAATGTTTTAATGATTTATTTTAATATATACCTCTAAGTGAATTTCTTTTTCAAAGAAAGCACAATCAAAAAACTTGTTTAAATAAAAGAAAACAAGCAAATTGAAATTATCATAAATATACATATGTGAATGAAACTAATATACAATAGTGTGCAGTTCACCAATCGCATCTTGATCACTATTGTTATATTATTATTTCAACCGCGAAAATAACGATTTTCCCTCATTTTTATTTTTTTATATTTAGTCTTTTAGAAATAATTTTCCCTCTGCAAATTAAAAAAAAAAAAAATAATATAATATCTACCTATATTATGCATAAAAAAAAATCGGTTAATATGCGGAAATTTTATATTAGAGGACATTTTATTAAAGAAAAATTCTTAGATAATATTCAAATAATTTTATATAAGTTGGAATAATTGCTAGACTTTTTATGCACATAATATGTTATATTATATTATTATGTACAAATGATTATATTATATTCTAATATTAAAAAATATGTAGTAAAAAATATAAAAAAAAAATTGAAGGGTTTCTTCTATATAATATAAATATATATATATATATATATATATATATACAAATATATATACAATTCTGTTCATCTGGTTTTTAAAACTTTTTTAAAATGCCCTGCAGAAAACTTTCAATTCATCACCTTCTACACAAATAAAACGTCTTTTTTCTCATTCACTCTTATAATCAAGCCTTTTTTGAATTTATCAAATTTATAAGGATATATCTCTACATAAATATCCATAGATATTATAAAATAATAAAAGCATAATAATTTTAATAATAGTAACCATATCCAAATGAATTTTATATGCATTTTTTATGTTCATAAATGTAGTTTAATATAATATATTTATGTACAAATATATATGTGTATATATAAAAGATTTGTGTACTAAAAAATGTATACTACAAGTACGGTTGCACTTATAAAAAGAAATTTCAGCAGCAGCAGCATCCTTTTTAGCTTCAGTGCAATCTTAACAACCTAACCTAACCAAACCAAAACCTATGTACCTTTCCAATAATCTTTTCTCTTAAAGTCTACATTTTTTACCAAAAAAATAAAAAAAAAATAAAAATTAAAAAGAAAAGAAAATAGAAAATCAGGAAAATATGAACGAAGAGTAAAAGAGTCCATAGTATTTCATCGTATACGAATTTGGATAGTATAGTAGTAGAAAGCATCGTACTTTTCACTTCTCTATTATATACTCTCACTCTATATTATATTATCTATCTCGTTTTAACTTTTACACTTAAATACAACTCGTTCATATTAAAACATTTTTTTTTTGTTTTGTTGTAGCGAAAGACCTCACACTCTGTTCCTTTTTTCATTTTCCAATTCAATAAATACACGTATATATATATATATATACATATATATATATATAATATATATATAAATGGTCTTGTAAATAATATGTAGAAATGTGTACGTAATATGTATTTAGAAAACGTAAAAATGTTTATAATAAAACAAAAAAATTCTTATTCGTCTCCGATTTTCTTCTATTTTCTTTTATTAGTTTTTTTATTGTTGCCTGTTCTTGCATTTTTGAATCAACAAAAGTATCTCACCCATATGCTATAGGCCATCATATTATACATTGTTATATACATATATATGCATATATGTATAATATATCTAAAATCTGTTTGGTTAAAATTATATGGAGTAACATACTACAATATGTATATACATATTATAGTTTGGCGTTTTTAGCTTGCAAACTTGGGACTGGACATTTATACTGATATTTTTTTTTTGGCGGCTGATATTGGATATATTGTTAAATTAAAGAGTTGCCATATTATACAGTGCAGTTTACATACAAGTATGTGCATATATATAATAATAATGAAAAAAAGAAAAATCAAGGACTGGACTTTAAAATTTAAAATAAAATAAAATAAAAGATTGGCTGAATTGTTGTTCTTTAAAAAGAATTTCTTAAAAAAAAAAAAAACAACAGAAAAAAAAATTTATGATATAAACAACATACATAGATATCTGAACTGAATACTGTGTTTTTGCTATGCTACTACGAAAAGGGAATTGGAGAATTAAATTTTATTGCACTTTACTTACACATTATACATATGTACATATATGTACATAAAATAAAAAAAAAATTAAATTCAAAATTATTAAATCTAAATACTCAATCGCATGAGGGGCTATCTCAATTAATATTAAAATTAAAAAATCAAAATTTTATTTCGTATAATTTTGTTTATTAGTTTAAATGACTTTCGTCACTGCAACACTAGACCATATCAAAAAAAAAAAACTCTGTGTTACAGGTAAAATTAATTGCGTATTCGACTGAAAAACTAATTTTAACTATTAAATAGGTACATTACAAAATTTAAGTAAAAAAATTCAACTCTACCAATTAAAGAAAAATTTATTAAATATAAATTCTTGTTTCTAAAATATAATTTATATTTTAAAACCAAACTAATAGCTTAAGACTTATTTTTAGATGCAAACAACAAACAAAAATGAGATTGTCCCATAAAATATTTTGTAAAAGTAATGAGACAAGTAACGCTTTGCTAATAAAATTGTTTTTCAAATAAATATTTGTAGTTCATACAAATGTATAATATGTTGCTATTGCTGTATATATATATATATATATTTATGTATAGTAATTTTTCCAATAAAATCAATAAATTCTCAATGCATAAAAGGAGCAAACTTATATTAACAAAAAATTAAAATAAAAACAGAAAATAAAAATATCATAAGTATAGTAAAATTTATTACATAAATTATTTTTTTTAAATAAATATAAATAAATATTATTTATTACATCATTTACTTCAAAAGAAAATAAATTAATAGAAATTGTTTTGAAACAAAAAAAAAATATGTACCATGTATTTTAATATATTTTTATAAAAATTTATAATATAGTTTATATAAAAATTTTATTTATATTTGCATACGTATAAAAATATTATATACCATTTTACAACATTAAAAAATTTTTGTTAAATTTAATTTTTTTTTATGCGTAACAACATAAAAACTAAAAATTTTCATAAAAGTTAATTTGTAGAGCTTTTTAAATGTTTAAATACATATATTATTTATCTGTCATTAGCATATACGTACATGACTTAATTAATTTAAACAGGTCCGAATTTAAGTTATATACATTTATCTGGTTTTTTTTTATTTTTTTTTTTAAACAATAACAACAAAACTCAAATATAAATTAAATATTTGAAGAAAAAAAAACTTTTTATAAAGCTTTAAGGTTATTGTATTTTCCTTCACATTTTAAAGGTGATATCATTACGTCTCAATGTCGTGTTAATAAATATACAAAACAAATTTAATTTTTTTTTTTAAACAAATAATTTTTGATTTTACGTTTTAAAAAATTCCATTTCATCTTGGTTGGTGTTTAAATTCAAACTGCTTACATGTATAATATGTAGATATGAATAAAGATTTGTTCAAGTAGGGTAAATTTTGAAAATCTCAAAACAAATGTATTCATAAGAAATGCCCTCATTATTTTGTTCATCAGAAATAATATTTCCCATTAAATTCATATAATTTAATTATGGTTATATTTATTATTTTATAATTAAATACAATAAATTAGTAAGAGCTTTGAAAAAACGACATTAATAGTTTGAAATGAAGTATTTTTGATAATTAGGTACCTCTATTACATATTTTTAAATTGTAATGTAAATTATTTTTCTGAGCTAGCTTCAGCTAAAATTGAAACAATTTTAATTATTTTCTGCCAAAATTTATAACATTCAAATAAACCATATTTTTATAAATAATAAAAGTAATTGTCTAACTATTTATGAACAACTCCGGCCATGTTGCTCACAAACAGCTATTCAAAAATTATAATATATAGTTACATCAAAATTTTAACGAAAATAAACTCATTTTCTTAAAAAAAAAAAAAATAACCTAAACAGATTTATTAAATTTTTACTTGAAAATAAAAATTAATTTAAAAAATTTTTTAAAACAAAAAAAAAACTTAAACCCTCAATGAAATTAACAACGCATTCTTTTGAAAACTAAAAATTGAACAAGAACAAAAATTAACATATTCTTTCCAATTTACTAGTTTAAATTTTTCTTAAATATGTAGAGTAGATTTTATATGTAGATTTTATACGTATTTGATATGCATGTATAATATGTATGTACGTACATAATATACATTTACGATATGAAAATTGACATGGATTTTATTGATCACGTAATTTGAAATTTTGCAATTTAATGTATTGCATATTATGGAGCCGCAACATAAAAATTATGTTAATTTTAGCATAATTTTATTTAAAAATTTACACACGCATATAGAAAACTCACATATTATTTTTATTCTACATACCTACCTAAATGAGTTAATAATTTTGAATTAACTTTTTGTTATGGTTTGTTTTTTTTTTTTTTTAGAAACATTTTTATGAATTTCAAACTATAGTAACAATTGATTTATTTATGATTTTTTTTTTTCAAAATGTTAAATCCGATGCAATCCATAATATTGTTATTATTGAAATATAGATAGATTTTATTTATAAAATTTTTGTAATGTGTTACACTATAGCCATAATACTTAATTGATTAAGAATATTATTATGTTTAATGAATGACATAAAGTAATTTTTATACTATCATTAATAATATTCGGTAAAAAAATGTTTATATAATCCATAGTATAGTCAATACTCTAAAAGTTTAAAATAATAATATAAAATCACCTCATACTCCTTTAATTATTTTCACTTTCCAAAAATGAAAAGTTTGAAATGGAAATGAAGGTTATATCTAAATTATAAGTAATAGTTAACAAATTTCTTCGAAAATATCAATAACAATCTAACAAAAATTGCAATCAAAATCTAAACCACATAGGTATGCAAATAGTTTTGGCAGTCACTGTATGTTTATTTCTTGTAAAGTCTAATTGTCAGCGGTGGCTCTACCAAAATTCGAGAGAGAAAAAAAATATATTTTTTTTTTACAAATGAAATATGTATCAATATAAAAATTTATTCTTATAATCCGATAGCCCTTGTAGATAATACTTTCAATTAATTCGCTTTATTAATAAATTTTAATTATTATTTTAACTAAATAAAAATAAATTTTTACTTACAAAATGATTATATTATAAAAAAATTTTAAAGAAATAGTTCAAAATTAAAAACTCAAAATTTAAATAACACAATTCACAAAATCATATTATACGATTGAAATTCAAAAACATACTAAAATATCTACTAATGTTAGTTTTGTTAATTAAAGAATGAAATCACCCCACAACAAATCCATGCTTATTTATTAAAAACATTATTGACCTTGAAAAAAAAAATCTAAATAAAACAATTCTAAGAAAACGTGACGTCATTAAGTTTCCTCTTCCTCTCGTACACAAATAATTTAGAGCTACATATTATATTGAAAAATATCTGATTTTATTGAATAACATCATCATCCCAAACAGATAGTTACCGATTCAGAACTTTTTTGTGAGATTCAATAATGTATCTATGAATCATTTAAAATTTGTACAAAATAACAAATTATGTCATCTTTCTTCCCCAAAAACTACTAACTCTAACTGCGTAAATGTTATTACAAATTTAACTTACTAGAAAAAAAGTAGTAAATTTTAATCTCAAAAATTTCAATTGTGTTAACTTAAAGCTCAAAATTTGTTTACTCAAAATCAAATAAATAACAATAGTAACAAATATTACATAACCTTCAAAATTAATTTAATTTAATTACTTACATTGCAGTATAATGAAAATTTATTTTTAATCTCATTTTAAAAAATATTATTTTTCTCTCATAATAATGTAGGTAAGTCATATTTTTTTGTTAAATAATAGAAATTTATTAAAAAATTCAAGCCGAATGGTCAACATGCATGAGAAGGGTTCGGACTCAAGTTTTAATTACATAAACCTATTAAAATTTTTAATTTTTCTTATAAAATGCGAAAAATAAGTAGTAAATTTACAAAATGTCTGTCTTTTTAGTTTAATATTAAAATTGATTTAAATGTTACAGTTGCGTATTTGTATCTACTGAAAAATCGAGTTTCAGAGTATCAAAACAGAGAGATTCAGATGATTAAAAATTGTCTTTTAATACTAAAATTTAAAATTTTTATTTTTTCAAATCCAAGATATAAATATAAAGAATTCTACCGGTAACATAAGTAACCCAATAATATCACAGATTGAAAAACATTAATATCTATAATAAAATCACAGTATCTAGGTACCTAAAAATTAATTTAAATTCAAATTTAGAAATAGGTAGGACTTTTAAAATGCATTTAATTAAAAAAATTCTTGCATTCTAATTTTCAATTATGTTAAACAATATTAATAGATATTATTTACGACTAATTTTAAAACCTGAAAAATTAAAAAAATAGACCTTGGACGGGTTTTTAAGTTGCATTACAATATCCCGAAAATATGAATTTATTTCAAAATAGGTACTAAAAAACAAAAAACCAAAAAATAATATTTGTCTATAATTTTTGTATCTTTGCAGTGTTAAAAATCCATCAAAATCAACATAATCTAAAACGATAATTTTACTATAATAAAAAGCATAACCCTATATAACTTTGTAAATAAAATACGTTGCAAATTAAAAAAAAAATATATACAATTTTTTAATGGTGGTGCATTCACAGTTTTTCAGTGATTTTAATGTACTCTCTGTGCGCAGTACTGAAATTATTATTTACATACATACGTTCATACGTTCATATACACAATAACTACAGATTTTTTTAGTATAGGTACTATTAAGTTGAACTTGTTTGTTGCATTGCAATAACAATATGCATATATAGCAAAAAGTAACTCAGCCCAGGCCCAATATATGATGAACATAAATCTATACACATATGTATAAAAAAAAGTTATCGTTTTATTTTTTTTTTAACTTTACAAATATAAAAATACATCTTCTCTTTTACACTAGCATACAATGATTGTATATTGCACATTATTAAGCGCATAAAATACAATAAAAAATAAGACAGAAACAAAAAAAACCCCCCTTAGCTTAGACCTCTGCACTCAATTCTTAATGTACAATTAAATAGCATAAACATTTAGAAAGAAAAACTAAAAATAAAAAAAAACAAAGCAGCATAATTTTGTGCAGCAACAGCAGTTCTACATACAAACATATCCAGCAAAAATCACAAACCTTACATAAAATAATAAAATAACAAAAATTAACAAAAAATAAACGAAAAAAAGAACGGCAACACCACCACTTATGAGATTTTTTTTTAATAAGATTTTTAATACTGTGAGAAAGTTAGAATGGAATGCAGTCAGACAAGCTAAAAATCCAAAGTGCCTGTAACTTTACAAGACATAAAAACAAAAATAATAATAAGAAAATAAAAATAAAAAACCATCAATGAATAAAAAAAATTTTAAGAAAAACAAAACAAAAAACGAGACCTCACGTTATGAACGAATGAAACAAACCCAAAATGAACCTTTGCTTTGATGCAATCTTAAGCCCAGAATTTTATTTTCATTTTTTAAGAAACATAAAAAAAAAATACAAAATCCAGAGGAGCAGCAGCATCAAAACTCAAACAAACAATTGTATAATATAAAAATCTATGATAAACCTTATATTGTATTATAAAAAAAAATATGTATAAAACTAATAAGACTAAAATTCTTGGTACTCAGTCAGAATATCTGGTGGTATACAACAACTAAAGTAACTAAAGCAATCAACAATCACGCCAGTATGTATATATGTATATACAGCATCTTATATCTTTGCTCTGGCTCAATTCGTTTTATTATTTTTTCTGATTTTTTGTTTTTCTTTTTCATTCCATTTATTTCTTTTCAAGAGGCAATTGTTTTGCCTGGGAAACAGTTGATATCTGCAGTTTTTAATTCTCAAGTCTTAAAACTATAACCAATAATATTTTAATATATAAAAATAACATAAAAAAGAAAAACTACAGTACTTAGCCATATTGTTTTAGATGCACAAATCTTTTAAATAAAGTATTAAAATTTTTATCGTTGTGATAATAACTTCGTATTTAGTTAATACATAACCATTCAAATTATAAAATCATTTTAATATCGAAATATCACCTTGCAATTTATTGGTATAAGAAATACATATAGATATCTATAATAATAAAACAAAAAGTTTAAGAAATAAACGAACCTTCATAAAAGTAAATAAATATACATTTTAACGGCCTGCTAAATATTACCGACGTTGGCACAATACTGACAAGTTCAAACATTATTTGCCTGTTTTTTTAATTGCAAGAGATTTATTTCTTTAGAACACAAAACCTGCATTTATATGAACTTGGCTTATTTGTGACTCAAATGTTTTAGATTTAATTTGAAACAAGACAGGACTCTTAGATTTGGCATTATAATATATAATATATACTTACAGTTATAAATTAAATGACAAATAAAATATAAAAGTTTTTTAAAATTTAGTCCTTAAAATTGCAGTGATTTGCTTTTGAGTACAATCTTGAAATAACATAAAAATATTGTCAATTCTAACTATTCAATAATAATGGCATGGTAGTGTAACATAGCGAAAATATGCTACATGCATGTATGTATCTATCCAAATAGGTTTAAAGCCATGTATATTATTTTTTATTTTACTTTTATTTTTTGTTATTTTAATGTTGGTTCTGAAATACAAGTAACTGGGAAAAGAATGTTGAATAGATACCGCATAGTTGGAAAAATGTATTTATATAAAATAAAAAAGAATAACAAGAAAAAATAAAACATTCTAGTTTAAGGTATGAGATTTTATATTTTTTAGATTCTCATATCTCTTTGAATACTTATTATACTAGCATTAACAGGCATTGGTACCCTGTGAACGAAATGAAATGAATAAAAAAATGTCTTATATTTTTTGTTGTAATTTTTTTTTGATTTTTTTTTTTCATAAATCTACTTTTGAGTCCGTCCTTCCGAGAAATCTGTTTATTATTTTTTTTGCGGCATGAGATCAATCGAATTGGATTCTTGAGCATTTTTTGTTTTGGTTTTTTTTTATTGTTTTGTTATTCATGGATATTCTGAAAATATTTCTCAGCATTAGAGGAGATTTCCTCTTTCAAAGCCCTTTACGTTCCGAAAAAAAACAACAAAATAAGTCTGAAAGAGAAGAAATATGCGGCTTTTCATGTAGGTACAAACTACAGACATAATACAAAACAAAAACAAAAATTTAACAGAAAGATAATTCAAAAGGTAGAGTTAGGTAGGTAGAAATAGGTATAAAAAGATGGTACTCATACTCTTCTTTATTAAAAACTGAAGTAAATAAGATGAAGAAGTAAGAAACGCGAGATGAAATATAAATAGATTGAAGATTCAGATTTCTTCAGAGGAAATCTGATGGTCAAACAGCATAACTTTTTTTTTTCTTTTACTCTTAGTTTTTATGTTTTTTTTTGTATTTTTGAATTGAGATTTTATTTTTAAGATTATTTCGAAAAGTTTTTTTTAATGGGAATTCAAAGGGCCTTCATAGTTTTGAACACACATACGTACATGCATACATACATATATTGGATTAGGTTATTTTTGTTTTTATTTTCTTTGGATTTCTTAGGAATTTTTTAATAATATGTATGCTTGGCGCGGCGTTCATCCAATCCAATCCAATCCAATGGTGGGCGACGGCTATGCTTTCATCAGAGTAACAGAAAATAACAACAAAAAAAGGAAAGAAAAATAATAAAATAAAAGAGTAAGTGGCGATGAAATATGTCGAGGTCGATTAGACTTTGAAAATTGTTCTTCTTCCACCTCCTCTATACATTTTTTTTTACGTATAAGCCAAGATTTAAGGTTTCTTTTACTTTTTTTTTGAAAGAAAATAAAATACAAAAAAAAATTATACACATTCCATTAAGGTCAAATATCTTTGATATTAGATATTTTAATATTTGAAATATTTTCTTGAAAATCATTAATTGTTGTGTATTATTGTGAATGATCAAATTTAAAAAATTTATTGATAAAATTAGTCTGGATTTGATGAAAATTAAAAAAATTGGAATAGTTGAAAATTTAATTGCAGTGTTTTTCTTTTCTCATTTTAAATATAAAATTTCAAATTGAACTATGTTTAGGTAAGTAAGGTAGTTTCGTAGGTAGGATACTCATGCATATCTGATATTAAATTAAGAATTATTTTCTGTAAAATATATAGGTACCTACACGATTTTAGTTAATTATGTTATTATATTACATCAACCCTAGATAGGTATATATGTATTGATTTATATCTTTAAATTTTACTATACATAATTTTGATTATTTTTAAAATGCATAAGGTAATATGGCAATCCAGTAAGGCAAAACAAAAATAATTATTTATAATATTCCGAGAAAGTCCTTAATTAATATTATTGTTTATAGGTGCAACATGATTCTTGTATAATATTTTTTAAGGGTGGGCGGATTCTCAAGAATTCGAATAAACAAGGTTTATATGTTTATTATAATGTATATATATATACCTGTTAAAATACTATGCATGTATATACACACTTATATTTATTGTAACGTATAAAATTTTTAACAAGAAAAATTATTTTAAAATGCATTTTTTTAAAACGCTCACGCTTTTTCATTTCATTTATTATAGGGGAGACGCGATATCATTTGAGTTATACACGTATCATATGCATGTAGGTATCTTGATTGGGTAGGCTACTTCCGCCGAATACATTTCTTTTGTAAACGTATATATGTACATAGGCATGTATATTTTTATTTAAATGCAATCTTGCTTGTATATTATTTAAACAGCCTACAGCGGATGTTAATGTTTTTTTTGTTCAATTCATTGTTGTTTTTCTTAAAGTTATTTTTATAAAACAAAAAGAAAATAAATGAAAATTTCCTCTTTGTTAATCATATTAGGAAGTGGATTTTTTTCATTTTATTTCTATGTTCTCCATGAAATGATCAAAATATCAAATTATAAAAATAAAACTTGTTTAAATGAAAATTTTCAATACTTTTTTTTGTCATTACAATTTGTACACAAATAATAATGATTTCAATATAAAAGTTTGTAGTTTTTAGTTATGGTTTTGTTTTTATTTTTCATATTCCATTTAGGTACATAACTTTTAAAAACCTGTTCAAAATTAACTCTCCATTTAAATGGAGAAATTTAATTTTATTTGCAAACCTCCACTACTGAAACTGAACAAGCAAAAATTGACACATTTTAGCACATCATCTTTAAAAAGCTTTTTATATACAATTTTTTTAGCAAACGTAGACAGGTTTCACTATACATAAAATTTTTGGTACTAAATAAGGTTATGTTAATTTTTACTTATGTATGGATATAGTTATACAAAAAAAAATTGTTTCTGAAATCACTTTTTGACATTTGATTTTCTATATTATACTATAAAAATTTAATAATTTGAAATATCGCAATATCACTAATATAATTTATATAATTTATATAATTTAAAAAATTCCACAATTGATTAAATTACTATCGTAAACCGTATGAAACTATTGCTGTTCAAATATATATTACTACCAATATTTTTCTATACTGGACGCCATTTTTCACAATTTTTTACAAAACAGAAAAAAAGTTCTCTTATTTTAAATTAAGTTTTTCACCCAAAAAACACCTACCTTTAAACGCAAATTTTATATTATCCAAAAGTTCAATTTATAAAGTATCCATTTTATTAAAAAAGTTTTTCGATAATTAATTAATTTTTATAATAACTCACAAAAAAAATTTATGATTCCACTTAAAAAAAATTTTTTTTTTAGTTTAAAATTTTTATAAGGAATACAAATTCCACCTCTTCATTCGGTAATAACGAACTTCACTCGAGAAGAGTATATACACGAATATTTTAAAAGCTGCTGTTTTCGTTGTATTTCGTAGTTCGTAGTTCGTCGTACGTTATAAAATTGTATAAATTTTTACAGACGAGAAAATATTTTATTGAACGAAAAAGAACTCTGAAAAAAAAAACTCTATTGAATTTTGAATACTAGTGTGTTGTAATTGTATAGTGTAGTGTTTGTAAAAACGAATACACAAAATAAAACACATAGAAACATTGTGAATGGGTATTATGTGTAAATATAGTACTCCATAAAACTTACAAACACATTTACATTTCTTAACTTTTTTTTTAACTAGGCAAGAGTATACACAAAATTTTAATGGAAAATTCAAATGAAATAAAAAAAATAAAAATCCGGTTAAAATAATGGTTACAGATTATTTGGATGCAAATAAAAATTTAGAAAATGAATCCAAAATACAAACTAAAAATTAAATCGCTTGAATTTAAAAAAAACTTGATATCCCTATCAATAATAACATTATTTTTTGTTTGTTTACAATTTAACATCAAATTCAAACACAGATTTTGTTTTGATTGTTTTCAATTTCAATTGTCAAATTTATATTAAGATATGGTAACGTTGTTTATGTTGAATTTGTGAAAACGTTTAGAAATTTGTCAAAGCAATTATGTTAAACAATGGTAAATCCGGTAAATCCATATAAATGAACTTTTTTTGTTCAGTATACTTTACATAATTTGGACAGCGGAATTTAATAGTTGTAATTTCATTTTTTTATCAATTAAATGTTTCATAAAAATTTAAAATATATGTAAAACGATAAGTATTTTTCACAATCTAAAATATCTAAACTAAAACAGTTTTTCAAATTTACTTTTGGTTGGGTCTTGACGAGACATAAAGTGAAAGTCAGACAAAAATATTTTCGAAATATTAAAAATTGTCAGATATTGCTGGGCACCAAAACATTTCACTTATGCGCTAACTATAATGGAATATGTCATATTCTGTATAAGGAATTTACATGTAAACGCCATAACCGACTTATCCGGCAATTAACTTAAATCTGGCAATTCGTCAAATTTAGAATTCATATGTAAAGTTCCATCCAAAACGAATCCGACATATGTAATTTATTTTTGTTGTTGTTTTTTTATGAAATATTTACTATGTCATTATGGATCGATATAATATGCTTTCGCAAATACCTATGTCGGCTATGTCAGCGTCGTAAGACAATTTGACATTCACACATGTAATGTAGTTCTATGACATTATACTTAGTGCATAACAGTGCAGCAGAAAATTTGTAAAAATAAAAATTGCTTATGAATTGTATTAATTCATATTGGGCAGTAAAAATATAACTTAAATATACAGTAAAACTAACAAATTACGAAGAAAATTACTTTAACACAATAATTTATTACTTTTTTTATATTTTACAACAAAAGAAACACAAATAAAAATAATTATATAAATATTGTATTCTCAAAGTGACACTTAAAACTTAAACCGTCAAAAAATGTGCTAACATTTCTAGATTTTTATGGATTGACAGTTAAAATAAGTTAAGACATATATTAGGTCTGCATATTTACTCATATTTTTAAAAATTTGATAATGAGAGGAAAAATTACGTGATCATAAAATTCTGAATAGTGAAAATATTCTCTTTTACAAAAAAAGTAAACATAATCAGAATTTGAATACATTTTTCCAAATTTTTTTATGTCAAAATTATTAATTTTTAGTTTATGAGATTTTTTTAAATTTGAATTAATTAGTAATTTTCTGAAATTTTTTGTAGCCTGGTTGAATGTTTTTGTTGAAAACAATTAAATTAAATAATTTTTCTTGATTTTGGTCTTTTTGTCAGTAAAAATTATATAATTAAGTTTTCAATGTAGGTAGACTACTTTTTCTTTATATGCGAAATATTTGCTCAACAAAAAAACTGTTACAACAAATTTTTACAAATAGAAATTTCATTTGCAAAAATATACTTAGGAGAAGGCTCTGAGAGCTTAAATTTCTCAAAAATTTGTAAAGAACATGCAAATAAAAAAGTAAACATACAATAAATTTTTGAGTTAACATACAAATTAATTATGTCTCGTCGAGACCAGATAATTACTATAAATAAAATTGGGGCGACTAGCGACAGATACAGCTACAACTCTTTTAAAAAAAAATAGCCTCATATATTTTTTTTTCTTTATTAATTTAACAAAAAAAAAAAAATAAAGTTTATAACAAACAATTACCATAATGAATAAATCAGTTCAACTTAAATCTTAGCTTATGTTTTATGATCTACAAAAACTATTCTTTTTGAAAAATGAAAACTTAATACATTACTTACATACTAAAATAATAATAAAAGTTTGAAATATTACATCCAAAAAATTTATATGCACAGAAACACAATTGGGGATACTGTAGCTATACATTTGCGGATACTGCAGAAAAATTTATATTTTTGTATCCGTCGCCCAGGTACTTTTAGTAGCATATGATTGAACATATGATTAATCGTAAACAATTTTCAACAACATTGAAATATTAAAAGTAAATCTGTTTTCTTTTATATTCTTTGAAATGGCTTTTGAGGAAAAATTAATAAATTTAGTAAATTTAGTAGTTTCTGTAGCTCTACTTTGTATCCGCAATTCTGTTTAGGCGAGCGATATATTTATCGCCAGTAGCTGTATCTATCGCTAGTCGCCCTTATCCTGTTTATACCAAAACGTAATTCGTTCAAATTTTCTAATATGTATACTGAATTAATTTTCTTAGAAGTAGTTGTCGATTTGTTAGAAAACAAGTTAATGTAAAAGTATATAAAAATAGACGAATTTTAGGACAAGCGAAGTAAAATCAAATATGCTCAAGACAATATATTTACTTTTTTGGTTTCAATTGCAAATTTCATCATTTTAATTATTTTTAGTTAAAAATTGATATTATTGGGAAAATAAATAATTGTCTACTTTTTATACAATAAATATCTGAACTTCATTAGATTAATATTTCATTTATTAAAGATTGTGTCAGAAAGTCACTTTTATATTCAAAGTTAAAAATTATAAAGATTTTACAAACCTTTTTATTTTTGAAATTTTAATTTAAATTAGATAAGTTTTATCTCTCTGTTTACTAAATTTATTACATTAAATATATGTATATATCTATAGCATTTAATAAATAATATTTTTATAATGTTGTTTAGAATACTTATTTATAATATTTTGCTAATATGAAACTCGTTAATTTATTTAAAACTATTATTTTGAAAAATCAAACATTCAAATTCAACACGTCATTCTTATTTATGTATTAAAATTGTTCACATAATTTCAATTTTCATTATTTCAATTTTCGAATAAATGTATTATATCTGTCTGACTTTCAAACAGGAAACTGAAACAGCAACCATTTGCCATGAATGGAATTTTTTCGAAAAAAAAAAATAAAAAACGTTTTTTAAATATATATATATTTAATCTAATATAATAGATAGGGTGGGAAAAATGAATGCCGTCATGTCATATGGTAATGGTATACATATGTAGTGGTGTTTTTCATGTGTACAAATGTACAACGTTTTTTTTTCATTTTACAAATATTTTACAGCTGTTTAGCGCAGTCTTCACTAATACATTTACATATTTATATAGATGAAAAGTCATTAATAATAAATTCCATTCCAAACCACTCCGAGAAAATTAAATTGAACAGTGTTGTATCTGATGTCTTATTATAGGGTTTGGTATAACTACAAAATTAGTTTTTATAATGTTTTTAATTTAAACCAAAGTAAGATTTAAACGTAATGGATATTACATGATTATAACATTGTTATTTTATCAAAATTTATTAATTATTTTTATAATGGGAATGTGAATTTTTTTTTCTTTTATTTTTATATATTATGTATGTTTTCGGTATTTAAATAACAATTTGCTATAAAAAACATAGAAACTTGCTGTAACTCCTCCAAAATAATTTTATCAGAAATTGTTTTAAAAAAATATTAAATAAAGTGTCTAACTTAAATTTATCGCAAATTTATATAATGATGTAAAATATTTGACCGCATTAATGCTTCTTGTCAGTTAAATACAAAATTTAGAGAACTGCTTGCCTTTAACCATAATTGAACGAAACGTCACTGTACAATATAATTTACTTTTCTTATTTTTTCATTCTATTCAATATTGGCTATTATAAAGAATTCATAATGGAATTTTTTATTTTCTTCGGTAGTTGTGTGTTTTGTGTAAAAATAATATAAAGTCTACTCCATACAATTTACGCACGAATACTATCAAAATTTGTGTGTAAATAAGCAAACATCCTGTCATTCGCACACTATTAAATACAATTTTCATATGTAGAACGGCTTTTAGTTTTTTTTTATCAATTTTTTGGCGCATGCCATTCATTTTTTTGGATACATCTTTTTAAGAAAATTTTTCAAAATATGTATGCATAATTTGTATATTCATATACATACACAATTATGTAGATACTGTATAATATATGAAAAGGAAAACATGTCGACATTTGTGCGGCTTATCTATTTAAACCAGCTGTACCCTTGCTACCCTCATCCCTTATTTTTCATACAAACAATATATACATTTATATGTACGTACATGTACCTATCTTAATAAACTTAAATAATAAAAAGGGTAAAATAAGAACCTTCATAACAATATCATTTCGATTTTTATTATTATTATTATTGCACAAATTGTCGATGTTTTCGTCGTGTTTCTTAACAGCTGTCTATTTGAAAATTTGAAAAGGGATGAAAAAAAAACAAGAATGCTGTCGCAGGATAGTAGATACACAATTATTTTTCTTGTATCGGTTATTTTTGTTTTGCTCTTTTTTATTTACAAACTGGACTGACTGTTAATTCCCATTGCAAATTTAAGTAAGATATATACATTACATACATATTTATAGATATATTTACCTACATGTTCATAAAAAACTGCTGGGAAATTTCATATCTGTTTTGATTAGATCGACCGACCACCCTGGCACTTGATGTTTTTGTTTACAAAAACAATCAGTGACGTAATTTGTTTTGAAGATAATTTAAATTTAATAATAAAAACAAAAAAAGAAAAACAACAAAAATGAAAATATCGATCGATATTTTGTTTTGTATGCGAACATTTATATTTAAACGATGAGAAAAATTATATAATGTTAATTAAAAAAAAATTAATTATAATTATACACATTGATAGAATTTAAAGGAGTAACGATGGTATTGAATATTTTTCGTATGTAAGTAGTATGAGAATTGAGAACATGGTACATATTACATTATAGTGTGAGAATTGAAGAATTATTTATAATTAAAAAATTAAAACATCCTTGAGACGAACGAGTAACAGATAACGTAGTTATACGGTTATACAATCTAGTAAACAAAAATAATATTGCATTATAATGTAAATATAGTTATAAAGGTACATAATATATACATAGTTATATACATAAGTTTATATATTTGTTATTTGTTTATTTTTTCAAATAGCGTCAATTTTGTATTTCTCTTATTTCATATTAACAAATATATTTCTAAAAAAACAGCGCGTCGTCGCGTATTCTAAAAAAAAAACAGAAAATAAAAAAAATTATGCATATTAAACATTAACGTCAATGTTAACTTTTAACGTTTTCTGAAGACGTCATTTTATATTTTAATACTTATACAAATGGATGCATGTAGCTTTTACATATTTATATCCATATATATGTATATGCTGATATGCAAATGCAATATGTATGTAATTTCTTATTTGAATGCATTAATTTATAAAAATTTAGTTTGTACATCTCTCCTACGTATACTAAATTTATATAAGATGTAATTTTCTTCCCACACCCTTAATACAAATAATTCAAAATTAGAAAATAATAATAATAAAAAATATAATAATAAAGAGAAAATATATAAAACAAAACAACATGGCAACCCCATATTTAGCTACACCAAGGCCATAAAAATTTTGCGGTGGTGTTTTTAAATTAAAAACTTAACGCGAATATAATTTTTTATTCGTTGTTTTTTTTTTTTGTGTTTTTACTTATTTCACTTTTTTTTTCAATTGGGACAGGGTTGTGATTTTTTTAAAATGTTTTTTCAATAGAATAAAAATTTATAAAATATTAAATTTATTGTAACAAAAAAGAAAAAAATATATAAATAAATAAATAAATTTTACACAAACCAAATAGGGGAAAAAAAGATTTATTATTTAACAGAACCAAAATATTTTTTAAGTTTAAAGTTTAAGTTTAGACAAAACAAAAATTAAATTAAATTACATTGTAATGAAAGAGATGTGATATATTATATAATATGTACAAAAAATATAGCTGTAGACCTATATATCTCATCAAAAAACACGCCCTTGTATCAAATCAAACGGAACGAAATGATATTTTTTATTAAAAAATTGAATATTTGTGTTATTTTAAAATTGTTTTTTTTTTTTTTAATTTATGAGATGTGATAAGTGTACGCTACGCTATTGAGCAGTTTAAAAAATTTTAGGTACATATTTTGAATGTTTTTGTTTTTTTTTTTGGTATATATTATCAAATAAAGTGTGGTTTATAAATTACATTGATATATGTTGTATGAAACCATTAAATTGAGTTAATTACTATTATTTATTTTGTAATTTTAGAATATAGTTTTTTTATTTTAGTACCCTATGATTTGAATATATTATACACATCAGTACAGAGTATTTCAAAGATGTATGATATTCATTATTGCAATGCAAAACAACCTTTACTGTATACTATGCTATTACTTGTGTAACACCTTGTACCTACATATATTCCCTAATATAGATGTTATAAAGCTATAATCAAAATGAATGTAATGAATGTTGTAATCCGAATATCCGATGTGTAAAATGCATTCATTTTTTTATTGTATGAAATGTATATATGTCTATATTCGGATTATCTGTTAAATTTATTAAAATAAAAATTAGTCAAATTTTCTTCTTGCTTCTGCTTGTCTCTCAAAATATTAAAAGCGTTTTTCATGTGTGTCTGTGTGCCAATGACGAATGCTTGAAAATTATTTTTGTTTTCAGTTTTTTGTATTAATAATTTTGCATTAGATTAAATTTTAAATGTTAGTTTAAGAGTCCTAAGATCACGATTGAGCCTATTGTATCATCACTCTATAGTTCTAATCTTTTGATGAATTTGGAGATATATTTTAGTGAATTGGACATTAATTTGTCTGGTTGAATAATATTTTGTCACAAGATGTGTTGATGTCGTTTTTTCTATTTCAGCAGATAAAAATGATTTGTTAAGCCTGATGTGCAGTTTAGTTATTTACCTGACAGTGGCCAGTACGCAAAATCATTATTTTCATTGTAAGCTAAGTTTAATTTTTTTTTCTTACCAGAGATTGTTCAGATTATTCAAAATATTTTAATTATTTTCGATTTTATTTTATCTGTTTTGAATTTCTCTTTAACTTGCTATTCGGTCTCTTGTTGACACTTTTATAAGCATCTATCTATACTAATTTTGTATATTTATTTCGTATCATACTTATTTTTCTGAACTATAGGTTTTAAGTTTTGTGTTCGGTTCAACATTTTTTTTGTCAAAACTGTTTACAGTTAATTCTTAGAAGTAAATTATTTTCGATGTGTAACTAATTCTATTCTAAACTAAATAAATTACAATGTGTGAACGTAAAAATATAATTCATTAAAATTCGTTGTCAAATTATAGGTGAAGAATAATATGAAAATATGCAAATCCATACAAGAAGTGTTCAGATGATTATTTTTTTTTTGTTTTTGTAGTAATTACACAAAATTAATAACAAAGTTATTTGTAGCCGTAATGAGTTGTTGAAAACGACCTCACGATCAATCTGTAGTGAAAAGTTTCTCGACGATCATAAGAAATTTGTTCGATTGAAATTTAAGCCGTTTGGATCTTTATTTGCGTAAGTGGCTTCAATAGAAATGTTACTGTGACATCAAAAAGATAAAACACAGACGGAACTCTCCTAACTAATTTCTTATGTTGAACTCTTGACTCTTTTTAAGCTTGAAAGAGTATTATCAGTAATTTTGAATTAAATTAGAGTCGCCTAAAAATCAGAGATCAATATTATCATGTTCTTTCTACCCTGTGATGGGAATGAGAGAGCCGATGAACTGGCAAGACAAGGTTCCAATCTCGACAGGCCCCTTGAGGAAGACATTCACTTCCAATGAGAGTCGTCAAGGAGCGCATTTATTCATACTTTCTGGCCAGAGCGAATTAAAGGTGGCATTGGGTAAATACCTGTGCGACCTCGAGAAAAACATGGCCCTTGTATAATATCAATAAAACCAAATAACTCTGAACCAGGTTTCGTACTGATATATCAAGAGTAGTAGCCATCAGTACGGGTCATTGGCCAATAGGAAGCCACGCGGCCAAGCTAGATATTCCTTTCAATCCCCACTGTCGCATTTCCTTTGCAGCTGCCCAGCATCAGCTAGAGTCAGAACTCGGACTTTAGGTGAGGCTTTCCCTAGAAATATAGGGTTTATAAATATAAAATAGGAGATCTGATCAACCTTCTCGAGCACAAAGGGTGGCTCTAGTACTGAGTCCCTGGGGAGAGTGAAAATGAGATAATGACCCCCTATAAGAACCAACAACAAGAAATAGGTAACTTTAGTCGTGGTATCGAAAAAGCACAATTAATTGCTAATTGGTTTTCTAGAAGTAACTGAAATGACCACTTCTATCTACCTAACTACCTTCTACCCTATTCGATTCGCATCAGAGCTGTACTAAAAACAATTTTCGGAAAAGTATCATATACGATTAGATAGTTATTAAGTTATTCGACAATATTCATTAATAATTAAATCTAAAAACATTTCGATTTGTATAAATAAGGAAATTGAAGTCTTCCTTAATATCCTCTTCACTTAATAATAAGCTTATTTAATACATATATAAAAATAATAGAAATATAATTATCTGTACATAATAATTGAATCGGACCGAAAAAGAGAGCTCATTTCAACGTAGAAGCATTAAAAAATCCCACCATATGTCGTAATCTAGTAGCCAGCATCAACGACAAAGTAACAACATGGATGGTTGAAAATGAGCAAGATGCATCTATAGATGTAATGTGGGATAATACGAAAAAAGCATTTATAGAATCCGGTTCCGAAACAGTACCTTCGCTATCTACCCAAAGAGATCCATGGATATCACAAACCTCATGGGATAAAATTGCTGAACGTAGTTCCTTAAAGAGGAAAATCAATGCCGAATCCAATCAGCAAAAAAAAGAAGAACTACGTTGGCAGTATAGATTAGCACATAAGGCTGCACAGAGGAGTGTAAGACTGACAAACGGAAAAATATAGAAGATCTTGCAAAGGAAGCTGAGAGCGCTGCTAACAGAGGAGATGTCAAAACTCTTTACAAGATTACGAACCGAATTGCCAAACGTAACAGTAAAGAGCATCAAACATTTTGGATGAGAGTGGAAGGCTGTTGGTATCTATGGATGATCAACTGCAAATATGGCAGGAGCATTTCTGCAGATTGTTAAACGAGCAATTCGTAGAACAAAATGTATCCACAAGCTCTCCTATGCCAACCATGCGCAGATCATTTAGGGGTATCGATGTGGGAGCCCCAAGTATAAGCGAGATAAAATCAGCAATTCTCCTTTTAAAAAACAATTAAAGCAGCAGGAGTAGATGAGATACCCGCCGAATTCCTAAAAGCTGATCCAGATGTATCAGCCGATATTTTGTTACCTTTGTTCCAGGCTATATGGGAACAAGAAAAATATCCAAGCGAATGGAAGGAAGGAGTTATTGTCAAAGTACCAAAGAAAGGTAACCTAAATCATTGCAATAACTGGCGAGGTATCACTCTACTCTCAGTTTTCTCGAAATTAATGGCTAGAATAATACTCGAAAGAATTAAAGGCAGAATACAAGCTACACTCAAAAGACACCAAGCAGGTTTTCGCAGTGGCCATTCGTGTGTGGATCACATCAACACATTGCGAATAATTCTTAAACAATCCACTGCATTTAAAGCACCGCTGAATCTCATGTTTGTAGACTTTGAGAAAGCCTTTGATAGCGTAAACCGAGAGTATATTTGGGAATCGCTTAGTAGGAGAGGCATTCCAGAAAAAAATTATAGCTGTAAATTTAGCTGTAACTTTGTAGGAATCCTACAAAGATGCAAGATGTCGCGTTTTACATCGAGGACAGCTGACAAATTGCTTCGAGGTGTGTCAGGGAGTAAGGCAGGGCTGTATTTTATCACATCAGTAAAGCCCGTACTGCTTTCGGGATGCTTTCAAAAATATGGCAGGCAAGCAACCTATCTCTGCGCACAAAAATAAGAATATTCAACGCAAGTGTAAAATCTGTTCTCCTGTACGCTTGCGAAACATAGAAAGTTTTAGTAAACATCAATAGGAAACTCCAAGCGTACATCAGTAGATGTCTCCGGCGCATCCTAAACATTCGTTGGCCACAACTCATTTCCAACAGAACGCTGTGGCAAAAAACGAAACAAACACAAATAGACGTGGAAATCCGACAGAGGAAATGGCGTTGGATCGGGCATACTTTGAGGAAACCTGACAACAACATCGCGAAACAATGTTTCGAATGGAATTCTCAGGGTGGGTACACGTCGCGTCGGAAGGAATTAGTTAAATTAAGAGGTTAGCCGCAGATAGGAGCCGTTGGAAAGAATTTACTTCCGCCCTATGCCCCACGGATGGGATTGCAGGACAATGATGAATAATTGAATCCGTATAATTTTTAATGAATTTTAAAATAGCCCACTACAATATTATAGGAATAAGGAATATGCCAGTTACTTATAAAAATTTTCATTTATTTTGTATATGAATGTGTGAATAACGAAAATTTCATATTTTTTCAATTTAATTGTACATACTGCTAATTATATAATTACAGTAATGAAATAATTACTATTGCAATCAAAACAAAAACAAATTAATATTACATTTTAAGGAAAGTGAATAAATATACATTTAATACTATACCATTATTAGTGCATATAAGTAAATATATTGTAAAGTAAGCATTATTATAATTTTCTACAACTGTTGGTTGGTTTGTTACTTTTCAAAAAATGTATATACATATACTCTTATTTTATTAAATAGAACTCATCTAAAGGACTAAAGTATAATTTTATATTTTTTATTATAGTATATAAGATTTCTTGAACTAACAAGAATAATTTGAATTTTGAAATGAATGAACGATTCTTATATTTTTTGGTGTATTTTATACAAAGCACATCACGAAATCATTTTTTAAAACGAAATATCACCATGGCTGATGCATTTTGGATTTTTTTTTTTTGTTTTACTTATTTAAGAGAAGTCATATAAAGTTTGAATAAAAAGAAAAAAACAAAAAAAAAGTTCAATTGAACTCATTTCTAATAAAAAAAGAAACATCTTAAAATAACAACAATAATAATATAAGTTAGAGAAAGCATCAAAAATTAATTGGAACATAATCACAAATAATCAACATTTGTCTCTATTCACTGAAGAAGCTTTTTGAAACTTTTTATATATATATAATATGTATGTGGAAATGTGCATAACACTATATACAATTTGATGTATGTATGTATAATATGTATATACTGTGTTATTTATATACAAAGGTTAAAGTTCTTTGAAGAGGCCGGTATAGTACCTACACTCGTTAGCTATATATAGAACCTATCTATCTATCTATAATATGTTTTTCATCCATAGATATTGTGTATAGAGTGAAATTTTTATATACATACAAATATTATTATAATATATAGATATGAATTTATATATAACAAACATACCTAAACCTACCTAATACCTATATTGTACATGAATATTCGAAATAAATATAAAGTTAAGAAAAATATCTAGAGAATTCTGAATTGTAAATATGTACCTATATGTACAAATTATTTCTTCCATATAATGGAATCAGTATTATTATAAAAATATATATATATATATATATATATATATATATTATATTGCATATAATGTATAGCAAGCAATATACATATATTGCTAAATTTAGGTGACCATATACAAATGCACTGTTTCAACATTAATACACATTATATGTAGATGATAATTTTTATTTAATTTTTTTTATAAAGTCATGAGAATTGGAGGCGGAGTAACAACCATGATCCAGTAACACCGATCTAACCAAATAAATGAAATTAAAATCACTGCGCTGGCTATGACATGTCGTATAGGAATAAAAGTAAATTGTCTGGTAAAAATAGGAATAAAAAAAAAAGGTTCTATTCCCGACGAAGTAAAGAAAAATTGCTTTATGGGTTTTTCGACCCTATAAGCCAGTAATTTGGTAAATAAATGCTCGAAAAATATTGTGGTATAAACTTACAGTACCGTATTTAGCGAAGCACAAAAGGGTAATTCTATACTTACTCTTACTATTCTAAGTTACTCTCAAGAACATAAATAAAAAAAAATGGTTGTAGAAATTCGTTAGTAGTAAATTTTTCTCGAATGTGGAACCATATTCCAAAGGACATGTTTCGACAATGCAAAAATATTATTAAAATCATTCATTCCTACTACTTATCCTTTCCCCAATCCTCTAGTAATCCAAGCTTTGCATTGAGTTTAAATATTGTATTAATTGAATACTTTATCTACCTTGGAGCAATCATAAAGGATGATAAAAGTATGCATATACAAACAATCATATTAAAACCCATAAAAAATATTTAAGATAAAAATATTGCCAAAGTCAGTTTCGAGCCAGAAGAATTCAAAATTTAGAATTTATTACAACTTACGAGTGCTTTACTATATTCTAATTAAAAATTAAGATATAATTCATTTATTAAGGTGCAATGCCTTCGATGAGTTCGATACAATGTAATAAGATTGAATTTGATATAAAATATTTAATTTGACACTCTGTTGAGGGAAAATTGAAGGAATATAGTTAAGAAGACTTAAATTCAGATTGAACTGTGTAATGGTACAAAGATGATAAGTAAAGATGGTTACCATAAAATCAGCTATACTCTTGTATATTATTATATTCTTTGAAGAAATCTCAAATTTTTGATATAAACAGAAGCACGTCATAGTATAGCATATTATAGTGTATATAATATATAATTCGTATCGTACAAGATAAAAACAGATAAGAAATAAAAAAAAACAAATCAAAAAAAAAAAAAATTAAAAAAATAGAATATTGGAGATGAGAAATTGTTACTCGAAGGATCTCTTGATTTTTTTTTCTCTTTTAATTATAAAATATCTTTTCGGTTTTCAATTTTCATATCTTTTTGTTTTTATTTTATATTTACATATTATGTATATGTATATATAATTTATATTTTTAAGAATACCATTCAGAAAAAAAGCACGTTCGACATTTCTACATCGTTAGTTTTCAATAAAAATGAATTCGAGGAAAAACAATAAAATAATAGAAGCAAATACAAGCCACATGTGCACCTACAAACATACATTTATATATACATGCATATCAATTCGAAAAGAATTTTTCATTCATATCTACTTCATATATGTTAAAAATACAAAAAATGCACGTTTCACATTCAAAAATTCATTTTATAATTCTTGTCTGATATATTTTTGTTCTCCAACTCCGCTTGTTTCTAGAAAGTGATATGTGTATATATATGCAATGTACATATATTATTTCTTTTAATTTCTCAATTTTATTTTCAAATTAAAGTACCCAAAAATATAAAATCGCCATTTGCTTTAAAAATTTGAAAATAAAATAAACGATTTTGAATTAGATAATTTTTAAACTTTCAATGACTAAAATGACATTGGTAAGAGCCCTTGGAATATATATGTATGTATAACGAATATACTTCAAGGGTGATTTTTAATATAAACCTGCCATAAATTTCATCAATTTTAAAAGGTTATTGTAAATTATTTCTAAGAACTATTATGTACAGGGTATTTATACCTACATCAGGATCAGTGCAATGCTATTAGGCATTGTTTAGTATAGGTAAAACTTTCCCGTGAAACTTGGTTTCATTTTCGAATGTTTTCCAAGAAATTTATGGGGAAATGTTCTACAAGGTGGACAAATCATTTTTTTTTAATCAAAAAATGTACTAAACTTTTTTTGTTATTAATTTGTTTTTGTATTTCCCAATACAGTACGGTTTACCTCATGTAACTGTACCTACATCAAATTGAAGGCTGCTTCTCATACATTTGAAATATTGAAAAATTAGAAAACGACACAATGTCAGATTATTTCGAAAAATATCGTTATTAAATTAATAATAAAAATAGATAGTGAATTTTAAATTGTTTTTGAACTGCGGTAAATTTTTGTTTTCTTTTGACATTATTTTACGTATGTCGCCTTGGATTGAATCGAACGACGTTATAACTCAAATTATAAAAGTTATTAATAAAAGTAAGAAAAGAATCTCAATTCTTAAAAATTGTTCAAGCCTGAATTTAAGCTGTATTTGGAAATCTTACCTATGACAATAAAGGGCTAAAAAATGGCATTCATCAGAAATGGACTGATGCGAAAAACACCCTGTATGCATTTGCAATTATATTCATACATAATTTTAGAATAGTTATAGGGTAACTTATGTACTATTTATGTGCATTTTTTTTTTTTTTCAAGTTTTATCAAAATCAAAAAACACCCCAAAAATTTTTTTATTTAATTTTATTTACAATCACCCATCATTCGTTCGTCTCAAAATAATTTAATTCCTTAAAGGACAACCACACCATGCTAAAACAACTAAAATAGAAAAAATCTTAATTTTTGGTACAATTTGAAAGATTTTCAAAAGTGACAGAATTCCACCCCCTTTGTTATTTTTTTTTTTGTTTTTTTTGTTACATTATACAATAAATTGCGTCATGTTGTTTTGACTTTTAGAAGATGGTTTGAATAGAAATAAGTGAAACAAAATTAAAATAAAATCCGTAGATTGACCAAAATTTTGAAATATTTTATTTAAAAAAAATCTAAGACTGCAATGGTATAACAACTATACGTAGTAGATCATCATGACAAACTGACTAAAATATTTTCAGAATGATAATATGAAGCACAGCATTAAACTGAAGCATACAAATATAAATGTGAAGTAAAGCAACATGAATGGATAATAGTTGTACTTTTTTGTGTTCATATTCAAATGAAATTGAGGTGTTAAAATGATTCAGAAGTGTTCAAATAAAACTCTAAAATTTAAGAAATTCAAAAATCAAACTTAATATTTCAGCGTATTCTAATCTCAGCGTATTCTAAAATTTATATTGGGTCAAATATGCACAAAGATCTTGAATTTAAAAACATGCACAAAAGCGAAGAGAAGGTAGACGGTGAGTGAGAAACTATCAAAAATACTAAAAGTGCTCCGTAAATGTAGTAGGTAACTTACTATTAAGGTTTAAAAACTGGCTTTTAATCGAAAAAAACTGTAGGTAGCCAAAATTCAATTTTTTTTTTTTGTATTAAACCAATAAAGAATATTTTGAATATTGTGAATAGCATCAGAGAACTGTTCAAAAAATTTACATCATAGAAAATACAAAAAATGTACAAATACTATTGGAAAATAACGGAAAGAGATAAATATACGAACTAAACAAACCCATTTACTCTGTTTTTTTTTTTTTTTTTTAATATAATTCCAAGTCTATGGAATGAACACACTAACTGCTTTTACATAGAGATTTGGAATACACAATCACATACAATACCTTTTTCTGTAGAATTTTTTTTATGGTATGTCTACCAATTTAAATGTGGAAAACTATATCTACTGTACTGAGTACTTCGCCTTCATAATAGCATAGTTCCATTTTATTTTTAGTGATAATCAAAACTATTTATCATTTATTTTATCCCAATGACAAAAAGTTCTGGATCTGGTCGAAAATCCAGAAAGCATTTTTGCTTTCGTCCGGAATCGTTATTCCGGGATTACCCTTATACAGGGGTGGCAGTACGTAACTTGTTACAAACGCTTTTTTTTGTAACAAAACACCAGCGTCACAAAATTTTTTTGGCAGCATGTATTTTGGAACGCTACTTTGGGATTGAAACAAAAAACAAATGTACGGAACATTTTTGCAAATTTTTTTTTTAACACACGTCAACTATTTATACCGGAAAATTTCTTTTCGACGCTCAGTAAAAATGGGCATTTCAAATGTTATGTGCTGTCAAAAGTAGCGAAACAAAATTAAATGTGGCGAAACAAAATTAAAATTGGCGAAACAATTTTACATGCTACCGTTTTTCAAAAATAGCGTGGCAACATGTTTGTAACAAGTTACGTGCTGCCACCCCAGGATTAAACCAACTCAACGTTCTAACATTGTCAGAAAATGAATAATACTCACAGAAGTTAATGCATTAGAGTTATTGTATAGTTTTTTAAATAGAATAAAAATCGAACCCGCTTCGAAATACATACATAGGTATATAGTACTATATATACTATCAAATACACACAACAAAGTACATTTATTGTCAAATATTTATACACCAAAAGTTTAAACTAATTATTCCATTTTAAGGATCCAAAATACAAAATAGAGAACAAGAAACTTTAATTTAAGTATAATCTCAAATATAATATTAAATTCTGTTCTCATTAATTAAATAAAATACAATAAGCAAGTCACAATTTATTTATTGACATATGAATTAAAATGTGTCTGCTAAATAAAACTGTTTATATAAATTTGATTGTATTGAAAAATCCTTTAAAATTACATATTGAAGATTTACTCATTATTACCACCCATTTGGCCATTTCTAAATTCGACTCATATTAATCTTTACTCACATATTTGCTCGCATTATGTTATTTGATAAGATATTATATAATATTTTTTTATTTTTATAATATGTATTTACATTCATAATATACTTGAATTCATTTATGACTTTAATGAGAGTACATATTTTTATAATTTTATTTTAAAAAGATATAACAACAACAAAAAAAAAAAAATTTCAATAACCCTTTGAAATATAAATAAAATCTATTTGAACTCTATTACATGACTATTTAATTGCGTGTATCAGTATTATATACTTTATGTAGTACATATATATACTCAGGGCTGGCTGACTTTACATACAGTAATCTACATTATAAATGCCATGAGTAAACCCCTTATACTGTGTATTTGAAAGTAGAAGCAGTGGTGTAGCAGAAGTTTATAGCCGGAAAAGGAAAAGAGGAAAATTTAGAAACCACTTCTGTTTAACAGAAAAAAAACATAGAAGATGGGTATACTAATAGATCACTGCGTAGAAACTATAGAGACTGGAAATAAATAGTGGTACAGTTTGTGTTGTAAAATATTTCTATTGGCCCACATATGTTGCACAGTATTATGACAGCAATTAATATTTAGCACTATTTTCCCTTTTAAGCTAACTAACTTATTTGAAAATGCTTAAAACTCAGTGAATCTAACATGCTATTTTAAAAATTTAAATAAATCCGAAGTAGAAAATCAGATTTAACACTGAAATTTTTTGAGTTAATTACTTAATTTACAAAGATGGAAATAAAATCGACAGAATTAAAATATAAAAATATATTTTTGAAAATTTTCAAACAATATATATTGTGTTTCTTTATACGATCGTATAATTTTCCACTAGTAGATGCTCAAAATTAGCTCAGTTTCACACATTCTTTTCATCCTTTGTGGGGTTCACCAGTATATGAGTGTGATCTTGAAAAAAGTTCATCTTGACCACAAAAAACATTCATTAATGGTTGTGAAGAAAATGCCATTTCTTTCAAGCCTTTCTCTTACATCACGAATCTACATTCCAATGTGTATAGTGTTTTTGTGGAAACATTTAATATGTCAGCCGAAGCTAAAACTTTTGAGTTTTTACATGTATTTACAATTTTAATCTGTACAAATATAAGATTGTGCATTAGTTAATGTAATTATTATAATTACATAAAAATTAAATTAATTATTATAACTATAATAATATTAGTCAGTTTAAAGTAGTTAATTAAAAGGCAATTATCAATTGCTAGCACAACACTAGGGCACATATGTGAATGTGAAGGTACTGAACAGGAACTCGATAATTGCACATCTTGCTCAGTTACCACTCAAATATTATCCTATCTATCACAAACTAGTAATTCTGTCCGCTCATGGACAGTTTGTTCAATTAATAGAAATACTATTTATATGAACATTCATATTATACAGTTTCAAATTTCATTTCAATAAATCTTTAAAGAATTTGATTTAAGAAAACTTCAAACATTTCACTTCACAGTCCCATTGAATCACTATACTTAGATACCTTAAACTAGTACTGTATTCTTATGTATGTTTTTATATATTTAAGTTTATTTACTTAAATATATTCTAGAATTGTTCATAAAAAACTAACTTCTCACAACATTATTATTGATCTGCATCAGAGAATGGATGTGTGTAAAGCTTTTTGCTTTTTTTTTCACATGAAACTTTAATTTCCGGTCTAGTCAAGTTACATTATACATTAAAAACATCCTCTTTAAAATACATTTACCCACCCATATATACATATTAGTATCTATTTACTGTATACAATATTATATATTTTAAACATATATGTAAGATACAAAAGTAAAAAAAAAAATAGATATAATCAACCCTTTCATTTTAGAAATACAAATATTCTAATGATATGTATTTAGAAAAGGAAAATACACACCCTCAAACCATATGGTAAACAAATAACAAGGGTAAGTTTTTTTATTGTTGTTATTTTTTTTTTTGTAAATCTAAGGAAGGATGATGAAATTTGACCCTTTCATATATCAATAACTATAAATACATATCTATATATATATAGAAATTCTTATGTCTAAACAAATACAAACTGCAACTGAACATAATCAAATCTAATATTAAAAAAAATAAAATAATCGATTTTAGTTTTTATAGAAATCGATTAAAGAAATAATGTTGTTCTTTTTTTTGCAATTTCTAATTTGTTTTTTTTTTTAGAAACTTATTTTAGTAATCTAATCTTTGTAGGATTTATATATACCCACTCCATTACTAATTCATATTAAATAACATGAAAATATATGTGTATTTAAATCGTTGACCAGTTTAGTAAATGAGTTCGAAGTTTTTTATTTATAACGTATAATGTATAATGTAATGTAATCTTACCTTAAGTCCCAGAAACTATTGGAGAGTAAATACCCAAATGTTAGTTACTAAATTCATAATTAAATTCATAACCACTAGAAATATACAATGAGTACACTTATTTTTTTATTTAAATTTACTGATATTCATTACTAGCGTAGTCAACAGCTTACAAATCTCGATTCCTGATGTAGCAAAAAAAAAAATAAAAAATACTTTATGGATATTTCGAACTGGTCCAGTACTCATTGTCATTGGGATAAAATAAATGACAAAAATTAATTGAGAGTATAATCTGGTGATAAGCATAAATAAAATGGAGCCATTCTATATACTTAAGAAGGTTTAGCAGTAATGTTCCACATTTAATGAATTGATAAGCCAGTAATTTGATAAATAAATGCTCGAAAAACATTGTACTAAAATATTGTAGTATAAACTTGCAGTATCGAACTTAATTAAGTATGAAAATGGCAAGAACATAAAAAAAATGTAGAAAATTTTCGTCTAGTAAAAAACGTCTAATAAACCATACCATAAATATAAATCTGTCAGTATAACTTAGACATGGTAATTAACTAATAACCAAGTGCCATACATTTGAATTATAAATATAGATTATAATTAATTTTAGGTTTAATTGCGACTAATAAACTCACTAAGTGCAGTTCTCTCATCGATTAAAAGTAGGTGACAGGCTGACAGGTTCATAAAAAACCTATATAAATATTTTAAATAATTTTCTATAAGATATGAAGATTTCAGAATTTAAGTATTTATGTTTGATATTTTCGGATGCGCCAAGGATATCTCAGAAAAGGAATAAAAGCCATTTTGTAACAAATATATAACAGTTATGTAAAATATACGGTCAACAAACTTTAAGCAAAATATGCTTAATGCATTTATGTAGATCAAAGATATCACAAATCAAAAACATAACAGTATTAACAAGTTTTTCGGATGTTTTACATATTTATCAAACCAACAATTCCTTCAGCATCGTATCATCAGATGGAAGTATCGATTTGGATATCAACAAATCAACATATCTCTGCGCATTAATACAAGAATCTTTCATTAAACTGCAAAATTTGTTCTTTTGTATGCCAGTGAAACATGGCAACAAAACAACAACACCAGAAACTCAAAGCATATATACAAATAAATGTTTGGGTTAGCTGTGCCTGATATCCCGATTAATCGAGATTGTCTCGCTTTCAGAGATGCTTTCGATTGTCCCCAAAAAGGATCTTGGGGACGGCCAAATGTCCCGATTTAGATTTATTATAAAACTCAAAATTAAATTAATAAAATACATAATCAAATAATTTTTGACCGGGCCCAAAATTAAAAATCTTAATGTACTCTGCTCAAATATGAAAATTTCCTGAACAATATATTGATATATTTCGCATGTGCGAATATTTATTTTCTCTACCCGAAGACAATGCCAATTTTTTCGCTTATGTCAATTCAGTGGACGGATAAACGCAGACTTTTACTAGAAACAGTAGAAGCTATTTTACAGTGCTTGGTAAATTTAGATCAAAATTACAGCGAAATGTACCATTATATTTCAAAAAATAAAGATATTTTAAAAGCCTGCTAAATGTAGCAATAAATACTGACTTTGTACACTAACAAGCTTTAGTATTCAATACTAATAATATTATATTTTTTTAATTTATTATTTTAATCATTCAAATGTGATATTAGCTTAACTGAATTTTTATATTAAGTTAATGAAATGAATGTGAATTTTTGTGTTACTATTAAATTTAGTTTATTTTTAAAAGCTTAATGAATTAGTACATAGAAACTGTCTTGAGTTTTCAAAATTCTGGCAAGCCTACTTTGGGTATATCCTGAATATTCGTTGGTCACAAACCATTTGAACGCTAACCCAAACTTAAATAGAACGCTGTGGCAAAAAACAAATAAACATGGAAATTCGACAGAGGCAATGGCTTAGGATCGTGTATAGTCTAAGGAAATCTGATAACAACATCGCGAAACAATATTTTGAATTGAGTCCTCAGGATGAATGGAGTTTTATCGGAAGGCAGCGAAAAATATGAAGAACAACCGTATTAGCCGAAGCAAGTAGCCATAAAAAACATGTTGCCACAATTGAGATGATGGAAGGACTTTATTTTCGTCCTATGACCAACGAATGGAATCACACAACAGTGATGATGAACAGTTCTAATGACCAGGAGTATTCTAAGGCTTTTCCAACCAATCGGAAATACTCTCCTAGTTTTTCACTTATTATTTTAATATTATATAAACCTTACAATACTGTATTATGTGTCAGACAAACGTAGTATTTTTATTTACCTTCTGATAACGAAATCGATTAAAAATTTCAATAGGTAAAAATTCGTATAGGTAGGTAATTTTTCATCTTTTGATTAAGCGTAGCGATCTGATTTTTTTATGGTAACCATAGGGACGGTTTCAGAGACGTCAATATCAACCTATTTCTAACTCAATTGACCTCTATAATAGCAAAACTATCTTAATTTCTTTATACCTATATCCACGTAACGAATTCTACAAATATCCTTTAATTTTATGCAGCAGTTAGCAACTATGTGTGAAATAATGTCGTAATAGCTGCAATATATTTGTACCACACTAAAAATTATAGAAGAGATACAAATTTTCACATTTACATATACATATATATATTAAAAAAATTCTTTTAAATTAATTTTAAAGGTAAATTTTACTTTGATATATATAACCTATACTGCTATACTCAAAGTTTTATAGATACTAAAGTATATCCATAAACTCTTATGATTTATTTCTGATAATTGAAAAACAATAATTACAGTTAATCCTTTTTATACTCGTTTGTATATACATATGCATATATTATGTAGTATGATACACCACATTACTAATGTCGAACATAATATCGAATATCCTTTAAGGGTAGTTTTTTTTTTAATTTAAAATTGCAATTGTCCTTTTTTCTTTTTATGTATTAAAACTAGTATATATATACAAATACGTCATTTGACGCAAAAAAAAAATAGTTTGAAAAGAATTTGAATTTTCCCTGCTTGTTGCCAAAATGTATTGTTATTAAAAAAAATGAAAAAAAAAAAACGATTTACAGTTACAATATTTAAGAAATCCTTAAACATACATACATACATACATGTTTAGTGTACATAATAGAATAATAGAATAATACCTAAAATAAAACTTAACTGTCATATATTTGAGTTACAATAGCTTGTCACAATTCTCAAAGAAAAAAATAAATAAATGGCGTTGTTGTAAAAATAATGAAATTGCGTATTGTATTTAATATTAAAAGAATAAAAAAATCTAGATCAAAATATCAAAATACAAGAAGAAGAATAAGAAAATTACACAAATACAAAATTGAATATGTATATAGTATTTATTTGATTTTTTTAATCATGTGGCGCATTAGACTTGCGTTCTTGAATCCTTCGAGAATATCCTAGTTTTCTATTCTTTTTATTTTCTTTTGTTGTTGTTGTTGTTATTTTTGATTCTATACACTATTTTGTTGGTGTTGTATTTTCTATTTCAAAAATCTATTTTAGTTAATATTTTCTATGAATGAACACAAAAAACAGGATGAAATTCTGCACCTTTTTTTATTTTTGATTTTTTTTTTTTGTTAAATGCCAAAGGATATTTTATTCAATAGAAATATTCCTGTCAGTAAAGTGCTCTTAAATATTTAATCAAATTCCAAATTAAAACAAGTTTTTCAATTTTCATTCTGAGAAATAAAAAAAAAAAACAGAGAGAGAGAGAGAAGCAATAATAACTTGTTTTCATCATCTGCTTTAAAACTTAGTAGAATTAAAATATATAATTTTGTGATCTATATACGTATACAATATATATGTATATTTTAAGAGCATGATGTGACCCATGCCAAATGCCACTTTTTTTTTAAAAAAAATTTATTGATCACTTCTATTAAAAATCCCGAAAATTCGGTTTACAATAGCAACAACAACAATTTAATAATAAAAGTAAAAGAAAAATTCAGAAATTCATCAGCAGGCTTTAACCAAAGAGCAGCTTGATTCGAAGAGCAGATGTTTTTACTTAGGTATTGAAGAAAATAATAAAAAAAAAAAAAAATTTATACTACCCAAAAACCCGAAATTTTGTATTATTCCAGGCAGCACAAGGTACGTACAATTTAAATGTATATATAATATCTATGTGTGTGTGTGTTTATTACAATTGGAATTTGTAATAATTGTTAAGAATTTAATAATATAAAATGAGAAATAATCGTTTGGCATCTGCTCATTATAATGGTAGGTCCTTGTTGTAATTTTTGTTTTTGTTGGTTTTATTGTTTTTAGTAGAAAAGCGTGCCAGGTGCATTAAAATCTTTAAAGTAAAAAAATATCAAAATTAAAAAAAAAATACAATTGAATTTGTTATATTATGGACGCACTTTTTTTTTTATTTGTATGTGCGTTTGTTTTTATTAAATTCGTAAAGTAGTTTTATAATTCAAATTTTAATTTAAAATTAAAAATCATTGAAGCAAAATAAATTATTTTTAGTTTTTTTTTTACTTTTTTTTTTTTTTGATAAAGATAGAATAATATATGAAATATTATAAGGTACACACATGCATATACATATTGTCATCTTCAGCCTTGCCCTACTTTAAGAAATTAGATAATAAAAAAAAAAACCGAAAAAACTTTATATTTTTTTGTTCAGATTTTTTGAAATTGTTAGAATTTTTTAATTTATTTATTTTTTATTAATTTCAGTAGAGTAGTAAATAAAGGGAGTTGTCAGTTTATTATAAAAATCATTGTAGCGCATGAGATATCTAGTTTGAAAGTCAAACCGATTAATAAATTAAGTTATCATTTTTTATGGCCAGACCCATGGTGGTAATTGCGCCAAGTTTGCAAGCCAAGAATAAGTTGCCTCGATTATGTAAAAGTTTAGTGGAAATGATTGCAAAAAGTGTTCTAAAGATCACATTAACTGAAGACGAATCTTGGAGTAGGTCAAGGCAACGAGCTGTAGTGCCATTGTGAAGAAGAAAAGTTTATTTTATTTTTTTAATTTTTCTCACTTGGGATCTTTTAGTTACAAGTTACTTAAATGTCTTATTTCAAGATCTTGTTATTCTTCTGCAGATTCACTTTTGGGTGTTAGCGACCACACATGCACACACAAATTCTTCCCGGCTTCTGATTTTGGAGATCAATCCTCCTAAAAGTTCTTATTTCGGTTGATTTTCTGATATTGCAAGGGCATGACATTGTCTTCATTGTCTTCACCTGTTATAGTACTATTCGAAATCCTGAAAAATGTCTGACTAATCGAAAGCTTCAAAGAAATCAGAATAAGAAATATTTGCAGTTAACTCAATATCGCTAATTTGATTTTTCCTTGAACATTAATGTATTATGAAATGAGTGCACCTTTTGCACCGATCGATTGATATTTTGAATGAAAAAATCTTTTTTGGCTTAAGGTGGTCAAATGAAAATAATAAAAAAAAATCTATGACGTCATTAAAGACTTTAAAAAAAATTCTTTTTATGAGAAGGGTGCGTACTCATAATCTTACTGTGTTTGTTGTTGTTGTTATTGTATATTTTACTCTATTCAAAAATAAAAATTTTAATGTACATATAATTGTAATGTTATATTAGTGTTAAAGAAATATTGTGCTAACATTTTTTTTCCTGCTGAGAATAGCGCTGCTTTTCTTGTTTTATTATTTTTGCTTTATATTTTTAACAAGACGATGGTTCATAATCATTTAGCATTTTATATGTATGTACGAATATATATATATCCACTTATACGTAATGTATATTTATAGAAAATTGAAATTGCGCAATAAAATTTTCTGGAAGCGGAACAGGATATTAACAAAATATCTTTTTTTTTATGAATATAAATATAATTTGGGTATGTTAATGTGTTTGCATTGGGTTTTAGAAGGGCTTCCGAAATAGATATTTCAAATTTAAATAATACAGGGTGATAAGAAATTCTATATAGATAGGTATAGATATTTATATTTGGTTTGATTTGTAATAATGTTTAATAATGCCATTTTAATAAGGTATAAAAAATTTGCTTTCTGAATTTTATTTGAATGTATCTTAACGATATATTTGGAAGGTTCTGAAAAATTTGTTCATTATGTTCATATTGTTTATATAAACATAATATTTATATATGTTTGCATTCAACGAGTTTATCTGTATTATATGAATTTAAACAAGAAAGCTTCTTTAAGCGTATAATAAGGTTGAACTGTAATTTAAAATAATTTTGCCACATTAAGCAGGAAAGCTTTACCAGGCTTATGATTGATCATAATTTAAATTACGATTTTATATAAAGCATAAAAATTGCCTTGCAGAATAACAGGGCAAGTGATAATGATTATAAAAAAAACAATAAACCGGCCGAAAAAGAATACATTTTAGATCTGCAGTAGCAAGTATATATGGTACCGGATCACTAAAAATTAAAAAAGACAATATTGAATTTTTCAAGTTCATAATTAGCTAGGGATTGAAACTAACCCATCAAAACAATATCATTATTAAAATGTAACAATAATTTTTTTGTGAAATAATAGAATTGAAAACGATAACAATGTCAAATCCCAAAACCCTGATGCGCAGACTTCTAAGATATATTGATTTGAAATTTAAATGTTCCACTGGCGAACAGTAAAGCTTGCATCTATCTGTAAGGTAGATGTTGTTTCTATCATACTATGCTATAATATTATTATTATATAATAATAGAATTTAACAACGATACTCAAAAGGACGGTATACTACGCATTACTAATTGTGCTGTAATGAACCGTGTAAATTTACTACTTAGTTACCCTGTGTACACAATCAAAGGATACAACGAATTTTATTTAACAAGGATGTAACTTGTGTATAATATATTTTGAAAAAGTGAGAGTCAATTTTAGAAAGAGTGAAAGTTACAAAAGTAGAATTTAAAATACTTTTCGTAGTTGCTTGGCCTAAAAAATACACAGCTTAGAATTCTCTTTTTTTTTTTTTGATAAAACCGTCATCGGAAAATTATTTTTTATGGAAAAAGAGAAAACCGTATATGAATATACAACAAAATACATGCTAAAAGAACTTACCAATGCTGAAATGGGCATCATTCAACACAAATGAACACATCCTTAACAATGAATAAAAAAAAAAAAATGTCCAAATTAATCAAGACTTTTTCGACTATCGTATGGCGACGCAATGGGATTTAAACCTTTCTAGATTGCGGTATATCTATATTTATGTATCCATTCATACACAGTAGTTTCATATATAATATAAAAATATATTAAATATCTCTTGAGATTTAGAATCTAAACAGTTTTTGATCTAAAATCAAATCCTACGTGTGTACATTCATTTTGTACATGAGTGTTTGTGCATACGTCACTATGAAAATTATTACATTAGATATCATGCAGTTTGGTATTAGACATGAGAAAATACTTAAAATGGATTTATTTATTTTTAATAAAAAAAAAATTTTTTAAATTAAATATTTATTTATTTATATATATATATATATAATATATATGTATTTGTATATAAGTATATATATGGAATACCCTTGATATTTCTTTGATATATTTTTTTTATTATTATTTTATTTTATTGACGGGTGAATAAATTTTCGACTATTTTCAATTTAAAAAAATAACAGAATAAAAAAATTTGTCCAATTTTTAAATTAAAAACAAAAAAGGAAATTAAAATAAAAAAAAATTTTTTTTTGAAGATGGATATTTTGTAAAAGAAATAAAAATACAGTTTACAACAAAAGTTTGATACTGTTTACATTGACAAAAAATAAATTAATTAAATAAAAAAAAAAATGCTTTCATTCAAATACAAATGATGTTGAAACAATAAGTTTGAATTCGACAAATATATTTAATATATAAACACATATTTTAAATTTCACAAAATAATTTGTATTTGTTATGTATTATTATTTCATATCATCTTACCTAATACCATTCTGCAACAGAACAGTGGTTACAGTATGGTACTAATAGGGTGAATGCTGAAAGAATAAACCAAAGGGTTATCGGTGATCTTATTATTGTAATTGTTCATAATTTGCCAAGTTATTTAATTATGTTCTCACGGTGAACACTGGTAACTGCACTAGCACACAGTCAGATATATAGGCTAAAAGTAGAGTGCAAGTCGAGTATAATATAATACAAATGAACATATTAACCACCTACTGGCATAACCTTAACAAAAATATTAATATTAATTATTGTGGGCTATAACTTTATGGAGTTGTGTCTTACACGATCAAATTTATCGTTTAACTTTGACTGACAAGTCTTGTTGTATCATCGAATTGTATAATCGACGAGACTATTTGATCTGCGACAGACATAAATTCAACCAAAAGAACTCTTAAAAATAAAATAAAAAAAAAATCTTTTATATAGGTATTCAAATTCAGTTAGAATATACCATAACTTTGGATTCATTAGTGTTTGTATATATGCAACAAAATTTAATATATGAAAATAAATATGTATATTATTATTTCAAATTAAAATCAATTGGGAATCGAATTTAAAATTTTATTAAAATCGATGAACAAAAAAAAAATCGATTTTGATTTTGTAATGGAGTCTGAAAATCAAAAGAAAAAATACAAATAAAAAATTGAATATATGATTTACATGGAATTTTTTAAATAAATTAGTATCTATATTATTTCGATAGTGTTAATATGCAGCAGTTGATTATTTTAATGATGATACTGATGATTATCATTATTCTGATTAAAATAATACAACAGGGTTGCATTAAGTTATCACAACAAAATGGTATAAAAAGGCTGTAACTAAAAAAATATAAAAACATGAGAGAGCGCAACTTTATGTTGATAAGTCATTTCTAAAATTCTGAAAATCTTCGTAGAATAAATAAAAACATGGTGAGTTTCTTATTAACATAAAATGTAAAATATTTACATATTTGGGACAAGAGATATGGTGTTAAAAATGCGAATTTGTTCAATTTATCGTACAAGGAATAATCGAAGGCAAAAGATGAATTGGAAGTTAACAAATGCCATGATTACGAAACGTTATTAAATTGACAAGTGTATCAAATATCGCTCATTTAATGTACGTATTATAAATATATAATAATAATATTATAAAGTATATAATAACACATACAATAGGCGTTTTCGGTTTTTAGTTCAGAGCAGAGTACGAACTGTCAAAAACCGATTCGTGCTTTTTTTTGCTCAGAGTGTTCAGAGCTTGAAATCCGTATTTTATTATGCGTTCAGAGCGCGCTCAGAGCGTACTCTATGTGCTCGATTTAAATTAACAGAGCACATAGAGCTCTTGAATATTAAATGTCAAAAAGGGATGTTTACTTTAAAACAAAATAGATGACGCTACTATACGATAATAAAAAAGTAAACAATTTTAAAATTTAAAATAAATATCAACAGTGATTTTTACAATTTAAGAAATAATGGACGACGATATAAGCTGTGATGGTAAATAATTAATATTTAATCGCAAATAAATATTTTTTAGTTTTAGAGTTGATTTTTACAATTTAAGAAATAATGGACGACGATATAAGCTGTGATGGTAAATAATTAATATTTAATCACAAATAAATATTTTTTACTTTAGACAAAATTTAAAGTTTAAATTCGATTATTGACGATTAAGGACAATTTGAAACAACAATAAAACAAAAATGACAGTTTACTCAAATCGTGTTTTTTTATAAAATCTTAGCACTCTGAGCTTATCTATTCATGCTCTGCTCAGAACGTGCTCATTTGAGTCAGAGCGCGCTCAGATCTATGCTCTGAACTAAAAAACGAAAGCGCCTAATGACGAGAAATTAAACTAGCCCTGCAATTACTCTACACACTTATCAGGCATTTTATAGACTTACATTGCTTTGTAAAAGGCTTAAAATGATTTAACGGATAGGATCCATGTCATGAAACAGTTTTTTTTTTTTTATTAATTTACAAGTTAAATAACTGTACACTATATTAAGTAAATAATTATAATTTAAAAATTAAATTGCATTTTCGAAAACTCATCGTTAGAAGACATCAAAATTGAAAATATTGACTTTATTAAGTTGTTTTCTTGGTGATTTATAAATTAAATAAAATTTTGCTGTTTTTTTTGTTAAGAATTTTTACTGACTTCAGATTATTGCTCAAGCAACAGTTTTGACTTGCCTATGTAGCTATAACTCTACTAGTTTTAGCTATTACTCTAATAAAGAGTAGAAATCAAAAATTATATTTAGCATAAACTTATGAGTATTTAGTATAATATCCTCAACATTTTATTTTGTAATACTTATATCGATTATCTTTAGATTGGTTTTGTTTTACAACTCTTAAATTTCCATTTGGTATTCCTTTTTATTTCCGACCAATGCTCCACTGACGAGTTCTTAATTTTTATTTATTTATTTCTTAATGCTAGTAGGTATACATAAAACGATGAGTCTTTATAATAATGTATACAAATAAAAATGTCAAAGTTCGTTACAATTACAAATCGCAAAGCCACTCAACCACAATAAATTAATATTAAACTTAAAAAAAATGTAATTCAATTAAACTAAATTAATTAATAAAATAATAAAACAAGTAAAAAAAAAAGTAAATTAAAAATGAAAAAAAAAAAAACAATTAAGATAAATTTAAATAAATTCAATTCTTATAATATACAAGTCAAATGTTGTTTAATCATTGCATTCTTTCGTCCTTCAATTATAAAAAAATTAAAATAATAAATTGGTACCATTTTATTTACTGTTTTTGCTTAAAGTAATTTCACTAAACCTGCCAAAAAATAATTCGCAACTAAATCGTAATTCTGACAAAATGTAACTCCAAGAAAAAACAATGAAAGCCTAAGGTTGACATGGAACAATTAAATTTACATTTACTTTTAGATGATATACCAAATATCAACTAATTGTGTAAATATGTAGATGTGGTATTTAAAATTATTTCTGCATGTAATGTATATATATCTGAAATTTGTCAATCAGCAGTCAAGTATCAATTTAGACACATTACTAGTTCTATCAAATCTACGACGATTAATAGCAAAACGGATACATACATTAAATACAACATTTATTCTGGTCAAATTAGATAGACTTGTAAGAGGACAGACAACGTCGCATCACACAAAACATGGCCTAATTAATGATAGAAACAATTACAGGGCGATTTTATTTTAACGGTTTTTATAATGAATGAATTCTTGGAAGCAGTTTGGGACCATATGGTTATTTCAATGGAAAAGAAATTAGCAATTGAAGCCTCCCCAGTATTAGCCTGAAATTGTGTGAAGGGAGGGAGTATTGATTTTAGTTAAATAGATCAATTATCATTTCTATAACAAGATATCTATAAACGAGAGATAGATAGAAAGAGAGAGAGACAGAGAGAGAGAGAGCGAAATAAAGAGAGAAAGAGAGAGATGGAGCTAAAACGAGGCGTATGGATTTATGGAGGTGAAAAAATGTCCAAAAATATGGCAACGTTCTTGGCTATATATAAAAAAAGGGCTCATTTCACTGTATTTTACTACATGCGTAAAATGCAATTTAAACTTTCGTAACTGTTGTAGATTTTCTCCTTAAAGTCACAGAGTTAGGATAACTGGATCTTTTTTACGAGAGATCAGACAGCTTTAAGTTTTGGACTTGTTGAACTCAACTCTGTTTGTGTTACCCCATCAGCTAATTTTACTAGATCATTTTGTGATTAAGTGTGCTTCCCGCGTGTTTTTCTTCAACCTTATTGTGGTATAAGTAGAGTTAGATTTACTTAAAAAATTGAAGAGAATTAATCATTATAGAAAGTAGATCCTTGCGAAACGCCATCATTTATTACGTAGTTGTCGGACGTATTTCAATGAAATGGTTTTTAGTTCAATTTACTGAAAACCAGAGTTAAAAAAAAAAAAAAAAAAAACAATTATTTTCAAAATTTCAAAATTTTATCCTAAATTCTTTTGAAATACTTTTAACAAGTAAATTATTTATTTTTATTTTTTGTATTACTTTCATAAAAAAAAGACCATTATCACTTTTTTTTTACTTCACCGCATTATTTTTCCATTCAAATACAGAGAGAATTCATTTTTTCTTATTTTTTTTTTTTTTTGTGGTTTTTGTCTGTTTCGGGAAATTTCATTCATAATTTATTCATTACAACAATGTAATTCAAAGAAAACTAATTAAATATTTAAACAAGGTTTTAAAAAGGCAAAATGCCAGTACATTCATAGAAAATAAAAAAAAAGTAAATAGGTAGTGGAATAAAACTCGGTTTTCTCTTTAGAATACGTACACCTAACCTATCTATTTATAACTCGAATATATTTATTTTCAAAGGAGAAAATATATGTTCATTATATAATATACATATATATACATATTTATATATATACATATGTTAAAAGATAACTATTTTAAATACTGAGTAAACATAATAGAGCTCTTGCATTTGTTGGGGTACCCTTAAAATGTTCGTTAAGTACATAAAATTGTTAAAGATAAAAATTTGTTTGTTTTTTTTTGTAAGATTTTTCAACTGGATAAATTTATATGAGATAAAAAAAAAATTTAAAAGTAAAACTTAAACATATTTTTGAAAATGCATTTTAAGTTCTCAAAAATTCAAAAAAAAAAAAATAAAAAAAATAGACATAAAATATGTTTATAATAATTTAACAAAATAAACCGTACCTATTCTGTTCAAATTATAAGAACTTTTTTTAAAATATCAACTTTGAAAATAATTAAATATGTATACGATAAATTATATCCTTAAAAACGTTTTTAATTTTTTTTTTTCTCAAATCTAGATTTCACAAAAGAATCTGTATAAATTTTATCCAATAAATATAAATTTTACTTTAAAATATTTAAATTATTTCAAAACACAGTTTTTTATTCAGCATTTTATTTTACCATACTAGATTTTTATCATTGTTGTTGAATAAGATTTATTATAAATTTATAATTTTGTATATTAAAAACAAAAATGGATCCAAAAATGTATATATTTATTTTTTAAATGTTGAAGAAGAAATTCATAGAATTTCCACAAGTACAGTAAATTAAATGGAAAAATTTCATATCTTCAAATTTATTTTGAATTGCTGAATTTTTTTAATTTGTTGAATAATTATCTGACAGTTTTATTAAACAATTAACAGTTTCTCTTATTACACGATATTTTTTTTTTCTTTATTTAGATAAGCCTATATATTTTACAAAAATAGTTTTGCTTAGTGATCTTAGTTTTAGCTCTTTGATCAAACAATAACTTTTTATTTGACAAGAAGTATCAGAAAAACGATGTCCAAAAATTAATGTTAGCAAGACAATTAACATAATATATAGTAAAAAAATTGCAGTACCGTATTTAATTTAAGCACGAAAAGATAATTCTATCTAAGCTACTGTCAAGAACATAAAAAAAAATTAAAGAAAATTTTAGTTATTAGCTTTTAAATACATTATTTATGTGGTTTTGACTGCTTCACTGGCGCATTACATAACTATTTTCGTCGTCTAAGGCTAAGCTACATGAACGAATTATAAGTTTTACTGAAATATAAAATATCAAAATATGAATCAAAATATTAAATTTAGTTTTCCAAGTACCCAATGGACAAAGTATTGAATTGGATCACTGCTGGTTATTTAAATAGCCAGCAGTGATTGGGGAAAATTTGGATAAATGATTGTAAATTAACATAAGCTTAAATTATTTACAAAATCAATCATTATTTGTATAATAAATTTGAACAAATTCAAAAATCGCGATAACCATGTTTTTTTATTCATAAAAATTTCAAATAAATTGAATTCAACGAAAAATTAAAAATTAATCAAAAGTTCAACTTTACCTTAAGGCCCAACCATAATGAACTTAAGTTGGCTTAAGCGAATGTCAAAATTAAACGAAAAGCCAGCTAAAGTTTTATAATTTGCTTAAGTTACCGACTTTAGCTAACTTAAGTGATTTTGACTATTGTTAAATTGTAAATGGAAATAAAAATACGTATGTAGATAAACAGAAGTTTTGTTAAATATAAATTATGTTTGTTATTTTAATTTTGTTTTTCATATATATATTTTAATTTTTATTATTAATCTAATTTTGTTTTCAGTGGTATTTTAAATATATTTTAATTAAGGTTTTTTTATTTTTTTTTCCTTTTATTACGTATAATTAATTTGTTATAAATTTTATTAAAGTAAAACGCATCTCTCTTGCCGTAGAGGCATTTATTTTCCTGAACATTTCCAATCAATGTGTCTAAAAAATTGTATTCCATCGAATTTGCCATTATGAATAATATAACGAAATAATTAATCTAAAAAATTACAATCAGTTCTTTATGAATAATTATGTATAATTAATTTGCTATGACGCATGTAAATTATTAAATAATTAAATTATTATACTAAGTAATTTTAATTTAGGAGCTGAATCAAATGCCAAATTTTCGTACAGAATGTGCAAATGAAATCGCACTTTGCTTAAGCCAGCTAAAGTTAACGAAAACTTGACGAAATTCTCTGATATTCCTATTATGCACAATAAAATTTACATGTATGTAATCGTACATTTCCTTAAAATGGCTTAAGCCAGCTAAAATTCATTATAGTTGGGCCTTAAGTTATAGAGAATTATATAAGGACAAAATTATTTTAATATATTTCAATGCTTAAATTTTACATGATAATTTAATTGAATAATAATTTAAATTACACAAAGAATTTTCATTGAATTATGCAAAACTATTCAAGTACTTAATAAAATTGTCAAATAAAATGATTGTGTAATAAGGATTAAATATATATATTAATATTTGTATATTTTATGGTGATATCACAACGAGACCAATATCGTATAAGTGCATTATGAACCTCACACGCAGGTTTGTACCTTATTGTGTCTACAAAAGTTAATATAAACAAATAATATAAAGAAAGATTTTCATAACTTAACGAAAGTTTGTTATAAAATTTTATGAAGTCGAAAAAAAAAACTGAAAATGCAGTTTGAGCCTATTATTTACTCCGTTTATAAGGTAGCTACAACCAACCGTACTGGAAGTTTCCTTATGTGAGCTCACATAAACACTGTTTAACTTAAAGCTGGTGACTAAAGTTAATATAAAAATTTTTTTTTGATTAACTTGAAATTAAGGAGTAAAAACGATGCTCGAAAGTTTGAAAATTACAAATGGACATTTTTGAATTAAAATATATAAAAACATCAAATTAATTACGTTTTTCAGGTAGGTAGGTATATATATTAAAAAAAAAAATGTAGTTCCAAATAAATTTAAAAAAAATTTAAAGTATTTATAATAGCTTAATTTTTCAAATAAATTTTTACCATACACAATTTTTTTAAAGTTAATTTAAAACGTAATGCCATTTTTACGATTTCAAGCTAAAATAATAAAGTCGCTCTTTTAAAATCAAGCTAATTTGGAGTCATCCTCGTCGCAAGCTATACGAGGTAATAGTTAAGTAGAAATATTTGACACATTAAAATTTTTTTTATGTTCTTGACAGTAACTTAGATAGTTACTGTTTATACTACAATAATATTCCGAACATTTATTTATCAAATTACTGGCTTCAATTTGAAATGCTTGAATTCATTACTTCTATATCAATTGAAGTATGTATGTAATGTATGTATACACAGCTTGCTTTTAATTATACTTTATCTTCTTATTAAATTTTAATTTAAATAAAAATTCTCAAAATTAATAAATACAAAAATTAAGCTTTAACTAACATCATCTCCGTTACGCTTATAAAATCTAGGGAAATATTTTAGGATTATGTTCAAATCGTTTTTACTGTTTCGCCGGAAAAATACTGATCGTAATGGTGAATATTAATTTTACTCGTATTTAATAATAGTACTGGACTATTATAAATTGATGATATACCTAGGTCTATATAGTAATTTGATTTGTTCTTGAATATAAGCTATATTTGTACTTGTTTTTAAAAAAAATATTAGATAAATGTTCTCCTACTCAGAATCGTTTAACATAACATTAATAATTTGAATTTTAGTAATATACTATTAAACTAATAGATTAACTTTAACTTAAGTTTGATTTATTAATGAAGAATTAAATAATGGCATATAGCAGTTCTCTGACATAGGAATTTAAATAGAGAAAACTTTTTAGATGGGTAAAATGTTTTACTTTTTATTGTCAAAAAACAAAATTAAGCATTTTTATCTTAATCCGATCCTGATATAATAAAAAAATATTTAAATACATACAAACAAAAAAAAAATTCAATTTTTTCAATATTTTATTCAAAAATTAGTAAAGAATTTTGTAATCTTAATCCAGCAAAAAGAAAAAAAAATTATTTTTATTAGGGTTAACCCAACTAACTGGCTTTTGATTAATTTTAACATGTTTTTCTTGAACGGACATTAAAAAAAAGAAGAGAAAAACAAAATAATTTTAAGCTTTTTTTAAGTTAAATAAGACAGCGACAGCGGCAGCAGGTCAAAATGTATAAAATTCAATTTAAATTTTTGATACCTCTTTTTTTATTTTGCCCTTTTAATTTAATGTCATCTCATTTTCAAAATGAACTCAACACATTTGATAATAGTATATTAATCTCCTATTCGATGAGAATTTTTTTAAGTTATAAAATCTAAAAAAAAAAAAAATGTAAAATTATAAATCTGATTATATAGAGACTGCGCTTTAGTACTGATAATTGGTTTTATATACGAGTTGTATTGTAACCTCATATAGATGCAATATTTGAAGAAGAAAGGTTTTATATTCATATATGTTTAATTATGTATTTATATAGTATATGTATATGCATGCATATACCAGTTTAAGCTGTTGACGGTTATGCAACTGAATTAAAATAATAATGGTTTCTAATTTCTCAACTGATGCGCCAGCAGCTTATTCAAAAAGCAAAAATATTATTTAACAGAAAAAAATATGTGTTTCGTTGATGTGACGACGACACTTAGAGTAATGGCATGTAGGTAATGATGGGACAGTAACAGTAAAATTATAATAGGAGCATTTCATTATTATTATTATTGTTATTATTAAATTGTGGAAGTAACCCAATCCCGTATCCTAATTTATCTTCATTTAAGTGAAAATTAGGGCCCGTATTTTTTTGTTGTTGTTTTTTTTTTTTTTTTTAGTTTTTATCCTCAATTTTGTGAATTTTGTTTTTGGATATATTTTTTTATTTTCTTTTTTATTTTTAGTATTTTTTTGATAATTTACTTTAAATATAAAAATTTAATTAAATGTAAGTACAGTCTATAAAACTTAAATTGACACATGAACAAAATATTTTTTGATGTTTTTAGTACAATTTTCGTTACAATAAATTTAAAATAATATCTGTAATAGGAGCTAAAGAATAGTAGTACTTAAAACTGAAATCCACGAAACAGAAAATTTGGAAGTAAAGTGACAATAGATAATAATATAACAGTAAAGAAATATTGGATAAATATCTGTGATTTACGATTACAAACAAAAAAGAATTGGTAAACATCTCATGTCTGAGAACCGAATTCTCGAATAGTTCTATGTTATTAAGTAAATGGTAATAAGCCAGCTGGATCACATAAATTAAAATGGTTTCACTCTGTAATAAATGATGTGTGTCGTTATTATTTAATTTAATAAATTAGATGGCTATACCAGGTTTGGAGATACATGGAGGATGAATATAGGGAAGATGAATCTTCTGACGGCAGTTTAAAACAAAATATGAACTCTAAAAAGTTGCATCATCCCCCTATAAATTAGATGGGGTAAAATTATATATAAGTAGATAGCAAAAATTAGCTGTTCCAATTAATTATGAAAAGACAACTATCACTTGGTTATGCCTTTTTGATGCAACGACTCTAATGACCGAATAATACTCTCTCAAAAAAAATTTTATTTACAGCAACTTTTTTTTTTTTTTTCCTATTACTCCGCGTGGTAGCATAGGGCTTCGATAGTGAACCTCCATTCCTCTCTGTTGAGTACTACTTCCTTAATATCGTCCCAGGTATAATTGTTGATTGTTAATTCTTGATCGATTGTGCGTCTCCATGTGTTGTATGGTCTGCCAGGTCTCCTTTGTTCTTGTGGATTCCACTCTAGAGCTCTTCTTGCTATATCACTTTCTGATTTCCTTAGTGTATGACCTATCCATTTCCATTTTTTCCTATTTATCTGTCTGTTGATAGGTTCAACTCCAGTTATCATCCATAAATCCTCGTTGCAAATTCTTGCCGGCCAGAATATTCTGCATATAATTCTCAAGCACTTGTTGATGAATACTTGTAGCTTCTGTTTGATTCTGACCGAAGTGAGCCATGTTTCACTGCCATATATTAATGTTGACTTAACACATGCTCTGAATATTGTTAGCTTTGTTGTTCTCAATATTTGGTTACTCCGCCATATCTTCATTAGGCTCCCAAATGTTCTTCTTGCCTTATTTATACGGCTGTTGACATCTTCTGTTGTACCTCCTCTTGATGTTATGATGCTCCCCAGGTAGTTGAATTCTTCTACGTATTCTATCTGTTGTCCACTCACTGTTATTGGCTCACTATCACTGTTGTTTGTCCTCATTGCCTTGGTTTTCTCGATATTTAATTCCAGTCCCGATTTCTTTGCTTCTTCCTGTAATCTGTTGACTTTGTTCTGTAGGTCCCTTTGATTCCTTGATATGAGGCATACATTATCTGCGTAATCTAAGTCTTCTAAGTTGCCGAAGAGATCCCATTCTATTCCGTTTATTCCAGTGCAAACTTTTCTTAGAATGTCGTCTAGTATTGTGTTGAAGAGAAGTGGAGATAGTGGACATCCTTGGCTAACTCCTATATTGGTGTAGAATGGATCACTGATGTTACCTCTGTGTTCAACTGTTGTCTCTGCATCTTTATACATCGCTTTGATGATGTTGATGATTTTTTCAGGAACTCCCTTCTTTGTAAGTGTTCTCCATATTGCGCATCTCTTGACTGTGTCGAATGCTTTCTCAAAATCTATGAATAGTAGATATAGTGGGGCATTCCATTCTACTGATTGTTCAACTATGACCCGTAAAGTATTTGCCTGGTCAACACAGCTTCGGTTTGGTCTGAAACCTGCCTGCTCTTTTCGTAGTATTGGTTCTAGCACTTCTTCTAATCTTTTCTTTATAATAATTGCTATTATCTTATGAATAGTATTTAGAACCGTGGTTCCTCTCCAGTTGCTGCAATTTGCCAAGTCTCCTTTCTTAGGTATCTTGACAATCATTCCTTTCTTCCATGATGGTGGTATAAAACTTGGTGTTTCTTCCATGAAGGGTGTTTACAGCAACTAAACACCCATAATCGAACTGGATTCGACTTTAACAGTAAAATATTCTGTAAGAAACAAAATATATTTTTTTTTCTATAGTGTTCCTATTAGTTTGGAATGAAATGTATATATGCAAGTACCAAAAACCAGCTGTTTGATTTTCTCAGAATTTTTTGTTGTTTCTGGATATTAAATTTAAAACCGAAACATGCATGATTGTACAATGATTGAATGTGGTAGGGAGAATAGGATATATATATATAAATAATAAAAACATTTATTTATATATGTACGAGTATGTATGTAATCTCTTTTTTGTTCACTAAATGAATACTTTAAACGCCTGCAGAACAAATTCGTGGGTAAATATTGAATTATTGAAAAAAAAAAAATAAATTTAAAATATGTTAGATAAATTAGAGGACAGTGAGAGCCCTTTTAAATTTTCAATGTCAATTTTTTTTAACATGGAAAATTTTCTATTTTAATAACATAATATGGGTTATGTTTATTTATTTATTATTATTTTTTATTTATTTTTTTTTTTTCAATGTTTATTCAATATTTGAACGTTATTTGGTAAACTATTAAGAAAGATTTATTCAACAGTCGGAAATTATATTTTAGTTTACTAGTTTTTTTTTTAAATTACTTCTAAAAACACTATGCTCAGTATTTGAATCTAAAAATCTTATATCACAATACCACTTTAAACTAACACCATTGGAAAATTACAGCTAATAAAAAATAAATCTTTACTTCAAAATAATAGATTTCCGTCAGTAAATTTAAATAACTCTACTGTACCAAAAACAAATTTACATAGTGTCAAATATATACGAAAACGTCCAACGTCTAATTTGGAAGAGATATATATTATATTTGAGGGTAAAAATAATAATGTTAAATTTGTTGGCAAGCATTCAGAGATGTCGGAAAAAGTCAATGCGACCTTTAACATTTAATTAAACGAATGAAATCAAACTTTTCCCTACAGAACCTACAGAACAATTCAAAGCTTCCATCAATATTATTAAATTCTTCTTCTTCCCATTTCGCTATCAGCCTTTTCATCCTTTAATTCTCAAAATTAGGTGGGGAAGCGGTGTCTGACCCATATTTTAATACCATAACTGGTATAATAATAGCTTTGTATTCTAAATTAAATTTTGAGTGTTTATTAAGTAACCAGTGTATATTGTTTGATATTTTAAGATAATGACAAAATTTTATAACAAAATAAAAAAATACAGAATCCCTAAAACTATGTATTTTGACGAATATAGAAATAAAAATGAAATAATTATTTTACTTTTATTTTTTAACTATAACAATTTGAATGGCTGACGATTATTTCTTTCTTCGTTCTTATGAAAATTATAATATATTTTATACATATACATATACATATTATTTTAAGCCCTTCTTCAATTGTACAATTTTCATTCAGATTTTTATAAAACAAGAGGAGAAGTACATGTCATGAAGAGATATTTAAACTGGGGTATATCACAATGAAGCTTACCCTACCCAATACTGTGTCTACAAGATGGATTCCCAAAATAGAAAGCGTTCTAGATTTTGATGAATACTCCCATACAGTTATGGCAGATATAAGATAAATAGAAAATAACTGCAAAAAACTAATAATAAAAACTTGTTTGTGTAAGAAATGAAAGATTAAACCTAACAAAGCTAAACCCTGCTTTCGGTAATGCTGAATTAACGATCTATCAAATAACATTTGATACGACCTGTCAAATTGACAAATGCATACTTTTGATTACTCGTCTTTCATATTACCGAACATAAATTTTTGATTTTTGAATTGAGATTTATTGTGTGTATTTTTGGTTTTTATTTAATGTTTTTTATAAAACTACAAACAATAGATTGAAGTAAAAAAAAATTACAAACAATAAATTGAAGTTACATATTTTCATATTTAAAAACCTGTAGAACCATCAAAAAAATGTTTACTACACAATCAAAGAACAAAACAAATGACGATCAACAACTAATTATAAAATTTGTTGCTGCTTTGTATGCTCAAATTTGACTACCATTTTACATAACTGAAAGCATGACAATCGTCAATTGTTTTCAACTGCATAACCGAAAGCGTGATGACAGTTGCAGCTCAATAATGCATCCTTTGATTTTTTTTACAGTTGCAGCTCAGACGACATTAACGAAAGCAGGGTACATTTCACTAATAGAAAAATTGAGATATCTCTCTGCGTTAAAGGAAACGATTTATTTTTCCCTATACTGTTATCAAAATCCCTTAAAATATTTATGGTATGACACTAGGAGCTAAATTTCCAGGAAAAAAACATGTCAAGAAAAAGAAAAAAAAATTGAATATTTTAAACACAAAATTTTTATATAATAATCAAATATTAGAAGAAGTCTGAGTATATTGAATTTAATTATATGAGTTTACTTATCCATATTCAATTATTACTAATCCATATAACTTAGATCCATATTCAAATAATTAAAATGTTTTAAAATAAAATATTACAAAATATGTAACTATATATTTGTATGCTTATTGGTATGTAGATAATAATTTTATTTATAGAGATCTGAAAATGTTTTACACATAACAGATGATAAATAAAAAGATGAAAAGAGACGGTATAAGATTCATATATATCAACTGGTCACAACATCAAAGTCATAGTTGACTATAGTTGACTAAACTTTTGTTAAACAACTTAAACGGATAAAATCATTCGAACTGTGTTAGGCTAAAATTTTTAATCCTTCAAAAAAAATCTTTTAGATTTTAGTTCAATTATTTGGTCTTGGAAGAGATTTTGAAAGAACGTGGTCGGTCAACTTAAGACTAGTCTCTGTTCTGTTTCCAAACTCGAAAGCAAAAACAAAATTATTGAAGAAGACTTGTAGTACAAAACATACAATACTCAACATTCATACATATATATACATATAGATATTACGTGTATGTCAATTCTTTGTATTAAAAATTTACAATTGAACAATTTTTATTTTGAGTACGTAATTTAAAAAACAAAAAAACGTAAAATAAGTCATAAAAATGTATTCTAAAAATGTTGTTAGAGGAATATTACTACTTTTTTTGTTTTCAGAAGAACAAGTAAAATTTACTTAAAGTAAAGATAACCTTCGCCCTTTTAATCTCAAATATATAGATACTAGTATTATATGTATTTAAAAAAAAAAAACAAAAACTCAAACTCATAAATTTTCAATGTGCATCCTTAAAATGAAGAATATATACATAATAAAAGCAAAATATAAAAGAAAAAATTATTTTTAAGCTTTTTTTTTTGCCTACGTATTCTGTATTAGTTAGTAGATAATCCTTGCATTATGCAAAAAAAAAGCATAATATAAAAAGTAATAAAAATGCCCTAATAATGCCATAAAAATCGTTTTCCCATGAAACTGGCATAACAGAGAGAAAAAAAATAAATAAAAATAATAAAAAGAATCTATTCTACCCAACCACCCTTTTCATGTAGATTAATAAAAAAAAAAAAAGAAGAGAAAAATAAAAAGAAAACAAAACAAAATGATATCTACGATGTATAAAAAGGAAATCCAATTCCTCCTAGCTATAAGACCCGTCAACACTGAATCCTGTCATATATACATGTGTAAATTTAATTCTTTTCTTTTTGTTGAAATTGTAAGTACAAATTTTCTAGGGATGAATTATATTTTTATTAGTAAGTTTATAATATGGGGTACGCTTTCAGAGTATTTGGATTAAGCCTATATAATGTTAGTGCATGTTGACTTTAATAATTTTTTTTATAAAATACACCTGGATGCGATAGTTATCTGTGAAATATCTGTGCAAGTTATATGAGATCGCAGATATCACTATTAATTAATTCTTTCTTTCGGTTGCTTGTTGAATAGTTTTCTGTGCTGTTTGCCGTTGATACAACTTCACATTGAAAATTTTTTGAATTAACGTTTTTCAAATTGAATCCATGTACTCGCTGGTTTTTGACCATATTACCTAACGTATACTCACGTTAAGATGACCCATTCTCTAGTGCCAATATTTCAAAGAAATTTTATCGTTGCTGTTATATCATAGCTTCATTTGGTATTTTCTTTTATATAGTATAAACCGTTACTTTTTTCATTTGTAACAGTGACCTCGACAAAGTTGTTTATTATTGACTTTGCTTTGTGTTTAAAAATAATTGAATGGCTCCTCTCTTTAAACACAAATATCAGATTTGTCCTAAGGTTGAATACATACAGACAGAGTATTTTCAATTTAGTTTTGTAACCGTTCTTTGTTGATTGAAAATTGCACTATTTCATTTCAACTAATTTTTGTGATATGGTCGGTTGCTAATAATAACGTTTTAATTTCACCAATTTTCCCAACTGACAACACATGTGTGCTGTGGCAGCGTTTTCCAAACACCAAATTTCCTCTGTGACTATATCTGGGACACCTGCTGATAGTGCCTTTTTCGTAGATATAAGTGCCAAAATTAGAAAATAATTTATTTTGTTTACAAGTAAAATCAATTCTAATTCTATCTCTTTTGTCCTTCTACTAAGTGTTTTAACTCTTGCGTATTAATGTATGCATAACTGAGAATAACTAACAAGTTTTTTTTATTAGTTTTGCTACGTTTTAGTTATACCTAAGTTTTTAAAGTATTTTAATTGAATTGTATAACTACAAACAAATATATTTACATACTTATAATTAGTGAGAAAAGCTGAAATAAGAAATCTAAGATAAATATTTTACAAGAATGGTAAACAGTTAGGAAAAAAAGATGGAGGGAGCACATAAATCGACTGAGAAAGAAATTATCGCAAAAATAGCTTGTAAAACTGCAACCAACTATACCAGTACGACAATAAAATTAATGGATAAATGGTGGTGGTTCAGTCACTGTTTTTATAAGTTTTGAAAAAAACGTCCACCCAGACGGAAAATAAATAAGAAAAAATATTTTTTTAAATATTTTTTAAATTTTTAAGTTAAGCCAACCATTAGGTTTTCAACGATACTTTTATATGCATCAGGAATACACACCTTGCATGAGTATGATATATAAAGTTAGTATATAACGCGACAAGAAGAACAATACTTTTTTCTTTGCATCCTATAGTTGTCATGAATATTATTTAGATCTCTCCAGTTTATTCAACATATACAAAGAGATAACGAGATTTTTTTTTTTTTTTTTTATATCTCTGCACATTATTTTTTTATTTAATGTTTTGTTTTGTTTTTGCAAAAATGAAAACAACAAAAAAAAAATTATGAAATTTAATATCGCGGCGGCATATCCTTAAATTACCCTTGTACTCACTCTATACTCTCTCGAATACTTATTTGTTCATACATTCTTATCTATTCATGATATTATTTTGTTTTTGTTATTTGTGTTTTTTTTTAATTTTTTATTTTTCATGTCATATTTATTTTCCCTGTGATGATGTTAATCCGAAACCATTCTATATCCTTTGCGGAAGTTGATTCAAATATACAAAAAAAAAAAAGGAATTAAGGACCTTTAAAAAATTGTCTACATCATTTCAGATTGAAGAAGAATAAACAAATCGAATTCAAAATTATTGCATAAACGAGCAATGTAGAATTTCGAACACGCGTATTACAAAAATTTCGTGTATACTCGCTATTTCTCGTGTGCAATCGCAAATACAAAAAAAAAACAAACAAAAAAACAACGAAAAGAAGATAAAACTAAAAGCAAATTCAATTCTAACCCTCTTTAAAAAATTTGTATCTGGAGGGACGATTTTATTTTTGAATTATTTTTTCTACGGTCGTAATAATGCGTGAAAGTCAGTTAATCATTATTGATCCCTTATCGATAAAAAAAAAAAAAATGTAAAAAATTGTTGGGTGATTTTTTTTATTAAATATTTTTTTTCTGTTTTTTGAAGAATAATAAAAAAAAAAACGAAGGATATTCAAAAGAACATTGTCGCATGACAATAATACCTTTACTTGAGCCCAAATTTTTATTGTTTTTTTTTTTTTTTTTTGAATTGGCAATTACAAATTTTTATGGACATTGCATTTTTTTTTTTTATAGATTTGGGAATTCTTAACGGGGTATCGATGATTACACACAAAACAGTTCGATTTTGATGATTTTGGACATTGTGAATGGGTTAAGAATATAAATTAAGGGAAAATACAGGACATAAACCCTTTTTGTATTTTTGGAAAATGGAAATAGAAACGTAATAAATATTAGAATTAATGACGTAAAGAATTGTTTGAAAACTCTTTTTTGAACATATTTTCGAGTAAATTTTCTAGAAATAAAACGATTTGTTTTAGTTACAATATTTTCGACAAATCGATTTTTGTTCAATTTTTCGGTTCAATTTGACGCATGTAGACAATAATGAAAATTCAATAAAGGGGTTAGTAATTCTTTTTGGTCAATAATTATAATGAATGAAAGATTTGAGTTGAGAAGAAAAAAAAATTCAAATTAGAAAAATTAATTTACCCATATGTTAAATTTAAGATTAAATTTATAGAACTTAATTTAATTAAAAAATAAACAAAAAATATTGTATAAGACCCATTATTAACTATATATATGGTAAAACGAACACTTCACAAACAAAACAAGCTTTAAGATCTACTGAAATTAATTAAAAAATATTAAGATGAGTTGCTGTAAAAACTCTCGCAAATCATATATAAAAAAAGTAACGAAATTATAAACACATGTAATGTCTCTAACGTAGTACGATGGGCATGACTCAGAAAAAGAGAGTAGAAGGCATCATATAAATAGAATGGATGAAAGAAAAGTTGTTAAATTATACCGGTTCAAACAAAAGGACGAGCAAAATCTTCAATTTGCTAAATTATGACGATAACACCAACATACACTATGATTGAAATCTTAATAAAATGCTTTATATTAAAAAACATGATTTTTGATTCAACATTTAGGAAAAACTGCAGAATAACTTAGCAAATATACAAAAATATAATATTTAAAAATGTGTGAAATCAAGGATAATGAATCAAAATCTTTGCGTTTTATGTTTATTAACCATAAAACAAATTGGCTTACATTAAAATTGATACAATGGGTCAGTAACAAACGTCTCACTTGAAGAAAACACATTAGGTATGTTGATGTTTTTTCTTCAAATTTTGACATTAAGCTACGTATGCTGTTAGTATGCTGTGCAAAAATTTCACATTATTTCATGTAATTTGTTGTTGTAGAAAAATAATTTTTGATTCAAATTTTGATTTGTAGTACGCTGTTAGTATGCTGAGAACAAAAAAAATGAAGTTCTTTTTTTGACCGCCAGGTATTAAGCTTAAAAATTTTTCTCCTCATTTATATACACGGGTACCTATATACAATTTTTTGATCTAGTAACTGACATGGTTATGGCGTTACGAGAGAATATTAGAAATAACAGAGAACACACTTGGGAAGAGATTCTGGAAATTTACAACCAAACAAGCGAACAAAATCTTGGAAATTCACAACCAAAAAGAAAAATCTGGATAACCGACAACACATGGGTCTTGATTAAAAGAAGAGGTGAAATGAAGAAAATGATAAACAACGGGACGGCATCAAGAAGAGAATATCAAGAAATAGCGAAAGCAGTGAAAAGAGCAGCAAGAAAAGAGCAGCAAGAAAAGATAAAAGGAAATTTCTACAAAATTTAACCGGAGAAGCAGAAAGAGCAGCACAACAACATAACCTGAGAGAATTGCATCGCATAGTCAAGAACTTAACAAACCAGTCGGAACAACAAAACAAACCAATTAAAGACAAAAATGGTGCGCTCCTCACAAACTTAGAGGACCATATAAGGAGATGGAGAGAACATTTCCAAGAACTGAGCAACGAAAAAAGTACAAATAATGAAGCAGACATAAGAAACAGAAACGATGCGAATATCTACCCAACTGAGGGACTGCCAATATCTACCCAAGCTCCAAATATAGAAGAAATCAAAGCTACAATCAATATCCTAAAACACAACAAAGCAACAGGTGAAGATGGCATTCCAGCAGAAATAGCCAAACTGGACCCAAACATATTCGCAAAAATAATTGAACCCCACACCAGAAAAGCTTGACAATTTGCAGCAACTGGAGAGGAATCACGGAAAAGATTATTATAAGGAAAAGATTAGAAGAAGTACTAGAACCAATACTACGAAAAGAGCAGGCAGGTTTCAGACCAAACCGAAGCTGTGTTGATCAGTCAAATATTTTACGGATCATAGTTGAAAAATCAGTAGAATGGAATGCCCCACTATATCTACTATTCATAGATTTTAAGAGAGCATTCGACACAGTCAATAGATGCGTAATATGGAGAATACTTACAAAGAAGGGAGTTCCTGAAAAAATCATCAACATCATCAAAGCGATGTATAAAGATGCAGAGACAACAGTTGAACACAGAGGTAACATCAGTGATCCATTCTACACCAATATAGGAGTTAGACAAGGATGTCCACTATCACCACTTATCTTCAACACAATACTAGACGATATTCTAAGAAAAGTTTGCAGTGGAATAAACGGAATAGAATGGGATCTATTCGGCAACTTAGAAGACTTAGATTACGCATATGATGTATGCCTCATATCAAGAAATCAAAGGGACCGACAGAACAAAGTCAACAGATTATAGGAAGAAACAAAGAAATCAGGACTGAAATTAAATATCGAGAAAACCAAGGCAATGGTTCACTTCGGACAGAATCAAACAGAAGCTACAAGTATTCATCAACAAGTGCTTGAGAATTATATGCAGAATATTCTGGCCGGCAAGAATTAGCAAGGAGGATTTATGGATGATAACTGGAGAAGAACCGATCAACAGACAGATAAATAGGAAAAAATGGAAATGGATAGTTCATACACTAAGGAAATCAGAAAGTGATATAGCAAGAAGAGGTCTAGAGTGGAATCCACAAGGAAAACGGAGACCCGGCAGACCATACAACACATGGAGACGCACAATTGATCAAGAATTAACAATCAACAATTATACCTGGGACGATATTAAGGAAGCAGTATTCAACAGGAGGCTTACTATCGAAGCCCTATGCTCCCACGCGGAATAATAGGAGACAAAAAAAATAAAGTGAATAATCGAAGTATACATCATAGTAAAATAAAATAAATCTTCGTAAAATAAAGTAAATCTTAAAAAATATTACATATTTAAAAATATTATTTTAAAGGTTCCATTTTAAATAATATTTTTTAAGGTTTACTTTATTTTGCTATAGATTTATTTATTTTTTAAATACGATTTATTTATTTTTTAAATATATTATTTTATTTAACATAAATAGTTAGAACACACGTTGTTGATTGTCAAATGAACAAATAATGCCACCTGCTATTGATTAAACGAATTTCTGATAAAATTTTGCTACCGATTTTGCAGTAGTTGTGTATTCACTTTTTGGCAGGCAAAAATTTTTAACAGCATACTTAGCTTCAAACAAAGAAATTTGAGAGTACTGAGAGTAAAGAAAAATGTGATAAAAAATAGATATAAAAAAGTGTTCATATTTTGCCTCGGTTGCATAGTGGCACTCAAACTCCATGAGAACCAAACAATTTTTTAATTAGTGAAAATTACTGAAAATGTAATTCGTAATATAATAATTAATAAAGATATAAGTAAATCGGTTCTTAATATAATAATTAATAAAGATATAATATGTAATTAAAAACTAATAAAAATAATATACCAAAAAATTAATATAATTTAATAAAAAGGCCCACATTTCAAAAGAGAAAAGGACCTATAAGTTGTCCTACAGATTCATCTGTAAGGACCCACTGTTAAAATAAATAAATAAATAAAAGTGTTCATTATATTTTTCTGTCCGAAGAAGTTCTAAAGTGACAGCTAATTGTCATTGCCCAAAACTGTTCTGCCCGATTCTATTCTAGATCCAATGAAAAAACTTATTATGAAAAAAATGTAAAAAAAAATGAATTATACTAACTAATACGATCTTTTCTCAACTTGTCATTTGAGTATAAATTAACACTTAGTATATAAAACAATTTTCAGACTAATTTTAAGCTACAGGAAAACGTTAAGGAGAACCTCTAATAACTCCAACATTGAAATAGTTAAATTTAAATTTAAGTTAAGAATCTTTGATATTTTGCTTTAGATTATGTGTAAATTACCGTCCAAGATTAGACTTCGTAAAATCTTTGTGTACTTGACTCTTGGGAGACAAAAATTTGACATGAAGATTGAAATATTAATTAATAAAAAAATGGATAAATACATATTATAGTAAATCAAGGTTAAATCTTAAGGATGCCAACAATCTTGAAGCTTAGATATTATTTTTTTTATTTTTCAAGATCTAGTTTAAAATTGATTGGTCAGTTCATATAAGACCAGTATATGCTCATATATTATTAAAATGAAAAAAACATGATTCTGCTTTAGGCATGATTCAAATTTAGAAATTTACAGTATTATAATTGATAAAATATAGCGCTGCGAAATAAGTCCGATTGAAATACCTTTGATATTAAAAATGAAATAAGTAATCAAATAAGTTCGATAAATCTAGGATAGGATATCCTAAAATCTAAATCTTATAATTTTAGTATTAAAGTTTTATAACTTTGGTACCAATAATTTTGAAATTTTACGTTTCGTTTACATTAAAACGTTACGTTTCGAACTTTATGATAAAAATAACACTAAATATTAGTTAAGTATTATTGATTCCTTTCGAAATAATTTATATTCTATTTTGTGTTAATTAGTTTCGTGTTATAGTGTGTAATAAAATTATTTATTATTATTAATATAAATTTTATTAATTAGAATTTCAAATTGGAATCATCTTTATTAAGCACTAGCTATCCAGGCTATCGGTTTATATAACAACTAATTTTCGATTTCTAATTGAGAAATGCTCTATTTTTATGGTCTATTCTTTTACATGGTGTTGCATCCTGGACATTTAAATCATCACATATTAATAAATTAGAAGTATTTGGTATGTGAAGTTAAGTAGATATAATTGATTGCCAATCCGGCATACTTAGATTAAGTTTATTGATTCTAATCCGAGCATACAAATTTTATAAAAAATGGGCATAGAAAGAAAAACTACTTCGAATTGTTCAATAGTAAAAACAACTGAAAATATCTCAATTTAAATGTGTGATGCTCAGATTAAATTGTGTTACCTAAATAGCTAACAAATTATATTGCATGACAAATTTAAAATTTTCGTTAATTGCTCTACTAACATCTTTATTATTTTAAATTCTGGAAACTGCATCATAACCATAATAATTATTAGTTATTTAAACAAAACAGAAAAACAATATTTTTTTTTTTAAATTTGTCATTTTAATTAAAAATTAATTTAAAAAAATATCATTATTTTTCACATCACGTAATTTTACATCATGTAAAATTAACTCAGTTCTAATTTCAATTTTATTTTTTTATTTCTCTACAATTAATCTAAAGTGCAATTTTCAAATTAACAATTTCCAACTACTACTGGTATATTCTATTATCGATATTCAACAGAAGTCATTTACTGTGGAATAAAGTGTAGGGGTTATAAACAAATAGTTATTCGTTTGTAAACGTCATTTTCAGCTCTTCATTTTTCGTATGGGAAAAAAAAGTGCAACTGCAAAAAATAAATGAAAAAAAAATTTCCAATTTTAGGGTAAAAAATAAAAATTAAAAATCACTCAAACGTTACAATGCATTTATTAAAAAATAAAATAGAAGAAAAAAAGAAATAGTTAAAAAATAGAAGGGTCAACATCAACGACATTATATTTAAAAACAAAAAAAAAGGTCCGGAACAGGTGAAATAACTAACTACCTTTAAGTACATCAATATTTTTGTTAATGGGCTATTCTACAATAAATTGTTACTAGTATTTTTGTATCAAATTTATTTTTTGAAGATTGTTATAAAATTAAAATTTCGGTCATAACTATTGTTTTGTTTTATTGTAATAAGATATTGGTTTGTTTTAATACACTGTGATTTGGGTTGATTTATTTAGTATAATATATTTGAATGTTTAATCTCAAAAATATCTGATTTTAATATTAACAGTTATAAGTTCACTTAGAATAAGAAAGAAAGTTTTTTGCCCTATATGATCCAACTCCGAATCAATATACTTAGTTTAATGAAACAAGTGACAGTGAGCAATTTGGTTTAATCCTGTTTCGCATTTCTGAATACAATGCAGGTTACTCTCTAAACTGTTGTTATTTACACTGATTTTAACAAGGCTTTTTTAATTCTCATATCTTTTTTACTCTAATAAACTACACAAACAAGATTTTTCAAAGCTTTTTGTTCAAAAAGTTTATTCCGTTATGTTTCCATGGGATTTCACATTGAACCTTACTTGATGTAGAACTTAACTTAGAATAGGTGAGTTCTTTTTGTTTCAAACCTTTCAAAGTATTTAAGCAAGAGTAAATTATCATTTTATTTTTCTATAATTTTTCTAAGATTTTCATTAGAACCAATAATTATAGTAATTTTAAATTTATATTTTTAATTTTATTTATTATTCATACTAATTTTTATGTGAATAAAAAGTATATATTATTATATACAGTAAAAAACTCAAATATTAACCAATTCAAACATCATTAATGAATATATCTATAGTATATATGCTCATCGCTATTCATCAATAAATATAGATGATTATAGTAGTACACAGACGTCATTAATGATTTTAAAATCTTTACTTTATTCGGATCAACTTGTACCGATAATTGAATTGTTCATTAAAATATGAATTAGAAAATGGGTTTAGTCCTTTCGTTAGAATAAAAGTAATCAGTATATATTCACCTAAATACTCATCTTAGTAATAAGTTCATAATAAGTCTGTCACCATAGTCAAAATACATGTAAGCAAAATCACCTCATTTTACACTTATATTTTGATATCCTATTGTAGACCACTCCAACTAACTCTTTTTCTCATTTTTTGTTTTTATTTTATTTATTTTTTTAAATTGAATTCCATCAAATGTTAAGGTTATGTGAAGAATAGAAAAAATATAACAAAATCATAAAACATAAAAAAATTGTTTAAACATTTCCTGGCAGCGTTCATCCTTTTCAACATGATTTTCATAAAAAATAAAATTAATGAAAGAAGTAGGTAGTAAGTAGCATAACAGCAAACAACATTTAAAAATAACAACGAGGTAATAATATGCATTCTAATTGGAAAATTTTTTTGTTTTGATTTTTTTTTATTTTATAAAATCCGCTTTCAGAATGAATTCCTTTGAATTTAGATTTGTGGATAGATGAATAATTGTGGGTATACGAATGGAATTCAAATATAAATTTTGATACATGTTTCTTTATTTTTAATTACATACATATATATTTCAATATAATGTATAATATTATGTATTTAATGTATAACTATATAGTTACTGGTTAAATTGAATTGTATGAGGGTGGACATTTACTACCTATTTGAAAATTCATTTAAAAATCAATTAAATATTATTTATTTTTGTAAAATATCTTTAAGATTTAAAATATTTAATTTTTATTACGATAATAAGACAATTATATTATAAAACGTAGTGAAATATGTAAAAAAATTAATTTGACATTTATTGAGATCAATAAATGTCAGTTATATTGACTTAAATATCAATTACTTAAAATATATTGAAAAAATATTGTGAACTGTTATAATTGTAGAATACCATTTAACCATGATGATATTGATATCTATATTTTCTTTGGTTTGTATACAGTTAGCCGAATGTTGAATTGCAAAATGTTATTTTACCTAATATTTTCTGACAAAAAAGATATTTCGTAATTTTCCATTTTATATATTTGACCATTTTACTAACGGTTGTTTGGCATAATCAGACATTTCGCAAAAAGATATTTGACAAACACATATTTTTCAAGTATAGTATCCAAATACAATATATTTGCAAAATATATGGTTGCAAAATGTCTTCGGCGAAATAAATTAAATTGTGGCTATGTTTTTTACGTGCTTATCCGATTCATGGAATTTTAACACAACATTTATGAGGTACTATTAACCTATAGTCATAAGCCCAATAAAATTTATTCACGATTTTTTACTTAAATGTTAAGAAAGTCCTCAATTTTTAATTTATTCTTACCTTGCTTGACTTGAAGATTTCACAGCGTTTTTCTCTTTGTGTAACAATTCAGTTAAGTTCTGAAGTAAAAAATTTGCAGACCAAAATCAATTCAAAATAACAAATTAGGAAAGAAAGCCGTAATCTTAAGGTCGTTTCATTTGCATTATCATTAATAATGAATTTAATTGTTAAGTGGATTTTTGTGAAAAGTGTTAGTTGCAAAGTATCGTATTTGATGAATAAACTATTTGCAATATTTGTAATTTTGGTAAAATGAAATTTGTGAAATAAGAAATTATGCGAAATATCATTAGGCGAAATGGAAGTTTGATATATAGATTTTGCGAACAGGACCGCTCCCATTTTTTTTAATTGATTTTACTGAAATTATGAGACGATACTAGAAATTTCTATAATAATTTAAAATCATAATTTTATATAAATTAGAGTTAGGATTAAATTATATTATTACAATTAAAATGAGCTTTTTTTTTTAATATTTATTGTTATACAATCAATTCCGCAATACAATTATGTTAGTCTAATTTAAATTTGATATAATTTATTAGTACCTAGATATATTAATAGTAAATATTAGTGGTGGAGCAGTTTAGCTGGAAAGTACAGTGAAATATTTCGGATTGACACTTGACAGGATACTACAATAAAAAGTGTGCATTAAAGAAAATATATTAGCTAAAACTCGAAGAAAAACAATCATATTGAATATTGAGACAGTAATCCAAAGTCCATGATGGTAGGGAATCAATTTATATTTTATAACCAGATTCTGAAATACTAGTCTACGTTTATGAAAATTAGCTGTGTGACTGTGTAAGGAAGAGCAATATTAACAGCAAAGAAATATTCAATAAACAAAATAATGTGTACTAGGTATCGCCATTGCCCCCTATTATTTCATATATGTATAATTATTTTGAGAGATATCCATAGATCTAAACGTTTAAGAAAATTAAAATGTAATGTATATAGTAATTTTGGCACCAATTACAAAACCATTTGAAAAAGTAACAGGTATACTGTGTGACAATTCAACTGTAAAAATGTTTCAAACTGAATTTATGCTATTAAGAAGTAAACGATAATAAAAAGGAAGAAAACAACTCTGAAATAACAAATTGTAAATTTAAAATTAATTATATTTAGAAAGGTAAATAGATTTCATAAAATTAGGAATAATTCTTAAATTGAAATTTTTTTTATTTTTATTTTTTAAATAAGTAAAATATTAAATCAGTTAAAATCACATAAATGGAAAATCAATTTTTTTTAAATAAAATTTTCACACAGTAAATGTGCAAGGCAACACAATATTTCCGAAAATAAAATTTTTTCTGGAAAATCTAAAAAAAAACAATGTTATACATTATATATATATATATATATATATATATATATACATATAGATGTAAATTTCAAATACATTAAAAAAAGAAATAAAATACATTTATAGAAATGCATAGAGATTTTGGTTGGCATTTTGGATATAAATTTAAGTTATTCTTGTCTCGTGACCTGAATTCTATTTATGGAAAGTTCATTAGCTTTTCATTGCATATAATATAATACTAATATCAATATATGTACATATACATATCCATGCAACAAAACTACTATAAAAGGATGCAAAAAGCAATAGAAAATGCTTCTTTACGTGATTTTCACCAAAGATTCGTTCATTCATTCATAATTTTTCCCAAAGATTTTCATTTGAAACTACATTGCAAAAGAAATTTTTTATGCATACTATGTACATATATCAACATGAACACTAAAACTGGAAGTGGTGATAAATGTGTTCTTTTTGACTGTCCTGTCAATCTGATAAATTTAATTTAATTTTTTTATATGTATACATATATAAATATAACATATATATATATAATAAATAATTTTAAATAACGTATGATAAGAGTTTTTTGACTGTGGTGCATTAAGATGGTACACGCGTTTTCATGAATTAAAATTGTATTTTGAAATAGTTTTAATGTTACTGTAAGAAAATTATGAATATTTGTTTAAAAATTTTATGTTAACATTGGTAAAATTATGAGGATTTATTATATGGATATAGATTATAGATTAGAAATAATAAATTAATAAATTATTGATGAACTGCTTATGCAAGGATTACATTTAGGAAGTAAACAGACCACATAAAAAGTTAATTAAATCTAAAATCATAACAAGAAAGCCCAAATACAAAATATTTGAGTCGTTGATTAATTACAAAAGGTGGAAGAAGTTAAATAATTATAAAGTACATTAAAATGGATTGGGAAAAATGGACGAAATTTGCCGAAATCGAGATTTTCAAATGGGAAGGGGTACTTTTCCATGCAAATTCGGATTCTACGTCAAAAAATAAGAAACTCTTGTGAAGTATATTTTTTTTTTTTTTTTTTTTAATTTAAACTTTGTTGAGATGAAAACTGAGATAAAAAGTATGATAACATGAAAAACTAATTTATGTATAAAAATAATTATTATTAATTTTAGTTTACCAAAGGAAAATATGGTGGTATTTTAAAGAAAATAATGAGAAAATAAAAAAAACATCGTTTAGCATAAGTTTCTTTTTTTTTTGTCGTAGAATCCGAATTTGCACAAAAAAGTACCCCTTCCCATTTGTAAATCTCGATTTCGGCCAATTTCGGCGCATTTTGGGCTTAAAAAACCTTTTCCGGTCCTTCCCGGAAGTTAAAAATATCATCAATCGATAGAGCACCCTCGATTTAGATAATAACATTTTTTTTTTAATTTTAAAATAGCGGCTCCAAGGGTTGTGAAACATCCACTATGGTCGGATGATATATTTCTTACTCGTAATGTTAAAAGTTCATAAAACAAGATTATTAAAGCTCTTATAAAACTTATCATAGGTCCAGTATAAGAGCTCCGCATAATATTCAAATAATAGACTGATATACAGAAAGCTTAAAGTAAGATCCTCAGATTGATAATCTCTGTGGTATACGTGTAGAATTTTAACATTCAAAACTAAGACTTGGAAATATCTGAGAATCAGCTTTCTTGATTATTGCCTAATCTCTAAGTTCCTATAATATATCGTAATATGACGATAGATATAAAGTAAAACTCGAGGAGTATTGAGATAAGTATGGCGAGAGACTTACTACACTAAATAATAAATAAAATAGGATACCTTACAAAGATGTACCAACAAAATTAGAGAATTAATATTCGAAAGCGGATCATTTGCATAAAAATTGCATTTTGTGTTCCTTGGACATTGACAAGAAATTTTAAATACTTTTATATATTCAAATTTGATAAGTTTATAATGTTAGTTTATCCAACCTGAAAAAATTGAATTTTAATTAAATCAGCATTAAGTGAGGGTAGTTTCGCAAATGTATTTGCAATAATACATGTTCACTTATAGAATGTAGAACTTCTCTGCCCAGTTTTGAATATAATAGTTATACATTTTTTTTGTGCGCAAATTAAAAGTTATAATTTAATCGATTGGTGTTAACAAGGTTTAGTATAGATTCAACCTGGACTCTAAACATTTTTTTAATCTTTATTTAAAAATTTTAAAATTATACTTTTTTGTGATAATTTTTCAAAGTGAATTCACAGCTAACTACAGTGAAGGATGATCAAAAGAGTTAAATTTTTTTATTTTTTTTTATTTTAAATTTGAGATTCTGCGATTCTTATAATTAAAATTATTCATTTTTTTTTTATATTTATTTTTATTTACCGTGTAAATATATTTAAAATTAAATACAAATGTATATATACATACGAATACCTATTGTATATATTTAATTATGTAAAGTGCATATTATTTATTTTTAACTTTACCAGACGGATATTTTTTCTTTAGTTTCTGTTTTTTATAATTAGATATTAGAAATATATTAAGTATGTATGTATGTATATACGTACATCATTTAGTATGAAAATTTCTAGTGTCTATGTCTAGCATTAATTCTATTTTTATTTTAAATTTTGTAGACATTTGCAATATTTTAATCTAATGACAATTTAAAATGATATTTAAAAAAAAAGAAAAACATTTTTATTATAGCAGTGAGTGACCTGAAATTCTGTAATAATGAAAATTTTCGTAATTAAAATTCTTTAAAATTTAATGAACTTAGAAAATTATTGTGAAATTAAAATATTAAAATAATTTTTGAATGAATTTTTTAAAAAATAATTTTTGAGCTGATATTGATGATGTCTAATAAATAGTTTGTCAACAATCCCAAAAATTCTAGTTATCAGTATTCGCTAGCTCTGACATATTAATCTTTTGAATAAGTTTTGTATTTTGTGGTATTTTCATTCCTTCGCCTACATTATTAGTACCATCATCAAGAAGCCTAGATAAGAAGAATAAATTCACTGTATCAAACCGATATATTCATATATATGCTGTATGCCATATATAACTACATTGTTTTCTATATTATTCTATATATTTATTATTCTCACTCAATTTTTATTTAATATCAATTTTGTTTTACATGTACTATAAATTAATAATGTGAAAAACTACTAGATACTATTATCAGATATTTTCAGGAGAAAGGCTTTCTTAAATAACGTAGCTGTGCTTAAGTTATTACCAAATCACCACACTCGGCAAATATTATACAACTTTGTTATTCTTGAATGATAATAGAAAAATTAAAATGTCCATGTCTTAAACAGGATCATTTGACATAATCACTACACCATATCATGTAGGTTTTTTGATTGAATTATGACTTATATCATGACATATATTAATCTAATTCATCTATTTTTTGTATTTCATTTCAGTTTTTCCACGTCTCAGCTAAGCTTGAGATCAAATATTATTTCTAAAAAATATTTTATGGATTTTTCGACCTGATCCATTACCCTTTGTCAGTGGAATTAAATAAATAACGAAAAATGATTGTTTTATTGAAACAAAATAAATCTATTCTATTTAAGAAGACTTCGTTCTTGACAATAGCAGTAGTTTTCCACATTTAATGAGTAGATAAGCCAGTAATTTGATAAAAAAAATACTGGAAAAATATTTAAGCACATCCCAACTTATCTTGAGATCTAATATTATTTCTAGGTATTATAGTATAGGTATTAGGACTTCTACGAACATAAAAAGAAAATCTTACCTCAGTAACCTTTAGAAAGATTACAAAGCAATACGCTTTCATTCTAATACTTTTTCTGTATGATTTAATATTCTGTGAACTTTACTAACGATTGAATGTTTGGTTCTTAAACCGACTTCTATTTTATTTTATTGAATTTAACTGTGTGGTGTAGTAGCTAGAAAGCCTACTCTGGCCTTTCGACTGAATGGTCCCAGGTTCGATTCCCGACGAAGCAAAAAAAAAATGTTTTATGAATTTCTCGACCTGGTCCTGTACCCTTTGTCATTGGAATAAAATAAATGACAAACAATAATTGAGATTCATTAAAAAATCTAAAGATTTTTTGGTTGGCACTTGATGACACATAATTTTTAGAAATTAATAAAAAATTTAATTATTTATTAATATTTAATTAAATTAAATAAAACACTTTTATTGTTTCACTGATTAAGAAATTAATAAAAAAAATTTTTTTTCTTATATAATTTTATTTTATTTTAACATTTTCATAAAATTCGAGCCGACATGTTTCGTCCTTCTAAGACATTATCAAGACTAAAAAAATACAATAAAATTTAAATTTAAAAGATGAAAATTACAATGCAACTATTTTATAACAGTAGGCAAACAATCAACAATTTATATTTTTTATTTTTATAGAACAATATTATATATACCAGTATAAAAAATAGTAACTGGTAAATTACTAGTAAAATTATACATTTATTAAAAAACACACATATGATTTTTATATTAAAAAAGATTGACATGTTGTAAGCGACAAAATTTACAAAATACAGAATTTGATTTAAGATTTAAAATAATAGCGGACTCTCATTAGTTAAGTCTAACTGTTTATTTAATAAGTTGTGTTTTATTAATTTTAATTTATTAATATAAAAAATTTCATATTTATCCAAAACTCTGCTACCTGTTAATTCCTTTACCAATTCTAATTTGTCAATATCGGTAAAGTGGTCTGAAGATCTTAAGTGTTGAGCTAAGCCTGATGACGGATAAAGAGAAGATACCGATTTTATATGTTCGGTAAATCTGGTTTGGAGGGTTCGTTTTGTTTTGCCAACATATACTTCGTCACATCCTCCACATTAAATTTTATAAACTCCACTTTTTGTTAAAATATTTTCTGGCTTCGGTTGTCTTATTTTATTATTAACAAAAATATTATTTAAAGTGTAGTTGTTAAAAAATACCCGTTGTATATTAGCAAGCCACCCTAAGTGGTTTTGTTAAATATTCGGAAATCTTATCGATATACGGTATTTTTCTATAATTAATTATTTCCTTATCATCGTCAATTTTTGGAGATATCAAACTAAAAATGTATTTTCTAGATTTAGATTTTAAAATTTTGTAAGCCAAGTCTTTTTTATATCCATTATTTCTTACAGTGTCAATTATAATACTAAGCTCCTTTCTAAATTTATCGTCAGTTAACGGTATGCTAATTAATCGGAATATTAAATTGTGGAAAGATGACATTTTTGTTGACTAAGGATGATTAGATGACAGAGGAATAACTGCATCGGAAAAAGTCTCTTTTCGATAAATGTCAAAAAACAACTTGCCGTTATTTATGGTCAAATCCAGGAAATAAATTTTTTCCCCTCCATATTCCACAGTAAATTTAATGTTTTTATTCAATTTGTTCAAACATTTTTCAACAAAAACATTTAATATTATTTATAATTTTTGAGTACAAAATATCCTTCAATTTATTAATAGGAATAGAAGGAAATAGACTTGAATTTCACATTTTTGGGCAATATTTTTATTGCCTTAAGTTTATTAATTAATTCAATAGAGTTTTTAACTGAATACTTTGGCTTAAAATTAATAAGATCAGGTACCATTGAACACAATTTCCTAGCTAACTTTTGTGCTGGAGCCTTAAAAGCAGCAGCTACTGGCTAGTGGGATGGTGGGATACCATCTTTGTGTAGTTTAGGTAATCCATAAAGAATTGGAGCCACTGCCTTATGAGATTTAAATTTATTTTTTTCTTTTACGTCAAATATTAGATTAGATTTGTTAATTGAAATGTTAATTAATTTTTCGAATTTTTGAGTTTGGTCATATGGTAACTCTATTGTATTCATATCTTTTATAGTATTTAGAATTTTCTCAATATAAGATTTTTTGTCCATAATGGAAATTGTATTACCTTTATTTTGCTGAATAATTGAGAGTATGATCTGGTAACGACTTAAATCAAATAAAACTATTCTATTTAAGAAGGCTTAGTTCCTGACAATAGCAGTAGTTTTCCACATTTAATGAACAGAGAAGCCAGTAATTTGATAAAAAAATACTCGGAAAATATTTAAGATATTGTGGTGTAAAATTGCAGTACCGTACTTAATTAAGCACGAAAAGGTGATTCTACCACCTAAGTTACTGTCAAGAGTGTAAAAAGAAACTTGTACATATTATAAATAGAAAACTTTTAGATAATTTAAATAACTTTATTATAAGCTGTTAAAATTGTAAATTTAAAAGGCAAATTATGCGTAATAAATTAATAATATATATATTAATTATTATATTATAATTAATTATAATATAATAATTAATAATAATTCGTAATAAATTAATAATATATATATATAATATAATAATTAATAATAATTCGTAATAAATTAATAATACCTAATAATAACTTTTCAAAATTGGTAGTGGAGTGCAGTAATCAAGTTCTTAAAATTCTACTTCGTTTATAGGTTTCCCACCCAGATCTTAGTATCATATTGTCTAACAGTTAATGACTAATGTTCAATACAATATAATTTCTGCGTTTTTTACCTAAAGTTTGCATATGAAATATTTTTTATTAAAAATTACAAAATAAAGTGAAATTTTCACTATACATATTTTAGCATTCATTTAAAATTAACACAATAAATTTAAAAAATATTCATAAAATTTTTTTTTATCAGCATTAAATTTGTTAAAATAAATCTGTAGATTTTCTAGACAGCATTTAATTGTCTAGATAACTAATAATTTCATCATTATTTTTTAGTTTATAATTAATAATTATAAATCTAATTTTAATTATTAATATCTTTATTATATTATTTAATAATTATTATAATATTTATTTTTATTGTTTATTCCAGACAATCTAAATTAATTATACAAAAATATTATTGTCTGCAGTACTGAACTTTGATTACAAGATCCAAGTACATACTTTTGTTATTATTGTTCTTTCGATTAAACTTTCAATTGTTATCGTTATATAAATTTAACTATAAATTTTAATGACTAAAGCTTTTTCTATTTACTTGATGCTTTTTAAATTTCTTTGGAAAAATATTTTATTTATTAAATAAATTATGTTGTTGTTGATATTATATTACAGAGCTTCGTGAAATTCAATTGTTTATTATTATTAACGAAAAAAAAAACCAATTAAGTAGAAAAAAAATAAATAATTAATAATAAATCATTAATTAAAGGGCGCCAATATATAATTATAAAAATTTGAATTAATTTAAATTAAAATTACAATTTAGATGAAATGCAAAAAAATAAAAAAAAAACAACAAATTCAAACTTTGAATATCACATAGATTTACTAAAAATCATTTTTTTTTATTAGAATCTTATTATTTGAATCTAATGACCATTTTTTTTGTTATCGTTAAAAGCATTTGAAAAAAAAAAATTCTTAGAAATTTTACTATATAATATGTATATATGGAATGACTTTATGATGTCATAATTTTGAATGAGAATATTAATATGGAAAGATCTTATATCTATGTATGTATGTGTAATTTAAAAACATTTAAAATAAACAGTTGACAAATTATTAAGTTTAAAATTTTGTATATGATTCATTATATACACAGGAAGCTTAAGTCAAAGTAATGATAATAAATATAATTCGTTTTATTGTGAAAATATACAGAGTGACCCAGTTTAAACGAAAATTGTTTTTAAAAATGATTTCTCGAAGTATTTTAGGAACCTATTTTTGAATTTGAACCTGAGCTAGAGGGCGTTAAAGAAAATCGGATTGGAAAATAATGTCTAAAAAATATTCACTATAGCTCCGACAATATGTAAGTGTTTAAGAAGTAACGGTATTTACAGGCATTCTTGAGTTACAATTCTTGAGTAATAATTGCGCTAGAAACCTAAAATTTTAGTATAAAAAACTGAAATTTTTGTCAAAAACGTTGATTATCTCGAAAAAGTTCTGTCAAATTTTTCTTTTTAGTTACTTTAATACATTGAACTATTCTCCCATACACAACTTTCATTCAACCGTTTCTCAGATATTTTGATTTTTGACTAATAAAATAAAAATATTACAATATTCAATTTTCAGTTCTTATTTTTCTTACATGAACACAGGTACCCAAATATTAAATATGAATTTACCTGAGAAACGGCACGTAGACCAGTTTTAGTCCAGATAAAATCTAAAAATAAACTTCTTGTCTAGAACATTTTTTTTTTTTTAGAATACACCAAAAAATCAACTCTTGAATGATTTTCAGGTTAAACCTTTATAATAACCAAATTGTATATAATTTCAATATATGTATTTTGACAACAATATTCGCTTAAGATTGACTTATAATTTCAGAAATGAACAACTTAATTCTCCTATCAAATATTTATCAAATTCTCTTCCAACATTATCAAATTTCTGTTCATAAACCTAAATAAATAAACAACTAAAAAAAATTGTTGTCGCATAAATTTTTGGTCAAGCAAATAATAAATTATTTGTATATTTTTAAAATCTACATTGTCATCTAATTACGAATTATTATAATTTTTTTTTTTTTATTATGTCATAAATAAAATAGGTCTGTTCATATAGCCGATTATATGAGGAAAAACAATGAAATGCCGATTATGAGATAATAGAAAAAAATAGTTTTATTTACATGTACAAAAAAAAACACGTACACAAACTGCACCAAAAATAAAATAAAATTTTTAATACATTCTTCTACTTCTATTGGAGTAAGCCTAGGTATGTGATAGCTCAATATAAAATTATGATTATGACCGATTGGTTTGAAAGTGATAAGTAATACAGTAACATTTAATCAGATAATTAAGTCAATATAATTAAATAGTGTATACAAATACAACTATGTTTATAAGCCAAGCTGCCACATTAATTTAATAATGAAGAGTCTTAAATAGATCAAAAAATTTGTCAAGAAAATTATGCCGTAAAGAATAAAGTTCGACTAGAAAATCATATGTGTATTATCTATCTTATAAATGTAACTAGAAGATATTAAAAAAAATATATATAGTATGCCTAAAACAGATTTATTTAGGCTAATAATTTTGTGAAAGTTTGACATACAAATTATATCTTTCCAGATTTATCAATTAACGTAAAATTAAATATTCATCAAAACATCATCATTTGTTTTGTTGTGCCTTATGGTGCCTATTACACATCATTTTTTTTATCAATCTTTTCGACAATATATAGACAATATATTAATGAAAAGAATGATGACCGATTACACATCAATCATGCACTCATCAATCTTTTTATCCAAATTTTGATATTTTGCAAGGACATACTGGGGAAGTGTACTAAATATATTGATAATTTCGAAATATATATGAATATTGAAAATATAATTTCTGGAGGAATGTTGAATGTTCTTGACTTCAGTTTAAATTGAATTTTTAAAGTAAATGTTGTGTATAAAAAATAACAAATTATTTTTTTGCACATTTGAATAATATATCAATTGTTTTTGTACATAAATTGCTATAATTATTAAAATAATTATAAAAAATGTTTCTTTTTAGAATTACATTATAAATTTATATTATAACCTTATCTGAACATTTCAAAAAAAAAATATCTGAACATTCCCCAAAAAGCCATTTTTTTACCTCCGCTGATTTTGACACTAATATTGATGGGAATTTTGATGGCATGATTGATGAAAATAGAACCACCATCAATATTTCTCATCAATCAACGGTCAATATATTGACAATATATTGATCATTGATTGGCCATTGATTGATGTGTAATAGGGTTCTAAATTAATTAATGTTAACATTGAATTCGTCAAAATCCGGTGGAGCTACGTATTTACGCTTTATTTTCAATATTTGATTTAATTTCAGAACTTCAAACATATTTTTTTTTTGACTTGTCCATGAGTCTACGTTTATGTTAATTTCTCAATCTTCCTATAGTATAGGTTTGATAATCTAATATTTAAGATAGCACCTATTTACGCATATGCATTTTTTTCTTTTGTTTCTTAGTGACTGCAATTTTTTTATTTTTCATGTTTCATTCAACTTTTTAACAATACCATCTTACTGGCATTCATAAATTTTGTTTTCTACTATGTAGGTGATTGCAATCATATTATCATTTTTTTTTGTTTACACTTACAAATTCTTAACCTTGAATTTCTTAATTTCTTTCATTTCATAGATTAAAATTGAATCTAGAATTTTACGAAATTTGGGAAAACAACATTAAAATATTTCAGACAATAACAAGTAAGATAGTCCAGTTTCATAATTTATTTTTGATAAAAATTTAATGATTAAAAATAAAATTCAAAATAAAGAATTTTTTTACTTTTATTTTGTGTAATTTCTATAGATAATAAAATCGTATCAATAATGAAAAAATTCCATTTTTTTTTTGCCTAGCTGGGCAGCTTAATATTTAGAAATACAAATTTCTATTAATTATGGCGATTTTTAATTAATAAAATTTAATTTTGAAATTATATCTTGAAATTTATATTCAACCTTTTGTATTTATTTGAAAAAAAAAGTGAAAAAAAATATATCTGGGTTTGTTTATTAGAGTGTTGAAATCATAAAATTTTGATTAACCGTTGAGTTTTATGGTGCGGTATATTTATAGAATATTTATTGACATACTCGTAAATATTTAATGTAGATAAAAAAAGATATCCTATCTGTTAAAAATTAATTTTAATTAAAGGGCGAAAATTTGAAGGAAAATGTTTAGAAATACATAGTGTATAGAAGTAAAAAATGTGCCACTAATTTACGAATTTTAAGGAAGGTGATTTAATTTATTTATATTCACTCATATTCTCTTAGACGCATTGTGTGTGGGCGTGTGAAAATATCACAAAAGCGATATTCTTATATTCTTAAATAAATATTTGGGCTAAAAGTTATTGATTGTATCAATATTGAATAATTTTATTATTGATTAAAACTTTGCGGGTGCAGTATTTTTTGCCTATTTTTCAATTTTCCAATTTAATTTTCAGTGAAAATATTCATCAAACATCCAACAGATTGCATTACTTTGATTTTGAAAATCTTAACTGTTAAATATCTGATATTTATTGTTTGGATTTTTTTTTTTTTTTTAATTTGAAATATTTTTTTAGGTATTCTCAAGCTAAAAAGAATTTTCAAACGAAAAATTCCATGAAAGGTTAATTATATATTACCACCTAACGAACGAACTCCTCCTCTTCCGTTTTATGTTGTTAAATTTATTGTTTGTTCAATTTTTACTTTATTTTTCGAAAACAATGAATTCAATAAAGTAGAACAAATGCTTCCGACCTTGTTTTTTTTTTGATTTTGACAAGTAATTCTGATATATTCATAGTTGTTAAAGTGTAAAACATGGACCTAAACCTTGGATATGTTTGAATATAACTTAAGTTTCACTTTATAAATTTATAAAATAAGAAAAACAAAGCATAAATATGCACCATGCTGTGTAAATAGAGTGTAGATTAAAAAAAAGCAAAAAACTATACATACGTTCCATAATTTATATTCAATATCATATATGTATAATAATATATGTATTCTTCGAATGCATATGAAACTCGCGTTCAACTAACTCGTGTATACGAATTAAACTATGTTATGAGTACATAATTATTATAGTAGTTGTACATTGTTGTATGAATGGATAAATTGTTGAATTGGTGGGTTACAACAATTATGTAAAATTTGCTTTTTGTAAATTTTTTTTTTTTATTACAAACGCATTCTCTTCCGTTCATGAATTTTTACGCAATTAAAATTTAATTTTGTTGTTGTTGTTGAGTACAATTTTAAAAGCGCCAGTAAATACAAAGCTTTTTTTTTTGGTAAAAAAAAAATAAATAAAAAAGAGAAACCATTTTTTTTTGTAGGGTCAAAGTAGATTGCCTTCAACTCCCCATTTTTTGTTTTATTTTACTATTGTTTTTTCTTTTTATTGGTTGTGAGATGTATGAAGTACTGCGTAATTTAAAAGAAATGAAAAAAAAAATTTATTACAATCTTAAATTGGTAAAGGGTTGCCAGATAATATATATTTTTTTTAAAAGTACATTATGTGTATTTCATAATTTCCTGCAAAATTTTCAGTTGGACATATAGGTTATAATGAACTTCTTCCATCTTCCATCCTCTCTACGGTTAAGTAAGATGATAAATATTTGCTACTCCTAAGACAGTTTTGCTTCAACATTTTTTTTTTATACAACAACAAATGCATATCAACAACTTTGTGAATACACAAATTTGATAATATTTAAAGCTATAATCTAACATGTTTGTTGTTTTTCATTAATTTGGTATTATGACATTTTTTCTGATCGATATTACGTTTAAAAACACAATTTTTGACGTTTTCTAAATAAATATTTTAAAAATTTGATATTGGAATTAGACTGAACATACAGTATCGCTCAAAACTATAAAACTACACCCTATTATTCTTATTTTTATAGATTTAAGCTTAAAAATGTAATTAATATTTGGTCCAGTATGCGTTGTTTTTGATTACAGTAGCCATTGTTTTTGGCATCGAAGCAATTATTAATGACAGTTGGTAGTATGTTTTGTCATTTATTTTTTATTTCGTGAAATAACATGGTTTAAAACCAATCTAAAACCTCAACTTTATTTTCTTGGAACCAGTTTTTCGCCACATAATTTGTGTGTTTATAGTCATTATTCTGCTGATATCGCCATTTCAGTGACATTTCTTCTTCAATGTTTTATCAAACGCATTACGTTTTTTAAAACATACACAAAACGATCCATTATTTGTTCTATGTGGTGAATTGGTCCAATACCGAACCCAGACCATAATATTTTCTGCACCGAATTTTACTGTAGTAATGCAATATTTAGGATTGCCCTTTTGGTCGTCGTACGTATTTTATACCATCTGATTTCATCATAAATTTAGATTCATCTGAAAAGAGTACAGTCTTCCATTTCGAAATATTCAAATGCTCTCTTGCAAACTTGAGTCTAGCTTTTCGGTTTTTTTTTTCGAAAATATAAGGTTTTTTCGCTGAACGATAACTGCATAAGTCAAATTCTAGAGCCCTTCTTCTTTTAACTGATGTGCTGTTACTGATTTCCAAATTCAAATGCTTTCAAATATCTCGCATAGACATTGAAGGATAGCTTAAAATCGTTTTAAAAGTCTTACGAGTTAATTAAATCTATAAAAATAGCGGTATTTTTAATACTTTTACAATATGTTCACAGAGTGGTGCTTTAGTTTTGAACTGAATATTTTTGTACATTAACAAATTTTTTGTTTTCCTTTTATTTAGCTTAAAAGTTTTTACGAGTTATTGGTGCAAATTTTAATTTAAAATAAATTAATAATAAAAACAAAACTGAAAAATAAAATGTATTATCTTACCATTTGACCAACATAACAGAAAATTTTTTTAATTTATTATCATTATTTGACTTTTTTGCATAGGGGCCAGGGGGTGCCATAGTTTTGAGCGATACTGTATAACAATTCACTTTAACAAGTGTTTATTTATTGAACTTAGTCTACTACACTTGGTGCAATAGACGAGATTATCTTGCACCAAATTCCATAAGTGATAAATGTCGGAAGTAGCTATTCTAGTACGTTTCTAAAAAAATAATTAATCCTAGATTGTGTGTTTTTGATAAATGATAATGATAAGTATTCAATTAAGAAATTAATATTCCACCAAATAATCTTATAATTATTTAGTAATAATTTAATCAGCATTTATCAGTCATGGTGATTAATTTATCAGCTATACACTTATACAGCTATACATTATACAGCTATACACTTTGAGTGGTGCAGTAGGTGGAGCGCCTGCTTTTAAACCGAAAGGTTCCAAGTTCGATTCCGACGAAACAAAAAAAAATATTTATTGGTTTTTTGACCTGGTCCAGGACCATTTCTCATTGGAATAAAATAAATGTCAAAAATAATTGAGAGTATAATTTGGGCAACAGTTTAAAAGTAAAATAAAACTACGCTATTTAAGAAGGTTTAGTTCCTGACAACAGCAGTATAGTTTAGTTTTCCACATTTAATGGGTTTATAAGCCAGAAATTTGATAAAAAAATACTCGAAAACTTTTAGTGAAATATTGTAGTATAAATTTGCAGTACCGTACTTAATTTAAGCACGGAAAGGTAATTTTACCTAAGTTATACTGTCAAGAATATAAAAAAAAATCCAACACTGGCTTTGGAGTTTCGTTCAAACTCCCTTCTCTACTAAAGAACATATGCAACATTAATGGTAAGTACGTTATGCGATGGTAATCTTAAAATTTTACTTATAATTTAAGTTTAAATGAACTTTTTTACATAACATTCCACAACTGAAAGAGACAAAAAATAATAAAAAATAAAAAAAAAAAAACACAAAATCTTATTAATAATAAATTTTTATTATTTCTTCTCTTAAATCACTATGGTAGGGTTCAATTATTTCAGTTTAATAAAACATAGTGAAAAAAATTATGATAAAAATAAATATTTTTTTTTTGTAGTTACAAGTTTTCTGTAACATGACGTCATATGACCAGATTAATAAATTATAATCATTCAATCTTCATCATCATCAGAATGGTGTTGAAGGCCACATCAATGAGTTACAAAGAAGAAGAGAGAAAAAACAAAGCTATAAATATCGAAAGAATTAAAAAGGAAATAGAAGTTAAAAATCCAAGATTTGATTACTTTTTGGTATACAAAGTTCCAAAATATTCTAGAATTTAAAACGAATAAATTTATATGAAATAAAATATGAATTCTAAATTAAAAATGTCCGATGAAATACGAGTAAGAATAATATAAGAATAACTATACGACTAGCCTCAATCAAAGTTTTTAGATTGATTGAGAAAATATTGTGATGTATTACTTTTTTTTTGAGGTTTGATATTACTTCATCACCCGAAGTGATGAATCTGTTTTTTTGTTCTTCAATTTTGTTTGTCGAAATTAATTTTGTTTTTTATTTGATATCTTAATACAAAAAAAAAATAAAAAAAGTTATATTTTTTTAGTATTGATGCACATATGATGATGTGTTTTATATATATGTATAACATATAATCGTCAAATCGTGTTGATAGGAAGATGAATGCACATTTATATTCAAGTTACACAGATCGTATATTAATCATTCAAAATGAGAACTCTCTATTTATTCGTAAGAACAATATTTAAGATATTTAAAAGAAGAAAAAATATGAAACCACAGAGACCACAAAAATATTTAAAATAAAAAAAATATATTAGATCTAATAAATTCCATTTATTGGTATCGTATTCCAATTAAATAAAAAATGTACCTACACTTTTAATTATTATTATCTCGTAGCGAAATTTTTAATACTTTTCATAATATTTTTTTTTGTTTTTGGTTTTTGTTTAATCGACCTGACATTTGTAATTAGATAAATTCTGGTAAAGATACACTATACATTTCAGAGGAATAGATTAACAACCAAACATCAGTTAGGTTTTTAAGATTTCAATTAATATCATAAATATTTTTAAATGTAAAAAATTTAAATGGGATATTGATGAGAACAGTAGTATAACATTAGCTTATTTGTCTTTGTTTATTTCTCAACTTTCAACATAAAGTGGATCAGGGTTAAGTTTAGTAGCTTTTAATAAACCTAATTTTAATTCGGGTGGTACGAGGCAAATTGAAGAGACATACATCTGGCAATGAAAGGTAAGTGAGCCAACCAGTTTGCTCTATATATAATATATATATTTTTATATTATTGGTAGTAAATTAAGTATAATTATCTTTTAATACATTAAGTATGATAATGCAATTTTACTAAGTGTATATTGTGTTGAGTATTTATTTTTATTTTAAGGTGTAGTAACTTATTAAATGTGGAAAAACTATACTACTAATTACAAATTAATATCTACAATGTGCATAAAATTTCATTATTTTTATGAATAATGAAAGAAGAATTTAATTAGTCAAACACCTGAGCAAGATTCGAACATGAGACCTTCTGATTAGTATTCCGATGAAATGAGCACTAGATAATGTCGGTTGACAATTCATAAATAACCACAAACTATTTTTATCTTAGAAAATCCTGAATTGTTTTTTTGATAGAAAATTACCATCCATCAAGGATGGGAATACACGGATCCATACAGGGTTCTCAACTGACTTCGTAAATGAAATTATCTTATAACTATGGTATACATATAAGTAAATATACATCGAATGCAGAAATGATGAAAATTGCATGTCATGTCAACAAAAGTAGCAAAAAAAGCAAATTATAATGTGTGCTATACCCCAAAACGGGTTAAAATATCAAAAGTAAGTATATTAGGTACAAAAAATTTAACGAATTTTCAAAAATTTCGATTAATTCAGATTGTGGAAAACTTATGTTAACTTGAAATATCTAAAAATATCTAATAATTGCTTGATGTTTAACAAATTCTGCGTTCTCTAAAATTGTTCAGGGTTGAAATTGTTGAAATACAAATACCTCGTTTCTAATTTTTATCTGTTTTGAAAGGTTCAATTATTCACATTGTTGACGCCATCATAAATATTTTATTCTTTCAACTCTGTCTAGATTTAATACATCTGCAGCTAAAACTATTGCGCCTATTACAGGTGTCACACCACTTTTTCAGTCATTTTTCCCAGTCACCCGAATGAAATTTACTTTCGTATTACAAGTCTCATCCGACAGCAACAAATTTCTGAACGTATTTTTTATGTACTTTGACAGAAAAACTCATTTGAAGTTGGAATTTAAAAAAAATATTTTTATAAGAATACAAAGTTGGTGATGTGTTTTTTTATGTTTTTTTTTCAAATTGTGTTTTTGTTGTTTTTTTTAAACTAAAATAAACAAAAATGTTTATCATCCAATTTTTGAATTAATATATTCAAATATATATTATATAATATAAATTCAAATTCAAATATATATTATATATATAAATTATTTCAATAAATTTGTAAATATTTACATACCCTTTCTTTTCAGAATCCATTATTTAAATTTATATAGACACAAAAAAATTACAAAATTACAGGCAAACGGAATCCTGTCACATATAAATTGCAAGTGACAATTGAGTCGCATTTTTCAGTCGGCGCGTGACAGTTGTAATAGTAATTAGTGTTTTAATTTGAAATTACTCGGATCCGACAAAAAAAGTGATACCTGTAATAGGCACATATATGTTGGATATCAAATGTATTGCATACATTCTTTTTATATTCTCAAACTAAAATATCAAGGGTTGAAATTTACTATAATTTGTTTCTGAACATTGTATATATTCATTTTCAAAAACTATGAAATAAAATCAATCACTATATAAATAAAATAATGAATAATTTTTTAACTCGTATTTACGTGTTTAATTCTTATTTTGTTTATGGCATACGCCCATCTTATAAATTTATTGATAATTTAAATATTAATTTTTAATGACTACAGAAAAAATCCAATATGTGAAATTTAGTGATAATGGAAATTGTCATAACTCATATAATAAAATGAGGCAATTTAATGAAATAGTGATAATTTTTTTTTTGAATCAAAACATGGGCGTCTATAATTCGTTTTTCTATAGATTACAGTAGAATATGCAATAATAAAACTCCCTATCGACCTAACAATGATAGTAGTACACGTAAATTTAAAATTAGAAAATCCCAAGTTTTAGTAAAAAAAAAATATTGCTTCACTAATTTGGACTAATCTGGCAAAAAAAATAAATATATTAATTGAAATAGAACAAAAATTATGGCACAAGCTAAGATAAACTTACTTTCCAAACTAAACTTAACATTAGAAAATTATAATATTAAAAATGTGTTAAACTTCACCTATTTTGGGACATATTTATCAAAAGATGTTAGCATCTGCCTCAATCATTATTTTCCTATTCTCCCAACAATCAAATGTAAAAAAATTCAGAGAAAAATTAAAACTGAGAATACTTTGTGTTATTCATGAGAGACCTAAACTGTCACAAGAGCAAGTGAAAAAACGATTAATACTTTTGGAATGGAAAACTATAAAGAAAAATTCTCAGCCCTAAGCAAAATGTTGACAGATGGAGAGTTTATTGCAATATTGAGCTGTAAAAGTTATTATTGATAAACTGACCATATTTTTCCAAATGGTTGTAAAATCATAAAAAATATAGTTTGATTAGGAAATATACATAAAGTACACAGAACAGATCAGAAACGTGTTAACAAGAAGAAGAGCTTTAGGTAATGACATCATGTAGGAAATACACTGAAGCACTACAAATACATCATAAAATAAAAAATACAAACACAATATACGAGTAGCTACTAATAATACACGTAGTTATGGAATTTTCGACCTGGCCCAGTACCCTTTGTCATTGGGATTAAATAAATTACAAAAAATAATTGAGAGTATAATCTGGTAACAAATTAAATAAAATAGATGCTTAGTTCCCGGTAAATGATAAGCAATCAATTTGAAAAAAAAAATGCTCGAAATATTGTAGATATTGTAATATAAACTTGCAGTACCATACATACATTAAGCACGAAAAGGTGATTCTACCTAAGTTACAGTTTTTCTAGTCAAGAGCATTAAAAAAAAAAAAAATTAAAACTGCATAACCTAAAATATTACCTATAGGGTAGAATGTAGATGATCAAAATTCATTTTGTACTGCCGCACCAGTTAAAAACAAAAAGATTAAAGATTACATCATAAAACATTTCAGAATTAAAACTTATTATCTAAAATATGAATCGATATATAATTTTATATTTGTGATAGATTCAAGAAGTGGAAAATCTTTTTACAAAAATAAAAACAAAAACAAAAATCTTAGCAAAATAGTTTTCTCTAAATAAAAAAAAAAAATAAAAAATAGAGAGAGAGAGGTTCCTGACCTTAGGTAACCTAATTTTATTTTTATTTTTTTGCAAAAACTATATTTTAATATGCAAAATCTGAATTATGAAATGAAACTATTGTACATAAAAAAATATGCATTCACATAGATGCGCCTACACTAATGCAACAACAACAAAAAATACTAGAAAAAAAGAAGGAAATAAACACTTTGATAAAAACATTTTATAAATATCCTTTCGCTCTTTGATGGAATACGCTATGCTGGTGCAGTTAATTTTAATATTTTAACATGAAAGCTAAAAATGTCATAAAACTGTAAAATAAAGCTTTGTAAAAGAAAGAAGAAAATATTAATAATAATAATAGTTTCAAAAGTAGAGTAAAAGCTTGGTTGGAAAATTTTTTTATCCTGATATAGTTATGATAATCTTGTTTTTGTTGTTTTATTTTTATTTTTCATTTTATTTCATCAAATATAATCCTCTTTTTTTTTACCGTACAATTTATCAGACTTCTATTAAGACTGGGAATTTTTTTAAATTACAAAAAAAAAAAAAATCTCTTAAGAGAATTCCAAAAACAAACTTGAATAAATTTTTTTAAAAAGGTTGGAGGACTGGTAGAAGGTGCTGTATAATTAAATTAAAAACAAAAAAATTCAAGAATATAATTGACGAGACATCTTTTGAAATTAAGAAAATAAATTTTTAAAACAATATATCTTTATATATATATAATTTATTTATGTTGACATTCTATTCATAGAAACTATTTTTAATCGCCTGCAATACACTCATTTACTGAATTGCATATTTTTCTCTGATCTATTAATATCTGATTTGATTTTGTTTTTTACTGAATATAATGTAATTATGCGTGACATTTGTATTGATGTTATTCATAATATTTGTTTTTATTTTGAAGTTGAAACCGGTAGGCGCTTTGATTGCATTAATTAAGATCATTTTTACGTTCGTTTTATAATTTTATAATAAAACTATATTTCTTAATAAAACTATGTGTTATTTTCCAGATCACGTTTCGAAGATAGATTCAGAAATTATGAACTACAAAATTTAGCTTTATAGTTTTCCTACTTAAAATATCATCTGTACTGCCTGTAAAAGATGGCTGTCAGAATCTGAAATTGCAAAAGAAGTGTTAAAAATTTTAGTATTTTTGTCTTCATCGTTACAACTAAGGTATTAATTAAAAAAAAATACTGAATTTAGCAGCATGACTTCCGACTGAACGTACCAATGATACGTACTAATCGCTAATAGTTTATGATTTATAATTAGTTAATTTAATATCGAAAAACTGGGATTATAATACACCTTCAATAACATTGTTTGTTGGACTACAACGGCTTAAATAAATTAAACTATTAACCCACAGATTATAATTTAGTTCAAAACATTTGATACGTCAACATTTTTTTTTTGTTCTAAGCTTGAATGAAGTTTATTTTCTCTTTCGCCACCTTAATCTACCCGATATCTATATAATAATAACGCGGAAGAACTATAATACATATTTATAAATTATTTTTATTAAATACCCTAGTATTTTTATTTCAATATATTCCATTCTATTTTAAATAAAAAAAAAAAAAAAACTTTTTCTCATTATACAGAAAAAACCACAAAAAAAATTAATAATAAGAAATAAAAAATAAAATAAAAAATTATGTTAATTACGCAAAATTTGGTAATCATTAAGAAGAAATACGGTCTCCAATTGCAATCACATGTAGTACAAAAGAAAAAGAACATAATAATGATAATAACATGAATAGAAAGAAAAACAAGAAAAATGATGAAAACCATACGCAATCTCATTAATTATGTATGAAATCGAATATTTTGTTTTTGTTGTTGTTGTTGTTGTTATTAAATTAATGTTTACTTAAGGGGCATTGCTACATTAATATAATGAATCTAATATACATAATGTAATTATTTATATATATATATATATATATATATATATAAATATATATATATATTATATTTACCACTGTTCTAAAAAATATTCGTTCTACTTCTATGGTTACCCTTCGGATAAAAAACAAAATAATAAAATAAAAAAATTCTTATTTTTCTCATGTTATTGGAATTTATTTAAAATATTTTCAATTTTAAATATGTACACACTAATACATGTAGGTATAAATAGTTTTTCATTTAAAAATTTCCTATAAATTAATGCAATAAATATGTATGTATAGTGAAATAGCTAAAAACCACCATGATTCTTATGTATATTATTATTGGATGGATAGATATATACAATTGAATTATATATACATATATACACGTACCTAAAAAAAAAATCTTTAGGAATTTCTCATTAAAAAGAGCAATAACAACAACATTGATAGAATAGAATAGAATAGAATCACTAGGTTGAAAGTTCTTTGATTTATAATATAATAAACAAAATTACAATTTTCATTTCTTATATAAAAAATCTAAGTACAATTTACAATTTAATTTTTTTCTTTTCAATTTCACTTTAAAATAGCTTGTTAATTATAGTGCGGTATCGCAAGAATATTCTGACTAGATTTAATTTAATTTTAGATTAAATAATTCATATAAAACACCTTAATATTCTTATTAGATTGATCAGAGAGTCTGGCTTGTTAAAATTTTAAAGTTAAAAAAAATAATGGAATTTAACAAAAATGTATGCAAATTTGAATTTGGGGTTTTCGAAAGAATGCAATTTAAGATTAGAAAATTGAAATTAATTATAAGAAAAATTAAGATTTATTTTAATTAAAAAAATTATTTCTGATAAATATTTGTGTACAAGCATCACTTTCTTATTAAAATTAAATGAATGTTTCGTTCACCAAAACTATTGGAATTCTATAGTAGGAGGTATAGTGGTGTTAGATCACTTATAAAGTTCCTAATTTGAATTTGAAAACTTTTAAAATTCATATATAGATTATAGAAATATGTAAATATGTGGAGAGTTATAAAAACCAAATCAAATTCCCAATTGGTAAAACCAAAATTAAATATTAATAAAATTATAGCAAAAACTATATTTATTAATTTCCAAATTAAATATTGTTTTTAATATAATTTTATTTACATTTAACACTTTTTTAATGTCTTCGTCGTTCTGTTAAAACTCACAATAAAACCCTTTTTTTCTAAAAATAATTTAATATCACATTATGAAGTTTTCATTCTTAAAAAAATTCTATAGAAATGGACTAAAGTAATTTTTAGCTTCTAAACTAATATAAATTTGAATTTTCTTAGAAAATACCCACATTTTTGTATCGTATTTTAAGCTCATTATTGCAAAAAAAAAAATAAGTTAATGAGTTTTGAGAGAATTATGACGATATATACTTGTTGGTATAGTTGATGCAATTTATCAAATTATTTTTCAAATCTAGCTTTTTTATTATCTAGAGATAATACAGTAATTTGAAAAAAAATTCACTGTGACAAAATTTATTTTGATAATATTTCAACTGGATTTTTTTTAATTTAAATTGCTTTTCCCATCAATTAAATAATTAATGACTTATAAATTATCAATTTTACGTTATTCTATGTCAAAAAGTCACATAAGTGCGAAAGATAAAGGAGAATTTGTTGACTGCAACTGCAACGTAATGTGAAGACAGAGATTGTTTCTAATCTGACAAAGAAAAAAGTAATAATAATTTAAAACGTGTTTCACGATTAGATACACGTTTTTGTTTTACCATAGCAAAACATTTTGTCGTAAGGGTAAAATGTTTGCAAATAAATGCATTCCCAACTATCAACACACCTATGTAAAAATTGGTATATGTAATGATTGTAATCGAAATGTAATGTTCTTATAGTCCCATCTCCCATAGTTCTATTAATATTTTGATCATAATTTATAATATTAGTTTAGTTTAGTTTAGTTTTTAAAATTAATTTATTCATTTATTTTTTTTTACAGATTTTAACAACATGACAAATAATTTATTAATTCACAATTTTATTCAATTGACGTAAATTTGCTGTTTTCGAATATTACTTTGACAACTCATTCTAACATATTACTCATCACAAGTGATATGATTTTATTATATTTGAAAAAAGTTTACTATTTTAAAACAAGTTATATTATACTTGGTTTTAAAACTCATATATTGTTCAAAAAGAGTAATAATAGAATCGAAAAAAAGCTTTAACGTTATATCTATATTAGTACCCAAAAACTAATTGGATTGCCGTTTTTATTATTTTTTTTTTCGTAAAATTTACTATCACTATTTACTAAATTTTGGTAGTCAAAATCAAATAACTATACTCATTATGTATACATTGTTTTTTTTTATTTCAATTCCATCATTTTATTATAGATGATTTGGAAAATTTATGCTGTAAAACTCGTAAAAATTATCTCAGTAATCACTAAAGATGTAATAGTGATATATTTAATACAACTGGATAAATGTTGTTAAAATATTCTCTTATAGAATTTGGGAAAATTGTTAAATACAGTAATGATATTCTTAACATATACCTACATAATGCAACAACAAAAGTGCAAGTGTTATAATGAAAACGATATACCAAGAATAACACTTGCAGTGTTATTATATTTCTGTATTGCTGCAAGAAAACTTTTTGCTGTAGGAGTTTTGCGCATCGGGTATCACAAATTTATTATAATAAATAAATAAATAAAATTAAGTCATTATTAAAAATACAATTTCAATGTTCACATTTTGCTCATTTGGATGGGTTCATATTAAACAGTGATAAATAATTTAAATATACCATTCAAAACAACATTGTTTTTGCGTGATGAAAACCAGAAATGTAAACAAATTTCAAAACAACAACAGAAAAATAAAACCAATAACAAAACAAAAATCAAGAAAAAATTTATTCAAAGTATAAACAAAAATATATAAATATTCATTTTAAAACATGTACATGCATATATATATACTTATATATATTTATAACTTACCATTTTCTTTTCTTTTCTTTGAATTTATTTCCGCTTTTAATAATAAAGAAAAACAACAAAATATAAAAACTAAATTAGATTCCAATTTCCCAAGTGCACATCACATTCAACACTTCATTTGTAAACAACATTAATTTATGTTTAAATTGTATGTTTGTATGTATGTATGTATGCATGCGGTAAATGTTTACATATATAAATCGTAAATATTATATGGAATTTAATTTTACATTGAATCTTTTACGAAATTGTACTTTTCTAATTGGAAATTGGAAGTGATTACATCCGTTCCAATATTTTTTGTTTTTATTTTAATTATAGTTTTTTTTTATTAATAAAAAATTTCTTTCTTTGATATTTTTTCTTTCGGTTTTAGATTGCCCTCAATTTAATTTTTTTAATATTTTTTATATTTACATTTCCTTTTAGAATTTTGATTTATTTTTTTTTTTTTTAATTTTATGTGAATTTTATTTGTTAATGTTTTATTTATACGTTATTCAATAATAATCGGTTATCGTGATCTGAAAATTTTAAACTTTAAAATAATTATTTCTTTCTGATTTACAATTTTCAAACTTTTTTTTTTTTATTTCTTTTTGTTTTTATTATTTAATTAATAATACAACAGCAATAAAATATTTAATTATAAGAAAAAAAAAACAAAGCTAATAAAATTTATGATCCACAAAGTATTGCAATATTGTTTTAATGTGTGAATTTTAATTTAGTGTTTTTTTAAATTTTATTTACATCCTCTTTTAGCACATGCAAATATAATTAAAAAAGGAATTCGATATACAAATAAAAATGATTCTGAACCCACCTTCCAAAACGAGAAACTTATGAAGAACTTCTATTCAATTATGTGGAACTTAAATAAAGAAATATATTTTTGTGTTGTGCATTACTTTCTTACTACATATTTTATGTAGAACTTCGACAAATAAGGTTTGACGTTTGACATAACAAGGGGATTGATTATATGTACTTAAATTTAGTTAATAATTATACAAAGTATAGATATACACCTAACCAAAGTGGAAAAAATACCAAGAGAAAAATTTTTTTTAATGAGACTCGTGAATGCCGTTGAGACATCTAAGTATAAAAGTATATATACCTACAACTCAGACTAACAGTCAATATTTCAAAATATACTTATTCAATTTGATTCATTTTGACACTACAAGAAATTGAGTACTTAGAGTTTTTAAATTCAAAAATCATAAAAATTAATGGCTGCCCAACCATTACTTCCAACTAAAAAATTATGAAGTTCTAATTTTGAATTCTTTCGAATTGTAATAAAATTTATTATCAGGACAGAGAATATAATAATTGTGAAATATATACTTCTTAAAACATACTAAAATTTAGTCGTAGCGAATATTTAACAAAAAATGTAACCCCATCCCTATTGGATACAATGGAAGAAACTTATGTTCCGTCCTATACCCACAAACAAAGTTGTGGGACAATAAAATAAAAAGTGAAAATTACTAGAACTAAAAGTAACTATGCATAATATGTTTCCCACTTATGTCAGTTCAACATTTTTTGTTACATGTTTTTTGAGACAGAATTTTTTTATGAAACATAAATTCGATTTTTAACAATGTCGAAATTATCGGGACTTAATGAAATTTTATTCAAATTATTTTTAATACTATAATTTGAAAACTTCTATAATTCGTTCCAAGTGTAGCTCAAACTTTATTCAAATCACCACAAACTAATATCATTAAAAATAGGGTTAAAAGAAATTTGTTTTAGTTTTGTTTAACGGAATTTTCCCAATATTTTCTAATTTTTCAATATTTAAGAATGATCATTCATTTATATTAATATGAAAAAATTGCTAATTATACTTTAGTATTTCCAAACTTATTTAAACAGTTTCAAGCCTCAAGTAAAGAAGCTTGATCTTGAATTAAATAAAAAATCTTGGATTACAGTCAAAACAATCAAAAAAATCAAAGCTTCAAATTTTCACCCGCAGTTATGCGAAGATCATACTTAATGTACGAGAAGGTAATTTTAAATTATTGGTAATACTATTAAGTAAGAGTTTAAGTATATAGCAAGCATATGCTAGTTACTAAGGAAATTAATTAAAACAAATTGTAGAAAAACTAATTTGAAAAAAATACAAGTTTATACAGCAAATCTAAATACTACAACAACTATTTACGAAATATCATGAACACCTTAATGCACCTAAATTCATTAGTAATGGTCTTATTGGAGAGTCTTTATCCAGATAGTTAGAAATAGAGTTTTGCCTAATTTGGTATTTCGTAATTCAATCTCGATCTTAAAACGAAAATTTGGGATATCCATAATGAATATTTGGAATAAAGTAAATTTGGTATAACCAGATCGATAATAGCAAACCTCATTGTTAAAATATATTCAGCTCGTGTACAATAAAAATTTTAACAATTTTCCCCAACCACAGAATTTTTCGAATCATCTCTGGAATAATATTCTTTTTCACCACATACCAAATTTAAAATTCAAAATATTCTTTGAATTACTTTACATTTGAATTACAACGACTATTCGAATTTAAATTGTATTTCAATTCCATTGATTTAAATAATATACCTAATTGTTATATTACCGTTAATTATATTTACAATAAAGTACATTACGAGTAAGTAGACCACACACACATACACAACATTAATCAATCATACAGAAATGGAATTTTCAACGCAAGAAAAAATTAATTTATATCACCATTAAAGTTTTATAACACTTTTAAGACCATCATCTCTATTGTAAAATGAAAATTATTTTATTGATTATCATAAATTCTAGATTAACACTTTAATTTAGATTTTTATGTAACATTAGAAAATATTTTCAGTTTTATTTTCCAACTGAAAATATTTATTATGATTGTATTTGCATAACAATTTGTTATTTCCGCAATTAAAAAAAGTCACATTTGTTTTTGTTTTTGTTTTTATTTTGGAAAATGTTTATTTTTCTCTCATTGAAGTTTTCATTCACTGCAGTTGGTAATACAATTTTTTTTTCAAATGAAAGAATGTCTTTATTTTTTTTTTTTTTTGAAAATGTTACTGTTATTTTGTATAGTAAGTTAAATTTATTAACTGTTTTTGTTGTTTGTAACATTAAAATTTTATATTTTCGCGATGCTTTATTAGTGAACCGTTAGTATCAACTAAAAACTATTTTTTTATGTTACCCATTCTATGCTTTTTTATGTTTTTCTTTTGTTTTTTTTTTTTGTTTTTCTATAATATGTACACGATATCTGTATTTGTGTTTTTCTATATATGGATTTATGTATAGAATAATATTTGTTATATCTATGTTTTTAACCATTATAAAATTGTTAGTATAGTTAGTAGTATAATAGTTTTGTAATGATGCCTGTGATATATTTTTTTGAACAGTAAAATATAAAAACAAAATCAATAATAAAATTTATTGATAGAAGAAGGCATATAAAAATTCAGAACAGCAAAAATTATAGTAAAATGAATGTAGATATAGTAAGTACCGTAAGGATAGATTTTTTAATACCCAACATTTCATACATATAGAAAAGAGAGTAGAAAATTTCGCCAAAAGTTATACTTACCAATAACAATTGTATGAACAAACATATTATATAAACTTGTACATACGTAGGTATATACAAAAATGGTATTCTTTAATGATTTTTGTTTTTAAGAGTTCAAAACTTTGTTTGTTTTATAAAAATTTGTTTGTTTGTAAGTTTGTTTATTTATTTGTTGCATTTGTGATTTATATATATTTTGTTTTGTATGGAAAATTATTTTATTAATTTTGTGTATGATAGTTATATTGAATAGGCATAGGTCATGGGTAAATTTTATGAAATAATTTTGAAACATTTATGTCAATCAAATCTAGTTTTCTAAAATATAGTGGAGAAGTTTGAAATGAAGAAAACTATCCCTATAGTTATTTGGTTTTATAGTTAAACCATGAATAATTTATTTTGGCTGGCTTTAGTAACGAATTTAACAATTAATGTCTGTTATAAATTCTAATGATAATCTTACTGTTGATATAATCTATCATTTCCGACATAGGTTAAATGTCTGCCCTAAACTCCAACAGAAATTGAAGTAAAGAACTAATAAAGGACTAATATCGTTTTATTTTATGTAATAAATTGCAGTATAGCACTTTATTGGCAATAATATAAAAAAAAAAGTAAATAAATATGTACAGTCCACCTACCTACCTAATTTAAAGGATGTGGATTCAACCTATTAGAATGCTTCAGACATTTTTTTTTTTTACTTTCAAAGGGATAAACAAAAAGGTATTAATTGTAGATAAATATTATTGGCTTTAATTAAAGTACAGTTAGATAACTTGGATTGTCAGTTTGTAGAGAATATTATTTTTCATTAATTTTTTTGCAGCTATGAGGGTTTTCTGAAACACATGTACGAATCTTAGATGGATGTGTAACAATAGAATAATGTCGTGTACATATATTTTTAATTTATATACAAATTAAAAATGCTTTCAAAACTAAACTCATCCTGCTTCAGTTATAATGGCAATTTAAGTTTCGCAAACTTATATTTAAAATTTCTTACTATACATTTCTCGAATTCACAATTTTTTCATTTACATATATTTGCAAATCGAATAAATGACATTGAGTATATGAAAAATAATCGTAAATTGACGATAGCAACGATAGCAACGTCGGATAGCAAGCCCAATGAATGCAACATTTTCATTTTCAAACAACAATTCAAAAACAGCAAGAAAAGTATTTTTAATTTTCGTATTCAAATTTCTGTCACCGACATTGTGGTGTCGTACTATTTGATGCCATTAAAACACATTTGTTCAAAATGTAATTTGGTATATTTTATCAACGACAATGTCGTGTCATTTTCATTGGACTGCAGACTTAATGATGGTATTATTTGAAATGTGTAAGAATGTATATTTTACAATCTGATATTCTTTCATACAAAAATTTTTCTCGTAATATTAAAGTTTTTGTATGAATACTAGTAGTATTAATTTTTTTTTATTTTTGGCTCACAAATTAGCAAAATATGACAATTGTATTATATAATGGCACAAAGTGTTCTTTATTTTGCTACTACTCCATTTGAGAACATAGAATTTCGACATTGTTTCATTTTACGGTAAATATTACTTGGTTTGTGGACCAGTTATTGTCTGGTAGATGAGATGTTGATATGCTGTTAGGATTTTCTCTCATATTAGACACAAGATAGTATTAATCTCAAAAAGATTTTTTTGTCACTCACCACATTACAGAACACCATTTCAGAATTTTGAAATTAAGGGAAAAAATTAAATTTTCGTTGAACTTTCCGCTTTAATTTTTTCATTGCGTAATGAGAGCATTATTTAAATTTAATCTATAGTTTTTTTTTTTTATTTAACTTTTAGGAAAAATGTGAACGCTTTAAAAATTGCATTTCAAATTTTACTTACATATTATATTAAATTTTCCATCGCTATTGATTTCAAAAACCTCTAAATAATTAAATTTATTTGAATTTTTCAATAAAAATATTGTTTTTAGGCTTTTTTCTATTTTTGTATCTTAACCCAAGCTTATATTTAATTTTAAGCTTACATATATATAAGGTTTTTCAAATACAAATTTTCTAACGTATTTCTATAAATTTATACTATAAATACAATCGGCATTATTATGAATATATGTATATATATATATATATATATATATATATATATATATATATATATATATATATATATATGTATGAATGTATTTGTATATATGAATTAAAATATTTTCGCGTATATAGTTTTACTAGTATTATTACTGATGCGCATTAAAAACTCTGAATGAATTTTTTTTTCTATTTCTTTTTTATTTATTTTTTCTATTTTAGATACAACTACATGCACAAAATCTACTCCATATATAGTGTCACTCACTTCATATAGGTAAAAATTATTTTGAAATGTTTATTCTATTTTTTTTTTTTATTTATTTATTTGCATGTGTTTGTATGGATATGTTATTACATTACAAATTTATCTATTTAAATACAATATAATATATACATATATATATATATATATACATAATATTTATGTTGTAAATGGTACTCACAAAGAATAGAAAATTACAACATAAAACGGTAAAAAAAAATAATAAAGTATACTAAAGATACATATAATAATGTAGTATAATAGTGCACATAAAATGCAACAGCACATATTCAAAGGTATATATAAAGAAGTAGCAGCAGTAGCAGAAAATGCAGTATAGTAGTAATGGAGAAAAATAGAAGTAGGAAATGAGATATATAATGCATTCATATATAGTGAAGAAGAGGAAGAAAATATGAAAAGAAAAACAATAAAAATGTATCTATGAATTTTCCACAATCAGAAAATCACAAAATATACATCAAAAATAGAAACGAAAAGAATGAACCAACAAATCAACGACCCAAACCAAACTTCAACCAACCCATATAGTATAGTTTTTCTTAGAGTTTTTCTTTTCTTCTTTAGTTAGATGTTGTGTGTGTAATACGCGATAATCTAACATGAAAATCGTTTTGTTTTTTAGCTTTTCAAAGGTATGGTTTTTGTTTATATATACATATATATATATATATATATAGATATATATATATATGTATTTATATATATATATATGTAACAATTCAATATTAATAACAATTGAATATTAATAATATGTAGATATATATATATATATATATATATATATGTATAAAATAAGGAAAAACATTTTCCCTAAAAAATACTCAACTCATATATTGTTATACACAATGACATGAGAACAGGCGACGTAAATGGTTTGTGTTGATTTAAGAACAAGAATAACAACAACAAAAAAATAAAAAATATAGCAAAATAAAAACAAAAAGAATTGAAACTTTTATAAATTATCAGTGTTTGTCAAAAATTATTTTTTTTAATTACTATTAATTAATTAATTTTAATTAATTAATTTTAGAAATGTAGAATTTAGCAATTTACACAATGGAATTATAAGTTAGACGCTACCACTAAGATTGAAAATTGATCAAAGCTGCTCCTCATCCCAATGCCAGTCAATTCTGTACTGCAATTTCCAAAAAGAGCAACAAACAGAATTACTATAGAAGAAAAAAAAAAATCGGTTGCAGATATTTGACTACCGAAATTATTTAGCTATACATACTTAAATTTATAAAAGTACACATAAAGATATATCCGTGTCTTTACGTGCCATAACTGATTAACGACACCAATTATATAATTTTATTTATATACACAAAGATATGCAAGGATAAAATAGAAAAACTTTATTACAAAGCGCAAGAAATTGTACTCAATCAAGCGGTGGTAGAGCACCAAATCATTAGGAATAAAAACCAAAAATAGGATATAGAAAAGCGTATATATAAATATTTTTCAAATCGAAAACTATATTTCGATGGTAAAAACAGCACATTAAAGTATGATCCATTGTGAATTGAAAAATTTAGCACCTTAAAATGTAACGAAAATTACAATAAAAATCCTAGAATAAAACTTTCATTGGAAAAGAAAAGCCAAGCAGGATCCCAACTAAATTCGAGACAAGCACTTTGCAATAAAATTGAAAACCTTAAATTTGAATTTAAAAAAACACTTATTTTGAGTGATTCTTTGTACTATAAGACTCTGCTTGCGTTCGACCAAAACAAAAGGAACATATAAGAATAGTAGCAAGGAAAAACAAAAGTTGTCGACTTATATGGTGTAGTTGTTATGTTAACTGAATACAAATAAGATGATTCCAGGCTCGAATCGCGTTTAGTTCACGGATGTTTAATTGAAGTTTTCTTTCATTATTCATAAATATAAAATGAAATTTCAAAAAAAATAGTTTAACTAAATTTAAAAAAGCCTAGCTCTTGACAATCTTAGTAGTTTCTCATATTTATGTAATTGATATATCAGAGAATCAATAAATAAATAAATATTCATAAAACATTTTCCACTTTAGTAAAAATTAGGTGTTAGGTACATTACATATATAGATAGTTTACACAATACAACACTTATTGATGAGTTCAGTTTAGTTGAATAAACGAAACTCTCCGAACAAACTGACGATAACTAATTTATAAATTTTTTTCTTTTTCTTGATTCCATTTATTAGAATTAGGTTTAGAGAAAAACATAAAAAAATTAAATAATTGGCCCAAAATAAAGGACGAACGATTTAGTCTCCTCTAAGAATGTAAGAAGAGAAAGAAAAATAACCAAGCTTATAATAAATAGATTAAACGTTATGAATTCTGACTTTATAAACAGCCCAATGTTTAAGAATCATTCTATTGATGCAATTTATAAACAAAAACATAATAAATAAATTAAAAATAAACATATAAAAGCATTCTCTTTTAATAATAACAAATCAAAATACTTTTAGTAACATTTTTGGTTTTTTTTTTTTTGAATAGTGTCCTTTTTTTAACTAACCAAATTCGTTATGATTTCAATTCAAAATTATTGCCCTTCAGTTTATCAAATAAAGTAATAAAAATTATAATTTCATCAGTTACAATTACCAATAACATAAAAATTTCATTTACATTCTAAATAAATAATAATAATAAATTTTATTATGTACATTGTGGATTTGCAACAATGCGTTTTATCGTTATTTACCTATAATAAATCAAATATTCAATTGAATATCATTATTTTTATTGAATGTATGTACATTACACAATACAAAAAAAAAAAACAACTACAGTTAATCCTTATATTGTCGCGATGAGAATTCTAACCTAACGCACATTCTCTGGATTACAATAATTACATTTTGTAACTGTCATTAAGTAAAAATATTGCAACGCAAGGAGAAATTTTATTTCTATGCTATTATATTTTGTTGTTACTTTTTTGATATTTTTGTTTTTATTATTGTTCTTAGTTTATTGTTCAAGAGAAAAGCCATTCTTATAATATGTACATACATAGACCTACCTATCTAGTAGAATTAAGAAGTGATATATGATTTTTAATTTTATAAAATTAAATGCTTTTGAATTTGTGAATATCCCTTTTTTTTGGGAATAATTGCAAATGAAATTTAAAATTTTGTGAAAATTTATTGCTGTGGTGAAAATTTGAATGTACGTTCAAAATAAATTCGAAGGATTTTGTTTTTCATTTACCCAAAAACAAAAGAAAAAAATTTTTTTTTTTAATGTTTTCCTGAAAATAAATTCGAAATTAATTTTATTGTATTTTAATAATAAAGGGATTTGATATAAATTTTGTTATTTAATGGTTCGGCGGATGTTTATTAGAAGAATTACTTTAATAAATGCCATTTGGCAAAAATAATGTCATTTAATTAAAAACATTTTAAAATTATAACAAAAATAAAATCAAATTGAAATTTTTTTATTTAATTGAAAATAATAACAAATAATTTTTTTCAATTCAATAAAATACTTAATAAGCATGGAATGCGTTTTGGATTTGTCAGTTTAGAATACTGTGGAATATTTTATTAATATACATGGAAGGATATTAAGAAGGATCTCAGCAATTTGATTTAACCAACGTTTCTTTGGATAAAATGGCTGAATATTTGAAAAATTTCGGTTCGATATAATTGTTGAAGTACATAAATCATAAATTTTCCTCAATAATAGAATTAGTGACATTTTATCGCAAAATGAAAGAATAACTAATGTGAACGAGGCTTTGAAAAAACATCTTTGCAAAACGGAGGATAATTTGGAAAACGTAAACTATAAATTCAATGCATTGGAAGAAAGCTCAAGAAGATTTAAACAATCAGTTTAAGAACAAAAACAGGTTTGTCAGGCTTACCGCCAGACAAAAATAACATCAAGAAAATGGTTCTTAGTATCTGTAAGTACATTAGTTCGACAATAAATGAAATTGATAGAATAAGTATTAAGAAAATCGAACAAAAAGTTTTAAATACAACAACAAACTGTATTTTTTGCGTGGACTTTTTAAATGAATCGGTAGAAGATGAAATTATGGCAAAAAAAAAGAAATCATAAACACATCTTTACTGCACGGTTCATTAAATCTGAAGGCAATAGAGAGATATTTTTTTCCCAATATTTATCAAAGTTTCAAACCAAATTGTGAACATGAATAAAAAAAAAAACAAAATGTCTTGAATATCTGTGCAGTAAGGTGTTTAAAATTTCATTAACTAATAAAATTTAATATATTAAAAAATCACTTAATTCTTCTACTATTCATTAATACTTAAAAGCAAAGACTATGCTTTAATGTTTTTAAAAAATTTTACCTTTATTTTTCTTTTTTTTTTTTTAAATTCATTTACACTTTTATTTTTTATTTTATATTCTTTTTACTTTTATTTTTTATTCCGATACATTTCAAATTACAATTTAAAATAAATGCTATTAACTAATGTTTCTGAATTTAAATGTACATTATTTTTAACAACTCGAGAAATGTCTTATAATTATAATTTTACTAAATGATACCGTACGCACAGATCGAATTAACAAACTAACCTATTTAAGCTCACTTAGACCAAAGATATCCATTGATTTGACACGGTATCAAAAAGGTTTCTTCGTACATATAACATAAAACAAATTAAAGCTTTCATCAAATAAATGGAGACATTTCATCGCAGAGGGAAGTGCTGGCAAACAGAGCATACTATATACATACTTAACTAATAAAATAATTAAACCGGAATAAAAACTATTATACGAATCAGTCCATAGATTTAGAACTCGAGAAAAATATCACAGCAACATTGCATATAAATAATATTACGATCTCTTAACATTCAGAAATAGAATGGCAGTTGAAGAAGAGATAGATTTATTACAGATAAATTTTAACAAATCAAAAATATAATTTATCGTTCTTGGAAAATTATTTTATAACACAATTTTATATTTCAAGTATAGAACGTCTACGCTATACTAAACCGATCTTAAACATTAAACCATCACGATAAAAGGATGGGTAAAATGGATTTACCTATTTGGAGTACGTACCAATGCGCACAAAATTATTTTGCCAAGAAAAGCCTAACCATAGATGCGAATTATATTCTATAAATTATGTATTATATGCCTATATCGTCATCATGGTGTAATGTTAATGTTGTTATCTAATCACGAAAACGAAGGTCATTGATCCAAATCGTGCTTGTGGTATAAATGATGTAAAAAATATATATCATTTGTTTTTTTTAAATGATTTGAGAATCAAATTTCGTAATTACTAAAATCGAACTTTTCTATTGTAAAAGGACACATCTATTTTCATATTTCAATTACTTTTATAGAGAGAAATCTCGTTATACATTTATATATTGAAAATAAATAAAATAATAAGAAATAAAAATACTAAAAATGCCAAATAATTAAAAAAAACAAAAATTATTCTGTAACATTGGCAAAACAATTCATCAGACCATTGTTAATTTAGAAATAATAGCGATATACAAATTTTCGATGTTCGCACAAAAAAATGATTTTTATAAATATATAATAGTTCTGATTCCAACATACGAATGTAATCCTAATCACTGGACTTATTGTAAAAAAGCTGGAAAAATAATTAAATATTTTAAAAATGTACTTCACTTACCCGCTTAAAATTTCCGAATTTATTATTTTCATTTTGCCAATTAATTTCTTCATTATTTATATTATTTGATATTGTAATTTAAAAAAAAAAAAAAAAAATTTCAATTATGTTATTAAAAATATAAAACAAATAATTTATAAAAAAATTATTTGTTTAAAAACTATATTTCTACATTTTAAAACTATATTTAAACATTTTTTTTAACTTATTATTTTTTAAATTGAATATATATAAATTAAGAATAAATGAAATTCTAAATTAATAATACGGTCTGGTCTATGTTCTTCACGATAATTCAACATACTAAAATTAAAATTTTGATTAAAACAACACACACTGTCTAGTAGAGACCTATATAAATTCGTACGTCATAAGTTGTGGTTTAATTGAGAAACTTGTGGCATTTCCAAGTCTATTTGTTGGATTCATAAAATGACAATATCGAATTATTGGTCACAATTTTATAAGAAAAAAATGTATTTTATTAATAAGAAAAAAAAAACAAAATCACCTAAATTTAATTAGTGTAGAACAATGATGTTTTATTTAAAATAAAATTAACACCATTTTTGCTGTCATTTATAATCGCTTTATGAGGAATGACGTAATTTTCAAATGTTGAAATTTAACTTGTATTTGGTTTTGGTTTGCAACCGTTACATGATTACAAACCAAAAACAATTCTTGGTAATTCTCGGAATTAAAATTTGAACTGAAAGTACAGAATAAATTTTTGAAAATCAGATCTCAAAATTTTTTATGGCGGAATTGAAAATAATTCAATATTTCAATTCAATTTATCGCTCAACGTATGAGCGCACATCTTCCATTAAAGTATATTCAACTAGAAAAATTACTTCGACCTACCACTCACTTTATTACCACCCACAATATTTGGATTGATTTGATAAGTGATTTCGTTATATACAATCCTGATGCCAAGTAGTTTTATAGATTTGGTTTTTATATTATAGTTGCTTTATATCTACGTTGCGGTTAAAGTAATAATTTGGTAATTATTAATAATAACCGGTCATTATTAATAATTATCAAATAGAAAGGTTGAAGTGATTAATTTGCACAGAATTTATTAAATTTATTACATAAGCTGGTAATTATTAATGATTCCCACCCATCTTAGGTAAATGTAATAAATATTATAAATAATTTTGAATTGTGTTTTGGATAGGTCCAACGGTCTGGAAATCGAGATCAAAGGCCTTAAAATTTTTATTTGTTTTTATCATCAGTACAATGGCAGAGGAAGGCAATAGGCCCGTGGTCCCAGGAATTGGACCGAAACTCTATATCACGTGTTTAAATTGTATTTTTCTGAAAAAAGGTTTTTAATACTTAATTTTTTAAATACTGGGAGAGTACCAATGTGGATTCCGGATTTCGGAGCCAAAGATCAACGATTGACCAGATATTCGTCATGAAACAAAGCATGGAGAAATGTTATGAACACAACATAGATCTTCACATGCTTTTCATAGATTTCAAGCAAGCATTTAACAGCATAAATAGACACATAATTTTAACAGCTCTTAGACATTTGGGAATACCTCAAAAATTATCAAACCTCGTCATAATGACAATGCATGAATCAAAAGCTAAAATTATAATACAAAACCAAATAACCCGTAATTTTAAAATAGAAACGGGAGTACGGCAAGGAGATGCCTTATCCGCACTATTATTTAACTTAATACTACATTACGCCATAGGAAAATTAGAAAAGAAAGGCAGTATATTCAATATGACAACACAAGTAGTGGCATATGCGGATGCCATAGTAATCATGGCAAAAAATTACAGATATATGGCAGAAGTATTTGTACAACTAGAAGCGGAGACACAAAAAGTAGGCTTAAAAATCAACGAAGACAAGACAAAATACCTAAAAATGTCAAGAAATGAACAAATAAGAAATACTCAGAATATAGCAATTGGAGAGTACAACTTTGAAGGAGTTACAACCGGAGAGACAAGCGGCATAAGATCGACCTTTTGTGATGAAGGCCAAAGCTCACCCAGAGCTGTATCGCTATAAGATGATGATGATGATGAATTCTTAATTTTTAAAATTTTTCTTGTATAGGTCCGACGGTCTGGCAGCCGAGATCAAAGACTTAAATATTTCAAAAAAATGTTAGGTTTCACAAAAAGCTTGCCGTCTGCGAAAACAGGGTTTCAATAAATATGTAGCGGGGGACTTTAAAAATCAACAAATTCAAATCTAGGTGGTCAAGGTTTTCAATACTGTAGTTGTAAATTCGATTGTAATTCAAATCGCTGCAAATATTAAAAGTGTAATTACAAATGTCATAAAAGTTTTTCTTGTAAAAATAAATAAATTAAATTCGTAGAAATAAATGATTAATTTAACCATAAAAATATAACTTTTGTTTTTTAGTTTTTCGTCATAATTTTAATAACAAATATAAAAAAAATTGAAAGAAATAGTTTTAATTTTAATCACATTTACCAATCCATACAGGTAATTATTAATAATTACCGGTAAATGTAATAAATTCTACTCATTCATCACATTTACCAAAATATTTGTTTTTTTTTATCTTCTTGACAGTAACTTAGGTAGAATCACCTTTTCGTGCTTAATTAAGTACGGTACTGCAATTTTACACTACAATATCTACAACATTTCGAGTAATTATTTAACAAATTACTGGCTTATCAACTCATTAAATGTGGAAAACTACTACTATTGTCAGGAACTAAGCCTTCTTAAATAGAATAGCTTTATTTTATTTAACTTGTTACCAGATTATACTCTCAATTATTTTTTTGTCATTTATTTTATCCCAATGACAAAGGGTACTGGACCAGGTCGAAAACCCCATAAAGCATTTTTTTACTTCATTGGGAATCGAACCTGGGACCTTTCGGTTGAAAGGCAAACGCTCTACCTACTGCGCCACCCAGCGTGTTAAATTAATGCGGTTATTATTAATAATTATCAGATTTATCACATGGCATTCTGGTAATATCGAATCATGAAGTAAAGAGCTGATTAAGGAGGTCGATATAAACAAAAAATGAATGAAGCTTGTTTGATATTTATTTATTCGTCTTCTGGGAAATTAGCTCTTACAGATATTACTTAAAAACTGAAGTTCATGAAATATATTTTGTATAAATTTAAACATAAATAATAAGAAATAATTAATTCAATCTTTTCAATCCACTAGAAGTATCTCTTACAGATTTCAGCTTAAAACTAAGACGATAACTAAAAGTAAAAAATTTAATTAATTTAAAAAAAGAAAATTGGCGACTTTTCTCTTGAAGAATTGTCTGCTGTGATGAAAATCTATCTATATAATCTAATATATAAACGTTGAGCGTTAATTATAGACTTAGATAGGTCATAATTAGTTCTATGAGATTCGAAATATAAAAGATCGTAAATTGCATATTGGAGCATATAAATTATACAAATTATTAAAATAGATGGACAATTTTTTCTATCTGATAAAACATCATAAGAAAACATTACTGAAACAATAGCCATTATATTTAGATTCAAAAGTTTGAATATCAATGAGTTGACATTTTGCAATGTAGTCCAGTGACATTAACCTGCCAATTAAATTGACGAAGGCAAAAACTAAAAGCATTTTGAATTGATTCCATTATTTTTGCATATGTTTAGCATCAGATTTTTAGCATCCAGAGAGGGGTAGCATATTCTAGATAAGGACTTACCAACCAAAGAAATAAATAAGTTTCTAAACGTGTATGGATCAATAACTTGAAGAGAATCTCTTTTAATAAAACCAATCATACGAAATTATTTAGCTAAGATAAAATCAATATGGGGATTTGTTTTGATAAGTTTATTGTGTAAAATAACTGCAAAATCCTTCATTTGATTAACAATATCCATATAATGAATTATAATTAAATTAAAAAGAGTCATTGGTTTTGTAAATTCTTATAATTTCACATTTCTTGATATTTAAAATTAACCCGTTTATTAGACACCATTCATAAAATATCTCAAGATTATCTTGAAGTCTACGACAGTCATCTAGCGTTCTATAATATTGGCAAACAATTGCAGGTCATCAATAAATGACAATATAGAGTTATCAATATTCAAATGCAATCATTCATAAATAGCAAAAAAAATAGCAAGGGATCCATGTGCTTATTGCTTGGAGAAATTCTATATGTCTCAATTAAATGTCGTATAATATTTGTATTTTTACATTTTTCAAAAAAATTATAACTATAGAAACATCTTTTTAAACTACTACAAAATTATAAATCGCATTGATTAACTGTTACTATATTATCCAATGGAGTTATTAACTAGCTAAACCTAAAATAAACGGTGTTGAAATTAACCAAAAAAAGATTAATTGAATTTACAATAGGACTTATATCCTTCAAAAAAATTTCTTCACTCCGTACAAGGTATACAACCAAGTAGGGATGATCACTCAGTAATTCACGGCAAAATTCATTGCCAGAGAAAGAAAACTCCAATCAATTCATTTAGTAGAGTAGATAGAGTGCCTGCCTGGACCGAAAGGTCCTAATTTCGATTCATGGCGAAACAAAACAAATGCTTTATTGGTTTTTCGACCTTTCATCCAGTACCATTTATTATTGGGATAAAATAATTGCGAGTATAATTTAGGTAACAATAACTTAAATAAAATGGAACTATGCTATTTAAGAAGGGTTTCTGAGAACAGTACTTTAGCATATTAAATGGGTTGATAAAATATGTAGAAAAAAATTTGCAGTACTGTACTTAATTAAGGACATAAAAAAAGAGCAACACAGTTTTTACTTGTTATTATTACTATTGAAAGCAAAGAACTCCTACTTCACACTTTTATCGTTTTCTATTTTAGCAAATATTATTTTTTCTTCGTCCCAAGTTTTCATTTCACGTGTTATCAACATTCAATATAGGTGCTCTTCGATTGATCATGTCTTCTTATTTCTTGAAGATTAAACCGCGAAGAACAACTGCCAACATAATTAGTTCAAATTAATTGAAAATAATTTATCATCAGAGAAAAGCTTGAGATGCACTGTTATATTAAGATGCATTCGTGAGAATTATTTCAAAAGTCGTCGTCGTTTATTTTACTTTTTCTTATTTTCTTTTTAATAAACACAAAAAAGAAAGAAACCACATTACAATGTAAGAAAGAGAAAAAGAAAAATGTTGAAACACTTCCGAGTTTTCACAAAACTTTTTTTTTAAATTTTATTTTTTTATTTTTCTTATTATTCAATGAATTAAGAAAAATAAAATAAAAAAAAAGAATATAAAAATGGAGGGGTCGTCAATGTAGTAATGAAAGAACGCTTAAATATGAAAAGAAGTGCATTTTTAAGGTAGGTAGGTACCGCGATGTAGGTAGGTAGGTAGCTGCTGTATAATAAAATACGATATGATATGTGCGTGTGTATGTATATTGGGGTATTTATGTGTGAATGTAAAAATAATTCGACCAAGAAAAATCTTGAAGGCATAAAGCAACAATCAACAATATCGTTCGTTCCTCTTTCTACATCTCCCTTTTTTTGATATCCAAATGTTGAATTTTAAAAATTTGTTTTCTGGAACGAGGTAAAATAAAATATTTTCTGTTTTTGTTTTTATTATTTTTAGATTTTCATTTTCTTAGTTTTTTTTAGTTTGTTCGTTGGCTTATTTATCGTCCCAATATATCGTCTTAAGGTATTGCATTAAAAATATTAGATAAGAATATAAGAAAATTTGTTTTATATTTTTGAAGTCTTCTTCTCTTGTTTTTTTGTGACCTAACCATTATTAGGGTAATCATAATTTATACGTATTGTATTTGATTTTTATTTTAAAGTTTTGAATATCGTTATTGAGACTAATAAAATTGAAAATTGGGATTAATTTCGAAATTTGATTATAAATTTTATGATGGAAAATGATAATGCAAAGTAAGCTATAAAAATAGAACCGAAATACTTGTTTTTCTCTTTTGAATCACCCTGATGTGGGTAATTTAAATAACTTTAAATAACTTAGTCTTAAAACTGCAGCCGTTATTATTATTATTATTTTTTTAGGTGGTCAACAGACCATGTAGATTCTGGACGTGACTCATTAAACTCCTCCATTTTTGTCGGTCATTGTTGGTATTTTGTTGTACCTTCGGGTCTGGATTCGAAGATTCTTTTGGCTGGAGCATTTTCATTCATCCATTCTAAGTGCCCGAACCACTGCAGTGACTTTAATTTTCGTGATGACGTCCACTTCATTATACAGTCCACTGAATTCAGTATTATATGACCATATAACAAGCGGTAGTTATACCAATACATAAAATGAAAACCTAAAATTTTTGTTTTAATTTTTACTGCAACGGTCTAGTCACAACATTTTAATATAAAGTTGTAGTCATAGTAAAAGATGTTTTGAAAAATAAAATTGAATGAACAAATTTTCACAATATTTCATATTTAAAACCTATTTTATTAGTTTTACTGTTCCATTAAAATTATAAAAACAAAATAGATTTTGTTATGAAATTTTTAGCTGAAATTGTTAAAATTTGGAATAAATATTTTTGTTCTTTTGTCATAACAATTTTTATCATTCTTATAATTTTGTATTAAAATTCGATGCTGGTAAAATTATAAAGAAAATCTTTTTGCGTATAACCAAAGACTATAGAAATAATAAGATGTATAGACTAGAGATGATATCAGGTCACCACACATTGGATTTGTACATCGATTAAATTATCATCTATAGTCTTTGGTATAACTTATTTCATGTCTCGCTATAACTGCCGCCTAATACAAAAATTTTCAAAGTGATATCATTATCAAAAATAATGTTTTGGTGAATGTACACCATAGTAGATATATATTTTTAATCTCAATGTAAAGTTACTGAAAAATTTTATGAAACTCATGCGAAATTGATTGATTGATGAAAATTTCATGCGAATATCTTTTCAAAAGTACATTCAAAACGTACATAAAATAAACATTATACAAATAAAGATGTAAAGTTGCATGTTCATTGAAATACAGTTTTTAGCTTTAATTAATGAATAAACATATATAGCTTTTAGTTAATTAATATTAACTTCGTTTTTGTCAATCAATCACAACTTCGCCTACTCGCAAAGATATATATTTAGACGATGTTTACATTTTTTCTTGTGTTGAATAAACTTAGGTATAGTTAAGTCAGCCACAGCCAGAGATAGAACAGCCACTCAGTTTTTGGAAAATTTTAAAACTCAATTAGCATTAGTTTGTTGAATTTTTATGTCACGATTCAAGTGTTGTGACTCTATTACTTATTTTTGTTAATTACCTATCTTTTTAATTTCAATTTTAAGACCTTCAAGGTTGAATTTAAAAGGTTCTAACCCAATCTAATCTATCTTGCATTGACAAGTCTGTATCTAAAATCCAAATTTAACTTATGATTACGCTAGCTACCTGCTGCACAGGAATTTTTCAAGAACTTCCCTTTCGATCATTTTATTTTTTATTTATTTTATTATCTTTCATTTCATATTTTTCGCTTAACAATAAAAATAAATTACATTAAATTTAAAAATTACATATACTTAAGAGAAAAATATAGGAAGACTTTTTATTTAATTTAAAAAATAGAATCGAGTCACCTTGTTATTTTTTTAAAAGTTAATTTTGCTTACAAATAAAATACTATTTTCTATTATGTGGGGTAAGGTAATCACAAATATATACTACATTAAAAAAAAATAATTTAAATTTATATTACAAAAACAAAGTAATTTTTTTAATAATAAACAATTTTAACAATTCCAATATTAGGTTAAAATTAGGTAAAAAATTTAAAAATTTAAAAAATTCATACTTTTGAGAGAAAAAAAACTCCTTGATCAGAGCTTGGTAAATAATGAGGGCAAAGGAAAATTAAGAAGATAGGAGCAAAATATTACAACATAAATAAATAAAGTATTATAACAGGAATTGAGAACTTTAACTAAGTACATCAAAAAGGGATTCAACGCTAGAATATTCTAAACATAATTAATAACCATGATTTTACTTTTGTACAAAAAATACTTAATAATCTGAGTTTTCTTATGTTAAGCGGTAATTTATTGAACAAACGACATGGAAATATAAAACAAAAATTACGCAAAGTAGTAGTTCTAAACTGTGGTACAAAGCACATTGTATTGTTGTTATTGCGTATATGTATTGGTCTAGGTTTCTAAAATTTAAATAACCGGATCTAATAAAAAAAGTTTTGAGAACATATCCACTATTATCGTATATACACATTCAGGTATTTGTTCAGATGAAAAAAAAACCCTAATACCACCTCTCAGGCATCAAGTGCCCACCCTTACTCAGAATTCCAAGGTGAGTTTTCCCGAATCTGAAACCATATTCCAACAAACGTGTCTCCCCAATGCAAAAATATACCTAAGTAGAATCTACAAAAGTTCAAGAGTAATATTAATAAATTTATACAAAAAGTCCCTACTGATCAAAGGGATATTTTTCTTTTTACAATCCTCAATTAGTCCAAGGTATACACTCGTGTATATAAAGGTATCGTTTGAAACCTAGTGTAACTTAACTTAAAAAAATTGCTAGAATTGCTAGCTTTCCCAAAAAAATAATCTTTAGTGACGCATATTATCCTTTAAGGACGAAAAGGACATTTGAAAGTATTTTGATATCTGTTGATGTATTAAATATATATATATAAATATTGAATTACATATTCTAGAAAGATAACAGTTTGGAGCATATTTTAATTCTTATTTGATGATGATTGGTGCTGCCGTTATGAAGATATTGTAGTTCAAAGTAGAAAATTTTGGCAAAAAAAACAATCTTTATTTTCTTTCTTGAAAAACCGAATACCACAAGATTTTACCATAAAACTCCCCCAATATTTATAAACTGTTGGAAAAGTCTCTTATTTTTCTATTACTCATACATACATACTTTATGTCTACGTCGAATAGTTTAGAAGATATAAGCATTTAAATCATTATGCTTATATCTATAATTCGAGAAATCAATAAAGTTTATACAATGTCAATGATTTTTTAATATCTTTATATATCGTTATATCGAGTTTAAGATTTAGTAGTTCATTATCAACAAACTTCACCAACCAAGATAGATGTGGAAATGATCGCTTCCTCCTTTGTTGAAATGTATGTATTAAATATGAATTTAAAAAAAAGGCTTAATTAGTAAACGTTAGCGGTAGTTTTCAGAGTTGAAAAATAGTTTTAAAAAAAAAATTAAATTATTTTGACTTATTGCACTGAACTGGTAGAAAAGGAGTATTCATGTTTTTTTCAAACCCCACAACTTCAAAGGTTTTCATTAAAACATAATTGTTTACTGATGGTTGGTAGTGAAAAGTCTATATCAGTCCATTCAAATCCATTTTTTGTTAAAAACGTTAAATTTGATTTTAACTTGAATTTTACTTAATCAATAGGGGGCCCCTAGTGGTTATGTAATATCTCTTGTCTACGAGTTAACTATAACTTCTAAAATTTTATGTAAATACTTATTTTATGCTGTTATCTCTGTAATTTCTTATTTTTTTAATATAAATAACTCCCTATAATATAATTTTTTTTATTTTACATAAAACAAAATGATTCTATTCTTTATAATTTCAGTTCCGCGTTCATTATATTTTACTTTAAGTTCCTGAGGGGTCATAATGTATAAAAAAAAAATATACAAATACGTATAATAAATGAAATTCGTACACTCGAAACTTTATGGATTGATAATAAAAATTAAAAGAAAAAGAAATGAAGGGGTTTCACTCTATTATTATTGTTATTATTATTATTATTATTGTAAGAGTTGCGTTATACTTTATTTTAATATAAAGGGTGAGAAAATTATATACAAGAAAACAAAAACAATAATAAAAAAAATGAAAGAAAATTAAATAAACACTAAGATTTTGCTGGAAAAAAAAAGAAATCGGATCTAAGTGTTCTTATAAGCACTATCCATGAATAAAACGAAGAAGGTACCTACTTAAAAATCACTTCGAATATACCTTTTCTAATTCACACACACAACAATACAATACTTACATAAAATATTTTTAATTATATTAAAAATTATTATTTAGAACGGAAAATGAGCGGAACAAATAAAATGGTAATAATTTTTTTAACGAGTATTTCAATTCAGCAACAGTGTTGGGAAACTGATGAAGAAGCAAAATAATGTTATTCTCATAGAGGCATCTAATTCTTTATAATAGTAGTCGATCATATCAACTGAATTCGATCTTTTTACCTTTTTAAAATGAGACGACAATCTTAATTCAATTTGAAAAAAAAATATTTTTTTTTTTTGTTTGTATAGGTAAAGGTAATTTTAAATATTTTTAATGGTTTGGTTCCTAACCAAAAAAACAAATGTGTTTATTTTTATGCGCATATTTAATTTTCTTTTTTTATGATAAGTAACGTAATTTCATATTCAAATACAAAAGTTGATATGGAAGCTTTTTTTGTTTTTGCTTTTCTTTTTGGAGAATGAAAACCCTTCTAATTTTTGTTTTTATCATATTTTTGTTGTTTTTAGTTCCAGTTTTATGATTTTATTATTATATTAGTAATACATTTTAGATTGTGGTTCACATAAGTGAATATGTACCTCTATACATAAATGTATGTAATCAAAATTATTATTCAAATTTGACTTGGGTGTTCAGGGGACTGTGAAATTTTGTTTTTAGTTTTAATTTTTTATCTTTTATTTTATATACAATCAAAATAGGTTTCTTGGTTTTGTATTTAATATGGAGAAGTTTTGTTTTAATGATTTTTTAATTCTATTTAATTTCAAGATTAGTTAAAACTCTTGGAATATCATTAGCGAATTCGTAAAATATTTCGTTTGTTGTAAGTTCGCGGCAGATTGGTAGATCGACAGGTGCAGATTCTGCTTAGAAGAATATTCTGCATATTCTATTTGTTTGCGACGCTATAGCTCGAAAAAGAAATAAATATTTCCAAAAATACACATAGTCTGATTTTGAAATTGACATCAAAGCAATAATAGCGTTTATCAAGGCCTACAATTCTAAGATAATAAGCGGGGAAGTACAATAGATCTTAAGAAGTCTCGCTTACAATTTTTTTTATTTTCTGTATATGTACTTTAAAAATTCTATAGTAAATTGTGGTTGGTAGAAGCACAGAAAACAATTTAGATGGTTGGTCTATCTAATCTAAATCTAGTCTTTTTAGAGCAAAAAGTTTTTAAGGGGTGATTCCTTGGAGTATTTTAGGAAACAAATTGTTTTAAAAGAGAGGTCTATCTTTAAATTTACCCGGGCTACAGAGGGTTAAAGAAAATCGGATTAGAAAAATTATGTCTAAAGAATATCCACTACAGCTCAGAAGAAATTGAAACTAGAGCAACATCTTCTTCATAGCTTTTTTTTAAAATTAATTCACCTAATTAACGGTATATGTTGAATGAGTATCAGACTTACCGTTTTTGAATAATAATTGCATAAACTTAAAATTTTGCTTTTAAAAACTGAAGATTTTGTAAAAAACGTTGATTATCTCGAAAAAATTCGCTAATGTTTTTTTTTTTTTTTTTATTGTGTTGATGCGCTACATCATCCCCTACATCTTTTTCATACCCAACTTTCATATCAGACTTGCCGTTTTTCAGGTAAAGTCAAGAGGTAATATAATTATTGTGTAAAATTATAGAGTAATTTGTGTAATTAATGAAGACGAATTAGCAGTTTAATTTTCTTCTACTGATAAACAAGTTATATAGCCTACACTGTATCGGTCGGTATATTCAGATCTTATATAAAATATACAAGATGAACGACGTGGGGAGTAAAAATGCAAGAATAGTTGAATAGTAAATTACACCACAAAATTATTAAAATTTTAGCAAGTTATAAAACCTGTCATTTGATAGCTTTGTAAATGACCGTGTCCGGTTTCTTTTTGGGTCATGAATAACTGTGCAAAATTTCAGAACTCTATCTTCAAACTTTTTAAGCAAAATTATTTTTTTTTCTTATTGCGTTTGGCTTTAATATTAAGCAGAAATCTAAACAGAAAGCTGTAAATAAGAAAATAACCCAACAGATGCTGGTGAGTTAATATACAAGTATATATAAAAGAACTTATAAATTGTATATAAACTTATCAAATACTGCGAGACATGGGCAATATTTCTTGTACGTATATGTCGCTAGGTATTGAAGATGCGTCATAATACTTAAGGTGATACTTAAGATTCGAAATGTTTAACACGATGTTAGAAACACCATTTTTCAACAAAAAAAAAAATCTGAATTAAAATTGATGAGAAAAAGTTTTATTGAATATTGGAAAGAAAATGAATTAGAGAATAAACTCCTGTGCTGTGAGAGAATAAACTCCAAATCTGTAACAATATTTTGAAATTAGTTTAGGCTACAGTTGTGCCCCTATCCCAAAAAGAAACGTATCAAAATAATTTTTCAAAATAAAATATATTTTTTTTACAGCGGGACATCGTCAATATCCAGCGGTGTATACGTTAAAGAAATATTAAAAAATTTAAAACAGATAAAAAAAATACTTATATATATATAGCCAACTTCCTACTATTCGTAATAAACTATAAACATTCTTAGGTATTGTAACGAGTATAACCTAGAAATCTTTATGATTTATTATGAGATTCACAACATATTCATAAAAACTTAATATAAAAAATTAGAGAAAAATTTAATAGTTACACTTTTGGTCTACATGGAGATTAAGTTTTAATTATGTTCTACATGTTGCAAATGTTATAAGTGTAATGTATAATTATTTGTTAAATTTTAAATAATAATCGAAATATCAACTTATTCGCAATTTTTAAAATTATCTGTTCAAAAGAGTCATAAAAAGGTTACATCGAATCTAATGCAAACTTATAACCTTAACTTAACCTCAAAAAAATTTTGATATTATATTATATAAACATCATAATCTAGATATATTTACATCGACATTCTTCAATCCAATACAAACAATTTTTTTTATTTTTGCTGTAAATGCACCAAACAAAAACAACTCGATTCTTTCCTAAGTTTTAAATTAATTTTCTAAAACAAAGCTGCTTCAAAAAATTTAAGAAGACTTTCTTAATAAAACCATTTTATATATATACAACAAAAAAAAAAGTTGGAAAATGTCGTTTAACAAACAAAAAAAAACCAATAACAACAACAATAAAAAAATGAGGGCAACGTTGTGCAAAATTTTTTTAATAGCAACTTGTATAGCCTATCCTAAGTGAATGATCGCCTTTAGGATCACCAGAAAAACTAACTAGTTTTTTTTTTTGTTTTTCTATTTTTTAACAAATATTTTCTTTAATGTTAACGTTATGTGCAGCACATTATTTTCAAAAGATGAAAAATCAACTTTGCAAAATGAGGCTAAACTTCTACGACATAACTGTTGTTTGTTGGAAGTGAAAGAAAAAAGAAATTTTCTCTTCTTTTTGCTGTTTGTAATAGTTTTAGTTTTTCCAATTTTTCAATTGCTTTCAAATTAAATGCAGAAAATAAAAATGCATGGCTTGGTTTGTCTATTCATGTTAAAAAAAAAAAAAAATTAAAGAAAATTATAGAATTGTTTTTATCGTAATTTTAATTACCTAAAACGAATTTAATACCATATTTTTTACAACTCTTTGTATAAATTTACAAATAAACATGTTCAAATTATTAAAAACGAAAAATATAGAAGAAAAAGAAAGTATAGGGGGTTATTATTGAGTTTATGGTGAAAAATTTATGGTTAGGTTTATGGCCAACCATTAGTTTAAACGTATTTAAGATTTTTAATACGATCGTTGTTTAACGAGTTTATACGGTTGGTAGGTACAAGACTCTGAAATATAGAGTATGACAAACCGTGACTATTAACGTTTAGTATACATATCCTACAATTTAAAAATAAAAATAATTTCTTTAGTAGATTCTGATGAGCCGAACACACGGATCATTGCCTTGTGTTGTTACAACTGAATTCAAGTACTTTTTGAACAATGGTTCTCCATTCAGATCAGTCGATAGCATTAATCTTCTCAGTTCTAATATTGAATATACAGGCATCACTTTTATAGGTATTTTTTGGAATAGAAGGAAAACTTTTACTGAATATAATTTGCTAGACTTTTTACGATATTAGAACACAATGAAGCATAAGATCAATTTAATAGAATTAAGAAATTTATTTCAACATAGCTCTGGATTATTAGCCGTATAATCGGAAAATATATGATATGGGGATATAAATATTATAAATATAACCAAAGATTATATAAATTTCTTTGGAAACAAATAACTCAGCATTGTGACATTTCATTGTGACATTTTCTTATATGATGTGAGATATCTTATAGTATTATATAATCTTTGATATAACTCATATTGTCTTCTATATAATATAGTTCCTGGTTTTCCTGTTATTCAATTTAGGTATGAGTGTGTATAAAGCATAGTTGTTTTGGGTCTTTATTCATGCATTCTAAAGACATTTTCTGTTCATCTTAAGTTTTTAACACTTTATAATTTTTTGTTGTTCTTGTTTGTGCTTGACTACCTTGAGAGCATATGGCTTTCAAAAACCTCTTACATCTGACTATATTCTGCGCTACTTATTTAATTTTACTCTATCTTGTGCTATTGTTGTCTATTTTGTTTCTTTATGGACTGATCTGCGCAATTATTCCTGCTGGATTTTTAAGACTTTATGTACTGTAATATATCGGGTGTTCCCGGTAAGGACCGCAAATCAATTTTTAAGATCAAAAATTCGCCAAAATTTGCCGAAATCGAAATTTCCCAAATAGGAAGGGGTACTTTTTTATGCAAATTACAATTCTACGTCAAAAAAGAAGAAACTTTTGTAAAAAAAAATTTTTTTTTTTTTGTTTTTTTTTTAGTTTAAAATTTGTAGGAATCTAAAACTGAGATTACGATACGATATCACTGAGTCACTGAGACCTATCCATCTTAGACATCCGCATCCATAAATTAGTCGTTTAAATTGTTTACTTTTTTAATTTAAAACTTACTACCGCAAATAACAAATTATTTTCTTTCTTCAATTCAAATTGTTGTGATTGAGTTGTTGTGATTGAGTTGAGATTGAGAAAATTACCTAATGAATTCCAGTGTGTGTAGTTATCAGATGACTCATTTGAACTGCAATAATATAGCTTCATAGTCTAATTGATAAAAGCTCAAATCTCATCAGAGAAAACATTCTGCACTTATAGCAAAGTATAATTGTCAGGGAGAACGTTAAGTGGGACAGTAGAATAATCATCGAAACGAATCGAAAAAAGTTCAATATGCAATCCAAAACATTCCAAAGAAATGTAAAGAAAAAAAATTATTTTATTTCAACTGATTTAGCACTCGATAATTTTAATATCTAGAAGATTGGACGAAAAAGTTTTCAAATACAATTTTTTTTTTTATTAAAGAATTGAAATAAAAAAATAAGAAAGAAATGTACCCAAAAATTTTAAATATAAATAAAATTCTAAGCCCAAAAATTTCCTATAGGTTCTAACAATACTGCTGGTTCTATTTAAATATATATATATATGTATATAATGTACATACATTTATTAAAAAGCCATGCATTTATGAATATTTAATTTTTAACAAAAACAAAGTTTTACAAAAATACGAGTACAACAGATTGAGGGAGCAATTACACAATAAAATTTTATTTTAACGGAATTAAAAATTTGAATCGATTCAAAAGACATGGCCAAGAACCGTGAACAGGAAGTTCAGATGATGTCAACAAAAATACAAAAAAAAATAAAAATAAAAAATAAGAATAAGAATTGTAAAAATAAATGTAAATAAACAAAAAAATTTCAACAAAAGAACTAAGAAAGATATAGGTTGGGTTGAGACGAATGCATATAGGGTAAATATTATTAAGATTTTGATTTATAAAAATATTTTTCCATCGACAGAATTTGCAAATATTTGGTTTTATTTCACGAACCTTTGTAAATCTACTTTCAATAATAGGACCTAATTTCAGATTCATTATTTACCATAGCAGCTTGTTAAAATAAATACGATCCACCACATGAAGGTGACATGATACTACATAGTATAAATGAAGAAGCTGCGTTACGTTATCTAGAAAGGCAATGATGAGATATTCAGAATAAATATCATTCTATTGAACCGTACATATTTATAAGTAGATAAACCATTTCGTATATTATATTTTGTTGGATGAAATATATTTTCTTAAATTTTCACATAGTCTTATCTTTGCTATATATTTTACTACATTTTGTTTATATTACGTTTTGATACATCTTTCTTTTAACGTAGTTTGATGACCTATGAGACCTGATGACATTAAAAACTACTATTTTCATTTCAATATTAATACAATACTTACCACTGGTTTACTTTTAACTCAAAATATTAATTAGGAGTTAAAAACAAAATAGGAGTTGTATAAATATTCTAATACTATAAATACCTACTGATGAGTTCTAGTAGTGCTATGATGAACGAAACAATTCCTAAAAACAAAATATTAAGCCATCTTTGATGTAACAAAATCCTAATAAAAGGTATTACGTCTTGTTCGATTTAGTCTTTTAACATTATATGGTTTCAGTTACAGTTGTCATTTCAAAATCATTTACATTTTAAGATAAGCATTGTGTGGTGCAGTCTATTATATTTTATTTCGTCTGTCATAAGTGAGGAATTTAGATTCCGATAAATATCAGCAAATATACCATTGATTTTCCATTTTTTGTCCCTAATATACTGTGGGGCCAATACACTTCTTTGCCAGATACCGCAGTTCTTACATTTATAATTATCTTAATATTAATTGTATTTGAATTGCTTATTGAATTGTTGTTAATTTAATTTTATTTAATAATGAATAATAAAGGATAATTGAAATTGCATTGAATTTCTTTTATTACCATCATTATAATGTGGCTGCTACAAATCGAGTTTTGTTCTTTTGCACAATATTTTTTCATTCAGATCTGCCGTTAGTAATAACTTAATTTCAAGATTAGACTATCGAACAGTATGAATTATTATCTATACTTCCATTCCACCTAATTGACCTTCCTTTTCAGCTCGGTATGAGTTCTCTTTATAAAGAGCATATTTCTTTATGCTCTTTATAATTTACTCTAACCGACCTATCCCTGTTCATTTTTGATTTTTGCACCTTGATAAACCGAACCATATTTGCACTATTGGTTTTGGTTCAGTTCATATTCACCATTTTCTAATTTTACTATTACTTTCAAGAATTTCGAAGTATTCTTCTCTCTTCAGTCTTCACTCATTATTGAGTTCTCATAATTTACCGTGAACAATAAAATGTCATTAGGCATTAGACCTCACAGTTTTTTTTTTTATCACCGACTGTATACCCAATTGTTTTATATATTATTAGCTTTAATTCTTTTGACAGTATTTTAGAAATTTATGATTGTCTTGACAGTACATATTTCAGAGCTTATTTGTATAGTAGCATTTGTTGACCGTCTATGGTTGTAGTATGACTTGGTCGTCATTATATTTAATCTGTAAATTAAAAAAAGTACGGTAATCTGAACCATTTCACAACCAATTTTCATTATTATTCTTTTAATTGATATAGGTATTTAAAAGAAGAAGTAACGAAATTAAATATTTTTTCAAATTTGTTTAATTTTCAATTAGAAATTTCAATTTAAAATTTCACATACACATCAATTTAAATATATAAAAATTTTAATTTATCAAAATTCTGCAACTCACCCATCGCCAGAATCAAATTTAAATTCAATTTTTTTTTTTTGTATAATGAATTATTACGTATGCGGTTGTTGTCTAAGTTAAATCAACAAAAAAAATGGTACAAAGCATACCTAAATTCTAACGGTAGAAAAAAAATTCATAATGAAATTTAGTACGATTTTTTATCAAACTTCCGCTTCGAATTTCGAGAAGCGTCGATAGTATTCGTAGTATTCGATAGTTGATTTTTAATATAATATAATACATAATAATAAAAGAAAAATATTTTTTTAATAAAATAAAAAAAATTTTAATAAAAATTTGAATTAATAGAGAATCGAACTCCCAAAAATTTTTAATATTAACATGACACTTGAACCAACTGAACTAATATCCAATTAAAATTCTTTCACTTCCCTTAAAACCTATAGGAATAATTTATTATCTTACTAATTAATTTTTTTTTCAAACTAAAATTGCAAAAAACCAAATGCGATAACCCAAAAATAATAAAAAAAAATTTGACTCAAAAGAGCATCGACGAAAATTTCTGATTGACGATTTAACCAACTCACATAAAATAAAAATTGATTTTGATCGCTACGGCTTACATCATCACTGGTTGATTGTATGAAAAAAAAAAACGAAGCCCACGAAAAACCACGAAAAGTGTATCTTCAAAATCGTGCTCTTGTGTATTATTTGTTTGAATACTTTGTGACAGTTCGGGTAAATTTTTTCAAATTTTGCATATTACTTACACATTTGCATCGGGTGTTCGGTTAAAGCTTTAGTCGAAATTTAATTATTTTATAAAAAAAAATTTCATCACTTACATACTTAGATGGCACAACGAGACTCATGAATTTTTGGAATGAATGAAGAAGTCTATTTCATTCGCTTCTAAGGCAAATATCATCTTTCAATATCCGTTTGGTATCTTTCATATCCTGTTGGTAGCTCTATCTAAGGAGCCTTACAATACAAAAAACATTACAAAGGGATAATGAATTGCATGATTCACAATCACAAAATTTTGAGTTTAGAATAGAAAAAATTGTTAGTCGACAGATAAAATTTTGAAGGCATTAATTGGGGTCAAAAAACAATGTCTGTTTCCTTTAGTTCTACTATTTTTTTTTTTTTTTGATATTTTGGAAAAAATTAATTTCATTATAACAAGAATTGGATCCTTTCCTGTTTTTGTTATTTTGTTTTCAAAAGAAATTGCGTTGTTCTTTTATAATTTCTCCAGTGAATTTATTATATTGAATGATGATATCACATTGCATACATATGAATTACATTATGTATTTAGAAACTATACTGTTTTAGAATTACTATTTTCTTCTTTTAAAACTATTTTCTAATATTGTGAAATAAAATTCTGAGAAAATCCTTTTGGGAATATTCAAGATTATTGTATTTTGTTACCCTACTTGAAATTTTATATGTTTAATAATTGTTTTTGTTTTGGAATACGTACCATACGTTGTATATATGTATACTTCTAAAAACTTATTTATATACATAAGATAAAAACTAATAAGGATACAATTGCACGGGACATATTATATAGATTATACATACACACACATATCTACTATTAATTTGATTTTTAGATTTAAGGATTTGTTCAACAGTTTATAATTATTATGGGAATGGGAAATTAAATTCTGAATATATTGAAAACTTCCTGTTTCTCATTAGTTTTTTTATTTTATATTAATAATATTTAAATAGTTTTTCTCTATTTTAATCGGTCTAGTTCGTAAAGGTTTTTTTTTTAATTAGGTTGTTTGAATATATGATATATGAAGGTTTTAAATTTGCATCAACAACTAAATGAGTCTACATTGAACATCCATTACGTATGACTTATGAGTGCATGATGGATTGCTATTTTACATTACATATATATTCATATTTTTTTAAATTTCAAATCATTTCAGCATTGTTTTTTGAAGTAAAAATAAAAACAAATTAAAAAAGATCGACATTTTACTGTCATCTATAAAGCCCATGTATTTAGGGTTGTCAGAAGGGGAAAGTTTAAAAATAGAGTTTTTTCAGAAAAAAAAGAGGACAAAAAGAGAAGGGTATAATATAAAATTAAAATATATATGTATAAAATTAAATATAATTAATATAATTTAATAAAAAAAGGCCCACATTTCGAAAGGGAAAAGGACCTACAAAGCTGGCCTGCAGATTTATCTGTAGGATCATTTGTTAAAATAAATTAATAAATAAGACTTTATTTCATCAGTTTTTTTCTTCATAAAACCAGACCACATAACATTAAAAATATTTTATATAAATTAATTATGTTTTATTTCAGCAACAAATCACATTATTTCAATTTTACAAGCCTCTGTTTCATAATTTGTCGTTTGATTTAAGTTCATTACTTCTATTAAAAATGTTTTACCACATTTTATTTCATTGTAAAATTTTTTGCAGTTTGTACATTTATACATAATTGAATGTGACGATCTAACACTGTCACATATTTAAAGAATTCTACATTTTTGCCTTTGAAATATTTAATTAATTTCAAATTTAAAGGTTTTTCCTTAAATTCATCGGAGGAAATATTTTTTTCAAAGAAGATTTTTGACATTCTTGCTCTTTTTCTTTACAAAAATAAGATAAATTCAGTTTAAGAGAAAAAGAGAGTAAAAAGAGATACAAAAGATACGAACGAAGAAAGAGAGTAAACAAAAATATCGTATTCAAAAAAGAGTACATCTTCTCTTTAAAAGAGATATTCTGGCAACCCTACATATATTTGATTTATGCAAGATGGAAAAATATTCAAACACTATTTCAGATTGAAAATAAAACTAAAGTTTCAATTTAATTTCATTCTAACAAATAATAAGTTCAAAATTTCAGATCAAAATTTTACAAATATTAAATTCGTAAGTAAATTGGATAAATTTTTTCAACTGAGGTGTCGAAGAAGTAAAAGAACTTCTTAAAATTTTATAACTACTAAAATTGAAGTAAGAAAGAAAATATACAGAACAAAGAGAAGAAAGATAATACGAATTAGATCAATTATTGACAGTAGAACAAAACAATTGTATCTGAAAGAAATGAGGTATGAAAAAAGTATACGCAAATTCGTTTAATGTTATTATTGTTGATTAAACACATATGGGCTTGATAAGCCCTGATGATAAGCCCATTTTAGAGAAATTTACAAAAAAATTAAAAACTGAAATTTTAAAAAATTAAAAGAAAAAATATACACACATAATACATATGTATATGAATATATTACAAAATTTGTTTGGGAAATACTTACTTACCTTACTTACCGATACTTCATCTCTCCAACAAAGGTGTGGCCTCGATGACGCTTTTCCTGGGGCTTGGATTCGAAGAGTTTTCTAGCTTGAGCATTTTCATCCATACGCTCTACATGGCCTAGCCAATTCTTACTGTTTTGGCTAGCTCCATATCGTTGAACAGCTGGTATAGTTCGGCATTGTATCTTCTTCTTCAAACCCCCTTCTTCAGACACAGGACCATAAATGCGACGAAGAATTTTTCTCTCAAAGATACCAAGTGCATACTCGTTTGCTTTAGGTAATGTTCACGATTCAGAACCATGCAGCAGCACCGGAAGAAAAGGATGAGCATTTTGTATAACTGTGCCTTGGTATTTTGGGAAAATAATGAGATAAAAAAGAGAACTTTGTAGTTGAACTAAATTAAACCTTAAAATTATTATACTTAAAATCTATTTAACCCTTTCACTTTGCAATACTACTCGGTGGGTGGTGCATTAGATAGAGCTTCTGCATTTCAACCCAATGGTTCCAGGTTCGATGCAAAAAAATGCTTTATGGGTTGTTCGACCTGGTCCAGTACCCTTTGCCAATGGGATAAAATAAATGACAAAAAATAATTGCGAGTATAATCTGGTAACAAATTAAATAAACCGGAGCTATTCTATTTAAGAAGGCTTAGTTCCTGACAATAGCAATAGTTTTCCACATTTAATGAGTTGATAAGCCTGTAATTTGATAAATAAATGCTCGGAATATTATATATATTGTAATATAAGCTTGCAGTAACGTACTGAATTAAGCATGAAAAAGTGATTCTAACTAGGTTACTGTCAAGAGCATAAAAAAAAATACTTTCTTTGTAATATTGTGAAAAAAATGATTTTAGTGATTGTTTTTGTTTAGTAAGACGTCTAGAGGCTGATTAGATGCGTCCCAGTCTAAGATGTTTCTGTAAAAATGTGTATCTATATAATTGGATATAGTACATTTTGCACTTTCATTGTAATTTATGCATTACGTGATTTTCATAAGATTTTTTTATTTCAAATACCTTTACAGATTGCTTGCTATTTTTATTTATACATAACAATCTTAATTTTGTCTTTTTTAGTTTAAGTAGACTTTGATTATTGGTTAAAAAAGAGCTGGAATGCTTACAATTCATGATTGTCAAATTAATTTCTGAAAATTTATTTTAGGTATTAGATATTGTATATATATATGTATATATATAATAGATCTAGAACAAATGATAGAGTAAGAGATGGAATATCAATATATGATGATTTTATCCAAAAGTAAAGACCTATTCTAGCTAGAAATATTTTTGCACAGTGTTTCAAACAGAAATAGATGTAATTAAAGTACTTGCATGAAAATATAATAATAGAGTATAGGAAAGAAAAAACTTACTATCCTATCTTTCGAATAGTGAGTGAAGCAGCATTACTAGCATTGTAAGTAACTGTAGATAATAAAATATAAGCTTGTTTGGGTTTTCTTTATGTTATCAAGGAACTTGCACAATTAAACAAAACATGGTTACACATATTTTGGTTCTAGATTATTATAGAACATAAATAACGCAGTTATAATCTATCAAGCAATAAAAACTCTAAAGCTTACTTCTGACAGTTAAAACTTATTGTGGTCTTAAGCTAAACTACAGAGCTATAATAATATTATACTTTTAACACAAATAAACTATCATTAAGGAACAAAGGAGGATGTCAACAACCCAAAATTAAACTTTCTGCAACGGTATTACAAATTAAAAGAAAAATTACATAACGAATTTTCTTACAGATCACTGTCATAGGCAATAAATATCTGCTTGGGTTGAGAAAATCCCTAAATTCTAGCTTCAGACTATGAATAAAGTATAGAAGAAACGGAGCGGTACATATTTTGCGATTTATTCGCTAAGTATTTTGAATCAGTTTTTATAAGACCACAATCAAGAATAAATTTGCAAAGTCACCTACAATCTTTTGTTGATTTAGGACACATGCAATTATCATATTGTGATATTTTCAACAAAATTAATACCTTAGATATTAATCTGAGTTCTGGTCCAGATGCTATCCCTAATTTAGTTTTGAAGATCTGCATTCATAGTTTGACTTATCCTCTTTACTTAATTTTTAACAGATCACTAAATGAAGGAATTTTCTTAGATGACTGGAAATTTTCAAACATTATTCCTATTTTCAAATCAGGGTCTAAAATTGTCGTTGAAAATTATAGACCTATCGCTAAATTATCTTCTATTCCTAAACTTTTCGAAGCTATTGTCACAGATAAATTGTATTTCTTGGTTAAAGAACACATATCTCCAAATCAGCCTGACTTTATGGATGGAAGATCTACATCCACTAATTTAGCAGTTTTTCTTCACACAGTTTTCAATGCCATTGAAAAAGGCTATCAAGTAGATACGATATTCACAGATATTTCTAAAGCTTTTGACAAAGTAGACCACTCTTTACTACTCTCTAAACTTCAGGCTCTTGGTATTCATAGTACCTTCCTTCTATGGGTTCAATCTTATTTGATTGGTCGTAAACTCTGCGTTAAAATACAAAATTGCACGTCATATAACTTAGAGACTACGTCTGGTTTTCCACAAGGAACTCATATGGGGCCACTATTATTTTTATTGTTTATGAACGATATCGACTTTGATATTAAGTCTTTGATCTTATCATTTGCTGACGATACTAAACTTTTTGCGGTTATTAAGTCGGACGAAGATTGCCATCTCCTGCAGCAGGACCTTGACAAATTCTACTCTTGGTGTAACATTAATGGCCTTACCATTAATATTAATAAGTGCAGTTACATGTCATTTTCTAGGAAGCAAACTCTAATTGAATCTTATTATAATATCAACGGTTCTATTATTGAACATGTCCGTGAAACAAAAGACCTGGGTATCATTCTCGATAATAAATTAACTTTTAATGCTCATATAGATCGAATTATTTCTAAAGCTTTTTCCATGCTAGGTTTCATTAAGCGTAACTCACAGCAATTTTCTGATCCTTATACATTCAAAAATTTATATACTGCACTTGTTCGTCCTCACCTCGAATATGCTTCTCCGATCTGAATGCCTTATTATGATAAACATATTAAGAGAATAGAGTCTGTTCAAAAGAATATGATTAGGTTTTGCCTACGTAAATTCAACTGGCAACCTTATATTACTGGATATTTAGCTAAATGCCAACTTATTAAGCCTTCTACTCTTGAGGCTAGGCGAAATGCTTCATCCGTGATGTTTTCCTATGATATTTTTCCTGGCAGAATAAAATGTCCATCTATTCTTCGCCTTTATAATATCTATGCTCCAGTGCGCGATTTCAGAAGCCAAATATTTTTATATCTTCAAAGTCATAGAACGAACTATGGTTTTTCCGAACCTATAGCAAATTCTCAGCGCTTATTTAATAACAGTTTTTCAGTAATTGATTTCAACTACAGTAGATTCGTTTTTAGGAAAAAAATCATCACATTTTTTGATACATTACAATAATTCTTCTAATTTTAATTAATTATAATTTTATTCTACAAATTTATTAAAATTATTCTCTATTATCATTTGCCTACCTTTATAATTACTATTAATATTTATCTATACTACTTAAGTCTGAATTTTTCTTTTTTTTTAACTTCTTTTCTTGAATTAATGTTATTTTTAACTTGAAATTGTTAATGCATCTTATTATTAATGTTATTTTATATTTGAAATTTTATTTTTATATTTACAATTTTTGCTTTCTATTTCTAGTTTTATTTTATTTTAGCTTTTAATATTTTATAAGCAAAATCTGTAAGGTACATAAATAAATAAATAAATATTGTGTAAAACACAAAAGACTACTCTCATTTGAAAGGTTTGTATTTCACCTTCCATAGAGTTGAACGCATATTCAATCAGAGAACTGTCTCGATATATGCCAAATAGTCGCGATTAGTTTAAGATTAAATGATAAATCCTGAATTTAATCAATCTATCTGTCTAAATAGACATAAAATTTGACATTTCTTATATATAGTAGTAATCTACTCATTCTGATTATGCTTCAATTTTATTTACGTATTTAATAAATTCAAAACATACACATGCATTTGATCAACCATTTTAATTTCTAATATGCCCGGCTTATTTTCATGCAAAATTTACCGTAATTATTTTGCATAATTATTATTTCAAATGTCAAAATATTATTCTACAAAATTCATAATTTCATTTTTTTTCTTTTCACTTCATCAAATTTCATAATGAATTTTGTATATATGAATTTAATAAAAAGGACACGCGCATAAAATATTATCCAATTTATACATACATATATTATGCAATATTCACCTTTAGCATTATTTTACACAAAAATTTTTTTTTATACTATTTTACCATCATATAAGTATGTTACCTCTACAACCGTTTGTACGTATATAGTAAATTGTAGAATGGGTATTAATGTTGAACTAGGATCAACAATGAATTGTGTTTTTTTTTTGTTCTTTACTTCATTATCCTTTTTTGAATTCCTATTTACTACTATAATCCGTTGGGTTAAGTAAAATGCAATCTCATCATACAATCATTTTTTTTTTTTTTTTTATAATAGAATGCACGATGTTTATTGATCCAACTCAGAATTTCAATAATTATTATGTATATATAGAAAAATAGCTAAAAGGTAGAACATTGCTTGCAGAATATTTAAGGACTATAAATTAGTATTGAATTTTATTGTTGATATGGCCTTAAGTTAAAAAGTATTAACTCAGTAATGGGATGCAAAATTAGAACAACTTGATGTAATTCGTAGATATCGACGATTTGTTCTTGTTCCAAAAGATTCAATAGCTATTGTTTATGTCCTTTTTTATTTATATAACAAATTACATCAAAAATCAGTAACAAAAACTTCGGTTCCCAATTAAGCTCACCTATCAGATATCAGTGATATATGATTGTCTTGTATCGATTTTATTTAAATATTTTTAATTTAGTTGGAACTTGTGATGTTTTTAAGCTTTAGTCTGCCCGATAAACAGGTCCTTCATATACTACACACAAAAAAAAAAAAAATAATTATCTGTTATAGAACAGTATTCCAAATACATATCGAATATACTTTCATTAGTTTGAACTGAAACAAATACTCAATAAAAAAAAAATTCAGTTAGAGCTTCAAAGTAAATCTGGCGCCATAGAAAAAGTTTATTTTTATCATATCTCCATAGGTCTAATGATGGTGATATTTTCATATATAGTTCGAATAAATTGCAGACATAATACATATAATCTGGAGAGCTTTAAATATGAGTGTCTATATCAAAACTCGAATTTTTAAAGCATGCATAAGATTCACAGTGACGTTATACAATAGAAATTCAAGCATTTCCATTAATAACCGGGGTACACAAGATTCAATTTAAACGAAAAAGTAAAAAAAAATGGAAATGAAGTAAAACCAAATAGAAAAAGAGAACTGAAACGACATGTTAAAAGAATGACAGTTAAATGAATTGTTAAACCAATAATGGTAACAAAACTGATCATTAACGGCGTGTCGGGTAGATCATTGACCTTAAGCATTGAACCGAATGCTACACTTCAGGTTTCATGTTCGATAGTCAATAGAAAACAAAAATTTATATTTTTTCATATTAAATATTGTTTTAAAATTACACTAAATAAAGAAAAAGAAGAAGATCCTGAAAACAGCTAACCCTCTGAAGATATGTATTTGGAAAGGACATTTTCACTAACAAACATCAGAATAACTTAAAAATAATATTTTTGTAAATCTCACATTTGTATGTGTTGACATCGTTTGTATGTTCATTGAACTCAATTAAAGCCGACTGAACATAAAAAGCCTATCAACGAACCATTTCAACAATATGGCAACCTAGAAATAAAATCCAATGGTAGATAAAATTTGTTTTTTCTACTATACAATAGGTATACCACGACGGATGCTAAGTCGAATAGCAATAGTACAATATGTGCTTTATAAAAATGTAATCCGTAGATTTAAGACTCCCAAGTGAAGAACGGATAACAAAAAAAATATTTATTTTCCAACAAGTGGCTAATTTTTATCCCTTCATTTGACTTAATATTATTTCTTCTTCTTGTACTAGGGCAACAGCAATGTTGTCTATTTGTTTCCATACCATATTTTCATATCAGTCTTCTTCATATGTATTTTGAAATTCTTCCTAATTGATATTTTAAAATGTGCAGATACTTGGCAACTCTAACACCCTTGGGTAAAAAATATACTTAAACTCAAATAAAATTGCTTTAAAACTTTCTTCTTAATTCTATCTCTTTTATTTATTATATTTAACCATATTTACTAAGGAACTAACTATATGTAGGTAGCCTGCAAAATACGATTGAAAAAAGATGTTTAATTTTCCTATTTATTTTTTTTTTTTGTTATTTCTATTTATTCCCTACATTCACATCCTGGGTATTATTGAAAACGCAAAAAAAAAAAAGACAAAAAAAAAATATTCTTGTTTAGATTTGAACATAATGTAAGTATGTATGTAATAGAACGCAACAACGTATGTATACAACTCCTCATTTACAATAAAAATTACGCTACAGTTAATCTTAACTTAAGAGTCCGGAACATTTCAAGTATCACTTTTATATATATATGAAATGTACCTATTCCAATAATATTTATATTACTAATATATTTACAACAAAAACAACAATTTCTATACAAAAAAAAAAAAGTATACAAACCAACCTGAAGTAATTAGGAACCTACCATATTTACATTGTTATTGTATAAATTGGTTTGAGTCCCTATACAAAGATTGACATAATACAATAGGAGGTGAGAGAGGGAGTTATAAAAAAAATACTGTATAGCTAATTTAAATTATCTAGTAATATACTAGTTATCTTTATTGTACCTCTGCCTTGTATCAATAATGATGAACTCATTCTTATCTCGTTTCTGTTTACTATTCTTTTGGTAAATCAGAAAAAAAAGGATAACTTTCTGTGTTGCATACAAGGACTTAGAAAAGAACGAAGAATAAATAAAAACAATTGCATTAATTGTACATGCAAAAAAAAGAAATATATATAGATATTTTCGATCAGAGTTGCCAAGTATTTTAATTTAAGTTAATTTTCAAAATACAATCAAAACTTATTAATGCAGAATTTTTTTTTTTTTTTTTGTGCGTAGATTAGTGGAAATCTTTATAGACACAATGAGCCCTGTAGCTTCCATTGTGTGTCAGATTTTCACTGATTAAACCACATCCCTTTCATTAAAACTAGTCCGACGGACTAATCATTAATTTATTTCTAGTGTTATTTTATTTAAGAACAAGTTAACGAAATTCTATCTAGTGACTTAGTTCTTTTAAGCCTTCTGATATCATTTTGATTACCTAGCAGTTGAGTGGCCTCAACGTTAACATAACTCTCCAGGCAAGCGAAATGCTTTGCTGCGGATCTTCTTATTTCATTTTCTATGCAAGGAATTATTAGATCTCTGTGCAAGTCACTGTTGCGAACATACCAAGGGGCATTTATCATGTTGCGCAAGACTTTATTTTGGAATTTTTGTATACCAAGTACATGTGTTCATTTGGCACATCCCCATATTTGTATGCCGTACAACCATATCGGTTTGAGTATCTGATTATATAACAAAATCTTGTTATGTATAGGTAATTTTGAATTTCGACCTAAGAACCAGTACATTTCTCTATATTTATTTATCAAACTCAAATTTTTTCTTTTTGATGGGCTCTTTCCATCTAAGTTTGACATTTAACGTCATTCCTAGGTATTGAGCGTTGTTTTCTTGGGGTATATTTACCCCATTTTATTTCTAAAATTTACATGTACCGATTTCAACTCATTGAGTTTAATTTTCCAGAGGTATAGTTGGTCGCTTGCTCTTTGCAATTTATTTGTAGCCTCGTCAATATTTGATCCTACTGCCATCAACGCAGTATCGTCAGTGAATGTAGCTACATTTATATTTTCCATTTGTGGTAAATCATTGGTGTAGAGCAAATACAGTATGGGACCCAGAATACTACCTTGAGGCACACCCGTTTTGATATCTCTAATAGTAGAATACTCTTCGTCTTGTTTTATTCTGAATAGTCTGTTTTCTAGATATGATAAGGTAACATATTATTTAGTTAATGTATATTAAGCCTCGATGCCATATTTTATCAAAAGCTTGAGCAACATCTAGAAATATAGTAGAGCATCATATACTTGCTTTTTTTCTAAAGCATTTTCTATTAATGCAGAAATAAGCAGATGTTCGAAAGGATTTTAAACGATTGTAATAAGAAATATGAAAGTTTTAATTTAACTTTAACGCCTACACAGTAACACTACAGAAACACAATAAAAGAAAAACTTAAAGTATAATAATTATTTTTTTTTTTTTTTCAATTCAATATTTTTATTTTCAGTATTTTCTTAATCTATGATATAATATAATTTGATATAATAGGTATACACAAATAATAAATTTAATCTTATAGCTGAAAGTTATATTAATACAAAATTATATCTGATGTACAATACAAATTCATTTAGTCTTAATTAATAGAGAAAATAAAAATAGTTAGTCAACATTCTGTTGCATAAAGAACAGAATCGAATGATGCTTATTTCTTTAAGGTAAATTCGGAAATGCAACATTGCCAATCATGATACGGTATCACTATTGTATCAGTACAAAACTCATGATGCAATTCGGCAATGATGCTTTTGTGTTGCTGATGCAATTACATTTAAAAAATATCAGTATTTGACAGTGACGCTTTGAAAATTTATTTAAAATCAAATAAAAATATTATTTAATATCGCTTTGAACGTATTTTTTGAAAATTGTAAACAATCAGAATATGATGATATACGTAGTAAGTAATTCAATCACAAAATAAAACAATCACTAGAATATAAAAATTTGTTAAGAAAGAAAAAAAAAATAATCGTACTTTGTTATGAAATTAAATATGTAGTATACCTAAACACACACATGTTGTAGGAGAGTGCCTAGCTCTTTCAAGGCTGAGACTCAGGTTGTTGGAAGCGCACTACATAACATCAGAAAGCTTCTGCAGAATACAACCCACAAACCTATTGGCCTTTATCAAAAGGTTCCACTAAGTTTGAGGATGGAGAAAGGCTAAAAGCCTACATGCCTGCCTGACATATTAGGGCCACCTCCGTGAAAGAGAAAAAAAGAAATACCTAAAACAAAAAGTTATTTTAAAATAATTACAACTTTCACAGATAATGTATTTTAATCAAGTGAAATCATATAATTTTTAAATGTCAAACAGCTGTTTATAACAATAGCAAACAAAGCATCAACAAATTCTATGATTCGAAGTTCGATTAAGTAATGTTTAAAAAAAAAAACGTAATGCTTTCAGCAACATTGTAATGTTACATTTTAGAATATGGAACTTTTACGATGCGTGATGCTGGTGCATTTCCGAATTTACTAAATCCAGAAATAACATTAGTGGGGAAAGTGCAAAATTAAAATACAAATAGAACATAAAAAATTCAAAATTTAAAATATTTGTATGCAGTGCAAAATTAAGTAAATATATTAAAAGTAGAAAAAAATTTTACTTAAGCTAATCATGAAAATAGGTACCATATATACATCGCAAGAACTTCAAAAATCTTACTCAGCTAAACAACTACTCTTAATAACTTCTCACTTCCATCAAAATTAATTTCCAAAAGCCAAGCTTTCAATAATTTTAAAAATTTCGATAAAATTCTAATTTGCCTGATGTGGTCAGGTAGTTTATTAAAAATTCTAGGTGCTACAATATCATAGAAACGACAAAAATGGCTTTTCCGACAACGTGGAATATGAACCAAATTAAGGTAATTAACTCTCAAGTTATACCTATTAGTCTATATCTAACATCTAAATATCCAGACTTCGTAAAAAACATTTTTAAATTTTTATAGTAAAATAAATTTCTAATGAAAAGTAGTTTTAATTTAAAAAATAAAGAAATGGACGGACAAGTTTTTCTTTTCCCACAAATTATTCGAATAGCATGTTTTTGTGACACAAGTAATTGACTAATCTTAGTAAAATATGCTCCTCCCCAACAAGTAATATACCATACTGAATTTTGAATGAAAAAGTGCATAATAAACTGGGCAGATAATTTTTTCCGAACAGTATAGACTTAGATGATAAAGCTGTCTAATAATATTACAGAGATAATTCTTCAAATAGCAAGCATGATCATTCCAATCTTATCTGGAGTCAACCCATAAGCCAAGACATTTGAACCAATTTACAAATTCAACTAAAAAGCAGCTATTATCACATTGTATATTACCACCAAAACAGTTATTAGTGTCTATTGGAAATTAGGCGTAATTGGGAGCAAATAAATACCAAAATTATCAAAAGAAGGATTATAGATACCAAAATTCATATGCTTAGTTTATTACTAATTAACTAGGGGCCCCTGCTGAGTAACTATAATTTAAGTTGAAGCCAAATTTAAAGTTTTTAACAGAACAGCAATTTAAATACAATTCTCACGATAAAGTAAAAACCACTCATGTTTTCATAAAAAATTTGGAAGTTAGTAAGTTTTATTTAGGTAACATAAATACTGCTCCCTCATATACTGTTTCGTTTCGACATGTTCCCTACAGTAAGTGGCATTTAATGGATAAAATTATAATTTGTGATTCAAAACTACATGATTACTACAAATGACCAAAATATAGAAAACATTAATTTCAGACAAGTTACTTAAAAAAATTAATAGAATAAATTTGCTTTAGTTATGTATAAAAATAATAAGATGTTGAATGACACAAAATGGCTATATTTTATTTATAAGTTTGAATATTATAAAATCAAATAGAATTTTTTTTGACCCGTATGCGCATTTCGGTCGTATATACAACTTATTTACTACATATTAAGGGTTCATTAAGAAGAAGAAAATAAAATGAACTGCGCAGGTCCTTAAATGCTTGTCAATTATAATTATAGATGCTATAACTCTATTATATAAAGATAAATTTGAGAGATTTTTTTGTTGTTTTTATATTTTTTATTTCAGATGAATTTGTTTTTTTTTTTTTGTTTTTATTTGACAATATGTACAATGTAAATTATGTTCACTGTAAGTAATTTTATAATAACTGATTTATTTGTTTTTGTTTTTTATTTTAATAATAACTCACATATGTATTGCATAATGTATTTGCTGGCTAAATAATAAAACCAGATGAGTAAAAAAACTGTGTGTGCATTATTGTTTTATATACAACTTATTTATATATTAGGAGTTCATTAAAGAGAAGCGAAACAAAATGAAAAGACGTCGACTGCTTCAGGTCCTTAAATGCTTGTCAATTATAATTATAGATGTTTATAAAACCAGTGCCTAATTAGGTCCAGATCAATTAACAATTAATAAAATTATAATAAAAATTATATTTATTTAGAAATTAATAAATTAATTTCTATTAACATTTAGTTTCTTTGAAATAGGAATTTTGTTTGGTTTTTATAACTCACATATTGATTTCTTTAAAATGAATATGAGTTTTGAAACTATTAAATTCAATTCAAACTAATTATCTATCTTATAGACACCATACACGTTTAAATCTGTTTAAAAACTTGTTTCGAAATTTGTGAAATCTAATCGTGCGTGGGGTTGTTTCGAATCAATTTCTTAAACATTTACAAAATCAAAAGTTTTTGATTTTTAATGGACGGAGTCATAAGTTTCTGAAATTGTTTAAATGTGTATGGTGTAGTTTCGAAACCAAAATGTAAACAAAATCAGTTGTTTATTGGTTTTCATAATATGTATTTGTAACCAATGTTTTAATTATTTTATTTTTTTTTTTTTTATAAATTTCTACAATTATTTATTAATGCAATAGTTTTACCCGCCATTTTATTTAATTATATTTTGTCTATAAAGTGAAGTTTCTCAGCTTGTTTAAGCAAAAGTTTCTTATTGTGCGGCGAAGAGAGAAATTAGTTTTGAAACAAGTTAATAAACAGATTTAATAGTGTATGGGGCCTATAAGTAAATCAACACTATTATACACACTGATAATTTGTTTCAGTAGATTTGGTGAACAAAACTTATTTTTTTCATAAACAGTAATTGTAATAAACCCAGTGAGTATAACATATGAAACTCTTGGTATAATGAGCATATAAAAATTAAACATAAATAAAATGTTTATTTAATACCTCCATTTTTGTATCTCAATACATCATTATCAGAATATTAATTTATTTACTGTTTGGAATGGTAGGTTTAGGTGTAGGTAGCAGGATTGACAGTATAGATAGACCCTCAATATTTAAGGTTCGGACAACTTTTTTTAACTTATTAAAAAATTTTATTTTACCAAAATAAATTTTCCGAATATTTTTCTTTATTCTTTATTTCTAACTAAAATTTTTTTAACTTTTGGCTGAAGACCTAAAAAAAATAAAAGGATCTATCCTTTTCTACGAGTATAATTTATTATTATAAATATTGATAAATATTTATTCCTATATCTTGTGTAATCGTATCCACATATAGACGTTCAAATGTCAATATCTTTCATAAATTCTTCTTTTTCAGGGAATTTAAAAATTTAACTTTGTTAAGTGACAAGTCAGTCAGTTGTTAAGTCAGTCTTGCGTGCACTGAATGATAATCACCAAATAATCACATAGTTTTAATTCAATTATAGTTCGGATATGTAGCAAAAATTTAAACCATTAGTTTTTTAAACCAAAGAATTTTCGTGGTCAGAAACACAGAAAAAGTCAGAGTTATACAAATTTGAGAGGTTTTTATAAAAGTTTGTTTTCTACCGTTACAGTAAAATTTTTTCGAGAGGTTTGATTATATTTAATTTCCTAGTAGTTTCGTACATACAATTAATTTAATTGTTTCCACATTGAAATTTCAATAAAGATAATCTAAATGTTTGGCAGTAGGTTTAACGATTTATACTTCATCAATCTTTCTGGAATATCTATACCCCGGGATATTATTAATACTATAATAATATGCGGGACATTGCTGATACTAAACCGCGGAATATTATTAATGCTTAAACTGTATTTTATTCTAGAATGATTGTACACTACTTGTATGGTTTTTGTTTTAAATCCATAAGCCTAAACTGAGTACAAAAACAATAATTATGATAAATAATAATTATATACTTCCAATAGATACTATCATCTTGAATTTTCATTCCAAATTTAATATATCTTATAGATAGATGGTAAGTTTAGAATTTCAATATCAAACACGTGATTTTCTTTTTTCTTTTTACCACATACATCTTATATTTTTATTTTATATGCCTGCATATTATTTATTATTTGATTGCAATGGTATATGCTAGAATTTACTAGCTCATAAACTGACAGTATCTATCATTAATATTTTTTAGTTATTTAACCGACCTGGCAATCTTAATGCATTTAATAATGACATTTTCTTTATTTCCTAGGAAATACACATCACATCGTTCATTAAAAGATCTATAGAAAAATTCAAAAGTTAAATAAAAAATTAATTACTGGATTTTTTTATTTCTACATGACGTAGGTATATACAAATTTTAAAGTCGTATTATTGAACATATTAATATTATGGGGCGTTTTCAATTTTTAACCTTCCATATTTTAATGCATGTTAATTAACTCTGTAATGATATACTCTCATTCTTCAAAATATCGAATTATTTTTAAAGTCTATTATTAAAAAAATATAAATTTGTATAAACATGTAATTTTGGAACGAATATAAAGCCTATAGATATTTATAATTAATTATTTTTCAATAAATAATAGAAGTCATCTCATTTAACAAAATAAATTAAAGATTTCTGTATAATATATAATTATTGCAAATATTTTCTTTTGAAAATTTTAAAAGTGTTTATAAAGTCGTTTTATAGAAAATTTCGTTTCGTAAAGGCTTGGTTTTAGGTTAATTCATCATGCGAATCTCTAAATATTCCGGTTTATTGATTAAATTCAGGATAATCCTTTAATTGTATTATTGGATAACTCTATACCTATAGGTAGCGAAATCTGCTACAACTGAAACCCTCAAATTCACAGACCGGATTTTCACATATCTGCACAAGTTGTTTTCAACCAACTCAATTCTACGTAACCAATATAAATGTAGTCCCTACCAAATGATGCGCACTTAGTTTTTGTTAAAAACTAGAATTTTTTTTTTTGTTTTGCGAGCTTTCAATCCTCATAGCTTTATTTTCTGCCACATTTTCGTCTGTAGTTTGCTTACAGAGCTTTTTAGAGTCTATGTAAATCAAAATTCAACGATATCATGAAGTACTTTGATCATATTATTTATATTAATTTCATAACTGTCTGAGTTTCAAAAAAAAATTCCTTTAAAAAAAATACTTTAATTGCATGTGCACCAAACGTAAACTAACTATCATCATCATTGTTCTGCAACCCCATCCGTGGGGCATAGGGCGGAAGTAAATTCTTTCCAACGGCTCCTATCTGCGGCTAACCTCTTCAATTGTGGCCACGTTCTTTGCTGGGTACTTGCTTCGGCTAAGACAGTTGTTCTCCACGTTTTTCTCGGCCTTCCGATACGACGTGTACCCTGAGGATTCCATTCGAAACATTGTTTCGCGATGTTGTTGTCAGGTTTGCTCAAAGTATGCCCGATCCAACGCCATTCCTCTGTTGGATTTCCATGTCTATTTGTGTTTGTTTCGTTTTTTGCCACAGCGTTCTGTTGGAAATGGTTTGTGGCCAAATGTTTAGGATGCGCCGGAAAAATCTATTGATGTACACTTGAAGTTTCCTGGTGATGTTTAGTGAAACTTTCCATGTTTCGCAAGCGTACAGGAGAACAGATTTTAAACTTGCGTTGAATATTCTTATTTTTGTGCGCAGAGATAGGTTGCTTGCCTGCTATATTTTTGAAAGCATCCCGAAAGCAGTACGGGCTTTACTGATGCGGGCTTCAATATCCAAATCAGCGCCTCCATCTAATGACACGATGCTGCTTAAGTAATTGAACGTAGTCACCTCTTCGATTCGCATTTCTTCATGGAGGATCGGATGTAGTGATGTGTGAGTTTTGTGCATGATTTTAGTTTTAGCTGAATTGACTTTTAGGCTTGCACTTTTTCCAGTGTCATACAGCTTTTGGCACATATTGTTCAAACCTCCATTCGAATGTGACAATAAACACACATCGTCGGCGTAATCTAAGTGGCTGATATGTTCGAAAGGACGCCACTGGATACCGTTGCTCTCGCTGACACCCACAATAGTAGTCATTATGTCAACTTACCACTAAAAACAATATGGGTGATAAAATACAGCCCTGCCTTACTCTCTGACACACCTCGAAGCAATTTGTCAGTTGTCCTCGGTGTAAAACGCGACATTTTGCATCTTTGTAGGATTCCTTAATTATAGCTATAATTTTTTCTGGAATGCCTCTCCTACTAAGCGATTCCCAAATATACTCTCGGTCTAACTAACTATAGTAAACAGTTTTTTAAGAACAGTCTGCTTTTGCTAAGGTAGTTCTGCTTAGTATTTGAGAGCTACCCAATTCCCCAAATTTATATGTCAAACCTATTTCCTGTAATGCTATTTTACTAATGAAACAATGTCCATTTTACGAAAGAGAGTTAGGCCAAATGCCTTTTGGCAATTTGGAATTCGACTAACTGTACAATACCCCTAAAATTAATACCAGATTATTCTACTGATTAGTCACATTAAAGATTGTCGTATAAGCTTAAATAATAAATAGAATCAATTTCATTTTAAGCAACTGTTTGTTTAGAGGTCACGTTTTAAGTTCAATAATTCATTCCTTTAATCCCATTCTTTTAGTCCGTTGTAAAACGAAATCAAATTTAAAGTAGTTATTTATCACTGATTTGAACTCAAAAGTCAATAGTGAAAGAAATAATTAAGAAACCTAAGGTAGGTCCAGTCAAATATAAAAATAAAATTAAGTAAGTTTTTTTCAACCCTCAAAACATTTATGGTAATTATAAATTAGAAATCTTAAATAAAAAAATAATCTTCCACCATCTTCTTTCTTCAAACCAACCATAATCAAGTGCATAAATAGTTAAATTAGTTAATTTGTAAAAATAATTTCCGTAATTTGCTTCGGAAATCCTTTATTAAGGATTAACTTTCTTTCTAACATGTATATTTTTTATTACCTATATTCCATATTTCCATCACATCATATCACATTCACATTTACTTTAGTTTTATTGTCCCAAAAATTGAAAGTGATGACTGATTTTATCAATTTGAAACAAAAAATGATTGATTTCAAGACATGTGCAATAAAATAACAAAAACAAAATAATAAAAACCCCCTCTTCTTTTTGATTTTAATTTTTACTTTTAGTTTAGAAATGACCATCCATATAGTTTAAAATAAAAAATATTATCAGGACAACATCAAATAAATGAATATGAGAAAGCCAACTCATCCTCATCACATATTACATATTATTCATAAATCGACGACCGACGACGAGTATACTAAAGTCACGTGCGCTTTGATAATCGATTGGCATATTTTTTATTCTTTTTTGTTTTTTGTTTTTTTTTTTTTTTTGTTGCAGGGTAACTTTATGGTCGTCGGCATTTTAATGGGAATAAAAACTAATTGGGTACTCAAAATAAAATAAAAAAACAAAACAACAAAATAGGGATGAAGATTTTTAGATAACAACAAAAAAAAAATAGAAAAAAGGGGTAACATTTTTCATCACGACGATGGTTCAATTATGTTAATTTTTTATTATTATTATTATTATTATTATTACAATTAGATCAGTGATGGAATTCAGTTGGTTCAGTGTAATGAAAAGATTTGATAATTTTTTCTTGATAATTTTATTAAATTATTGCATAAAAGAGCTTTCGACGGATTTTATTTCTTAGTTACATATTTTCTAGTCGCTACAGACCTTGAAGGTCCTGCATCCTTGGCGCAATATTGTCCATCCTCCAATGACTGCAAAAACAAACGAATTCTCTCCAGTTAGAAATGTAAAATTTCTTAATATCAACCGATACTTCATCTCATCGTGATCCTCAAAACTTGGATTCGAAGAGTTTTTTAGCTAAAACATTTTATTCCATTCGCTGTACATAACTTAAGCCAGTGAAAGAGTCTTAGTTTAACACTTTCGGGTATAGGTGCATGTTGTTCAACATGTTGTTAATATAGTTCGGCGTTATATTTTCTCCTCCAAGCCCTTCATCAGAAATACTACGATAAATTCGATCAAGAATTTTTCTTTCGAAAATACTTCACATTTGATAAACAACCTTCATTGACTTTATAAAAAAGACAATAATTTGGTACTTCTTCTTATTGAATTAGGCATTAGGTGCCTGTTTTTTTGTTTTTAATTTACCTTATTCTCTAAATCAGTATTGTGATTACCTCATCAAAATGCTCACTAATGATTAACAGCCCAAAAGAAGAACAGTATTGAGATCTAGTTAGATTTCTTTCCATCTTAGATTAATGAGGATATGAGGGTGGAAAAGTAGCTGATAAACATCCTACATTGACTTTATAAAAAAGATAATAATTTGGTATTTCTTCTTTTTGAATTAGGCATCATCAAAATGCTCACTGAAGATTAACAGCACAAAAGAAGGACAATATTGGGATCTAGTGAGATTTCTTTCCATCTATAATTAGTGAGGGTATGAGGGCCGAAAAGTAGCTGATATACAACCTACATTGACAGTATAAAAAAGACAATAGATATATATATATCTGTTAAACTATACAAAATAGATATAAAAGATGTATATATGTATGTAGGGAAAGCTAAAAAAAAGACTTCTTCAACAATTTATAAATATTGGGTTGGTTTTTTGGTAAAATATTGTTATTTTTGGTTTTAAAGAAGATGCAAAAAATTTTCTACTTTGCACTATAATATTTTTATAACGGCAACACCTATCATCAAATAAACGTTAAAATACTTTTCTGTTATCATAAGGGGATTTTCATTGAACAATATTTGAAATCTTAAAAATTTTATTGGGTCTAAAAAGAGGAGATAGCTTATTGAATTTTTATGTAAGAAAAAAATAGACCGTTGCAAAGAATTCTCTAAATTTCTATTTGGGAAATTTATTTTATACACAAAAAACAGAAATTTAACCGTCAAAACCATCTGTTGAAAAAATTATTTTAAATTTATAAATTTATAAAAAAAATTGTTAAAAAAGTCTTCCCGGTATAAAGAAACTATCCCCGATATTTTAAAAATATACTTTATCAAAGTATAATATCCCAATTTTTTTTAAAATATCCCCAATTTTTGTGAAAATATCCCCGGTAAACGATATTTTCTGTTCTTGTCGTACGCATTGAGCTCTCATATAAAATAATGTCATTTCATGTTATCTCACTTTTTAGAGCCGATAAAATTTTTAAGATGTTAAATATTGGTCAATGCAAATCCAGCTTTACTAGCTAAAACAAATCAGCTTTCAAATGTCCTTTTCGTCCTTAAAGAATAATATGTGTCATTAAAGATGCATATTTTTTGAAAGCCGGAAACATCAGGTACCCTGCCTTAATATATAGTAATTTGATCCTACAATCCTACTTCAAAAGAACCCAACTTGTCACTAATACAATTGTATCAAAGTATATTATTGACTTTTTAAACAATTTTAATTCCATCGTTAGCTCAGTGATTAACTCTCTGATTATCGACTTTTCGAAATGTTGGAGAACAACCAAAACATCTTTATGTATATGGTTTTTACTTGTTCAGCACATGGAAAATATTATGTAAATACCATGGCATGGCCATAAAACTTCAGTAAACTCAATCCAAACCGAATTTGGTATACATATGTATATAATTATTTATTTATTTATTTATTTTATTTTATTATATAATTATATGCAATTATTTTTTTGGATATTTTTTAGGTTAATATTATTAAATATGTATTATTAATATGCAAAATAATAAAAACAGTAAAAAGCTACCAGACTAATTTTTTCATTTTTATTTGAAAAACAAGTATTACGAACCAATTGCCCATTTTTGAGCTTCACCACTGCTTCAAAATTACATATTAATTTCATAGTGTCGTGTCGTGTTAGTTATTATGATTGACTTCACTTTGAAGTTTATGATGTTATTTTTTCGTTGTTTTTTAATAAATCAGGTGAATTTTTGATTAGATTAGATTGCATGTTATTTTAATGGCAGTTTGAAACTCAATGAATTTACTAATTTATAATTCATAAAATTCTATTTCAAAGAAATATTATTATAAGTCGAAATGGTAAAGGAAAAGGATACGCGTATGCATTCACACATATTTATAGCACATACCTATATTAAATGTTTATATCAACATGCTAAATACTGTAATAATATAATACAATGAGTGATATGTATTTGGTATTATTCTTGTTTTTAGATTCATTTCAATACATAAAAAAAATTTTTAAAATATCATTTTCATTTAATACAAATTTAAATTAAGCTTTACTACAATATGTTTTTTCTCTAACTACTTACGTACCTAATTATTTTATTTGTTTTTAAATTGAAAAGCAAACAACAAAAAATACAAAAGTCTGGTATAAAATAATTATTTTCTGAATTGCCTAAAAACATGCAAAGAAAAATATTTTATATGTTGTATGTATGTTGTTTATTTATTCTAGCATACAATGGATACAAAATTGTTAATTTTTATTTTGGTTCGGAACTTTGATAAAAAAATATACTAATCCTACAAAAAAAAATTTTATTACATACATATTCATTATTATTGGTATACAGAAATTTATGTGCGTTTTCTATTCCTAATTTTATATATAATTCCTACGGTTTGTGTCAGAAATCCATTTTTGGAAAAATTATTTTTAAAATAACTTTTCAAACAATAAAAAATAATTCGAGTTTGAAATAAAAAAATTTTTAATTAGATTTTTTAACTTTTTTATTCAAATTAAATTTCTCAATCCATGTTTTTAATTTATTTTATGTTTTGTTTTATTTTATTTATTTTGCAACAATATTTATGAGTCTTTTCAGATGAAAATGTTTTTTAGTTATTTCTTTATTTTAATGAAATGTCATTCATAAGCATTAGAGAGTTAAGATGGATTTTCATTGAGGAATATTTAAAATCTTAAAAATTTTATTGGCTTCTAAAAAGTGGGATAGCTCGAGGAGCTTTTATATAAGAAAAAAATAGATCGCTGCAAAAAATTCTATTTGGGAAATTTATTTTATACACAAAAAAACAACAAATCAATCGTCAAAACCATCTGTTGAAAAAAATAATTTTTTTTATATACATTTACTCAAAAAATTGTTAAAAAAGTGCTGCCGGTATACAGAAACTATACACGATATTTTAAAAATATACTTTATCAAAGAATAATATCCCAAATTTTTTGAAAATATCCCCAATTTTTGTTAAAATATTCCCGGTAAATGATTTTTTCTGTTCTTGTCGTGAGCTCTCATATAAAATAATGTATTTTCATATTATCTCCCTTTTTAGAGCCGATAAAATTTTTAAGATTTTAAATATTGGTCAATGAAAATCCAGCTTTAGGGAAATTTAAGTAGCCGTAATCCGTTTAAATACAATACATTACCATTGAGTAAATGCATATAATATTTTAAATATTTATTCAATGACATTACATAGTAAGAAGTTGGATATTGTTTAATGGATAATTTACTTTAATTAATACCCGCCATCGACGTAGTTTTAGCCAACAAAAATAGAGGAAGAAAGCATATATATGTAATGTAATTTGCACAAACTATTTATTGTATTGCAGCTTTTAGAAACATGTATAGAAAGGGATTATGACATAGACAAAAAAACTCTTGAATTATTTTTTATTACTTATTTTATTTTTTTTTCATATTTTATTAGTGTGTTTCTAATGAGATGACTAATTCTAATTGTAACATTTATTCATGTATAAATTTGAATTGAAATTAACTATTTTAAAACTTCCCCGATTTGCGTGTTGGAATTAGCCAACTGAATATGTTTCTATGAAGTGAGCTCAATTCTAATCAAAAAAACATACTAATTAGAGATAAAAATTTAAATTGCCAAGAAATTGTACATTTGGTTTCTATTGTCTAGGAATAATATAGTTCTTTAATTAGGAACAAATTAATTAAAACTAAAAAATCAACCTATTGAACTGTAATGTTTAACTCTATATGTATTAATAAATAAGAAATTTTATTAAGTTAATATAAATATCTAAAATCATCTGGGGACACAACAAAATAAATAATACCAAATACGAATAAAATAAACGTCAGTTCAGTTGTATGACAAAAAAATAAAACAAAATAGAATTTTTCTATTTCTTGAGAATTTTTCTATTTCTTTATTCTATATTCTAATTTTTAGTTCTCCGATTCACACAAACTAACAACTAATTTTTAGGTTATAAAATGATTTCGTTCTATTTATTTTGTTGTGTCCAGAGACTTTAACATGGTACATTGAAAGAAATATATATGTAGTTTAAGCTTTCAACTAATCTGAAAACAGATAATAATCATTACAATAATATAAAAACGAAAAAATCTTTCTATAAAATTTACAAAAATACTAATTATTTATTTTTTATAAGTTACAAACAAAAAATAACAGAGGGTGACATCATGTGTTAATTAGAGTAAATACAAAGCTGTTGCTAACTTTAGTTTTTTTTTTCAAATGTCGTATTTGACAATTTAAATATATTTGCCCTTGTCTCCCATTAATGAACTGAATACTAAAGAAAAGTACAAGTATAAGATTTGTTTGAAAATTTTTGTTGTTCTTTTTAATTTTTTTGAAAAAGAAATTGTCAGTTTTTGAAAATATTCAGAGAATAGTAGAAAAAAAATATTTCGAATTAGTGAGAGAGAAGACCGCTCCCCCAGTTTTTCTTTTTATTTTCTTTTCATAAAATTAAGCATACTTTATATTTCTACTTGAAAATTTTTAAGTTTATTTTAAAAATTTCATAGAACAAAAACAAACTAATAATATTAGTGAAAAATTAATTTCAAAAAGTGTAATTTCAATTTTGTATTGGAAAAAATAAAAAAAGATAATTTTAAAATGTAAATGCCCAGATTGGAAAAGTTTTCTGTTTTATTGTTGTGTAACTCGCTTTTATAGCGAATGTGGAAGTGTCAAGAGGAGTAGAGTAACAAAAAGAAAAAAAAAAATCCATGAGAAATTTTTTTTTAAATTAAAATTCTTCCAAAAAGAATATGTGAAATTTTATCAATTAAATATAAATTTAATACAAGATTTAATAATGTTCTTATTTTATAATTTTAAATTGTGAAAATTATGATAATAAAAAATTTTAAAATTTCTTTTAAAATGAAAAAATGAAGATTACTTATATTTATTAGTGAAGGATTAAATGAAGATTGCAAAGAAATTTAATAGTGCTATTTGTAGTGAAGACAAATTTATAAAAAATATATATATGTAGCTATATATGTGTGTACTTATGTATATTTATAGAGATAACCAATAGCCGCCTTGTTAATAATTTTCATTTTGATTGAAAAGAAAAAAAAATAATTTTTATTAATTGAAATATAAATGAATAATTTAAAAAATTTTAAAATATCTTAGCGTTTTAATTTGGAATAATTTATACTTAAAACGCTAGCTAAAATTCTATATAAATAAAAAAGAAAAATTAAATAATTATACTATTTTATTATTAAGTAATTCAAAATTTTACTGAAGAAAAAGAAGAAACAAAAAAATGTCTTCATTTGATACGCGCAATAATTCGGCGTTAATGAAACGCGCTGAACAACTTAAACGGTGGGAAGAATCCGATACAAATCGTGAACCAACAAAACAAAAAAACTCAAAAGGTAGACGAATTAAATTTCCTTCTGGTTGTGTTTTTTTAGCTGCATGTGTTGCTGGTGATAAAGATGAAGTCATTCAATTGCTAGAATCTGGAGCTGATATAAATACAACAAATATTGATGGATTAACAGCGTTACATCAAGTAATTAAATATATTTTTATACAATAATACATTTAATTTTTATTATATAAAATACACATTAAAATTTTAGCTCACTCTAAACTCTCAAAATTTCAGCGATTAAAATTATTGAATAAAAACGAGTATAATTTGTTAAATTGCGAAATTTTTAATTTTAAAATCTAGCAAAAACATTAATATACACTATACAATAAACAAACATACGTATGCATACATACACATATATATATAACAAGTATATCCAATAAAAGAAGATTAAAATGCATGTTTCTATGTGTACCCGAAATTACAGAAAAGATCAAGAAAAAAAATATTTATTTTTAGAAATTTTCTTTTATTTTTTTTTTTTCAAATTAAACATTTTTGTTTATTTTAGAATAGGCAAGCAAACCAATATCATAATTTTTTTATAAGATAATTTTCTGCTATGTATAAATTTTTATTCTTGTATGTTTCTATAGGGATATTTTTTGATTCTTCAATTGAAATCGTACCTATTATAAACATTACATACTTACTATGTATTCGTTTTATAATATATTCTTATTGGAAGTGATTGGGAACTCTTATTTGAAGTTTTTGTATATTCAATAGAAAGAGAAAACAGAAAAAGATTTGAAATGTAAACAACTGTAAAATATTCTGTAATCTTTTTAGAGCAATATTCTATTGTTAAATAAAATTATAAAAACTGAATGTTGAATTAATAAAATAATGTTTGTTAAATTTTATGAGAAAAAAAGAAATAATTTTAGATCATTTTAATTCTACTTAATTACTTATGTTACTCTAAGAATTTTCCATGAATCAAGATTCATAGTTGTTATATTAGATACATATTAAGAAGGATTGATATATATATATAAGTATTAATTGATACAATTCCTAAAATATAAAATTTATTTTTACAAAAATGTTTTATAATTGTTAATAATAGTTAGAAGCTATTTATATATAATAGTTTTTTTACATAGGTTATAAATGTAGTAAGTATCAATAATTTCTTAAAATTAATGAAATACCTAATGAATGTATGTATTTCAATACAACTTGATGGGCCGGAGGGTTCTGACTAATTTTAGTGCAAAGTAAATACTGAAATTTCTTGTATGTTAATAAGTAAGTTGGTATGTAATGTTTTGTTTTATTGTCATATAAAATGAAATCAAAATTGCATTGGTTTTCTATTTTAAATTTTGATTACAAATATGAGTTAGCTCCTTAAGTAGTTAAGTGTTTTTTTTAAATATTTACTGAGTAATCTGATGAATAATCCTCTAAAAACAAATAGTAATAAAAATAATGGGTCACTTCACTTGAATAGACACAACTTGTGGCAATTGTCTTTTCCAATGTATGTAAGTAATTTGAATAATATCTTCCACCTATTAAGGAACATTGGAACTTTAAGTATGTACATACCTACTAATTTATATCGACTTGTTCACTTGTTGTTTAAAAAAACTATTTTCTTTTTAATACTTTATAATTAATATTTTAATATTGTCATATTAGTAAATAAATATATTAATATAAAATATTTAAGTAAATAACTATATATTTATAACTATAAAAATGCTGCATACACTTATGTATGTAAATTTCAATAATTTAATGTTCTGATGATATAACTATATACCTAGTTATGAAAACTTCATATAATAATATACTTACATATTTCGGCCTAGAATAAAATCCAAAAATAATTCTTAATTGTTAGAAATATTCTTGAAAATCTTATAAAATTGTATGACGTACATATATTTATGTACATATGTATGTGGATCAACTCAAATGTATGATTATATATCACTCAATTATGTGATTTAAATTGATTTATTATATTCCCTTTATAAATTTTCTTCCATAACAATAAAAATTAATTTTGATTTTTTGATAAATTGTAAATAAAAGATTAAAAAAATGTTTGGGCCCAATCAAAAATTCTTATTTAATAAAATAAATAAGAAGTATCACAACGAAAAATTTCGATGTGATTATTTTTTAACTTGAAATTTTTATGATTTTTTACTTAAATGCTATGATGAGTTTTTATATATTTATGATTATTTATTATATATTAAAGAACATATTATATAAACTTGACCTCGTCTTAACTTCTTATATTCTTTTTGTTTTCGCTTTCCAAGAGCAAGAACACTTCAAAGGAAAATTTTCATCACTTTGACGCATGGAAAATATTTCAAAAATCAAATTTTCTATTGAAAATTTCAAAAAAAGACCTTGAATGAATTTAATTCTCAATTATTTGTTTATAATACGAATTATTCATGTAAATTGTTTTGTACCAATTTAATTTTTTAAATATTTATATGTATACTTATATATATATATATTATTACCATAACAAGCCATAATTATTTATAAAATCCCAACTACACTACAATATCAGTAAATAAGTAGTTACATAATAGTATATAAAAAAAAAAGTTTAAATACTTACTGCCTAGAAAAAGCCGTAACTCAAATAAAAAGGCAATTGCTAGTGTTAACAATAATTATGTCTAGATTCCTAGATAATTGTTATCAGATACGGTTTATGATTCAAAAGTGTATGTTTAAATAAAAACTATGATAATGACGTCAAAGAATTTTTTTTCATTCCATATGTTCTTTTTTTTATCATCAGTTTATCAGAATAGGTACGTCTTACGACTACTCTCCAGTGTAAAGTAGTAGTTAACTACTTCAAAGTTGTACTAAAAGAAATTTTTTTTAACATTTTTTAATTTTCCATGTCCTAATAAGTTTCAATTTTAAATAGTCATAAGATTAATTGTTTATATTTGAATCAGAACTTTTATTATTACTTGAGTGTTTTCTAGTATCAACCAACCATCTTAAATGAAGATTAAAACTAGTATAAACTGTGGAAGACAAATTCTATTCATTATTTCTGTACATGATGTTGCATCTGTGATTAATAAGAGTGAACTACAAATTTATGCAGATGATATGAAAATTTTCAAAAAAATAAAATCCATAGATGACTCAATCCTACTCCAAACTGATCTAAGGTAGGTAAGTAGGTAGTGGTGGCTGCCGACAGTATACCGACACACTTAGACCGGTGATGTCCATTGTGATACCACGGAAACTTTCCTTGCGTAGTACCCTACTCGTTGAACCAATTTGAGCTTTTAACGAAGAGGCGGAGGTTTTTTATACCAGTATTTTCAAGATCACCCAGCGAGTCCTGAAAGAAGGCTCCTAAATGGTTTTTCTTTTATGGTAGAGACCAGGGCAGGAACAGAGTAGGTGTTGGACAGTTTCATCCTCCTCCCCCTCTCTACACGTTTTGCAGAAGTCGTTTGAGGGGAGTCCCAGTCTTCTGTCCCAGTCTTCTGGCATGTTTACCAATCAGGCAATGACCCGTAATGACCCCTACCATAGTGCTAATGTCACTTCTTTTCATAGTTAGTAGGTTAAGGGATCGCTTCAGGTTCAACACAGGCCAGATTTGCTTGGTGATGTTACAGTCTGGTCTAACTGACCATCTGAAGTTTGAAGCTTTTATTGTATCATTGCGAAGGATTTGTAATAGTACCCTTTTTAGCAAATTGATTTGCAATGCAGTTACCCGGAATATCAATGTGTCCTGGCAACGATATGTTGGACCGATCAGCTGGTTCGTGCAGAGAACTGCGACAAACCAACACGGTTTTTGAGTTGATGGTTACCGACTCCAGTGCTTTAATTGTGTCCTGACTGTCTCTGTGTATACAGATATTTCTAAATACGCTGGATCTCAGCCAGTCTGAGGCTTCTTTTGAACAATTTCTATCTTTAGTCGAACAATAATAATTTATTACTAAATATTAAAAAGTGTGCTTTAATGTGCTATACACGTGGATCCCAACCAATCTTTTACAATTATTCACTTAATGCTGAATTATTGTTAAGAATTAATTAAATTAAAGATTTAGGAGTGTACTTCGACGATAAGTTAACGTTTAAATTACACTTCAACTGCATTATAATTAAATTAAATTCCTTGCTAGGGTTTATAAAGCGTTGGTCTAAAGAATTCTCTGATCCCTATATCTTAAAAGCTCTGTACACAACCTTGATTCGACTTAACTTACTTGGAGTATGCTAGCCAGGTATGGTCTTCATTCTATGATGTTCGTACGAAGAATCGAAATCATTCAAAAGAAGTTTTTAAGATTTGCACTACGTAATCTTCCTTGGGAAGATCCGATTCGATTTCCACACGAACATCTTCTAAATTTAATTCATCTGGCCACCCTGCAGAAAAGACGGAAAATTGCTGATGTAACCTTTGTTGTTGAAATTGTTAAAGGTAACATTATTTCACCACCTATTTTTAATAAAATGTTCATTAACAATAATTCTCGACTTAGATCCGTTAATCTTTTCACCCTGGTTCATCAGAATTAATGGGATCTATCATAATTAGATTTGAACCCATTAATATAATGTTGATAATGGGAAATAAATACAAGACCGTAATTGACTTCTCTCATTCAAAGGCTATATTAAAAAAACAACTACACCAATATACAAACTAAACAACGCTCACTCCCCTACACCTTAAACCGTCATTTAGTATAAAGAACTTATGTTAAGAATTTAATAAATAAATATTATTTAGAACTATGTAACTTTTTTATTTTTTTTTTGTAACTTTTTAAAATTTGTAAATTTATTAAATTTGTAACGTAAGTACATTTAAGTAAATATTATTTGTAACTGCTTGATTTAAGCTTGAAATAAATAAATAAAAGTACTTACTGTTAACTTTCACATAAAATTGTAAAATATTGTAAACACCATCCATAAGAAGAAAAAAACAATATATTTTACTAACTGATTCATATTATTTGGATATTTGTTCCCAAGAAAATAAAATAAAAGTTCAATTTAATTTATTTTTAACTTTATATATTTAATATCAAAATAAAAAAAAAAATAAATAAAAGAAAATAATGTAAACATTTAAAATAAAAACATACAAAACATGTACACATATTCGTATATATATATATATATATATATATATATATATATATATATATATATTTGGGTAGAAACTAGAAACGTGTAGTCATATTCAATTATTACTGAAACATCAGTTAATGAAATTTAATGAAAAGAAAACAAAAATTATTCAAGGAAGAATTTAAACAACATTTCAGAATTTGCAAATTGCCCTAAAAATAGTTAAATATACTTTCTTAACTATTAAACAAAGATAGATCTTTTTGAGTGAGTGATAGTGATAGGATAAATAAACGAACCATGAAACGTTCAATCTCACATCGTGACACTCATACAAAATTCTCAATACCTGACACCTGAAAATTATTTTTTTATCTTTTTAAAAATAATTATAATGTTCTAAAATTAAATATTTTTGTTTTTGATTAAAAATTAATATGCATAATCACTAAATATACATTTATATATCATCGAATGTATAACTACTTATATGTATTTTCTATACATCAACGTCAATTAGTGTGTTACGAATAATTTAAAATTTTGCGCAAGGATATCAATGCTAATGATACGACTTTGATACTAAACAAGCTTACTAAAATGGAGTCCAAGGGAGATAAATTTCTTCTCTTTTCGTAGACGACACGTTTCTCGACTGACATTAGAGAACAGTATCAGTAGATTAATCAAATATCATATAAAAACATGTATCTGGGTCATTCACGAAACTGAGATACAGCATCTTAAGGTTTATAGTTCCAAAGTTCTATAGTTCAGAGAGATAAAAAGAACAAAATAAAAATGTAAACATGTTACAGTTTAATCACTTATTCGTAAAGAATGGATAACAAAAATTCTAGTTAATACAATTCTGATTAAAAATCATATAAATCATATAAATATAGACATTAATAACTTGTGTGCTTTTGATAATGTGTGCTTTTGATTTATAGTAAAACAATCTAATCGGCACTTCACATAACATTCATGAAATTTTAAGGAGAATTTGACAAAATCAAATACTTATAAAGCTGTCCAGTTACACACAAACTTATGCCATTTGAACCCATTCTCAGAATTCAAGATGAAGGCTTAAAACGACTTAAATATTCTCAAAATGCGAGTAAATCAAAATATGCAATGAAATTACCATATATTTTAAATTGCTAAAAGCCTCGTCAAATATTTTGGTTTCCCTTAAGCCGATGTAAGGCATATTTTTCATAAGTATATGACTCAAGACGGAGTATAATTCACATCTATCTTCGCCTCAGCGCTTCAAAGACTGCTTTCTTGACAGAATACAAAAACACAACATTCGCTTGATAGATGTAAAATGATATAACTACCTGCTCCACTTGGCCATTGTTATATTGCTGAAGCACTAAACTTAAATTTTGAGTATAATATAAAAAAATAAATCAATGGTATGGAACACTTTCAGACAATACTTATAAAGGTAATAATCTTGCATTCAGAATTTATATTTTTGTTAATTACTTAATAAAGAATCTATGATTTTCCACCATCAAAATCTAAGCGTTCACTGCAATTAAGAACCGGCACAATCAATTATACCATTTGATTGTGCCTTTTTGATATTTTAATTTCGTACTAGATTATCTTCTGAAAAAAAAACAAAATAAACAAAAAATATTTGCAAAAAAATGTAATTTTTTTGGCAATCTGTTTAATTACAGTCAGAATTCATAATATTAAAAAAAATCACAAGAGTTACACAAAATGTGTATGTATTTTTTTTTTTTTTTTCAAAATATAAAAATAAATATTCATAAAAAAAATTGTTTTTAATAAGTTTAAAATAAATGAGGGACAACCAAGAACATTTATTAGGTCAAAAACAGATGATATCTTTATATTCGTAAATATTTCTAAAAATAATAAAATGGTGAAATATGAAATTTTATGTTGTTATTAAAATATGAGTAATGGAAATGATAAATTAATCAGATTTTGTTAATGAAACTAACAGAATTTTTATGAAATATATATATATATATATATATATATATATACGTATATGAATGGGGGTAATATGCTAGATCGGGAAGATCGAATCATAGAGTCAAACTTAGTTAATTATTGTGGTCGCACAAATAAAAATGTATGTGGGTGCAGTATCTATTATGAATCCTATTCAAGAGGTATCACCATTATCATCTATTGGTTCTACAGCTCAGGCTGAGCCTTAACATCGTTTAAAACAGAACTTTATTTCATTATCTTCTATCTTGTGCAACTGTCCTCCATCCGTTATCCTATCGGTTCAGTTTGGGGTATACTTGTTGCATCATTGCCGTAGTAAGTGGATTTTTATAGAGAGAGTTATTATTTCAACGTCCAAATATGCAGTTCACGATAGTTATTTTAGGTAATTTTTTCAGTTGCATGTTTTTTCGTTTTATTACAACATAGTACATATAGAAAATAAGTAATTGTGCTGTTAAGGGAGTGTTAAAAATATTACATAAATACAATTTTTTTTTGTTTTTTACTTTTTTTTTCTTTAATAGAAAAAGTGATAAACTACACTAATTTACAAAATCTATTCTCTAGTTTATTTTATTATTAATTTAGTTAATAATTTATTTTATGTTAAGTTGTTTGACATTCTTATTTTTAGTCTCCTTGTATTTTGTGCATCAAATAGCAGTCGACCTAGGATGATCTTCGAGTTCTTTGCATGATCTTCGACTTTCCTTTTGTATGTATAGTTACTTATTTATGATTTTTTTTATTTCGTCTTGCACTGAAGGAATGCCCAAGTCTTTTGTAATTAATTTTTTTGGAGCGTACCAGGGTGCGTTTACGATTTTCCGAAAAAGTATGTTCTGGAATATGTGAAGCACTTGAATATTTGTTTTTTGCAGCTGTACCCCACATCTGTATTCCGTATGCCCATACAGGTTTTAATAACGAGTTATATACCAATATCTTGTTTTTTAGAGATAATTGTGATTTATTTCCTAGTAGCCAATACATATTTCTTAATTTTATTCCAAGCTGCTTTCGTTTGCTTTCATTGTTCCTAGATATTTTACTTTTTGTAAATAGAATTTGAATTTTAAAATATCCGAGAGAAATATACCGTGATTTTTATTCAATTAAATATATTTTTACTCAAAATTAGCCAGTGTTGCTGAAATCTGAAGGTTTTGTGGTTGTTTGATTCCCGAATAAGCAAGTTCAGTTACAGTTCATATGAAATCAGAAAATTATAGTAAAATAGACATAAACGTGTTTCGAAAGCCATATGACATAAAGAGAAAGAAGTAATTGTTTTTTGAAAGCTGATTTTCCACTTGTTCTAACTCAATCAATGTTCTAGGTGTCCTTGATTGGAAATTATAAGACCCTAAACTCTTTTATTAAATGTTTTTAAAACTAAAATATTAAATATGTATACTTATTTATTTATTTATTTTTTTTAGATAGGAGGTAATCCTCGAAGGACATCCAGAGCTCCAGCCACGTGTGCTTCTTAAAAGTTAGGGAAATGAACCGACTAAAACCCACCTAGCTTCCGCCTTACAAAGTAAGTTTCCAGGAGACACCCGGCAGATAACTATGTTACCTCCCTTCGAGGAGGTGAGAGTCGGATTTGTTGACAAAGTTATAGTTGTTAAACCAGGAGGCTTTTCCTAGGTTTTATCAGAGCTATACCTTAAGAATATACTCTGCCCGTGGCCAATATCAACCTTAACCTCCCTAGCATATTTCTGGGACAAAAGTAATGCCATTGAACAAGAATCTGTCATAATCTTGTGACTTGATACGTCTGAAAAAATTGTTGTGTCATAACTTTAATAATTCATAACAATACAATGAATAAAATGGAGTCAACTAAAGTTAAAAGAACCTTAACGAAACTCTTTGATATTATTAATACTGATATAGAATACAATTTGCATGTACTTAATCGTACATTTCCTTAAGTTGGCTTAAGCCAGATAAATTGCATCGTGGCCTTAAGTTTCAGAATTTTTATTTTTTTTTTATTATTGAAGTACTTATTTATGTTATAAAATTGTTAATACTAGATGGCTCAACATTAACGTTAAAGTAAATACGTTGCAATTACGACTGAAAATTATATATATACATTTATTATATTTTAAATCATCTTTATTTCTATATAATATTATATACATATTTGTTAAGTCAAATTACTTAGCATTAAATATGTTTACATATATAATAAAATATGTATTCACAAACAAAAATAAACCATAAAAAAATTTCGGCATTTAAATATTTTTTATTTATTTAATCTAGTACCGATTATTGCTATAAAGTAACCACAAAAGTTGGTTTTCATTATTAAGTACTTATACATATTATAATTTATTTTAGAACATATAAGCACTAATTTAAAATTTCCTATTCCAAAAATAACTAAATCAAAATTTTAATTGGAATTAGTCATACACAGTTTTCTCTATATAGATTTCATCAATTGACTGATTACACAAAGAAAAACTCAAAATAAGAAGAAAACAAAAAAAAAAAAACAGAAGAGCAAAAACCTTTTTTAAATTTTTAAACTAGAAAACTCATTGAACAGTGCACTTTTAAATTTATATTTATATACAATAAGTATAATTAAACGAGTACGTACTTATAATTTATTTAAAACAAAAAAAAAAAATTAGAATTTCATTAAAGTACTCTGGTATTAAAAACATTTTTTATGTATTTTTTTATATTCCTTTGAATTTTATAAACACTTAGGTTCACAAAACTAAAAAAAAAAAAATATGTCACAGTGCAAGGCCCTGCATTTATCAAAATAAATTTCTCTAAATTTTTTGTTACAGTCAATTTAAAAAAATATTTTAAAATTAAAAATTTAAATTCACGTAAAAAAAAAAAAGTACTTTCGATATTTTTTTGGCATCTAAATAAATTTTAATGCGTATTGATCATATGCAGTATTACAATGACATATGTAGAGATGTGCCAATATTGTGATGTGACGTCCTAAAATTTCAAATTTTTAATTTATATAAAATCAATTGAAAATTAAAATTCTAATTTGAATATGCATTAAAAAAAACTAGTATTGAATAATTGAATTCGCTTAAATACCTAACTTTTGGTTAAAATATTTATCGTTTAAGAAAAACTGTAACCATTTGCATTCGTTTATTTTACTTTTCATGAATTCGGATGTGTAACGAAGTTTTTAAATGTATATAGTTAAATACTGTCTAAATTTTAGATTTATAAGATTTATTATTACTAAATTTAAGCTAATTAAGTATAACTTAATTCTTATTCTTAATTTTCTACATTTCAATTAAATAAATAAAATAAATGAAATTGAATTAAAAAAAATTTTGACAGAGAATTTTTTATTCTGTTAATTAAAATTAAAAATGAATTATTCCTAATGTTTTAAGGAAGGCATGAGCTTTTTTTTTCTTGTTACACATGTTTGAATATTTTATGCTGTGATGTTGGTATTAAAAATTGTACTTTTTATTGTTTTAAGCTTTTGATTTTAGACAATTCTAATGAAATAAATCATATTAGTTAGTCGCTTTAAAAATATTTCGGGAAAATTAATTATATATGTATATATATATGTATACTTAAGTATAAATTTGTAAATGACCAAATACAATAAAAAAAAAACTCTTAAATTTCTTCTTAAAGATTTATTTTTCATTTTGACAAAGTTATAGCAAAGATAGTTTTCAGGGCTCTTCTAATGCAATTTAATAAGAGATATTAAAATATTATCTCTTTTTTTTAGACATTGTTATGCTATGATTATAAAACTCTCCTATAAATAATTTTCTAAGCTAAGATTCTCAAACGTAATCCACATTATTATTTTAATGTTTCTAATGTTCTTTTACTAACCTGAAGTGGAGATTAAGTACCCAAATTTATTTCTATCAATTTTTTGATTACTACTCTTGTAATAAAAAAGGTTAAAACATGAAAATGGTATGAAACTGTTGAATAAAAAACCAGAAGACTACTCACTCGTATAACAGTGTTGTTAAAGCCTTATAAATTTCCCAAAAATAAACAAAATTTTATCAAACAATAACTAACTAATTACCGTTATTTATATTTTCTCGAAATTTCTCAAAAATTAAGAAATTGATTTTAATTTTTTTTTATGTCAAGAACTTTTCGAGAAGAACCTAGTTATAATTAAATTTCTATGATTTTTTATGGTTCTTATTCTACTATTTAAAAAATGATGTCAACTTTTAGCAATGATTTCTATAATTTAATTTTCCGTATCATCCTTAATATTTTATATTTTTGTTTTTTTAGTCTCGTCATGAAAGTTATATCAGGTTATATTTAAATTAAAATGTTGCGATTAAGTATATCATCTCAATGACAATTATTCTTTTTGACTTGTTACAAATTCCTTTTTCCAGAAAGCTTTTTAGTTGGATCAAATGGTTTAAATCCAAGTATCACTTTGCGAAATGGTTTCAACCTAACTGTCATAGACTCTTAATTATTAATACAAGTAAAATTCGATATAAAAAATGTGTGCGCTTCTACTTAAACATTAATTTGAGGTTCAATTTTATATATATACATATATATATACATTATATACTTAATGTATATTATTCTTATAACTACTTAAATAAAGTTATAATAAAATTATTTGAATCATTAATATTAACTATTATTACTAGATTTAAGGGTCCATATCACTTCTAACATTGGTTGTTATTTGTTTACATAAATTATTGTAATTAGATTTTATTTGTGGTGGCTTCAACAAATTTCTGTTTACACTTGTCTCACACGTTAAATTTTTCTTTTAATTTTTGATTCAATATTTTTGAAGTTTTTAAACGTCCATATTACTAATTACTTATCTACTTTTTTGTTCAACATTTCTTTCAACAATTTTAGCAAATATTTCGATATTTTACATTTTTTATTTTTATTCTTAATAATTATTAATGTAACAATTATTTTAAAATTAATTTTATACATTTTATATTGATATTATTTATCTAGCTTATTTTTTCCATTTAGTCCTCATGATATGTACACAATTCTGAATTTTCATTTATAGGCCCAACCATAATGAGCTTTAGCTGGCTTAAGCCAACTTAAGGAAATGTACGATTACATGTAAAGGCCCAACCATAATGAACTTTAGCTGGCCTTAGCCAACTTAAGGAAATTTACGATTACATGTAAATTGTATTGTGCAACCATAATAGGAATATCAGAGAATTTCGTCAAGTTTTCGTTAACTTTAGCTGGCTTAAGGAAAGTGCGATTTCATTCGCACATTCTGTACGGAAATTTGACATTTGATGTTGACATGTTATTACTTGAAAATTTGTGATATAAAATAAAATAATTATTATTATTTATTATAATAAATAATAATAATAAGAATTTAAGTATTTTTTATTTTATTAATATTTGTGAATGTGTTATGTTTGTGGCTGTTGAACTAATTTGCCTTTTTTATTTTATTAATATTTGTGGCTGTTGAAATAAATAAAAAAAATTACAAACTAAGTACGTGTTTTAGTTAATTTCTTACTATCCACTGGAACAAAATAGATATGTTGTTCCTAATAATGCCTTCGGAATCCTCCCAATGTTTTAATTGATTAATTCCCTGCATTGTCAGAAGCAAACACTTTAATTATTGTAAGCTGATATTATTCATCAAAAATTTGATTTTGATTAAGATTGTTTTAGTTAGATTTTGATTTTGATTGTTAAGATTTAAGATTGTTTTGATTTGTTAAGAAACTTTTACGTTTTCAAATATTTGCATACATATATTCAAAAGTATGTACTTTATTTTAAAGAATTATTTTTTGGTTATATTTATAATTCATAAATGTCAAAATCACTTAAGTTAGCTAAAGCCTATTATTAGTAACTTAAGCAAATTACAAAATTTTAGCTGTCTTTTCGTTTAGTTTTGACATTAGCATAAGCCAACTTAAGTTCATTATGGTTGGGCCTTATGTTTTAATTTGATCAGTAAATAAATACTTGCAACCATAGCAACACAGAAATTAACAAAACATTTTAAAAAATGTAAATGTAAAATGGTGAAAATGAAAAATCGAAAAAGTTTAAAGAAAAATAAAAATGTCTAAAAATTTATATGAACTTTTTTATGTCATATTTTTTTTTCAATTTTTTAATTAATTTTTTTCATTTTTACTTGTCACTTTTGACATCTAAGTACATTATGTTATTAATATTTTGTATAACTATTTTGTTTCATTAACTTCGCTTCCTATTTGTTGTTTGTTTTTCTGAAACTGATGAACGAAGTGAAGGACTGTGTCGACTTTAACGCACTAAAAACTACTATCCTTTTGTTTATATTAAAACTAATCTTTTAGACTAACCATTAATACAGTTTTGGCTCTATTACTTCAGATATATTTGATCAATCAAAATCCCTTTAGGAATTATTAAGTGATAAAAGATTTTTTCATAACACAGTTCGAACGGTTTCGTCCGTTTAAGACGTCTAACAAAGTTTTGACTGTCAGCTAAGCGTAAAATTTCAGTATTAATATGTTGAGAAAGACGAATTTTGTTGCGTATGCCAGTTTTTTGATTTCGTCTTTTATGATAGGGATCTTAAGATCTCTATGAATATCAGCATTGCGAACATACCAGGGAGCATTCACAATGTTTCGCAACAATTTTTTTTGGAACGTTTGGATAGTTTGAATATGAAGCACAACCCCACATTTGAATACCGTATGCCCACACTGGCTTTAATATTTGATTATAAATCAAAACTTTGTTATATGTTGAAAGCGAAGATGTCAGCCCAATTAGCCAATACAGCTGATTGTATTTCTGTAGTTAAGCATCTAAGAAAATGCATTATTTCTTAACCATTAACTCTATTAAATTACTCTTACAAATCAATTCATATCAATTACTTATTTAGGTTGATTTATACTTTAACTAAGTATATAAAAGTATATATTTTACTATTTTACTAAGTTCTCTCAATAGAGCAGACTACATGAAGATGGTAGGCATTCTTACGGGTCATAACCACATTAATAAGCACATTTGTAAAATAGCACTAGGTGACGACCCAATCTATAGACACTGACATGTTGTAGGAGAATCCTTACCTCTTTCACGGCTGAGGCTCACGTTGTTGGAAATGCACTATATAACCTCAGAAAACTTCTGCAGGATAAAACCCTCAAACCTATTGATCTTTATCAAAAGGATCGAAAATTTGAGGGGTGGATGAGGGCATAAAGAGCCTACAGGTCGGCTCTAACATATTAGGATCAGTTCCGTACGGGAAAAAAAGTTTATATATTAGGGATTAACATAATCTTATAATTTATTATCACCATATCGTACTACATAAGTAATACAATTTTTTTAAAACTAATAATTCTATACTTCTAATTCCGTTTTTAATAAACCCGACATTTTATTAATAAGTTCTAATTTATTCTGATATATCAATTGGTTTTAACTGTTATACTTAACAGTAGACTCGACTACCTAACAGTAACCTAAAGTCATTACAGTTTCTCATTTCGTATCGCTGAGTATAACTGAATATGATGTATGTAAAACTTCGTACATACGAGCACGTACATTTAAATGGATGTACCGATTTTGATTAGGTCAATTTTGATCGATTTTTTTCAAAAGAAAACATATTTAGAGAGTTCTAGTCAATTTTCTAGTCAAACCCTTTTAAAATGTATTTTTATGATTTTATTTTTAGAAAATTAATTTTTTTATTTTGTTTTTTTTTTTTGCTTTTTTGATAAATTTTTAAAATTTTATTTCTGATAATAAGTATGTGGTTGTTTATATGATGAATATTAAAGATTGGAAAGATAATATAATTTAATTTTTTGTTGCTTTTAGCTTAAAAATTATTTGTTCTATAAATTAAAAAAAAAAATTATTGTACATAACTAAGTATAACTATATATATACGTATATGTATATAATTTATATTAATTTTTATTTTTCGGTAGGTGAACAGTAACAGTAAGTTAGTTGTTATAGTAAATAGTTAAGGTTCGTTGTTTTTGTTTGTACAGAAAATCATCGAACCGATTGATAATGATAATGAAAACAATAAAAATAAAAAAGATATACATATAAGCACATAATAAGTATGTATTGTTTCTGTTTACTAACCTAAAATTGTTTTTTAAATTACTTAACTATTGAGAAATAAAATATGTAACTAAGTATGTAGGTACATATATGTACGTATATTTATTTTTTTTCTTAGGAGAACTTTTAAGTTTATTTAACACCGGATGTTAATTTCTAGAAACTCATTAAAACTAAAAAAAAATATTTTTTAAATTTGAAAAATAAATGATCGAATCTATATTCTTTAAAATCAGTTTTTATAATCATTTTGAAATCATTTTTTCAAAGTTTCAATATAATGTATCTAGATTAATGGCAGCAAATATAGTTTAATTTCCTACTTATTTTTTTCAAATTTGTTATTTTGCAATTTTTAGTTAAGTGTAAGGAATGTTATAACTTTTTGAATTTAAATCATTAACTGTCGAACTGGTATTTTATATAGTGATATACCAACTTTTTACTTCAATAAAGTCAAAAATTTGTAACATTTGTAATATGTTAAAAATAAAAAAAATGTTGTAGATTTTTTTAATTATAAATTAAACCGAATTTTTGTTTTGTTGTTTCAATATCTTTTTATTTCGATTGCTCCAAATTATTTCTATAACTCTTTTTATTTCTAACATTTACTATTATTACTATATTCTATTACTACCTAATTCGAAGTCTATAACTACATTTATGGCATATCATATCAATAAAAATACGACAGACGAGGAACTGACTATACTTATAGTTGATAATAATTATTTTTTAATCATCATATTTTTTTTCGAGGGAAATTCGGCAAATAAATTGAATATGCGAAAGTGGATAGCTGTTTGTAAAAATTAAAGCTTTGAGGAGTTTGAAGTAGTAGAAAAAACCCATTCTGATCATCGATTCAAAAATTATTATAATATAGTTATACATTCAAACAATTTATTTCACTCCATGGTCATCTTTTATAGTAATCCAACAAAAAAAAAAAAAATTAAAAATTTTATTTCGTACTAATCATAATAAAAAGAATGCACTTGTTGCAACTAACTATAATTTAATTCATTAGGCTTGTAACGAGATCTTGTTAAATTCGAAATTATTCAATTTGTTTTAATTATCTTATAATGCAATAATATAGTACTTGTATCATTTTATACTTGAACTTGATTCTTATTTTCGAGTTTGTGGCCCCGCATTATATTAATTTTCTATTGAGTTTCCGATATTTAAAATAAAAATACCTTTAAATATCCCCAATATGTAAGTAAGTGGATATTTTGTGAATTTGTAAACGATCATGTTTTTGTTACCGTGTTAAGATTTCATATTAAAGTAAATAAATACATATAGTTAGCTATACTTAACTACTTAATTAATGTACCTTTCTAAATACATTTTTCTTTTTAAATATAGAAAATTAATTCTTTCGTAGTTTTTAGTTCTAATTTATTTAATTTTTTTGTTTTTTTTTCCTCAAAATTAATACATGTGTTTGTAGAAATAATAAGTTAACATTATTTTCTCACAAAATATTTATTTTCGCCAATGTCTATTAATAAAATCGCAAATTGTTGAATAGATTCAAAAGACCGTGACTTATTAATTTTTTTTGTTATAAGTATGTATATATATATTAAGTATATTTTATTTATAAAATATAATATACAGTCCACGACAGTTATTTAGAGCCACTTTTCTTTAATGTTTTATGATAATAATGAACGTCGTCGTTTCTGTTGTCGCAAGTTAAAGTTGATATTTTAAAAATAATTCGACTGTTCAAATATTTAGTAGAAATGTACTTATAATTTTATTCAATTAAACCTATTTCTACTTGAGCCAAATAAGTATGAGTTTTGACATTTTCCTAAAGCCTATTAAAGAAAGTGGAGGGGAAAAAATGTTGAACCCCAAAAATATTTGACAAAAAGTTAAAAAAAATTTGATTTGAACTGTCGCCTGCTTTCAGGAAAGGCATACTATATAGTTATACTTATTATAGAAAATACAAATAGTAACTATGATTAAATAATTAATTATGTGAGAGCAGAAAGTGTGTTTTCAAGCCTTGTTGTACATACATAATTTCCAAAATTTTCTATATTTCAAATACTATCCTATAATTTTATATTACATTATCATATCATAACATTTCAAGGGTGATTTTTAGCCTTTCAGATTGATTTCTAGTCTAAGCTTTTATTTTCTTTTTTCAAATAGTAGTTGTATACATCAAAGTTTTGCAAATAAAACTTTTCTCCAGAAAAATTCATACTTCTACAATTTTTTGTTCAATTCATATAATGATTTTTAGATTCTAGTCTTTCTCCGTTTAATGAATTGATTTTTACAAGTCCATACAAATTTAAAGAAAATGGTATCCCTAATGCTTCGTTTTACTGTATGCAGCAAGTCTCTTTCGACAAGGCTAAGCTCTTTCTTTGTCTGTTTTGATTCAAATGAAAAATCTAATTCTAAAATAAATTGGACAATCTTCGATTTAAATGCTTTACATTTTGATTTGAATCAGTTTCGTGAAAGTTTATAATCAAAATATTTTTATGACAGTGAAAATTATTTTCGATTTGCAATGTCACAAAAGTAAATAACTGTCGCTAACTGTACAACGTATATACATGCTAACTATTTAAATAAATTAGAATTAATACGTGTATGTATATTCAAATATTAAATTAACATTATGGTATTTAAATTAAGAAAATTCCATAGTACAAATTATGAAAATAGAAAAAAAAAAAAAAATTCAAAATAGAAAATTTTATCAAAACAAAAAAAAAAATAACCAAAAGAAATTCTTGAAAATTATTAAAAAAAAAATTCTAAAATTTTTTACAATTTTTAAATTTTTCCGCCACAGCGTCTTAGTAAACGAAAGTAAAATTTTTTTGGTGCAATTTATTTATTAAAATTAGAAATGAAAATGAACAATAAGTTATATTATGTACATAATTATATATATATATATATATATATATATATATATATATATATACATATTCTGATGCTCATGGAATATTATTTTTAGTTTTAATGTAATATGCTTCTATTGAAATTTCATTTTTCAGTAATCAATTAGAAAATAAAAATAAAAACAAATTTTCTTGTATTTTACAATTTAAATTTAACAGTAAAGTAAAATTATTTTTTTTTTTTTAATTTCATATAACTAACTGCTTGTTTACTCAATTGTAGTTGTGGTTTTGTATAATAACAAATTGCTTAAATAAACTTGTTGAATTTTTTTAAAAATAATTTTAAATATTACTATTTTACATAAAATTATATTTTAAAATATAATTCATTATTAAATTCCTCACTACTTACTTATAGTTCATTCATCATTAATTTTTCACTAAAATTTTTCCAGAAATTGGTCAATTTAGTTTTTTCAATTCTTCATTGTGTATAGTGTAGAAATGGTCAAATAACAATTTAAGTATTTAATATTTTCAGAAACCTATTTAACCAATTAACTATAAATTACAATTTATATTTCTTTATTTTATATTATTGTTTTATGGAATTTTGGTGAGAAAAACGTTGCAATTATAGCGATTCGTATGATGAAAATTTAAAGAAAAATATTTTCAATTTTATTGCAGCGATAGACATTAAATTTTTGATATATAAAGCTGTTTCAGTACTGGAATATTCTCATTTTTCCCATAAAATCTCTATAGAAGTGATATAAAATCAAATCTTTTATTGATAATAATTACTTACCTACACAACATTTTTTATTGTGATAAGTTTAAAGGTGAGCCAACTTTTTTGCAATAGAGTAGTACGTATTGTTATAGCAATATTATAAACCCTATTAAAATAAAACCAATTCTGTTGCAAATTCTAACATTTTATTATTTCCAGCGAACAGTAAATTTAGACTATATTTATATCAAATATTTAACGTTATTAAGTTTTAGGATAAAAATAAATTATTTAAAAATTAGTTTTGTAATGGTTGGCCATTTTCCCTGAAATTTCCCGTAAGTTATATTATACTCATATTCCTATTATAATACATTAGTATATATAAGCTTTTAATAATGTAAATTTTAAGTAAAACACGCTAATCTACTTAATGTACTACTATGTATAATAAGATAAAAATTACCTTTAATTTCAAAAGAATATTAGTCAATGAATAATATAAGCTTATTCTAACTTATATTTGTATTAGAAAAGTTATGTGAGTTTTGCTGTTTCATTTTTTTACATCTAGTTATATGTGTCGATCAACACATTTTCTGCGATTGTGTAATTGCTTAACATCTACCGGAATAGTTATATGTTACTCCCGGATTTTTTATTATTACTTAATTATAATATTAAAAAATAAACTTCATAATTAATAGATCTATGCATTTATATTGCACCCTTGAATTAAAACTTTTCTAATTTGGACAAAATGCAATTCAAAATACATACATCAATATTCCATCAATCCTCTAAAGCGTATTACTTAAGAGTTAGCTTTATTAATTATCCCGCAGATATCGATTCAGTAAATTTATCATTTTCTACGAATGATTTAATAAAACGTAAACCTTAACATTACGTCGCAAACAATTACTTTTTCGAGTAACTAACTATAGTTTTGTTGCCAGAATACGATATTTATTTTTATTATACTGAAATATTTGTTAAAGGAAAGTTTTTTTTACACAAAAAAATATAAATATTTTCTTTTTAACTAAATAACTAACCCTAACTTAATTTTTTTTTAAATAAAATTTTTAAAAGTAAAAATATATACATATATTTAGAGTAATTTCAATTTTCATTAATTTTTCACTAAGTTATTCACAATAATTAATATGCCGGACATAAGTAGTTAATAACATTTATGGATAAATACGTAATTCGCAAAGTGTATAAAACGTCTATTGGAAAAGAAACTTTAAAAAGTAAGAAATTTTTTAATTTAATTGAAGTTGCTTTTTAAAAATGAAAACATTTTATTATTAATAATATTCAGTTCCGTAATCAATTTTTTTTTTTTTTTTTGTATATAAATACAAACTTACATACATATTCGTTTAATAATAATTAATTTTCATATCATTCAATACGATAGAAAAGTTGGAAATTATACACAAAACTGTTTAGATTTCAATGCAACTAATAAAATATTTCATTTTTTTTATAAGTATTTGGATACCACATAATTATTTTGTATTGGTCCGACTAATTGAATGAATAATTAATACTCATTTGCTTGAAACAGATTCTACTACGGGAAAATTGATAAAAACGATTTAGTTTTGTTATTAATAAAAAATACATTTGAATTTAATAAAAAAAAAAAAATAATAACTAATAGTAATTATGTAACAATTAAATAAAAACAGAAATAATATTGATAACGCTGTCCATGAAGATGACAACAAAAGTTTTATAGCAACTTCGCAAAATGTATTCTGACATATTTAGAGTATACAAACAGTTAAAGAAATTGAAATACAATAAAATAACAATTATAAACATTCATTTGATTTAATTGTCCATTCAATTGAATTTATCATTATATATATAAAAGATTAAAAAAAATAGAAATGTACTGTATATGTACGTACATTATATAAATAACCCTTTAAAAAATTTTAATGACATACGTAAAAATGTGATTCACAAAATATAAATCTACCAATCTATCATCAATCTATCTCTATGTATAAATTTTAGATAACTAATTAATTATATATATATATATATATATATTTTGAAGCTCATTCAAGTAGGTAGACTTAGTTTATTTCCCCCAATTAAAATATTTTCTTTAACGAAAACAAATGCAACAATAAGTATTAGAAATAAAGTACTAAAAAAGTTTATTATATCTTCTAGTACATAGATTTAGTCAATTTGATATTGTATACATATTTACGTATACGTATATCATCAACATAATAATATGTTAGCTACTTTTATTCCATATTTCAGCACGTGATGTGAATATTGAAAGGTGATTAATTTATTTCATAGGTGTTCGCAAAAACAAAAAAAAAAACAAAAAATTTTATGAATTGAATTCAAAGAAATTTTCTAGTCGAAATGTACTTAGTATGTAGGTTAAAATTGAACAATTTTTATTCTATTTTTGTTTTATTCTTTTATTTTTCGAATTCTTTCTTTATATTATTATATGTATACATTTATATTTATATATATATATATATTAAATCTAAGAAATAATTTAAGAAATATTTACTAACTTTAAAAAAAAAAAGAGCATAAACTATATACTTATATTAATAGTTTGGTATAGAGGTATAGAAGAAATATTTTGTATAAGTGTGTATTTATGTAAGGTACACTCTTAAAATAAATTTTCGTTGGAATACAAACATTTATTTTATACTTAATATTTTATTTTAGTATATATACTTAACCTATAGTTTTAACCTATAAAATGTATATATATATATACATTGTATAATTTCTTAAATAAAAAGTTGACAATATTAAGACAACAATGACAAAAGAAGGTGGTTCATTTGAACAAAATCTATTAATTACTTTATATTGCACTTTATACAGGGTGAACTGAATCAAAACAAACAAAAAAAAATTGTGTATTAATAGTATTGTTTGGTAGGTAATCTCATAAGTACTTTCATCTAGTACTTTTATCTTATATTTTTATCTTAACTGGTTACGAATTTTATAGAAAAGAAACTAAATCGAAGTATAGTTAGGTGGTATTCTGAGAATGAATTCAATTAAGTTTGTTCTAATAGCCAATATCAACTACTTAGTACGCTACGTACGAATTACGGGTTACGGGAATTATGTACATTTTAACGTAGTACGTTAAAAGATACGTAATTCCCTAATTATTAGTGTAGAATATTTTTTATTTATGTAAATTTTTTGGGCTAATTTTTCTTCATAATTACATATACTATTATACTACATATTATATTTGTCATTATTTTTTTTTTACAAATCGGTTCATATACCTAAAAGTTAACAAGTCATCCTTGCCAATTTGTCGTAAATTTATACAGGAGGGCCTAATAAATTTAACTTTTCCGCAAATAAGTAACTTCCATTTATAATCTTTCTTAATATATTTTTACCTATCAGTGGATTGGCTTTCATTAAAAATACTAATTTTTCCAGTTGTTTTTTGTTAATAAAATTTTTTTTTCTGAAAATAATAATAAATCAACAAATAAAATTAGAACATTCCAACAATTCCATCATGCCAAATCTCTGTGTCAAAGCAGTTTTTAGAATTTGGAATTATATAAGACAAAAAAATATTTTCACACACTTACATATTTTTTTACCTTATTTCTGAATTACCAAATTTTTTTAAAATTATTTTATTTTTTCAAATCACCACATTTTGTAATATGCAAAATTAAAAGACAACTAAAAAAAGATGGTTGACTTTCAAAGTCATAAAAATTGAAAAAACAACAAATTCAACACAAAGTGCTATTGGAAATACCAAAAATTGAATTAAATCGGCTATAGATTTGAAAGTCAACTAAAAGTTGATTCTGAGAATACCACCTTATATCGAAAATAAAATCTTTAAGATTGCATAATTCCTTATAAGAATTGAGAAAAAAACTTCCTACCTATAAGTATTTTTCATTTTTTGTTTATTTTACCCACGCAATTGTCCTTTGATCTTTACTCTAATATCCGTTATACCTGTTTTACCTTATTTTAATCTATTTTAATATTTGGCAAAAGGATTTTTCAACATTAGATGATATACAGGTTTAGGGTTTTATTATATAGATATATATACATATAATTTTTTTTTTGGTGAAATTTTACATCTGATTTAACGTTAATTTAAAATTGATATTAGCATAGTTACCAGGAAAATCATTTTTATTTTCTATAATTTTCATAGAAATGATTCTGATTATCTACACATATATATCCCATCGCCCAATAAAATAAATTACAATAAAAATTTTAAAACTATACATTATCTTTGGTTATAGTGGTTATAGGCATTAAATTTTCTGCCATTTCATAATTTTAAATAAAAACAACCAAAATTTTTTCGAGTGTAACTGGGGTGGCATTGTGTAATTTGAAACGTCGTTTTGTTTCGACTATTTTCAAAAAGTGGCATTGCATAATTTTGTTTCGACCATTTTTTATTTTGTTTCAATCTTTTTAAAATTGGTACGATATATTTTGGTTTTGTGTAAGGTTGAAACGCTACTTTTTTAGCGTTTGATATGACCAAATTCTGGGATTGAAAAATAGTTGACGCTTTTAGGTAAATTTAAAAAAAATTAATAAATTAATACATGATTTTTATTGGAATATTTATTTTAGAAAGGCACAGAAATAAGACTTCCAATAAAATGAAAAATTAAGTAAATTTATAATGATTTTCTTTCAAGAAGAAAACATCTTCAGAATAAAAAAAAAAAGATGTTGGTATTATTATTAGCTTCTTTTACTTGTATCTAGTTGCAATTTCTTTTAGTTCAATTTTTTTTTTTTAATATTATTTTCTAGCAGTAATTGTTGAAATTTTAACGAAACAAATCAAAAACGGATTTATGTAAAGTGTTTCGCTGTTTTTTCGAACATTTCAAAATAAATTAACATTTCAAATTACGTAATGTCATCAAAATTTTGTTTCGACCGAAATGTTTGAAACAAAGTTACATAATGCCACCCCTGTATACATCATAGAAAACAGAAATTTTTGTTGGAAATTCCTAGAAACGTATCATTAAACTTAAAAAAATATTTTTTATTTTTTAAATGTCTAACTCAATAAAAAAAACATTTAATCGTAGAAAATAAAAAATATAGATAAGGTAAGTGGCTATAATACTGACAGTGGATATAATACTGACATATGAAGCGATATTTTCATTTATTAAGAAAATTATTCATATAAAACAACCGTTTATTTTTTTAAAATTAAATTCAAATATTCAAGATTCATATTTTGTTTAAATCAGCCCGATAGTGTACAAAATAGAAGAAATATCACTTATAATTCAAAAGTGGTTGTGGCAATACGTGTTGTTATAAAAATTCGTTAAAATTTATGCCTAAATTTTAAAATTCCTTTATTTTCTAATATTTTCTATGTAAGTTTAAATTAATAACTAATTTTTAAAGAAATACATTGTTTTGTTATTCAGTTTGAATTACTGAGATGTATTTATATTAAAAAAGTGAAATGAATTATTAATTTTAATTAAAATAGTTTTGTCAGAATTAGGAGCAAGCGAATATAAAAGGATAAAAGGTCTATTAATTATTAAAAGCTTATTACAAATTAAATATTTAATATTTTTTCGAAATTCTTTTTACTTTCATTAGATATTTATTGTATTATTTTATTGTCCTAATTCTGACACAGGTATTTCATAATAATTATCACATAAATTAAGAAACATAAAAACTGTCAGAATTATGTCCACATATTAGCTCAGTATTAGACTCTTAATATGTCAGTATTAAGGTTTTAGATTTTGAAATTATTTTTGTAAAATTTAAACTGTTTAATATGATTTTAAATACTTTCTGTATAATTTAATTAATGTAAAATCAGTAAATTATATGTGGATTTAAATATGACTGTAAGTTTTAGGATTAGTTCATTACAATAATAGGCCTTAAAGTTGGGTGTCAGTATTGTATACAAATATATGTCAGTAAAGCAAAGAACATTTTGTGTTAGCGTATAAAAGTGAAAAGGCCGTGATGACGAACAATGACGAAAAGTAGTGTCTTACAACACTTGTTGTACGGAATGCTGCTGGGGATATTTCACCGCCAATGGTTAAGTTAGAATGGAAGAAAGCTGTTCATAAATGGAAACTGGAAAACGATAGAAAAAGATTAATGAATTTTTCCATTATTCTTAGAAAATTTTATCCATTATTCTTATTCCACATTTCTCAGAAAAAGCTCTAAGAAATGAAGCTAACGAAACCACAATATTATTTTCGAACATGCGGTATATATTTATTTTCAGCTCTGATCCTTCTTTTTACGCTCTTGACAGTAACTTAGGTAGAATCACCTTTTCGTGCTTAATTAAGTACGGTGCTTCAATTTTACACTACAATATCTACAATATTTCGAGTATTTATTTAACAAATTACTGGCTCTACTCATTAAATGTGAAAAACTATTGCTATCGCCAGGAACTAAGCCTTCTTAAATAGAATAGTTTCATTGTATTTAATTTTTTACCAGATTATACTCTCAATTATTTTTTGTCATTTATAATGTTCCAATGACAAAAGGTACTAGACCAGGTCGGAAAACCAATAAAGCATTTTTTTGCTTCATCGGGAATCGAACCTGGGACTTTTCGGTTGAAAAGCAGGCGCTCTACCTACTGCGTCACCTAACGTGTAAATTACACCAATTCCTGTGAATTACCAGTTGCCTAAGACCAGTTGCCAGAATTAAGAGCTACACTTTTGATTTTATTTCATCAAATATATTTAATATTCATTTAATACATTTAAGATATACTTAAATACTTAGTCGTTTTATTTGTCATCTATATTTATTATCTATAACGCTATTAGAAACTGCATTACAATGCATATGTCAGTATTAGGAACCAAAACTGTCAGTAATAGACTCAACAATTTTTACGCATGTCAGTATTAGGGACAAAAATTTCTTGTTGCTAATTTTATAAAATCATGAATTAAAAATGTTTTAAATTTAATTTATGTCTTAACCAAATTACTCCTAAATATCTAAATTTTCTGATAAAACTATTTTTTTTGGAAAATAATTATTATATAAATTATAAAAAACTTAATTTAAAGTTGAATTTGTCGCGTACACTGTCAGTATTATATCCACTTACCTTACACGTGTACCTATTTATGAGGTTGAAACATAATTTAAAGAGTATTTAAAAGAAATAAATGAACTTTTTATTAAAATAAAAATTAATAACAAATTTGATATATATATATATATATATATATATAGATATATATATATATATATATATATTATATATATATATCTATATATACATACTACTTAATCGAAAATTTCAAAGTTAAGTATGTAGTTATAAAAATGTTATTCAGCTCGATTTATAATTTTGCATGTTTTTTTTTTTTAATTTAATTTAAAAATCGAATTTCTCTTAAAATAATTTAATTAAGAAACTACCTCAAATTTTTAGTTTACATTTGCACTAAATAGTTCCATTAAATAAAATAAAAGGAAACCGACATTATTTTTCTTTTAAATAAAAAATAAAATCTAGTATGTAATAATGTCATTTGATTAATAAACCGTAGTTTATGGGTTCGAATCCTACTTGTGGTGGCACGGATATTGTATAAAATTTTCATTATATTTTAAAATAAGTTAGTTGGTAGCACAATATGGTTAGTTTGCTACTAAATATAATGTGTAACATTCTATTATGAGGTCGAAAGCTTAAGAAATGTTTGTCACGTCATGTCTAAAGGTCAAAAATTAATATTAAATATTGTATTATATATATATATATATATATTCTCTGACATCGAAACAAAATATGTTTAAACATCGTGAACACAATTTTGGTCAACATTTCCAATATCTCAGAATCGAAATATATTTGATAATGTATTTGCGATTTTTTTTTGTATTAGCGAAACACGGCTTGTCAATTTGTGTACCAAAACAAATTATAACTAATATATAATATGTAAATGATATTATGTAGCTGGTGGGAAAACAATTTGCAAAGAAGAATAAATATTTAAAATTTATCAATATTTATGTTTATTTTTTCTGGGTTAGAAGCTCTATTTACTGCTTCCCCAAAACAATCTAACAAATGATTAAAGAAAAATGTTTTTTGAAAAGTTTTATTCGTGTTTATTTATTTCCACTAAAACTAACAAAAAATTGTATGATTGTATCGGAATGTATTATTTGTATTTAAAATGTCGGAATAATCCGTCTTAGATTCCAAAAAAATGTTTCATATAAACAAATTATTTTGTTAGTTCATTTCAGATACCTTAATAAAGTTTTGATGGCAAGATAAATTAAGAAATTGCTTCTATTTATAAAAAACAAGTAATTGATCTTAAACATTAAAATATATATTTTGTGAAATATAAGACGAGAAATAAAATTAATTTACTGAAAATAGTTTACAAAAATTTAGTACGCAATTAGGACACATTGTACATATTATTATCGACCCGCTTTCTCATACAAAAAATAGATAGTTATATGCGAATTTAAATATGTAAGTCGTAATTAGGTTAGTTTGCTCAATTTATATTTTACAATTATTTGAATAAAATTAATAAGTGAACATCATAGTTTAATTATTATGGTCTTAACAAAATAAAAAAAATCTCAACATTTGATTGAACTAATATTTTCACTGAAACGTCTACCTAGTTTAGTTTTCTACCAATAACTTATTTATTAATATGAAATGAAAACAAATGTGCATTATTTTCCATTACAGCGAGGAGATAATATGCATTTTTTATTTCAAAAATAAATTAGAAGTAAAAAGCATGGGAGTATTGTATTTACAAAAAAAGGGATTGGGCGACATAAGGTGCTAGGGCGGTGATATGTAAACTTACGTTATTCCACGCAACTAATTTAACTTTAAATTTTAATCATTACCTATAATTATTTAAATTCACTAATTAAGTATTTATTTTTTGTTTGAATTTCATACTTTTATTTTAGTGGTGATTTATATTTTTTAGTTTTTATTTTTGTAGATATAAGTTTCAATTAAATTAGTATATATTGGAAACTTAGTAGGGTTCTGTGGCTAAAAATAAATATAAGCTAATCCAAACCTATTTCATTATATTTTTTGTAATCAAAACTTTAAATTTGAAAATTCTAAGCTTTCAAGTTTAATTGCAAACCTTGTAAATTCGCCTCATCTGAAAGTAAAATAGAATTCAGGAATTATAATTCAACTGTTTTTTATTATAATAAAGTACATATTGTAATATTGTTAATTTACTAATTGTGTAATTTTTTTTTTTAAAAAATATCCTAAACTCTAATATTACTTATATTATATTTACACACTTAAGTATCACAAAACAAACGTCATTTAAGTGATATAAATTTGACATTCAACTGTAACCGCAAAAACAATATATGTATGATTTTATTCCATTATCTAATTTGAAAATTTCAGCTTTTTTTCATTACACTTTCTTACATTGAAATATGTTTTCTGTTTTTCTTGTTTTTAAAATATTTCTATAGCTTATAATGTAATATTTCATAATAATAAAATAATAATTATAATAATAATATTAATATACTTACCTATATTTGTATCATTACCAGTCTACATATAGATATAGATATAAATATAATATGTAAGTAGCTAAGCTAGTGAAGTATTCTTATAAACATCATCAACTAAAATACAATTTGTGATATAGTACGATGATGATGATGAAGATGATATCTAGAACATCAAAATAGTGAATAAAAAAAAACAACAACAAAAAAATAATAGAAACAAAAATAGAAATACAATTAGAAAACCTCACTATATATTATAAGCAAGTATTGTAAACAAAAAATAAATAGGTATTATGTTCCACTCTCACACAAATTACATAATAATGTAATGTATGTATATATATAAATACACAAATGTATATATATATATATTTTTGCGAATTAACTATTAATTGCAAATATGATGTCAAAATAATAAAATAGGCGTAGTTCAGTTCATAGAATCAACAATTCGGATAATTTTTCTATAAAATATTCTCAAAACAATTTATTTTGTTAGGCTTAATACATCTGTTCCAGTTGTCAAATAATTCTTGTTTTTCATATACAGGGGTTTAACCGAATAAAAAATTCAAAAACGCATACCATATGCGAATATGAAATGTATTCGCATCGTGTAATAAATACGCAACACAAGCTGCACTACGTTGTACAAAAAATGAGTTAATATATAAGTAGTTTTTAAATGATTTTCGCATTACATAGATGCTAATTCCAAATACAGAGCAGAGCACGAACGTTAAGATGCGAAAATCATTTTGCGAAAGTAGCAATACTAGTATATTACCATAGCTATAATAGAACGGATAATATAATTGTAGAATCATTTGAGACCGGGTTTGGTTTAAATTTAAAACGACATATTAACATTAAAATTAAACTTATTTTTGTAGCTCTTATTTTAAAGTTTTTGCAGGAGTTCTAATTTTTTAACTTTGTAAAATCAAAATTTTTCATATCATGCTATTTTTCAAAATAAACATGCATACTTATTGATAACGGGATAAATAAAAACACACAGGGTAGATAAAACACTTAAAGTTAAAAAATTAATTATTAAAAGTAAAATATAAAAAGGATGTCAAAAAATATAACATTTTAAAAAATAATAAGGAAAGTTGATAAAAAAATTCAGCACATCAAAAAAGTATTTTTCATTTAAATATTACACTTTTAAACAAAATTTCAGTTTTCGAATGTAATTTGTATTGTAAGTATAAGGGATAAGTGCGACCGCAGTGGTATTATGTATTACGACCACATTCTAGTGGCTTCAATACTGGTATACATTTTTGATTTAATAACAATGTTTAAACATATAGTTGATACCGATCATAGATAATGAAATGTTATCGTTAACTAAAGACATTAATAAGTGCAGTTTGACAGCTAGAATAACAAATAAGGTCAAAATTTAAATACAGTAACTACAGGTTTTTTATAACATAAATTACAATGCAAAATTGAATGTATTAAATTCCTATAATCAAAGTTGTGAATTAATGTATTAATTTGTCATATAAATTCTTGCTATCGAACTGACGAAGACACAATTACCCTAATTTAGCTACACCAAATATGCGTTTGATCTATAAGTGGCTTTTTTCCCTAAATAATTACCATTCAAATTTTGATCATGATAATTTCACGCAAAACACTTTAACTATTTAACTTAATGATTACCGTGGAGAAATGTTATTGAGTACTATAATATTTCCCGTATAGTAAAATTATCATATAGCAATAAGTTCAACGTAAGAAGATTATTTACATGTGTTTTATGTTCGAAAATGATTGTAGTAGAATTTTTCATTATTTTAGATTTAATTGTAATAATTTTACTTAACTTTCCTTTAACTTTAGTGAATTTCACATAGGCCATTGTTGGGTTTATATTTTATAATTTCACTACACATAATTACTTATAGTTTTTAATTCAATTCAATAGTCAATTACGAGGATTGTAGTGTCGCTTGCAAATTTAGCTATCAAAATGTTGTTAAATGTTTTTGAAATATATTTTTTACAAAAACGTGTGCGAAATCATCATTAGTCAAATACTTATGCAAGTAGTATTTCACTATTTCTTACAATTTATGTGGTAAATTCTATAATGTACTTTAAATTCAATGTCTTGTCAAATGTCTGTGGAACATCTAAAAATATTTCTGAGCAAATTTTATTTACTTCGAAAATGTATTCAACTATATTTTGTGATCCGATGATCAATTGTAGAATTTGTGTAGTATTTTAATTTTTAAACGTGGGAAAACAATATTGAATGCATTTTATCAATTTGTAAAATAAAAGTTATATTTTAAGTAGTTCAATTGTTGTTGTTTTTTTGTTGTTTTCTTAATTTTTATTGATTACAATTCAAAAATATTTGAATCTATTCAAAACACTATTCACACAAAAGTGTGGTTCCCAACTTTTTAAAACAATTGCAAAAACAAAAAAAAAAAACTATTTAAAAATAAAATGTTTACTTAATCTGTTTTTCATTTTTGTGTAATATTTTTATTTTTTCACAATTATTTGTGTCAACTTTTTCTGATGTCTCAGCTCCAATCAAATGTTATTCTTTCACTTTTGTTTATATTCTGTTGTACTTTTTTTTTGATTGATTGATTCTCTGGGAGGTTAGAAAAATTGCAATTTTCATTTTCAATTTTAATTATAAAAAAAAAAGATATAACATTAAATTTGTGAATGAAATAAATATTTTATTAATACGTATTATATATATATATATATATATATATATATATATATATGTAAAATGAATTTTGGTTTTGAAGATGGGCTTTGTCAACTTTGACACATTAATAACTCCTTTCATTTTATTTTAAATGAAACCTAAACTTTATGACTAAACATATTAATACAAATTTATAGCACTATAACAGATTATAACCTAACAAAGTTTGAACTGCAACTGTTCATCTGAGTTGTCTAACAAAGCTTTGGTTGTAAGATAAGCGCAAAAATTCTACATTTACATTTTGGTAAGACGAATTTTGTGATATTCTCATGATAAAGGGAGTACTTTCAAAATAGCGAAATTTCTATGAGTATCAATATGTCCATATTAAATCCTGACGATGATATCAGAATTGGGAAAGACAATGCTTCGCAATACTTACTTTTTTCCGTACACTTAACACAATCCTCTATTTGAATACCGTATGTTCAGACTTTAATAATTGATTATAAATCAAAACTTTGTTGTAAGTAGTAATTGAAAATATAAGCTTAATTAATTAATACAATTATTGATTGTATTTTAATTTTAATTTCTTCCTTAATGTACTCTTTCTTTCTTTCTTTGTATTTTCATTTTAATTTGTAGTTACTCATCATTAATAAAGTCGCGTCGTCTGCCAAAGGAATTTGGGGATTTCCGAACCTCTCGCACTTGCACTTGATAATTTTAGTATAGTCTCAAATACACTAAATATCGCAAAATTAAATTTATTAAAACTGAAAATAAAAAAAAAATTTAGTGCGATTTGACAGGTTTAGTGCAAGTATCAAGTGCGAAAGGTTCGGAAACGCCCTTAATTGCAAACTGTAATATTTTTTTTTATGACATCAGTTATTCGATGGACTTGTTCAACAGTTGAATGTTGTTTTCTAAATCCCACATTTGGATGATTTCGTTTAATACTTTCGTTTTCTTTCAGAGGATGTAACCTTTTAAGGAATAGTTTTTCAAAGAATTTAGAGATAATTAGTTATAAGGAAATTTATCTATAATATTTGATATAATTTTTCTGACATATGCCCAGCCCATGATTACCACAACAACTTTCTTTATACGACGACGTTTGCACTCCTTAATTTTCTATATACCTAGAAATTATTTCAATTTACCTGCTTAAACGTTCTGTTCATTATTTATTGGGCATGGTAAAGATTTTTATGATAGTTATTTAAAAATATTTTGCTGTAATCCTGAAACATTTTTAGATATAAAAGATTTGATTTTTTTTATTATTTATAGTTCAGTTATATTCAATTTTTTTTTTTATTAAGTACTATAAATAATTATTTAAAATATGCTAAATACAGATATTGTAAAAATAATATAGGCATATTGTTTCAGGAATAAATAAATAAAAATAAAATTTGTATATTGTTAAAAAAAATTTTTTTGGCACAAGACCTGAGCTCATGTTTTTACTAAATGTATTCTAATGGCTGATGATATATTACTATTATACGCTACACTTGTTTCACTATTAAAAAAAATTTACAATTATATTTTGAAAACGTGTTTAAGAAAGGATAAATTTAATAACTAAAAGTAGGTTAGAATTAGCATAGCTATGTAGAATTTAAACTATGTTATATTAAAAAATTTATACATGCATACATTTATGTTTTATCATTGTGCCAAATGTAAAAAAAAAAATAAACTTAAAAAACTTGGAACTTCTTAATTTTAGGTCAAAAACTAGCATTAGTTGTAATTAAACTGCAAAAAATAAAACAATATTTAACTGCATTAAAATTTAATGTAACTAGTTATTTTATTTTCTTTTAAATTGTTGTTAATTTTAATAATTTATCACTTCGTCTTAAAAACATTCAGATATACTTATATGTCTAAAGATTTATGTTTTCATACAGTTTAAAACTAATAAAATTGTTTTAATTTTTATAGTTATATACCTATACAAAATAAATAAATTTTGTAAAATAAAATGTTTTTATTTTCTTGTTGTAAAAACAATCTTAAAGTGGAATTTAACTACACGTTGTTTTTAACAAACTTTATAAATTTTGTGATTTTAAATTTAAACTTCTTGTATAATATATTATATACGATACATACATATTTATTCTGAATTTATGTATGAATTTATTAAATATTTTTTAATAAAAAAATCATGAATAATATTAAAAAAATATTTGATAGTCTATGAATAATTTAGGATAGAACCAGAGACGAATTAAACAAATCGAAAAATAAAAACATTTAAAAAGACAAAAATAAAATTATAAAAATAACATTGAAAAATTAAAATAAAAGTTTAAGGCATATATAACAATAATCGACTTTTGTATACTTACTATTTATTTCTTTTATTAAAAGATCTATAGATTTTTCCGTTGGCACGCTGATGGTGAAACATGATTATTTAATTAAAAAAATAAAATATTTTTTTTTTTTGTATATAAATTTTAAATTTAAAGTGTTTAATTTTTGGTTTCACAGATTAAATTTTGTAAATCATGAACTAGTTTCATTCTTTTAGAATATTTTTAGACATCTTAGGACATTTTAGATCATAATATTATTGTTTCAATTTTCTTTTAAATAATTTTCAACTTAACGTTATGAAGGATCACCTTTACGATAAAATAAAATAAATTTTAAAATACATGCTTTTAATCTAAGATCAAATTTTTCTGTTTTTAAATTAATTTAAAAGAAAACATGCACAAACTGTTATATGACAAAACTGGGTAGCAGATAGTATTATATATATAACATACAAAATGTAATTTTTAAAATAAAAAATAAAAGACTTCAAATTAGAGCGTACAACCCAAATAAGAGCGTACAACGTATGGCGTATTATAGATATTGACATATAAACACATGTAAATTAAGAAAATCTCTATACGTAATACACACAAACGCATGTAAATTCTACACGCCATACGTCGTACGCTCTTATTTGGGTTGAGAATATGGTCGCCTCATTACTTAATTTACATCAATCGAATTGAATCGGTTCAGCTTTAAGCTTTTTTACGTTTTGCTTTAAGTAATTTTTCATGGAATGATCCATTGCCATTATTGCCACCTTATTTCCAATGTCTTAAACTCATTGACTTGCAATCATTGTCTGATCGGAGAGTAATTACAGATATCTTTTTTATTCTCAGATCCTTTTGGGTATTTGCTTGAAAGAACCAATCGGAATAATCTCAGCAAGGTTGAGTTGTTACATATTCTTTTCCATCCTACCGAATATGGCAGGTTTGATTCAATCACTAGAATGCTGCGTGAAGTAAATTCTAATTCTATTTCTTTAGATCGATTTATTTTGATTTAAATGTATTATTATATTGGCAAATGTCTTAAAAACTGTGTATGTGTATAATTTAGTTTAACTATAAAAATTTTTCTAATCAAAGGCGGTGGTACTAACCCTACTGGATGATGATATATTGCACAATCAAATGTAGCAAGCCTCCTTCTAGTAATAGACGTCTGATATGCTTGCTCTTACTATGAATCTGACAATAATTGAATTAAAATAATATTTAAATTATAAAATGTTCGATTCAATATGTATAATAAAATTAAGTTTTTTTTGTTTTTTAATTGACGCCAAAATAATGGGATAAGCACTCTAACTGCCTTCTTAGAATTTAAGCCATTTAAAGATGAAGAAAAGATAAGGACAATAAAAAATAATAAACAAAATTAGAAAAGAAAAATATATATATACATAACATATATATTATATAGAGTAGAATATAAAAATTTACAGACAGTTCAAAAGATATTTATTTACCCGTCTCTTGAAAAATTTTAACTGGATACGTACATAAAAACATCAAAGAACGAAATAATTATTTTTATGTGGAATAAAATAAATTTTGGACGATAAAATAAAGACTTAGTCTTATAAGTTTAACTATTCAATCAAGTTTTTAACGCTAGAATAATTTTACGTTTAGTTAAATTTTACGTACCAAAAATCCTGTTAAAAAATCTAAACTGTATAAAAAAAGTATAAGTACAACCTACTAAAATGTATAAGTACCTAAAAATTCTGTTAAAAAATCTAAACTGTATAAAAAAATGTATAAGTACCAACTACTAAAATGTATATGTACCTTTAAAAATAAAAAATTTAATCCACCCCAGCTAGCATAGATACATAAATTTTACGATATTCATAATTTGTTTCACTTAAATTTATTTTAATTTTATATCAAAATTAAAAAAATAAAATATTTAAACCTACAAAAAAGATAATTTAGGAATAAATAATAAGAAAATATTTGAAAAATTTCAATTAAGAAAAAAAAAAGCGCCGATAAAGATTCAGAATGCCACCATTATTATTTAATTTGGCTCCCATATATTTTTACTACAAATAAAAATGGTGGTATAATAATTTTGCTGTGCTAAAAAGGCGGAAATTCTATTTTCAATTTTTTCAAAACAAGCGAATCCGCTTGTCACAATTAAAAGAAAAATAAAAATGCTAAATTCATTATGAAAAATTTTATAAGTTACAAAAAATGTTTTTCTGACGTGTGTTTTTCTAATTTTTTTTTTTTTTACGGGTCAAGGATTTTTTTTTTTTCTTAAAAAAATTTAAGGTACTCAATGAGTAATTTGAAATATTCTACTTTTTTTTTTATAATTTTTTGACGCCACGGACATCAGAATAGATAGCCAAATTACTAGATTTAAAAAAAAATGTATGTGTTAAAATGCGAATTTTCAAAATGAAACAAAAAGAAAATTGTGCAAGTGAAAGTATCCATTGTGTTTTCCAACTATAAAATTTTTATTTTTTTTTTATTTTTCAAATATTTACTCAAATATTAGAAATTGGGGGTAAAATAAAAATAGAAAAATATGACCATGATCTTATATGATTTTAAAAATTGATAATAAAATGGAAAATATTCAGGTGAAATATTCAAGGTGATGAATGTTTTTTCTTTTTGTTTTTTTGCTTTTTATTTATGATGACGAGACAATAAATTGTACATATATTTTCAAATTAATATCTATATACATATTTAGATCTGTTCTTGTAATTATTATTTATTAAGTTAATTATCTCATTAGAGTATATATATACAATATATCACATTTGATTTCAATGGCCTAAGGTCAGAATTTATAAATTAATTTGTCTTGTTTAAATATAGTTAAAAGTTATTAAACAAGCTTAATTGTTTTAAATTTGAAATAATTTTTAAATTAAACTATTTATAAATTATTAGTGAAGACCTAATAATTGAAAAATTATTATTAATTCATTTTAAATGGAATTCAAAAAAATTATAATCGTATTAATGATTTATTTAGTTGACAATAAATAACTATAATTAGAATTAAAAAAAATTTAAGTTTCAAATATCACACTCATTATCAGGGATATTTCTCATTGTATATCGGTCACGTGGTAAATAATTGTTATAGTTAAGCACGATTATTACAGTGTTAAGCGTCCTCATTAAACAAATGACTGTAATAATAATTGAAAACATTTAGATGGATAAGTAGGTGAAAGTGAATATGTATTCCGGTTGTTTCTTAAAATGTATATAACTATAGCAGTAAACTGGGATTTTTTTATGTCACGACTTGAATCTTCTATTTTCTTTTTTATTATTTGCCGTTGAAAGGGATCATTTGTTTAAGATTGATTCTATATCTAACTTGCGTGGTCAATCGCATCTCAAATTTTACTATGCGATATAGTTATAGATGTTTACACTGTTTGAAAACTGTTTTATCTAAATTGAGCAATCTTTGTCAAGGTTTGACAACTACAAATAAAATATTCAACGAAAAAGGTATTCGTTTACATTAAATAATTTAAAGCAATTTACTTTACTTACATCTTTAGATCATTCCTAAGAGGATGACTCATATATTTTTATAAACTTCTTACTGTTATAAAATATTATTTTTAAATGAAAATATTATAATATTTAGGTATATTCCTTTTGTTAATTAGATTTGTATTCAGATGCATTTAAATTGGTTTATTATATTCTTCTATTATATAATATCCTTATCCAAATCCTTTTTTTATATCCTTACCAACCATTTGATAGATCATTTTGAATTTATTAATTTTTTAAATTATTTTCTTAACTATAGTAATTATACCTGATTAGAATGTTACTGGTTTAATCTAGATCAATGTGTATCATTGAGTACCAATAACTAATTACATATTTTCACGACTGATAATTTATTTAATGTTTCAATTACTAATTTCAAAAATTTGCACTAGATGGTATATTATTATTTTTGTAGTACCTTAAAGACATTGATCAAACTCTATGGTAGAACTGAAGTTTAGATTTCTTTGAATTTATTTTTAGGAATAGTAAAAAACAAAGAAAAGTTATATGATAGTTGACCATTTATTCAAAAACTAAAAAAAAATATATATATTAAATTAATAATTTTTCTTTTAATAAATGTTCTCAATTTTTTTTTTTATTTTCTGTTTTATTTTTATTTTTTTTATTTATATATGTACTGACAACTCCATTTTTAGAATAACTTTTATGTTGAAACATTTATTATGTAATGGAATAAAAATTAATATATACATATATATTATGTGTTTTTTTTTGTTGGGTTTAATTAAATTAAATTTCTACTTTAAATGTAACATTAAAAAATCTGGCAATTGTCCAATTAATTAATTTAGTTAACATGACCTCCCACATTTCATCATCATTAAGATGAACAAAGATGGCAAAATATAACAAAAAAAGGCATATTCGCATAAATATTACATATATCATATATGCACAGGAAAAAACAAAAATATGAGAGAGTACGAGAATAAACTATGTATTTTTATATAGTAAAAAATAACAAATTAAAAAATAAAATTTAATATTTGTAATATGATAGTTTCTAAAAAGAAAGAAACAAAAAAAAACAATTGTAAAAAAAAGTAGAATTCATAACAAGCTTTTAAAATATATTTTAAAATAAAATTCATAGTTATTTACAAATTATAAAAATTAAATTTAATATTTCAAAAATTAAGACAATTCTGTTTTAAAAATTAGAGTTGAAATCTATTCACTGTAGCTAAGTATAGTAAATTTGATATTCAGACGAATTTTTTTAGTTTTAGAACACTACTTTAGTACAATATTTTTAAACTAAAAGATTTGACTAACTATTGAAATTTCTTCATTACACTGTTCTAATTCATTCACTTGCTTACTTACTCTACACAATTCCGATTAAATTTTCTGTGTGAAGATTTAGAATCTTCTTTTAATTTCTAAACCGATTCTAAGGTCCTCGTAGTTGGAACATCTACTTCCATCAGTTCTTCCATAACATATTTTTTACTTTAATTTTTGTAGCTATGTCCACTTTCATATTATACCATAAATAAAGTTTGTCATTATAAGTTACCTTCTAGTAATTCTAATCTGATATCTTGAAAATGAGATGAAATTTATTTTTTTGTTACGCTCGCATTACATCAAATATAATTTAAAAATTTTTGATGATGAATTATAACTATGTGTGAAAGTTATGTGTACCTTCCCTATTGCTTATTTTTTAATTTTTGTTTTTATTTAGCTTTTACATTTTTTTTTTCATCATTTGTTTTTAACTGTCTTTATTTTTTGAATGTCACGTAGCGTTTAGGATTTTCGGATTTTCTTACGATCCTTTACGTGAAGATCCTTATTATTATAATATCTTTTCTTGTTTTAAGATAACTTATATAGATGCCTCTTTTCCTTATAATGTCATACTTATTATTTATATTACAGTTTTAATATTATGTTATATGGATAATGGGATATATTTCTCTGGTATCCTGTAACATCCTGTAACAGCCACTCGAAAATATTTACTACGTAAACACTTATATTTAATAAGTTTCTGTATATTTAAAATCTTTGGTTTGATGCTACTTAGAAAGGAGATATTCGACAACAATATTTGATCTGAATCGATTTCTTTGATTTCCGTTTTCTCTATTAAACACTTTGTTACTAAAAAAATACTAACAATAAAATCAAAATGTTTACAAAGTTTGAATTTATTTTTCTAAAATTAAATTCATCTAAATTATTACCACAATAATGATTTTATGTAGTTATGCAACTACAAAAAATTTAAAATTACTATTTAAAATTAGCAAAAAAATAAAACGATTTTTGAATTAAAATGTTATGCTTATTAAAATCTGCTATTATTATTTTGTTTTTGGGAAATATTCTAAAGATACTTACATATTTTACAGGAAGACTACCGCATTTAAAAATTTTAAGTTTAGAGAAAATAGTTGTAAAGATTTTTTCAGCCGACCGAAACATGAAAAGGAAAATATTCGACTATTTTCATTGTTATAATAAAATTTAGTAAAAATAGTTAAGAGTATATATATATATATATATCACTCAAATGAAATAGAATTCATACTTACTCTATTTAAGAAGATAGAGTTCTTGAAAATAGTTGTAGTTTTCGAAATTTATGTCAAAAAATTAATAAATAAATAAACGCTCTATATATATTTTATCTAGTAAAAATTGTATACTGTATTTAATGTACCAAAACATAATTCTACATGATTTTAACTAAGGTATTTTGGATTGCAATACTTTCACATCTGATTATGTAACAATTTTGTTTCATTAATAGCAGATTAGAATTGCTACATTTTAAATTAAAGCTGTTCAAATTTAAAATTACTTATAACTTAACTTTACAATATCAAAGCACTACAAATTAAAACAAGTAAAAAAAAAAATCCGAACATGATTAAAACTGCCTGACTTTTTGAAAGTTGCAATATAATATATTTTAAAAAACTCTATAACTAGTAACTACTTTAAACAGAAAAGCATTCTACTATCAGCAAAAATCGTTATCATTTCCTAAATTATCCTTGCTGCAATAGACTAAAATGTAGATAATAAAACCATGAGTTTTTGTGCTTTTATAAATTATTTTATGAATTCTGTAAATGTGTAATTCGTCTGAAGCTGCGATTTTTATATTTTAATTGATGAACCTTAATAGAATTTTTATTATTTTGGCATAATTACAATTATTTTTATGTTTAAATAAAAAAAATATTGTTGTATGTTTACTGTTAAAAATTATGAAAAAAGAATTTTGTTTTTACATTCAAATCAACACAATTTATAAAGTTACATAATTAAGAGTTAAATATTATCTATTAGTTAAAACATTGATTAGTTAAAACATTGTATCTGATTAGTTAAAACATTGATTTAGGTATTGGATAATCTCTCTCTGTAAACTAATTTTTGATAATTCGATTGAGTTCAAGTCATAACATTTTATTAGTGGTATCAAATTTATGATTAATAATTAATTTTTCTTAAACTAAATTTCGATCAACAGAATATGATTTCGAGCTGTTTTATTAAAAATACATATAACAAATTAATATTCTGAAATTAAAACGGCAAAATTCTATTTTCTTTATGTTAATTTTCTTGAGATTAATGTTTTTGAAAAAAATCTAGTAGTTTAAGTCTTTAAGGCAATATTTCTGAACCACTACTACTTAAATAATTATAATTCGATTTATAATATAAAAAAAAAATAGTTTTATTCCTGAAATAGGATAATATTAAATTCTATTATTATTTTTCCATATTTTTTTATTTATTTGTTTTTCATTCCTTTTTTTTTTAGAAATTTCGACAGATGCACAATTATATACAATATTAAAATAATATTTTTCTAATGATGTCAGAAAATAATTTTAAAATATTAAACATTTTTTTCTTTTATATAAAAATTTTCTTAATGACGTCATGTTACATTTCAAAACAATAAAAATATATGTATATGTATATATATACTTACCTTAATTATATATATACATTTACACATTTTTTTGTTTTTTTTTTTTAATAAAATTAATATTTAGCACGATTCTAGACTATAATAAAATTTGTAATAATAACAAATCAGATTATTTGACAAAAACAAAAACCACCAATTTAACATAAAAGAAGAAAAAAAAAATAGTCCGAATCGTTTTATTTTCTTAAAAATTTTGTAAGACATTGTATTATATCAAAAATATTTTTAATACTGACAATGGCTATATTTTGGAAAGAATAAAAAAAAAATGGAAATATAGTTATGATGGCAACAAAAAAAATATGTTATCACTTTAATTGTTTCTGACATCAAATGAGAAACAAATCATGGTGGATTGGGGACACAAAATAAAAAGTTTAAACTATTGTCGGTGCCACAATTTAAATTATTTTAAAAAAGTGACAAATATTTGTCATTTTATATGTCCCTAGAATAAAAACCTTCTGATATATTAGACCTTTTTATATACCTTCATTATAATATAAAAACTTTCTTTTGTTTGACAAAACGAAAGTAGAAAACTTCAATAATAAAATATTCAAAAGCTTCAGGTATGTTTCATTAATTTTAATTAATATCTTGTATTAATTGTTATAAGCTGTAGAAAATTGCATTTGATTGAATTACAACTAAATTTTACTTCAACATCAAACTTATGTATAGTATGTGTGTATAGTAGCTTCCATTATATAACAATTTTGTAAACAATTTTCGAAAACATAATTTGTGTTGTCTTGTAAACTATAACAAAATTATTACTAATCAAATAATAGGCACTTTAATTGAAATGCTTTATATATAGGTAATATTTCTTATATTAATTTTTTCTTTTTCTTTTAAAAAGAATAGTCTAGCTAGCGGATTTCTTGTCATGTAAACATAATCACTATATACAATTAATTAAAATTAGTGATAAATAAAAATATTACATTTTAAAAATAAGCAAATAAAAAATAATAAAAATTTACTTACAACTTTTTTTGTTAAAATAAATTTTTATGGCAATATATTGTAAGTATGTAGTTCTGTTCATTCATTGTTTCCCCAATAATATGACTGTTCCCTTACGCACTTATGCAAATTTTTACAAGTAACCATTCCAGTACTGAGAGTTTTTTTCTAAAAAAGAGAAGAAACATATATGATTTCAACATAGTTGTTCAACATTTACCACGTATACATGATAGCTTCAAGAAAGCTTCAAGTACGCTTGAACATCGTGCATACGCTAATTTCTTGAAATCAGCTTCACTCAAGTCAATTACAAAAATTTACTTACTTAATTGGAAAATTTTAACCAAATAACTTGAAAGCTTGAGAGCTTGAGTTGACATTTAATGTAAAAAATTTACTAATTTTTTTTAATGTTTAGTTTAGAGTGAATTTGAAAAATAGAAGATCTAGAGAGATAGATTTTTAAGAGTAACAAAATAAAAAAATTAATTTTTTTTGTTTAATCTTTAAATTTTTTAGAAAGCTTTATAAATTTAGGCCCTTAAAATTTATGTCATTAAAAACACATATGTAAAACTCAAGCTATTTTTAAGCTGACAGTAACTCAATCTGGTTAATCGAATACACATCTTAAAATTTCAAGAAGAATTCAAGTCAAGTACTCAAGCTATCATTTAATATGTATACGTAGTGATAGTTAAACAACATTCATTCAATAATAATCCAATTTGATAATCCTCTCTGTAATACGATATACACATGATAAGGACAAATGGAGACGGTCAGCTAAGTCTCTATAACAGCAAACTTCATGACCCGGAAACCATAAAAATACAAATATGTTTTTTAGCACTAAATTTTTTATCTGCACGTAGTTTTGAAAAACTTTCGAATCTTTGCAATTCTTCACATAAATCACTCAAAAAAATAATATTTGTTAAACATTATGCACCTTAATATGTAACATACCTGCTAGACTCAGTAGTTTCACTTGAATCAGTATCCGAATCGCTACTTAGTAATAATATTTTTATTATTTCTTCTGTTGCCATTTCGTTTTAATTTAATTAACATTCTTTAAAAAAAAAAAATACTTCCCTAATTTACCTCAATAAATTCAAATGATTGTTTATCATTAAATGAATGTCAGATTGTTAGCTGCAAGTTTTTACAAGTAAGCGTTCTTTTACTTTTTTTTTTGCAGATGATTTTTTTTCTCTTTTCTTTCATTTGCAAGTTTTTGCTAGAAAAGAATTGGAACGGTCCTAAAATAATTGATTGTACTTAAAAGTCAAAACAACTAAAAAGTGAAGTTAATATCGGGTCATTTGGATTACGGTAAAGAGTTACTTTAATAAAACCAAATCAAAAAAAGGATTAATATTACGTCCTTTTAAATTCGTCCTTTAAGAAAAAAACTAACAATAAAATAATATTTTTATAATATAACTAATTATCATTATTATGGTGTATAGATAGAAGCTAATATAGTTTTGAAAGAATTAATTTGATATAATATTATATTGTGAATATATAAATATTCGTTTCATGATTGGTGATTGCCCATTTTGCTTACATAAATTGTGTTTGTTTAGTTTAATGCCAGAAAAATCAAAATTTAACCATAAATATTGTAACATATTTTAATTTTTTTCTAAATAGTGTATTCAATATTGTGCCAAGTTATTTATATTTTAAATATAGAATATACTTATGCATTTTTAATTTTATTATTTTCTTTTATATACTTATATTCATACTTCGCTTCCATATTATGAACTTAAAATCTAAGACATTTGGTTTTTATTCTTAAAGTATTTAATGTAAGCTGCGAATTTTTATTAATCAGTGTATATACTGAATGACATTTATAGAAATTTTGAAAGAAAAATATCAATTTATTTAAATACATAGTAACTATGTAGTATATAACATATCCATTAAAAGAGCTCAACTTTGTTAGGAAACAAAATCAAAATTTGTAATGCTTCTTGTACATATTCTTTATTTCATTATTAGATCAATAAATAATAATCGATTTTTGATATTAAGTATATAACTAAGTTTTAAATTTGCTTTCCAGTTTTAAGAAACTTCTTACTCTTAAATTTCCTCTTCCAGATTTGATTTGGAGAAATTTAAAAATTAGTCGTAAGGTAAGCATAATCATACTGATGATCAGAAAAATATTTAACTTCCGATATATCGACATAAAATAAAAAAAATTTAATAAAAAGTTGTGAAAACAAATCTTTTGACATTAATTAAAATATATTATTAAGATATCATTTTTAAAACCAAGTTCGATCAGTAATAAATTCTACACATACTTATATATGAATTGTGAATGTAAAAATGTAGGTATTTTGTTATAACTTTTGTTGTTTAAAAAAAGTTTGTTATATCGAAATTAAGTCTTATTTTAGTTCTTTCGAGAAAACCAAACTAATGTTATTTTTAAATTTGATTGATGGACGAATTTTTACATTAACATTTTTGTGTTATATTAAAAAAAAAAAAAAAAAAAAAAAAAAAAAACAATTTATTTCAGTAAAAAAACTTGCATTTTTCAATTAGGAAAATCTCGCGTTCTATAGACAGAAATTAAAATAATGTATTGTATACGTATTTACGTATACAAACAATACATTATCCAAAAATAGATTTTTGCGTCTGGGCTGGAGTCACAGAACAAAAAAACCAATTTCCCGAAAAAATTGTTTCAAATACATAAAAATATATATATATTAGATTGATATACGTACATGATTATGTGAATGTACACAATAGTATATAATATAGTATTTATAAAATTGTATTTTTCTAGTTATATATACGTATATATATATAACATACTATTTAGCTTACTCATTTTCAATTCAATTCATTTTAAGTTAATTTTTAATTTAACTTTGCAATTAATTTACTTAGTTTTTTTAAAAAATCATGTTCACACTGACGTTATAATTTAGTTCAAATGATGACGTAATAATTTAGTTATTTAAATGCGAGCTAAATATATATAAGCAATATATAATATCAACAATGCAACAATATATAATAGTATTATAATAATATGTATGTGCCTACCTATGTAAGTACAATTAAAATAAAATGTTCGGTGGCGTTAACGGTAGTTATTAATTAAATACCATTAATAAAAAAATATGAAACAATGTTGAAATTGGAAAATTATTTTTTTATAACTACAAAAGAAATTGGATTGTTATAACTTATTCATACCCTAGTTATGTCTTAATGTACAAAAATACATATAAATATATATATATATATATGAGTATAAAAATAGGAACATTAGGAATTCATTTATAAAAAATATAGAACTTAAGCAATTAATTTTGCATTTACATATAAAATAAAAGTAATAATATATTATAAATTTCCTGCAGTATATATAAAAAACAAACGGAACGTTCAAAAAATTATATAGTTATAGAAATATTTTTAATTTTCATTGTCAGAGCCCAACCCAGAGATATCATCTTCATTTTTCTTATATTTACCAGCACTGCTGATTTGCTTTAATAATTTATCAATTATTTTTATTTCATTATAAAATTCAATGCATGTAACATCTTTGTAGTTATAAACAACTGTGAGAATACCTTTAACAGTTAAAATTTTTAATCTATTTCTTCCCTTGGTTCATTGTCCGCTGATTAACGACAAAATGCTCTCGACATTTGCATTTTGCCTGGAATTGCATAGAAAAATTGGTGTATTTTTGAAAGCTCTAAATAAAATTCAATGTTCGATTTTTTTTTAATTAAACTGACCACTGATACATGACAATGATTTTTTAAATTCTGAAATTTCTATATTTTTTTCTAAAAATATTTTTAGATTGCAAAATTGGTCGAAACATTTTACAAAATGCACAAGAACTTCTTTTGTATATTTTGAATAGTACTTATATCTAATTTCATACGTGTTAAACAGTTAAATTCTGAAAATTGATCAGTCCATAATTGTAAATATTTAAGTGATTTGTTGCATAAGGCAGTTTGATTTAAACATATTTGTTTCACATTTAAACCCATTTTTAATATTTTTGGACATAAAAGATTTAACTTTCAATGGAAGAAACGATTTTTCAAAACTTTGCTTTAATGTATTTTCCAATGAGTTTTTTGTAGACATTACTTCTAATACCGAGTTCTGTTCAGCTTCGATTTCTTTTTTCATGAAAATTAATTTTTTCATGAAAAACATAATAATATGTTATAACGAATGAGTCAAATACAAATAAACTTCACTAAAATTATTTTCAAAAAATAATTTCAACGCATGTCGACAACACTATCTACAGAAAGAAAATACGCCTTCAAAGCAGGATATACTATATAGTTGCAAAAGTCTGTTTATAACAGGAAAGAGAGAGACAACCATCGTGTTTTCGAATGTTTTAATAATGACTTATATTCTAAAAAATAATTTTTAAGAAATATTGATTCTAACTATATCTACTGGCATTGCATCAAATCCATGTTAAGCCGAGTTATACAGTATATGTGCAGGACAGCCGATACCAATTAAACTCTTTCCAGTTTTAGTTTTAAAATGACAATACACATTATTTTGTCCAGATTTCTTAACACCTCCAAAATTAGTGTTGCAGTTATCTGCAAAAAAAGCCATACACTTGTTTAAGATGTTATGTTTTTGTAAGCATTTAACTATATGTTCACTAACTGTTTCGGCAGTTTCGTTAGATAAAGAATTTAAATCAATAATTTTTGTTACTACACCATATTTAATTTCAAAATATTGAATAACGATCGGGAACATGTTAATGCCACCATGGTTGCTGCCGTCAGTGTCAGTTGAAACTGATATAGAATATATTGGACAATGACTGCATAATATTTTCTATATAGAATATCGAGCAATAACGTTATTGGAAATGCATCTTGCTTTAGTTTTTCCGCATGAAATTCGTTTAGCAACTTCGGAATCTTGAAACAATTGTGTTAACATTTTGTTTGTGCAAATTGTAGAGTTAAAACTGTAATTATGTTTTAATGTGTGGAAGGCTAAAGTTCCATCAACGGCTGATACTTTTTTGTCAAGTGTTGAAAATTTTACTATAAAAAAAAACACATTATTTTGAAGTTTGCTCCGCACTCCGCAGATGTAATGCTGCTGTTCCGCTGCTTTATGTTTTAGTGATAATATTTGTTACTCTAAAGTCTAAATCATATTTACCTTTATTCAGTACTGAAACAACGATATTGCATATAGTACAAAATGCTTCATTTTTTGAGTTGTCTGTAGAAGTAAAACAAGTGTATTTTTTCAGTTCTTCAGCGAATGCGCATTTTCGTTTCCTCATTTCTAATGGTACAAAATTTTATATTATAAAATGCTAAATTAATATACAAATACAGTATAATACAAAAATAATAATTAAATTAAATGTTTAAAAACATTAAAAATTAAATTTAAATTGTATATTACTTTATCAAGTAATACACTTTACTTTACTTGATAATTGACGTTTTTAACTTCAATTATAATTACTATAAAACCTTATAGGAATAGTAAACAAGTCCTATAGGTTAGGCGTCAATCAGAAAATATACGCAACGCAATTTATGATGTCGCGCGATGTTGATATATTTTGCAATAGTTATAAACAAAAAGTTATTTTGCAAAGAAAAAAAAAGATGACACCTTGAGTATTTACAAAAAAGATAAAGAACAAAGTATTTCAAAAAAAAAAAAGAGGACATGTCCTCTTCAAAAGTGACCTGTTGACAACCGTATTCATAACTTACAATTTTTGCTTAAGTATTTCAATAAAATTATAAAATTTTGAAAAAAATAGTACCCAACTATCACAAAACTCAACTTTAGAATCTATAACGACTTTCTTGTAAATAATTAAATTGGTCCCTCTAATTTAAGTTTAATCTCGTATCATTTGATTATTTTATAAATATATAGTGAAAAGCTAAGCTTAGAGTTTTGAATTGTTAAGTTAGAAGTTTGTCTCGAATTATAACAAACAGCCATCTATGTATAACCGTAAAACTGTCAGAACTGAACAATTATAAACTACCTATTATACGATAAGTCTAAATCGTCTTTTAAATAAGCAATTACATTTTCTAACTGGAATGATTTAAAGTTTGGAAAAAAAAAATTATCAAATATTTTAGGAAGATAAAATAATCACATATGTTATTAGTATTTTTCATTCTTAATAAATATGAACATAAATTCCTGATAAAATTCTTGATTCATTCATGTAAATTTCCGTATTATATAAGTAATAAATAGTTACATATACATGTACAATTTAAAAAAAAAATATTCTCTACTTTTATTATTCTGATAATATTAATTGAATTACAAACTGTATGCATGGATTTCAGTTACATCCATTTAATTTAGAAAATAATAATCAAAAGGTCATTGACCAATCTAAGCCAGGGAAATTATTTTAACAAATTTAGAAAAATGGTGTTTGTATTTGATAAAAAAGAAAATTAAATATTTAGGTTGAAAAAATACGTACAGAACAGATTACTATTACGTGATTGACTCATAATCACTAAAGTTAGTTACGAATCGATTACGATAAGATAAGACTTAGAACAGAATCAAAATTATTTTTTTCATTAGATTTCTTGATAATAGTGATACCGTTGATATAATTGAAATAAATTTATTAGGGTTTAAGATTGCTTAAATTTAAAGGTTTTTTGTATTAAGAAAATTAATTTTAAATGTAGGTACATTGTACATAAATAAGAAATAAAATTTTCTTTCTACATCAATGTACGCTTACATAACATGCCTTTATTATATTTTTCAAATACAAGGCTACGCAATAAAATACTTTTGGTAGTTTCCAATTTACTAGACTGTAAATAATCTAAATAATTAAATATTTCAGTATTGTAGATGTCTAAACATCTGAACTCTATATACAGGCAATTGGTTTGCTTCCATGACTATTCATGATGACAGCTTTAACAAACGTTTCATAACACCAAAAAACGAATCTAATAAATTTATTCAAATATAATGATAAAAAAAGAATACAGAAAATCTCATTAACAAAATGTGTTTATTTGTGAGATGGTATTAATCGTATGCTAAAGTAGTCCTCATGAATATTAGTGAAAATAGTATCAATGAAACTCAAATTAAATATAAAAGTAATATATTGACATAAAAAAATTTAAACTTGAACTCGAGATAGATCACTTTATATTATTGAATTATTAAATAATTTTTAATTTATATTTAATTATAAGTATTTAATTAATATAATCATTATGTATTTTTTAATATTGTTTATAATATATACATAAATATATTTCAGGCATGCATTGACGATAACCTAGAAATGGTTGAATTTTTATTAGAATATGGAGCTGATATAGATAGACAGGATAATGAAGGATGGACTCCACTTCATGCGACAGCATCATGCGGGTATAAAAATATTATTTTAATTTAGTGTAATTAAAGAAATTCAAATATAAATATGATTTACATATTTTTAATGTAATTTTTGTTTTTGTTTATTTATTTTATTTCATTTTAATAGATCTGTTAGTATAGCACGATATCTAGCTGAACATGAAGCTGATTTAACAATAGTAAATAATGATGGTGATTTAGCTGTCGATATTGCTCCACCAAACACAAATATGAGCGATTATTTACAAGAATTATTTGAAATAAATCAAATTGATTGTGAGAAATGTAGGCAATTAGAAGAGCAAACCATGTTAGCCGATGCAAAGAAATGGTTAAGAAGCGATGCATCTGAAGCTGATTCAATACATCCAAAAACTGGAGCTACACCTTTACATGTTGCCGCAGCTAAAGGATATACAAAAGTAAGATATACTCTCATTTTTAGTTAATGTAGTATTATTATATTTATTTAAAAAAAAAAACAATAATTTATGTATTTAAGGTTTTGAGCTTATTATTAGCTGGCAGAGCAAATGTCGATAGGCAAGACAATGATGGTTGGACTCCTTTACATGCAGCATCTCATTGGGGACAAAGAGAAGCTGTGGAAATGTTGGTTGATGCTCAAGCTGATATGGAAATTCGTAATTATTCTGGACAAAACTGTATTGATGTAGCTGATGAACCGAAAATGAGGAAATTCATGGAAGAATTAAAAGCAAATCGTAAAGTATTTAAACGACCTTCTAGTCAAATTAGGTAAATAGAATTTTTTTTTTTAATTTTTAAAATTTTAAAATGTTAATATCTATATTTTAATTTTAGGAATTCTGATCGTTTTGAAAATCAAGGTGATATTAAAAAAGTTCGTGTTGAAGTCAAACCAGTTGAAACTAAAGATAAAATTAATGGTAATAAATGGAAGTTATTAGCTTTATAATGTGTTCTTAGTAATTTCGTTAAATTATTTGCAACGAAAATACGAAATATTATAAGAAAAAAAGAAAATATCATAAACCATAACCAAAAAAATTAATAAGTATAGATCAATTCAATTTATAATATAAGTAGATAATTTTTAAAATTATTGTCAAGATTTTTCACTTAATATTATTATTTTGTTAGAATACTTAGTATTTAAAAATTACGATCATATATAATACAGAAAGATAAGATAATTATTATTTCTAATTAAGAAAAAAATATAATTTTCTATCAATAATTTTAATACATTGTAATTTTTTAAATTACGATGTAGATTTTGATTAGAAAATTAAACAAACATTAAAAATAGTTAAAATTAATTATTTTATAATACCAGTTTACATAAAGCTATAAGCTTTTAACTTAAATTGAATATATTTAGTTTTATAATAATTCTCTTATTTACCTACTTAGTTACTTGTTAAATTTGGTTTTGGTTTATTTGTAGTTAAAAATATAAATCGTTTGAATTATGTAAATTATATACTTATATATTTTTCAAATTTCGATTATAACTTATTAATTTAAATATTCTCTATGTGAATTAATTTTTTTGAAAAAATAATTTTTAAATTTATAATTAGAATATCAAAAAATCTAATTCTATATATAAAATATCGCGCGTGGTTATTAAACAAATTTTCTAGATTCAACGGAAATCACTAAAATTGATAATGAAAATGAAGAGATGGCTGTTGTTGTAAATGAAAATGATAAAAATATTGAACAATTAAACAATGAATCTAATGAAAGCGATTCTGATGTAAGTGATTCAACGGAAAGTTCACATTCAACAAGTGTTTCGGAATCTGAAGGTATCTAAATAAAAAAAAAAATTAAAACGGAAATTTATTAATTAAATTATTAAAATATCGTTTATTTCCGTTCAATTCAATTTAAAAATCGTTTTATTTTTTTTTTGTATCGTTTCGTTTTCCCTATTGTTTATTTGTTTCATTTATTGTGAATCGTTTCAAAATTTTTTGTTTTTTTTCTTTTGTTAAATTTAAAATTTTGTAAATTAAAATTGCTATATTTTTATATTTTATCCTGATTTGTATAATATATTATATGCTACATACTTATATACATACTAATGTATGTTTACAATAAAATTAAAAGTCTTTTGGAACACTTCGAAAAATAAAATAAAAATTATTGATTAACAAAATATTGGGGCTAACGTTTATTTAATTTATCAGTATTTTTAAATATATTAGTCAATTTTAAAAGACTATAAATATTTAGTCAGTGATTCCTAAATGTGTGTTCGTTAAATAATTTAGAATAATGTATCAAGGATATATCGAAATGGTATGGATTATCAAAATAAAATAAATAATTCTAAAGAAGGAAAGAATCTGTATGAAAGCAAACTTATTTCTGAAGTTGCATGAAGTAGTCTTTATAAGTTTTAGTATTAATACTTGTTTTGCGGATAAGTTTTTTGGATTATGAAAATTTAAATGAAAAAACCAACTGGAACTCACTGTTGGTAAAAATATTAATTATTTTAAAACAATTATTAATTATTTTACAAATAGCTAATGAAAATGTTTAAATACAAATTTATAAGATAATTTTCTACCACTTTTCCAATTATAATTTAGAAATCGTCTATTGAAGCTCTGTTTAGTTATTTGTAATTCAGATGTATACATATGTATAATGAATTCAATTCAGGAATAGTCAATAGAAAATATATATATATATATATACAGAGTTATAAAATTTATGAATCGTAACTGTCTACATCGGAATTGCAAAGAACTATTTTGAATTGCAATTTGCTACTTCTAAATTACAATTGTTAGAAGGTGTACTATTTGTAGAATGGTATAATTATATTATAGGTTCATAAATTTAAAATAAAAGTAAACATTCTAGAATTTTTTAATAAAATAAAATAATTTTATTTAGACAAAATACTTTTACAATCTCAAACTAAATTAAACTTAATTTATTTCTTTTTTTGCAAATAATATATTAGTATATCCTTTTTTTATATATTTTTTCATATAAGTAATATCAGCGTTTTAAAAAAAGTTACTTTTATTATTTATTAACATTTTTTAATTATTATCATCACAAAATTTATAATTTAGGCATATATTATTTTCATGTGTGTACTTGATACTTATAGAAATTTATAAATTTAAAATTATTATTTAGATATTAGTCAGTAATTTTTTTTAAATAAAATTTGATAGTTTTTTTAAGAGTCATTTATCATGAAAACACAGAAAGTTCTTCATTAATTAAAAACAATTAACTTTTATTATAATTAAGAATATTTGTTCAATAATTGAAATTGAAATTACTAATACATACAATTTATTATAATTATATGCAATTTATTTTTAAAACTACATCATTATTGTAGAAAATCAATATTTTTAATGAAAAGCATATTATGTAATATTATAATATAAGTTTTACTCTTGAAAGCATGATTGACTAATTTTGTTTGATTGTTTTTATTTATATGGAGTACAATTTATAAATAAAAACAATTAAAATTCACATACATACAATATTATACGTAATAAATTTAAATTTTAATTTGTTGAAACTTTGTTTTTTTTTTCTGTTTTGTAGAAGAAATTTCAAAACCACCAAATGAACCTGTTAAAAAAAGTGCTGCTGAAATCGTTGATGAGGATGCACCATGGCGACGAAGTACTGTTCGTACACGTAATACACAAGAAAGTAATTGAAAAGAAAATAATACAAATTTAATGTACATATAGTAATCAAACATTTTTAATTCTCATATTCTAGAAGTTCCTGAATTGGAAATCAAATCATCTGAAGCAGAAGTTATTTTAAGAAGAACCCAAAGTTTTGAAAATGATCAAAAGTATGTTTCTAATTCTTATTATTTAAATGTTACTTATTTCAAGTTTAATCTGTTTCAAAAGTGCGAAAATTACTTTGAACTTCTCAAGAAGATTTTTAAATTTTTGCTTGACTTTGTTATAAAATTTGGTATATATATTTTAATTTGCATATTATTGTACGTTAGATTCTAAACTTAAACCAAAATTTATCAAGGATTGTGTAAATTTTTATTTAACATTTATATCACTTTATTTTTCATAAAAAAAAAATTTAATTTAATGGTTTCTAACATTTTAAAATTGTTTAATAAAAGATTTAATTAGAATTTATCAGATAGTTTAAAAATCTTCTTGACTTAATTTCAGAAATGCTTTGAATTTTACTAAAACTTTTCTTAATAAATTACTAATTTATTATTTATTTTAACATTTAACACAACACACAAATACACCGATCCAAAATTAATAAAAATTAATAATATTTGTTTTTGTTATTTTTATTTTTTTATTTTATAATTTGCATCATTGTTTTCGCCCGCTATTTAATATTTTATATATTGATATATTAATTTTAACAAATAATCAAAATTAATAATAATAATAATAATAATAAATCAATTAAAATGCATTGAATTGAAACTTTTTGACATAACATAAAAAATCAACACAAAAAAAAAAGATTCTATCAAAAATATCACGAATTACGGGCTAGAATAAAAGCTAACTCATGCCCGATATTACCAGCGACACAGGCAACTGGTGTTTTAGGTGCTGTTAACTCATCAAACAATAATTATTCGGTTCAAAGATCAGCTTCACTAAAAGATCATAGAAATTTCAGGTATTCACTTAATAAAAGCAAAATTTTAAAAAAAATAATGTAATAACTAAATCATTAGAAAAATAGAAGAATCACTCAATATATTTTAAAGGGAAAATAAGAAAAGTGGAGAAAATTTATTTCAAAATTAAATTTAACATTAATTGAAATTATGAATAATTGATACAATTATTCAATCAATTTATTAATTTAGTAAAATAATTTATTCTTATAATTATTTTAAAGTAATTTACAACGTTATATTCAATTTCAATTTGTGACTACATTAATTTTTAATTTATTTTAAGTTTTTAAATTTATATCATTAAAAATTATATAAAAATAAGTTCTAAAGAAATACTCAATAAACAGTAAAACAAAATTTAATAAATTAAATCACTCGTTTTAAAATAATGACTATTGAGATTTTTAGTATTATACACTCTTTTAGGAGCTTATAGCAGCATTAATTATTATTGAAAATGTTTGTGATTTTTTGTATGTAACAGGAATTAGTTAAAGATATATATGTATGTATATATTTTGAACCATTTAATGTGTAGATATAAAAAAGCTCCAATTAGTTTACTAATCAATTATTCATTTTTTTTTTGTAATTAACAAAAATTTATAGAGAAATAAATTTGTTTCACACCTTTTTTAATTCCAAGTAAAATATAAAGAAAAATTTTACCATTATTTACATCATCCACACAATTATGTGCAATAAAGTTAACATATTACATAAACTAACGTATTTTAATAAATGTTCATAATATTATATATACATATATGTCTTTTTAATATTTTTCAGTTACTTATTGTTTTCTTTTATTTAATTAAGATGCTTGTTTTGCATGAAATTTTTATTTAAATCAAAATTATATATATATAATATGTATAAGTTATATAATTATTATTATTGCGATTAATTCATTTAAAAAATCATTAATTTTTATTTATTATATAATGTAAAAATTTTGTAACTGAAATAAGAAAATAATTTACAAACAATTTTTACTATAATTTTTTTAGGAAGCCAGCATCGCCACCAGTTAGTCCTAATACACAAACTGCTCCAGCTCAAACTAATACCACAACGGTTGTTAGAAGGTAAGAATATCAAGATTAAAAAAAAAAACAAAAACTAATTTTGTTTTGAAATAAATATTAAAAGGAAATCGTAAAATAATTTTAGTATAAGAAATCAGTCAAATTTTTAGAGCAATATCTTGCGACAGTACCAATGATTGGTTTTTTGATAACAGTGCAGTAGTAAATTCAAGAACTAGTTATTACGAACTCTAATTACCAGAAAAATATAATATTTGCACTCTACAACTACTTTACATATAAATATTAAGGGATGATCTAAAATTTTGTGATCTCTTTGTGTTCTCTTGTTAAAGTTTTATTTTATTTTTTTTTATATGAATAATCAAAAGTTACGTAAAAAAGACTTAATTCTATGGTTCGTTAGTTCGATAACGGAAAGGAATAATTTTAGATATGAAAGAGAGCAAAAACGGTTCTGTGGGAAATTTCAATAAAATTGCTTATGTTCATTTTACATTTTTGTCAATAAATAGGAAATGCCCTTGGAGATTTTAAAGGTTTTAATTATAAACGAATCTCAAGGTATTTCCACGCTTTAAGGAAAGGAAAGGGTTTTTGACGTTCTTGAATTAATATGTTTAAGAGATGAGAACAGCTCCAACAAAATATATCGATTGAGTGAGTTATAACGATAAAGCTTATTTTGGTGATTACAAAAATATTTAAGTCTTTCAGTCCAATCAGTGAAACTTTTCATCTGGAAATATTATTATTACTGTAGATTATAATTAAAATAATGTTCTAATACACTATTAAAAGAATATCAGTTTTATAAAATGGATATAAAGGTATATATTTTTTTATTATTATTATAATGTAATGCAACAGAAAACGTTTCTGCATACTATTAAATTCAGTTAGAAAATTATATTTTACGACATCCTTTTAATAAAATTCAATATATATTTGTGTAACATTTTCATTTTATTCATCTTAAAAATTATATTTAGATTAGGTTAAAAGTTTATATAATAATATAAAAACATTAAATTATTAAAAAAAAAAAAAAAAAACAAATCTTATAGCGAAATTCAAAATCATATTGCGGAAAATCATAAAAATGATATCAATAAAAATGAAAATAAATTCAACGAAACTATGAATCCGTTCCGTGTTAAAATATCGCCAGGAACAATGATCAAGAATTTTTTCAAGTAATTAGTTTATTTTTTTTTTTGTTTTTAAAATCGTCAATGGATTTACTATATTTGATTCCTGTGTTATTTTGTATTTTCGATCTTTTGTTAAAAAAAACTATTTTTTCAGTTAATTTATTTTATTTTTGATTTAAGTTCATTTTTATAATCGCTTTTCTAAAAAAATAATTTTAAGATATAACAATTGGTCTATTTTATAATAATTTATTTTTATTTTTTAAATTAATACTTACATTAAGAAAAACTATTTTAACGTAGAAGATTATTTGTTATTTGTTTAATTTGATTGTTGTTCTAAAAAACTAAAACTTAAATTAATTAAGCATAGAATGTAATAGTTTCAAAGTTTTCGTAAATTTATAAATTTAAAGATGATTACACTATATATATATTTATGTAAATTTTTCTTTTTCACAATATTGGTTACAAATAATTATTCACCTAAAGATACCTACATACATATATTTAGAATTAATTCTATTTATTCCTAAATCTTCTAATAAACAATTTAGAAACTACGAAATTCGTTGACAATTTTTAAATTTGTAAATCATTGCATTGTTATTCACATCTAACGATAGTGTTGTATTTCGTCTAATGTTTATCAAAAAATGAAATTTTCTAAATAACAAATTTTTATTTGTGCCATAAATCTACTGCAAATTAGTTAAATTTATTCAGCTCCATTGTTTGTTTTATTGAATTTAATTTCAATTTGTATAACAATTGAAAAAGTTCTTTTATATTTGAAATATAATTTGCTGTAATTCGTAAGAATCTGTCTAAATTGTATTTATTTCTCCGGTTTTAATTTTAATTCCTATTGACTTTGTTTTAACTAAATATTCTTAATTCAATAAAATATTTAATTAAATTTATTAAAATATTTTTTTCTAATTTAAGCAAAATTATTAAAATATAATAAAATTAATTTGCTTACTTTTTTTTATGTTAACTCTTTGAAAATAGCTAATTTAATAATAATATATTGGTTTCTTTTTTTATCAATTAAATAATAAACAAATTTCGTGTGAGGCTTCATAATAACTCATAGTAATAACAACTTCAAGATTACAGAAATATGTTTGAATCTTTATGCAAAACAGAAAATAATATTTTGTTGTAACATAAACTTTGTCAAAATTTAACATTTCTCTTTAAATAAATAAAAAAATATGTTTTATTAAAATTATGTATAATGTTTTTTAGATCATTTGTACCGCCAGTACGTGATGAAGAAAGTGAAACACAACGTAAAGCCCATGCTAAACGTGTACGTGAAACAAGACGTTCAACACAAGGTGTAACCCTTGATGAAATTAAGAGTGCTGAAGAACTTGTTAAAAAGAAGAATTTAAATAGCAATAATACAGGGACTACTATCAATAACATTTCTACAAGTGTGAGTAGATTTTTTAAATAATTTAAGAATGATGAGTGTGATTTATATTTTCGAGTTTCCTTTTTTTTATTAACAAACAAAGCTAAAGTTAAAGACAACTCCTTAAAATTTGTTTTTTCCAAATTGAACGCTTTTGTTTACATTTATATATTTGATTTTAATGTATGTATTTTTTAAAAATATATATTTAGGAGAATTTTAGTATGTACTTTTGTATTTGTTTTATTTTTATATTATTTTAAATATAATTTGATTCTTACATTGAATCACAAGTATATATTATAGTATGTATAATTTATTTCTTTAGACGATTTTATTTCTTTTTTACAAATTAGTGAAAGAATTTTTATTGAAATATTAAGGCATAATTATGAAACATAAAGTATAACATAATTGAAATTTTTTTAAAGTTTCTACAATTAAATATGTAATCAAAAATAGAAAAATTTAAAATAAATTCTGGAAGAGTTTTAAATAATTTACAAAATCATAACACATGTATTGAATTTTATGGAAGAATGAGTTAGATTAATTATCATAAACATGTTCACAATTTAAACAAATTTAGGTAATTTATAAACTAATGACAAAACTACATCAAATTATATGTAATTTTTATATAATTTATTAATATTTTCATTCTGCATCTTCATTTTAATAATATGTTATCATTATCATTGTTGAATCCGCATATAAATCACTTTTAAATGAGTTAATGTAATACAAAATAAATAAAGAAAATTAAAAGTTATTAATAAGTTGAATTCTAAATTTTCCATCGGTTTTATGATATAGTTTTAATATATTCATTACTATTGTTAAATTTTTATTATTTTTTGAAATACTTATATATTATTTTCCATAACTTCACAATAGTAATGAATCAAAACTGAAATTTGATTTTCAAATTTAGTTATTGTATTGTGATCAAAAGAGAATAAATTTAAAAATAATATTCAACAAAGGTTTTTTTATAGTTAAAAAGTATATTAAAATTTCTGTTATATTATTATCACTTTCAATTTGTTATCATTTTTAATAAATTGTGTTAAAAATAGTTTTTAAATCTATACACAAATAGTAAAATATAAAGTTTTTACAAAGTTTTTAAAAACTCTTAACTTGCGCCAGTAATTTTTTTCTTAAATTTATATATTAATTTCCGTAATTTCCAATGTCATGGAATTTATTGAAGAATATATTTTAAAATTCATAAATCATTTACGGCTTCGTAAAAATAATTTAATTTTTATTATAAGTTTGGAAAGCTTTAAAAAATTTATCAATTCATCTTGTTTTTCGTTTTATTTTAGTTTAATTTTAAAAATAGAATTGAAGCATCAATATTTAATTTATTTTAATATAATTTTATAAATAAATAATGAAAATTTTGTAAAATAGTCGAAATTTACAAATTTTATTATATAACTTCATTATGTTCATTAATTCATTTAAAATAATAAATATAACTTAAATAAAATAATTAACAGAGTCAATCTCAAACTACTATCACTACTACAACTGCATTGCCAAGCAATACTCAAACTACAACATCTTCTACTACAATAACAACTATAGGGAATAATGACCGTGTACCAAGTACAGCAACAAGTGATATATCCGTTGTAATACCAATAATTCAACCACCTATAATTAATACAACATCAGATAAAACAGAAATAACAGCTACTTATACAATAACATCACCGTATACAGTTAAATTAAGAGAAAATCGAAATTCTGGTAATTTCGATAAAAATGAAGATACTCAAAATAATAAATCATCAATAGGAATAACAACACCAACTGTATCATATACAATAACAGCACCATCAAAATCAATTTCATCGACGCCAATATCAGATTCAACATTATTAAATGATAGGAAATCAATTAAAGATGATATAATAACAGCTTCAACAATAATTAACGTGCCTAATAATAATAATAATAAAAAGACTGACAGTGTGAGTTTAAAATCCACAAATCATATGGATACAGCAAACATTGTTGAACAACAAAATTCAGACTATCAAAATAATCCAGATTTAACAGTTAAATTAAGAGAAAAACGATCACTTTTTGACATTGATAATGCAAATTCGTTAACGTTAGCTGATAAATTAAGAAATGAAGCTAATAAATATTCAGATGATAGTGTCAGTTCAAATACAACATTAACATCACCTACAACTACTACAGCTAAGTCGATATTAGGTAATATTAAAACAACATCATCAACAACAACTATTAATAATTTGGAAGATTCAACAATTAACAATTTGATAAATAATCGTAAATCAGATTCAATGTCACCATCTCCAATTCAAGGTGGAGGTGGTGGTACCGGATCGGAACGTAGGCCATCATGGCGTCTTAAATTTGATAGTGGAAATAAGGTAATGAAAGAAGTTTTTGGAACGAGAAAAAAAATAATTTTAAATAAAATGTTTTTTATTTTAAATATTTTAAAAATTAGAATATAAATTTAAATTTTTTTATTTTGAAAATAACTTTTACAGTTCTTTATTTATGTTTAATGTTTCATTAAAATTCATTTTATTTTTTATTTCATTTTGTATTTTATTGTTTAAACAATTGTCCTGTTCTTTTGTTTTGTCTTATTTTTTTTTTTTTGGTATTGACTCTTCAGACACAATTTACAAACACATTAAAAACATTCAATTTATTTTGAACACAATTTACACTATATTATTTAAAATTAATGGGATTACGATATTACGAACAAATTTTTTGATAAAAAATTAAATGAGTTTATAATAAAAATAGAAAAGAGAGAAATTGTTAGATTATATCTAATAATTTAGCAAATAATTTTAAATGAGAATTTTTTTTTTATAAACTAATAAAAAATACTGTTAAAACTAATTTTCTTAAAAACTTTTTTTTTTGTAATTAACATAGTATATAGTTATACAATTGAATTATTTTATTTTATTAAAACTTTTTAACATTTCCCTTCTTCTACTTCATATTTTATGTAATATTTAACATTGATTTGAAATAGCGCTTTTAAAAAGTTAAAGTGAATCGATAATAAATGTGTTTTCAAATTTTTGTGATTTTTAATATTTTCTTTTTAAATATATACGTACATTTGTTTTAAATAATGTACTAAAATTTATTTTTTTTTTGTAATTTTAATCATAAAATATTCAAAATTTAAAAAAATACACATACTTATGCATAAAATTATGTTAATATAATATAAAAATTGATATTTAATTATTTTATTTCTCGTTATTCATAGAAATATTTTGTTTATAACTTAAGTATATTTAATAAGTTAATTAAATTCAATTATTTCTTTTTAATTTCCTTTTTTTGTATGTTAGTTAGTGTTTTTCTGTTAATACATTTTTCTTCTTAAATATTATTCTTAATAAGACATTGAATAAGTTTTAATTTAATATTTGATAATTTGAATTTTTTTTAGCTAAAATTGATTAAAATTATAAAAGCTTATAAATAAATATTAATATTTTAGTTTAAGCTTGAAGATGCAACTTCTACATATCCTCCTAATAATAATACAATTATTACAAGTGCACCAGCTGTTATGGCTGCAGCAAATCAACGAAGAAGTAATCCAAGTAATGTTTAAAAATAAAATTATTAAATTCCATCGTTTCAATTTCAAAAATCTTGACTTAATTTTTTTTATAGTAAATACAATTAATCAGTCAAATCAACAACCAGCAAGACCAATTTCAGCGCCACCCATTACACAATCAAATACTGATAATAATAATGAAAGAATTCGTAGTGATAATAATAATAGAGACGAAGATAAAGGTATATTAAGAAATAATTTTTTTAAAACAAAAAATAAACCAAAGTTTTAACAAATATATTATAGAAAATGACAAAGAAAATGATAGTCGTAGTGGTCAATCAAATCAAGCTGTTATTCAACGAAGAAGAAAACATAAAAGAAGATCAACTGGTGTTGTACATGTTGATATGGATGTGAGTTTTATTACTTTATCGTCTTCAAAATTATTTCTCTTTTAGGAATTTAAATATTTATTTATTGATTTAAAAATGATAATAATAAGCCTTTACTTCAACTTATTGTTTTTTTTATTCAATTTTGTTTTAATTTCTTTTGCATGTAATTTTTTGAAACTTTCAACTTTCTTTTTCCAAATTTCAATATTTTGTCCAATATTATTTACTAATTTTATATTATAAAATAAATTTCTTACAAATCTAAAAACTCTTCAGGAAAATTCTTAAAAATGATTCCAAATTTTTTTTTATTTCAGGATATTGATCCTGAGAAACAGGATTCACCTGGTGATAATGAAGAAAAAGAAGTAAGTATTTATTTTTTTAATTTATTAAAAGAATTTTTTTATTTTTAGTGATAATTTAAATTAAATAATTTAATTGTTGTTAAGTTTCCGTTAGTCACTAACTATTAGTTAGTTAGTCACAAGCACTGATGAAGGAAGTATGTTGCTTCCGAAATATCGATACTTGCAATCAAATATTAAAAATTATTAGTGATCATAAACCTGACAACAATTAAATTAGTTAATTTAAATATTTATATTTTTGCAATTTTAATTGAAAAGGAACATAAAATGATATTATTACTAGGGGCCCCGGTTGAGTAATTATAGTTCAAGTTGAAGCCAAATTTAAAGTTTTTAAAAGTATTACTGTTCTTTTATTTCAAAGTTTGAATATTATGAAATCAAATAGAAATTTTTTCAACCCGTATACGCATTTATGTTGTATATACAACTTATTTACATATTTATATATTTTGATGGCTTTCACACTTAGCAAGACTCTGTTAAAAATTTAATCTATTTTGCTTCAAAATTATCTTAAAAAATAATGGCTTCCTTAGATGGTAAGATGAACAATAATTTATTGCACAAATAATTTATGAGATTTTGTTTTTGCCTTTTTTGGGAGTCACCTAACCGAATGTTTTTTTTTGTAAAATTTTGAGCTTTGTTTCAACTTAACAAATTCCAAAAAATGCGTCAATTAATTTTATTATTTAGTGAGTTACAGCCAACTTTGTATTAGGTACGAAATTGTTCTATGCCCAAATAATTTTTGAGACGACTGTACTTTAAAAGAAAAATCCATAAATAACAAAAATAAATTAATTTTTTCAAATTAACATGACCGTCAAATATTGAAGATTTATGAGTTAAATAATTTGATAATTTTAACAGAAAATTAAGATTAATTTTATGTTAATATGTAGTACATGGTATTACCTACAGATGTATATATTATTAAATTTTAAAATTTTTACAGTTTTGGTAATTTTTTTAATTTTTATAAGATTTTTTTTTTTTATTTTTTGTTATTAAATACTAAGGGGTATACGTATTTGATGTATTCATTTATATATAAATAACGATCAATTTCAATATATGTACATTACATACATACATATATCTAAAATCATTCTTAATTAAATTTAATAAATGTATGTGATTTTATAATATTTATATAAATGATAATATAAAATGTAATACAAATTGCATTGATCATTCAAAAAATAATAATCATAAATAAAATTACTTAAGATATTAAAAAATACTACAAAATATAAATTTGATCAAGATTTGTCTATTGTAGAGTAATTTCCTTTACCTTCATAGTAGGATAATTCCATTTAAACCTAGAACCGATTTCGGTCGTACCCGAAATGTAGATGTTGCACAGTAGCTTATTTACGTCATTTTAACATACAAAAATTTTAATTTATCAAATTTTTGCAACTTACGCATCTCCAGAATTAAATTTAAATATAATTTTTTTTTTAATAAATTATTACGTATGCGGTAGTTGTCTAAGGTAAATCAATAAAAAATAAACTATTGCAAATTTGCAACTAGTACCAGCTAATACCATAAAATATTTATTTGTTTCTACCTATAAGTATGATGCACACATTTTACTCTAATTTAATGCTGTTGCGGCTAAAGCGTACGGCTGAAATTTTATTTCCATAATTTTATTTCTAATAAATATATTTGGTAGACCTTAATTTTAGTAGTGTTTATGTTTGATATTGTACGATTTTTATCAAGCTTACTCAAATTTCAAGGAATGGGCTAATTCTAGTATCAATTAAATTGTAAAATATTACAACTGGCCATCTATTAGTCTTACGTCGTACCGAAAGTGCATGTGCAATTTGGTCTAAAGTATGTACCCTACCTTTTGTTGAATTATAATATTTTATTATCAAAGGTTTTTACAGATTTAACAACAGATTGATATTTTTTGTTTAAAAATATAAATGTGATTTTTTTTTTTTTTTTTTGTTTACACTCTACAGTAACTTAGGTAGAATCACCTTTTCGTGCTTAATTAAGTACGGTACTGAAATTTTACACTATAATCTACAATATTTCGAGTATTTATTTAACAAATTACTGGCTTATCAACTCATTAAATGTGAAAACTACTGCTATTGTCAGAAACTAAGCCTTCTTAAATAGAATAGTTTCATTTATTTAATTTGTTACCAGATTATACTCTCAATTATTTTTTGCCATTTATTATATCCCAATGACAAAGGGTCGAAAAATCCCAAAAGCATTTTTTTTTTTGCTTCATCGGGAATCGAACCTTGAACCTTTCGGTTCGCTCTATCTACTGCGCCACGCAGCGTGTAAACGCGATGGGAACATAAGAATGATATCACGAATCTCAATAAAATCTACAAGTTTCCATTTATTATTCTGATTTCGTACAGCTTCCAGATTTGTATTATTCACAATTAAATTTATGGACGTATCATCAGAAATGAAGAATAAAGCATCTATTACGTTCTTCTATATATTTTCCTGGTGGTAATATTACTTTGTTTAACCCTCATATTGTAATATTATGAACTCTAGTTCTGCCTTCATTATATGGCAAATTTTTCCATTCCGTTCCATCTTTACCTATAGGTAGGCTATAAAAACTTTTGCAGCAAAATCTTCTGCAAACTCGTTATCGTTATCACTGATATCTTGTTCACCTTCTTCTTCCGAAGCATCTCAGGCATTGGAAGAATTGGAATCAGAAGATTCCGAATCATCATTAGTATCGTCACCAGCTTCAACAGCATCATTATCATCAAATACACAATATATTGCCGGACGTATTTGCTCCTCTGTAATAAATACGTCCCTTTGTCTTTGTAACAATTACCTCTTGGAGACGACTGGAAGTAAGTATTTTACAGCTACTGGTACTTTAAAAATTTACAGTAAATCCGATTTACTGGTTTTTATTTGTATATACTGAAAGGTTTTTATTTTAAAATAGGCTTAAAATACACTAAATTGCTTTTTTAATTTTTATATTTATTTTTAAATCTAATTAGGAATCATCGTACGGTGCTTTATGAATTGTTCTGTATGTGTGGGATAGTAAAACGTGTGTTTCTCCGTTCATCTATTTTATGATTTTTCTATTTGATTTTATTTAAATATTAATTTGAACAACAATAAATATAATCAAAAACTTGTACAGCAAAAAAAAAAAAAAGAAATAAATCATACGAACATAAATTTATTTCATTGATGGCATTTAAAAATAAATTCATACAGTAAGACTTCCAAAAGCAGTTTCCTCTTAACTTAGTAACTTAATAATTTTGTCCATTTGAATTTTTTATATACTCCTATAATTGTTTTTTAATAATATCGATTTTGTTGCATTATTGCATTAAAAAAAGTTGAATTTTCTTTAACTAATTGTACTAACTGTCTTCAAGGATCAAAAGTATTTATATTATTGTATTGCAAAATATAAATGGCGATAATTTAGAAGAAACTTGAGTTCTTTAACCAATTTTTGGAAATAACGTAAATTCAACATATATATGTAGACGTTACGTTCTTTGCATTATACGTACTTTTTTGTATTGTCAATTGTCACGACTTTACGTATCTTGTTAGTCTTGCATATAATGTTTACCTTCCATTTTAGCATATAACTGTTATTCCGAGTGACTGAAATCTCTTTGATTTAATGTTTATGACTATACGTCCATCTATAGGTATAGCATTTAAATTTTGTATAGATATTTCGAAGGCACGGGCACATGCTCAGTTGTGGAAATGAAACCTGTATTACCTCCTCGTAAATGCTTCCCTCGGGAAACACGAAGGACAGCATGCGCTTATGCCTGTAACGTAGAAATCCCTGATTGGAAATTACATTTTTTTCAAATAAATTTTTCTTGCATTATATGATATGATTTCGTAAAGCCATCAAAATATTTTTTTGATAAGTCACTATAGAGAAGCTTTACAGTTTAAAAAAAATGAGAAAATTTAATTAAAATTAAATAACCTGTTGAAGTTGAATATAATTTTTTAAAAAATACAAAATTCCATGAAATTATATTCAGTAATTTCCACTAAATGTAAACATAAATAATTATTATTGTAAACATTTGAAAATTGTTAGCATATAGAATTTCGAAATAAATTTAATTGTACATATTGGATTAGAATTAAAAGAGTTGCCAATAATCTTGATTTTTTGCTCTTCGCTGTTTTTGACATGATATCATTAAATCATTTATAATATGGTTCATATCATTCATAAGTTTGTACAAAGTAACATGAAGAAAACTATACATATATATATTTTCAAAAAGAATACGATTGTAATTGAAACACATTAAACCTAGAACGGCTAGTTAGAAAATATATAACCATAAATTATAATCATAGGTGAATAAATGCAACTTAACATAATACCACCACAAAAATATATTTAGTATAAAATTATATTCTATTTTTTTTGTTTATTTTTGAAGTTGCAATCTACAATTGCGATATAGAGTCGGCGCGATTTTTAATTATTAAAAATTATTTTGCCTATAAATACATTATAATATAACATAAATAATTTAAGACCCTATAAAAATAGTTTAATTTACTTAAATATCTTAAAAAATATTACATAAAAAAAATGTTTAAATTGATTTAAAACTTAAATATATTTTTGTCCAAATATATACATATAGCGAAATGTATAGTCAATATATGATTTTTTTTTGTTTTTATAATTTACAATTCACAAAATAAGAATTCATTTATCATAATTAAGGTAAAAATAAATGTATTCCAATTAATGTTTTATACATTTCTTATACATATTGTTAAAATAATAAACATCCATAAAAATTTGCAATTTTCTCTTTTAATTAATGGTCATTATAAAATTTAATTTATTTCTATTATTTTATATGGTTTTGTTCTTTGTTTTATATTTAAAATAGAATTTTGACATCATATTCTAATTTAATATAAATAAAAATATATTCATTTTTCTATTTAATATTAAAAATTGTTAAATTAGAGTAAATTTAGTCTCAAATGAACTTGAAATTTGGCCAAATTAAAATTTTTTTTTTGTTTAAATATCTGGTTTTATTTTTAATTAAATATATATATTGTTATTATTTTGAAATATTTTTATATGGTGAAATTACGAATAATTTTTTTATACATATATCTATTCAATTACCTAAAATTTAATTTGACAAAAAAAAAAAAAAGAAAAGGAGGCAAACGTCAAATAGAAAATAAAGGTTATTAAGATTAAACGACAAGTGATTTTTTTTGTCTTCTTTTACAATTGTCATGCCCATAGGAATAGGATGAACACCGATCTGTTTTGTGCAGTCTTTGTATACCAACAATCATCCAATAATTTTTTTCTTTTTGAATTTATGTTTTATTATTTAATTAAATGTGAGAATTAAACATAATATATCACCTTCATAATAGCCTATTTATATTTTCTCAAATAAAAAAAAATCATAATAGTGTTGCTACGTTCATGCCCATTCTAAATCAGCAATGCCAAGCTAAATTGACATTTGTGACAATACTTGTTTTCAGTAGATTTAGAATAGAATCGGGCAGAACAGTTTTGGACAATGATTGTTTACTATCAAACACTTTAGAACCATTTAGAATAGAAAAATCTACGGACCTTTTTTGAACTTTTTTGTTCTAATTTTTGTTTCCTCTCAAATTTCTTTGTTTAACTGTCAAAATTTAAAGAAAAGACAACAAAAAAAGTAGTCCAAAACTGTTCTTAAAAAAATTCAGAACAAAAAAGGTTAATTTAGAATTGTTCGCACAATCTAATGAACACATATCAGAATACTTTTGGACAAAAAAGTTCAATTAACGGAAACCGATGAACACAAAATCATCGATGTTTTCTTTTTTACTCTAGAACGTCTTAGAAAGTGCTAGCTAAAATATCAACATAAATTTAGCTCGTTTACGTAGCTAATTGAAGACGTTGAAGTATTATATGACGGTATAAATGCCTACATTGCTACAGATGTCAAAATAAACATTAAAGGATATAGCTTTGCTTATTTTAGTAATTATACATAAGATTGGATGTACATTGAACTTACAACCATATTAATTTTTTAAATTTATGTAATTAACTATTTTGTCATATATTTTTTAGGGTTTTAAGTGTTTTTTTTTAAATAGAAACAACGAAATCTAAAATATTATTTATTTTAAAAGCTGACAAAAATTCTTAATATTTAAAAAAAAAATTTTTTTTGTAAATCAATTTCTATTTTTACGAATTCATATTAGAAAAATCAAAACAAAAGTCATCCATTAATTAGTTGTAGAACTAGAAGTTTACTGCCCTCATGTTGAATAAAACAAAAATAATAATAATACAATTTAGCACAAATCTGTCTCATTCGAAATAAAAATAGGTGATGCTCTTTTATAAAAAAAAAACTAGAAAATAATAAAAAAAAGCATAAAATTTGCATTAGTTCATCACTGTACAACATACATATTTTTGAAAACTAAAAAAAAATCAAATAAACCGTACACTAAAGGTCAAAAAAAGTGGAACGCAATATTTTTAAATTATTTTTTTCCATTTCTGTTTTTTTTTTTTTTAATTTCTAATTGCTTTTTAAGAGTTTTTTTTTCTTCAAAATTTGATTAATTCAAAGTTTTTAAATTATTTAGATATTTTATAATTCTTTGCAATTTAAGTGGATTTTTTTTATTAATATACGAGGCTCGCTTTTACTGTAAATTTAAGCTGTAAAATGTTGTAGTTAATATAAAATCAAATTTTTTAAACTTGATATAATTTTTAAAAAAATATAAACAATTAAATTATTTTTAATATACATACATATATGTAGTTAATTATGTATATTGTACACGTATATATTTATTTGAATATAGAACAATTAATCTAATTTTTATATTCTAATATACATATTTGTGCATTAAAAACAAATTAATAATTTAATTTTTGGCAAATTTCCATTAAAAATAAATTAATTTATAGTCAACCGATTTGTTTTGCAATATGTTATTTGTTTTGTTACTGTAATAATATGTGATTCATAATTTGATTGCAATTAAAATTTTTCTTAAAGTATATAAAAGTAAAATTACTATTGTATATAAAGCCTTGTATTAGAAGGATATATCTAATAAGAAAATTTTCAGTTGAAGAAAATTATAACTATGTATTTTTAAATCTATATAAACAATATGTTTTTCATTGTACGCAATCGCATCACAAAAAAAAAATGAAAACTTCAAAAATATAGATGAGAGGAAGATTCTTGAAAACGTCTTGTACAGTTCATCAGTAAGGTCAGGCAAATTACAAAACAAATTTTATTCTTCTAATGTACGTACTCAGAAGATAATATAATACTTTTCGTATAATACTTCGTCTTGTTTAATTGTATTTCCCGCAATTGTATATAATTTTGTACATCGTCACCCTACCATACTCTAAGTAAATAACAAATCATCGTTGTATTACGAACACAATAACCGAGTATGTGACATATACTGTCATACGACGAGATAACTTTAAGAAAATATTTTTAGAATATAAATAGTTTCAATTCAAGTTTGATAACCAAGTAAACATTATATAACTTAGTAAAAGAAATTAATAAAGCCTTGTTTAAACTTCTAAACCCAAAATATTGTATTATATAATGATTTCTTAATTTATCTCTTGAAAACAAATTTAAAATTAAATTCTTTCGCAAACATTCAAACATCGCAAACTTTAACTGTTATTTAAAATACCAATGTACACTTGAGCGGCAGTGGAAATACCAATTTACAGAGGCTTATTAATTATATCTATTATTTGTATCATTGATTTAAATAGATTTTTACTTAAAATATTAATTTAACAATATCAGAATTGAAGAAAACATGAGAAAATACTACAATTAATTTGTTAAATTCTAAACAAACTTTTTTTTATATAAATTTCATTCAAAAAATACAAAATTTTAATTTACTGGGATTGTTTTCTAGATGTACATTATTTTTTTTATGTTTATTTTTTCAAAAAATAAAAGAAAAATTAACAAATTCACCTGTACATTTTTATTGTAATTTATTGACAGCTCCTGATGTAAATTGATTTGAAAACTGGAAAAAATTATAAATTGTTGAATAAAGTAATTTACCACATAAATTTTAATATAAACCTATATGTAAACATGTATGTACTTATATAATAATAAAATTAATATATATTTTCTGTTTTTTTTTTCATTTTCTTCAAAGGATCTAATTTTAGATCAACAATTCACCTTTCTTTCTTTCATTTTGTTGTTGTTTCGATTTACGTCAAATTAATACGTTTCAAAAGTACATATTCCGTTTTTACGTGAGAATAATGAAAAAATATTGCTATTTAAATTGGAAATGAAATTTATTTTTTTTTGTGTAATTTAAATATTTTTTTACAATGTTGTCTTTTATTTATATATTTTGACATAAGTATGTTTATAAATTGCACAACTTAAAAAATTGCAGGACTTTAAAAAAAAATTAATACTTGAGCTTCCCACTTCTTTTTTCTGAAAATTTGGATTATCGAGTTACTTCGTTTTTTTATTACTACATATAACTTTTTATTGTATTATGGTACAGAAAAATGGATTTTGGACGCTTTACTGTAAAATTTCTCCACATACAGGAAAAGAATTAAGAATAATATAGAGTTATTCATGAATAATAATTTAGAAATGTTAGTCAATAGGATCAAGGATTGCGATAAATAGCAACTTTAGAACTATTCTGACTTACATAAATTCAATATATATTTAAATTTAATTTTTTTTTTTTAATTTGAAATTTAATTTCAAAGCTATTTTTTAAGATTTTTAAATTAGAATAACAAATAGATAGTTTTTTTTAAAATAATTTAAATACGATAAGATTTCACAGTCAGTTTTCACTGTCAGTTAAAACTGAGAAGTGTCTACACGTTCAGTTTTGAATGAAAAAATTTACAAGTGGCGGAAACTGAGAATTACCATTAATGTATCAAGTGGAAGTGAAACAATAATAATAAAAATTAATTTTATTAATTTTTAGAATTTCCAACTGACAAATTATTCAAATATTTCTTCTCTAAAACGGTTTTTTTCTGTGTTATGGTTAAGATTAAAAAAGTAGGCTATGAAATTCGGAACGATTGAAATCGAAAAACTGACAACAAGTTAAAAGCATTTCAACTTTTTTTATTTTTTTCAAACAACAACAAAATACACGTATTTCAGTGAAAACTAACAGTGTTCACTGATCGTCTAGACACCGCCAATAAGTATCATGATAGCTTTATTTTATTTCAAAAATTTTTAAATTATACTTTTCATTTCTTCATATAGTAATAGAGATTCGAACCCACGTGATTTTAATTGACATACTTACATACTTACATCTATAATTTAATTAAAAACAGATTTTGATACTATCAATCATATAAATATGAAAAATATAAATTGATTTAATGTTAATGATTTTAGTCAGGTGATGATCACATAATTGCTAAAATAATAAATTTGATTAAAAACGAAAAAAAACTAATTTTTCATTAACAAAAATCCTGAAAAATAAATTATCAAGGATTTTGGCAAAAATGTGATCGGAAAGTGGCCTTCATTGATGGAATGATAAGCAGCGCTGTTATGAACCAAGATTTATTGCTTTACATTTTTTTTTCAAATAGTCAAGGAATAAAATTAATAATATTAAATTTATTTCAATTATTAAAAATATAAATAATTAAGAGATCGTGAAAATATTCATATCAATTTTAAATTTCATATACATGATATACATATATAAATCGGGTAAATTGTAAATTGTTGTTCATCTATTTATACTACGGCTCATATATATATATATATATATATATAATATATATATATATATATATGTGTAGGTATATCCCAGAATCTCAACTTTTTTTTTATCAAAAACTAACTGAATTTAAAAAACTAGCTAATTAGTGTGATTAATCGGTTAAATAAAATGTATTAGCAATTTTATTTAGTTTATTAGTCTCAAAGGGGCTGATAGTCACAGCAATCTATATTTATCACAAGGCAATATGTTTTTTTTTTTATGTTCTTGACAGTAACTTCGGTAGAATCACCTTTTCGTGCTTAATTAAGCACGGTACTGCAAGTTTATACTACAATATCTACAAATATTTCGAGTATTTATTTATCACATAACTGACTTATAATATAAACTCATTAAATGTGGAAAACTATGACTATTGTCAGGAACTAAGCCTTCATAAATAGAAAAACTTTATTTTAATTAAGTTGTTACCAGATTATACTCTCAATTATTTTTTGCTACTTATTTTATCTCAATGACAAAGGGTACTGGACCAGGTCGAAAATCTTTAAAGCATCTTTTTCTTTGTTGCTTCATCGTGAATCGAACAAAAAGTTACTACACCAAGGTTACTTACAAGACAAATAATATGTACACAAAACGTAATATGTATACAAAACCATCATAAAACCAATGGTAATTTATGAGGGCGAATGCTGGACACTGATTTTCAAAGCCAAATTATTATTTATGATTGGAAAGGGCAGACTAAGAACAAGATAGTAAAACAACATTGAGAATAACTAAGTCGAAAAATGGACGAATGAAATTGGTAAACATTGGGAAAGAATTTTATCGAGGAGGATTTAGCTTACCCTGAGTCGTAACGTTAACTAAAGAATAAGAACACTTTGCAAAGAAAACTGAACTGAATCTAATCCACATTTAAATTCGTGTCAGAACTAAATTTTTTATATAATTCCTTTAATATTTTACTTAGCATAATTCATTTTTATTATTTATGTTAATTATTTGCTATTTAAAAATAAAAATCTTAAATTTGATTTGTATGTGTATTTAAATATACATATTTTGTTTAAACTTTATATATTTCAATTTAAATGAAAACTACAAATTTGAAAATATAATTATGTATGTTATGTATGTACAATTGTTTTAAACATAGAAATTCAAATTGACATCAATTTAAAATAAGAAATTTCGTTGCTAAAATATGATTTTTCTTCTGCAATATATTTTTTTTTTTTTGCAAAATCACCTTTGTGTTCTGGTGACTTTTACCTCTAGTCTATATACAGATGATATCTACCTTATGGTTTTTCTCCTATTTTGTTCATTATTTTATTTTATTTATTTTTTTTCTTTTGCGGCAGCATTGTACTCGTGCACTCTCTTCTGTAGAAAACGAAAGGAAACATTTAAAAAAATTTACTAAGTCAGTAGTCACTGACACTAGTCTAGTCAGTCGTAAATTAGCAGACATTCGTATCAGACGTTGAATGAATAAAAATATTTTTTTTTTTCTATTTTAAATAAAACAAAACTGAAACAAAAAAGAAACATAAATAAATAAAATTTATTTTAGTTTTAATAATATTTTAATAAAAAAAATAATTTGTGAGAAATAGTTTTTGGTTTCTGATTCATATTAATTATAATACATGTTGAATTTTTTTATAATAAAAAAAAAACAAAGAAATTGAAAAAAAATAATCAGTGTAGTAAAAAAACATAATAATAAAAAAAAAATAACATATGTTAAAATTATCACTTAAATTTTTATATGGACTTTAAATAAATGTTTTAACGTTATAACTAATAAATGTCAATTAAATAAATAGTTAAAAAACTTCTTTTTTAAATTTGATATGATACCATAAATGGCTTTATTATGATGTTCTTTTATATTTATTTTATTGTTTTATGATATTCAATATAAGTTAAATTGAGTTATTAATATATAAAATTAAGTCCCAGAATGTTGTTGAATTCAAGATCATTGTTAATTTAATTTAGTTCATAGATGTAATTGATTTATTTTTATTTGAGAATTTCAAGTGTAACATCATGTTTGTTGCATTTGATATGTATAATAAAAAATTTTATTATTTATCTTTATTACAAAATGCAATACTATTTTTACAAAATATTCTAACATTATTTATAAAATATCTTAATTCTAACATTATTCTTCCCGTTCGATATGGTTATAATGTTTATATCATTTTCTTGCTAATTAAAGGTCATTTGTGTAAATCCCGGACATGAATATTATAAATTTAAAAAAAAATGCTTGAGAGAAAGATTTTGTAATATATCTAATTATTGAAAAAAAGAGTGAGAATTAATTTTAAAAAAATTATTACTTAATCGTGGAGAATTTACCGCATCGCTATTATCTCCTAGCACTACTCTTATCATATTTTTGGGCCATTTTATAAATTCGTTGTCCTTTGCTATTTTCTGAGGTAACGGTAATAAGATCTTAATTTTCATATTGACAAATTTTTCATCTGCTGAATCGTCATAATCATCAGGAAACACCAGTTGAATATTAGTGCAGACAAATACAGATTAGCTGAGAGAAACGAAACAATGTAATATGTGTAAAATAACCAAAACTATCCCAAATCACAACCTAATTAAACCTTTAAACAACAAGAATAATGGTATTAATGTTATTTGGATAGTTTTTTTTTTAACGAAAAAGAAAATTTTTCATAAAGTATTCCTGAAAATATAGGTAGATGTCTTACTAGATATTAGTTTTGTAAATAAAATTCTACAAATAATATCAAAGGATCCCAAATTATTCAATACAAAATTACAGATCCAAAATTAATCAATCATAATTATTGTTTATTGAGTTTATTCATTTTACTTAATATAATAGTATTATTTTTTTGCAGCAGTAAAACCTAAATGACTTAATATAACATTTTATATAGAAAATGTATTGTGGAAAAAAATGGCAATGTAGGTATATAAAAAATAAAAAATGTCTATCGTAATACATACTTATATATACAACATACAAATAAATAAACTTTTGATAAAATTAATTAGTTGTAGATTCAGGACATTTCTCATTCAAATTGATAAATTTCTATTTAGCCGAATACAATGAACGATGAAAAAAATATTATATCGGTTAAAATCGCGTGAGACTTAAAATTCATCTATTCTTATTATTATTGATTTACAGAAACCTAATCTAGGAATAAACTAGGAATTATAATTAATTTTACTTATGTCAAAGCCATATGATCCCAAGGTATAAAATTGGTACAATATTTTTTATTATTTAATGAATATGTAAAGGGAAGTACATTCATTAATTTGAAAATTTAGTTTTTGTTTAATCTGAAACCGTTATTATAACCGAAGTTATTTTGCACAATCATAAAGAATAATATTTTGAAAAAAGTATTTAAAAAGTATGTTTTAATTTATTTCCTAAATTAAGTTTGTCCTTGTGATAATTTGAGATGTAGGTAATATAGTAATTTAATAATTTTTAGATTATAATTTTGAGTGGAAAGGTGCATAATAAAATATACTATTAATAAAAGTTTTATTCAACATTATTAAATTCGTTTCAACAACAGTAATAAAATTAAGTCATAATTTCTTGTCATTAAAAATATATTTTTAATTTTTGCGTGTATAGCTAATATGATAATTCACATAAATATTTTCATGTATGTATTTCTATAATTTTTTTTTTTATTATCGTTATACATTATGTGTTATGTGCATATACACATAATACACATAGATATATAGAGTGAAATCCAGATGCAATTACATTATAATATCAGAATAAACTTAATTATTTGTGTATCTTTAAAATCAAAATAATAATTAGAATGCGGAATTTAATTTCTAAAATATCTTCTTTTTTTTATTTTTTATGTAAATAAAGAAATTCAAATGTGGGATTTAATTTAGCGATTGTAAAATTTTAGTTTTTTTGAAATTAAATTAATCATGAAAACAAAAAATATAATAAATATATTTTCTAACCAAAAATTTATTACTGGTAGTAAATTATTTTCGGGAGTAAAATATATGTTTTGCCTTTCATTGTAAATTTGCAAGATTTTTTTTTTTATTTACAGTAGGGCCATGATAATTCGAAATCACAATTTTCATCTTGTTTTGGATTATCAAAACATTTTATGTTAAGAGTTCAGTGAAAATACAAAATATTTAGTGTGTTCCTGAAATTACCTGAAATTTTTAACCGATTGAGGATCAAAGCTTGATTCCAAAAAATCAATTACAAAATATGATAAATAAAATAAAATGAAATTCGTTAAGCTTTGTCGTTAGACCTGAATCATTTTTTTGTCATTGTGTTTTTATGTCATATGTTTATTATTAACAAAATATTTTTGCACTTAAAATGTTTACGATTTAAAATTCACCTTGATTCTACTTTCATCAAATGAAATTCTTTTTATGCGCAAACTTTGTTCTTAAATCCTCTGAACTGAACCGTTGAATTTTATGATTTTAATTTATTATTGTAGTTACATTGGATTATTGAAGCCTCAATACTGACTCCGATATGAAAAAAATACAACTTTCGATTTTACATTTTTCCTTTGAATACAAAATATCATACTTATTTTTTTTTATATATGACGAATAAAATGGTAAAAAAGTGAAAATGAAAAAATGTATTGAATTGTCATATTGTATAAATATTTTTAGTAATTGTAATAGAAAAATAAGCGTGGAAGCCTATTATTGATTATTATTTTCAATGTAAACAACAAAAATGTTAAGGATTAAGTTGTTAAACTATTAATAATAAAAAAAATTCACATTAAGTACTGAGGATTGTTTCGGATAACTTTTCGGATACCAATACAAATTATGAAAATTTTATGTTTCGTTTTAATGCTAATTTCGGGGTATAGAATTTCGTATTATTGCGGCACTACTGTATAAAAAAAATTATTACCGTCTCAATAAAACAGTGGAGTTCACTTTCATTAAATACAAAATAAAAAAAATTATTATAAATGTATACGTATAAACTATAAATTTATATCGAAAGTAAAAATGAGATCATATTTTCTGTTTAATAACTAAATTTCAAATTATTGCTGTAGATTATGGACTACTAAAACTCTTTCCGGTAAATTTTGTATTAGTTATCTATTTTTGGAAATTCTAAATTACTAGAATTTACTTAGTATTTAAAATTCTAAAAAATTGTAATTAATTACATAGTTAGTTAGCTCAGCATTTTCTCCATCAGTGTTTAGTTGAATGAACTCTTACAGAAATTTGAACTTTACATGTTCTTTTATTTTACTGAACTACATATATAAGTGTCATTTTTGACAAATTTCTATTTTTTAATAACTTTTTTCTATTTTTAATTTTTTCATTTACAATTAAGTTTCTTTTAGAGTAAAAAAAAAATACATAAAATGTTTGTTTTGGAAAATTTTTGACAATGATGGATATTCCCTGTCAGAATCCAAAATTGATCAGCAAAATCTAAATTATATTTGAATATTTGCCAAAATTAATAAATTTTTTCTTCCTAAATATTCATCAACAAAGAAATTCGCTTTGAGATCTCACAATAATTGATTAATGTTTGCATCTATAGTATATATATATATATATATATATTTGCGATCTAAAGATCTGTTATTTACATATTTATATGTATGTACATACATACATATAATATTTTTTAAAGTATATTTAAATTTATTTTGAAATAAGTAGAAGCGTAATAGTTCAGTAAATTCTCTTTTAAAAAACACCAAAATTTTGATCCATTAAAAACCGCATATTATAATCGTCATTGCCAAATAGGTTTTATGCAGATTAAAAATAAAAAAAGTAGACATACATTTTTTTTAATAAAATTGTAAAAGAAATTTGTAGTTTCTAAATTTATTTTTAGAAAAATTTTTTTTAAGAAGTATTGTCAAAAAGAAAAAAACAAAAATAAAATTAGTGGGCGAACTACTGAATGGGGCAAAATCTCTTTTTAATTCTCTTCGTTCTTTGTATATGAGAATAAAATATTTTTGCTGAATATAAACAAAATAATGATTGAACAAAACTTCAAAATATAAACATTGGTTAGTCAGTTGTTGATTTTATTAGAATAATTTAGAAAAAATAAATATTAAGAACATCACAAAAACAAAATGTATGAAAATGAATATACAAAAAAAAAATATTTAATTTACTATAAAATTGATTTTATTTACATATACTTTTTTATTACCTTTTCTGACTTAAATAGAAATTTACGTAATTTATTAATATAAACTTTTAATGAAAAAGTGAGAAAATTGATCAGTTTAAATTAATTTAAATATATATTATATATAAACAATATGTCGTTTCGATCACGTACCCGAACGACACCAGTTGTTCCAGCTAGACGTCGTTCGTTATCTAGCTCAAGAACAGGAACATCATCTACATCGAATTCTTATACAACACCATCATCATATTATCCATCATCTAATTCAGCATATCCTTCATCTTATGCTAATTATTATCCATCATCTAGTACCGGTAGTTCATCATATTATCAAAGCCCATATTCTGGAATGTATAATTCAAATAATAGCATATATGGAAATCATTCAAATCTTTCGATTCGTAATGGATATTATCCAAATTCTAGTAGTAGTAGTAGTTATTACAATCATGGCGGTAGTAATTCATATGGAAATGATAGATATATTAGTCCGTATAGTAATTATGAAAATGGTATTACAACAGCTGGTTTAAGTCTTAAAGGTTATTCAACAAAAGCAAATAACAACAATACCAATTTATCGAATTTGCATAAAAATAAATCTTTATCTATATCAAATAATCAATTAAGTCATTCAAGTTCATCAACATCATTAGGATACGGTGGAAATAAAACCAGTGTTGGAACAAATACACCTTCAACAGCAATTGTTGGTCGTAGTCAATCGTTGCGGGATCAAGAGCGTAAAAGTCGTAGTAGAACTCGACAAAAAAGTATTGCTCAAAGATCAACAAGTGCTTCATCAGAAAAAAGTGAAGGATATGAAGTAAGAATTAAGTAAAAACTTAGATAATTATGTTGACGGGATTTGAATTTAATAAAAAATTCTTTTTATGTTCCTTAAAAATTAATTCAAAAATATCGAATCATTAGATATTAAAATAAAAAATTATTTATTTATATTTATTCATAATTCATATACCTATTTTTGTTATTTTGTTTTTATTTTACAGAGTGGTACAGATAGAACGTCACGCTCGCGATTAACAAATTCAACAAATTCTTTAGCAGATAATGATACTGGTGATAAGAAAACTAAGGATTCGAATGGTGAAATTATTGACTATAAAGCATTATGGGAAACTGAAAAGTATTTAATTTTATTAAAAAATATTCTTTTAACAGATTTATTTAATAATGTTTCTATATTATTTACAAAAAAAAAAATTTTAGATTAGAGAATGAGAAACTTAGAAAGGAATTAAAAGTTAAAGGAGATGAATTAAGTTCAACCAAAACAGCCTTAGAAAAACAATCAAATTCGGTAAGTAAATTTTAGTTTAATGAAAAAACTATGTGAATATAGTATAATAAGTATTTATAAGCAATCCTAAGTCACATAATTTCATCAAAAAAAAAAGAAAAATTATAGACGTATTCGTGAGAATATAAATTATTTTCATTGAAATCGAAAAAAAAATTTCTCTACGTATTTCTTGTACACCAAATTGTTATTGTTGTATTTTTAATTATTTAATGCATAAATCATAGCTTTTATCACTGTTTTGATTACTGCTCTTGTATTTTATTAAAGTTTCAACATAAACCCATATTAAAACGATTATTGACATGAAATTGTCACAAGTATAATTCTTTCCAAAACTACACCTTATCTTTTTTTAATCTATTTGTGATGCACTTGGGAGTATAGGACTGTGACATAATCTCAAATATTGCGGTTCTGAGACTATTTCAGTCTTCAATCATCATTATAATGTAAATTCGGAAATGCATTTGCACACGCATCATAAAATTTCAGGATGCAAAAAAGTAATTTTTCAAATTACTAGTCGTTTATATTTATTAAAATTGATTAGTTAATTATTAAACTAATACAAATATTTTTTTTTTTTTTTTTTTTTTTTGCGTGGATTGGTGGGAATCTTCATAGACACAATGAACCCCGTAGCTTCCATTGTGTGCCAGATTTTTACTGACTAAACCACACCCCTCCCATTAATACTAGTCCAACGGACTAACCATTAATTTATTGCTATTTTGATTTTCTTAAAGAAAAAGTTTACGAAATTCTATCGTATTAAATCTAGTGGCTTAGTTCTTTTAAGCCTTCTGACATAATTTTGATTATCTAGCAATTGAGTGGCCTCAACGTTAACATGTCCCTCCAGACGAGCTATATGCTTTGTTGCATATCTTTTTATTTCATTTTCTATGCAAGGAATTTTTAGATCTCTGTGCAAATCACTGTTGCGAACATACCAGGGGGCATTTACCATGTTGCGCAAGACTTTATTTTGGAATTTTTGTATACAAAGCACATGTGTTTGTTTGGCACATCCCCATATTTGTATGCCGTACAACCATATCGGTTTGAGTATCTGATTATATAACAAAATCTTGTTATGTATAGGTAATTTAGAATTACGACCTAAGAGACAGTACATTTCTCTATACTTATTTTCAAGCTCAAATTTTTTCTTTTTAACGTGCTCTTTCCATCTAAGTTTGACATCTAATGTCATTCCTAGGTATTTAGCATTGTTTTCTTGGGGTATATTGACCCCATTCAGATTTACCAATGGTGTTTGATTTTCTAATTTTTTATTTGTAAAATTTACATGTACTGATTTTAACTCATTGAGTTTAATTTTCCATTTCTTTGTCCAGAGGTATAGCTTGTCGCTTGCTCTTTGCAATTTAATTGTAGCCTCGTCAATATTTGATCCTACTGCCATCAACGCAGTATCGTCAGCGAATGTAGCTACAGTTATATTTTCCATTTCTGGTAAATCATTGGTGTAGAGCAAATACAGTATGGGACCCAGAATACTACCTTGAGGCACACCCGTTTTAATATCTCTAATAGTAGAATACTCTTCGTCTTGTTTTATTCTGAATAGTCTGTTTTCTAGATATGATGAGAGTATATCTACGTATTGTTTAGGTAACATATTGTTTAGTTTATTTATTAAGCCTCGATGCCATACTTTATCAAAAGCTTGGGCTACATCTAGAAATATGGTAGAGCATACTTTCTTTTCCTCTAAAGCTTTTTCTATTATGTCTGTTATTCTATGAATTTGATCGATTGTCGAGTGCTTAGATCTAAAGCCAAATTGATAATTTGGAATCAGATTACTATTTTCTATGATCGGTCTCATTCGAATCAATAATAGTTTTTCAAATAATTTTGATACTATTGGTAGTAATGATATTGGTCTGTAGGATTTGACCTCATTTATGGGCTTACCTGGCTTTGGTATCATAATTATCTCTGCTATTTTCCACATATTCGGCACATACCTTATTCTTATAGCAGCGTTTATAATGCGTGTTAGCATTGTTATAGCTTTTTTCGGAAGTTCTTTCAGGACTTCCGATGTAATTAGATCAAAACCTGGAGCTTTTTTATCTCTGAGTTTTTTAATTTGTTCAACTATTTCACTCTCTAAAAGTGGTGATATAACATTTTCTTGCCAATTATTATTTTCTTCAGTGAGATCATCCGAATCTGTCTCGTCTGGACAAAAAATTTCTTCAAGATGATCTGCGAATGTTTCAGCTTTATTTTTATTATCTCTCGCCCATTCACCGCTTTTCATTCTGATTGGCGGGATTTGAGAGATCGAGGTTTTTGTACTCTTTGTTGCTTTCCACAACGAGTAGTTATTTTCTCTTTTAGCTGATAAATTTTTTATATATTTTTCAAAATTTTCATTTTTAAGATCTTTAATTTTTCTTTTAAGATTCTGAGTTAACCTATTTAGCACAGTTTTGTCTGCCGGATCACGCGATTGTTGCCATCTGCGTCTAGCTCTTCTTTTTATTTTTATCATATTTAATATTTCTCTAGGGTAGTTGAATCCTACCGATTTATATTCACAATTTTTTGTATTATTCCATCCAGTATTTTGAATAATTTTAATAAAATTTTCTACTTCAGAATCTATATCACATTTGGATCTTAGTTTTGTTTTTATGTTTATTTTGTTTTCTATTTCTTGTTTAAAGCTAGCCCAGTCAGTTGTCTTGTTCGTTAGCAGAGGTTTCGACTGTTTCTTAATAACCTTTTCATATAGACTTAGTATGACTGCAGAGTGGTCTGAGTCCAAATCATGGTTATCTTCTAGCTTAATATAATTGAGTGAAATTTTTTTTGTTATATAAAAATCAAGCAGATCAGGAGTTTTATTTCTATCAGTTGGCCAATAGGTTGGCTTACCGGTAGATTGGTAAATGCAGCCTTTTTCTTTTATAGCTTTTCTTAGCTCTCTTCCTCTCGTAGAGGTTACTCTAGACCCCCAATCTATGGGCTTGGCGTTGTAGTCACCTCCCAGGATAAATCTTTCGCCAAGTAGTTTAAGAATTTCTTCAAACATGTTATTCTTTATCTTGTATTTGGGTGGACAGTATAATGCACCGACACAAAGGCTTTGTTTAACAGACATAATTCGTAGCACGATTAGTTGGAATTCATCTATTTCTAGACTAAGTTCCTCGTGGTGCTTAATATCTTTCTTTATTAAAATTGAGCTACCACCTCTGGGTGTATTACTCGGATGGTTTGCGCTGTAGCATGTATAGTCATTTATTTTAAGCGATGACTTATCTGTCATATGTGTTTCTGTCAAGAGACATACATCAATATTTTGTGTTCTCAATAGAATTTCCAAATTATTTTTCTTGTTCAGAATACCATTGGCATTCCACATGACTATACGAAGTGCGTTCTTAACCATGCCTTGCGGATTTATTTTTTGGTGTATACATATATATTTCATTATGTTTGTTTTCTAATGTGCATAGTCTTGTTGAGATTTCATTCATTGTTTTTATCATATTTTGCATCATCTGCATAATGGTATTTTCAGTCAACTTTTGTGTAGAAACTTTATTTTGTTCTTTCGGGTTTCTTTTTTGACTTATGTTATTTTGTGTTACCTGTGAATATGATAAGCCTTCTACGACTTTTTTCGACGTAAAAGTTTTAGGTATCTCTGAAGTTTCAATGCAATTCTGTTTCTGTGCACTAGGTTGCCTAGGTTTTGTCTTTTGTTTTTCTTGTCTATGTTGCATTTGTTTTGGGGCATTTTTTTGTAGCTTCTTCCTTTTTTGCAACTCTCTAGCCACCTGGAAACCACGATAACTCGCTGGGTGTGCCTCAAGGCAATTAGCACATTTAGGCTTATTATTTTTTTTTTCTTTACAAGAAATTGTTAAGTGGGGACCAGCACATTTAACACACTGAGCTAGACGCTGACAAAACTTTTGTGTATGGCCAAATCTTTGGCATCTCTTACATTGAGGAATGGTAGTCGTTTTACGAATAGCCTCCATTTTAACCCTCATGTGCTGGATAAATTCAATTTTGAATATTTTGTTTATATCTTCGGAGTTTTCGAATGTTAGCATAAAGAGAGGAAGACGTACCGTAGATTCTTTGTTATTTTCTTTTTTCTTTATTATTTTATTTGTGACTTCTAGAATTTTGAAGCCTCTATCTTTCAATTCGTTTTTTATATCTTCAGGTTGGCATGACGGATGTAAATACCTAACCATTACTTTAATAGGCCTGGTGCTCTTATTTTCATAAGTGTGCCATTCAATATTGGCTTCATTTATTGCCTTAGTCAACTCTCTATATTCTTTTTCTTCTTCAACATTAATTTTTAGTTGTTTATTGTTAAGCATATTAACTTTATATTTAATATTGCTTTCTTTTAATTTTTTGTTTATTTGAGGGTATTCCACTACATTACTAAGTATAACTGGAGGAGGTTTACCTTTTCTTTTACTTTTCGCAACTTCATTTATTTGCACATTTTTCTTTACTTTGTCCGCAACATTTTCTGGGCTTAAAGTAGGTGATTTTTCTGCTTTTTACAGATTCTTTTTGTTTTAAAGATCCAGTCGGTTTCTCGAGCTAGTTCTTCATCATCTGTATGAAATTCTTCAGCAGTTTTTAGTACTACTCTTTTAGTAGACATGTTTTGTGAATTTTTTAGTTTCACATTTTCTTCTTTAATTATGCAGAGTTCATTTTTCAATTCCCTGCATAAGATTTCTAATTCTGTAACTCTGGCATTAAGTTGATTATTTTTTGCCTCAAGTGCCTTTTCGTTATTATTACCCTCCTCGGGTTTTCTATATCTGTCTTTTTGGGACATGTTTTCGTAGATATTTTGAGACCCTGTTGGAGGTGTTCTCTGGACCCCAGATTTTCTTCTGAATGGGTCAATTAAAGCAGCTCTGCTTTCGTGGTTTTGCAATAAGTGGTCTCCCCCAGAATCCGTGAGACCTGCCTCGAAAGAGGGTGGATTTTCCAGAAGATCTGGATTACCACCTGGGGTATACAATCTTTGAGTTTTATTCATTGCATACTTTTTTTTTTGTTTTAATTCGGAGTTCCATCTCCTAGCCTAAGGATAATATTTCCCTTGTACAAGGCGGTACCTTTTATTCCTGCCGTCCCTCTGGGATCAGTCGCAGACAAGAAAGCCGCCCATTCTGGGTCAGTCGCTTCTGGATTTTTCTAGGATTTTAGTGGACTTTTACCACAAGCATGCCTTACTGCGGATATTTCGTACCCCAACCCGCCGGGGGTGAAATATACAAATATGAAATTAGAATTAGCAAATGGATCAAAAAATTATATATTTTGGCTGACGCATTTCTGAATTTGTCCATTCTCAAAAAACTATTTGATTGGTCTATTGTTATTCTACTTAGTTTCGTCGCTTGCGCCCTCCCTCGTTTAGGAGAAGAGCAGATCTACCTTGTTTTCATAAATGCAAACCTGCAGTCAATCTGCATATTTATTTATGAACACACTTGTCAGATTTTCTGAATGCTGCTCATAAATGCAGACTCAAAGTCTACTGGGCGTCAACTTGGCAGAATAAATTTTTTGAAGTAGTTTTCTTTGTTGTTTTGAGTATTTTAGTTTTTGTTTTGTTATTTAAAAAAAAATGTTATTTTCAAAATGTCAGTATTAATGAACAGAAACTTTGCAGAATTGTCAAGTAAAGGTAAAATATAGGTAGAATTTGTATTCATTATTGCAAAGTACGCCAACTGGTGGCAAACTTGTCAGTTTGCAGCATTTATGAATACACGGTCAGTAGAAAATTAGTTTTCTGTTGTATATGAATTGCATTTCTGTAATAAATATTTATTAAATTAATTTTTTTCGGTTATATAAAAAAACATTTGATCCATCCATTATTTTATAATAATTATTATTTCATTTATGTTAATTATAAAAACAGAGAAAACCGAAAATATTTAACTTTGTTTGTTAATATTCCGGGATCTATTTTCTTTACTTCAATAATATTCTTCGCATGTGAGGTTATGAAACGACTTCATATATATTTAAATTTTGTTTTTTGTTTGTAGTAAAATTCTTAAATTAAAAAGAAAGAAAAACGCATAATTCCTTTTATTTTACTAAAATCTTTATTTGTCTATTTTTACAAATATCGATATTCCGACAATAATATGTTACCTTCTTCAGTGTATTGGCGTAATTAAATTTAATTAAGAGCTATTTAAGTTATATATAAATTTTTTTATGGGTATTAAAAATAACAAAAATTTATTTAAATTTTAAATTTACTTATGTTCTACCTGATAAAGAAAGGATTTATATTTTTATTTTGTTATGAATTTAAATAGCCACGTCACACGTGTACCCAAACATAAAATAATAAGAAAATTTTTAAACACTTATACATTACAATATTTTTATTTTCATATTAATAATTGCAGGCATCGAAGAATACTCAATTGTCAGAAATTGATAAACGTGAAAAACGAACCTTGGAACGAAAAATTTCTGAAATGGAAGAAGAACTTAAGGTAAGAAATACTTTTATTATTATTATTTTGTTTTGTTAATTATTTAAAAAACTAAAAGTAAATTGTTTCAAAAAATGTATTTTTAAGTTAATTTTTTTTTTTTTTTTGTTTCAACAAGCAAAAAACAATTATGTAAATTTGTGTTTCATACGAAAAAAAATCACCAATTCACAAATTAATTCCTGTTTTTATAGTTTTGTTTTTCGTTAATTAATTTTCTGTTTTAACACCTTCACAGGCATTTATTTGAGAAAAATGTTTGTTCTGTTTTTATAGTAAATTTAAATTAACAGGAAGACCTTCTTATCTTCAACAAGGTGGTTATGCTGAAGTCCGAAGCGGAATTTCGCCGAAAAAAAATTCCGATCCGAATACGAAAAAATCGGTATGTTGAAGTCCATTCGACTGCAAAGTCTGTACAGAAATCAAAATCAGATCTTTCGGAAGATTTTTTTTTTTTTTTTTCATATTCATTTCAAACATTTTTATTTTAAATAAAAAAGGCGACGTTCACAGTTTAAGTTTTTTTTTATTTATTTTGTAAAATATATAAATTTTTAATAGATAATGTATATGACATAATGTATATATACAATATGCATACATAAATTAAAAGTAAAAGTTATGACTTGCTTAATTACATATGTAGTATGTATATAATTATATACAAATTAAAATAATAATAATTTTTTGTTACATCAGAGAAAATTTGCGGAATACTTACGGACTTCAGCATACGAAATGCGGAATGTAATCGGAATTTGACATTCCGATGAACTTCAGCATAACCACCTAAGTTTATTAAACATATGTATTTAAGATTGAATAATATAATATATTTTTAGAACAAAAAACAATGTTAAGATAATTTATAGTTTTTTCTTTTTGTTAATTGAACAGAATTTGACATTAAGAATTTTATGTATACATACATAACTGACTATGTTTGAAACTAAAAAACAAACACATTATACTCAAACATATTATTTTGAAAATTATTTAAATTATTCTCAATAATTAAGATATTATAAATAAAGATAAATAATACAATTTTTCATAGGAGTATTTTCCCAATAAAACTTGCTACTAAAAACAAATTATATAAATATATGTATAATCATATGTATATATTATATAATCATAATCAATAATGATGATATTTAATTATTAATTACCAACAATATTGATATATAATGATTATATATTATAATCATTAATTTCGTAGACTTGTCGTAGCATATAAGATGTAGCATTAAGTCTGTAACATTTACTATAAAAAGAATTACTATTCTGTTATATCAAAACAATAATCAATAACAAATAATTTTACATACGCTATATGAATTAAACATTAAAGACTTAGTATTATTAATTAATTAATAATTCTATTTTATTACATACATTCATTTTAATGTATTGCTTTACAAATAATATTGTAATTTTTTTTAAACATTTAAATTTAACAAAATTAAATATTGAATACAGAAATCAGCATAGAAAATTTCTAAATTCAAAATTGTTTTGCCCAAATTTTTTTCCCAATCTTTCAACTTTTGATTTTTATAAAAAAGTTGTGTCTTTCATAGATTGTAGAACAATGGTACACAGTTTATGTAATAATAGATAAATAAATTTTATCGTTGAAAATTTAATTATCTACTTTTCACAAATTTTGGATTATTCCAAATCAATCGAATTGCTGACTTTATTTTAAACATAATATATAATAAATATATTTTTGGAGTGTTAAATTTTGTTCATGATTTCGGAATTGTATTCGTAACTAATTATTATTATTCAATTTTCTGCTGAACTTATTTGAGTCTATTTAATGATTTACACTAAGCTTATATTTTATTTAAATGTATCCTTAAATTTTCGAGGATCTTATAAATACGTGTAACATAAATTTATAATTTTTAATTTGTTTATTGATGCTTTTCCTTTAATACAACAGTTATGCTTTTAATCACTTAACAAACCCAAAAAAATATTAAATATTTTTAATTTTAACTTTGATTCCCTTAACTCTTCAATTGTTTGATTTTAATTATATTTTTTTTTGTTTTTTTTTTTACAAAACATAATAAAATTTAATTATCTACATTTTGTCTCTTTTTTTTGCGTCACAGAATACTATTTGCACACATTTTTTGGTTAAAATAAAGAAAAAAAATTATTAAATATAAATAAAAAAATATTAATATTTTCAAAAAAAAAAAAATGTTTTAATTGTTTTAAATTTATTTAAATTAGCTGTATAACTACATAAAAGTTATTTATTTTCTTAAACAAACCCAAAAACGAAATCATTAAAATAAACATTAAAATATTTTTTAACTATTAATGAATCAAATTTTCAAATTTTAGCAAATCAAAACATTTTAATACTATTTAAAAAATTGTTTGAAATAATTAAATTAAAAATCACATTACATACAAATTAAAGTTTCAATTTTTGTATTCATTTGCGAAATAAAATTCTAATGACATTTTTAAACTTGAAAGTATTTCACTATTCATATATTTATACATGGTTTATCATTGGCATGTAGCATCAATTATTGTTTGTACGATTGATCATTGAGAACGGAATGCCCTGTTTATAGTATAGTTAATGTACTATATGGTTCATATGAAAATTTTTAATTTTTATTTTAAATTCTAACATTTAAAACTCACTAGAAATTCAATTTTAAAACGTTAATTAATCCTAATCTATTTAAACATAAAATTAATATAATACATATCATAAAATTCACAATGAATAAAAAATATTTATATTATATTTTATTTAATAATTTTCTAACATATTTTTCTATTAAATACCTTACAATTTTCATATTATGTATTAATTAATAAAGATTTTATATTCTTTAATGTAAATTTGAAATAAATTGTCAGATTCTAGATCGTGTGAGTTGATGACATTTAATATTTTTAATATATAGGCTATAAATGTACCATTGTAATATATGTTTAACCGTTAACTTAGGCTTTAAGATTAAGACTATGTTTTTGGCAATATTTTTCAATACAAATTTCTCTCGTTGGATTAGAAAATATGTAAAGTTTAAAATCATATTGGGTTTAGATAAAAAAATAAAAAACAAATTAACTATCACATATCATTTTGTACTATGATTTCGGTTAGTGCAATAACTTTCTTAGTATCTTTATGGCTTGTTGAATCGGTTTTTTCTATTAATGTTTATGTTTAGTTTAAATAATTATTGGTATTTTATTAATTATTTATATCGAAATTATTTAAATGAAAACAAAAATAATAGAATAGACTGCATTTCAAACTTAGTATCGCTATTTATCACGTTTCTTTAATTTCTGATTCTGTGTATATTGCCATGTATGAAAATCACTTTTTACACGATTATAAATACATACAATCAATCTGAAATCAGAACATATTATCTTACGTTTTATATCACGGTTTTTTGTTGTTGGCTGAAAAGTTTTACAGACAGTAATATTTGTGAATGAATAAAAACGGCAATAAATATAATAATTTTTTATGGCTCGGTAGTTTTAACAAAATTGTTTACAGTTGTTAATATTATTTAAAAAACAAAAACCAAGTAAATTATTAAATAAATTTTTTTTTGAATATACAGAGAGGACTTACAAACCTTTGTTTTTAGTAAAGTATTTTTTATACATATAATCTTGTAATTCTTTAAAGTTCAAAACTCTTTTTAGACTCACGGTAATAGGTACGTTAGCTAGTATAAAATCTTTTTAATACACACATAATTTCAATTATAAACAAAACAATAAGTTCTAAGTTTTTTTTTTTTTTTTGAGTAAATATAATACATTAAAAATATGTAAATAATACTTTGTAAATATTGAAAAATATAGATATATATATATAATTCCAACTAATTTTAACTTTTTAAAGTGTTTTACAATTTACATACAAAACAGTCATAACCATAAGTTAATAATATACATTCAAAAATATTTTTGCTTTTCATAATTTTCATAATTTTCACAATTTTTTTTTCCATCACACATTAATTTTGATTGTAAATTTTTAAATTAATTAATTATAAATAATATTTTACAATAATATCTAAATAAATTTATAAACAGTTCTCCAAAATTAAAATTCTCATTACTTTACAAAAAAATGTTCATCAAAAACTATTTCATTCAGAACTAAATCATAATCTACTAGCTCTATCTCATCAGTCACATTTTCATAAATTTCTGTTTTTATAATAATTTTGAAATGAAAAATGTAAAAGCTAAATTATTTGAAATTAAATTTGAAAAAAAAAAAATAAACATTTTTCATTATTTTTCTTTTATTCATTATTATTATTGTTATTCTTATTATTATCATCATTTTTCTTTATATGTTATTATTATATTCATCAATCTAGCTAATGCAGAAGTTAAAGGTTGAAAATGAACGTTTAAGAGCCGAAAATCGTGCTTTAACTCGTGTTGTATCAAAGCTTACAACATCAGCACAAAATCAACTTCATAATAAAAAACAATAAATAATTAAAAAAATAATTTAAACTATTGAAAATGCACATTTATATATCTACATAATATATTAATATACATAAATATAAAAATAATTCTATATACCAAAAAATTAAATATAATTATATTATTACATAATATACATAAAAATATATTATTTAATATAATTAACAATTTAAATATTATGAACAACATTTAGTATAATCTAATAAAATTATTTAAAATAATGTATAAATAACATACACTATATATATAAGTGTGTATATATATAAACAACTACATGTATATTTTTTTCTTCATTACTTCATTATTTGTACAATTAATACCTTAAAAATTAATGGATATAAAAAAAAACACTTAAAAAGTTACAATAAAATTTTTTAAAATTATGTCAGGTATTAAAATTACAATATTAAACAAAATTTAAAAAAAAATTACTTCATACAGTGCTAAAAATAAATAAATAAATCAATTTTGTATAAAATACAAAAAAAAAAAAACGAGATACATATTTAAAAAAAAAATATTAATCAAAAATATATTCATAAAAGTATAAGAATAACCTGCTGTAATACTGGATGTGGATCTATATTTTAACTAATCTTAATAAAACTACTTTTTATGGGGGTATTTATTTTTGGTAAATAAATTTCGGTATGATGACGTTACTTACTTACTTACTTTCTTATATATATATTTTTTTTAATTATAGAATTTAATTGTTTTGTTTAAATGTTGTTTTTTTATATTATACTTTCTATTTAATTTCTTTTGTCTTATAGAAATGTTTTCAATAACAATTCATAAAAAAGTTTTATTGTTATATGTGTATAACAATTATTTATAGAAAAAAACGTTTTTAATCTAGATTTTAATCTAATATAATATACATATATTATTTATGTTTAATAACTAAAAAAATTTTAAGTAATTTTTATATAGTTTTTGTTTTTGTTCTTATTTTTATTGAATGGAGAAGAAAATTAGCATTAAGGAGTAATTAATTTTATTATTTTAATTATATTTGATTGAAATGATAAGGTAACCAAATTCCATTATTTAGGTATCCATTCTCGATTTCGGCGAACTTTGAGCTTAAAAAATCCTTTTCGAGTCCTCTCCGGAGGTAGAAAATATCACGATTCGATAGAGCACCTATAATAATTGTTTTTTTTTTTTTAAATTTCCTTCCTCTCTTAAAAAGCTGACACGCATGCTCTGGCACACCCTGTAATAAATCAAATGATATTTATATTTAGAGAATGATTATTTATTTTCAATTGAGTTTATTTTTTTTCATGGATTTAATTGTTTTTAAATAAAAGTTTAATGTCGAAGTCAGGACAAAAAATTAAAAAAAAAAAAAAAATTTCACCTACCACGAAAACGTTTTCTTTTTTTAATTTTAAGATTTTCGGGATAGGCTGATAAGTTTTTAAGTATTTGCTTATTCTAGTTGCTTTTATAGCGAACTTGGTCTTACTTCAACAAGTATAATGAAGATCTTTGACCCCGACTTCTAGGACATCATATCTATTGTATTCATCGCACTTAACTGCCAGGGTGTTGAGGACAAATAAAGAGAAAATAATTGTTTTTCAAAGGCTTCGGTTCTGGCTAATTAGAACCTGAAAATTTTCTTTGCAGAATATGTAAGTGTCATTATGCGAAAGACAAATTACGACAAAAAACACCTCCAAGACTGTGGGACACCCGATAATATAATAGAAACACGAAATCACCAATAATATTTGAAATTTTAAAGGGTTTATACAGACCTGAAAATCCTGAAAATTAGTATTCATCTACACTCTCAAAAATAAACAAAGAAACTTTATTAAAGTCTCCTGTTTTTAGCGACAGCAGATGAAATTGTACGTCAAAATTTTAAGAGCTTCTTTTTTTTTTAGTTATTTTGTACTGTATTTTATTTTGTACTTACACTGATGTTTTCTTGTTCCAGCAATACAATTTCATTCTTATAAGAGTGATATAATAATATTTTATACTTGTCATGGAAGAATTTACAAAAATTTTTTGACTAAGAGAGGAATAGCTAGAATTATTTGGTAAATAAAACGATAAAATTAATGCTTTCATTTACCTTGAAAACAGAACAAAGCTTCAAATGCTATGGTGATATAAATTTCCCAATTTCTCTAATAAATAATTGTAGCATTTAATTTCCACACAACTTTAGCTTTTGTAAAACTTTAAATTCTTCACTATCGTTATCTCATTCTAATAGTTTGACTTACATACAGATTATAATGACATTAAAGATGGTATGTATTTTACTTTTCAAAATTAAAAGAATAACAAATTTATATCAGTAATATCGAATTGGTTACCTTGTGTTTCAGAAATTAAAACAATGAAATTATTATTTCCGAATATTGATTAAATAAAATTTTTTTTATAATAAAAACAAAAAAAAGCAAAAATAGAAAGAAAGTGCAATTATGAAAATTATTTATAAAAATAAAATTTTACAAAATAATTGTCTAAAAATGTGTGCAACTTGTAAGGAACGCTCAAGCAAAAGCTAAAGCTAATTAAGATATGCTCTTAAAGAATACAAAAACTAACTAATGTATTTTTTTTATCTTTAAATAAGTTTATTGTTATTTTGTTGAAGTACAACAGCAAAAAAAGATATTAACACATTTTGTTGTAATTTTAATTTTATAATTTATTTTCTGATGAAAAAAAAAACAATCTACAAAAAAAAATTATAATATTATACCAATCATTGAGTTCATTTACGAATTTCTAAGTCTCAAATAAAAAATTCTTACCTGAATTGCTGCTAAATGCTGCATGATTTATATATTTCCCACTTTAATGTTCTGTTAATTTTCTGCAATCCTTGAATGTTTTTAAAACATCACCATTTATTTTCTTAATTTAAATTTTTGAATTGTATCTTTAAATATAATATATAGTTATCATGGAAATTGATGAATAGTATTTATAAACATTTAATTATTATAAATATGAATGTATTTCTGAATCTAAAAAATATTTAAAAAAAAAACGTTGTTTTTTTTGCTCTACAATCTTTCTAGTTTGAAGTTTTGTTTTATCTGTAACTTAACTAAATATTAAATACAAATAAATTTAATTTCAGTTATATTATTTATTATATTTTATGAAAACTTCTGATAATTATGTATCTTAGAATGTTTTTAAAAAAAATAATAATTTTCTTTGAAGCTTTTATTATGTATTGATATATTTATAAGTTTTTATAAATATTTTCATAAATTTAAATGTAAAAAAACGATGTAAAGAAAAGTTAAAAATATATCTAGTCGGAAATTTTCTCAGATCAGAACTGAAAAATTGAGGGCAAAATTGTAAAATAATAAATTGGCTTTTTTTCAGGTCAATTGAAATTAAAAAAAAAATGTTATTAAATAAACAAATGACTACAGCGAGATTGTAACATACAAAAATTTGTTTGAGGAAATTGGTTTATTTTAAATATTTAAAAAAAATGTAAATGCATTTTCCCAGTTTTTAGATTTGTCCATACATGTAAATATACATGTAATAGTCCATACGTCAATATTAGCTGAAGTTATCTAAAGCCGATTAGAATACTTTCTAAAATCAAATATTATGATACTCTTATCAACAAAACATATTTTAAGTTGCTGTTTAATTAAAAAAAAACAAAACGTAAAAAACAAAAGCCTTTAACTACAAATTGTATTAAAGTCTGTAAATATAAAATCCGTTTTTTTTTTCGAATTTTGATATTAAATAGTTTCATGCACATACATGAATTTCTCGTTTAATATATTTGTTACTGAAAATAAAGTTATAAAAGTTAATAATTTTTAAGTTTGTTCAAATACTCATTTGTTTGGCAAACTACTGAAATTGGTCCTTTTAAATCATCATTGTGAATATTAAGTCGGACACGTTTAACACTATTTTTTTGTTAAAAGTAATTAAACGAAATGAACATTTGTCGGATTTTCTCATTTCACCTTCCCAATTTTTCATTTTTGTTTTATGACTATTATATTATGTATAATCTTTCAGTTCGATTTTATTTTACCTTTTTAATAGTCAAAATAATTTTTGAATTACTACATATGTACAATGTACAAATAAAATGAAATTTTATAATTTTGAACTCTTAATATGTATCTTTTTTTTTGCACCTTTATTTATATATAGGTACATTCGTTGGTGCATTCACATTAAGTTGCAATTATAGTCAACAAATTCTTCCTTCCCTTTCGCATTTAAATTATAATGTGAACACACACATACGAGAAATTGACTTTTTTCTCAAAATTAATCTTGTTACTTTCAAATAACAACAACTATACCTTCCATTTTAAATAAAATTTAAATGAATATGGTACATACACCTTCTTGCCCTTGAAAACAAGAAAATCCCGAAATGTGTCAAAAACTGACATTTACCATAAATAAATGATATATGTATATAGAACGGCTGAAAATTCAATATTAAATATTCAGTGTTGTCTGTTGTTTCGACATTTGTGTTTTACAATATCCCTTAAATTAGAATATAACTTCAATAAAATTTTAGCCACCGACCTTCTATCTTATCTTATTTAACTGTAACTTTAATTAGATAAAACTAAACCAAAGTTAATTTCTAAGATTCCATAACTTGATTGATTGATTGAGAATAGATTTTCCTTTCCCTTACAAGTTTTTGTTTGTTACAAAATCCACAATAAATCCTGAATCCGTGGTAGTTTTTTTCTCGAAACACTGTATACTGTATATATTTAAATCTAATAATTAAAAATATAAATACTAAGTATTAAATATTCAGAAATGCTAATAATTGTTACAGTAATATTGTTTATCTGGTTTTCTGAAAGAAAGTTAACGCAGTTGATATGTTTTGTTTTAATTAAAAGTTTGATAAAAAAAAATTGCTGTATGTTGTTCCCATTTTATTGTATATAAAATATATTAATTGTTATTCAATTTTATTTTATTTTTTAAATAATGCTTAAAATATGTTAAGTGAGTGAACAATTTTAGTTGGTATTATTTTATTTACAGGCTTGTTTAAATCTTTGCTTATAATTTTTTAAAACATAAATTTAAAATATTTTTTATATAATTTCAGCAATTGGATTTCCTTAAAACAGAAAATCAACGCCTTAAAGAAGAGAATGGGGCACTAATTAGAGTAATTAGTAAATTAAGTAAATAAATCTATCAAAAACAAAAACAAACAAAAACTTTTAAAGAAATAAAAAAATAAAAGATAAAATAAAAATATAAAAATTTATTAATAGTACTGTTAAAATTAATACGATTGTAAGCGAAATCTTTTTTGTAGTTAAAGAAAATTTCCTTGTTTTTTTATTAGATAGTTTCTTCTCTAGATATATATATATATATATTTATATATGTATTATAACTTACCCTGTTTTTTGTCTTTACTTTTTTTTTTTTTTTTTACAAACTTGCAAATTTTTATTTAATTGATAAAATATATTTAAATTGAAAAAAAAAAAATACTACGAAAAACATTCAAATAATTTAATTAGAAAATAAATTTAAAACGTATCTACATTATCTAGATTAGTTTTGATGTAAATTTACAATACAAGAATTTAGCTACTCAAAAATCATTTGATTGAATGCTTATTACTATAGTCAAAAGAAGTTATTTTAAACAACATCGTACAATATTAATGAAATAAAATTGTATCTAAAACAAGAAATAGGAAAAATTATGATTATTTTGATTCATATAAATTATTTTAATAGGATAAATTATTGAAATTTTCAATATTGTAATTGAATTTCGGAAATCTTAACAAAGTCACTGGTTAATAAGACAAACAAATTTTTTTCCCGAAACTCTTATTAACTTTTAAGTTAAAGAATTAAAATTTTTAAATATATTTTAGTTTTCTCTTTATAAATATAATATTACAGCTAATTTAAAATTAAAAGTTGATTGTTATTAAAAATAAATAAAAAAATCAAAAAAAAAAAATAGAAAAAAGCTATTAAATATTAAATTTTGACTTGTCAAAAATTATTATTAAATTTTCGAAAATATTAGAAAATTTCAATAAAAGAAAAATTAAATAGAAAATTTTGTTATAGAGGTTAAGTTTTATGTAAAAATGGAGTTTAAATTTCTTTGTAAAATAATTATAAAAACAAAAAAAGAGCAAAATATTGCGCAAGCTACATACATATATTATTTACACGTTTAGCTACTGAAAAAACTTGTTCATATTAGTATAGAAATTTGAATTTGCATGGAACTGTCAAATCCAATTTAAAATTTAAAAATATAATAAAATTTAAGAAAACCAAAACTAAATATGTATTTCAAAAAAAAAAAAAAAAGATAATGTTACAAAGAAATCTTGTTATATTATGTTATTACAAAAAATTTTGAACAAAAAAACAAAATATTTTTAATTTGATTTATATTTTAAAACATCTTCCAAGCTAAACAAAAAAAAAAAATATTTTACTTTTTAGCCTTTAATAATTATAAAACATTTTTACTTGTTCTTTTTAATTATTATGTACTCTTATAAACTTTTTATTTATTGAACAATTCAAAAATTTTAAACTATATTTTGATATTTTATTTAAGTTATGTATAATAAACTCAAAAAGAAATTATTAATTAGCTATTTTGAAAAAAAAAATTAATTATATTTGTTATTTTATTAATTAAAACAATATTAATTTATTATTAAAAAAAAAATCCTGAACAGTAATTAGTTATCATAGTTGGAGAATTGTTGATAATGTTTTAATTCATACTATTCTTTCTAACGGCTACATTCAAGGTTCAATTACAAATCAACATCTCTTGTTAATTTGCAGTTAAACATTTCCTAAAAATGTATACATATACTACAAAAAAAGATGAAATTTCGAAGTGTCAAAATATATATCAAATTATATTATTTGTTTTGATGTGATTATATTACAATGAAAATAATTATAACTATTTTTACTAGCACTTTTTTTAAAAAAAATAAAATACGAAATTGTAAGCAAATCGCGTTCATTTCATTGTAAAAAATTAAAACTTAAAAATCAGATTCATTCTTAATTTCAATAAAGAAGTAAAACTCAAAAATTAGACATGATCACAAAAGTAAAAATAACCAAATAGAAAAATTTGATAAATCACTTAAAAAATTCATTTATTTATAATTTTTGTTTTCAATTTGGTTTTTTTTTTTATAAAAATAGTGTAGCATTTTTTTATAACACAATAGTTTAAATAAATTATATTTATAATTATATATTAATAATATTAATTTTCAATAACTTATAAGCAGTTTAAATTTAAAACATATGTATATATTTTTTTTAATGTGTTTAAATATTTGTTGTGTATGTGTCAATTTTTAATAATACTTATGCGTTTTATTTGATTATCTAGTAACGAAAACCTACATTTATATATTTAAAGTTTTTATTTTTAAATATTTTTATAACTTAAATAAATTATGTTATATTGATTAAAAAGAGAAATTTTTTTTTTAATTTATTGAAATATTAAACAGCTTCAAGAATCCACTGTCAACGGAAGTGTAGTTCGTAAAACGTGAATACCAGTGTAATGAATAATACATTTTATTCAATTTTAATTATTTGTTGTCCAACAATTTTATTTTTACTATTTTCATAGTGTATTAAGTATTTTCCAATGAAATGTTTAGATCCAATTCGTACAACGAATTTAGGGTAGTATTATTTCTTTATTATCTAATTAATTTATAAAAAATATTAGGAAATCGTTTTTAATCGTAAATTTAACCATTTTTGGTTACCACGAACAAAACCAGAAAGTTAAAAGGAAAACTATAATTATCTTTATAATGAAAAACCTTATATGTACATACATATGTCTCGTGACAAATATTAAGTTTCAAATCATAAAAAATTATATCTAATTTGGTTTTCGTCTGAAGGTTTTTATAACAGCAACAATAATAACGAAAAAAACAGGCATTTTGAATGAGGAAATGAAAAACTGAATCAATTTTTTTTAATGTATTATGGAAGTAGGTGTAGTTAGAAGTAAAATGTAGAGAAAAACTGCACCCAAACTTTATTAGATTAGCAATGGAAATACTACTGATTACATATTCTTATTTCGACGTAATAGCCCAAATTCAAATTTTACCTTTTCTATAAACCTCCTTCTGCGTGTTTCTCTATATTTTGCAACAAGTAACTCCTGTTCAGTTGGATATGTTAAATAATCAACGTAGTAGATGCTGTAGGTAATACACTAATTATACCCTGACTGTATATAAAACATAAAAATCCAAACAAATTTTTATTTTATTTATTTTTATTTTACTAAATTATTTTATACATTATTGAAAAAAAAATAAATTGACAAATTATGATTAACACAAAAGAAAAATAAAACTAGAAAAGTTCATCTAACGATTTAATCGAAAAAAAATTTAATATTCATTAAGTTATACCCCTCCGGTTAACGAAATTCTTCCACTATACATATGTTGACATGACTTGTAAAACAATTCTTTAAACGAGGATATAATTTGTATTTTGGCTACCATCATACTTTCTATTTTCGTGTTTAAATTCATTTACAAAATATTTGTATTATTTTACTTTGCATTTAGTTTATATATGCAAGCGCTTATGATTGTTTTTATTTCGGGCTTTTTACACAGCATTTTTAGTTTTACCTATTGAAATCAATAAATATGTTTCAAAATTCCTATAGTATTCAATTATCTTAAAATATCAGTTGTGTATCAATTGCGAAAAGTTTTTTACATATCAACATTAAACTACAAATTCTATCTAAAACTTGACAAATATTTAACTGACATTTTTAAATTTTAAAAAATAATAAAAAGCTTAAGTTAATTATTTACAGATGTATCGAATTCTTAAAATTTTCAATTTAGCTTTTTGAATGTTTACACAAATTTTAATAGATCAAGTTGTTTAATTTATAATTAATATTATTAAAATCATATAATTTCTTTTTAATTTGTTATTATTGAATTCAAAGAATTTAATTCTTGAAATTATTATTAATTATATAATTATTAATTACTCTTAATATTTTATTAACATATATATGTATATATGCACTTGTATGTATATGTATGTATGTATATGTAAAAATATTTAATTTATGTTAGAATTATTAGTATTAAATTTATTTTTGTTTTATTAAAATTATTGCAAAACAAAAATTATGAACATTAAATAATTATGCAATGAATAAAATTAATTATTATTATTTTTTACTATTATGTATATATGATATAAGTTAAAAACAAGGGAAAAAATTATTTAAAAAAATTATAAGTTTTGTAATGCTATAGCTATGGAAAACTAATATTAAAATAAATTTATAAAATTTATACTCGTATTATATAATATTGTAATTACATAATTAAATTTATGAAATTTGTAAATCAAAACAATTTCAAAAAGAAAGAAAATATTATATATATAATAAATAAATGTATTAATTTTTTTTTTGAAAATTAAAAACATTTTTTTTTTTTAAGTTTTAACGAATGTATTTAAATACAAAATAAAAAGTAAGTACCCATTTTTAATTTTTAAATACCAGATTCTTTTGAAAATTTAACATTTACAGAAGCTTTGTTTTTATCATTTGCAACATCGTGGTCGTTTAAATGATTTTGTTACTTATCTAATATGTTACAGTATTATAACATGTATCAATAAAAATAGTGCACTCTGGACAGACCTTAATTTCTTTTGGGTGAAGAAATTCTATTTCAGGATGTTTAAAAGATTGGTTGAAAATATTTTTTCTTAAAACCATAAAATCTTTTTTTAATAATAACTAAGCAATAAAACTACATTGTTTAAAGGAAATAAAAATTATTAATTTTCTTTTTCAGATTTTTTGAATTCAATTATAAAATTTTAACATTTTTTTTTTTGGAAAAAATTATATAAAAATTAATACAATGTCAATTGGAGAACCCGCCAATTTTTAACTCTTGTAGTTAAAACAATTTGCCTGCTCGGATAACTATTTGTCAATGACTGTCAATCAGACAATAATAAAATATATGTAGGTTTCGATTCGACAACTTGGTAAAATATAGATTTTGGCGAAAATATTCTTAATTTGAAATTTCTTGTGATATTGATTTAATTTCCTCAGAACAAGATGGTTTCTGCGTAATTTAAAAAAAATAAATAAATACGTATATGTATATAATATTAGCGAAACATGTACTATTTTTATGTAAAATGAAATATTACCTCGTTAATACATATTTGAATGTAACTGGCATCACAAAATCTTTCACCACATGAGCCATGCATTTCATTGATCGGCTTACCATCCACGCAAAATACATATTGATGTTTATTGATACAAGCTGCATTGGAAATTGTATCACATATATTACATTTCGTTTCAAAAAGAAATAGTTTTGATGCACATCGGATATTATCATTCGTACAATTTAAGCCTGTAGGACACTTAAAAACCTTATCTAAAATTGGAATATCTAAAAAAAAACAAAAATTATCTTAAATATAAAATTTATTTTATTTTTATATACACATATAAATTTATATACTTCTTTTGTTTAAAATATATACATACTTGCTACACATCTATAAAATGAATTATCGCTTATACAAATGTGTGATTTACCATCGCATGTACTTATGTCCACCTTGTATGTATGTATGACTCCAATTGTAAATAGAGTTAGAATTAGAAATACTATCATCTGAAATAAAAAAAAAAAAATTTTTAACTAAAATTGGTTAAAAGCAACTGGGAATTAAATTAAATTGCCTTTTATTATTTTTATTACTTGCTAATATCTATAAATGATTTGTAAATGAAAATTTTTAAATTAACTGAAGACACTATACATTATGTATGAACCTTAATCATGAAAATAAAATTTGTAAAAAAAAAACCTTTAGAGTACTTATAAATTCGGAGCGATTTTTCCTTATCTATACTAGTACACTCTTTATTTGTATTCGATCTCATTTCAGTCCTAAATAATATAAAAAATAAATGAAAGTTGCACAAATTTTATCTAGTATCTAATTAAATGTTAAATTTGAGAAAAACAAATAATTTAATTGAAGCTCAGAATATTATTTAACAAGTCAACCAATGCGATTATCCGTTGTACACATTTAAGCTTTGAATAAATAAATATTAAATCCATCTTAGTCCTTATTTATTCTTTTATTTGTTATTTTCTAAAAGTATTATGTTACAAGAAAATTTATAATATTTTATTTTCTTTATTTAGGTGCTTACATTTCTGTAGAATTTCATTATTTTATTTAATTTTTTTATAATATTAACAACAATGTTTTCATCACTGTATCTAAAATTTATTTATTTCGACAATTTATACCAAAAATTTTTTAAACTCATAAGAGACTATTCAAAAATTATGTTTCTAATTAATTATAAAATCAATTTTGATACTTTATCAAATTAAATCAGTTAAATTTATTTTAGAAACAAAAGTTGATTATGGCCGGTTTATAAAAAATTTTGAAAATTGCAAATGAAGAAGTAAAGTTATTAACTATATATAACAAAATTTCTAAAATTGAAATTAATCTACAATAATTATTATTGTGTATTAAATAATTATATGCATCAACAAATTAAGCACCCCTCACTATTCGAAATTCCCTCGTACAGCTACTTCTACGTAATTGAGAATACCTTTGCTACGAAACTTCGAAAAAAAACTTAAAGACATTTTTTTTCGGAATTTAGAATCGCTTTTTCGTAGATTCTCTCCGACTCCGACGTAGCTCTACGAGAAAATTTAGAATGGGGGTGAAGGTTTCATTATATACCATATAATACTAAAATTGGGTCATTAATAAAATTGTTTACAAACACCCCCCCCCCCCCCCCCCCATCCGCACAAAAATAAACATAGAAAACAAAAAAATAATGCTTATTAAATCCGATAATTACAAAATTTATTTAATCCATAATTTTTATATGCTCCTGAATATTGTGTTATCAAAAAAATATTTTAAATTTTACTTAATAAAAATTAGAACAAAAAAATTGTATTCTTATCTAAGTTTTGAACAGTTTTATTTCTATAGATATTTTTAATTTATTTTTTAGTTACAAAAATATTTTGCAATAATCGCTCAATAAATTGCTCTAACAGATTAATATTTTCTTGGAATTAAATTTGTAATTTTTCTAAACATATACTTGTTTATAAAAATCACATATAATCAACGAATTAGAATTAAAAATATTTAATTCTAATTCGTTGCATATAATGTACATAAAAAATAAAAAAATCAGATGGATTTGACAAGTAAAATTATTTTTATTTATTTATATTTATTCGTTCATTCCTTACTATCTTAAAATTCATGATAGAATTGAATTAATTGATATTAAACTAAAGCAACATAACATAACCAAAAATTTTATAAAATTACTTTTAAATAGAAAAAACAAAAAATTAAGTTAAATTTACGCGAATGAACGATATTAATTCTGTGGTATCACAGTTGACCTTTTTAGTCTAAGTTTGCCGATTGTGGCAGCCCCTCGTATCTACCATGATATTTGTTACAAATTTATTTTTTAATCATTCGAAGTTATTATAATTTCGAAAGATTATATGGCTGAAGTACGAGGTAGAATTTTTTAATAAATTTCTTTCTCGATAAATTTTTGTCAATCCAATCCATTTGGCAAACATATAGTTTAAATATCACTTTCTATAAATAATATGGTTAAGTCAGCGAAATTCTGAATACAAATGAATAGCTATAGTTTTCCAAAAATCATTGAGTAGAATAATTATTCGAAAGGAATAAAGGCAGAATATAGTTTCAAAAGACACCGAGCCGGTTTTTGCAGTGGTCACTCATGTTTGGACCACACCAACAAATTGTGAATAGTTCTTGAGCAATCTACCGAATCAAAGTTATGTTAATTGGCAGAAAACTTCCAAAAAATTGTCAATTAAACATAATTCTGTACACTAAAATAAAACTTTATATAGTTAAATCTCAAATCAATTCTGTTGTACGCTTGCGGAACATGAAAATTTATAATCAAAATCACCAGGAAACTTCAAGCTTCAATAGATGCTTGTGAGGAAAAAAAAAACAAATACTTCAAAACATTACTCCAGAACACCTTACATAATGCTAAGTAGGAACTGGTGCAAATAAAACGAAGCTTCTTTTTCTATCTCAAAGAATATAACTATAGTCAGAATACTGGATACTAGATACAGAACTGACCAATAATTCTGAATGCGGCCATTTTTTGAAAGAATTTACTCTAAAGATTGCTAAATAATTATACATATACAGAGAAGAAATTTAAAAATTAAAATTTAATTTCTGAATTAAAAAATAATATGCTGGTGGTAAAAAATAATAATTACTACCTAATACGATAAATTGCTGCAGAACCATAACAATAGCACTGTGACTTCAATTTTTAAAAATTAATGAAACCCCACGAAAAATTTAGTGATAACTTGTAAAGTAGCATGGATTGAAAACCGCTTCATAAGAGTAATGAATATTAATGTAGCTCTAATTTTTAGTTCTGTCTGATGTGTAAGAAATATCTAAAATCCTGCCAAATCAAACTAATTTAGAAATTCCGTTGGATAGTTAATATAATAGTTGGATATTAGTTTTAAGCTTCAAAATTTTAATCTTGTGCCACAAATAGGAAGACATGTTCGGATCGCATCATCTTTCGTTTCTCTGGATATAATTGGAGCAGAATCTTCGGAAAGAATAAAAAATGTGTTTGTGGTTTTTGATAAAATAGCTTAACATCTATCTAATATATGATAATAAGTGCTAGGAGTTGATTTCTATGGCAACAAATCGAATTTTTCATTTGATAGCATTGTGTAATGGCATGTTCATTCTTTATTTGTTGTAAATAAATACTGTGCAAAATTGTATAACTCACATATAAAAGTGTTAGCGAACAACGCACAAATAAATATTACTGAAAAAATCTATCGATTACGGAATAAACAATAATAGAAATTTGTTTGCCGTCTCTCAAATAAAACATTTATAGAAATTCATACCCAAGTTCTACACCCATATTGAAAAACTATATATATTATAAATAAAAGAACCAAACAGCAAAACAATATAAAATCAAAAAAATATGAAGCTTTGCAAATAAGAAGTATTCTTTAAAGTCATCAAAACAACCCAAAAAATAAAGTATGAATTTATTTAAATTTCCGTGGTTTGTGTCTTTGAATTAGCCACCTGGAAATGTTTCTAATTTACCAATGCAGAAACATCTTCAAGTTCAAATGAATGTTTTTTTTGTAAAGCAAAATGTTAACCAACAGAAAAAAAATTATCCTATTGTTGCCATGGTGGTCTTTTTCTTGCATCGCCACCTTTAAAAACTCACTAGATTCGCTTAAAAATCTTCTTACAGGGAAAACACTAGAAGCAAGATATTACATAGAACATATCAAGGGCAATATTGACTATTTCTTCAATTGGTGCTGACATTACAAAAGTACCATCTTTTTTATCTCCACATGGTGTCTCCGTTTTATGCAAAAGAAAATCTTACACCAGAATGGGCAGTTGTACACCGGTGACTCCACCAAAGTAACAACAAGGAGATTAGAAAAGAAAAAAATACCCTACAATAACAAAAAGGAATTATATGCTTAAATTGGACTATATTTTTTTTATATACATTATTTCTTCCAATCTTAAACTTAGCTTGTGTTAAATTTACTTCAGAAGATTGTTATTTCGAAAAAGCAACATTCCTAGTTTTATTATAGAAAAAGGGTAAAAAAAAACAATTTAAACTTTTAAACTATTCGACGTAGACATAAAACATGTATGAGTTATAGAAAAAAGAAAGAAAAATATTTGGTTTTTCAAGAAAGAAAATAAAAATAGTTTTTTTCCCCCAAAATATTCTATTTTGAACTACAATATCGCCATAATGGCATTACTAATCATCATAAAAATGTTAAAATATGCTCCAGACCGTTATCTTTCTAGAATGTATAACTTATATATATCTAATAGATCAGCAAATATAACGGTTTTATACAAAGACATCAAAACAACAAGGATACTTTCAAATGTCCTTTTCCTCCTTGAAGAATAAGATGCGTCGCTAAAGATATATTTTTGAAAAGTCATCATATTCCAGCTATCCTTGGCATATGGTTATTAAGCTCTACGCTGATACAACATCTCTCTCAGGAGAGCCCAAATATCAATATTGGGGGAGAGTTAAAAAAAGATGTAAAAATAAAATAAAAACAAAATAAAAATATAAAAGTTTAACCAAATTTATGTATGTATGTATTATAAAAATTAGTTTACATGGAAAAGTAAAAAAAAAACGGCAAAAATAAAAACAAACACAAAAGTTTTCTCATGCTAATCATGAAAAATGTACACAAAATGTCAATAAGAACTTCAAAACCTTACTCAGCTAAACAACTATCCTTAATAGCTCTTCACTTGTAAGTTGTATCAATATTAATTTTTAAAATCCATGTTTTTGTTTTTCATTTTTTTTTCTTTATTTCAATTTTAATACAATTTACTTTGTTTGATGTAGTCAGGAAGTTTATTAAAAATTCTAGGTGCTACAATATCGTAGTCGTTTCCATCATACAGTAGCTTCTTCAAAACCGTGAAACATGAACCAAGTTACGGGAATTAATTCTGATAAAAATGAATTGTTTTACGGAAATAGAAAATTTTATGTTGAGCTAAATATTTAAATAAAGAAGAAATAAATATTTTTTTAATACTGGATCGATGAATGTTAGGCTGGGAATAGCTATTTTCCAGCTGTTAATTTTCCAATCCACGACTCCATGTATTTTTAATCGAATTAACTGATTTCGATATTTAAATATTATATGTATATATGTAAGTATTTAAATTCAACCATTTATTAATGTAAGTGAAGTAGTATTAGTTAGTTAAAGTGATAATACTTTTAATTAATAATTTTTACTAAATTAAATTAAAATCATTAATTTTTTTTTATATTTCTATTATTCAATTATAAAGTTTTAACAACATTTTTGAAAACAAAAATTATATAAAAATTTATACGGTTTCACAAGGAGGACCGCTAATACATTGATTGTCACACTTTTGACTTCTACAGTTAAAAAATTTATTAAATGGGCACACCAATATTTGGCCACGTACTCTACCATTAACTAGTGTACAAGAAATATAGGTTTTACAATTTGGACCTTCAAAATTTCCAAGTTTATTTGCGATAAAACATCTCCTTGTAACTTCTTCTTCAGTTGGATTTTCTGTTGTAGGTGGGTGCTTTGTAGTAGTTGTAGTAGTTGTAGGAGTAGTAGGAGTAGTGGGAGTAGTAGGAGTAGTAGGAGTGGTAGGAATAGTAGGGGTAGTAGGAGTAGTAGGAGTAGTAGAAGGTTTTGGTGTAGTGGTTTGAATTTCCTCAGAACAAGTTAGTTTCTGTATTTGAATATATATAATAAAAATATAAAATATAAAAAAATATTAGCAGAACTGTTTTGGTTTTATTTGACTTGAAAGATATTACCTTGTTACTGCATATCAAAGGATCACTAGCATCGCAGAATTTTTCTTTACATGAGCCACGTATTTCAGATGGTAAACCACCAAAACAATATACAAATTCATGTTTGTTGACACAAGCTATATGTCTTTCTACATCACATATATTACATTTCATTTCACAAACAGGTGCATCGACTGAACATCGTTCTACGTGATCATTACAATTTAAGCCTGTACCACACTTAAAAACAGTATCTGTAATTGGAACATCTAAAACGAAATAATTATAGCTTAAATATAAGATTTGTTTTATGTATATACTAAATATATATTACCAGCTTCACATCTATAAAATGAATTCTCGCTGATACAAAGATAATCTTTACCATTACAGTTTTGAATGTTACATGCGTATATGATTCCAACTTGAAATAGAGTAATAAATACTATCAACTGAAATTAAAAAAAAATAAAATATAAGTATCCCCAAACCAATTCGGAATTAAATAATAGTTTATTAATAATATCACTGATTTGAAAATTAAAACTTTTAAATTAACTTAACATGACATGAAAAATATTGTTTTATTTAATTTTAACGATGAAAAAAATATAAAATTCATTGAAATTCAAAATAAAAATAATAAACTGTTAAAAAAAAAAATTCTTTAAAATATCAGTATTTTACATTTTAAACTTAATTGCATGGTATAACAAATCACAATAATTACACAAATCTTGATTGTACCCAAATATCGAGCAAAATGTTATATTGTGTAAAACCAAACGAATTATTGAAGTTCATACATAGATGATATAAAGAATAAGCTAATACATAATAAATGTTTGGCATTATATATACATATTTCAACTTTAGGTAAATAATATTATATCCTTCAAATTCCTTAAATTTTTTTTTTTATTTATTGTCTTTTAAAACAGGATAACATAACATGTGTTTTTATTAATGGTGTATAAATTAAAAATGTGTCTACACTTATAACAAGAAAACTTATAATATGTTATTGCTTATACTTTATAATATACTTACATTTCGGTAAATTTTCATGATTTTATTTATTTATAATTATTTATATATATTAACAAAAATGTTTTCAACTCAACTGTACCTTAATTTAATTTATTTCGAGAATTTATACTAAAAATTTTTATAACTCATAAGAGACCATTCAAAAATTATGTTTCGAATCACATTAAATCAGTTAAATTTGAATTATATTATTTTAATACTTCATTTTAAAGATAAAACTTTGTTTTAAACAAAAAAAAAATATTGTTTACTTCTTCGAAATTTCAAAAGTTAATATCTATGAACTATGAACCACTCGATTCCATTTTCAAAATGTTCGAAGATCACGATGTATTTTTTTACGGTTTTGACCGTGAAATCAAACATAAATTTCTACCTTGATCTTGGTTTCTTACCATAAATGTGACTTGTTTCGAAAAACAATAATTAATTGTTGTGTTCAATAAACTGTTCTAGGAGGTTCTAAAACGTTCTAAATTAAAAAAGAACACGTTTTTGTGCTCATTAGTTTCCGTTACTTGTTCTTTTTTGTCTGAAAGTGTTCTGTTCTGTGTTCATTAGATTGTGCGAAACTGATCTTAAAGATGATATTCCAGAACAAGATAACTACTCATATAATAAAAAATTATGATAAATTGATAATGATAAAATTTAATGTCAATAAAGATAAATATGTAGCGTATTATCACAAATTATATCAATAATATTAATACTTACTTAATGACATTATAAATACCTATTACTTTACGAAAAGATTATTAGCATGAAAATAGGATTGATCTTTGCTTAGATCGGCGGTAAAAAAAATTAATTTGCACTATGAACATTTTTTTATTAACTCAAAGTTTCAGCGACTATTATGTAGACATTTTATATACTTTTTATAAATTAATTTGAAATATATCTTTAACTCTAATCTTACACGATGTTATTGTAACAAAATATGTCGATCAATGCAGAAAAAATGTAAATTTTTTTAGAGCATATTTAATGTAAAGATATTTACTTTTTTATGTTTATTGTCGGTCTTTTAATTATAATTATTTTTTTAGACATTAAGTACCGTACAGCAATTTATTACAGAAAGTGGAATGAGTAATGTTTTTCTAGTATTTATTTATCGATTTTTTGGTATATAAACTAATTATAGATGTGAAAAACTACTACCACTACTGTTATCAGTAGCTTTTTTTTCTACTTGATGCCAAAACCTTAATTGCCTTCGAAGAATTTAAGCCCTTTAAAAACCGAAAAAATAAGGATAAATATAATATATGCTTCCAATATCTAAATTAGAAAAGAATATAAAAGAAATAGAATGGAATAGAAACAGCTTGAATGGTCTTCCTAAATAATATAGTTCTATCTATTTTATTTACACAATATCGGTCGGCATGTTAATTATATGTCCAGTACACAAAATCATTTAATATATATATATATATATATATATATATATATATATATATATATATTTCCACAAACACCCTACATGCAGAAATTTCCCTATTCAAATTCAGCTCTGGATGTTTAATTATTTTTTCTTTCATTATTATTTATACATATGTATAAGAGACCAGAGTATGTTTGTAAACGACGCTTTTTGACATTTTTTGTTTTTACTAAAAAAAAAATATTTTTCCTTTCAATTATTTTTATATGATTTTTTGATTTTTAAATTTTTAAATTTTTTCCTTTCAATTAAATTGTGAAAAAAAAAAGAAAAATGGATAAAAAATAAAATGGATGGAAAATAAATTATTAATTTGTTTTAAATTATAACAAAAAAGTGTTTCTAGAAAAAAAATTTCTTGGGGCCACTGAGTGGTTATGTTCGAAAAAAAGTTCGGTATTTGTTTACTCGGAACCCGTTTTTAAACGGGCTGACTTACTAGTTAATAAAATAATAAAATTTTATATGGAGAAAATTAACAAATAATTAAATACCCGAAAAATATTACATGTTCCACTTTATGTAGTAAAAAAATTATACTACCATACTTAACGAACGAAATGGTAATTTAACCTAAGTTAATTTACAAGAAAATAAGAAACAATATTCATGCATAATAGTAAAAATAGTCGAATATTTTCCTTTTAATTTTACTGATATGCTTATCATACGTCGAGTGCAAATCACTGAAGAAGTCTCCAAGTTGTAGACGAAATACGCGTATCTGTATGTTATTATAAATATTCGATTTCACTATTCGATTTCACTATTATACAAAAAATTTTACTCTAACGCTAGAAAACAAAAAAAAAAAAAATGTTCATGCGATTATTATTAAAATCCTTAATATTCGAATTCTCCCGAATTATGTAAAAAAAAATAATATTTTTTGGAGAAAATATTTTGATGTCCTTGAATTTTAAATTCCACTTCTTTTATATAATAAAAATTTATTACTTTTCGCAAAAAACTTTCTTAGGCAAATATTTTAAATTTTCTTTATATAAAATTTAAATGAATAGAATTGTATCTTATCTGCATTATAAAGATATCTTTATTCTTGTTTTTGTTTTGTTTTTATAGACAGTTTTAATTTATTTTTGAGTTATAAAATTTTTTTTTGACAAATTTTATTCTTTTCTTAGAAATAATTTTACAATTTTTGTGTACATATGTATGTACATAAAACTTGCCTACCTATATTATTATTACTTTAAATTAAATCAATATCATTAGATTATAATTAAAATTAAAAATTTTATCTACTAATACATATTATTATCATTATGTTATGATAATCACTTGATTCAAATTTGATATAATGGTGATAATAGGCTAAAATCTTGCAAATTTTCTTTATTTTCTTTAAATTTATGCTCTAAATAATAAAAATATTAAAATAATATTATATGATAAAAAAACAAAGTAAATATTGATACCATTAGTAGTTGTGGAACGGCAATAGAGGCCAACTGAATGATATTTTATTGATATGTACGTAAAAGTTGTTCTGGGATTTGAGATTTGTTCTATAACCAGAAAAATGCTAACAGGAAGAAAGAAAGATCACACGGAAAAACTACCACACGAATATTGCTCACGAGAAAAATGTCATACGCAAAATTAAACACTAGTAAAATGTTTATGACGACCATTATTTAACAATTTTGACAGCACTTATAAATTTATAAGTAGTGCTAGTAAGCGTAAATTATATATTATTTGATAGATAGTAGTTGTTGTTATTAATTTATATACTTTTATATTAACTTGCCAGTGTCTATATGTATATATGTTTATATATTTTCGTGGTAGGTTGAATTTTTTTTGTTAATATCAAAACCAAACGCAAAAACAAAAAAAAAATTTGATAGAGTTCTGAAATTTTGCACAGTTACTCACGATAAAAAAAACCAACCGGACACGGCACTTTACAAAGCTATCAAATGACAGGTTCGAGTTGCTGCCGTACAACATTACGTTACTTTAACAATATTAAAGGAATCATTATACACTTTTGTGTTTTATCTAATAGTAGTTCTAGATACTCATCATCCACCACTAGTTTTATTTCCTACTTTTTAGGGGGCTAGTTTGGTTTCGATAAAAGTGTATTTTAAAAATTTTTATTTTTACATTATTATTTTATTTAAAATAAAATTATAGTAAAATATTTAAAAATTAATAAATTAATTTTTCACTCTTATCAATTATTAAGGATTTTACAATTTCATATTTTTATTTTTAATAAATAAAGTAGATATATGTAAATAAATATTTAATTACAAAAAAAAATCTAATTTAACGACAACGACAATTTTTTTCATTCACAACACTATTATAATTCATCAATATGTGTAGTAGCGTAAGACCACCTAGAAAGATGCTAACACTTGAAGGTGAATTGAATTTCATAACTCATATATAGATTTCCAAGAAACTAATATGTGAGTTATAAGAATCAAAACGAATTCTCACTTATTTTATATATTTAAAAATAAAAAACCCTTAACAAGTGAGAAATTAATTTATTAATTTTTAAATAAATATAGTTTTACTATAGTAATAATTATACTGTGTCGCACACGCGACTCATCATTCTCATTATTATTACTATTTAGCATATGGCTGGGAGTGTCATATACAAGGTCATCACAGTGCTTGAAAGAATATAGCTGGATTTTTATTGACCAGTATTGAAAATTTTTAAAATTTTATCGGCTCTGAAAAGGGAGATAACATGAAATGAAATTATTTTATATGGGAGCTCAATGCGTAAGAACAGAAAATATCATTTACCGGGGATATTTTAACAAAAATTGGGGATATTTTCAAAAAATTTGGGATATTATACCAATATGTTTTGATAAAGTATATTTTTACAATACCGGGGATAGTTTCTTTATACCGGAAACACTTTTTTAACAATTTTTGATTAAATGTATATAAAAAAAAATATTTTTTTTCAACAGAATGATGGTTTTGACGGTTGAATTGTTGTTTTTTTGTGTAGAATAAAAATTTAGAGAATTCTTTGCAACAGTCTATTTTTTTCTTACATAAAAATGCAATAAGCTATCTCCCTTTTTAGAGCCCATAAAGTTTTTAAGATTTTAAATATTGCTCAATGAAAATCCACCTTCAATAAACATAATTAAAGATATTAGTAATAAATAGATAGAATACTAAAAACAAAAACAAAAATAAAATCCGTAAACAGAAAAGAAACGGAAAAAACGGTGAAAAATTTAATAACTTTGATTTGCCTTCCAGCATGTCAATAAGCTCACGAGTCAAAGGTTAAGGCACTTAAATTATGCTAAAGAAGCATTAGTCTTATTATTAAAGATTAAAACTAAAGAAATTAAAAAAAATTATGTATTTATATATAACAATACAACACATGCAAAACGCAATTAATCAAAGACACAAAATTAAACATAATTTATATACACTTATATATATATTTAAAGTAGAAAATTCGTCAGATTCAACGTAAACAACTACGTATATACTACATGTATTACATCATGCCATTAAAAAACTTGTGACTTGTTTAAATAAAGCAGATTCATCAGTTTGGACTTACTATAATGTGAAAATCGAAAACATTAGAGCTATGGTTCGCGTTACGCAGCATTCTTGTAATTGGCCACATTTTTGCCATAATTCGTGCGATGAAAATTTAATCGAAAGAGGGCAGAAAGCCTAAAAGAACGAAAGTTGATATTGAAGCTTATGTGTTCTAAAATATCAACCAAGTCAATTGCACCTGAGACAATTTGGTGAACAAATATAATATCAGCCACTTCACGACGATTAAAGAGACTTTGAAGACCCAGAAGTTTAAGGAGGTTTCTATGAGGTGGTAAGTTATATGGGTCTGTCCATGAAAGACCATCGAAGAGCGAAACGAACGAATATACGTTGAACAAATTCAATACTGTCTATGTTAACTTTTTTTTTTTTTTTTTTTTTTTTTTTTAATGGCCAAAATAATGGGATAAACACCCTAGCTGCTTTCGCAGAATTTTAACCAGTTAGTAATAGTAATAGAATAAAAGAAAGTACAAAGGAAATAAATAATAACATAAACGGAAAATAAGAAGAGAATAGATGAGAAATAGAAATAGTAACACAGGTTTACAGACAACTTAACAGAAATTGATTCACTCTTTTTTTGAAAACTTCCAAGTTGTATTTTTGGGGGAACACATAAGGTGGTAGAGTGTTCCATAGTTTAGAGGTTCGGTTAACGAAAGAATTTTTGTATTTCACAGTTCTGGTTCGAAGAAGCTCGGCTACAAATTTGTGGGAAAGGGCTGCTCTGCGAGTATTTCGTTGGAATGGTTTTATTTTTGGCATAATACTTTTAATTTCGTCAGAACAATTACCCAATAGATATTTATAAAACAGAGTGGCTGCTCCTACATTTCGACGGTGACTCAGCGATGTTAGGTGTTGTGTAACATCTCCATCATTAATAATTTTGATGGCTCGCTTTTGTACTTTATCTAAGTACTGGAGGGTACTGTTGGGTGCACCGCCCCAAATATGTGAGTTATACTCAAGTCGTGGTCGAATGTATGCCTTATATATTAGAAGAAGGTTGGATGATGTAAAATATTTTTTACTTCTGCTTAAGAATCCCAAACATTTCGCGGCATCTTTTGCAATTGCAAAAATATGGTCCTGCCACGAAAGTTTGTTGTTTATCTCCATTCCAAGAATTCTTAAGGTTTCGGAGTTTTCAATATTTACATTATCGAAAAGGATGTTTGGTAATGAAGGCCTTTGCTTTGTTGATATTAGGCAGCTCTGGGTTTTTGAAGCGTTAAATTTTACCCTATTTACACTTCCCCAGGCTTGAATTTTTTGGAGATCGCTGTTTAGAGCTCGAGAGATGTTATTTCGTTCTCTATTTACCGAAGTCTGGGTCACTTCAGCAGCTTTCTCAAAAAAATACAAGGAATCAAGGGTGCTATCATCAGCAAAGCTATGTATATGATTTGAAGACGTGGATAGGAGATCATTTATAAAGATTATAAATAATGTTGGAGAAAGAACTGAGCCTTGAGGGACACCAGCATTGATATTGAATTTTTGGGACATAAACCTTTGGGACATAAACATTGTGCATTTTAATGCAAGAAGTTTAAGAAAAAACATTCTTGAAATTGAACTTTTTGTAAAAACTAGGAAATGTATTGATGTCATTATGATTGGTGAAACTTGGTTATACTCAGAGGAGGAGAAATTTTTTAATATTCCAGGATACTCAGCTTACTTTAATTCCAATGATTTATCTAGAGGAGGTGGAACTGCAATTTATGTCAAACAGAATTTGGAGTACAAAGTCATGGAAGTTTTAGAGCAATTTAATACAATAATTGTCTCACTAAGTGACACTACTCCAACTTTAAAAGTCGGTGTATGCTATAAAAAACCAAGTGAAAATAATAGCGAATTTATAGCACATTTAGACCTAATATTTAATAAATATAAAAACATTATTATGATGGGGGACTATAATATTGACTTATTAATTGACGCAGAGCTCACAAGATCATATAAATCAATGCTAGAATCTAATGGAATTAATATTATGAACAAATTAAGTATGGAATATGCAACAAGAGTAACTGAAAATTCCTCTACGATCATTGATCACATTCTGTCAGACCTCGAAAAATATGAATTTGATACAAAATTATATGATATTGTAAACTTAGATCATAAAGCTGTATTCGTCAAAATAAATAAAGTTGTTAAAAAGGTGGAACCTATCTTCAATAAGGAAATTTCGATCATAAATTATCAAAAATTTAAAGATAATGTTAGAAACCTACTTATGACAAATAACAGTAATAGTGTTGATGATCTTATTGATATATTGCAAAGAGCTAAGGTAAACTCTACAATAAAAAAGCAAATGAGAGTTCGAAATGACAACTTATGGATGACCAATGATTTGCTTAACATTATAAAAAAGAGGAATAGATTGTTCAAAAAGCTAAAAAAAAATCCTCAAAGCCTTATAATTCTAGCAAGGTACAAAAGTGCAAAAAATAAGGTAACTTATGAAGTATCCAAAGCAAAACAAAATTATTTCAATAATAAAATACAATTGGCTGGGTCTGACCAAAGAAAAATTTGGAAAGTACTTAATAATTGTATCCTAAAAAAGACAAACGAGTCTAATAAGGTCATAAAGGAAATAAATAGTAATGGCATTAGAATATGTGATAGTCTTGAAATTGCAAACTGCTTCAATATGTACTTCAGTGAAATTGGAAACAAATTAGCAGACAAAATTAAGGATGCTGGCAAGTATACAGTAAAAAATGGATTGACTAGTCGAACTATTTTTCTTCAACCGGCGGATGAAAAAGAAGTATATGAAATCATCATGCGGTTAAAAAATAGTACACCAGGGGTTGATAATATAACAGCTGTAGATCTAATGCATGTTGCAGCAATAATATCACCTGCAATTGCCTGCTTGGTAAATAGATGTTTCTCTACTGGTATTTATCCTGAGTGTTTAAAATCAAGTATTGTGGTACCTATATTTAAATCCGGGTCAACGCTGGATGTATCGAATTACAGACCAATTACGCTTACAAGCTGCGTAGGAAAAGTGTTTGAAAAAATTATAAATGTCAGAATTCAAGATTTTATACAAGAGGTAGTTGGTTTTGATGTGAATCAATTTGGATTTCAAAAAAGAATTGGAACTGATTCAGCAGTTGTGGAATCTACTAACTCAATTATAAGTAAATTGGATGAAGGAAACTATGTATGCTCTGTATTTATTGATTTAAAAAAGGCTTTCGATACTGTGGATCACAGCGTATTACTTGATAGATTATATGAAATTGGTATACGGGGACCAGCTCAGGATTTACTCAACTCTTATCTTAAAAATAGGAAAACTATTACAAGAATAAATGGAGTACTAAGTAATCAAGTTTCAATAAATATTGGTGTTCCTCAAGGATCTGTGTTAGGTCCTACATTATATTTGCTGTATATTCATAATATACAATTTGCGAATTTAGTAGCTGAATATAAGATCTTTGCTGATGATACTCTACTTATATACAGTGCCAAAAATTGCGATGAATTAGAAAGAGTTATAAATACAGATTTGAGAAAATACAACAATTGGCTCAAAGGTAATAAATTAACTATAAATGCTGAAAAAACCAAATATATAGTGTATAAAATAAGAAATAAAGCCGATGTAAATCCAAAACTGTTAGTAAACAATACCGAAATTGAAAGAGTTGCTACATATAAGTATCTTGGTGTTGTAATTGATGAAAAGTTAAAATGGGATGATCATATCAATAAACTGGAAAAAAAAATTGTGCCTTTATTAGGTGCTATCAAAAGAAGTGGAATCATTCTCAGTAGACAATCCGCTGATAGTATATATTATTCTCATATTATTTCACATATTAGATATAATATATGTAATTGGTCTAGTTGTTCCTCTTGGCTAAAAGATAAAATTGGTATCATAATTAACAAGGCTATAAAAGGCTTGCATAAATTTAATTGGCTTACTCCTACAAATGAAATTTTTAAGAGAACGGGTTACCTGAAGCTATCAGAAATTATTGTTTTGGAAAAAGCTAAACTAATTTACAAACTGGAAAAAGGAATCTACAAAAAAAATATTCAAATTACTAAAAGGAGTAATGTACACAATTACAATACACGAAAGTTAAATAATCTCAACTATGCAAAATCAAGAACAGAGTTATCACGCAACAGTTGCCTTTCATCAGCTATAAGGATATATAATAAATTACCACTGGAGTTAAAGGAGAGTTTAAATTTAGATCTTTTTGTAAAAAAATTAAAATACTTATTAGCTCAATAATTTTATATTAGAAAGAATATTATTAATAAAAAAAAAAAAAAAAAAAAAAAAAAAAAAAAAAAAAAAAAAAAAAAAAAACCCATCCAAAACAATTTGTATTGAACGGTTTGAAAGGAAACTTTCAATCCACGTATTGAGTAAGTTTCCTAGACCAATTGCTTCTAGTTTTTTTAGTAATGCTGCGTGCCAAACGCGATCAAAAGCTTTGGAGATATCTAGAGCGATAACTTTAGCTTCACCGTATTTTTCTATGCATTGGTGCCATTTTTCAGTCAAAAAGGTCAAAAGATCACCAGTTGACCTTTTTGACCTAAAACCATATTGGCAATCGCTTAGAAGGTGATTGCTTTCTAGATATGTTTTTAACTGGAAGTTAATTATAGTCTCCATGACCTTTGATATTACTGATGTTAAAGCAATTGGCCGGTAGTTTGAGGGATTTCTAAGGTCACCCTTTTTTGGGATTGGCTGGACATGAGCTATTTTCCATGAGGATGCAGAAACATATGATTTGTGGAAAAGTTTGCTCAGCGGTCTGGCTAGGGTGCTTGCCCAATTTTTTAGTACTAATGGAGGGATGTTGTCAGGCCCGGTAGATTTGTTGGAATTCAGATCCTTTAGAACTTTTGCAACAACTCGAGGACGGAAGTAAACTCTTTTAAGTGAGCATTCAGTTGGTTCAAAGGCAGGTGGAGTTGCTGTTGTTGCTGGTAATGTAGAGTTTCCTGCGAAAATTTTTGCAAGCAGGTCTGCCTTGAGTTCGGGATCTGAAATAACAGCATTGTTATCAATCAGCGGAGGTGTTGCTGATGATGAAAAGTTTTGTTTGACTATTTTAGCAAACGACCAAAAATTTTTACTACCTTTTGGGTAGTGAATAATTTGTTGTCTTAGGCGACTATCATATTGGAATTTTTGCTGTTTTAATACTCGTTTACAGCTTTTACTAGCCTGTTTATAAGTTATCCGGTTGCTTTCACTCGGTATGTTCTTGTAGGAGTAGAAAGCTTTCTTTTTGTTTTTGACTGCTTGCTTGAATATGTTATTGAACCAATTATATTTTTGAGTTGGCTTAGCACTCTTAAGTTTATTCGGAATGAAAAGCTGCATTCCGAAAACTATAGTACTAGTTAATGCATTTGCAGTGAGATTAACATTTCTGTGACGAAAGATAATATTCCAATCAAAATTTTTGAAGAAACTGTTTAAACCATCCCAATTGGCTTTATTGAATTGCCATATTTTTCGTTTGGGAGGAATTTTCTGATTGGTGGAATTAGAAGCTATGAAGCGCGAGTTAATAAGGCAGTGGTCAGAGTTGCCTATAGGACTATTTACAGAAATGCTATATTTTCCGGATGTGATGTTAGAAATAAGTCCAGAGTATAAGCACTAAAGGTTGAACAATCTGGAATACGAGTAGGTTCTTTTACCAATTGAGTTAATTGGTGAAGGGAGCTGAAAAGCTCTACATATCTACCTTCTGACGTAGTTTGTGCTGAGTATTGAAGCCAATTTTTGTTGTGGACATTAAAATCACCCGCAATTGTGATTTCTGTTTGAGGATAGTCCTGAAGAATGCTATTAATAGAATCTGATAATTTATCAAATTCTATAGTAGAGTCATTGTTCGAAATACTTGGACTTCTATACAAAAAACAAAAGTGTATGATATGGCTTCCTATAAGAAATTTTACCCAAATGTAGTTGAATTCCGGATTGGAGCTATTATTATATTTATTCAGAATTTGGTAAGCCACATCATTGCGGACATACAAGGCAATCCCTCTACGAGGGCTAAAAAAAGACTCAAGTTTGTAACCCGTTACGCTAAACCTGTTAGCGTCTGCGTTTGCAAACACTTGAGTTTCATTTAGAGCTAAAACAGCTGGATTTTCAGTGGAAAGATGAACGTAAACTCCGAAATAATTTGATTCTAAACCTCTTATATTTGCAAAATCAAGATGGAATTGTTCTTGCATAAATGTACTAAGAAGCGATCAAGCATAAGTGAAACAAAAGAAGAGAACGACAAGAATAAATAAATAAAGTAAGTTAAGTAAACAAAAAAAAACAAAAAAAAATATAAAAAGATAAATAGATAAATAGATACAAAGGATACATAACACACATGCTGCCTTAATAATTTGCATTGAACCCGACTTGAGTCATTCCTACGTACAATAGTATATGCACCTTATGGTACGCAGCAACAACGAAAATCGAATTCAATACAATATTACAGACACAAACATTTACTGTAAAATTTAAAATTTACGTTTACATTGTTAATTTAATATTTAATATTTATATATTTTTGATAGTATTTTAAGAGAAATAGAAAGTAAATATATTTAGTTTATTAGTATTATAATAAAGAAGAGATGTTAATGTAATAAAGAGAGATGTTAATGCAAATGTTAGTAACTAATTAATAGGTGTTGGTGCTTATCTTCATTATAATGGCTGATGGCGTCTTTTTGTATAATCTTGTAATTTATTTTAATTATAATACTTGATAAAAATATGACCATACCTGGGCCGTGCATTCAAGTAATGACCTTTACCATAGTCGAATATAAAGCCCTGGTGACATATGGGTCGGAAAATTATTCTTTTGACCGACTTTTGACATTAGCATTTAGATTTTAATAAGCGGGATAATTTTATCACGATTCGGATAAATTATTAAGTATTCTTAACACCATTAAGCACATTTTTTAATTGGTTTCCTAATTTTTATGTTTATAGCAACCCTTATTTGATTTGTTTTTGTTCGTAAGTGGGAAAAAAATTTCTAAGCAGAAATCTAGAAATCTAAGTAAATAAATAAATGCTGGTGAGTTAATATTTATTAATTAATAAGAGTATGTGAAAACAGGTAAGTCTTCAAATAATATATAGCTAAATAAATAAATAATGATAAATGAAACTTAAGTAAAATTTAATTTTTTATAGGAAAGTGTAATCATATATGTATAATCAAATATTAAATCCAAAATTTTTGTTCAGTGACTAAAAAAATATTATTGTATAGATTGCAATTAACTGAATAAACCTAAATGAGAAATTTGGTAGTTGTACAACTGGTTGTAGAAAAAGTTATAAAGTGTGTGGTCTGACGACAAGTAGTCTGACGACAAGTTATACAAGTTGGATCATCTATATATGGGCAGTGTTCAGTTTTAATTTGATATGAGTTTTAAATAAAATCAAATCAGAAATTGTCACGACAAAGTTTGCCAACGATGAATGGGAATAACTATTTCATATTTTGTGTCAAGTAGTTCTTTAAATACAAAAATGAATAATTTATTTTATTCCTTTATAAAATTATTATATTTATGTACTAGAGAATACCTTCCGGAATATACATACCTATTATTAACCGAGAATCAAACTTGAATTTAAGTTCTTTCAAACTTTTACCTTTTGTAAAACACAATATGTAAATTTAAAAAAATTTTAAAAGTCGGTCAATAAGTCGTTATTTAATTTTTTTTTTATTTTGGTTTATATAGATATTATTGCCAGTAAATGTAGAAACATTTTTGTATTTTGCCACTCAGTAAATAAGCAGCTCAATTTAACTTTATTATATTAATTTACTAGTTATTTGTAATATCTCGTAAAACCCTAATTTTTTTTATGTTCTTGAAATCAACTTAGATACGATTACCTTTTCGTGCTTAATTAATTAAATATGATACTGCAAGTTCTTACTAGATATTTTACTACAATGTTTTTCGTATGTAAATATTTATTTACCAGATTTCTGGCTTATCAACTAAATAAATGTGGAAAATTACTGCTATTGTCAGAATATAATCCTTCTTAAATAGAATATAGCTACTATTTTTTTAAAAATTGTTATTACATTATACCCCTGAATTATTTTTTTTTGTCATTTATTTAATTCCAATAACAAAGGGTGTTGGAATACGTCGAAAAACGTATAAATCGTTTTTGGGAATCGAACCTGAGACCTTTCGATTGAAAGCACTGCGCCATCCAGTGTGTTAACACTCTATTTTTATCACCTGATATCACCTGATATCTCATTTCTTTTTATAACAGTAACTATCAACGAAACCCATCAGCAAAAATAAAATTAAGTATCAAAAGTTGTTATTAAAAAACTAAAAATGTGTAATATACATTTACTATGTGTAAGTGATCATTTCCCCGCGTGGGTATTTTTCCTAGAACCGATTTGTTCAGTTACAGTATTTTATTTGATCGTTGAAATTATAAGAAATAATAAAGCTCTTGACATCTAAAAAAACAAACCTAATAAAGTTTGTTTTATTTAAACGGTAAAAATAAATGAAAAAATTCATTTACAGAATGATTCAAAGAATTTTTTATTTATTTAAATAATGTTAGAAATACAAAAAAAAATATTATCCTATATTTATGCAAAAAAAAAAATTATGATTCTTTACACGAAAAACTGTTATACTGTTTATACAAAATGTTATTAAAATTAAGATCTAGAAAACTTTTAGTTCTCGATTTAGTTCTTGTAATACTTTATTAAAATATTATCAGCTGCATCCTATTCTATATATCTAATCTACAAAAAATTAAATATAAGTTTTTTTTTTTAACTCTAATGGTGATTTGGGTATAGGAGAGTTTGAAGTATAGACTACAAAAATATCCGAACGGTATGCTACTTTGAAGTAAAGAAATATGTGGGTGGTACTGCGCCTACATATTACAACTTTTGCAAAATTATTTTCGTATCTTAACAGTTGAAACTTTGTACTGCGAAAGTAGCATCGATGCGATGCAAAAATCATTTGACAACTATTTGAACTCATTTTTTACCGTTGATTTCTACTTTCAAGTGATTTTTTTTACATATTTTGTTCGATAACAATTTATTCTGCTTTTGCAAATTTTTGTTTGCTGTTTATTTGTTTTCTGAGCTTATTAAATATTTATTGAGGAGTGTTTACAAAATAATGTAAGTAATTATAAATTAAATATTTACATCTTTGCGAGTTTTACAAATATTATTTATTATTTGTATGTAAAATGTTTTATTTACTTGTAGCAAGTAATTTTTTTCTATTAGTAAAATAAAAATATTTTTGTAAACACAATTTACGATAAGACAACGGGCCAGTTTAATTCCTGCAACGGTTGTATCTTATATGGATGTAGGTCAAGATTTTTGCATACAATTTTCCACGTATAGTGGACGAATAAAACCCCAATTCCTGCGACCAAAAACGAATCGATAAATTTAGATCTTCCTTTAGAGAGTATGTGATATGAAATCTATTCACAGTTCGAAAGATGGCTTACTCAGATGGACAATTATGTGCGCCATAAAAATCACGAAGTCATCTGTGAGTTGCGCGATTTGACGACTAATTTTTAAAAATAAATTTGGATAATTCGGTAACGTTGTTCAAGGATGAGTATATTCATGATGCTTTGCCACAGTAAACTGATCAAAAATATCAAAAAGTGAATGCAAAATGAGATCGTTTGACAGTTAACGAAAGTGAAAAACAACACCCAATATATTTAGACGTTTAAGTATTTTCTTTTGTGCTTTAATGTTTAGTATAAAAAAATATTCTTCTTTATCATTAAATGTCCAAAAATCGGAATTTATAGTTTTTCTTTCGTGTAAGCACATATAATATGCCCATTTAGGTGATTGAAATTTTTTTTAATATGGAGGGCAAGTTTTTTATAGATTATTTACCTCATATATGAACTATATATAAAATCTATAATATTAGTAAAGGTGCAATCTTGTAATGTTTCAACATCATCACTGATCCTATCAAATTTACCACAATTAGTAAATTAACGAAATAAGTACTTAAATTAGTTTTAATTATTAAGTCTGGTAAGTACATATCAATGAACTCATTTCTGCAACAGTCACAATACATGAAAATTGGAAGAATCAAAGACAGTAATAAGCTTTTCTCTTTGCATATTCATTTATTTATTATTTATTTATTTTAACAGTTGATCCTACAGATAAATCTGTAGGCCAACTTTATAGGTCCTTTTCCCTTTCGAAATGTGGGCCTTTTTATTAAATTATATTAATTGTTTGGAATATATTTTTGTATATTATATATTTATATTATTTTATATCTATAAATATAATATTAGTTACATTATATCTTTATTAATTATTAAATTATATTTGAGCCGATGTGGTATTGAAAATTACATTTTTCAGTAATTTTCACCATTTGACCCGTACTCCTTCGGCCGTTACATTACTACACTCGAGTGCTTTACCACTCGGCTACCGAGGCCACATTGCATATTCATTAATATAGAAAAATAACTTTCATAGTTCACAAATTTACAAGTCTAGAAATAAAATTAATGTAGTCATGCCATGTGAATGGAAATTGGAAATAATACCCAATTTTATTTTTTACATTTTCATACTGCTCTGCAGAATAATCTAGTTCCACTTTAATATACGAATATTATAGAATTTATTTATAGAAATTTGTTGGGATAAAACGTCTAGGATTGAAACTTGAACTGCTGAAATACTATTTAGGCATGCACAATACTTTCAACAGTTATACTATCTTATATTCCATATCCATTGGACACAGACATTAGTACAGAAAGCCTAAATTGAACAAATAGACATAAATTTAATTCTCAAAAGATAGTAATAATGGTAGTTTATTTCCTTTAGCAGTTTATAAATTAAGAATAAAAACAATAATGAGCAATATTTTAAAAATTGGTACCTGCTGGTACTATTATTTACTATAAAATAGTAAATAAAACTAATTATTTTCGATTTTTTTTTTTAAATCAAGAATTTTATCACTTTTTAATCTGACAATGAAATTTTGGTCAAATATATTAAATATGCCTGTCTGTACTTATCATTTTATTAGTTTATCTAACAATTGAATTCTAAAGACACTCAAAATATTAAATATTAAGTTTATTTCTTTTTGTTTAATATAGACCTAGAATTTAATTAATATTTATAATTAATTTTTTGATTTATCTTTACACGAGTATGTATATGTATTTTCTACTAGTAAAATCATCCGACGATATCCGGGTCCAAAATAAAATGTATATAAATTTTACTTCAATAAAGTTTTATTTATCAATTGAATTGAAAAAATATGATTTCTGAAAAATATTCTGAAGTTTCATAACACGTATTTGAACATAAGGGGTGGACGGTTAGAATTTGAACTTGAATAATATTAGGATGCAATATTTTTACAATTTATATTTTTGTTATTAATATAATAGTATTGTATAGTTTTGTATAGCGATATATATAGTATTGTGTACGTAGGGAAGAAATATGTATTAAAAACCGTCCAAAAATCCAAGAAATTTAGAAATTCCGTTAAATAGCTTTGCTTCAATTTAATTGGTGACTGTATCGTCTCTATTTAAATTTTACCATTTAAGTTTTAAGAAATTCTTTTTTCACTAAGCTATAACAAATTTCCAGCTAATATAAAGAATTACTTTCATTGCAACATCTTCTGAGCCAGCCAGTCAGAATTTTGAAAAACGACAATAAACGTATATATTTGTTTATTTTTAAAAACAATACCTACCTTTTTGGCAAATGTTTTAGATCTGTAATACTTTTGGTATTTAAAATATTACTAATGGGTGGTATGGGAGTTGAAATGTATGGCCTCGAACCTGTTTTCAGCATTTAATTTGATAGCTTTGTAAAGTACCATGTTAATTCTCTTTTTTTGATCATTAGTAAAATTTGAGAACTCTTTTTTTAAAACTAGAAACGTATATAGCGAACAAACAAACAAACAAACGTTCTCTTTTATAAGTATAGATTCTTCAAAAAAAAAAAAAAATAATAAAAATAATGAAATTCAAATTATTAATTTCAAATTTACATAGATTAAATTAGATTTTATTTATTTATTTAAATAACATTATTTAGTGTCAAATTCAATTAGTATCCATCTAGAATTAAGATTTCTATTTAGGTTTTATATGTGATTAAAAGATTACGGAAATTTTGACATTTTTAAATTTAATCTTGCGATCAAATTAATAACTTAAAATTTCGAAAACTTGTAAGCCAATAAATTGGGTTGTCCATAAAAAGAAAAAAGACAAAAATTGTTTTACAATATTAAATTTTAGAAATTAATCATAAATATTTACAACTACATATAATTATTTATTTATTACATACATACATATTTAGTTTTACATTGTTTTGATTTTTATATAAACATTTCAAAATTATTTAGTATCTATTAAGAAAATTGAATTTTGATAAAAATGCCTCCTGATGTGTGGTAGTTTCTAGAGTAGAACTAGGAGCTTCAGTTGTTGTAGGTTCTGGAGGAATTTCATCAAATGCTTTATTACAAGAAGGAGGCTGTAAAAAATTAATCAAATTCATTAATAACATTACATATCCATAAATAATATCAATATATAACTTTTTTGTTATATATAATTTATTAAACTTACAGCAGTATCTGGTACACATAATGCAGGATTTGTTGATACACAATGTTCTGTTTCTTTGCATGTACCATTTAATGATAAAACAGGTTCATTATTTATACAGAATGCAAATTTCTTATCGCTAAGACATGCAGAATTTGTTGTTTGATCACATAATAAACATCCTGATCGACAAAATGGTTCTTGACCTGGAACACATCGTTCACTTGTATGAACACAAACATGTCCCGACGGACATGTATATTCTTCTTTTGGTATTGGTGTTCCTGTTTTTTTTCAAAATTGAAAATAAAAAATTGTACTCAAATTTAATATCCAAAATTAAAAAAATAATTAAAAATAAAAAACATACCATTAGGTGTGGCACATCTTAAAAATGTATTTTCACTATTGCATAAATGAATTAAATTACGATTGCATTGATTTGTTGTACATTGAATAATGGCGAAGGTATTTTTAATACTAACTGCTACCACTAATGCCTGTTAATAATTAATTTTTATATTATATATTCAATATTTTTAAATAATAAAAAATTATTTTTTTTAAAAAAAATTAAAAATTAAGTATAGCTATACAGTTTTTCCGTTTTCGTTTCACTGCAGGAGGATAGTACATATATACTTTATTGTTTTTATTATACATAATAAAAAAAAATATTTTTTAGAAAAGAAATTTTTCAATTTATTTAGGTATTATAGGTAAACCTATCAGGTAAATATGTATCCTAGGAATAGGATTTTACTATTTCGAAATGATTTACCTATAGAGTTCAAAAGGTGACTCTATAGCTAAAGCTGAACAAATGTAAAGGAAATTGCAATGAAATTTCAATAAAAATTGAAAACAGTTATCCGTACTGATCGCAGCACTTTAATTATTTTATAAGTTCATAAGTATAATCGAATATGAATCCAATATTATTTTTTATTCAGCACTTAGCGAAACACTATTATTTAATAATCTATTTGTTTGATGTTCCACAAAAACTTATTATAATTGTAATTATATGAAAATTTAACATTTGATTAATTTAATAATAAAAACTAATAATTTTCCTGTAAAATATCAAAAAATTAAATTTTTTAATTTACTTTTTTATTCAAAAATAATTAAATTTAAATTTCTCTTCTATAAAATTATTTTTAATTTATTTTCTTTTTTTAAACATTTTTCTAATTGATCGCTCTTAAGGAAAAATTCTTACCAAAAAATAATTTCTTAATTTTAATCCCATTTTAAATAAATTTTTTATTAATTACTTAATGAAATAATTGTTTCAAAATTAATAAGTCAACTGATATAATTTTACTTATTTCTTGGTTATTTATATAAAACAAAATTTTTAAAAATTTATCATATTTTTAGCCTGTTAATTAAGTTATATATATATGTAAGATTAAGTTATTTATTTCTTTCAAATAAAAATATTAAATTCAATTGAATTATGATAAGATTTAATTAAATAGAAATAAAAACAAATACTTAATCAATATGTAGATCAAAATTGAAATATGATTGAATTAAAAAAGATTTAAATTAGTTTTATGTAAAGGAAAAGAACTCATGTTCTTAGAAAATAATATTACTAGATGATCTATTATAAGAAATGCGCATACTAGATATTGTTATCAGTTGAAAATTAAAAAAAAAATTATTAAATTAAGTTTAAATACTTACACTGAAGGTTATCGCGATCGTTCAACTAATTATATTGAATAATAACTTATCCTATTTTTGATTGCGCTCGATGATAAATAATAATGTACTAAGTAATGCCATTAAAAATAACATGATAGTAGCATATTTTGGAGAGCTTCAACAAACAATTGGAATATTTTGAAATGCAGATGATTTGTACTAGATATAGTGATTAAAAGTACCGGCGCCAAACTGTGTAAGAAATGTACATCAAAATTTGAAATGCAATGCAAAAATTTAGAAAAAAATGATAATATAAAAAATTACGCAAAAGTATGGTAGGCAAAGCTTTGCTAAAAATTCATAAATTTTATTGGCAAATAATATTCGGATTAAGTTGCGTTAGAGAATATTTTATTACATCTTATATGTTGTTACTTTAAAAAATGTGCAAGAACAAATTGTCAAAATCTATAGTTGAATAATAAAAAATCTATTCAAAATAGGATTTGTTATGGGTAAGTTGATTATAGTGGGTATAGTGTTGTATTGTAGTAAGATAGAAACTTAACAATAAAACCCAAAGTGAAAATATATAATAGCCAAACAGAATTACAGAAACTACTAACAGAATTACATATCAAAGATTAAGAACTACTAACAGAATTACATATCAAAGATAAAATCAAAAGCTCGTAGTGAAAAGAATAAAAATAAAAAAAATGGAAATTCATCGGGGATATAATTATTAGAACCCACGAGGCACAAAAATATTTAAATTTTTTAAAGAACACTTATCAATTCTTTAGATTTGAAGAAGATTATCAATTCTAGACGGATCTAAAGAAATTACTATAGTAATTACCAAAGATTGTAGATTGTGTAATTTCAGGAGGGAATCTGTCCCCTATATCACCACAGCCGCAAATGGGCTTATTGTGATTAGTCGTGTTTGTCCTCTGACTCCTTAAGATATAAGTAATAACCAAAAATATTATACAAAATGAGACGTACATTATAATAGTAAAATAATTTACCACATTATCCAATGTGGTACACATTATATAAATTATATCAACTAAATCTTGAAATCAAATCAATCACGATTGTGAAGTTTTTTGATTATCGTTATTCTTTGCAAAATAATTTTAGCAAATTGGCAAAATTCAAAAGCCACAAAGCCCAAATTGAATTAAATACAAGTTTTGGTTTTTGTTCTGGTCAATACTATTTAACTTTGATAATTTACTATTACGATAACTTAGTTCTTTATAGACTACATTTGAATAAAATATATTTTCATTAATATATTGATAGATACATAAATAATTATTATTATTTATTAGAATCATTAAAACCAAAACTAATATAATAAACCCAAAAAAAAAATGATTCACTAACAAAAATAATAATATTACAAAAACAAATTATACTAACACGAGATTGTAATTTGATCTGTAGACAGTTTTTAAATATAAAAAAGTGGTATTCAAAATTATTTGGTTTAACAATAGAAGTTGCAATATAATACATATATATATGTATACATAATATGTTTGTTTTGATTTGTGGTAAGTTTGTTATGACTGCATTAATCATGATCTATAATATTATTTAGGGAAGTTCTTTTTCAATTTACGACAACATATTTTTTTGTTTGTTAGTAATTTTCACTTCTAATTATATGATTTTCTTTTCAATCTAGAGTATTGATCTCAATGAACGATCTTGATGACTATACTCTAAACTCTATCTTATCATAAAAATAATTCAAAATGAATTTTCATTAAACTATTCATACAGATAATATTTTACCCTATTACCTTTCCACTTTTACTGCCAAATTAATGAACAATAAATAAAAGAAAAATACATAATTTATAATTTAAAAGTTTCCCATCATTTAGGCACAATAAAGATAAGAACATTCAACTCCAGTATCAAATTAATCCTAATTCCTAATAATAATAGAAATATAGAAAAGAACACTTTTGGAGCGTATAACGATTACTAATTGAACGGAAGCAAAAAACTGTATTAGATTAGATTAGATTTGAATTACTTTTGGGTCTCTGAGCCATCAAAAAAACAAAAATAAGTTATACTTTTGAAAAAAAAATCATACAATATTAAGTAGGATAAGATTCAGTATAAAATTCATATGACAACACTGCCGCTAAAATGGACAACATCAAAAACAGATTAAATCAATAAATTAAATAATAAAATATTTAAAATTTCGAAAATAATGGCTAAACAATAAAGAATAACCGCATGAACTATACCAAATATACAAGGAAGCAGAAATACAAACTAAGAACCGAATTACCTTTGATGGCAAAGCTCATGGAAATCAACCAATTGGACGAAAGAGCAAATACCAGGTTTAGCTAGAGTATTATAGAGAAAATCGAATAGGGGTTTATTTTGAAATCAGAAGTAGAAATATTTAATAATATTTTAATTGTTCTTTTCAATTCAGAATTTTCTATATTGCTTTACTGTTCTTTCTTTCAAAGCCAAATGACATTCATTCACAAATGTGACACAAAAACAAAAATAAAAATAAAGTCTTTAATTAAGAAATTACTTTAAATTGTTGGACATGATATATTGCATGTATGTATCTTCATATTGTTGTGTTTTACAATTGAATTTTAATTTATCTGGAACTATATATTGAAAGGGTATTTTCCACAATAAATAAATTTTGTTTTTTGTTCTTTCTATTTTGAATCCACAATAAATAAATTTTGTTTTTTGTTCTTTCTATTTTGAATCCAGAATGAGTTCTCATTCCTTCATTTTCACTACAGCATAACAATATATATAATTTGTACAATATGGGTTTCGTTAATTTCCAGGTATATCAAATTTACGACATCTTCTTCCTTCTTAATCAGGTCGTTCAGTAGGCAAGCAAATTAAAAAAATTAATTGAACTAAATGCAAATATTTTTATATATCAAAATTGAACTAAATTTGAGATTAATTAAAATGTGGTAAAATTCTAATAAGTAAACTCAATTATCCAGATGTAAATGAAAATCAAAATAAGCATGATGTATTTAAAAATATTTAATTTATTTTTATTTAAATGAAATGATTATGGTAATTTATTTTGAAATCTTATTGTCGATTCCACCAGTGGATTTAAAATGGTGTAGAGAAACTAATTAAATTAATTTTGTGTTATAATTTTTTATTAAAGATATTATTGTTTTTACTTTAAATATTTTAAATTAACAAATTTATTTATTACTATTAACAATTTGTAAGATTCTTACACATTATGTATAATTTAATAAATTATTAAAGGGACATGATATATCACATTTATCATCACATTTTTGTTTTTTACAATTGAATTTCTTAAAACCTGAACAAGTATAAATATCTCCTTCTAAAAGTCCTTCATTTGTTAGATAACAATTTATATAACGTTGACAACCTTCAGATGGATATTTTCCCGGTATTCCATGTTTACGGCACAATCTTGTTATAGGACTAAGTGTGGTAGTTTCTGGTGCTGCAGTAGTAGTAGGTTCTGGATATGGTGTAGTAGTAGTTTCTGGAGTTGGGTTTGTAGTAGTTTCAGGTACTGACGTCGTAGTAGTAGTTTCTGGATCTGGTGAAGTAGTTGTTTCTGGATCTGGTGAAGTAGTAGTTTCTGGATCTGGTGAAGTAGTAGTTTCTGGAGCTGGTGTAGTAGTAGTTTCTGGTTCCGGTGAAGTAGTTGTTTCTGGAGCTGGTGTAGTAGTAGTCTCTGGATCTGGTGAAGTTGTAGTTTCTGGTTCTGGTGAAGTAGTTGTTTCTGGAGCTGGTGAAGTAGTTGTTTCTGGAGCTGGTGTAGTAGTAGTCTCTGGAGCTGGTGAAGTAGTTGTTTCTGGAGCTGGTGTAGTAGTAGTCTCTGGATCTGGTGAAGTTGTAGTTTCTGGATCTGGTGAAGTTGTAGTTTCTGGAGCTGGTGTAGTTGGGACTTCAGGATTTTTAATATTACAAGAAGGAGGCTGTAAAATATTTAGTAAATTCATCAATAACATTTTATATATACATACACATACACATAATTGCATCAATACATTAAAATATTTATATTTGTCATAGTTATAATTTCATAAACTTACAGCAGTATTTGGTACACATAATGCAGGATTTGTTGATACACAGCTTTGTTGACTTCCACATGTACCATTTAGTGACATGACAGGTTCATTATTTATACAGAATACAAATTCTTTTTGACTAATACATGCAGCATTTGTTGCTCGATCACACAATGAACATCCTGATCGACAAAATGGTTGTTGACCAGCCACACAACGTTCTTTTGTATGAACACAAGCATATCCTCGTGGACATTCGTACACTTCATTAGGTATTGGTGTACCTGATTTTCAAAATTTAAAAACAAAAGGATGGTCTCAAATTTAATATCAAAATTAAAAAGTAATTAAAAATAAAGAACATACCATTAGGTGTTGAACATCTAAAAAATGTATTTTCACTATTGCATACATGAATTAAATGAGGACTGCATTGATTTGTTGTACATTGAACAACGGCAACTGTATTCTTAATATTAACACCAACAGTTACACATAATGCCTGTAAGGATTAAATTTTTTATATAAAAATTTTATTGAATTAAATTAATTTAATTCTAATTTTTGTTATTTGTTTTTCTAGAAAAGTCATATTATTCATTTGTTTGAACAAAAAAAACCGATTTCAAATTTGGTTTGAGCTTATGGGCTCAACATTTGATACTTCCCCTGTGTATTAAAACTAATCATTAAAACTAACTATAAATCAAATAACAAACTAATTATAAATTTATTTTGGGTGCAGTAACTTTAGTTCACTTCGAACATGTCAAAGCCATAAGGTAGGTTGATGAATAAATTAATTGAATTAAAGTTGTGATAACATTTTTATTTTAATTTTAATTATATTTCTAACCACTTAACTTGTATAAACTTTTAGAAATTTTCAATATTACATTTCTATATAAAATGTTTTTTAATAATTAATATTTCAAATTATTAATTTTTATTAATATCTAACTAAAAAAAAAAAAAAAAAAATCAACAAAAAAAATCGTTCTAAAATAAGAGTTTTTACCAAAAAATAAATTCGTAAATTTAATTCCATTTTAATTAAAATTATTTTTTTTTAAAATAAATTAATATGTAAAATAATTGTTTCAAATTAAAAAAATTAACTAAACTAAATAAAAATATAATTGGTTATTTATATACAAGGTGAATTTAAAAATTATCATGTTTTCTGTGTATTAACTATTTTATATGATGATATCTTTTACATATCAGAATTTTGTAAATAAGATAAAGTTATTTATTTTTTTGAAATAAATTATTGAACTGAATTTAATTTTAATTGAATTGTAATAAAATTATAATAAATAAACCTAATAAATATGCTTAATCAATAATTTATATGTATAGATGAAAATCGAATTAAGTATGATTTGTTGAGTTAAAAAAAGATTTGAATTATTGTTATGAAGTAGTGATTATGGTTATTCATTCTCAAATCTTATTTTTGATATTTATAGATTATTCGATACTCGACTTTATTATACATCAATAACACTTTATTATACGGCTGAATACTTTTGTTCCATTCAATTATATTAATATTGTATTAAATTGTCTGAGTTGATATGTAACAGATTATATTCTACTTTTTGGCTCTTACTTATTCTATATATAATGTACGATATATAATTGCCATGCCTTCGTCGTTTTATAAATATCCTTTAGAATCTAAATATATGAATACTTCTGGTGGAATCAGTCCACTTTTCATTGACCTTTTGAAGTATAATTTATATTTATTTATTTATTTACTTATTCCGAGCTTAAATCAAGTTACAATTACAATACATATTTATTTATTACAATTCAGCTTAAGTTAAATTAATAAAAGATTACAAGTTAAGAAAAAAGAATAATATCTCTTAAACAAAAAAAAAAAAAAATAAACATAACGGGAGAAAAAACTAAAAAAATAAAAATAAGCAAAATAAAAAAAAAATAGAAAAAGCAAAACTAAAAACTTATTATAATTAAAAAAAAAAAAAACAAAATACAAAATGATAAAAATAAATAAATAACAAAATACTAAAATTAATAATTATTTTAAGATAATAGTGATAGAATTGATATGCGGAATAATTTAAAAATATAATTTGAGCTACGATAACATAATAATGTAATCTATAAAAATATACTAAGGTATAACAAGGGATAACATAGGATACATGTTGATTGACACAAATATAAATTATTCTTTAAAGATTTCTTTGTTAGTAGTAGGTTATATGAGAATTATATGAGTTACATAAAAACATCATTCTATTTAATGGTTCATACTTCCCATAATTAGTTCTATGAAACTGTAAGGTAAAAACATATTATTATAACGTAATCTAGAATTAGAACAAAAGTTGAGCTGAACCAATAAATGGGTAGAAGAAATGTTCCCTTTGATTAATTCAGCTAAAAATACTATCTCAGCGATAATTCCACACGTTTTCCAAGCGTACTGAGATGTAGTAAATTCAATCTGTGCTCATATAGAGGTAATCTTAATGGGTCTTCCCATGGGAGATTGCGTAAAACAAATCTGAGGAATTTTTTTGGACTATTTCCATTCTGTGTATATGGACGTTGTAAAAGGGACTCCTTACTTGGCTGACATATTCCAAATCAGGTCTTACTAAGCTGGTGTAAAGAGATTTCAATAGATAAGGATCATCAAATTCTTTAGCCCAACTAAAGAATAATATTACAATATGAAAGATAAAAGTATTGTCTTCTAATTCTGTAATTTTATTAAAATTTTATTTCTTAATAGTTTAAGTACAATTTACATTTAAATTTGTTACTCCACAAATATTGAATTTGAAACTTGAATTTGCAATAGAATGTTTCCTAACTATGTTATTTTATTTATATTTTGAATTCTGTGTAGATGCTTTTGATTTTGCAATTAATTAATTTACTATAATTGTAATGAAGTCTAATATTTAATAAAATATAATAAATGAAAAATGAATAAATTAAGAATCACTAGAATAAATCAGCATATCATTTGCGTATGTTATTTATTACCGTTCTCAATACTGGTTTCATTTTTAAACATATTGGCTAAGAATGTTAAAAACAGTCTAAAGTTGTGCTCTACTGGACACCTGACTGTATCTTAAACATAACAGTTTTAAATTCTGTGTGATAAGTATTTTCGATATTTTCATTAACGCTAAATTCTTGTATGCATAAAATGTTTATTTTTTTCATGACTTCTGCTTGCTGGAATTAGTCCGTTTTTCATTGACCTTTTAAAATATAATATTTGAGTTTAAATAAATAGAATATGTACTTTTCAATTGTTCGTATAAAGTTTTCTTTACAATTGCAACTTCTGATTTCAATTTATTTATGATTTACATATTTATATGCTAATTATTAAAAAGTCTTGTCATTATTGATTTAGCTAATTTTATCATTTCATATTTGCTTGATAATTTAAAAATATAATCGTTTTGTAACTAAAAACGCAAAAACTTAAAAATTTGATTGGTGAAACTATTACCTTAGTACCATATTTATTTATGTATATTTAAGATCACTAAAAGCCTACTTGGTTATATGTTCATGTTATTCACTCGTATGAAACTTCGCCACTTTTGAACATCGTTCCCCGAATAATGGAAACCAGCATACCATTGAAGAATATCCTGATTGTGATCACAAAATCAGATATCCTTAAGGACTCAGAGACTAACTAGAACTAACAAACACGGGTATTGCGGTTGCGGTGATATAGGGGACATATTTCCTCCTTAAATTACACAATCTATGTTCGTGTTTTGATCGTGTAATCCTTCATTGGTCAATAAATTTGCATCGTGGTTACTAAACTTACTGCAAGTTTAACAGGTTTCTGTACATTTATTATTTCTTTAGTTATTTTTGTGTATTCTTTTTTCTATAAGTATAAAGCTTCAAGAATCTAAATAAACCAGCTCTTTCTTTTAAACACCGACAATTTTTGTTTTGCAGAATGGAATTTCTAGCTGAAAAATTTCTAAATAACACTTTTATACTCGTATGCGTACCTATAAAAATTTAAAACAAATTCCATTTGAACATTTTTTTTTATTTTAAATAAAACTTTCTCTAATTTCTCGGGCAGAAACCCTACTTTTGTTTGTATAGTAGTAACCAATTGTTTTGTTTTGTTTATTAGAAACAAAGCTGAAAAAATATTTGTCAACTTCGTTCAATTGTTATGGTCTACACTCTACATATTCCATGAATGACAAACGTCGTATGCAATAACCAATGAAGTCAATTTCACATACTGGATGATGCAGTAGCTAAAACGGTTCTTTGTTCTTGTGTTAAAATAAATTATAAAAAATAATTCAGCGATTATAATCTGGTAAAAATTTAAATAAAATGGAACTCCGCTTTTTAAAGAGGTAGTTAATTAATTTTTCCTAACAATAGTAATATTTTTTCACATATTTAATTAGTTGACATGCTAGAAAAATTAACAAATAATAACTCGAATAACATCATCAGTTTATTTTTCAAATCATAACAAGCTACCTATCACAGAGATACTTCTACATAAAACAAGAAGGAGCATATTCCGATCTTAAAAAAATTAATGCCGAGGTTCCTCAAGGAAGTGTACTTGGTCCGATACTGTACCTGCGGTACACTTGTGACTTTCCTGCACTAGAAAATAATATAATTGCGACGTTTGAAGATGATACAGCGGTTCTGACTCTATGAAAAAAAAATAAAGAATCTACAGAAAAGCTGCAAATATATATATAGATATAACAAAAATTCAATATTATACAAAAAGATGGAGGCTAAAATTAAATGAAGCTAAGTTAGTACATGTGAATTTTACAAATAAAAAAATTTACCATAAACAAGTATATATATATAAATGGTCAAGAAATATCCCATTCAAATACTGCCAAATATCTTGGTTTGATGTTAGATGCGAAACTTCGCTGGAAAGCTCACATCAAAAACAAGAAAGAAGAATTGCAAATCCGCTATAGAAAAATGTACTATCTCATTCATAGGTAAGAACTCTACCTTGACAATGCAAAACAAACTTCTGCTCTATAAGCAAATACTGAAGTCAGTACGGTCATACGGCATTCAGCTATGGGGATGCAGCAAAAAAAGTAATAGAGATATTATTCAGAGGTTCCAGAATAAAGTCCTAAAAAACATTGTGAACGCGTCCTGGTTCATCAGAAACTATGATCAACATAGAAATTTGCAAATATAATCTGTCGATAAAGAAATGTGTACAGAAATTTGGAAGAAACCACGAAAAAAGGCTTCAGCACCATGTAAGTGTCGGGGTAGTCCAGCTCCTGAACAACAGAAATATAGCCACCAGGAGTAAAACCTTTTGAGTTAGTGCAGCAATAATCACTGACATTCTTGAGGTTTCGTCACGTCGGTGATTTCCCGGAATTTTTTAAGAATTTCGTTATGTTAACTACCAACGAAACGAGGCTCTTAAACAAGTCTGCCAGAATCACAAATTTGTTTGCAGAGATGGTCGGTATTTCGTCGCTGATGCGATGGGTGTTCAAGACAAAAATTTTGTAAATAAAAAAAATATTTCTATAATTAAATTTTATTTTTTCCTAAATTTCTTTAACTTTACTCTCTATATTATGTATTATAAATCTTGTACGTACATATTCAGGAACGTGAGCTTTAATCTGGAAATCCTTTAAGGCTAAATTTCTTGAATAATTTTAGGAAAATAAAATTCCTAGAGAGGGGTCTATTATTAAATTTGATCAAAAATAATGTCTAAAAATATCAACAACTACAGCTCCGAAGAGATGTTTTTCGAAAGAGCTTTAAGCAGTAGTTGAACTTGAGTTTGTTGCCAATATTATTGCCGGATACAAAAATTGCAGTAACTGTACTTCTTGTTTTTGCCAAATCAATATATTTTAAGTACAATCTAGAATCTATAATACTGTTCTGAGGGACTCTTCACTTAATATGATTCTCTCTGATGTGCGCTCCCGTTCAAATTTTGTTGCAAACTTACGATCGCCCAAGTGTGATTTTATGAACAGATAGAATTAGTGAGGTAGTTTTTGTTTCAATTTTAATATAATCTCTCATATTATTATATGTATGTACTATCAAAAGTTTTTGAAAAATTGGTGATAAAAGAACTTAGAAAATATTGTATATTACACCAATTGAACAACTTCATAGATTGGTAAACATAATAAATTGTCCATTGGAAAGGAAAAACTATTACTCAGTAGCGATTTTAGATATAGGGTGTAAACTGATTGGCTTGTACATATATGAAATTATACTGTACTCGGATCCTTATAAGATTTTGGTAACAGATTAATTTGGACCATTCCATTGATCCAGAAAATAACCTAACCTAAAATTAAATGCCTTTTGTTTAATATCAGTACCAAATTTTCCATATAAAACAAAATTTTACTAACAAATTTTCATTATTTCCTAAAGTATTTTCAAACCAATGAATTTTGGCGATAACCATGACACGGATATTAAACGAAGTAACTGAAAATATCAACTGTAACTAGGCAAATTTAGAAGCTTATTAAATTAATGTTGTATAATAACTTTTTATTAATAATATTCTTTTTTGTTTAAATATTTTAAATTAATAAATTTATTTATTACTATTAACAATTTGTAATAATATTGCATTATGATGTATTTTAATAAGTTGTTAAATTGTTGGACATGATATATCACATTTATCTTCACATTTTTGTGATTTACAATTGAATTTCTTAAAACCTGAACAAGTATAAATACCTCCAACAAGTCCTTCATTTGTTAGATAACAATTTATATATTTTTCACAATCTTCGGTTGGATATCTTCCAGGTATTCCATGTTTAATACATCTTCCTGGTACTGAATTAGGTGTAGTAGTTTCTGGAGCTGGTGTGGTAGTAGTTTCTGGTGCTGGTGTAGTTGTAGTTTCTGGAGCTAGTGTAGTAGTAGTTTCTGGAACTGGTGTAGTTGTAGTTTCTGGAACTGGTGTAGTAGTAGTTTGTGGCGCTGGTGAGGTTGTAGGACTTTGAATATTACAAGAAGCAGGCTGTAAAATATTAATTGAAATTTTTTTCACATTATATATACATATATATATATATTTCAGAAATATATTTGAAATTGTTATTTATAATTTAATAAACTTACAGCAGTATCTGGTACACACAACGCAGGATTTGTGGATACACAATTTTCTGCTTCTCTGCATGTACCATTTAGTGACATAACAGGTGTATTATTTAAACAGAATACAAACTGTTTTTGACTAATACATGCAGCATTTGTTCCTGGATCACATAATGAACATCCTGATTCGCAATATGATTCTTGACCAAGAGCACATCGTTGTTTTGTATGAACACAAACATATCCACTTGGACATTGATAGATTTCATTAGGTATTGGTGTACCTGATTTTCAAAATTTAAACAAAAATTCTCAATTGATATTAAAATCAAAAAAATAAATATAAAAATTATTATACCATTAGGTGTGGAGCATCTCAAAAATGTAGTTTCGCTATTGCATACATGAATTTGAAGAGGATTGCATTGATTTGTATTACATTGAACAACGGCGACTGTATTTTTAATATTAATACCAACAGTTACACATAATGCCTGTTAAAGATTAAGCTTTTATATAAATTTTTTTATTGAATTAAATTAAAATAATTTTAATTATAATTTTTGTGATTTTTTTTACTAGAAAAATTATATTATTTATAATTGTAGATCCACGCAATAAATATTTGACACTATAAATATTTGTGTATTAGTATACCGTTATATTTTTAATTAACGATATTTTATTTAAAAAAATTGATTTTATTAAAATATGTGATGAAAGAGACCTATGATAATAGTTATTAATAATATAGGTTGGCAGAGTATTGGTAATGGTATATTACATTTCTATATAAAATATTTTTAATACTTATTAATATTTCAAGTTAACTATTATATACTATACAATTAATAATTAAAGAAAAAAACACTAAAATATCGTTCTAAAATAAGAATTTTTACCAAAAAATAAATTTTTAAATTTAATTCCATTTTAATTCAAATTATTTTTTTTAAATTAATATGTAAAATAATGATTTCAAATTAAAAAAATTAACTGAACTAAATGAAATTTTTTTTTGGGTATTTATACAAGGTGAATTTTAAAATAATCATGTTTTCTGTTTATTAATTATTTTATGATATCTTATATAAGTATATCAGGATTTTTGTAAATAAGATATTTTAATTTATTTTTTTTAATTAATATTAGATAAAGTTATTTATTTTTTTTTTAAATAAATTTGATAGAATTAAAAAAGATTTAAATTATTTTTATTTGAAGAAATTAATTATGGTAATTTATTCTCAAATCTTATTTTTAATTCATACTTTGGTTTCTGTAGTATTAGTAGGACCAATTATTTCGTTTAGTATGGATGGGTGTAAGTAAAAAAGTAACAAATGTTAAAATTGATATTTTTACAGTGAACGCTATTTATTTGGTGAATAAAAACTAAGTTAAAGGCTACAGGTAGGATGTTCAGTTTCAGTTAGATTAATTAAAAAAAAAATAATAATAGAAAGTAGTATAGACCAAATAGATTAAGCAATAGCTTTAAATATTCAAGAGACGTATGAGTGAACTTAAAATAAACATTCGATTGATAACTGTCGTGAAATATGTATGGATTTATGGATATTCGAAAACGTTTTCGAACAACTTTAACTTGTATATATTTAGTAAACTATTTCCTTGATTTATATATCTTCATTTTATTATCGAGCCTGAATTTCAAATTGGTATATGCTTTCCTTGCATATATAGTACATTGAACAACAGTTTGTAATGTTACTATAAAGTAATCCTTCGATTTTCATAAAAAATCTGAAACTATATCTATCGCTGTATCAACAAAAACAGACATTATAACCAGTTTTCGGAGCCATGGTTTGGTCGCAATAATAGCTAATTGAGGTTTAAAAAAACAGAGTCGAGTTTAACACTTCTAAAACTCAGGGCTATTCAATCTTCAGGAAAATTTCCAGTTTAGATCCTACTCTTTTGGATTCAGGAAGATAAACTTCAACGGCTTGAAAGCTAAAGTATATTAGGCATGCACCTAAAACGAAAAATGATCTGGAATTATCATATATTTGATGCTGCAAAAAACGCAACCAAATGTTTGCATTTTCTTAGCCACTGTAAGGCTTACTTCTCCTCCTGTGACCTTTTGAAAATCTATAAAGTTTTCATACGACCCAAAATGGAGTATAATTCTCACATATTGGCTGGTGCTTCTAGTTAAAATTGGATAAAGTCCAAAAACGGGATATTCGTCTAATCAATGACCCAAATGGCACGGATCATCTTGCTCCTCTTGGACATCGTCGTATAGTCGGAGCTCACTCACTGTTTTATAGATATCTCGTAGGCACCGGTACATGCTCAGTGAAAATTAAATCTATATTACCTCCACTTAAGTGCTTCCCCCGAAAAACACGAAGTGTAGTATATGCTCATACCTAAACCGTAGAAATCTCTAGATGGCAAAAGAAAAATTATGGAAACTCATTTATAACCTCAACATCCCGAATGTGGAACCAAATTCCATCTTATGTGTTTTAGAGTTGGAAAAATATGTAAAAGAATCTCAAAATCAGGAGTTCAATCAAGTCTTTTAATTTGCATATTCAAACATGTTACAATAAGAAAGCCGTACATTATGATAAGGAATTACAGCATGACATTTAAATTCTGAAGAGATTATATATTTATCTCAATACCTTAGTATGTGAGTTCATAACAAAGTTACACCATTTTACTGGGTGATACAATTTGTTGGTTGTTGGAAACTGTATAAAGCTTGTACAAAAAAAACGCGAGTATAACATGTGCCCAATTAAAATAAAATGTTCATGTTTATTCGTGCAATTTGTTAGAAACGGTTAATATTACCCAGCTTAAAGTAAGTAAATTTTAACAAAAGATTATTCAGTTTTTTTTATGTAAAAGCTTGTATCTTCGACTAAATAAACTAAATAACTAAAATTTTTTATACTAAAAACTAAAATTTTTAACTGATTTTATATTTATTAACACAATCTAATATATTAATACACTACTATGTCTGTAACACTTTTTAGATGAGTTAAAGAAAAAAACAGTCACAGGAACAGAAAAATTTAAATGTGAAGCTTTTTCAAAATATTACCACAAAACATTAATATAGAAAAATATATTCAACTTCTAAACTATATATATTTAATACAAGAACCAAATGAGATTATCTCAATTATAGCAAAACACAATAAGATCAATAAAATATTAAACTTTTTTTAAATTAGAAGTATTTTTTAGATCCATCAAAAAAATTGAAATAACCAAATAAAGTATCTATTAGATAAATTTAAATTTCCTTGGTTTGTGTCTTGGAATTTTAGCGAACTCGAAATATTTGTAATTGTTGACAGTTCAATTCTAATTGAAAAACATATAAATCAGAAATAAAAATTGTCAATTTTGTGTCTAGGGAAATAAAATTAGAATTAGTCTTTCATTAGGCGCATACCCTTAAATCTGTGTAAACATCACTGTCAAAAAAGGAAAATTTATAAATTTCCCATGTACAAAGATCTGGATAAAAAGCTGGATTTCAATTTATATGTACACAGAGCTTTGTCATAATCTACATAGATGATTAAAAAAAGGCAGTTACTCAGTTTAAATAATGTCAAAATAAAGGTGTTAAATGATAATTGCCTTAACAGCACAATACAAATTAATATTTATTTATTCTATTTATTTCATTTCATTTATCTTAAGAGAGTTCAGTTACTCGTAGGTATACAGAGTAGGTATTTTATTATTACTAATAATATTACGACTAATATAGAATGAAATAAAAAAAAAAAGTAAAAAAAAACATTTTGTTTTTGTGTTTATATAGTCTAAATAAAAATAAATTTGAATCAACAATATAGTTTTTTTTTTGATAATAAAGTTTGGATTCTAACATAAATTTATAATTTAAAATTGTAAAAATGAATTTGCATATACATATGTACATTCTTAAACGCTAATGTATATATATGTACATATTCTAGACTAAACTAACCTGATAATGTTATTTACACCGCTTGTAGAATAATTGTGAACAAAAGTATTTGATATGCATTGGTATTAATATTCTGCAAGGATTTGCTGTCAAATTGTATGCTTAGTTATTTTCTCCATATTATCTTTTAACCAGAAAATTTAAAATTTCATGAGCTAATATTTTACGCGAGAGGATATGGAAAGAACGGATTAAACTATACATTAAACTATACAGGGTGGTCCGGTTTAGAGCAAAAATATTTTAAGGGGTGATTCCTTGAAGTATTTTAGGAAAAACATTGTTCTGGAGTCGTCTATCTTTAAATTTAACCTCGGCTACAGAGGGTCTATCTTTAAATTTAACCTCGGCTACAAAGGGGAAAAATTATGTCTAAACAATATCCTACAGCTCCGAAGGAATTGAAACTAGAGCAATATCATCTTCATAACTTTTTTTTAAAATTAATACACCTAATTAACGGTTGGATGAGTATCAGATTTACCGTTTTTGAATAATAGCTGCACAAACTTAAAATTTTTCTTTTAACAACTGTTTTGTAAAAAACGTTGATCATCTCGAAAAAACTATATTTTTTTTTATTGTATTGATGCGTTACATCACACATTTCAACTTTTTCATACACAACTTTTATATCAGACTTGCCGTTTTTGAGGTAAGACCTATTCGGTCATTAATATTCCGAATATAGTTGAAATTGCTAGCTATCCAAAACTATATATCTTTAGTAGCGCATCTTATCCTTTAAGAAAAGGACATTGAAAAGTATCCTCGTTATTTTGATGTTGTTGTATAAAAACCGTTATATCTGTTGATCTGTTAGATATATATATATATATATATATATATATATATATATACAGTTATATATTCTACGAAGATAACGGTCTGGAGCACATTTTATCATTTATTTAATGATCATTATTGTGCTGCCGCTATGGATATATTGCAGTTCAAAGTAGAAAATTTTGAAAAAAAAAAGTAATCTTTATTTTCTTTCTTGAAAAACCAAATACCTCAAGATTTTACCTTTACCATAAAACTGCCCCAATATTTATATGCTGTTGGAAATATCTCTATTTTCTATAACTCATACATACATACTTTATGTCTAAGTCAAGTAGTTTAGAAGATAGGTATAATATTTACTTTTTGATACAACATCTCCCTCATAATCCCAAAATTTTTTATTCCTGACAAAGTTTGAACTAAATATAACTTTCCAATATTAAAGGGCAGTGTTTAATCTATTAATATCTTCTAGAGCCGCATTAAAAGAATTTTTAAAAATTAAAAAAATTATACTACATACAATCAACCCTTTCATTCCAAGTTCCATCAGAGAACTAAATAAAATTTTTTTTTTTATTTTTATTTAATTTTCATAGATTTTTTGTTTATATACATAGGTATGAGAATGACATTATAAGGTGCGGTAATGCCGGTAATGATAATAGTGTTAATAATGTTATCGATTAGAAAAAATATAATAACAAAAAAGTAATCGGAACAAAATTCACTTTCAATTGTTATTGTAATTTTAACCGAAATTGACACGGAATGTACCTAATGTTTGGAAAAAAAATTTAAGATATCCGCCTGTTTACAATACACAATAATCTATCCTATTATAATATATTATATAAATTAACTATCTATTAATAATTGGTGCAGCACCAGCACTCCAATCCAACTATGTATATTAAATATCTGAATAATAAAACTATGATAAATTTTCTATTACAAATTTCTTAAAGAATTTTCAAATAATCAGTTTTGACCATAACGTCCATAACACTGATATTAAACGAAATATTAATCAAAAACATCAAACGAGGATCTGACAAGAGAAAGAAAAGAAGCTTTTTATCAACTACTAGGTGATAATCAACTTCAACTATATAAATATAACTCAGCGCACTTACAATGGTGTAGAGAAGGCAATTAAATTAATTTTGTATAATTATTTTTTAGTTAAGACATTTTTTTTTGTTTAAATATTTTAAATCAACAAATTTATTTATTAGATACTATTATTTGTAAAAATCTTACATTATGTATTTTAATAAAATATTAAATTGTTGGACATGATATATCACATTTAGCTTCACATTTTTGTGTTTTACAATTGAACTTTAATGTACCTGGACAAGTATAAATACCTCCGTCAATTCCTTCATCTGTTATATAACAATTTATATATTTTTGACAATCTTGGGTTGGATATCTTCCAGGTAATGAATTTTCACCGCATCTTCTTACTATTGTATTTATATTTAAAACTTGCTCTGGTAAAATTGCACTTTGCACTGTTGGTGTTTCGGTAGTTGGTGGTGTAGTTTCAGTAGCTGGTGGTGTAGTTTCAGTAGCTGGTGGAGTAGTAGTTTCTGGAGCTGGTGGAGTAGTAGTTTCTGGAGCTGGTGGTGTAGTTTCTGTAATTGGTGGTGTAGTTTCGGTAGATGGTGGAGTAGTAGTTTCTGGAGCTGGTGTAGTTGGGACTTCAGGATTTTTAATATTACAAGAAGGAGGCTGTAAAATATTTAGTAAATTCATTAATAACATTTTATATATATACACATAATTGCATCAATAAATTGAAATTTTTATATTTGTTATAGTTATAATTTCATAAACTTACAGCAGTATTTGGTACACATAATGCAGGATTTGTTGATACACAGCTTTCTTGACTCCCACATGTACCATTTAGTGACATGACAGGTTCATTATTTATACAGAATACAAATTCTTTTTGACTAATACATGCAGCATTTGTTGCTCGATCACACAATGAACATCCTGATCGACAAAATGGTTGTTGACCAGCCACACAACGTTCTTTTGTATGAACACAAGCATATCCTCGTGGACATTCGTACACTTCATTAGGTATTGGTGTACCTGATTTTCAAAATTTAAAAGCAAAAGGATTGTCTCAAATTTAATATCAAAATTAAAAAGTAATTAAAAATAAAGAACATACCATTAGGTGTTGAACATCTAAAAAATGTATTTTCACTATTGCATACATGAATTAAATGAGGACTGCATTGATTTGTTGTGCATTGAACAATAGCAACAGTATTTTTAATACCAATAGTTACTAATAATGCCTGTAAATAATTAATTTTTATATATGGTCATTCAAATTAAAATTTAAATTGTATAATATAATATATATTAAATAATTAAAAAAAAAAATAAGAATAAAATTAATATTAATTGTAATTAGACGTGTTTCGAAGTAATATATAATAAAACGAAATTATAATATAAAATAATTTTTATTATTAATGCCTATGTGTGTATTTAATAGTAGTTCATAGTAATCTATTATCATAGATAAATAATTTTATAAAATTTCTATTTTATTTGCTATTTGTCTAATTAGATAGGCTTCTTACCAAAAAATAAATTCTTAAATTAAATCCCATTTTAATTGAAATTGTTGTTTTTTTTTTGTTTAAATAAATTTAATATATAAAATAATTGTTTCAAAATAATAAATTGACTAAACTAAATAAAAAATGTTTTTGGGTATTTATATAAGAAATTTAAAAATTATTCTTTTTAATTTATTAATTATCTTTTTATATCTAAATTGTTCAAATTTAATAAATATAAGATTATATATACAGTTATTTATTTCTTTTTAATAAATTACTGAATAAATTTTAATTTCAATTGAAATATGATAAGATTCTGTGAAATAGAAATAAACATATTTTAATTAACATACACGAGTATGTCAAAATCGAAGTAACTACTTATGGTAAAATTAAAAACGATTAAAAGTATTTTTATTTGAAGGAAGTGCTTAATTACAGTGATTCATTCTGAAATTTTGTTTTTGATAATAAAACACATCACAAAAATTATACGATTGACTTTAATTATACAGATAAATAATATGAAATCGATAGTAAAATTACAAATAGAACAATATAAAAAATTAGAATAGACATAATAGCAAAAAGATTGAAATTCTTCAATTTTTTTTATGAATATAACTAGCTGTATCGGATACAGATAAACTTGCCACCCGTCCTGCTTTAGCAAGAAAATGCCTCCGTACTTCTACGACACACACATGTACTCCATACAAAGCAAAAATCGATTTTGCACAATTCGATTTATGCTCAAAACGAAAATTATAAAATAATTACATTTTATGATATTTCTCACAATAAATTTTGAGATATTAAATTTAAAGAAATAATTCGGCATGTAACTACAAGATGGTTGTCTTTATTGCCTGCCATCGATAGAGTTATATTAACATGACCAGCATTAAAGCACTAAAGTTATATTTTATTAGTGAAGAGTTGCCAAAACAAATAAAACAAGTTTAGGGAATAAAAATAACAAAATATGTATGACGAAAAATTGAAATTGTCATGCATGTATCGCATATGCTGAAAATGTATTCAGAAACTACAAAATAACTTGAATCAAATGTTTGCACAGTTATTGAATTATTTTATATTTTTGAGGATTTTAAATGCAAACTTAATGACAGAATAGAAAAAAGATATTTGGTTACGAAGTACGGCAATTGCTGCTATCAATAAAAAATGCGAAATCCAAAATGATTTCATTGAGTTTATTATAATGAACGGCTCGAATTTTCCGAAAATAACTGGCTATTTAAAGTCGTTAAATTATCATTAAATACAGGGTTTTTCAAATTTGAGATATACTAACAGTTGTTAACGAGCTTAATTTCAAAAAATTAATTACTGATCTTAACATGGATAGCCTATTTGAAGAAGTATGCTTAATTGAATATATACATGTATTAAAGCTCGAAGAACTATCAAACATCAACGAAAAATATATGAAAATATTTAACTATTTTCCGGATATATGCAATATTATTAAAATAATTTCTTATTTATTAAGTATCCCTGCTAGTAGTGCATTTACGGAAAGAGTGTTTTCTGTTATGAATGCTAAATCGAATGAAGGAACAGGAAAAAGCTCAACTGATTTAATTAAGAGTGTATTTATAATATATTTTAACCAAAAAGAAACTTGTCAGGAATTTTATGAGAATATTAAGTCTGAAAATAAGCTAATCAATTCAGCAAAAACTACTGAAAACTACACCTACAAAAATAATTAATATTAATTAGTTAATACTTCATTATTATTAAAATTAATTTTATATTTATAAACAAAATTTCCTAGTCTAGAAGAATATACATAGTCTTGTTAATTTTTTTGTTATACTTATTTGAATTTTGTTATTTTTTTATAATTTTTTGGTCCTACTCAGAGAGAGTATATTGAGTTGTTTTGTTTTTTTTTTTAAATACTAATCTTAATCATAATTTTTATAAATATTTATTATACTCACGAAATAAGAGCATTTGGTTAATTTTTAAAAAATATATATATATAATAATAATACTAATAAGTTTTTTTTGGATGTCCTCCCCTGGCATTCCTAAAAGGTGGCAAGCCTAGGTACAGGTATTTAAATGTTTTATCCATTTAACTTTCGATCTTAATTTAATTTAAATAATGTTTATTGATTTTAGTTATTTCAAATCTTTATTTATTATTAAAATTAATAACAATTTTAATAATTTATATAATAATTAGACAAGAATATTATTTGTGTATTGCAGATATTTAATTAAGATATAAGGTATACATTTATTTATCATGCATGTAAATTGTTACATTAATATGATAATTCAGGTATGAAGTATTTGGATACATATATGTAACTCGTAAATACATCGATGGCCCTTAAACTATTTCAAATACGTTTATCTACAAAATGTATACAAACATTTTTTGAACAAACAAATATTTTTGGTTAAATTTGTTTTATTTTATTATTAGTTTGTGCATACATGTACATTAGACGATAAGCCTCTACAATTATATAAAAAAACATTAACTTTAAACTAAAAACTAAAAATTCAATGATTAAATAATTCAATAATTACAACAATTTCAATAGCTTCAGCTCTCTTCCATTCAACTATCATTATCTCAACAAAGAAGGAGCGACTAATACCTTTCCTTAAAATACTGCTCTCAACTACGATCCAAGATTTTAGACCAACAAGTTTCACATCTGATAGCACTCGGCGAAGAATTTCACAAACTAACAACTCTGACAAAGAATGACAAGCGTCTTAAATGCTCAGAATGACGCAGAATAATCAAATTTACATTTGGGGTGGATCTTCCAAAACCTAGTTTATTATATAGGTACACAAAGGTGTATTTTAACCTAAAATCTTTTGCAAGAACCAACAGTATAGAAATTTTGGGGTAGTTTTATAGTAAAATCTTTAGAAATTTGGTTTTTCAATAAAAAAAATAAAGATTGTTTTTTTTCAAAATTTCCTACTTTCAACTACAATATCTCCATAACGGCAAAACCAATCTAATAGATCAACAGATATAGCGAATTTTATACAAAAACATCAAAACAACAAAGATACTTTCAAATGTCCTTTTCGTCCTTAAAGGATAAGATGCACTAAAGACATATATTTTTGGAAAGCTAGGAACTCGAGGTCATTAGGTCCGATATGGTCATTAGGTCGGTCGCCGATACAACATCTCCCTCAGAATCCCTGATTTTTGTTTCAATATATTTCTTAACACATTGACTGCTAAGTGAATTTTACAAAATGTTCATACGGAAGCAAACATTTTTTTTGGCTATACAAATATGACGCGACCTACCACCTACCGGAAGCTTTCGCATAAATTTTTCGTCAATGTCACGGCGTTCATTTTATGAGTGATACTTTTTTACCCTTTTATTTAAAAAAAAAAATTTCGCAAGCAGAATGGACTTCACGGAAAGTTTTTACAAAAAAGCTGTGCTGGATGTTACAGAAAATTAAAAAAAGGGAGAAGAATTAGAACATGTCAGAAAACGTGCTAAAATAGTACACAGTTTTTGTTCTGGCTTCCTCCAAATGTGCTTGGATTGTTTGCAATATGAAGCAATAAATGTTTAACAGAATGTATCATTAAAATCATTAAAGAAGATAAAAAATAACAAATTTTCCAAGCATTTTCTTTTTAATTTACTTACATTTCCGATATTTCCTAAAGACATTATTATTTGTGTGTTCCCTGGGTGCCCTACAATAATTTTTTTATAGGAGTTCTTCTAAAGTCATACATATATACATATTCGAATCGAGTGTTTTTTCTTCCTGAATTACCGTCATACAAATTATCGTCAAACAAATTTTTATCATTTGATCTTTTTGATAAATTGTGAAAAAAAAAAATGGATAAAAAATAAAATGGATGGAAAATAAATTATTAATTTGTTTTATATTATAACAAAAAAGTGTTTCTAGAAAAAAAATTTCTTAAGACTACTGAGTGGTTATGTTCGAAAAAAAGTTCGGTATCTTTTTACTCGGGACCCGTTTTTAAACGGGCTGACTTACTAGTTGTTAGTATAAAAATATAATTTAATAAGCTTTTGTAAATTAAAACATAAATAAATATAAATTACAATACAATTTTAAAATTGAAAATGTCTAAGGTCTCACAACTCTTTAGCGGTAAGAAATAGATCTAGCTTTCATTCAAAGTTTTTTATTTGTTTTCGCGTTCACTATATTACTTCTAACCCTTTTATTTTTCCACGATCCTTTCGAAAAGTAAACGGTGCCACTCTATAAATGCCTAATATCATAAAATATCACAATTTGTTGTAACGCTTGTATTAAATAAGTAATATATTTTTGTGAAAATCGAAGCGAAATACATTTAACCGTCACCGTCAGACTTATTATGGGAAATAAAGAGAGTTAATTTTGAAATTTTCGAAGTAGGTATATTTAAAAAAATATTTACATTTTCATCTGTTGAAGAAGCAAATCCTTGAGTCCTGTACCATATCCAGAATGGTTATATGCAGAAAATCCATGTTTGGATCATAGAAAATTTGTTTAGATTTTATGGAAACTGTTGGATCACTAAAGATTTAAACTTTATCGCTCATTCTAATTTTGAAAAAACAAAAAAATTTCAAAATTCAAAAAGTTTTCATCAATATAAAAATTTGAAATATTTTGAAGAAAAATAATCTACCTAGTTAATACATTTTATAATTTTATTATTTATTTCTTGTTGAATTTCTGATTTCAATTGTATTGATACATTTTTTAAAAGCATAAACACCCATGAGCATCATAATACATATATAAATATTGTATGTTAGAATTTTTCAATAATTTCGTATTTCTATAAAAATTAAAAATAATAGCAAAAAAAATTAAAAGAAACAATAATAATTGGCCTACTTTGACGCTGTTGCATATTTATGTTAACAGTTAACAGCACAACAATTGGCTGTGTTCACATTGTGGTGCAATTGTTATTTTGAAACTTGATTGAAAAGTTCAAGTTTTGATTGAAAAGCTCTCCGCCGTTTAGTTTACATTATGGCTCAATTGTGAGTGCATCTTTATATGTGTGCGTAAATGTATATATTCGAAATTGAAATGAAAAAAGCTAATAAACTGAAACATATTTTAACAATATGAATGAAAGCTTACTCAATTCAATTGAAAAATAATTTATTTTATATATAATTAATTAAATATCAAAATTACTAACAAAAAATGGCTTGGCTTCATATTTAAAATGGCTTTTTGAATATTGTTATTTTCAAATTTAGTTCTCTTAGCTTATGAATTCAAAAAATTTTAATCAAGTAAATAATATATATCAGGCAAAAATATATATAAAATGGTTACGTAGGTAAAAATCTTTTGTTTTTAAAAATATGTATATTGAAATAAAAGCAATAGTTATTTCAATAAATAATGTAGTACCATAGAGTAATCATATAAGTAGAGTATTCACGTAGAACAATATTTGTTATTCATTTTCTTCTAAAAATGCCGTCCCATTTTTACTCAAAACACGAAAATGCCGTCCCATTTTCACTCAATACCCCAAAACACTCAAATATAATTTTCGAAACTCAATTATTTTTACTCAAAATTTTTTTTTTATTGAGAAGAATATTTCATACAATGCCACTATACTTCTAGCCTATTCACAGAATGATTTTTTCGGAATTTTATCGAATTACGATTTCGTTTTAAGTTTTGTTTTAGTTTTGTGTATAAAGTTTTGCTCTCCCAGTGACTAGGCTAGGAGTATAGAGGCATTGTTTGATAATTTGAAAAGTATTTACATACGTAGGTACTTTTGATTTATATGAAGAGTGTGTATCGTAATATCGTATATGTGTTCACCATACATTTACATATCTAATTCAATACAAAAAATATATGTATATGGAAAAATGTAAACAAAAAAACACAATTAATCGCAAAGACAATGAATGAAATTCTATCCATACAATAATAGGTCAATGATAGCATCACATAATCCAGAAATTTTTTTTAAAAATAATGCTAATAAAAGAATAAAATTTATTAGTAATGCATTACAAATCGTGAACGTTGTACGGAATACCGTTTTGTTTTATTTTTCAGAACTTGGTTAAAAATCGTATTTCAATATTTCAGATGAAATAATTTTTGAAGAAATAAAAACAGCCAACAATCCATATAAAGAATAAAATGTCCAGTTTTATTTTTTTTACTTACTTTTTTAAATTTTAATAGCTTGTTTGTTTGTTTGTATTCATAATTATATTATGTATTCATATATATACTATTCATATTATTATCTACGGTAAGAAACAGACAAAATTAACAAAACCAAAATTGTTGAAAATTTAAAAGTACATGTAGATACCTACTTTTAAATAGAAATTAATTTGAATTATTTTTAATTTTACAAAACCAACATTAACTTTTTTGTCCCTTTCTTCTATAAAATTTGAAATCACAAATTTCATAAATCACATTGACCAAGTCCAAAACAAAATATTAATTCTTCAAATTTTAAAAATTAAAGCAAAATAACAACAAATCCAGCAATAATCTTGAATTCTTTCAATTTCTAAAAAAAAATTCAATACTTTGATTTGTAATATTATTTGTGGTCTATTGAAAGGACTTTAAATGCATGTATATATATTTTTATACACATTGTGTAATTTTTAATTTTTATCTCATAAGTAAAGTAGAAATGCGAACAGCGAGATAAAGAAGTATGTATATACCGTAGCATGCACATTCGATATATACATTTTGAGTACCTATACATACAACTTTTATATTGTTGACACTGTTGGCAGCATAATAACAAATAAATATGTTCATAAGTAGTAGGTACACAAAATCTTTTTATTTATGAGTACAAAATACATTGCGCTCAACTTATAAGCAATTAAAAATTGAGTATAATTTTGAGTGAACACAGAATTTTGATATTTGAAAAAGTGACTAGCAAATTTTGTTCTACGTGAATACTCTACTTATATGATTACTCTATGGTAGTACATAATAATAATAATTTAATATTAATAATATTATGTAATATAAAATATATACATTGTAATGGTCGACAAGATTTTTTCTTTTCTTTCTTTGCATTACGTGTTCATAATTTTGTGTTTTAGACTATTTTAGACCTGGATGCAAAGTTAAGAAGGAGAGAAAGAGAAAGAAATAGAAACTGTAATCGAATGGCGTTTCTATTTGATGTTTAAATGATGAGAATATAGCCTTGACTATAATAGGCTTAAGCTGCCTTAAGGCACCTTAAGTTTTACTGTCAAATTTGGTTTAAGTTTACTTAAATTTTGTCAAAACTTAACGATTTTTATATTCAACTATAATAGACTTAACAAAACTTTAGCTAACTTAAGGAGTTTTTTTTAAAAAGGGTTTATTTAATTGATTCCGGCATAAAGGAAGTATAATAAGAGAAACTATGCGGAACAAATTTTGTGACGATTTTTTTTTGCTTAAAAAATTTTTGAAAATACCCCATACACAGTAGGACCTAGATAAACTCACTTTAAAAATTTGGAATAACTCATTTTAATGTCTTCGTTAACAGAAACTCATATAAAATATTGAACTAAAATTTTTTCTTTTATGCAGGTTCAACTGTATAGATTCTAGCTTTGAGAGAGAGAATCTTAAAATGATTTTAACTCTTGTTGTTTTTTTTTGTTTTTGCTTTTATATAACATACATATAGTGTAGTAGCGGCAATGAGGTAATGTTGTGTATGTCGTATCAAATACACACTTGTTGGGTAGATGTAGAGTATACCAATAATATGAAATGCATGGTGTCGGGACAAAATTTCAAGACACAATTACATATTTAAAAAAATTAAATCCCAATTTAAGTTTTTATAAAAAATTTGAAATTATTTGGTTTTGTAATGAAGGTACTTTTTTTTTCTTAAAAAAAAGGAAGAATACTAAGTGGTTATGCTGAAGTCCGAAGTGGAATTTCCCCGAAAAAAATTTCCGACCGGAATACGAAAAATATCAGTATTCTGAAATTCGACTCCAAAGTCTGTGCAGAAATCAATATTAAATGTTTTGGAAGATTTTTTTTTATTTCAAATAAAAAAGGCGTTGACAGTTTAAGTTTTTTTTTATTTATTTTGTAAAAAGTTATAAATTTTTTAATAATTACATAACGTAATATGTACATAAATTAAAAGTAAAACTTATACATTTTTAATTACATATGTAGGTATATACAAATTAAAATTTAATAGTAATTTTTTGTTACACATTACATTTTGTTGAAAACAATAAAAGATATTATTCGTTTGAAGCGCTTTTTTAATTTGTAATTTCGACGGACTTCAGCATAACCACCTAATTCTTATATAAAACAACTCTTATAAAAATATAAAACAAAATCATATTTTGAAAGGAATTATTAATCAACTACAGATTTTGACAATTTCTTCCACATTTTATAATGATTAAAAAAAATTTAAACATTTAATTGTTTTAAATATGAAATTTTGTCTTTATGAAATTTTGTCCACATGTAATTTTGTCATGGAACCAAAATGTTACGTTTTTAATGCAAACACAAACAACTTACTTTAAATTGGAAATTCATAAAGAAAGGAGAATTAAAAAATTTTAATATAGAAATAGAATATTCAAAAATAATGTTCACGTTCATTGTTAATATATTATGATAAGATAACCTTAATAACCTACACTCTACCTCTACTATGCACTATACACTAAGAAATCAAGGAACACATGCATATATATGAATTACGATAGTGTGCAAAATCCTTACTTACTGCAGTGTGGCACAAAAAAGATAAGCACATTGAAGTAATTGAAAACATAAATTAATAAATTATTTATTTTTTCTAATATTATAATATTGTTAATACTAGTAATATTATAATAAATTTAAGAAATTATTTTTGTTTATTTAATTTTTCATTTTTATATTCAAGTTATTTATTTTTATTACATTCAAAGTGTTTATTATTTTATTACACTTCAATTCTGCCTTTTCTCTTTGTTTAAAATATATTTTACAACATAGGTAGGTACATATTATTTGTACATTTGTAAAATGTTATTTAAAGAATTTTAATTTTAGAGCCACAAATTCTAAAACAGGTACATTTTTTTTTTCAAAACCTATCTAAGTGGTGCCTATGAAATGTTATTTTTCAACGCATAAAAAAGTAATTTAAATAGAATTTTACATTTTATTTGAAATTGAAACAAAACTCCAATTCAATCCAAGAACAAAATCAAAGAATTAGAAATTATAAAAACAGTTTAGACGCTTCCATTAGTGTTATTTTTTATTTTGATGAACAAAAGAAAAAACAACAAAACAAAGTTAAATATTTTATAAATTTTCATCTTTTGAAATGTTCAACATTATTGTACGATACTGTACGAAGTACAAAGGAAATAAAATATTTGTTATTTATATTATGCTTAGGCGAATCCTTTTCTTTTGTATCTGTTTAGTTATGATTATTTTTATTTATAAACAATCAGTTTTACTGTTCGGATAAAGAACTTCATTTACAGTTTCTAATGCTAATTCTACCAGATCGCTTTCGTCACTAATAAATATTGAAAATCCTGAATAGTCACATCCTCAAAACCTTCACCTTGTTGCATGTACATAAATAAAAATATGTAACCGTGCTGCTAGAGGTACGTAGCATGTTATAAGAGGGTAATTCACAAATTTATGGACGTGATGGAGGAGGATTACATGTACATTAATTAAATTATTTATTAGTTTTTTATTAAACTTCAATTCCGCTTTTATTTAGAATATTCATATATCTACCTATTGCAAAATATATATGTACATACACATTTGTGAAATTTTTGTTTTAAGAATTTTAATTTTACAGCCACAAATTCAATTCATACCTATATATATTTTTTTTTTTATTTTTCAAGCCATATCTAAGTTACCTATGATAGCTATGAAATGCCCCTTCAACGAATAGTACAAAAATAATTTTTCAAATTATTTTAAAATTGAAATTAAGAAAGAATACATATTCAGTCCAAAAACAAAATCAAAAAATTACAAATTACAAAAACAATTTACACTGAATTGTTGCAGGTGTTCTTTTGTTTTGCCCAAACACAGAAAAATAAAAATTAAATCATTGCATGTGTGAATATAAACAAAACATATTACATTTTTTCTATGGCTTCTTCCTTACTACCTTATTTTCTTTTTTTTTGCACACATATCACACTACACACATATATAAATTACAATATTGTTATCAAGTTCATTGAATCCGTATGCGATATACAAAATCAAGAGAAAGATTATAATTTATAAGAGATATTATAATTTACGCTCTGGGGTATTTTGGCATATAAAATATATTTTTTCTCTGGGGTTCTACGGTGAAGTAAAATTTAAGAAATATTGAAAAATTTTTTTTTGTTCCTGATAGTTTCTCTATATTATACTTCCTTTATGATTCCGGCTATTTTCAAAGCAATAAATACTAAAATTTTCATTGATTTTACACTTTAGTCCTAAATTTAATTTTATTATCCACATACAATTAAAATAAATGTGATATTATGTAAATATTTTTAAAATTAATGTCAGTATGTAAATACATACATATGTATATTTCATAACTGATATGAATGTAAAATATTTTAAATAAAACCAAAAACATACATTAAAAATATATATTTTTTCATTATATCATTGATTATTATTAATCAATGATTATATGTATATATTCATTATAATATATTAATTCATAAAAACATTTAATAAACTAGATACTAATTTTTTTATTTTAACTGTTTACTCTTCAATTTTTTTTTTCAAATAAATACCGTGAAGTTTTAACGAAAAGTTTCATAAAGTTAACGAAAGATTGGTTAAGTTCATTATAGTTGTCAACTTGTCAATATGAAACTTCATACATACAGTCGTACAAAAACTTAAGCCACCTAAAGTCGCCTTAAGGCAAATTAAGTCTATTATAGTCAGCGCTTATGGTAGAATAAAAAAAAGTACAGTCGACTGTATTTATTTGGCGTAGGTTTGAAAATAAGACATAAAAAAGTTAGTATGTAGTTAGTAGATTTGTAGATTGTACTATTGATGTAGATGTAAATTATAAAATAATATTATTTAAAATAAAGATATTTTCACAAACACATTTACAAAAAAAAAACCCATTAGTTAAAAAAGCAAAGAACTATTGTAAATATTTTCTTATGTAAGAAGTTGTGAGAAAGAAAGAGTGCGATATAAACCATTTAAAAAACCACTTCATTTTTGCAATGTAATTTTAAATAGGCCACGGGAGATTTTTGTTTATTTATTTAGCCCACTAGAGATTTTTCATGTGTACAGTCGTCTGAAATTTTGTGTACGAATTTTTTTAAAAATAAACGTATTAAATTTATAAGGGTATGAGAATAAATAAATTTTGAATGATTGATTTTTTACAGATCCCTATATAAAATAATATTCGTTTCAAAAACATATGTTATTTCTTAAATATCATATTATTTTATTTTATTGGCTTATAAGGGAAGCATATTTTTTATCATTCATGTATTTTCAATATACACAGTTTTTCAGGTATTGAAATAGGTAGTTAAAAAGAATATCAAGCGGTTTGTTTTTTTATGAATAATCCGATGCCTTTTTAGTTTCTGAAAAATTAAATTGTGCATTTTAATCATCAATGAACTAATAATACATATTATTTTATAAGTAATATAATGCATTTAGGTACCTGTTAATTTTGTAAATAGGTAACAAAGTTGAATATTAATAATATGAACATATCAAATTTGAATAAATAATATGTTTTATTGATATGCATTTTTTTTAAAAAAATTAGTATATAAGAAAGTACTTAGAAAAAAAAAATGCAGATTATATATTAAAATTAAGCAGTGTATGTTATATTTAAAAATAAATCAACTCTAACGCTTAAAAAAAGTTTTTATAAAAACTATTCTATACTCAATTTTTTAAAAATGTTTCGAAATTGAGAAAACATCATCTTGTTAAGTGTTTGGTGTGCGGTGCTGAAACAAATTTTAATTTGGAATTAAGCTAACTAACTAAAAATAAAGACAATATTTCTTTCATACAAAAATATTGTTCGTTAATTTTTTTTCCACTTTGTATTTTGAATTTTTATCTCTCTCTCACAAATTAAATTCTTATGACTATCTATTTCTTACAATATTGGAAATCGACTGGAAAAATGGTGACCAACACATTGACAAATTATAAAATTTTATTCAAGTGAACCTTCTTATTATGGATATTCTTTGGTAGCACTAGGTACTAGGTTATGTAGGTAACTGCCCTGGTAGAGTAACGTCTTCAAAGAAAAAATTTAATTTAAATAAATAATAATAAAAAAAAATTCTAAAACATGGCTGAAATTTGTTTAAAAGAAAAACCTTTTTTTTCATTATAGATATAATACATTTTCAAGCCAAATACATTACATAAAAAAGAAAATATAATTTTTAAGGAATCATTATTTAGTTGCTTTAATTTATAAAATAACTCAAAAATATTAAGTATAAATATAATACAAAAAAAAAATCCATTGTATATAGATGTTTAAATAAAATTTAAACAGGAACACTTTTATATGGGGAATATAAAAATCAATAAAGGATTTGATTATAAAATTAAACGAAAATCGAGTATCAGAGAGCGGATTAGCGAAACGAATAAATTCATTATACTTACTTACAAAAATTAATAATACGCGAAAAAAAAGAAAACAAGCTATAAATTAGATTAAAAAAAAAACCTCAAATAAAATTAAAAAAAAATACAGAAGAAAATCACGAACACAAAATCCAATTTACAAATGACGAAAATCTTTATACGTACGTACATATATATATAAACACATAATTATAAATATATGTTTGTGCATGTAAGAAAATAAAAAAAAATAAGAAAATGTTATAGGTTAAATCAATTTAAATAAATTATAAAAAAATATAATTAAAAGTAAATTCAAATTTTCAATAAAAATAAAATTGAACACAATAAATTTAAAAAATAAATGACAATAAAGAAATCAAATGGAAAGAACTTTTAAAGAAAAAAAAATAAATTAACTTTTTTAAATCTTACTTTCGATCAAATTATTATTAATGAAAAAAAAGAGAAAAACAAAAGATCACTATAGTTATTATTATCATTATTAAAACAAAACAAAAGGAACTATAAATCTCGGAATCTTAATTTATTAGACATCTTATACCAAAACAAAACAAAAGGAAAATTTAATTTCATTTAATTGAATAGAGTTATGAATTTTGTTTTTTTTTTAATTTCTTCGAGAACAATACATATTATATTCCAAAAATAAAAAAGAAGAAGGAAATTAAACTCTTAGCTGAGGAAACCTACGAAGCAGGAGCTCAGTGGGATATGAAAACAAATATATGTAAGCATAAGAGTTATTATTCAAATGCTTTTGAAAAGAAAATTAGCATTAAGTTGCACTTTTTTAATATCAAAATTAATTTTTCTTATAAAATACGTTGAGACTATTTCAATATTAAATTTAAAATAAAAGAACAATCCAAGTCGTTGATAAACTCAAAATAAAGAACTTATAAATAAGAATAGCAATGCTTTAATATTTTATATATTTATTTATAACTTAATGAGCAGGTTTCAAAGAAAAATTTAATTTAAAAAAAAAAATAAATATTTGAATTTACATATACATATTAATTTACAAAAAAAAAATTTTTAATTTTTTTATAATTTTGATGATTTGATTTTCTATATTGTGTGTATAATTGTAAAGATTGATTCATTTTTTTTTTATTTTTAGATACACATCCATATACAGTACATAATACATAATATAAATGATTGAAGTCAGAAACCTAATCATGCCTATTCTTGAAAACGGCGTTTCAGTTGTGAATGGAATGCACATGAAACGCATTCGATTCGCTCGGATATCAATTTTCAATTTTTAAAAACGGCGTTTGCTCAAGTAATCGGTAAATTTTTTTGTGTCTTTAGAAACTTTTTAATAAATAAATCTCATAAAAATAATTAAAAAATATATTTATTTCAAAAAATTAACTTTTTTTACAGCCTTTCATTGTCAATATTGATAACTTAGTTTAAAAAAGAAAAACAAAATATTCTTCATCACAGTATAAAAACGAAAAACAAAAAACAAAAATTGTTTTCATGACTTAGTAATTCTAAATTAAAAAAAATTCTCTTAAAAATAAATTATTTCGGAAGTTTTTAGATTTTTTCGATTTCGATATTTAGAAACCTTAGTTTAATTTTGTTCTTTTCTAAAATTAATTCTTCAATACATTTATTGTGGCGAGTTGTTTCATTAAATTGCTCCTGAAGTATTTTGATGGTAATTTTATTATTTATGCAGATTGACTGGAGGTTTTGAATTTATGAAAACAATGATACTAACCTTTTTCCACTGAGAAATTCTTTATTTGGTGGCCCGGCCCGAAAGAATTTAGTTCCTTTTGCAGATTATTCCACAAATCATTCACAACTTCAGGATTTCTTTGTGAATAATTTTTTGCAATATCAGGATTTTTCTTCATAAAATCGACCATTGCTCGATATTGGTCTTGATTTGTTGTTCTCTTACTAAAATAAAAATTTAATTTAATTTCTAACCAAAACAAACAATTTTTCTTAATTTTTAATAAATAAAAATAAACAAAATTTAATGAAGAAAGTTTTAATTTATTTACTTACTTTTTTTTACTTTATTTCTAAATTCAAACGCACAAAAATTATTGCGGATATAAAATGTCAGAATTTCCGTTTTCGTATTTGCTTTTTCCGTAATTACAATCATCACTTGCTTTGAAAATCTTATATCAAGCTGCGATTCTAAGGTGCCTATTAGAAGCCTATTACACATCATTATTTTCATCAATCATTCATCCATATATTGTCAATATATTGATGAAAAGAATGATGACCGATGACACATCAATCATTCACTCATCAATCTTTTTACCCATATTTTGACATTTTGCAAGGACAACCTGTGGCAGTGTTCTGAATATATTGCTAATTTCGAAACATATATGAATATTGAAAATATAATTTCTGGAGCAATTTTTTTGACTTCGGTTTAAATTGAATTTTTAAAGTAAATGTTGTGTATAAAAACAACAAATTATTTTTTTGCACATTTGAATAATATATCAATCGTTTTTTTACAATAATTGCTATAATTATTAAAATTAATATAAAAATTATTCTTTTTGAATTACATCACAAATTAATATTATAACCTTATCTGAACATTCCCCAAAAAGCAATTTTTTTTTGCCTCAGCTGAACTTGTCAAAAATGATTGATGGGAATTTTGCTTGCATGATTGATGATGACATGATTGATGAGAATAGAACCGCCATCAATCATTTCTCATCAATCAACGGTCAATAGATTGACAATATATGGATGAATGATTGGCGAATGATTGATGTGTAATAGGGCCCTAAAGTTTATTTTTGTAGTTTTAGTACGCTTAAATTGAAAGCAAATACTTCAAATTTGTAATAATATTTTATATTACTGTAACAAGTTTTGTAAAAATATGTATATTTTTAAAAAAATTTTGGAGATTTTTCACTACATACCTTTAAATTTTTTAAATTATGTATTAAAAAATTTTCACTAAAAAAAATTACACACTTTATAAAAAGAAACCCCACCCCATAAAAGACAAAAAGTATTTGACGTAAAATCGTGGATAAAATCTGAGAAAAAGTCTGAAATGTAAGCACTCATCCTACTTTATCTACGATAAAATTAGATTTTGTCTGACGTGTAAACAAAGCATAAATTGGCATATAAAAGTATACATGCATAAATAACAACAACAATACTTCTAAATAAATGAGAATGAAAAATGACATTTGCCTATGCATTTGCCTAAGATAATTAGATTTTGTTCTTTTTTTTTTTGTATTTCTTTTCAACCAATTTGAGCGCGCTGTGAAGTAATTTTATAAATTTGGCAGATATTTTTATGTTTAAACAAAGTCTTAGAGCATTAAATATAAATAAAAAAATATAAATTTAATATCAAAATAAAGTTTAGAATTTATACTTTAATTATATAAAAAGATATTACATAAAATATATTTTAAAATTTAAAAAATTGTTGGTTAAAGAAAAATGGTGAAAAAAAATTAAAAATAATTTGTTGTGTTTACCAGTTTTACCCTCTTTTGAAAGGTGTAAATATTTTTTTTTCAAATGGCAAGGTCTTTTTGAAATCAATTTTTCTATAATAAAACATTAAAGTATTTTTTTTACTATTCGATCTAAAAAATACAAAATTTTAATTTCTTTTTAGAACAAAACTAGAAAAAAATTATATTTTTTCAGTTATTAGACTTAAAAAAGTCCTTACTTTTCCTATGCTGGCCTGTATAAATAGGGGTCAAAATGAGAATCCTCTCTGCAGTGTCATGACTTGGAATATATGTAGACTCAGGTGCCTATTATACATCATTCTTTTCATCAATCATTCATCCATATATTGTCAATATATGGATGAAAAGAATGATGACCGATTACACATCAATCATGCACTTATCAATCTTTTTACTCATATTTTGACATTTTGCAATGACATATTGTGGAAGTGTTCTGAATATATTGATAATTTCGAAACATATATGAATATTGAAAATATAATTTTTAGGGGAATGTTTTTAACTTCAATTTAAATTGAATTTTTAAAGTAAAGTAAAGGGTATAAGAAACAACAAATTATTTTTTTGCACATTTGAATAATATATCAATCGTTTTTTTACAATAATTGCTATAATTATTAAAATTAATATAAAAACTATTCTTCTTGAATTACATCACAAATTAATATTATAACCTTATCTGAACATTCCCCAAAAAGCAATTTTTTTTGCCTCAGCTGAACTTGTCAAAAATGATTGATGACATGATTGATGGGAATTTTGCTTGCATGATTGACGAATGATTGATGAGAATAGAACCGCCATCAATCATTTCTCATCAATCATTCATCCATATATTGACAATATATGGATGAAAGATTGACGAATGATTGATGTGTAATAGGGCCCAGGATAGGTTCAAATTTTGTTTTCTTCCATAAATAATGCGTGGAAACCCATGGATATACATATACTTAGTGAAAAAAAGAGAAATAATAAGAGAAAAAGATTAATAAAAGAAACCAAATTAAAAACACATAAAAAATATATAATGATATTCAACAATTATAAAATTCCTTTATTACATTTGAGACACTGCTGATTATTTACATGCACTAGCGAAGAGGGAGCGACTCTCAGTTTATTGGAATATAAATTATAAATCCCTTTCTTCATAATTTTGTATGAAAAATCAGTGTTTTTCAGCGGGGATTAAATTACAGTTAAAACAGCGTAGTTACAGTTAAAAAAATTTTAAAGAAAAAAAACATTTGAAATTTTATCTTACACTTGTAAAAGAAAAATATTTGATTATCTTTTATTTTCATTTAAAAAATAAGGTTTTAAACATTCATCATAAGAAGTAGCACAATATACCTTCATTGAAGTGCTAAAGCACATTACCATTACCAGAACCAGAGTACCAGAACCAGAGTACCAGAACCAGACCACAAAATTAAAATAAATTTCATAAATATATAATTTTTTGAATAAATTTAAAATGGGGTAAGCGTTACCAAGTGTAGTACACATTCATTTTGTTGCCAAAATTTTTGAAATTGAAAATATATTTTGAATAAAACTAAAGTAAGACCTTTTATCAATATAATAATATACATAATATTATTTTCAAAATAAATAAAACAAAAAACAATTCAATTAAAAACAACAACAAAATTATATAGTTATAACAAGTTTTAGTTATAACATGTAAAAATGTTAAATTATTTAAATTTTAACATATTAAAAGTTAATGATGACTTTTTATTTTCACATACTTTATTATTTTTCATTCTACATAATATTAAACAATACAATATTACCAAAAATTGAAAAAAATGTGTGTAAAAATTTCGAAAGAATGCATCACATGAAACATTACATGTACAAATTGTGTCTAATGGTACATCAAAGTCACCAGATGTTACACTTTGATAAATTAAAGGACATATAATTCCTTTTTGATTGCTATCAGCCAGAAATTTATACTTTATTAAAATCATTAAACTGTTTAAAATAGCGTTCATATGAAATAGTATATTTTGTACATATATAGAAGATACTACTAAACCAGCACGCTGAATCAGAAAAAAATATTCGTTTTACCAAAAAATATCTTGGCAGCTTACCCTATTTTGTTTTACTAAAAAATATACTGACGAAAACTTACTGATATAACTAATTAGAAATTTAAAAAAATAAAACAGAAATAAATAGAAATATTGGAAATATCTTCGTTGAAATGAGAGAATAAAACGAATTAGACCCGAATAAAATTTCCATCAAAAATCAAATTATTAATATTGAATATATGATAGACTGCAGTGTTGCCAAATCGTGGGAAATTTCTCATTTTGTGGGAATTTTGAAGCCTTGAAGGGAAAAAGGTTAAAAATCGTGGAAATTTCGTGCAAAATGCCTAATAAAATTTATTGTTGTTTTTTTCATAATTTTTATTTTTACCGAGCAATTTGTATAGAAAATTGGTTCGTACCATATTCTAAGTAGATTACATTAAAATAAACTTTCTTTTATTAAACAATTGGCAGTTACAATTTGATTTGACATTTAAGAATTTGAAATTTGAATCGTTTTAAGTAGCTGTTTCAAATTCAAACTTTTAAGCCACTTTTTGGAAATTATTAAACAGATATTTAGATAGGTAAGATATTGAAAATTTAATTAAATTTAATTAAAAGATATAAACTAAGTATGTATTTATATTTAGATGTCAAGTGAAAGTTCATCGGAATTGGAACTGATAGATGCCTATCAAACACCAACAAAAAAAAAGAAAACCACAAAGAAAGTGCAAAAACATTTCAAAAAAGTTGTTTAGACTATAAATCCTGGCTTTGTCCTATCAACAATGAAAAAAATAAAGCTGCCGAGCATGTAATACAAAATTTCTCTGTGGAAAAAGTGAAATATTAAAGCATCATCAAGGTGTGAAACATTTAGCAAATTTAAAAGCTTTTTTAAACACTCCATCGAGCAGTAATTTTTTTGCTTCAAATACAAATAACTTTAAAGATAAACTACGGAATACAGAATTGAAACTAAGCGCATTTTTTGCCAAAAATAATGTTTCATTTAGAATTGTTGACAATCTAGTGCCATCGATAAAAAATATATTTGGGACTCGACAATAGCGCAGGATTTACATCTAGGTAGAACAAAATGTACTAAGTTAATTACAAATGTAATAGGTCAGGTCGAGAATGATGATCTGGATTCAATATTAAAACAACAACAATTTTCTATTTTTGTAGATGAATCTACCGATATCACGAATAAAAAATTTATGTGTTTTAGTTAGATTTACCAAAAATTATAAAATAAATACACAATTATACCAATTGCTTGAAATTAATGATATTGATTGTTCTGGACTGGCAATGTGGAATGTAGTAAAAGGATGCTTTGAAAAGCGAAAAATACCTATTTAAAAGAAGCTGAATAAGAAAAAAAGCTGATAAAATTTTGCAAGTTTTTAATAACCTAGAATATAAAGCCTATTTAATATTTCTCAAGAATGTTTTATTACACTTTAATCGCTTTAATTCCTTATTTCAAGGAAGTGATCTTCTAATTCATGAATTATACCGACAATCGAAACAATTATTATTAACATTTTCAAAAATTATTTTAAAATCTAGTTCTATTCGAATTCTTCTTTGTGCATCTAGTGCTTCCATAACCTATAATGAACATGTAAACGAAAATACTAAACTTAGTATAAATTAAATGATGTTTAACAACGAATTTATGAGCTTCAATTCAGAGAATCTTGACTGTGATCAACAACTAAAAGTTAAAACTAATTGCAGTAATTTAACATGTTTTGTATTGAGAAAATATTGGACAGATTTCTTATAAATGATAAATTCAATCACTCGAATTTCTTCATACTAATGTAGCTTTAAATGTTGATCAACGATTTTATTCGAAAAAATCAGATTTTATATCAGAATATGTAGTACGATTAGATAAAGATAGCTTAGAAGATGAGTGGAGTGACATTTTATATACCTTCACAGAAGAAGAAAAAAAACAATATACTGATCATCAAACTACAATTTCAGACTTTTGCCAAATCATTGCAAATAAAAGAGCAATAAACGGCGACCTATTATTTCCAAATTTAACAAAACTATACCAATTTGTAATTTCATTACCCCACTCGAACGCCGATGCAGAAAGAATTTTTTCTATGGTAACAGATATAAAAAACAAGAAAAGAAAGCGAATTGGCGAGTCATGCCTTAATGCTGTGTGTGTGATTAAATCTAGTTTTACAGCTAAAAATATTAATTCAACTACATTTGCTCCAAATGAAAAACACTGTACCTCATTTAATGCTGGTGATATTTATAAAAAAATTAAAAACTGATATACTTAAAAATATATAATATTTATAAATTATAAGATAATATATAATATTTTTGATGATTAATTAGAGAGGTTGGGCAATTTACGTTGCCATATAAGTTTAACTCCCTGTTAATTTAATAGAATCAATAATTTTAAGTCTTGCAATGTGAATAAATGCAATATATTTTTGTTTTGTTTAATTAATAATGCATTTTATTTTACTAATCAATAATAATACAATAGATAAATATAAATATACAATTATACAACGTAATAAGTATATGAGGGAAATTTCGTGGACAAAAATAGTGTTCATAAAGGGAAAAAATGGGAATTTTTGAACAGTCGAAGGGAAATTAAGAAAAAAAAAGTTGGCAACACTCTATCATAGAGTGCCTAAATAACCAGCAGCAGTGTGTGTGTGACAGAACACAGAACACAAAAATTATTTAAAGAATAAAATCGTATACAGCACAGCGAGAAGCGCTTTCTTATTATTTTATATAGTAGTTGAATAAAAATAATTTGTATGTAGTGTTGTAGGTGTCGCGTCGCGTATCTCAATCCTTTATATGTATTTTAAAAAATTTAAAAAAAGTAGGTAACATATTTTGTAGAACGTTTGAATGATCTAATATTAATATTTAACAAACTATATTTAAAAATAGAAAAAAAAAATAATATTTTTAAGCTTAGTAGTTTATATGCTGTGTTACCTAATTGGTGAATGTAAAAAAAGTTAAATTTGGCTAAGTTTAAGAAAAGAAACAAATGTATATATATATTTTATTTTATTTATAACCTTAATATTTTACATAATTGTTAATAGACAGAGTTCAGAGTATATTTTACAGAGATTAGGTATTTTTATTTCTATTTACCTTTACAACTGAAACATGGTAGTTTTGAGTATAATATTTAATTTTATTAATTCTAAATTTGCAAGGAAAATGATAAAAACCTTACATGTAATTTTTTTTTTTTTTATTTCAAAAGTTAACTATAATACAATAATTCATTAGATAGTTTCTTCGCCTAAGGGGCATTGTAGAAACATACATACTATAAAAGAAGGCAACAAGCGCTTTTAGAATAAACTACGTTAGGCTTAATGAAGCTATATAAAAAAAAAAAAATAAAATAAAAAATAAGAATAAAATACAAGAATAATAAATTATAAAAACTTAAATAAATCTTAAATAATATTTTAAATTTTAAATTTTAGATTATATATTATTAAGATACACAAATTATATATTTTTATTAAATTTTATATTAAGCATTATATTAAGTTAAACAAATGATCCGACTCCAAAAGAAACTCCTTTAGTCGTTTTTTAAAAGAACCCACTGATGCTATATTTTTAATATTACTAGGTAACCGATTGTATAACCCAGATCCTGACACTGAAATTGTCTGAGATGCTAGCACATTATTAACTCTTGGTATCCTAATATTATTCCGGTTTCTAGTATTAAAATTATGAGTATAATTTTGAATGGAATTTATGGTGTAGTGCCCGATATTATTAAGTATTTTATATATCCCCAAGATTTGTTAAAATTGAAAAATTCCTTTTATAGGCATTTTTTTAAATTTAAATATAAGCGATGAGTTATTATAGCGTAAAGGTAAATTTTGAATATTTTTCAAAATTTTATTTTGTGAAATTTGGATTTGAGAAATTCTATTATTGGACGCCCAGATTGCTGTGCCGTATGAAAGAATAGAATTTATATATGCATGATACATTTTTAACTTAATACTATTAGGAATTTTGGATTTATATTTAAATAAAATACCATTAAAAGTATTGAGCTTTCTATCTAACATATCAATATGTGGCTGCCAACTTAAATATTTGTCAAATATGACTCCAAGAAATTTAATTTCATCAACTTCTTCCGAAACTACATTGCCAATTCTAATTTCTATACAACCTATATTTCTTTGACGCTGTCTAAAATGGATGATTTTAGTTTTTTCCGCGTTCATAACGATTTTGTTTAATCTGAAATACTCCGTTATTATCATCGTATCATGCTCTACATGAGATTTAATAGCTTCTAAATTATTACCAGAGTAGAACAAGCTGCAGTCGTCTGCGAATATGGTATAATTTACCTATTAATGGCAATTTGTGTATATCATTTATGTAGATTAGAAATAATAAAGGACCCAATATAGAGCTTTGAGGAATACCAATGTTATCTGAATTGTAGGAGCTAAAGCAGTTATTATACGAAACAAACTGATTTCTATTCTTTAAGTAGCTGTCCATTAACTTCAGCGAACCAAATCTAAAGCATAAAAAAGATAATTGTGTTAGAAGCAAATTATGGTTAACTGTATCAAAAGCTTTTTTCAAATCGATGAATAAACCTGTAACAATATTAAAGTCAGAAATTTTCTCACAGATCATATCTACAACGTCAATTAAAATATTTTGAGAACCGATACCTTTTTGGAACCCATATTGATAAGGAAACATAAAGTTGTTGGATATCAGATGATTATTTATATCAATATACATGACTTTTCCAATTATTTTAGAAAATACACAAGGTATGGCTATAGGTCTGTAATTTGAAACATCAGTTTTTAAACCCTCTTTGTAGATGGAAACTTTGAATTTGAATTTTAAGAATGTTTGGAAAGGAGCAATCGTCGACTATTTTATTGTATAAATCAGAAATTAAAGAAGAATAAATTACTTGAGAGTTTTTTATTATTTTTGTTGGAATTCCATCATGTCCCACAGACTTTTTACTTTTTAAATTAGCTAAAACGTTTGAGATTAACGTTACATTTACTTTTTTGAACTGAAAATTGGGGAAATCATTATTTAAAGTAGAAAAGAAATTAATATTATCATTAGGTCTCACATTTACTGAATTAAATATAATTAAACCAATGTTAGCAAAATAATTGTTAAATTAATCAGCAATAAACTTAGGGTCTTCAATGTAAGTATTATAATTACTTATTAAAAATTTAATTTGATTTTTATTTGATTTACCCGACATTTCATTTCAATTTTAATTACTTTAAACTTAAAACTACTTATAACAAACTTAAAAACTACTTAAAACTAAGCTGTATGCCTCTACGGCTGATATAGATTTCTGATGACAGTATTTTTAGAAAATTGCAATTTATGGTTGAAATTATTATTTAATTGTAGGATTTTGTAAACAATAGTATTCATTTTTGACTTTTGATGAAATTTTCTTGTAGAAAAATAAAATGGCAAATTCAGCATCATTTTTAAAATTTTCTGCATTATCTGTTGGATGTATATATATATATATAAAAAAAAAACAAAACACAAATAATATGTTTCAAGTACATTAGGTACTTTTTAAAGAAAAACAATCAAATATTATGTAAAATGATTACAAACAAGTTATAATCATTCAGTTCATTAAGTTTAAATCATTTATATAAATTATTATTATTATTGAAAAATATGTATGCATATATTATATATTAGAGAGCAAATATCTCTATATAAAATTAAAAATAAATAAAAAAATAAATATTAAAAATTGAAACAAATAAATTATATATGTATATATGATATGTTATTATTATTGACTCTATAGAGATATATTTAAAAAAAAAGATTTTTAAAATATTATTAATTAAATAAAAAAAAATGTATGTAAAAATGCCTTTTTACTAGAAAAAAAAATAAACATGTGTTCATGAATTACTATTTTTATTTATATTCAGGAGTAAGCCCGGGTAGAAACAGGACCGGCTTCGACAGTGATGGCTCGGTCATAGAGGTGGGGGACCTTCTTTCCACCCACTCCTAGTATCCATAATTTTTTTGTAAATTCGCGGTCTCTGTAAAATTTTTCCCCGCATGTTGATATAGATTCCTTTCGACATGCAATTGTTTTTTTTTGTAATGGTGCCGCACGTTAAAGTTTGAACCTACCTCGACTAGAGCACACCCGTTCCAGGCATGCTCCGCTCGAATTTCCTACCTCGGAAACTTTACACTAGTTTCAATACAACACAGTTGTATTGAACAAAATTATGACAGACTTTATTTATTCCGCTTTGTTCCAGCCGATTTGATATTTTTGCTTAAATTTTTAATATGAGAATGATTTCATGTATAACAAAAAAAAAATTTCTCACTGCTAAAAGTTTTTATTGCTGTTCTTGTGTTGGTAAGTTACAATTGGTGAGGCAGCTAAATTTTGGTTCAAAATTTTTTAAAATTTTGCACCAACTTTTTCGTCTTTTTTTGTTTTTTTTTTTCTTTTTAAAAAAACTTTTTCTATAATAAACGCATAAGTGCGAAAGAGAAGGAATATTTGGAGACAATTGCACTACAATGTGAATACAGGGATTCTGAATTTTACGATTGTTGTGTCCCATGGCCCTAATTAGACGCTGATGCAAATGCATGTTGCGCAACAATTTTGTATTAGACTACTGTTGCGTGCAGTCGTCAACACTTTGAATTTTTTCTATGCATGAGTGTAAAAGGTTTTTATTCACGCATGAGCTATTCTGTTAATGATTTGTGTTTTCATTATGAAATTTCAAAACCTTAAAATGGTAAAACATTGTAAAATAAAGTAATTATGTACATATTATAACTAAAACAACATTTATTTGAAACCCAAGTAAAAATAACTTTATATATGAAAAATTCTTGCTGTAGGATCAATATTAACGGACTTATGAGAATATTATTAACATATAACTCTCACATAAATGCAATTTCAATTTCAATAGGATCACTCGTCAGTGACAAATAGGATATGGTTTGACTCTACCATTATTAATTCATTTGTTATAAAAGAATATTTGTCTTCAAGCTGTGAAGATTGAGTTCTCTTAATAATGTCTGTCTAATATTTTTCTCAAAATATATTATTTTGTTATTTTTATTTTTTTTCTAAACTTATCTTCAGAGTTATGGCAGTTTGATAATTTGGTGAAAAAGTTAAGTTCGGCTTCGTAGAAAACAACTTTTTTTATTATAAATATTATTTTGCACCGATGTTAGTTAATGGCAAAATAAAGTCTCCGAATCGTCATGCATGATATTTATATGAAATTATCAAGGGTGAAAAATTTTATGAAATTAAATATGTATGGACATATATGAAAATAACTTCATTGATAGATAATTTAAACTATAGGATGTTGAATCTTATATAATAGAATAAAAATAAAGTTTTTAATTGGCAAAAACATAATACGACATTAGACATTATATTTATTTGAAATAATAAAGTTTTACAAACATTTTATAATAAAATATTAAATTGATGGACATGATATATCACATAGATCTTCACATTGTTGTGTTCTACAATTGAATTGAGTTGTGCCTGGACAAGTATAAATATTTCCCTCAAATAATCCAGCTCGTACATAACAATAAATATATTTTTTACAATCACTAGTTGGAAATTTTCCAGTCTTGGAGCTTGCCCTACATTTTTGTACAACTTCACTTCTGGTTGGAGTCCCGGTTGTTGGAGGCGGAGTTGGAATTTCTAACGATTCTTTAGTACAAGAAGGAGCCTATAATTACATCAAAATATACCAAATAAATAAATATAAATTAAATTTTGTTAATTAATTAATTATATTCTTACTACCGTGTTTGATACACATATTGCCCCGCCTGACGATACACAATGTTCTGTATCGCTACATGTACCATTCATTGACAAATTGGGTTTATTATCGATACAGAATGCATATTGTCTTTTTGTAATACATGCCTGATTTACAGAATTGCAGAATGAGCATCCTGATTGACAAGATGGTGGTTTAGTAGTAGAACATAATTCATTTGAATTAACACAAACATATCCTTGTGGACATGTATATACCTCATTTGGAGATGGTGTACCTAATTTTCAAAAAATAAACAATTCGTCAAAACATTTTGACTAAAAAAGAATAACAATGACAAACATACCACCTGGTGTAATACATCTCAAAAATGTATTTTCCGTATTGCACACATGAACTAAATTGGTAGAGCATTTATCAGTTGAACAAAGAATTTGTGCGACGGTAACTTTAATATCAACTATCATTAATAACATCTATTAATAAAAAAAATCAAATTGAATAATATTATTAAATTATTTAATTAAAAATTATATAATTAATATAATATAATACAAAAAATTAAATCATAAATAAAAAATAAAAAATCTACAAGTATAAAATTAATTTAAATTAAAACAAAAAAAAAATAAAATCTGAGAAGTAATTTCGTGTTTTTTTCAAGTACTTCGGTGGCCGGACATTTCAACGAATTTCGTCTTTAATTAAGTGATAAATTTCCTTGATTTGGATTGCGGTTCAATTAATTTAATACCAAAAGATTCGCGAAGTTACAAAATAGTTACAGATCATTTACAAAATTTTAAAATATTTACATAATTTGATAAAATTTAGTAAAATCGATATTTCTATCTCTATTTATTTTGATGATATTTTAACATTTTATAGGTCAAAATTAGATCACTGCATTATCTAACTGATGATCTTTAATAGTTCTGAGCCTAACCGCATACTATTTTATTTCCTAAAGAATTTTCATATTTTGAAATCTGTTACTCTCTAATATGTGACAGCGAAATTTACGCATCTTTCAATTCAAATTCAAGGTGAATTACTTACACAATTAGGCTCCAAATCAATCTAGTCTAGCTGTTTGATTTAAATGAAAAACAATAACTTTTTTTTTTAAATCTAACAAACTGTAATTTATAAGTATGAAGTTCTAGGTAATTTTCAAAACACCATTGACCAAAATTATTTAAATTATTTTTGAAATATTTAATTTGGCAATTAAAAGTTTGCTTTATCAGTGCTTGCGGTGTAAATTAAAATCACAAAAGGACAATTTTTTTTACTAATTTTAGAGCCGTCAGCAAAACTGTGTAGAGTGACTTTAAATTTATTGTAATGTCATAAGTTATAAGTGATTGGTACAATGAGTCACTGATCTTACTCATTCACTTTTATCTGATTGAAAGAGAGATCGTCTAATTTTTTTTTTTCCAAATCAAAGATCCACTATTTTGATCTGGCCCCCTACCGTGTATGAAATTCGGATTCGAACGATTATCCGAATTTGCGATTCGAATGTAAAATTAATTGGTGCTGCGTATCAAATTCGAAAGGAAATAAACGTCATTTAAGTTGGTAACGTAAATTTCCGAATTTCTAATTGTCAGTAATGTTTTTGTACAGGTACTTTATTACTTTAAATTTATTTGAAAATGTGTGTTTAATATTTTGAAAAGTATTATTTTTTATTTTTTAAATTATATCAATTTTATTGTATTTGTATTTCGATTTAAAACTCCATCATTATTTTAAATTGAGATGGTTTTATTTTGTGTTTAAGCCTAATCTATAAAACATACAAATATGATATAATATAATTTTTTTTAAATACTAAATTAAATATAAATGTATTTTTTTTATATTATTAATTATTGTAATATTTAATATAATTATATTTTTAAATAATTCACTTAATTTTAAAACACAGTTTTACCTCCATTCGATAGCAAAAAAACCATTCGAATAAAATATGTTAGAAAATATTCGAAAGTAGTATTACATGGTACGAACATTTAAATTCGGATTCGTATATACGATTTTCGAGTTGTCAAACTTATTTTATCTCGAATTTCGTATTACATAGTACCAATCTTTCGAATACGAAATTCGTTTTACGAAAATTGGAATACGCGGAAGTGCCCTGGTCTTTTTCGTGTTCTAAATCAGTTCAAAAATCTGGAATTTATGTTATTAAACAGAATTTTAACTTTGAATTTGAACTTTGGTTATTAAACTGAATTTTAACTTCTTTAAAAAAATTCAAATTTTTGGTCCATTTGAATCTTTTTTTTTAAATCACGCTTATTTAGAGTACCATTCAAAACAAATACGTTTTGATATACATATTATGTAAGTACATATTCGTAAGTACAATTAAGTTGATAAATTTTTGAATTTTTATTTTGTTTTTACGATATTTTTAAAATAAAAAATATTACAAAAAACTATCTACTAAAAAAAATATTTTAGTAAATTTAAACTTTACTTTATATACAGTCCTTTTAACATTATATTAACTAATTATTTAGTATTTTGTTAATAAACCATTTTGTAAAATGAATTCAAATGTAATTAACATAAAATTAAACAATTAACTGAATTAACTTTAATTATTTTTGGGTATTTATATCAGGTAAATTTAAAAGTTATTATATAGGCTATACATGAATTACGTTATCATATTTAGATTTAACTTGATTTTTTTTCTTTTGTTTTTTTTTAATATAAGAAAATCTATTTTACCGGCCCTTGGAAAAACATGGTTAATTTAATTTAACAAAAAAAATTTCGTAAAAACTTTTATTGAAAATGAGAAAAAATAATTCAACAAATTGTTAGAGTAATTAAAGATTATACAATGGAAAGAACGCCAGAAGAAGATACGGTCAGGAGTTAAAAGATTAAAATGATCGAAAAATAAAGATAAGTTAAAAATACTATCAGAATGGACGAACAACAGCACAAGTATTTTTTGTTTTAAACCCGTTAAGTGTCGGTATCGTATCAAGCTAGATTAATAAACATTATACAACATTGGCAATGATTCCCGTATACCAAATTCCCTAAATTTGAGAAATATTGTTAGTTAAAGATTGAAAAATTAAAAATTTTTTGTAGCGTTCTTTCAGAGTTTTAGATTTAGCTCGGTATAGTTAGAAAATAGTTCGGACATTATTATTTTAAATGAAAGTCAAAACTGACCCAGGAACTCAGAACATCAAATTATGATGATTAAGTACAAACAATGCAAGTATACAAGAAAGTAAATAATTACTTTTTATATATATGATCATTCAAATTTAAATTTAAATTGTAATATATAAATAATTTTAAAAAAAATAAGAATACAATTAATATTAATTGTAATTAGAGGTGTTTCGAAGTAATAAATAAAAAAAACAAAATTATAAAATGGTACGAAAATAGTTTTAAAAAACATACAAAGTATAATTTATATTGATATATAAAATGTGTATGTATTTAATAGTAGTTCATAGTATACTATTATCACAGATAAGTAATTTTATAAAATTTCTATTTTATTTGCTATTTGAATAATTAGGCTTCTTACCAAAAAATAAATTCTTAAATTAAATCCCATTTTAATTGAAATTGTTGTTGTTTTTTTTAAATAAATTTAATATATAAAATAATTGTTTCAAATTAATAAATTAACTAAACTAAATCAAAATCGTTTTTGGGTATATATATAAGAAATTTAAAAATTATTCTTTTTAATTTATTAATTATCTTTTTATATCTAAATTGTTCAAATTTAATTTATATAAGATTATATATATAGCTCTTTATTTCTTTTTAATAAATTACTGAATAAATTTTAAATTCAATTGAAATTTGATAAGATTCTGTGAAATAGAAATAATTATATTTTAATCAATATACACGAGTATGTCAAAATCAAAGTAACTACCTACTTATGGTAAAATTAAAAACAATTAAAAGTATTTGTATTTGAAGGAAGTGCTTAATTACAGTGATTTATTCTGAAAATTTGTTTTTGATAATAATCAAATAATAATGTAAAAATAAAAATTTTTAAAACCAAACTAGCCCCCTAAAAAGTAGAAAATAAAACTAGTGGTGGATGTTGAGCATCTAGAACTACTATAAGATAAAATACAAAAGTATATAATGAATCTTGCTGGAATATTGTTAATGGAAATTTGGAAACGCTTTGTGATGTTAAAAGAACCAAGCTTTGCGATGTTCTTCTAATATTCGCAATTTTTTTCAAGTCGCGAATATTTAAAATATCCATTAACAATATTCAAGCAAGTTTCATTATATACTTTTGTGTTTTATCTTATAGTAGTTCTAGATACTCAACATCCATCACTCGTTTTATTTTCTACTTTTTAGGGAGCTAGTTTGGTTTTGATAAAAGTATATTTTAAAACTTTTTATTTTTACATTATTGTTTTATTTATTATAAATATTATTTTGCACCGATGTTAGTTAAATGGCAAATTAAAGTCTCCGAATCGTCATGCATGATATTTATATGAAATTATCAAGGGTGAAAAATTTGATGAAATAAAATATGTATGGACATACATATATGAAAATAACTTCATTGATAGATAATTTGAACTATAGGATATTGAATCTTATATAATAGAATAAAAATAAAGTTTTTAATTGGCAAAAACATAATACGACATTAGACATTATATTTATTTGAAATAATAAAGTTTTACAAACATTTTATAATAAAATATTAAATTGATGGACATGTTATATCACATATATCTTCACATTGTTGTGTTCTACAATTGAATTCAGTTGTGCCTGGACAAGTATAAATATTTCCCTCAAATAATCCAGCTCGTACATAACAGTACATATATTTTTTACAATCACTAGTTGCAAATTTTCCAGACTTGGTGCTTGCCCTACATTTTTGTACAACTTCACTTCTGGTTGGAGTGCCAGTTGTTGGAGGCGGAGTTGGAATTTCTAACGATTCTTTAGTACAAGAAGGAGCCTATAATTACATCAAAATATATCAAATAAATAAATATAAATTAAATTTTGTTAATTAATTAATTATATTCTTACTACTGTGTTTGGTACACATATTGCCCCGCCTGACGATACACAATGTTCTGTATCGCTACATGTACCATTCATTGACAAATTGGGTTTATTATCGATACAGAATGCATATTGTCTTTTTGTAATACATGCCTGATTTACAGAATTGCAGAATGAGCATCCTGATTGACAAGATGGTGGTATAGTAGTAGAACATAATTCCTTTGAATTAACACAAACATATCCTTGTGGACATGTATATACCTCATTTGGAGATGGTGTACCTAATTTTCAAAAAATAAACAATTCGTCAAAACATTATGATTAAAAAAGAATAACAATAACAAACATACCACCTGGTGTAATACATCTCAAAAATGTATTTTCGGTATTGCACACATGAACTAAATTAGTAGGGCATTGAGCAGTTGAACAAAGAATTTGTGAGACAGTATCTTTAATGCCAACTATCATTAATAACATCTATTAATAAAAAAAATTAAATTGTATAATATTATTAAATTATTTAATTAAAAATTATATAATTAATATAATATAATACAAAAAATTAAATCATAAATAAAAAATAAAAAATCTACAAGTATAAAATTAATTTAAATTAAAACAAAAAAAAATAAAATCTGAGATTAATTTCGTGTTTTTTCCAAGTACTTTGGTGGTCGGTCATTTCAACAAATTTCGTCTTTAATTAAGTGATTAATTTCCTTTCAGGAAAGATAATTTAACTTAATAGAAACTTAAATCTCGACTGCTGAGATTCGGATTGCCAATCTATTTCAATTCGGCACTTTCCACTACCATGAAAAAGTAAGTTATTATGAAGTAAACAAAAAGGAAGTAAATTTGGGCGGTTCAATTAATTTAATACCAAAAGATTCGCGAAGTTACAAAATAGTTACAGATCATTTACAAAATTTTAAAATATTTACATAATTTGATAAAATTTAGTAAAATCGATATTTCTATCTCTATTTATTTTGATGATATTTTAACATTTTATAGGTCAAAATTAGATCACTACATTATCTAACTGATGATCTTTAATAGTTCTGAGCCTAACCGCATACTATTTTATTTCCTAAAGAATTTTCATATTTTGAAATCTGTTACTCTCTAATTATGTGACAGCGAAATTTACGCATCTTTCAATTCAAATTCAAGGTGAATTACTTACACAATTAGGCTCCAAATCAATCTAGTCTAGCTGTTTGATTTAAATGAAAAACAATAACTTTTTTTTTTAAATCTAACAAACTGTAATTTATAAGTATGAAGTTCTAGGTAATTTTCAAAACACCATTGACCAAAATTATTTAAATTATTTTTGAAATATTTAATTTGGCAATTAAAAGTTTGCTTTATCAGTGCTTGCGGTGTAAATTAAAATCACAAAAGGACAATTTTTTTTACTAATTTTAGAGCCGTCAGCAAAACTGTGTAGAGTGACTTTAAATTTATTGTAATGTCTTAAGTTATAAGTGATTGGTACAATTAGTCACTGATCTTACTCATTCGTTTTTGATCTGATTGAAAGAGAGATCATCTAATTTTTTTTTTGCAAATCAAAGATCCACTATTTTGATCTGGTCGTTTTCGTGTTCTAAATCAGTTCAAAAATCTGGAATTTATGTTATTAAACAGAATTTTAACTTATTTAAAAAAATTAAAATTTTTGGTCCATTTGAATTTTGTTTTTAAATCACGCTTATTTAGAGTACCATTCAAAACAAATACGTTTTGATATACATATTATGTAAGTACATATTCGTAAGTACAATTAAGTTGATAAATTTTTGGATTTTTCTTATTTGTTTCTACGATATTTTTTAAAATAAAAAATATTATAAAAAACTATCTACTAAAAAATATATTTTAGTAAATTTAAACTTTACTTTATATACAGTCCTTTTAACATTATATTAATTTATTATTTAGTATTTTGTCAATAAAACATTTTGTAAAGTGAAATTCTTACCAAAATGTAAATTTTTAATTTTAATCCCATTTTAATTCCACACTTTTTATTTTTAATTAGAATTCAAATGTAATTAACATAAAATTAAACAATTAACTGAATTAACTTTAATTATTTTTGGGTATTTATATCAGGTAAATTTAAAAGTTATTATATAGGGTGTATATGAATTACGTTATCGTACTTCGATTTAACTTAATTTTTTCTCTTTTGTATTTTTTTTAATATAAGAAAATCTATTTTACCGGCCCTTGGAAAAACATGGTTAATTTAATTTAAAAAAAAAAATTTCGTAAAAACTTTTATTGAAAATGAGAAGAAATAATTCAACAAATTGTTAGAGTAATTAAAGATTATACAATGGAAAGCACGCCAGAAGAAGATATAGTAAGGTAAAGAGTTAAAACATTAAAATGATCGAAAAATAAAGATAAGTTAAAAATACTATCAGAATGGACGAACAACAGCACAAGTATTTTTTGTTTTAAACCCGTTAAGTATCGATATTGGATCAAGCAAGATTAATAAATATTAAACACATTGGCACTGATTTCCGTATACCAAATTTTCTAAACTGGAAAAATATTGTTACCTAAAGATTGAAAAATGAAAAAATTATTGTAGCGTTTCTTTCAGATGTAGCTCGGTGTAGTTAGAAAATAGTTAGGAACTATAGTTAGTTAGAATTTTATTAGCTTTGTTATATTACTTTTTTAAATGCTTTACAGAGTCAAAACAACAATTTCAAATAGCTAAAACTATTGGCATAATTTGCTTCAGAGATGACTTTCTTCAGCTATATGTTTACATCGATAATTTCTAATAGCGAGGAGTTTCTGGGAATCGAAAAATGTAGCATCATCTATACTAATAGCTAGAATAGTTTTCAAAAAAGTAAAATCTGCCCCAGAAAATTAGAACACTAAATTATGACGATTAAGTATGATCGCTAACAATGCAAATAGGTACACAAGAAAGTAAATAATGACTTAGAATTTTAATTATAAATTATTTTTACACAGAGAACTTATGTTTTTACTTAATTTATAAATTGAACAAATTATTTAAGGTAAATTTCGTATTTATGTTAAATAAATAAATTAGGATAAAATAATATGTTCAAGGAATTTTAATATAGTTTTTTTTTCACTTTTTAATAATAATCTTATCAAAACAATTATGTTTGCCTTAAACATTATTTATAACAAAAGATATAAATTAAAAAATAAAGTGAGAAAAAAATTATTTTTCGAAATAGAAGCAAAATAAAGTAATATGTATAAAGATGATGTTATCATAATTTTCTTAAATTCACCTGAAAAATTAAAATAAACCAAAAATTATTCAAATATCTTCTTTGTTTACTTCTAAAACGGTGACAAGCAGCAAATGAATCAAAATTTGATAAACAAAATTATGTCAAGTTTCATGACAGTTCAAGGTTATAATGTTTTTTGCTTTTTTTTTTTAATACACGATTTCCTGAAATTTAAAATCAAACTAATTGAATTGAATGTTTGCACATTTTCATAAATAAATTCTATTAAATTATGGCAAATCAATGCAATTTTTCTTGTTTCTTTTTTTACTTTATAATAAATCTATCTTATAGAAACAAATACACATAATAACAACAGTTAACAGCATAATTTAAAGATATGTATTAGCAAGTAGGTATTAGCAAAGAGTATATAAATTATTAGAGTATTAATTTATATATTCATTGGTATGTGAAATATGGTATGTACAAGTTGAAAGAGCTGAATAATGGACATTGAATTCATTAGTACAGTATGTAGAGTAAAGTTTATATAATGAAATTTTCTAAGACCTTGTCATCAAATCTATCTATAGCAATTTGAAAAAAAGAAGACATTCTTCAGGAAGCTTTGTAGAAGCGCGTGCACAATAGAAGCATTGTAAAAAATTAATCATACCTTCTCATGAAGCGCTTCGAAAGCAAATGATTTTGTTTAACTTCGTTAAAAATTTTTATTTTGTTGTTTTCGTTTTTATTAGTTTTCGGCTAAAAAATTTACGATGCAATATTATGCTCAAGTGCGTGTGCGATGTAAAATATTATATGAATAAGCAAAATTTTATGATTTATTTATGTTTTTATTTCAATTAATAAATAATTTTAAAAAAATATATATTGTTCAAAATTAAAATATTAAATTTTTATTTATTATGTTTTATTATAAATAAAAAATGAATTTACAAATCTACATGCTTTCTTAATAATTTTTTCAGCATGTATTCTCAATCATACCTTCTTCATCCTTCGCAATCATTCCTTCTGTATGTCTTCCCTGGTATTCCCTGGCATGGTTTTGGTAGATATTGTTATACTTTTAAAAATTTACTTATTAAAAATATTATTTGAACAATTTAAAGAAGTTTATCTAATTTTTAACTATGAAAAAATAGCAGTTTATAAAAATAAATTTTGTAAATTATAATATTTAAGATAAAATCTCATTTTAAAATAATAAAAATGTGTGTAAATGTAATTATTATTTTATTTTTTTTTAAAAACAGTGTATATGAATCAGCCTCAAAACACTTTCTTGTGGAACTCCCGATTTATTATATACAATTGGATACTTCTTTCTTCCAAGTTTCATTATAAAGTGTCTTTCTTATAAGTATGACTTCAAGATTTCGTAATATGGTAACATCATATCTTCATACGACGACCCTCTTCGTCGGGCATTATGGACGTACGGGCGTTATGTATTAAATTGATACACCCGAAATAAGTTTTTCTACGATTTCTAAACGAAAGTACCGATATGATAGATATATCATGGAAATTCTTTTTTTCTTACGGTTTTTATTTTAATGCACTTAAGTATTGTCTGGATCTTTAGAGAGTAGAGAGTAGTTAGAAAAGATTTGTTCAAATTGATACAGCACGCCGAATCCCGTAATGTTTTAAAAATTTGTGAAGTTTAAGACAATTATCGAATGAACCAGTTTTACCTCATTTAGTTTGGAGATTCTCTTTGAATAATTTAAACTTGGTTCTACAATGGCGACATGATATATATAAACCTATGAATATGATAAAACAAATGAAATCCCTGCTTCAAATATAAAAGGAAAATTTGTCAGATTGTATAAACAATAGAAAACTAACTGTAAGAATTCTAAGATACCAAACCAATGTCCAAGTTTTTTGCAAAGATTGTTACCATGTTAATATGTGCATAGATTCTACCTAATAATACCTTTATTATAATCTTTTATTCTCTTAATAATTATAATCTTTTTTATGTTTTGTTAAGTTTTTGTTATGAATTAAAATATAATTTGTTTGTTTTGTTTTTTTTGTTGCTTTTTGAAATAAATATAGAAGAAAAACATAATATAAAGAAATAAAAAACAAAAGTGGCCTCAATAGTCGAGTGGTAAACGTAAACACTGAGTATATTAATGTAACAACCGAGGAGCGCGGATTCAAACCCCGTGGGAACTGAAATTTTTCAAATGGTAAATTATTGATATTTTCAATACAACCACATCGGTTCTTAATATAATATAATAATAAATAAAATTATAGTAATTAAAAACTAATAAAAATAATATAATATACAAAAATATATATCAAATAATTAATATCATTTAATAAAAAGGCCCAAATTTCGAAAGGAAAAACGACCTATAAAGATGACCTGCAGATTTATCTGTAGGATTAATTTTCGTTTCTCTTATGATTTTCTATCTGATGGTCAATGGATATGAATTATGTTGTTGAAATTTCAGGTATTTACATAAAGTGGAACGAGTAATGTTTTAAGAGTCTTTATATACATATTTAATATTTTAAGCATTTCAAGTAATTAAATGTGTAAAACTATATTACTATATATCAGAAACTAAGCCTTTTTAAATGACGTAAATTCATTTCACTTAGATTATTATACCAAAGTATGTCAATACATATTTTATATCTAAACTTATAATACTCACATATTAAGTGTCTTACATATTCCAAATAATGTTCCACCAGAACAGCTTCGTATCTTCTATACATACATGTGTCATTTTTTGAAATATGTCATTTTTTGCATATCTTTTGTTGGAATTTTAATTGTTGAAGTTGCAGCGCAGCATTGAGCTCTATTCGGAATATTTCTGAATTTCTAAGCATTCATTGAATTATGTGAATTAGTTTAGAATTACTTTTTTTAATTGAATTGTTTTAATTAATTAACTTGAGTTTTAAGAAATGCATTACTCTTAAAATGAATTCATTATTTTTAATTCATAATTCACAAAATTAATTTCGATACATTAGAAAAACAAAATTTAAAATGTAATGTACATTCTTTCTTATTAACACAATTGATTACAGATTCCACATATTTAAACAATGGTAAATACATACATAATATGTACCTAATATTACGAAAAATAATGCATTAGGAAATATATTTATTATTAGCGGTATTAATATTATATTTCCATAAGATTTCTATACTATTTAAAATAATATATCTAGTAATTAAATAATAATTTTAATTTTTTATTTAAATAAGATAAGACCACATTTAATTACTGTGTATACAATTGCATCTTAGATACAAAATTTTAAAATGCACTTTAATTAAAATTATTGCATTTAGCTTAAAATATTAAAGTGAATTTAACTAGAGATTAGATTTTAGGTTTTTTCCAAGAATATAATTGTTTTTTTTTTGTATATTAAATTTAAAATCATGGTCAAGTTTTAAATAGAAAAAGTACCCAGAAAAATTTATCAGTATTTTGTAGTTTTTAGAGACAAGATGAAGTTTTTTCTAGCTGTTTAGTATTCATTTACATTTCTAAAAAAAAAAATTAATTTTTATATAACATAATATTATAATTTAATTATTTGATATTTTCCTATATATTTCAGTTATCAATTTTATTTTTCCAATTTTCTACATCAATAGTACATGGTGAATGTGATGTCTGTGGTAAAACAAATATTGCATGTGTAAATGCAACCAGTTTTAAATTATGTTTAAATGGTACTTTAAATTTTCTAATAACAAACAAAAAAATATTTTTAATTTTAATTTGTTAATAGGACAAATAGCTTCTAATGATATTTGGAACTGTCCAAGAAATTATTTTTGTAATCAAGGTAATGATCAATTTCAAAATTCCTTTTATTAAATAATATATATATATATATATATATATATATATATATATATATATATGTATATATATATATATTTTGGCAAATGGTAAATAACTAATTTATTATATGTAGATGTTTTATCAAGATGTACAACAGCGCCGCCAACATGCAATAGATATTGCGGGTAACACATATAAATAAATACATTTTATTATGAATTTTATATTTGTTAAAAATTCGTTAGATCTTGCAATCCAAACACTTACATAGCTTGTTTGGATCATGAAACATTTTCATTCTGTTTGGAATCTGAACCATCTAATATAATCGGAAAATGTCAAAATGGTTTAGTTTGTGATACAACAACTCAATCTGTGTGCGTAGATCCTCTCCAGGTATATACTCTTTTTCTTTAAAACTTATTACCTTAAAATTTTCTGAATAAAAAAATATTATTATATGAAGATACCTCCATCCTGTCCCTTACCACCAGAACCACCTACAACAACTTCAATACCTTCAACAACAGAGCAAGTAATAAATTCAACTTCTATAACAACTGAATCAGTAACTGAATCTTCATCTTTTGAACCACCAACAAACTCCACTTCTACTACAACAAAACCTGTAACAAATTCAACTTCGACAACTGAAGCAATTACAGAATCTCCAACTACAGTAACTGAACCAGCAACTAATTCTACTTCTACTACAACAGAAGCTGTGACAAATTCAACTTCAACAACAACTGAAGCAGTTATAGAATCTTCATCTACAGTAACTGAACCAGCAACTAATTCTACATCTACTATAACAGAAGCTGTGACAAATTCAACTTCAACAACAACTGAAGCAATTACAGAATCTTCATCTACAGTAACTGTGCCAGCAACTAATTCTACATCTACTATAACAGAAGCTGTGACAAATTCAACTTCAACAACAACTGAAGCAATTACAGAATCTTCATCTACAGTAACTGTGCCAGCAACTAATTCTACATCTACTATAACAGAAGCTGTGACAAATTCAACTTCAACAACAACTGAAGCAATTACAGAATCTTCATCTACAGTAACTGTGCCAGCAACTAATTCTACATCTACTATAACAGAAGCTGTGACAAATTCAACTTCAACAACAACTGAAGCAATTACAGAATCTCCATCTACAGTAACTGTGCCAGCAACTAATTCTACATCTACTATAACAGAAGCTGTGACAAATTCAACTTCAACAACTGATAAAATTGAAAATTCTACTTCTACCACTGCAAAACCAATTGATCAAGCAACATTGTTCTGTCAACGCATTCAGTATGCTGGAAAATATTCAAAACCAAATTCTTGCAGAAGGTAAAATCAAATCATGTTAATTTATTTATTTACAAGTTATATTGTTTTTACTTTCATTAAGGTATTACAATTGCAATAAGGATAAAGAAAGCCAAATCATTGGAACAGAACATACTTGTCCTTTGTTTTTGTCTTTTGATTGCAGACTAAGAATTTGCTCAATAATATGCAATAATTCATGCGCATTATGATTCGAAATTTTGAATATTGATTAATATTGTACAGACAATTTAAAATTTTTTAATATTTTTAAATAAATAATTATTGGCGCATAGCAAATCTTTATACTTTTTCTTTCAGTTAGCAACAGAATAAATAAGTCATAATAATAAATAGTCGAAAGTTTCCTTTTAATTTTACTAAATATGCTTTTTTTTATATTATTAGTCATAACTTAGGTCAGAAAAACCTTTATACTTTCGTACGGGGAGTTGCGAACTATGTTAATGATGTTCACTTTGATTGAATTTTAGTAAATTGAATAAAAAAAAACTACCCCTTATTGGGAATTCTTGTAGTGGAATGCGATTCCACATTCTAGAAATTGTGACGATAAACGAATTTCCATAGCCAGTCTTGAACCATTTTGGTATTTCCACGGTGTAGGGGTGGGCATTTGCAACCTCTCGCGTTCCTCGACGGAATTGCTCAAGAGGCGGAAGTAGTGATTTTAGTTCTTCCGAACATGTGACTAAAATAGAGTTAGTGCTCCAACGATACGACGAGTGCGAGTTGTATTCCATCTTGGGTCGTATGTAGGCTTGATAGATATTAAGCAGATCTTAGGTGTAAAATATGCCTTACCCCGATTCAATAAAACCCAAACATTTTGGTGCGCTTTTTGCAAAATCGAAAACATGCTCATTCCAGAGCGTATTTTGATTTACTCGCATTCCGAGAATGTTTACGTTTTCTAGTCGCTGTAAGCTATCATCTTGAGATTTTAGAATAGGTTCGAATGGCGTTAGTTTTTGCGTAACTAGGTACCTTTGAGTTTTGGAAGTGTTAAGCTCAACTCTGTTTGCTTTACCCCTGTCGAAAATTTTTCAAAGTCATGGTTTACCATGCCGCCCATAATTGTTCTTTTGGCGTAGACTGAGGTAGCTGTAGCATTAGATTTTTTAAGGAAATAGTAGGACGCTACAAGTGTGCTGTAATCTGCAAAACTATGGATTAGGTTGAAAGTTGTTTGGAGGAGATCATTAAAATAAATATTAGAAAAGGAGTTGGAGAAAGGACAGAGCCGTGTGGAACACCAGCATTAATTTGAAGTTGATCAGATGTAATTCCATCAACTGAAACTCGAATGGCCCGATTCGAAAGAAAACTTTCAACCCATTAACATTGAAAATCGAAACCAGTCCTTGTTATAAATATTGAAATCTCCTGCCAAAACAATCTCGGAATCTGGATGGTTTTCCAGAATTAAGTTGATTTGTCTCGATAAGCTTTCAATTCCCACATCAGTTTCTAACGTACTCGCTTGGAGATATCTGTATAAAAAAAAAATTAATAATGTGCTTCAATATGTAATTTAAGCCAATTATAATGAAAAATTGCGTTGGAGCACTCAAAATTATGAAGAATTCTGAAAACAACATCATTGCTGATATATAGAGCCTCTATGTGGAACAAAAAATGATACCAATGAATGAATAGTTGTTGATATTAAAGTTAATTTCTCCGTAACTTGTGGCTTATTTAATGCAATATTGAATCAATATTGTATCAATTTCGATTGAATCAATATTGTTGCAATATTGCATGGCAGCATTTATATGAAGCAATTTTCATACAATATTGATTCAATATTATTGTGAAAACATATACACAATACAATTTATAATAAACAATTTTTTATTCAATGAGATTTTCATGAACATGTCTAATTTAGTTGAGCAGAAAAAATGTTTATTATTATGTAGTGCCGTAGTGCGTTGCTAACGACAGAATTCAATATTTGTAGTATGCGTCTACATGAAACAATATTGTGAAATTTACGAGCAAAACCATTCAATCATGCAATATTGGTTCAATATTGAATGAAAATATTTATACGCAACAATGGCCATTCAATATTGATTCAATATTGTACGTGTACCTTGTGGTAATTATTTTTTGTTTTTGGGAAATAATTTTAGTTATGTTTTTTAAAATACATACATTACTGATTTGTTAAGTTAAAATTTTTGTTTTATTTTAGTTGAATGTTCTATTTTATTTTTTAATACATATTTTTGATAAACATGTTTGGTGATTTTGCTTTCTGGATACTTTTGATTAACATAATACATATTACACAATGTTTTTTATTCTATATTTATGAAAATTGTTATTAAGGAATACATACAATTTTCGAAAAGTAATTTTTTGAAAAACTTTATTACAAAATACAATAATTAGAAATAAGAATTGAATTGAATAAAATTTATTTCGGGCCGATGAGCCTTATGAGGTTTTTCAGGCCATATACCATTTTTTAACAATAAATCTTAATAAATTACTTATAACTAAAAAACAAGTAAAAAAGAATGAAAGTTTTACAGAAACTTAAAAAAGAATGAAAAAGGAAGTAAGAATAATAATGAATAACAAAGAGAAAAAAAAAATATTTAATTATTAAAAATACTTAAAAAGTTACTTATATGACTTAATGTAAAAATATAGGAAGAAAAAGAATATAACAAATAGCAAACTACTATATAAATTTCACCGAAAATGTTGCTGTGTTTGGTGAATTGAATAATACGATCCAGTGACTGCTCAGTGTCCTCCGCGAGAGTGTTTAACCCTTGGATACCATGTATACTCCTTGCATTTCTGTAGCGCGGACAGGCCTCGAAAATGTGCTGAATACTGACTGGCGTCTGACCATCACAGGAACATGTAGGTAGACTTCTGGTCGGTCCGTCAAATAAGTACTTATGCGTCAGTCGCGAATGTCCTATCCTCAGTCTTGTAATTATACATCCGTTCTTTCGGCTTACAGAATCAATGCTTTTCCAGGGTGCAGTTGACCTTTTTATTTGTTTTAATTTAGTAGTCGTGGGTTCGTTATTCCATCTAGCTTCATATGCGTGTGAAACATTTCTTTTAATCAGCCCTCTATAATCGTCGACTACCATCAACTGCTGGGAATCAGGATCCATATCTGTAGCATTTTTAGCAAGCTTATCAGCTTGCTCATTGCCAGTGATATTGGTGTGGCCTGGTAGCCAAAACATAACGATTGAGATTTCTGTTTGGTGTATAAGCTCTTGGATCCTTAGAATAGTTGGATGTGTTGCGGTGAGTGATGAAATATCTTGTATACTACTCAGGGAATCGGTACAAATTATGTACTTTCCCTTTGGTTGAGTTAACGACACATATTCGATTGCTTTCATTATGGCATACAGTTCTGCTGAGAAGATACTGGTTTCATCCTTTAGTCGAAAGGAGAATTTGCCTTGCCTGCATTTAAAGGCGCATCCACATTTAAAATTGTTGTTCGAGACGAGTATTTTAGATCCGTCTGTGTATATTTGCGTATAGTTTTTGTATTTGACGTTTAGTTTATTCAGCACAAGTTGTTTGTATTGTTCGGGTAATGTTCCGTTTTTATGATAAGCAGTTAGCTCCTTATCGATCGTCGGTCTTTTCAATACCCAAGGTGGAACTTTATGCCTGATTTTGGTGTCGAAATCGCACAGAGTTGCTCCGTGATCTTCGAGCGTGGACTTTATCCGAACTGAGAGAGATTCGTGCCGTGAAGGCTTATGTTTTAGACGATTATATATTTGGATATCAAAGACAAACTCTCTTAGAGGGTGATTTTCCATTCCATATACCTTTAAACCATATATAGCTGTACGCAGCTCCCTTCTGAGATTTAAAGGGTGCTGTCCAGCGTTACTTAATATACTTGAGATATGGGCTAGTTCTAAATGCACCGGTGGCAAGTCTGGTGCCTGTGTTAAGGATAGTATTAAGAGACTTCAGAGTGGTGACTGAAGCGCCACCATAAATTGGCGAACCGTAATCTAGTATTGGGAGTATAATCGAATTTAGAATCCTTAACATCATTTTTCTATCCGAACCAAATGTCGAATTGCCAATCATTTTGAGTAGGTTGAGTCTTTTAGTGGTTTGACTCTTGACCCATTTGGCATGATTCTTCCACGTCAGTTTAGAGTCGAATATAATTCCAAGGAACCTATGTTCGCTTACGAACTGAAGTACGTGGCCACCCAGGGATAGGTTTGGGTGCGAAAAGGATCTTTTTTTTGTGAAGAGCATGGCGACTGTTTTTTCACTAGAGAACTTGAAACCGTTTAAATTCCCCCATTTACTCATATTATTGAGTGTATCTTGAACCTGTTCTTCAATTCTGTTTAAGTTTTTGCCTGAAATAAAAATGGCTATATCATCCGTATTATACTGTACGTATTTAACCGGGTGATTAATTGCAGTTGTTAGACTGTTTATTACGATTGTAAAAAGAAGTACACTTAGAACCGAACCTTGTGGAATTCCGTTTTCCATATACTTCTCTTGTGAGTTTGTTCGTCCCACCGCGACTCTCATCTTCCTGTCAGTGAGGAAGTTGAGGATGTATTTTAAAATATTACCTCGGAAACCCATCTTTATTAACTCTTCGATGACTTTTCTTCTCAAAACCATGTCATATGCTTTTTCTGTATCGAAAAAGACTGACATTATATATTTCTTCTCTGAAAATGCGATTTTTATTTCTGATTCGAAATAAGATAGATTGTCCAGAGTCGAGCGGTTTTTTCTAAAACCTGATTCGAAATTAGACAATAAATTTTGGGTTTCAAGTTCCCAGGTTAGTCTGTTACTGACCATTCTTTCGAAGATTTTACAAGCACAGTTTGTAAGTGCGATAAGCCTATAGCTCTGTGCCTGTCTCGGGTCTTTAATATTAGAAATGAGAATAATATTTAATTTATTCTTTTTAATATTTCTAATATTTCTAAATAGATTTTTTTTTTTCATAAACCTTTTTTGGTGCATAAGAACTATCGATAGTACTATCGATATATTGAATATTTTCATTATCGGATGGTAAAACTATCGATATTTCAAACCATCGAAAGTTTACACCTCTAATTGATTCAACCGAAATTATACAATATTGTACCGTTTTACCATGTAAAACCTGCTGAACACTGTTTAATATTGTTTTTTTGAATTTGAAGTATTTCAACAAAATAATGTATTACTTTATTCACTATAATTCTTTTATTTTGAAGAAGTAGCATTACAGTGGAAGTAGTAAAGCTATGCTAATCGTATGAATTTATTTGGAATTACTTTGTATTGTATTGCTTAATGCCGTAAATTTCATTTTAAGTACGAATTATAAAAGTAAAGCATTATATTACAGTTCTGCAGAAAACGAAAACCGAAGTGAAAAGAAATTAATATCGGTTAACAGGGTAACGGTAACGTTTGAAAAATGTCATATGTCACTTTGACAATTAAATTTTTGAAAGAAAATCCTTATTACTTTTTCATGTATATGATATATTTCCATTTCGCATTTTGCAAAGTTAATAAAAAAATAAGGGATTTATTTATTGATTGAAATATTGACAATTAAATTAAAAGTTATTATTTATATAAATATAAGGTAGATTTTAAGTCTTATTATTACCAATTTCAATTAAAATAAATAAGTAAATAATTCTAAAATTAAGATGAAAAGTGTGAAATCGATTTTAACAATAACAAAGCTAAAATTATCATACAAATCTTAACAAATTCTAATGGAATATGATCTAACTTTTTGATTGTACCAATTTAAATTGTTTTATAAAAATTATTAAGTATTACTATTATTTTATTTATAAATCTTAATTGAGACTATTTAAAGTTTTACAAAAGTTAATTATAAGGAAAAACATGATCTAATTACATAAATTTTCTAATTCCTGTTTTTTTTTATAAAAACAATGAATATTGTTTAACTTTATATATACTGCAAGAAAAAAAAAATATAAATATATGTATTATATAGATATGTAGTCGGTCATATACATTTTATATATTTTATATGGAATGCAAATCTTCAATATCCTTTAATCTTGAAATTGTAGTTTTTTTGGCTTTTCATAATTGCGACTTGAGTTGTATTTGTAGAGCAAAAAAAATATCTACATAATGTACATATAAAACATGTCGAAATTGAAATAGATTTTAATATTAAAATTAAAGAATTTGAAATAATAAATTGAAATTTCTCTTGAAATTCTTAAAAAATTATTTATTGAAATAATTAATAAAATTATTTAGTTTTGATTTAATTTTATTTATTTTAGAAATGATTCACTTGATAGATATTGAAGAGGAAAATTTAATTTTACTCTTTCATTCAAAAGCAATAAAAATATAATTAATTTAATAAGCACTTACAATAATTTAATATTTATATTCTGAAATTATAAATATAAATACTTATCAAGAAGTATATCTGATAAGAATGGAAGATAACTTGAGCACAAAATCATCAGATTCATTAAGCACAAGTGGAGAATATGAAATTGTACCAGAAGCTCCAATATTAACTAAAGTGACAACTACTATAAATATTGATTCAAAAGAATCTCCATCATTTATATCACATAATGAAAAGAAAAACAGTACAAGATCGCCAACTCTTAATATCGCGAATAATGGGGATTTTTCTGCATTAGAAAAAGATATGAATGAAGTCATACAAGAACTAGACACAGAAAAATTGACAGGTAAGTAAAATCATTATTATAATTTTTAAATAATAACTGATATTTTAAGCATTAATTTTAGTTCAGCAAAACAAAATAAATTATAATGAAGTTATAAATAATTTCAATTAAGCATTGCAAAATACGAAATTCATGTAGTTACATGTACGAAATACAATGTTAATCTCTTAATGTTAAAATTTTTTTTATAGTTATTTACATCATTAAGCAGAATATTTAATACATTTTTTTGGATTTTTTCATTTGTAAATATTTTATTTTGTATACACATTTAAATATTTAGTGTATCATTTATATAAAATTGTATAAAATTTTGTCAAATTAATTTCAATAAAATTTCGGCACTAATTTATTTTTCAAAGCTTAATTATTAGCTAATGATGAATTTCATAAGAAAAATTTATCAAATTTCTTCATAACAAATAGGTTAATATGAATATCTTTTAATAAACAAAATATTGATAAAACTAAATAGTATATAATAATAATTATTTAAGTTAATTTTACAATATTATTTTACAATATTTTTATGAATTTCATAAAAGATATTCCTTTTTCATATTTAATATATAGATCATGAAACATTATTTTATTTTATTTATTTACCTTGCCTTAAGTAACATATATTTTTATAATCAAAACAAATTAATTTCAAAACTTTACCAAAAAATTAAAAAGAAAGATAAAGATTATAGATAGGAATACACTCAAATCATATCATTACTAGTCATATTAATTCCAAATTAATTCTCTTTAGTTTAGTATGAAGTAACTATTTTTCCTTTGTCAACACTTACTGTTTAATTTAGAGTACACGGAAAAAAAATCAAAATTTGAATTAATTTTAAATGGTTCAATTGAATTCATGCCAATTATAGAATCAACAACCTCCGATTTATATGTATTAAAAGCTGAACTTATGGATGCAACAATAGAAGTTTTAAACGAATTTGAAGGTGATATTTATTTTTGTTTTGATTTTTTTACGATGACATGAGATTATTCAAAATAAATAGTTTTATAATAACATTAAATTTAAAATTTATTTGCTATAACAACTCAGTTATTTCATGTTTTTTTCGATAATTGCTTTTTAAGGGTTCAAGCACTGCTGCGGATTGTAGAAGGCCAGAGTTCAGAGGGAGCAACACTAAATTTTATTCAATAATTGACTGCTATTTGAATAATTTTTTATGAAAAATCTGTATTTTTCACCTTACTCCTTATTTTGCAGTTCGAGTTAAAAAAAGTAAAAAAATATTTGATTTTTTCTTACAATTTGAAAAAAAATATTCCATTATTTTATATTTTATTCAAAAAAAATATTTATCATAAAAAGAAACATAAACCTCACTCTTTGAACTGTTGTGTTGATGCAGAGTGCTGTGCTGACTAAAAAAAATAAAATAAATTTCAATAAATTACAAAATTCAATATTATCAATTATCGTTAAAACTGGAGAATAAAATGATTAGTACCGAATAAAGTTGCCGTTAAAAGTTTCGTGTGCTCTAGCCTTCTATAACCCGATTGGTTTAAGTAAATAAAAAATTGCAAAACACATAATATTTAATTATGATCAATAAATTTAAATTTGAAATAAATATAACAAAAATTTTAAATTTTACTAATTCTTATTTTAACAAAAACTTCAAATATAATTCACCTAGTTCCGTTATCAGATTAAAATTTTTTGATAATGTTTATTATCTCCTACTTTTCAATTACTTTTAATCTCAAAGACATTAAAATAATAAAAGTATTTTTGTCTAAAATTAAAGTGTTCAAAATTGATTTGAAATACATATTCAAAAATTAACCGTTTGAAAATAGAAAGCTTAAATTCATAATACCAATAACCACATTGGAACCATTTGTTTAAACAAATTAAAAATAAATAATACTTAAATAGTGCATATGTATATAAATCAATATAAATTAATTCATAATACTCTTGTTTACCCTGTAATGAAGTTCCACATGTTCATAGATAAAGTAAATAAATTCACAATAATATAAAAAAGAAAAAACTCAAAACAAAGTTCAACTAAGTTAAGTTTTATCAACTAATTTTCTTTTGAACATTTTTTTTAATAAAATGAAACGGAATATTTATTTATAAAATGTTTTGTTTTAAAAGATCACGAAAAATTAAATGTAAATTTATATTTAAGTACATAAAAATAAAAAAATGGTTTTTATGTAAAAATTTATTCAGTACTTTTAAAACATTAAAAAAGTACATACTTAATTGTACTCAAATGGTGTTATTTTTAACTTTATTTTTTTAGAAATACACGCCCCTTAATTTTGGTTTCATCTTTAGTGTATTATACATTTAAGTACAATTTAAAAATATTTACAAAATATGTAGTTTAAATTTTTATTTTTAATTATTAAATTAATATTTTTTTATATGCATCAGCCTCAGAAGTCACAAATAAATCAATGAAATTGCCTTTAAATGAAACGATTTCCAAAGGAACAAATGCACTATCTGCAAAGGTATCATCTACAGTATTATCGATAGAAAATGTTTCAATGCAATCAGTTGAACTATTATCACCTAAAAGTGATTTGTCAACTCCGGATATCAATCGTGTTGGTCATTCAGTATTTTATGATTGTATGGATACAAGTCCTTTATCAACTAATTTGGCAGCTCCTGGTATTGAAAAACAGGATAAACCAGAGAAATTAGATTCAGAAGAAGATTGTAATTATTTACCAATATAATATATAACTACAATAAATTTATAAATTGGTAATTTAAATTGTATTTTAGTGTCCAATGAGGATCATGGTTATACAACGTTCTCTGGTATAGTACATTTAGGAGCTGCAAATATTAATTCACCTGCGTCTGGTTCAGAAATTCAAATAAGAATTTCAGAATTGAATAGCAGCACAACATCAGCAGGACATATTGTTTCAGTTAGAATACCAAATAATTCTGATGGATCCATTATGTAAATAACTTTATTAATTTCTGAGCCATATATATATATCTCAGTGATAACATTACATATATTTTAACTTGTATTAGAAAATCGTTATCTCATTTTTTATTTTTAGTTTATATGACTCAGAAACTGATGTAATTGTACACAGTTTTGAGATTCAAAGAATAGTTTTTTATACTCATGGTCCGCAAAATGGTCCAGATCAAGCATGTTTTGCTTTTACATGGTCTCATGGCGATTCTTATGATACTGCAATGCATAAATGTCACGTCTTTAGATGTCATACTCCAGAAGCTATCACTCAAATTAGCGGTAAATTTATATTTTTATTTAGTAAAACTTGTATATTTAAATTAATAATATTTCAATCATTTTTTATATTAGCGTGTTTTACAAAAGCATTTATTCCACCAGCTAGTCTAACCGGAAGTATTACATCAGCCGTAGATAATAATAGTATTATGATGGCGTCAATTACTTCTGATCAAAGCGGAAATCCTTTAAATACAGCTAGCTATGATTTTATCGCAACTCTCTCTTTTAGCGAAAAGCTGGACAAGAAATCATATAATCCAGTGGCAAGAGATAAAGCGTGTTTTAAATTACATTGTAACACAGACAAAGAAGTTACAATTGTTGTTAAACAAACTCCATCTGATGTACTTCAGCCACTTTTTATAGAACGTTGTTTTGGAGTCTTACTAAGTCCTGGAAAATTAATTAGACAAGCTGACATGCAACTTTTGGACATGGTAACAATGGGCTATCAAAAATCTGAAACGGTTACTTCTCAAGCCCTTTGCCCATATCGTATTATAGCGGAATGTAAGGCAATAGAAAAAGCATTCAAACAACTAAATTTTGAGTCACCTAAAACGTTCTTGACAGTAGCTGTAGATTTGGTAATTAAAGGTATAAAAGAACCAGTACGTTTTGTTATCGAAACCGCTGTTTCAATTCAACCTCTACATGAAATTCGAATTATGGATCGATTAAATAATTTAATATTAAAAAATGCAATGTCTCTCAGATTTTATCTTCAGTTGAGACGTAGTGAAGATGAGCTATGGGAAGTAAATTCAATTGATCCATCTGAAGAAATTGTTGATCAATCTTCAAATGTACATCATGTTGGAGCATCAACATTTTTCAATAATTTATCTAAAATAGTAAGATCCTCAAGTATCATAGATGATGTTGAAGAAGACTGTCCGTCTGAATGCAGTTCTGATGGTGATGAACCATTATTGAGTGGAACTGGTGAAGTATCAAGAGATTGTTCACAAATTCTATTAGATGAATGGAATCCAGTTTTAAAAGAATGGGATAATGAAAAGCGTCCCAAAGGCTTAGCATCTCTTGTTAGATGTGGCATACCAGAAGCACTTAGAGGACATATTTGGCAAAAATTAGCAAATGTTGAAAATAAAGATATGACTGATACATACAGAATATTAATAACCAAAGTAATAAGTTTGATTTTGTATTTAAATTATTATAAAATTTGTTATTATTTAAGGAAACAAAATGCGAGACTGTGATATTAAAAGATATTAACAGAACTTTTCCTGCTCATAAATACTTTAGGGAAAGTGGTGGTTCTGGTAAAAATTTAAAATTAAATTGTATATTTTTGTCTTTTTATTAAATTCAATATCACTTTTAAGGGCAAGATTCTCTGTTTAAAGTGTCGAAAGCATATGCTGTCTATGATATGGAAGTTGGTTATTGTCAAGGTTTAAGTTTTATTGCAGCCAGTCTTTTGCTTCACGTAATTAATATCAAAGTTTTATTATTTAAATTATATATTTTATATGCTCTAATACATATTCAGATTTGTTATATTTTAGTCAATAACTATTTAATTTTTCTTTAGATGCCTGAAGAAGACTCATTTTCTGTTCTTGTATCAATAATGTACGAGTATGGATTACGTGAACTATACAAACAAGGGTTCGAAACCCTATACTTACGTTTATATCAACTAAATCGTTTAATAAAAGATTTATTACCAAAATTATATGAACATTTTGAACGTAACGGTATAGAAACACATATGTTTGCTTCACAATGGTTTCTAACATTATTTAATGCACGATTTCCTCTCTATTTCGTATTCCATGTGTTGGATATATTTCTCTTAGATGGCATGACAATATTATTTCAAGTAGCTATAACATTATTATCAATTTGTGAAAATGAATTGAGACAATTAGATTTCGAAGGTATATTAAAATATTTTCGTGTATCATTACCGAGAAAATGCCGTAAGGAACGTGAAGCTGATCGGGTTTTAAAAATGGCATGTGAACGAAAAATAAAAAAATTAAAACAATATGAAGAAGAATTTATAATAAGAAAAAAAAATGAAGAACTTCTTGAAAAAGAAGAAAAAATATATGAAGCTAAATTTGGTGAAGAACGAAAGAAATTTTTAACAGAAATAAAAGAATTACATAAAAAGCTTGACGATACTAACGAAAAATTTAATAACGATGAAAAACGTCATTCAAATATAGTAGAAGATTATAAACAAATTATAAATAGACAAGAACAACAAATAACAAAGTTAAACAATATTTTGGAAGATGTAACGGTAAGACATTGAATGATATTAAAGTTAGAAGCTTATTATAGAAGAATATTACAATAATTTAACAATTTTTAATTATAGAAAACTGTGTCAACTTGTCATTCATGTTCATCTTGCTTAAATCAGACCGATAATATATTGAATAAAGATGAGAAAACAATATCGGAAAAAAATAATAAACAATTGAATATGCCATTAGGTCCTTTAGATCCATTAAATATAGCACTCCAACGTATTCGAGAACTAGAATTGGAATTAGCAGCCGTTAAACTAGCAAAAGTAGAAGCTGAGTGCGAAAATCAAGAATTAAATCATCAATTGAATACAACATTAACTGAAATGCAAAGTAATAGAAATAGTTGGCAACCATGGTTATCTAAAACAATTAATACAATTCAAGAAAAAGTTACAACAACACGGCGCGATGGACCAACATTCCAATCATATACTAATTCATCATCAAATCAAAGTATTGAAAATACTGGAAATCAGGTATAGTTTAAGAATGTTAATTTATTTGTTAGCCTGAAAATATGAAAAATAAATTGAATTTGAAATTATTTTTTTTTTGTACTACTTGTAGCTTTTTGTTCTATGAAACTTTTTTGTTTAATATCTTTTTATTTTATTTTTCTTATGGAATTATATGAGCTTATGTTATTTTTATTTGAATAAAATAAAACAAAATTTTGTTAAAGTTCAAATTTTTCTTTTATTAATTTATAAACATCCTTTTCATAATTACTACCATAGAACAACTATAAAAAAAATTCAATTAACTTTTGATGAAAATATATATGTATAGTTGTAAACTAAAACATTTTTATAATATTACAAAAAATTTTACAAATATATAAATTATAAACATATTTGAAATTTTTGAAACTTATTAACGTGTTTAATAGTTTTTTAAATTCTGATTAAAAATATAACATGTTAAAATAATTTTATTTTTTCAAGCATTATATTATACAACATTATTTTAAAAATATGTAATACGAAAAGCTTACATACATATATTTCTCATAACTTGTATATAAATTTTCAATAAATTTAATTTTTTTTTAAGTTTGGTCGTATTACATAAAATGTTAATTTACAAAGGACAGTGTCATCCACAACTATTTTATCTTTACGTCGTGACATTATAAATTGGATGCATCGTTAATATTTTGCTTTTAACAAATTTACATACAATTCACTTGTAGAAAAAATTCTGTCAAATTATAAAGTGGATTCGATTGAAATAATATCTTGGTACATATATGTTTTTTGGTATATGTTCGAATTTCGCCATCAAAACGGTTCCATTCCTTCTTTTCCGTCCTTTTTATTTCAAATAATAAAGAAACATTATTTGAAATGTTGTATTTATGACGTACATATACATATTAAATAAACATACGATACATATTAAATAAGTAGTAATTTTGTTATTGTTTATAATCGAATTTGGTTTTAGTGAAGTATTTAATACTGTACTTTAATATCAGTCGAATTCAATAGATATTTCAGAACTGACTTAATTCCTTCAATAGTGCTTACGAGAACATGTTATGTAAAAAATAAACTGAAAAATTAAGCAGTGAATTTCGTGAGCTTTTACATCATTGCTTCATTAATTGTAAATATTAGTTATCGATATACATGGATGTTTAGAAATTTCCAAGAGTCAGTTGGTTAAGCTACAGATATGTTATACCAAAAATATAGAATTTAATATAAAGAATACAAAGAATTTAATGATTATAATATGTGTATTAAATACATATAAACAATAAATTCAAACAATTAGGTTTTTCTATATTTTGTGTTTTTTTTTGTTTTTTTTTTGTAACATTTTACAAGTTTTAATAAATGCTTTAAAAATTTTGAAATAGTATAGTACTTTAGTATATATATAGTATAATCGTGCATTTAAATAATAAACATAACGTATGAGTAAAAATTTGAATTTTATTTTCAGCAAAAATTTTTACAACAAAGCGATGGTTCACCTAAACTACCACATAAAATTCTCCCACAAAATAATGTTCGAAATTATAGTATTGATTTGAAAAGAGATCGTCCTATATTACAGAATGCATTAAGTTTTACAAGCTTAAAATAACAAAAAGATTCTATAAACCCAGAATTTTCAGAAGCTTATTGAGAATTAATAATAATTTACAATTCATAATGTTGACTAACTTCAAATGATTTTACTGTTCTACAATATATTATAAGAGAAAGAAAAAATAACTCGTTCAATATACATATGTAACAAAAATTTATATTTACTTTATAAGTTTATAAACTATAATAGAAGAGATAAAAACAATTTTTTTACACATTCTTCATGCTTACTAAACAATTATCAAAAAGTTATTTTTAGATTAATAACAGTATAAGAATAATAATTTTAATATTTTGGTATAATATTAGCATTCTTTTTATTCTTTTTACTTAATTGTCCTAAATATCTTTTTCGTTTTTAAATACTTCTACAATGTTTAAATTACATATTGTATGTACTCAAAACAAAGAAATAATTATAAAAAAAAACTTAAATTTAAATTGTATGTGCTTACAATTTAATCATGTTTGAAAGCACATTCATTATTATAATTATTAATAATATTGTTATATACATATATTAATATATAATTATTTGATTACTATGTTAAATCTAATCCTTTGTTATAATTTCAATTAGTCTCACGTTTTTTGTTAATTTCTATATTTTTTCGCGTATCAAATAGCTATAAATATTTTATAAATTCTAATTTTATATTATGAAGATACTTATTAATTTTGGAAAAAAAAAATAAAAAAAAATTAACAATTTCAGTTGCTATATTAAATGCATAAACATTACAAATAATATTAAAAAATATATATACATATATATTTTAAAAAATTTTTTAAAAATTAAATATTTGTTAATCGGCATTTTGTTCTTTTTGATTTATGTTTCGGATGTTTTATAAAAATTTTAAAAATAATTATAGTTTTTTTATTTTTAATTACTAAATAAAATTATATATGTAAATATATAAATGAATGTACTTATAATTCTTAATCAGTAATAATATATACATAAATTAGTATCACAACGGATTAAATATCTCAGTATACTTGTACAGCCACTTAAAATTTAGATGTACTTATAAAATAAATATTTTAAATGTTTAACCACTCGTAGAGATCTTGGACACAGCCATATATGTAAGCATGCATGAAAATGAAATTAAAAATAAATGTAAAATCCGTTAAAATTTAAGTATGACCAGATGACATACGACATACCTGCCTGGATTATTATTATTGTTTTTAACATTTATGTAAAAATACTCAAGTAAATAAAAGATTTGCTATATTTTGTTTCTTTAATCAAGGTAAATTTAGAATAAAACATTAAAATTGAAAACAGTCAAATGATTTTTATCATGTATCACGTTTTAAACTGGCTAAATACCTGTTTTAAAAACAAATGTTTGTTTGCAGCAAGCAATAAATTTGAATATACTTATATACAACTACAACATAACGGATAAAACCGTTATCAAAATAATAAAATAAATCAATCTACGAAAATCAATTGCAGTTAAAGCGTGAATCACATTCACACACAATACGACGCCGAATGCACGAAATTGACGCTGTCAATACTACACTCGAATGCTTTAACAATCGGCTACCGAGGCCACTCGGTATCGATCAGCATCGCACGAGGATGAATAGATTTTTATAATAAAAACAAATTAATTAAAAAAGCAGTGTAGGAAACATGTAAAAAATTATAAAATGAAAAGAGTGCAAACTGCAGAATTCTTTGTTTTGAAGGCAAAATTATAAAAATGTTGCATTTAAAATTCAGAATTTTTTTCGATTAACGAATTCATCATAAATTTTTTCGAATCAAATTATTTTAGAGAACAAAACAAGCAACTTACAAAAAATTGGTTAATCTTTTTGTCTTCTATGGTTGGATGAAAGTATTTACTCGTTCAATTTCTAATCTATACAAATTCATCCAATTAAACTAAATTACTAAATCGAAATTGTAAATATCCTTTTTTTGAATGTTCGAAACATATACTACGTAACGTATACATGATAGCTTGAATACTTGACTTGAATTCTTGAAATCTCAAGCTGTGTATTCGGTTGACCGAGTTGTTGTCAGCTTGAAAATAGCTTGAGTTTGACATATGTATTTTGTTGACATAAATTTGTCGCCTAGAATTTATAAAATTTTCTATAAATTTAAAGATATAAAATATAAAATTATTTTTTTTTTATTTATTTGCTATTTTAAATCTTTTATTTTTTAAAATCACTAAATATTAACAAAAATTCGTAAATTTTTAATATTAAGGTGAAAACACAACACGGGCGGTTTTCACGACGAAACGGCAAAACTGTTTAAAATACATGTATTTTCCGCCGAGTTGAAAATTTTCTATTTTCAAAATTTTGCCGCCGTCGCCGCCGCCATATGTATATGTTGTTGATTTTGATTTTTTATTTCGAATAAATGAATAAGAAATTATAAAACTGAATATTTTATTTTAATATTATTTTATTTAATTATTAACAAAATAAGTTTTCAATTTATTTCTTAAATTAAATGCTTTAATTAAATTGTTGAAGATCGATTATATGAACTAGATAAAGAATTTTATATTAAAAAAAAAAACAAAAATAGGTGTTTTCGCTGCGAAATCTCGTTCTTGTTGTGTTTACACAGACCAAATTCTGTCGCCGTATGCCGTTGGTGTTGTGTTTTCACACTTAAATATTAACTCAACCTCTCAAGCTGCGTATTTGGTTAAAATTTTCAAGCCAAATAAATTTTTGTGATTAACTTGAGTTAAACTGATTTCAAGAAATTGGCGTATACATGATGTTGGACCTTTCTTGAAGCTTACTTGAAGCTATCGGGTATACGGGGTAGATTGATTTTGTACATTTAACCAAAGAATATCCAAAATGGATATTCTTTGATTTAACAGTCATTTTTTAGTATTTTAATGGTTTTGTAGAATAGATTTTATAGAAGATAATTTCTTATTGAATTTAAATTTAGTTTTGTTTTTTTAACATTTTTATCTACACATATTTACTAGCTATTTACTTCTTATAGTTTTTCGTTTTAAATATATTATTTACGCTAATACGATAATTTGAATTTCATTTCATTTCATTTTATTAATTGCATGCAATTTCAGAGCATAGGAAAACGTTTTCAAAGAAACGTAGAGGGGAAAATTTTAAATTTGATGGGAATAATAAATATTATAAATATGCATATAATACAAATGCATATAAACATTGATTGATAATACATACTTATAATTATAAATATTATAAATATATGTATATATATACATATATACAATATGTTTTAATTTTATAAATATATAGATATACCACCGGAGTGTATAAATAATATAATCTATGTACTTATATACTATTTAATTTTATGAAATAACATATCTACGATTTTTATCAACTTAAAAAAGTTGTAATGTATCATTACAAACATAAATAATTTAATTAATAATTCTTTATTTAATTAGGAAAACTAATTTAGTTTACATAATTCTTATGAAAAACGTAAGCCCTAACTATAATAATCATATGATATCATATGATAATGATGCCTGATTTACTGATTCAGAACGTATGTTCCAAACCCATGCGCGCGCATATTTTTTGTATGAAAATTTGAATTCTCTTAATTTTCAAAAATGTTCGGAACATTTTTTTCTCTCCGGAACAAAAGTTGATTTAACTTTAACTTTGTGTTCGGAACATTTTTTTTTTGCCGTCATTTTTATTTTTTTTTGACATTTTTCACATTACAATTTACAAAGCATAAACAAAAAAAAAAACAAACAATTCATAAAAATATTGAAAAACCAATATTTATAACACTTCTACACAGTTTTGTATTTATTTTTATATTAACAATTATTTTATTGAATAATACAAAAAATATTGTATATTAACAATATTAGTGCCCGTCACGCATTTTCGTAAATTTACGATTCGTATTATTTTGGTTCTTTTATATCGCTAGTTTGCTACACTTCATACTAAAAACCAAAAACGTTTGCTACACTTTCATACAAAAGCTTTATAAACGAACGGATGATAAAATACGAAATCGTAAATTTACGAAAGAAAAATAAGAAGTCTCTGAGCTATTTAATTTTCATTTCGTATCTTCGTATTGTTGACAGTTAATGTCAAATATCAATAATAAACAAAAATAAATACAAATTATCAACAAAATATTAATCAAATTAATTTTTTCTTAACAAACTTAAACATTCAAAATTAAAAATAAAAATATATACAAATTTAAATGTGTAAGTGAAATTTTTATAAAAAGAAAAATAAAAAATAAATTAAAATAAACATTTGTATTTACTTTTGAAATGTTTTCTAGAAGCATGGATTCAGTTGTTATTATTACGAATTTACGAAATGAAAAATACAAAATTTACAAATTTACTCTTCACACAAAATTGACATTCGTAAATTTACGCAATACGAAGATACGAAATGCGTGACGAGCGCTATTATTTTATTTATTATTTAATAATTTTATTTATTTGAATAACAATGATTTGATATATTGAGATTGAAATAAACAAAAATTTTAAAATTAATTCAAATCAGATTCAAATGTCAATAACTGCTGTTTAAATTTTTTTTGTTCGGAACACAATGTTCTGAACCAATGAATCGCAATCATAAGAATTCTCTTTTAACAAAATTGTTCCGAACAAAATGTTCTGAATCAGTGAACTAAGCATGAAACTTCGTTAAATGCTCGATATGAAGGTGATGGCCCAATGTATACTTTGCTTTTGCTTACTTTACTTCCTTTACCTCAAAAAAGTAAACGAAGGAAGCAAAGTAAACGAAGGCAGTGTAGACCAAATGAAACTTTGTGAAATTGCTTTCATATTTGTCAAAGGTTAGGTTATTTCTCAAAATTTTGTAAACAATTCGGAAAAAACAAATTTTTTTGTAGCAATGTAGAAATTTACCAGATAAAGTTTTTTGCTAATTCAGTCCAATCTTTATCTTTTAATAATTTATTTCTATATGTATTTTAGGCTGGTTTTATCCTAAATATCCTTATATTTATAAACCTCTGCAATTAATTTTTCTTCAAACATTTTTATTCAAAAATTTAAAAAACAGGTTGTTTTAAAAATTTAAAAATCAACGTTCAACAAACTGTCAAAGTAAGCAAAGCAAAGTATTGAAATGAAAATTCGTCAATTTGTTGCTATGTTTCCTTTGCATACTCTGATTACTTTTTGCATTTGGTCAAGTACAATAAAAAATAATGTAATTTAATTCAGTTGTCAAAGTCGAAAAAGGAATTAAAGGAAGCAAAGTATACATTTAACAATATCATAACCAATCATAACTTTAATTATAATTGTTATATCTAAATGTAACTAAAAAAAATAGCAAAATATTTTATTATATATAAAATTTATAATCAATAAAAATAATTAATATAATTAATACTTTATATAACTAAAAATATTACCTATATCAATATCTATATCAATACTCATATATCTCATACAACAGAATAACCAAATAACACAATAAATAATATTGGACAAACACTAAGGGCCAGTTTTCAGGTGAGTACTTAAGTTACACTTAAGTTTAAGTATCATTCGGCACTTAAGCTCCACTTAAAAAAAATAGAGTTTTCTAGTTAAAACTTAAGGGCCAGTTTTCAGGTGAACACTTAAGTATCAAATAAAACTTAAGCTACACTTAAATCAAAAATTGTGAATTTTAGGTGGTACTTAAAACAGTACTTAAGTGCCACTTAAGCTTGGTAAAATGACCGCTTAAGCTACACTTAAAATTTAAATATTTTGATAATCTTTCTTACACGTCTTTCTGACATTTACACTTTATTTGTCACTTGTATTGCATTTTAACAAGTGCTGCCATTGCAAATAACCGAAAATGACAGTTGAAAATCAACTGTCACATTGTTGACCAAAAATTGTCATGACAAATATTTGACAACATTTTATCGAAAAAATGTGAGTGGGCTTACAACCACAATTTTATAACCAATTTTGTCGACAAATTGCCATAATAATTTTGACGACAAAATGTGCCTACAATTTTCTGACAATATGTTAACAAAAACTTGTCATGACAATTTTTGGTTACTGGGGTTATTGTCAACAACTGACAAAAAGTATGTGACATGACATACCCAGTAAACATAGTAACGTCAGGCATCTTAACGCCAAAGATGGATAAAATCGCACCGAAAACTTGCAAAAAAATATGACATCGTCTTACCACGTAGGCGCATATAGAGTTATCAAAGTGGTCTTCTGCAGTAGACCAATTCTTTACTTAGACAGTACGAACAGATTAAAAATGAAATTAGACATTGCCTCGAAGTGAAATTAGCAGCTTGAAATCTAGTACGATGGGAATGTCAAGTGGAAGCCATATGCTCCAAAGAGGAGTAAGGAAAAAAAATCATATCAAAATGTCAAAACCAAAAGTTAAAAGAAATAGACTAAAAATATAAACTCTAGAAATGAAATTTGTTTTTATTTTAAGTTTTGAATAAAGTTCTTAAAAGTTTTTTTTTTTTTGAGATTTGAATAAATTTCTTAGTTAACAGAAAAAAAATGGGATTTTCCTTTTAGCTCACAAAGTTATTTTTTACTTATTTAGATTGCTGTCAAAATTACTTTCTTGATTGCTTATGATTTGTACGATCCTTCTCGTATACTTATGTTTTAACGAATTATTATTGATTTTGACAAGACAACGAATGATGGCTATGTTTTTTTGTTGGTTAAATGGAATATCATGTTCAATTTTCAGGGGAATTATTTACACTAGAAACTAAATTATTCAACTCAGATGTTTCCAAAACAGCTTACAAAAAGTTGCTGAAAACTTTTAGTTTTGCTGCCAATCTATATTTTATATATCTATAGTTCGAAATGAATAAAGAAAAACTATAATAATTGATAATTGTGATGCCGTGATATCACACTCTACCATTATGTCTTAAAGCTCTTGAGTCTAGTAGACATTTGTTTTTGCAGTGTTGGCAATAACAATATGCAAATGGCAAATCAAATCAAATTCACCTCACAGTCACCTTCACCACAGCACATTGACACCAACATAAAAAAATTAAAGAGCCTACTCTACTGTTGTTTTGTTTGTTTGCATGTATATTATATTTCTTGAACCGAACCGAAATCGGAAAACTGGCTAGTTTCAGTTCAGTTCAGTTTCAGTTTCAGTTTGTGGTGAAGAGCAATAGAACGTTTTAAATTAATTCGCTGTGTGTTTAGTTCAACATAAAAACCTTAATTACAAAATTAACATTTTAAAATTTTGTAATTCAGTGATTTTCTACATTAGAAAAAAAAATTGTTAATATAAAAATAATGTGAAATGATTTACCGCAAGATGCCGGTTAAGTAAAATCTAGAAAAAACTTTGTTTTATTTATTATTTTGTTTGTTTGTCAGTGAATAAAGAAGCACGACGATTTTCATATCATTTTTTGATAAGTGAGATTTAAAACAAATTCCTTTGGAATGATTCGAGATTTCAAAAAATAAATAACTATTATTTAATAGTGTTTTTAAAGATAATATAATAATTTAATAATTTTATTACGCTTAAAATAATAATAATTAAAAGCTTATTTTTATTTTAATTGAAAATAGTAACACTGAAAAATATACGGAAGGTTGTGGCGTGGTTTTATTGTATTGGTTTTGATTATTTAGAATTAATTCAATTGCAAGAAAAGTTGTCATGCGTGTGTTAGTGCAAACACTTGTCATTTTAAATTTGTAAAAAAAACAATAAAAACATCAAAATATTTACTAATCTATAAATTTATTTTCAAAAAAATTTTAAAATACATTAAAGTGAAAATATTAAAATTAATAATTAAATATAAATAATAGAAAAACTATTTTTAATTTAATTTTTTTTTAAAATTAAATGATTTGTGTAAATATAATCAAGTAGTCTGTAAAACCTTTTTTTTAGCAAAATTACAGCATTTCCGCCATTTGAGAAACAGCAAACAAAAATAAACATCGAGTTTTGTATGTTGCTAAATAAAAAAAATTGTGAATTGTTTTTATTTTATTAACTTTAATTTGTATTGCGCGTAAATTTTTCAATTCGTAAAACATAAATTAAAAAAATCCTTGTGGTAATCGAATAATTTTTTATAAAAAAATTACTTTAAGCTTGTTTTTTTTAAAACTTAATTTATTTCAATGGCAATGGCTGATCTTTTTGATTTAGAATTAGGACATGATGATCAGAATTTAAGAGATTCTGACGACGACATTATAGAATTGGATGATGTAAGTATTAAATTTAAATAATATTTAATATTTATATTGGAAGTGTGAGATAAATAACTTTTTCATAATAATACATATGTATGGATATATGTATACTTAATATGTATCATTGTGTGCATATAATATGTACGCATATTTATGTTGATAGTAATTAAATATGTTTTTAAAATCACAACGTGCATATAAAAAATTAGCCTTTGTTTTTTAAATCAGAGACGTCTAGCTCAATTGTCAAAAAAATTGTTTTGTGTTTCGTAAAAAAAAATTTATTTAAATAATGAAAATGTTAAGATCAAGTAAGATTGTTAAGTTAACAGATAATATCTATGGAGTATGGATATTGAGAAATAAATAAAGCGATTTCAGATTTCACCACGATTTAGAAATTTTAAACATAACCTAGCTTTGAAAATTTGAATGATTTGAACTCTGTCTATTGTGTCTGTATTTGTAGTCTCTGTATTTATACCTATGTCCTGCATTCATTTTGGTTAAAGAGAATTTCAACAATTGTATTTCAAATTATATTTTCTTGAGTTTGTAAATATTTATTGTATTAATTCTAAATGTTTAATAAAATAAAATTCTAAACGTATTATCGTTTTTGCTCTGATATGGAATTCTTAATTGAATATTTTTAATAATTTTAAAATATGTATTTATAATTGAATTTTAAAAAATCGTGGATAATTAAAATGTTCATTATGTCATTAAATTAAAACAAAATGTTGTGTAATTAACTCATTAGATATTGTATCATTGAAACGGTTTAAACCATAATCTATCTAAGTATAACATCCACCATGTTAAAAGAAAAATACTTTTAGCTCTTATAAACCAAAATCATTTAGGGATTTAGATATTTTTGTTCTTTTACATTAAATACATATTCGACTAAAATTTTACAATTGAATATGTTTCGAATTAACATATATTTCTAAACAATTTAGTAATTAAAAACTAGTTTAAAATGAAATCATATATTAATTAATAGCCAACAACATCGATATAAAAAGGGTTTACTAGTTAATTAAATATTAAGTTTATTAGTTTGTAATAGTTTTTAAACTCTACAAATTTAATTAGGTCTGCACGATTTGCCCTTAATCCATCATGCAGAATTTTATAAAATATAACCTTTAATAGATCTCCGAAGGTTTGCACAGTTTCTTATTAAATAATAATACACACTTATTGTATTTGAGAATATTCCAATTGCTAGTTATATATTATATTGATTTGATTTATATTATGCTTTTAAAAAAATGAATAAGGAGACAAAAATATGTATTTTTTCTCCTGTTTGTTCCATTTAATGAAATAAATTTTTTAAATGTAATATACTTACATTTATACATTTATGATTTTAGGATGAACACAAATTTTTATAAAATTGAATTTAAAGAAACAATTTATTGAATTGAAGAAAAATATGCATTATTATTTTATACATTTATATGTTTGTTATATATTGCATTTGCATGCAATTTATGTATGATTAGAGTATAAAGTAAACTATATAAATGTGGAATGTGTATATCTAATTTGCTTTAGCGTACACTGTCACATGTATGTATAAAATATATATATATATATATATATATATAGATATATATACAATAATACATACATACATTTATGTCAAATATAAGGTTCAATGTCCTTATTATTGAGATTTTTATTGAGCATTAAAAATGTTGTTATTGTTACTCATCGTCATCGCATCAATTTATAATAGCCGTGACTGTAAACGTAAACCTCCTTTTTAAGGCGGCTTAAATTTTTATACGACTGTATGATGAAGTTTCATATTGACACCTATAATTAAATTAGCTAATCTTTCGATAGCATAATGGAACTTTTCTCTATATTTTAAAGTTGCGGTCTAAATTGTTGAAAACTTTAGTAATATTAAGTAATTAGTTAAAAAACTATTAAATATTTGAAAAAAGAAAAAACTATTTTTTGAATTTTAAATTAAAATATTACGTAGATAATTTGAGAAGTTCAATTAAGTATTTGTCAATCATAATTTTATTTTAATTTTTAAACTGTAAATAATAATTTCCGCGCTATGCTTCACGGGTGGGGTTACAGTACAATGATGATGAAAATTTCTTAACTCTCAAGATTGCTTAGAGATTTCCGATAATTCAGTTTCAACTTAGTTCTTTATATGTAGCGTGTTCGTAAAAATAATAACTATTTAGTTTTAAAATTCGTTTATTAATATATTTACTTAGAATAAGAACATTATTGAAGACCAATAATAGAAAATCGAGAAAAAACATTTAAAATTTGGCATTCATAATCTTGTTATTAAACATTCATTTAATATACTATAATTGTTAATGAAGAGTTATCCCACGATTATGTATACGTATGTTTAAAATAACATTTAAAATTTTAATATATATAAGTATACGTATTTCTTTAAATATAACAATATAAATTCACACAAGAAAACATTAATAAAAAAAAATATGTAACTATTTAGTTATTAGCATAGGTATAAGTTATATGTATTATAAATATGTAACTACGTTGTAAATATTATTTAATTATTTTAACAACTTACAGGACATTTTCCCTTTCGGAATGTGAGTCTTTTATTTGGTACTGGATACCTATTTGTATATTGTATATTATATTACATTATTTTTTTTAATGGTTTTTAATTATTAAATTAATCACCCATATTCCCTTAGACCCATCATTGACGAGAAGAAAAAATTCATCTCTTCTCGTTTAGCTGAATATGCATTTCTGTTAGACACTGTAAGCGGCGCGATAGAACATTTTATTTGTTGGTAGTACTGATCATTTTTTACTGACAACTGAAATTATTGGTATAAACAAAATATGGTTTACAAAATTTTTGGAAAGTATTAGTAGGGTTTAGTTTCAAAATATTTTTTAAATAAAAAATAAATATATTTGTTTTAAATATTTTTTACATTAGTACATAAACAGTAGTAAAACAATAATACTTAGTAAAGATGGTTTTTTTTTTTAAAACAAGAACACAATTTTAATACCTAATAATGTAAAAAAATAATGAAAAATTGTTTATTAATCTTTACTTAACTATTTTATCTATTCAATTTATTTATTTAATTAAATTTTTTGATAAAAAAACACAAAATACTTTGACGAGATACTCTATCGCTTACAGTTTTTGACGAGATCAAAAATTGCTATCACGTCTCGTCAAAGATCTAACAGAATACAAAACTATCTCGTCAGAGATATTCTCACGCGATCTCGCGAGATGGGTCTAACAGAATATGGGTGATTATGTTATATTTGAACCGATGTGGTTGTATTGAAAATTACATTTTCAGTAATTTTCACCATCTGAAAAAAATGTCGGTTCTCATTCATAAAATCAAAAATTTTCAATGTAGTCATTAACAATGGACTAGTACAAGTTTTTTATTTTACAATGTTTTTCATTTTTTATTGAGTTATTACCATTTTGTAAAATTCGATTTATAATACCAATTCTTGAAATTAGTGCTGTCCTTTCAACATTCTTATAACGATTTGCTTCCTTTATACTGTGATAAGTACTCATTGTAATATCATTACCATGAGCACAATAATTGCAATTGAATTTGTATATTAAATATCTAATATAGTTATATAAGGGGCATTTCCTATAACTTCATCAACTCATTTAAATCCTTTAATCAATTTAAAACGTTGATTTTGATGATGAACATAAAAGCCGATTTTGATTTAATCTTTCTGATTCCAGAATGAGCATTCAGATCCGAATATTTTTATTTTTTCATAATCGAACAGAGCAAAAAAAATATAAGTAAATCAGTACACATACATTATCGACACCTCTTATTATTTTATCGTTACTAACTTTGCTTAATTGTTTTAATTTTTATCCTTTGTTAGCGGTACAACTCTTACCGCTTGTTGCAACACCAAATTATGAAAATAATTTTTTTCTTTTTCTTTGATTTTTAGTGGACTCGGTAGCCGAGTAGTAAAGCACTCAAATATAGTAATGTAACTACCGAGGAGAACGGGTTCAAACCCCGGAGAACCGACATTTTTTTCAAATGGTGAAAATTAGTGAAAATGTAATTTTCAATACAACCACATCGGTTCAAATATAATACATATATTAATTTAATAAAACCAATAAAAAATAATGTTATATACAATATACAAATCCAAAATAATTACTATGTAAAGGTCCACATTCCGAAGGGGAAAAGAAGCTGTAAGTTGACCTGCATGTCTCAATATTATCTTTTACTTGGATCAACTGTTAAAATAAATAAATTCTTTGATTTTCTTTGGAAGCGGAAAGCTTCGTCCTAGCCCTGACCTTGATTTATTTTATGAAATGGTGTAATTGAAACTACACAGGCATTGTAGGAAACAAAGCTAAATTCATAATTTCTCACAAAATATCTAACTTGTTTTGTTGTGAAATAAATTCATACTACCTTGATTCAGCAAGTTAAATCAGCTGATTATGTTAACAGGCTACGAAATTTAAATACTTTAGTGTGTAAAGAAAACTAATTAGTTATATGTGCTAAAAAATACCTATAATAATATTGAAAAATGTGTTGTATATATGAATTTGAATTTTTTTTGTTTTTATTTTTTAGAAGTAAAAAATCTATAAAATAAGAGATGAAGAGTAAAGACATTTTTTTTTATAAATCACATATTAAATATTATACAGATCTGGATAAATTTACTAAGTATACCATTTTAATTGCTTTTTTATTATGGAGGTGTGCATTTAATTATATATAATATAATTATTAAAGGTTTGCAAGAGAATTGATACATGCATACATAAATTCGTTTATATACATATATCCATACATCCAAATGTATATATTTATCTCGCTGTCATTTATATTTTTTTTTTTTTCATCTTTTTTTTTCATTTTTGAATGAAAATTTGTAAAATTGTATGCATGTATTATAATGTGGATAAAAATAAAATAATAATATAATTATTATTTATTTGCGATTGTGTTAGTGAATTTATTGAACAAAATACAAAAAAAATTAAAATAGTAAAAATTTATTATAAATAACGAAACAACAATAAAAAGAAATAGGTATATAAAGTTTAAAGTAGGTTAGGTACGATAAAATATAGATTTGCGGAATTTGTGTTATATCTGTGCAATTTAAATAATATAGGTATATATAGGTTATGATTGCAACATTAAACTTGTACCTATTTGCAATAATTATTTGTATAGGTACATAATAAAAATTTATTAAATTTTAAAACACAGCAATCATAGTTATCTGGTTCATTGAGGTTTTTTTTTTTTTAATTAACATTAGTATCTAATAGTGTTTTAGAATTAATATGGACTTTAGATATTATATAAAAAATTGTCAAATCTGGAAAGATTGTAATTTTGGAAATCATTTACGTAAGATTTTGCTTCTGATATCTGAGATATTTTTTGCTGAGAATGACATAACTACAATTTTATTCGCACCCTGTTCCGAGAATCGATAAGAAGAGATTTTTCAACTTTCCCAAAAATTTATACCTAGTTAACTGAATTAGCGAAATTTGAGTTTAAAATAAAATTTTTACAATCTATTTTAAGCTTTTTAAAAATTCAAATTATCAAGTATAACGATATTACCTTTTTAGGTTAAGTTAATTCTTTAAACTCAGTTTCTATTGAAAAATAAATAAAAAATAAAATAATTTCTCAAACTTTTCACCTATTTTTTATGTATATAATAACATACATTACAACAGCCTTGGCCTAGTTAAAATACGTTTTCTGGTTTTTCTGTATTCGGAAATTTTTTTATGTATGCATATATGCAGTGTGTATATATGTATATTCAGCATATTAAACAATTCTTTTATATACATTTACGTTTGTTACTTTAACGACGAGTTGTGAACTTGTGAAATTAGTTACTTTTTCGTTACGTTTATTTTATTTTTTTTTTACATTTTTTTGTACCTAGTTAAAAAATTTATAAAAACAAATTCATTTCATACTTAATGCTTACATAAAATGGTTGAAATAATAGTGACAATAAATAAGTAATTTAAATTAATATGGGTATAATTATGAAATTCAATGAAAAAAAAAACATTGAAGTATTTAAATCTGTTATGTACTATCGGAGTAAGATATTTTTTTTGAAGTCATGATACCTATTAAATAAAAGTTTATGCTGGGTACCTATATGGCTAAAATTTACTGATAAATAGATAATTACTTATTATTTTAAATCGGTGTATATATAATAATTGTTTAACAAAACGTTCAACTTTTTTGTAGTTATGTACAAAAGGTTCATTCTTCCGCAGCTGATATATGGTTCTGAATCGTGAACATTACAATCGAACATGCACGTGGTTAGTATTTTTGGAAGAAAAATACTATTTTTGGATTCTTTGTTATGTTTACGATTCTGTGTCTGACGAAAAGGTATTGAGGAGGAAATATAATACCAAACAATATGAGCTATAAAAAAAAAACGAACACCTAACCAAATACGATTAATTTGGGTGGTCAAGTGAAAAAAACAAAATAATCCAGCTATTTACTTACTTAGTTAAGAAAATTTTCAAATTCAAATCCTCAAAAGAAGTTATTGGGAAGATCACACTTTTGTTGGGGAGATACTTTTTTTTATTCTTATAAACAAGTTATAAAGATAGTACCTAGTTATAAGAAACTCTATAAATATTTGATTATAATTATATTGATAAATTAAATTAACTACTTAATTATGATTTTATAATTGTTGACTTTCTATTTATGCAATTTGACTTATGCTGGCAGGAAATTTATAGGTAGGTAGTAGGTATGTAGTAGTGGCTGCCAACAGTACGCCGACACACTTAGACCAGTAAGACCCATTGTGATACCACGGTAACTTTCCTCGCGTAACACTTTACTCGTTGAACCAATTTGAGATTGGACCAACGAAACGGTGGTGATCTCTGTTTTTACCCAGCTAGTCCAGAAAGAAGGTATGATAAAGACCAGGGTAGGACCAGGGTAGGAACAGTGTAGGTGTTTGACAGTTTCATCTTCCTCCTTCTCCCTACACGTTCTGCAAAAGTCGTTTGATGGAAGTCCAAGTCTTCTGCCATGTTTACTAATTAGATAATGACCCGTAAGGACCCCCACCATAGTGCTAATGTCACACCTTTTCAGAGTTAGTTATGTTAAGGAATCGCTTCAGGTTCAGCATAGGCCAGATTTGCTTGGTGATGTTGCAGTCTGGTCTAACTGACCATCTGAAATTTGAAGCTTTTATTGCATCTTTGCGAAGGATTTCTAATATAGTACCCTTTCTAGCAAATTGATTTGCAATGCAGTTACCCGGAATATCCCTGTGTCCTGGCAACGATATGTTGAACCGATCAGCCGTTTATCGACTCCTGTGCTTTAATTGCGGCCTGACTGCCTGTGAGTATAGAGATGTGTCTAACAGATAATACGCTAGATATAAGCCAGTCTGAGGCTTCTTTTATTATCATCATCCCACCTGGAACACACTGCAATGTCTTGGTAGGCTGAAGAATAGACTTATATTTAGGTTTTCCGAGTAGGCTCCACCTCCCACTCTGTCATTCAATTTTGAACAATCAGTGTAAAGGTGTACGTGTTGCTTGGTTAGAATCATGCAACTCTTCCAACTTTCCCTAGACGGAATTTCGGTTTGATACGATCTCTCAAAAAAGTATCCTTTAGTCAGATTTCTGGAATAAATTTCTGATAAAGTGGCCATTTAATTGTGGTTTCCACTGAGAATTGGCTTTTAGCCTGATTGCAGCTCTGGATGCCATCTCTTTGCCGTGGATATCTAAGGATAAGAGATGAAATAGTGTATCCAGTGATGCGGAAGTAGTTGCTCCACTTATGCAGATGAAGGCTAATCTTTAAAGTTTTGCTAATAGTTTGAGTTTCGTATCAATGTTGACTGCTGTCTACCACACTACGACACCTTACATTGGTAAAGGCCTGAAAACTGCTGTATATAGCCAGTGGACAATGTAATGATTCATTCCCCATTTTTTCCAATAGCGCATTTGCAAGAGTACAACGCTGCTGCAGTTTTTTTTACTCTTTCAATTATATTCGGTTTCCAACTTAGTTTCTTGTCTAGAATAAGACCCAAGTACTTAGCTCTATCTTTGAGAATTAGTTGGGGGCCGTTAGGAGATTTATAAGACATTAAGTAAATTATGATCCTTATAGTTATACATATATGAAATGTGGAAAATATATCTTAAATAAGTATCAAAAGTCGAGTACAAAACACTGAAGAAATATGCAAGTAGTTAGTTATCTCTAGTAAAATTAAAAGGAAAACATTCGACTATTTTCAACAATTAAGTATCAGCAGTTTTTCCAATACCAATATTTTTAATTTCACCCTTGCTCGCTTGGCTTTTTTATTAAATTAATCTATCGCTCATTCTCTATCATTATAAAAGGGAAAGTTTGTTTGTTTGTTTTGGTATACGTACACTGTATATTATTTTCTATGCTATTGTCTGAAGTAAAGTTCTGAAATTTTATACAGTTATTCATAATCAAAAAAGAGAAGTAATACGATACTCCATTTCTAGCAGCCATCAGAACGTTTCAAAAACCAAGGGGGCTATCAAACATATATCTTTTACCGTTTCCCAAAATTTTAACTGACTCGCTCGGAAGAATTTTTTGTGAAAGAAATTCTTATATATATTAGCTCTGAATTTAATGTAGTTGAGTGAGAATGAGTAATGTAGAGTAATGTAGTTCTTTTTTAACACGGGCTTTGTATTTTGAATCGTTCGGAATATTGTCTTTATTGTTATGTGGCAAAGCGGTTAAGCTTAAGCTGATTCCAGCCTGTTTGGTTTATGTTGGATGCATTTCCTGAGGGTTTTTTGCTTCTATAGGTCTACTTTTATATTGCCATTTATTCATATGTAGTCTTTAATGCAAGCCATTGTATGTATGATTTCTAGCTAGTTCATAGACGCTCGTACCTGTATGGATCAGAGTAGTCATACAGATCAAGCGCTAATGAATCAAGGAACCATTTTGACTATGGATGAAATTTCGTTTTCGTTCGTTTTAAAATACTTGGAAATTTTTGTTACGTGAAAAAAAATACATATAATTATATTAAGTATATATATGTATTTCAATAGCAGCCGGAAAGATGCGCACTGGAAAATTGTCCGCACTAGAAAATACCCCCATTAAAATATTCCTCAGATAAAAATGCCCACAAGAATACTGCGCAAACGAAGAATTAATTAATGAGAAACTTTCAAAATATCTTGAGAGCAAAGGCATATTATGTGACAGACAATATGGTTTTAGACATCACCGGTCAACCGGTGCCATGATGTCGTACCTCTGCGAAAAGCTTAATATCAGTTTGCATAATTCCGGTGAATCTGATATTGTTGTTTTAGATATTTCGAAAGCTTTCGATCGAGTAAGGCATCCAAACTCCAAGCTACAGGTCTAGGGTCTGTGTTTTCTAAATGGATTGAATGTTTTCTTTCGAATCGTTCTAACATGTCTTAGTAGGCGGATTTAAGTCTAGAAAATATAATATAAATGCTAGTGTTCCGCAAAGGATGTGTTTTCTCGCCCACTCTTTTCTTGATTTTCATCAACGACCTACATCAATCAACCTGTTTAAAACCCGTTTTAAACTTAAAACTGTTTAATTTCACGGAAAGTGCTGAAATTTGAACCAAATCTCTATTTCCAAGGTGTTACTTTACATAACTCAGATAGTCTAAACATTTTAAGTATGCACGTATGCATAAAAAATGACCTGGAACAATTATATTTTTGACATCACCAAAGGAGCATCAAAATGCTTGGGTTACTAGTCGATGTAAAACTCTCTTTTCACCTTCGGAACTTCTTAATATGTATAACTAGTTATACTATATCCTATGGATATAAATGCTTGAACCTAACACATTACCTTATATATATTTATATGATGAATTTTAAATTTGCAATATTAACTTTGTAAAGGATATTGTATGAAATAAATAATTATTATTATATAAATCATTTCTACAACCCAAGATGGAATTCAATTCACACATTTGGGGTGGCGCTTCCCTTTGAGCCTTAGTCAACCTTGACCGCGTTCAAAATCGCGCCATTCGTCTAATCAATGACCAAACTGTAACTTCGTCCTTAACTTCTCTTGATTATTGTCGTATAGTATGAGTACTTTCTCTGTTTTAAAGATACTTCGTTGGTTTGTTGGGAGTGGACACATTTTCATTAGAAATTTAACAACTACTCCCTCCTCTTAAACAGTTCCATCGTCCAACGAGAGGAGCCGAAGATGCCCAACTCTACACAGTACAAATACCTAGATGGCATAAAGTAGGTTACGGAAATTTGTTCATAGTCCGGACCTCACGAATGTGGAATCACGACACTTTTGTGTTTCCACATTAATAACACCATAGTGCATAACTTGCAGAAATTAAACGAAAACAAAATTCTGCAAATTCCTCCAATAACTTTCTTCTTTCTTCCTATTCTGTTCTATCCCATCCAAGTGGCACGCAAGTACTAAAGGTTACATCCTTACGCTTGGTTGTTTATAAAAAAAAAACGGTAAAGTTCACAGGGCACAATTATTGTGCAAATATAAATTTAGTATTATATTAATGTGCCATAGTTATATGACTATTTAAGAATGTTTCTTTTTTTTTTAGGAATTTAGGATAAAACTTCATTTTACAATCACCAAAATAGTACCTATAGTTACTTGTACTTGATATTTATTTATTTTTTTATTTAATGTTTTAAAAATTTTTTGTTAAAAGACTAGTGTTATTTTAATTTATATCAGTATATTCTTACTGAATAAAAAGTAATTCATGAACTCGCATGTTTTTATTCAATAAGTTTTATTTTGACTGCTGCAGTTTGATGTCATAGGACATAGAGGAACTTAATTTTTCTTAAAATCTTAAAATTTTTTTTATTGTAGTTATGCCTTTTTATTGACTGTTATTTTTTTCATAGCTAAAATTTTTTAAAAATAATTCTCTGAATTTTTCGAAAATTTTTTTTTAAGCATCTAATTTTTTTGTTTTCATGTTTTTGACAGTAACTTAGTAGACAGTAATTACCTTTTCGTGCTTAATTCAGTACGGTACTGCAAATTTATACCACAATATCTACAATATTTTGAGTATTTATTTAACAAATTACTGGTTTATAGTTGATAAAGTTCATAAGTTTATAAGTTGATGAGTTGCATTAAATGTGAAAAACTATTGCTATTGTCAGGAACTAAGTAGATAGAGTAACATCTTAAATAGAGTACCATCATTTTATTTAAGTTGTTATTCAAATTATACTCTCAATTATTTTTTGTCATTTATTTTATTCTAATGACAAATAGCAATTGATCTGGTTGAAAACCGAATTTTTTCATCGGAAATCGAACCTTTCGGTTGAAATATAGGCTCTCTACCTACTACGCGACCCAGCGTGCATATCTTCTATCTTTCACTGGAAAAGTATCTAAAATTACTATAAACAAAAATAAAATCAGTAACAATTATAAGCAAATAATACATTATGCTTGGGCAATTTTTCTAAGTTAGAATTTTGTCGTGTAGAAAATTTTCCATTGCAACTTTCCACTTTAATAATTTTTCGTGTGGACAATTTTCCAGTAGGCATCTTTCCTAGAACTATTTCAATGTATATAACTATCTCATATTATGATCCAGATACATATTTTAACAAATTTATATTTATATACATATGTATGTTTCAAATGCTACATAATATATTTCGTTGATATATTTTTTTAATACATATATATACATACTTATTTACCAGACAGTGTAGGCGAAATATATGTAATATTTTAAAATAAAAATTAGGTATATTTGTATTGATAAAATTATTCATAAATATACAAATATACGTACATGTATAAATTTTACTAAAGAAAATATTAATACATAACTAGTTATGAATGCTTAAAATTTTTAATTAAATTATTTTAATATGTAAAAATATGTATGTTATATTTTAATAATTTAAATAAATACATAAATCGAAAATCCAAATTGAAACAAAATTTAAAAATAAAATGAATAATGTTAAAATAAGAGTTGTATCATTATCATTAAGCTTGTAATGCGCCTACTACAAGTCGCTCGTTTTCACTTTTGTTTTTGTTTCTCTAAAAATTGCTTATATTTTCATTAATATTTAAATTAAATTTCTAAAATATCCGAGAACTATATCAAAGAGCTTTGATCTGGAAATCCAACTATATTGGCACTTAGTGCAAGGAAAGTTACTTGCGATGCTTTGATTACTTGACACAATAGCGTCATTCTTCGCTCCCCATCAAGGTATTGCTTTCAACTTCGTCTGATGTCGCTTTTAACACCCTACAGTGCTTTTTAGGCTTCAATTCTTTATTCCAATATTTATGGATCATGTTGACAAGCGCTCTACATATTTATATTTTTTGTAAATAAATATCCTTAATAAATGAGTAAAAAACTATCCTGTAGCGTTGGGTAACTTGTCCAGTCAGTTCAATAAGATCTCGGAAACCAACATAAATGACAAGTACAACTACATTTTCTAGTTAAACTTTCTCTTAAATACTTCCATCTTGTTTTACAAGTATTCAGCTTTTAAAAGTAATTTTGTTAATGAAAATATTTACCTAACAATAATAATTTATTTAAGTTTTATTTCATTTAGTTGCGGTTTCTTGAAAGCATTGATTTTTGAAAACAATATCCATACAATTAGTCTCTTGTACTAGGATTAGACAATTTTATGATTATACAACAAAAAAAAAAATACGATTAATACAAAGTACTTAATGTAAAGTTATTCAAAATTATTTTAAAGATGATGTAGATGACGAATAAAAATTATATTTTCATGGTAATGCTATAATTTTGAAATAATATTGCAAGTAATTTTAATGATATAATTAATTTATTTTATATTAATTGTTATTAAATGTTAGTTAACTATACGAGTTTCTATTCAACTGATGTTACCATTACAGAAACTACATTTATACCATACAGTATCATTGCTATAAGTATTATTTTTATTCCCTACATTATAAGTGGCATTAAACTAATTTACATGTCACTTGATCTTTAAACGGATTCAATAAGTCAGTTTAGAAATTTTGAATCGAAATAACATAAAAATTAAAATGTTTACCTTTAAAAAGAACTTTGTAATTTAATTTATATTTTGTTGACTTGTAACTTGCAAAGAAAAATAATTATAGTACATATATACTTAATATGTATTTATTCATCAGAAAATAACTGTCAATGTTATTTATCGTTCTGGCTTGGCATTATATACTACATAGTGTTATAAAGATTTGCTTTTATTTTATTTGTATTAGTTAGTGCTTATTTTGATATATGGTTATTTTTTTTTATACATAACTATATAGGTAAATACGTAATCTGTATCTATTCATTTATCTATCTATCTATTTATTTATGTATGAATGAATGGATGTTATATACGAGAATGTCTATCTATCGTGAAAATTGTTCGAGTGACCTAAATTTTTTTATATACTTTTTTCTTTCTTTTATGTATTATTAAAAAGACGAGAATAAAATCAAAATTATGAAAAAAAGAAAAAAAAATGAAAATATTTTCTACATGATGTCTTTTTCTCATGTTTGTTTCATTCAATTTACAAAGATTTTAAAGTAGGTCAATTAAATATAAAAACAATAATAATAACAATAATTGTAAAAAAATGTATATTATATTATATAGCTATTATAATTTTGATTCCAGTTTTCATCTCTCTATTGTGAATATAAATTCCTAAGTCTTGTTCAAATATGATTTATGTAATAATTTAAATTGATAAATAAGTATGTAGACCTATAATTCTAAAAGGTAATACGGAAGATTAATATATACATATATAGTTATACTTATGTCATTCAAGTTCCAAGTGTAACTAAATAAATTTCTAATAATTATTTTTATTTACGTCATTCTTTCCAAAACAAAGCGATAATCTTTTGCAAATAAAAATAAGATTGAAGAAATTTGATAATTATTATAAGTACGATTGCACTCTATATTGGTTGTAAATTTATAATTCAATGTTTAATACATAGGTACTATGTAGCTAATTCAGTGCCCATACGGGCCTGATTAGACGATGTCAACACTCAGCAGTAATCGTCAACACAGATCAATACTACATCAACTTACTTTTACACTGTTGGATGTCAACAGTCAACACTTGTCTATGGATTAGATAGTAAATATTCATTTCGCTTTTAATTTTGGCTTGTTTCGCTATCATAATTTTACTTTTCAGATTAATTTTGTGTATAACCAAAAAAAAATTCTAAAGCCAACAAAATTTTTTTTTGTTCTTGTCTATATTTTTATTTCACAAAACCGCGCGGCACATAATTTTTTGTCTGCAAATTATCTGTCGGTGTCAACACAAATATCCTCATCCGACCATAAATTTAGTTTGTGGGCAAGAGAGTGAGAAACAAAAAAAAGAAAATACATCAGTTGATAGTGTTGACACCGTCTAATAAGGCCCGACGAACGCGAGTACTATCGAGACATACATGTACAATACATTTTTTCTATTGTCTTCTCTACTCGCTTGCTATTTTCCTTGATAATAATCAACGCGTCCTTTCGGATAGTCACCAACATTTCGTATACTTAATTGGAAATATATTTGTCGCGTTATTTTTGTTTTTGTTCTTATATATTAAATAAGTATGAACTATATTCTGAGTTAGCAGTTCATTGTTAGATAGTAAAAGTAATATCAAAGGCAGTAATATCACATTTCGCCTGACCGTTGGGTAAAACATTTAAGTTTATGTTAGTAATCAAAAATTTAGTAACTAATTATTTCAATATTTTTTAATTAAAGAAAATTAAATTTGGAAAGAGATTTGTAGTAAACTATATTTTTTTAAAAATTTTCTATTCAAAAAAATAACAACAAAATAATAAGAAATTCATTTCAATTAAGTAGAGATAACAATGAAAATGACTATTTGGTAATTGTAAGTTTTTGCATTAAGTACATTTTGATAACTTTATAATTACATTATGTTAGAAGTTGATTTGCAACTTTGTGATAAAGTTATAAATCAAGTTTACAAAAATCTTTAAAGCCAGAATAAAAAAACTAACTATTTTTCATTCATCTATATAAAACGCTTGTAAAAAAATTTTTTTTTTGCTAATTTAATTTATTATATCATTTTGCTTTGAATAACTTTTTTATTTATTTAATATTTTTGTATCTAATATGCCTTCAATTAACCGAAGAGTAACCAGATGTTGAGTTCATCATATTCTAGTACAAAGTATGATGACACACATCATTTGCTTCTGTGATGACATAGTAATTTTTGGTCCTTTTAATTGCGCATGCGAAATCTAAAAATATGTAGAAGTATTAGATATGTATACACAGTGAGTAACATTTTGTCTAAATTATTGGGAATTGGAGGAAGGGTTAGGCTTTTAGCAGGAATTTTTAAAACTTGTATATGTATACTTATATATATTTATATATTATATATACTTCAAGTATACTTAGTGAAAAAATGTTCAATCAAATACAAAAAGATTTCACTTGAAGCTAACTTACCTTTCCAAATTGAATATGTACAAACTCTGGTGAAAATAATTTTAAAAAAATACACTAACTGTCTGAAATTAAATAATTAAAGTTAACGTTTAGGCGTAGAGTGTAGAGTTAAATAATAAAAAAAAGTTAATGTCATTTCATTTAGTTTGTAAGATATGAGTCATTTTGAGTTGCTGCAGGCTAAGAAACAAATATTATAAAATTAATTATATATTGAAAATTTTTGTATATAAAGATTTTCAGTTACATAAATATAATTTAAAACAACAAAAAATATTTTTTAACATTTAGTAAGTAGCTAAATATAATTTTACTTACCTACTTATATGTCTGTTATTGTATATTTTTATAGGTGATGTATATATTACTTGTTTGTAATTTCAAATAATTCCGGCTACGTATTTCAAAAACTAAAATAAAATACCTATACAAAAAATAAACAGAAGAAAAAAAAAATGAAAATATTGATGTAGAAAATAAAAAAACAAAATAATATATATATACCTAAGTATATGAATATGCATTGTATTGGATATGTATCTATATTCAAAATTAAAACTGGAAATTTAGGTCAAATTGCCGCCACGTGGAATTAGTTACCTAATTTCCTAGTAATTTCAAAGTCATGTTTTGATTGTCTTTTCTATATATTTTTTAAGCTATTTTCTTTTGTATTTGAAATACAGTATTTTGAAAGCTTTAACAAAAAAAAAATATGAATGCCTATTTAAATAAATTTAAAAATATGTAATTGCTGACACATACATGATACTTATGTTAGAAATCAATATAATAAATTGAAAAAAGTATTAATAAAGAATGATAAATACATAATATTTAAACTATAAAAAAAAGTGTTATCGCAATAAACAAAGTTTAACTAAGTAAGTATCTAAAATTTAAATTGAAATTATTTTTAGTAAATTAAATTGAAATAAAATAAAATTGAATTGATATTTGTGTCGTTCAAATGCAAACACCGATAACTACACTTAACAAAAATTTTGACATATGCATATCAAAAAACGCGTAATTTGTTGATCTATAACCTTATTTATAAAAACTGAACAATACATTTTTTCTATTGTCTTCTCTACTTGCTTGCTTTCCTTGATAATAATCAACGCGTCTTTTCGGATAGTCACCAACATTTCGTATACTTAATTGAAAATGGTGAAAAATATATTTGCCGCGTCAGTATCAATTGTTATTTTTGTTTTTGTTCCTATATATTATTAAATAAGTATGAGCTCCCGATATTTTAAAACCTTTTTTCTATTTTAAAATTGAGGTTTAATGTAAAAGTCGATCTTTTAAAAAAAAATTAAATTCAAAACTCGAAATTTACATGTTGAAATGGTTCCACAGCAAAAACCGATATATTAAAGTATATTTTAAGTGTTTTTTTGCAAAAGCCGATATGATTAAAATAAATACTTTGGCGCCAAAATTTGTTTTGTAAGTTAAAAGTTTTAAATTAACAAATAATATTTTTGAAAATTTAAATAAATGTTAATGCAAAAAAAAATATTTTTCAATACACTTAATGTGAGTTGATAAGATCAAACCCCGATAAATTACAATATATAAAATGCAAATCCCGATACAAACATGTGTCAATTTCAAAACCCGATATTTACAAATTTCAAATTAATATTATGCTTAAGTCCAATGAGTTATGCTATTTTTTTTCTTTATTATTGTTAGAAAAAAAAAAATCTGAAGACTACGTTTAAAAAATATGTTATAGGTTTTTCACGTTTTTCTCAGAATGGCTTAACATGTATTTATCGGTGTTTGCATTTGAACGACACATTTCATATATTGAAATATTTCCTTACCTTATAATAAAGTTGCTCTTTATTTAGCTCCTTTCGGGGCCCCTTTGCTTTGAGGTTATACTCCATCATTGATGGGTCCTAATTTTTAAATTTAGTTTAAGATTAGATATGTCGTAACTATATACCGGGTGTTCCAGAGCATGCATATCAGTTTTTTAAGAGAAGAAGCCGTTATTTCGAAATTTCAAAAAAAAATGATTGTCTAAATTGAGGGTGCTCTATCGATTGGTGATATTTTCAACTTCCTGGAACGACCGCAAATCAGTATTTTAAGACCAAAAACCGCCGAAATTGGTTGAAATCGAGATTTCATTTCGAATGGGAGGGGTACTTTTATGCAAATTCGGATTCTAGGCCAAAAAATAAAAAACTAATGTTAAAAAATTGCAAATTGCGCAAAGTAAACTTTTGCAACTTATACTCAATCTTCCCAGATGGTATTCAACCAAAAAGCTGCATGATAAAGCCAGCATGAATACAATTTTAGAAAAAATAAGTTATTTAACTGTAAGGTTCCAATCGGAATTGTTCATGTCAGAAAATCCTCTGATTAGAAATTTTAATTAAATTAAAAAAATTTAGGCTAGTTTAGTTCGTAGGTTTTACTGTTTAAGTTAGTATTAAGTTTTACAAAACAAAAATTCAAAAAGGTTTTTTCTTCAATTTTTGTTTAAACTTATACTCGTATCTAAACTAAATTTCTAATTAAAAAATTAAAAAATACAAATTAACTGTAGTAAAGATAATTATATATCTATATATAAGTAAATAGTTTTAAAAGAATTAATTGTGCTATGGAGCATAATAAATAATTCAACTATTTTTGATTATATAAGGATGCAAATAGAAAATTTTAAATTGAAATTGAACAAACTAAACTTGATCTAATTACGTTCTTCCTATTTAAAATTTTGAGTTTTTAAAAAAATTTGTATGAAGAAGGAGGTCGGTAATATGTACAATGTGTCCTAATTGAGAACTAAATATTTGTGTTTACAGTATTTAATAATATTCAGTACATAAATTAATTAGTCTTAGTCTAAAATTTTAATGTTTTTACCAATTACTTGTTTTTTAATAAATAGAAGTAATCTCTGATTGTCTTGCCATTCAAATTTTTATTAAGGTATACTTATATCTTAAATGAATTAACGAATTTGTTTCTATTTTAAACATTTTTTTGAATCTACGACTTGTGCAGAAATTTTAAGAAATTTTGATATTACAAAGCATCAAACTAAGCTTCAACATAGTTTAAGAAACATATCTATACACAACGTATCGATCATAATCTTTGGATAGAAAATAATAATGTTATTGATCTAAATATCCAAAATAATAGTCAAATTGAATTAATGAATAAAGAAACTGATCAATTCCAGATTAAACCTGTATCACCAGCATTTCATAAAAAACTTGATGAAAATCGTATTAATCAAGAAACTCGGGAAAAAACGTTAAAATAAATTTGCCAACATCATTTGTCCATGAGAAAATACAATATTGAAAAAAATTAAACGTTAAAAATTAAAAACAAAAACGACATTGAACGTCAACGTATTTCAAATGAAGAAAAAACTGCTAATGTGCCTTGTTATAATATTGAAGTTGATTAATCCTAACTATATTAGTAATAAAATCGTAAATATAGGTACAAGTAATTCGCAAATAGATTCAAAAGACGGAAATGGGCACATTTTGAGCGAAATTTTTTTTTATGATCTTGACAGTAACTAAGGTAGAATGACCTTTTCGTGCTTAATTAAGTACGGTACTGTAATTTTACACTACAATATCTACAATAATTCGAGTATTTATTTTAACAAATTACTGGCTTATCTAGTCATTAAATGTGGAAAACTACTACTATTGTCAGGAACTAAGCCTTCTTAAATAGAATAGTTTCATTTTATTTAATTTGTTACCAGATTAACTCTCAATTATCTTTGTCATTTATTATATCCCAATGACAAAGGGTGCTAGACCAGTTCGAAAAACCAATGAAGCATTTTTTTTTTTTGCTTCACCGGGAATCGAACCTTTTGATCGACCTTCATCGGGAATCGAAATCGGGACCTTTTGGTTGAAAGGCAGGCGCTCTACCTACTGCGCCACCCAGCGTATGTAAATTGGCTCAAATTGAAATTCACAAGCGGAAATCCGTGCAATTCAACTTTTTTTGTTAGTTCTATGTGTTATAATATGCTAATTACTTATTATAATTTAAAAACAAAATTAAAAAAATCTTGTAACTTAAACATAAATTCTTCCTAAGGGGGCGGAATAACGTGTGGCTGTTTGTGACGTGTAATATGATGGCTGTTCTACTTTTTGTATTTTTAGTTTTTCATTTATCCTTCATATCCAGAAAATAATAAATATTATTGATTTATTTAAGATGTTCAATAACTACGAAACTATATACATATAAAACTTATTAAGTTCTATGTTGAAATCTACAAAAATATCTTAATATAAAAATGTTCTTATTGGAGTATGGTCTAATCTCTAAACTTTAGTGGATAAAAAGAAAAAAAGAAAAACTTTCAACAATAATAATAAAAAAAGATAGCATAATTGTCATTAAAATGATAAAAATAGATTTTTTTTCTATTTATATGTCAGGGAGCTTAAGAAGTTACTTTTAGAAAATAAGCTTTTAAAATAAAAATAAAAAGCTTTTCCAAAGTACTTTAAAACTAGGTTAAAATGCACTAATAATATTCATGAAAATGAAGTATTTTCATTTCATGGGTTTTATGTCAAGGTTATTTATTTAATTATTTTTATGATGGATGATAATATATGAATGATCTTATATAAATAGTACAAGCATATGTACTTATATAAGTATTTAAACCCAGCTATATTTTACAAATATTAAATTTTAACTAAAATTTAATCTATTTTTTTTTTTAAATTTTACTTAATTCTTTTCTTTCGGAAATTCATTGTTTAGAAAGGTCCCTAAATAAAATATGATTGTACTTATTCACTAATACCTAGATTAGACACTATAATTTAACATTAATACATATCAAAAGAGCTTATGCCTTGCCGCTGTCTTTAGAATTAAAAAACCAAAAATAATATGATTTTAACCGATAGACTTGACAGAAATAAAGGATATTTATTTTTCATAATCAGATTTGCTTTTAAGTAGTGATATATTGCACGGTGTCCCAGTAGATAGAGCGCCTGTCCTTTAACCGAAAGGTTCTAGTTTCAATTACGATGAAGCAAACCAAAAAATTGTTTATGGATTTTTCGACCTGGTCCATTACGCTTTGCCATTGGTATAAAATAAATGACAAAAAATAATTGAGAGTAGCTATATTATTAGGGTTGGTGACTAAATCCACAAACTAAAATCCGCAAAAAAATATTATTTAACTAAGACAGGATTACCAAACTGTATTAAAAGAAGTTTATTAATATTCTGGAAAAGGGCGATATCATTTTTTTCAGGCTGGTAACCTTCTTATTTTGGCGATTTTTGTGTTTTTCGATCGTTCTTTGTGGATTTGTTTTTTTGTTGGCGAAAGCCATTATGGATTTTGTTTTTTGTGGATTTATTCACCAACCCTTAAATATAAATAATTTATAACAATGTAAATAACAATGTAAATAAAATATTATTTCGAATTTTGAAATAATTTGTTGTTGCTTTTTTAGTTTAATTCTTCTAATGCTTTAAGTAAACCTGAAATGTAAACCTGAATGTTTGCGGTTAGAAGTTTACACTACAGTTTTTATCCCGATTCAATAAAATTTGTCAAAGTTATTTACAATTACAATTAATTATTGTCACAAGCAGGGAATTATTTTCTATGTGGGAAAAATTTTTGTGATCATCTGTTTATATTTTGATTTTATTTTATTTTTTGGAAGCAATTTTTAACAGTATTTAATATATTTGCATTGTAGATATTTACATATATGTAATAAATATTAATTCTTATTTTCCATTTTTTGTTTTTTTTTTAGGTAAGTTATGGAAACCGAAAAACAACATTGTGTAACAAATGTAATCGATGTCAATCGCTTAATGAACAAGTATGTTGCTTTTTTACTAATTGTAGTGACTGTAGACGGATCAGTTGTAGAAAATTGATTTGGCAAAGTATTTTTGAATTTAATTTTTTAAATATTTTAGTAATTTTCTTTTGATTTTATAAACATTTTCATATAACTAAACCGTCAAAATGGAAAATATTATTCGTACGACCCCCAGGACTCGCACAAGACTACTTCATTATAGCGATTTTCTTCATGTCAAATCGCTATAATGAAGATTTCATAGAAAAAACATTTTTAAAAAAAAGTAATTTTAATTTTGAAATTAGACAAGAGAAGAAAAGGTGTGTAAATATAAGTACTTAAATAGAAATGAATGATCCAGGAGGCTTCTGAAAAACAATGAAAATTCCACATAACACGTTTGTTTAACATATTGTAATATATTGTTTAACGTCGAAAATAAACTCCCTTCGGAAATTTACCACGAAGGATGGAATCTTGCTTGAAAAGTTCGTAAGTCAATTAATTTTCCTCTATCGAGGATTTTAGAGTAGATAATTATTTAAACTAAGGATTTAATAGAAGTTTACCAATGTTTGAGGACATTCATTCTTATTCTAGTCGTTTAAATACTATTAAGAGGCTTAACAGTTTGCTTAGTTATCTGTTCTTTCTGGCAGAGACTTATAAGTCTTGGAACACAATAAAACTTGATATATTTAGATTAACAAATAAAATGAAAGAAAAACTCGAAGAGTACTTAAGTATAAGAAATAAAATTGAACTCTTGTCAAATCTATTATTTCCGTTAGAAAATTAATTTTGAGAAGTCAGATTTAGAAGTTTTTGTCAAATTTGTATACTTAACCAGACATTTATTAATATTATTCAAGCAACCGAAGGAAGATAAAAATGATATTCATATGTACATGCAAATAAGTAATTAAATAACTTATTAAAGTACTTACTTAGTTAATTAACTATATAACTACTTGTAAATAAATAAATTTTGACAGCTAGACACAAATTCAAATGATTAACTAAGTGTTAAATAAAATTTAAAATTTTCTTGAATTAAAAGTAGTTTTACTATTTATATAATATATGTATATGTAAATGTAGGTATATAAAGAAATAAAGTTATTTTATTTTTTTTTTTATTATTGTAATTTATACATACATATGTATGTTGGAAATTTTTTTTTATATTTTTGTTATGAATAAGTAAATAAATTAAAAGCTCTTTTTGTTTTTTTTTTTTTTTTTTTAATTTAAAAAACAGTGATAAGTACACACAGAATTCACAATATATAAACTTATGCATACATATGAATACGGATATTTTAATTCTATAAAATATACTCGTGTATTACTGGTTAGTTGTAGTTTTTCTAGTTTTATTGTAAACAATTAGTTTTTTTTATATATGTATATAAGGCACGTGGACGTTTTCAGTATAATATTATTAAGTGAAGATATACAATAACACATAACTTTATTACTTTTTTATTTGTAAAAAGAGAAGTTTTTTAAAATATAAAATATGAATACGAAATAAAATTTATTTAAATACAATAAATTAAATAGATACTTTTATTTTTCAGTTGAATTAAAGTTGGATTAGCATCACAATTTGTACTAAAATCAAATTACTTTTTTTTTTTTATTAAAAGTTAGATTTTAAGATCAAGCTCAAAACTTGCTCATGTGAAGATTACTGTGGAGATTTTTAAAATACTTATCCGATAGAATTTAAAAATAAATGTAATGTCATTATTGTTGTAAATGCATCAACTATTAAATAATTAAGAATTACTAATTTGTTATTAGAAAATTTACACATAAATGTGATTAAATAGATGATAAAGATCTTAAAAATTATCCGATTGATTCAATTATTCTATTCAATTATTCATCATGATGCGATACACTACATTTTACCATTGATTAATAATACTAGTAATAGTATTATTAATCAATGATTTTACATAAATTTTTGAATATTTAATTTCAATTTTAAAATTTTTGATGTTATTGTTAACATTCGGTAATTTTTGATTTATTGTAAAAACTATAGCAACTACAATTATAGCAGCATGAAATTTTAATAAACAGAAACGGTAAAAGTTGTTATAAAAAAATAAATTCTCTTTCAAATTATAACATTTTAGGTTAAGATCAAGTAACTATGTATTTTATTATTTCAAGAGAACTAAAAACTTTCGCTGGTAAAAAGTCGATGAAATTTTATTTTAGGCTATCACAACTTATGATCGAAGAGATCAAGAATAATTATGGTTGATAATGTTAACCTAAAGACAACTCAAATAAATATTAAAAAGTTGAATTTATTTTTAACTTATATTATATTTTATTTATTATATATTTATTTTCTAAAACTTGGAATTCGTTGGCACATTTAAAAAGTCTTTAATATTCCACAACTCTCAAAGATCAAACAATTGATTCCTGCCTAATTTGCAAACGAAATGTTATGTTAATTTGAACTCAATCAACCAATTCAAGGTACATATATAATTGAGTAGAGACTCCTCTGTTACACATTTAGTTCTCATGTAATCTTAGGTGTTGGAATTGAAAATTTTAAAATGATATAATCAAGTTCACTAGCATTAAGTTGAAATAATAACAATATTTTTTTTTTTTTGAATAATTTTTATCGACGAAAGCTAACACCGTAATGTGATAAAATAGAAATACCCATTACAAATTATCGCTACTCAAAATTTTCTAAGTACTTTTTGAAGTACGTTTCATTTAATACTTCATTATTATCATGTTTATAAATCGAATTAAGAGTACATATATTGATTATTACTTTTATAAAAACAAAAACAAAAAAAAAAACAAAAACAAAGTTATTATTAACCCTTTAAAATCTATAAATAATATTGTGTTTCACAATAACTTTTCTTAAATGCCAACAGATTGACAATCACCTGTTGATGACATTTGTATTTCATTTTAGCATCGTTGATCTTAACAATTATTTGCATTTTGCCATTGATGTTTTTGAAATTTAAATTTTTAGCAATAACTGAAAAATAATATAAAATTTAAATTTCTCTTAATTTACCTTAATTTTCATTCCCATTTTCTTCATTTGAACTTTTTTTAAATTAAAATAAAATTTGAAATTCTTAGCTACAACACCAAAATTAATGCTAGTCACATACAAGTTGCCGATCAAATAGTTACAGAATTTATGACAAAAGAATAAAAGATGTTTATGAATTTTTGATTTTGATCATAGCCATATATTTGATGTTTTAGAAAAAGTAACACTATGTGATATCGAAAGCAGAATGTAATTGTACTTAGTTGCTATCTGACAATAGTAGTAGTTTTTCACATTTAATAAGTTGGTATGGTAATAATAAATCATTACCAGAATCGTACGTAGTTCTACAATCAAATATTGCAGTACCTTACTTACTTAATGTAATGTATATACATTACTATTATATGAACAAAAAGTTATATTTTGCAGTATTTCTGCATTGATTAATTATACCTAACTCTCCAGAGCTATCGTTATAATAAAAAACTCAAAGTGATAATTAAATTCTTTGCTATAGTTACGTACTTTGAGTTATCTATTAAAAAAATTAATTATCTTTGTATTTTTAGAAATAAGTATATATATATTTATTAATTTTATATAAATTTAAAAAATAAATGATTAAATAGAATATTACACCACACATTAATAATGTTATTTCAGCTTGATAGAAAGTTTTACCATAATTAGTCTACCTACTTCATATACATACTTCAATTCAAATAAGTGTGGTTTTTTTTCTTTTAACATTTTGATTCCCTTTGTTGAATAGAACTTCGATAGAACATTATCCAGCTTAAATCCATTTTAATTCCAAAACTATGCTTCGCTTTCTTGAAATCATTCAGTTTTTCATTTGGTTAATTAATCTATTATTGCTATTATATCTTGTGTCGTTTATGTCCTTTATTGTCTTATAAAATATTAACTTTATGTAACACTGGATTTAAATTCGTAACTCTTGGTAATTTGTTGAATTGAATTTTGTTTTCTGTACTCTTAAGGTCCTATTACACATCATTCATTCGTCAATCATTCGTCAATATATTGTCAATCATTGACAATTGATTGATGAGAAATGATTGATGGTGGCTCTATTCTCATCAATCATGCCATCAAAAATGCAGGCAAAATTCCCATCAATCCTGCTGTCAATCAGCGGAATTAAAAAAATGGCTTGTTCAGATATTATTTTTTGGGAATGTTCAGATAAGGTTATAATATTAATTTGTGATGTAATTCTAAAAAGAATAATTTTTATATTAATTTTAATAATTATAGCAGTAAAAAACAATTGATATATTATTCAAATGTGCAAAAAAATAATTTGTTGTTTTTATACACAACATTTACTTTAAAAATTCAATTTAAACCGAAGTCAAAAAAATTGCTCCAGAAATTATTTCAAATTTTCAATATTCATATATGTTTCGAAATTATCAATATATTCAGAACACTTCCACAGTATGTCCTTGTAAAATGTCATTGGTCATCATTATTTTCATCAATATATTGACGAAATGATTGATGAAAAGAATTATGTGTAATAGGCACCTAACGTTTAAAATTTTCGAATATTACTTTATTTATTAATAATTTATTTTATAAGTATAACATAGTTTTAATAAATATTTTATAATCAATTTAAATTAACTTTGAATGATTGTTTTCAAATATATGGATATTCAATCAAATTAAATTTAGAATTACCTAACAATATATTAAAAGATTTAAATTAAATTGTAATCTTAATTTTGTAAGCTTTTTAATCAAATAATTAGTATTATAAATTTAAATTTTTATATTAAGTTTTTATTTTTAAGTATTACAATTTTTACTAATTAAATATATAAAAGGAAATTGATTAAATTTTTAGATTAGATTAATATTTAAAAATAATCTTTTCAATTTGATTAAGTTCACTGAAATTTTTTAATTTAATCAGGGTTAAAGACAAGAAGGTATGATTTTTTTTTGAGTGTCAACTGATAAAAATGTTTGATATGTATTTTAATACTGTATGCATTTTAATATGAACACATACTTCAGTTAGGTTAAGTAGCGGTCACACGATTTCTTAATGATCTTTGGTATATGATACTTACCATTAGATTGCATATTTGAATAGAATATCTAATTAACTATTTTGCTTCAAGTTGTTCTGAATATGAGAAACACATCTTAGCTCTTTTTTTTTATATATAATTCCAAGTCTATGGGATGAACACCATTACTTCTTTTACACACAGATTTGGAATACACAATCACATATACAATAGCTTTTCTGTAGAATTTTTATGGTTATATTTACTAATTTAAATGTGGAAAACTATATCTACTAAACTATAAGTACTTCGCCTTCATACAGCAGCATAGTTCCACTTTATTTTTAGTGATAACCAAAACTCTCAACTATTTATCATTTATTTTATCCCAATGATAAAGGGTACTGGACTAATAGTTGCAATCTTTTTGTATGTTAAATTTATATGAGTTGATTTGCTTTCATTAAATTTTATGCGTCAACATTGGGTCCATAATTTTATTTTATTCACTGCATTTTGAAATTTTGTGCAGTTAATATAAAAATTTGGATATAACAGGTTAAGTATAGGACCAAGAACACTTTGTCGAAAGCCTGAGCAACATATAAGAAGATTGCTAAGCAAACTTTTTTTTCTTTGAACGCTTTTTGCACTATATTTGTGATCCGATGCACTTGATCAATTGTAGAATCTTTGCTTCTGAATCCAAATTGATGGTTCGGGATCAGATTTCTTTCTTCAGTAATCGAGGCAAGTCTTGTGAGCAGTAGTTTCTCAACTATTTTTGATATAATAGGTAACAGCGATATTGGTCGATATGGTGTTACTTCTAAAGACGGGTTTCTTTACCTTCGGTATTACTATTACTTTTGCAATTTTCCATTGTCTCGGAACATATGGGAACTTAAAAATGCATTAAATATATGTTGCAGTTTTAACAAAGCTAAATTTGGTAGTTTCCGCATGATTTGTCCAATGATGAGATCGTGACCTGGTACTTTTTTGACGCTAAGGTTGTGTTTGCATATTTGTTTGATTTCTCTTAGAGTGACATGCGAAATTTCCACTTCATCTATTTTAACTTCTAGAGTTATATTTTCCTTAACAAGATTTTGTGTTGGTGCTGTGAAGACCTCTGTCAAGTGGTCGGAAAAAGTCTTAGCTTTTTTTTGAGGTTAACGATCCAGCTACCAGCTTGTGCTTTCAATGGCGGATCTTGAACCCGTGGTCTATTTATTAGCTTAACTGCTTTTCAAAACGATTAGTTAGTATAAGCATCGGCTGATAAATTATTTAAAAATTTGTTAAATGAATTATTTTTTATATTTCTGATTTGCTGTTTTAGTTGATTATTTAGGCGATTGAATATAACTTTATCACCTGGGTACCTCGTTGATTGCCTTTTTCGTTGTGCTTTTCTCTTCCTCATAACCATCAGTGCTCTTATTTCTGAAGGATACCTCACTGTCGAATGATATTTCGAGTCAAAACATGGTATGCTCTCCTTTGCTGCTTGCTGCATGTCTACAACGAATTGCTCGACTTCTGCATCAATTTGGTTTCTTGGTTCCACGGATAGTATAGTAATGAATTGCTCAAGTTTTTCTCTAAACATATCACAATCAGTTCTCTTGTTTGTAAGTCTTGAAAGTTCTTCTTTGTCTCCACTTAGAATCATGATCACTGGAGTATGGTCAGACGATATATCATCATTGCTCACGGCATATGTGTGGTTTCTATTTATTCCCTTTGCTATAAAAAAATCAATCAAATCAGCTATTTTTGCTGCGTCAGTAGGCCAATAGATTGACGCACCTGAAGAAATAAATTCACACTTATGACTTCTTCGAGCTTGATATAGTTCTCTCACTTTTGTTGTGGTTAATCTTGAACCCCAGTGGGTTCAAATCTTCGCATTCAAATCTCCTCCGATGATAAATTTGTTTCCAAGTATTTTAAAGAGATTTATGAAGTCGACTCTAGTAGGTGGGTCTTGGTGGGCAATAGATAGCTGAGATTTTGAAGTCCTTATTTTTTACCTTAATGTTAATTGTTGTAACTTGCATCATTTCATTTTCTATTTTCTGTTCCTCATCATGGTGTTGATTGTTGCCTTTTATCAGTATTGTTGTTCCTCCATTTGCTTTGTCATCTGGATGCGAAGTATAATAACAAATGTAATTAGAAATTTTAATACTAGATTTCTTTGTAAAGTGTGTTTCAGAAATTAGAATTATATCTATGTTTTGATGCTTCAGAAAAACTTCGAGTTCCAAATTGTGTTGGAAAAGTTCAAACATATTAAAATAAATTACAAAAGGCAAAAGTACATAATTGTTTTACTTATTACCTCCAGTTTATACTGTGTTAAATATATAGAAAGAAAATATATAGTTCTAAAAATATATATAGTTATAGTTGTAAGACTATATGATTAAAGCAAGCACTTTAGACGTCTATTACTAGATAAAAGCTCGCTACAATTGATTTTCTCAATATATTATAAACATACTTTCAGTAGAATTCAATTAAATATTAAATAAGATTTCAGTAAAAGCGTTATTCAAACCAATATTATTAACACTAGCAAGGTATTACTCTTTTGAGTCGTGACTAAAAGCGAAAATAAAAAAAATAAAACTTTTCTGTTGTTTTTCATTATAGGTTTCGCTTATCAGGTCAAGTGTATTCACGTGTATGCATTTTTATTTGATAATAATATAATGTCATGCGGCAAATAACAACAACAATAAAAAAAAATTAATAATTTTTTTTTTATTTAAAAACTTTGTTTTAATTATATTTGAATTGTTAATAAACATAACATACTTATAAAGTAACATTATATTTACATATTTTTTTTAATTTCTTAAAACTTTTTATAAATTAACTAAATTGTATAGTTTTATATAATTTTGTATATCACTCAATATATAGTTAAATATAGATTTTTACTTTTAATTTAAAATTCTTTATTTATTACTTTTTTATAAATATTAAAAATAAAATTTGTTGAAATAATTTTAAATATTGACTATAGTTCATTGAGTATGGCGATATTATTATTTCTTTTGTTTATTATTTTGGTTTGTTTATGAGAAAGAAAGCATTTGTTTTTTTGTAATATGAAGTTATTATTGATTATTAAAGTTCTTCATTAAGTAATTTGGCAATGATCAACGCACAAAATAAACGCACAGTGAGATTGTTAATTAAGTCAAAATACGCTCTTTGGAATAATTAAGACTGAAATTAATTTATTCGTTATCTGCTAACAATTGTTATTTTTACTCTTTTATTTTATTATCAGTAACTTACGAACAAATATCTTTTTCTACGTTATATGTTACGGTACTGCAATTTATTACACAAAGTTGAACAAGTAATGCTTGTCAACGAGTAGTTAGTTATTTATTTTTATCTTCCTAGTATATTAACTAACCGGGATTCAAACACGAGCTCTTCTGAGTATCAGTCAGATGAAATAACCGCTTCACCAAGTATAAGTTACCATTTTATTAAGAAAACTAAAATGTTGCAAATCAGAGACTCTAAGATTCTTAAATTAAGCAACATCTTAAACTTTGCAATGAATGAATAAGCTTATGAATCTATACAAATAGTAACCATGGTTAGTTGAAAAAAAATTTAACTGCTTTATTTTTTTGCATTCAATTTATAATAAATACTTACGCGTATCTGTATAATAATAAGCATTCAAATGAAAATAATTATTATATTATATAGAATATGCTCTCTAGGCTCTAGGTGAAACATTTTTAATAAAAATTAACAAATCTTAGTACATACTTATGTTTCATTAGTTTCAATTAACGTCTTGATCGATTTCGGTTATTACATCATCATCAGAAGGTACACACGCACACTAATAAAAATATTCGATTTCTTTTAACAACGGTATTTATACTTTGCATATAAATACAATGTGAATCTTACCCTTTCGTACATTGTTACATTTTCAATGAATCCTTAACAAAAAAACTCTATCGCTTTAGAACAGAAAATCTTTTTTTTTTTTGGATTACCCAATAGTTGATTTTAGGCATAGAAAATTTTTTAAATGCTGTGAACATAGACATAGGCATAGACATAGACAGAGGAACAAAACATAGAAAATATTTATATTGTAGACTCAAAATATGCTTAATAAATTTGTTGGTTTTTTGGTTGTTATCGCTTAAATGAAATTTTTGAATTTTTTTTCAATAAAAAATATTTTTTACTCATCTCTTGTTATAAAATTAGAATTTTTCGACAAATAGTTTATTTGTAGTCGTAGATTTTATGTCAGCAGCGGTTTTTTTCTAAATTTTTAATGCAAAAATAGCTCAAAAGTAAAAATATTATTTTTTTTTCGATTTTTAAGGAATTAGTAGGTATGGACAACTTTAATAGTATTTTTTAACAAATTACGTGTTACCTTATTTCGAAAATTCACTTTTTCACTCAATTATTTTGAAAACTTTGATTATATTGGCAATATAAAAGTGAACAAGTGAACAGAATCAGGGAACTGTTTAATTAATGAAGTGCCTGATTCCGTGAACGGAACTATTTATTTTATATACATGTAATATTGTAATTTCCTTCTAAGCTTGTTTTTTTTTAAATATTTTTTTTAATCTTAGCACACCTAATAGGTTACAAAAACCTGTATACGACCAACCCTACCGGCAACAGGTTCAGCGCTAATCAACTTATAATGTTGAGAACTCACATGAAATTTCTTAATAAATTAACTTTTTAAGCGTGATTTTAGCCAATTACAAATCTATGTACTTCGATCCTGAAACGTTCCCTTTTAACATGGTTGTGTACTTTCCTACCTCCTTAGTAATTGCAAAAAAAAAAACTTAAATTCAATTCAAATATGAGAATGGTACTCAAAAACAAATGCGATCGGATACATTATACATTTTATTATGTGATATACCTACATATACCTTAGCTGAATGGTCGAATTCGAATGGTACTAATCGTCAAAATGCAACATTATTAATAAATTTATCTTACAACTTCAACAAATCATTATTATAATATTGATATAAAATAGAATTGAATTTTAAGTTTTTCTTTTTAAGCGATTACTAATTAGATAGGATAATATACAATTATGTTAAAGGGGAACGTTCCAAGAGCAACGTACATAGATTTGTAATTGACTAAAATCACTCTCAAAAAGTTAATTTATTAAGAAATTTCATGTAAATTTTAAATTTTCTAAGTTGATTAGGGCTGAACCTGTTGCAGGTAGGGTAGGTCGTATACAGGTTTTTGTAACCTATTAGGTGTGCTAAGATTAGAAAAGTCTAAAGATGCCAACTTTAGAAGGAAATTTCAATATTACAGGTACATAAAACATATGGTCCAAATTCCTGATACCGCCCACTTGGGCAGAACAGGCACTTCATTAATTGAACACTTCCCTGATTCCGTCCGCTTTTATATTGCCAATATAGTCTAAGTTTTAAAAATAATTGAGTGAAAAAGTGCATTTTAGTAGTAAGGTGACATGTTACAAAATACTATTAAAGTTGTCCATACCTTCTAATTCCTTAAAAATCGAAAAAAAAAATAATATTTTTACTTTTGAGCTATTTTTGCATTAAAAATATAGAAAAAACCTCTTCTGAGATAAAATCTCGGACTACAAATAAACTATTAGTCGAAAAATTCTAATTTTTTGACAAGAGATGCGCAATAATATTATTTATTCAAAAATTTCATTTGAGCGGTAAAAACGAAAAATACAACGAAAATATCAAGTATTCGGAATCAGAAGGGCGGACGAAGAACGGTGTAATTGCGTTATAAGCATTTATTTATATTACCCCTGTGTATCGTCAACGAAACTAACCACTTTCAAGCAAGGTTCTGTATTGATATATCAAAGGTGGTAGTGATTATTAAGGGTATTTATTATAGTAGTGTAGTGACTAATCTCTGTGTTCACTTTGAAGTGCAATTTTTATCTTAAAGAATTCTTTCTAAAAAAAAACGACGAAAAAATGGTTGCAAAATTTTAAAAAATAGGCACACTATATAGTGATCGGTATTAGTAAAAATGTATTTAAGTGGAGCCCTATACCTTTTGTGCAGTAATTTCTTTATATAGCCAATTTTTATTTAAAATAGATAATTTATATTTTATATTATTAGAAAAAAAACTCTAAACTAATTAATTAAATATTTATATTATATTTTGGGAAATTATCTTTCGAAAAATCTTGTTATTTATCTATATATAGGTGGTCGGTATACGGTGCCTTTGCGTCAATATAAATAAAAATATTATCAGCAAATACTTGTCTTTAAGAATTGTACTGCAAAATTTTACCTTATAGTACTTACTGAAGTACTTATATTATGTATGTAATATTATTTTAAATCCATTCAATATCTTCAATTTTATTTCTTATTGCATCTTAGATTTTTTTTTTAGTTGAATTTTTTTTAGCAAAAACAGTTTTTGAGAAAGACAAAAAAAGAAAATATTTTTAATTCATATTAACAAAATTTTACTTAGTGTATGTAGATAAAAAATATTTAAGACAAGCAAAACAGCAATCACGTTTTATTTTAGAAATTAGCCATTCTTTCGTTGTAAATTTTAAAAAAAATAATTATACATAACTATAGATATAATAAACTAACTAACAAACAATTATTTTTGAACTAAGTACATACATGGTATATGTATATATACCAAAACAATCGCAATCAAAATATTCATTGTAAATAAATAACACTATTTTTATAATTTAACAGAATTTCGACCTTACTCATCTTTTCACTTTATTTTCGCGAACTCATTTAATCAATTTCAATTCTTTTAAAAATTTGTTTTAAGCATTTTATTTATTTATTTATTTTTATTTATATACATAACAATATTATAGATATGTGTATATATATACTTAAACATATATTATAATTTTTTTTGTTTCATTAATTCAAACAAAGATAAAAGTTAAAAAAAAGGAAATATGCAGTCGGCGACAATGTTTGTCGCCTTAAATAAAATGTACTAAAATAAATTCAAACAAATCTTTTTGCTTCTGAAAATTATAAGTAAATTTATGCTGCTAAAATTAAAAATGGGAAGTGTTACAATCAAATAATTTTATTTTAAATTTACTAAATTTTTTTAGATCATGTTAGCGCCGGAATGATTAAACAGGTTCAATAAACATTTTGATCTAATTTAAGAATTGAATTTCTTGCCAACAATTACAAAAGAAAACCACAACAACAAAGAATAACTTCACAATGTTGAATAAAATTGATCTTTATAATATAGACGCCTTCATTATAATTCATTTACAAAAATTTTTTTTTTGTTAAGTAATTTGTACCGACAAAGATGCTACAACATTAAGAGACATGAAACTTATTGTCAGTTAAAACAAATCTAATTTATTAAGTTAATCGAAATTCTTTAAACTTAAATTTATTTTGCGTAAATGATTTTTAAAACCATTTGGTTTTATGTGTAATATGTAAAATAACAAAAACAAAAAAAGAAAAACAATATAAAATATTTCAATATTTAAACTGAGCTATGATTCATTTCCTGGATTGCATTTTTTTTTATGAATCATGCTGTTTATTAATAACATTTTAAGCCGTAAAGTTTTAAATAGTTAAAAAAAGATTAATATAATATGTACGAGTATTTTCAAAATATTCTCAAGAATGCTAATTTTCTAAACTGATCAAAAGATATTTAGAAATACTTGTACAGTACTTTTCTTTCTAAGATTATTTTTTAATTCTTTTAAATTTTCATTCACTGATAGCACTTGTGCTTGATTCACTGCAGTGATTCGTGATAGTTGAACCTTTTATTTATAACAGAGTGATTAAATCATCTGAGCATAATTCCGATTCCTCCTCAACCCATTGAGCTTTAGTTTCTTAAACTAAAAGATCATTAAGCATTATTCTTAAACTAATTGTGAATACAATTTTGTAATCACTTAAAATAAAGATTAACTATGAAATAAATTGAACAAATTATTGGGCTAACATTTCAAAAATATGTATATAAATAACTATAAACATCTGACATTCATCTCGAAATATCATGGTCAAGCATGCAGAATTAAAAAAATGTATATATGTAATTTCACAAGTAAACTAATTTTTTTTTTTTTTTTTTTTATAATCAGATTTGTTTTTAGTGATATGTTTAGATTTATGGAATAAAAGGCGAGTTTCTTTTCACTAATCATTTGTATTTATTTTGCAAATATCGATATTTCGGAAGCAACTTACTTCCTTCATCAGTGCTTTGCGACTAAATTAGTAATTTAGAAACAAATATCGATATTTGCAAAATAAATACAAATGATTAGTGAAAGGAAACTCGACTTTTATTCGATAAATCTAAACTAATTTGACAATTTATTTTTGCTATTTATTGATATGTCGTATACGAAGTTTAATATGTTCTTTTTAATTTTTAAGTTATTAGATATTTTTAAAAATTTAAATAATCTAAAACCAGTGACAGTTTTGAAAAAAAATATTCAAAAAATTGTTAAAAAGTGTTTCCGGGGTAAAGAAACTATCCCTGATACTTTAAAAATATTCTTCATCAAAGTATAATATCCCAAGCTAGTGTAAAAATATTTCAATGTCAGGGATAAATTATCCCCAGTAAATAATATTTACTGTCATTATACTCATGGAGTTCTCATATAAAATTAAGTCGTTTCATGTTATATCTCTTTAGAACCAAAAAAATACTTTCATATTTAAAATGTTTACCAGCCAAACTCCACCTTCAGGCGGGATAAATGTAAAAGAACTGTTCAAGAATTTATCTTTTGTCTGCATCATTGCAACCACAAGGTCTAATTTAAGTGCATGTTTTCTTATTGGTCAGTGACGATGATTTCCTTGTCATCTGCATAGAACATGTTTTCTGATGATTATCTGTTGATACAATTAAATACAATAGGATTTTCCTTTGAACTTAGCTATATGTATACTAATTTAAATGTAAAAAAATACTTAGTTATAATGTAGAGTAACTTTGCCTTCATAATACCATAGTTTCATTTTATTTTAGCGATAAAAAAGTATTATTCTAATTTTAATGATGAATTGAAAAAAAAACTTTTCACATCATCCATGCCCTGAGCGGCATTAGAACTTTGGGCTTTCTGATTTGTTATCGAATGACATACTTGGTTGAGTTTTTTTTATTAGAACCGAAATTGTGTGGAAGGACTGTGCTGAAGAAAAGATGTAGAACAAAAATTTATAAAAGATCCAAATGAGAAAGCGAAAAGTCTGTACAAAATATATATGAAATGAACAATAGATATATAATATGTATGTATGTTAATTTAACATAGAAATGAATACCTTTAAAAAAGGTAAATAACAAAAAAAAAGAAAAACATTGAACCAATTCAAAAGGACTATCTACATTCATTTGATCACGACTATTTTGATTTTCTATTTAGGATTTAAAATACATATTTTCATTATACCGGCATATTATTCAATTGATTGTATAAAATACTCTTTCAATACAATCTTAAAGAAATATTCAAAATGTTATTTAAAAAGTGAACATGAAAACAAATAAACAACTTTTCACAGTGCTTTTTGGAAGTTTATGCAGATTATACATAAGTATAGTTAACTTAAATTTAATCTTAAAATGCGTTTTTAGCTCTCGGGTTTTCATTTAACTTTATCTGATTTTGTGTTTAACTTCGAAATTCGTGATTCGATTCGAAAATCTTTCATTAATTTTATTAAAAATTTTATTTTAAGTTGATAAAATTTTTTATAACTAGCTGACAAGACAAGTGTTTTTATTTTTCGAAATTTAATCATAAACATACTAATACTCGTCCATACGTATGGCTATGTATAGCAAAATAATGTTATGTTCTCTTTAAATGATTACTGATTAACAATATTATTCATTAGAATTGTGAATTGATGAAATTTCTAGTTCTGATGGAATAAAAGTTAGAGTTTTTAATTATAAATATATAAAAAAAAAATTTTTTTTTTCTGTCATAATTCGTATACTCTAATGAAAGCTTTCACTGATTAGTTATTTATTTTTATTTTGATTTTATTTTTCTGGTATTGTTTTTATTTTCCTGGCTGAAGTGTAACTGAACTTTTGGCCTTCAATATTTTTTTTTTGTTGAGAAAAATAAAAAAAAGAAGGTTTCACCTATTGATTTGCGAAAACTCAATAACAATAATATTTAAAAAAAAAAACACAAAAATACAGGAGAGAAAAACAAATGTACATAATATCTATACGATTATTTATTTGAATTGGTTCATGTGTTTGTTTGTATGTACTTGAGAAAATATATTTTGTTATTTTGTGTGTTAATAATTTACGATGAGTTGTCGTCGTTTATAATATAACGTACATATACATATTTTTTACAGATTATGTTATATACTTATAATAGGTAAAATTAATATTAAATTTTTATTTTTAGTACTAAATTAATAAAAATATATTTAAATAAATACTTACATGTATGTATGTACTTTTTCTTTTACCTTGAATATTAAAAAGAATTTATTTTATGTAGGTACATATGTGTGTATCATAAGTTAATATATATTCGTATAAATGTAACATTGTAAGTTTTGTATTATAATTGAATAAGTGTTGTAAATAATCCTGTTAGTAAGCAATTATATATGTATGTACATATAATCAAAAATGATGGTGCCTAAAAACTTTTATGACAAAAAATATATACCTACTATGTAGATCATAAAACACGTGTTAGGTTGATTTAAATTTAAATATGAATTGCCGTTAAGTCAATTTTCTCTAATTTTTCTATGGGTTTGAAGTATCATGCGTCCTAACGGCAATTCATATTTAAATTAAAGTGAAGTGAATTAAAAGAGATTTTTTATTTCATTATTAACTTTCTTTCTGGATAATACATTAATGGTTTTTGAGCGTGATATTCAATTATATTGCAGTGACAATTGGGTTTGAATTTGAAGATGAGAAATTTTTCTTCAGCCGAATATAGTGGAAAAACATTAGATCTAGTTAATCATATATAAATAAAAATGAATGTACCTACCTATAAGTTACTTATTTTTTAATTAACCTACATATTTTATTTTTTATTCAATTCGTTTATTCTTAATTTTTTCGTTTATTCTATCTAGTTATGTTATATTTGAAAAATAATTTTAAAGAATTCAAATTAAAATTTCATTAAGTAAAGTAAGTATTATAAGAGTGACAAAATATCAGTTATATTTTAGTTTTAATTTGTTATAACTTGTATTGTTAAGGAACCAATTCGGTATATTCTTTATTTTTTTAAATTAACTACATACGAGTATTATTAAGTATGGTTTAAAACCAGTAAAAAGTTAGTATACTACTAGAACCACATTTCCTATATTACATTGCTATATCTCTCATTGGGTAAAGTTCCGAAAGTTTGCCCTTTCTTTAAATAGAGAATAATTATTATTTATTATTGTATTTAATATTTGAATACTAATTATTTAATATTTAAATCTTTAAGATTTAAGTATTAGTAAATCTAACGTTTTTAACACATAATTTCTTTGATATACATACTGGGTATAATTTTGGCTTACGAATTATTTTTTACATGAATTTTATACTTAAACTTAGTTATATCACACCATTGATTAAGAATAATACCTTATCTGGTGTAATATGGTAGTAGGTATTAATTGAAAAATACATCAGTAACTACACACTTAAAAACATTTAAATTTGGGGCAAAAAATTAAAGAAATTAAGGAAATTTAGAAAATGATGGTGCTATCTTGAAGAAAAATTCAACTTAGAATATTAATTATATACTTATTAGTTAATGTTAATTGTTCCTGATAACTGATTAAATTTAGTTAACGAAAACAAATAAACTACTTGAAAAAGTTCTTGATTAATTAAGTAAAACAAGCGTGAATATAATATATGTACATGTACATAATGTACTTATAATTATTAGTAAAACAAAAATTTAACTGTAAAATTATTTAATATTAATTTAATAACTAAATACTAACCATATTATTATGTATATATGTATACGTACATATGGAACAGTCATCAGTTGATATTTATTGTTAAGTTTTTAGATGTTTTAAATATTATAAATAATGTTTAATTTAATTTTATTTTTTAATTTAAATATTGCTTTTTTCAATTACTTAGTTTATTCATGTACAAACTAAAATTTTACAAACGCAAATATGAAATTTTTGCGGAAAACGATCAGATACTAAAAAATTTAGTAGCTGAATAAGCTGCTTATATTTGAATGTTATTTTTTTTTTTTTATAAAAAAAAGAGCAAATGAGTGAAAGCCACGAGATTCTCATCTTAAAATTTTTTGAAAACTAAATTTTTAAATAAATTTTTGTTATTTTCAAACTTAAAAATATTATATATGATTATTGTTTTCTAGAATAGCTAACACTTAATTGTTCAGAAAGATAAAATAATGATTTGTAACATATTATATGAACTATTTTTGGAGTAGAATTCGTTTCTTAGAACATTTTTTACTATTCCTATAACTTTGTATTTAAACATTTTTGTAAAACATGCATTCGCTTATTTCTTAAAATTGACAATTTTATTAATTTATATGAAATTTTAGTGTTTCAATCTCTCAAATTTTAAATGTTATTCTCTCTAAATTTGAAATTTTTGTACATGAATAAACTTAGGGCCAGTTTTCATGTGAACACTTAGGTAAGTATCAAATCAAACTTAAGCTACACTTAAATCAAAATTTGTATTTTTCAGTTGGTACTTAAAACAATACTTAATTGGCACTTAAGATTGGTAAAATGACCGCTTAAGCTACACTTAAAATTTAAATATTTTGATAATCTTTCTAACACATCTTTCTTACATTTACACGTTATTTGTCACTTATATTGCATTTTAACAAGTGCTGCCATTGCAAAAATAACCGAAAATGACAGCTGAAAAGCAACCCTTAAGTTTTAACTAGAAAACTCAATTTCTTTTAAGTGGAGCTAAGTGTCGAATGATACTTAAACTTAAGTGTAACTTAAGTACTCACCTGAAAACTGGCCCTTAGTGTCTAATAATGTCTTTCTTAAATTTTTTTTTTTTTTTGGTGCAAAATGTACATAACTAGGTATGATGTGTCTGCCATAATATGTAAATATTTCATATTTATTTTTAATATTTACATTTATTTTTTAGATAATAATTAATTAAAATATTTTTTCAAAATTACTAACATTTTAACGTTATTGTATGTATATATTTAAAAAACCTTTCATATAATAAATGTATAAATCAAAATGGCGTTATAGTTATACCGTTATTTGTATTAATTAAGTATGTTTCGTATACCTATAATTTTATAAATTTTTTTTAAGTTATTTAAATTCAATATATTTTTTTAAAATAAAGCAAAAAAAAAATCTCACCTTTTAAAATAATATTTTGGTAAAATATTAAAGATTAAATAAACATATGTATATTGTACCTACATATAATATATAATAAAAAAAATTATAGTTGAACAATAAAATACATACATACATACATATACATATATTTTTTTATTTCTGATTTGTTTTTTTTTATTTTTTATAAATTGTTTTATATAACTATAATGCGAAATTTAAAATATTTCTTAAAAATAAGAAGAAAAACGTTTTTTTTTTTAATTCTTTTATTTCATCTAATTCTATAATATTTTTATTTTTTTGTATTTTCAGGTTGACCTAGAACCAGAACTTAGCATAAACAAACACACAGAGTAAGTAATACCATAATATTTATTATTATATTATAATTGAAATGTATTAGTAGGTATATTATTATATAACAAAAATGTTTTTACTTACGTTATTACTTAATATTCTTCAATTTATAGTTTCATTATTTTTAATAAACATGTGTTAGAAATAGATTTCTTTATTTTTTTTCTGTTATTTGCGTTTAAGTGAAAATAAAATCACCTTTTCTTTATGGGCTGGTATTTAGTGAACATAAAAAAAGTAAAAAAGTAGGAAACGTGATCATTAAATTTTTAAATTATAAGATAAGTAATGGTGTCCATTTATGTATATAGGTATTAATGTTTGTTTAAACATTTTTTGCAAAAAAAGAAAAAAAAATAAATTTTGCGAATTTAATTTATTTTTATTTAGAAAAAAATAAAAAATAAAGTAGGTATGTAGGTATTTACTCAAATTTTAAATTATAAAGTTTAAAATTGTATACATAGTAGTAGAACCAGTGGCCTTTAAACTTCTTTGATAGAGAAGATTTTTTTCATTATCATATAATTTAAAATCAAAAATAATTTTTGTTTATTCTTTGGCTAAAATGTTATTATCACAATTCACAATTGTTGTGCTTTAAAGCTACATACATATTATGTAAATATTTTTACTACGAATTGTATGCATGATCTATCCACATTTGTCTCGTAATGCAATCATATTTAATTTTCACATGCTATCAAGTATGTATTGTACCAACTATTGTTATAATTAATATACAAAACTAATGTAGGTACCTATATGTGAAAATAATATACAAATAACAAATTTCTTGATGCATTTCAGTAAACGTTTCAATTTTGCCATTTTATAAAACACTTAAACTATATAGGTACCTAGGTATAATATATAATTTATTTTATATCATGTAGGTATAGATACTTATTGATTTGATCTTTCATTAACAATGTTTTTTTTGTTGAATCATTGGATTTTAATGATCTTTTTTTAAATATAATTAATTTTTAAATTTACCTATGTTCGCTCGACGATGTCGGTGAAATTTTTTAATTTTTTTGTTTTAGTTGTAATAATAAATGTACCCACCACCATCAGTTGGATTTTTTTTTTTTTGATTGGATAATAAATAGGTATATTAAATTCAATTGTGTCATCAAAACTGTAAACAATTTTGAATTTATTAATTTAAAAAAAGTTTTTTTGAGTTTGTTTTTCAGACGTTTTTTTGACTTAGTTCAAGTTAAGTATGTCTTAACTATTTTGTACCATATATAGGTATGTATTAAATTTTGTGAGATAAAAGTTTAAAGAAAATTTAATTTTTTTATTCTTTAGGCAAGTATTACAATATTTCAATTAATATATTTTTATATAAGTAACTATAACGTTTTGTTATATAACGTATGTTCCGAACCCATGCGCGCGCATATTTTTTGTATGAATATTTGAATTCTCTCAATTTTCAAAAATGTTCGGAACATTTTTTTCTCTTCGGAACAAAAGTTGATTTAACTTCAACTTTGTGTTCAGAACAATTTTTTTTTTTTGCTGTCATTTTTAATTTTTTTGACTTTTCTCACATTACAATTTACAAAGCTTAAACAAAAAAAAAACAAACGATTCATAAAAATATTTTTTTTTGTTTTAATTTTATTTATTATTTAATAATTTTATTTATTTGAATAACAATGATTTGATGTATTGAGATTGAAATAAAAAAAAATATTAAAATTAATTCAAATCAAATTCAAATGTTAATGTCTACTGTTTAAATTTTTTTTGTTCGGAACATAATGTTCTGAAGCAATGATTTGCAATCATAAGAATTCCCTTTTAACAAAATTGTTCGGAACAAAATGTTCTGAATCAGTGAACTAAGCATAAGTGACAATTGTTCAATTTTATTATGTGGTTGTTTTTCTCTATTGCCTTTGGAAGTGTTGGAATTCAGCATAGTTAGGAACCTTTTTTATTCAAATAGAAGCTGTGCTTTAATTTTTTTACAATAATTAAGTCTTTACAAAATAATTTGCATTTCTTATTTAAAAATAAGTAACTATACCTACCATAATATATACTCAAAATAATTACGTGTTTGATTATAAATGATAGTTTAGTAAATTTTCTATGTATATACTTGTATATGTTTATACCTATCTACTTTTTATCACTCGCATTCAACATTTTTTCAAACAAATTAAACAATTATATCCTTGTTAGTTTTTATTTACATCAGTATATGTACATATACATATATGTATAAATAATTAAAAAATAATTTTAAATTAAAATTTATAAAAAATAGTAAGTAGATTTATAAAATTCAATATTCATATCTATTTATTATTCTAGATTATTTATTTACTTTTTTGGTTTTTTTCTAATTACTTTCTAAATATGTATTAAGATTATTCTTTTGAATGTATTTGTTTGATAAATTTCTTATACAACTTTAAAAATTAAAAAAGAAAACAAAAAATAAATAAAATAAAGATTCTCTTAATATAGCACAAAGTAAAACAAAATTTTAAAGGGTGCTAACTACTATTAACACAACCTAGATAACATTATGGAAAATATGATGTGAAACTTTAGTGTAAAATAAAGAAAATGAACTAAAAAAAAAGATATAGAAAGAAAATATGATAAAAATTTTAGTAATGTATTAGAAAAACAATAATGATGACGACAATTTTTTTTTGTTTTGTGTTGTGTTTAGCTCAAGGTCAGGTCATTTAACTCATCGCGGAAAAAAACAAAATTGCCAAAATGAAAACCACTTTTTTTTTTTTATTATTATTATTTTATTAATTTTTATATTTGAATCTTATTATTTTAATTTTATTTTTTTTGCTAAATTAAATTTTAAAAAGTTAGTTTGGAATTCATTTTCAGTATTGGTGATATTATTTTAAAAGTTAACTAAATTTTTCAGTATTCGTGAAATATTTTAAAGATATGTAACTAACGTCAAACATACATATTTTCTACATATATATACATCTATTCTCTTAGGAGTTGACTAAGTTACTTTGTAAATTTTTTAGGTAAATTCCGTTAATTCAAAATAAGAATACAATTTTCCTGCATTATACGAACTAGCTATTATATTATTGCTTTTGATTCTTTAACTCTGGGTAGGTATTTTACTTCAAGACGCTTTTTTATGCGAAACCGCTTAAACTATGAGATTGCTGTTTTCCATGTTTTACTTGATCTTCCCCTATACGAAGAGGAACTTCCTGAGGATTATGCTGACATTTCTTCTTAATTATCGATATTTGCTACAAAATAAAATTATTAGTGAAAGGAGAACCAACTTCAATTTAAATATCAAACAGTTAAAAATATGTCATAATTACCGTATAAATACCAAATTTTTTTTTTTTGGTATTTTTATTCCATATCAAAATAACATTTCCATTGTTAAATGTAGGTATATATAACTAATATTAATGAAAACAAAATATGTACCAACATTTGCTTGTTAAATAAATAATATTATATAGAACAAAACTTATTTTTTTTTGATTATTTTACTGATGCTATCCCTAAAATATCTCAAAATAAGTTTATAATGTTTTGAATAAAATACTTTAACAGAAGAAAACATTTACAAATTTTAAATTTGAGCAATGTTTATTGACTGACAGTACGGTTGAAAAACATTTTAATCAAGCTTTAAAGTTCATATATGTAATAGGGTAGCAAAAAATTTTGTTTGCAGTGTACAAAATTTTAAACTAATTTTGACGCTGTATGTTTAGCCTCATATGTATTTATAATATATGTAAAGTATCACAAATATTGTCTGTTGTGTTGTTCACAGAGTTGTACAAATTTACAGTAAAAAATAATTTACTGGAAATTTGCCAGCATCAGCAAAATACAATTACGTGAGAATTTTTTTGAGTACCAGTACACAAAAACAAGTATAACATACTGATATATACTTAAAAATTCTAGTAACCAGTACAAATACTTTAGTATTTTTCAAGTATCAGTATACCAGTAAAAAACCAATATATGGACTTATATTGTTAATTCATTTATAACTGATGGCGCGGACGAAATACTGGAATATGAACAACTCTTGTTGCTAGATGGGAAATTATAAATGTTCAATAGGTAAAAGAAATAGTAATTTTTCTGAGTTTAGTTCGAAAATTGTGTAAGTGAATTTCCTGTTCTGGTCTTGGTAGGAATCTCAATAAAATAAAAAGTTTTTTATAATCATATTATATCATCTACTAAAATCATCGACTTTTATAAATAAACGAACTCATTTATTAAATCAGCTTAAATTGTGAGTGATTTCAAAATTTTAAATGTGTAATGAATTTAGTCAAATGTTCAGTTCTTTAGATCCTGAAAAAATGTTGAAGCTTTTAAGATAATTTCATAAAATTTTGGTTTTGGTATTAAATAAAAATTTAGTTGAAAAGAACCTTATAATTTTTTTTATCCCATAGTTGATCTGATCAACTCTATATTTGCTTTATATAATATGTTATTTTTTTTTATAATTTACAAAAAAAAAAACCAAAAAAATGTTTTTTATTTAGAATATCAGGTATTTCAGCATATTTTCAAGAAAAAAAAATATTTATAAAAGCTACAGATTTGATTATATTATATTCTTTTATTTCCGCTTAATTATTATTAATAAAATAAAATATGTATTTAATTTCATTTTTAAATAAAAATAAAAATATGAAAACAAAGCAAAGAAATAAAATAAATTAATTTTTTAAGTTAATCAATTAAGAATTCAAAAATTTAACTATCTATTATATTAATGAATAAGAATTATCATCTTTTTAAGATATTATTATTATATGTCTTTTACGTTTTCTAAGAAAACAAAAACAAGTTTTTCATAAATTTACAGTAATTGTAATTAGAGTTTTGAAATTAATTAATAATCTTAAATTCAGTTTAACATTTATGACAAAAATAATACCTTGTTGATTTGTTTCAATTTTCAGTCTTTGTTTTTCCAATTTTATAAATACGTGGAGTAATTTTAGAACGTCTTTTTCTACAACATCAAGCTATTTAGTTCTGCTTTTTGCTTGCTACGAGCCTTTTCTTCTGATTCCCTGTTGAGTATATATTTTTGAGGGAGTGATTATCTGACATTCTTTATAAAAGGCTTACCCATCGAAGACATTCTATTCTATTTTGATCCTGTTCTCCATCATTATCCTATTCTATAAAAAAAAAGATCGTGGTAAAAGATAAAACGATCTGTACGATATTCTCTATTTGCTAGATAAAAACCATGAATTAGTTTACCTTAAACTATCGTTTAAAAAAATTAATTATCTTCTAGTGAATAGTTGATGACAAAATTCAATTTATTTGCAATATTAATTATAATTCAAATTATTAATCAATAAAGAATACTATAAAATTAAAATGTATTATGAAATAAATTACGAAAAATTTAATTTAAATTTTTTTATTTTTTTTATTTTAGACAAGATGGCTCTGAAACAATACAACTTTCGGAAGAAAATGTAAATCCAGGAAAAATCAAATTAGGTCCACAAGATTTTGAATTGAAAAAAGTTTTAGGTCGGGGTGGATATGGAAAAGTATTTCAGGTACGTTTAATTAATTTTGATATATTTTGTAAATTAAAAAAAAAAAAATTAAATCATTGTTAAAATTTAAAATAATTTTAAGCAGGGAATTGATTTCAGTGAAAAAAAAAATGTTTATTTTAAAACTTATAAAATTACCCAAATGTGTAGTCAGGTCTGTTAATTGGTCTGAAATTAAAAACAGCAGCTATGTAATTTCATATTAAAAGTATACCAAGAAGAAATCAACATTACATTATACATTGCAAAAGTAAAACCACTATTAATCATTTTCTTTGTAACTCCTACCCTTTTTCGTTTGAAGTCTGATAATGTTTTAGTTTTTTTGTTTACTCCAGTTCTGTTTTTTATTAATATTCACTAATGTTCAATTGGCAGAAACGCAGGAAAGTTTGGTGGATTGGAGTCTCCGTAAAAAATCCACGTTGTTTTCATAGTACAATTCTCGTCATAATGTAACTTTGTTAAATGGAGTTTAAGAAAAAGCACGACATATGGTGATATGATTGATGACAAATAACTTTAATGGTTTGAAAACAGTACTTAAATTTTCGGTATAAATGCATAGGTTAATTAATCCTTCTATAATAAAAGCCCCTTCTTTTACAGCTATATAAAACTTATAATTTCTTTTTTGTATTATTGACTAATTTTATTGTGAATCTACTTTAGGGTAACTTCGCCTTCATAATTGTATAGTAATATTTCATTTTAGTATTTATCAAATTATATTCCCAATTAATTTAAAAAAATAATCCACATTCAGACCGTAGACTGAATTCTAACCCACCATCTCTATGCTAGCACTCAGATGACATAATCACTATATCATATATGATGGCAGACTTTCTCAACTGGTTTATTTCGGTAAAAAAATTTGTTAAAAATTTTAAATTGATAATAAAAAATTTTTTTGAAGCAATTTCAAAATGAAAATCTTGTATATTTCACTCACTCTTTTTATGAAAAGCAAGAAAAAAAAGTCCAAGTTAGAAATTTGAAAGACTTTCTAAAAATCCTCGTACTTGAAAACAGCAAATTATGTAACATGTAGTATGTAATTTGCATAATTTACAAAATATTTAATAATAGTTACAAAAATTTTAATACGCAATTTTTATACGTTCTAACTAATATTAAAAAAATGGGCTTTATTAAAAATAATAGCTATATTCTGTGAGTAAAATATAGAAAAAAAAATTTACAACAAAAATATCTTATTCTATTACTAATGTATGTAGGTGATAAGTGATAGATAACCTATCAAAGAAATGATAAGAAAATTAATAATAATAAGAATTAAAACGGGAGGAAAAAATAAATTGCCTGATAATGACATATTTTTATTTTTTATTATTTAGATATTTAATTAATCGGATTCTAATTAATATATACGCATATTATGAAGTAATTACAAGTAGCTATTAAAACATAATTTATTTTGTAAATTTACATATAAAATTGTTGAGTTTTAAAATATTAATTCATTGTAAAGTATATATGTATACTTTCACATCGTACCAGAAAATATTGATTTGAAATATTTGATTTGTTATCAAATATTCAATTTAAGGTGGGTTTTAGTTGCTTAACATTTTAAGTGTAATTGGTTGGCTTTAAATAGGGAGATAGGTTTGAAGTTTAACACAAGAAAAAAATATATCGCTGCAAAGAATTCCTCAAAGTCGGTGTCGCGAGAATCAACTCAATTTGATTGATTTGACTTATTTCAAATCAACAAAAAAAAGTCACTGTGTCGCGAGTATTGATTTTCAAATAATTGACTTATTTTCAATTAGTTGATTCAATTTGTTTCAACTTGAAATTTTTGACACTTCATATCAAAAGTTTTGAGATACCTGGAGTTTTGTTTTACTATATTTTTCTTTTATTCATATGTAAAAAAGTTATAAGCTGTAAATTTTATTCGTTATATAGCTTATATTTAAAAATACAATAATAAAAAAAATACAATAATAAAAATAATAAGTGTACAATAAATTCAACTTAATACGAGCGATTGGGCTCATTTCTGAAAAAAGAATAAATAAAAACTGAAATAAAATAAATAAGTTCATTTTATAAAATAGATAAATTATTAATTTATTACTATATTTTTATTTCACAGAATTGGTATTTTCTTTTTACAGCCTCTTAATGGGTTGTACACATAAAACTTAATTAATTATTGTGATATGGTACTTGTATCTCATAAAAATTCTTAATCTCTTAAAATCTAGTTACAGACGTTGGATTGTATTCCATTAAATGGAATGGATTTGATTCCATTAAATCCACTAATTTCTCTAGTTGGCTTTTATCACTAAAACATTTTTTTCTAAAATAATATTAAAATATTCTAATAAATTAAAATATTCCAGAAATATTTATAATTTTTCTTACCTACCTTATTTGTAAATTATCCATTTTTTTAATATTTTCAAAAAAAAAAATCAAAAATTCACTTTTTGAAACCAAAAGTCAACTAACAAAATGTAGTTGATTTTTGAAAGTCAAAAAATCGAAAAAAAAATCAAATAATTGATTCTCGCGACACCGACGATTGAATTGAGTCGATTTTGATTTGAAAGTCAATTCAAAGTTGATTCTCGCGGCACTGACTTAAATTTCTATTTGAGAAATTTATTTATTTCGAACGCAAACATTGTTCAGTTGTCAAAATAATCTGTTGAAATTTGGAAGTAAAGTAATAAAAAAATAGTTTATTTTCATATACATTTACTTAAAAAAATGTTTCCGGTATTAAGAAACTGTCCCTGATACTTCAAAAATATATTTCATCGGAATAAAGTAAAATCAAAATATTTCAATTTGAGTTGAATCCCATGTCAGGGATAAATATCACCAGTGAATGTTCTTAAATAAAATAAAGTCATTTTGTGGTTTTTTTACACTATTTTTACACTATTTATTACACTAGGATTTTATACAAAATTATTGTAGGTTCAGATACGGGAAAAAGGATTAATATAGGGAAATAGGATGATAGAGGAAAATTGGTAGGTAAGTTGGAGACGAACCTGAAGAGGTTGAAAAGCTGCAGATTGTATAATGCAGCGTAGCATGTCTATCGAAGGGGAACATATGAGATGGGAGCAAGTTCCACATTTTGGCAGTTATTACAATAAATTAATTTAAGAAACCATTTAATATTATTTCGATTTTTAGAGCAAAAAAATGTGTTATATAAGTACGTAAACACAAAAGCTTTCAAAATAAAATTATAGGCATGGTAAAAACATACCCTTGAAATGATAAAATGTCAAAATTTGGAACAGAATTTGTTTTTATAAAACATTATTTTCACCATTCCTATAACTTTACACATATTTAATAATATAACTTTTCCTACATTTTGAAATACCATTTTGACACTATTAGATTTCAAATTTTTTTATTAGTTTCATAAGGTAAGATTAAATAAAACTTTTGATCGGTATCTGAAGTTTCTTTTAAATTTTTTGTCCATACGTAAGGATTGTTTTTTTGTTATTTTTGCAACAAAATCCTACCCATAGGAGAAAGATTCTTATAAAAATTAATAATTGTTTTTTTTTTAATTGTGTCCACTTTTTATTTATTTAATTATTTGAACAGTTGATCCTACATATAAATCTGTAGGCCAACTTTATAGGTCCTTTTTCCTTTCGAAATGTGGGCCTTTTTATTAAATTATATTAATTATTTGGTACATATTTTTGTATATTATATATTTATTTCATTTCATTTTCATTTTATTCATTTATTTCTCAAAGAGCTCATTCGCTCGTACAGAGTGTATATATATAAAAAAAACAAGATAACAAAATTAATAATTCAGTCCAGTAGAAAAAAAATCAACTTAATAACTAAATGTATAATAACTTAAGCTAACTACACTTGGTTTACAACAATATCCATTAATTGTAAGAAAAACTAAAAAAAAAAAAAAAAAAAAAAAAAAACTTATCACTAGAACAGTAGAAAAAAAACCCAAAAATCAACACTATTATTTTAAATACTTATTAACTACATTGATTTTTAAATTTTATTTAAATAGAATTCATTTAATTTTTTCTTATTATTATTTATATTATTTTTTTTTTCTTATTAGTTATATTATATCTTTATTACTTGTTAAATTATATTTGAACCGATGTGGTTGTATTAAAAATTACACTTTCAGTAATTTTCACCATTTGAAAAATTCTTCGGTTCTGATGGAACTTGAACCCGTGCTCCTTCGGTCGTTATATTACTACATTTGAGTGCCACTCGGCTGCCGAGGCCACTGTGTCCTTTGTAAAAACTTTGTACAATCACTTATTTGCCAAGTGAATGTAATAAAATTAATAAAATATATTTTTCTCATTAAATTTTAAAAAACTTCTTTAATTGAAATTTATAAATGAAAACAGATGACTTTTGGTTTATCTTCGTTACATTGAAATTGATATTACCAAATCTTCATAGGTCATCATCATCACTCACTAGGTCATTATCATCATCACATATTTTCAGCGGAAAAAAATATATTTTATTAACATATTTTGCTACAATTTCGCAATAAACTTATTTTTCTATACCAAAAATATATGCTAACATATAATTTAATTAATTCTTGTAACTTTATCTATATGACATGTATATTACAGTCTAAATTTTTTAGCTATACACTCTGTCCTTATTTTATGTACGATTCCACTACGTATTTTTAATTGGAAAATACTATAAAATTGTAAATTTAACGGTTTCACTGCATTTTGGAAGTCACGAATAATATTGAGAAGAAACGAAATTCTCTTGATTTTTTTAACTAATTTAATCTTTTTATTTTTACATTAAAACTATCTTATAAATTAATAACGAAATTAATTGTAACTACTCTTTTAATTTAATTTTTATGATTTTCTAGTTATTTAAATTAATTTAATCTTTCGTGGTATCTTTTGTTAGTTTTAGTTTCTTATGTTGAAATCATTTTCAGTGTTAGAACGGCTGATGTACTAAGAGGCATTGATCTTTTGCGAAGAATTTTCGCTTAAAATTTTTTAAGAATATCAATATTAAAGTTATTGGTTGTTCCCCATAACACAAATACATTATTTCCTTTATATACTGCTTTATTATGCATCACATAGATAGTTCTCCAGTAAAAGCATTTTTCGAGTCTTTGTACGGACGTTCCAAAGAGCAATTTTTATGAGTTTTCCCATCATTTAATTCTTGAAACAAGTGATGTCAAATAATTTAAAAGCGAGCTGATTGGATTCACCAGTTATCTTATCATAAGTTTTGTTGTCAATACTGGTCTTGTTTTGACAGTTTAATTGGTACCTGACTTAACTGTTTTGATCTTATAATTATTGCACAAAATTATTTATTTATTTATCTATTTGTACAAAAATGTCTGATCTTATCTCGTTGTAAATAAAATACAGCTGCAAACTAACTTAATTCCTAAATGATGAAGTTTTTAATAATTTACGCAAAATAATTGAATAATAATTACATAATTAAAAGTGATCGATTTCTATATGGGATGGATAAATACAATATATAATTATCTCTCGCAATTAGGTCTCTCGGCTCGTTGTACACCAAAGTACAATTATTATTGGGACTTAAAACATTTAAATAATTTTAAATAAAAAATAATAACAATAAAGAATCTAAATTATATTTACTACGTATTATAAAAATTATTTTATATTTTTCACAAATAAAGAAAAAAAATTCTATTAATATTTTACAATAAATTTTTTTCTTTCTCCCTTATTTCCATTTCTTTCTAAATACCCAAAAGCACTACGTCTTAAGTCTTTTTAAATAGTCATATTTACGTATCACCTTTGTCTTTTTGAATTTAGATAGTGACATGTAATTATTATATTTGTTTACTTGATACAAGCGTATACTTAAATGAAATATTTTTAAATTTGTGCAATTATTAGAAATTTTCTAAAGTATGTTAGTTATTTAGTACTACTATATAATATATAAACAGTTTTATATTAAAAGCTTCTAGCTTTCTATTTCTAGTTATTCTTTTTTTTAATTTTATCTTTGTTATACATTTTATTTAAAACAACGTCATTTCATTTAATTTGCATTGTGCGACATTGCAATATTGATTAACATTATTACAAAAATGATTCCCCAATGAATGAAATTTTTCAATTATTACGAACATTATGATGATTTATCATCCTACTTTTCCTGTTTTTTATATATGTATCTTTGAACTGCGTTTTGTGAGTGGGTGTAAAGTTTAATAGACGTTACTACAATCGGAATTATTTATAATATTATTTGTATAAACAGATTTAGAAAACTGTAAAAGTACATTTTTTTTTGTTTATAAAAATTTGCTTTACTATGATAAATTTTTTTTATACATACTGAATTTTGTACATAAATATATAGTTTATTTTATTTATTTGAAACTAATGCACGTAAATATGTACATTACATATATTATTTAATAAATATATTGGTTAAAATCATTTAAAGTATAAAATCTGTACGTCATATTAAAAATTTCAATACTTGATTTAATTTGCATACTCACATTTGAGTCAATACACTGGTTCAGGTTTAACGGGCTAATGATATATTATGAGATTATGATATTATGATTTCTTAAGCGCTTTGCGATAAACGCTAATTAGGAAATTCAATTGCTAATTTATGTATGAAGAGTTGCATATAAAACATATAATAACAAAATATGATATAACAATTATTAAATACATAAGTATATCTAATTTTGTTTTTGGAGGATAGATATATTCTGCGATAGTACAGTGTGAAAAAAGTATAAATTAAAAAAACAAACAGTAGATATATGAAAAATAAGAAATTCGGTTTTTTCTGCCTTTAAAAAGTTTTCGCAGACCTTAAAATAGGAATAATGAATTTGTTATTTTTAATTTAACTGTAATAACTCTTTTGCATTGTCGTTTTCGAAAAATTTTTAATGAAATAAACTACTACTCAACTACTTTTTACTCAGAGACTTAGGTGTCAATCAAACTGTCAACCGCGGGAGTCGCCGTGACTTTCAAAAGTCGCTAAAACAAGTCACGCTACTGCGGGTTTCTCTTTTTTGTGGCTTAATTTTTTCCATTAAAAACATTTTTTCGAACTGTGTTTTGACTAGATATTTTCTGAAAAATATATTTTATTATTTGAATCTTAAGCTTAAATAAAATTTAAATATTTTTATTTATTTTTTTTTTTTCAAATTTTTAATTTTTATAAATTATATTACACCATGAAAGTCGTTCACAAAATAATGTGAAAGAGAAAAAAGTCGCAACTAAAGAAACCCGCGGTAGCGAATTGCGACTTTTTTCTCCAAAAAGAAAAAAAGTCGCAAAAAAGCGACTCTCGCGGTTGCGGTTGACACCTTAGCATACACAATCACATAGCTACAATAGTTATTTCTTTTGGATTTGTGATGTATAACCTAATTTAAATATGGAAAACTACATCTCTTCGTTTTCACAATAGGAATAGCGTAGTTTCATTTTATTTTAAGTGATAACAAAATTTTATTGAAAATTAATTTAAAAGAATTGAATTTGTTTTTTTTTTTTTTTTTCAAAATCCATACTCTGAAAGCGATTTGAAAATGCGCTTTTTCTTTTGATGAGTTATCTGACTACTAACCACACCACTAAACCATTTCGGTTGGCATGAACGTTTCGAGGTAAAAATCTTTTAAAGGGGTAATTCCTTCTAGTATTTTAGTAACAAAAATTATTCTGGGGGGTCTATTTTGAAATTTAATGTGGACTGCAAAAATAATATCTAGTTAATATCCAATACAGCTCCGAAGAATATTTGTGTTTGTGTACCAATTGGGTAAGTATCAGATTTGTGTTTTCGGATAATAGTCGCCCAAATATAACATTTTGGTAATTATAAGCTGAATATAAACTGAAATTTTTGTGAAAAACTGAATTTATTGTTTTGTGTCTGATCAAAGACTATAGAAATAATTGAAATTGAGAATTTGTTGAGAAATTTTTTATATAGTCTTATCTTAATTTTATAATACTTTTGCCGACTAATATAGCAAAAGAAATCTGTTACTACCTGTGTCAATTCAGATTTTTTTCAGACGAAAATTTAAATTTAAACTAGAAACACTTTATGAAATTGATTGACAATTTTTTTTATACATTTGTAATTTTCGTTCTTAGAAGAAAATAAAACCAAAAAAAAAAATTGTTAAAATTCATTGAGTGTGTCAATACTTTTGCCTTTTTTCGTAATACAATATTGAAGAAACTAATGTCGTGTGGGATAGCTGCAAACGACTATTCTAAAGTCTAAAACCTTTCCAAAAGAAATATTAGCCAGTTGAATCGGGCAATCAAGGAGAATAGATCCTATCAGTTATTCATAAGCACATCTTCAAAATTGGTAATTAAAACATATCTTCTCACCATTTTAATTTTTTGAAATAGAAAATGATAGTTTTGTGTTTTGTTATGTTTTGTTATGGTAATATTATCTTAAATAAATGCAATAATCGATACTTTTTTTTAAAATGGTTAAGAAATTATATAAACATAGGACAAACAGAACATTAGTTTTTATGAATTGTCTTTGATATGTAAATCTATTAAATTTATACCTAAAACTTTAAGGTGCATATGAAATAAAGGATTCTACAGACGGGCAACATTTTAGTAACTATGAAATTTTGAAATTTTACTTACGTTGGATGACTTTTATATCAGAATAACTCAAACCATATAAAATAAATTAATGCTCCGTTTGTTAAAAATGTTTCATCTAATGTATGTACATACATATAAATAACATATAATATTATATTAATTGTACATAATATCGTATTCATATTTTGTCCCTATATTTCTTAATGTAAATGTGAATCGAATGGAGTATGTTTATGTATTGCAAAGTAATATATTTTTCTTTCATACATTAAAAAGTGTTTTACTTATTTTAAAAAAATTAAAACTAATCTAATTGCAATAATTTTTTACTGTTTGTTAAAAGTCCGATAAGTGCTATCAATGAAGTTATAAAAATCCCCTTTAATTACTTACATTTTGTATCTGAAATTAAAATTGATTTATTAGTGGCTTACTTTATTATTATCATTATTATTTTAGTTTTTCAAAATAAAAGTTCTATCTTAAAAGAATCTAAGCCACATGTTAGAAAAATGTTTTAAAGGAAATTTTTTTTTTATAATAAAGGGCTTAGAAAATAGATATTTGTTATCATTATACATTTTATCAAAAAAAAAGAACAATAAAAAACAATATTGTAAATTTGGTAGTGACATTTTTATTAAAGTATAAAATTTTTTTTATTAAGGATTTACATCTTTTATCAGCCATATTCATTAAATTATAAATTTGATTATGCTGTTAAAACTATTTCAGATTACTAAATTATAATTAAATATAGAAGTCGGCATATTTAAAATAATATTCGATATTTAAAAAGTTAAAAAAATGTAGCTTCCTATAAAATGAAATGATGTACGCCGAACTAAATATCTGACTCTGTCCGAAGAACTCCCATATTTATTTGCTTATATGCTAATCCCTTCCTATTTCGTAAAAACCGTTGATAGATAATAAATATGGCGACAGTTAATTTGAATTTTCATTAGAAACTCTGTTCTATTTTATTTTAGAATTCAAAATTCCATCTTATCTGCAAAAGAGAATTGTTTTCTAATAACTTCAAATTCATTTACACACCTATTTTAATAATATTTTATAATTTTAGGTTAGAAAAACTGCTGGAAGAGATGCTAATAAATATTTTGCAATGAAGGTCTTAAGAAAAGCCTCAATAGTTACAAATCAAAAAGATACAGCTCATACGAGAGCTGAAAGAAATATACTAGAAGCTGTAAAGGTAATTAAAGTTTAGCTTTACTATTTTTTTATGCATAAGTATTTGACGTAAATTTTAGTATACATATAATATAGTAGATTATATACTATGTACATATATTCAAACACGTTTTTTTTTTTAATTTATCCTAATTTATAAAAAAAAATTTATATTTTTCTTTTGCTTTTATTGATCAGCATCCATTTATCGTAGAATTAGTTTATGCCTTTCAAACTGGTGGGAAACTGTATTTAATTTTAGAATATTTGAGTGGTGGTGAACTTTTTATGCATTTAGAACGTGAAGGAATATTTTTAGAGGACACAACATGGTATGTTTTATTGACAAATTTTTTTTTTAAACATTTAAACATTTTTATTTTATTTTGTAAAATAATACAGTTTTTTTTTATTAATATATTAAATAGTTTCATAACTCTTTGTAATATTTATTTAAATTTCAGTTTTTATCTAAGTGAAATCATTCTAGCATTAGAGCATTTGCACTCTTTAGGAATTATTTATCGAGATTTAAAGCCTGAAAATATATTATTGGACGCACAAGGACACGTTAAATTAACAGATTTTGGTTTGTGTAAAGAACACATTCAAGAGGGTATTGTAACTCATACATTTTGTGGTACTATAGAATATATGTAAGTATATTCATGTGCAATAGTATATCTATTTATTATAAATTGGTTCTGATAAAATATCTACATATATTTTTTTGATAATTTAATTTATTTAATTATAGGGCTCCTGAAATATTAACTAGAAGTGGTCATGGAAAAGCTGTCGATTGGTGGTCATTGGGAGCCTTAATGTTTGATATGTTAACCGGAGTGGTAATTTATTTAATTTATGATTATGAAACTAATAAATTAATAATACATAATATACATGTATAATTTATGTTATTTTAGCCACCATTTACAGCTGAAAATAGAAAGAAAACTATTGAGACTATATTAAAAGCTAAATTAAATCTACCTGCTTATTTAACACCAGATGCAAGAGACTTAGTACGTAGATTAATGAAACGTCAAGTTTTACAAAGATTAGGTAGTGGTCCAGAAGATGCAGGTGCTATACGAGCTCATCCGTTCTTTAAATTAGTCAATTGGGATGATGTTTTAGCACGTCGTATAGAACCACCAATTAAACCAATTTTGGTATGTTTTAATTTCTTTATTAAGTTCGTACTTTTGTCTTAATTTCATGTGCACAAATAAAGTAAAAATTCTAATAAAAAAAAACTTTTTATTGTATAAAATATAGAGAAGTGAAGATGATGTTTCACAATTTGATACAAAATTTACACGTCAAATCCCAGTTGATTCACCGGATGACACAAGATTAAGTGAGAGTGCGAATTTGATTTTCCAAGTGAGTGTAAAATAAGTCAGTTAATTTCAAATAATATAACAAAAAAGGAATTACGATGAAAATAAATTTAATTCATAATTTTTTCATTACATATACTATTTTTTTTTGTTATTAATATCATTTTTAATTTTAAGGGTTTTACTTATGTTGCACCTTCGGTATTAGAAGATATGCAAAGAACAAATCGTATGCCTGCTCGATCACCGCGTCGAACTCCACGTCATCATGATGGCTCATATAGACTTTCAGCTTTTCCAACAACAATATCAGCTGCTGCAGCGAATCATCATTTACAACGGGGTATGTGCGGCTCAAGAGCAACACCCCCACATTTACAAGCATTTGCTCCTCGTCCATCACCACAGGATGAAATGATGGATGTTCAAGGTTTACCGATTGTATAGTTAGCGTTTAAGATACAATTAAAACAAAATTATATAAAGTAGCTAAAAAATTAAATGAAATTAAAAAAAAAATTAAATAAACTATATAATATTAAGAGCAACAAATTTTTGAAAAAAAAAAATTTGCAAAAAATTAATTAATTTAAAGTCATAAAACCACCCTAAATAAAATGTAAAAAATTAAACAAATTATCTGTAAAATAATTTATATAGTTTTTAAAACTTATATAAACATGTTATTTTTAATATAAATATATAAATATTTATAAACTAAAATGCTTAATAATTAAAAGCGAACTATTATTTATATAAAAACAAAAATTAGAATATGTAAAACAAATATATATATAATTAATATATAAACAATAATAGCTTAAATAATAATTATAGTAATAATCAATATAATAATAAAAATAATAACTATAAAATATTAAATTAATAATTAAAAATATTAACAATAATAAGATAATAAAAATAATAATAATAATAATCATAATAATTAATAATGAATCGTTGTTACTTACTCCAAAAATTAAAATAAGACAAGAAATTTATGCCAATTTAAAAGAAAGTTTTTTTTTTATGTATAATAAATAATAAACAAAAAGGAAATATATATATATATATATATCTAAATATAATACTGTAATATAATTTGTTTAATTATTATTTTTTTTATTGTTAAGAAATATTATTATGGAATTTATATGATGTCTCCAATTACAATTTTAGTTTATAATTAATGATTATATATGTTTTTTAATATTTTTTTTTTTTGAGAAAGCTATTATGTTGCACCTTCATATTTAAAAAGAAATTTGTGTTAATATTTTTAAAAATTTTCGTATAATTAATTTGTATTTAATACAAGTAATACAGTTAACTGTATAATAAAAGTGCTTAGGCAAAAAGTAAATTAAATTTAGCAATAAAGTTGATTGGGTGGATAATGCCATTTTAAATAAAAAAAAATACATATCAATTTCAATCTTATTTTTCTTAACATAGTATTCAAAATTTTGTATGACAAATCAATGATTTTTCTATTCAATTTTTATTGGTAGTACATGTGTATTTTATTATTTAATATTAAACTATTTTTTTGAATCCACAAGTAAAAGCGTGCAGATTAACTTTTATTGGTAAATAAATTTACAAAGATAATTTGTATACCTTACTTATGGAAAATAAAATATTATTACTTATGAACAACTTTTGCTCATAAATAATCCTTAAAATGCTTGAAATAGATTTTATGAAAAATATTGAAGATTCCCTTAACTTAAGTTGGTGTTAATTATTTGGTGAACGTTGTTCTTTAATTAACGTTCATAAATCGTATAATACATACATTCACAATGAAATTTTATGGTAATTTAGACACAATAACTTTAATCATATTATTAAAAATTTCATTACAATTGGATACTTTTGAGAGATTTATCACTCTGAAGAGCAAGGTTTATATATCTTCGTGTTTTTGATTTTATTTAAAAACAAAAATTATAACACTTAATTGGCTTATTCATGTGGCCATAAATACAATGAATTAATTTTTCATTAATCACAATTAACAAGAAAACATATATGTAACGACATTTTTATTTTTATTTTATATAGAAATCATTAAATCTTGTTTTAAAGGGAATCATCATTTTCGAAAAGGAAACTAAAATTCCCTTTTATAAATCAATGTATGTTTATATATATAAATTCCATATTTAGATTTAAAAATTCTTTTTAATTTTTTTTTCAAACAAGGTTTCAAACATTGAAATTATTATCTGTTTTCATAAACATTTCCGTTTATTTTTTTTAGTTTTATACTATTATATATTTATGTACATAAATATGTATATATATATATATTATTTTTTTTACTTTGTTTCTCTATTCTATATGTATAATATGTATATGTCCAACTATATTACAAATATTATAAATACTTAAATTTATATAAAAGAATAATTAATTAATTTGTTTAATTTTTTTTAACAATTTTGTCTCTGCAAATAATTATTGTTTTGTTATATAAACTTAAATATTAAGTACAATTATTATGTTTTACTTTATACAATATATAATTAAAAAAATAAAAACAATAAAATAAAATGTTATTATAATTTGATTTACTTCATTAAAACAAAATTAATGAAATGTGTATAAAATTAGAACAAGAAAAAGAAACAAAAAGTTAATTTTGGTTTTTTTTATATACATACATATATACTTAAAAAATTTTATATTGAATATTATAAGAATTATGATACCTCGTTTTTATAAATAAAATAATAATAGTTATTTTTTATTATAGTTTTTCTTTGGTTTTTAGAAACATAGTTTACAATTGCTTTATAAATAAAATAAGGCACTTTTATTATTGTTTCATGAAAAATGAAAAAAAGAACTTGCTTGCTTACTAACATCTTTTTTTTTAGTGAAATAGGTATTTATTTATTTTTATATGTTACTTTACAAAAAAAAACTGTTTAATTAAAATATTTATTTTGGAAAATAATATACATACTTAATTTACTGATATATTTGCTATTTTTAAAAATTTCATTAATTACATTTATTCATTGTTTATTAATTTTACGATTGATTATTGACTAGTTCAGATATGTATATATTGTGTTTGTAAACAACGAATATGTATTTAATAATATTTATAAATGAATATCTAATGAATATCTATTTTGTCTAAAATATAAATGAATTTAAAATTGAGACAAAACTAACGTATTCAATAAATACAAAATATTAAATACATAAATATTAATAACTCATTTTCTACTGGTCAATTATAAAGCCAATGGAAAATTGCGTACGTTCATCCAATTCCAAAAAATGGACAAAAGCGATCCAACAAATTGCAGACCTAAAGCTAGCTATCATTTCGACCAAGTCATGGTAAGTTTAATCAATGATAAAGTTTCAAAATATCTCAAAATCCAAGGTGTATTATCTGACCCATAATATGGTTTTAGGCAGTACCGGTCAACTGGTGACATAATGGCTTCCCTTTATAAAAAGCTCAACATCAGTTTGCACAATTCCGAAGAATCTGATATTGTTGTTTTAGATATTTCGAGATCTTTTGATCGAGTATGGTATAGTTAAAAGCGATGTTTTGAAAAAAAAAAATTTAAAACACCATTGTGTATAGCTTACAGAAATTCAAGAAAATCATAAATAACATCATTCTGCAAATTCCTGCTACTTTTTTTTCAATACATTTCTTCCTATCCTATTCAAGCGGTACGTAAGTACTAAAGGTTACATCCTAACGCTTGGCTGTTTTATAAAAGAAATAAAATAAACTTAATTTTTATGCAATGTAAAATTAATTAATAGCTTGATAAATATTACCTACTGACTAATTTTGGTAGTTTACAGTTATTGAAACCTAATAACCATCATTTGACGCGTATGAGCTGGTTGAGGAACTAAAAAGATTCATAGCTGTATAACCCTTTGGAATTATCAACCAAGAAAAGTGTATACTTACAGATTTAATACATCCCTAAATCTACAAATATTTAAGTTTCGTTCAATTTTTGAGATTTTTAACTTCCACCTAATTTCAAATTAGTTACTTTCATTCCATCTAGATTTTTGTAAATATTCTTTAATTCTGGCAATGGAGTTGAAAATCAAAACTTAAAATATAAATTACAGAATTTTTGAAAAACGAAAAAAAAGATATATGTATATATCACATACATAAAATATAATATGATAATGTATACATATATGTATACATATTTTAGTTTAATCATTATAAGTGAACCCATATTATCATTCAAAAAATATAAAATATATATAAAATATAATTAAATTTATTCACGTGGTGCTAAAAGTTTTTTTTTAATATACAAATTTATAAAATTCAAATACCTCAATTATTTCTTTCCAAAAGCTATTTTAGTTCAAAAGAAAAAAAAAATAAAACAATAAAATCTTCTATTTTTGTAAATAAATATTATAATCTCAATTTTCTATATTTTATAATTTCAATATTATTAAAAAAAACTAAAAATAATTCAGACTTAACAGATCGATTTAACATTAATTTTTGTTTTAATAAAATTTTGTACATAAAAATCTTTAATTTAAATAACATAAATAGCCTAAATATAATTATTGAAACTTTAATGAATTGCCTTGTTTTAAAAAATAAAAAAAAACTTAAAACAAAAAAATATTTTAAACAATAATTTTTAATAAAAAAAAGCAAATTAAATTAATAGAAGATTACAAACATACCAAATCAAATATAAAATAGAAAATTAAATTTAAATTGAAAAGACAAAAAGAAAAATAAGTGTTCAAAAACTATATTTACCTAGATAAACAAAAAATAAAATAATAAAACGAAATAAAGTTCATTATTATAGTTTAAACTAAGAATTTTGTATTTTTTTGTTTTGTAATTTTCCATGAATTCATATGATTAAATTTAAAAATAAAATATTAAGCAGAAAGATGTTTCTCATATATGTATATGAAATATGAGAATAATCTGAAAAACAATAAATTTTAATTTTTATATAGAGAAATTGAAATAATAATATTTTCTCTATTTAAATTCTCAAAACATAAAAACATGAAAACTTAATATACTCGTACATATATATAATAATATGTACATATAATTTTAATAACACCTCAAAAATAATGCATACATAATTTTGTAAATGCCATTTTTGTGTTGTCATAATATACTTTTATGAATTGAAATTCAAATATTTTACCAAAATTTAAAATACATAATATTTATTTTCAACTTAAGTTTAAAAAAAATTTTTTATTAGTTTTATCGTTTTATTAAATTTAATATTGGAACTTTTTTTTAAATAAACAGTTTAAATGAAAAGAACTTTAAAAAAATTAATCAAATAAATGTTTTTTTATTCTAAAAATTATAATAATTTCAAACAAAATTATGATAAAAATAAAAAATAATCGAAAAAAAATATTTTTTTTTAAAAATTTTTTGTTTACTACTTTCTTAATTATTACGAATTTCAAATAAAAAAACATTAATTGAAATTTAAAAAATTTTCGTGTGTGTGTGTTCAGTACATATTATTTATTTCTACAAAATAATTATCCTTTTCTTCATTGTCACATTTGTACTATAAAGGATCAATATTCAAAATTATGACTGAAGTAAGTTATATAATAAAAGGAATATTTATTAATATACCCTTGGATATATAAATTATTAATTACCATGTTATCTTAATTCCGTTCTTTTTGCTCATCTATACCATATTTCAAGACCGTTCATCTTTGACGAACATATACCTTTTTAATTCATTTTTGCAATTCTTTTTATACTTCTGCAAACTTCTAAAGTAGCAAACTTTATATTTAGTAAAACAATTTTCTATTTTTAGTCATTTAGAGAATTATGTATCAATATATAAGGATGGTATGTATATTCAAAAGAAATAGTTAATTATTTTTGGGATCTTCAGAATTCATGTTACTTATTAGATTGAGAAAATATAAAGTATCTTTTTTTAATGTCCAATTTTTATTTTGTTTAAGCAGCGGAATCGGGTCATTATTTGATTTTCATGCCTCGAGATAACAATTAGGAAACGTAGGAAAGCAGGTTTTTATTATAAGATATTAGCTATTTTATTTTGTCAACTAGATTAATCAATGGCCATTTATAAATAAAAGAAAATGCAGGTTTCTTTTACTAAATTATTTATTACTTTTTGTAAATACCGATATTTCGACAACAGTTTTCGCTATCTGAAGAAGGCAAATGAATTGAAAAAGAAATCGACAAGCTAAAAATTTAGATAAATCTATCTTTAAATATTAGGATGCTTAAGGATTATGAATAATATGGATCTTTTAAGATTAGAATCATAAATTTCAAAAGGTCCAACATTGTTGGTAGCAGTAATAAAAATATAAGAAAACGAAATATTTAAAGAGTATATGAACATGCATATATATAAAATTATTTCTATTTCATAAGTATTTAGTTTATTACCAAATTTAAATTTTTTACAGTCAAATTTATTAGAAAAACAAAAGATATAAATGAATTGAACAAAAGATAATGTAATTTGGTTGGTATTTTTAACGATTTATTGTATTGCAAGTTTTAAGTTACTTGTTTTTCGGCAGATTTTTATATACAAAAATTTTCAAAAAAAATAACACTTTGGGTACTCTGCTTAAATAAAAAATGTAGATTTGATAACATGCATTTTTGAATATAATTTTAAATAATAATAAGGATTTGAGAATAATAAGGACAATATTTGTCATATGGCTAAACATGGATAAGTTGTTAACAAAAGTGTTAAATAGTTGTTAAATATTCTCTATATAGTTAAGATTTTTTCAATTTATTTTTGACAAGTTCTGCTTTTGCTAAAAATTACTGACTTATCTTCTCTTATTCTAAATTCTCATTTGTTTTATATTTGTCGATAACAGAGCAGAATAATGAAGTACTTAAGTTAAATATTAAATAAACCTATTTTAAAACGAAATATTCTTTGAATTAAATATTGTTTCATCAATTATAATTTTTAAATAAATATGCTATTATTAATGTTTTTTTATTTATATAATAATTTTTGGCTATTATTTTAATTTGAACTGTAATAATAAATTCAAATAATTAAATTTAAAAATTTTATTTTATTTTTTGCTAAATGTTATCAAAAATAATTGATAATCTATTGTTTTTAAATATTTTAATACGATAATTATGTAATTTAAAAAAAAAAAAAATAATCTTGTTACACACAACACAACAAAATATTTATGTAATTCGTTATTATATTGAAATGTGAATTAAATTAATTAAACTCATTCATTTTATAAAATATAATACCTAACCTACATGCAATGAAATTTTTAATTTTAATTTATGTATTTAGTCAATAGTCAATCGTTTTTGCTATTTATATGATTTTAATTAATTTGTGTAATATTTTATTTAAAAAAAAAACTTTTTTTTGCCAATTAACTCGCATATTTCTTACCTTAATATAATAGAAGATAGAAAATATAATTGGAACTAATATGAAATCAATGTGTTCTACAATTCAATTAAATTTATTTCAATAAGAAATTTTCTTTTAGTAGTAATTAAAACAAAAAATAATAGTAAAACTAAATTCCAATGTATTTAAAAGAATAAAACTTTTTTTAAATAAAAATTAACTGCCAGAAGTGTTCATTTTATATACATATGTATATGTAATGTATATGAATTTATTTTATTTTCTTTTTGTTTGTTTTTTTTTTATATTGCTAATCAAAAATATAAATTACCACAATTTATTTTATAGGAAAATTAATGCTTTGAAATATTTTTCTAAATATTTTTTGCAGTAATAAATTTTATACAAAAAATATATAAAAAAAGGAAAACTAAGTACATTATATTTTTTTAAGTGCTGTGTGTAATACTATAAAAATATAATGAATATATCTAATATTATGTTTACCTATTAATTAAGTTTATAATTGCACAAAAATTTCATAATTTAACCCAAACTTTTTTATTAATTTTCTATTATTTTAAACTACACTAAGTTTTATAATAAATTACGCTTCAGTGTAAGTGTAGTAAACCTTATTAGCTATAAATATATTGTTTTTAATAAAAATTTGAACAAAATATTTAATTGAAAAGGTTCAAAAGCCTGATTTCATTAATGGCCATCACTTTCAATGATACGATAATTTATTATGTCACTTGAGTCTTGTTTGACTGGGTATTCTAATAAATGTGTGATATAAAACTGAATATAAAATTATCAATAGATATATATATAACATTTATTTTTACTATTAAAAAGTATTAAAAGTTACAATTTTTTACATTTTCAACACAAAAAATTTCTTCAAAATATAGGAATTTTATTTAGTAATTTTAGTTAAACTTAAAAATATAATTTTTTTGAACATACATACATAATATCATATCTATACTTCAATTCCGTTACAAATTATCGGATTAATTTATTTTCATTTATAATTAAAATTAAATGAAAATCAAAAAGGAGTTAATTGAAGTAATTTATTAATTTAATTATATAAATAGTGCTCTGCAATTATTTTAATTTCTTTCATTTATTAATATTATTATTATTATTATATATTTTCGACTTCGGAAACACATTTGAAAATAGTAGAAATTATATAACATAGAGATTTAATTTTATATTTAAAATAGTTGAAAAAAAAATGATACGTACATACAACATACATATTTATTTTTGTCACAAAATTTTATATTAAAACAATAATATATTTAAACATAAATAAGGTGCCTTTAAATCATAAATTTAATTATTGCATTATAATTAAAATTACATTAAACATTGAATTAACTTAATTTTTAAAAAAATAAAAATGATTAATATATAAATAAATAAATTAAATTCACAGTTTATTGTTTATTTACTAATGAAAGCCTAATTATGTGTTTCCAATGTCGAAAATTTTATATAATTAATTTTGAAATGGCAATATATTAAATTTGCAATTTCAAATTAAAATTTTGTTATAAAGTTTGTTTATAAAAAAAATTAGACCCGTTATACGCTTTTAGATAAATTAGCTAAGCTATGTACAAATACAAAAGCTAAACTGTGTGAATTAAGTTAGCTCACTAGTTTAAATTAAAACTTCATTCAAATTATGTTTTTTCCTGCCGTCTACATCTTTCTGCCATCAGCAAAATCAGGGTTTCATTAATATGGAGTGGAATTCGAGGGCAGTAACCCTCGACAAAAAAAAAAAAAAAAGAATATAAATTTTGCAACTTTTTAATTTAATTGTTTAAAACTGAATCAAATTTTTAGCAATATTAGAAAAATTCAAACAAATTTAAAAAAATTCAAATTTTAATTTTTCGTCTGAATATTGTAGTAAACCCTACAAAAAATGCGTTAATATATAGTTTTTAAATGACACAGATATGCTAATTCGCAATACAGAGTACGAAATGTTCAGAAGAACTTTTCTGGATTCAAATCAAGTCAATAATTATTAAACATCTTTATTACGTCACTATAAGAATACAAATGAAAGCATCTTTTATTATCCGTGACTTCCCATTATAAAAAAATATTGTATAATACATATTGTTTAATATAAGTTTCAAATGCGCAAAAAAAAGCAGAGCCATCGAAAAAAATGTCAATGAATTTTATAAACTTTTGGTATACAGTATAGCAAGAATATATTTATTGGAACTTTTCCTTTAGTTATGTTTGCAATATTTTTCGATAAATTCTGAACTTTTTCTGCTAAACTTTGGTAATAACAGAAAACGAAAACAACATAAGCATCAACAGTTTTAAATTGTGTTCCATAATGTAAAAATATTACAGTAAATTTTTTACTACTATGTTGAAAGTAAGTATCAAAAATTAAATTTAAAAACAGTTTAAAGACGGTTTAAGATATGTTTTTTTTTTACAATATGGAAGTCACGGTATATTACTTAGCTCGCATAGCTCGACTATAATGAGGCAACTCAAACCAGCTAAACTATATATTATGTATATAGTTTAGCTCACACAATTTAGCTACCTTACCCAAAGTCTATAACGGTCGTTATGCTTTAAATTTGAAAAAAGGTATAAAAATGTTAAAATAAAATTTCATTTGAAATTAAAATTAATTTTATGAGTTTACAAAGTAAAATATGTATATAAAGTATATTTTTAAAACAAAGTAAAATACAAAGTGTAAATTATACAAAAAAAAAATTATAATGTAAATTTGATAAATTCGAAACTTTTGTAAATAAATAAATTAAAAATCATAAATAAACATATTAAAATATTAATAAAATATTCATTATTAAAAGAATAAAATAAAATAAAATCAGTAACTTTTATAATACCCTTGTGTGTAACATAAATAAATAAATAAATAAATTACAAATTTATTAAAAAATATATTCAAACATAAATAATAATTATAAATAATTATTTTCACATTGAAAACAAATTAAATTAAATTAAAAAAATTCAAATAATAATTTTTCTAATTAATTGAGAACGATGTTTCCTAAATAACAAAATGAATAAAATAATTTGAAATTGATCAAAATAAATCATTCATTTTTAACTAAATATAAAAACTACAATCATAAGCTATATCAAAAAGTTTAACGAAATCTAATTAAATACAAAAAATATAAAAAAAAATACCTGAAATGGACGAAACTTACGTATTATGCGTGTGCAATAACATATTATACATAAATAAATAAAATTATTAATTTATAAATTGATTCGAAATAAATTCATAATTATACCTACGTATATTAAATAATGTATGTATGTTTTACATCTGTGAACTTGTAATATAATGTAATTAAAATTGTATATTAATATAAAAAAAAAAAAAAAAAAAAAAAAACATTTTTTTCTACCTAATTTTAAGTGGAATATTGTTATTGAAAAGTTTCAAACGAAATGTTAAATAAAAAAATATATTAATGAAAATTGCATTTTCAACATGAACTTTATATTTGTGTAAAATCTTAATTATACTCACGGCATATTAACAATAGTCTGAGTAGATTAACGTCATTTACTTGTGGTTAATTTCTTAAAATCATAAATGTTAGTCAAATCATAAGTATAATCTTTTGACTGATAAAATTGTTTTAAAATATAAATTTTTAAAATTAGAACTGTACTAAAACTAACTGGAGCATTAATAAACCAATTTCAAAAATTTAATAGAAACACATAATTTAAATGAACCACAAAACTTATTTACTATAGTGAGTTTGATAGTATTTGGACTATATTTACCATCAAGCAAATATATTTATATGTATATTATTATGTAATAGAATACATAGTATAATTAAGATTTGACTTACATTTTTGGAAATTATTGTAACATATATTAATAATATATTGAATATAAAATGCATATAAAATGTAATAATAATATATTTAAAATAGTTTGGAAAATGAAAGATGAAAATACAGAAAAAAAAATGCAATGTATTAAAAAAAAAAAAGAATGAAAACGAAAAAAAAAACTTTTGGTGAATAATAAAATTCAAAATTATATTAAAAAAAATATTTCATTTTGTTTCAATTTTTTTTCGCTTCAATTATGAAATAAATTAATTACATAAGCAAATACATATACATAATTTTAAGTAATTTTTTTAATTATGTACCTGAATTAAATACTTCGCTGCCTTAGAATTGCAGGGTTCTATCCCTAAGAAATGGAAAAATTGAGTTAACGATTGCAAAATATTCTATGTTGAAATAGGAAGCTACAAAATAAATATTAAAGGCCAGAAGTAACTCAATTTTCAATAAAATGAAAAATAGCGAAATTAGATAGATACCAGATGATTTAAAAAATTATGTCAGGCAGCATATTATGTCTTTTAATTTGGTAGAGTCTCATTATTGCAGAAAAGATACTCAAAGAAAATATTTGGATGCAATTAAGCCTTAATATTAGAGAGATGTATAGACTTTATAAGAGAAGATGGAAAAAGAAGATAACAGTTTTGTGAAAGAATCTATGTATCGAGAAATTTTCAATTCTGAATTTAACTTGTCGTTCCATTAACCAAAAAAAGATCGCTGCGATACATGTGAAGAGCATTCAACGTTGAAAGAAAATAATATTGGACTTTCCAATCAACAAATGAACAAAATTACAATGCACAAAAAGGAAAAAGAATCCGCCAGAACAATACGAAAAGAAGATCGGAACAGAAATATTCCAGTGCTATGTTTTGATTTGCAAAATGTTCTTACGTGTCCGAAAGCAGAAATCAGCTCTTTCTTTTCTTTACGTTTATAATTTAACTGCCCATTTATCTACAACCAATAAGGTTTATTGTTCTTTATGGAACGAGACACAGATGGGTCATGGTGGTAATGAAATTGCGAGTGGATTAACTAAAATATTGGTAGAAGTATTGAAAGATAATCCAAATATATGCGAATTGATCTTGTGGTCGGATTTGTGTGTACCTCAAAACCGTAATTCAATAATTTCATTATAAATAATTGATTTTCTGAACGAACGAACGAACGAACGTCACAAAAATCAGAATGAGATACTCTACACCTGGTCACTCATGTGTACAAGAAATTGAAGCTGTGCACAGTGTTATGGAAAGACATTTGCGTAAAAAAGGTTTTTTTTTCTCCTATTAGTTTATTAAGAATACTGCTCAAAATAAAATATAAAACACAACGGTTGAACATATTTCAACTGAATGAAAATGATTTTAGAAATTTTAAAGCTTGCACTGCTATTTTTAACTTCAAGGCAATACCTTTTTCTAAAGTGGTAGAGTTACAATTTATCAGAAATTTAACAGCTATACATTACAAGTTGAGCCACTGCGATGAAAATTTTTTAAAATTGGTAGAACTTAAGCAATCTAAAATTTATCAAAGGAAAAACAAACATCATACTGTAAATAATACCTTTGAATTCACTGTCCCGAAAATAATGTGTTCAAGAAATTATGAATTGAGTCAGCAAAAAATTAAGGCTTTTTCAAGTATGCTCAAATTTATGCCGACGATTATTTTGAAATTATCATTTAAAAAAATTTAAATAATAGTTCAACCAATTAAATACATATTTTTGTTTTTTCGATTAACAAAAGTATTTAATTTTGTGTTCTGTTCAATTAATAATATATTTTTATATACAGGGTGGTCCAGTTTAGAGCAAAAAGTTTTTAAGGGGTGATTCCTTGGAGTATTTTAAGAAAAAAATTGTTCTAGAAGAGGGATCTATCTTTAAATTTACCTGGGCTACAGAGGGTTAAAGAAAATCATATTAGAAAAATTATGTCTAAAGAATATCCACTACAGCTTAGAAGAAATTGAAACTAGAGTAACATCTTCTTCATAGCTTTTTTTTAGAATTATAGGTGTATTAATTAACGGTATATATTGAATGAGTATAAGCTTAAAATTTTGCTTTTAAAAACTGAAAATTTTATTAAAAACGTTTGATTATCTCGAAAAATTTATGCGCTACATCATCCCCTACAACTTTTTCATACACAACTTTCATATCAGACTTGCCGTTTTTCATGTTCATGGTTTTGAACATAAATAATAACTAAAAAGACAATATAACATTTATTAATAGACTGTGTAGATACGTACATGTTTGATTAAGTTTGTTTAAGAAATATTACCAAATTTGTGTAAAGTTTATTTTAGGAAATATTATTATGTTAATTGATAGCTGTGACTTGTGAGTCCTTGAAATATTGAACATCAACCTAAATACATAAATTATTATAGTCTTCTTTTCTGTATTTATGGTTTTAATTGATTTTTGTTTTACTACTACATTAAATATTGTTCTAGATTACAAAAATATTAGTATGTATAATAATTTTGCAAATTGAAAACACGAACATAGTACCAAGCCAAACTATAAGAATACAATATAATATGAATAAGTATGTATGTAACGGCTAACCAACAACAAAGTATTTGGTTTCATATAAGTATGTAGATAAATGTACATATAACTTCTTCTTGGTTGGTTGATATATACATATAGGGTGGATCGTTGACCATCCCTCGCACATAGGCCTTTCTGTCAATTACATACAATCTCACTTCTGATCTACTAATTCCCTTGATGGATCGTATAATTTCTGATACCTTTTCCATTCTTAGTTTTGAGAGTTTTTCCAGTACAGTAACTTTCCATGTTTTTTGCGTTACGTGAAGAACAATTTGCCCTTTTTTTTTATGATCTTGACAGTAACTACAATAATTTGAGTATTTATTTTAACAAATTACTGGCTTCTACTCATTAAATGTGGAAAACTACTACTATTGTCAGGAACTTAAATAGCTTTCTTAAATAGAATAGCTCCATTTTATTTAATTTGTTACCAGATTATATTCTCAATTATTTTTTGTCATTTATTATATCCCAATGACAAAGGGTACTTGTCCTGCTCGAAAAACCAATGAAGCATTTTTTTTTTTTGCTTCATCGTGAATCAAACCCGGGACCATTCGGTTGAAAGGCAGGCACTCTAATAACTGCGCCACCCAGCGCCCTTTCTCTCAGTGTTGCTTTATTGGATTCTTCTAAGCTCAAAATTTTTAATTGTTTTGACTTTGTCCTTTATGTTGTTTGGTGCTTTGAATGCTCTTTGGCTATATCCACAACATAAGACTACTATGTTTTTAGTGCACTTAATCCCTTGGTTAAAAGGTGCTGCTTCTTTTATTGCCATGATTTCGTATTGGATAACCACTACATTCTTTTTCACTTTTCTTGATTCTACTATATGTATGTATATTTGTAAGCAGACAATCTCTACTATGCCACTCCATACCATGTCACTTTAAGTCTTTAAGAGGTTATTGTATATACTGTATCAAAAATAATAAATACTATTTCTATTTCGTAATATTTTTGTCTTAAATCTTCCATCTGAACATTATGCTGCAAGATGATAGTCTGTGATTTTTTCATTGAATGTTTTTCTGTTTAACAACTTCCATTCTCCTGTCGTAAGAAGTCGTAAGGATGTATTTAATGCCTTACGTTTGGTATACAAGGCTATTGATATAATATCCAATATCGTGATCTTTGAGAGCTTTGTTGTTGTTATTCTTGTGATGTTGACTGGCGAAGATTATGTATGCGCAAATTTCAATACGTTTTTTATGTCCAAAGTCATTCATCAGGCTATTGACGTCTACATTATCGTTGGTGCTATTATACACAAGTATATATATCCTATGTCCAGTGAACCTCTTTTGTAGATAAACTAAATTTACAGCACCAAATGTTCTTCATATAATGGTCGTTTCTATTTCAGTTTTGAGTCTAAAATAATGTCTAGATATTTGTTTTTTGTGTGAAAGATACTGCATTGCCTTCTATTATTGGTGCATTCACTATGTCCACCTATTTCAACATAAATTAAACCTTGTTGAAGCCTAATCTTAAACCTCATTTTATCTTTGTCGATGCAGTTAAATTTCACGGTCAAGTCTCTTTCTTATCTGAATGTTTATTTTTGTGGTTTTATGTCCGGAGTTTGTTATGCTTTTTTCTGATCAGAAGGTTTTGAGTTTTTTTTGCGTAAAAATAAAACACCCGTTAAAACTACTTCATTACGGGTAAGAGGTGTATTTTCATTAGCAACAGCTTCTTTAGATTGAACTATCTATTTTGGAGTCTCAAATTTTCGTAGCTTTCCATCGTGAATATTGGATCACTTTGCTTTAATACGAGTATTCATATTTTCCTGCTTCTATTTCGAGTATTCAAATTTTCTTGCAGAGTTTTGTTGTGCACCTAACTATTAATTTATATGGAAAATATATATGTATGGATATACATACAAATGTATATTAATAATGTATACCCCATCGACAGAAATTATATATATGTACATACTTTACTTATAGCTGTTTATAGTTTTCTGTCTTCTAATATCACATACTTCTTCAATAGATTTTTGTTGTATTCTACAGGAATTTCGATTTAACTCTCGGGAATATAGAATGCGACCCAGGTAACCATTAAATCCATTTAATAAATCGATTTAACTTATAAGTTGAAATATTCTTTCACATCAAACACTTTTTGAATACGGGAAATTCAATTTATTTTGAAAATTTTTCAAATATATGTACATACACACATGTACTAATTTGGTTTCATAATTTTTATTAATCTTATATTTTATTTTTTAAAATACATATTAATAAATAATTGATATAATTTTACTTTTGAAATAACGCTTTTTCAAGTTTCATTTTAAGGTATTGTGGCAAATTAGGTCAAATTTATAAGAAATAACGAAAATAAATTATTTGGAAAAGAATGTATAAAAATTCAAGATCTAGAAATGCTTTACCAACAATGGACGTTGAAGCCAATCTTGAAATTATTTCAAGAGTTCCAGCTAAATACTCTGATTCAGATTGGGAGACAAATAATCGTATAAAATTTGAAATATCAGAAAATCAACAGAAATTGGCTGAAAGGGTGTTAGAGTGAGTTATTTTTGATTTTAATAGACGCGATTGCGGATTAGTCACACTACATTTACGTACATACATACATACATATAAATTTCCAACATTTATAGAGAATCGAGACGTATGGTTGATGAAACTCGAGATACCACTCAAACATGGAAAAGAGAAGTTGATCATAATTTACATGAAAGAACATCAGAAATTAAGTATCTTGTTGATGAGCTTAATCAACAGAAAAAAACTGGTCTTATAGAAGATGAAGCTTTAAAAACTTATCGAAATAGAATATTAAAAACACTACAAGTTGTTCGAGAAAGTTCATTAGCTATATGTCAGAAATGTATCATATATAGAGAGGGACGTCTTGGAACTGATCTATGTAATGATGAAGTAGATCGTCAACTGAAACAAGAGTTAAAAACTATTAGTGGATGTCAGGCTTTACTTGAGAAAACATTGAACCAAACTAGTGAACAAATAAGACGTTTAAAAGCAACTCTTCATTTGTTAGATCGTGATTTGAGTGCAAAAGATAAATCACTGAGAATTGATGAAGTAAATTTATCTTTGAGAGAAAATCAACAGCAATCAAGTGTATTTCATGGAAAATCTCCTCTAGAGAAATGGTAGTAGTATTTTCATATTAAATTGTTAATTTAGTGTTAACTATTACAAACTTTGTTTTTCTTTTTTATTGTAGCGCATATACCCTATCGCAATGGCAACAACAAACATATCAGAATATTGAAAATACAGCAAAAGAATTAAATTCAGCAGCCCAATTAAGAGCATATATTGATCTTGTAATAAAACAAGTTATTGAAGACTTAGAGAATCAACGAGATCGAACCAACGAGGCATTTGAGCGACGAATTAATGAAACTAGAAGAATTAAAGAAGATTTGGAAGCAACACACAATGATACCCTAAAACATATTATGGAAATTCAAGCAAATATTCAAAGATTAGAAGAAGAATTATCTGATAGACAAGGATATCTTGCATTGTGTCAAATGCGTCTCGGAAACCGAGCGCAACGTCCTGGATTAGAAATGACACGCGATGGTGTACAAGAAAGTTTATTCAGTGAGCTGACAGCATTAAAAAATACAATTGGTAAATTAAATAATAAATTAACGGAGAATAAAGCTACACTTCGGTATTTGTTACAAGCTCAAGTTATGCAAGAAGAAGAAATAAATATAAAAACAAATACTTTAAAAATTGATGATGTAAATTGTATGACCATTCGTCGTAATTTGCTTTATAAATCATTTTAAATTTTTTTTTTTACAAATTCGTTCAAATCAAATAAAAAAATTATAACGTTCTCTATGAATATGTACACACATACATACATATGTAATGTACATGCATATCGATATCAAACCATAAAGTTAATCTAATTCAATGTTAGCTGCAAGAAGGCAACTAAATTTATAAAATTATTTCATGAAATCAAATGAACATGTATTCAATCAATAAATCGCGGCAACTTCATAAACATACATATAAATATATGTACCACATCACAGTACATATTTCACGTTACGTTCACTTGGTCTTATTAATAAACACCGATCAAACTTAAAATTAAAATATTGTTACAATTGCATCTTGAATCTTAGATTACATTAACACATATATTGTCTGACCTGACTAAAATTATCAATGTAAAATGGGTAATAAAAAAATTCACATATCACAAAAAAGAAATGTCTTTTTTTTATTTAATTCTTTAAGGTGTGAAAAAGGGCGGTATTAAATAACCCCAATTTTTGCTGGGACATTATTTCATTTTATTTTAGTAAGATGTATGAAAAGAAACCAGGTAATAAAATTATTAGATTTTTTATTTTGAATAAAAACTTAGAACTTGTATTTAAAAAGCATTAGCAATCACCATTTGAATATTGAAACTTAAAAAATAACGATGTTTTGTAAAAACAATTTGTCGATTTACACCAAATGAAACAAATGAAAAGTTATTTAAATAAAATATTTTTATTCGTCTTTAAAATTTATTCATTGAGTATAAACAAATTTAACTACAATGATAAATATTCTGGGCAAAAGAAAAATATAAATGTTCGAAATATTTTTAAAATACTTGTAGGTATTTTGATATGATTTAAAAAGCTTATAGTGTATAAATTCATTTACTTCACAAATTGATTTAACGATCTCTTTAAATTTACTTAAATTGGTTCCATCTTAAAATGTATAACTTTCTTAAAATAATATGTTATGTGCTTAAACTTGTGTCTCAGATAAATTAGAGGGTTTATTTTCTGTATCATCAGTTTTGTCAATTCCCACGCCCATGGCGTTTAAAAGCGTTGAAACAGGTCCAGAACCACCAATTTGAGTTTTATAACTATCCATCATACTTTTTAATGTATTAACATTGATATCTATCGGTTTGAACGACTCTATATCATCAAAATCATCATCTTCTTGCTTTGATGTACTAAAAGTTTTACCAATATTTGTATTAGCTAATTCTTTATCCATTTGATCTGAATAATTTTTGAAATATGATTCTAAATTAACTTTGGCATTGTCATTTGTCATGTCTTCCAAATTTTTTTCTAAATCATCTTCATCTTCATAGTCACTCATTTCAGAATTTGATTCCCAATTGTCTTCTGGAATTACGAAATCCAAGAAGCTTTTAATATGTGTGGAGAAAGCATCAGGATCGAAACTTATCTGATTTGGGTCTTGAGATTTTGATGCATTTGCGGGAGTATCTTTTGTTTGTTCTATAGAGTTTATAATTGGTATATTTTCCCTCGATATTTCTTCGGTTTTATTTTTAATTTCAATTCCATCCACCCCAGACCTTCTTTCTAAAAATTCTTCAATATTTTTTGTAAATTCGTTAGCATTAACGTTACCGTTTGCTTGATATAGTGTTTTAATTCCATATTTATTAACAAGCATTGCGTTAAGTTCTTCCGATGATATATTTAACCATGCATCACTATCACTTTTTCTCAAACATTTTTCATCTTTTTTCAGTTGTTCCATTGTATTCTCATCTATAGTATTTAATACTTTCAAAATTTTTTGTCCCACATTTGGGCTGGTTCTGAAGCGATCCCTATTTTCCTTATAAAAAGTTTTGGCTTCATTCATCAATGTAGTATATCCTTGTGAATTTTCAATAAATTCTTTAAAATAACTTTTTCTTTTTAAATTATTGATGTAAGTTTTCCAATTACTTTCACTCTCTAAGTCATCATCGTTTAAAGGGATTTTTGCTTGTGATGCTAAAATTTCAAAGCCGGATGCTATTTTGATACCTAATAAGTCTTCTTTATATTCTTCTGTTTCTGTTCCAGCTGAAGGCAACTGCCAACCAATACGCTGATCTGGAACATATTTACAATGATTTAGCATTGCATACAAACATTTCGTAAATTTAACCCTAGTTCTAACTCTATTTTCTGGTGGAAAAAATCGCATTGCTTTGCAAGCTTTCATGTCTATTGTATCACGTTCACAAAATGATTTGACACTTGGTGCTATTAATGATGGATCTTCTTTAAGTAATGCAGCTACGCCAATTGAAACTCTAACATTTTGATAATGAAAGAGCTCATTAAAGGCTTCTTCGAATTCTCTAAGACGTTCTTTAATAATATTCTGAATCTCATTAGAAACCTTATATAATGTAGGATTTGACCAAAGTTTTAATATAGCTGTAGATGTAGGAAGTATTGATTTCGAATTAGAAGGAGAATTTTGAACAAGTTGAATTTTACCATCATGTATGTATACCTAAATATTAAAAAAACAATGAAGGCAAAAATTTAAAAATCAAAATAGGCACATACTCTTCCCCCGCACGTATCAGGATTAGCCCATTTTGGTAAAAAATTTGCTGCTTCAATTAGTAAAAATTCACCATCAGAATCAATAACCCTAGCAATCATGCCTGGTACTCTTTTGGTAATTTCAAATAAAATATATACTATAAACCATTCATCCTGAATATTTTCGCCATAATACGAAATTCCATATAAGTGAGGAGGTAATTTTTCTAAAATATTTTCATTTAATCTATTTGAAAAGAAACAATAATTAACAATATTACCTTTTATTTCATCTTCTTCACTTAGCAATTGGTTTTGGGTATCTGAACGTACTGTCAAACAAAAGGGATCTTTATGCCAAATGTATTCACGAAAAAGACAATTAACTGAAGAATTAACTTCATTTAGTACATTATCCAAATAAATGTTTAAATCTTTAATTTCTTCACAGTCACTTTTAATTTTTGGAAAAAGAAAATATTCCACGAAATCATCTTCACGAGCTAATTCAAACATTTTATATTTTTATTAGTCCGTACAGGGCCTAATGAGGAAACTTAAGACTTACTTGGAATTTGGATTGGACGACTTGACTGATTCATTTCATTATCTGACTTTTCCTTTAGCAGCTATTTATTTGATCGTTTAGAATGTAACGATAGCGACATCTAGCGTACCGATGCAAAAACTACTTATTTAAATTTAAACAGTTAATATAGGGTAAGTGTATCTTCAGAATAAAAATTTACTTGAAATATTATTTTCACAGTTCGAGTTCATTCATTATTCTTCACACTTTCACAGTTGATTAGTTTTTTTATTAATTTAAAAAATATAATAATAAAACTAATAGGTGAATAGCTTATTAAAAATTTATCTCTACAATCCGTTAATAGAGAAAGAATAATAAAATAAAATAATTGACATAAAAGAAAAATCAGGGTTTTTACCATATGTGAATGACATTTTTTGACTTCTGGATATCATCACATCACATCACATGGTATGGACGTATGGTACATTGTTGTTAATTTTTCTTCTAGACTTGTTCTGAGTTGTTCGCGAAGCAAAAACGTTTTTCTCTCGATTTGTTTGCGTTTTATTAAAATTAGAAGATGGGGAGTGGAACTAATAGCTCTCCTCCATCTGATCCCGATTATGGTGACAATGTAAAAATTTTGAATAGTAATCCTCAAGTAGTTGAACTTCAAACAATAATACGGGATAAGTATGATATGTAAAATTCAGATTTAATTAGTGATTCTAAGCATATTTATTTCTAGAAATACCACAAGGAGTGATTTTAAATTTTATGCTGACCGACTTATTCGTTTGGTTATTGAAGAAAGTTTAAATCAAGTAAAGAATTAACAAATTATTAGTTTAAATTTCTAATAATTAGATTTTTGTAGTTGCCATACTCTGATTGCTGTGTTGAAACTCCTACTGGAGCTCTATATGAAGGTTTGAAATATAGATCTGGAAACTGTGGTGTATCAATTATTCGGTCTGGTGAAGCAATGGAACAAGGTTTGAGAGACTGCTGTCGATCTATTCGTATTGGAAAAATTTTGGTTGAATCAGATGCAGATACTCATGTAGCTCGTGTGGTTTATGCTAGATTTCCAGATGATATAGCCAGAAGGCAAGTGTTATTAATGTATCCGATAATGTCGACTGGTAATACCGTTTTACAAGTAAGAATTATCATGAAAGCATTCTGTAGTGGTACATATATGTAATAACATTCTATTTCCTGTAATAGGCAGTTAATGTATTAAAAGAGCATGGAGTTCCAGAGAACTGTATAATTTTATCGAATCTATTTGCTACACCTGCTGCAGCCAAGACAGTTGTAAGTGCTTTTCCTCAAATGAAAATTTTAACTTCTGAACTTCATCCTATAGCACCTAATCATTTTGGTCAAAAATATTTTGGTACTGATTAATATTGTATTTATTATTTTATATAAATTTATTTTTTTGTAATTTTTAAGCTAATAAAAAAAGTAAAATATAATTCGGTATGTTTTTACAAATTAAAGGTGTAAAGATTAAATTACGACATTTTATAATTAACAATAGTATCAACTTTGTGTAAACCTGTCGAAAATGATCTTAATTTGACTGATTGAGAATTTTGAATAAATACTGCTTCAGTTTCATTCCATGATTCTGGAACATCACAGTCTCTTAGAGTATAAATCAATATATCAAATGAACAAATACAATCTAAAAGTGGTAAATAACTGACAGTGGCCGATATTTGTCGCATTACATCCCGTATTTCGCTTTGAATACGTTTCAAATCTTTTGTTGAAGTTAAATTTTTGGTATCTGTGTTATCTATAACTTCCGTTAAATCAGATTGTAGCTTAAAGTCCCAACATTCAAGAACTTCTTTTGTATGAACGTTAGTTATGATCATAGACACCTTTTCTAGCAAATTTTTAGATAACCATTCTGTAAAATATGTAACAATACTAGAAACAAATATCAAAATTTTTAATTTATATACCTTGCACTTGTGATAAAACATTTTTCAAAAAGTCTTCTATTTTTTTATCTTTGGACATGAATATAGTTACGCCATATTGCTGAGTACTATGAAACCCTTCTCCTGGATATATGCCTCTTTGAAAAAGGATTGAGTTTATTCCAAAGCCTACAAAATTTAAATATATTTTTATATTGTAGCTCTTATTGAATATAAAATAATTACTTAAATATTCTGTAACAATTTGCGAAGATCCCTTCAGTGTAATAGCATTAGAATTTTTGACTGCTTGTTGGACTGCTGACATTTTTTTTAGTATTGAATTTTAAAATTCGCAACGGCATATATAAAATTGTAGGGCTCAAAAATTAAATATCAACTGTCTTGTCCGTCTTGTCAGTTGTCTTGTCTGAGTCTGTTGCTGTCAACGAATTAGAATTTAATTCTAATTCGTTGGTTGCTGTTCAATTTTGAATTTTGACATTTGACGTTTGCACAATTGCCACTGTTTACAAAGTAATTCTATGGTTAATTTGATATACTTTTCTAGTTATTTTCAGTTTTTAAAAAATATTTGTCATGAAAATCTTTTGAAAATCTTTAAAAAGATATGATCTTTAAAATTATTTCAATAATTTTTTATTTTTTTTGTAAAATTACCCCCTTTTCTTTTAAATTTTACTTAACATATCTATTTTTTTTGTTTTGAACTTTTTGGTAAATGCGATGCGACAAAATACAAAATGATTGGAAATAAAAATATTCCGCAGACCGCAATTATTTTTTTTCTTACAATCTTATCTCTTTCGCATTTAACAAATATTTACACATCCATGTAAAAGAAAATCAATTTCGTGAGTTAAAGTCTATGTTGGAGATTTTCAACGGCGTGGGATGTCAAAAAAGTTGAAACATATGAAATTGTATGAAAAGTAGACAATCTCAACGCCGAAAAAAATACATCGTGAGAAAGTTTTTTATTTTCTCTATTAATTAATACTAAATGAATTTGTATTGTACAGATATAATTTTGAATTAATATAACTTTTAGCTATAAGATTAATTTTATCATTTGTATATACCTACTATATCAATTATATTTTATCATTTTTTATTTTTTTATATTATAGCCAAAAATTAGGTTTTGAACCTTTTAGCACTTACGTACCGTTGACAATTTGAAAAAGGAAAGGATAGTTAAAGGAAAGGAAAGAAAAAGGAAGAAGAAAAGTTTTGTGGGAAAGAGCGAACAATGTTGTTAATATTCGTCTTAAATCTCTGTAAATCATAAATAAAAAATCCATCCCTCATTGGGAATGCTTCGATTGGGACGCGATTCCACAATCGAGATGTTCTTACTATAAAAGAATTTCCATAGCCGGATTTAAACCATCTCGGAATTTCCACTGTGAAAGGGTGTGCACTTGATGCCTCTCGTGTTATGCGACAGAATTGCTTGAGAGGAGGAAGAAGTGACTTTAATTCTTCGGAACAAGTGCCAACACCAAGTAGATATCTATAAAATAGAGAAAGTGCTCCAACAATACGACGATGACCAAGTGGTATAAGGGATGAGGTTACATTTATGTCGCCTATAAGACGAATGGCGCGGTTTTGAACTTTGTCCAAAAAATTTAAAGCAGTTTTTGGTGCACCTGCCCATAAATGTGAGTTATACTCGAGCTTGGGTCGTATATATGCTTTATAGATTTTTAAGAGGTCTCGAGATGAAAAATAAGCTTTGCAGCGACTTAAAAAGCCTTTATAAGCTTTGGCGGCGCTTTTCGCAATATCGAAAATATGCTCATTCCAGTGCATATTTTGATTCACTCGCATCCCGAGAATGTTCAAGTCTTTGAGTCGCTGAATAACTTCATTTTGAAGCCGGAGAATTGGTTCGAATGTTGTTAGCTTGTTACTAACAAGACAGCTTTGAGTTTTTGAAGTGTTAAACTCGACTCTGTTTGCTCTACCCCAGTCGACAATTTTGGCTAGGTCGTGATTAAGTGCACCAGCCATCATTGTTCTTTTGGAGTTGACTGGATTATTTGTTTTAAGAAAATCATATGATGCTACTAGAGAGCTGTCATCGGCAAAACTATGGATTGGATTGAAAGCTAATTTGAGAAGGTCATTAATGAAAATGAGAAATAAGGTGGGTGAAAGGACGGAGCCTTTTGGAACACCAGCATTGATTTGAAGTTGGTCGGAAAAACTACCGTCAACTGAAACTATGATAGATCGATTTAAGAGAAAGCTTTCAATCCATTTAGAAAAGGTTGAACCGAGGCCTACAGCATTGCATTTTGCTATAAGAGCAGAATGCCAGACTCGATCAAAAGCCTTAGATATATCCAGAGCTACAACAGCAGTTCACCAGATTGATGAAGACTGGTGTTAAGCTTTTCGCAGAGGCATGTCATGAGATCACCGGTGGAACGCTGAGCTCAAAAGCCGTATTGACTATCATGAATTATACCTCTACTATCAAATTATTTCTTCAACTTTTGATTGATTAAGATTTCCATCGTTTTGGAAATAATGGAAGTAATAGCTATGGGCCTATAGTTCGAAGGATTGCTTTTGTCACCTTTTTTAGGAATAGGATAAACTTGGGCAACTTTCCAATAGGACGGGTAAGTTCCTGAAGAAAAGGACAAATAGAATAAGTTGCGCAGAGGCTTAGAAATGGCGAAGGCAATGTGTCGCAGCACAATCGCAGGTATACCATCGGGACCGGTAGATTTTTTTATATCAAGATTCTTCAAGACTTTTACTACAGCTCTTGTTCTGAAGTATATCTTTCCAAGCGAAGAATTAACAACAGGGATTGTTGGCGGATTTTGGGCTGTATTAGGGAGTGTGGAATTGGCTGCAAATAATTTTGCAAAAAGGTTAGCTTCTCCAACAGAATCTGATATAACTGTACTATTATCAATCTTAGGTGAAAATGAAGATTTGCAAAAATTTTGCCTAACGCTTTTAGCAAACGTCCAGAAGGACCTGCTGTTGTTAGGGAGATTAAAGATTTCTCGTCTCAACCTTTGGTTGTGCAGGAATTTTTGCTGATTGATAATTTTTTTACATTTATTCCTAACCACTTTATAACTCTCATATGTGTTGACAGTTTTATTATTCTTGTATTTTTTATAAGCTTCTTCTTTGGATTTCAGAGCTTTGCTGCAGAGTCATTAAACCAGCCTGAGGGATTTCGTTTTATACTTTTAAGGCTATTTGGAATGAAGGTTTTCATTCCTAATAGATTAAGAAAATACAGAAAAATAAAAATATTGAATTTAAAAAAAAAAACTAAAAAAATTTTAATTTGTTTGACCTATATGTAGATTCGCAGCTTGGTATTGCTTTCTCTTTCTCTTTAATACATTATGATATTAAGTATTAAATGTCAGATTCAGCCAAAAATGAACATATGTTTTTCAATATTTCAACTCGGCTGATTTGATTTTATAAATTTAACAGCCATTTCTTAATATTTTGATGGTTTTGTAGAATAAATTCTTTTAAATTTTTTCTTATTGAATTTAAAATTAGTTTTGTTTTTTAACATTTTTATCTACACAAATTTACTATTGTGAATAAATCATTTTATTTCATTTTATTAATTGCAATTTTAGAGCATTGGAAAACGTTTTCAAAGAAAAATAAAGGGGAAAACTTTAAATTTGATGAGAATGATAAATATTATATACATGCATATTACAAGTGATTACGATATACATTGATTATTAAATAATTATAATAATAATACTTATAAATAATATAAATTTGTATACATATCATCTAATATGTTTTAATATTATCAATACAAATCTATTATCAAAACATCTTGTTTTAACTTTACTTTTTGATTTGTTAATTATATATTATTGTGAATTTTGTATGAATATACACATATGCATGTTTTTAAAAAAAAATTAAAAAGAATTAAAAAAACCTGTTAAAAAGGAATTAAAAGGGTGCCTATTATGTATTTCGATCGACTTTCATCGAATCGTTCATCGTTATCGTTAGAGTTATTCGATCGTAATCGTTAGTGCCATTATGTATTTCGATGAAAATTTGATCGAAAGAGTTTAAAAATGCTGCCATTGTAAAATTTAAACACAATCACGACGAATGACGAATTTTTCGCTTTCAAATGCATGAGATTATATGTAAATCGTGACGAATGACGAATGACCAAAATTTCGCGTTCAAAATATATGTAGATCTATTTCTATTTTACTCGTCGACGAATGCGAATGACATTCATTGATACCAACATAAATTGGTCAAAATGGCTTTAATAAAACATTTTTAAAATTCAAATTCAAATAAAATTTTTTTTAAATTAATTTTTTTTTAATTTTTTTCATAAACAAATTTTGGAAATTTCAAAAACACAAAAATTTATTTATTTTACAATTCAAATTCAAATAAAAATTTTTTTTATTTATTTTTTTTTAAATTTTTCCTCCATTTTTTTATAAACAAATTTTGAAATATCATATATTTAGTGTTTGCTTTGGAAAAATCAAATTACAAAACAAACACGCTTGATATGTTTCCTTCAATTACGAATTTCTGGATACGAAATCCATTTGGCACTTGTGAATTATCAAATAACTCTCTACAAGAAGAAATTATTTCATTATCGCACACTGAAAATGGAGTTCATAAAAATGTCAAATGCAAATTTTTCGATTTTCGTTCAAGAAGAATACTTACTAGCAACGAATTAGAATTAAATAATTAATAAATAAATATTAGAATTTATATTTATCTAATTCGTTGCTTATTAGCTACTACTGACTCAATACTACTCAGTAGTCAGTTCTCTCAAAAAAGACACTACTGCTTTATTACAATTTGCTACCTCATATTTTTGTGAATTATGATTCTCAACATTAAAGAGAGAAAGAACACAAAAACGAGAAAGACTTACAGATGTAGAAAAGGAAATGAGAGTGCTGGCTGATATTAGCAAAATATGTAAAACTCGTCCGACTCAAATATCACATTGATATTTTTTTTTAATAATTATGTATTATGTACATAAAATAAAATTGACAAAAGTATTCAAAATACCAATCATATTATTTTAATTTGAATAAATGAAAAATTTGAAATATTTCCGTATGTACATATTATATTATATAATTCAAATTTCAAATTACTTGAATGGAATCAATATTAATTAGGTTTGGTGCTCCGGGAAATTTCCATGTACAAATTAAATGCGCTCTGCGACCCCGAAAAGGTTGGAAACACTGCAATAGAGAAATATGTTCTCCTATATCATTTCTTTTGCTATTTATTTTTTCTACCGCAAAAACAAAAACAAATTTTGAATAACAAATTTTTTTCAATCGTCCGTCAGTCGTCACCATATAATATACATGCATTAATAAATATGTACTAACACTAACGTACTAATATTAGGTACACAAAAATTAAAATAATTGGTAAAGAGTATAGCAATGAATGAAAAAACATTCTTCGTATTCTATTCCTTGGAAAACAGTCAAAACAATTTTAGACGACATCTTAGAATTGACTATCTTCGTTTACTGTTTTGTGATTAATGGTGTATTGTATTACTCACTCTTCCATCTCTACAAGAACATAAAAGCATTCATGTTCAGATTAAATTTTAAAGGAATTTACGTCTGTATGACCCCAACCACAACTTAATACCAAGGTGGTAGTTGCAGTTGTACAACCTTAACATTTGAGTCACTAGATTTAAATTTAAAGTTATGTATATTATCTTGAGAGAAAGTAAATTAACCTTGTACATAACTCACTTATTTAACTATGATTTCTAAACTTGTTTTCCTTTGACATAATTCTTGTCCGATGAAAGTATCCAGTATCAGTAACGAATGATGATTGATGAAGAAGAATTATAAATTGATAACTCTTCATCGTTAGTTTCTAATTATTAAAATAGTTTGATTTTGATTACAAGTTCAATTACTAATTATCGATAAAATGCATACCTCATACTTTAATTATTATAAGTAAATAGTATGTATGGATAATTGTAATTATAATTATATATATGTATATGTACTTCCACTACAGAACACGATTATTATGGTAGTACGTAGCCTAGTCTGTCTTGACGAGTCCGATAGATAATCATTACCTCTTGCATTGTATATTTACAAATAATTTGAACGAGTCAACCACTTCGATTCGACAAGACCACTTACAGATTTTAAAAATGACTGATATGAACATAAGATTAATACGGGATGTAAAACGTGAATACGCAATTCAAAAGTCTCCAACCCAGAATTCAGAACAATTAATTATTTAACATTTATTCGAAAATTAGGTTTTTTTCAATACAAGTTCATCTGAACTAAAGCTTAACTCAAAAAGTAAATCAATTAAAATTTGAGAAATGAATAGTTCGTAAAAAAAGAAACATACAATAATAATGAAATAAAAAGCGCATTTTATTAAATCACAAAACTTAAAAAGATTTAGAATATTTATTCCAAATTTTTCCACCGATATGTATACATAAAATTTGAAAATAAAAATGAACAAGAAAAAAACTAAATAATTTTACATTTCATTTTTGAAATTAACATCGCCTGCAAATTGATGCGCTATTATCCTTAAATAGATAGCTTCCCCAAAATATACAGCAAATTCAAGAATCTTTCACCCTTCTTTCTTATTAAAAATTTAACTTATTTAATTTAGTGAAAGTTGTGACGGTTACCGAACAGTAGCTATGTCTAGCACTCTTCCCTTCTTGTTTTTTTTTTTTTTTTTTTTTTTTTTTATAAATTTGCTGTTCCCTTCATTTATAAAACACATGCTGACTATGCATTGGTCCATATCGTTGTTGTGATAAAGTGGTGACTTTGTTTTATGCATTCGCTGACAAATTTTTCTTAAAAATTATTATCACTAGGATTGATAGAATCTTCTAGAATTTGAAACATCTAAATTCATTTTATCACCGAAATTTACTTGAAAATTAGAGTCTTGTGATAACATCCCGTCTGCTTGTGATATTTGAGAGAATTCTGATTGTTGTGATAAATAACCTGGTTGAGTCATATTTTGTTGGTTTTGGGTAAGAGGTGTGCAATAACTATTTGCATTCAACATTGGTGATCTTTCTTGACTTTTAATTGAACTTCTCGCTGGTCTTTTACCTTGTTTAACTGCTTGTACTGTTTGGTGATGTTTGTTATAAAATCTGGAAGGCATATTGCTCATATTCATAAACATTCCAACTGGAATTGGCATACTGTTCATTGCTGCTTGAGCTCTTTGAGGTGAAATGAAACTAATGGAATCATGATGGTTTTTGGTTAACATGTCAAAATTCATATTATGATTTTGCGGATAACTTATATAAGCATTCTGCAAACCTTTGCGACATTGATTTAGAGTATCGTTTGTTTTATCATACATAGATCCAGGTTGCATAACCTCTTTTGCATCGTATACTGAATTTAACATAAAATGTGTTCCTGGATTCAAAGTATTTACAATTTTCTTAGGTTTTTGGAATTGAATCAAAGATTCCTTCAAATTGTTAAGTGAACCTTCAACAAGTACACTTCGATCTTTGTAAAAATTTAATAAATGATTCCATAATGGCTGCTTGGATAAAACTTTTGGATTGCCAACAATGATAATTCCATATTTAGCACGTGTTAATGCTACATTAAGACGACGTGGGTCATTTAAAAATCCTATTCCTTGATGTTCGTTTGATCGTACGCAAGACATTATAATTATGTCCTTTTCTCTACCTTGAAATGCATCAACACTAGCTATTTCGATTTCTTGATACAGTTTTGAATGCAAGCTTCCTTGATACTGCATATATTGAACTAAATATGCTCTTTGTCCATCATAAGGTGTAATAATACCAATTTGTTCCGGTTTAATGCCAACTTTTAAAAATTTTGTTGTGATTTTCTCAACGTTAGCCGCTTCTGTTCGATTTAGAAATGATGTACCAGATCCAGCTATTTCTTCCTGACCTTGAGTTACCAAAAAGAACATTGGTCTATCTTTTTGAGGCCATGGAAAAGCTACTTTCAATTTTCGGTCTTCAGCACAAACACCATTTTGCAAACTACCTTCATAGAAGAAATTCGATGGAAATTGTGACAATTCTGGGTGCATTCTATATTGTACTTCCAGTCTAAATGGTCGAATACCTAGAACAACTAATCTCTCAAATAAACTTTGAGAAAGTCCAGCTTTTGCAGCTTTTTTACATCGTACGACTGGACCTAACTGGCAATGATCACCCACTAGTATTAATTGTTTTGCTCCTAAAACAATTGGAACCATACATTCAGGTTCTGTAGATTGCATGCTTTCATCTATTAAAATTGAAGTAAATTTAATCCGATTAATTCTTGGATCGCCTGCACCAACACAGGTAGCACATATAACATCAGCTGCATCTAATAACTCTCGTTCAGCAGCTTTCTTTAACATTCTGTACCGTTTTTCATCTGCAGAACTTAATTCACCAGTTTCGTCTTTCAATTGTTGAAGCTTAACAAACTCAACATTACTTTCCATGTTTCTAATTTGATTGTGTAAAGCCAAAAAGCTAACTGGGCTGTCAATAGCTTCTCGGGATTTTGCACAAACTCTTACAACTTTTAAATTAGTTCGATGTATTTTCTCAGTTAATTGATCAACAGCTGTGTTACTTGGTGCACAGACAAGAACACTTCCACCACTCATTTTAACAAGCTGATATACAATTGTTGCTGAAGTAACAGTTTTTCCTGTACCTGGAGGTCCTTGAATTAAGCTTAATGGTCTTTGAATCGCGTGTTTTACGGCATATATTTGTGAACGATTCAAGTCTGGCAAATTAGGAGCACTAAAATGTTTGGGAATATTTCCTCTAAATAATACTTCATCAGCTGCATCATGGCGGCCATGACCGAGTAATTTTGAATAAATAAAATTTGAAACACAATTATCATCTACAGCAAATTTTTTCAATGCTATTTGCATTCGGTCAAATGCTGTACTTTTCCATATAAAGTCAACAGCGAAATTTGATGTGCATTCAATTGGAACTTGCTGACTAATTTTTAGTTCAAGTCCAATATCTTCTCCATAATTATCTGGTATTTTAATAACTTGACCTAAGCTACTCCAATGTTTATGTAATTCCCCAGCGTAACGAAGCTTAAGCTCATCACCATGCATTAACTTCATATCACCATCAGTTTTAGGTAACGTGAAATACGCAATAATTTTTTTGTTTAAACCAACATCCCATCGCACTTCGATGTTTTCTTGAGTTTGTGATTCTTTCAGCTTCTTATCATATTCGGCTTCAAGTTCTACTAAAGGTCCAAATATTTTCTGATATTGATAACCATCTTCGTAGCGTAATAATACTTGAGAAGGCTCCTTATCAATACCTGGTTTTTCTAAATCTTGAAATGTTGCTTCAATATTTTCCTTCCAAAGTTCTTCAAGTTTATTAATTTGAGCGGCTGAAATTTGTCTGGCTCGTATTTGTTCTTGTTCTGTAGGAATTTTTACCAACCACGGAAGAAATGAACGATCAGCAATTAAGGGTTTCCATTGGTCTTGTTCCCAGTTCATATCCTTGAGAGAATTTTGGGCAGCACATGGTTGTCTACACAAAAGGACAACTACCGAATCTGCTTTGGCTGGAATAAAACCGAGAACGAATACATTACGTACGCCACAGGAATAGCATTCTAAAATTGTTTCTCCGAGAGGACCATCTGCATGCAAAGTTACCTCACGATGTTTTGCTCTAACTAAATGATTAACGATGTGAGAAGCTGATGTCCCACCACGACCATTGCAAAACCATTTTTTACAAATATTGCACATAACCACTGTTCCAGGATCATTTATACCACAATATTTACAAGCATGTAGGGGCAATTCTTGAACTAATTGCCCTTCGTCTTCTTCCTCCTCAAACTGTAGATCATTATCTTCAGGTGGGACAATTACTTTGTTTTCATTCAAAGAAGTTCTAATCATTTTGAATTCCGTCATTTTATTTGAGTGGTCCAAAGTATCTTGAGTTTGGCCTTGCGATGGTTGGGTAAAGTCTTGAAAATCGAATTGTGAAGCTTGTGTATCTGCCATAATATCTTCATCTTCGAAAAATGTTAATGTTGCATCAACGGAATAAGTATCAGTACTCATTTTTACAGTTTTTTTACCTTTTCGTCGTAATTAAAATTAATAATAATGAAAAATTGCGGGCACTACACGAAAAGACAATTGACGTAGAATATTTTTATAAATCGCGTTTTGACAGTAGAGGTATAGTTAGCGACGTTTAAATAGTAAGAACAGTTGTTTTTCCAAGACATTTATTTATACTACAAAAACAAATCTAATTCAGCAATAATTGTTTTTTTTTTTATTAAAATATAAATTATTTTTGTTTAATTTTAAAATTATTTTGTTAATATTAACATGAATATTGTACGTCATATTTGGGAATATAAAAGTAAATCTAAATAAGTAAAAACTAAAAATTAACCAAAAACAAATAACCGTTTTATATAAACCAACTACTTTGTCTGAAACATTTTAAAAGTACTATTTTAATATAAAAAGGAACCCAAACAATTACTACGTATACAATATACATGACAGCTTGAGTACTTGACTTGAATTGTTCTTCCTCTTCAAATTTCAAGCTGTGTATTCGATAAACCAGTTTGAGTGTTTGTCCTGTCATTTTTAAAATAGCTTGAGTTTGACATAATATATAAACTATAGCGTAAACTATAGCGTGTACATGATGTTGAAGCGTACTTGGAGCTTACTTGAAGCTATCATGTATACGAGCGTCGGGGTAAATGTCATCTACTCTCATGCTTTCATAGGTCCAGCCAAAGGTTCAAGTGGTTGAAAAAACTAAAAATAAGTAGCTAACTCAAACATTAATTTTGGTACTTTTTTATTTCTGTCTGACTTAGAAAATTATGATTCAACCTGATTCAATTGGATTCAATTAATGTAAGTTTTCATTAAAAGAGTGTTATTATCCAATTTTTAAATTATTGAAAAATCTTTAAAAATGAATTAAAAGTTATGCAGAGAATTGAAAACTTTGTAAGTTCTTTATATTTAGAGTAAGTTATGTTAAAAAAGCGATCAACGAGTTTCTTGCAATAAATAAAAAAAAATTAAATTATTTAACTCTTAATAATTAATTACATTGTATTTAAGGAATAATGCTCAATAACGAGTCACCACAAGGGATATATGCTCCGTTGAGGTAATTATTCACGTACATAGAATTAGTGTATTTAATAAAAATGCATTTAAAATTAAACATTTTTATGATATAGTCAAGCTATGACAGACTCTGAGAGTGAAGAAGAAATCCATAATTCAGCACATCATAATTTACCGCAACATCATTTACGATATCAACAACAACAGCAAATACAACAGCAACAACAACATCAATTAAATCAAAGAAGCTTACAAATTAATATTTCTCCTTTACAACATCCTGATTATCATCCTTGCTTAAGAATGGGAGATTTTCATAATCAGAACTTTACAAATTTCAGTTCTGATGGAGAAGAAAGAAATCCAACAGATGCTGATAATGTTGCTATTTTAGGCTCCAACGATAAAGATACTGTAATGAGTCCTATAAGAAAAGCCTGTTTTATTTTATCTCTTTTACTGTGTGGTGGTGCAGTAATTATATTTTTATGGGTTATACCCTGTGGAGAAGGTGGCACATGCCCTGCACAGGTCGATCGTATAAAAACACATAATTGGCGTAATGCATATGATAAATTTGAATTGAAAGGAATGGTTAATGTTGTAAATGGATTAAGAAGTTGGGAACGTAATTTAATATTTATGTATAGATCCGATAAATTTTTCCCAGAGTTTCAAACAAATAGCCATAAACGAAATGGCATTATTTCTTTAATTGGTAACTCAGGAAAAATATCATGGTATCATGAAATGGAGAATGAGCCAGTTGCAATTGATTGCACTTTAATTGATATTAATCGTAGTGGAAAACCTGATTGCTTAGTTTTGGATGAATACGGTCAACTTGGTGCTTTTGATCCTGTTTGGGGACTTTGGTTATGGAATTTTCGAGATAATGGAACAAAAAAAGTCGATGTCTTAGATTTTCCAGTTATTTTGCCAGATCTAGATGGGGATAATGTATTTGATTTATTATTTGCCACAACCAATAAAGAGGATGGGCGACGTAATTTACTTCGAATAATTTCAGGTTTTAACACTTTCAAGTTTAAGATAATTTTTAAATCTAATTTTTTTTAGGAAGGGTGGGAGCGCCATTCGGTGAAGGTCATAAAATTTCGGATTGTATGCACGTTCGAAAATTCCATTTAAAAGAAAAGTCTGCAGTATCATTTAATTGCATTAATAATGGTACTGAACAGCAGCGTACAAAATCGGTTATAAAACTATATTCCATGTTAACTAATAAGCAGCTAAAAAACTTTACGAAAGAACAATCAATATCTCAACATAAACTTTATGGACAGCGAAAGGATACTGAAGCCCAAAGAAATATATATACTATTAATAATAAAGAATTAGTTATAGAAAATCGTGGCAAGTGTCCAGAAGATTGTAATATGACTGTAACTTGGAGTGAAAAGAATGGAAAAAATCACATTATAGGATTCATAAATGGATCTAGAATGTACGGTATGGTTCCAGCTCATTGGTCATTTAAAGGTTTAAATGGTAATCCAGATCTTTGTGGATTTGTTATGAAATTCTGGGAATGGAGTCAGCATAATGTTAATCATACAAAATATGTGAATTTAAATGTTGTTCCGCCTTATCAAACTCGTCAGAAAAGAGACAAAAATACTGCAAAGATTGATGATAGTATTGCTGATGAATACAATATATTTGATCATCTTATAGAAAAACGTTCAACGTATAATTTACCAACTGAAAATAATCGATCTGAACGAAGTGTAGCGAATATGACAAAACAAAAGAGCGCTACGAATTTATATCTTAATTATAAAATGCGCTTGGTTAAAGAAAAAGTTGTTTTGATTGTTTTTAATTCAGCTGATACTAGAATTGAAAATGTTAGTCAAAGTAATATTGTACAATTTTGTCGAAGTGAAAAATCTGAAATGATTTGTCAACCAGATTTAAATAATCAAGAAAATTCATTAGTTATTGCAGATCTTGATCAAGATGGTAGCCAAGAATTAGTATCATATTATACAACTTTTACTAATAAAGAAGATGAAAGTGGTAAAAATTGGAAATTGAAAACATATGTTACATTATTAAGACTCGAATCCGAATTACCAACTTTATATGAAGATTTCAAACGTCATTGAGGAATATGAAGATTTTACATTTTTTTTTTGATTTATCCATAATTATAATTTATTAAACAAAAAAATAAAAAAAATATGAGAGTATTAAGTTTTAAAAAAGGATATATATATAACACGATGCTAGTCAGATTTCAAATCAATACTTAAAGCACCTAAAGATAATTTAGTATACATTATGTAATATATTTTAGAATAAATAAAATTTATTATTATTAAGAAGCATTAAAATTTTAATTTTATTTTTAATATTAAATACATTTCCCTAAATTTTTTGACCGACGATTGAAAACTTTAGAAAAGTCAAGAAAATAATTACGTTGAACTTTTTTCTTAAAATTGTAAACATATTGTCGAGATATTTTTTTTGTCCATCATATATTTTTGAAAACATACATAAATCAGTCACAATACGATACATCAAATATTTGATAATATTAATTTAATTTAAACATCCTCAGGAAATTGTTATTCAACGCAAAATTTTGGAGATTAAAAACTATAAATTTTTACATGTTAAGTGTGTGTATTTATAAATTTTGTAATATCGGTGAATTTTTAATTTTTTTCAAAATTTTATACAGTTTCCAAGTGAATGTTATAAATTTAAAAATAAACTCATTTAAATTTATAAATAAAATTAACTATTATTATACTTCTTATTAAAAATTTATTTTCATATTTGAATTTTAAAAATTAATAAGTAAAAATAAAACAAAAACTTCAATTATATTTTTAATCTTTCTAAAATTTCAAAAAAACATTTCAACATTACAATAATTAAGAATAGTTTTGGGAGATTTGTTTTATTTTTACTAAAACTTATTATAACTATGGAAATGGTTTTATTTTTATTATTCAAATTAATCTTATTTACTTCTAACTAAATAAATATAAGCATAATGTATTATTAATATGTATTTACAAAAAAATTATTATTTAATTATTTAATAAACTAAATTTTTTTTTTTAACAAACTATTTTATAATATAATTTATTTTAATAATTTTTATTTCTTTTTAATGTTAAATTATCTTTGAACTAAATATAATTTAATTATTTTTCTAATTATTCTCTTTAAAAAACAATATTAAAAACACTAATTTTTAAATGGAATTTGAAAATAAAATAATGTTTTTTGAAATTTCCAAAAATTAATTTTAATTTATCATTATAAATTTATTAAAAAAAAACTTCTTTGGTTTTAATAACAATTTTGATTTATGAAATTTTATATTTAAATTACTAATCGTACCTAATATCTTGAAAATTACATACAACTATAATAGTTTATTATCAATTTTTTCTTTATTTTATATCTAATATGTACGCATTTATTTTTGAAGTTCTAACCAACCATTTCGGGTTTCAATTTCAATATTTTTGATGTGATGTACCATTGATGCTATCAGAGTTTAATATTAATGATCCAAAAATTGACGTATCATCTGCTAAATATCCAGTATTAAATGATGTTGGAACTGAAAAAGAAAATAAAACGTTGCTTTATTCTTAAAAATTTAATAATAAATTTATTAAAAAATTAATGTATTAAATAAAATGAAAATTTTAAAGACATAAATAACAATTTTAATATAGATAATGTATTGTTTGTAGATAAAATATACAAAAGTGAAATTTGTAAAAGAAATTTAACAATTTTAAATAGTTGCAAATAAAATTTAATTATAAAATGGGAAATATTTACAAAAAAAAAAAAACAATAACAACTGTGGGGTGTGATAACTAAAATTAAAATATATTAAAGAAAAAGAGAAAAGTATGTTGTTAAACAATTAGTAAGAGGCGCATAATGTTAATAATGTAAAACAAATAAAAAATATAAAATTAAAATGTTTACAATATTTAAATGTTTGTTTTAATTACTTTTAATAATCTATTTACAAATTTATTTTGAATTATTTATATATCATATATATATATATATTTTTTTTTTTATGTATATATATATATTATAATTTAATTAAATTTATATTTTTTATTTATTTTTTTTTTAATTAGGTAGTCGTAGTACTATTAATAATTAATTTATTTAAGTGTATTTTAATGAAATTTATATTATTTTAAATTTTTTTATTCTCATTACTATAGTAATTAATTAAGTGTAATTTTATTAGTTTTGACTTTTTTATTTGCTATGTGCGCTTCAAGTTTTGTGTAAAAATATTATTTTATTATTATAAAACATATTAATAGAAAATAAATACTTCTAGGAACAACTTTATTTTTATTTATTTTTATTTTCAATATTTAATTAGGAAACTTTACTCTGAATAAAAAATAATGCATTATATTTATTTTATGATTTTAATGTGTGCAAATACAATAATTTACAATTAGCAGCATTTTGTATTATTATTTTAAAATTATTTTTACTGTAGAAAATATAAAAACAAAATTGTTTAAAAATATATTTTTAGATATGTATTTTTAAAAATTATAAAAGAGTATTTTAATAGTGAAATTAAAGAAAAAAAATATAATCTATATAGTATATATAATTTATATGCATATTTCTGTGGTTTTACAATGAAAGATGATAACTGCAATTTTGTCGAATTTTAGTTATGAATGCCATTTTATATAAAATTTTAAGCTCTCTCAAATAAAAAAAAATTAATAATATTAAGTAATTTATGAATTCAAAACTGAATAACTAACAACTGCCGTTGCAAATATTTCTAACATAAGCCTATAACTTCATTTACGCAGTTATTTAGGCCACACTTACCGAAAAGTACAAAACAAAAAAAAAATGATATGTTAAGATATTTCCATGTATCTTGAAAAATTTTACTGCGTATTATACATTTTTTTTTTGTATAAACTGAATAACTGAAGTTATCATGTTCTTCAGCAATAACTTTTATGTAACAAAAATGAATAAGTTATTTAAAAATTAAAAAAAAAGGTAAAAATTTTACGAAAATTAAAAAATTATTGAAATGATTTCAAAGATCATATCTTTTTAAAGATTTTCAAGAAATTTTCAGTAAAAATATTTTTTAAAATCAAAAATAACTAGAAAAGTATAGCAAATTTTTAACTAAATTTTATTCAATTGATATTTACAAGAAATGCCAAAAATGCAGTTATCATCTTTCGTCGTAAAACCACAGATTTAAAATGTTATATGGGTTTATATTTTAGCATAAAAGTACTTAAGCCATATCGGAGCATTACTTATTTATTATTTACGAGATGGTTATGTAATACTCATATTTTTGTGGTCTTTCACTTGAGCTAATTACCGAAGGAACAAACCGAAGTATCAAAATCTGTTATATTTCTGTATATAATATATATATATATATATCGATAAATCTAGAAGCTAGAAAAATTAAAAACCTTATTGAATAGACAATAAACTAAATACATAAGTACCTACTTTTTTTTTATATAGGCATTCGATTTTAAATTTAGCTTTTGCTACTTTATTTTTATTAAAATTAAACAAAATAAAAAAAATTGTTAAAAACCTTGATTATGTTTCTAAATGTAAATTATTAAGTAGATAAGTAAATACGCATAGAATAAGAAGAACGAGAGTTTTGAAAGGTTATTCTACTCAAAAAGATCTTAGAAGAGAAAAATTGTCTGAAATTTTACAGTTTTTCAAAGGTATTAAATTAGTTGGCGATTAATTAGGTTTGACGATGGAGTTTGTAAGGCAATTCATTAAGAAAGCGTACAATAGTTCGTGAGACCTAACTCAGATGGTTATTAATTAAATTCACCCGTAAAAATAAACAACCTACAAAAATAATTATTTTGAGAAAAATCTTTTTGGTTAGTTTATATTTATTTTAGAATTTTCTTTTTGAATAAAATGAAAGAAACATTTTGTAACAATTTGTAAAAAACAAAATGTGCTTTATTTTTGTTATGAAAAATGTGTACGTACTCCTTATGTTATAACAGTTGAACCAAATGTTAAAAATAACAAAAAAAATATTTTTATTTTATTGAATGTACACGCACTAAGTGAATTTATTCAACTATAAATTTTTTATTATTTATTTTTGAAGATCAAAATTTATATTTTTGTTTAATTTGGCTGCCAGTATTTCGTTTGCAGCCTCACTTTTATTAGAAAATAAAAAAAATAAAATAAAATAGATAATTTTAAAAAATTATTATTATAGTAGTATTTATTATACATATTTAATTTTATAAATAAATTATTAATTTTATTAATAAATAATTTTATATAATTGCAAATATTGATATTGCGGAATTAACATACTTTCATCAGAGTTTGCAAATTTCCTTTTTGGATTTTAAATGAAAGCCATTTTGTTTCAAAATCAAAAGTATGGTATTACTATTTACTTACAATATAAAATCTACAATTAAATGTAGCATGGAATGGTATTTTTAAAATGCTATGGCTTGGTTTACATGAATTGTTACAGAATTCCGTAAATATATACATTTTCACAATTTGTACATTCCAAATTTTATACATTTCAAATTTTGTACTTTAATCCGATTGCTGTAGATTTCTTCGGATTATGCTTTAAAACCCTTTTTTGATAATTTACCCTCTTTTAAAAAGCTTCTGAATACATAATTTATATTTATTTATATTTAAAATATAGTATATAATTACATATATACATATAATATCACTTAAAAGTTAGTAGTACAAAAAACAAGACCATACACAAAATTCACATTTAAGAAAAAAACATTTTTTTTGTTATTATTTATTTGTAAATTTTGATTTCTTACCTCAATTAATAATAAAAAAGAAATTTTGAAAAACATTTTTTTTAAGTAGCTTCCAATTTTTATTCTTTTTTTTTGTTTTTTTTTTCTTTAATATCCTTTCAATTGCATTGATATCCTTCTTGTAAAACTAATTCATTTTCATACATACAAAATTCAATTTCTTAAAATTGGATAGTGTTTTATTTTTTAGAAGAGATTAAATAATTTTATATAGTTTTATACGTATATATAAATTTTGTAAATTACATTATATATATTTTTAAATTATTTCACATAAATTAATTTTAAAATATGTATATGATAAATATTTTTAATTTCTAAATTAAATAATAGTTTTGTTTTAATTAAAATAAAAAAAAATATTTACACATTATTAAATTGTAAAGATTTCTACTCTATGCCCCAACATGGGGGCAAAATTTTATTTATTTCGTTTAGATTTTGGTAAAGATTTTTATTTAATTTTGGTTAGAACATTCGGTATGATTTGAAATTTAAATCAGAGTGTTTTTAAAATAAAATATATGTTAGAAAAATAATCGTTTTTTTTTTTTTACTTCTTTGACAATTTCGCTCACTAAATTTCTAAAAATTAAATTGATTGTATATAATATACAAAAAAAATTTTCAATTAAAAGAAAAGAGAATGAAAAGAAATTTATAATAAAAAACTTAACATTGATAATATTTAAAAGAAAAATATTAACTATCCAAATTCTTCATTCAAACGTTTATTTTTTTTAATTACAAGGGCAAACTAGAAAAAAAAAATAGAAATATTTTCAATTTGTAGTTTTGTTTTATATACAATAATTTTAATGATAAAAATAAAGAATTTCAAATAATGATGTGAAAATAAATTTCATTGTATGATAAATAACAGGGATGATATGTTGAAATTGTAATAATAAATTAGGAGTTCTATATAAATGTGTTTTTGTTTAGCTGATGGTAAAGCTTCTAAAAATATACTTACTTACTTCAAGTAAAGTAAACTTTTCGAAAAGTATTTACATCTTATATATTTAATAATTTATATGAAATATTACTACAAATCCCGTTCATTTCCATTTTATTGTTTTCTCTAATAAAAAGAATGAGTCGAAAGCACTAAATAAAGGCAGTAAGTAATTTCCGAAAACGTGTGCGAACATAAAAATAAATTTATTAGTGAAAGGAAATTCGACTTTTAATTATTCATCAGAGTACAATTCAAGTATCAAATAAAACTTTTTATTTATAAAAAATAGTTTCTAGTAAACAGTGTAAAGAAATGAATTTATTACATTAACAATATTAGATTTGAATTTAAATCTATTAATGATAATGTACAAATCATTTTTCACACTTATAATACAAATTAGATTTACCTTGTTCATTATATAATGTTAATATGTATAGTTTTTATAGTATAATTTTTTACTGACAGTGAAGTTACTGAAATTTACTTATTAATAATATTTTTAATTTTTCGATTTAAAATTTCAAAAATTAAATTGTTTTTGTAAAAAAAAAAATTATGTGTACTTTAACAAAGAGAAACAAAATTACTAACATAAATCATAAATAAATATTATTTCTGTTAAATTAATATTATTTAATTTTAAAATAATTTTGATTGTTTTTGATATCCTAAAATAAATTAAAAGTTTTTGTTTTAACTTAAAATAAACGAAATTTTTTAAATTAGTATTGAATATTCAAAATAAATAAAAATAAAGTATGTTTTTTTATTGCAAATTTTTTATTTAAAATTTTTTTGTTTTTTTTTGTTTTTAAATACAATATTTTTGGCTTAAAAAGTGTTTGATTTTTTTTTTGTTTAATTTTCTTTTCATATTTTATATTTGTAATTTTAGTTTAGATGTATTTTTAAATATGTAATATATATTTAAAAAAATTGTTTTGGTATTTAATTAATTATTATAATAAATAATTTGAGTTTTTCTTTTTTCAATTTAAATGAAAATTTTTAATTTTTGTTTTTTTTTTAAATATAATTTATTTACAAATTATATATTTATAATTACTGGTACTTTTTTTTCATTTTGTAAAATATGTATATGAATTTCTTAGAAAATTTTAAAATTAATTTATGTTGTTTATTTTTTTTTTTTAACTTTACTTAGTTTGTAATTTCGTTTTTAATTTCGAATTGAAATTATCATATATGTTTTAATACATATATGTATATACATATATAGTAGTTTCAATTGAAATATGTACTCATTAAATTGAAATTATCGAATTTAGAAAGTTCATGATTAAATTTTAAAACAACTTTTTTTAAAATACGGAAATTTGATTTTTATTTACTTAGGCATTTTAAAAATAATTTTTTTAAATTTTATATATATATACATATATATATATATAAACATATATAAAAAGTAAAACATATAAAATACTGTGACCATTTGATTTTTTTTTTCGTTTCAGTTATACAAAATATTATTTATTTTATTTAATTCTAAAATAAATTAATAAATTAATAAATCACTTAAATAAAATTAATAAAAAAAATTAATATTTAAATGGATGAATGTTACCCCCATACAAAATTTTTTATAATTAGTGAAAGTTCTTTTTTGTTTTTTGATGTAATATAATAAAATAACAAAGAAAACTTTTTAAAAAATAAATAATGAAATTTTTAGGATAAAACATTTTTAAACAAAAAAAAAGTTGTCATCCTTGTCATGTTTAAATAAATTAAAAATAAACATAAATTTTTTTTTTATTTTGGATATGAAATTTTAGTAAAAATATTTTTTAATATGAATATGAAATATTAATGACTAATTGTAAAATATTATGTAGTAATTGAAATAAATAATTAAATTATATTCTTTCTTTTTTAAAAACTAGGATTACTTATGCATGTATAATATGATAAATATGGTGATTTTATTTTGTATCAATTTTTAAAGGAACAATCTTTTTTTTTAAAATTTTCAATTTAAAATTAATAAATTTATGTGTTAAGCTATAAACAACATGAACAACAAAGTGAGAGTACAAATTATTTTAAAAATATAATGGTATTATTTTTAGCTTATTAAAAATTATGGTATTATGTATATTAATTTAATATATTTTGTTAATTAAATTTTTCTTTTTTTTCTGTACTTTTACGTACGTTTAGTTTTTCGATATTTTCCATTTTTAATCATAATAATAATTATAATAATAATAATAGTAATAAAAATAATAAAAATCAAAATAATAATAAAATAATAATAATAATAATAATAATAATAGTAATAAAAATAATAATAATAATAATATTTTTTTTTATATATGTACAACTTAAAAAATATGTAATTTAAAAGTATAATTAAATAATACAAAAAAAAAAATTCAATTATTCGAGAGAATATACCAATTTAGTGCATTTCATATTCATTAAAAAAAATTTCTTTCTTTTTGTTTATTTTTTAATGTTTATTTTATTTTACATTATTTTTACTTAATAATAATAAATAAAAAATTAATTAAATAAAAGAAAATAATTTTAAGTATTATAATTTTTTGTTTTTTTTTTATGTATGTATTCAATTATTATACATGTACATATATTTTATATGAAAAGTTTTAAAACTTATTATTACATATACGTTTTCCAAATTGCAATTCAAATGTAATAATTTACAATTCAGAAATAGTTAATTACCACTCCGATAAAGTCATTTGAAATCCAGAAAGTACAATCGATTACAAAATATGTATAAAAATTCTAAATTACAATTGAAAAAGAGGTTAATTCCATTCATATAACATTAAAATAAAAAATAAATAGAAATTTAAATTTTATTTTAAAACTTACATTCGTGAATATAATATATAAAATAATTTGTATGTATAAATAATAAATAAATAAAAAAAAAAAATTATAAAACTATATATTTTTAATGGATTATTTTCTTTATTTAAATTTATTATTATTAATGTAAAATATATTTTTCGAATTTGAAAGAAAAATATAATTAGGATGTTTTTATCGAAAAAAGTCAATTTTTCTATAGCACCTTTTTGGACATATACTTATGCATATAATAAATGAATAAAATAAATAAAATAAGATTATATATATTATTTATTATACATTTATATATATTAATATATTTCTATATTATATATTAATTTTTAGATAAATTTAGTGTATGGAATGTTTGATAAAAGTATGATGATATTCTAAATGAAATAAGAAACCTAAATTGTAGTTATTTGTAAAACATAATATTTTATTGATATTTGAATATTTTTTTATTTTGTAAGAGAGTAAGTAAAGTGTATTAAATTAATGAAAATCAAAAGATAATTAATTTTAATTTAATTTCTATTTTATTGGTATTCGGTTTTGTACAGTTTAGGAGTTTTTGGTAGAAAATGAAAGGAAACCAATATGGGCTGAAGCGATTTTAATTTTAGATAAACTTCACTTTTCAACTTATGATTGAAAAATTAAAACGTGTGTGAGCAATTTATATTGGAAATACTTTCGAAAATTAAATAAAAATTAAAATTGATAAAAATGTTATTTACAAAAATTACTTCCTGTATACTTATAAAAGTAAAAATAAGTTTGTAAATTTATATTAAGAAATTTGGGTAAATACTGGAGAAGTATATATGAAGTTTAAATATTTTATCTTACGGAACTATTGAAATAAAAAGCTGCATAGCAAAAACGTTATTAAATAACTAATGAATGTTTGAATATTTTTTTTTATTATATTCATAACATAATTTTAAAATAAATAAAGAAAATTAAGAAATTTCAGTTAAATTCTTAATTGTTTACACAGACAAAAATATAATTTTTTATCAATCATATATGAAGAAATACATTTTTTCCTGTGTTTTCAATACCATAATATCAAGTACCTTAAACGTTTTTTTGTGCTTTTCCGTTTTAAATCATATATACTTCGTTTTAGGTACATACAATATTATATTATTAATAAAATACTAGAAATAATATAAAGTAAATTGAGTTTTAAATTTCCAAATTAATTAATTTTTTGTTCTATTATGTTAGTGTATGTATATGTATATGTATAATTGTTGTACAATATTAAAATAGGAATTTTGTTTAACTTTCAATGATACATACTTTACTTTTAAATATTAAAATAATATTTAAAAATTGAATTGTTTTAATCTTAATATTTTTCTTTATTTCAAAAACTCATTCTTTCAAATTAATCAACATTTATTTTCAATTAATTAAATACTTTAAATAAACTCAAATAAATCAGTTTTATTTTCAGAATACATAATTGTATTACATATAATTATCAAATTGATAGTAAATAAATATATATACATAAAATTATGTATATATTATATTTTATTGTATTCACACAATTTCTTGTTTTCAAAATTTGAAATTTTTATAAATTCAGATATTTTTCTTAATAAAATTATGTAAAATATTTGTAATGTAGTTAAATATCTATTTAGTTTTCTATTAAAATTGATTTTAAATTATACTAAAAAAATTTAAAAAAAAAATATTTTTCCTTTCAATTATTTTTATATGATTTTTTGATTTTTAAATTTTTAAATTTTTTCCTTTCAGTTAAATTGTGAAAAAAGAAAAAGAAAAATGGATACAAAATAAAATGGATGGAAAATAAATTATTAATTTGTTTTAAATTATAACAAAAAAGTGTTACTAGAAAAAAAAATTCTTGGGGCCACTGAGTGGTTATGTTCGAAAAAAAGTTCGGTATCTTTTTACTCGGGACCCGTTTTTAAACGGGCTGACTTACTAGTAAAAATAAATAAAATGCTAAGAGCTTTTCCTTTAAGCTTCTTTCCTTTATAGGGGATGGTTGGTAATAAAAGAGTTAATAAAAGGAGAAATTATATTTGTTTTTCAATAATATTTAGTTACAATACAATTAATTTGGAATAAAATATTTTTGCAAAATAAAATGAAAAAAATTGGAAAAAAATGGGATACTTTTAATGAAGATTTTTTTTTGTGAATATTTAAAATTGAATAATTGATTTATAATTTAATAAAAATTATTATTTAAATTGTAAAATAAATTTTTATAATTAAATAATAATATTTGTTTTTTTTTTTCTTCTTTATTGTAAATATTAAATCAATTTTTTAAATGATGCTATAGAAAAGTAACTTTCAACAATAAAAACTTCCTAAGTATTTTTCATCGTCACATTCTGGTTTATTGTTGTACGTACTAGGTGTTTCATTCCATTGCTTTTCTTGACATCTATCACCATAAAAACCATCTGGGCATCTAAAAAAAAATATGTAGTGATACATTTATTTGTTTTGTTTAATTTTATTTCAGAACTTATTATTTTTATTAGTTGTATTTATTTTATTTAATTTAAATTTTAAAACTTATGCATTAACTTCAGTTGCTATGGCTATAGCGGCACAGTTATTTCAAATTTATATTTTTGTAAAAAAAACGATTTAAAAATATGCAATTTAAAATAAATCAGTATCATTAGGTATATATAACAGGTATGTATGTAAATTCAATTAAATAATTAACGACCATAAATGTGCTGTAACAGAAAATGGGGTCAGTATTATGATGCTTACTATGCAGACAATTTTACACTAAATGCAGATAATATAGATAAGTTCCATTACAACCTCTTTTAAATTCATTAAATAACAGCAACGAAGTTTTTAACTTAAATAGAATATAAGGGTCTTCACGTGAAGTAGGATAAATAAATGTAGAAACTTTCACGTAAAGTAAGAAAATAAAAGTCGAAAAATTAACGACCCAGTGAAAACTATAAATTGCAAATTAAAAAATAAAAAATAGAATAAAAACAACTAAAAAAATAAATAAAACAAACTTAAAAAAAAAAAACAAGAAACAAACAAAAAAAAAGTAAAAACTAAATAAAAACAAACTTCAAAAATATGAAATAGGGTTTAGCTAATGGATTTTTTGGTCCATGTAATTTTTTTATTTTAACAACACAAAAATTTTCGTCCTAGACCTAGATTTCGACTTTTACGTGAAGATCCTTTATAAATATTTAGTTTGTTTGTTAAATGAAAACTGGAACTCAGATATAGTAATAAAATATCAAATTGAGTATACTTATGGTAAAATTATTTATAAAAGAAAACTTTTAACAACCGTGATATGGTTTATTAAGTGCTTCTCTGCAGTATAAAATCTCTGCAGTATATTTAGATATTAAAAATGTCAAAATTGAACAAGTTGCAATTACAGAATGTTGAAGATATTTTAATTTCATTTCATATTTTAACATTTCACTTGCTCAGACGAAAAAAGAACTGTAATCATTTCTAACAAATTTCCGCCGAGGAACAACAACAGAGAGGCATTAAGTGTTCACCCCTACATAATGGAAATTGTTATAGGTTTAAATTTGTTTTTAGTAAAAATTTTTCAAATGTGGAATCATATGAACGTGTGTACGAAATGCCGAACATGCCAAGATGCCGAAATTCAACCAACTTATAACCTTCCAAAGTTCGAGAAACTTTTTCCTCCCAATCTCATACTAGTCCGAGGTGTATAAAGGTTATATTTAAAACTAATGTTTGGCTAATCTTAAAAACAAAAAAAAAAATAAAAACCAGATAATGCTTAGGCTTTCAAATAATTGAGCAATTGCTCAATGCAGCAAACAACCAGTAGTGGATATGCACCAGTAGTGGAATGGAAGACAAGATATTAAAAAATAAAAATCGGAGTCAATATTTTAAATAAAAAATTATCTTTTTATTTTTATTTTCATTACACTGTTATTTTTATGAGTTTTATATTGACAGTCTATAAGCCTCTACAATTAAAAACAAAAAATATGTTATTTTTGATTTTTGCATTTATTTCCTTATGCAATTATGTATTTTTTTTTATTTTGTTGATTTTCTTTCATAGAATGAATATTATGCATATCATGCACATGTATTTTTATTTATTTATAGTATGAAAATATAGTTAGTTAGTTTGGTTATATATATTTGAAGAATAAAGAAAAAAAAAAAACAAAAATTAAAACCATTGAACTTAAATTTAAAACGACGGTTGCGGCCGGCGCCATTTATTTATTTTTTATTTTTTGTTTCATTAATATTTATATGAATATGTATATATGTATATATATTTAAAAAAATAAAAATCATAAATAAAATTGTATTAAATACGATTTTACCTCATTTTTTTAAAATAAAATTAAAATGAGCAATAACTACAACAAACAATACACTACACACTCTTGAAATAATAATTTTTGATAGAACCCCAAGAAATACGAAAAAAAGAATAAAAATACAAAAAAAATAAAAAAAAAATATATTCATTTTAAGTGTTTTTCAACAATTTTCTTATATTTTGTGTTTTTAGTTTTCTAAACAACAAAAAATTGTTTTTTTTTTCTTCACTAATTTTGAAATGTTTGAAGAAAGATGAAGCATAGTAAAATTGAATTATATACGTACATATTTATGTTTTGTATATATAACTATGTATGAAATGTATGTATGCGGAAAAATTCTATTTTAAGAATTTTTTTCCACTTTGATGATGTATATTTTGTAATTTTTTTTTTTTTTTTAACTATAAATTAGATGACAGGAATTAAGATTAAATAAAAAAAAATAATTGTTTTTAATCCTGCAAGTTTGTGGATTATTTTTTGTAGAAAATTTTCTTTTAAAATCAATTTGAAATTTGAGCAGAAAATAATATTTTAACTGTTGACTATACAAAATGTAGTTTTTTCGTTGAAGTTAATTTTTTAAACGAATTTTTTTTCAAAAATGGGAAGACAATATTGTACAGGAAATTATAGTTGGAAATATGACCAAGTGAAATTTCTCAAATTTCCTATTGTAAACAAAGTAAAGTTGAAAGAACTAAGGGAAGAAAGACAAAAAACTTCGTTAAAGGCAATTAAAAAAGAAAAAATTTAAGCCCAAAATCTGCTAACTTCACTTTTTATTAGGTAGAAGGGCAAAATCGGTAGACCATTTAAGCCCCAATTAGGTTCCATCATTAGAATTAGGTTGTGTGAATAAAAACTTTATTAGTTTGGAAAAAAACAGAAACATATTAAAAAATGTAAAAAATAGATAAACAAAATCAAAATTGCATGCAGATGATATTATATCAAAAAGATGATTCAAATGGATGTGAATGGGTTACAGGATATAAGAGTATACAGGATTAATCAACTCAATATCATAATTATAACAGGATCAATTAACTCAATATCATAATTATAATATGGATAGCCAAACCGTAGTGATGTGTATAATTTTTTTTTAATTTTTGGAACCAAATTTTTGAAAAGGAATTTTTGAAGTCAACTATTACAGAGAATACTGTATAAGAGCCCCGAAATAATCAAAATTACCGATTGTAAAGGTAAATAAAATATTAAAGGAATAATTAATTTAAAATCAGCTTAGAAATAGAGTTTTTTCATATGAAGAATTAAGAGGAAATGGTAAGAAAGTAAATATAGTAAGATAGAAGAAGTAATATATTTAGTATAGGGAAAATCATATTATTCATAAGTGAAAGAAAATTGGTAAAATTAACAAGTCAAATACATATCTTATGAATTTATAAAAAATTAGATTTTCCTTTCAGCTTTTTGCCTTTTCGGAACAAAATTAGTTTCAACACTTCATAATTATTTCATAAAACTATTTCATGCAAGTAAAAAATGTTTATATGAAAAATTAAAAGTTTTTGTCTATTGGCCTGATTTTGATGTTTGGACACTTTCTGAAATATTTAATTAAAACTTCTCGTTTTTGTAGCATAATTTTGGTATCTAAAGATTATGACGGAAGTTGTATTGATATGTGTTGAGTCAGTTTAGAAAATGGCAGTATTATGAATACGGTGAAAGAGATCATATTTTACTATGGTGGAAAGAGTATCTTTTCATTAAAAAGTAACATGAGTTATTTAGAACCTTTATTAACTCTTTTGCTCTAATTATAATAGCAAATAACAGGCAAGTTACAAGTTTCTGGTAATATACTCGTGTATTTTTAAACGTAAACATAATTGAAACATTAAAAGAAAAGTTTTAATTTTTCGAACAGGTACCGAAAAACTGATTTGAGTCAAACAAATTTTAGTAATATTTGGTCTGTATATTAACTCGCAAATTTATATAAATTTACGTAAATTTATCCAAATTCCTGTATGTTAACTTTTTTATTTGCATGCTCTTTACAAATTTTTGAGAAATTTAAGAGAATTTATTGTTTAAAACGTGACGTCAGAGCTCTCATTTAAATAAATTTTTGCAAATAAAATTTCTATTTGTAAAAATGTGTAAAAATTTACTGTCAATTTTTGTTGTGGTTTTAAATGTCAATAGAATATTTTTCATATAAAAAGTAGTATACCTAAAATAAATAAAAAGTTGTATACCTAACCTGGAAACTTATTTATATAACTTTTTACCGACAAAAAGACCAAAACCACGAAAAATTATGCAATTTAATTTTTTTCAACAAAAACATTTAATAATTTTACAAAAAATTTCAGAAAATTACTAAATTAATTCAAATTTAAAAAAGTCTCATAACCTAAAAATCAATTATTTTTGACATGAAAAAATTTTGAAAAATTTATGCAAATTGTGCGTTTGTCTACTTTTGTTTGTAAAAGAGAACATTTTAACTACTCTCGCAAAATTTTATGATCACGTGATTTTTCCTCTCATTTCCAAATTTTTGCAAATAAAAGTTAACATACAGACCTTTATCTCTCATGATTTCAGAATCTAAATATATCTAATATGATTTTCATAAAATTTTCTAGCGAAGCTGACAAATATTTGTCAAAGAAAGATGTCGACCAGTAATGGACATAGTAAACATAAGAAAATATTGTTTTTTAATTAGAAAATAAAATAAAAATTAACTTTTTAAGATGTAAGCTTTCGCTATCCGGATTTACATTATTTTTCTTGCAAAACTATTTTATTGAGATATGAAAAAATAATAAATAAAAACTAAAAATTTGTCAGATAGTAACTATACTTATATTATTACACAGTATGGGGTTATGGATGTTTTGCGTGCCAAATTATTTACGAAATATTTTTTATATACTTTAAAGATTAAAAAAAAAACGAAAAAGAAATTACATATTAGATTTGTTTGGTAAACTGTTCTAGAACATTCTATCTATAGTAAAAAAAATAACACTTTTTTGTTTTCAGTAGTTTCCGTTAATTGAAGTTTTTTGTCCAAAAGTGTTCTGATCATTAAATTGTGCAAAAAGTTCTAAATTGATCATTTTTGTTCTGATTTTTGGACAACTTTTGTTGTTGTGTTTTCTTTAAATTTTGACAGTTTGACAAAGAATTAGGAGAAAAATATTTAAAAAAAATCAAAAAGTGTGTTTAGTAGATTTTTCTGTTCTAAGACTTCTAAGTGGTTCTAAAGTGCCTGACAATTAATTGTAAAACTGTTCTGTACGATTCTGTTATAAATCTACTGAATAAATGTGTTATGTCGAATTTGGTGTGAATGCAACTTGACATAGTATTTTATGTTTAAATATGACTTAACGAATTTTGAAATTCAACTTAATAGTGGCATTATAGTTAATTATGGGTAGTTTCATGTGTGCTTCATGTACGAAATATCAAATAATGTCATGACATATGCGAATCTATGTCACTATTATAGTTACTATCACTATATTGTATAATGATTTGTATAATAAGTATATGTATATGTACATCATTTTCATATAATATAATATATATGAGTAATAAGTATGATTATAAAATTTGATTTTGATTTTGAAAAAAGCATTAAAAAAAATACTTAAAATTTTACTTCTATTCGTCCAGTTCTACAATTGCTTCTTCTTACTTCTTTTTCTACAAACTAATTATTTTTACTACTATTATTTAAATTATTGATACATGTAGATTGTAGATATATGTGTGCTATTTATATTTATCTAATAATAATGAAATTTTTTAAGTTGTAAATTATTTGTTATGTAATATATTATACGGTATTTGTAACTTCAAATATCTATTTAATCTATATAACACTGAATTCAGACCTAATTAAAGATTTCTCTTGCAAAACTAATACTTAGAAGTTAATTTAGAAGAGATTTTTCATATATAAAATTTAATTTTAATTTTATCTCTAAAATTTTATCCGCTTTCATAATTAAAAAAATTTTGTGTAAAATTTAAAACCAAAAATTGAAACAGAAACAAAAGAAAAACAAAAAAGGAAAATTAACAAAATCAAAATAAAATTGTGAAAAGTGAAACGAATTTTGTAGATTTTATTACCAGTTCTAATAACAAAAAACTAAAAAAAAAACAGCACAAAAACATAAAAATATAATTTATGAGTTTTGTCTAGTGATTTAAGAAAAAAATAAAATAAAAAATCAAAAAGAAAATCATCTCTGCTTATTTGAGGAAAATTCAAATTTATTTAAAAAAAAAAATATTTTTTTTGTCTTATTAAATTTAAAATAACCATTTAAAAAAAAAAATTGTCATTTCAGAAAAAGGTGATTATTGTTTTAAGTATATCAGAGAATTTAAGTATATTATTTGAAGTTTATTTTTTAACTGCTATATAACTTATTAGTACTTATGGTTTTTAATGAGATTATTGTGGATTATCTATTAAGTTGATTATTTTAATGAATAAAATAAATAAAAAAAATAGAAGTTTTAGGAGAATTCTAAAGGATTAAATTAGATAAAAACTACATTATATTAGTCATTACGGTTGATATAATGTTCCCCAGTAAATCAAATTCGAAAAGAAAAATATAATAAAAGTGTCTTTATATAAAAATACAAATTTAGGAAGCAACTATACAGATTATAGTAAAGTTATAACTTATCGAAAATAATTTTACATCAAATAATAAAAAAAATTTACAGTTTACATGCGATTTCTACTTTATGTAAACATAATTTTTAAAATAAAAAAATTAAAATGAAGTAGTATGCAACTTGAAATTGAAGTTTGAACATGGAATATTTTTTTGGTAAATTTCGGAACAGAAATTTATTTATCTAATTTACAGGTATTCAATATGTACAATAAATAGTGGTAATTGATTTTCAATCATTATTGTTATCCAATTCTTATAATTACAACGTTAACTTAAAAATTTGTGAAAAAAAAATTTTGAAATATATATATAAAAGAAATTAGTTGAATTTTTAAAAAAATGGTATATTAATAACGGTTAATTTATGGTTAAACTAAATATTGTAATTTTTTAATAGTTTTGTGCATTTATATGTTAATTATTTGTCTATTAGATTTATTTGAGAGATAACACTATTATAGAATTATCAAAATGGTTTAAATTGATTCATTTTCTTTAAATTTGAATTTAATTTTCTTCATATTATCAATTTTAGAAAAATAAAAATAATTTTTATCCCATTTACTTTAAGCACCTATATATAAAAATTTCTATAAACTAAAATCATTTATTTTTTTAAATGCAATTATAACAATACACAAATAATAAAAATAATGATGATATATTATTTATTATAATATTATGTATATATTTGTATATATTGATATGATGACATATGTTAATATCGTAGTAATTTTATTACCTATTCAAATTTCAAATTTTTTTTGAAGAAATAAACCGACATAAACGACATTTCGGTAATTGTCCGGAACGATATTGGGATCATTTCATTTTCCATTTACAATATGACAGACATAATTATAATTTTATTTTCTTTTTCTATATGATTTGTGTGTTGATATTAAGATATATGCGTATTTATATTATATGTATTATGTTCTTATTGTTGTTGTTGTTTTTTTATTTTTTATTTCTTTAATTCTGCTTTACATATTAAGAATTTAAATTTTGGAAAAATTGTGTTTATCTGTTTATTGTAATATGGTTTATATCAAAGGTAAATGTACCCGTACGGATATTTTAATTTTCAGATTTTTCTTTTATTTTCATAATTTTAAAGTTAGTTAAGACTATCACCGCCATCATACAGTAAATATTTGAAATTTTCAGAAAATTTGTTATTATAATTTTTGAAGTGGATGAAAATCTCATTAGAATAAACAAGATTTAAAGAAAAACAATTTTTTTTATACTCGTTTTAAATTGGCTATCTTTATTTGCCTTCGACTCGTATTTTGATAATTAATTGAAGCAGTTCGCACTTGACATTTTTCATTATATTCCAAAATAGCTTTTCTGTGTTTGATGACTTGAAGTAATTTTCTATAATTTTCTATCATTTTGAAAACCTCCATATTTGCGATTTTATCCACGTAAAATATTCTCAACGAGCACCGATAAGCATCACATTTCAAAAGATTCTAATTTATTTATTGTTTTAATTTTTAAAATCCAAGCTTTTACACGGTACAAAAGTACTGATCAAACATAGCATAGCAATTGAAGTTTGATGCATGAGCATCAACATAACTATATAATGATAATATCACACAATTTTATCGATGGATTGTGTGTCATATAATTAGACTTTTGCAAATGTTTTGATCAGTTGAATTTTGATAATTTCATTTGTCAAGTGTTAGTGAAATTTAGAGAGAAAGTTAATGAAAATTAATATAACTTGTGGGCAGGACTTGAATTGATATAATACTTTGGTTAAAAAAATTATAAAATGTTATACGTTTAAGTAAATTTTATTAATTTATTATTTTTTTTGTTATCATTTCTTAAATTTGATCTGATTTGTTTCAAATAATATAATAAAATTATTTATAGTAAGTAAAAATTATATTTTTGTTTTGGTCAATTTTATGATTTCTTTTCTTGCATTATTATCTATTACAATATTTTGTTGTTTTGTGTGGGATCTTTAAGTGATGGCCTAAACATAGAAAAACAAAAAAAAAAGGTTTCAAAACAAAATTTCAAGTGATAACAAAAACGACATAAAATTCATTTAAAATAATTACTGGCGACAAGATAAGTATCGATACTCTCTCTCTATTATTTATATGTATGTGCGTATGCATGTGTAGAATTAACTAAATATTTCTAATATGAAAAATCATGCTTTCTTTCCTTTAGTATTTTTCAATGTAACCAATTCGAAGTTTGAAAATCTATATACATTTTAGTTAACCTTTAAATTTGTTCTACAAAAAAACAATATTATGTATTTGGTCCCTTTTATAATGAGTACTTCACTTCATTTAAACCTTTACAACATAAAAAATCAAAAAAATATTTTGGGTTTATTTGAGAAAAGAAAATATTAATAAAATGTTTCTAGAATAAAAATGATGTCGCATGTTGAAAAATTTTTTCTTTTAATTGCACCCTTCCTATGTAAAAACTGTGAAATTTTTATGTGGTGTTAACTTATCCTTTTAATTAATTTTGAAACAATTTTCGGGCAATTGGTAAAAGATTCAATTAATTTGTAAGATTATCTCGAATTTTTTTCTTATCCTGATTTTCTATTTTTAGATTAATGATAAATCTTAAATTTTATATTTCATCTTTTGATTGATTTTAACGACAAATACATAAATAACAGCTGAGAATTAAATTTATTTTGTTTTGAAAAATTTATTTTGTTTTGTCGTTCAGAAATGTGTGAAAAGTGAAATTGTAATAGAAGAAATTATTGATGAATAACAGACAGAATTTTGGTTAGAACGCTCAACTAAAAACCAATTGTCTGTCTATTGCTTTGTATACTGTATCAGGATTCCTTATTAAATTTTTTTTCCGAACATTACATTTCGTATTATTTTCGTCTAAAATTACTATGAAAACTAAAATCAAAATAAAGAGATTTTTTTTTAGTCTTCTGATAGAAGTTGAAGTGAAAGTCTGGATGTAGAATAATTTTGCTTGTGGATTTTTTTAATTTGTAAAATTATGAATGAAAGCATTAAAATTTTTTAATGCGACTCTAGATATTAATAGTTTAAACACTCCCCTTCCATATTGGTAAATTAAATTTAGTCCAAACTTAGCCAGAAAGTAATATCTTTTGAAAAGAAAAATGCCCATTTGATTTACACATAAACTGGATATTATTTTTACTCAAATTTTTTAATCTACTGGCCTGTTAAACAATATACAAGGCAATGGTCTGTCTTTAAAAATAAAACTGCTGGTAAATGAAAACTGAGGTAAAACAAATTTTTGTAGATTTGAAACAACCTATAATTCAATATTGAATGTAAAATGAACTATATTAACACCATGCTAATTGCTTAACTCATTAACACTTTCTAATTATCGGTTTTGCTTTTTCACTAAACCCCATTCCCATTGATAGAATGATAGAATACACATATATGTACACATAAAAAAATATAACAAGTTTTCGCCTACTAATAAACGTCTGATGTCTTGCTTTATGAATAAATCTAACAGTATAAAAAAGTTATATGCCATATTTAATTATTTACGTTAAGTTGTATATACAATAATGAGCAAGAACACCACGCGAGGTAGAATCCAGGAAAAATTCCGTAGCTTCTTTAAAATCTTTCAATATTTATTAAGGACTAAAACCAGGTGATAGACTCGTCGTAACAAAATGCTACTTTAATCTTGGCCTGGAATATGTTGTGAGACATAATAGGTAATCAATTTTACAAAACGTCACCTTGGTAATAACGTATTGAAAATGAAGATATTTGAGTAAACTATATATAACTCGAGATAAAAATATGAAAAATTAGATTAATGATGAATATTGATAAAACGAGAGTTAGTAGTACACTGTAATAAAACATTAATATTGATGACGAAACATTATTGAAGTAGATATATTTATTTGTTTAAAAGTACTTACTTTCCACTGTTTAAGAACATTTATGATCACGACTATATGGAGATGATGATGACACAGGGATTTATGAACATAAATGATGATAACAAAATTTTAAAAAGATTGATCTTATGCCACAGAAGATAACCATATGAAGAAAAAACAACGGCTAATCTACTCGGTTTCGAAATAAAATTTTTTATACGCTCAAGAAAAGATCGTGAGTAGTATAGAATAGGTAAAGTAGTAGAAGCACCCCCATTATTTAGACCAATGAGGTGTATGGAAAATACGTTTTAATGACGAATTATATAAATACATCAATAAGGTACTAAAGCATTTGTGAATAAACCATTTTCGATGGGTCACATCCCGATAATGTCAGTTAAGATAAACAGATAAATAGAAGGGAATAAAAAGTATAATAAATAGAAGGGTTTAAAAATACAAAAAAAACTTTAATATGACTTCATAGGTAAAATTATAAAACCAAAACTAAGATGATGTATATTGCATAATTAAGTCCAATATCTGACCTCAGACTTTAGTAGCGAAAAGAAGAAGAAAAAATGAAGTGGAAGGTTTCTTATGAGATATATACCCTTAAGTAAATAAGTAAATCTTTATTTTTTCTATAATTAGGCTTCAGCATATTTAATACAATTTAATTTTTATATTTAATATCTAATATATAAAGATAGTATGTAATGTACTGTTATTCTTAAATAATTATAACTTACATGCAAGAAAAAGTATGAATTTCTTTAAAATATTTGCATGTTCCACCATGCAAACAATATTGTTTCATTTCTGATGCGCATTCATCTCCGGATCTTTGTGCAATTGTTTCAAAAAGTGATCCTAAAATTAAGTATATTTTTTAATTATGTAATTTTTATTTTTATTTTATTTAAATTATGTAATTTTTTTTTAAATGAATTAAAAATGTTTACTGCAATCATACTTCATTCTACTTGGTTATTGAATTAATATTTTGAAGATACATAATGTTGGAAACGAATAATGATTTATTTAATTTTTTATTATTTATTCTCAGAATTTAATAAATATGTATAAACCTTTTTAGTCTGTCTTTTATTTTTATAAATTCTTATGTACTTACTAAAGGCATCGATTTTAATAATTTTTTTTTCTGGCTTTTGAATTTTTTTATTTTTTGCTCGACATTCGTATACTCCAGCGTCTGAACTGTTAAATGATTTGATAATGAGCTCTGATCGTTTTCTAAATTGAAATTAAAATTTATTAAATTAGAAAATTTATTATGATTATTTATGATAAAAATTTTAATATAGATGCTTACTTTAAATGAACAAATTGATATAATTTACGATTTCTTATTGATTTGTTATCTTTAAACCATGTCACTTTTGGTGGTGGTTGGCCACTTACACGGCATATAACACGTAACTCTTCGCCATCTTTAATTCTTCTATCGCCTTCAATTTTTAAACCATTTGCTGTTGCAGTTAAAGATCTTATTGACGCGCGCTGTTCTATATAATAAATTATAATGAAATAATAAAATAATGATAAAAATAATAATATGAATTATCAGGTATTAAATTAATTTAATTTTATATGTATTCATATAAACTAATATTGTTTTTTGTTTAGAAATTAGTTATTTAATATTAATATAATGTACGATAGTACGTATATATCTCTATTCAGCCATGAAATCAAATTTTAGTTAATATTTTATAGTTTTATCAACAAAAATTTTTGATAACTATTGCGTTTGCATTTCAAAAAGTCTTTTTGATTCTAAATAAAATCTATGAGATTTTAATTTGGCTAACTGAAATAAATTGGAACTATTCTATGTTCTGGTAATAGTAAGTTTTCCAAATTTAATTAGATATATAAAAGAAAGTTGTTAACACGAGTATGTATATTCTCGAAAACAGTATTTATTCCACTTTATGTATAGTAAAAATTACTACCTAAATTGCTGACAAATATCTACAAAATAAAATATACGAAATATAATATTAATGCTTCAACAAAAATAAATTGTTGTTAAGTAGGTGAATAGTTATATCAATCGAACGTGTAAAAGTAAACAATAAAGCTTTGATCAAGCTCATACCTTCTATTACATTTCCAGTCAAATATTCAAGCACGAAAGAACAGTTGCTGATATAGAGGATATTAAGAACCAACAAAATTGATGTGAAGTTGAGACTGAACTAAAATTAAGATAAAAATATTCAAATCCAATGTCATGATTTTTCTACAAACGTATCATAACTTTCCTACGAAATTTTTTACAAAACATGAAAATTAAGCGTAAATATTTTTTATGCAAAGATTTGTATAAAAAGGCTACGACAAGTACTAAATTTTAATACTAAGCCACTATGCTCAATTGTGTAACATATACACTGTACAAGTGTAATAAACCGTTGATTTTTTTGAAAAACACGTAAAAGTGTATATTGTAATAACGTAAATAATTTTGAGCAAGTGACGAAAAATATCATCAGGACAATAAAGCAATTATCTTAAACTGAACACCATAATTTTTCCACAACCCCACCTCAACTAAAATCTTAAGTTGATAACATTCAAATCTTTCTCATGGGCGTCTTTTCTTATGGAGTTTAAGCAACTACCAATATGTAAGTTTTGTTCGAACTCCATATGCACTAAATTTCACACATTCCACAAGCTTGCTCTAATATCGCAGCAACTCGCCTCTTTATATTTCAAAACACCATAAATATTCTTACATATCAAACTGAAGATAAAATAAAACTATAACTATATATAAATTTTGGAAACAGTCAAACTTAGAAAACCAAATAATACATAGTACAAAATCAACCACGAAATCAACATCATCATAAGGTAAAAAAAAAAAAAACAGTAATGTCCAAACTAAAATAGCCGAAAACCTTAGAAGCTAGTGCTCTTATTGGTTAACCATATTGTTGAACCGCATTAGAGTAGAGTTTATGAAGTAGTAATGCTAAGACTAAAACACGTAACACCAGGAAAAGGATAGTTTCTACAAAAATGCAACTGAAACAAAAAAAAGCTTTGACTAAAAGCTTAAAATCGGCCTAGATAAAGATAAACAGTTAATCGCATATATTTCCTCGTGGAATGATAATGTCAGATGTAGATGAATAAAGGTATATAATATAAAAGTTGCATATGAAATTTTGATACAGAATAAAAACCTATATATAATTTGATCTCTTCAATAATAAAAAACATTTTCTATATTTGAAATCATAATGAAATTCAATTAATATACTTTTGTAATAATTATATTTTCTGCTTTGTGACTCCTCTGACAAGGTTGCATAAAAAAATAAAGAACAAGAATAATTACGTTGGCTTATAAAATATTTTTAGAAATATGTATGAAATTCTCACGTTACATGTCTCGTCAGTAAATCACGTAGAACAACAGCCTTAGACAAAACCAGCACCCAACAAAAGAGTTTAGTAGCAAATTAGAAAACGGGATCGAATGATTTTTTCGCCTTATACCCCACAATGAGGATAATAAAATATGTTTGAGATTCATGTAATATTTTTAATTTTATTTTCTGATACTTTAACTCATTGTCATTGGGTTATAAGTTCTTTATATTGCGGTTAGGCAGTTTAAATGAAGTGTCAACCACAATTTTTTATGTTCTAAACGGTAACTTAGGTAGAATTACTTTTTCGTGCTTAAATTAAGTTCGGCACTGCTTTTACTACATATTTTATTACAATATCGAGTAGTTATTTACCAAATTTCTGGTTTAGAACAGTTAACTTCACTTTATTTAAAGTTGTTACCATATTATACTCTTCATTATTTAATGTCAATGGAAAAAGGTACTGGACCAGGTCGAAAAATCCATAAAGCATTTTATTTTGCTTCGTCAGTAGTCGAACGTGTGCCCCACCCAGCGTGTTATCTGTCACTTGTGGCGGTATGTTATGATTTGTAAAACCCTTCCATCGGAGTTATGATTTCTGGTAAATTTCTCATTTCTTTTAAAACTGGGGTGGCATTATGTAACTTTGTTTCAAACATTTCGGTCGAAACGAAATGTTGTCGAAACAAAATTTGGATGACATTACGTAATTTGAAGCGTTAATTTATTTTGAAACGCTCGAAAAAACAGTGAAACACTTTACATAATTCCATTTTTGATTTGTTTCGTTAAAATTTCAACAATTAATGCTAGAAAATAATATTAAAATAAAAAAAATGGAGCTAAAAGAAATTGCAACTAGATACAAGTAAAAAAAGCTAATAATAATACCAAATTTTTTTTTTTTTTTATTCGGAAATTTTTTTCTTTACAGAAAATCATTATAAATTTACTTAATTTTTCATTTTATTGGAATTTTTATTTCTGTGCGTTTCTAAAATAAATATTCCAATAAAAATCATGTATTCATTTATTATTATTTTTTTAAATTTAGCCAAAATTTGGTCGTATCAAATGTAAAAAAAGTAGCGTTTCAACCTTACGCAATACCAAAATATGTCGTACCAATTTTGAAAAGATTGAAACAAAATAAAAATGGTCGAAACAAAATTATGCAATGCCACTTTTTGAAAATAGTCGAAACAAAACGACGTTTCAAATTACACAATGCCACCCCTGGTTTTTCTAGGATTTCGACCTTTTAGTTTTATTGTTTTAATTTGCTCATAGAGTATGTTCGATTTACACAAATTGTTACGAATTTCTTGAAGATTATTCATATACGATTTATGATCTTTTAATTTTTTGATTAGTTTTAATATTTAACATTTATATAAATAAAGAAAAACAAGAATTAGAGACTCAAATTTAATCAATTGCATTGACTTTCAACTGTCGCTAAAACAATCCTATATATATGTAGTAATTGGTGATATCTTTTAATAATCAAGTGCAGAAAACCATCATATTTTGGTTATATATTGCGAGATAATAATTATAATATATAATATAAGGTTTTCTAATTTGTTCTGTTGGAAAAAAAATTGGAGCTAGAAAAAAAGTAATGTTGTGACTCAGAAACATGATGCATAGACAGGCCTCCAAATAATTGGGGTACACGCAGCTCAAGATAGGAAAATTTTTAAAAATGTTATCGCAAACATCAAGTAGTTGATAAGCAGATAAAAAATATTGTAAGCAACATCACTTGCTGATATTATTTTTTAAATTAATTAAGTAAATTTCAGATTTTCTTAAAATTAATAAAAAAAAAACAACAAAAAATTAATTTATTTTTATTTAATTGAAATTTATTTATCAGAAAAACTAAAAGAAGAAATCGTAAAAATAAATAAATAATTTTAAAATTTACTTCTATAAGAATCCTTCAGTATCTATTTTCGTCTAAAAACAAAAAACAATAAAAAACATTTTTTTTTTTTTACGTGTATTTATAATGTGTTACTATGTGTTATTAATGTGGTTGACTCATAAAAACGTGATTCGTATAACATAAAATATATAAAGAGAATTTTTTATTTTATTATTTTCATTTTTAACATTTTAGACAAGAATCTTCTTTAAAAATGAAAAACATACACTCACGTAATAAGTTTGCAGACAAACTGTCGCACACGTTTTTTTTTTTTTTTTTTTGATAAAAAATAAAAACAATAAAAAATAATAAACGTAGAGTAAAAAAAATATGACATAATTTAGAATTAGTAATTGTTAGAAGTGGATTATCTCTTTCTCTACTGGAAATTAATTTATTGTTTTAATTGTTTATGTTATTATTTTTATTATTAAGATTAAATGAAAAATTTGTCAGCATTTATTTTTGATAGTATAAAAATGAGATTCTGCTAATTTTCTTAAAAAAATCAGATAAGATCACAAAAAATAAATATGTTTGTATTTATTGACTTAATTTATCTATAATATTCAATTGATTAGAATTTCATCAATATTACTGGGTTATGTCATTGGGTCAAGGTCATCGATTTTCAAAAAGTAATATTCGTTCAAAATAAGATTTTGGGTATTGTTTTCATTTTCTCTCGATACCGATTTACCATTATGTTACAATCGTGATGCCAACTGGTTTGCGATTCACGTTTTCTTCCATCTTAATGGTTACCATCATCGATATTTTTCTAATTTATTTAGAGATGAATAAAGTGGTACGTACATTTTTATTATTTCATTTTAATTTAATTACTAGTTAATATATATAGGTAATAATATATTATGCACAATACTAATAAATGTCCTAATTGAATACTATACTAAATACTATTTTAAAAATTATACTAAAGAAAAATTAAGTTATTAGAAGAAGAAGTAACAAATCATTACTTCTAAAATTAGTACATTATTATTTATTTTTTTGGTTAAGAATTTTCTATAATGTATTAAAGGATTTGCTTTTTAAAATAACAAACGTTAGCAATAATCTGAAGAATTAAGATTCGTAATTGATTATGTATAATTTTATTCAATTATAGAGGCAGTTATTCTTTTGTTTGTATGCTTTTAACAGTGTTAAATAAAAATTGAATTTAGTTCTAGTATTATAATTATGTATATGAATCAATATGTTCAATAATATTCATTATTAGAAATCATGTTGGGCCAGAATATACATATTAAGATTAACCTGTTATAGAACTTGGCTTGAATAGGACTTGTTTACAAAAATTTGTATGAGACAGAAATATAATTATGTATAAAAGTTGAATTTAAAGAATTACATTTTTGTATTTCTCGATATTCTTCCTGACTGCTATAATTTATTGAAGGAACCGAATATTTGATGAAAAATCAAGATTATTTTAATCAACAGTAAAGTGATTATAATTGAACGTTTTGATTTTACAGAACAAAGCCGTTTCGGAAAAAGAAGAGAAAAAATAGTGATTATCTAAAAACATGATCTAATAAAGTCGATTAAGAAAGAAATGTGATTTTAAATAGGGAAAAGTAATACTAGGCATTACTAGTATATCACTCAAACAATTTGAAACAGACAAAAAAATACAAGAATAAAAATTAATTACAAACTTATCTATAGGTGGTAAGTATCTACATATATATTTCATAAAAATATTATTTTGTACAAAATTTCGTTTTTTTCAGATTGGAATAAAATCAAATTTTTGATATAATTTTGAAATAAGTTATAGCAGTGATGAGTTTTTTAATTTTTTAATTTGTTCATTTTAATAGTCCTAATTCCTTGCATACAGAGTGTAAAAATATGACAACTAGAGCAAAGTTGAAAATTTAAATAATTTACATTATATTGTATATTTTCTATAAATTTCAATTTAGAAAAACATAGTTTTTGCTTTTTAGTGATTCTGTTCTTAAACGGAAAACATTCTGTATTCAAAAAATTTGTATTAATTTTAAGAAAATGTTATGTCCTTTAATTTGCAATAATAATAAGACCTAGATCCAAGAACTGTAAATTCTTAAAATATATGTACATTTGTTTTGAACGTATATATGATTAAATTTAGCAATAATAGATTAGCCAAATAACCGTATATGATGAACCAGTAAGAATGCGCTTACCTTTATGACTTTATTTTATTTTTATTTTATTTTTATTTTATTATACTTAACACAAGCATATTACAAAAAATATTTCTTAAAATTAGAATAAAAATTAATATTATAACAACAAACATAATTTTTAATTTAAATATAAAAAAAGAAAAAAGAAATTAGACTATCATAATTTTTAAATATATATTCAATAAATTTTACTTATTTATGACGAAAATAAGAGGTTATGGTAACAAAGAAAACAAGTTAATTTTAAGTTGTTCCTTATTCATAGAAAAATTAATGTTGTCTCTGTATCTGTTAAATAAGATAAACATTCTGTTAATGGGTTCGAACTTACCATAATTTGTACGATGATGAACAACATTGAATATATTTTCAGAACGAAAACGTGTACTAATATTACGATGATGATTGATCTTATTTTTGATAATTAGTGAATCAATTTTCCCAGAATTAATCATTAAAATAAATACGACGTCAGCAACTATTCTTCTGGATTCAAGAGTGTTTAAGTGTAAAAGTTTTAGTCTGCCTCTGTAAGGTGGTAAGCGTATAGGATCAGACCAAGGAAGGTTTCTTAAAGCGAATCTAAGGAACTTCTTCTGAATAGCTGAATCCTATTGATATGGCCGACGTAGTTAGGTGACCATATTGGGCTAGCATATTCTAGATTTGAGCGAACTAAATAAGTGAATAGAGATTTAATTACATAAGGGTCATTAAATTATTAAATTATTATATCATTATTGTATTTGTATAAAATTTGGTAAAAAGCGAATTTGGAAGTTTTTCCGAACTATTGCCAAAAAATTAATTTAGTATGGGGTTTTTGTTTTTTAAGTATTTAATCAAATAAGAGGGTTAGTATAATTAATACAACCTCATCATGGTTAAAAATCACTTGCAAAATTATTAAAATATACTTTTTATTAAGTTTTTCCAAATAGTGGCAAAAGTTTATTTGTTGTATAAATTTTTCCAAATTTTTAAAAAAATTAAAAATTTTTTAATTAATTTCAAAAGTATAATTTATTAGTATTAAAAAAGTAAAAAATAAATAATCATAAAAACTTTACTAACAACAACAACAGAAGCACAAAAACAAAAAATTAAATGTATGAGAAATTCTATTGCTATTAAAATTTTGCAAAAAAAAACCAAAAAATAAATATTTTCCACTATTCAAATAGATAAATCTCTGATGTCATCTTTCTTACACTTAGGTATATACATACAACATAAATACTTACATTATAGTATGTATATCACCCCTGGTCATTAAAAGAATTTTGCATTTAACTAAAAACTAATTCGTCTAAAAAACTTTGAAGAAAAAATCCTCTCATAATATACATCACATGTACATACATAATATGTTTTAATTTCCCAGTTAATTTGAATATATATATAAACATAGAGTAAGTTTCAAAAATGTAAGAATATTATGTTTATTATCTAAAAACTACGGAATTAAAAAATTTTAAATGTCTTTTTAAATATGAAATTTTCCAGCCCAGAAAGAAGTTGTACAGATCACACCAACGCACTCCGATTGATCATAAAGCAATCTGCGGAATGGCGCTATAAACGTACTATATACCTCTTGTTCATCGATTTCAAAAAGGGTTTCAACACGGTTAAACACACTGCGGTTTCGAATGCATTGAGAAGACCAGAATTCCCGGGAAGGTAATAAGATTAACAGAAGCTTTGTATGATAGCAGTTTCTCACTGCGGACAAATAAGTGACACATTCACCACAAATTCTGGAGTAAGACAAGAATGTCTTCTTTCACCACTTCTATTCACGCTTGTAATAGATGATATAATGCAAGAAATTGATTCTTCCGGAAGAGATATAAGGTGGAATCTCTCAAGAAAACTTGAGGACCTTAGCCATAATATATAAATAACACCAAATACAGTCGGAATTTGGAAATTTTCTCCTACCAAGGTAACATTCTAACAACAAACGGAGGTACAGAAGAAGATCTCAATAACAGATTTCGTAAGACCAGAGCTGCGGTTGGTGAATTAAGTCCAATATGGAAGGCTAACCAAATAACTAGAAAAACAAAGATTAGGATATTCAAAGCATGTATAATTTCAACGCTTATGTATGGTAGCGAAACTTGGATGGCGACAAAGAACATCAGTCAAAAATTCATACTTTCTTTATCTACTTGATACATATTTACATATTTATAATAATATTGCCTTCAAAATGGCTTGGAAACTCTTGACATCTCTAATGACATGAGAGTTACAAAAAAAAACAAAATGCAAATTAATTTTTAATTAAGCTAGAGAAAAAAATAACATCCATAGTATTACTAAAATACACAAATATATATGTATATATATATGTATAGCGATATATATAATGTAATTGAGTGCATAAGGTAAAATAAATTAAGGGAAGATATAATCAAAAAATAATTAAAAATTCTTAAAGAAAGACAATAGCTAAATTTCTTAAAAATAATTTTAGTAACTCTTTTTCTTCTATACATAATAAATACAATTTATATTTACAAGATACTTACTAATAAACTAATTAATTTTTGCTTTTCTGGTTTTTATTGTAATTTGCAAATGTGAATTCTCAGTAGATTTCTTTAAATTTTTTTTCTTCATTATTATTTAATACAAAAACAAACAAACAAACAAAAAAAACTTTCTTCTCTCACTAATTTTATGAATGGCGGAATTAACTTCCCCCTTTTTTTAGTTGTATTTAATTCCAAATTTGTTTATTAGAAATGGTTATGTTGCTTTTTGTTTTTATTTTTTTTTATTGTCTGAATGCAGTTTAGATTTTTTTTTAATTGAAATGAAAATTTTTTCTAGAATTTCAATTTGTTTTGTTTGTTTTCGTTTTTTCGCAGTAGAATTTTTTGAATTCTTAATTTCATGGATTCTATTTCAATTCTATCGTTTATAACACTTACATTATTAGCTTTATTCAATTTATTATTTATGATTCCACTTAATGTTGTTCTTAATTGCGAACTGCGAACTTCGAACAGTGCTATGAATTGATTAATATGTTGAGGAACAAGTCTTGATTATTAATGTAATATTTTAAGATAGTTACTAAATATTATATCAATTTTGTTGACATTTCTGTTATATCAAATTAAATGTCAAATTTAATATTTCATTTTTAGTCCGATGGATTAACAAGTGAATCAATCCTATCATTTGTATTAACTGTTTACTATTTAAAATTCAAAATTTCAAACTTTATTATTTTTATTTGTTGCATGAAATATGTTTAAGAACAAAAAATTGCAACAGATAAAAATATATATGCATAAATATAAAATTAAAAAAAAAATATTTAAAAAAAAATTGCATGAGATTTTACCTCACTTGAATGCACCCCTTTGGTAACAATAACTAACAATTGTACCATTCATTTCGTCACTTTTCTTTTGAAGTGGCTCGATGACTCCTGGGTTAACTTTATAGTTTTTTTTTTTTTGTTAAAGCAACATTTTTGTTACTGTTATTATTGTTGCGTTACTAACATTATAAGATATTGTAATGTGAAGTCGTTTTTGTTTTTTGATTAATTTTTACTTTTTCGTTTTGTTTCTTGTCTCTGTTGTAATCATGTTATGACTAAGGAAGTATTAATGCCCTTGCACCTTGTATAATGAATAATTTTAAAATTTCAGCAAAAAAAAAAAACAAAACAACAAACAAGAAAAAAAAGAATTAAGAACGAAAAAAGAATTACTAATAAAGAAGAGTGCTAAGAGTTGCAATAAGAAAAAGAAAATCAAAACGATGGAGAAATTGAGTTGGCCTGACCAACTTTAAGATATTTGTACAATGATGGATAAACATAATATTGTTACCTTAATGTATTATACAGTTACCAATATGTAATATAGTTTCAAATCATGTTATTACAAAATCCATTATGTGCATGTATAATATAAATTATATAGAGGTACGTAACTTTAAGAAAAGTAAAAATTAATTGTTTGAAAAGTTTATTCAAATGAGGTGAACATTTTTTCTCAGAGTTAAATTCGTCTTAATTCAGAAATTTTTGGTATATTAGTATTAATAATATTTTTTATAGTATTTATAATTAATTAGAATATAAATTACTATCAAAGTTACCTGACGTTGTCCGGATCAAACATAATATGTATAGAATTTACTCCAATGAAGTTTGATTTATGAATCGAATTGAAAAAAATTGGTATATCTAAAATATTTTAATATGTAATTTTTTTTTCACTGCGATAACAAAATCTACAACTTAAACTATACTTATATTAAAAAATATTTCTTTGTAAACAATAGTTCGGGGTTTTTCTGATGGAGTATAAACAAACACGTTCCTTGCTATTGAAGTATTCTTGAAATAAATATATGTTTGCCTTTTCCACAATCAATTTGAATTTAAGCTTCAATGAAATGAGGATACAAAGTTCTTATTATTAATCTAGTATCATAGTTTTGACTGCTTCAAATTTTTATAGAAGCAATATTGGAGCTGCTACTTTTAATTCCAATTGATGAGGAGGAGACCGTGTCAAATCCAACGAATAAAGAAACTGTGTTCGGTAGTAAGCAGTTTCATTTTCATTGGTTATTGTATCTATCGTTTTGTATACATGGGCTATGCAGTATTTTTTGATTAATAAAACGAATGGTCACATTTTTTGTAGCTGATTCACATAGCGATTTAATATAGCCATGTGAAATTTTTATAGTGATTCCTAAGATTCGGAAATACTTTTTCAGTTAATTCTTCAATACTAATTGTATAATTGTACTGATCATTGCTATTCCAGTTTTTGATATTTAAGTTTTCTGAAATTTGGCCTTTACCAAACTGTGTTAACTTCATTAGCTTATTGCAAATGTTATTTATACGAAATCAGTAACAGTCGTATTTGTTTATTTTTGAAAGAGTATGTAAGTGTAAATTTTCATGATATACAGTGTATCTTTTTGAATTATTTTTGATAGTTTATTTTTGATAAAATTTCATGTCTGTAAAACAATTGGTTTTTCAAATACTCCTGATAGGTACTTGAAGTTGTATGGCAGCGACCCGAACCAATCTAAATTTTTGAAATTGGTAACAATAGTATTTCTGTATTTTTGAAAGAGTACCCAAGTGTAAATTTTCAGATCTGTAACACCTTTGATTTTGAAACATTCCTGATAAGGACTAGGAGATGTATGGAAGCTATACGCAAACCTGTCATTTGATATACGTTTGTAAGGCAACGAATCCGATTTCGTTTTTGATCACGAAGAACTGTGCAAAATATCAGAACTCTATCTTTAAAACTGTGGGCGTGTAAAGCAAATAAACAAACTTTCCCTTTTGTAGATATTAGAAGAAGATTATTAATGATACAGCTTACATTTTCAATTACTCCTTGGGTGGGAACTCAATTCATAGGGAATTAGACGAAAAAGGAAAAATTCAATAAAAACATCAATTAGCAGTGAAATAAGCTGAAACTGGTTGCTGTAAAAAGAAATATCTTATAGAAGAGATTTTGGTTGACTAATCTAGGTCTAATACAAAAACAAAAAAATGCGAGACATTAGTTTCACAATTCAAAATCATAAACAGTCCTGATCACATGATACAAATAAAATTTTAAAAAAACACTTGAATTCGAACAATATAAATTCATTAAATATATAAAAAATAAATTTTGAGAAATATTTTAATTTAACCTGAAATATAACGATGCAGTCTTTCACAAAAAATAGAATATGGATTGGAAATAAAACTGTACAATTAATATGTTCAATTACCATATTACAAACGGATTTGTACATATTCTTAAAACAATGTCAACAATATTATTTATTTATTATTCGATATTAGATGAATAAATAATAAAATAACACTTTTAGGAAGTATAATGTAGAAAAACTGAAATTATATACTAAATACAGTATAAGTCTACAGGGAATTTTCCATATTTTTTATGAATTGAGACTAATCTTTGTATAGGGTATGCGTATATTGAAATAGTTTTTCATATATTTTCTGTATGGATTATCCAACGAACAGGAAGAACGATAATCCTTGAAGGCTACCACTAGAGAAATTTATCAGAAGTAAGGCAATAATGAAAGTGTCTGCAATTCTTCGGTTAAATCAAGCAGTTAAATCGTAAACAAAGAAAGCAGTCAAATCGATAAATCAGGCAAGTTAAATCGGATGAAAATCACCATCAACAGACATATAGATCAGACTGATAATGTTAAATCCTTAAAAAAGTTACTAATTATATTAAATTGTATACAAATAAATTATACATATTTCAGTTGTGTAGATTAATTAGTATAAGATCTGATCTCTGTAAAATTAAATGTACATATTTGTGTAAATTACTGAATTGAATTAAAATAGAATTTTATAAATTCTATCTAAGATTAGTAAAATCAAAAGTACATCAATTAGCAATTTGAAGTGTACCTCAGCCATAATTTTCCAAAATAATTGTTTTGACAAAAATAACACGACAATGAATAATCTGCATATCGTTAAATTTTTTTAAACGTTTAACTTTTTTTAGGCTAAATTTAATTGTAAACATTTGAACAGACATTTTAAAATATTACAAACGAAATATGAACTCCATAAAATACTTTCGAGTTTCATTTATATATATTGGGTATATAATATGTAATTACTTAGCAGTATTTATAGATCTACTATACATTTATACATATTTTATAATTTTTATACAATTGCTATTACATATTTTAATGTATGTACATGCATGTTTGTTTGCTGGTAAGTAAAGTTGATTGTTATGTGTTTTAACATAAATGCGGATGTGTTATACATAAATAAAAAAAGTAGAAAAAAATATCACGAAAAATAGAAACAAAAAGAAACGTCGGTGAAATGCCTCAATTTTTCAAAAAAAAATAATGAAAGCAATAATAAAAAAAAAATTAAAAATAAAATTAGTAGACAGGCTAGAGCCACTGTTACCAGACAATTGTGAGTTTTTTCTCATAATAACTTTTTACTGTTGCTGCTATACTTCTCCTGTTGCTGTACAAAAAAAGAAGAAAAAACTACTAAACGAAAAGAGAGTTTGTTTTGAACTCCATTCCAAAGAGACATTAAAGAAAAGGAGAAAATCATTAAATGAAAATTCAAGCAAAACAACAAAACCAAAAAACGTCTTGAAATTCTCATATATAAATAAATGTGTACTGAACATGAAACAATAAATGTTTCAATTTTCTTATTTTTATCTACATATATTATGCATTCAAATAAATGTATATATATGTAAACAAGTAGGTATTTAATAACATAAGAAAGCTATAATATAATATTATAGAGATAAATAGACATCCATCTATTTAATGTCTGATTATTGGTTTTTAGAGAGAGAGAAAAGATGATGAGAAAAGTGAGGCATCACGATGATCGTAATGAAAATTTTTGATTCATTGAACAGACAGGATATTTTTTTTTTTTCAGAAAACAAAATTTTGATCTAAAAAGGAGACGACAAACAATTTTAATATATAAAACAATTTTCTTTATTATTCTATTTTTAGTTTATTATTATATTTTATTTGATAAGATTATTTTGTGTTAAAAAGTCCAGAATGATTTGCATTAATAATTAAAATTTTAGATTTTTTGTATCCATCCCATAGAAATTGAAATGAAAAAGGATCAGTTGAATAGAAAATTTTCATGTTATCATATAAGTTAGTATTTTGTATTAACCGTAATGGGAAAAAAATATTTTTCAATATAAGACTTGTACTTACATGTATTAGTTAAACTTGTTATATAAATTCAGAGTACATATAGTTAAACAAATATTTTTCTTAATAAAAATAAAAAATAATTAAATTCTGTTTCGCTCATCAAGTGAAAAAAGCATATTAATTTATAACATTTAATGGAATTAACATTAAAATTAGGGCTTAAGGAAAACTGTAATTTTGTAAAAGAAGTAAAAGTGGTAGTAGAATAAAAGACAGTATGGTTATGTTAGACTAAAACCAAATGCTTGGACATCTTGGTAAATATAATGTAATAAAAAATATTTTAATCAAAAAAAGCCACGGTATCTGAAAACAGAATGACCTAAAAATTATAAGTTTAGTAAAATTGGTATCAATTTAACTTCAGGTAACTCACAGATATCTCTTACCGTAATTTAACCAAACTTCCTTTTTTTAAAATAAAAGCATATCCCCGTGAAAGCGTCAATTGTATAGCCTCAATTTACACAATCTCAATTAACACAAATTAAAATCTTACATGCGCCAAATTTCGATTATCGATTATTAATAATATCGAAATTTAATATAAAATGTTGCACTCGCACTGATTTATCCTTCCTACATTTTATCTGGCTATACAAATTCATACAAGAAAGAAACAAAAAGCATATTTTTTTGTTATTTTAAATTTAAATTTTTTTGTGTTTTATTTTTTTTTTTTTTTGTAAATACTAAAATAAAAATTTTCTATTTCACAAGGTTTGCAAGGTTACTTTTGTTTTAAAATAAAATTTGGTGGGTTGAATAGAAAAATGGATGAAAGAAATTTTTCAAATATAAATTTGAAATTCGATTTTTGGGAGAAATTTCAATTTTTTTTATTTTTTCAAATAATGGAAATAAAAATATTTAAAAAATATTTTTTTTTTATTTTTGTGTTTGTGTTTTGGCTTTTTCTTTTTTTCATGGGGCTTCAAATTATATTTGTGCTGAAAACAATTTCAGAGATTTATAATCTACTTCTCTTCTTGTGTTTGTAAACATTTTTTGGAAAAAAATAATAAACATGACATCATTGTATCGTTTTCTTATATTAACATCTTTGAAAATTAATTTATTGAACTCTATTGTAAAATACATATAAAATGTTTTTATTAAAAATTTGAAAAAACAAAAAAAAAATAAATAAAAATTTATCAGAGTTTTGTTCATAATATTCATATTTCCTGAAATTTTTTAATTAATAGCATCAAGATATAGTAAAATTTTATGAACCATTTTGGTGGGCAGATTATAAAATAATTGTATGCAAATCGTCAGTATACAAGGTTGTCCACAACAACAACAAGACTGTTGAAACATTTATTATTGAATTTGCCGTAAAGCAAAGTTTGTTCCTGTCGCAGTTAAATATTTTACAAACTTTCAGCTTTCAATATTAATATGGGTGTTTAAATAAGCAAATGTCTAGAAATTAAATTCAAGTCGACGGAAATATTGGAGAAGTGCAGAAAAAACTAAATTGATATATAAGATATGCAATTAAAATTAATTTAGCGAAAACCGAAAACTAAACTAATGCTGATGGAAAGAACAGGAAACTATAATTGCATAAGTTTCGAATAAACGAGCCTATTGAACAAGTTTAACAAATTTAATTACTTGTATAATTTACTTGTATACCGAACAAAATTTTGCACATAAACTGCAGAAAGCTTATAGATAAAAGGTTGGATTACTGAAAAATATATGGGCAGTATCAGTGTTAGCACAAAGAAAAGAATATGCAAAACAAATTAACTCTCTTTAACATTACTACATGGATGTGAAATTCTCAAATACCACTTTTATAAGAATTCAAGTATTTCTGAACAGATAAAATCGCATGTATATTTGAAAATTTAATTGGACCGAACACAATTACAAATATATAATTAGAGCGCGTAGAGTAGAAGTACGAAGTGAGTGAAAACATAATAAAATGCCGAAAATGTATATGAATTGTGAACAATAATTAAGATGACTTTGATGTGATTCTGAGCTAAAACAAATCCCCGGATAATAAAACAAGTGGGGAAAGCCAAAAAGTTCTGGAGGAGGCATATACTACAAGAAGCTGAAAATTTCAACAAACAGTGTAATGAGTTGAAGATCATAATTCAAAACAGAATTAGATTGATATTTCTATAATTGATGAATCATACTCCATGAAGCAATTGATAGTGATGACAGTTTAAGGTTTAGAAAACCCATGTAATATTTTATTTCTTGCTGAGTGTTTTGAATGTCCTTAGCTTGGCACAGTATAATATACACTTTTGGCACAGTATAATATACACTTTCAATAGTCTACAATTATACAATAATACTGAATGGATATTACATGTGCATTTTAGGTAATAGCTATTTTAAATTATTTTTTATTTATTTTTATTTTTCTATGCTAGATTAGTAGTATGCGTAGAGTATAATATTACCTAGCCAAATAATGCATTCAGTATACGTAACCAAATAATGCATACGCCGACCACAATTTAATAAAGTACATTAAATTAGAACTAGAACGGTAGAACGTTACAAAAATAATTTAATCATGTCCAAATAATACGAATCGCATCTTCAAAATGGTTTTCAACAGACAAACAGAAGATGAAAGAACCATTGTAAAATTCAGAAATATATTGAGTGGAACTGTGAAAAAAGGTGCATTTTTAATTAATTAATTTGTACCGGTCAATTGATGGTATGTTCTGATCAATTAAAATAAATTATTATTAAAGAACAGAGATTTTATTTGGTTATTTATTAAAGTAAAATTAAGGATATATATATATATATACTCGAACAAAAATAATAACAACAACAGTTCAACAACCAACAACAAATTATATTTGCATTTTTTGATTGGATCATTGAAATCAAATCTATTTTTCTATATTCTATAATTTAATTGGTTATCTTTTGTTTTTTTTTTTTTTGTTTTTCTTATCTTTTTTCTTATCGTTCTTGTATAATATTATGTTAATAGTTGCGAATTTTTAATATGATATATTTTTACGATATATTTATGTAGTTACTAACATTAAAATAAATTATATTCAAAAATTTTAATGAGAATTAAAATAACAAAAACAGAAAAAAAAACAAAAAAAATGTCTGCATTTAAACATATACACTTGAACTCTTGCTTGAGCCACTCTTGTGTACCTTTAATAAAAAAAAAAAAAAAAAAACTTGGATGGTTGTTGTTCGGTTCGGTTGCTGTTTTTTATATTTTTTATTGACTGTAAAAAACAGCAAAAATAAAAACGACTGTATAGAATAGACTGACATATTAACAGATTACAAGCGTGTTACTTTTAAGAGATCTAGCGGCTGTTTTCGTGTATATATTATATACACATATATACTTTTTTGGTATATATATGATGGGAAATTAAAAACAAGGTGTAAAGAAACAAAAACAGCCAACTTTTATTAAAGCTGATGAGATAATTTGAATTTAAATTTTTGTATTTTTTTTAGTTATAAGTTGTTTTTGTTTTTTGTTTTTAAATTTTAATTTCAAAACAGTTCAATTCATATCGTGAGAATTTTTTATTTAAAAAAAAAAAAGGTAATTAAAAATTAAAAATGACTTAAAAAAATAATAACAATAATAAAATTTCAAAATAATATAGTTTATAGTAGTTAATAGTAGTAAATATGTATAAAGAGTGTAGAGGAGTTAAGTAGGCAGTTAAGAGCAAAAAATACGTTTAGTTGAACTAGACAACTTTAAAATTTCAAATAATAATCGAATGTGTATAGGTACATAATTTGATTTAAATTTCATATTTTATGACTTTCTTGTATAGCTTTTAAATAATAAATTTATATTAGCCGGCGAAATTTCAGATTTATTCTTGAAGGAAATTAGCATTAATACAATTTTACTCATTAAACGTCATTCGATATGAAATTCGTATATGAAAAACACTATTAGTATAGAAACGAATTCCATATTTGCTGTATAAAAGAAATAATAGTCACGCCAAAATTGGGAATAATCGAAATAAGCTGTTAACTTATTCTAAATAAATAATACTCTAAGTAAATAAGCTGTTCAGTTAGCTTATTTGGTACAAGCAATCTGAACAACAAATGAAATATTAATTATTAACAAATAATTATTATAATTAAAAATAACTGGCTGGCCATAGGTTTATTTAATGTAGGTATGTTATTGCTGATTGGAATAGAATCTTAAATTATTCTCTAACTAAATTTTATTGTATTAGTAACAATGAATTTTTTATAGAAGTATGGACAAATGAGGCTTTACTACATCTCTTTATACCATATTTTATACTTGACTTAATTAAGTGAATATAAAATATAGAAACTTTGCTGGATAGCTTATAAGTCGAACTTTTGAACGAAAATGTTGTAACTAAGAAGGTGGTCAACATGTGAAAGGTGCACAAAAACGTAGGAAGTAGCTTCAACGAAAATTCCTTTGGAATTACCAAGTGATGACAAATAATTCTATACATTGTGTCAATTGGAGAGGACTTCAAATATTGGAAGATTGCCAATTGGAAAAAGTTCATTCAGGATAGAGGCGCCTGAAAAGAAATGTTAAATTAGGTCAAAATATGTCCAAGCTCATCATTAAAGTAAATTTTCAAATGTTTAGAAATGAATTGGAGTGCTAGTGTGATTTGATAAAAATTCTAAATTAAAAAATTTATTAATTTTATTTATTTTTATTCAATTATTTTTGCCTAAAGAGATTTCTCTCATTTCAAGGCTATGATATTCAAATGATATTTTTAAAATCTTCATCATTATTCACAGCTCTATAGATTTAGAATTACGATCAGGTAAGAAAACTTCTCATTTCGGTTGAAGGACGAAACAAAAATTTCGCTGCAGAGCTATATGTCATAATAAAAGTAGATAATCGTGTTAAGGACCCAAGAATTCATATAACCAACTCAAAGCTGAATTTTTATTTTTTTTTGGCAATCTCATTGATTGTAGCCGACTACTATAACGGTTCGATTTAAATAATTGTTTGAGAATCATATAAATCTAGACCAAATATAGCAAACCCACAACCAATAAATTCAAACAAATAAAATTATTAAATGTATAGTGACTTTGTGAGCCAAATAAACGTACGTATATGAAAAACAAACTTAGACTCATTTGCGACTCATCATATATATCTGTTTTATGGATGAACCAGAAATGAATCTTCATGGTTCCGGAACAATCAGAAGTCAATCAGTGTTTAGTAAATTTTTGAGATTTGTCCGTGTTACGGAAATGCAAGATGTGTTGATATCGAAGGTTGAATATTCTCGGTGAAGAAAATTGGAAATCGATAGAGTTTAGATTTACGCCGAATTATAAATACCTTTTGTTTACTTTTTTTGTTTTGTTTAATATTATATTATTTAAGTTTAAATATGAATTTCTTTTTTAATTCTAATTTTTAATTAAGGTTTTTATAAATTTTGCATTATGTAATTTTGTTTTTCGTTATGTAATAATTATGTTGGGACTCAAAAACCCTAAGAAGGTTAAACTATTATTCAAGATCTTAAATTAAAATAATCTAATTGTTCATTGAATCAGCAGGCTTTGTTACCAAGTTATTGAAGCAAGCGTTACATGTAAAATATCTTCAATATTTTTGATATATGAATTAATTGGATCTAATATAGATATGATATATTGTCTGAGTAAGAAAGTCCTAGCACATTCGGGAGATGTAACGAAGTTTCGTTTGTATATTATAAATGTTAATCTACAATGATCAGTTGTAGTTCTATTAATTTAGTTCCAGTGGGGGTCTGATCGCTATATCGTCGCAGCAGCAAAGAGGCTTATTGTGATTATCCGTATTAATGCAATTAAGCTTCTGATTTAGTAATCATACAGTTAAAATATTATAAATGGATAATTAGATTTATAATATATGTACTTAATAATTTTTTTCTGTATATGAAATTTTCTGTAGTAAGTAGTAAAATAGTTAGAAAAAAAATATATATTTGACCTTTACTATTGTATAGTATTTTGGAAAAAACTTAAAAAAATATTTTTTAATTAAAAAGATGATTTTCAAAAACAAAAAAATATGTATAAGTGTTTATATACACATCGTGAACTTATTATCATAAAACAATGATATATCGATGTTATTTCTGTTTTTTTTTTTTTTTTTTTTGAATTATAAAATATGCGAAAATATGTTTGCTTAAATTCAATGAAAATCTTAAATTGTTTAAAATTTTTTTGAAAATATTTACAAAAATTAATTTTATGATTACCATCTAATTTGATTGTAAACTAAATTAATGACCTAGCTTTTGATATTATTCTATACAGTTTTAATTAATTAAATATTAAATTTTAATTCAAGAATAATGATTGATTGTAAAATTGTTAGGTAAGAGGGTTAAATTGAAGTCTTTTCAAAATTGAATTAAAATTTGATTGTATATGTATAAAAGTTAAAGACCCTGGGATGATCAGATCTTCGTAGATGAATGATCAAAGAATAGCTTGACAAAATATACTGGACAAGTCCAATATAACAAAAAAATAAAATTGTAAATTAAATAAATCAAAGAAAAAAAACTATAGTCAACCAATTTGATTAGTATATACATATACTTGTATAGTGGTTATGTTGTATTGTAATTTGATCCTGTCAGGACATGAATGTTTAAATTATTGTTTTTTTTTCTTCCTATGTATGTATGTTGGTAGTGATATTTTTTTATTTTTTAATAATTTAATTTACAAAACAAAAATACAACCACTTATAAACTTGAAACATGAACTTCTGTCGAAATTATGCTGGATCATATGATAGAAAATAATTAGACGAATTTATAGTTTTTTAAGCTACTAAAAATACCTTAAAAGATATACTCATTAAATAGTGTCAAATAGATTAAAATTAGGGACGTAGTAAAATGATCTGGTCGTAAAACTTTATATTTACTGATCAATGCTTCTTTGAGCTAGTCAAGCAAGAGAAAAATACTGATAACTATATACAGAATACTCATCATTTCAGTAATAAATTTATGGACCAAATATCTAAATTAGATAGTTTATTTCAATAAAACTTACTGGTTAAGATCTTTGGTTCTGGACATATCCACGGAAATTAGAGAGAGACAAGGATACAATTATCAAGTGTATGCGTTATACATAAATACCGACCTGAGACATCCGAGATTATTTTGCTATGACATGACATGTTATGAGAATTGAAGAAAATCGTGGAATAAAAATTCGATTTGTTAAACTTATTGCAGCGGTACATGTATCATAGGTAGGTCCAATCTCAAATGAAAGGAAGTAGTCAAAGGTGATTATAACATTTTTGGTCCAAATACTATAAAGATGAAGAACAGTTGCCCAAGATATCATAATATTAATGGATAAGATATCTTCAATATGTCAGAGAATCAAAACTCTAACTAAAGTAAATATATTATATGAAATATATTTGAACATTTTTTTCATCTGGATAACTCAATAGTATGAGTCTCTTTTTCAATTATGTTGAGAAGTTCACTATTTATTTTAAAAGACTTTTAAAAGTATATTTATTATACTTAAAAATTTTGTTTTATAAATTTAAAAAGAAATAGTAAGAATTTAATTTAATAATGTAAAAAATAAAACAAAAATTTCTATTCAATTTTAGTCATATTAAGGAGTCAATGAATCTTTATTCGGGAAAAAATAAACAACACACTATACAAGATAATTTGAAAAAAATTACAAATTTATAGTCTATGCATATACATTTTATATATATATATGTTAATACCAAATAGAAATATTATACCAAAATAGAAATTTGAAATAAAAATCATTGTCAAATTTAAAATTATATATGCAAAAAAAAAGAAAAATGAAAAATTTGCAAATTTCATTAAATCACATTCACATACTTACAAACAAAATGACTAATTTGGATGAGTGCGTTTATTTCAAAGTAAATATAGAAATAAATAAATATAACTTTGATGTCCGTCCATTCATTATTTTTTCTTTAAAAATTACACATAAGACTCTGTTAAATTACTAGACGATATTTTTGTAATTTTTTGTTATTTTTGTTTTGACTTTATTTTTTCAAATTTCAAATTCAACAGAAAACGATATGAGAAAATTGTGTACTAATTTTTCCACCGCCACCCGTTTTTTTTTTGTTTTTGTTTTTATTTTTGGAAATATATACCTACATAATATATTTATATAAAATATGTAGTTATATATATATATTAATTTGTTAATACAATAATACAAATAAAATGAATGGATGAGGATGAAGATGAAGAAAATGAATTTCTAACTAAAAATATGATGCATTTTTATATTATTTTTGGGTACTTCATCCAATTTTCATAAATTTTTTTCGTTACAAATGAATTTTGTTTTTCATATACATACATACATTCATACTCACTATATATACATATTTATGTTATTTATTTAAAAATAAAAATATTAATTTGTCATTTTTTTGTTTAGTTTTTAAAATTTTTAAAAGAGTAAACTAATTTAAAATAAAACAACAAATCAAGAATCAATTTCTTTGCAACTAAGTATCAATTTTTAGACAATAACAAACTCTATACATGTGTCATTTTGAAAGGTTTCTATAATTTTTTTCCTTGTAATTCTGTCAAAATTCGATTATAAAGTAAGGAGAAATAAAAAATAATATTAATTTTTTATAATTAATATTATTTTGTTCATAAAAAAAACCAAAATAAAAAAAAATATTTTAATTTCTTAACGAATCATATAATTGTAACACTTGCTTCGATAAATTACGTAATGTGGTAGAATTTTTGTGTGGTGAATATATTGTACAAATTTTGATTTGATTTGTGTTGAAAAAATTAAATTTTTTGAAACCTTATTATTAAATGATAAGATGAATAATTTAAAAAAAAAATAATTTTAATTAAACAGTATTAATATTAATGTCAACCACTGCAATGACAAATGTTTCCTGATGACACATCAATTTTTAAAATTGAATTATTGAATTCTGAGAGACAACAGATTTAGCATCCACAGAAAATTTTCTTAGAAAATAGTTTAAACGAGGTTGAATACATCAGTGGTGTATAAAACTGACTAAAGTTTAAAGCAAAGCATATTAATTGGTCCTTTGATCAATAATTAAATTATTACAATTACATATTTCAGTTAGTTATTTACTCTTCTAATATATTACATCGTCCATCAGTTAAGTATCAGCTTTACTGTGAATTTAAGGATGAAAGAGCCTACAAAAAGGCCAAAAACTAAATATTAAATTTAGAAAACTGGCCTCCTACCGGGTATGAAATTCGGATTCGAACGATAATCCAAATTTACGATTCGAATGTGAAATTAATTGGTACCGCGTATCAAATTCGAAAGGAAATAAACGTCATTTAAGTTGGTAAAATAAAGTTTCCGAATTTCTAATTGTCAGTAATGTTTTTGTATAGGTACTTTATTACTTTAAATTTATTTGAAAATGTGTGTTTATTATTTTGAAAAGTATTATTGTTTATTTTTTATTATATCACTTTACTGGTATTTCGATTTGAAACACCAAAATTATTTTAAATTGAGATGGTGTTGTTTTTTGTTTAAGCCTAATCTATAAAACATACAAATATGAAATTTAAATTTTTTTTCAAATACTAAATTAAATATAAATGTAGTTTTTTTTATATTATTAGTTATATTATTGTAATATTTAGTATAATTATATTTTTAAATAAATCACTTAATTTTAAAACACAAATTTTTACCTCCATTCGATAACAACAAACCATTCGAATAAAATATGTTAAAAAATATTCGAAAATAATATTACATGGTAAATTCGGATTCGTATATACGATTTTCGAGTTGTCACACTTATTTTAACTCGAATTTCGTATTACATAGTACCAATCTTTCGAATACCAAATTCGTTTTACGAAAATCGAAATACGCGGTAGACATTGGGAAGTAACTATGAAGTATAATAAAGATTGTTTTTATACAGTTTATATGGACATAATATGGTATCCAATGAAAAAATAAAAACAAATGAAATAAAATCAAACTTACAAATGATTCAAACTTTTTAAAATATAATTTTACGGTGAGTTGTTAGAGCTCCATTATAAATAAATCAATCTGATGTTAATGATACGTAAAACACTCATTTATCTATCTACGTTGATCAGTTATTATTATAAAGGATGGAAGATTTTAGTAGTGTAACATCCAACACGGGTTGTCTTTCAAACTCTACACTTCATTCAAAAAAATATAAAAATTAGTCTGAAATAACTATACTCTTTGTACTTGTGCTATATATATATGTATCTAAGGGTAGTTGAGTTATAAGTTCTAAAATGGCGAATTTTATATTCTTTGACTGAATTGTATTTCGAAAAAAAATATAAAAGGCCAGATGTGGTAATACAGTCGAAAAATTATGTGTTCGCGATTATTGACTACAAAATGTTGAATTTTTACATATCACCAAATCAAAAATTTACTGACAATAAATACGCAAATTTATAATCTAAAAAAAAAAAATAATAATATATGAATGGTATAATGGCTTCAGAAGAGTTTAGATCAGATTAATTTGGTTCTGAAACTGTGCTTCAGTTTACCATCATCATTATTTTTACAAAGTATATTTTACTTTTGCTAATTCTACTTAATACCATTTGCGCCATCTACAACAAACTGATTTGATTTCTCAGAGGGGGTTTAAATCGTTGCGTCCTATATATATAGTTAGATTGCATTTTTCTGCTATCCTACCGATTATTCTATAGTGAGATTTTACGTATATACATAATTACATACATATATATGTATTAAAAAATTGAATAAATTATTTATTGAATATGTCAAAAACAATGTACTTTGGAAAACTTGTACTGTGCATTCGATTAACCATACAATATAAAACTATTCTTTTATGATAAAATATTTTTATGATATTATTCATTATTGAAAATTTATTTCGATGATGCTGGAAAATGTATATTATTGAAAAATTTTATGTAAAATCAAAATAAATAAATATTTCGAAATTATTATGTTTTTGTTTTATTGTAATAATTTATTCGAAGCGAAAAGTAAAATTCCATTTCTATATCAGAACGTACTTAATTTCCTGATTTATTTATTATATTAATAAACTAACATAATCCATAAATTTTAAACTGATATACTAAAAATAATTTTCAATAAATGATTGTTACACCTTTGATGTTTTTTTTTGTTTTTATTTTATTTTTCTTTTAATATAATATTAAATTATTATAATTCAATGATTTCCTTTTAACAACACTGTTTTTATATTACAACTTCTGATCTATAAATTGTAATTGATTTAAGATTTGAAATTACAAAATTTATAATTTGTAAATTTGTGGTCCAGTATTATTTACACACACCTTAAATCAAAACCCAAAAGAATAAAATTTTTCAGTTTTATTAAATATATTTAAATGTTTCTTTTATTTGTGTACAATTTGATATCAAATTGTATATAAAAAAAGAAAATAAAATTGAAAAACTATATCCTTGTTTAACATCTTTGTGGATTTTGGTTATTGCAGCCATATCACCAGAATAGAAGATTTATCAAACTAATATGTACACTATTATATTTATAATAATTTATATTTATACTTTGACAACAATAATCTATTATACAATTATTAATGTTAGCCAAAAGATGTTCTAAAATTTCATCCAATCATCAAATTTCTAAATATCCTTCACTATTAGCCAATTACAGTAGTTTTCAAAAACTTTCTAACTGCTAACAATGAAATTATAGGTGGTAGGATTTTTTTTTGTGAAAAATTTGTTTGTTGAAATTTCCATCTCAAATTGAATAGTGTTCAATAGACTATTTACTTATTTTTTTTTATCTTGGGTAATTTAGGTACTTTCTTATGTAACTTTGTACATTATTTCATTTCGTATATACGGTACTGCAATTTAATATACAAAGAGGAACAAATATTTTTTGTCAACGAGTATTTGTTTGTGTTTTTTCATATTTTCTGGTATATTAACTAGTTAATTAAATGTGGAAAACTACTACTATCATCAGCAACTTAAACCTTATTAAATAGTATTGTTCCATTTTATTTAAGTTAATAGCAAAATAAATTAAGTATAATGAAAGAAACATTCAATTTAACATTCATGCATTTTAATAATTAAATTTTTAATTGCGATAAAACTTAGTAAAATTTAGTAAAATTAATTTGAATTATGTGAGAACGTAATTTGGAGGTATAAATTGTACACAGACTATATTCAAAATTTTATATCAGATTATATGTACGCTGATAATTATATGTTATATTGTTATTAATGGATGGCGGCGCTACTCTAAAATTTCCACTTCATTATTTTTTTTTTATTTTAAATTGAAAATTCATTGTTTACATTTTCAAACAAACAGACCTGCCATTTTATCAGGTGAATTGTTTACAAAATTAAATAAAAGAATAAAAGAAAAAAAAAATTAAAATATAAATTATTTAAAAATGTATGAAGATCCTCATAATATACACACGGATACACATAGTTACAAAAAAAAAAAATTCCTCTTATAGTGAAAATTTTCTTTTTTTGTTTTCTTATTTGGTTCTTTTTTTTGTGTTTAAAAGGGAAAGCAAATTTTTTGTAACGAGAAAATGGGGATATAAAGTCTTAATACTCTCGAAAATTAAGACGACCCGAAAAGGTAAATCTAAAAGAGAGAACATTTTTATATTATTTTCATATACATATACAAAATACTAGAAATAACATAAATGTATGAAAATAAGTGGGAGTAAATGAAGAAAATATAATTTAATTGTTTATATTAAATAATATTCTTGGAAAAAACAAAATATTTAATAAAATGTTATAATTACTACAATTGTACAATATATTTAATATGTGTTTATAATATACAATATATTGTGTTAAATTTTATGTTTATACATACGTATCCATAATATATACAATATATACGATACATATAATATGTATATTGAAATTTCTAAATCTAAATGGTCATCAGATTTTCCCGCCGTATTTTTAAATAAAAATAATTTTAATAATGTGCCCCAGTTAAGACAAAAACTATATTTCAATTTTTTTTCCCCTTATAATATTTGAATATAGAAAATTGAGTGAAAATATAATTTTCTTTGATCATATTATAGAAGAAAATGTTTATGGTGAAAATGTTTATTTTTATTTTTAATATTAGTTTGATACGATATCTGGTATTACTACAGTACTTATGATGCAGTATGTGTACGATATATTATATATATATATATATATAAATCTATTTACTGGTATCAATTTTTTTGGTTTAATTTTAATAAATCTCTTGCTGTGAATTGTGATCTAACTATTCCCTATTCATATATACTGTAGAATCCATAATATAATGTAGATTGAGAGGTGATTTTCGGAATATTCAACATGCGGTACGGTTTAAAAAATAAAAAAGAAAAACCGTTGAATCTATTGAAATTATCCAAGTTATATGGCATGCCATCTCTTTAATGACAATTAATACAATTGATTTGTGAGTGTCGGATAAGCTTACTATCTACATATCCACATTTAAATCAATATGTTTTAGTTCTTTCAAATTACATTGATATATGATTTTTGTTTAGTATCGTGTCTGAGGAAAATATGGAAAATTATTGAAACGAGACATAGCTTTTACTCTCTTCTGAAATGGCAATTTAAATAAGAATGAAAATTCTATACCTAATAAATAACTCAAAATTCTTACTTAATCAGGTCAGGATATTATGATAGCCTACTCGTTGAATGATCTGTCATTAAAACTAACCAAATATGAAAATTTATTACATTTTCTGTAAATTTCGTATTTTTGATCAAGATTATCCCTAATTAAACAAAAACAGAAATAGTAGTAATAGTAATAGTAGTAATATTCTTTTTTCCACCTGGTAAATTCTAAGATGTTTATGGAATATCAGTATTGCATATATATACCGGGTAAGAATTACATTAATTGTAAAAGAACAAGAATATTGTAAAAGTTGATGGTTCAAAAGGCTTCTTCTAATGGTGGGATATAGTTGAAATCAACTAAACGAATTATTAAATAAAATAAACACTTTAATGGAACAATCATAGATATACACAACATATTCACTAAAGTACAACTTAATAAATTTTAAGCTTAAATTAAAATTTAAAGTAATTGTAATTTTTAACAAATAGTTTAATATTTAACATTTTAAAAAAATATTTTCAATCTCTCTTTTGCTTTCAATGATGTTATTAATTGAACTGAGTTCTTCTTTAGAATAATAATCTTTCAGTACGTTATAGCCATTTCTTAATACAAATTGTTATTCATTCATTTGTTTTTTTGTACCGACATAATATAACCTCCGTCTATATGTACATATTATGTAGGTAGTTATAAATTCTTAATCGAAAAATTTATTTAAAAAATTTAAAAAATTTATAAGCATTAACGAATTTAATTCTGATATTCAATATTGTGATAATTTTATTTCCATTTATTGGAAAATTTCTACGCAGTTTATTGTTATAAATTTGTAATAAATTAATTAAAACCATTATAAATAATTAAAATTAATTAAATTTCTATACATATTATCCATTTTATTATTTGATTCATTACCACTATGAATCTTATTATATGTACATTATATAGTTAATTTAATTTAAATAAATGTTTTATTATAGCTAATAAATATATAAAATTAAATTTATCAGGATAGAAAAACTTTAAGAAATGTTTTCCAAACCAAAACTATGTAAGTTAGTTTTGTCTAAATGTCATAAATGTCAAAAATTATTTTAACTCTGTAATTATGTTAATGTCAAAATTTTAATGAGTGTAACCACAACCAAGGCATTGACGTCTGGATTTGTGACAAATTACAAAAACGGAATCAAGGCATCAAAACTGTGGCATCTTTTTAAAAAGTAGATTTTTTTTTATTCCGATGCAAATGCCTTAGAACAGTTGATTGTGATATATGAATTACATTATTGTTGTATTTTAAATATCTATTTTTGTGTATATAATTCATCTATAAATCTCAATCGGTATAGGAATGGAAGATAAAAGAAATCTAACAATATGGACAATCACAAGTTTATATCATGTCGTAGGTAAAATTTGTCCCTTGTACTAGACGATAGTTGACGCAAGTCACACTAAGTAGATTAACAATAGTCGATTAATTCAACTACTTTGTGCAAATAATGATTACGGAAACAGGAGCACAGTTTTAGAACCATATAATATCTGATATTATGTCGAAGCCATATATTCCCAAAATGAAATGCAAAGGAGTGCAAATGCTTATGAAATTATGAATATTGTATTTTATTATTTTAATGGTAGTATGTATAATGATCGTAAATGAAGCACAGAAATAATTCAAATATGAAACTTTGAGAGGAAATTTATAGATTAATGGAAACAATTCAAGATTCAATAATCTTGCGAGGGAAATTAGAATAAGAAGAATTAGATTTGACTATTAGAAAGCATTAAGAACTAAATTCGTCTTAAGTATTATTTTTAAGTTAGACATCCTTCGGTACTAAGATACGTGATGGTCCAAAAACGTAATTACCTAACAAAAATCTAACGTAATCTAATTTTAGAACTAGATTTCATTAAATTAATCATCTTCTATACTTAAAGTGAAATCAAATTAATATTAAAGGAAAAGTTTGTTTGATCGCTATACATGCTCACAGTTTTTTAGATAGAGTTCTGAAATTCTGCACAGCTATTCATGATCAAAAAAGGAACTGGACAACGGTCAACATCCTGAAAACGTCGAGAAATTTTCATATTCTCGAATTAAATACTTAACTAATACTTATTCTAACTATGTATTAATTTGTAAATTCCACACTTAACCAGGAATATATTAATATCAAGTACAACATCAAGTAGTTTTCGACTCAAACATTGACTTGCTAATTAGTTTGACGGGAATTCACATGTTGATAAAGACGGTAGTCAATTTATTCTGTACAATTTCTTTACCTCGTCCGATGTTGCTAAGATCATGATATTTTTATTTGAGAGTAATAGAAAGCATTTGCTATCTTTTGTAAAAATTATTTAGTACAACCCCACTCTGTATTCCATGTACTCCCTGATAGACTTCAGTATCTGGTTGTAAATCAAAATTTTATTAGTTGTTAATAGTTTTCATTTTGATGTTTTGATGATGATGGTGACTAAAGAATTGAGAAGAAGTGGAAAAATTTAAGTTGAACAAAAAAATTAATAGAATTAGTGAAAATGCAAATTTTCGAAAAAAAAGCATAAAAATTTAACTTCAAACAATTATTTCCAAATAGTAGGATAAAATATCAAAAAAATTTAATTTTATTATCAATTATTAAACAAATAAACTTAAAAAAAATTTAAAAAAATATAAAGGAAAAAACATAAAAATTAAAAAATGGTCACTATATTTTTTCTACGGAAAATATCTAAAACCCACCCGCCACCAAATTATGTTCCATTCAATTAATATAAAGTATTGTCACCTTAACAACGACTTCCTTTCTCTAAATGAAATTAATCAATCAAATTAATTAACAAAATTTCAAAAGAAAACTATCTATCTATGCTTCCGAAATTAAAAAAAAAAAACAAAAAAAAAAACACAAAAATAGAAAAAGAAAATAAAGATAAAAAATGAAAACAGAAAATATGACACAATAATTTAAATGACATAATAAAATGTCTTGTTTTTCTTTTAAGGAGGGAAAACTTAAGAAAATACAATTTATATATATATATATATATATATACATACAGATGTATAAAAAACGAGAGAAAAATTTTTAGTGCATTTTTTTAATACGTACAATCATATATAGATATATTCGTTAATATATATTTTCATTTCTACTACTGTACCATCATTTGTGACCTACATTCTGTCGATAGAAATAGAACCGTCATTGCCACTTCCTCCACTCAAAATCTTGTCGAAAATTTTTTAAAAATCATTTCGAATGTTGTTTTTGTTTGAAATAATATTATACGTATATGTATATACATATATATATGTATGCAGGTACATGTATATAATATGAAGTAATTATCAAAGTGATTCTCCATGAAATCTTCATATGTGAATTTTTCTTTTGAATTTAACGTTTGAATCGACGATTCATCGGAGTTGTTTTGAAAACAACAAAAAAATATATATTTAGAAAATACGAGTTTCCAATGTCCCTATAATTAGAGTCCTTCAATAATTTTATTTCTCGAAACACCTTGACCACTTCTCATAATAATTCTAAGACTATAGTATTTATATATAATATATAATATATAATATATAGTATATATATAATATATCTATATTTCTCAATTAATTTTTTTGAATATATCATAAACATTTTTGATGTTAGTTGTTAACGTAATCACAACATAAAATTGTTGTCCACTGCAGAGCAAATAACTCAGAAGTTTTTTTCGTTTCAGGTGTTATAAAATTTATCACACCATGTTTTTTTTTTTTTGTTTTTGGTAGTTTTGTCATATCGTGATAAAAATAAATCTTTTATTGATATACCTGGTGAAGTGAATAACAAATTAAATAGAGCAACATTGACTTTCAAGCTGTAATGTATTAACAAAATTATCATCATGATAAATAACACAAAAGTAGAATTTGGGCTCTAATTTACGAAAAGAAGATTTTATCTAAGTTGCTGTCGACAAGAACATGATGCATGAAAAAAAAATTAATAAAAGGATCAAAATTTTCTTACTTGGGCGGAGTAATAAAAATGAGGTCAGAGAGTTCTTTTAAACGTTTAATGTTTTCAAAAGATTAATCAATTAATAGGAAATCCAAGCTTGTCTGATTTTAAATAATTAATTTAGCCATTTTTAGATAATAAAACCTAGTTTAGAGATCAAAGAATTTTTATAGGCTTAATGAATTCAAAAAATAATTAGATTTGCTAGATATATAAACATATAACTATTTCCACTTATTAAGGAATTCCATCGAGGTAATTAATCGAAAGTTAACAATTGCTCGCCTCTATATAATGAAAATATCAAGATAGTTCAAGATTGGTTATGGAAATCCGTTATAAATAGAACGCCTAGAATGTGGAATCGAATTCCATAATTGACATTTTAAAAAGAGGAATATATTTTACATGTTCAATTTACAATAATTTAAAGAAATATCAAGAACTACCAAGCTACATGGTGTAGCGGTAATTATGTCATCTGACTACTGATCAGAAGATCTCAGATTCAAACTCAGCTCGGGAAATGTTATTGAGTATAATTTCATAATAACTTAAGTAATATGCTATTTCAAAAGATCTTGTCCTTGACAAAAGTATAGTAGTTTTCCATATTTAATTAATTGATATACAAACATATCAGAAAATTTATAAATAAACAAATACTCCTAAAAAAGTTGCCTCAGTAGCCGAGTGGTAAAGCACTTGAGTATAGAAATATAACGACCAGGGCTCAAACCCTGTGAGAACCCATATTTTTTTCAAAATGATGAAAATTTTTAATACAACCAAATCGGTTCTAATATATATAATAATAATAATTAATAAGCATATGTAACGGGTGTTCCAGAGCATGCGTATCAGTTTTTTAAGAGGAACTGTTATTTTAAAAATAAAACAAAAAATTATTAACCAAATCGAGGGTGCTCTGCCGATTGGTGATATTTTCAACTTCTGCGAAGGACCGGAAGAGGATTTTTTAAGCCCAAAAATCGTCGAAATTGGCCGAAATCAAGATTTTCAAATATAAGAAGGGGTATTTTTTTGAAAATTGAGACTCTACGTCAAAAAATAAAAAGCTTTTGTTAAGTAAATTTTTTTTTTCTTTTTTTTTTTTAAACGTTAAACTATTTAGAAACTGTAAACTGAGATAAAAAATATATGAAAAACAAATTTATTTATAAAAATGTTTATTATTAATTTTGGTTTACTAAAGGAAAATATGGTGGATTTTTTTTTATTAATTTTAAAGAAAAATACTGAGAAAATCACAAAAAAAATTATTTAACATAAGTTTCTTATTTTTTATCGTAGAATCTGAATTTACAAAAAAAATACCCCTTTCCATTTGAAAATCTTGATTTCGGCCAATTTCGGCGATTTTTGGGCTTAAAAAATCCTCTTCCGGTCCTTCGCAGAAGTTGAAAATATCCCTAATCGATTGAGTACCCTGAATTTAAATAATAAATGCGTTTTTAAATTTTAAAATAACGGCTTCTTCCCCTCTTAAAAAGCTGATACGCATGCTCTGGAACACCCGGTATAAAACAAATAAAAAAAATAATAATATACAATATTTATATATATACCAAATAATTAATATATAAAAGGCCCACATTTCGAAAGGGAGAAGGACCTGTAGTTAGACTACAGACACTGTTATAAATAAATAAATACTCCTAAAAACATTGCTCGCTCTACTTTATGTAATAAATTACAATACTGTAACTAAAAATAGGTATTCTACTTAAGTTCCACACAATAGTGTATAAGCAAATTATTCGCAACTATAAATGAAATATTTGTTTTAAATCTATCCCTTCCACTTTTCCATGTCAGCGGTACGAAATTTTAAATGTTGCTTTTATGGATGACAAAAATCCATAAAAAACACTAATCTTTACTAACCATTTTGTTATACTGAAGTTCTAACTCTTGTTTGGGTTCAATTGTAATAGACAGAATGGTGTAAAATAAACATTACAAGAAGTTAGAGTAACTTATTTTTTTTTAACTCTAACCGATTAGATAAAATGTGGGCTTTCTTTGCTATAGTTTTGTTGCCAGTTTAGTTGATGTAATGAAAAAGCCATGACCTGAGGTGGGGTTATATATAAAAACAAAAAAGTAATTAAAGTTAAGTGTCTAGTCTTCTTTGTTTTATTAAGTTATTAAAACAGTATTTTTCATAGAAATCCTACATCAATGATCAATTTTATTGTTATTGCTCTTTTTGTTTTTATTTTTTTTTCTAAATATTTAATAAACAGATTTAGATCTACTACATGTGCTACAAACATTAAATTTCCATTTTCTATTCCATATAATTTTTCTATAATAATAAATTTTGACATTAAATTTTCATATTTCATTACATTAATTTAAAAAAAAAACTTAGAAAAAAAACAACAACAAACAACCTATAAATCTAATCAGACATCTTTGATTCAATGGATATAAAATTAGTGAAACCGTATTTGCATATTGAAAAGTTCTTAAAAATGAAAATTGAACCTCATTCCATAAATGAAGAGGTTTCATGAAATAAAAAATAGAATATAAATTTATTCAATAAATCTTTTATGATATTTTTCAACCAAAAACAAAAAAAACAAAAAATTAACAAGAGTTTCCATTTCGATTTTCTTTTATCGATTTAATTATAAATTATACGTATGAAATGTAATTATTTTGTAGACCTACGCAACATTTTCACCATCATGTTTTGTTTGTTGTATTCTTTTTTCTGAGAGTTCTTAATTTCGTATTAGGGTTCAAATTTTTTCATAAACTTTTCGTATACCGATGACAAAACATTATTTCTGTTAATTTTGGAGCTGGTATTCTACTCACTTATAGTTAATATTAAGTATTAACCTGATGGACAATTAGTTTTTTTTTGTAGTATGTATTTATGTATATCTATATGCATAATATGTACAGGGCCGTTTCAAGGACTGTAATTGGCTGTACAAGCATGATTTTTTAAAAAAACATGAATTAAAAAAAACTATAAAATATTTTCTGCAATTCAACGTTCTTGTATTGACGTGGGTTAGTTCAAATGTCACACATAATCTGCAAATTTTGGTTGGTATTTATTTGCAATTTCTTTTTAATTGACATTATTTAGCACATATCGCTTATTGGCAAAATATTATTTCGTTACTGTATGAAACACAATGTCTATATGGGTTATTCTTTGCCCCTTTGACTAAAAGAGCGTACAACTTTCAATGTTGAAATTACTGGTTTTTTTTTTAATCTAATTTTTGATATGTTTTAAAATTAGGAGTAGTTTTCTCAAGAAAAAGACGAATTATGATCTATCAGTTAATATACATATTACATAGCTTTGAGCTTAATTGTTTTCTTCCAAGTAAGTTGTGTAAAAAACATAATGGAAGTAAATTGCTTTTAATTTTATTCATATTTACGAAATAAAAATTAACTAGGATTAGTCCGATCTTCGAAATTCGAGGAAGTTTGATAAAGAAAACCATACTCAACTTGTTTTACATGATTTCAATTTATTCTTGGCACATCATTTTTTATATTGATTTATTTTGGACAACAATCACATATGTAATAATTTATTTAAAAAAAAGAAAAAGTGTACATGGGTGAGTTACGGTAATTTGATAAATTAAAATTTTTGTATAATAAGATGTGTGTGTGTACTTATGTACATAAGATGAAATTTTAAATTGAAATTTCTAACTGAAAATTAAAAAATTTTGAAAAAATATTTAATTTCGCTAATATAATGTATTAATGACTGTTCAGAGATCAATCACAAACATTTGCGCATCCAATTCAATTTGTCTTATTCTTCGGGAACACATCCCTCCCAATGCAAACATTTTCAAGTTTATCCTATTCCAAAAAAGTTGAAGAAAGTAATCTTTTTAACCACAGACCTACAGCTATATCCTTCCTCTCTAAACCAATGATAATCTTGAATGAAAAAATAATGAAATATATTAATAGCAAAGATACCTATTATTCATCTTAGGCAATTATCAGTCTACGTCAAAAAGTGGTGAATTTACTGTTTTTATTCCAAATATTTAAAACTCTTTTGATTGAAATCGTCATGGTGCTTTAACAGCAACCTAACATGCTTTTGTTCTGGACCCAACCTCTACAAAATAGATTCGAAAAACTTTCTTTTTTATCTTATAGTTCGAGTTTCAGAGTTCAATATCTCACAAATTTAGATCTGTTTAGTTACATTAAAACTGTTCTCATTCGAATCGGAACTACTATTTCACGATGAAATCTAGCAATTACTGGAAAGCTAAAGCATTCTCGGAACAAATTTAAATGAAAATATGCTCTGGAAAAACTATATTTTCGATATTGCGAAAAATTTTGCAAAGTGTTTGAATTTTCTAAGCTGCTGTATATTTTCATTCAAATATTTTATTAAAATACATACAGCTAAAAATGAAGTAAAACCTCATGAAATGAACTAGAACTTGGGATAAAATAAGAGGCAAAAAAATAAAATAAAATGGAGCTATTATATTTAAGAAGACTTAGTTCTTGACAGTAGTAATAGTTTTCCACATTGAATAAGTTGTTAAGCGGGTAATTTGTTTGATGATTAATTTGATACACTTGCAGTACCGTACTTCATTAAGAACGAAGCTACAGTCAAGAACATAAAAAAAACGCTATCTTAACCAACGTGATGAAAATACAAAGGTTCCTTTTTAACGTAAGTTTTGTCTATATATTATATACCAAATTATTATTGATCAGAACGACCCTGTGCACACTTTTTCAAAATTTTTACATCCATATTTGTTTGTATACACCAAAATGTTGATATTATATTCATAAACATAATCAAAATATGTAAAATACAACAACAATAACAAAACAAACACGATCAAAATTTGAAGATGGTAAATTACTTTTGTGTATATGGTTTTTTCGAAAACACAAACACATATGTACAAATGTAAATGAAAATTTTCATATATTGGAAAAACAAATTTTTCAATTCAATTAAAATTTAAGACATTTTGTGTATATACATATATATATGCACATGTGTATGTATAAATATGTTTTTATTTTTTTGAAAGAGATTTATAGATTTACTATGATGTTTAGAAAGATAAAATTAACAAATAAAAAGAAAAAAAAAATTATAGAAAAATAAAATATAGTTCAAGACGAATTTATTGGTGTCAACAGCCTTAATCAAGGACAAAAGGTGTTTTTTTTTTTTTTTAATATTATTACGTTTATATTGGGGCACAAATGTTCCAACGAGAATATAATTATGAATAGCGTTTTTTTTTGCAAAATATAAATTTTTTTTTTTTTTTTATTTATTTTTTTTTTGTGAAAGCATATTTTTTAATTTATGAGATTTTCAAGAAAAATATAAAAAAGAAAATAGTCATTAAAAATTTTAGCGGGATCTTTGGTGTTTTGATATTCTTTATCTATTATATTTTTAATCAACATACATATAAGTACAAATATATTTTGGAAATATGTACTTCCGAAAAATAACAAATAAAAAAAACAAAACTTAATATAATTGACCTACTATAATGGCTAAGAATATTAATAAAGGAAGTAGTACTTGATGGATGGATACTTCATTGTATTGTGGTTGAAATCTATCTATTTATTATGCAAATGGTGAATTTTGTTAGAGTAATATATAGTTTTCTTTAGAATGATGATGACATTTATCTAATATACCAAGTTGACATAGCCTCAGCCATTGAGTCTGATATTAACAAAAATTTCAAAACTTATTTAATACCGGTAAAATTAAATACATCTCAATCTTAAAACCTCATCGGAAAACCTCTATATAACATACAGAAAAGAGAAAATTGAGACGGTGCACGAATTCAAGTATCTATGTGTTTGAGTGTAGTTGTTGACTTGTATAATAGTCCAGTTAATTAGTAGATCAACAGCCGGAATGTTCCAATATACTATGTAATGTACAGTAATGACGTTTACATATGCATATTTAAGTACATACTACATGTATTGTAATAATAATAATAATAAATTTTATTTACAATTAGTCTAATTTTTTCCTATTTAATGAGTAATTAATTATCACGAATATTTTTAGTTTTCAAAAAATTTTTGTATTTAAAGTTTCTAATTTTTTTTTTATGTTTTAGTATTATTTTGAAGTTTTCGAATATTACTTATAGTGTTTTATTTTCTTTTTTAAAAACTTGCTACTGATAAAAAAACGATTAACGATAGTATATCGATTTTATTCCCAGAGAAATATTCGCCAAGAAAGCATTAAATATTTCTTTCGTCTTCATTTAAATATTTAACTTAAAGTTTCATATTTTCTTAGCAAATCGTCCAATTTCACCATATAATTTTTGTTATTTAAGGTATTTTTTTTCCTATTCTAACCTCTTTGTTATCTCCATAGAGTCACCGATGTACAACACTGTCCGTAGACAACATGTAGAGATAAAGAAAATGATTGTTTTGCAATTTCAGCACCAATTGAAGATATAGTCAATATTGCCTATGATATGTTCTCTATAATTATTTTGCGTTTTATGTTTTTCTTATATATTGTAAAGCAACATTTTTTTTATGTTTTAACGATATGGTAAATTTATACTACAATAGTATATATACAATAATATTTCGAGCATTTGTTTATCAAATTACTGGCTTATGAACTCATTAAATGTGGAAAACTACTGCTATTATTGTCAGGAACTAAGCCTTCTTAAATAGGAAAATTCAATTTTATTTAATTTGTTACCAAATTATATATACTCTCAATTATCTTTTACCATTTATTTTATCCCAATGACAAAGGGTACTGGACCAGGTCGAAAAAACAATAAAGCATTTTGCTTCATCGTGAATTGAACCTGGAAACTTTCGGTTGAAAAACAGACGCTCTACCTACTGCACCACTCAGCGTGCTTAGTAGTTCTTATTTACCACCATAGCAATAATAGGAATATTTTTTTTCTCCTTATCAATATTTTGCTTTAAAAATTAAATATTTATTTGGACGGAGATATGTCTGCATTGGTAAATTACAAACATTTCGAGGTGACTAATTCAAAGACACAAACTAGGGAAATTTAAAATTTTTAATAGTTATTAGTTTTTATAAAAACTTGTTTTCCAGCGTTAGAGTAAAATTTTGGTATAACAGTGAAAATATTCGACTATTTTCACTGTTAATAGTTATTGTTTTTTTTTGGTAATTTTAATTGTTTGGATAACTTTAAAAAATATTTCTAATTTGAAAAATCTTTATATTTTATTGATTTTATTATGTTTTGAAATTATTCATATGAATTTTTTGATTCGCGAATTAAATATATAGTTTTCCTATATTACTACAAAATATAGTACATTTCATTTTTTTTTGTTTATTTAGGCCGGTACTCACCTAAAAAGTAGTTTTTTCTCCAATTAAAATTTTATGTAAGAACACCTCGAGGAATGTTCAAGTAAAAATACTATTTTTCTGTTCTGAAAAAGCGCTACTATTTACCCAATGATGATTTCATAAGTAAAATGAGGTAATATTTTATTTTCGAATAAATGGCAGTAGCAGTAGTAGTACTGACATTTTTGGAAATTTAATTTTATGTCAGAAATATAACATACTACATATTATATAATATATTATATCGATTACTTCTTTCATATATAAATTTTAACAGTTGAAAATAATAAGATTCAATTCAAATTGTTAAATTGTGTGTATTCAGTTTTATTTTTAATTAATTTGGGCTTTTTTTTTATAAAAACAGCAGATATAATCTTACTTTCTTTAGCACTGTTAAATTTACTTAGGAATATAATATATATATATATTATAACAAAGTAATTTGACAGTTTACTTTAGCATTACTGTTTAGGTGAGTGCTATGCCTTAATCGATAATTTTTTGCGGTAACGCCTATAATATTTTGAAAAAGCTTCACGATTAAATTTTTGGGTTCCTGTCATTGCTTTTAATCGAGATGGAAAGTTTTACAGGCATTATTAGGGTACTAGTATATCTATTAGATAGCATTAAACTAAATTCTATGTCTCCTAGATATTTAAAACGAATAAATAAAAAAGTTAGTGAAAGCGATATAAATCTCATTTTTTTGGAAGCATAAAATTAAAATCAAAATTAACTATTCGATCTCTGAAAATGATTTTTATACGTAAAACTAATTTTTTAAAAATTTAGTCAACCACCATTTTTGGAGAAATTTTCATTTCAATGATGTTAATTAGAAGTTTTTAGTAATTTTCAAATTTCCAAAAAGTTGAAATTTGTATGTTGTAATATACAAAATGATAAAAAAAAATTAGAAGACAGCGAAATTGATTTAAATACCTAATTAATTTTGATTTTCTTTTATTAAATAGAGCGTAACAATACAATTCCTTCAAACAATCTATTTTCATTTGTCTCTCTAAATTAAGATTTAAAATCAAATATTATTGTGTATACTAAAGAGGTATTATAAAAGTTAATGTACCACGATTTACGAATTCTCAATTATTATCTATATTAAAGAAGGTTTTAAAATTCTAATTTCTAAAAATTACAAAACTACAACCACAGAATTTTTTAATGGAAAAATTAAAAACTTTGTAATTGAGTGTAAATCGTCTGAGTGAAAGGTGATTAAAAATATGTCACATTTTGTTTTTAGTATTTTTACTATGATATAAAAGAGTAAAACTTCTTATGAAAGGAAAGTTAACTAGATTGTGACATATTCAATATTTGTGATATTAATTCAACTATCCGCACACTCAGTAAAAGACTTTTTATAGCGATATAGATCCAATAGAAAACATTTAACTGCGACAATATAAGACGTTGTCATATTTCCGTTATAATCGAAATTCGATATGAGAAAGAGGGAAGATGATTACGAAGAAACTTAAATCAGTAATTAGTATATTGATAGATGATGAAAATGATAGAAAAAGACCTATGTGATTAGTCAATCATAACTCCATGACAGTAAAAGTACAGTCAATCATAACTCCATGACAGTAAGAATTGCATAACTAGAAATAATCAGAAAAAAATGTAGTTGTAATTCCATTTACGTCAATTTATTAAAATCCTGCTCAGGAAAATATAGACGAAAACAATAAAAAGATTGTTTTTAGTAAATCTGATTTTTTAGAGTTAGCGTAAAATTTGTATAATTGTTGAAAATAGTCTTTGTAATTTTGCTCTGTAATTAGTCGAGTATAAAACATTAAAGAAGTCTATTTTAAATTATAAAAAAAAATAACGGTCTCCTCGAGTGTTATGGAGTTCACATCAATATTTTGAAATTTTAAATTATGAAATTTTTTAATTTGGAATTTTATTTTTGCATCGATTGAAACTTTGTTACTGTATATTATTATTTTTTTTTTTGAAATTATGACACTATCTTAAAAAAATATATTATAGTTAGACCGAAGCTTAAGTTGTGCTGAATAACTAATTCAATATGTAAAAGCAAAATGTATTTTGAATTTTTCTTTATCAAATCTGAATAACACCATTGGATTCAAAATAAAATATGTAAAAAATTTTGTTGGTAAATCTAAATTTATTTAACTTATCTCCTATTCATACACAATGTATTTGAGTATGTATGACATTTATCCTTATATCTTTTTATTGAAGAATTTTAATTAAAAATTTATAGACTAAAAATAATGAAATTAAAAATAAATAGAATATTTTTTTTTTTAAATAGAAAAAAAGGACTTGTCTTAAAGAAATAGACATTTTGTTGTTTTGTTATTTTTTTATTCTTTAAAAAGGAGACTAACAAAAAACAAAAATAATAAAAACACATAGAAATTAATTGAAATAAAAATATATGAAAACTATTTTTATATTATAAATAAAAAACAGAGGAAAAACCGCTTATGCGGCATTAAAAACATTTTTTTTTTTACTTTTCTGAAATCAGATGAATTGGCTGCAAGACTGAATACAATTAGGAAAAAAAATAAAAATAATAAAAAAGTCAAAAAATAAAAAAAAATTGAATAAACCGTACAATACGTTTACTTTAGAGAATATCAACATGACAAATGGGACAATAATTTGGCTATTAAATTGGCATAGCGCCAAAGAAGCGTAATTTTTTGCAGACATGATATTTCATTAAAAAATATATATATATTATATACATATATAAGGAGACTATTTATATTGATATCTTTTTTATTATTTTTAATTATATATTTATATTTAAACGGATATAATTTTTTTTATACAATATATTTTATATGTGTATCTATAGAGGGGTATATTTATATCCTCAAACGCAAATTCTATGTATTTTAAAGCGTGTTAAATTTAACTTTATTTTTTATTTCTTTTATTGTTATTTTTTTTCTTTGGAGCATGGTAATTCAGAGTCTATGTTCTATAATATAATTCATACAAATAATAAAACAAAAACAGATTTTAATCCAAATATGATAGAACTGGTATAAAAGTATTTATTTAATTAAAACCAGATCTTATAGAATTTATGTAAGAAAACTATACTATATCATGTTAGAGACTCATGGGTCTTGTTGCATCATGTAAGTAATATCAGATCATAGTTATAAGAATATATATGTTAAACAAAGAATTTGAATCAGAAAACACAGTTTGTTCAATTTCATGATATCAAGACATGCAAGTGGGTAGAGGAAGTATTTACTGATACAGTGAGTGATTAAATATTATATTTATATAATGTATTCATCATGAATAAATATGGCCTTATTTGAATCTCAAATTTGAAAACTACATTTAAAAAATGAGATCGTGTTAATTTTGTTACAATATACCTAATTTTTGTGTCTTTGATTGTCTACAGCTAAAATAAGGTTAAAAAAATGACTAGAAATTAAATGAAAATTATATTAATAGAACAAAAGGAAAATCATAATAATAAAAACAAAAGAGGGATGTCGATAAGCCTGAAATTGTTTACAATCAAAGAATACCTTTACAGGACTATTATACTTCCGCAATAATAACGGTCATGTGAATAAATATGAGCACAGACTGAAAAAATTACTGACCGCTGTCGACTGTTAGTAGTTAGTAGTCAGATAGCGTAATTACTATAACATACCCAGTTGTAAATAATATTAAAATTTCATGTTTTTTAATTATAGCAACTGTATTGCAAATGATGTATTTCACAACGTTTAAATAGGATGTCTAAGTTGGTATAGTACCTTAGTATACTAAGTAAATGTTTAACCCTTGCAATTCACCGATTACCACATTATAACTAGTTACTTTTATTATTATTGTTACCACAAGTGAGTCTTTAAAACTAATATTATTATTATATAATTTAATATTTTTTTTAATGCTCTAAAATTGCCTCAATATAATTAATTAAAATAATTAAATAAATAATAGAAATTAAAGAATACATATTATAAATAAAGTGTGAAAGGAAAGGTGAAAAAAAACAAATCAGAACACAAACTTTAAAAGCTTAATTCAGATAAAATAAATAATATAATAATAAAAAATGTTGGAATGCTGGTACATAGTTAATAATTTTAGTATTATTGAATAATAAGGAAACGCTTTTTGGAATAATTTGATAAATTCTACTTTTTATTAAGTATTTTAAATTAAATCTTATTTTTTTTTATTTTGTTGATAACTCTTAAAATGTAACTAACTATACGATTATGTTAATATTTTCTCCAATAATGAACCATTCAATGGAAAAAATTTTGTTATACAAAATCTTTACATAATGTAAACATGATTTAAATACAAAATGATTAATAATAATTATTTTTATCACTCAACGTTAAAATATATATTATATTTTTATTCTATCAATTTGATTAAATTTTGACAGTTGAAAAATTATGTGCAAAAATTTAAACCAATAAAAAAGTATGTTATATTGTTTAAGTAAAAAACTAGATAGCTGTCGTAAAACTATTAAAACACTTTATTGAGGTAGGAAAGAGTTTTTCAATGTTTTATATATGTTTGTTAACACCCTTAAGTCTATCTATATAGCATATAGATTAAATTTTTAGATGAGATTCGCATCTTATATGAGATTGATATTCATCAAAAGATAAACATAGATTAGGATTACTGTAAGACCTTACATTTAATGTACATTTAATGTGTAGGAACTTACATTTAATGTATCGTTCCGAAAAATTTCAGTTTACCATTTTTAATATTTGTTGTCCTTCTCGATTACGTATATTTTCAGTTTACTTCAAGTTCGAATTATTTATAATTTATTTTTCTTTATTTTTGTTAAAAATGTAAATTTATGAAAAACTACAACAAAATTTTGACTGTACATATATTTACAATTAAAATTGTATTTTGCCATTATTCTGGTAAGTCACCATAATAAAACTAATCTTATGAATATTCTGAGAATAGTAATTTTTGAAAAAAATTATATTTTTAAAATTTGGTTAACTTTTACATTCGCATAAATAACTATCTCTATGAGTAGGAACAAAAAAAATTCTCCAAATTTTTTAGATTTTAACAAATTATTTTCGATTTTATTTTTTCACCTTGATTTAGGAAAATTTTCAAAATTCATTAAATGTTATAATTTTATTTTATTTTTGTAAATTTGAATGGTGACTATGTAATGAAGTTGCCAACACTAATTCTAAAAGTGTGATGAGGTGATACAAGTCGTAAATCAAAAGAATATATTTTTTTCTCAAATTGCATCATTCTTAAATTAAATTCGGCTATATTTTATTCAATAAAATAAAAAAAATAAATAAATATAAAATATGGAAGTTCACAGGGTCGGAAAAATTACTTTGAGTATTCATATTGCTTTTGGAATTAACTTCTTAAAAGTTTTATTTATTTAAGTTATTAATAAAGACTGATTAAGAATAGCTTTAAATCAATTATATTTGACCGGGCAGAAATTTCTACAAAATCAGTTGTTCAATTTTTAATTGTCATTTAAAAAAATATACATTAAGGTGATGAAACAATGTTATGTTTGCTTCCTTTATTTTCTTTACCTCAAAAAAGTAAATGAAATCAGTGTAGACCAAATGAAAGTTTGTGAAGTTGTTTTGACGTTTGTCAAAGTATAGTTTATTTGTTAAATTTTTTTAAACAATTCGGTTTTATTAATGTTTTTAATATTATATATGTATGTATATTATAATAGAATTACCAGAAGTTTTGGAGGTTTGATATTTAATTAAAAAAACAAACTTAAAAAAAAATTTTTATCCCGCAAACTTATTTTCAAATTTCTACTAAAATTGAACAAAAATATTCACAAAAAAATTTTTTGGAGCAATGTACAAATGTACAAGATTATTTGAGATTTTTTGCTAATTCAGTCTAAGCCTTATCTTTTAATAATTTATTTCTATATTTTAGGCTGGTTTTATCCAAAATTTCCTTATATTTATAAACCTTTTCAATTAATTTCTCTTCAAACATTTTTATTCAAAAATTTAAAAAGTAGGTTGTTTTAAAAATTTAAAAATCAACGTTCAACAAACAAACCGTCACATCGTAAATGTATCGACAACGTCGCCAACATATTGACGTATGATCTTAAATGTCAAAAAAATATTGTTTACATTGTCTCATGATCGGTAATTAATTTTACAGTGTATCCGCGACTCATGTCCACGACACGGGCTGTTAAATTATGTATCCGAAAATTTGTTGATACACAGTATAGTTTGGTACAGTTATGTTGAGTTGTTCTTATTAACCATGCAATAAAAATTAAAGAAAAATAAGTGTAAATTTTACTTCGTGTTTCAGAAATAAATTTAAAAATGTTTTTTTTTATTTTAATTTACTTTAATTTTAATAGGAAATGAACTCACGAAGGAGAAATGCTTTTATTTTATTTATAAAGTTAAAGCACAAAAAAGATTTTTCTTCAAACAAACAAAAAAATTTTTTTTACGAAATTGTCCATATTAAATGTCTATATAATCTTTCACAAATTTATTCAATTCAAATATTTTAAAAATTTATCCACAAAATAGGTAGCCACAAGAGTATAATATTTTGCAATTTGGTTTAACGTTTATTTCAGAGACAATGTGTTTAGAGTCATCGGAATTGTAAGCAAAGTACATTGTACTAACACAATGTTGTCAGTTCAGAAAATTTTACATATTGTATTTGTACGTACATTGTATCTGTTGAAATTTTTTGGATACAATTCCGATGTCACCGAAAGTAAGCAAAGCAAAGTATTGAAATGAAAATTCGTCAATTCGTTGCTTTGCTTACTTTGATTGCTTTTTGTATTTGGTCAAGTACAATAGAAAATAATGTAATTTAATTCAGTTGTCAAAGTCGACAGAGGAAGTAAGGGAAGCAAATTATATATTGTATTGGCGGTATTGTATCTAGACGATCAGTGAACACTGTCAGTTTTCACTGATTTCATTTATTTGTGGTTGTTTGAAAAAAATAAAAAGAAATTAAAATGCTTTTAACTTGTCGTCAGTTTTTCGATTTCAATCGTTCCGAGTTTTATAGCTAACGTTTCTAATCTTAATGTCAAAATATACACCATAACCATAAACACAAAAAAAAGCGTATTAGAGAAGCAACATTTGAATTTTATATTTGAATTAAGGCATTCTGAACCAGACCAATAAAAAATGCTGCAATTTTTAAAAATTACTTTATATTATTGTTTAAGTTTAACTTCCACTTGTGACATAAATGAAAATTCTCAATTTTCGCCATCTGTAAATTTTTTCATTCAAAACTGAACGTGTAGACACTTCTCAATTTTATTAACTGACAGTGAGAACTCACTCAATAACTGATCGTCTAGACAACGCCATTGATTTAGTTTTACTAATCGTAGAAAAAATTCAAAAATAAAATAAAAATAAATAACTGTTAGAACTAAAAATACTTAATTTACCTACTTCATCGTGGAGAGATTATTTTTTAAATTTAAAAGTTTTGAGATATGATTGATTTTTATTAGCTTAATAATAATTTATTTATATATTCTACTAGTCGGAATAATTGTTCTCTCAGAAAACTATATTTGGTTTAGTCAACTTCATCGTCTTCTGTCCTGTTTTGTCTAAGTCCTTTTTGATATTATCTTAAAACGTTTTCGACCACATAAATGTATTTATTCTATTATTTATAATATTGGAGAGTGTTTTGCACGTAATTACGAATCTGTGAAAGCAAACTAAATGATGAAATAATTAACTAAACAAAGTTTAAAATAGTATCAAATGTGTAATGCTATTTATTTATTTATAAGAACTTAGCACACGTTTCATACCCTCTTATATACAAACACAATGTATTATATAGATATGGATATTAATATGCAGGCAAACTTTCAGTCTCTTTTCATTTTCGAGATGTAGGCGTATTTTTTTTTTGTTATTTATTTTATGATAATGACAAAGGGTACTGAACTAGGCTAAAAAAACTTTTATAGCCTTTTGATTTCATCAGAATTTAACCTCTTGGTTCTTAATAGAAGGTCCTTCATTTCTTTTGATTGTATTGAATTAAGTCTGGGATGAACACGAACACCCCAACTTGGCATACACAATTCAAATACATATACAATAGTTCCTTCTTTTTGTTATTTTTGAATTGTTTATATATCAACTAATTTAAATGTGGAAAACTAAGTCTATTGTATAGTATAAGCTTTTCCTATAAGACTTTTGTATATAGTACTATATAGTAGTATACAAATGTCTTAGAGTTAAAGTAGTAGTATACATTTTCCAATTATATCGTTCTATCAAAATTTCTATATGCATATTTGGTACACCTTGTTTTTCCATCCCAATTATATATTGATTAATTAGTAGAATTATTCTTTTCTTAGACTCTTGCTTATTCCGCTTTTCTTCCAATATTCCATATCGATATAGTTTCTCAAATTTAGAAATAAAGTGTAATTGAAATTGCAATTGAAATTAAACTTCGTCTTCATAATAGCATAGTTCGATTATATTTTTAGTGATAACAAAGTTATATTCCGATTTAATTTAAAAAACAAAAAATGGAAAAACATCCTACTAAACATCCATTCGAACAACCTTCTGAATAGTAGTCAGATGATAGAACAATATCACTCGACTAATTAATAACATACATGTTGTCAATTGAGTTATTTCTGCTGATTAAGTATTAACCGGTATAGAAAATCTATTGAAAATTATGGAATGTAAGCTGTTGCGAAAAACTGTGTAGTGCAATGGACTCTTGATCAAATTGTTCTCTTGATGCACTTCCATGTTTACCTGCATTACAATAATTGTATTTCCTTAAATATGTCCACATCAGTAGCGAAAATCCGCTACTGTGGACATATCTGTCTTTACTTATGTGTATATGTATAAATGCACATTTCATAAAAAAATATATGTATATGAATGTTTTCCATTTTAATACTCATTCCATTCAATATCAATAATTAAAAATTAAGAATCACACCAAATCGACCAATCTACAATGTAAGAGGTGTCGTTTTTCTTTAAGTATTTTTCTTGGCAAAAGAAAATTTCAACAATCATAATGAATTTTTCACGAAGGAAAGAAAATGATTTTTTTTTTTAGTTGATTAAAAAGAAAATTTCGTAATTAAATTATTAAAACTTTTCAGAAAAAAAAAGATATATAATATATTCTCATATGTACATATATACATACAATAATAATTAAGTCATCAAAAAAATAATTTTCCGCAGTGAACCGCCGACGCGACGTTTCGTTGTTGTTGTTTTTGCTTTTTTGTTTTGGTTATTTTTATTTCTTTTAAATTTTTTTTTTTTTTTATTTTGAAGAAAAATTACACCATATGTATATGTATATGTATGTACGCTTCAATTGGTGCAATGGATTTTCATGTAAATATATATATGTATAAATGAATACACGTAGCAGAGTGGGTTGATATGAATATTATTTTTAAAATTTTGAATATTTAATAATTTTTATTTTTTAATATTATGATATTTTCTTCTTGATATTATTTTCAAATAGTGGGCCAAAAAGGTTTGGTAAACATACATATACATATATGTACATATTATGTATAAATAATGATCTTAAAAACAAATATTTAAAATTATAATGAATTGTTGTTGTTAATCCTTTTAAAATGAATTGATTTTAACAAATTAGGCAATACTTTTAATTTTTTTAATCCCAGCACTATGAACTATTTTTGATTTTCTATTATGGGTCGATGTCTTTTTTAATTAATATATTATCAGTTATTGTATGTTACCCATATTTAAATGTTCTAACATTTTGAAATTCATACAGAGTGTGAATTTAAATAAATTTACAATTTTATATTGATTTTAATATTACTTCGCAATAGCTCATATTATATTTCAAAACTTGTTTTTCAAATTGTAATATTTATTAGACTGATGACTGTGTTCTATCCTATCCAATGATTCACTCTCTTTGTAAGTCATGTTAATGATAAAATAAGAAGCAACTAAGAGTTAATATAATTAAAAAGTTGGCAATCTACAATTACAACTACTGTACGGTATACTTTAAAATACATAAATTTATTTTTAAAAAAAAAATTAATTCTACACTGCATTCTACAAGCAATGATATTTTAATAAATGAATTTAATAAAAACAGTAGCAACTATATAGCTTTTTAATTCATCAAAATATGGATTTCTAAGTAACTAAAATAACTTGCGCCAGACGTTTCGAAAAGCTTCATCTTTTTATATTGGTATATTAAAAAACTTAACTTTATTGGTAATAGATATAAAAGAATCTGTGGAAATTTACCAAGAAAATGATGACTTACATTCCATAAAATCAGGTGTGATCGTGCTCAGTTTGTAGGCTGTTTGTTCTGTCAGGTTGTATGCAGAATTAAATATATTTGAATGTGATGTGTCCCATTAAACAATAGCTCACATCGTTAGTGTACAATTACACTATTTGACGGAAATTTACCCAATATTCATAATCATTATCGGAAGTCTTTCCTTTTGTTAAATAGTAATAATAAATAAATTCCAGTATCACATTAAATATATCGTATTTAAAATAGGTACTTTATTAGTGATAATTGTATAAAAAAAATATAAAATTTAATGAGTTTTTCGATTGTTTTAATTATAATAACATTATTTGAAAATATAATTAATTGAAATTTACATTATTTAAAAATATAAAAATTTTAAAGGCTATTTTTTCACTATTTCCAATTTATAAACACTATTTGAACAACAATCATTTAAAATAATTCGAAAAGAAACAATTTAAATAAATTTTATTCGCAATTCAAATTACAATAAACAATTTTTATTTTTATTTTCATATTTCAAATATACAATGAGTCAATAAGATTTATTTATTTTACTCTTAAACAATTTAAAAAGAAATATTTTCAATTTGTTAACAATAATAATAATAATAATGATAATAATAAAAATAATAATAATCAGAAAATAAAAACAAATTCAAATACAGGCGGTTCCAAATAAATCAAATTCATCAATTAAAGACAAATAATTTAATTGATTTTATAATAAAATATATCATACAATTTAATTACAATTATCATAAATACTATATAAAAAAAAAATTAATGATGATACAATTTGGAATTTAAACCTTAACAAAAAAAAAAAAGTTGAAAATAAAAATATTCATTCATACATGCTTGTTAAATATGGAGACAAAAGTATATTCACATATCACAAATCAATGCAAATTTATTTTATTAAAAGTTATGCAAACTACTAAAAAATTACGTATTCTAAAATTCATTTCATATTTATAATACTACATACAAAGATATAAAAATGAATATTTTCATTTTCTATTTCTTAAATATTAGATGAACACAATATTATTATTATTGTATTATTCAAAACGAATCGAAAAAGATGTATAAACGTGAAGATTCAATAAAGAAAATGACAATATCTAAGGAATATGTTGAACTTGATCTATTATATAGATTTAAAGAATTTTAGAAAACTAATAACATTTTATTCAAGTAATTGAAATTAGGCTCATCTATAGTATTATGTCGGCACTGCATTTGTTGAAAAACATTATATTTTTTGCAATTAATTGAACAATTGAAAAAAAATAACATTTATTCATACATTTGTTGAATTCTTAATCAATATACATCAAGAGTGTATCCTCAGTCCATATTATGCTTAAGTTTAATAAAATGAAAGAACCTGGATATTGATCATATCATCCGTATGTCACCCAATATCACTGCGACTGTTAGGCTTATGTAATATCTCTCCATAGTCTTGGTCTATTTTATAAGTATAATCTTCCAATGAATCTGGTAAATTTAAAAGAAGTTTCAGTAAATTTTAAAGAAGTTAATTTAGTTGAATAAATTCGTGTTTATGGTGAACGGACATAAAGAATAGACTGTTATATTATACACCGTCATTTAATTTCTTAGTAATCGTTTTGAGAGCATTAATTTTTTTATAAAAGAAAACTGTTGAAAAAATCTTTTTTAAATTATTTTTAGAATATTGCTTCGATCAAACAAATAAACATTTATTCCTTAGTAAATTATAAACATAGAAAAATTTATATCAACTAAACTACCTAGATCAGAGAGAAGCACTTTGATTAATTTTCCAAGAGTTGATTAATTCAACTTTATATAACTTTTAGTTAAGGTTTTTATTTTTCATTTAATTTCTCTTTCATTTCGTCATTATAATAGAAACCGCGAATGCAAAACTTTTAAACGCGGTATTTATCGTTGCTTTCAGACAGATTGGTTTATTGGTTTGGTTGACTGATGTAATATGCAAATATATAAAATTACAAATAAAAATTTAAATTGTCTCTTCAGCCTATATGGTTAAATGGAGCAAGAAAACAAAAACACACAAAAAAATATAATAAAAAAAAAAATTGAAAATAATAGTAATAATTCTAATTGAAATAAATATCTGTATATATATACTATATATAGTATATTGCAGTTTTATTAAATCTAAAATATCACATTTGCAGACATAAATTTTCAACAATTACTTTATTTATATGATGATGAGAATTCAATATTATTTCGGATTTTATTTGAAATATTTTTAATTGTTATTGGTTTACTATTAAATTATGCAATCGATGTACAACGTACTGATGTATAATTTATTGAAAATATGAGATTTTTAGTGTAATAATTATTATATAAAACTTATGTTGTAATTTGACCTAATAAGTGAAATAATTGTTTTAATACATAGTAACTTAAAATATTTTATTTTAAGTATTAAAAACTAATTGTAAAATAATCTTACGAAAATTTAAAAAATTTTTTATTATAAATAAATTTGATATTAATGTAATTTTATTTAAAAGAAATATTTAAGATATGTAAATACTTTCTAAAATTTGTAAATGAAAGATAAAGTAAAAAAAAAATTTAAATTATAGAACTGAAAAAAGAGATAAAACTGTCTACAAGAAGCTTTAATTAAATTATTGAAATTGCTTTAAAAAATTATTAGTTGCTTGTTATTTGAAAAAAAAAAACCTTAAAGGGTTATAATTTTTTTACTTCAAATTTTATATCAAATTTTATAATTTAACTCTACAGTGCTACATTAATAAATGTTGTTACCAACTAATTTATAAATATTATTCGAATGAATTTGTTTAAAATGGGTTATTTTTAGGGATGGGATTTTTTTTCAACTTACATACGTACATACGAATATACATTAAATATATATTATATTATTCTATAATAGAAAAATTTTCTTTTGCTTATTTATTTATAATTATAAATTAATTTTAAGCGTCATTGAACTCATACTAAGTATATGTATATATACATATACATATGTGTACATATATATGTTTGGTACTAGAGTGTAACAAATAAGGAAAATAATAATAACGAAAAAATAAAATCGCGAATTTTAACATGACGTATGGCGCGAGCTGCTTGTTGATGGTGATGATCGTGATCAAATAAGATTATTATTTTTTTGCTTGTTATATATTTGAATTAAAAAAATTATTTTTTTTTTTTCAAATTTTTATTATTAAATTTTTGGGAAATTTTTAGATTATTTTTTTTTTTCAAGTAGAATTTATTTTTTTGCGAAAAAGGTACGCAAGAAATACTAAAATTATTATTTTTTTGTGTGTAGCTTCTTGATTAAAATTATATATATGAGGTCAAAAATCTGCTATAACATTATCATCCAGCATGATTTGATAGAGTTTTCATTGAGTGAAAATAATTGTATAAATTTTATTGAAAGAAGATAATGTTTTTTTTTTTTAGTTTAGTTCAGTCAAGTAATTAATTTAGTTTTATTAAGGGGTGATTTTTTAATTTATATACCTATATATATATATTATACCTGCATATATATATTATATACATATAAGAATGAAGGATAATTTATTTTTTGTATATTTTATTTCTAATATACAATAAAGTAAATTAGAAATTTTTTTTTGATAAATAATTTGTGAATTGAAATAATGTGGGTTTTTAAATATAAACAATTAATTTCTATATAAGTAATTCAAGGATAAGTTAAAATACAATACAAATGTGATATAATATTGAATTAATAATAATGATTTTTAATTCTCCAGCTTCTTCTTCTTCTTCAACAAAATTTTTGGTTAATAATACACAATTATGTTTATACAACAAAATAATAAGTGTTTATCCTATATACTTTTGAAAATAAATTCACTATCAACTTATGCATAAATTATTTAAAAGTTTACTTAATACGTTAAAAATTATGAATTTATTGTTATAAGAAAAAAAAACCATAACAAAACTAAAACAAATAAGAAGAAATAATAAAAACATAATACGAGTACATTTCATCAAAACCTTATAAAGTATTCCAATAATTCCTTTTTTGTTTCCCCTACAAAACCTTAAAACTTCAAAAAGAAAAAAACAAAACAAAAATAAAGTGCAACATTGTTCAAAAAAGAAAATTTATATTTACAGTCCTACACATCCATGGCAAAATGTGTCAACCATGATATATAAAACATAACCAAAATGATTTGATAACAAACGCGACCATAAAGAAACTGACAGTTGAACGGGAGATAGAAGAAATTCTGCAGTCGATCATTGATTATAATTGTGATTGGTTCATTTTGCATTTTGCCTAATTAATAAGAAATATATTCTAACTAATAAAAGAATGTAAAATAAAGAAGTATTATATTTATGTTTAATAATTGTTTTTCAATCATTTTACAATTCAGAAGTGGGATAAATAAATCCAAGCAAAAGCGAAAATCATAACTAAAAGGTTGAGGTTATGAAAAATTGAAGCACATTGTGGTAGTATTAAAGTGTACGTATAATTGGGAATTGCTAAACGAGATAACCTAAATTTATCGAGAACGTAAAAGACAGAAATATTATTGATACCTTAAAAAAAATGGAACGTGAGGAATTAAATAAACGAACGGTTAAAGAATTAAAAAATCTACTAAAAAATTTAAAGTTATCACAAAATGGAAATAAGTCATCATTAATTAATCGGTTATTAAATATTGATGATAATAATAGTAGAAATGAATCAGTTACGTCAATAAGAAGTGAAGCACGAACGATCGTAGAGAATGTTGGAAGTGATTCGGCACGTAATGTCACCTTCAACTCACCAGTAATAAATACATCAACGCCTGTAATGAATTGGAACGGACAAGGAAATTTTTTAACCTTCGGACCAAGAGAATTAATGGAAATTCTCCCTGAGTTCAATCCGGAGGATAAAAAAAGTTTAACGGCAGAAGAATGGTTAAAGCGAGTAGAAAAACTTAAAACATTTTATAGTTGGGAAGATCCATTAGTCCTAATTTCAATTGGACCAAAGTTCAAAGGATTAGCTAGAGCGTGGTATGATCGTACAGATGATTTTTGTACATCATGGAGTGATTTTGTAAAGCAGTTTAAAGATAAATATATGCCAATTGTAAACGATGCCGACATACATATGGGTATGCTAGGAAGAAAACGTAAAAATGACGAAACGCTAATGGAATATGTCGCGGAGATGTCACGACTCGGAAATAAGGGTAATTTAAAGGAGAATGCCATTGTTAAATATTTTATTTTAGGCATGCGTGATGAGCAATTATATGCAGCTTTTCAAGGACAACGTATTGACACGATAGCAGAATTGCGTGATAGAATCTCTTGGTGTGAAAGTTTTAGAACCACAAATATAAGGGAAGTAAAACAAAAACAGAATACATTTCAGCAAAAGCCGACTTTCAAATCGATTACATCTGAAAATGCCAACAACGAACAAAGAACACTGAAGGAAGAAAAATTTAAAACGTCAACGCAGTGTTTTAATTGTTACCAGTCAGGTCATTTCGCCAGAAATTGTCCTGCACCACAACGTCGATCTCGTTGCACCAAATGTAATCGAGTGCATAAACGAGGTGAACCCAGTGAATGTCCAGATGTTTCACGAGTAGGAGTTATCGAGTATTCAAAATCAACACCCTATCATAAGATTGTAATGGTTAATAATAACGAAATGGTAGGACAAATAGATTGTGGCAGTCCTCTTACGCTGATTGCAAAAGAATATGCTGATAAATGTTTAACTGATCGAAAAAACTGTAAAGTCAACTTCGCTGGATTCCTAGGAGGAGAATATTGCTCAACTGAAAAGTCAAATGTCGAACTAATCATCAATAACGTAAAATTAAGAATAGATGTCTATGTAGTAAACAGTAAATATATGCCCGTACCATTGTTAATAGGACGCGATGTGCTAGATCGCCCAGATGTAAAATTTTATAAAGAGAACGGAGAAATAATTATAGAAAATAAATGTTCTGAAAAAGAAGTTAACTGTGAAGTCAAACGTGTAGTGAAAGAGGATGAAATAAATCAAGGAACGTCGAACGCAAAAGAACGAGAATCGTTAATCAAACTATTAAACAATTTTAATGAATTGTTCCCTAAAAATATGAAACAACTAGGATTAACTAAAGAAATCGAGATGAGTATCAAATTAACTGATCAGAAACCAGTACAACAAAAACCATTCCGAGTGCCATATGCAAAAAAAGAAATTATCGATGATAAGGTAAACGAATTAATGGAGAACAACATAGTAACCCATTCAACTTCAAATTATTCGAGTCCTGTATTATTAGTAAAGAAAAAAAATGGAGAAGAACGTCTATGTATCGACTATCGACAATTAAATTTAAAAATTGAAAGAGAAATTTGCCCCACACCAAATATCGAGGAAGAATTACAAGTGGCCAGTTCTTATAACTATTTCACCAGTCTTGACTTAAATAGTGGGTATTACCAAATACCAATAGAAGAAGAATCTCGTAAGTACACAGCCTTTATAACATCAAAGGGTTTGTTTGAATTTAAACGAATGCCGTTTGGGCTCAAAAATGCCCCAACTGTCTTTCAAACACTTATGTATAAATTAAAAAAGGAAATAGATATAGATATCCAAATTTATATGGATGATATTTTAATCGGAAGTACAACAGTGGAAGAAGGGTTACAAAAATTAAAAATAGTATTAAATAAAATTAGAGAATTTAAATTAACATTAAATTTAACGAAATGCAGTTTCTTACAACAAACAATAGAGTACTTGGGTCATCATATTTCACCTAGCGGAATATCACCTGGCTCGATAAAAGTAAAAGCAGTACAAGAATTTAAACAACCAACGAATGTCAAAGAAGTACGTCAATTTCTAGGACTATGCAGTTATTTTAGAAAATTTGTACAAAATTTTGCTAAAATTTCAAAACCAATTAACGAATTATTAAAAAAAGATAGCCAGTTTATTTGGTCTCAACAACAAGAGATAGCTTTCAATACGTTGAAACAAATTCTGTGTAGTAAACCATTATTAACCTCATATGATGTAAGAATGATTCATGAAGTTCACACCGATGCAAGTTCAGACGGTCTTGCTGGAATTTTATTACAACAAGACGGGAAATACTTAAAACCAGTCGCATACTTTAGTCGAACAACAAGCGAATGTGAAAATAAATTTCATAGCTACGAACTGGAGGCTCTAGCGATAGTTGAATCGTTGGAGCGTTTTAAATACTATTTATTAGGAAAACGTTTTACTGTAGTCACCGATTGCGCATCTTTGAGAACAACTATGTCAAAAAAAGAATTAATCCCAAGGATTGCACGGTGGTGGCTAAGACTTCAGGAGTTTGATTTCAATTTGGAGCATCGTAGTGGCAGCCGCATGATTCATGTTGATGCCTTGAGCCGTGCACCTAACGAAAAAGTGGTTAATGAACCTGAAACCGCTTCTCTGAAAATAATGGGAGTCGAAGTTACCCGACTCGACTGGCTGTTAACTATGCAAATACAAGATCCTGATTTGAAAACTATAATTGACAATCTACGTTCAGATAAAGTAGATAAACATCTTGCTAACGAGTATTGTATTGACAATGAACGTTTATTTAAAAAAATCAATCAAAATAAAAGGTGGGTGGTGCCAAAAATGGTACGTTGGAGAATAGTTCGTGAATGTCATGATCTCGTCGGACACCTTGCTTTAGAAAAAACACTTGAACGTATTCAACGATGGTATTGGTTTCCACGCATGAGGAATTATGTGTCAAAATACTTAAGGGCTTGCGTCGAATGCTGTTATAATAAGAAGCCGGGTGGAAAAACGGAAGGGGAGATGCATTTCGATGAAATTGAACCAATACCTTTTCATACTATACACTTGGATCACTTGGGACCGTTCCCTAAAAGTAGTAAGGGGAATATGCACGTGTTGGGAATTTCAGACCCATTTAGTAAATTTGTAATATTGCGAGCTGTTAAGTCTACAAATACGGCTTCAGTATTAAAGGTGTTAGACGAAGTAACAGAATATTTCGGTACACCAGCACGGATTATCACTGACCGAGGAACGGCATTCACTGCAAAATCGTTTGAAACATATTGTAAAGAGCATTCCATGAAACATATTAAGACCGCCGTACGAACACCTAGGGCCAATGGCCAAATTGAACGAGTCAACCGAACGATCTCGACAGCTATAGCTTCTTCAACAATTAATGAACGTAAATGGGATCAAGAACTACGAAATATCCAATGGTCTCTGAATTCTATGATATCTTCCACAACAGGTCGTACCCCACAGGAAATAATATTCGATTTTAAACCCCGCGACATCTTGAAAAATAAAATTATATTGGCGTTACATGATGAAATAACCGACGAAGATCGTCAACCATTAGTAGTTGTCAGGCAGCAGGCCGCTGAAAAGATCATGGCCGCACGACAAATGTGGAAAGAACGATTTGATAAGAAACATAGGCAACCAACAAAATACGAAGTGGACGATTTAATAGTAGTGGAGAATGAACCAAATAGTACGGGACAGCCACGGAAAATACAACCGAAGTTTAAAGGACCATATGTAATAACAAAGGTTCTGGAAAATGATCGTTATTTAGTTGAAGATATTCCCGGAGCTCCAAGGAAAATACGTCGATATGCTGGAGTTTATTCTCCAGACAAAATCAAGAGGTGGTGCATCCCGGAACCAGACGATGAAATCGAGGACGATTCCAATTTTCAGGATGGCCGAGTTGTCAACCATGATATATAAAACATAACCAAAATGATTTGATAACAAACGCGACCATAAAGAAACTGACAGTTGAACGGGAGATAGAAGAAATTCTGCAGTCGATCATTGATTATAATTGTGATTGGTTCATTTTGCATTTTGCCTAATTAATAAGAAATATATTCTAACTAATAAAAGAATGTAAAATAAAGAAGTATTATATTTATGTTTAATAATTGTTTTTCAATCATTTTACAAATGTATACAAACAATTATTATTGCGTTTATAAACATTAAATGCATCTCATCGGTAATTTTAAAATATCAAAAAAAAAACAAAAAAAATAAAAAAATATCACATTGGTATCTAATAAGAAACATAAATGATCATGAAATAGAATTATCAGCTGTCCAGCTGCTTACAACTTTCTTATAATAACTATACTAAACCGAATAAGAATCAATCTTGATCATGATCATGATGATGATGATGAAGATTGTCGATAAATAAAAGTTTTGCAATATACATTTTATCATATGCCAATATGCAAATTAGTGTTACCAACCCAACTAATTTTTAAAGGAAGATATGTATTGGGAGTACATTTTTAGAAGGTTTAAATTTTTACTTTGGTTTTATTATTCTCTTTTTGGGAGCATAGAGCGTTAACATAATTTGGAACCCTTGTAGTTTTTGAAAGGTGTTAATTTTTCAGTAATTGATAGTCTATTAATTGTTTCTTTTCTATTCATCAGTTTAGTTTCGTTCGCCCTCTAAATCGGTAAATAGGAGTAGTAATAACTTTCCCTATCGTTAAATTACATTTACTGCGAGTTCGTACCGATTAGATTGGACTATAGAAAGATTATCATTATAATATCATATGATTATTATCCAGAATACTCAGAGACAAAAACAATTTCTGTCTTCTATTATTTATTTCAAGTTTTTCAGTATAGTGTACTGTCATAATCTGAGACCTGAATTTAGACATCCATTTACATGTTTTGAAGTCCTAAAAGTATGATAAATTATTTTGTACGAAATTCTTAAAATAACTCACAGCTCACGTAAAGAATATCTGAATATTTCAGATGTTGTAATTCAAAAGAATATTGTTCCAAATTTTTTGGGTTAAACTTATTTCATACAGTTTTTGTTTGAACTAAATAAAGTTGTTCGTAAAATACGTTGAGCTCGTAAAATGTTTTACATACCACATTTCGTAAAATACACTCACACAAGCAGATATAGGAAAATTAAATAGATTGAAAAAAAAAAATATATATTTCATAGCAAATCCAATTTGTAAAGAAACTGAAGCTATTGAGGTTTAGAAATCGATTTAGATGTGTGTGTGTGTGTGCATTTGGAGCTCATTACTGAATAGACTTTTACATTTATAAAATTTGAATGTTTTTCAAGTCTGGTAATGCTATTTCAAACATACTTATTTACATACATAGGTACATATTTACATTACCATTTGTACACACAATAATTATGTTTTTTTTTTTTTATTTATTTTTATTTCATCATTATTATTGTTACGTATATGAAATGAATTCTACACATATGGTAGTTCATCCTCGCCGTCGTTTTCTTCCTCATCGTCATAAAATTGAGTATACGTATGTAGTACCTATACTCTATCTATCTGTGAAACTCGTCTTAGTAAATAATACATTTTCCTTCTCTGAGTTGAATTAAGAAAAATAACAAATACAAAAGAAGAAAAACAGAAAAAAACACCAAAGTCCGAAAAAAGAAAACAGCAAAAACATAGGAAACAGGAGAACAATAAAAAAAAAAAAAGTAAAAAAAACAAAACATGCAAAACTTCAAAAGGTATTAAAAAATTATGCAGGAGCAACTAACATAGTTAACAGCCAAAGAAAATGAAGTTCTTGGAAGTTCTTTAATATACATTATATATATATAAAATGTTTGAGCATGAGATTGTTGTTAGTAAAAAATTAAATGTAAAAGATGGGAAATTTTTTTTACAAAAAACAAAAAAAGTTGTTCGTAGATTTTGTCCAAGTTTTTTGTTTTTTTGTTTTTACTGTTGAATTTTTCTGTTTTTCTTTTTTTAGTATTTTCCCCCTCAATCCTGAAAAATGATAAAACAGCGCAACAGAAGCAATAATAATAATAATAATAACAAAGAGAAAATAATAACAACAACAACAGACACAATATCATCATCAACAACATTATTATAAACATTCATATATTATAAACACCACATATATATACATATTTATGTATGAATATATCAATGTATATTAATATATAATAGGAAATTTTTGTACAATGTGATGCCCGTGAGGCAAATTTTATGGTATTGGACCACCCAACTGTTTATTAGTTCACCTATACCCAAATTGAGCATCACATATCTTATAATAATAATAAAAATTAAGGAAAACTGCATTCAACCAAGCTACTAAATACAACATAACCAACAGTAGGGAAATTTATATCGACATTAAATAAAAAAAAAATAAAAAAAAAAAACAAAAAAAAAAAGAGAGTGAAAAATAATAAATATGATTATGTTATGATGTGAATGTGAATATTGTGAATATATTCAAACGTTTATTGTTGTTGTTGATGTTCTCTTAATGCTATTTACTGTCTGTGCTAACTTTCATTAAATTTTATGGCATCCGACAAATACCAGAAACTGTGTAATGTATTTTTTTTCTTAGTTTTTCTTGTTGTTGTTTTTTTTTTTTGCATTTTGGACATTCTTTTGAATTCGGTGACCTTTATTAAATTAGTGACTTTAAGGTGAATGGTTAATTTTTCCTTTTAGTTTTTATTTTATTTTTTTTCTACGGGATCAACTAATAATACGGTTAACGTAATAATTTTGTAATAATAAGAAATTTACATAATATAATATGTGCTCATGTATACATAATATTTGAATTCTTCATATACAAATACACGTGTCAATTAAACTGTTAAAAATTAAATTAATATATTAGAAAGTAAGGATTGTCGGGTTTTCCTAATATACTCTTTTTCCAATATGCGTACGTATGCATATAGTATATACTGTTGCTATTATATACTAACATCACTATAACATGCCGATGTTATTCATCTCTCGAACGTTTCTGGATGATTACGTATGTAAGAAATGTAATAAAAAACCAGTATGCTACGTGCTTGTTCTATAAGCATAATTTTCACAGTTATACTGTTAAATCTGACAGATTCCGTGAAATATCAATTTTTTTTGTTGTTTTTTTTTAATTCTATATATTCTATAATAATAATAATAATAATAACAATAAAAAGATACATGTTTTCATTGTAAACTTATATGAGTATACTAATCACAAGGTCCCGGATTTCAGTTACGCTCAGGACATGAACGTTTAATTGAAGTTTTTTCTTTCTTTCATTATTCACACATTATATTATTATTGGTACATAATAACTTAAATAATATGGAACTATACTATTTAGGAAGATCTACTTTCTGATAATTCCCTCATTCCATTTCATATATATATATAGTAAATTGCGATAATAAGTAATCATCCCATATGTGAGTTCTTATTGGCTCATTTTCGAATATTGTTTCTGTGACTGTTTAACTTGCAATTTAGTAAAGAAACGTTGAATTTAAATGACAATAATGATCTGAATTGTGGCAGATGGGATATATTTTTAACCTATTAACTATTTTCAATTTCAATTGTTTTAAAATTTGTGTTAGTTTTTTAAATCTATTCCCAAATTGATTGCTTATGACGAATTAAATTATATTAATTATTTATCGCCATATTTTGGATTGAAACATTTTTTTTCAATGTTGAAATATTCTAGTATTTATATACGATACCATAATATGAAATAGGTTGTAAGACTAATTTATTTAATAAGATTTTAAATTTAATTGCTAGATATACGAATATTTCTTCTTTTCGTAGGTTTTCAGTCTTGAAATACCTCGATATTTTCACATTTTACATGTCATTTTCGATTAACGAACTCGAATGATCATATTATCAATTGTTTTTGATAATCAGATTTGTTTTTATTGATATATTTAAATTATGGAATAAAAGTCGAGTTTCCTTTCCCTAATCATTTATATTTATTTTGCAAATATCGATATTTCGGAAGCAAATTCACTTCCTTCATCATTGATTGCGACATATTATATCAACTTCATTAACATTTCGAACGAAGATTTTTAAATTTATTAAAATTTTATTAATATTTTGAATGTTAATAATGTTCGATTATTTAGTTGAGCTTATTTCACTTGAATATCAGTTTTTTTTTACTAAAAACTGATTCTTTTCAATTTCAGGCCTTATTTCAATGTGTACTGCAATGTACTTTATGAAATTTGTATGAACTAATTGCATATTATTAAATGTTATGGCCCGCAGTTTTCCCATATTTGTATAGTAGAAGTAACAACGATCTATTGTTTCGGCTCTTAATATTATAACTAATTTTAAATTTTTGTTAAAATTTTCCATAAATATAATATGTTTTAATGTGTAATATAATCTTCTTGGATCCGTATAGGCAACAAATATAACATGTTATAAAAATTAATTTTGATATTAAATGTAATGAAAATGTCATAAACCCTTTGGAAGTAAAACCAGTGTGAGCAGTGTGAAATAGATTCAAATTCTCAGCACTTAATCAACGATTGCGACTTCCAAAGAATGGAACAGATTATTGATACAGGCCAAGACCTCGTAGTATAGTACCATAGAAGAAAAAGAAGACATTTTGCTTTTGTAAATTACTATATATTATACTCTATCATTTATTTACTCAGAGCTCTTATGACGAAACTAATAACTTGTAATTGTAAAACTGAACATATTACATTAATACCCTTATCATGATTCTCGAATCGAACGTATAAGTAGGCAAATTCGCCGTCATGCGATCATAATTAGCAAAGCGAATGAAATACGTTCGACAATTTGGCGAATGAAATACGTTCGACAATTTGGCGAATGAAAAATTTAAGTGACAACCGTAGAACAAAAATAAAAAAAAAATTTTTTTTTTTGTTTTTATTTCAAAATATATATCTTTAAATTTGTTTATGAAATTTATTAGCACAAAAAAATATACAGTTTTTTTCTTTTCATTTACTTTTCAATATTCAATTTTTGAGTGTTAGGTTAGCAACGACTTTTAATGAATTTATTCGCGAATTATGATCACATTTGCGCGAACGTTCGACTAACATATTCGCTTCGACTCATATTCGATTCGTGAATCATGATAAGGGTATAAGTAAAAATGTATCCTTAATAAAATTTTCTAAAACTGATGATTTTTTTCCTAAAATATTAATACAAAAACTAATAAATACTTGAATAATTGAGAGTTATGTTTTAATAACAGTTACAAACTCCCACATTTTGACTCTAAATTGATTAAAAAAAAATATTGGATAATAAAATTTATTTTTTAAATTGACGTTTTTGGACAATAATTTGTTCTTTTTGTTCTTTTATTTAATTTTTTTTTTCTTTTCTTCTTTTATCATTTGAAGGAGTTCTTTGTACCTTAAATATAAGTATAATAATGTCTGTCGTTATATTTAATTCGTCTATAATTTTTGTTTCGAATTATATACGATATATATAGTATTGCATGAATCCATCAAAAGGAGTCATTATGAAATTTTTGCACGTAAAGGCATACATAATTTGTATTTCTGGGATCATTTTTTTTGTAAATAAAAATTCCAAAAGGTTAATTTAAAAACAAATAAAAATAATCGTGATTTTAATTAGATTAAAATTAATGATAATTTGTTTATTATAAAAACTATATGCATGAATAATTTTTAATATAGTGGCTCATTTTATTTTTATTTTGAAAATTAACAAGTAAGGGTAACAATAAAAACAAAAAAATTAAAAACGAAATAATTTAGACACGTAAGTAAAAATGTAATTTAATTCGCATAACACATGAATCTTAATTTTAATAATTATAAGTTGCAGAATATTATGTACCCTTAAAATAATTATAAAAAAAAACATCTCGTGTACATTTACATACGTTTCTTTTCGTATAGAGTTAATTAAATTTTCAAAATGAACATTTCAATTTTTTAAATCAAGTAGTTATATAGTGTATAATAAATAGATTAGAAGATATAATTAGGAATAAGTGTCATAATATTATCAAAACTAATCCTTATTCACGCAAACACGACAATGAAGGAAACTATTATTTGCAAGTGGAGAAATGAGTAAAAAGCAAATTATAAATACAAATGATGTGTTCTCAAGTTCTCGTTTAGTAACAAAAATGAAAGATTTAGAATATTTTTTTTTATTTAGAAGGAAAAATTTTTCCATAGAACTCAGGTTCATGCTCGAATTGTTTTTAAGATATTAGAGCTTAAAAACAAAAATCAGATACACTCTGATTTTGTATAAAACTACCTCAAAATCTTCATAAATTTATGTGAACTAGGTTTGCAGCAAATTTAGAACATTAATTTTGATTTCAAATAAAACACTTTATGGTGATATTATTATTTTGTGAATAAATAAAATTTTTCTTAATTTTTCTAAGTAAAAGTCAAACAAAATCTTTTAAACGTATTGTGGACACTTACCTACATTTTCAAAATCTGGTAGATTTTGCTTAAGTGAACTTGCTTTGTTATAATAAGCTAATAACTGTTTATCAAATATATTTATGAAAAATTTTTAGTGAAATTAGCTATAACTATAAATAATTTATTTACTTTTTCACACTCTATTTTATTTTCTCCATTTTTAAATTTGACTCTTCGTTAAGTATTTGAAAGCTTTGCATTAATACAAAAAAATATATATTTTTTTTTGTTATATTCAAAATGTTACAAATTCTTAAATATTTTTTAACTTAAAAAAATTTAAATAACATGCACATAATTTGGGTGGTAATAACTAAATTTAATTCAAAATAAAATTATGTTTTAGACACAGTTTAATTAACTGATAATGTGAAATCTAAGACAGTCTAATGTGAAAAATGAAGCAAGTTTTTAAATAACTTGATATTTATATTATCATAAAATCATTCTATCAAATGAAAATATTATATACTTATGTATAGTTACAAGAACACAATAATATTGATTAGACACAATACAATAATACTCGTATAAGAATGTTCTTTTATGTTACGTTTAAAATATTTTTCTATATTTAAATATTAAAATAAAAATCAATGACAACAATTTTCTATTTATTATAGAATAGATAAAATAGAAACAAAAAAAAAAAACAAATAATAACAAAAGAAAATAAGTCTAAGTAAATTCACATGTTCACCTATGCTGTTCAATTCCATAAAAATAAATCTGCACAGAAAAATAAGCAACAAAACAAAAAAAAAAATTAAAATAAAAAAATCATAAAAAATTATAAAGAAGCACAAAAAGTTCATCTTTTCATAATAATATTTCCTATACGTCAATAAAAAAAAAACACAAAAAACAAACTAAAGCCTTCAGTAAAACAATATTTTGACATAAAACATAATTCACCACATAAGGTGAATCCGAGAAAACCTGTGTTGATAAGTTTGTAATGCCTTTACCAAAAAAGGATTTGTAGAAAGCTATTTACTTCAATCTAGTCCATTACGCATTACATTCAGAATACATTCAATTTACTCTATATATGTGTATACCTATATAATATATAATAAACACATATTATTATATATGATCATTTAAAACTTTACGAGTTGTTTTTGTTTTTATTTTTGTTTCTTAATACTAACAGTGAGATCTTTTTTCAATTAACTTTTCTATGATATAAGTAATAAGTATATTATATGAATATTTATTTATTTATTTAGTGTAAATTATTATACTATGTATAAGCAGTATAAGTGAATAAAGTTAGACAATAACAAAAATAAATTCAAAAATTGAACTTAATTTACGCGATGACGAGTGACGACAATAAATTATATCATCATCATGATTGTCCTGAAACCTTATTCGGGACATGGGGCATAGGGCGGAAATAAATTATTTGTATTAAGATAACTTTAGATAAAAACTTGTCCTAATATTTTTGTGTAAAAAAAATGTTCTATGGAAATTATTATATTTAGAAAACGTTTAATTTAAAGGCTAATTCAAATAGAAGAGTTTATGTCATGTTTAAAAGAAGATCACATGAAGCAGTTTACATTTTATTATACAAAGAAGTAACATAGAAACATGAATGCACATATCGAAAAAGTGTTAACATAAATAAATATAAAGAAGGCTAAAAAAAAAATACTTTTTTGATATGAAACTTATCAATTTTGCATAAATTTAGAAACGATTGAGATGAAGACAAATTTATATTTATTTATATGTTATGTACTGATATCAGTGACTGGGTAAAATAACATTTATACACATTAAGGTGGACTCCTATAAGCTCCTAATCATTTCCATATTCATCTTAATCCTAGTCGTTTTAAGCAATCTCCCTTTTTTAGATCCATACAAAACAAATTTGTCGCACTTAAAATGTTTAGTAGCTAAAAACCCACATGAATTAATTAGGCCGATTAATTAGGAAATATTGAAACAGGGAGTTTTAATAGTGTTATTAAAAATTATTATCTAGTTGTCGTATTTGTGGCAACTCTAATACGCGACTTGTCTGGTCTCTCTTTAATGAAATAAACTAGAACGACTAATAAATGTGTTACTTATATACATATTTAGCTTTTTGTATATGAATTTCGTTAAAAAGAATTTTACTGTATACGCAGTTACAGTATATTAATCTATCATCAATATAATCAAAATCATCATCATTATCATAGTTCAGGTTCAGGTATTTATTTATCAACAAGACAAATGCATCTTTGTCTAAATGTTATGATGAAAAATTGGGGAAATTTAAGTCGCATATAATATTTTTAAATAACTAAATAGATTCTCATATTTTTATTTTGTAAATAAAAACTCTTTCTTAAATATGTGTTAGAATTATGATGTTTATATGTACATGTATATATATGTGTGTGTAAAATGACAATAAATTATTATTTAAAAAAAAAAAAATAATTAAGTTGTAATTAATGATAATAAAATTATTTCATTAAAATATAATTTTTTTAATATAATATGCAAGCAGATGTGTGCTTAGGAGAGTTCTCTTACCATCGATTATTTTAATTTGTTTTTATTTATTAATTTTATTTCTGTTCAAACTTTGTCTTCAAATTATTTGTTCAAAGCACTTTTAAAAGTTATCTCCATAATATCTTTGATTTATTTCTTCATTCTTATGAATTTGACTCTAGATTTTGTCCAGGTTTGTTTTCATTGATTTTGAGTACGCGATGTTTCATGTATCTATCTAATAGTATCTATTTTGCTATACTATATTTTACTATACGTGATCTTGTTTTTTAATATTCTTTTTCAAAATCTCGGTTTTTTAAAATCTCGTTTTTTTGAAATGTTTTTTGAATTATTTTAAATTTTCTAAATTTTTTAAGAATATTATTTAAAGTGAAATATAATTTTTATTTTATTTAATGATTAAAAATTAAAAGAAATTAAAAAAACAAGATGCTTGAATTCAGTTATTTTCTCAAAAAACTCAAATTATACTTAAAAAAAAAAAGGTAAATATTCTGTAAAAGGGATATATATATATCCCCCTTTTTCTTTTTTTGCATCCAAAAGCTGCTACGCATAAAAATAATTAAGGTAAATATTCTGTAAAAGGGGATATCCTCTTTTATGTATGCACAAAGATTATGCATAAAAATTTCTTTTGCGGATTTTGAGTCTCAGGAACTTGGTTTTGGGATTTTTTAAAAATCTGTGGATTTTGATTTTGGGGAGTGACTCCAATTTCAAGACCAGTCCCGTCCTATATTATTGGAATATTGCTATTAGTGACGGCAGCAACATTTGATCACTTCTTAAAATTTTTGCAAAAGAATTTTAAAACAAACCACTAGATTTTTTGAAAAAAGCGAGATTTTTAGGAAAAACGAGATTTTAAAAAAAAATAACATACCGCTCTCCAGATAGATATCATAAAACGGTTAAATCATTACAAATATGTGAAATTATCTAGCATAATAAATGTGTATTAAAAAAATATATTATATAAAACTGACATCATGCAACTTGACGTATATTTTACGATAATAATAAGACTGATATCCGAATCCCTATTGAATGCTTAAAATATGCTTAAAGATGCATTTTAATGATTATATCAAGAATGCGATGGTGTTTATCATGAAAGGGACAAGAATAATATAAAGCTTGAATAATGATTATAATTCAATAAAGCTTGAAGCAGTTCTGTGCTGTTTAGTGATAGATATATAAATATTAAATCAATAAACCAATTGAAAAAAAATAAATAAATTCTTGATCTCTTAATTTAGTCTTTTAAAGTATTTTATTTTAAATTAATAGATTTAAGAAATAGCCCATAAAGTTTTTTATCTTGCAACCAACTTTTTGCTAATCTTATCACAAATTTGTGAATTAAGATTCTTTCTTTCTTCAATAATATTAGTTCAGCTGCTAATGTAACATTCTTAGCAGAAAATGGAAATGATCTGCAATATAGGGTCGATGAAGTTAGTCGGTACAGTAAAAATCATGATCTTAATATTAACATCAAAAAGATAAAAACTATAATACTGAGTAGAAAAATGACACCGTTGCGATATATAGATAACATTACAATCGAACGAGTTCTTAAATATGACTTATCAAATATTTTAAATATTTGATTTGCTAACTTGAAAATCAGTCTTATTTTCATAAGAAGACCAGGTGTCAAATATAAAGAAATAATATAAATAAGTATTCTCCGATCGTGTCATAAATATCAAATTTTGATTTTTTTTTAATTTAAAGTACTATATGATCAGTATTTTTGCATGATGGAAAAGTTTCAACTCTAATATCTGGTGATCGCTACTATAGGTCAAACGCAAAAATACAATATTTTTGTAAACTATATTTTGGGCCAGGAATATAATACTTTGAAACAAATTATTAAGAACTGCTTCAATTGATTATCAAAGAAAGAATTGAAGGCAAATTAAAGATCGATAACCAGCAGATATTCTGCCATAGAAACAACATAAACTAAAGCGATGAATTGAAGAATTAGTGCACAAGGTTTGAATAGTATGAAATTTTCCATTGGATTTCAAAAAGAAAATAAAAAAAAGCTCCAATTGATTGTTTACTTTACAGTGTTGTAAATAGGAACAGAAGAAGAAAATAGAAACTTATCAAATACCAAATTGATAAACTTTAATATGTAATTAATTATGGATTGTAACTAATCAGACCATGCTAAATCGATGTCATGAAAAGTAAAAGTAAATGTGGCTGGTCTAAGAACACATGTAGAAGAAGAGTAACATATATTAAAATAGAAACTGAAAATGAATTAATTCAAAGTAGAATTCGCGACGGCGAAGCTTTGCGGTGGTAAGTTGTATATAAGGGAAAAAGCGGAAATGATTAATAACGAATTCGAATAAAGTTCACATTTTATTAGTCATTTTAGTTTAATGTTGCATATTAAAAAATTATCACAATTCGATAACCTGAAAACATTTTTAGTAGAAATTTAAATTTTGAATACAAATTATTTTTTTTTTTTTTTTTCAATTATCAAGTTGTAGAGAAAACAAGTGCTTTTATATATAAAAATAAAACAATTACAACAAATTTAAACAAATGATGAAAACAATTCAATTGTAATATTTTAAACGTGATCTTGAAATGATTTACTACCCTATTGTTATTTACATATTTTAAATTCTCATAAATTAAACAAAATAAAAAAACGATTGAATTTTGATTTTTTTTTTTTTGGTTGAATTAAAATTAAATCAAAAAAATTTGATGATTTAAATTTTTAATTAGATAATTTAATGAACATAATATTTTTTGATTGATTTCAATTTAATTTGTTGCAAAAAATAAAACTAAAATATATAACTTTTAAATAATGACCTTAATTTTTTTTATTCTTTGGGAATATTTAGTTTAGCTCAAGATGTCAGCATGTAACATAACAAACAATAATACAAAGTTATTGTCTCAGGTATTGAGAATTATTTTCCAGTAATTTTGGATGTATTAGAGCTGAAACTTTTTCAGATGGACAGTTGGAGAAATTATTTTATTTGCAAATTACAGAATTTATGATTAAAATAAAATCTATTCAATAAAGTTAAACGTACCTATGGTCTAGATATCAAGATTTAGTTATTAATTCAAATTTATAGAGTTCTTATATATAATTTCGTTGTGTATGCAAAACCAATTTTTGATATTGCTTATTGAATGACCGCTATTTATATAATAACAAGCATTTTATTTTTCATCGTTACAATAAATTATACTAATAAATTATACTAAAAATTAAATTTATTAAATATACACTAACTTGTGCAAAATTATAATTAAAATTGAAAAATTTATATATATATATATATGTATATTAAAAAATTTAAACAAACCAATTTTTATTTTTTAAACGCATTTATTTGAAAGTTAATCGCGACCTTGAATGGTATAGAAAAATGACCCAATTTTATTTTATTAATTTATCTTAGTAACAACTTTTGAGGCGATTTCATTTATATAACTATACACATATTAGAGGAGATGAACTCAACTTGAAGAATATATATATATATATATATATATATATATAATTACTTAAGCGGTGCTATTAAAAATAAATTAGAGATTTTGTTAATATTGTGTTTTTGTTTTTTCTCAAAGTAATTAAACTATATAAAATAATTAAATTTTCTTAACGAATATGCATGTTGTTTATTAATTTTTTTAAATTAAATATCATGGTATACATTATATTGAATGAGACTTGCCACCTTGTGATCGATGTGATTTTTGTAATTAATTTGATTTAATTTGAAGGGTAGATTAAAAGAGGACATGGGCCAATTCTTAACTTAAATAAGTCTAAAATAGTCAAAAGCAAATAAATGAAAAATAATTTTGAATTTAAAGTGGTTTTTGAAATTGATAAAAAAATATATATGAATTTCATGTAAAATTTTTCATTAAACTAATTTTTTGTTATTTACCAATATTCGTATTTTAATTGTTAGGATAGCTCTACCACGGAAACTATTACGATAGCAATTTCCTTGATTCGTGAACGAAATTTTCACAAAAAGTAAATATTAGATTTAAAATATATCAGTTCTAATGAAATAACACTTTTTACGAGATATTGGGCTCATTGGAAATTTAAGATAACAAATAAAATAAATACCTAAATAAAGTAATAAATCTTCCAAGAGACACGCGGAGTTAAGATTTTTAGGAATTACAATTTTTTTTCATACAAAAAAGAAGATAAATTAATTATGTATCTGTATTTGAGAGACAAAAATTTGAAAATAATTTTATTTAAAATAAAACAGTAGTGATGGCAACTCTGTATTCAATACACATCTTTTATCGAGATTTATTTATAAAAAAATATTTCATACCTACAATTTTCTTTTTTTTTTTCTTAATAAGATAGGTAATATATTTTTAATATTAGTAAAATTTTCATTAGGAAAAAAAATTATAAATTACAAAGTAACATGCAAATAAAATCGAGATTGTACAAATAATTAATATTAATATTAATAAAAATAATAATTAATTTTTTTTTCCAGCGAATTTTTATAAAATGTAAAGATTCTATTCAATCATTTGTCTTATAAATACGCATTAATATTTTCTACATATTTTATTTTATTTCTTGTGTACTTAATCGAACTGATCATATTGCAAACAACCTTGATTATACTGTTTTATTTTGTCCACAGATAAATATACGTAGTTATGTTATGTCAAAAATAATTTCATTCAATGGAGTGACTAGAACTAATTTTTGTCTATTTCTTTTTTGATAAATATAAAATTACTATTATTCGCCCGCTTATTTTTGTCGAGGAAAAGAAAAAACTCTGTACTTTGATGAATGTATTTGGTGAACTCTGTACTTTGGTGAAGTTTACATATTTTTGTATACTGGTATAAATGTGGTGAAATTTTAAATTAAAATTTATAATTTAAAATTAAGAAATTTTTAAAAAATATTTAGTTTCGCTACATCCCTTTTTAAATATAGTATATCATTTAAAAGAAGAATAATGCAAATCAGTTGTGATATATTTCAGATATTTATACTGTATTTTTTTCAATTTACAGATTAAATATAATGATTTCTCATTAGATAAGAAATTAAGTATTATTAAATTTAAAAAAAAATTTTTTTTAATTAAGTTATTATTTACCAAACAAGGTGGTTTTTGTGGCAAATTTTAAATTTAAAATTTCTCTTAATTGTCAAATAATTCCATAAGGTATAAATTAACTGTAAATGATGTCTAATAAAACGACATAATATGAAGAAATAATGAAGTAGCAAAAACAAACAACATCTATACTTATAAAAGGGAAAGTTTGTTTGTTTGTTTGTTTGTTTGTTTGTTTGCTTGTTCGCTATACACGCCCACAGTTTTAAAGATAGAGTTCTGAAATATTGCACAGTTATTCATGGTCAAATAAGGTACCGAACGCGGTACCTTACAAAGCCATCAGATGACAGGTTCGGGTTGCTGCCGTACAACTCCTAAAAAGACTCAGGAATATTTTAAAAACCATGTGTGTAACAGTTATGAAAATTTACATTTAGATACTCTTTCACAAATAAAGAAATCCGACTGTTACCGATTTCGAAAATTTGGACTGCTTCGCGTTGCTGCCGTACAACTCCTAGCACGTACGTCTCAGGATTATTTCAAAAACCAATTGTGTTACAGGCATGAAAATTTACACTTACGTACTCTATCAGAAATGTTTCAAAAAAAGATTGTGTTATAGACTTGAAAATTTATTCATAGGTACTCTATGAAAAATAAAAAAACATGTATTGTCCTGATAAAGTGATTTCAAATTTTTACATGAATGATTTGATGACATGATAATTTACAAAAATGTGACGATTCGTTTTATTAATCAGAAAATACTGCAGAGTGTTCCAGGGGGTCCATCTGTACAAATCGATAGATTCAGTTATCGATGAAAATGAAGTTGTTCCTTCTCATCAATTGGAATTAAAAGTAGTAGCTTCAATATTACCTCTACGAAACTTGAAGAAACCAAAACTACGGTACTAGATTAAGAATAAGAACTTGGCATCCTCATTTCATTTAAGTACAAATTCCAATTGATTGTGGAAAAGGCGAACATATCTTTATTTCAAGAATACCTCAACAGCAAGGAACGTATTTGCTTATAGTTCATCAGAAAAGACCACCGAAATATTGTTTACACAGAAATAATTTTAATATAAGTATATTTTAAGTTGTAGTATTGTTGATATTTTGTTATCGTAGTGAAAAAAAATATTAGAATATTTTTGATAAACCAATTTTTTTCAATTCAATTAATAAATTAAACTTGATTGAAATAAATTCGATCGAGACATTTTGTGGTCGACCCGGACAACGTCGGGCATCTTTGCTAGTATACATATAAAACTTGTATTTCCCTCATTGGATACACGAAGCGCAACCCTGAGCATCAGTAGAATCAGTAGAGCCAAATCGGCGTCATGTGTAAATATTTTAAGAAAGATTATAAGGCATACAGTACGAAATAGAATTAAAAGCAATGAAATAAGAAAGTTTTTTAAAGTCTAAGATCTGGTGAGATCTCGTTCCAGGACGAAAAGTCTCAAAAGTGCAAAGCAACCGAATTAAAAAAAAAATTAAGAGATTGCTGAAAAGAGGAAACGAATGTTAAACACTAATTTAGGAATAAACGGCTTTATTAGAAAAAACGATTGAACCGAAACCGAATGAACGTATATCTAGTCATATTTTTGATATCTCTAACGAAATACTAATATTCGTTACTATGTTTTATTTACTGATAGACATCTTAATCTCTTGCTCTAATAAAATTTTTACAGTGCATAGATAAATTATAAATGTCATTGAACATTTAAATACAAATTTTAACTAAACAATATTTGATATGAACTCATTTTGTATATATGTAAGTAAAATATTTAATGTTGACAGACTGGACGATAAAATTCATCTGGTAAAAGTTATTTCGATCATTTACAAATTCAATACAAACAACGTTTACATTTGTTTATATTTTGCAATATATTTGCAACACATATTTTCTATTCAACTGATAATGCAATTTAATTAGAGCAATACATAATCTATCTACCGATAGATTGCAAATTTATAAAACACCTTTAACTTTGAAGTTCCATTATTAATTATGAGTAATTTTTGAAAAAAATTTTAAATTGAAATTTACAAAAACAAAAATTGAGAGAGAAGTTTATTTTAATAACTGTGAAACTTCTATTTAATACAGAAATCACTAATTCCTGGTATCTAATCTATAGAATACAATCAAAATTTAACACATAATTACACATGTTGAATTTAACATGTAGAAAAAGGTGAAATAAAATTTGTAGCAAATTTTATAGGCTAATATAAAGTTTTAATGTTAATATTATCCTCTTCTATTAAAAATAAATACTTTTTACATGAGAACGTCGATAGTTTGTTGTTGATGAGGTATGCGTTAATTTAGTACTAGGCACTTGTATTTAAGTTTTAATATTTTTTTTTTAATCATTTTTAATCTAGATGAATCGGAAAAATATCTATAGGGATGCTTAAAATTGGAATAAAAAAGGTTACAGTGAGTGCGTTGAATGAAATTATTTATTTATATACAAAAAAAAAATAAAAATTAAACAAAATTTGATAATAAATAAGTAAAAAAATAAATATAAGGTATATTTTTTTGGTTCTTTGTTCGCAGGAATAAATATTTCATTGTAGAATTATACGATACGATGCAATCATATAATTTATTTAAATTTCTGCCTCTATACAACTCTGTCAATGTAGGTAAAATGAAAAAATAAATATACAGTATACTTTATAAAGTTTGTTCCGGAATGTTTCCCAATTTTATTAAATATTTTAATTGATTTCGGTTATTATACGTCAGTCTTCTGATTGTGGGTGTAAAAACCGAAAGCGATTAAGATATTAAATAAAATTGTGAAACATACCTTTAATATTTATTTAACAATTTACAGTCATTAGTATTTCATATAGTAATATAGTATATCATCATTAGCAGTCATATGTAAAATCTGAGACCGTTTAAAAGATTTAAAACTAAAATAGAAAGGTTTGCAATATTTATATATCTGGGTGTTGAAATCTCATAATTTTCGTAAGCTTCTCGGAAAAAATTTTCAAACGGTGATCTGATGATCCTATCAGAGGATGTTGAAAATCAGTTGAATAGAGTAATTCATGAAGAAGTTTTATTGTGGGTGATGAAAAATATAGATAATTATTCAATCAGACAAATCTGGAAAACTGGATATCAGGTATATATAGTTTAACACTCGGAGAAACATAAGTTGGAAAAGATATAAGATTTGATATTGAGGTTTTAAAATTTGCATCAGTAGCTCAATAACAGTATACTAGCATTCTTTCAAGTTTCAACAATTAAAATGAAAAACGATATTATGATAGATAGCGTTCGTAATAGGTAACGCGTACGAAGAAAAAAAGATAAAATATATCTTTAAATAATGGTACTGGTATTTGATTAAAAATACAAAAGCCTCTGCTTGAAGCTGCATTCTAGTCTTTATTAATAAATGTTTAAAGATATATGGTATATTCCGGGAAAAAAATCCTAATTTACGGCGATCTTTGAATCAAGTCCCTTATATCGAGGAGCAGATCGAAGAAAGTTGAGACGAATAGATCATATACTAAAAACGGCGACCAATATAGCACATATAAGCTTAGAGTATATTTCCTTATATATTAAAAAAACTCCGAGAGTACTTTCCCAAGCCATAGAGTTCTTAAAATTAATTAAACGTAACATAGTTAACCTGGGATTAAGCAAATACAATAACTGTAATGCGAATGCTATGAACGTTACAAGTAGAAGTACCATTCTTCTAAGAGAATAAAAGAAGCTTTTCGTTTTGTATACAGAGGGCTTCCTGTTATACATATAATGTAGTTTTCGATTAGTTAAATATTCGTTAATTATTTAGAATGTATATTGAAGACAGGTTAAAATTAAAATAAATAAAAAAGAAAAGAAAAATTTAGAAATTAGAAAAATAGATTTGTTTATTATAATCGGTATAAACATGTCATTTGTATATATTAAATGGTATTGTATATTTGTATGTGTTTATATACATCAATTATACATATATTAAAAATATATACAATCAATGAATTTTTATATATATATATATAATATATATTACTAGTGCATGGATATAAAATCCACTTAAATTAGAAAAATAAAAAAAACCATGGAATTAAATGTGTTCAATGTCTAATTATTGTAATGAAAGAAATCGATTGTTTTTCGACTGAGTTTGAACAAAAAAGAAAAGAAAAAACAAACAAATAAAAAAAATAAAAAATAGAAGATACAATTTTCAAATAAAAAGTGTAAACGAAAAACAAATAATACATAATAATAAGTATATTCTTCTTAATTTTCTTTAATTTTTTTTTTTTGTTTTTTGGATACAATTCCAGTTGAAAACTAAAATATTAAATTTTTGTTTAGCTAAAATTAACAACTTAATTTTATTTTTTATTGTGTATTATTGATTTAAATTTCAATTGGATAAGATTTGAACTATTGAATAATAACACACAATTGAAGTGAGGATTGGTTCAGGACTCCAACTCCAATGTCTCCATTAGGTTGTAACATACTTTCATAACTATTATTGCTATTTTTGGTCTTTTTATGAATTTGAAGATTTTTTTTTTTTCCAGATAGTAGTAAATCATCGAAAGAGGCTTCAGGGACTACCTATTACCAGGGAAGCAAGTTTGAAGGACTGTGGGACTTTAACCCACTAAAAACTCCTATCATTATTGCAACATTAAAACTAGTCTTATAGACTAACCATTAATTTACATTTAGCTCAAAGAAACTAAGATACCTTTGATCTACCAAAATCCAATAAGGTTTTAATAGATAAAAGGTTTTAACCTAACTCAAGTGGTCTTGTTCGTTTTAGTCGCTTCACAAAGTTTTTATTGTCAATTAAGCTAGAAGCTTCGGTATTGACATGTTGGATCAGACGAGTTTTATGCCGTGCAGCGCATTTCATTATTTCGTCTTTTATAGATGAGATCTTCAGATCTCGATGAATATCGGCATTGCGTACATACCATGGAGCATTGACTATGTTGCGCAGTACCTTATTTTGGAACGTTTGGATAGTTTGAATATGGATTTGTTTAGCACATCCCCATATTTGAATACCGTATGCCCAGACTGGCTTCAATATTTGATTATACATCAAAATTTTGTTATAGGTCGAGACCGTAGAACTCCGCCCAATCAGCCAGTATATTCTCTATATTTGAACTGGAGTTCTTGTTTTTTGATTTTCACATGCTCTTTCCATTTCAGTTTTGCATCCAAGGTCATGCCAAGATATTTAGCTTTATTCTCGTATGGAATCACGACATCATTAATTTTAACTGAGAGAGGAGTTACTATGTTTTTATAGGTGAAGTTTACATGACTAGATTTGGCTTCATTTAATTTAATTTTCCATTTTTTGCACCAGTTGGAAATTTCGTCATTAGCTTTTTGCAGTTTGTTTGTAGCTTCTTCTATAGTAGAACCAACTGCCATCAACTCTGTGTCATCTGCAAAGGTTGCTATTTTTATATTTTCTACATCGGGTATATCACAGGTGTATAACAAATATAAAATTGGACCCAGTATACTACCTTGCGGTACTCCAGCTTTTATATTTCTTAGAGAGGAGTATTCATTCTCATTTTTAACTCGAAAAACTCTATTTGAGAGATATGATGAAAATAATTCAACATAATTTTTAGGGAGCAAACAACTTAACTTTTTGATGAGTCCTTCATGCCAAACTTTATCAAAAGCTTGGGCTAGATCTAGAAATACTGAAGAACAAATTTGTTTATTTTCCAGTGCCCTTTCTATAATGTCTGTTATTCGATGTACTTGATCTATTGTTGAGTGTTTTTGCCTAAACCCAAATTGGTGATTAGGTATTATATTCCTGTTTTCTATGAGGGGTTGAATCCTTCTCAATAGTAATTTTTCAAACAACTTCGATATTGTAGGGACCAAAGATATCGGCCTGTAGGATTTGGTGTCGTTAGCAGGCTTTCCTGGTTTTTGAATCATTATTATCTCGGCAACTTTTCCTATACTAGGTACGTGTTTAAGCTTAATACAGGCATTCATTATGTATACCAAGAGTGTGAGAACTTTGTTGGGTATATTTTTCAGCACATTTGAAGTTATTAAATCAAATCCTGGGGCTTTATTTAATTTTAGGTTTTTTATTTCCTTAATTACTTCTTTTCGACTTATTAAGGGAATATTTATGTCTTCATGGTTATTTATTTCATTTAGATCAATAACAGTGTTCATTTCATTGGGCTTAAACATTTCAGCGAGATGATCTGTAAAAGTGTCAGCTTTTTCTTTATCGCTCCTTGCCCATGAGCCATCATTTTTTCTCAGTGGTGCAGAATGCACAATAGACTTCTTCATTTTACTCGTAGCTTTCCATAAAGAATAATTTGTTTCTTTAGTAGCTGTTAAATTTTCTACGTAATAATTCAGAGATCTATCATTTAATTTCTTTATTTCTCTCTTTAGCTCCTGACTTTTATTATTAAGATCCGTTTTGCTGGATGGGTCACGCGTTTGTTGCCACCTCCTTCTCGCCTTTTGTTTCTCTTTTAACATGTACACCTGATATCTAGGGCTGATTTTTTTAGATTTTTTTGTACTACTCCAAGCTGCACACTGGACAGCTTGCATAAGTTTTTCAATAGCAGTTACTAGTTGTTCCTCATTATCTAATGTTACTCTTAAGTTAATTTTTTCTAGCAGAATCCTTTTGAAGCTTAACCAATCTGTAGATGAGTTGGTTAAAAATGGTTTACTAGATTTTTTCACTATTGTTGTATTTAATTTTAGGATGACAGCAGAATGGTCGGAATTGAGGTCATAACTATCTTCTATAGATGTGAAATTAGTTGATACTTTTTTCATTATAAAAAAGTCTAACAGATCAGGAGTTTTGTTTATATCTGCAGGCCAATATGTTGGTTTTCCTGTTGAAAGAAATAAACAACCTGTTTCTCTCAGCACCTCTCTCAGTTCTTTATCTCGAGTAAGGGTCATCCTGAATTTGAAGATGCTTTTCAATAAACTCAATAGAGTTTCTTCTAAATATATGAGTTGGAGTAACCAATTGCTTATTACCGCTTCACATCTTGATCAGATTTGTTTCGCGAAGTTTCTTTTATTTTATACAATCTACAAACCTTGGTTCGTGATTTATCCTATCTATAAAGATTTTTTTTTTACTGGTAATTACTGTTCACTTCCCCAAAACTAGAATTTATAAGGCACGTGCAAGACTAATCATAATAACGTTTGGTGTAGAAACGTGGAAATATACAAAAACAAATTAAAACAAAAAAATATATAGATTTCTTTGTGCTTGTAACACATTTATGGTATATTGCGGGATTAAGACAAAGGTTTAAGGGTATCTTTAAAAGAGAATACAAGTTGTAGTTGTAGATATATCTTTAATTAGGTAAAATCTCTCACTCAATAATAATAAGATGTGCATAGAATTTCTATAGGTGTCTTTTCAATTTTATCTTTATTTAAGTACTTAGTTTTGGTTATCACTAAAAATAAAGTGAAACTATGCTATTATGAAGGCAAAGTTACTGCACAATATATAAATAGTTTTCCACATTTAAAATAGTAGATATATCATAAAAATTCGAACGAAAAAAGTGTTGTATATATAACAGTGAAAATAGTCGAATATTTTCCTTTTAATTTTACTGATATGCTTATCATACAGATACGCGTATTTTGTCTACTACTTGCAGACTATTTTCACTGTAATACCAAAATTTTACTCTAACGCTGAAAAACAAATTTTTATAAAAACTGTTGTATGTATATTTGTGGATGTCAAATCTCTATGTAAAAACAGTTAGGGTGTTCATTGCATAGACTTGGAATTATATATAAAAAAAGGAAACAATGTTGCAGGGTTTGTCTGATGTGGTTCAATTAAAATTTTTGTTTGTTTAGTTATGTTTAATAGTTTTATGAAACAATCGCGCATTAGATTTCCAGTTTCTTTTGAAAGGATAATAAGCACTAGGTTCAATCAGTGGATAAAGACCGAACTTGTTATTATGCTTTTGTTGTTGATACCCCCTCTTTGTCTTAGGGTATTTTTCAATCGAATTAGTATAAAAAAATATATAATATATTAAACCTGAGAATTTGATATTTTTCTGTATAGTTTTTTTTTTGTACAAATCGCCATCCGAATTTTTCAATTGAGTTTGCAATCAACTCTATTATTACAGATTAATATTTAAAAATTGATTTTGTTGTTGTTTTATATAAATAAAATATCAAATTTCTATTAAATATCCTGAATAATACTCGAAATATCAAATATGAATACTTAGCCATTTAAAAAAAATGTCATTCCAATTATTTTACAATTACATACATATTAAAAAAATTAAATGTTTAGAAAACAAAAACAAAATTATCCAAAATTTTTCTTTTTATTTTTTTTATTTTACTCGTAAATTAATTATCCACTAATTAAGAAACGAATAAGAATTTTTTTTATATTTATAACATTGACAATCAATCGAGATCAAATAACACTGTCAATATATAATATATATTTCCACATTACTGTTATATAGTGTTATAATATACCTACAATTACATGTCAAATTAAAAATTTACACATACGCATTACGCACACATTTTACTAATAAATGAGTCAATTTTAGAATTACCAAGCAAAAGGTTTTGTAAAAAAAAAAAAAAAAAAATATTGGGATGTTGTATTGTTGATAGGAAAGAGAGATCAAATTTTAAAACGATGACTTTTTGGGAGGGTGACAGTAATTGAGTGTCAATAACGTAATCCGATTCAATGCTAAATTTAAGTAAAAAAAAATTACAATAACATGACAACATTTCCCTAATTTTAGTAAATATTTTTTTTATTTTTATTTGTTTTCGTTTTTTTTTGTTATAATTGAAAAGAAAATTTTGAGATCATTAGAAAATTGTATTTAATTTATATATATATAAATATAACTGCTTTATTATGCACAGTGCCTGTCAATAAAAATTGTTTAGTTTGAAAATAAGCAGATGTTAACTTTTCTGTTAGTCAACCCAAGTTTTTCTAAATGTGTTGCAATTCACTATTTTTTTTTTATTGATTCCTTAATGCCTGATTCTTTGCTTCATAATATTTATTCGGAACACATGCGCGCAAGTTTTGAATTCTTTCAAATTAAGTCTGTCTATTATTTCAGTACTGCACCGGATTTAAAATATAAACTAGCAACCCATATTATAAACCAAGAATATGCTTTAAGAATTTTTTCATTATTCAAGCTTTGGATTCCATTGATTTATCGATGTAAATACAAATATAGCAGCAGAGTAGGTATATATTTTTATGATTTTGTTGTACTTTTTCTAATGGCAGTCACTGTATACAAATTTCAATGAAAAAGTGTGTACAACTTTCAAATTGAATTATTAACTTATTAAAGATTCTACTATTTTAGGGGATAAGACACATTGTTTATTTTTTTTTTTATTTTTCAAAATCATAAATCTAATTCAATTAATTTAATTTTATTGTTATACCGCCATTTTAAATAAAAATGAATTTCAATTAGCATTTTCTTAATTTAATTTTTTCAAACTTTGTATTTTTATTGAAAAAAAAAATGTTTAAATTTAAAATATAATTTAAAATGATGAAAATAATTACGTATACTTATATAATATTTCAAAATATTTATTTTAATAAAAAGAACTAACAATTAGATATTAAACATAAGAAGTGTAAACATTTTCTAAATTTATTTTAAATTAAAAAAAAATAAATAAAAAGGAGAAAAATTATGGTTCGCAATGTGATTTTATAAATATTGGTTAAGTTTCTATAATAATCGGCTAATGTCAATTTAAAAAATTCAAATTGATAGGATTTAATTATTAAATAGGGAAAATTTATTTTTTCTAAAATTAAAAAAATTGTCACTAATATTTTAATACGTTAAGTTCAATTATGTTAGTTAACTAATTGAAAAAAAATTAATTTTATGTAATTATGCAATTTACCGAGTCGCTGGTTTAATACGTAATAAGAGTAATAAGAGTAATAAGAGTAATAGTTGAATAGATTAAAAACAACATCTTAACGATAGTGTAAATTTGAGTATCATTCAGTAAAAGTAACTTCACCAACTTCCAAAAAGATTAGTCCTTCGATTTTCAAATAAATTTCTTTAGTGATTTGGTAAACCTTAGAAATGTCATTTGCAAGAAAGATAAAAAATACGATTGGGTAATAGTAAAAAAATACGGCTGGGTTTAACAGGAAGGAAGGAAATAGGAAAAAATAATTTGAAAGAAAAAATATTCCGTTAAATATCATTAAAAACAGACAATAATTACCGAATCTATATGTTCCGTTATGCAGAAAAACAATATTTGTACATATTTCTCTAATAAACCGCCTTTTGGCTAATTTGAACATATATTTTGTTTTGGAAGTTTAAAGAGTCTTCTCCTTTTTTTAAGTTACTAATGATTAAGTGATCACATTTTATATTTGGCGAGATATCGGGTTTCAAAATATCGCAACATTAAATTTCATGAAAATCGAAAGGAAATTTTCTCTTTAGGATATATCCAAAAACAATATAATGATTTAAATAAAACTGTAAATAAAAAGAAAACGAATAATTAACTGATGCATATAGAATATGTTGAATATGAATGAATGTACATATATGACAGATAGGGATATAACGGTCTGTTTCTAAAAATTATTTTGATGCCACAACTTTCTGTGATGACTAGTAACTATAAACGTTTACTAAACTATTATAGTTAATATACACTCTATTTATTAGGAATAATTTTTTAATATATTTCTTGTCCAGTTACAAGGCTATCAAAACTTTACCTATACAATTTTACTTCAGCTGAAGTTTACATTCGTCCTGAAAATATTTTCAATTTGATTATCACTTTTTTGATAAGTTTTTTGAGAACATTTATATCGACTAAATTAGTAATAAATCCGGTTTTACTTCAAACAAAGTCTTTTAGAGTATCATAAATAAAAAAAGAAAAACTAAATCTATTTGTCATAACATTTTATAAAATTTGTTTAAAAATTCATAATTTTTATTCATTGTCATTAATTACACTTACGTATAGCTGATGACGGAATTTCTTCTACTAAGTTTCGTAAATTTTCTTACTTTTAAATACTTTGATAGTAAAAAAATTCTTATCTACGTATTTTGTTTATTTCTTTATAATTATTTTTTGTTAATTAAAAACAGTTATTATTTAAACAAAGTTATGATTTTTGCACACTACAAGCATGTTGACATTGACATTTATATGTTAATGACCTTATGATAGTTGTAAATTTATCATTTTTTGAAACATTAAGATAATTTGCTTTTATATTGTTAGAATATATTATTAGAAAATATATAATTGTAATATTAGTTTAAAAAAAAGAAGAAAAATAAAAACAATAGATAAAAATAGAATACTATTTCATCGCATGCGATTTATATTTAATTGTAAGATAAATGCGCAAAGTTTAAAATTTTTTATTTGTTTCAGTGATTCAATTTTGAATTTTCTATACAAATTTAATTTCTTATCAAACTTGCAAAACAAAAATAAAAATAGAAAACTAAACTAAAGTAGTTAGTATTTATCATTAAATAGATTATAAAAATTATAAATATGTAGTATTAAGATGTATATCAAAACTCATATGAACAATTTAATTTGAAGCAACTCATATGAAATAAAACTTAGTAGCATTAAAACTGATGCATTTGAGTTTAAACCCTTGAACAGTAATATCATTGTACGGAAATAACCCTATATATCTTAAAATTGGAAACTGACAATTTATAAAACTAATCTTAATGTGGTATCTCATGCACTATAAATGTAAATTATTATATCAATAGTTATATTATAGTAGAATAGATGCATGTAATAACACTCTAAGATATTAGAAAAATTTAACTCTACGAACTATAATAAGATATTGACTTAAATAAGGAAATTATGTATATAAATAATAATATAACGATGCTGTGTATAAATGAAAATTCTATATTGTAATTTAAATACAGAAGAATATCAGAGAAAGAAATTTGATTCAATAGGAGAATAGATTGAACTCAGGTTTTTCCAATACATGATGCTAGCACCTGAACAGGGTTTTCTATAGATAAATCTGTTCATAATTATATAGCCAGAATTATGTAAAAGTAAGTCAAAGTGAGTAGGATAAAAAGAAGCTATAATAAGTCTAGAAAGTAATTGTTAAATATTAAAAACAAAAACTTTATTACTAATAATTATTTTAATATTTCTATGACTGATTACAACAACAAATTTGTCATTTTATTTGTTTTTAAATTTAATCTATATAATATAACGAAAATTACTAATTATAGTTTCTTTGAAATTAATTAATAATTTTTCTATTTAAAAAAAAAAACTAAAATAAAATATTTACTAAAACATTAGGATAGTCTACGTTAGACGATTCATAATAAATGAATCAGTATACAAATAATGTATTTTACCACTCCTGTAAATTTTTATAATTTTCTGAAGAACAGGTGATTCTTTCGCTTATAATATAGGAAGTTAATTTGATAAAATTATCATATTATAAAATCACGATTGATTTTATTCTAAATATTAATAGCGTTTGAAACATTATCATCGGTCGATTAATATATTGTATAGTTATAGTTATATAAATAAATGCGTTAATTATAAGAAGTTGGAAGTTGGAAGTTCGAATTCGGTTTGTATATAAATAAAAATAGTTTTTAAATTTTTCATATTGAATGTATCATGGTACTTTTGCAACATTGAAATTAGAAAGAACTTGAACATAATAATGAACATATTATCGTGTAGAAAATCAATAGACGTTAGATGTTTAAAATACCCTTATATAGTAATATACAACTCCATTGTACTGTAACATAACGGAGAAGTAAACAAAATGTAGAGATTTCAATCTTTAGGTATGAGTTTACAATTAGTAGATGTATAGCAAAAATTTTTGGAGAGTCCCCATCCCCATCTGTCAATTATTAAAATGTATTTACATATTTTTTTTGACGAAAAATAGGTAAGTAATAGTAGTTAGTAGTTTAAAACAGGATGACTATCACTTTTATTCATCTCTATTACAACATTAGGCCATAAGTGAACGCATAGTACCTACAATATAAACTTGCCATTGCCAATTATATATATATTTATCTAAAATAGATATCTTTGAGATAATATATCCAATAGCTTATCAAACATATAATTTTCCAATCACCTAAGCTTACATCTAGCCAGGCTCGGTAACCGCAGAAAAAGTATAATACTACTATGTTACACATACAAAAACAAAAAATCAATACAATGTTTTTTAAATCTTGCTAATGCTTAAAAAATAATTAAAAAAATATTATATTCGTATATTCATTTATTTATTTATTATACTCCATAAATTGTACAATTAATTCTTTTAAAACTATTTACTTAGATACAGATATATAATTATCTTTACTACAGTTGATTTGTATTTTTTTATTTCTAGCCTAATTTTTTTAACTTAAGTTAAATTTCTGATCAGAGGATTTTCTGACATGAGCAGTTTCGAGTGGAACTTTGCAGTTAATTAACTTATTTTTTCTAAAATTGTATTCATGCTGGCTTTATCATGCAACTTTTTAGTTGAATACCATATGGGAAGATTGAATACAAGTTTCAAAAGTTTATTTTGCGAAATTTGCAATTTTTTAATATGACTAACTGCACAATCTCCCCAGACTGGTGCCGCATATAACATTATTGGTTGAAAAATTAACTTAATAAGTATCAATTTGTTTTCTGTGGATAAGATTGATTTTCTGTTAATAAGAGGATACAACATGCGAATACATTTGTTAATTTTATCAATAGTGATAGAAGTTTGCTTTTGAAAGGTTAGCCTTTTATCTAAGATAATGCCTAGGTATTTAATAGTACCGGCTCAGTTAATTTCGTCATTTTGCAGTTTTAACGGTATAAAAGGTAAAAGAGAGGCTTTCCTTTTTTTCGTAAAATAAATTGATACTGTTTTTGAAGCATTAATTTTTACTCTCCATTTATTCGTATATTATGCTTAGTTCAAATATACAATAAAAATGTGAAACACTATACAAAAAAAAAAAATTTTAACAACAATTAATAAACACATATGCTAGGTAGATGACAATAATTATGGAATTTCCATAAATATTGGTAAATTTTGCTAATACTTGGAATTTATTTTATGGACTTTGAAATTATATGAACCACCTCCTAAAAATTATTTGAAAAAATGTTTTTTTTTTTTTAATTATTCACGAGGTCAATATATAAATTGATTGTATTAGTAGACTGAAAGACCGAATAGAAAATATATTGAGAGTACAAATTTATATCAAATCATGTCAAAAAAAAAAAAAAAAACATCCTCAATGAGTGATTCTTCCAAGGATAAGAAAATTAAAAAAAAAATAAGATTAAGTCAAAAACAAAAATTTTGAATTCAAACTGTCAGTCTCTCTCTAACAAACCAGTATAAACAGAAAAAAAAGTATGAATGAAAATAAATTTTTAATTTCAAAAGAAAGAAATAAAAGAAATTAACAAAAAAAAAAATTTTTTTTCTACAATTAATATGTTTATCCCAGTTATAGCACGAAATATCCTTTCTAAGTTTTCATACATATAAAATGTACATTTAAAAAAAAATAGCCTTTACAAATTTACAGTACTAAGTAAAAAAGAAAAATATTATAAATTTTTATTATTAACTGTTCTTTTTTCGATATTCTGTATGTGTGTAACTTACATTATTCTGAAGTCTTACAAGCTAAATTCACTTAACGATTGTAGCCATTGCTGAAAACATGATAATATTTTAGTTGGTGTTTTGCTGTTGTAATACTACCAAAAATAGATAGGTCGAGTTTGAATTCTATTTTTAGAAATAGTTCCAACTAGGGTACTGTGAATGATGAATTAATCGTTGAAGGGTTCTAAGAAACACCTTAAAAAGAAGATTTTCCTGAGGAGGGGCACAGTTTTCGTATAATTACTTTTTTCTTAGCTGTAAGATGTATTTGTATTTATTTTTTAATTTATCAATCGGATTTTTCAATTTTAGTGATAATTTAATTTTTTATTCTATTTCTATTAGTATTTTCTAAATAAAAGTTTACATACAAATATAGAGTGTATCTATAGGAAGAAGATATTATGACTTAGAAATATGCATTAATATTTATAGGGTTCCAAATAAATATACACACGTTATTGGGATTCTTCTTCGTGACACAATTAATTGTTAAACATATATGTTTAACATGGTCAATAATAATTGATCATAAATTGTACACTGTACACTGTACTGACTGATTTAACAATCTGTATAGGTACGAATTTTTTTTTATGGGCAGTTGACATGACTTTTTCAGATCTATTTATACTTCCTCTTTTCTTATAATATGTGGGAATTTTGATATACAGGAAGATATAAATCAAGAGAAAAGTAACACTACAACTACTATATTATCAATGTTTGCCTACTGGAATAAAACTAACACAATAATTAGAAATAAATTAAAAGTTGGTGTATAGTTTTGTACAGCACTGTACATACATGAGTTAAAAAAATTATTTATCAAAAATCCTTAAGTAATTGTCATCATCAAGGATATTTTCATATTCTATTCTATATATGTATAATAAATTAAATCAAAAATTCAAAATTCATGTAAGCATACTTACATGTATGTATGTATGTAATAATAAATAAAAAAAATAATAATAATTTTGCTAAATAAGAAGAGATTTAATGCTACTTTTGTTAATGTCGGTCGTCGGTGATTTGATCATTATTATTAAGCATAAATCCGCATAAGGTTTGCGTATTTCCCCACACTAAAATTCAATTTTAGATTTTGCTTTTACTTTTAATTTTCTGCTACGTAAATGTTTACCTATATTATATACAAGTATATATACATATTACACATATATTTATTTGAATGTGGTTATATGTAGTAGTGTACATTATACCTTTAGATTTTTTTTATTTTCATTGTTTATCAAAAACAAACAACGTACAATGATCGTGTCTTAAAATGTAAACGAGCGCTTATACGGACAACAGATGTGTCTAATTTCTAGAGAAGAGTGGTAGCACGTTTGATTCTGTTCTTTTTTTTTTCTTCTTTTTTTTCGGTCTTTGTTCCTGTGATTCTTATATACATATTTAATTTGGTCTTTCAAATTAATCAAAATTGTTATGTGTACTTAGAAAGGAACAAACGAATTTTGGAAAAAAAAAAAAACAAGAACAACAAAAATTGTGTAGTATTGTTTCCTTTTTTGTCAGGTGAGATCCTTCCTTTTTTCGTTTTGAATTAAGGCAAAAAAAAAATTACAATTTAATTGAAATGTTTTTATTTTATTTTAATTTTTGATTTTTTAAAATATTTTCATATTTAATTGAAAAATGGTACCGCTTTACAAATTAAAATAATGATAAAGAATTAACACTGAAAATTTATTAAAAGAACTTCTGAAGATGTTTTTGAGTTCAGTAATTTTAAATAATGTATTCGATCGAATTTGGAAACAATAAAATTTGACCAAAAGCATCTGGATATAAACTATAATTATAACTGGATATAACTCATTATTGGAAGAGTCAAAATAATAGCAACCAAACTAGTAAAAGATTGTGTATGGAGTTGAAAGAAAATTTGTACTGTCAAGAAGATTGAAATGTATTTAGACAAATAAAAAAATAAAGAAAAAAGCCAAGAAAATACTGGATGATATTTAAAGGTTTAGCAAAAACAATATTTTTATGTGAACATTTTTAAAAATAATTTTTTAATTTGCATTATTAGTTATATGTATAATTAAAGTTATTAACAAATAAAGAACTATACTAATGAAAATAATAATCAATCATATTAAATACATATGAGAAAGTGTTGGGTTTGAAATAAAATTTGCCAACGGGATACAGGTGGAAATTTTTTTAACGAAATCCTTAACACTCATTACGGTGATGTACGACGAATTTGGTTTACCTCAATATTTTTCCAGTATTAGTAACCTCCAAATTTATGTTCGCCGTTGTTACACATTAATAGTGCATAAGTATTTTATAATTAAGTATTTGAGTAAATTTAACGTATAATATTTATAGTAAAAAAAAATAAGTTCACAACCAAGAGGATAGAAGAGTGCGAAAGGTTTAATTTGTCTTTCAAGAAAATTTATACGGATACAACAAAGTAAAATTCCTCTTAAATATGAAATAATATTTCAACATAATTAAAAAAAGAATGTCGCTTTCTATCTAGTATAACAATGTTAAGAAAATGTTGAAAATAAAATTACTGAACACTTTAATATTGGAGACGACAAGATTATATAAACAAATAATAGATCTACTATTATACAAAATTTTAACGAATCATATTATATATTTATATTTACGTTTATTAAATATTATTAGAAAGAAAACGACCTATAAATTCGACTATACGGATCTATAATATACTATTACATTTTGTTTTTAAAACTTCTAAATAAAACTGTAGAGAGCGACGTAATTTGACGAAGATGATGCTTACTTTAAGTAACTTAAAGGGTAAATTCAATATTGTGTCGACTCTAAAATAGGTTGATTTTCGGCAGATTCAAGCCAAGTCTCGAATTGACGTCTCAAATGTGTTGCCTAAATTGTGATATAAAAAAACCTTAATCTAGTACTAATGGTCTTTCCAAAAAAGATTCACTTCCAATTATAAAATAAAAAAAAAAATTGTATTAACTTTACACAAGAAATCGGTATTGAAATCTTTGTTTTCAATATGCGCAATAAATACTAAAATTTTATAATAATAGAATAATAATTGAAATAACTTAAACATCAGCCCAATGGAACAATGGGTATCAAATGATAAATTAAGCAGACAAGTAAATAATTAAATATTATAATGTATTTTTCATTCGACTCACGCGGTTTCTTAACAAAATTTTATTCATGGCTGTCTAATAATTAAATCTAATAATTTTTTTTTTAATATGTAATTTTAATTTTGTTAATTAATTAAATAGTTATTAAAAAATAAAAATATAATAAATAACATTTATTATTATTAAAACTTACCATAATTTTGGCTAACACCCTTTTTAACTGCTTGAATTTTACGTTTTGTTTTTAATATTGGTTGTCCTAATATCGTAAAATTACGTATATCAATTTGTTGTACAAATAATAAATAAATACGTCCTAATTCTAGTTCTTTATCTTTATCTTTCGATATTAAACCACGTGAACGCAAATATTCACGATAAATATCGCATTCACCACTATTATTACGATACGTAAAATCTAATCTAACTAAATCTGGCAATATTAATTTTCCAATTTGTTTTTTAAAAATTTCTTTAACTTCAAAGGTTACAGAAAAATTTTGTCGTCTATCTGAACTCATTGATATTATTTTACCTTCGAATACAGTTGGTGCTTCAAAAGCTAATTGAGCCGGATCACGCGCTGAACAATATCGTTTTTGACGTTTATTACGTTGATGATGATCATGATAATTATTATTATAATTATTTTTAAAATATTGTTGCTGTTGATAAAATTGGCGATTAAATTTAAAGTTATTATCATGTTGTTGTTCATATTGTTCTTGTTGAAAATTGTTATAATATGAATCAGGATTATTATAATTATTATTACGTTGTTGTTGTTGTTGTTGTTGTTGCATATATTGTTGATTATCATTATTATATTGACGATTATCATTATTTGAATAATGTAAATTTTGTCCAGAATATGCTGAAGTTGATGCAATTGATGATGAAATTGGATTTAAATGTGATAATTGAGATGATGAAAATGATGAAGGTGGCGATTGAAATTGTTTTGAATATACATTTGTATACGATGTTGTTGGTTGTGTTAACATTGAAATCATCGATGTGGACGATGATGATTGTTGAAATTTATTTCCATTTTGAATTGGTAACATTAATGTTTGTTGTTGTTGTAAATTTTTTGAATGTTGTGTACCTGTTGATAATGTTGATGACATTTGTGTTAAATGTAATGGAAATGATGAACGTGAATCACGACGATTTCGACCATTTGTATTTTTATAATTATTATTATTATTTAAGTTATTACCAAATAATAATTTATGACGATGGGCTTCGATACGAGCTTTCTTTTCAATTTGATCAACTATATATTCTTTATTATTTTTATAATAATAAATTTCATGTTGTAGGAGTGCGAACTCATCAATTTTAGGGTTTATTGTTTTATCATTATTTTTATTATTATTATTATTTTTATTATTATTATTATTATTATTATTATTATTAGTATTATTATTATTATTATTATTAATATTATTATGAATATTATTATTAATTAATAAGGAATTTCTAATACGTCTGGTTTCAACATTTTGTTTTAATGTTTTGTTATTTCTAATATGAATATCATTTTTATTTGGTTGTAATAAATTTTGGTTTATGCTTTCTTTATTATATATTGAATAAAATTGATTAAAATTTAATATTGAGTTATTGAATTTTTTATTATGTATAATTTTTGTTGTATTATCTAAATTTTCTATTCTAATTACTTGTTTATTGCTACTATTACCATTATTATTATTATTATTATTATTATTATTAATATTTTTATTATTATTATTATTACTATTATTTTTATTATAATTATTATTATTATTATTATTATTAATATTAATATTATAATTATAGTTATTATTAATACTTAAATTATTATTATCATTTTTATAATTATTATTATTATGCAATTTATTAATTAAACCTACATTTGCACTACTAAGTAATTTATTATTTTTATTAATGTTTTCGTTATTATAATAATTGTTGTTGTTGCTGCTGCTGTTGTTGTTGTTTTTATTATTGTTTATGTTGTTATTATAATTTTTATTAATATGATCTAAATTAATATTTATTTGACTATTTATAATTGGAACATTTGGAACATTATGTAAGATATTATTATTATCATTATTATTAATATTATTATTATTACTAATAATTAAATTATCATTTAATTTATTTTTTTTCCTATTGTTAATGTTGTTATTATTATGTTGTTTACTGTTTTGATCAGCATTTTTAATAGTGTCATCTAATAACATAGTTGATTTTGTTGTTGTTGTAAATTTGTTTCTTGCATCTAGTTTTTCTAATAATATTGATGAATAATTTAATGCTAAAGTTGTTTCTGCTGTTTTTGATGTTATTGTTGATGTTGATGGTATTGATAATAATGTTGTCGATGAATTTATCGTCTCTGATGAATGATTTTGATAATTTGAATTGATATCGTTTAAATATGGTGTTTGAATGTGACGATAATTCTGATTTTGCTTTATATGTAAACTTGTTACATTTTGACAACATGTTATCAATAACATTATTATTGGTAATAGCAACAGGTACATTAGAAACTTGGTTAAACTCCATTTGCGCAATATTCGCGCATACATGGCGTTTTCCTAAGATCACCCTTTATTTAAAATAAAGGTTTATTATATTTGATTTTAATTTATTTTTATTTTAAAAATATTTTAATTTTCCGTATTTTTTTTTTCGTTTTCTTTAAATTATTATTATTATTAATTCTACTTTTTTAATTTTTATTAATTGTTATTCGATTTTTTTCTTTTTAAATAATATTCAAAATTATTCAATTAATTATATTTTAAATATATTTTGTGATGTTTTTTCGACGATGAATGTTGTAGTAATTTTGTTAAACAAATATTATTAATGTTGATTATATTAAATGTAGTACAGGTATTACTTAATATTGTATTGTTGATGTGGGTATTGTTGTTGTTATATTTAATAAATATATTTGAAATGATCTTCATTTTACTTAAATAATATTTTATTTTAAAAAAAAAACAAAAGCAAAAGCAATAGAATTATATTTTTAAATTTTATTTTATTTTAAATTTATTTTTATATATCTTTATTTTCAATTTTTTTCTATCCTCACTTACTACACATATTTTTAATTATAATTTCATCTAAATATAAACTAATTGTTTATTTTTTATTTATTATTATTTATTTTTTTTATTCACTTTAAAAATTAATATTTAATTTTGTAATATATCATATTTTTTTTCTTTTCGAATATTTTATTAATTTTTTAAATTTGTGAAATTTTTTTTGGTTTCTTAAAAATCATTTCAATGTTTTAAATAATATAAACATATAAAAAAAATATAAAAAATAAAATAAAGTAAAATTTTTAAACTTTAAAACTGTCATAAAATTTTCGAATTACAAAATTGAAATTTTAAAATATTCATTTCCATTAAATATAATAATTATATCCCTATATTAATGTGAGTATATCAGCCTTACTATTAAAATTTGCGTAATGTACATATATTATATTTTTCTGTTTTATAATAATTGTTATAATAATAAAATTTAAAAGTAAAACAAAAAAAGAACAATTCTTCTATATATATACATATAATTAAATGCAATTTTTTAAAATTAAAAAAAAAAAATAATAATTGGAAACTGAATACATTTAAGAAAAATTAAAGAAAATTTTAAAAAAAATGTATGAATAACACATACAAAATTACAAAAAAGAAACGTCACAGTGAAAAATCGCGACTGTCCACAATACAATTTTCTCGATTTTCTTAAATATTTTATGGTTTTTTTTTAATACTTTTGAACTTTTGCTGCTATAAGAAATTGTATGATCTGTATGTACGCATCCGACATAATTTTTGTTTTTTTTCATGTTTTTATTCTATTTTTAAATATTTTTAAATTATACAAATACAAATATAATTACACCTTATTATATCTATTTACATCTACATTAAAAACTTTAGAATTTAAGAAGAAAAATTTCAAAATTTTACTGAGAAAATTTCTTTTTTAAATTAAATATTTTTTGATGTGTTTGTTAACATTTAAATGTGTGTTTTGTAGATATTAGAATCCGTATATAAAAATAATAAAAACAAAAAAACAATTCTTACGAAATACTATACGAGTGTGACAATTAGACTTTCCTTTCCCAAAGGTATAAACTCATCTGATGATTAGGGAGTTTTTCTAAACATAAAAAACAGACAATTTGTATTTAAAATACACATATTACTTATTATTACCTATTACTTATATATATATACTTTACTTCTGTATATATACAGACATTCTTTTATACAAAAAAAAACAAAAAACAAATTTTTTTTCCATGTGTATAATTTAATTTAAACGTCTGGTGGAAAATCTACAAGATTTTGTTTTTTTCTCATTTTTTTTTGTATTTTAAAGTAAAATGTGTAACTTTTTTATACGTAAACTAAAAATTTATAAGGAAAATTTTTGCTCCACAGTTGGAGAATTTTTACTAAACATTTGAAAAAAAATATCTCTGATTTTATAAGTAGAGTATAAGACAGTAATGTAAATAATGAAAAAAAAACTAATAATAAAATAAAACAGAAAAACAATGTTTTAATTTTTTAAAAATCTAAAAAAGAAATAAATGATGATGAATAAGAAGAATCGAGTATAGAAACAAAAAAAGTGAAACAATCAAAATAAGAAAATTAAAATAAATATTAAAAAAATTAAGTATGAAAATGAGAATTTTTTTTTGTTTTTGTATTTGAAAAGAAATGCAACTAAATGCAAAATAAAGAAATTTAAGAAAATTCAATCTTTTTACCAAAAAATATTTGTTTCATATGTATTTCGACTTAATGATCTTGTTGGGGCAAATAAATATAAATAAATAATTTTAAATTTAAATATTTCAATATAAAAATAAAAAAATATTTTAATATATAATATATTATTATAAAATAAAACGTTATTATCAAATCAAATTTTGAAATAATTTAAAAAAAAATTGGTAGTCATTAAAGTAGTTACATCTTCGGTAGCATTGTCGTACTGATACTTTTACTAAACCATTTAATACAAATATTAATTAATATAGGAACTTTGTTATTGTAGGACATGTTTTTGAGAAAGAGAAATAGTCTAGCTATTCTTTAATCTTTAAAATTAATATAAATCAAAATAGGGTGGCAACGCAAATATAAGTCATGCTGATTTTTACATATACACTCAATAATAATAATAATTATAATAATAATAATAATAATAATAATAATAATAGTAATAATATAAATGATAATAATAAAATTTAATAATATAAATAATAATATGATATCATTTAATTCTTTAGATATTGTATTAATTTTTAAAAATATTTAACGTGCATAGTTGTTGTTGCTATACAGTAGAAAATATTATAAAAGAAAAAAGTAATATGTATATGTATATATCCGATCCGAATATATACCCACATAAATGTTAAGATACGCATATGTTTTTAAATTAATTTGAGTATAAATAAATTATTAGGAATATCAATTGATCTGCATATAAATTGATTTTATTTGCATTGATTTTACAAATCTTATGTGACCTTGTGACAATATATTATAACAACACTAGAGGCCACATTAAAACTAGAAACCAAAAACTCAATAAAAAAATTTTCCACTGAACTTTTTCATCTCTTTTTCCTGAAATTATTTCTTAATCCTATTTGGTATTAAGAAATAACTCTTCGCTATAAGTCAACGAAAGTATTGGCTATTTATCTAAAAACAAAAAAATTAGTAAAAACAACTTTAAAGCCCGAAATGACATTACATGGGTTACTAGAAAATCTACTCGTTTCGTCTATAAGTATTTATTGTTCAAAATTTCTAGTTTTCTTAAAAAATTGCAAAGTATACAAATTACATTTTTTGGCTTTTGGTCAGTTTTTCTACTGTAGCAACAACAACCATGTACGTTAAATATTTCTAAAAATTAATACAATATCTAAACGATTTAATTATATTATATTATTATTTCATATTAATACATCTTATTATTATAATTTATATATTAGTACTATTATTATTATTATTATTATTATTATTATTATTATTGAGCGTATATGTAAAAATCAGCATGACTTTTATCTATACATAATAAATAAATAAATATAAATGTTTGTATGTGTGTATGTTTGTATGCAGTTTTCATTTATTAAGAGCATGTGAGTTTTCTTCATTTTCATTCGAAGATTTTCCGATATATATCTAAATTTATGCCTATGTGTGTTGTGTTTGTATTGCATTTAAAGAAATTTTCATGGTTTTTAATTATATTAAAGCGACTCGCGTTGCTGTTGTTGTTATTATTATTATTATTATTGTAATTATCTGTTTATTTTTTATTTATATGTATTTTATAAGTATTTTCAATTATTATTCACGTTAAATATAAAATGCAATTTATTATTTTCAGTTTTTCTTTTAATTTTTTTTTTCATAAATTTCAAATAAAAAACAATTAATATTTATTATTTAATTTTAATAAAAAAAAAATTAAAAAAATAATTTTAAATTAAATTAAATTCAAATAAAATAAATTTGAACAAAATTAACAAACAATAACAAAAATAAAATAAAAAGTTTGCATTTAAAGTAAATAAATAAATTTTTAATTTTGTCTATATAATTATAATTTGTGTATATATGTTTGTGTTTGTGGGTAAAATATATTATATTAAAAATATATTAAAAATATACACATATTTTATTTTTCAGATCGCATTACTTGCATAAAGTATACATATATTATAATATATATATATATATATATATATGTATATTTTAGTAAAATTTATGTTCTCTAAAATTATATACACTTTTTTTTATTTTTATTATATATGTTGTATATTATAGAGGATTCATTTATAGAATAAGTTATGTGGAAAAACAAATATACAATTTTAAATATAAAGACATTTTGAAAATAAAAAAAAAAAAAAATTAATTGAGAGATATTTATAGAAAAATTAACTTTGACACAGAAATAATTGTATAGAAAAGCTATTAAAAAACGGTTTCGGTTGAATAAATTCAAAATCAATAAAAAAAGAAGAATTAATTTGAAAATATGTATTGTTTTTGTCTCTTTTTAACATTACAAAAAACAATAAGAGCAAAAAATAAAAATAATTTTTTTTAAATTTAAACTACAAATTTATACGTCAAATAAACCTTTTGTGAGAAATGATGATTACAATTATAAAAAATTTATTAATTCTAATGTGAAAAAGACTAGTTTTCCTAATTAAAAAAAAAACTGTTATTACAATAAATTTATAAACATCACTAAGCTAAACGTTCAACTAAATTTTCACTCAATATTTAAATAATTTATTTGATGTTGGAGAAATATTTTTTAATTTGGGGAAGGCCTAAATAGCTATTGTTTTTTTTAAAGTACTTTTCATAGAATTCACATAAAACTTTTAATATCAAAGGGACATTAATTTCTAATATTATTTGTATTTGCATTTATAATAATATTATTATTATTATTATTATTATTATTATTATTATTACTATTATTACTATTATTACTATTATTATTATTATTATTATTATTATTATTATTATTATTATTATTATTATTATTATTATTATTATTATTATTATTATTATTTATACTATATATTTGTAACTATATAACCATTGATAAAAAGATATTCCAGCCTTTTCTTGTAATGTAATTTATAATTTTAAATTAATTATGTTATGTATTACTACAAAATACAAAATTATACAAGATTTTTCAAATTTTTCTCGAATAAACACAAAATTCACAAACAAATCACTAATAGAAAATCAAATTAATAATAAAATAATTTGAAAGACATAACCATGTTTACATATCTTTACGAAATAAAAATAAGTTATATTATTAACAAAATATTCCAAAATTCAGCAAATAAATAAATTGAACTTCAAAAATTAAATTTAAAGTAATTTTTTAACACTTCCAATCAATTAATCACTTTTTATTATATTTATATTAATTAAAATTTTGTAAAATATAATTTATACAAAATTAATAATAAATAATTTTTTGTAAATATATATTTTATGTTTAAAACATATTAATTATATCTTCATATATATATATATATATATATATATTTATTTATTGAATAAATTTTATATTTTAGAAATTTTTCTGTTTAAGCAGAATTTTCCGGAAATGAAACAAAAAAAAAAAACAAAAAAAATTATAAAAAAAAATTTTATTTTTAAATTTTACTTTTCTTTTTATTTTACTTTTTTTTTTCATTTTTAACACTTGTAATAAAAATATGATATTATTATTACGGTTCGGTAGAATATTCTTTTTGTTGGTTTATTTTTTATATATTTCGATAATTCGTTTTTATTATATTTTATTTCTTTTTATTTTATATTTTAAAACATTAATTTTCGTTTTCGTTGTAAAAATGATTTTTAAATTAAATATTGAACGAAAAAATATAAAAACAATCAAAAGTGAAATTTTATTTTTTTTGATTGCGTGAAATAAATATTTCAACAAAAAAAAAAAAAAATAAAAAAAAAACTAAACTAAACTACAGCACAAAATTAACCGAAATTAAAAAATAAATAAATAAGAAAATTAAAACTATAATAGAGGGCAATCGTCTATATTTTAATGCTCAGACGCGGAGAACGAGAATGAATTGGATCTATTTTCGAATATTTGAATCTCTTGAAGAATTTTTTTTTTTTTTTTTTTTATTTCAAAATCTGTATATAATATTTATATAAATTTAATACTGTATTATTTTATAGTTAAAGGAATAGCCTAATGAGCTTAGCGAGCAGGTTCAAATTATTTATTATAAATGTATGCATTATTTAATTTTTACATTTTATATAAAATATATAAATATATAATAATAAATTTATTATGTTTCTCTTTACTTTTTTTTTATTTAATAAATAAGAAAATTTTCTATGTATTCAAAATCTTAAATTAATATTATTTATAATATACATATATGTATATATATATTATTTATGTTATATTTATATTATATGTATAGAATAAAGATTGGTTCATTTTAATATTCATAAGAGATATACGAATAAAAAATATAATTATGTAGTATTCTCTTTAATTGCAATTTATTCGCTCCGAATTCAAAAACTCAATTTTCCGAATCTAAAAAATTATTTTCTGTGATATTATTTGAAAATGATATTTTGTAATAAATGTAACGAATCTCAAATTTTTGACAGTGTAAAATAAACATATTAAAAATTAATTGAAGAAAATGAAAATATTAATATATTAATTATTTATAAAATGTAATTTAATAATATTAAAGCACTATCTATTTTCTATATAATAATTAAAAACACACTCACATTTTTTTTTATAAGTTATTTTATTAAAAATAATATTTTTTTTAAATTTATAAATTGATTAATAAATACATTTTTTTTATTAATAATTTTTATGAATTAATATTTTTAAATTAATAATTTCAATTTAAATTAATATTTATTTATATATTTTTATTTTAGATATTAAATAATTTAATGATACATTTGCAAATATTGTTTTCTTTTTATTTTAGCCATATTTTTTTATTTTTATTTTTTTTTCAAATAATTTAAATTAATTTTTTTTATTTTAATAATTTTGAATCCTTTTTGATAATAGACAAAAAGAAAACAAAAAATTAAATGTGGACTAAATGAACAATAAATACATTTGTTATTATTTATTTTTTGTAACCGTCAATTTTTTAAAGCGTAATACCGTTATATAAAAGTTATAACAGAAATGATTTTTTTTTTCTTTTAACCGTAAAGAATTCGAAATCAATGTTTAACTTGTGCTATGCGAAGAACGACTGACTGTTTAATTTACTATGTATAGGATTTTCATACTCTACTCTTTACGCTTCCAAGTCATGTCTGTTTGTTTATCTAACAGACAGTAATATTGTGTTGTGTGATGTAGGTATAAAAATAATAACAAACATTTATTTATTTGTGTAGATTTGTATGAATATTTAGTAGTTCTTGATGTTTGACATGATGATGATTATTATATTAAATTACTAAAGAAAAGAACTTTTTTAGTTTTTAGACAACTATGTTGTTTCTGTTGGGTTGAATTATTATGTATTATTTACGTTACGACAACGAAGTGAAGTTTGAAGAAGTACAAAGTACAGTACACTACACAACATAACACACTACACTTCAATACACAACACTGAATTGTATTATGTATTATGTTCGAGTTCGATATAATATATAACCTAACCAATGCCAAAGCCATACCGAAACGAATAAAATATTATGTTTTATTCGATGTTTGATTTTAGATGAAACAGAATGATTATTATGCAGATTAACGTTATAAAATTTTAATAGAATCATTTTATAGTACTGTGCTGCAATACCATTATCAGTTTTTAAATTTTATATAACAGTATATAAGTACAATACATTGTATAGCTACTATAGGGAATTTTTGTTTTTCGATAAGAAAAATTGTTATCATTTATAATAGAGAAAGTTAAAGTTAAAGTAGAGTATGTAGCACGTATTAAAAATATTTTATTTTATTTATTTAAATTTTTTTAAAAAATAATCGAATTTTAATTATATTTCTTTTTTTTATGAAGAATTTTAAGAATATGTATGAGTATGTTTATGTGTTTGTGTATGTGTATGTATATGTAATACATAATTATGTTGAATATTTTATTCTATTTGTTACATAAATAATTATAATAACAACAAACTTTTCGCGACTGGAGCAATAACAAAAATTTAATGAATTGTTTTATACGTAAACATATTTTTTTCTGTTCCTTACGAAGGTGACCCTAATATGTTAATTGCGGCATATACACTTTTAGCCCTTTATGCCCCCCTCCATCTCTCAACTTAGTCGACTCTTTTGATAAAAGCCAATAGGTTTGAGGGTTTTATCTTGCAGAAATTTTATCCAGTATAGTGCATTTCCAATAGTCTGAGTCTCAGCCTTGAAAGAGCTAGGCACTCTCCTACATGTATGGAGGATTCTTCCTCTTCCAGACAGTGTCTACGAGTTAGGCCGTCACTTAGTGCTAGTCTACACATGTGCTTATCCATGTGGTTATGACCAGTAAGTATGCCTCCATCTTCATACAGTTTGCTCTTGAGGACTATATTTTGGGGACTCTGTGGGCCGAAAATCAAAAATCAAATCAAAAAAAATCTTTGTTTCCCTCTTCAGGGTCTTTTCTCTGGATAGTTTAATATTACCAGTAGATATACCAACAGCCGGTTCCGGGCCATAAATGTGGTCCGCTGATGATCTGGCTAATTCGTCAGGATTCTCATTTCAGAGCCCAATGAGGTTTAGGGCTCCCGAATATTCTCCCACAAATCTAGATTTGATGAGGTTATTTTTAAGAACTTTTAAGACAGCCTGTCACTTAAGATTCTAAAAACTCTGTTAGACCATCTTTGCACTTTTATTATATTCACTGCTGTGTTTATAGCAAAGACTTCAGCCTGGAAGATTGAGCAGTGTTTCAGTAATCTTACATAAAGGTGCAAGGGTGGGAGCCCAAGAAGTATTTGCATAGCCGCATTTTCGGTTTTAGGCCCCAATTAATGTCAAACGCTTTTCTGCACTGCCATAGGATTTTCACGGCTTTAGCATATTTCATCTCAATATGTTTCGCTCCAAGCTCCTATCAAGTATGATCCCTAGATATTTTACTTCGTTTCGAAGTTCTAGGTTATTTCCTCCAATCGAGGGAAGAACATAGTTGTTCAGTTTCCTTCTATTTGTAAAGGCTTCTAAATGTATCTTGCTGGAATTAATGGTTAATCCATTCACCTGACACCATTTTGTGGTTAAGTCAAGGGAATTTAGCATTTGTGTGCATCGTCAAAGCCATGTATGTTGAATTCTTCTTCGTTCAGTATGCTTAGGAGTTCGTCTACCAACATGTCCCATAGTAAAGGTGATAGAACACCTCACCATCAGCAATATCTTCGATTCATTTCGGTCCATACAGAACTCTTCGTATTCTCTACTTTGTATTCTCTTCCAAATTCGGTATAGGATTTCCAAACATCTTCTTCATGAGTTTTTAAGGCTCTATTCAGAAGTTTTTTGGCCTTCATATTTAGCTTCTCCTGATCTTTGTTCAACCAAGAAGTTTTAAATTCTTTCGGTTTTCTGGTGACCTCGGAAGCCTACAGAAGCCTACGTTAACAGATTTGTCAGTTTTTCAACCGATTTGTCTATTGCAAAGACCTTCGAGATCCTAATTGAATCCGCATCTTTAGTCACCAGACCTTCTTTTATTTTTCTAATTCCGGATATTCGTTTTTTTTTTAAATTGTTTTTCACGATGCTATCTCTCCATCTGCACCTTAAGAAACCTCTATGGCTCTATATCGTATTCCGTTTGACTTTGTCTCAATTAGGAATTTCTTCAATATTACTTTTGACATTCTAGTGACGTGGTTTTTTTCATCCTCTGCCTTTACATATATCTTACGATATTTTCTTATTTTATAAGGTGGGATGTTAACGTAGCTCATATCCATTATGTAGGTTTGAACCACAGAAACTTTTTTTTTCAAAGATTCTAAGCTAGCTTGTGTCATAGTTTGTCATGTATGTTTTAAAATTTATTTTTACAAAGTTTTGTATATTTTTATCTTATGCTCATTTTTCACTAATTTTTGATAATTATATCATTTTGATAAGCAAAACGTTTTCTTTAGTAGTGTCGTGTCGTGTCGTGTGTATTGTGGAATATGTTTAACACATTTATGGAATACTTGTTTTGTGTATTTATATGTACATATAGTATAAATCGAATTAATTTTTTAAAAAAATTCAAAAATTTATAACTCTTTTGTAAACACTAAACAAAATTAAATAATAAAAAAATTGATTTTGTTCAAAACTTTTATTATTTATTCTATAAAAAAATTTTGTTGAAAATTTTATTTTATTAAAATGGCGAAATACTGTAGTTGTCCTATCGAGCAATTCTTTATTTCCATTTAATACAATACCATTCAATATTCATATTTTAATATTCTTCTTTAATTTTCTACCTTACCTTTCGAACCCAAACCAACCAAAATTAAAATGTTCTTCCATACAAATCCAATCATACAAATGATAATCAATTTTTGGTTGAATCAAACTTAAAATGTTGCAATTGCAGAATTAAATCAGTATGATATAGTTTTGTATACATTTTTATCCATCTGTAAAGGTACGAAAGTAAAATAAAAAAATAAGACAAAAAAAAGAAAATAAAAAATGAATTAAAACAGTTGTTATCGTATTAACATAATTTTCTGTAATTGGATGAACAACCAGATGCAGAAATCTTATTAAAAATGATTTCTTAATACCTGTGCTCTCTGGTGGCAATGGTACTGGTGCTGTGCTGACTAAGGTACAATAATAATAATTGTAGAATTATATCACACAATAGTGTTGGGATTTTCATTAAAATTAAATAAGTTGTAATTGTAAGAAGAGAGGTATAAAAATGTATACATATTTTTTTGTTTTTGTTTTTGTTATCGAAAATCGTTCAATACAATTTGAACGTAAAATTGTTTTTTTTTTTGTGTTTATTGTGTTTTGTTTTTATATTATTGTTTGTTGCTATTTTTGTTTTTTAATCAAATTTATAAAATTTGTTTTTGTGGTAAGCATAATTTGTTTACGTATTTTTCATATTGACTTGACACATACATCCATCATTTACGATATAAGGTTAGCGAGTGAGTATCGTTAATGTGGGGTTTTTTTTTATTTTTCTTACTTATCATTAAATTTTTGATGCAGTTGTGTTTTTTGTTTTGCTTTTGAAAATTGAAATTCGCAATTGTGTATAGTTATTTTTTTTCTTTCTTTTATTGTTTTTTTTATATTTCATTTTTGGGGGCGTAGTTTTCTCATTCCATGGCTTAACAAGCATTGAGAATATATTATATATATAAAAAAGATGATGCATATTTAATTGTATATAATGGTGTGTGGATACTTTACTTTTATAGTAGGTAAAATAATATAATAATTATTTGTTTTTTTTTTGTAAATATATCGTAGGTATATTAATAATATTTGCAGACTGGCGTTAATTATTTGCAACTTTTATGTGCATGCAAAAATAGTAATATAAACTGGAGTATATTTTAAGACACTATGATGTTATCATGGTATAAACTAGTTGGGTAGGTTAAAGTTTAAAATTATTAAATTTTTGTTTTATTTGTTTGTGGATGTTTCTACAATAATTATTTCGATGCCTTACTGATCAATTTCAATTGTTTTTAATTTGTTTCCTTAAAAATCATAATTAATGCAATGATTAAGAATTGAATGTTTTAATGTCAACATTTCGTTCAACTCTCAAACAAAAGTTTTGAAAAACTTAAACTTAGAAAATCGTGACAAATAAAAGACGTTTTGGTTCGTTTCACTGTAATTCAAATTTAATGCTTCAAAACCAAAGAGCAGAGCTGCCTGATATCAACAAAGCAAAATTCACAAAATCTTTCAATATCAAATATTCTATTGGTAAATGTAAATATAGAAAACATCGAAACTATAAGAATTCTTGGAATGGAAATAAACAAACTTTCGTGGCTCGATCACATTTTTTCTCTCGTGAAATATGTTTCTAAATGCTTATTATTTTTAAGCCTGAAATAGTGAAATCCAATGAAAACGGAACGACATTATCGTCCTATAGATTGTTGACATAGAATGTATCATCGCAAGACTAACAATTCAAAAACAACTAGGTATAGAAAAACATTTTTAATTTAATGATTTAGAACTGTCAAACTGAAATGTCACAAATGCAACAACGATCAATTTTTAATTTTGATAAATTATATAAAAATATTGGAATTATTTAAAAAAAATTATTAAAAGAAGATTTATCTTGATTCATTTTAAATGCTCATCAAATACTCCTAAGAGTCCTAAGATATGGCTAATATTATAATGTAATATGTAAGTTTCATAACAAAAAGTCTTTAATATTAGGTCTGTATGTTAACTTTTATTTACCAAAATTTGTAAATGAGAGGAAAAATCACGTGATCATAAAATTCTCGAGAACAGTTAAAATATTCCCTTTACAGACAAAAGTAGAGACATATCTATACAACTTTTTATTTATTTTAGATAGGTAGATAGAAGTGACCATTCCAGGTACTTCTGGAAACCAATGATACCACGACTCGAGTGACCTACTTCGTGTTGTCAGTTGTTATAGGGGGTCGTTTTCTTATCTTCACTCTCCCCAGGGACTCAGTACTAGAGCCACCCTGTGAGATTAAGAAGGTTGATAAGATTTCCTATTTTGCTTTCCGCGATAAAACCTATATTGCTGGGGAAAGATTCACCTGAAGTCCGGCGTCTGACTCTAGTTAATACTGGACAGCTGCAAACGAAGTGTTGAAGAGTTTCTGCCCCATTCTCATCCTTGCAACTGCGACAGTGGAGATTGAAAGGAATACCTAGCTTGGCAGCGTGGCTTCCTATTGACCAATGACCCGTACTGATGGCTACTACTCTTGCTATATCAGTACAGGACCTGGTTAAGAGTTGTTTGGTGTTATTAATATTATACGCGGGCCATGTTTTCCGCGAGGTTGCACAGGTATTTAGTCTATGCCACCTTTCATTCGCTCTGGCCCAAAAGTATGAATGGATGCGCTCCTTGACGACGCTCATTGGACAGTGAATGTCTTCCTCAAGGGGCCTGTCGAGATTAGAACCTTGCCTTACCAGTTCATCGGCTCTCTCACTTCCATCTATGTTACTGTGACCAGGAATCCATAGTAGAGAGATCGAGAACCGGTTATCTAAGTTTCCAATTTCGTTTCGGCATTGTTCCAGCAGCTTAGAATAGATAGTGTTTGCCACCAAAGCTTTGATAGCGGATTGACTATCCGTGAAAATGGTGACTTTTGTTTTGGTCGTACGAATGTGATTAAGGGTTTTAAGCGTTTGTCTAATTGCAAGCAGCTCTGCTTGAAAGACACTAGCGTATTTAGGGAGACCATAAAATTTTGATATTTCTAGATCTTCTGAGAAAATTCCTGCACCTATTCCGCAGTTCATTTTAGACCATAGTGAAAAATTCCTATATCATTTTCTCTTTTATTTAAACCACGCTTCCAATCGGCCCTGGCCTACTTTAGGCTTTTTGTAAGTCCAGTCTAGAGGTGATATAATCGATTGTGTTTGGCAGCGTTCATTTGGAAACTGACCTATGATATTACCGTGGCCAGATGGTGTGGAATACCAGAAGCCAGTTTCTTTTAGTCTGACTGCACTGCAGGATGCAACGTATTTTATGTACAAATCGGGAGGAAGGAGATTCAGCATCACATTTAGAGTGTCAGTAGGGCATGAGCGCAGAGCACCTGTGATTCCAATTCCCGTCGCTCTTTGTATTCTCCCAAGTTTGGTAATATTGTATGTCCTATTTACCGCTGGCCACCAGGCTAACGATCCGTATGTAAGAATAGGACGTACAACAGTTGTTATTTATTGTAAGTACAATACTTTTTATATGAAAAATATTCTATTGACATTTAAAACAACAACAAAAAATTGACAGTAGATTTTTAAAAATTTTTGCAAATAGAAATTTAATTTGTAAACATTTATTTAAGAGAGAGCTCTGACGTCACCACGTTCTAAAAACAAAAGTCTCTTAAATTTCTCAAAAACTTGTAAAGAGCATGCAAACAAGAAAATTAATATACAAAGTTTTGTATAAATTTATGTAAATTTATACAAATTTGCGAGTTAACATACAAACCTATTATACCTATATACAGCGAAAATCAAATTTTAAATCACTTTGTTAGCCAAAATATTAAAGTGAAATAAGTTCAAATTAGGTTTTATATTAGCATAAAAAAGTATTTTAAGAAAATTAAAGATTTTTTCCTTCACAAATTAAATTATATTCTAAATAATTAAGTCAGGTTAATGCAATATAAGCTCTGAAAATGGGTAAATTTTGGCGCGTCCGAATCAAACGAAATTTTACATAACGGTATCTGATAATGTCACAAATATTTCATGGACGACCATTTTTGGCTACAAGGCCATTTAAAAGCCAAATTGGCATTTGAAAATTTTTATGAGTTAATATCTAAAAACATTTGGATTTCCTAAATTAATAATCATTAATCTTATTTTATTTTATTGACCTGTAAATGACCTTGTCACCAGAAATGGTTTTCAATGAAATATTTGTGACATTCTCAGGTACCGTTATGTAAATTTTCATTTCATTCACACCCCCTTTTTCAAAGTTTATCCCTGAAAATATTGGATTTAAATATGTTAGGTATATGTATTGTACAAATATTCAATAGGGAAATAAAAATAAAGCTGGAGTTATAATGTTTAAATGCTTTGTATTCATATGATAATTAAATGTCGAAAACTATTAGCATTTTCAGGAGCTGTTCTTAAATGATGTAGTTTCATTTTATTAAGTTAGTAAAAATAAATTAGTTAATTTTCTGAAATTAAACTTGAACACCTCATATATAACGCAAAGTCACGAGTCTTTTACCCTACTAGACAAAATTGTTCGGAAAGTTCTTCGTAGTCATGATAATTCAATAGTGTTATAGCTATTTTCGATTCTTTCTTCAATCTGTGCTTGAGTCTTCCTTTACATCTGTTTAATTCAAAAATTACTCTTGTGTATTCCTTCGCTTTCTATATAACTGGAAATATTTCTTCCATTCTTATTATGTGCCCTAGCCTGCTTAGTTGTATAACTGGTATAACAACTGTAATGATGAGCGTTGATTAAACACTATGCAGATGTTATACTTGTCTTTCAGTTGAGGAGTTTTGATTTTATTTACTTTGATAACTCAAAATTGAATCGATTTCAGCATAATTTACACCTAAAGGAACCTTTCTCAAAATTAAATATTATTTAGTAATGACAATATTATGTACATACAGAAGAAAATAAAGAACAAATTATAAATATTAGGGTTAATAAGTTTTATATTTAGACCTCCTACTACAATAATACATAATACGTTCAATATTTATATTTATTTTCTATGTAAAAATATTTTTTTTTTTTAATTATGTTTTGACTTTATTTTAATTGGATCTCCATTAATTTGTTTTAATAATAATAATAATAATAATAATATAGTAATAATAATCATGCGTATTCGTTATTGTATTTTAAAGATCGTTAATTTGTAAAATTTACTGCACCTCATTTCCTTATTCAATGAAAATTCTTAATTTATGTGTATACTTACATAAATATACTGTATAAATCTATGTATCTATATTTTACCACTTCATAATATTATTTTAAATTTTTTCATTTTTAAATTACAAAAAAACAAAAAAACAACAAAAAAGAAAAGTAAAAAAAAAGCAAAAGAAAAATAGTTTATTGAATTGTTATTCTCTTTCTTTTGTTTGAAAAATAAACATTCTTTAAACATTCAGAGTTCCAATTCAAACAATTTTCTTTATTTTTTTTATAATTTTTTGTTTTTGTTTTCATTTTTTTTTTTTTTTTTTTTTAAAGTTTGTTATTAAAATACGATGAGTAACTATTCATGGTCGTCCCATTGTATTCCCCGACAAAGGTTAAACCAATTCAATTTGGTTTTTAGTCTTGTGATTGTTATTATTATTATATATTTTCGGATAATTATGTTTTTTAACCCTACTGTTACTGTAATTTTCACATTGTATATATATATATATATATATATATATATATATATATATATATATATATATGTATAGAAAGTTACATTTAGTTTATATATACAAATATAATATTATAGTGTATTAATAAATGAAATATCTTAACAGTTGAACAGTCGAATAGTTGCGCGTTTATTTCACACGTTGACGCAATTTATTTGTTTAGTAATTTAAAGAGCGCCACTATTGAAATTTACTAAAACAAAAAAAAAATAAACAAAAAAATTTGAATAATTAATAACTAAGTAGAAATGTTTTTTATACTGTACAGAAATATTTGACATTTTTTTTTAGTATTTAAAATTTTTTTGTGAAATTTAACAATTATATTTAATCTGTAAATTGAAAAAAGTATGATACAATATTATCTAAACAATTTCAGAATCGATTTTCATTATTATTCTTTAAAATCATAGATATTTAAAAGAAGACGTATAGCAAATTAAATATGTTTTCAATTTTTTTTAATTTTCAATTTATTTAAAATTTCACCCCATGTATAAGTCATTTTTAAATGGAAGACCTACTGAAGATCAGTATCACAAAATTGGAATGAAATGAGTAGTAGTTTGAAACAAACATGTTGTATTGTCTAATACAAGAAAAAGAAAGAGAACAACATCAGTTTTGAACTTTCAATTTTGACTATTTTTCAAGTTAATTAAACTGTAAATTCATAACTGTTGGACTCGGACTCACTAAAAACTTTTCCTTATCTCTCAATTCTAATTAAATTAGTAAAATGGGATTTGTCTTTAATTCAATATATAAATAAGGTTATTATATGATATATATAATTATATGATTAAGTAAATTGATATTTTCTTCTTTTAAGTTGTTTAACAAATTTTTGATTGTCAACTAAACTTAATGTTTTAATATATTATGTTATGTTGAAATAGAAATACACTTTTATTTCATCTTTTATGTAGGGGATTTTAAAATATCTATGAATATTATGTTCAGACATTTATGTGAAAAAAAAGTCACAAGCATTCCCGAAGGGAAGAACAAGTGAAAATAACCAAAAAAATATTGTTATTTCTAAATTATTGTAAATTTTCTTTTAAACATGCGTACACAGGTACAACTGAATTGTATAAAACAAAGTTATATAAAAGTTGTGCAATTTTTAACATTTTTCTATTATAAATATTTCAATTCATATTATAACCAGTAGGACAAATATTTTTCAATAGCATATTCCAAACATTTGAATTTTTTTTTAACTGCAGTCATTTTATTTACGGTGTGTATAACCAAAACATATAATAATAACAAAAAATAAAAATAGAAAGCAAAACAAAAATATTTTGTAAAAAAAAAAAAAAGTAATAATAATAACAATAATAAGAAACCGAATATAAAAAAAAGAAACAAAAACGAAAACAAGAAGAATAAACTAACTCTAAATAATATCTGACGGAATTCGTTATGGTCTCTTGGCTACCACCGCACAAAGTTAATAAGTCATTCTTCGAGTCATCTCGTAGATGGGTCGCCTGGTGCGATTCTTCATTGTAGTTCTTTAGCAACATTATTAAATACTCGTAGAATTCTCTCTCTCTCTCTCTCTCTCTTGTCATATCTCTGTCTTTTTATATATTTTCCTTTTTCTATTTCTCTTTTTTCAAATTACTATTTGTAAAAATAATCAAAAACAAAATAAAAAGTAATAAACAAAAATAAAAAATTGAAAGAAAAGCATACACACAAACATAGATACATTTATTTTTCTATCTTATATCATTTAATATGTCTAGCGGTCTAGATAGTTAATATAGTTAAGCGAGCAGAAGCAACATAAATCGCGTTATTTGTTGTTGTTATTATTTTTATTTCTTTTACTTATTTTTGTTTTGATATTATTTTCTTGTATTTTTGAAATTTTTTCATGCTTTGTGTGCAAATACAACAGAAGCGTTTATATCCATCTTAATTCAATAGCATCAGATAGCGCTAAATAAATATACCCACTACTGTCAAATCCCAGACTATATTCAACAATCAAGGAAAATTAGTATTGCAGTTGGTTTTGTTAACTTTAGGATATTATATGTAAAATATTATAAATGAAATACATATAGATGATATATGATCAGATACTTAAGTATCTTAATATATAATTTTAGATATTTAGGTGATCATCAGTAGTGAATTAATATGGCTATACTTTACAACTATTTGGGTATGAGTTTGGTATAAGCTATATAAAGGAATATTTGATATCATCTGGAGGAGAAGATACAATACTGAAGAGTATTCAATTCACTTCACTTATTCACCCAAATATTCACATTTATATATCAGATCTTATACTAATTAATCTACACAACTGAAATAATAATAATTTATTTGTTTCTAATTTTTATGTTTTTTCGTTTTGAATATTGAGATTGTGACTTGTGGGAGGCAAATGGGAAAAACCTCTTTAAAAAATTATTGATTGTGCCGAACCATATATGAGATGTACAATAGCGTTTAAACTTAAATTCAAAAGATTTTATTGATTCAAAAACCCTGAGTGAATAGTATAAAAATATCTTCGAACTTATGTCAGAAGATAGAAAACATAAAGAACAGACAAAATATGGAAAAATATGAGACAGTTTTGTATCTTCAACTTGAGAAAAACTGACATAGCGACCAACATAGTTTGTAGCAGACGTAATATGTCCTTGAAAGTGATAAAGAGGAAAGAAGAAGAAAGAAGTATAATCTAAATTCTATAATTTATATTTTAAAATAGAATAGACATAGAAATTAAAAAATTAAATATAAATAGAATTGATGGAAAAATAATTTCTTAAAGAAAATATTTGAAGCTATGATCCAGATGTGAAGATAAAATAATTCGGTATAAGTAAACAGAATCTTCGTTGGAAAGAGAATCTATGCACAAACTGGACTTAATTTGATCCGACAAATGATGACATGGAATGCAAAAAAATATAAATTTAATGAACTATAATATTGGAAGCACTATGCTTAACACGAATTTTCTATATCCATTTTAGTTACACAACTTTAAATTACTGTAGTAATATTAATTACTTTGTTATTTTGGCTCCGAAATTTAATTTTTTAAATTATAATGAGTTGCAATTCTATTATTTTGATAAGCCACTCTACTTCACAATATCAAATTTTTTTCATGTTTTTACACCACTAAACTGATTTAAATTTGTTTGGGTACCAATTTAGTACTGGATATATAAAGAAATATTTGATATCATCTGAAGTTCTGGTTTAAATTCGAATACTGAAAATCAAATTGATTCAGAGAATGGGATTAATAACTTAAAGTTTATATTAAAATAGTTTGTAAGCTTTTGCATATCTTTTTATATATACGAGTACATAATATGTTACAAACGTGTTCTACAATAAATTGTACCAATTACCAATGAGACTATTTTATACATACTATTGCAAATAAGAATTTCTCCTACGTACATTTGTTAGCAAGCAATGACTGCTTAGATAGATATATGTATGAAGCTCCAAGTGTAGGTATAGTAGCTGTTGAATATTTTGTTGTTGTTGTTTTGTTTTTGTATCTTTTCAAATTTACAAATGAAATGAATGTTAAGTTCGAATTAGAGTATATATACTTATATGTACATATATATATATGTATATATATATATATATATTTGTACATATTTACTCATATACCTACAATTATTTATGTTATGTGAAGAAAATCTAAGCAATTTTGCTATTACAAAATTAACATGCATACAGAATGGATGTATTACACGCGGTATTAACGCTTTATTTTAGTTGATGTAGATATTTACATAGATGTACTCATATGTGTGTATAGATATGTCCTTAGAAGTAGAAGAAGAAGAAAAAAAAATAAAATAAAGCGATTTTTTAAAGTCAAGTACAGTAGTAGTAAAAAGATTTGATGTCATTGTATTAAAATGGAAAAACAAATTTTAACTTTCCCAACAATTATTCATTTCCGGAATGTGACGTTTTTATTTCAAGTTTTTTTTATTTTTGTATTTTTCTTATTAAAACACAAGTTTACAACAAGTTCCGCAATAAACAAAAAATAAATATTTGTATGCCTATATGTATAAAAACCTGTGAGTTTCTGGTAACAAAATTAGGAACTTTTTTCATAGGTGGTACTTTGTGTATTGGTTTAAAATTTTAGGTGTTAATTGAGATGGTAATGATTTATTAGATCACATGCCCTATTTTAGTTATTCAAAAATGATGTAAAAATACTGAAAATTAAATTAATATATATAGGTGACATGCCATGTCATTGATATAAATGTGATTACCATACCGCATATATATACTCTTGGTTCGAAAATTTGCTTTAGCCACTTGAAGTATATGCATATATGATGTGATATATGTGTCTCATATAAATAACAATTTAAAGCTCATATATCCAGCTGTACAGGTGTTTGGCCAAGGAGTAGATTTGAATATTGCTACCTCAAGGACACAAATATTAAAAGTAAGCCACTTAGCAGACCATCTAAGCCTTTTTCAAGAAACATTGATCAACTAGATATAGACTAGTTTGTATCTATCTTGGTAGTATACTTACTTCGAATGACAATTTTTCGTAAACTTTCATTAATAATTAACTCCCTCATCATACATCAATATCATACTCAGACATAATATCAATACTCACCAAGATTAGATTTTTCAAAACTAGATATATAAGTGTTTTATTATAAATCTTTAAAATTTTGAATACCCAGGATTTAGCATTTATTTCCAAAGAAAACATATTTAAAATGGTGCCTCAGTCGTATTATAAGTTTGCGTTGATGGCGCATGATTTCCAATCGCCTTGTGGCCACCAATAATCTAAATATAAATAATAACATAAAAGAGAACTTAGACGAGAAAACGAAAATGGCGGTGGATTGAACAATTGATGACGCAAATCAAGTGTTTGAGTGGAACAATGAATAAATTCGTCATTAAGGAAGATTAGAAACAACAAGCAGGTAAGAATATTCAATTAATTATTTGCTAATAGAACGCTTCTCGAAACTCATAAAAGTGAAACCTCGCAATGTATAAAGCTATATAAATAGGCCAATCTGAAGTTATAGGGTTGGACTATGGGAAACTTATAGTAACTCCAATATTAAAATAATTTAATGTTCACAGTCTAAGCTAAGGTATTAAAGTTTATCGTCAATGCTCCCTGGAACTTGCACAATGATAGATTAAGACTGGATTTAAATATTTCATCAAAAGAAAGCAGAAAAATATTCATATCGTCTAGATCACTATCTTTGAACTTGGATACATCAATACCAACTTCTCTCCAATATTGTACTCCATATCTTTGCTAATAGTAGTTGAGATAAGAGATATAAAAATATGTCTGAAATATTTTGATGAGAATAAAAGCATTGTAGATTATTGACTCTCATTTATGTAAGAAATATTTTACTTGAATAAAAATTTGAAACTCCTAACATGAAATTTTTTGTACGGGAACAAACTTAATTATAAAATAGCTTCCTCCTATAAATATCCTACTAATTTATCCTTCTAAATATCCTACCTACAATTTTCTCTATCATAACATCATCATTAAAATAATCTCCTCGAATTAAATAAATTCAAAAACTATGCCGATTAGTCCTTTTTGCAACTGTAGATCAACATTAAAAATTATATTCAAGGATATTAAATCAAATGTATGAGTCATACTACACCTCTCATTTGACCAGATATATTTTATTTTATGTTATACTCTTGTGTATCTATATATATATATATATGTATGTATAACTTGAAGGAATGTATCTTATCAATTCTAGGAATTTAAAGCAAGTTATTCACAGTCGACTAGTACACAAAACTAGTAAATAATCTTATCATCATTTATTTAAAAAAAAAAAAAATCATAGGGATTTTTTAAAGGTTCCTGGTAGGATTGAACGGAGTAAATATTTTTGTAGAACATACATAATTGAATGAAAGGTTGAGTTTTGTTGTTTTCATTTTTATTTTGAAAATATAAAAAAAAAATCAATTTAAATTTGTGAACTACAGTTTTTTTTTTTGTGTTTTTACTGAGTATTTTGTAATTTAGATGTGAATTAAAGCAAAAAGTATTCAATATTCATGTATAAATGCGATTTTTTTTGTTTTCAATCACTATGGTAAATATTTGTAATGCAATGGAATTCAACAATTTATAATTAGAATGTAAATTGCGCAAATTTAAATTCATATTTTGATTTAAAGTGATATAGGTTCTTAAAATATCAGCCGTTTAAGCAAACAAAAAAAAGAAACAATAAAACCAAAACTTGTTTTTTATAATTGTGATGGTTTGTCTCTGTGAGTTGAAGCCTATTATAGATCATTTTCATTCTATATATTAAAAGAAGAATTGAATATTTTTTTTTTTTTTATTCTTTAATTCTTTATTTTTCAAATTTCAGATAACTTTACAATATTAATTATAAAATTATGTATAAGAAATTATAAACTAAAAAGAAAGAAAACTCAATATTAACTTAAAGATTAATTTATATAAAAAAATAATTAATATTATTGTAAACATTTCCAAAATATTATAATTTTAAAATTACATTTTTTTTTTTTTTTTTATTAACTATTTCTAAAATTGCAAATATAGGTACTTTTTAAGTTTGTTTTTAAATATTTCCAAGTTTTTACTATTTTTAATTTCTAAAGGTAGAGTGTTGAAAAGTTTTATAGCACTACATTTTAAGCTTTTTTGTTTTTTGGATGTTCTAGCTTTTGGTATTTCAATATGTTTTCTATTTCTAGTAAAGTAGTTATGTATATTTTCTCTATTTTTAAGAATTAATTTTGATTTAAACTTATTATTTAGAATATTGTATATGTATTTGCATTTCTCAAAGTAAATTAGTTGGTTTATATCCAGTACATTAATTGATTTGTATAACTCCTTAGTACTAGTTCTGGGGTTTAGTTTAAATAAACTTTTTAGCGCTTTATTCATTACTGTTCCAATCTGTTTTACATAAAAATTTGAACAGTGACTCCAACTGCATATATTATACCTAATGCTTGACAAGATATGCCCATTATACATAAGTTTGGCTGCATAATTAGGAATACCACCAGATCTCTTTATAGCTACACTTATAGGAATAATTTTTTGTTTAATTTTTTTTATATGTTTGTCTCATCTTAAATTTTCATCAATTATAATTTCTAAATATTTAATTAGAAATGTAATATATCTGTAATATATTTTCTTTTACCTTAAGTGTAATATTATCATACTTTTTATTCTGGGTTTTAAATATTATGTAGTCAGTTTTTTTAGCATTTAAACATAGCTCATTATAATCCAGCCAATTGCATAAGGTTTTTAGTCTGTATTTAATATAACTTCTAACTCTTTCATTGTTTTAGCTTTTGCTATCAGATTGGTGTCATCTGCATAAACATTGTAATTTGATATGAATTGAGTTTTAGGTATATTCATTATGTATAGCAGATATAACAGTGGTTCTAGAAGAGAGCCTTGCGGTACCCCTGTTTTTATAGTTACCTCGTCGCTAAATACTTCATTAATATTAGCGCATTGAGTTCTATTTGTTAGGTAACTTTCCAATAAGAGATTATTTATTCCTCTGATTCCCAATTTTTTTAAGTAATCAAGTAATCTGGAATGATTCACCACATCAAAAGCTTTAGTTAGATCAATAAATACAGCACCTACATAGAAACCTTCATCTAATGCATCATAGATTTGTTCCAAGGTGGAAGTAATTGCTGAATCTGTTCCACTATTTTCCAAAAAACCGTATTGATTTTTATCAAATCCAATTGTTTGTGTAATAAAATTTCTGATTCTTATATTAATTGTTTTTTCATATACTTTTGATATAGAATTTAAAATTGAAATAGGTCTATAATTATCACATACTACTTTGGATCCAGATTTATGGATTGGAACTATAAAGGCTTCTTTCAATGAATAAGGAAATATTCCTTCTATAAAACATTTATTTATTATGTTAGTTAAGGGCTGCTTTATAACATTAACCAATTCCTGTAAGTCTTTCACTGTTATTTTATCTAATCCTGGAGTTGCATTTTTATTTAGTTTCATGATAATTTGGTAAATTTCTGGTTCTGTGACTGGGTTGAGAAACATGGTTTTATTATTGTGCATATTATATGAAATATTATTCACAGTACTGGTTTTTTGGATATCTTTTAGAATGCATTAGATAATAGAAAACTATACTGACCATTACGAACTTTGAATTGTCCCGAAATGAGTGTGAATGATTTATAAACAGATCTTGCAGCTTTTAGATATTGCGTATCTAAGCTTCAAAGTTTTGAAAATAAAATGTTACGAGGAATTTTTACTGCTCTGCAAATAAATTCTGTTGCAGAAGGAAAAAAATTATTAAGTTTTAAAATTCATCAATTAATGAGTGACCCCATTGCAAACTAGTTTGCAATAAACTAACATTTTGTTAACGTATTTTTCGACAATAATACAAAGAAATTTATTTAAAGTTTAAGATGTTTTGAAATAATTCAAGATACCAATATTATCAATAACTATAATTAAGCACAATATTTTCATAATTTTTAAAATTTAATTGTAGTTTTAATTTCATCAATTTTATCAACCATATATTCTTGGTGAGACAAAAGATCAAGAAACTTACCTGCTTTATTTAACCCTGAACCCATACAATCATGAAATTTGTTTGATTCAAAAAACAAGAATGGGTCTCAACAACTCACATTGTTCCTTTCCGGCACATATCCTGAGTCCATATTCATATGTGAACATCATAATCATTAAAAAATGTACATCTGAAAGTTGTTAAATAACATTTGTGCTATTAATCGTTGAATATATATGATAATTAATCGTCGATTAAAACAATTAACTCTGAAGAATTGATAGTTTAACCCTCACATCGTTATTGATGTTTCGAGACCCGTTTCAATCTTTCTCTAATTAATGTATAAAAACTTTTATGACATGATCTTATTATCTATGGCTGTATAGCTATGATCGGATTTGTTTTTTTTTGGACAAAGCCTTATATTATGACGTTAATTTCAACTATATAATATTTTTTCTTTCCGCATATATGTATGATCTATTACAGATATGTAAAAATTGTAGTTTTTAAAATTATTAAATAAAAACATTTTCTACGTTGTTTTCAGATTGTTTGTCAGTTTTGTCAAATTGTTTGTATAGGGATCAGTTTTTGGTTCTTTTTCGGAGGCAACATTAATCAGTTGTTCGTTGTGGATTGTAATCGTTGTTAATGAAAGCTATAATTTGCGACTGCCAAGTGATTTTTATATTAATTGTAGGTCTATCATCATTTTTAAATTATTTTATTGTATTGTCAGCAACTTAGATGGAACGAACTACATTTTCCAAAATTGAATAAGATACTTCAATTTATTATAAAAATTGGAAGAAGTATATATATATATATATTTTTTTATCAGTTTTTTTTATTCATTTTCTATAAAAGTTACAAATTAAAATAATTTTCACATAACAAAAAATTTATAAAATAAGTGAATGATATAATGTGGATTAACGTTATTTACAATATCCCTCATTGGACAACTCAAAATGATCAAACTTAGAAATTTATGGGTATGAATTTAATCAATCTTTAGCTAATATACCGTACCATATAATGTATATAAACAGTATTCAAAATTCATTATCATATAAATTAAAAAATGTAAAAATAATAGTTCTAACTATTCTAATATTTAATAATTATGACAAAATTTAATACTGAAGGAGAGATTTAAGAAAGAAATGTTAGGAAAAAGGAAATACATACTAGGAAGTAGTGAATACAAATTACAAACATTATTTGTGCAAAATGTCACAGAAAATATTCCATTTAACATTCAATCTAATCCAGAAGAAACATATATAACACAAACACTTAACCCACATTCCTCCTCAAGTTTTGATATATACAAATATGTACAAAATGAGAAAGATGTGCCGATTCTCTGCCATTTCAACAGAAGAGCCACAAACAAAAAAAAACTGTCAGCTATTTATTAAACTATTTATTTGTCCAGCGTCATCATTCAGTTCTATCTGTTAATGCTATCACCACCACAACAAACTATAATAAAAGTTAAGGACAAAATTTCTTAAATTTTTCAACGTACCTACATTTTTAGTTTTAATAATAAATATTTTCAAAATATTTCAATAATTTATTTATGAAAGAAAAAGAAACACTTGTTATACAGACAATATCCATTGTCAATCATTTTCATTACACCCCTATTCATCATTTCGTTACCAACCAACTTACAATTATGATGATATTAAGAAAATCCAAAAGCAAAATTATTCGAGTTATGAATTTTTTTTTCATTATATAATTCAAAGTAAATATGTATTAGGTACTCTTAAATATAATAGTTTATACGCTATACGAATTAGTAGAGTCAATATAGAATAAATGTTTTTGATAAAAAAAAAAACTTAATTTCAATTGTTTTAAGGTATTCGGGTCTACGTTATATTTTGATGTATGTTAATCATTATGCGTTACTAAAGACACGATGACATTATTAAATTGTGCGCTTTCTTATTTGAAAACCTATAATAATAAAATAATAATAATAATAATAGAAAAAACAATAATAATAATAGTAAAAAAATAATTCAATTCCTCTTCTTTTAGTTACGCGCTTTTAATGACTTAAAAAAAATATTTAAAGAGAAAAAAAGGGTAAAAAGCTGATGAACTTCACACGTGGTTAACTTCTCTTATTGTATGTACATTGTACAACTAACCGGCTTTCCTGTTAACAAAAAAAAAAGTTAACTAAAATATATTTGTTTTTTTTTTATATTTTTTTAATTTTGTTATGAAACATGATAAACAGAGTATAACAATAATTAAACAAAAAAAAAAACAGAATAGAAAGAAACGCAAAATTTTTGAAAATGCAAAATTTTATTTAATAAAACTAAAAGTGTTTTTTTTTATTTTTTCGTATTTGTTCATATGTATTTTGATTTTGAATTTAAAGGTTTATTGTTTTTATGTGGGACTAAAGGATTTTTAAAAGAAATTCAAGCATTGCCATTTAATTTGAGCATTTTATACATCTTCAAAAGTAGAGGTTCAACTATCCCTTCCAACATTTAGGCCACAACTCTACCTATATTTGACGGTTATTTTGTAGTGTGTATCGTGTGATGTATTAACTACTCTCTGACATTTAATTTTGGACACATAAGCATTTCAGGCTCTTCTTCTTTTGCATCTTTGTTGAATTTAGTTGTTTGAGATTCTATTTTTAAAAATGCTCTTTGTGTTACTGGGATAATTATATACATTTTGACCTAAGCGTCCTGACTCTTAAACTACTAAATTAAGCTTTTCAGACATTATCGATTTCGTTACTTAGTGAACTTGATTCTATAAAATTGTTCGTAATTGCGAGATCTTGGTTTGCAATTATTTTTCTTTTATTTATTAAAATAATTTCTCAAAAAGAACTTTTATAGACTATAGAGTATGGACTATAGAGAGACTATAGACTATAGAAAGTTGTATAGACTATAAAGAAACTATAGGGTATTTACAAAATGTTTCATTTAAATGCAAGATAACAAAATGTGAAGAGAGATTTTAGAGTTGGATTCAAAATCAGAGTTGATTTTTTTCCAGAATATTTATTTTATATGAGATTCTGAATCAGATTTAATTTTTATATATTTTAAAAAAATTTGGTTTTAAGACACGAGAATCTTTTTGAATTTTTTTTAAGACTTTTTTTGTGTTTGTTTTAGGGACTTCCGTACATTCTTTCAGTCAGCTAATGACTCAATGCTGCTGTTCCCCAAGGCTCCGTCCTTTCACTCACCCTATTTCTCATTTTCATTAATGACCTTCTCAAATTAACTTTTAATCCAATCCATAGTTTTGCTGATGACAGCACTCTAGTAGCATCATATGGTTTTCTTAAAAAATTTAATACTACAGCTTCTGCAGTCAACTCCAAAAGAACAATGATGGCTGATGCACTCAACCACGATCTAGTCAAAATTGTCGACTGGGGTAGAGCAAACTGGGGTAGAGTTTAACACTTCAAAAACTCAGAGTTGTCTTGTTAGTAACAAGCTAAACAGCATTCGAACCAACTCTCTGGTTTCAAAATGAAGCTATTCAGCGATTCAAAGACTTGAACATTCACGGAATGCGAGTGAATCAAAATATGCACTGGAATGAGCATATTTTCGATATTGAGAAAAGCGACGCTAAATGTTGCTGAAAAGCTTATTTTTCATCTCGAGACCTCTTAAAGCTGGAGTAGAACTCACATTAATGGGCAGGTGCACCAAAAACTGCTTTAAATTTTCGTCTCTCACCTCATCCCTTATACCACTTGGTCATCGTCGTATTGTTGGAGCACTTCCTCTATTTTATTTGGAGCACTTTTCTCTATTTTATAGATATCTACTTGGGATTGGCACTTGTTCTGAGGAATTAAAATCACTTCTTCCTCCTATCAAGCAATTCCGTCGCATAACACGAGAGGCATCAAGTGCCCACCCTTTCACAGTGGAAATTCCGAGATGGTTTAAGTCCGTTTATGGAAGGTCTTTTATAGTAAGAACATCTCGAAGAATTCCCAATGAGAGAAGGATTTTTTATTTATGACTATAGAGATTTAAGGCAAATATTAACAACATTATTCGCTCTTTCGTTGAATAGATTCAGCTCATATTGTAATAGATCATTAAATAGCTTACACAACCCGTTTTTAAATTAAATAACTAACAAGTAATGCTATTTAATAGTTTATTTTCAAAGTAAATCTACGAGTATAGTATCGTGTCTAATATGTGAAAAACTACTTCTTTTCTATCTACTTACTTTAATGGCATCAAAATAAATACGCCCCAATAAATGGTATGTAATATATTTATATAACATGTTTTATTATATATCTGAATACATAACAACAAAAATAAAACTAGATAAAAAGATTTTATAAAATTGAACTCAACTTTTTTCAAGAACAAACATAATTTTCTTCAAAAGAACAAATAAATCAAAGCATTTAATCACATGCAATCAGTAAAACTCTTTTGAAATCAGTATCTCACTTGTATACGAATAACAATGATTATATTTTGTATATGAGAATCAAAATATAATTTAAGGATATCAAATCCTTGGTACTTACAATGATAATTACAAAAATGTTTTTTTATTTTATTTTAAATGTTTCCATTAATTTTATAATAAATCTTCCATCTTTGTACTGTTCAGTCTTTATACTCTTCCAGACGTACTAATTGTTATTATCACAACACCTATTTACAATATTTAAATCTATAATCTAACTTAACAGGTATATGTCTATAGCTAAAAAGATGTATTTAGATTTACAAAAAGGAAAATTAAGCTAAAAGTAAGTAGGATGTAATTTCAAAATGTAAAAATGCATTAGTATACATGCATCATATTAGTTAACAACAACATTGGCATTAATTATTTTTTATCAATTGGAATGAATTGGAATGAACACACAAAAAATAAGTATTAGAAGTGACAGTTTACTATTTGGGGATTATAAAGAAATAGTATTTCTCTTGCGGCAAGTAGTCTCATATTACTACTTCTTCAAGTTCGTTTTGAATAGAGCTTTCATTCAATTAAGTCATTCTATTACTTAATAATGATGTTAAATCTAATAGCAAGTGTTGTCACATTTATATTTAAATATTTACGTGATTGTGCAATTTACCGGGTGGATCATGAATAACTTATTATATTATAAGAGTAAAAAATTATTCAAGGAGACAGAACACCTAAGTGTTCCACATTGAAGTTTTATTTACGCTTGCTTAAAGGTACCTATATAATTGGAACTTTATTGGATATAATTACAAAAAGTGTTGATAAAGTGTCAAAATGTATTTGAATTTCTTCTTGACACATCCGCACAGCAACTGAGTTTAATCAACTCAGAATTGTTTTATAATTTGGTTATAAATTAATAATGTTAAATCGTAAGAGTAACGTACGATATTTTGACAAAAAAAAACCCGTTTATAAAAATTACGACATTCTAAAAAGTCGTTAATTCAAATCTCGTCCTTCAATATTTTAACCTTTGCCATATGCTTATTGTTAAATTAGATTTTAATTGACGGAAATTTGAAAGTTGTACTTTTGAAATATACGAATTTGGAAAAACCGACTTTTTTTTGTCCATATATCACGTACCCATCCCTCAAATGTCAGTATCATGATTACTTATCCTTTTCAAATCACTTTGTGGAAGTATAAGACTTCAGTAAAGTTCAAAAATTGTGGTTTTGATGAGACTGTACTTCAGTGTCTTACAATCGTTACATTCACAAAGTAGTTAGTTGATTTATCTATACTTGTTGTCCTACTTAATATTGCTTGCGCCGCCTATCGCATAAACGTAGAAGAGTTGAATTTCATCTTCCAGGGGGCTTGAATCATTGTAAATTTCAATAGCCTGTTGTACTTTTCCGTTTGTTATCTTAAGGTTGCAGGTCTATGTACTTAATGAACTATTATTGCATTGATGTCAATTTCAGAATTAGGTAATGTGTATTCCTGGAAATATTTGTATCCTTTGTGAGTTATATGGCTTCGCAAATAGAACATGATAAGAGGATACAGAAGCAAAATTAGCATTTGTCTGTATTTGATTTAACAATTTTTGCATAAATGCTTGCATTTTTTATTCTTTTTTACTTACCTTTATTTTACTTTTAATTTCTATTGGGGGATGAGCCAGAAATAGAACTCCCTTAAGGTGTACGATCTAACGCAAAGCGCTTTATTTGCAACTCTGTTTTCCTGTGTATATGATGTTTATTTTTCACGTCTTTCTCGACCTAACTACAGGTTCGCATAGAGTTCCATTTTCTTTGCGACTTATGTAATTTTCTGTCTCGGATTTACCCATATTTTTATTCGAATATCATATCCTCACTGCACCTAAATGTAACATTAAATATCCAACATATTTTTTTAAATATAATTATCGGCTCAGAGTATGTCATCTTCATAAATAAATTAAAATTTTTGCAATAACAACTTTTTGATTACATTACATGGTTTAGATTAGAATTTGATTTTTAATTGATTCATTCCAAACATATTAACTATCATTGGAAATAAATTAATGTCTTTATCTGTGCATCAGTTTAAATTTTTACATATCTAAAAATAGTAGCAAAGCACTTTTAAATGCACTTGTTTTAAAAATACATACCTACTGTAAAAATTTCACATATTCCACATTTTCCTCTTAATGCTTTTTTGTTTTTCTGTGCAACATTTTGCAGCAGGTCCTAATCCATTATTTTTATTTTTTTTTATTTACTTGAATTACTTTGTTTGACGCGTCTCATTTATCTACTAGCAAACAAATAATCATTTTCCACTTAACTTCTTTATTTACAAATCTTTAAGGAAATTAAACATCTTTATTTGTAGCCTGGTTTTTACGTTGTTGTTTTTATTGTAAAAAGAATCATCACTCATCAGTAGATGCAACAGAAGTAAAAAAACAAAAAGCAAAAACAAAAAATTGAAAGCAAAACTAAAATCACTAAAAATGAATATAAATAATTATTTACGATATTGTGAACTTAATATATTATGTATGTATGTATGTATGGATATGTGCATATAGATCCATACAATATATTTCATGCACCACACCACACTATATATTATTATATATCTATTGCTGATGTTGTTGCTGCTATTTCTTGATGTTGATAATGATGATATTTTCAATGACTGTAAAAGCATAATGATTTTATAATCGCACGGCTGCTGCATAACAGCGATTGGCACGGCACGCAAGCGTAATATTATTGTAAACAATAAGGTGCAATTTGAGTAGTAGTATAAGTTAACTTAACATTATAAATGTATATATTATATAACATCATATTATATTCATGTATATATTATATATATTACAAAAAATAAAGATATATTATATTATGTAGTAGCTTTTTAATGTACATATTTATGGATGAATTTAATTGAGATGAGATAAAGTTGCCGATAGAATAAAGTATGTAGGTAGGTGTACCAATATAAAGTTTTGTAGAAATAAATAAGTTGACAATTGAAGAAAAAAAAACTAAATAAATTATATACATTTTAATTTTATTTGAATAAAATAGGAGAAAGAGTTATATAATAAAATTGTAATTGAATTTGTTATACATATTAAATTAAAACTGGCGAATGAATTTAAGATGAATTTTGTGGTATATTAATTTACTTTAGATATTTACATCAGAGATTTTGATTGACATATTGTAATAAATAATTATCAAATTACTGTTGTGTTTACTTAATTTAAAACAAATTTAACAATGAATTGAATATAAAAGAAACTCTATTTAAGATATTACATATTAATTGATGGTCTTATTTTTTTTAATTGGTGTATATACTCTATAAAAAATGTGATCTGAATAAAAAAGTAATATATAGTGATGTATTAAATATTATGCGCGTTACAATTCAGTTTCGTAGGATTCAATTTTGTTTTACGTGGGTGACAAATTCGCATCAGTTCAAATTTCCGAGAAGGTGTTACGAAAATAATTGTAGTTGATTATTTGGGTGGCCGTTATATCCAAATAAATTGATAAAATAGCAGCACATATGACATGACTGTGATTTATAACAGTTTTGTATCATTAACATAATCTATTTAGGTTACAATTTTTTTTATTTTATGTTGTGGTCAATAACTTAGGTAGAATTTTGTATATTAAGTAATTTACTACCTATAGTTCAAAAGAATAGTTTTTTAAGTTTTAATTTATTTATCAATTACTTAACAGTAACGTATATAAATATTCATATATAAATATTGGTCTTTCATGATAAATGCAGGTAGTGTTCCTTTGCACAACACAGGATTTAGTTTCCAATTTCTAGGTGATCTAAACTCTAAAATGACCTAAATGTTTAAGTTAGAGGTTGACTATATGGAAAATTAAATATTCTTAAAAGATTTTCAATCTTTAATTTCAATTCTTAAAATACGGTAGGTAACCCTATTTAACATAATTTACATTTCAACATGAAAATTAACTATAAAAATATATTTTGTGATTTACAATGTAATTTTAGCATAAGTAAGTCTCATCAACTTAAAAGAGCGTAACAAGATCATCATCATCATCATTTTAGTTATTATCATTGGATTTACGTATTTTATATTTTTTTATTTTTAACCGAAATTTTTTTTTTTATTTTTGATATATAGTTTGTGTTCAAATTTGCTTAGCTTCTGATGCGCAAGTTTCTTTCTCTGATGTTTATGAGCACACAGATGAGTAAAAAAATTTTTTTTTGGAAATTTTTGTGTTCATAAATGTTAAAAAAATATTGGTTTATTAAATTTTAAAATTTAATTTAACAAATAAAATAACATATTTAAAATTTGCACGTTTACATTATAATTTATTTTTTAATTATTTTTTTATATGAAAATAAAATCAGGTAGTTGTAGTTTATTTTAACATAATACTGTTACTGACTATTGAATGCAAGCACATGCTTATTAACTTCATAATATTTATCACAGTTCTTTGTTTTTTAACATAAAATCTGCAATTCTGCACATGTTATACGTTTATGAATTCGCATACATACATACATACATAGCTATTTCTCTTTTAAGTTGTCATTAAAATTATGTTTTTAAATTTGTCAATTATTATAAATTTTTCACTAAAATAAAAATATTTTTGAAATACTTATAGTATCAAGAATAAAAGATAGATACTTATATGTATGTATAGCAAGATGTGAAGTGAATTTTGGAAAGAGCATTTTTTTTCTTTGACTCTGTTCTGTTGGATTACACTTACAAAATTTATTTTTGTAGATTTCGATTTGGTACACGACTTTGTTGTTTCACCATAAACAATATTTATAATTATTCAATATAATGCTTTAGATTTTTTTGAGGTATTATGTAGACGCTAAACTTACCGTGCCATCCCAGCGTGTAAAGCATTGTGCTTACACTTATCAAAAATATTGTTAAAAGTATTTATTAGTTATGTAGAAGATTAATTTTCAATACCGACTGGATTCAACCAAGTTATCTGAACTGCATTATAGGCCATTGAATTTATTCTCTGTATGGCGACAAATAAAAACATTTTTGAAGACCAATGAGAAAATCAAGAAAACAAATATAAAACTTTTCCATTCATAATTTTATTATTAAACGTTCATTTAATGAGAATGTTTAATATAATCACTACTATAAATAATAATAAATAGTTATTACACGATTATGTATATATGTATTTAAAATTTATTCAAAATTTTAATAGTATATTTCTTTGAATATTCCATAAAATAACAATTTAAATTTACACAAGAAAATATTAATAAAAAAAATATCTTATTAGTATATATAAATTATATGTATGTAAATATTTTAGAAAAAAAAAAATAGAATAACTTAATTTGTTAAAAAAATAAAAATTAAAAATAAGTATATGTTTTTTGTTTTGAATTATTTCGTTTCATAAAATTGGATCTCTTTTACTTCTTTGTTAGTATTTCGTTTTTCGTATAAACTCTTGTTTTTTATTATTCTTTGCATTATACTTTCTGTAGTAGTTACATTGTTAATTACATTACAAATTTTAAATTTATCCAATTTTTTACAAACTACATATGGATCATAATTTTTCGTACAATATAAATTTTGAATGTATCCATGATAGACAGTTTCAATTTTTAATTGTTGTAATAAATCTTCTGAAATGAAATATGGGGCTCCAATAATAATTTCATCTACACATTTATATGACAAAATATTAAACGCTCGTTCTTGCAAATTCATTATGGGTAAATTTCCTTTAAATTTTTTAATGATTTCATCTGAATATAAACCAACTATTAAATAGTCACCTTGCTTTTTACAATATTCCAAAAATTCTAAATGTCCTGTATGAAATAAATCAAAAGAACCTGGTGCATAAACGACTTTATCATTAATATCAGGTTTTTGATTATAATTATTCATAAAATCAAAAATTTTCGATGTAGTCATTAAAAATGGACTTGTACCAGTCCATTTGCTATGATTTTCATTTTTTATTAAGTTGTTACCATTTTGTAAAATTCGATTTATAATACCAGTTGTTGAAATACCTGCTGTCCTTTCTACATTCTTATAACGATTTGCTTCCTTTATACCGTGATAAGTATCAATTCCATCAGCACTCATTGTAATATCATTACCATGAGCACAATAATTGCAATTGAATTTGTCTAAAATATCTAATGTAGTTATATAAGGGGCATTTTCTATAACTTCATCAACCCATTTAATTCCTTTAACCAATTTAAAACGTTCATCTTGTGTATAAACTGGTTGACATCCTTTATGTTTTAAGATTTCATTATCTGAGTGTATACCAACAATTAGAGTTTTGCACATTGATTTAACTTGCCTAAATGAATTTGCATGACCAAAATGTGAGATATCATAACAACCATCACACCAAATTCGATTTTCTTTTTTATTGAGATTATTCGTATTCATATTTTTTGTATAGTTTTAAATAATGAGTAATAATGTAAGTTTTTAAATGATTTTTATTATTTGATTGATCCTAATGAAATATTAAAATTAAACCTACTTTAATATATATTTTTGATTTTATAAATTTTATTATAATTTTATTGATTTTTTTTATGAAATGCCGGATTAAAAGTAGATTTTACATACTATACATAAATATTAATATATAAGTAGTACAATTTTTCATCGCACTTTCATATCTAAATATTAAGTTATATTTGTTACATTAACATAACATTTTCTATTTTTTTTTTTTTTTATATAGAGAATATAGATTTCAACATTGTAAAAAAAATATTATTTATTATTAAGAGAGAAAGAATGATACACATTTGACTTCCATTGTAATATGGTTGACAAAATCATCCATATTAAAGCCACCTTTTTCTATGAGGATATTTTAAAAGGACATATTCTATAAAGCAACTTCTTAATATTCTATCTATGTGTTTATAATTATTACATTATAATATAAATATATATATATATATATATATATGGATATACATTTATGATTATTTGTTAACTAAATAGGTTTATTGTATTGAATTATTGTTGCATAAAGTTGTTGAATGAGAAAGAAATCATGATGAAAATACTCAAATATGATGACTATAATAATAATAATTATTATTTTTTTTTTATATGTATAATTGTAGGTATGTATAATTGTAGGTATGTATATGTTTAATATACTATATAGAGAGAATTGTAAAGATAGAATAATATAAAAAGATACATTTATGTCAACAATGAGATGTAATTTTTCACTATAAAATACCAGACTATTTTGTAGACTTGGTGTATATGTACCAGCAATTGAAAATAGGAAATAGTAAAGAGTTAACAATAATAAAAATAAAAAAAAAAATTTTTGTACAAGAATGCGCACTCAAGTTCATAAAAATTAGCAGACAGTTCGACGTCATTTTAGTCGTCTTTAAAGGTATTTAATTTAGGAATAAAACAGTAGAATCAGGTTAGGTTCTTTCCATCTTTGTTACTTATTTTTATTTTAATATATACATATACATGTTTTTTAAAATTATTTGTTTAAACTGACGTGAATTAATTATTTTGTTGTCATTTTTCGTAATTGATTTAATAGTTATTTTTCAAGTTAACCATCATCATCATCATAGACAAGAATTACTATATAGGAAGACAAAATAAAAAATAACTGACTTTTAAAAAAAAAAATTAGTAAGTAAGTATTGTATAGAAAATGTTGATAGGATTCATGGGATGCTTGACTTGAATGTATATATAGGATAACACAATATTCATATACAATAATACAATATATAATATACGAGTAGATATAGAAATTTCGATGCATTGAAGAAGAATTTACGTTATTACCATTTATGGAAATTTGAGAAATTTATAATTTCAAGCAATCAGAAAAATTGGGTAACAATAATAATATAATGTGAAGATATTATACATATATATATATATGTATAAATATTATCGATTGAATCTTGGTTGTGTAAATAAAGTTATGAGATAAGTATAATAAAATTTATTTTTTGAATTTTAAGGAATAAAATATACAAAACATGTCCTATATATGGATTGAAATTAAGATATTTATCTTGTAAAGATTGTTTTTCTTGTTGTTGTATCTTAAGTACATACTATATATTCTAAATAAGATATTTAATTTTAATGGTAATTCTTTTTCTTTTATTTTAATTGTTGTTTATCGATTTATAGTCAAAATGTACAATAAAATTTATGCTCAGTTTTTAATTATGATGGTTTTTATAAGGTATATGTATTGGTAAAAAAAAAATTGAACTTGTCAAAATGTTGTTATTTAAGGTGATAATAAAATTAAAAAAAAAATTGTATATTCTAATCGATAATTGTACTTTATCACTAATTATGGTATAGAATTCTACAAATTTGCATTTTCCATCTATGAATCTAATTTTAAACTTTAAATTTTGTATTATTTTTCTAGTTTCCTATATTAAATGTCATTTTCGTCGTCAATCTAATATTATGTTTATATAGAAAGATGCTGATAAGCTGAGTGTTAATTAATATTATTATTTATTTATTTATTTCATCAATCTACTCGGCTATATCGTTACAGATTTTATTTATATACTAAATAGCAGGGATATTATTGATTCAATTTAAGAAGATTAGAGATTATTCTCTTAAAAAATTCTACTTATAAAATTGGAGTCAATCACCGAATAACATTGACTAAACAAGCATTGAAAACCTATTAATGGCTCAAAGAAACATAATATAGTCGTATGTGCACTAATATATAAAAATATTCTGTTTCTGTTCCCTGAACAGATATATACATATATAAAAATATTCTGTTGAATGCATTTGAAAAGTTTTTGTTATTACGTTTGATATATGGTCTAACATTGAAAAAATTTTAGATATGGAATCGAATTTAAACTTTAAATTTTGAAATTTACAAAAGCTTAAGATTTACAAACAAAATATTTTAGTTTTTATCAATAATTAAAGAAGCTTTTAATTTGCTTTTCGTTGAAAGTTATTTAGAAGATGACATAACTGAAAGCAATGGTGATGCGCAAATTTTAAAAACCACGATTATGCCGGAAATATTGTGCCAAGGTTTTCCAATTTCTTTCGAGGTTTCCAAAATTCTTTGTAACGAAATACTACTAATATTCTAGGAAATTTTTTTTTTTATGAAATCTATCAAAAGGAGCGTTAAGTTTTTACTTCACTTAAACAATAAAATTTAATAATCAAAAAAAATTCAAAAAGTTAACACTAAAAAATGATTAATTAAATAATAATTATTAATTAAATATTAATTATTTACCATCACAGCTTATATCCATTATTTATTAAATTTTAAAAATCACTTTGTTAATATTTATTTTAAAATGGTTTAATTTCAAAAATATTCAGTTTTAATTTTACTATCGCACAGTAGCGTTATCTATTTTATTTTAAAATAAAAATCACTTTTTGAAATTTAATATTCAAATATTCTACGTGGTCTGTCAATTTAAATCGAGCACATAGAGTACGCTCTGAGCACGCTCTGAGCACACTCTGAAAGCAGAAAAAAATACAGATTTCAAGCTCTGAAAGCTCTGAAAGCTCTGAGTAAAACAAAAAAATACAAACCTTTTTTTGACAGTTCGTGCTCTGCTCTGAACTAAAACGCCTATAAAATAAGACAATTACTGCAAATAATTTAGTATCATCAACAAATGATATAACTTTATTAGAGATGTCAAAATGTTAATCATTCATTAGAAAAAAAAACAGCAATGGCTCCATATGAGTACCCTACGGAAGGTCAGAAGTAACTATATATATGTGTGATTTTATATTGGAAATAGTCGCAGTTTGCAATTAATCAAATAAGACTGTATCCATTCGAAAAACATATCATAGATACATAAAGCTTCCAATTCAGCCAATACAAAGTCTAAGCTTCACTTTATCGAACGCCTTAGAAATATCAGGGAAAATGGTATCAATTTGATAATCATTTTCAATTGAATTAATAACATTGGGCAATAAAACACCTATATTAGTAGTTGTTGATCTTCCAGAAATGAAACCATGTTAATAAATAGAGGTATGATGCCTGACCATAAAATAACTTTTCTTTAATCTGATTTGAATCGATCTGGGTATACATACATATATATACATATATTTTTTTTATTTGTTATTTGTTAATTATTTTTTTTTGATTAACATTTTAATTTGTTATGGGGACTAGTTTATGACTCGCATTGATTGCATCCTTTGTACTACTTCAATCCTAAGGTTAGATTTATCAGTATTTGGCGCTCATATGACCAGATTATTTTATACAAAAGTATAATTTACATTATAAGTCTCATACACATTTTTCCAATCTGTTCATCTTGTATTTAGTTGGTCTTTTTTTGGTGTGATATTATCATGTCATTTAGCTTTACAATTCTGTGGGCAAAAAGGACTTACTGTGATATGCTTCAGCTAAATGAAACTTTTATCAATGCACACTTTTTGGTAGTTACTGTGGAATTGTGATTCTATTTATAATAACTAGTATATCTATATCTTTTACTTTCAATGACCTTAATTTGTAAGACTAAAAGACGTGAATGTGAATGTGAACTTAAAATTATAGTATCGTCTATTGAAGGTATTCTATTATTTCTATTATCAGGTTGGCCGACTGTCATGGCTAGTAGGAATATTAACAAGAAGGTCTCGGATTTGAATTCTACTTTTGGCATGGATGTTATAAAATGTTTTTTTATTATTCCATATGAGCTTAGTTGGGAAAATTTTATAAAAGATTAAAATAAAATTTGACTCTTATATTCTATTAATTCTCTTATTAGGATCTAAGTAGTACCGCAGACTAAGTAACTATATGTAGTTATTTGGTCTGTGGTAGTACATAAGAGTAGTAGTTTATCAACAAATTTAAATTTGAACAAAATAGAATTAATATGCTTTAATAATCCGGCAGCAGAAAAAGAAGAAAAAAACTAAAACATAGCTTGTGCATGCGTCGATTAATATATACATTATGAGTACAATATTTTGTAATGAATTTTTAACGATTTATATAGAACATGTCTTAAGAAGAAAAGTAAATTTGCTTATGTCAGTTCCAAGTTCGAATGAAAAATAAAAAAAGGAACGAGTATAAGTCTTCTTATAAAAAACCTTGACTCAGCTAATATTACGTTGTAAGCACTTCTGTGTCAACTGTCATAGTTTTTGAGTCACACGTATTTAGATGTTTCAACGGCTTATTTGTGTAAGAAAAACGAAACAGCATATAGCAATGCCAAACAAGCAACTGGGTGGTGCAGTAGGTAAAGCACCTGCCTTTCAACCGAAAGGTCCCGGATTCGATTCTCGATGAAGCAAAAAAAAAAAAAGCCTCATTGGTTTTTTGAGCTGGTCTAGTACTCTTTGTCATTGGGATATAATAAATGACAAAAAATAATTGAGAGTATAATCTGGTAACAAATTAAATAAAATGGAGTTATTCTATTTAAGAAGGTTATTTAAGTTCCTGACAATAGTAGTAGTTTTCCACATTTAATGAGTAGAAGCCAGTAATTTGTTAAAATAAATACTCAAATTATTGTAGATATTGTAGTGTAAAATTGCAGTACCGTACTTAATTAAGCACGAAAAGGTGATTCTACCTAAGTTACTGTCAAGATCATAAAAAATATATGTATATATATATATATATAAATTTAATCTGTATTCCATGGTTGGAGTTTCTATAATTTTATCTATGAGTTCGATGGTTCCAAAAGGAAAGTAAAAGCACAGCTAATCATACTTAACTTTTGATTTATAATCAACAATTGATCGAACTCGAAATCGAAAGATTGTCGAGTAAACATGGTTTTGGCAACGAAATGAAACCAGTTTCCAAAATGTATAATCATTGCAATACTGCGTGCAAAAGAAATTCACATCGGTTTTGTTTTGATAAAAATCAGAACACTGTTGGAACTTCAAGTATATTTGTATTGTAACATTTAATATATAATTTTGTCTTAAATTTATTATGTAGCAGCTTGAAAGTGTAAATATTTTTTTTTTCAATATTTAACAAAGTTATTAATTCTATAATTTTAATCAATAATAATAATTATTAATAATAACCACAGGATAATAATTTAAATATTTGAAATAATTTTTATTATTTGAGAAATTTTCAAAATGAAAAAAAAAAATTAAAACCTAATTGACAAAATTTCAATAATTTTAATGTATGTAATGTGCTAACAAAGTTTGTAAATTTTTGGTTTTTTATTATTATTTTTTGTTTTTTTTTTTAAATATTTGTTCACATGCAGAGTTCAAGTGAATTGCTTGCACTCATCGCACAGTATATTATATTTAAGTTTTATATATATGTACGTAGTTATGTAAGTATGAATGTTTAAATGCCTGCTTGGTGTATGAGCGCCGTTTTTAAGAACAATCATAACACCTTTTTGGTAATTTGTTGCATTCCAATGGTACCAAACTATATTGCTAATGCAAGGTGACATGAAAACAACAGTAACAGTAACAACAACAATAATAACACAGACAACAAAACTATAATAATAGTATGAAGAAAAAAAAACAACAACAAGAAAAACAAAAACAACGTCCAAAAAGTATGTAACAAATATCGAATTTTCCTTAAATTGGAATTGTGTAGCAGCAGCTCTCTTCGAAGAGGTATGGTTATATGAGGCGCAGGCAGATAAGTATAAAGATGGAATGCATTGTCAAAAAAAATTAACTTAAACAGCATAATAATACCATTTTGCAGTATTTTATATCAAACTTTTATTCCAGATATACATATAATTTTTTTTATATATAAATGCTTGAATACAGTATATTCAGTATATAGATGTGTATATTATGTATATATGAAATTTTATCCCTTTTTTGGTGTTTTCCGCGGTCAGATTTCGATTAAACTGTGTACTGTGTTAGCCTTGCGACTTTAGCTTTATTTAAGTTATGTTTTTTTTTTTTTTTTTTGGAGTTTTGTTTTCTGGATATACATATATTTTTAAATACATATATATGAATGCGTATGGCTCTGTTTTTTTTTTAGATTGTTATTGTTTTGCATTTTATATTTTTGTTACTGGTGTTATTGTTTGGTTTTTTTTTTTCATTTTTTTTCTTACTTTTATTTGTTGAAATTGTTTATACAAAAATGTCTTTCTCATGCATTCAGATTCAATTGCAATAAAAATAAATTTATACACACTAAGTATAAAACATAATAAAACTTATAATCAAAAAAAAAAAAAAATTTACTGGGAAATGGAATTTAATTTTTTCCTTGTCTTGTTTTTCTTTTTTTTTTTGTAGTTTTGTGTTTAATAATATTGAAACGTAGTCCTAATATAGTTTCTGTAAGTCTTTTTAACAACAGTATAATAAGACAATAAAATATGATTAGTGTTTTTAAATTTTGATTTTACAAAAATTTTCTATTATCAATTTTTTAGTTTTTATCGAGTAGACGTGTCGAGTGTACTACGAATGAAATTATTTTATATTTATATTTCCCAAAACCTGTCGAATAGTAGTCAGATGAAATAACCACAACATCATGTAAGCCCAAAATGTTCTTTTCAAAACTTTTTAACACTGTAAGATATATATATATATATATGTATATATATATATATATACATATATATTAAGATTATAAATTATCAACCAAATCAAATTTGCTATTAAATGCCTTACAGGAATACATAAATAAATATTATACTGTTAATAATTACATTGAGGAGAATAAACTCTGATGACTTCTACACATATCAAAGCACGAAGAAACCAATCATATTGAAAAAAGCTGAAAATTTGACCAAATAAGTAAGTGAAGCTGAAATATAAATGGAGAATAATGTAAATTAGACCAAGTACATATGAAAGTCTGCAGTTGAAAATCAATGTAAGTAACACGATAAGATTAAATGAAACAAATATAGAGAGCAGATATACCAATATAGAAACGAAGTACCCAGATTCAACTACCTTAAGCTGAAATGCTGCGGTATTTCGTGTTACCAAACTGCGCAAGGACCCCACAATTCAAAACTATATACAATCCAGTAGGTACTTCTTATTAGGCAATTACTTCTCGTTGGAGTACGTTTCAATTGAAGTATTTCATAATTATTAATGTTTTAAAATCTTATTATATTTATCGTTCCTTCAATTACCTCAATTTCAAATATTAAAGTATGCATATTATTTTAATAAATAAAACAAAGTAAAAAATATGAAACAATAAAATTTAAATAAATTTTCAATTTGGAAACTAAATTGCACTTTCGCTATTATTTTTATCACTTTTTGATATCCATGAGAAGCAGTGAACCTGTCAAGGTAGGCGTTTCATGGGACATTCTTTTTAGCCAAAATCAAAAACACCAAAAAAACCAAACATAATAAAATAACCAAAAAAAAAAAAACAGAAAAAATGTAGTGCGGTGGCGGTCAAGATGCAAAGATACTAAAAAGAGCATTAAATTTAAGGGAAATGAGTTCTGTTTATATGGTCATCATCATTCCAATATATTTTTATATGTGCATACATACATAATATATTTAAATGTATGTATATAGATTCGTTTTTTGTATAAATATATATATATATATATATGAATATAATATACTTTAAGGATGGATGAAATCTCCAGTGTTATTAATAGTATGTTTTCACGTGCAGAAAATCCCTGCAACGACATTTTTATTTTCCAATTTAGTATATTTTTTATTGTTGTTATTGTTTTATTATTATTCCAATCCCCCCTCCCCTATTCTTCTCTTCCTACATAAATATAATATATTTATATAGATATATTATGTACATATATTTAAGAAATAAAAGTGTATATATATTGATGTTCATATTCATATAGACTTCAAATGATCTTCACAACGATTGCATACGACCAATTCTAGGAAATCATTTACAATCGATAAAGAAACACTTTATTGAAAACCGAAGATAAATAATTATACAAAAAAAAATTATATATATGTATATAAATATTACTTTGTATGTATATAATATGTGTGCATATATAACAGTAAGAAGAAGTAGAAAATGAAAATGCACTAAAATCAGACACATAAACCGCGAACCGCCGTGAAGTAGATGAGATATGTTGTATAGCACGTAAAAAGGTAACATTTTGTTTTATTTTTATTTAGTTTTTGTTTTCAATTTCCAATTCTCAGGAGATATTCTATTCGACTTTTGTCGTTGTTGTCGTCGTTCACGTCGTCGTCGTCATTATTATTATCATCATCATCATTATCATCACCATCATGATTTTTATCATCAATATAATATCGTAGTAAAATTGAAAATATTTTGTTTTTGTCGTTGATATATATATTATATACATATAGAATAAGAGACAACGATAAGATTAATAAAGCGAGTATATAAGTAATAAAAAAACAAAAAAAAAAAAATAAAAAAAATTCTTTAAAGTGATTTCTAAATAATGTTATCTAAAAAAAACATTTTTTTTTTGTTTCTGTTGTGTTTTTTGTTAAAAAGGATATTATTTAAAAGGACATTAAATTATCATAACATTTGAGTAGGATATATGAAAAATTTTCTGTTTAAATTTTAAATAAATAATTTAGTAGACATTATGAGATCGGGTGGTCTAATTGTATTTATTTTATATATGTATATAAGTTATTCATTAACGCCTTCATTAATATCTTTAATAACAAAATAAAAACAACAAGTTTTATTTGTGTCATCAGTAACTGATATAATTGAAAACAAAGTAAGGTTTTTGTAATAAAGTGATGTAACTACATTATTATTGTTAAATTAAATATTATGGATTATAATAGGACAATTATTGTGCAGGCATAACCTTGCTAAAATTCAAAAATGTTTATTTCAGATTATATTTTATGAAATATATTTAAAAAAATTAGAATAAATTCAAAAACTGGAGAGCTAGGTACATAGTTAAATATAAAAGTCAACTTGTGTTGAAATAATTCGTTTTTCCACACTGAAGATAATCATTTTTTAAATTAATTTTTTACTTGCAAAATCACCAAACGTTTACTTCAATAAAGTTTTATTTATGAAACGAATTGAAAAGATTAATAGTATCTGATAGATGCTGGGAGTGAGATGTATGCTAACTTGTCATTTTAATAGTATTGTGAAGTACATTTTGTAGGTTAGTTCCTAAATCCACAAAAAACAAAATCTATAATGGGTTTTGCCAAAAAAAAATCCACAAAAAACGATTCTTGTTAGTGCTTTTACGCATTACACTTTATTATGTACGGCACTTAATGTGAAGTTCTGAGTTGGGAGAGATTTTAGAGTTGGATTCAAAATCAAAGTTAATATTTATTAAAATTTTTTTTATGCATAGCCGCTGTTGGATACAGCAATGTCCTTTTTCCAGGATTAATTTGCCACAATTTTCTGATTTTTTTTAGTGGATTTCGGTTTGTGGATTTGCTTACTAATTCGTATACCGCATTAGCTATATTTTTTTTTTATTTTAAATGATTGTGTAAAATTTAAAAACACTATCTGAACAACAAACAAATTTTGCTTTTTAGAAGTATAGATAATAATAAATTAGAATCAATAATACTTAGTAAGATGACCCTAGTTTGTCAATTTCAGTAAAACTCTATGATGTTCTAAAAACAAAAGAAAATTTACATTTGGCAGAATTAAACTGCACAAACGATTATAGTCGTAATTAGAGTAAATAACAAAGCGAAGAAAATCTAAAAGTTAATTTAGCACAGAAAATCAAGTTAATCTGAGAATATCCACACAAAATAGTGAATGGGTAATTGTAAATAACATGAAATTCCAAAATATATTGAACTTGAATGTGTACTTTAGTAGTTTAGAAAAGTTAGAAAGTTTAGAAAAGTCCTTATTAAAAAATGAAAAATTAAAAAGATTAGAAAAGTTATTATTATAATGATTAAGGACATCAGTAAAAAATTCTGTGTATGTATGCATATTATATGTATAATAATAAAATTATTCAAACTTCGGCATCATTAGCTCGGAAAACAAATAACAACAAACAAGACTTAAATCTTCATTAAACAGTTCATATACATATGATTTATTCAGGATATTCAGATCCAGAATAGGATTTATGAATACAGAAATGTATTTTACTATATGAATATAGTTATAAAATGCAGAAAATACACTTTTAAGAAAGTAAAAGCAGCAATAGCAGAGCCCGAATCAAGATACTTTAAATCGATTTTGCACGCACTTTAGAAAATCCACAAAAACCAATTTGTCCAAGCTTTGGAAAGAATTCTCAGTAAAACAATACACTACGAGCTCGATTACTTGTAGAAGAACAGTCAATTAAAAGTAGAAATTAAAAGTAGTTGGTAGAAATCAAACAATAACCAAAATATGTTATATGAAGAACCCCATAGTCATGCTTTTCTATTGTAACTCAACATTTACTATATTGCTTCTATAATGGAGTATTCATAGTTTTACCTATATCATCTTCAGTTTTATCCTTTTAGTGAGTAAGCTTTGATAAATATTTCATTATTTATAGTTTCATGTACAGTCTTGGTTTTATGCTGATTTTGATTTTTAGTTTTCTATACACCGTTTTCTATTAACAACTATTTAACTTGAATTTAAATAAACTTAAACTATTAAAGTTATACAAGAACTAGTATGAGACTCTTGGTCAATTTATATTGTAATATTTTTTGTATAAATTAAAATTCATAATAATTTGGTAAATTTTAAAAAGATTCGCTCAATAATGACAGCTGATAAATCAAAATATATGTATATGTACTACATATAGAATAAATTTTGTTTTAAGAGTTTAAATTACAATTCGAAGCAACTGCAATGTTCACTTCTATCTAAATTTCAATTCACTTTTTAAGTGAAGAATTTAATAATCAAATTATTAGTTTAAAAAAAAAATAAAGAAAAAAAATTATTTAGTGCCTTTACTTGTTAATTTCAGCTGAATTGGAATAAACTACTTATCAGATTTTACGTAGTCCAACCGAAATCAATACTGGTTTTGCACTAAGTGACATTAAACCGCAATACTCTTTTGAACATTATGTATTTGATTGAATATATGCTGTTGTGATAAAATTTCTATGTTGGTTTCATTAAATTTATTAAATATTTTGTTTGATTTCGATTGTTACATTATCATCAGAAAACTGTGTAACAAGATTGTATAACAAACAAACGATAAATCAATCAAAATATTTAATAAATTTAGTGAAACAAAACTAAGATTTTTTTTATTTTATAATGCTTTCTTGAACTTCTGACAGCTAGGCTAATTATTACAAGAACGACAGAACGACTATAAATTCCAATAACATATAGATATTCGAATTTGAGCGATAACTTAAAACTTGAATGTGCTCTGAAGTAAATTTCATCAATTAGTTTTTTCATTTTTTGTATTTTTATTTATAAGAATGAATTTTAGATGTTTCAAGTTTTATGACTGGCATTATTAAAGATTTTATTACGTATCTAATATTAAATATCTAATATCTTCTAATATTGAAAAATCTATACTGTTCTTTTTTATAAAGAGAAAAAAAATGTTAGAAATAATTTTTTTTATTTTAAATTCTCAGTTTGAATTTTCAATTTCAATTTAATATCATTGTAATCACCTTGTTACTTGTTTTAACAAAAATTCAATTCAACTTAATATGAACCATAATCAGATTCTTATATTATATAAAATTGATTCTTTTATTATTGTTATACAACTGCACTACTTTAACTGTCCTTACTAAAGTATGAAATCAACTTAGTTAACAAAAAACTGTCAAATTCTAGCTTTAATACAGTTAATTTATTATTTCAAAAATGTATTTACTAAACATAATATATATACATATATATATGTATATATAGATATCTATTGAATAATAATATGTATGTAATTTATACATTATTGTATATATGGAGAAGGTTACAAGTGGAATTAAGTCAGTGCCTCAATTGTTTTTATCATATATTCCAGATTATCATCACCCGCTTTAGATATGTCCATCAAAAACCATTTGCAACATTTGCAGCATTTATTGTTTAATATTTATTTCGTAAAAAAATAAAAAAAAAAAACAGAAACGACAACTTGAGTTAAATATTCAGTAAGAAGAATTGAAACAATATATCTGTATAACATGCAGATATATAACATGCACAATATATCTGTATATGTACATATCTATGCATTTTTTAAATAAAAGTTTGAGAAAATTTTTTTGTTTTGTTGCATTATTTTCATTGTTATTATTATTTTTTGATTTTTTTTTTTTTGGGGGACTTCGTTTTATTAAGTTGATGTGAATATGTGGCTATTGCTGCTGCTGTTGCTGCTGATGCTGCTGTTGTTGGAATATGCTGTTGTTATTTTTTCAGTTTTTTTATTTTATTTAAGTTGTTTATTTATCTTTCCGATTTTATTGGGCATTGATACGACACACCATTGATCTTATCTGAAATATCTTGACGCCATATATCCAAAGGTAGTTAACAGTAAGAGAGATACAGAATATTATTATACATACATGCATACATATATTTGTATAAAGAGAACACGAATATATATTTTTCCAAGTTAATATTAGCATTATCTTAACAAGGAGCCGCACATTTTATCTTCTGGAATAATATAAATTTAGCCATATAAAAATAATTTCACATTAAAAAAAGAAAAAAAAAATTTAAAAAAAAACACAAAAACCAAAAACAAAAAAAAAACAAAAAAACGAAAAAAAAAAATTTAAATTAAACGAGAACAATTCATTTTGATCATAACTTTTAAATTTATAATAAATATTAGATATATTATCCAAGTCCAATTTCAACAAACAGTAACAAATAACGGTAACTAAAAAGACAAATTTTAATCTACAGATATTCTTGAATATTAAAATAACTTAAACCTACTTACTGTTAAAAATTTGAATAATAAAAGAGCATAAAGGTTTGATAAATAATAGATCAATTGTATAGTTGGGAGACTATACTTTAGCTTCTTGAAATCATTAGTATTTTGCAAGTTAGTTGATTAGTGTATTTTTGCTAATCTACCTATTTCTACTTATAGTTTATCTTCTACAGGACGAACTAGAAATCTCATATACGCAATTATTACACAATTCACTTTTTACAGTTGCAATATTCAGTTGACGGAAAAAATTATTAAATCAGAATGTATTTTGCGTCATATTCTTATAATACACTCAATTCTTTCATATTCTGTGTAATATGTGTTATATTTTCAGGTAACCTAAAATTACTCAGATTGGTTCTTGCAAAGAAATATTTTTAGCTGACCTGAAATTACTCAGATTACTTAGTAATTAACATATTTTAGTTTAATTGTCAATATAAAAATAATCCACGTATGAAAAGCATGTATTAGTTATTTTTGATTGTATATTGTTTCTTACATTATTACATTATTGTTATAACTCATATAATTATATAATTTCAATAATATATTTATATGAGCTTTTACACTATTTTATCATCATTGTCTTATACCAGAACTACTGCATAATAGCTGGTTTATCTAAAAATTTGTTATTATAAAAAATATGGTATAGGCAGTTACTTTCTATTAAAGTTTTGCTTTTATATCTCATCTACATTATGACAGTACTGAAACGGATTTTAAAAATAAACAAGATGGGAGACGATAAATAGTTAGACAATTGTTTTTTTTTTTAATGTTAATGTTTATTTTGACGTAGAGAGCATGACGTTGGATATTTGGAGGAAACAATTGAACCGTTCAAGGGTCAGCCAAATATTTATTTATAGGAAACATTTTTGTTTACCCTGAATAATTTAATGGAACAGATGATATAAATTTAGATTATAAATCACATGATTAAAGTATGTTAGTTTTCGGTTTTTGATGATAGCTAATAATTTTTTAATTAAGTATAATAATATGATTTTGTAAAACTTTAAAATGGTGGTGAATATAAATAAAATAAAATTTAATATAAAAAAAACTTTGAAATTAAATGAATTGTTTGTAATAAAATTACCCAAAACATCCTTTTAAGGTATTCAAAATGACATCCCCACACATTTATGCTCAATTGTTTTATTATTTAATTTTTTAGCATTTTCTTTTAAATGTTGGATTTGAACTTCTTATAACTTTGGTTTCTCTTCACTTTTTGAATACATTTTTTGTTAGTGAATTTTGTTTTTATTTGTTTGTTTTTTTATTTTTATTTTTTTTTTGTTTTTCACTAATCTAAACATTTATAATATAGTTTTGCACTTGGTACAAGATTCATCGATAGTAGAATAAATTTTATCGCAATATATTTAATTCTTTTATTATTATTATTATTGTTTTTTTTTTTTATTTTTATTTCTTAGGATTTTGTTTGAACGAGTCCGAAAATCGGTGTTTGTTTCTGTTCAATTCTGTAATTTATAGGTGTCAATAAATTTTTTGGTTAGTGGAACGCTGTTCTTATTTGGCTGGGAGTTTTTAGTGTATCGCATTTATGGTTTATTGCCGATTTTGAATTGGTATATTTTTTTTGTAGTTTCTCTTAATATGTTGCTTTCCTTTTCGTTTTTTTTTCTCTCTTCTTATTTTTCAATTTTATAGAATTGAGTTTTTTTTCTGTTTTTTTTTTGCTTTTTTTTTAAAGGAATGTTATAACATGAGTGCGTTAATTTTAATATGCATGTAGAAGAATATTTCCTTGAAATTGTTGAATTTTGTATGCAAAACTCCTACATGGAATATGTTTCATGAAAACTGAATAAAAGCTGAAAAAGAAAACAAATTTAATTAATTGATATGTAGTTTTTTTTTGAAATATTTCTTTGAATTCTACTTAAAAATTTCTTAATTTTATTATTAAAGTTTAATTTTTTTTTTTCGGATTATAAATGAATAATTTAATTGTGAAGTAAATAAATTAATTTGTAAAAATAAAAATTGGCATTTATTCATTCTATATAAAACAAATATTTTTAATAACAGATTTCTAATGTTTGGAATGATGATAATCTATTTAATTCAATTATTTTATTTACCTAAATATTCACATTCATTTACGAGTACTTTTAATTTTATAGAGATCAGATCTTAATATAAAGAATAATATGTATTTATAAACGGGAAAGAAAATACTGATAAGAGAAACTCATATCAAATCGTTCAAGCTTTTACAAAGTCGTCAAACATTTTTGAAAATTTTAAATGAAAAACCCAAGTCTTATCAACGATTTTTCATTTCTAACATTATAACGATATTTCGATAATACTATATTGAATTTTTCAGTGTTCAATTTATGGAAAGCAATTTATATTTAACCTTCTTTGAAGAGATAAAATAATATCTACATTAATTTCTGATGATTTTCATATTGCTTATGTCCACCGAGAACTTCAGATCTGATATTAGAGAAAATGCTCTAATGACCGAAGTCATTGGAGAACAATATTGTATTAAAACTAGGTCTGTAGTGTTGTAAATAAGTAAGAAGGCCGAATCTCATAAATATTTAATGTCTTATATCCATGACTTATTTATGAGATTCGGCCGTTATTCGAACAACCGCGCTTTTATGTTATTAATTTATAACTTAGAAACGAAACTATTTTTTATGTACTAACTATTTAGTACAGTTAGTTTTTGTGTATCAAACATATAATTTCCAAATTTTTCATACTACTATTCTTGTAAGAAAAGAGGAGCAGAACGGAGATGTCGTAAAAAAAATACACAAATTTACAGCCATAACCAAAAAGCTTAATGTTAAATTAAAACACTAAATATTTCATCTTTGGTCTTCATAAAGCGTGTTCTACACACATTAAGGAGGTAATATAATATGATAAGATAACTAAAAAAAAAAAATGCAAATGTGTAAAATATAGAACACCATCATTTATATAGTTTGTGATTTTATGAAGCTGAAAGTCATATCAATTTAAGAAAAGGAAAGAAGAAGAATCTGGGTTTGGGTGGGATTTAATATTTATTTATTAATTGATGTTGATTAAAGTATTTCTTGTGATATTGACACTTTAACCTAATTCAGTGGATTATGGCTTAAGAAAACTGAATTGATAAATAAAACTCTATCCTATTTAATTCAATTGATCTGAAAGCCGTCCGTCGACAAATCGAAATAGTCTCTTTTTTTTAATGGGGAGCTCTATTTAACCGGGACCTCTTAAGATTTATTGTACTTCCCTGTTTATCTCAGAATTGTAGGTCTATGTCCTTAATAAACCCTATTATTGCTTAGATGTCAATTTCAAAATGAGGCGATTTGCATTCCTGGAAATATATATGTCATTTGCGAGCTATAGCGTCGCAAACAAATAGAATATGGGAAGAGGATTCCCCTTCTTCTAAGCAGAAACTGTATCTGTCTGTGCTCGATCTACCAATCTTGAACAGATGCTTGTTGAACGGGCCATGACCTGTGATAAACCATATCAGCATTCTGAAATTAGATCTAGTCTAGCTGATTATCTGATTCAATCTATGGATACTTAGTTTAAAAAAGGATTTAGACTGCGTAATAGTCTCTATTTTTTAAAAATATGTTCTAATTTCGTTAAGTTTTTCAGTGTTGTCAGTATGTAGACAATAATGTAATTGAAAACTTTCTCTCTCCTCTATTAACAATTAAATTTGATTATAATATGATATATAATTCAATTATCATTGAATCGGCAACTTTTTTAAATCAACTCTGAAATTTATGAAAATTTCTTAAGAAATTAATTAAAAAATAAATAAATAAATAATATCAAATAAAATAACAATTAAGTAATACGTGCCCGGAAGAACCTGATTGAAAGAAAGAAGAAAAAGAGAAAAAAAGGAACCTATAACGAAAATAAGAGCTCAGCAGGTAATTCTTCCTGAATTGTTACAAATATACGCATATACATTTTGTATAGTAATAAATTTTGTAGCGTAAACCTTTTTTCCTTCGTCACAATTATTGAACCGCACACATACATATATTTATTATATTTGATTAATGAGTCCTTCCTTCTATCAAATATTCTATTGTATTGTTAGTTTTTTATGATAATATTTGATTTTGAACGAAAAGTATAGTCCTAAAGTTCACTACTTTGTAAAATTATTTGGCGATATTAATTGTTAATTTTTTCAATTTGACACGTACTGTTTGTATGCGTTTGTGTGAGTGTGTGTATAGATAATTCCTATTTAAAAATAAAGGAATAAAAATCGATCACCCAGAGTGCCTAAAAATTACCTTTTCGGTATATATAGTAACATTTTAAATTGAACACTTGTTTCATTATTTTCAGTTAAGATTTATATTTTTTTAAGAATTTAGGGATTTTTAAAAACGTGAGATTACAGAAAAAGTTTTTTTTTTGTTTCAATTAAATTAGACTAAAAAAATAATTTTTTTTAGTATAAAACAAGTTTTTTTTAACATAAATCAAAATAACCATTTGAAGAGATATTACTCTGAATTGTTCGCTTATATTGAGGTTTTTTATTTGTTTCAAAGTAAATTAAAGTTAAAATATGAAGAAAGTTATATTATATCTAATAGTAACAAATTGTTCTATGTCAAGCACCAAGTAAAATATACGAATTTAATGTCAATTAAATCGGGTGTGCTCAGCAGTGCTGCCGTTTTAAATATACTGAAGGCAGTACGAAGTTGTTAAATATTGCAGTACTTTGCAGTACATAATGAAGTAGCAGTAAAGGAGAAGTCACAGTAACAGTAAAGGAGAAATTATAAAAAAAAAAAAAAGGTCATTAATTTGAGATATTTTTTAACTATTTGTTAGAAAATTTCAAAAAGAAAAATAATCAAATTATCATTTAGCTATGGCTTCAATAAAATAAAATAAATTTTAGTGAATTCCTTTTATCATTCTTAATTGATTTTAATAATGAAAGAGTCCTTTCAGCTGCTGCACTACTATGAGGCAAACTCAAAACATTTCCAACAAATTGTTTCAATCATTTAAAAAAATTTTCACAAAAAACTTGATACCAATATTCTTCAAAATCTAAATCTTTCGATAAGCATGTAAAACTGATAAACTTCTCCATTCTTGGTTTGATTTACTTCTTCGAGGTTATTTTCATCATCATTTATATTGGAAACGCAGATAGAGATAAATCTCCCATATTTTTCAGATCCAAACATTGTAATGCCAAAAGTTTTACATCTTGAAAAACAACTCTCCCAAGTTTGCTTACAAAATTCTTTATAAAATTCCAAACAGTATTGCTTAATATTAAGAATTGCGTCACAAGTTAACTTAGAAGAGTTAATAAGAAGCTGATCTTTTAGTCCTATATATATATATAAGAAACATTCAAAAATAAATTTGAATTTGAAAAACTATCATTTGTAATTTTTTCATTATTTACATATTCGGGTTAAAAAATTTGCTTTAAAGACTGAAAATAATGAATGACCTGAATGACTGAAATGATTCTGACTGAAACTCTAAGTTCATTTTGTTGGCAATATTTAAAATATATTCTAAAAAAATATAGTAAATTTTATTATTTATATTTAGATTTTCAAGAACGTCTTTTGCTAAATCTGAGTTGTGTTCAAAATTTTGAAGTAAAAAATAATGATGTAAGTTATTCCATTGATATAGTGTTCTTGTTATTATTTGTTCTAAGGAAAGCCAGCTTCAGCCAGTCTCAGAATTTTCACAAGTTTAGTATCAAAATTTTCTTGAAGCTCACGGAATTCTCCTTGGCGTTTCGTACTGTGAGAAAAAAAGGAAATAAATATTTCGAACCAGTTTTTCTAAATTATTCGGCAGTTTTTTTGAAGCAGCAACAGAACACAAATTGATTGAGTGACAAATATATCCCATAGAATAAAGATTAGGATTATGTTTTTTAAATAATGCTTTTACTGCACTTTTAGCTCTCATTATGACAGACGTATTATTAGCAGCAAAGCCTATCATATTTTCTTTATTTATACCATTTTTTTTTTCAATTCAAATTTTCAATACCAATTAAAATAACAATCAAAATTTGTTAGTTGAATTAAAGTTAGAAATTTGTTCTTTATTTCACCTATTGTGTAATCAAAAAATCTACACAAAATTACTAAACTTTTAGTATACAAAAAATAAAATAAAATTAATAATTTAAAAAAATTATTTAATTGAGTATTGCAGTACTTTCTTGATATTTAGAGTGAGATTGCAGTACGGAGTACAGCTGTTAAGATTGCAGCACAAATACTGCAATTGCAGTACTTCGGTAGCACTGGTGCTCAGGTCTATTCTATATAATTCGTTGTACATCTGCAAACTATACATTTCGCATTGAAGTTGCAGCCTTAATTAATGGCACAGTTATTTTTGCTACACATATACCTACACAATCGTTGTTTAGAAAAAACTGCAGGAAAACTTGACAAAATTAAAAATCTGTTAAGAACATCTACAGTTAACAGTCAATCTGCTCAAATAATATTTAGCATTAGTGACAATATTTGTTCCACATTGCATTTTTATGCGATAAATTAGACTTATTAAAAAAATTAATTAAAATTAAGGTTAAAACTGAAAATTTCATTTCAAATTAACAAAATAGAAAAAAATTTGAATAATATAAATTGAAAATTCTAAAATATCTCATTTAATTGTAATTCATTTATATTAACCTAGACATAATAATTATAAACAACAATTTTTATTTTTTTTTGTTTTCACAGGATTACACATTTTCCTTTTAAGCACCTTTTTTTATTATTATTTTTTTAAACGATTTTTTTATATTTTTTGTGTTTTTATAACTCGTGTGAATTTAATTCAAGCGAATTTAAAATAAGAAACAATTGCAAAAATCGGCGACGCCAACAATAAAATTTCCCATTTAAGTCAGTTTGAAAATGTGTGCAGGCGTGGGAAATTATTATTATTATTTTATTTGTTACCTTTTATTCTTTTAATATTAATTAAGAGAAAAACAATAAAAAAATAAAATAAATGAATTGTACGTGTTTTAATGATGAAATTGTTTATTATTTTTTTAAAATATTATTTATTTTATAAATGAATCTCTAATTTTTCAACCCTATTGCATAGAAGAATTCTTCTGTCAGCATAAATAATTATAAATTTTTATTAATTATTTTAGAGGAAATTGCTTTGTTTTGTTTTTGTTGTTTTTTCAAATATATTTATCATTAATTTTATTTAGCTTTTTTTTATTTTTGTTTATTTTTAATTATAGCTTAAGGATATTAAAAATTTATATTTGTATATAGATTTATTAAACGTATAGGTTTGAAATCAGTGTCTGTGTTTCAATTAGAATTAACGTGTAGATATAAAATATAACAATACGATTTTGCAAATTTATGCAGCGTATAAAATTAATAGCTGACAATTTATGTATATATATGACGTTTATTGTTGCTCGCAAATGTAATGTCAAATATTTTAATTTGTATTTTATACATATAATATGTATTTTCAATTTGATTATTATTGATATTGTAAATTTAATTATTCGTACATGTAATATTATTATTATTAAATAGGAAGAAAAATTAAATCATTTTTATTTTACAATAATTATTATCAAAGTTAATTTTACATTATTATAGTTCAACTTTTGATAATGATTTTAAAGAAGAGATTTGGAAAGAAAAGAGTGAAAATTTTTTTTACAGCTATGAAATTTTCAAAGAGAAACTATATAAGGGGAAATAATATTGTTGAAAGAAATTATTTATTTTTAAATTTTGTCATTTCTGAATACTTTTGTTTACAATTTTTTTTTTATTAATAGTTATTAATAGTGAAAATCAACATTAAAGAGGGTGTTTTTCGATAAATATCGAAATAATATAATAGATTAAAAATCTATTATAGGCCACTAAATTACGATTTTCAGACCATTGAATTGTAAAACAGAAAATATTGTAATATAAAAATAACAATAGGTCAATAGCAATCAAAATAGAAAAACAAATTGATTGAATAATTATTAAAATTTAAGTAACTAAAATTAAACTGAAAAATTAAACATTATTTACATGTCCCCAAAGATGTTGATTGTTTTGATGAACGAATAAAGGTGTTTTTTAGCTGGTAAATATTTTAAGTGTCATAATATTTTGTTGGATCTGAAGAGGGAGATAGTTTATTGAATTTTGACATAAGATTGCAAAGAGTTTCCTAAATGACTGCAAAGAGTTTCCTAAATTTCTATTTGGGAAATTTATTTTATCCACAAAAAAGGTTGTTAAACCGTCAAAATCATGTTGAAAAAAATAACTTAATTTTTTTTATATACATTTACCCAAAAAATTGTTAAAAAAGTGTTGCCAGTGTAAAGAAACAATCCTTGATATTTAAAAAATGGATTGGATACGAAGTCTCGTTTTTGAAAATCATTTTTTTAAAATACCCCGTATCAAAATCCCCTGTTTTAAAATCTTATTTTTAAAATCCTCCGGATCAAAAACCGCTTTTTTAAAATCTCCCGTATCAAAATCCCCTTTTTTAAAATCCCCCGTATCAAAATCTCCAATTTTCATTTAAAATTCCTAAATTCTTAAAGTTTGAAACTAGTTGATGGATGGAACGTTTGATATAGTTCCAAATATCATGAGACAACTATTTACAATTCATGGTCAAGTCAATAACCAAATAGTTCCATTGGTATTTTGCTTAATGAGCTCCAAAAGTAAGGCAGCTTATTAAGAATTTTTTTATGAACTACGTTACACAGCTTGTCAATGGAATATAAACTTGAATCCTATACGAATTATTTCAGATTTCGAAAAAGCTAGTGTAGCTGCCGCAAAAGATTTTTTTCCATCAGCTATATATAAGGGATGCTTATTTCAGTTTGGCCAAATTATTTGGCGAAAAGTGCAGTCTGAAATCATGGAAATGATGAAAAATTAAGCCTACAAATTCGAATGATCAAGAGTTTGGCAATTGTCATTTATTTAAAACTCTTAATAATGACGGCAGAAAAATTGCAAATTGGTTTAAATTAAATTATATAACAGGTAATACAGGAAAATCTAAAAAGCCATCCAAACCAAGATTTTTATTGCTGATGCGGAAAAATTACATTTCCCCAGAACACAAAATAATACAGAAGCTTGGCACAGACACTTGAATACCATTGTGGGCAAATCACATGTGGGTGTATACAAGCTCATTTCTGAATTAGCACAAGAATATGTTGTTGTTAAAACTAGGATGGCCAAAACTCGTTCGGGTGTAAAATTACCAAATTGAAAATCCAACTTCAAAAAATAAAAAAAATAAAAAATGTAATTGAAAAAAGGCTTCAAACTGAAAAAATAGATTTCTTAGAAAATATTTCTTTTAATATATTCTTAAATTCTAATTCCAAGATTAAAATGTAAATGATAATTTGTTTTTTTTTTGTATTATAAGGTTGTTTTATTTTTTTGCACACTACACCTAAACATTAGGAAAGGATTTCATTATAGAAAATAATTGTAGGCTTGGGTAAAAGGATAGGATTTGGAGAGGGAAAAAGAAGGATGTTGGGGGAGAATTTGGAATTGAATTATTTCCTATTATACTAAAATATGGGATTTTGAAAAAGCGTGTCAAAAAACAATAACAAAACGGGGTATTTTGATACGATGAATTTTTCAAAAGCGGGAGATTTCGAAAACAGGGGATTTTGTTACGATCCCATTAAAACATGGGATTTTTGAAAAGCGTATTCCAAAACAATGCATTTTAATACGATGGATTATGAAACGGGGGATTTTGATACGGTGGATTTTTGAAAACTGAGAGATTTTGAAAACAGGGGGTTTTGAAACAGGGGATTTTGTTACGATCCCTTTAAAAATATACTTTATCAAAGTATAATATCCCAAATCAGTGTGGAAAATTACCAAATGTCAAAGTAATATTTACTGTTCTTGTTGTATGCATTGAGTTTTCATAAAAAATAATGTCATTGCATTGTCACTGAAAATTCAATGTTATTTTAGTACGAAATATAGATTTCAATAATAACAACGATATTCTTTTTACAGACCCTCCCTCATAGTATTAACAAATTAATGAAGAATTAGTATGTATGTATAACCATCAAAAGATTACAGGTGTGAAAACTCTTTGATGTTTGCGGATTGATGTTTTTATGAAAATTCTTTAATAATCCAAATGATTACCAACTAAAAAGTATTTTCTGGATCCTAACCACTCTGGGCATAATAAGTGATTGTTTTATTCAACATGTTTGATTTTTTGTTTATTTTTTAGAGTTCTTTAGAGTTGTTACATTTAAATTCACTATAACAACAACCTGTTTGGAGATATGGTTGTCAAATATGAGGACGCGCAATAAAATCAATATAAATTATTGCAAAGTAAAGTAATGTGAAAAAATATGTGTTCTTTCCGGTATTGTCGAAACACTGATCTTCATATAGAGATTTGAAGAAGAAAACCAGTAGAATGAAAATTTTAAAAAATTATTAAATGTCATGAAAAATTCTAAATATAAAAACTAAAAGCCTGTGGACGTATAATCATCGAAATAAGATTAAATAAACGTACGTCAGTTTACTATAATCATTACTTAGGTATATTATAAGCAAAATGTAACAGAAATATTACAAAATAGAAAAGTTTCTATTTTTGAATTATTTCTGTGAAGAAAATATGTTTTGGGTTGACATTAACATATTTCTACGTCATAACAAGTTTAACGTTTATTTTATTTTAATTCTAGCATATTACCACGATCGTGTCTATAGGCTTTAAATGTAAGACAATGGAACTTTTTGAACTGACGTTATAATAAATAAATCAAAGAAAACAGCCATCATTAGATGAAAACTTGGAAAAAGTAAACAAAAATTGCGTAAATCAAAATCAGAACAAAATTGCTTATTACTTATTAGTCTTATTAGACTAGGTTGATATAGAGGTAGTGTACTGAAGCAAATAATGTGATAAATAAATATCCATACGCAATGTTAAGCAACAGAGTTCTTTTTTATATCTTCTGGTACAAACATAAAAATAAAATTTTAAAGTTAGTAAAACTATCTTAAACAGATATTATTTTTATTTTTTAAATTTTCCGTCACATTTTAAATATTTGTTTTATTGCGTTAATGCACTATCAGTTTCCGTTAAGTTATTTTGTTCAATTTATTTAATATTATATATATATTTAAAAATGTTTTATAGTTAAATGGCTTCAAGCTTCAAATACATATATGTTTTAAATGTGTTGCATATATATATATAAACATATATATTTCATTTCTGGATTTGGTTAATATCATTAATTTAAAAGCTATATAAAAATTACAATGTCCTCCCAAACTATTATCAAAACTATAAACCCAAATACACAAAATCAGAAAAAAAAAATTAATAAATAAATTATTATACAAAAACTATGTTCTTATGGCTCTCTGCAATAATCCTTTGCAACTGATTATTGTATGATTCTGTTGGGAAAATTTAAAAATGAATAAAATATTGCAAACCTACATATATAACATGAGAATAGTGTTCAATGCATGAAACATTAAATATGTATTTAAAATAAAATATATCTATTGACATACAAAAATGTATATTATATGGATGTATGAATGTGAATATATTATAGCTGGATGGAAAAATTTCTATGCAAAAATTCAATTTAAAGCTTTTTATAAAATATCATGCATTTTCTACAAACTTTTAATGTTTTATTTTTCTATTTTTTTTTTTTAATAATTTTTCTTGTATTTGTGGCGCCACAAATATTTTATTATACTAAGCGTCACGACGGCGTCTTCATTTTAATGTACAATCCCATTCATATATGAATATAGTATATAGAGATACTTAGTTTAAAGAACATTTTTTTTTACTCCAAAAAAAAACAATATCATCATCATCATTATTATATCATATTATTTGCTATAATATTATAGTTTACTATTTTGTGTCCCGACAAATATCCTGGATAGGATAGGACACTAAGAATGAAAATGTCCTTAAACAGAGAGTAGTAATCTTAAACATTTTGTTTTTAAAATTTATTATTACTTTTTGTTTTTATTTTCTCTCTTTTATTTATTGTTATTATTTTTTTTTTTTTGAAAGTTAATAGAATCGTAATAAATATTTAGAATTCATTGAAAATTTCCAATAAAAAATTGTTGGACATATTTTTGAGGAAAATGTAATATACTTAAACATAAATAAATCTACCGGTATACAATATAAAAGCATATAGACATGAAATTGTTATTGTAAATATAGATATTTCTATTTATCTACATATATATATGTATGTCTTTATGAAATAAAAATTCTCTATGGAAGAAATGAAAAATTTATTTTATAGTTAATAAAAATTTATTTACTCCTGCCAAAAGGATATCATCGTTTTTAATTTATATACTCGCATATATTTTTTTTTAAATTTTTTATTATTTATTTTATTATATTTGAATTGCTTTTTGGTTTTACGAATTTTAAAAAATTAATTTGAACTTTTTTACAAATATATTTTTTTTTAATGATGCAAAATTTATATTAAATCGTTGCAATCGTATTTTAACCCTTGGATCATAATTTCATCACTCATAATATCTGAACCAAGATTTTTTTGAGAAAACCGCTATTTTTACGATATTCCACATGAACAAAGCTGGTGAAATAATTCAGTACAGTCAAAATAGTATATTTACCTCTCTATGGTTAGGGTTGTAAAATGGATTCGGAAACGTAATAGGGTAAAACGTAATTTTTTCTCTAAAACTCCCTAAATGTATTAGTTTTCCTTGTAGAAATTCCCAAGCATTGTAGTATGTCAGGCGAAAGTGATCTCCGTAAAAGAAAGTTCAAACTGATTGAAATATAGTTCAAACCTGAAAACCTCTATACAGGCTTTCAATGAAATGGTTTCAAAAAATTACTCTGCTGGGGAAGTAAAAAAATTACATTGTATAATTTATCACAAATCAATATAACAGAATTTCAGCAGTAGTGGGCATATGAATCGAAAAATAAAGTTCCTAATGTATTTGGTGTAATAATATTTTTCATACTTTTGTTAGTATTACGATAAGAATTCTTGAAATGTATCGAATAATATATCGACTTTGAAATTACCATTGAATTCTAAGCTTGGTACGAATACATTACGTAATGGTTATTATATATATAATTTTCTGCACTTTTCTGGATGTTTGTAAGTTCGACGGAATACTCCAACACATGTACAAATTGCAATATATATACAAATTGTAACATCATGTAATTGTTATAAGCATAGTATCATCTGTCATCTGTCATCTCTTATGTGTGTCATTTGCCAACATTTCATAATGATTGTCATGTCATTCAAGTGTTAAATTTAGATGGCGCCATAGAACTTTTTACTTTTATTATGTCTTAATTAATTTCATTTTACAATTTGAATTTTACAGTAGAACGCTGCTATGATTGTAAAAATATAAAATTATTGTAAGTTCATATTATATAGTTAGATTTTGTTTTCATTAAAAATATTATTTGAATTTAGTATTTCTAATTTTTCTATATTAATTTAAATTGAAATTATCTTTTTGACTAACTTATATTATAATTAATTGAATACAATAGAATATCTAAGAATATTGATTATTTAGAATTATTGAGGTCTTAGGATAATATTTGTTTAAATTTCCAATGATGCCAAATAAGATGTCGTTAAAATGATCGAGTAAATAACCCTTAGGGAATTGAAAATTTGGCACCTTACTACAAATATTCTGTTTATATGGTAATTAAAAGCATTCTAATAAAGGTATGATATTGATAAATTAGTAAGCAAATACATATTTTTCTTAAACTTGAAATGAAAACTCTAATGAAGGAAGAAATACTAGAATTTATTTTGCTTCCGTCATTTATGGCGGGTTACAAAACTAGTCTTATTATATTTACCTTACTGAACTTGCCTTGGACTTTATTTATATGTTTGTTTCAATTTGCTTCCATTCAACAAAATTTCAATAACCATTCAACCAAAGAATATACATAAAATAAAGAGAATATGCACTCATGTATGCATTCATTTATTGTTTTCACACAAATCCATATGCAAATTTGCTAAAAATTGTAAGAAATAGACGATAATAAGAATTTAACGTGCAAGTAAAAGAAAAAATAGTAAACAAAAGAGAGTAACAAAAAAAGTTGGCTGAAGTTAAATAAAAAAAAATTAATAATTTTTAAAAAAATTTGTTGATTAATATATTGTTTTGGAAAAAAAAATTTCGACAAAAATTTCGTTGAAATATTTAACAATATTATTTTCTAAATTATATCAACTATGCATAAGATTTTTAGAAGACTAAAACAGTGTTATCATATTCTTTAAATTCTGTGTTTTTTAAATAGATGTTATCCTCAGTAATATTTTATAATCGCATAGGTACCAATATAATAATTATTTAGGTTTAATAAAAAATAATAATATTTATAACTCCAAATTATTACTGACAAAAATGTTAATAATATTTTATATTATTGTAATGTAATTATAATTTAATATTTTTAATAGGTATATAAGAAAATAATGTTTAAAATGAAAAATTGAAATAATAAATGATCCAGAATTAATCATCGTATAAGGGAATAAACTAAATTAGAACAAACATTTTTTGCCACCTTGCCTCGTATAATTAATATGGGAATGCAAACAAATCCAAAGAAGAATAATGGGAACGCAAAATGTTTTTACAGTGTAAAGCAAAACGCAAACACCTGTCTTGTATCTTTTCTCTCCCAAATAAATTTGGTATACGATAAGTAAATGTATATTTTAGCTCTTTTAACTAATGATATTTTGCTTGGTTTGGTATTTTTTAAAAATTGTTTATGTTACGTAAACTGGGAGTGTATATTCTTGTTGATATAGAGATTGTAGATATATTCTTTGCATTCAACAAAGGTGAAATTTACATAGGTATGTGTGTCTACTAATAATGGAATATGGATATTTGATAAAGTTAAAATTTGGTTTCTCTTTAAATTCACTGCATTTATTAACATTTCTATGGTGTAAGGAAAAAAAAAAAAGTAAAATAAAGGAATATAAAATAAATGTGTACAATACAATACAAATTATTATATTTCAATTATTATTCAATTAATTTTCAATTTCAATTTTTATCAATTATCATTATTACTATATTTTTTTGTGTTTTTAATTTGGTTTCCTTTATTAATTTCTTTCTTTTATTATTTATCTTTCTTTCACTAAGCTATATGTACATGCATGTGTGACATGGAGAAGGTTTGCATTTGTTACATACATAATCATATGGCTTAGTTTAATTGAAAATAAAATGCAAACATTATTTATGGAAAAAAAACAAAATTTGAACCTATCAAGTATCAGCACTCAATTACACTCTTCTCGCTTGTAAAAAAAGTTCAATTAAAATTTATGTATGGATATAATACTTTTATATGGCAATTTATGCTTAGGCAGCGTTTACAAAATCTAATTTTATCGTAGATAAAGTCGGATGAGTGTTTACATTTCAGACATTTTCTCAGATTTTATCTACGATTTTACGTCAAATATTTTTTGTATTTTACAGGGTTTCTTTTTATAAAGTGTGTAATTTTTTATTATTGGAAATTTTTTAATACGTAATTTAAAAAATTAAAAAGTATGTAATCAAAAATTTTAACAAAATTTTTAAAAAATATACCTATCTACATATTTTTATAAAATTTGTTACAGTAATATAACATATTATTACAATTTTGAGCAATGATAACCAAAGTATGAGCTATAACAACCAAATTGCGTATTGGTGAATTTTAGTGATATTTATTTTATTATATGTGTTGTTCTCTAAAAATATATTATTTTTCATTAAAAAAATATTTTCACTAAACTTCGAAAATAAAATAAAGAAAAACATTTTTTTTTTTAGAAATATTTGCCTTCAATTTAAGCGTACTATAACTACAAAAATAAACTTCAGAATCGCAGCTTCATATAAGGTTTTCAAAGCAAGTGATGATTATAAATACGGAAAAAGCAAATTAGCCGAAATTTTTACCAATGAAATTAATGAAATCATATATCAAAACTTCATAGAATTTCACCTAATTTCACCTACAATCATCACTTATTTTTCTTTCGTATATCATCCAATATTTTATATATATTACACAAGGAAGGCCATGTGGGGAATATCTTATATTATAATACACAAGAGGAACGATGTGGTGAATAAAAAAGCAAGAATAATTGAATAGTAAATTATTTACATCACAAAAATATTAAAATTTTAGCAAGTTTTTGGTGCTGAATACTTAAAACAATTTAAATATTTACAATGTTGAGCGACATCTGTATTCTAAAATAAATTTCAATCGTGGCCACTTTTTGAAAAGGCTTCATGAAAATTCTGCCATTTTAAATGGATACACAAACTTATAGAAAAAAGTACAAAAACAAAAACACAAACAAAAATTGAAAACAAAACCGAATAAGCAAAAATCAGATCAGATAATACTCTTCAAAAATTATATAATAAAAGTTAGTTCATTTGCTTCTGCTATCATTAAAAAAAATATATGCAGTAAAACACGGTTATAGTCATTCGTTAAATTTATGTAATATTTCTGACTATAACCGTTTTGTGACTATAGGCGTAAAAAAAATTGCATCTTCATAAACAAAATCAAATTCAATAAAATATCTTTTGTATAACAATTTTAAACTTTATTTTATTCATAAATAGCAATTCTGTTATGTAATTATAAAATATATATATTTGTAATAAAGAACAGAAAAAAGCAATATATAAATCAGTGTTTTAATAAAGTAATTCACTGTTGAGTTATTGCTATAATGACTACAGACGTTATCGATCTACTACGTTGAGAGTAATGGGATCTTATTGTGTAAAATTATATTGAAATTAGTATTAATTTCGTCATAAAGTATTAGGTATCATACTTTAATTTCATTATATATATATATACATTCAATAATTAAGCAATTCAGAAAACAACTACAATTATACCAAAACAAATATTTCTTTTTACATAAAATTGTGTTTGAAAGAACTACTTCTGTGCAATTGCACAAGGGATCTACTAGTATAAATATACATATTTTTAAACAGGTGAATTCTGACTGGTATAAGTTTGGGTCCGGTAAAATATTTTCTAGAACTACCCAGACTGGTTCAGAACTGGCCAGACCAGTTCGTGCTGTATTGTAGGGAATCAGTATGGGTCTACATGTGCTCTATCTCTAGTATCGTGGCAGCGATTAGAGATTCAATTTTAAAATAATTAACGAACTATAGGTACATACACATATTAAATATTTTCAATTCCGAATATGAACATACAATTGCCTAAAAAATTATTAGTATATTTTAAAAAACAATGAGAAAAGCCCATCTTGGTTGAAATAGGGTTAAAATAAAATAATAATTTACTAAATAATTTTCAAAAGCATTTTATAGTAATTTGTATTTTTTGTTACAAATATTTCGATTGCAAAATTTACAAATTTTCAAGCTGTTTTTTTTAAATTATATTTAATTTGGATACCAACTGAGCTTTAAGAATTCAATAGGTATACGAATATATGTATGTAAAATATTATTATTAAAATAATGAATACAAAATAAATTGGAAACGTAATAAATAAATTAGAATTTAAGGATAATTAGTTAGAAATTTAAGAAAGGATTGTAAATACATATACAATACTCTTGTTGTATTATGAATGTTAAATAAGAGAAAATTGTTACTATGTTATTGTAAATTAATTAAATTTGTAATTTTGAACGAAGTGACCTTTTTTTACTGGGATTACACAATTAGAGTTGGTTTATTTAATTTTTCTAATAGATTTCTCTTGTTCTTATAATATTGTATTGAATTGAAGGTTAAAGTTTTTTATGATTTCAAGGACACATATATATGCGGCATTATTATTATAATATGATATTGACACTCAGCAATTATAGGATATTGTTGTATTTAATGGATATAAAAATTATACATTTGTTTTTATTACATAAGTAATTTAACATCAAATAAAATATAGTTTGATTAAAGTCTCAAATTTGATTGGTTATTCGATATTTTTTTGATCAAGTGAAAAAGCACAATGCTTAGTTTTATAATCATAATAATATGTAAAGGGTGATATCAATGAAAAATTTGAAATTAGTTAACACAGATTGAATTTCGATCTTCGATGATCTAGCTTCGATAATATTATAAGGATTGTTGCAAACATTATCTAGTTAAGTATACTCACTAACATTCACCATATGTAAATATGCAGAATTAAAGAAGAAGATATCTGAGTAAATCGTATAGCATAGAATTACAACATATTTAATAATATTATAAAAGCCACTGAGTAGTTTGAAATAAGGCAGATTTACAAGATTCAGTACGAGATTTCTGATACAACTTGAACAAAGTTATCATTCGAATACATCTATTCTTGGAACCTATTAAATGACTTTTGAGGCTGGAAGATCAAGTTGAACAAAATGACAATACTAGAATATATTTTAAGTTAATTAACTTATCTATAAGCTATTCCAGTTGAAGATATATCAGGTGTTTCAGAGCATGCGTATCAGCTTTTTAAGAGAAGAAGGAGCCGTTGTTTTAAAATTTAAAAAAAAGTTTGCTAACTAAATCGAGGGTGCTCTATCGATTGATGGTATTTTCATCGATTGACGTAGTTATCCATTTGAAAATCTCGGTTTCGGCCAATTTCGGCGATTTTTGGTCTTAACAAATCGATTTGCGGTCCTTTCCGGAAGTTGAAAATTACCACCAATCGATAGAGCACCCTCGATTTAGTTAACAAACTTTTTTATGCTCTGGAACACCCGGTATACTCGTTTGGTAATGTATTACAGGTTTGATTTAAGTTCATAAGCCATGTTATTTCCATATTTATTTACATATTTAGTTTAAGACAATTTAAATGACTCTATAACGTTATTAGTATAAATTAACTCAATTACTTACTGAATTCAAAATGGTATCTGTTAAAAAGATTTTGTTTTTTCTTTTAATGTCCCAGGCAGCATTATTGTTGTTATTAGCGATACCTATAGTTAGATGAATTTTTACTTACGTCATACTTTCTTTTCAATAGTAACGTACTACTATGGGTGCCCAACTTCTGTATTGGTTGACATAGTTGGTTTTTTTTCTGCCTCATTCATCATTGAAATCATTTGGTGAAATGAAGTAAATATAGGTCAATGCTACGCACGTTTGTAAATAATAACATTTAATTTTAAATAGTTTTTTATAAGTTAATTTAAAAAAATTAAATGAGTGTTTCGTTCATCTACAATACCTGGACTCATCAGTAGATATAGTAGTTTTGGATGGTTCAAAGTTTGATTTAATTTTTTTTGCTATATGTCACTTCCAAATCTATATTGTTATTAGCTAATGTAGATGCTTATGCTTTTTGTGTATGGTGATGATGCACTGCATCAAAAAAGATAATAATAACATTTTTTTAACGAACTTCCCTGTGCAACGACTTATATTTGGACATCGAACTTCCTTTGCGCAATAATTTTTGCCACTTTTGACAATATCCGAAACCCATAACTGGACCCATATATCCTAATCTATAATATTCAAATTTTAATTAAAAAAATTTTTATAAAGCACATAAAATAATTTTTTTTTGAGCAAAATTATATTTAATTATTTATATATATATATATATATATATATATATATATATATATATATATATATATATATATAAATATATATATTTGTTTTCCTTTTGAAATTACACGGTAACTTTTACAATCACTCATTTTATTTAATTATTCACATAGTTATTTTTTTTTGCTTATTTAAAATTCTGAGAAATTTCAATTTTCTTTCAAAACAACAAAAATATATATTTATATATTATATATATATGTGCATTTATATAAAGAATCCTAAAAATCCTTTTTGTATCATCATTGACAAAAATGATGATGATTTGCACGACATTTCACGTAATTACGTGATTTTCTTATAAAATTAAATAATTTTCTTCTGTTTTGTTTTTTTTTAAACTCTTATTTCAAAAATCTACCACCCAAAATTAAGAAATAGAAAAAAAACTGAAAACAAAAAAGTAAATTATAATTTTGAAAATTACTGATCCATACAAATAAACAAACCGACCCTCTTTCTTTAAATTAATTGCATACCTTTACCATATATTTAAAACATCTAAAAATTATTTCCAAATAAAATTCAAAATAATTTTGTCAAGGGTCAATAAACACTCAATAACCACATTAATTTAAATGGTCAATAATTTTTAAAGAAAACAATAACAACAAAAAACAATCTCACTTTTCACGGTTTCAAAAATTTTAAGAGCTTTTAATGTCAACCGCAAAAGGTATGCATTTTTTTCTCTTCTCATTTTGCTTTTTAATTAAAACGCTACCAATTTTTGAAAATTATTTTGTCAAACTTTTAGTCTCACCAATTTATTTTCACATTGAATAAATGAAAAAAAAAAAAAATGTTTACCTGGATGGAATTTCAGGGATCTGAAACAACAACAAAACCAAATAAGCAAAAAAAAAATGATGATTAAAATCTGGTTCGACAAAAGAATTAATCTATAGACAAGTAGTTCTAAATTTACGTTTCTAAATTTATGACTTAAACTAGAATAAAAGTGAAATGATTAGCACTATAAATTGTAGTAAACTTTTTAAAGGACCATAAAATGTTAAATGCAAACAAAAGAATGTTAAAAATATAACAATAAAAAAAAAAAATGATAATGGCACGTCAACATTAGTTTTTTTTTATTTTGTATGTTTTGTCAAAATATCTCCCACAATGTTTTCATTAATAATCTTAGATTTATTATTGCTGAATGAGCTCGTTTAGTTTCAACGGTTATCAAATAAAAGAAACTTTTAAAATTTGAAATGTGTTTTTAGTGGGACTACTGACGTATAGACTGTGTGAACGAAAAATTTTAGCGAGAACAAACAACATAAGAAACATTGTTCTAGCTTTTTTTTAACTATTGAACTTCTCTACTTCCCATTATGAATCTAGATCTAGAATATACTTTAAGAATTAATTGTATTTTCAAGTAGTAACAATATTTTTTTTTTTTTTTTTTTAGATTTTTAATTCATTTATTCATATTATAGTAAAATACAATACTTAAAAATATACATTTACTAAATAAAAATAATAAGAATAAATATAGGATCATTCGGATATTCATTAGAATATGTCATGAATGAAACTGCAAGCAAAAATACAAGCATTAAAAATATAAAATATTGTTGGGTACATAAATAGTAAAGTAGAAAATTAAAGCTAAATATGGAAAAACTAAAATATCTTAAAATTAAAATTATGTAATGAAAAAAATAAAATTTAAAATAAAATTTCATAAAATTTAAAGCAAAATTTAAATAATAAACTAGAGTAAGCAGAATTAAATACAAAATTATAACAAGAATAAAAAGTAAATTAATAGCTAGAAGACTGAAAGAAAATTAAAAAAATTATAGTTAGAAAAAAAACTAAATTAAAGTTAAAATTAAATAGTATTAAAAACAGATTCAATTTGAAGGTGATCCAGTTCAAAAAGCCAAAATCGAAGATTTTTGCAAAATGAAACAGGTAATCTGTTCGATCTTAAAGAATAAGGTAACATATTAAAAATTTTTGGAGCTATATAATCATAAAAGTGGCAAAAATGAGAGGTACGGGCTCTTGGAACATTTACAAGGTATAAATTATTAATTCTAAGATGATATCTAGTAACAAATCGGTGAGCGAGATAGCCCGACCTATTGAAAAAAATTTTCAACGTTTTAAACAGATATAAATGTCTAAGTGGTATAATATCCAACTTTTTAAATAAAGGAAAACTAGGCAATAGTCTATTTTTTTTAAAATTATCCTTATACAGTGTTTTTGAGCGATGAGAAGAGGTTGAATTTTATTAAAATAAGAACCACCCCAGCAACTAATTCAATATTGCAGCTTAGAACTGAATAGAGCAAAATACACCATTAGCATAACTTTTAAAGAACAATACAAATTTAAGTGGTAAATGTTTCGCAAAACATTTTTAAAATAATTATTTAAATATGAAGTATATGCAGACCAATTCAGTTTATTATCAAGTAAAACACCCAAGTACATAAACGTATCTACACTTTCAATGTTAAAACAAGAAATACTACAAGGCGAAGAGAAGACAAAAGAGTTTAGAGACTGTTTAGGAAATAAAGGAAATTAAGGACAATCAGGAGAATGATTAACAAATACAAATACTAAAATTCTCGAGGAGACAATTATATATATATTATATATACCAAAAAATGGAAACTTGTAAAAGTAGAACAGTCTATAAGCTTAATTATTTTAGACATGTGGCTAAACCAGCAGTGAAATGTGCATATTTTTGATATAGCTAAGGATGCTACCAAATATTTGGGTTTTATTTCACGATTTAAACCTATTTTTTGCCAAGAGATCTGTTCAATTATCTATAAAGCTTATATTCGAACTAAGATGGAGTACATATGGGCTGATGGTGCACCTCAAACTTTACTAGGTTATCTTGACAAAATCCAAAATCGCACCATACGCTTAAACGGTAGCTGTAACTCTACACCGTTCAGGTAAATCTTTACTCTACTTAAAATATTTCGAAAAGTTGGGCTCTCTCGTTCTCTTTTATAGATTACATGTCGAAAATTACACTTGTTCTATTGAACTAAAATCAATAATGCCTCGTTTCAAGCAATTACAGCGTACCATTTCAAGTGTTCATTTCTACTCCTTTGAAATACCTAAGTAGTCCAAAGCTGCTTTCAGAAATTCATTTATTGTAAGAACTGCTAAAATGTAGAATGAGTTTCCATCTTATGGGTTCTCTTCTGATAAAAATGGTTCTGTTTACTGGTTCTTCAGGCTACTTTCCAACTATTATAATCCTAATCGTTTTCGCCTTACCTGAACCTACAATAATTTTGTACAAATTACAAGCACTCTAGTACTTGAGTAGCGTGTAGAAAAAAAAACAGTATAAGTGCCGAAGATTAATAAGACCCTTGTATTATAACAAAAATATTTTGTCCTCCCTCCTCGGTTCAGTGGGTTTTGTCCTCCCTCGTGGGTTCAGTCCAAAGAGAAACAGAAAAAAAGATAACTGTAGTAAGCAGATATAATTGTTTAGTTAAAATAAAATAAAATGAAGCTTTCTGAACAATGATCTATAATAATGCACCCTCGTGGAATACGAACCGAATGATGATTCTAATGCCGAGTTTTTTTTTTTTTTTTTGCGTGGATTGGTGGGAGTCTTTATAGATACAATGAGCCCCGTAGCTTCCATTGTGTGCCAGATTTTTACTGACTAAACCACACCCCTCCCATTAATACTAGTCCAACGGACTAACCATTAATTTATTGCTATTTTGATTTTCTTAAAGAAAAAGTTTACGAAATTCTATCTAATGCCGAGTGACATATTTTTTATTATAATAAACTTATTTGATGGTTGATATTAACAACCAATTGGCTGCAAACAAACAGGTTCTATCCAGTTGCAGACTAGAAGTCTTTTTTCTAAATTGATTTCTCTAAAGCAAGTGTAACTTCTCTTGAGTGTTCTAACTTTTCATAGTGTTTCCGAATGTTTGAATTCGAAGTAAGCTTTAGATAGAATCAATTTGTTTCATTCGCTCAATGCGATCGACTCTGTTAAGTTTTTACAGCTCATACGACTACAGTACCATTTTATAGTAATAAATAAATATATGTAGTAGCTATAATCAGCTATAGAGTTCCTATTGCTTACATGAAAACTGGAAACTGGCTCATGCACCACCCACTATAATGAGTACCCTCTATTTTTGGAGTAAGGCTGATGATACATTTGCCCCTCAAAAATACATACTTTTGTGAGATGCAAAAGAACCATTCGATACGATTGTTTTATAACTAATATATAGAATTCTTACTTAACTTATTTATTTTAGTTATAAACTGACTAATGGTTGTTTCAACATTATTTACATAAATAATAAAATAATATTTAAATTCAGGTATATCTCCATAATAAATACCTCTTAATCAATTCAATAAAAAGTTTTATACTCACTCTTATTACGATGAAAATAAAAAAAAAAATATAAAAATATTTCAGTGGCGCGAAAATATAATCCCAATAATAAGTATACATCCACTGAAAAAACACTGGCACAGAGCTAACACATTCATTTTGCTTTGGATTTTTTTTTTTTGTTTAATTTTTTTTCTGATGGTTATAATTTATGAGATTGAATCTCACCTAATCGATTCTCTATCTTAAACAGCAGACATTTATTTTGATTTCATTTTAATTAGCTTAAATATTCTTGTTGATGTCTGGTTTGCAGTAAACATCCATACATACTTGATTATATACATGGATGTGTTTATACATATATATGAATATTATATGATAATTCGATTCTAGTTAACTCTAACAAGGTAACACTTTTGTGGACAAAAAAAAAAAATAATAATTAAAACAAAAATAAAATAAAAAATTAAAAAATCTGTGAAATTAGTCATCCTGAAATTTTAGTTTATAAGTTATAAAGTAAAATAATAAAATAATAAAATAAAATGCGGGTGATGCTTGTTATCTCTGAATTCTGTGTGGTAAAATTTTTTATAAATTTTGTTTTTTTTCTACAGATATATATTTTATAGGATCGACATACATACAGTCATATAAATACATTTATATGAAATTAGGTTGTACAGGACAACATCATTTCGTGTTCTTAAAATTAACCCAAAAATTATATATGTATGTATGAACATATCTGTGTGTGTATATAGAATTGTTTATAATTGTATATAATAATTGTTGTCTTCTTTGATAAGAAGGTGCCGCATTTCACAAAAGGTACAACAATAAAAAAAACAGATAACAAGTATAACAACATCAACAAAAAAAAAGGAAAAAATAAGAGTAATGATATAATTCTGACGAAATCTCATCAAGATAAGAACAGAAAAACAAAAACAATAACCAAAATAAAAAAATTACCATGGAAATTGGACATTCACATAGCTTCTCTATAAATATGTTATTTATATTGTTAATTAATGACCACTGATATATTATCGGTAAATAAAAACAAAAAAAAAAAATACTTAAAGCTTTTAAATTAAATTAATTTTTTGATATTATAATAATTAAGAGAGGTAGATAAATATATGATTAGATAAATTAATAAATGTTTATGTGTTGATCGTGTATGTTTATAAAAAAAAAAGTGGAACATTATTGTTGTTGTTTACTCATCTTGTTAAATTTTTGTATACATCATCAAGTTAATAAATTTTATCCTTTTTAAATTTTTATTGATTAAATTATATGATATTTATTTAAATTATTATAAATTTTTTTAATGAAATAAATTTATAATTTTAATATCAATTTAAAATTAAATTAATATTATTAATTTGCACAACAGGAGAATATTAAATATATTCATATTATTATCTACTTATAGTTGACTTAAGTTAGGATCATTAAGTAAATTAAATTAAAGAATAAGAGAGATTTTTTTTTAAAGATTATGTCAAATAAAATAAAAAATATATAATATATATATATATATTATATGCAAAGTTATTTTGTAAATAAGATATTAAGGAAAAACAAAACAAAAATTTTTTTTTTGCTTAGAAAAAATTCGAATGAAACTTGATAACTACCTGTCTTTTATCATATTAATTTTGTATAATGTATTATGAATTCTTATTCATATTCAAATACGGTAACAAAATTCACTATTGAAATATTTGTTATTGTTATATCTATTATTAGTCTATGTTACTATTAATTTTTCGTTCTTTTTCTTTAAATGGTACTATATACAGTCCAAATCAAACACCTTGACCTTTTCTATATATTTTTTTCATTGTTCTCTAAATCTAAAAGCCACTCTCCATGTTTCTGATGTTGAGCAGTGAACATGCATTAGCTGTAGTCGCATCAAGCCATCTACAAGTCGCTGAATATGTATAGTCTATTTCCATGGAACTTTCTCATAATGAGAAAGAACCAATCCTACAAATGGCTCGAATTCGAATTGGTTCTTAGGCAGGTTTCCAGCAGCGCCCATGCACATGGTAGTTTATTGTTTTTGTTATACATTTTGATATACATACATAGTTCTTGTTCGTAGTATATTTCGAAGAACTCACAGTTGTACCTCATTCTTTCACAAATCAAATTCATTGTGGACCTTAAAGATTTTGTTGTCCAACCTGTTCAGTGGTTTTTAAATTATAAAACAATTTTTACTACATTAGTTTAGTAGTGGGTGGAGGAGAATTTTACAAAAGTTAAATTTGAATCTTCTATGTATCTTGATCTTCAAAAATTTCTCATTAAAAAAATTTTGTTCGCTGGTAAAATTCGTGTGTTAGTTTTGTTTGTCTCTTCATTTTTATTGGCAAGCGTGCAGCACATATGTTTGAATCTATTCATCACTTCTCTTTCTCTATATTGCTAGATTACAATTAATCTTAAATCTTCGCATCCTGCATTTCTAAAATTTGTTTGTTTTGTTTCATAATAAATCTATTGCCTAATTTAAATTTTTTTTTATCATATATGATCAGCTCGATATGTTTAGCCTCGTTTTGCAATGTCAGGTAGCATTTATTACAAATGGATTGATTATGTGCAAATCGCTCACGTATACAACTATCTATTTATGTTAGTTTTAAAATCAATGAACAATTTTTGTCGACTGGTAGCTCTCTAATTGTAGCGAGACATGCCTCTGCCTTTTTAATACCTTGTTCTGTTTTAAACGACACAGATTTCATTGCATTTTATTTTTGAATTGTTGTATCAGTCATTTATATTTTAATGATTTTTAAATAGTTTACTTGTTTTGCCTAGCTGTGACAGAAGTTGCTACAATTTGTTCCTTTCTATTAAATCATAATGCCTGTTTGAGATTAACGTATATTTAACGGGAATGGATATTTATTTTCCATTATTTTTGCACCAGTTTTTTGACTGTAAAAATTACAATTACAGCTACTACTACTACTACTACTTTTTATACCTCATAACCACTATACAGGTATACTTTGGCAGGGTAATTTTGGTGGCTTACGAAACAAAAAACCATAGCTGCACACTTCAAAAGGAATAGGAATGTATTCGATAGAATGAAACTCCCGCTAAAAGAAATACTGAAAGATCACAAAAGAGTTGAATACGCCGATCTGATAATAGTTAAAGTTTTCGGTGTAGTTGATATATACAAAGAGATATATAAAAAAAGTCATACAGCATTTCAATGATATTAATTTACAGAATGAAAAGTTGATTTTAAGAATTTTTAACAGCATTCTTACTGTCGTCTCAAACAAAATGAAATGATACATTAAAATTCTGCCTAATGTATCTCAACCGTATATTATGTGGTTATGGTTATTATTGTTATATTTGTTGTGATCTCGTTACTCTACTAAATCTATTTTTAAAACTTTAATTTATCACCATCTTTTAGCGTTACATACCGGTATAACATTTTGATAAACAAATATTTCGATTATTGATATTATATATAGCTATATTGAAAATACATTTTAAAACCACAAAATAATCAAATTTAGAAGAAATATAAAAATTATCCAGAAATCAGATACCGATTTATGATGCTATTAAAGGAATAATAATTAAAATCTTGGGTTTAAAAAGGTGTTGAAAATATTCGATGATTAAATTGAATCAATTTTAGATTGAAGAGATTCTTAATATTCTTATGAATTTAGAAGTGATATGATGTCGGCCCACACGCCAAGCGAACAATTATTTTACTTTGGTGTGTCACTTTTATATATACATATTGTTAGTTGTAGAAGGTTTAGTATTTGAGCCGTGAGCTGACCAACTCAAAATTTGTTTATTTTCTGATAGGAATTTTTAATTTCTGGGATTACTTATTTTAATCTGAAGAGTTTCCATTGTTTAAGAAAATTGGAAAAACACAAGACACTTTAAGTTATTTCTTTATATCTTAATCCTTTAATCCTCTTATTAATTCACATGCTATTAACTCTTATATATTTCAATAATGGGAAAGCTATAAAACGAATTGGTGACCCTACTATAACTTCGTTTTTAACTTCCCTTGGACATCATTGTATAGTGGGAGCACTTTCCCTGTTTTAAAATTACTTCGTAGGTGTGAATTGTGAACTGTGGACACTTGGCTCATTAGAAATCAAAGAACTACTTCTTCCTCTTTAACAGTTACAACGCGAAACAAAGGGAGCCGCAGATGTCCATCTCTACACAGTAGAGATACCCCGATGGCTTAAACAGGTTACGGAAATTCATTCATAGTCCAGACTTCAAAAATGTGGAATCATATCTCTTCTGGTGCGCTTCCACATTCAAACAACACCATTATTTGTTATTTAACAGAAATTCAAGAAAAACATTAATAACCTCATTTTGCAATTTCCAGCGAATTCTTTCAATAACTTTCTTCTTTCTTTCTAATATCCTGTCCTATCCCAAGTAAGCGGTATGTAAGTAAAGTATTAAAGGTTACATCCTAACGCCATAAATTAAGTATTATTCCTTAAATCAAACATATTTTTTTACCCTCTTTGGTTTTTCTTTGTTTAACTTTGTCTCATATTTTGGGGCCAGCTAGTCTTGTGTATTAGCGCTAAGATTTTCTATTTTGAGTTGCCTCAAATTTAACATTTACGTCTCATATGTCTTATTGTGTTATATCAGTTTTTGTTCTATCATACACTTTTTAATAGTGCGGTTAAGGAGAATGGTTCATTTTATTGTTCTAGGTTAAACTAAAGTACAAACATTTAAAAATATAATAAATCCGTATTATCTTTTTATGTTTTTGGACAAATAATAAAAAAAAATATTTATATAAATATACTCGAATTTTCTCATCAGTCATCATCACATATCCAATCCATTTGATCCATATTTTCTTGTAACTTTATATTCGATTAGGATAAGTTTTAAGCTATACCGAATAGGTAAATGTTAAAATACGAACAAACCTCTTTGCTTATGTAAAAATAATATGATGTATAATGTCTATCAAATAAATGCCAGTTACTATAGAAACAAAGGCACCGTGCTAACAATCATTATATCCTGTAGCTCTGATATCGATCGATGCAATAAAAACAAAGCTTTTATAAGAAGTAAAATTTAATGAAAGGTATTATATCTTATCGACGGATCGTTAGTAAGTAAGAATATTAAATTAAAATAACTATACAATAGTTAATCTGTTCGTTGTCTTAACTGCAGTGCTATTGTTTTACATTTTTCTAAGCACTGTAAGAAACTTTGGCATCTTGTTACGTCATGTTTGTCTGAAGAAACCAAAAAACTTTTTATATGATTTAATTATAATAATATCAAAGTAAAATATATTCAATGGGCTTAGAATTCAATTTTCGATCTCAATTAATGTGGTATAATATAATGTAGACAAACATTTGAAGTAAAAAATATTTAGAATGAAAAAGTCCGGTCATTTACTTGTCCACATTTCTTTGAATAACTTTCCATTGACCGATTAATTCAATAAACAGATATGGCAATTGCCTCATCCCAAAACATTTTACTTAAATTTGCATCGAGAAGTAAACTCTAGAATAATTCTATTTAATCTTTTCACCTTACAGTTTTGCAGCGGAAAACATCAAACATCATACATTCTTTAGGTAAAATTTAACAATATTTTTATTCGAACGGAAATATTTTGAGTTTATAATAACTACGGTTCTCAACTAAGTTTCTCCATTATTTCCGAGTTTTGCTTAAGTATATGCATATACAAATACGTACAAAAGTTATCCTTTATCAAGGTAACGAAGTATTTGGATGCTCCAAAGGAGTTAACATATAGAACGGCAATTGTATAGTTACATGAGTTCTAATAGATTTGTTTACTCTTGTTATTTGTAATATTTTATGATATATATATGATAAATTCAAATAAAAAAAACTAAATTTGCAGTAGGTACTACTGTGATGGACACAGACAGAAGGGCAACACTTATAATGGATACAAATAAATTATAATATGCTTCAGTTATCACAACGACATGGATAATAAAATTAATTCCGACTTTTAATAATTTAATTTTCGCTAGTAATTTCATTTAATTTTTTTTTTTTTTTTTTATAAATTTAATTTTTAAATTCACTAATAAAGTTATAAGTTATAAGCATTAAAATAAAAATCAAAACAATAAAAAAAAAAAAAGAAAAAAGTAAAAACGACAAAGACTTGAATATCAAATTTCTACTGCAAATCAAATTTATTAGTGTGTTTAATTTCTTTTTTCGGTTTCAGTCGGCCAATTTTATGCACATACGATACGATATTTAATTAAGTAAGAATAACATCCATTATCTCAACAAGCCTTAAAATTTCTGGTTACCATTGTGTAATCAAAAATTAAAAAAAAAAAAAAAACAAAAATAAAAATGCATAAGAAATTTTCTGAAAGCCATTAAAAAAAATATAAATTAAAATTTTTAATTCGTTAGTCTTACACGAGATGTGTGTGCATTGTCTCATATGTACTTGATATATGTATGTACATACATTTATGAACATGCATACATATGCATACATATATGTATGTTCAACAGTTCAGTTCAGCAGAGTTATCGTGTAACTTCTTTTTGTATAACCAAATAAAGGTTTCAATTTAATTTTTGTTTTTGTTTTTATTATTGTTTTTGTTTTTTTCTTGTTTTCATAATTTTTACAATTTAAGGTCACAGTGAAGAAAAAAATGCGAATTCCAAGATTCTTTAGCATATTTGCGACCAATAAATGCCACCATCAACGAAATCATTAAAAAGATATCAACCTGAATCTAAGTTAAGTTTTTATTTTTTTTTTTATTTTTTTCCTTATTTTTTGTTTTGTTTTTATTTGATTTTTGTGTAGATTTTATAATTTTTTGTTTCTCATGCATTCAGACTAACCAACCAAGATTTTCCCAGAGAAAAATATTTGATTTAAAATTATACAAAAACGAAAAAAAAAAAACTGGAAGATTGTTTCAAGTGCAGTCGTAAATGTTTTTATAATCTATTAAAACTCGTGCTCGTATACAACGGATAAAAGGTAAAAGGAGGAAGGAGGGATTATTTGATCAATTATCTAAAATAATGATTGAAAAATCAGAAAATAATTTTTGTATTTTGTTTGTAATCAAATCTTAATATCGAAACTATAAAAAATTAATAATTTTAATTTTACTTTTATTCTTTTATTCAATAATAAGTTACACACAGGACAGACAGACAGACTGATTTTTTTTTTCAACAAAATATTTAATATTCAAAGTAAAAAAAAAAAAAACAAAAAAAAAATATAACAGAAAAATGGAGAAATTTTATGCACTATTTTATAGAGACCTCACTAAGTTGGAATAAATCCATATTACAATGCAAGAAGAAAACGAATGAACAAAATACATATAAAACGAAGAAACGTTACAGGAGATTTAAAAAAAAAGGCACAACAGAAAAAAAAATATATGTATAACAATTTTCAATGGTAAAACATGCGCCTGAAATGAGAACTCTTTACACACGTGATTGCAATGCAATAATGAAAGTTTTTGTATTCATAAATTAAGTTCGTTTCTGTTTTTTCAATTTTATATTAACTATTTTTGCGTTTATTTTTTTTACCCAAACAGAAATTATTTTATTTGAAGTGATTTTTTTTTCTTTTTGTTTAATTTCTACAACTGAAATTTTTTCCGAATTTCGAACATTAAAAGGATATCTTGCCAAGTGAGTGGATTTCGAGAGGGACGAAATTTGTGTGCATATACGCTATATTTATTTGAAATAAATTCAATTTGATCAAATTTCCAACATTAAAAGAATACAATATGCCGATTTGTAGAGGATCTGTATAGAATATGTTCGGATGGAGATCCTAACCAAATCCTTACATACATGCTAAATAAAAAATCGACTGAAATACTAGTGTACTGTTATAACGTTCTATATATATATAACATAACGGCAAACTCTTTTACTTTAGTGAAAAATCCATGAAAAAGTATGTTTAGCAATGTGAACATAAGAATAACCTGCCATTTTCGAAATATAATTTTTTCGGGAAAAGCTATGAAAGATCGTATAAGAAATATCAGCAATGTTCAAAATCAATGAAAAGTTATCAAGGAGAAGTAAACGTAGCTATAAACACCGTATAGAAAGAGTGTAACGCCTTAACGAGGATTAAAAAAATCGTATGACAGAATATTTGATATGGTCACTGATTATCGAAATTGAATATCAAAAGTGGTGAGAAAAATTAACCTCCAACCACTCTGAAAGCTTCAAATTAGAACATTCATTATCAATGTATAGTTCAATATTACAGTATGTAATTCTGTTTAACCGTACATATTACAGAATGTTGTATATAATTAAAAAGAAGAAGCATGATGTTTTCAGTCATATTGTGATTTGCATTGCAACACGATTTTAGGTTTATTGTCTTAAAATAGAATTTTTGCAATGACAATGGTAATAGTGAGATAATATGATAACTTACTTTCGCAGAGTTAATATATATACATTTTTTAAATACAAAATTTAAAGATTAACGCTACTACTAACGCTCAAAGTAAGCTTAACGTTGAACTGAGAATTAATTTAGTATTTTTTTATAATTATTCTTATCAGATCTGTTTCTGATTCATAATTTCACTAACATTTCTATTACATCAATACATACGTATAAATCAATAGATGCCAATGGATGCGAGAAAGTATTTCAAACAGAGCGATATGGCAAAAAAGTACTTTTAGCAAATAAAGTACTAAAATGTGGCAATAAAATAATTATATGTAGCAAAAATAGTACTAGTCATGAAAATTCTGTTAAGAAAATGGCAAAAGACTATCTGAGCACGATAACCGAGAACGATATCAAATAGACAACAAATTCGGATAAAAGGTGAATACTCAACAAAGAAAGTTGCTGAAATTGAAGAGACTAGTCGCAAACAGGTTCTTCTTTGGTAGGAACATCTTTTTCGACATACGAACTTACATTTTTAATTGTCGTTTAATATTACCAAATTTCGATCAACAAATTAGTGTAATTGACAATGCTCAACCTCAATATCGAATATTACATCAATTCAAAAATAAATTCGTATGATAGTGATGGCTTTGCGGTATATGTATGTCACTTACCGATAAAAGTGCAACAGTTTAAGATCAAATCCATTGTTTTAATATAAACTACATGATGAAGTTTTATGGACACCCCAAGATTCTTAACAAAATTTTCACTCAAAATTAAAAAAGAGGTTCAGTAGAAAACTTATATGTAAGATTTGCGTTAATGTATGCTACTTGATTAGTAGCTCTGTTGGTGTTAAATGTTTGGACGTCAATGAAGCCGTATTTCATGTAAATAATTATAATCGATTCTATTTGGAAACTGGCCACAAGATCCCAAATATAAAAAACTAAAAAATATATTGACAGGTAACTATAAAATTATTTGACAAAAATGATATGCATATACATATTAAAATCGAATAATTATTTTAACTGACAGACGCATTGTTGGAATATTTAGACAATACGCGATAATATTCAACTTAACGTGGTAAATAAAATGAAATCAAATAACGACAACGACGACGAAATCAAAAACTAATTTTCACCTGTGTGTGGCAGTAAAGAAAAAAAGGAACAAAAAACAAAAATCAAAAATCAAATTAAGCTTGATCAGGTAGTTTCATCTTTTACAGATATAATGTCTTCACTTCGATTCCCTATTCAATCTCTTGATTATTTTTTTTTTTCTTTTTGCATCTCTTCGTTAGCGCATTTTTTATATCTACCACCCAAATTATTTTTCCCTTTTTTTATTTTTTTTGTTAAATTTTGGCTATTAAATATCTTTCAGGTGACCATAACAATGTTGTTGTTCAGAAGTTTTTGAAATTTTTAAGATTAATGCTTTTGCTGTTTAAACAGCAGCAGCAGCAGCAGTATAGAGGTAAGAATGAATTCCACATTCTTTTAAAAAGGATTTCAAATAATTTTTTAAAAAATATTTTTATTGAAATTATTGTAGCTCGTATACTAGTTACTAAACTAGTGTATGTATATGTATATATGTATGAATAAAAATGTCCAGATCTCACTTTTCTTTAAATAAGTAAAATAATTTATATGGATTAGTAGCAGTGTGTAGCTGATTAAATGAACCAAAGGAAATCAACAAAACAAAAACAAAAAAATTTAAAATCCAAATGGACGAACTCTATACAGAAAAAATGTCTAAGGTTTTCAGCAACTTGTTGGATATTCTGCAATTTATTTTTATTTTCACGTTCTTCTTCTACAGCAATGTATTTATCCTGTATAAAGTAAAGAACAGATAGGTTATTATTTGCAATAACAACAACAACAACAACAATAACAGCAAAATTAAGGAATCTTTAATGGACACTTTATTAATAACAATTTAATGGTGTTTAAATATTTCTATTGGAATGTTAATAATTTTTTTTTTTTTTTAACAAAATCGAAATCAATTTCAAATTGAATTTTACCAACCAAATTAAATAAATTTTTCTTGATGGCAGCAGTAGACAGGCACTAAAGATGAGTGGAATCTATTTTAATTGATAAATTTTATTATCTGCAAGAAAATTTAATTGATGATCGTTAAAATTTAATAATACATAATATAATAATAACCGGACTATAATATAATACCGAAATAAATTAGGTCTGTGTTTGCACTGAACTAACCAAGTATTTCAATTTTATGTACTTAAGTATATACACGCTCAGATGTATATCACGATGAGAATTAGTCTGGAATGATAGGAATTTGTAGATGAAAATGAAATAAAGATGAGTATTAATTAATAATTATATTTGAAATATTATTTCTAATCTGATAATGTTAAGTTGAGAGAAATAAGAAAGTTTAAGTGAAATTGAATTTTAAAAATGTATGTTGTTTTGATAAGGGTAATATACAATGCAGAAGAAACAAAATTGTAATTTAGTGATTCTAAAAAATAATTTAAAACACTACTATATCTATTTCTTCACTTCACTTCAATATCTATATATAAATAGATAACACGCTGGGTGATGCAGTAGGCAGAGCGCCTGCCTTTCAACCGAAAGGTTCCGGGTTCGATTCCCGATGAAGCAAAAAAAAAAAAAATGCTTCATTGGTTTTTCGAGCTGGTCTAGTACCCTTTGTCATTGGGATATAATAAATGACAAAAAGATAATTGAGAGTTAATCTGGTAACAAATTAAATAAAATGAAACTATTCTATTTAAGAAGGCTTAGTTCCTGACAATAGTAGTAGTTTTCTACATTTAATGAGCCAGTAATTTGTCAAAATAAATACTCGAATTATTGTAGATATTTAAGTGTAAAATTGCAGTACCGTACTTAATTAAGCACGAAAAATTGATTCACCTAAGTTACTGTCAAGATCATAAAAAAAAAAAAAAAAATAATCAAATGTGTTAAAATTTTGTGCAATGAGATTGTGATTTACCCATTATTTTGATATTAAAAAAAAGAGACCTGAAAATTCATGGTTATAATAAGAAAAACAAAAAAGAGCATGAAAGTCACCCCATAACGAAACAGGAATAATAGGAGATTAAAGATCTTTAAGCGGATTTATTTTGTATTGCATTCTAGATTGCGACGAACAGCAGCTTTGTTGTTTTTTAATTTTCGGATGACTGCTTCGACTTTCGCAGGACTGGGTGTATTTGTATTTTAACAGTTGACTGGGTTAGAGCGCAGTTTATGATGTTTTCTATGTTTTCGGCATTCAGCAGGTTCTTAAAATGCGGTTTCCATGTCTCTAATATCCCTTGCGTATCGGTTACAAAATTTCCTGAATCATTCTTCAGCGCGTGTGTACGGGGCATAAAACCAGCTGCAAGCTGCTTGACTTTTTTTATAAAAGCTCCGTACTTCGCTTCTGTTTCGGTTTGATTTTGTTGAGACTTTTCGAATAAACGTTTTTTGCGTATAAACTTGTTATTTTTCCAATAAACGTTGTTGATATTTTTATGGGGGAAATTTGTGCTACTTATAACCATATTACGAGCTGCTGCAAAATCAATTGTTCGGTATCCATTATCTGTGGTGGTGGGGTACAGACTATGCTTATCAACCGTTTTGCCGAAAATTTCTTCCTTACCGATTTTAGCATTAAAGTCTCCATGCCCGATTTTTGCATCTTACTCAGGATACGACGCATATGTTTTATCAACGATATTATAGAATTCATCCTTTGTGGAGCCCTCCGCTTCATCGGTTGGTGCTTGCACAATTATTAGGCTGATATTGCAGAATTTGCCTTTGATACGGATGGCAACTAGATGTTCATTAGCAGGAGTAAAATCAATGACGTTTCCTCTAAGCCATTTTCCCACTACGAATCCGCATCCAAATTTGTGATATTTTTCGTGGAAGTTGTAATATACATATATTGCATGTTCGCTTTTTACTTTTTAACATGCCAGATTCTTTCCATCTTATTTCCTGTATCGCAGTAATGTCTGCTTTATACTGCAAGAGAATACTTTCCATCTTATTAGATGCAACTGGATGATGGACTGTTTTTACATTCCAACTGCAAATTTTATAAATTCCATCGTATCTGAGACTTCGTATCCAGCGGATGCTGTGTAAGACAGTTTCCAGGGGTCATCACGTGGATTACTTGATTAGAAAGTCGACATTTGGGCATCTGCTGGGTAAGCGAACGATCAAATGTTTCACTGTCCATCCCAAACCAGAACCCCCTCCTTTTCTTTATTTTTCGTTCTTTTTATTTCCATTCTAAATTCAATATCAAAATTATTTCTATTTTTAAATTTTTCTTTTTTGTTCACTTGATTGAAGTTTTGTTAAATACATAATAATTTAATTATCAGCTGACACAAAGGATTGCAAGCTTACATACACACACATATATTTATAAGGTATCACATGAATACAAATTGTTTAATAAAAATACGACAATGTATTGCAAAATTAATAAAAAAAAATTAAAACTAAAACGAAAATAAGAACCGTACGTACATATGTGATTACGATACGATGACTAGGTTACGTGAATTTTTATACGCTTCCGAATGTTAAAAGTGAGAACAAAGAAATAATATTCATCATCATCATATAGCTATATATAATATTGTATATATATAAATTTAAACTTATGTATATATAATATATTATAGAATAGGTAAATGTTTGGTAACCTTATTTGAAATGAATAACAAAAAATTACACAAGGCACAACAAAAAAAAAAAAAAAAAAAAAAAACAAAAGCAAATAAAAAGAAGGAAACCTAAAGATGAATTTTGAAGGAAGAAACAAAACAAAAACAAACAAAAAAAATTTGAAAAAGAAATGAAAGATGAAAAAAGAATTATAAAATGAATTATCATGATGATTATTTAAAGCGAGAGCGCCGCTAAAGATTAGTAGGCTAAGCGGAGTGCACACTTTAGTAATTACCGTCTTTGACTCGTGAACGAATTGTTTGCTCAGAAATTATTCTGGCAATCCAACATTATTTGAACGTTTGTTTTTTTTTTTTATTTTGTTGTTTCTTATATGATTTTTCGTCCTCCTCTTGTTTTTTTGTAGGTACTTTTTTGTTGTTTGTATTTTTTTCCCCTCAAATATGTAATTTAAAATTGTAATTTATAAATCTGAATATTTTTGCTGTTTATTAGTCTGTATAACTGTTTGTCCGCTAGACCTTATATAATTTAATAATTTTTTTTGTAGCCAACCAAAACCAATTATGTGTGGTTGAAGACACTAAGGTATAGAATGTGTACCAACTGAGCGAGCGCATGTTCAAAGATATAGATTCATTGCAAAGTAAGTTTCTATGCACTACATGAAATCACTTGTTTTTTTTCTGTAAACAGTCGTGCACTAGTACTAAGAAATCTTTAATATCTACTTACTAATCGCTATGCTGAAATGGTGTAGTATAAGTAGAAAAAGGTAAGATCTTCTGCAGGTTTGACCACCATTATTATTAATTTTTTGTGTTGTTTGTTATGTTACATCCACTGGTAAGTATATATTCCAAAGAAAAATAAAAAAAACCGTTATAAAACCAAATATTGATTAATAATTTGGTTAGAAGTACTTCTGAAATATCGATATTCGCACAAATAAGTAGTGACTCTTATTTATATAATACATTTTTATATCAACAATTTATTAGAATTTCAATGACTCACTTACTTACTTAGTTCTCCATTTTTGTCGATCACGGACCGCTTCTTTCCAGTTGAAGATACGAAATTGTTGCCGATATTTCGCTCTTCAACAACATTTTGGTTTTGTACTGACGTTTTGTAACCTCGGGTTTAGATTCGAAGGCTCTTTTGGCTGGAGCAATTTCGTACATCCACTCTAGGTGTCCGAGCCAATAAAGTCTCTTGACTTTAATTTTCGTGACTATGTCCACTTCATAGCTCACAGAGTTCGGCATTATATCTTTCAAGATCCCAAGAGTTTTAATGACACAAACAATAAAAACGGAAACAAGAGTAGCCATCACTAAAATCAAATTTACAGAACTCACGGTCGAATTTAAAATTTTTAGAAATATAACAAAGAATGATTAAATGATGTTTAAAAGAGTTTGGTTAATCGGAAAGAGAAGTAGAAAAACTTTAATTAAGTAGAACTTGGATTACATTTGGGAAATGAAGGATAATTGTTTCATAAATCCCTAAACAAATCTATAATTTCAATAATTTACTGAATCAATCAGGAGGTGTTTTTCATCCTGACCCTTTTGTTTTTTTTACTCGAAGGTAAGTGAAATATTTTTAAGACTTGTTGAAAAATACATCTGCCGGCTATTTTTCAGCAAAGACTTTAATCCACTAAAACAATTTTTATTATTTAAATTAATAAATCTAACCACAATTAAATTGTTCTCAAATAGAAAAAGAGACATAAACATTTTTTCAATCAAGTATACTTGAAATTTTAAATGAATTAATTAAGAAATCAAACCACAGTCGCACAATCTCTAAAACGTAATACAAAAAATTAATTCACATCATAATACGTTTGAATTCTCCTATTAATCTAATTTACTGTGTTGCTATACTTTGAAGAGCTCCATATCGAGCTATAGGGTTTTCCAATAGGGATGATATTATTTTGAAGTGACGTTTCGGCCATTTAAAATATGTCATGATCTGTAATTTTTTTTTTTTCATTGAATTTAGTAATGTTTACAATTTCAACATGGAGAGATATACGCAAGAACAACGTTTACAAATTATATCAGTTTTATTATCAAAATAATCCTTCTCCAATTGCAACTTTTCGTGTGCTTTTGCCATATTATAGTCGTAATAATCGTCCAAGTGTGCTCGCTATTCGTCGAATTGTTGAAAATTTTGAGCGTAAATTTTCTTTGCATAATGTTCAAGTGCCAATAAGACAAAGAACCGCTCGAAGTAATGTAAATATTGCTGCCGTTGAGGCAAGTGTTGCTGAAGACCGCAGTTTGTCGATTCCAAGACGTTCTCAAGAATTGGGACTGTCTCAAACCATAACCTGGCGCATTTTGAGAAAGGATATGGCATTGGATACGTATAAAATTGTTCTCACTCAAGAACTGAAGCCATTGGACTACCGTAAACGTCGTGAATTTGCTGATTTTGCCTTGGAACAACTTGAAAACGATAACGGTCATCTTCTCCGATGAGGCTCACTTTCATCTGAGTGGTGTGGTAAATAAACAAAATTGTCAATTTATTCATAAAAAACTATTACATTCACCTAAATTGACAGTTTGGTTTGGTTTTTGGTCTGGTTTAATCATCGGTCCATACTTCTTTCGGAAGCTGGTAACACCGTTACTGTCAATGGAGAGCAGTATAGATTGATGATAACCAACTTTTTATGGCCTAAATTGGAAGAAGTTGATCTTGATAACATTTGGTTCCAACAAGATGGGGCTACGTGCCACAATTGAATTGAATTATTGCGACAAAAGTTTGGAGATTCGATTATTTCAAGAAATTGTGATATTGAATGGCCTCCAAGAAGTTGTGATTTAACACCATTAGACTATTTCTTGTGGGGTTATTTGAAGTCATTGGCCTTTACCAAACTCTCTTCAAGCTTTACAAGTCAATATTGAACGAGCTATTCATGACATACGACTGGATTTAGTGGAAAAAGTGCTCGAAAATTGGGTTAATCGAATTCGTTCCCGCAGAAGAAGTGGTGCAGGCCATTTGAATGACGTTTTATTCAGAACTTAATTGTATCGATTGTACTTCACATTAAATAAAAACATTTGAATTTCCTTAACAATTAGTGTGTTTTTTTTTTAAAAAGAAATCTTTTAAATATGTTGGAAAAATATATCTAGAGGAACCTACGTCTTTGACTGACTGCATATCTTTATGGTATCTTGATGGTACCATAAAAATAAGGCTCGCCATTATCTTTTTAAAAGTTCGAAATGTCTTAACGAATAGAATAAATTCAAATAAATTCGGGTAATGCAATGTCACGCGGGAAAATCTTAATTTTTCGGTTTAGCAAATCCCTATCTCCACCATATAGATAAAGCTCTACAAAAGATATAGTATTGGAGTACTCAATATCATATTAAAGATCAAGTTCAAGAATACTAATTGAGATATAAAAATATTTTTGGTATATCTACTGCATTATTTTACTGTTATCAATTCAAAGTCATAGTTATCGTAAAAATCACTGAAAGATTAGAACATCACACCCAGTACGGACATACCCAATCACACCCAATACGGACATACATATTAATTGAACTTTCATATATTGGAATAAGACTATAAAATTATTAATTAAATTTATATTATTGAACGTTTAAGACAAATTCATCACAATCATATAGAGCCAACTTAATTTTCTAGATTGAGTTAAGAATTCATTAATAAAAAACTTATAGTTGTTAACGTTGTTATAGGCTAATCCCTATATGGATTCAATTTTTACTTGTTTTTTTTTTTTTTTTGTTTTTGGCTTTTGTTATCTTTGGTTGAAAACGGAATAGGGTTCTATTTTTTATTATATTATTATTTTTATTAGTTTGTTCCTTGATTATTGCTGAAAATTTGTTAACTCACTAGTGTATATATGTGTACAGAGGATGTGTGCCAAGTGCAAGCTGTTATTGTTGTTTTTGTATTTTTATTTTTCATTTTCTTTTTAAATTAAATAATAACAGAAGAGAACAGCAGATGGGAGACTTCAATTTGTTTATTTATTTCAGTTTATTTTATGTGGATTTAGTTAGGTTTTTTTTCTTCTTCTTCTCTAAAATGTAATTTACAAGTTTTTTGTATTATCTTTCTTTTTTTTTTGTTTTTGTTCATTTTTATTTAGTTTTCTTTGACTTCTTTGTTATGAAAGTGAAAATTTTTAACTAAACAGTTTTATGGTTATTAAAATTAAATTAAAAATTATTTTAGAAAATAGTTATGAAGTAAAAAAAATTAAAAGGAAAAAGAATATTTATATTTTTATTAATTTAATAATTAGATGTTCTTGTTGAAGGACTACTAAATCTATTTTGTTTACACTGTTCTGCCTCTTGATTTATATCTACTTACCAAAATTTTCTTTAAGAATTGTATTGTATAATTAAAAAGGAACTTCTAAGACAATTTTAGTTCAAGAGTTTTTATTGAATTGAGCTTAATTCACTACCAACATATTTTCACAATTCACAATTAAAACAAAAATTATATTATTCACAAATTATTACACCAGATTAACTAAAATAATTGAAAAACTTCAATTTTACAAAGATTGCCAAAAATGGATATTATAAACTCAATAATACTGTAAGTGGTATAACTAAGCCCTCTATTTTTTATAATAAGCTGCATTTACGTAGATGTATGCATTGTATATGTTTGCTTTGAACGCGTGCACAAATAATATAAGTCCTTACTTTTTAATTTTATTAATATAGAAACAAAAAGGAAAAAAAATGAAAGAAAAGAAGACTGTTTTGTTTCTTTTTTTGTCGTTTTACTTTAATTTTCTTTTAAGTAATCTTCTAAACATTTAAGTGTTAATTTTTGGTAAATAACTTGTTATAACATTTAAGTGCTCAGCAATTAAAATATGGTGTATTTGCACTACACAAAATGTAAATATTTATCAAGTAAGTCAACTTAAGTCCAATATTAGAACAGATATTTATCTAGAGAGGATATACACAACGTAAATTATGGATATGTACATTAATATTTTTAGTAGGTAATTATAGGGGTACTTTATTTTGTAAGATATATAATGTAGGAATTATATTATGAACAGTTGAAATGAACTTGGATAATTCACGATTATAATGATTTTTGTTTTTTTAGTTAAGCTTTTGTATAGGTAGAATATTTTTCTTCATCATTATTTTAGCAAATTAACTTTATATTTTTATTTTAAGTATAGCATAAGTATATAGTATGGACTTTATTTTGTTGAACATGTTTTGTAGGAATTAATTTTCCAAATGTAGGGTGAGTTTAATCAATCTATATCAGTTCCAATGAAGGGTGATTCTTAATATGTTTTTTGCAGTAATTTTTTTAAATTTGAAATGTTTGCAGTAATTTATCTAGGTACATTTTAATAATTTTTCAACTCATTTGTTTAACAAGCAATAACGTTATACAGTTTTTATAAAAACTGTTTTCTAGCGTTATAGTAGAATTTTTTTTCGACAATTAAACTTTATACAGTTTAGGCATTTGTTATTGTACAAAAATTAACAAATTTTTAGTATTCGCCGCATCAGGTATGTATTAACAAGTATGTTTATTTTATATTTAAATTTAATTTCCATTTCGTATAGCCGAGTAGAGTGTATGGATTTAAATATTGTCATATTATATTGAGTTTAGTTGAAGGTATACACGGTAATTTGACAATACATAGTAGGCTTAATGGGTATGAAAGATTTCAGTTTCGATTACGAATGAAAACAAAATATTTTATGGGTTTTTCGATCTGGTTCAGTTATACCCTTTGTTATTGTAAGTACCCAAAACTGAGATAAAAAAATATGATAACATGAAAAACATATTTATTTATAAAAATTATTATTATTAATTTTAGTTTACTAAAGGAAAATATTTTAAAGGAGGATTTTTGTTTTATTGTTATTAATTTTAACGAAAAATACAGAAGAAACGAAAAAAAAAATCATTTAACATAAGTATTTTATTTTTTGTTATAGAATCTGAATTTACATAAAAAAGTACCCCTTCCCATTTGAAAATCTCGATTTCGCCCATTTTCGTCGATTTTTGGTAAATATCAACAATCTATAATTATTCTAAAATTTCAAAATAACGGTTCTTTTCCTTCTTAAAAAGCTGATACGCATGCTCTACAACACCCGGTATATGGTGGTATATATGGTGAATATCGTGATAATACATTCCCTGGTCCTGATGGTTTCCCTGAATGCTCAAAATCTTTATCCTTAACACTATCGAAAATCTTTAATCTATCTAAGGAAATTTTTCCTTCTTATCATCAGACCAGTTTACAAGAGCTATTGCAAATTTATCTCGTATATTCACAAATTATTTGAGCTAATCGTTTTTGATCATCTTTATTACCATTGCAGTTTCTTCTCAATACCAAACCAGCATGGTTTTGTTAAACATAACTCCACAGTATAACTAATTAAGTTGAATTTAGTTTCACATTTCTTAACAATATGGAAAAAGGCTTTCAAACCGATGCTATCTACAATACAGATTTTAGTAAAGCTTTTGATCTTTTGCCACATACTGTAATTCCATTTAAATTATTAAAATTAGGATTCCCTAAAATCTTTTGTAAATTAAAAAAAAATCGCAGCCGAAAGTTTGTAGAAATATTACATAGAACGAATTAAACGTATTAAAGCTGCTAAATTAGGAAAATTCCGTACTATCTAAGATGTTAGATAGATCAGAGTTAGAAGATGAATCTGGAACAAACAGATTACATAATTACAGCATTGATATAATTACAAAAAAATATCCAAAAAAAATTTAAATCAAATGATGGACTTCGAAAGAGGTTGATAAATCCGAAAGAGAAGAGAAAACTTTTAATCAAGTAGAACTTAAATTAAATTTTGCAAACGAAGGATAAAATTTTTATAATTCCCTAAAAAAATCTAACTTCACATAAATCTACTGAATCAAATTAGGAAGTGAGTTAAAAAAAATTAGGTTTTTCAACTCACAGATCCGATTGGTTTATATTGCTTTTTTCTCGGATATAAAAACACCCTTCAAAGCTTTGTGTGGCCCTTAAGTTTCTTTATCAAACATCAGCTTTTGCTTTTTCATGTCTTAGTATTTTGTTATAAAAAAAAAGTATCAGAAAATTTCTGTTTACCTGAGTCGAATTCTATCAATCCATTTTAATTGGCTTATGTATTACAGGTTTTTGATTTCTTTAACAGAACTGTTTTAATTGTTTTGTCTTAAAAGCGGATGCGGATATGTGGATGTTGAAACATCCCTAACAAATTTATACCCAATTTTACCCAATTTTATCAACTTGTTTCGTCTCATTCTATTTTCTCTTCTCTTCTCTTCTAACTTAATCGGACTTCGAATGATTGCAACCAATTTGTTTCTTGTCAAGTCATGTTAATAGAAATTTTACTTAAAGTATATCTCGTCTTTTGGGGTTCTGATTAGTTACCCACATCTTTTTTCTTCATGCCGAACAACCATATCATTTGTATTCCAAACGATATGTTACCCCAAATTCAATTTTAGGATTGATTTTACGTTTTTAGAAAAATTATATCTATATTACAAAATTCTGAAATTACAAAAATAATTATTTTTTATTTTAATTTTGACTTTGTACAATTTTTACTTTACAATTTAATGAGTTTTGATCATAAAAGTTCTGAATTTTTTATCTATTATAATGTTTGACTTTTTAAATTTTAAATTTTGAAAAATCTAGAATTAAGTTGCTTAGATTTTGTAATTCGAATTTTGTAATACAGGTATGCAGAAGGAATGTGCTGATTTGTTTCTGAGATACGCAAGTAATAAAATTAACAGAATACAAAAAAAAAATGGATTGTTATTTTTATTAAAATATTTTCCCCAAAACCAACATTTTTTTTTTTGCAAAAATTTGCAATATAAATAAAAAAAAAAACCTTTCCTTATTCATAACAAGGCAGATGTTCATTCAGGATCGACTTCGAACACGCGTGATTGCAATTTTTTTCTTTCTTACGAAGTTCAAAATGCAAACTTTTTTTTATATTAAAACGAAAACAAAACAAATAGAAACCCAAAAAAAAAAATATATATATATATTCATATATACGAGTATATATATATTACCTACATAGTTAAGCAGTTAAGGGATAATACATATCCTTTCAGTTGTTTATGAAATAATCATCAGGTGAGTAAAACCAAATATAGAACTTACCTCGTCTGCGTTATATGAAATTTAAATTGAGTTATTTTAATTATACTAAACATTAAAAAAATTAATTTAATTTTATTGAATTATTTTATTTCCAGAAAATTAATCTATAGAGGTTGGCATGAAATAATTAAAATTAATTATGGGAGTTCATCTTATAATTATATTGTTTTTTGGAATAGACTAAGCATGTTTCACATCAAAATATTGAAATTGAAGTATATAAGCTAAAATACAAAAGATAAAGTACAAAATCACAATAACACAGTTGGATAAGATATACTAGAATTTGAGTTTGTCTAAATTATCTTCAAAAACGGCCGCATTTTTTTCAATATATTTCCTATGCCTTTGTATTTTTCTTTTCTTAATTTCATTTCCATAGAATTTTTTTGATTAAAGAGTATAATTTAAAGGAAAGGAAATATTTAACCCTTATTTGGATCGCTTCTATTTAATAAAACGTTTGTTTCTCTACTGTAGCAATGGTTTTAAACAGCCGTTAAGGATTACTCATTCTTAAATTTGTTTATTTCGAATTTGTGTTCATACAAGTTTACCAAAATCATTTCGTTTTTGATACGTCTTCATTTACTCCCCATTGAAAAATTACCGATTGTGAATTAAAAAAAAAATTAAAAAGTACTAACTTTTGTGCCCATCTTTCAAATAAATCATTTATAAACAAATATATCCAAATTCTAAATCCATATAGAAAAACTAATACCAGAACAAAATAAAATCATCTGAATAATAGCAAAACATCATATAATAGGAAGCTTTTTCAAATTAGAAGTATTGACCCAAAAAATAAACTACCTATTAAAAAAATTTAAATTTCCCTGGTTTGTGTCTTTGAATTGTGCCAACTCGAAATGTTGCTAATTGACTAATGCAGGCACTTCTCCGTTCAAACTAATGATAATTTTTTAAAGTAAAATGTTGACAAGCAGAAAAAACATATTTCTACTGATATTCTTGCTTTGCCATCTATAAAAATTCACTATATTTACTAAAAATCCTTCTTTAAAACAACAAAAGCAAAATATTATAGAGAACATATTAAAGGCAATATTGACTATTTCTGAAATTGGTACTAAAATTACAAAACTATCACCTTTTTCAGCTACACATGGCTTCTCCGTTATATGCAAAAGAAAATTTTAATCCAGAATAGACAGTTGCACATCGGTGACTCTACGGCGGAGGTAACAACAACAAAATTAGAGAAAGAAGAAAAACTGATTTTGGAAATTGGAATAAAATTTAATAAGATGTAATTATATATATTTTTGAAAGTTAGCTAATAAAGACAATTTAAAAGAACTGAATCAAACCATCATTTCACCATGATTTTATATAGAATCTTGGTATACTAACAACAAAAATCCATAATAAATTTTCCTTTCGATTTGTTTGGTGTTTAAATTACTTAACAACTAAAAGGACGTGTTCTGTTCTGTATAGGTATACGTATATCTCAGGTATTGTTTAAAAATTCAATAAAACTTAATTTAATTGCATGTTTCAGATTAAATAATGTCATCTTTAATAATATTCGTCATCTAAGTAAATCTTAGTGGATCTAAGTATATCTAAGTTTTATAAATTTGAGAATATTTACCGGTCATTAGAATTAAATTTATTTCCCCCCCCTTCTCTATTATGCTATTTTTAGCAGACTATTCTTCGACATCATATTTCATCTGTTTTTATTAAACATACAAAGAGTATTTAAATTATTCTTAATTGATATGATCTACCCTAGTTTAATTATTGAATTTATATGATTAAGGTATCGCTTCAACATTTCAAAATATACCAGTAGTGTCAGTGACTTTTTTTTTCATTTTCATTTTCACATATAAATTAAAATGAATTGAGATAATGAAATTTTTCTCTCAAGCTTTCCAATCAACCTGTCATGGTTGCATTAAAACGCATATGAAATAAAAAAAAAATAAAATAAAAATAAAAATGAAATAAAGAAGAAATAAAAAATAAAAAAATTGAAAAATTCTGTTATTAAAAAGTGCACAATGCATAAATAAAAGTTCCGAAAAATATGCATTTAAACCCAGTTTTCTCAGGTTTTATAAAATTTATGTGTGGTCTGGACTAAAAAATTAAGATAAAACTTTTGTTTTACGTCGTTGTTTCATCGTTGTTGTTTTTTTTTTTATTTTTTTTTTTATTGTATCGATGAATGTTTTGATGCCTTTTTTGGTTTACTTCTGTCTCAATCATAAGGTAGATAACATTTTCTTTACAATTTTTTTTTACAATTCCAATATTTATTGAAGACACTAAACTTAAATGCTATTTGTAATAAAATAATTTTAATTTATTTATTTGAATTGGACTCTCAATTTTCTAGATAAATAATTTGAATTTGAAAAAATTACACTCGGTCTCACTATCAATACTAGAAACTTAAATTGTCTTTGCAACTTCTTTTAAATTCGAATCATATCGGGATTTAAATTAATAACATTGAGAATATAATATATACGAATAGAATGTTATACGAAGGATAATGATCTTTCAATATACGAAAAAATTAAATTTTATACAAAACAAAGAAAAATAAATGTTTCTAAATTTTTTATGAAGCTTGGCAACTCTAATTAAAATAAAAAATATTTCCAAAAAAAATAATAACATTTTTTTAGGTCGATTTAGTTTTACATTTCATTTAGAAAATGGTCATTATTCAGACGACGGAACAAACACAATCTTTCCACAAAAACAAAACAAAAAAAAAACGAAAAACATACAAAATCGAAAAGGTTAACTGAGGAAGAAAAATGCAAGTCGTATTTGCGGTAATTCCCGCACTAAAACAAAAAAAAATCTCATCAGAATAATTTAATTAGCAAGAATTCACCCCTGTCATCTATAAAGTGTCATGCAAAATGATAGGAATTTGTTAGTATAGATTTTTGTTAGACCTATGAGGGTTTTGATACATTTTTTTTTCTCTTTTACACTTACACTTTTCACACTGGCTTATGATATCTACTCATTAAATATGGAAAACTACTGCTATTGTTAGGAACTGAGCCTTCTTAAATAGCGTATAGTTCCATTTTATTTAAGTCGTTACCAGATTATACTGTCAATTATTTTTTTATCAAGTGGCAGCAACGGATAGATATCACTTGTTTTATTAATTCAATAAATAAAAGCATAATGAGCAGCTATGCTCATGCATTATTAAATTATTTTTTTTTTTTTAACTTGTTAACAAACTCTTTAGCAAGATCCAAATTGGGTTAAAATTTTTGCTTAAAATATAAAAATCAAGTTAATAAACATCTGCATATATACTGAGCAAATCACTTGAGACTGTGTAGAATATAGGGTGAAGCAAAGAAACAATGGAGCACATTTTGTATGAGTATATCAAGCAAAAGATTACTTCACTTCAGACCAAATGTAATTCATTCAAAATGTATATGCTGGGTGGTGCAGTAGGTAGAGCGCCTGCTTAGGTTCGATTCCCGATAAAGCAACAAAAAAAAATGCTTTATGGATTTTTCGACCTGGTCCAGTATTCTTTGGCATTGGGATAAAATAAATGACAAAAAACAATTGAAAGCATAATCTGGTAACAAATTAAATAAAATTGAGCTATTCTGTTTAAGAAGGATTAGTTCCTGACAATAGCAGTAGTTTTCCACATTTAATGAGTTGATAAGACCGGTAATTTGATAAATAAATGATCGGTAGATATTGTAGTATAAACTTGCTTTAATTATTAAGCACGAAAAGATGATTCGACCTAAGTTACTGTCAAGAACATATACAAAAAATAAAAAAATCAATCAGAAGACCTCCCTAGAATTTGATATTCTATGAAAAATGTCTTCAAAAAATCATTGCAAGATCATAACTGACACAGACAAAGGTTAGGGCAGATTATTACGCTAAGTTTAACGACAATAATGATGTTATGATTGTTGCACCAACCCTCACTCAAAGCTTAATCTCATCTAATTAAGGAATATTAAGATGCCAATTAATAAACTTTAAATCCTCAAATTGAATTGTACTCAAAAGCAAATAATTGAAACTCAGACGAAAGCTTTGATATCCTGATTCTGTTACATTAAAAGCGAACACAATATCTGACCTATACCAAAGACCTTAGTGCTCAAGTAGAGTTTAAAATGTATTCAACACGTAAAATCGAATAATTAAATTTAAGACAAGACAAGTAATACTTAACTACCATAAAGCAGTGCTCCACAGCGTTCTAATTAAAATGAAACAAAAAAAAATATTTTTACTAGGTATTATAAAAGTTCTTTAGAAAATAATTTTGATTTCGTAAATTCAAAATAAAGAAAATCCACCAAAAATAAGCCAAAACAAAAAGGAGTAGAACAACTGGTTATATTAAAACTATCAAAAATAAAAAGGAAAAGAAAGAGAACACAAATATAAGAGGAGAGAGAAAAGTATCAAAAAACCAACAATAACCGAAATGGATTTAATGTACAACGACAGCTCCCTGTGGGACCTGAACTTCTTATTTTTTTTTTGTCCCTGCTTACATATACCTACATATATATCAAATACGATTTTTGGTAGTATGATTGTTACCTTAATAAATTCCAAATTCACTCACTAATATTCCACTTTGATCATCAGTTAAAAATTTAGAAGGGGTTATTAGTGTAAAAAAAAAAAAACAAAAACAAACTATCAAAAGAGAATTTATTCCAAAAGAAAAACAAAAAAGGAAGAAACAACATAGACCACCACCATAAAATCGAATACCACCGAAAAAGTATCGAATCCCATTCGATGGTTTAAAATGAAATTATAAAAACAAAAATAAGAAAAAAAAAAAAAATTAAAAATAAAATATAAAAAAAAAAAAAACAGAAACGAAAACTTATTTAAGTTTCTTTAAGCGATAATTTAGCGTCCTTTAAAATAGGTTCTCATCATCAATCCAACGAATTGGTATCGTTATAGTGGAGGCAGCAAATATCAAAGTTATATGTACATAATTTTGAAAGGTATATGCTCGTAAATCTTCACCAATGTCAATTTTACTTGTCATATTGAAAAAACAATTTTTTGTTTCTTTTTTTTTTTTTTTTTTAATATCTTTATCACAATTTAATTAAGTGTCAATTTAAATGGATTAAAAACAATATAAAAAAAAAAAACAAAAAGATTTAAAATTTTCTTTAGTTGAGCGGTGTATTTTAAGAGAAGACATATTTGATTTAATTTCACATAAATTTACAAAAATATTTATCCTGATATATGGATGAATTCTATGCATAACAAAAAAACATTTTGTATAATTCATAATGCCTATAAGTAAAACTACTCAAGCTAACAATTATCGTTTTTAATTCATAATATTTATTTCATATAGTTTAAGTAATGAAAGTGAAAACAATCAACACATAGATATATAACAACAGAATACTATAATAGTATATAATAGAGATATTTTATTTCAAATTATTATTATTATTAATTTAATTTGTCTAATACACTTTACTTAAAAATAATATTTTAAATGTAGTATTAAAGGATATCCTTTTCATCCGCAATATTTATATTTGGTCCAGCATTTAAGCTATAATGGCTGATATATCAAATTACATTTTAAAAATTTTGACTAATACATCATGAATGATATTTAACTGATGCCTTATTAACTACAAAAAGTTCACATTGAATAAGCGATAACAGAAAAGATTCAAGGTAGTTTGATCCTTTTCTATATGTCTCTTGAATTTACTTGAGATGAATTCAAGCGTTCTGATATTCTTGCCAATAAAGTAGTTTACCATTACAACTTCTTTTTGCAGAAATGAAAACTTAAAGTGGGTGGATAATGTAATCAATATATATTTTCATAAAATTACATAGATTTATGTTGAAGATGTTAATATATAAATAATTTATCTCTTTATATATGAATAAAATAGAGGATAATCTGAACAGTTAAAGTAATTGGTTAAAGCTGAACATAAAAAATGTTAAATTTATGCGATTATTAACAGCAGTTAATTTAGCGAAGAAATAAAAATGGTAACTGAAACAATTGAAAGTGTAAATGGAATTAAATATAATTAAACTAGGGGCCCCTGTTGAGTAATTATATTTCAAGTTGAAGTCAAGTTTAAATTTTTTAAAAAAACAGTAATTTACGTACTGACATAGACGCACGATATAGCAGAAACCACTCGCCATAAATACACGCCCCTTATATACTGCTTCGTTTCCGATATATTCCCTATAGTAAGTGGCATTTAGTGATAAAATTAATAAAAATAAAAAATTTTGTCATTACAGAGGTACGTATATGTACATACCTACATAATACATAATTTTAATAAAAACTATATTATTACTACAAATAACCAAAATTTAGAAACAGTTACTTAAAAAGATAAAAATTAAGAATTCAAGTGATTTGTTTTTTTGTTGTTTTCATATTTTTTATTTTAGATGAATTTGTTTTTTTGTTTTTTTTTGGCATATGTACATAGATTCATTTGCAAGTCCATATATAAATTATAATAACTGATTTGTTTGCTTTTGTTTATTATTTTAATAAGATCTCACATATGCAGAATGTATTTGCTGAATAATAAAATTATATGAGTAAAAAAATTTCAACTGTGTGCGCATTATTGTTTTATATACAACTTATATATTACATATATTAGAAGTTCATTAAGGAGTAGGAGAATCGAAATAAAATAAAAAGGTGTCTACTGCGCAGGACCCTAAATGCTTGTCAATTATAATTATAGATATCTGGCAGTTATGATTGATAGTAAAATTAATTTTTAAAGTCATGTACAATATATGAGCAAAAAATAGGCGAACAAGTAGATTTATTTAAAATAAGATAAATTAGATATTGTCAGCCTGAAGTTATACTGTCATATAACACAAAATGTTGGAAATTGAGTTGATGCCATATTTACAACTTTTTTAAGCTCGACTGATTTGCGTATCTTAATGTTCCTATCTAATATAGTTTCTGAGAAATTTTTTTATAATTTTATCGTATAGAACGACAAAAAAAATCACCTTGATATTTTTATTTTATTTTTATTAACAACAAAATTTATATAAAAAAATAGCAATTTAAAAGTTTTGCAATTATTTTGATATAGATTGATTGTAGATTATAACATCTAAAATTAGAAAAATAAAAAATAATAAGAAAACTTAATAATAAAATTTATAATTTGGAGTTCTAAGTGATTTCTTTAATGATTTATACTATAGGTAATTTATATAAACTGTCATGTTGATTTAAAATTTTGATATTTTTTCTGTCTTCATAGCAATATTTGGTTAGTTTAAACGTTCTTAAAATCTTACGGTTTCTAATCTCTTTATCGGTCCAATATAAATTTTCTTACATTTGTTTCTGGTGTATTTTGTAAAGTCCGTTTTTCTCTGCTTTTATTTTTTTATTCTTTTGTAGATTCTAGTATTGTTTTCAATTGATGTAGTACTTTTGATCCGCCCTATGCCCACGGATGGGGTTGCACGACAATGAAGATGATTACTTGTGACGTTTATTATGTGTTTTTTAATTTGTTCTCTTTTGACTTCGTTATGTATCGTCATCATATGTGATTTAAATTCTCTTGAGTTATTCTTTTTTGTGTTCTTTTTGGAACAGTGTAGTCAGAATATTAATTTGAAATAGTTTTCTTTTTCTATGTTGTTCTCGAGAGCCTATTTACAGATTGCAATAATTGTGTTAAACATTGACTACCCTTTTATAGGGGATGCTATGATTTTGTGCAAATTTTAAAATTATTATTAATTTAATAATATTATAATATTTACTTGGATAAAATGGATTTTGAATTGAAGTGATAAAACATAAAAAGAAATTAAAAAACAACAATTTACAACAGTTATCATAATATTTGAACTGTAAATTGAAAAAAGTACGGCACAAACATCCAACCATTTCACAAGCGATTTTCATTATTATTCTTTTGAACGATAGACATTTAAAAATATATGTAGCGAAACTAAATATTTTTCCAATATTTTTGAATTTTTTCAATTAGAAATTTCAATTTAAAATTTCACTCCAAGTAAAAGTCATTTTTACACATACAAAAATTTTCATTCATCAAAATTGCTACAACTCACCAATGTACAGAGTTTATGCTTTTCCTCGCCAGAATTAAATTTAATTTTTTTTCAAAATAAATTATTATATATGCGGTTATTCTCTAAGATAAATCAATAAAAATTCATTATATAGTCTCAAGAATAAATTGAAATGATGGAAAACAATTCATAATGAAATTGAGTATGGTTTTTTATTAAACTTCCTCGAATTTCGAAGCACGGACGAATACTAATTTTTTGTCATTTGACAAAGTAGTTAATATCATATTAGCCAATATCATATTAGTCAAAGTTTATTGGAAAGTAATATAATTTAAATGACCACTATACGACTACGTTTTTATGTATTGCATTGCTTGAACATAGTTTTCGGTTACTATTTTCAGCAAATTTGGTTTTAGTTTAATTTTTTCTGATATTCAATTACATTATTATACCTACAAAAAAATAAAATAAAAATATTTTAAAAGAATTCCAGTTGCCTGATTCATTTATACGTGCACATTTAATTGTTCATTACTTTTTTGTTTGCATTTTATACCTTTAATTTAGAAATAAAGCTATACGCGACGCAATTTTTATTATTATATCAAATCGCTTCATTAAAGATGTTTTATACATATTTAATATTTAAATTATATATTTATATTTTAAATTAATAATTTGTATTCCTACAATTGCCTATAATATTTTTGGGGCTATCTAACTGTATAAGTTGTATATATTAATAGCTTGAAATTTGATATTTAACTTAAATTTAATCAATTTAGGAGGTAAATTATGATATAAAAAAAATTAAATTAAGGTTGCCAACTTAAATATTTTATTTAGGAATAAATTAGCAGTAAATTAAATTTTAAGAAACTTTTTTTAAGTTCTGTATACATTGATGATAATATAAATCTATTGAGGTTGCTAAAATTTTCAAAATTTTATTTTTTGATTGTTGAGATTTCAAGATATTAGTAACTATAAAAATGTAGTTTTTTCATATATAAAGTGGTCTGATTCCACCTAAAAGTCCTTTAAAGGGTGATTTCTTGGCGTATTTTAGGAATTTTTTTTAAATTTTACCTGGGCTCCCGGTTAAAAAAATGTCTAATTGGGACCTATACACAATATACGCTATACACAAGGGATGCTGTCCTGAAAGGGTGAAATAAAAAAAAAAACACTGCATCAGTGTTTAACAATTCAGCTTATATTTAGTATACGCTGAATTGTTAAGCACTGCCGCAGTGTTTAATTTTTGATTTCACTCAAATATAAAGTGAACGATGAATTTGAGCTTATAAATGAACAATTGAAGAAGATGTGGTTTTTATTATTAACTGACTTACCAAACATAGTCTATCTTTAAATATAAAAGAGACAAAGATTTTTAAAAATAAAACAATATATAATCATTTACTATACTTATGAATATCATTGATATAGTTAACCAACATTTAACTATCTTGGACTAATATTAGATAACAAACAAAAATGGAAAGATCATGTGTAACATAATATAATAAAATAAATTTCTCTTTCATCATACTTAAAACACTTCGAAATTATTTGACACCTTCAAGGTTGTATTCCATCTTCTGTTCCTATATTTTATCGAACATAGTATACCTGAACACAACATGGAGCAGAGCATCGCAAATTACTTTAGAAAAATTGAATGTCGTTTATAATTAATCAAAATAATTAACAAGTATCCAATTAAGTTTTACAGTAATCAATTGTACAACGAACAATATACCGGGTTGTCCAGAGCATATAATTTTTAAGCGAAAAAGAAGCCGGTATTTTAGAATTTAAAAAAAAAACTATTAACTAAATCGAGGCTGCTCTATCGATTGGTGATATTTTCAACTTCCGCGAAAGACTGGAAAAGGGTTTTTTAAGCCTGTAATAATCGCTGAAATTGGCCGATATCAAGATTTTCAAATGGGAAGGGGTACTTTTTTATGCAAATTCGGATTCTACGTCTATGTTTGGTAAGTCAGTTAATAATAAAAACCACATCTTCTTTTTTTAAGCTCAAATTCGTCGTTCACGTTATATTTGAGTGAAATCAAAAATTAAACACTGCGGCAGTGTTTAGCAATTCAGCGTATACTAAATATAAGAAACTTTTGCAAAGTAAATTTTTTTTTGTTTTTTTATTTATTTCTTTTGTTTTTTTTATTTTTTTAATTTAAACTTTGTAGGAACCCAAATTTGAGATAAAAATATGATAACATGAAAAACAAATTTATTTATAAAAATGATTATTATTAATTTTAGTTTAAAGGAAAATATGGTGGATTTTTGTTTTACTTTTATTAATTTTAACGAAAAACACTGAGAAAACAAAAAAAAATTATTTAACATAAGTTTCTTATTTTTTGTCGTAGAATCCGAATTTGCAAAAAAAATACCCTTTCCCATTTCGTATCTCCATTTCGATTTCGGCCAATTTTGACGATCTTTGGGCTAAAAAAACCCTTTCCTGGTCCTTCTCGGATGTTAATAATATCACCAATCGATAGAGCGAACGATCCTTGATTTAGTTAATAACTTTTTTTTAAATTTTAAAATAACGGCTTCTTTCCCCTCTTAAAAAGCTGATACGCATGCTCTGGAACACCCGGTATAAGTTCAAAACAGATGCAAAAAAGAATTGTATATGTGATCGCTTTTAAGCTTGTAAATTGATTCTGAATAGAATGTTAGTTATAATACCAGAAATGAGTAAAAACTATTATTTATCGTTATTCAAAATGAATAATCCAAAAAAATACCTGCCTTTATAATTGTCTTAAAATATAATTTTAATGAGCTCTACCTGCTGAAGTGAAAAATATAACTAACATCGGCCTATTCAAAACAGAAATATGAAAAGATATATTTTATTTTAGAGATATTAGTGAATTTATTTAACAGTAAATCTGTTTTTGAAAAATTAAGAATGTTTTTGTGTATATCTATCTACCTTTATATATTTTCATTTATTATCTTATTATTAAGTTTTTGTTTTCTTTTTAGCTAAGATAGTTAAATTAGATCCAAAAATTACCGGAATATAACTCTGAATTTTCATTTGTCGTAATTTAAGTTTTAATATTTAGGTTTACTTATTTTTAAGAATTTCCTAGCGTAACACTAATTTTTAATTTAATTAAATTGAAGACGATCTATTAATTTTTTAGCTACCTAACCGCGCGTTGCTAACTTTCGAAAAATTATTTTGCGCATCTTACTCTGTATTGCGTAATTGGGATTGATGTAATGCGAACATCACTTAAGACTATATATTAACGTATTTTTGGTATTACAAACTACAAGTTCTGATACGTTTCATATTCGCATATGAACTATGTATGCGTATTTAAATTTTTTACGCGTTTATGGCCCAGAATTTTGTAACGAACATACGACTTTGGCTAGCATTTAAATAGAATTATTATATTATTTAATTGTCATCACGATTTAATTCGAAATTAATAATGAAAAAAAGTCTAACAAATATAAACTACAGAATTGCCGTTTTCGATTAGCTGTCCAAACTAAAAATATTAATATACGTGAAAAACTTTAACTATCTGAAAAATTCACTAAATTTTTTGTTGTTAACTGTTTTGATGCATTGAACTATCAAAATCCTATACATTTTCGCTACACAAAACTTTCATGCCAGATTTCTCAAGTAAATTCATATCTAAATGATTTCAAAGAATAATTTGAGATAAAAAACTTTTTACAACACCATCCGGCATTCATACCCCGAGTGAGATTTGAAACGGATACCTTTTGATTAATAATCAGATAACATCTATAATTATAATTGACAAGCATTTGACACCTTTTTATTTTATTTCCATTCTTCTACTCCATAATGAACTTCTAATATATGTAATATATAAGATTGTATATAAAACAATAATGCGCACACAGTTTATCAATTTTTTTAATCATATGGTTTTATTATTCACCTAATACATTATTCGTGAGTTCTTATTAAAATAAAAAACAAAAACAAATACAAAAACAAAAAAAATTCAGTTGCATTCTTCATATGATGGGCAATTTCATCTTTATGTAATAGAGTCAAAGTAGCTATCTATAACTATAATTGATAAGCATTTAAGGACCTATGCAGTAGACACCTTTTCATTTTAACTCTCTTCTCCATTATGAACTCTTAATATATAATAAGTAAGTTGTAAATAAAACAATAATGCGCACACAGTTGAAATTTTTTTCATCATATGGTTTTATTATTCGCCAAATACATTAAGAAATAGGTAGAAACGAAACAGAAAATGAGAAGTAAAGTATTTATGTTTTTTAACGAAAACATACTAATTCCAAAGCTATTCATTAAAACATGAGTGTTTCCTGCTTTGTAATGAGAAGTCAATGTCAGTACGCAAATTACTGTCTTTTTAAAAACTTTAAATTTGACTTCAACTTGAAATATAATTACTCAACAGGGGCCCCTAGTAACCATTATATCATATATCGGTTGGATAATTAATCTTATAAGTACGTCTAATTCATATCAAAATTACTTAAATTCCAAGCTGTTTAATGTCATCTTCATAATTGAATAACATTTTTTTTTTTTGTAAATAATTCATTTTGGCAATTAATTTGTGTACCATGATGATGTGATTTAAGAAAATTTTAAAGCAAGCTGAAAAATTTTTCTAAATTAGTAAATTCCAATCGATACCATAGTTGTTTTATGTTCATCTACAACAAGATTTATTTCTTAATTTTGTTTTGTGTTGTTTGCGATTTTCAATGAGAAAACAAAAAACAAAAACCGAAAACAAACAAAAATTTCTTAAAGTCCTCTTTCACAGAGTCAAAAGAAGCTTTTTAAACGAATTCCAGACGAAGAAATTTTTATTGTGGAATTCTTATTATGATATTGTAATATTTGAAATATTGCATGCTTCAAATGCTATTGTAGTAAATTAGAAATAAGAAAAACAATTTTTTTTTTGTAAGACCACGCTATACACACAAATATGCTCGTATAAATACAAAATAACATTGTTATGGTTATGTATGATGATCCTCTGCAATTTATACAGATTCACAATAAAATAAACACATTTTATACAACACAAGTTGCAATGCAAAATGCAGACTCATCAGGAAATCAGAAACAACAAAAACAACAAGAATAATAATAATAAGAATAAAGAAGTGAACGACGTCGATCGCAACATTCGCAACCTGGTGGAAATAATTCGAATTACATTATTTAATTTTATTTCATTTTGTTTTGATTTTTCTGCTTAGTTTTTTTATTTAAACATACCATGGGAAATTAAATCGCATTCATTGAAATACAATTAACTTGAATATTTTAAATGATTTGACTTTAATTAAGGTATGAAAAATATCTGGAAAAGTATCATTTTATTTAACACGAAATTTAAAGATAAATTTCAATTCTATTGCAATTCTCTTTTAATATGTTTCATCAGGATTCATTTCGTTAGATGCAGAATAATGAATTAAATTGAAAAAAAATTTGTATCCGATGAAAATTTAACATTTTTAATTAAATTATCATCATAAAAGAATTAAAAATTTTGGAAAACAAAATAAAAAAAAAAATTAAAAATTTAATTAAATTTTTATTATTGTGAGATAATTTTGTTTTTGTTTTTAAATTGGATTTGTATATTCGAAGTGTAGAATTGAAATTAATTTATTTTCAGAGTAGGTACCTAAGTATATGTATGGAAAATTTTAATTGAGTTTTTGATTGATATACCTGTAAATATGAAAATTTTAAAGTATTTGCTCCGTATTTTTTATAACTCTATATTTAAATGTTTTATTTAAAAAAAAAAATAATTTTGTTTTTTCTATTGCAGAATAAAAATAATCCAAATTGTCAACATCAGACTCATCATTTTTTTTCCTATGTAAACACGACCTCTTCACTTCTATTTTTACTTCTTCGTTTTTTTATATTAGAATATTGCAAGTCTATCAATATTGAAAGTTTTACTATAAATTGTACTATTTTATATCTAATATTGCCTAATCGTAGATCGACTTAGTGTAACAAACAATATTTTAATTTTTTTTTTCAGGCAATTAATCGGTACTGCCTATTCCACTGTACTTTCTATTAATCATATAATACATCATATCTTATTAATCACAAAAATTATAGTTACAAATTCTAATTTAAAAATAAAACAACAAAAATACATAGGAAAAAAAGTAAAAAACAACAATGAAAAGACAAAAAGAACTATTGTCAAAAGAAGTTCATATTGTTTTTTACTTTGCTTGAAAAAAATTAATTAAAAAAGTGGACAAAATTATAGAAAACCGAAATAATTCAGTTAATCAGTTTTATAACCTATGACAACCAATTTTTTTTTTTTCAACAAAGAAAAATTTTAGACATTATGATAGCTCAATATTGAACATTAAGTACATTCCCGAAGTGATTTAACATTTACAGGTTACATTTATGATATTTATTTATTTATTCTATTTATATATCAGTTTACCTGTATGTTAATATGGAATCAAACATTCAGGCCCTTTGCCCTTTAGAGATGTGGATTATATTTTATTGTCATTTATTTTATCCCAATGACTTAGAGTACTGAACCAGGTTGATAATCTACTAAAACCATTTTACTTTCATCCGAAATCGAACCCACACTTAAAGTAGTTGACCAAAAACAGAAACAATAAATAAGAGTGTTACACACCCCTGCATTTACATTTTATATACATTAACACAACCAAATAACATTGATGCGATATATTTAAAACGTTACATTACTATGGTGAACATTAGATTTCATTTCATTAGTATTTTAGATATTAGGATATTAAGATAAGAAGGAAGGAAAAATGCTATATAATAAAGAGCTAGTGAAACATTTGATTGGTGTAAATAATGAAAGATTAGTGAAGTGAAAAATCACGAATTGTTTTCCATCATTTCAATTCATTCTTTGAACTCTATTTATAATTTGTTTTTTATTGATTTATCTTAGACAACAACCACATATGTAATAATTTATTTATAAAAAAATAATTAAATTTTAATTTAATTCTCGTAAGAAAAAAAAAACTTTGTACCTAAATGGATTATTGATTTATCTTAGACAACAACCACATATGTAATAATTTATTTATAAAAAAATAATTAAATTTTAATTTAATTCTCGTAAGAAAAAAAAAAACTTTGTACCTAAATGGAAAAGGAAATGGAAAGGAAAGTTGCGGCAATTTGATAAATTAAAATTTTTGTGTTAAAATCTATGTGTAATACTTATACATGGGTGAAAATTTTAAATTTAAATTTCTAATTGGAAAAATATTTAGTTTCGCTACGTCTCCTTTTATATACTTATCTATCATTTAAAAGAATAATAATGAAAACCGGTTGTGAAATGGTTCAGATATTTGTACAGTATTTTTTTCAGTTTACAGATTAAATACGAATTATGCCAAGTAAAAGAAGAAAGATACTGAAAATCAGAGAGATCCATTAAATGATCGAGTTCAGAGGTCGGTCGAAATATAAGAATTTTTTGTTATTTAATAAAATATTATGTATATAGTCTGAAATTCAATTATGGGACTGAGCTAAACAACTCCATATTGGAGACTTCAACGATTCAAAATTAAATTAGAGATACAGACAACCAAAATTTTGTTAAATGGTCGAAACGTTCGAACTGTGTTAGGCTAAAAAATTTTTAAAGGTATATAAGAAATTGCAAAAATTAAAAAATATAAAATAATATTTTATAAAGCTCAACTTAACCCTTATTTTTTGTACGAAAATAACCCATATTTATAAAAAAAAAAATTATATTAAACTGTAGTTTTGAACGAGATATACAGAAGGGGGAAAATCTGTAAGAGCATCAGTTATTTATTTTTACTTTCTTTTGACTTTCTCCAAACATTTTTTTTTTAAGTTCTCAATGTCGTGAGTAGAAAACTATTATCATGCACTTCCGTGGGGGTGGAGTGACCACTGTACGATATCCCACAAAACAACAGATTTCTGAGCTATTTAAAACTGCAAGTAATGTTTTCCATCCATTTGGGTGTGAGCGAAATTCGAGCAAAGCCATTCCGATCAACTTTTTTAATAAAACTAGCTAGGCTCTTAGTTGTATTTTCTTTTTGGAAATTATGAAAAAAAATCAAATTAATATAAATAACATAATTGAAAATGGGTCATAGATGTAAATATTATTTCTATTTTGTCCGCGTTAAGTGACCAATTTGGCTGGCATGTCATCAGTGGTTAATTAATATTATAATATGGATTCTAAATTATTATTTAAGCTCATAATTATAATTTAATTTGTAATTGGAATAATAAATTTAAGCTTACAAATTATCTTGTATTAACGAACTTCCATCTGTGATTGATCAGAACAAGCAAAAAATAAAGAATTAAAAAAAAAAATAGTATAGAAAGCACAAAATGTTAAACTAAATACGCATTGTATTTGTGACTATCACAAATAAAAACATTTATCAAATTAATAATAACATAATTTTGTTGAAAAACAATAATTGCAAAAACATGCTGAATCACAGCATTTTTTTTTTAAACAGATTTTTGACAGTATTATTTTATTTATATTGACACAAAAACAAAAAAAACAAAATAAAATTAATAAAAAAAAAAAACCAAAAAAAAAAACAACCCAAGATGATTGGACTGTGGTTAATGAGTTGACAAAATGATAATTATTATGATGTATATACATTGTCGTCCATCAATTCGCTTCGCTTCGATCAAAGAAATGAAATTCCAACAACATGCAACATTTTTACAACATCTTTAAACCCTGTATTTAAATAATTCCTTCTGCTGTTCTAAAAAAAAAAAAAAAAAATTGATTTCTTCCTGCTTTTAATTTCAAATTTTTTTCATTTCGGGTTCCTCTGGATATCAAATTGGAGCAAAATTAAAATACAAAATTTTTATTTTTAAAAACCAATGATGAGCTAAATAAAATTATGAAAAAAAAAATTATAGAAATAAAAACATCGGAACAACAAAAATGAATTTAATAACTTGTAATAACATGAGTGAAAAATATAACTAAAAAAAAAACAATAAAATCATGATTACAAAAAAAAAATAAAACACAAAATTGAAGTCAAATTATCTCAGCGTCTTTATAACGTCTAAGAAGTTAACCAATATTATAGTGACAGATTGTTTGGTCAGGCCGGTTAGTCGACAGTAAAAATATCGCTCGCTGCGGAACAATGATTTAAGCAAAAAAAGAAAAATGAATTGGAATTAAGAAAATAATTTTGTTATATACACATATACATATACATAATATATGTACAGTATATCTATATAACACTCAAAAGCCGCAGATCATTTTAAAAATATTTTTTTATTTTGAATTCGCATTTACCAGTTCTATTTCTAAAATTGTTTTCTTGTAATGTATGCCAATTTTTAATTAACGTATATTCAACCAAATTCATCAAGGACTCATCAGTAGGTTTAGTAGTGTTGAACTACCTAAACAACTTATAGTTTAATTTATTCATATAATTGAATAGCAACAGTTGAATAACAATGGTGGGGAGTATTGATGGAATACAACTCTCTAATATATTGCAAATCCCATTTGTGAAGCCGCATTTTACATTTATTAATTACAACTTCTAGCATTTAACGCTTATCTTTACTTAACGTTCAGTTAGAAATGTTGATTATAAATATAAATATGATCAACAGGGTTTTAATTTAAGTCCAGCTAACTGGAAATTATAATATTAGAAAAAATTTCAATTTTAGAATACTGGAATTACTACGAGAAATAAAGCATGTTGTATGAGAGAGGAGCATCATTACAAACAGCGGCTACGTATAAAAATAATTAAGATAAATATTCTGAAGAAAAGAGATAAGGAGGACATTTGTATCTAACTCTAAAATCCCTCGTTATTAATTTTTCCTAATCAAGTATGTATACCTACATAATGTAAGACAAATTGTTCATGCCCTTAAATATTTTTTCTGTCTTCAAGCTTTCGCTCCATGTTATTGAAACCTTAATTTTCCGGACGCAGTAGGATAATTATATATAATACAATTTTTCAAATTCACTCGATTTACGTTATAAATTTGTAATTTTTGCCGATATAAATTAAAACATAGTTTTTGGGGATTTTTTTGAAAAAATTGTTTGGGGATTTTTAGGGAATTTTTGTTTTGGGGCTTTTTAAAAATCTGGGGATTTTGTTTATTGGTGGTTTTGTTTTGGGGCTTTTTAAAAATCTGGGGATTTTGTTTATTGGTGGTTTTGTGTATTGGAAACCGTTTAATATATGTTTACTTTTTCCAAGTACCGTTATTAAATTCTTCATACGAAATAAATGAGTTTTCATTTCGATTTCACTTAAAAGTGAAACATTGTTGATTTAATATGGATTTTGCACTTCGAAATTTAATATGCATATGCATGTGTTCGGCATATCCCTTACTGAATTAAGATCATGCGTAAATCCTTATCCTAGAATAAGGCTTTATACATGTATTCACATGAAAATTTCTATCATTAGAATTGAAGAGCTAGATATGAATATCATGTTTTCTCGACAAATGTTCAATTTCTGGGATTGTTATAAGTTGGCTTTTGCAGGTGCTTATTTCCTTTAGGGATGAACATCGTTAAAATTATTACCGCTCGTAACCCTGAGTACCTACACAACTACCATTTACAACTACATGTTTGGAATAGAAGTATGAACGTTACCGCAGCTCCCTAAAGGTAAGAGACACAAAAATATCCCGTCACTTAGACATATTATACTTCTCAACACACGTTCCACTTGCGTCATTTATTATTTGATAACTAACTAGACACCTTTTTATAAGCGGGAATTATTATTTTTATTTATTATATTAAAATAAATGAAATTGAAAAAAAATAAAAAAAAAATAACTAACTAGGAAACGCAAAAAAAAAAATACAATCAAAATAAATAAAAATAACAATAAAAAGACATAAAAAAATTTACCAAAAATTGGAATAAAAACGAAGGATTACGAATTGCGGATCGCGGATCGCGTCAAAAGAATCAAAACCTAAAAATTGAGATAAATTATTGCGGTTTCTGTGGTTGACGCCTATAACACACAGCATAAAATAAGTTGCTGTTGTAATCCGTAATGATTGCGCTATATATACTGCCCGCAGAGCAATATTATTTATGTTGTCTACCCTTATAAGCTGAATCTTCGTCTACACATTAATATACTGTGTGTGTATATATATATACAATGTTTGACTGTCCATTCTTACAACCTCACAAAAATTAAGTGTTGACGGGAAGATCTTGTATAAGGATATAACAATAATTATAAGAAAAAAAAAACAAAACCAAAAAAAAAACGAATGTGATGTGAAAAAAGGGTTAATAAAAAATCACAGAAATTTAAATAAATTCATATACGTACATACATACATACATATATACATTCATATGGAGAATATAATAAAATTCCAGATACACACTGCAGATGATTGTGCGAACACAGTCAGTAATATAAAATAAAAAAAAAAAAATAACTGCGATACGATTTGACGCAAAAGGTTACAAAAAATTATGGTGGTTAGTAATGGTATTATTTTCATCACTTTTCGCATCACTTATTTATTTTTGTATATATATGTATATATATATCCTGTTTTTATTGAAATAAATGTATAGAAATCTCTGAACATTAACTATGCATATATATATATATATATATATATATATATATATATATATCTATCTATAAATATATACATATATATATTATATATGCGGTTGCGTAATTTTTAATGAAGAGTGAAAAGTTATTACTTTTGGTGTTACATTTGAGTCTACTTTACGTTTTTCTCACGTTTATCTCTAAACTATATTAGAGGTGTACATTTTATCACTTACTACTGCTTGTATGGATGTAGTATGTATAGGTATATCATGCATAAGTGTAAATGAATCTTTGCACCTATTAAAATATAAATACAATAAGTAACAACGATATTATCTAAAAGAAATTAGAGATAGAATCTTTATTATGTATAAGTTGAGGTATTCCTTCAAATGATAGGATAAAGAACTTTTTTGCTTATGATTCAAATTTTGTTTGCAAGATTTTAAAACAAGCAAATTATCTGATTATGTGAATATATATGAAATATCTTCAGAATTGAGGAAGTAGAATATAATGTAGTATATTGGGACACTAATGACTAATGACTAATGACAATATCAAATACAGAGTTGTTTAAGTATAGAAACAGAATATTGTTATATAGTTAAAACTATAATCAAGGATTCTATTATCCATCGTCTGCCAAATCATCTCATCTGGATGCTAGCGAGTATATTATTAGATATTTGAAATGATGTTGATAATTCCTTTTCGGGTTCTGTATTGGAACGATTTAATTGCACTTATATTCATGAAAAATCCTCTTATATGTTTCATAGCCACAATATCTGCCAATTTCATTTATTCTTTCAATGATATAAGTTTAAATAAATTGTAATTTTCATTCTGTATAATATGGTGGAAGTATAACATTTTTCTTTTCTCAATAGATTGAAGTTTATTTTCCCGACTTTCAGACGACTTCGATATTGTGTTAGTTTTATATTATATATCTTTGCAAATATTTCTTATATATTTAAAAGATTTACTTTTAATATCTAGTAGCTCAGATAGAAATTTTTATACGCGATTTATGAATGCGAGGTATGACCAATGATAATATATATACATATGTATAAAGACATTAGACTCGAAAACTCGAATCAGCAAAATTGACGAAAGATATCTTAACTAAGTGAATAGTGAAATTAATGATCTAATCTAAAATGAGGATATTTATCAAGGTAGAAAAATTAAAATTCATTAAATATGTAAGACGAATCGGTATGCGCGCTAGATGTGATCACGTAATTAGATTGATAGATAATGGAGGGTGAGTGCTACACGAACGATACAATTCTAGAACTGAATGTAAACTGTTAAAATTATCCTCTCCGGAGAAACGGAATACTGGTTGGAACATCATCTGGGTATATACATAAAATGTAAATTGTGATCAAGTTGAAATATAATTTTGAAACAATAAAATTAAAATTGGTTATAAATTACTTCCAAATATAGTAAAATTTTAAGTATTTTCAGAATCTTATTAAAACATTTTCGCTAACTTAATTATCTGATAATTGACATTAAAATTCGGAAACTCTTGACTTTAAATTCAATTTGATTGATTAAGCTTGGATTTAATTGGATTTATAGTTCCAGAGGTCTTAAACATTTTAATCTATTGTCATTTGATTTTTCATTAATTAAAAGTTTAGGCGCAAATGTGTGTGGGTGTACCTGAAGTCTATGTGGAGACATTTTCGTTTTCTTCTTTTATTATGTTTTTAATAGATGACATATTTAGATATAGGCTTATTGTGTCGTTACGTATACCGGGTGTTTCAGAGTATGCTTATCAGCTTTTTAAGGGGGGAAGGAGCCATTTTTTTAGAATTAAAATTTTTTCTGTCGTAGAATACGAATTTTCAAAAAAATACCCCTTTCCATTTGAAAATCTCGATTTCGGCCAATTTTGGCGATTTTTGGGCTTAAAAACCCTTTTCCAGTCTTTCTCGGAAGTTTAAAATATCACCAATCGATAGAGCACTCTCGATTTAGTTAATAACATTTTGTTTAAATTTTAAAATAACGGCTCCATCAACTCTTAAAAAGCCGATACGTATGATGTGGAACACCCGGTATAATACGTATATAGAGTACATTTATAACAGATCCCTTTACACTCTTGACAGTGTATAGAATAAAACTTATGTATAGAATCACCTTTTCGTTCGTTTAATTAAGTACAGTACTGCAATTTTACACTATACAATATCTACAATATTTCGAGTATTTATTTAACAAACTACTGACTCTACTCATCACATCTTAAAACTTTTGTATTAAAGTTGTATGATTAACTTAATGTTAAATTTATTACATGTTTCCCATCATAACTCTAATCCGTTGCTTCTGGATGATGCATACGTAGTTATTTCACCGACTCACAGTATATATCAATTCTCTGTTATTAAGTTTTGTGATAGAGTAATTTACTCTATATTTTGGTATAAGAGATTTCAATTTATTGGCGTTAATTCTATATAATTTTAGAAAGTTAAGTTGCAGCTTTCTTTGCTAAATATGGGTTGATTTGTGTGTGACACCAAAAGATATAATGCTTAAAAACATCTCATGAATATCATCATAATGTTATGAGTTAAATTCCTTTTTTAATCATATATTTAATCATTATTTCAATGAACTGTAACAGTAATAACCAGAGTCAAAATAACTGTTATTCTATTTCATATAATATTTCACATAATTTCATTAATTACTGTAAAAGTTCATTAAATAATGTCAAGCTCATCCACAATATATACCTATAAAGTATTTTTATTTCAGACTTTTCAACCAGCAAATCTCATACCCATTTCTCTAAAAACTGTCTCATGGTTCATCGATGGATCAGATAAACCATAAACTAATTCTATGAATATAAGGAGGTGTTACAGTAGTCCTAACGAATTAATTTCAATTTTAAATTAAGACATTACATTGAAATCGGGGAGCTTTATTGAAAATCAAATCCAATTCAAATTCAGACTTAAAATAAAAATATGTTGTTGACACAACAACTGTGCCGCAAACGAAAATTTTGCCAAACAATTTCAAAATATAATTGAAAAACTTAAAAAAAAACACCCGTTTTAATTTTCAAAATAAACTTTTTCATCCTAATACGGTGTCAGATTAAAATCTCAAATAAACAGTTTTACTTTTAGAACCAAATCTGACAAAAAAAAAACACACAAGTGCTAAAGATATAAGCACTAAAAACTTTATTTGAAAATCTGAAGCACAATAAACACCTTAAAAAATTCGCAAATCTTTCAAAACAACAAAAAAAAAAAAAAAAAATTAAATAAACGAGATGAATATCGCACATATATACATATATACATTTTACCTGACCTGACCTGAAACAGCACGTGTTTAATCTTTTAACCTTCTCTCTTTTGTGTAATTTGATTATTCCGACTCTTAAAGGAAAGCTTCAAAAGAATTCAATCAAAACGAAAAAAGAAAAAGAAAAAAAAATAAAATTTCATCAGAAAAGTTAATTTATTTTGGCGCCATTTTATAACAGATTATTAAAATTATATATTTTTTGTTTATACTTTATACAAGTATTTATGTAATTTATGATGATTATGAGAATTAATAATCAATTTTACGGTTTTTAATAATGTTTGCTTTTATATTTTAACAAATAATATTATTATATAATATAAATCTGTGATTTTAGATTAGAATTAGGCGACTACCAGATCTCCGACTTTCGCCAGAAGTATTGTTGTCTTCTTCCAATTGAAAAGTGTACACACCTTCAAATATCTTAAGTATTAGCTGAATGAGCATCAAAGATAGGATTAAGAAATAAGATGTCGGCTTTAGTAAATATAAAGATTGTTACAGATACTTAAATTGAGATCTTTTGCTACGTTTTATAAAATATGTTGTTTTTTTTTCAAACCCGAAGTCAATAATGATAACAGTCGAATCTTGATATTCAGATCAAACACATGGGTCTGCAACTAATAATCCAGGTCTAGCTAAAACTATAGGTTTAGGTGGTTGGGAGGGCATATGTTTGACAACCTAAAGCAGATCTCAAAGAGACATTTCCTTTTAATGATACCCATATAGAATTGTTACAGAAACGAGTCCGCTCTGTAGAATAGACAGGTAAAATATGGTCTACTGTTGTGGTAGCAACGGCTTACTGAAATAAATCTTAACTAGACCCTAACTGTTTTTACACAGATTCTTAGTGTACTGACCATCAATTAAAATAAGTTTTCTTTTTGAAGTATTTTGGTATATGTAAACTAAATTAATTGCAGTAAACTACATTATTGTAGTGGTATCACCTCCATAATAGTATAAAAAAATTAATTTCAAAGAATAATTCAAATTAACTCTTTATAGCATCCAGACTTTAATCGGAATGCGAGACCGATATCTTATATATATGATTACAAGACAGATGTATCAATTGTAAGCTACTTCACCATTTCGATTGATTATTAATATTATGTTGTGATCATAAAATCAAAAATATGAAAAAAATTTACATAAAAAAAACTCATTGTATCAAATACGGAATTGGATGTACAGAATTTTATCAAATATTTATATTACCTGATGTAACTCTGACACATAGTAATTGACTGACACCAAAGATCTACACTTTAAAAAAATTTCAAATTCCTGTAATCTCCTTTACAAGTAACCTATCTCCTTTTTTTCAAAAAGTAATTTTCTTTTTATCTCTACTCAACACCGTTATAAAATGTGTATACCTATATTATAGAATATGTTGTAGGCTCTATGTGAAACATTATTAAAATTAAATAAATATAATAAACTCTAGGTAAGTCTGTTTCACAATTTTATTAAATATCTTTATCGATTTCGGTTAGTATATCTCAGTCTGCTGACTGTGGGTGTAAAACCGAAAGCAATTAAGATAACTATTAAATTGTGAGTTAAACCTAGAGTTTTAATATTTACTTAATCCTTATAAAATATTATTACAATCAATATCAACTCAATACATAATAATAATGTATGTAAATTTTAATATCATAAAAACTTATTTAATTAGCAATGCTAGACTTTAGACATATTAGCCTGCAAGAGTAGTAAATTTTGTAGCACTGTAAAAAAAAAAAATTAAATTTTAAAAAAATGTCAAGTCGTTTCAAATCAAATCTTAACACCATAAAAAAATAAAGTTTTTCAAGTGAGAAATATCAGAAGCTTTGTCATAGTATCACTAATTATAAAAATAATTTTAAAAAAAATAGCTCGACATCTACGAAGCAATAGTAAGACTATATAAAAATATCAATATTTGAATATTTTCACTCATTTCAATTTTTTTTTGGATTTGCCAGACCCATCTATTGTTGAAAAGAGAAACTTGAAATTTGAAATAAAAATATTTGATAAGTTCAAAATGCCCATACTAAATGCTGCGCCATCTAGTTTTTAGTAATATGAATTTCAGTTCATATGAATTTAGTAATATGAGAAAAACTGTTTATTTAAAAATACCGTTATTACTGATATGTACCGTTATTACTGAAATATAGGGGCTTATGATTGAAAACGAAACGGAAAACGAATCGAAACGATCAGCACTTCTTTTGATATGATTGAAGGCTTGTGAATAAAAACATTTTCGAAAATTTTCGAAACTTAACTGACAGTTGTCAAAAAGATCTGTTTCAATTTTTTGTGGTTGTGTTTCTGTTTATTTTGATTTATATTTATTTATTTATACTCCTTAGAACAAACAGTTTAGAAACAAAATTATATACCTATTTGCTACAAATCAAATTAAAATTTAATAAACAATTATATATTATTTTAATGAAACAACAAAACAAAAAAGAATAGCAAAATTCTAAAAATAGCGATTGTATAATTTTTGTGTTTGTGAATGTTTTAATAGTGTCGAGTCAATGTTTTAAATAAATTGAATGAGGGTAGATGGTGAAAATTTCTAATAACGATATTACTTGAAATTAAAGTTGATTTTAAATTGTTTCTTACAATCTCTGTAATGAAAATAACATCAGAAACCTCACGCCTAAAGTTCAATGTATACACAGATCAATTAGTTAGTCTTTGTTCATATGATGGTAAGTTAATAGGATTAGACCATCACAAGTGGTGTAAAGGGAATCTAAGAAATTTTGTTTTGCTTATCAATTTGTACCATATAAAACGATGACTAAACTTGATTTGCATATACAATACACTTCTCTTGTAGTAAGGTACAAGAGAAGTACGCTTACTACAAGATAAGTGTACAACGACTCAAGAACATATGGATCTGAAAATTCATTTGACCAACGTTTAATAAATTTTAATAAAATGTATTTATTTCGTTTAGTAATATAATCCAATAAATCATTTATGACCAAATTAATTAATGATATAGACCCATGTATATAAAAATTTATATTTCTTCTATTCTCCATGACTGTATTGCAAGCCATACACACAAACTAAAACCCATCCAGAAATTATTATATGCATTATATATTTTGGATTAGCAAATTTATTTGATTGAATATATTTGATAATTATATAGTTATATATTTCATTGATATTTCTAAATAAAATAAAAAAAAATACCGAAACTAATCAAAACAAATATAACTGGTAGCAACATTCTGGCAAGCATCATCAATTCAACTTTTTCAGTTATCAAACATGCGATTGCTATAGTACAGCCAAGTACTTCGAAGAGACGTTAAAGAATTAGTAAATAGCCAGGGTAGCAAATATAAATGTTTTTCCTGTAAAGATATAAAATAAAATTATGCATATTTATTTTAGTAATTTATTTTTAAAAAAATCAATCTTAAATTGTAAAAGAATTTTTGTTTACATACATTACATGCTAAAATTTTACTTTTTTTTTGTTTTTATATTTGTATTCAGAAATTAAATGTTTCATTTGGCAAAAATAAACATAAATAAAAGAATAGTTTCTAAGTATATATATGCTAATTTTTTAATTCAAAAATAAAAATATAAACACCCAAATTAGTTAAATTTTTTTTATGTTTGATAACTTTTTTTACACAAACGTTAAGAACAACTGAACGTTTGATTTTTGCACTACAAACGTTTTCCGATCGTTTTCAATCATATGAAAAATAATTTTCGAAATTAACGTTTTCCGTTTCCGTTTTCGTTTTCAAATGACAAACGTCAGTGATATTCGCAAAACGATTGAACGTTTTCGTTTTCAATCATAAGCCCCATAATGCACTAATTTTATTAAATTAAACATTTTTAATTTCCTTTGTGATTTTTTTAAATGATTGTAGAAAACTATTGTAGAACCATAGAGTAATCATATAAGTAGAGTATTCACGTAGAACAAAATTTGCTAGTCACTTTTTCAAATATCAAAATTATGTGACTCAAAATAATATTACTCAATTTTTAACTGCTTATAGGTTGAGCGCAATGTATTTTGTACTCATAAATAAAAAGATTTTGTGTACCTACTACTTATGAACATATTTATTTGTTATTATGCTGCCAACAGTGTCAACAATATAAAAGTTGTATGAATAGGTACTCAAAAATGGATATATACGAATGTGCATGCTACAGTATATACATACTTCTTTATTTCGCTGCTCGGATTTCTACTTTACTTTTGTTATAAAAATTACACAATGTGTGTATAAAAAACTATCCATGCATTTAAAGTCCTTTCAATAGACCACAAATAATAATACAAATCAAAGTATTGAATTTTTTTTTAGAAATTGAAAGAATTCAAGATTATTGCTGTATTTGTTGTTATTTTGCTTTAATTTTTAAAATTTGAAAAATTAATATTTTTATTTTTGGACTTGGTCAATGTGATTTATGAAATTTGTGATTTCAAGCTTTATAGAAGAAAGGGACAAGAAAATTAATGTTGGTTTTGTAAAATTAAAAATAATTCAAATTGATTTCTATTCTATTGAAAAGTATACTGAAATATAGGTACCTACATGTATTTTTAAATTTTCAGCAATTTTGATTTTGTTAATTTGGTCTGTTTCTTACCGTAGATAATACTATGAAAAGTATATATATATATGAATACATAATATAATTATGAATACAAACAAACAAACAAGCTATCAAAATTTAAAAAAGTAAAAATTAACCTTTTATTCTTTTATTTATTGTTGGCTGTTTTTATTTCTTCTAAAATTATTTTTAACCAAGTTCTGAGAAAAGAAAACAAAACGGTATTCCGTACAAAGTTCACGATTTGTAATGCATAACTAATAAATTTTATTCTTTTATTACCATTATTTTTAAAACCATTTTCTGGATTTATTATTGTATGTATACAATTTCATTCATTATCTTTGCTATTAATTGTGTTTTTTTGTTTACATTTTTATATATATATTTTTTATATTGAATTAGATATGTAAATATATGGTGAACACATATACGATATACACTCTTCAATTAATGAAAAGTACATAGGTATGTGTATACTCTTCAAATTACCAAACAATGCCTCTATACTCCTAGCCTAGTCATTGGGAGAGCAAAACTTTATACACAAAACTAAAACAAAACTTAAAACGAAATCGTAATTCGATAAAATGCCCGAAAAATCATTCTGTGAATAGGCTAGAAGTATAGTGGCATTCTATGAAATATTCTTCTCAATAAATAAAAAAATTTGAGTAAAAATAATTGAGTTTCGTAAATTATATTTGAGTGTTTTAGGGTATTGAGTGAAAATGGGACGGCATTTTAGTGTTTTGAGTAAAAATGGGACGGCATTTTTAGAAGAAAATGATTAACAAATATTGTTCTACGTGAATACTCTACTTATATGATTACTCTATGGTAGAACTCTATAATGGTTATATTATGGTGGTAGTGAGTGAGAAGAAAAGTCAATCATATAATAATTATTATATATAATTTATTGATATTATAGAGTTGAGGATAAGCGTTGTTCTCGTATGAAATTGTTTTCTATTCTAATCTATCTTGAGAACCTGTTCTTAATCCGTTTACTAGAATTTTTCAACATCTTTTTTTCTATAACCATCTTTATCTTTGTCTAATTCTTATCTCTATTGTACGAAACATGTCTATAATATTTTTTTCGCATACTTATTTTAATTTTCTTCCTTGAGAAAAGTATATTTTTTGAAAACATGGAAAATATGTGATCATAGGCTCATGTACAATGTGTATGTTTATACAAATATATATATTTGGTTACAGTTAAATAGTTTCTTGTAAAATTTTAAGATAATTGAATTTCAGTAAATAATTATTTAATAATGAATTAGAAAAAAAAGTAAATAAATAAATAATATATTGTTAAAGTACAAACAAGAAAAATATTATATACAATAGAAAATATATGAAATATTAACTTAAGGAAAGAGGTGTATGTCCTTGCACTTGAGGTCAGTAGGTACTGTTACCAACAGTTATATTCTGTATTACATTAGTAATAGTGCAAAGTAAACGATATACAAGTAATCGGTAGTACGTAGGTATGATAATGATTAGTTTTGAGTTAGTTGGTAATTGAGATTATAATAAAGAACAATAATAAACTGAATTTGTGTTTGTTTAATTATTTAAAAACATAATAACCAACATCATTAAAATAAGTTTTTAAAGCTAATGTTAAACCCCAAACATAATTTTATAATAATTGATGGAGTGTTTTACCACACAGATAAAAAGGTTTAATAAAATTACATAATTATGAAAGGATAGGTCTGACGACGGTTGTGAAATTCAGTACCCTGTGACTGCTGCATAAATGAAATATCTAAGCCAATGTCGTTGATAAAAAATAATAGTTAATTCCGTAATTCCGTATATGTTTGGATCTCGTTAAACTCCAGTACATTCCTTTCAGAATTTAAGTCTTGTAAAACTTTCATTTATATTCACAATGATATGAATATTTTTTTTAACCTTTACACAGTTTCAATTACTTCATTAATACCATTTTTGTTTCGTTTTAATACTTAATACTTGTAAGCAATTTAAAGAAGATCAGTCATATTTGAGACTTTTTGAATCTTGAAAATCTTTAATAGATGAATAAATAAATATATTTGTGACTTTCTCCCAAATTGTTCATTACTTTAATTAAAAGCCTTAATCTAAGATGCATTTATATTTAATTAAATCTCTCGAGTTACATAGCTCCAAGATAATTTGTGACTCGGTTCAAATAAAACAGTTAAACGAAAGTAAATAAAACGATTTATAAGAGAGCTTCCAAATAAAATTGTAGCTCAATTAGATTAAATAATTAGAACCTATCTTCAATAAAATAAAAATCCTCCTACACTTTAATCAATGAAATGACTAAAAATTGGTAATCATTTTTTTTTTTTTATATAAAATTAAGTTTTTCGTAAAATCTAGGCAGATTAGTTATATAGGTAATTAAAAAGAAAATGGCTAATTTTTAAAATTTTTGTACTTCTTGATTAAGTGAATAACAGGGATGAATTGTGCTGTCTAATAGACCCTATTTTACTTAGGTGACAAACAGACCATGTGGGTCCTGGGCCTGATTTATTAACATCCTACATTTTGTTTGGTCACAGGCGGCTTCTCTTCAGTTGAATATACGAAATTGTTTAATATCTACCGTTGCCTCGTCGTTCTAACGAAGTTTTTATCTGTTTCACGTCTTGTACCTTAGATGCCATTTTAAGCTAAAAAATATAAGATTAAAATTCCTCAGTAGTAAATAAAAATTAAAGCTGATGCAAACCAAATAGAATATTCTATTCTATGCCATAGTTTGAATACTAATCTAAAAATCAACGTCAATGAAACAAAATTTATGATTATAAACAGATTCAAAAGCACCAAATGCAACAGACACAATTAGCATTGACAATCTTTCAATTAAAGGTATATGTATGCTTCAAATATCTTGGATATTGACTTAAGGAACATGAGAGACCTGTGAACAAGAAATAAAAGTCTTTGGTAATAGTTAAAAGAATATTGCACCTGTGAACATAATGGAAAATGTATAGAAATTTCGACAGGTGCAAATAGAAAATTTGTAAACATACTTCTTCGGAGAAATTTAAATGAATAATTTACAAAATGTTATATACAACATGGTCTGGTACTATTGTATGGAGTAGAGGTCTTGTTTGCACCTAAAAAATAACTCCATATTAATGAACTCGAGGAACTCGAAATGTAGTCGTATATTTAAATTGTAACTCATTGGTTCTTTGTAAAATTAATAAATACCATGTTTCAAGTTTATAACTAGAAAAAATTGGATTATTTGGACATGTGGATGCAGGATCAAAAATATGAATTAGTTCAACTGGAAAGCAAAGAAATATCTAAAAAGAGCATAAAACAAATGTCATGTTACTACAGAATCTGGACGTGATATCGGTGATTTTATACACGTTGTAATGAACTGAAATGAGTATAAAAAACTTTTTATTCAGTTCATAACATCTAAGACATTATGACGGATAAAATTCAGTACCTAGTGGATAGGCACCAGAGAGAGAGTCAAATTCTATGTAACATTTTTGTTCCTGTAAACATTAATAGAGTTTAGTGACATTGAGAGTGATAAAATTATATGAGTTGTATAAAAACGGTTCACAATAAAACTGATAAACCCAAACAAATAAAAATATAGACACCGGACTGGTTAGGGCATGTTGTGATAATGAAAGTAAACTGTTCGCAAATAATGGTTTTTGAATATAAAGAACTACTGGTGACCCACCCAATTCTGTCCCACCTGTCCGAGATTAATATAGAATTTTTTTTCAATCGGTGTCAGAGTCTCATGAGTTTTATTCGTAAATTATCAGTCTTTAAAATATAATTTAAGTAAAAAAGTAAGGACATAAATATTTAAAAAAAAAACATAATAACATATAAATTTCAATTTTAGTTCGTTTAATTTGCAAAAATGAAGGAGCTAGTAAAAAACTATTATGATTTATTGATTTAAATAATAAAAAATCGAAAAAAAAATATATAATAAAAAATTGATTGAATATCCCCAATAATAGTTTATTCCTTAGAGTATGTATCTTCAATGATAATCAAAATTTCATTCAACTTCCAATCAATTTTTAATACTCTATCATAAAATAATATGCTGTTCGTATTTTATACATTGTATTTACATGCATATACATCATTATATTCGACCAACATAATGTTTTCCAATCTTCCTTTTTTTCTTTTTTTTCTTCATTTTTATGTTGGAACACACCTTTACCTTAGGCTATAAATAATATATAAATCCTGAATCATTATGGTGAAACAGTATACATTTTTTCTTTTTGTGTTTTTGTAATACCAATTCACCACGATGCTGTTATGAATGGTAAAATGTGGTAAATGTTTGGATCCTCAGGGAAAAAAAATATATTTTTCATATTTTATTGTTGTTGGTTTGAGTAGCTGAAAATAAAATTGGATTTTGAATTTTCATTTTATATTTTGTTTTATTTTTTAAGTTAACGAGTTTTTCATAAAATATCCTTAGGTTTTTGTTCTAATAGAGACTAATATGTAAATTGAAATTTTGTTAGTTATTTTTTTTTTAATGTGTAGGTACAACTACATAAAATCAAAACATTTTTATAAATAAATTATTATTTCTGTTGTGTAATATTTTTGGGGCTATGTGTATACCAATTAGATTTAAATGTGTAAAATTTAACAAAAAAAAAAAAAACAAAAAGAAAATAATTACATTTTAAAAAGAGAAAGTCTAAAAGTGTTTAATGAAATATTAAATTGGAGGGAGTTATACAAAAGTGTGTTTACGAATTTCAGAATTCGATTTAATTTGATTTCGAAACAAAATTTGGAAATTGAGAGAGAGAAAAACAATTGAAATTTAACCGTATAATGTTATACATCATGCTTCTTTATAGACCTTATACATCAATGTTTTTTCTTTCAAATGGAAGAACTTTCTTCCTCTTTCATTGATCTTTGGTATATTGATTGGAAATAAGGGCATTAAAATACATATTATTCAATATATTGTCAATATTTATTTATTTATTTATTTATAACAGTATCAACAACTACAGGTCCTTTTCCCTTCCGAAATGTGTGCCTTTTATTGTCTCTATTTATTTTTTTTATTATATTTTTTATAGTATCTACTTTTCTTAGTTTTTATTTTGTTTTATTAATTTATATTTAATTTATATATAAAGGGTTTACTGATGAGTTCGTTGGGAAAGTGATTCCATAAAAAAACAAACAACTCATAGATTTGGAACTATAAAAAACAAAAAATAACAACAGCTCACTTCACTCCACTTCACATTCACCTGACAAATACCCTCGAATTCTCCAATTACAAAATCCTCAAATATTGTTATATTAGGTTGGATCCCAAAGTCTCAAAGCACTTTTGTTATCATCATTCGTACGTAAGCCACAACAGGAACTCTAAAATATCTTCTAATTCACAATTTTGAACATGTACATACATATTCTGTAAAAGGCGTCTAAACCAGATTTTGTGACAAACTATAAAATTTATCCAATTCTAAATATATATATATATATATATATATATACAAATTAATATAATATGCAATATATACATACCATAATATACTCCAAATAATTTGGAATGCAAATTTATCTGCAGATCCCACTGTTATATAAAATAAATACATATATATATATATATATATATACATATTTTTTTTTTACTCTCATGACAGTAACTTAGATAGAATCACCTTTTCTTAATTAAAGTACGGTACTGTAATTATACACTACAATATCTACAATATTTCGAGTACATATATTTATTTAACAAATTACTGGCTTATCTACTCATTAAATGTGGAAAACTACTGCTATTGTCAGGAAGTAAGCCTTCTTAAATAGAACAGCTCAGTTTTATTTAATTTGTTACCAGATTATACTTTTAATTATTTTTTGTCATTTATCCTAATGACAAAGGGTACTATACCGGGTCGAAAAAACAAAAAACAAAAGCCTTTTTTGTTTCATCAGGAATTTAAACTGGGACCTTTCGGTTGAAATTTTTCGGCGTACATATAATTATTTTTGAAAAGGAGATAGGAGATGAGTTGATCTTATATAATTAATTAAAAATCCCTCCAATTCAGGATCTCGCATTTACATGTGCATACATATACAAGCAACAGGAAATAATGCACCAAATTATTATGTTAATACATAATGAACTTGATGGGATTTTGTCCCGAAACCCGTACTAATTCCCACATTTTGTAGGTACTTCTTAACTTTATATAATGGCTTCACTTTTTGAAGTTTTTGGATTTTGTTAATCGGGATTTCATTTCCTTATTTCTTATTATACAAGTACTAAGTGGAAAATTATTATCAACTGCAGAAATATTTTATAAAATTTCTAAACTCTTACACACTGCAATCAAACTGTCTGTTTATTATGCTTTATTTCATATTCATCTTAGTTACTGTATTAACCCATTACTGCCTATTGGGTATTTAAATACCTAAAAACCTTAGTGCATTAAAATAGCTATATCTGTCTAGTTTTGATTTTATTAGAGAGAAAAAAGGCCGGACCATAATTCGTTCTCAGTAAGCTAATCAAAATTCTCAAGGACTGCCCTTGTTAGTGGGACTCAAAAACTAAGTATTTTTTAATCCCAAAAATTTCCATAAAAAGTAGTTTTTGGGAAATTGGAAAATGAAAAAGTCGGGAAAATTTCTAAAGATCACTTAGCCTCAAACTTTCTCAATCTAATAAAAAAAACTTTTTTTGGGTTGGAGTACTTACCTCGTCTCTAGAGATGATTTACCTTTATGGATATTTAAATACCCAACCGTCTAAAGAATGAAAAATTTCTTATAAAAATTAGTGAAAAAAAAATTTATATTTTTATGAAAGTAAGGCGCAATTCACAGTGTTTTTTTTTGAAGAAATCTAAAAAAGTAAAGTATTTAAATAATAATATTGTAAAATTAAATTTTCAAAATTATTTCGCTTTCTCGCCTTTTACTTTTAATTTTATTTCGTGGTACATCATTGTGATAGTCAAAAAAGCATTTGGGATGCAAAGTAGTCGAACACTTTTGCAACCAAATTGTGTTTTAATACCATATTGTCTACAACGACTGCGTTTAGTCATTTTTTCCACTATTTGGTCGACACAATCTGTGCGTTTTGCTATTTGTGGGGCATTAACAAGTACACGCCCACATGGACGGCTGACTACTTGTGGTAGTGTTACTAGTGCTTCCACCACATTTAATTTAATCAAATATACCCATAGAAGTCCCACCTTCATACCTTGCGTAGAAAACATGAAACTTTCATGCATTCACCATTGCGGTATCAAATGCATTTGTGGCCAATACCATTTTTTAGGACAAACTTTAATTCGATAATTGTTCATAGCAATATCAAACAGATCAACAGCATACATCCATTTATTATACTCATGAATGACCAGTGGCTGGTCAATTGTTATCTTACGATTTTTTCGGTCGTACCGCTTTGTATGGAACATTAGGCCATGTCTCAAAAAGTTTGACATTATGGTAATTTGAACAGAATTATATAAATCTTAGCCTACTAATTAGTTTTACATAACACTACATTTGAAACTGTATAACTTTATCAATTCACTTTTGAATTTCTAAAACCTGAAAACACAACGGTCAAACTTCAAACCATGAGATAATGTGAAAAAGTTAAAAAACATTTTAAATCTTACAATACAGAACAATTATATATTTTGTCATATAATCCACTATCCATCAATAGATATCAGATGGATCTATTATTTTATGTAGATTATTTCTACTTGAAATAATAGATCTAGGAAATTTTATTTTTTAAAAAAAAAAACTAAAAAATTTAGATAAAATGAAGTAGCGCTAACTCCGATTGGGTATTTAAATACCCATTCCAAATCTCAGGCGTGGCAAAAGCTAGAAGTCTAAATTTTTTCCAGGTAACTTCTATGATCTCTGTGACCATCCTTAGTAAATTTCATAATGATTGTACGACGGGATCTATGAGCCGGCTTTAATGGGTTAAACTGTCAGGCACTATAGTTCAAAATTTTATATTGAAAATATTCAAGTATAATACAAAATATAGCTATAAAAAATTTCTATAATTATAAATGGAAAGAAAGAACAGATTTTATACACAAATGTAATAAGCTTCTAAAAGTCAGGGACTTTACTGAAATGAAATTAATTATGCATATACATGATATTGCTAATGATAATATCCATACAATGTCTACTCTTATGCAAAGGTATGATATACGTAGTACCAACACCAGAAGTAAACATTTTTTCCATATAAATAAAATAAGAACTTTACAATTTGGATTTTCCACAACTCACTGGTACCTAAGTTGTACAATAAACTAGATATTAAATTAAAACAAAAATTCTCAAATTTAAAAAAAAATGAATAAAATCATTTATAAATACTAAATAGCTATAGTATTAGTAACCATCAATATTTAATTTCTCAATAATACATTTTTTTTTTGTTTTTCTAAATTTATATAGGATAGACTGAAGAGATAGCAATTATTGTTAAAATTTTTTCTTCTTCGCTTTTCATTTTTTATTTTTTCACTATACAAATTTGAATGTCCGTAAAATGTTTTGCAATTTTGTCATTATGCCTGTTTTCATTTTTAAATTTTTATTTTTTATTTTTATAATCTTAATTATCATATCGTTACATTGAAAGCCTAAATGTAAACTTATATATAGAGTGTGTAATGAGATAACTCACTTTAGACATTGTTTTTGAAATAAATAAATAAATAAACTATATTTATTACATGTCTTGACGACTTTAAATTTTAAATTGAATCCAAGATTTAAAATTTTTTTTTGTGATTCTGTATTTGTACATTTCGTATTCTGGGTATTTTTGTGTGTTTGGGATTTTATGTTTGGAGATTTTGTATTTGGGGATTTAGACGGTGTCCCCATTCACCTGCCTAAGTATATGAAAAAGGTATATCCCAATCAGGTTTACCTTATAGAAGATTGGTTTTGTTATGATTGAAAATGACAGCTTAAGTTGTTTAGTAACAAATGAAAAAACTAGTGAAAAAAGGTAAAAAAAAATGGTGAAAAACTATTTTAAACTCCATCCAAAATTTGTATTTCGTGACTGATATAGAGTGTACCTATACATTTAATCCAAACATATATGTGAGTCAAACTATTTTGTATTGCAAGTTATTGTCAAATATATACCATACTATACAGTGACCATTCGTCCTTTTTTTGTGAGGACAGTCCTTTTTTTTGATACGATGTCCTTTCAGATTTTTTTTCAAGAAGAGGGCAGTAAATTTTCCTGTTTTGTCCTTTTTTATATTATTATAATTTTTTTCACTAAACCCCAATTTCTAATCAATAAAATAAATAATTTTATCATAACAATCTAGCACTGCTAAAAATTGTAATAATTCAAAACAGGTAGTGCTTGGTAACACTGAAAATTTTGAATTTAAAAAGTTTTGAAGTTTTTCAGCCAGCTCTTTTAATTTTTATCTTTCAATAAGAGAACGTTTATCAGAAGTAGCGTTAAACTTCAATATATATTGACAGAGAATATTGAAGAAATACTGATGTGTAAACACACATTGATATCAATATTATCCATATATCTCTTTATGAGTTGACATTTGCACAAAGGATATAACAATAAAATATTTTCCATATTATTCAGTCAGAACTTTTCATTGTTGTATACTCATATATATTTATGTTTGATAAACTTATGGGAGAGACTTTGCTGACGTCACTTATTTCTACTAATTTCTACAATAAAACTCAGACATCAAACGAATTACTTGTAAAAACTTTTATAAGTTTTCGAAAACTTATCGTTTACGAACAGACTATGTAGTACTCATAGCAACGGGTAGCAAATAAAATTATGGCAATTAAGAAGATATGGGTTAGTAAAATATTTGAATTAATTGCAGCAAATTCCATGCAAGTAACTCTCAGTTACTAAAGTAATAATCAAATTAAAAGTTTTCATAATATTTTTAATTTTTTTAAAATGCATATAAAATAATATTATATCATATTTATCATTAATATCATAAGTAAATATCATAAGTGATATATTTTATTTTAAATTGAATTATTTTTTTGTTTTGTATTGTACCTTCATGTTTCATGTGGACATATCCACAGATCACAAATTTTTTTAACTCAAAACTTAGCGACAATATATCTACGTGATTTGAATCTAATAATGATTCAAAATTTGGAATTTTATAGATTTAACCCACTACAAATAAAATTAATTTTTTAACAAATTAAATTTATTTGTTAGTTTGCTTTATTTCGTCATCAATAGAAAGTTTTTATCACTTCCTAATGATACTTAAATATTTTAATAAGTATTTAATACTTGCATATCTACATAATTCGCAAACATTGTATCAAGAAAATTTGTATGTGTTTATCAATATGTACGCATATATATTTTTTTACTGTAATAAATATTATATTGATTGGAAGGGGTTTGCCTTGTTAAAATAAAATTAAAGAATATTGACGTATGTATGCCGAACACGTGACCGATTTGTAATATACATAATTCAATTTGTATATCTTAATTCAAAAACTTGCCACATGCTTAAATTTATATCACCATATTATCCATTTTCTATCTCTCTCTTACTCTCTCTATAGAACTTTCTTTCCCAATTTGTTTCTCCATCTTTTCATATTTAGTTCACTTGAATAAACGACATTTAACCAATATATATATATACGAGTATATTGAAGGCATAACAAATACTTATGGTTAAGAAGTCATCAAGAATTTTGTATTTTAAACAAAAAAAAAGAAAATCAACAAACAAACAAAAAAAAAGACAAAACAGAAGGAAAATAAAAACAAACCACAACGAATCCTTATTTATTTATTTATTTATTTATTTGTTAACTGTGTGAAGTTTTTCAAAAAAAAAAAAGGAACAAAAACAGGGATATAAAATTAAAACTTTTTCTTTTTACAAATTTTAACAATAATGTTTTTGTTTTTCAAAACAAAAAAAGTTTTCCTAGTTACGATGAAAAACTTACATATATGTACATTTATTGTGTACAAATTTATATATATGTATATAATACATGCATGACCAAATTAACATAAATAGGGAAGGACATTCATAAATGAACTGAAAAATCAGTATTACCAGACGAGCCTTGGCAAACCGTGCGCTTGGTCATACAACAAAATAGTGTATTAGTAAACTTTTTCTGCTTCTAAGTACTTCCACTTAAGCACCCTGTTTAATAAAATTAGTTAATTTAGTTTAAAATTCCTATATTCGATATCATTAAATTCTTCTATCACAATTTCAAAATTTAATTTTTAATAGGACTTTGGACCACACGTATATCAATATACAACCTATTTGTTTCCAACTTCTCGTTACATTTTAATTTTGTGATACTGACATCTTAAATTGACTGTTATGTCGTTACAATTTTCGTAAAACATATTCACCCATGTTTGATATTAGCTTAATTTAATTTTTTAAAATTTTTTAAAGATTTTATTCATAAATAGTCAAGGTTTAGAGTTAAAATAGGCTTAAATATATAGAGTTCAGTCTGTTAGGAAAATAAAAAGGAGAGTAATCTTAAAAAAACTTGTTTGTTTTATTTAGATTTAAGTTGAGTTCCTATACGTTTAAGTTATAAGAGTTAATAATTATACGGCCAGTAATACCATATGCGTGATAAGAGGCTTGACCGTTAACGATAAATAACGAGAATTCAATTTGTATATTTGAAAGAAGAATCCTTCGAAAAATCTTTAAGACAAGAAGATTATGAAATGATGAATATATGAAAGAAAAGCAACGATTATAGGAATTAAATAACAAATGGTAAATTATGTAGTTGGATTTATAAAAACACAAATGTTAAGATAGGCAAAACATTATCACAGTCCTGCAATTTCATCAGTAGGGAATAGGGCAGAGACTGTCAAAATGGATGAATAAAAAACTTAAAGAAATATCAAAAGGACAAAAACTATGTGAGTGGACAATATAAAAAATTGCTATACTCAATGGTAGAAATTTGAAGACAATTAACAATAAGTCTAAATGAAGAAACATTCTGCATCAGAAGACCAAAATTCACTCTAGTATTGTAGAATAAAAAAAAGGATAGAAAGAAAAACAAGATATAAGGCTAGTGCCTTTTTGCTCTTAATATTTTCTTTAATTTTTTGTAAATCAAAATATATTTTTCTTTGAAAATGGCCTAACGAAAATGTAACGAAAAACGATTCTAATTGTAAACGAATTTCTTGTACAAATTTTTCGAAATCACACTTTTTAAGTGTGGTTTTCCAAAATTGTATTTTGTTTTCATTTTTTTATTTTTTTATATTTTTTTTTATTACCCGAGTAATGTAAGTCAACTATACATAAGTCCAAGGTCAAGCTGACTTCGTTTTCCTTAATGAAATTAAACAAAGTTTAAGGCAACTATTTTTTGTTCTATGTTCTTGACAGTAACTTAGGTAGAATCATCTTTGCGTGCTTAATTAAACACGGTACTGCAAGTTTATACTACAATATCTACAATATTTCGAGTATATTAATTTATCATATTTCTGGTATATCTACTCATCAAATGTGGAAAACTACTGCTATATTGTCAGGAAGCAATCCTTCTTAAATAGAATAGCTCCATTTTATTTAATTTGTTAACAGATTATGTTTTCAATTATTTTTTGCCATTTATTTTATCCCAGTGACAAAGGGTACTGGACCAGGTTGAAAAATTCATAAACATTTTTTTTATGTTGCTTCATTGGGAATCGAATCTGGGACGTTTCAGTTGCTGGGTGGCGCAGGAGGTAAAGCTTTCAGTTCTATCTACTGCGCCACCCAGCGTGTCGGATATATAACTCCAAGGTTTACAACAAGCTGACTCGGCTTAAACAAAAAGATCAAATAAAATTCTGTAAAATCCGTCTTCAATAAAATAATGTTTCTACACTTAAAACAACTAAATGACTCAATAGAGGTACCTATATTTTTTTTAAATAAATTTTAGTTTAATAAATCTAAATGTCGAGTTGCTTATGTTGACTTTTGGGCTATGTATTTCGGATGTATTCATCAAATTATTCTTTTTAGCCGAATTGATATCTTTAGCTGCCATTAAGCAAGATTTTCCATGAGTTCTATTTATTCCAAGAACAAATTTCGAATTCGATCTTAAGTTCCTGCTTTCATCCTATTCATACCGTATATTCGAATGTTAGACCATAGCAAATTGTATACCTTCTGAATTACAATTCTATTCTGAAAGTTTTATTATGTTTAAGTCTGTTAAAGGTGATTGTATCAAATTGGAAAAATTTGGCAACACTAGACCTTCGTATAAGGAAATTACAACACATTTATTTTTATTAAAAATTTATTTCAGATCCAGTCAATACAAATCATTAAATATTGAGTATACATAAAAAGAGAAGATTATTGAAATAATCCAATAAGTACAATAAGGAGTCCAGTAGAAAGTTTTTTTTTTTTTTTTTTTTTTTTTGTTTTACTTCTTTTTTATTATTTTTATTAAAGGGTAATTCAAAAACAAAAGTTATTAAGAAAAATATTGCCAAAGAATATTTTAGTGATAATAATGAAAGTTTTTTGCTAAAATAAAACGATTTTTTTTTTATTTATAAACATTTCAAACAATATTTTCTTCTGAGACTGTGGAATATGTTTTTAATTATTGAGAATATAATAAAAACAATATTTTATTTTAAGATAGGTACTTAGAATGAATGAATAAAAAAAGTAAAAAAAAAAAAAAGAAATTATGAATTTTATCCGTATTTACACATAAGATTGCAGTCCGAGTAATTGATTAGAATGAAATAAATGCAAATTCAAATTTTAAAAGGAATATATTCGACAATTTTCGACAATTATACAAATTTTTTAATTGTTTAATTTAATTTCATTATTATTTATTGAATACAGATACAGCTAAAGATACAGCTCTTTGATATGCAAATAAATCTTCTATATGCCTACTTGCTGAAGTAAACTATAACATTGATATTTTAAGAAGATGGTTCAAAGCTCATAAATTATTTATTAATAACAAAACATTTTTTTGTGTTTTAAAGTAAATTTAAATAATATACCTATTTAGTATCATTCACCGTTCTGTAATAGTTGACCTTTAACAAATAGTTGCTTGCACAATCCTGATAGAATTACTGCTGATCAATGTATATTCATTGAACATAAACAATTTATATTCTGAGATTCTGACGAATACTTCTTATTGATATTGTAGATAGTTTTAATATATTTTGGCATAAATCTAGACTCAAAATTCAACTGGAATGATCACATATTGTATCTTAAACAGTATATACCTAAACAAAGTTAGAAGACAACTTTATCATTAAGGTCAATATTGTTTGTAAAATTTTCTAAAACTAATTAATAATATGGCTTTTTAAATGTAAGCTACAATATTGTTTGAACTGTTAATTAAACAAAAGCACGCCATTAGAATAAAATTATATGCAAAATTAACCGAATAATACCTATAGTTTTAATTACTTTTCGCGAAAATTTTAATTATTTTATTTAATTTTTTTTTATTATATATAACAGAAATGAATCCTGCAGTCAATATTAAGACCTACTAATATGCATTTGGGCAATAACTATATACCATGTAACAATTTTATTGCTATATAACACTCTTGCGCCCTCTTATAATTTGAGTGCTCCACAATTGTTGCGAAACGTTATAAACACATTATAGCTCTAAAATGGAGAATTCTATTAGGCACCGGAGCAATTACTGTAATATTGTTATAGAACTAGTATACATATGTATTAGTGATTGATGTACCAAAATACAAAATTTGGCTGGGAAAAAAAAAATATCATTGACATTCATTATAATAATACGTCGAAAAAATACATTGTCTTAAAAAAAAAAAACAATTTTAAATAAATAAAAACAAATATATTTTTAAATTGCATCTTTAAAATATTAAATAATGTACGTTAATTAATGCATATCATCAAATTTGAATTTCAATAATTATATTCTTTTAAATAAAAATTATACTTTTGCAAAATAAAGTTTTTCAGTTTTTCTTTACTTAAAAAAAATGCTTTTGTTTACCATGTTTGTAGAAAATAATGGCCGTCGTAAAATATTTATTTTCAATATTTATTCAAAAGCTACTACAGTAAGTTTATTAGTAACATTATAGGAATACAGTAAAATAATAACACTACTACTGCTAGTCTAGCAATTCTATTGTTATAACAACACTTTAACTCTTGTTATAGGATTACGCACTTTTAGATTTATAACAAAATTGCTTTAGCACTTGCTGAAAATCACATTATAACAAATCGCGCAATTGCTATATGAGAACATTTTTTTAGCGATATTAATTAAATTACTTCCATAAAAACATCATTATAACACCTTTAGTGCTTATCGAGAGTAATATAGGTCTCTTATAAAACCAATTTTGCTATTAAAACAATAAAATGTTATGTGGGATAACATCTTACATATAGTCATTGATTTAGGCCAGTATTTCAATTTTAATTATTTTTCAATTTTATCGATATGCCACTTTTAAAGAAATATATTTTCAAGTACTTGAATACATTTAATAGATATTTTATACTTATATTCTCTTATTTACTGCGTATCTAATCCTTCTTTCATACAACGTTTTTTGTCATACATACATTACGAACAAAAATCGTTATTAAACAATAAAGTTTGTTCGTAAAACGAATTTCGTCTTATGAAAGTTTAGGATTAGACAATAGACCCCACAGTAAATTATAAACTTCCATTAGAATATAAAATTAATATTTTATTAATTAATTTATAACTCTAAAAATCTAAAATTAATTAATTCCAAAATAATAATGGAAATTTGAATTTTATTTTCAATTTCAATAACCATTTTGGATTGAAAATTTAAATAAAATTGATTTATTTATTTTTCATGTTATTTTTTTGTTATTGTTTTTTTTATAAATTTACTAATTTATAGTGATTTTTACAAACCATGGCATAAAATATTTCAATAAAATATTAAATATTAAAATAAAATGACTAAGATTTATGTTTGTTTGAGTTTACAGTATAGAGTCAGTCCCCCAATTCAATTTAAATATGTATTTGAATAAATTTTGAATAAACATTTAGAAAAAATACATATATTATATAGAAAAGGATATATAAGTTATGACAATCTGATATTAAGGACAACATAAAGATGTTCCATAAAAAAAACAAAAAAAAAACTTATTGTAAATCTTTTGCAACGCATAAGCATTTTCTGTGATTATTGTCTTCAACCGTAAAAAAATATTCTATTCTATTTTTTTCAGATTTTATTTTATTTTTATTGTTTCTCTCTGTATATTTTCTATATCCCTCTTTATCTTTCATAACATTAAAAAAAAAAAGTTAACAGTGAATTGAATATCGCGAAAGAAATCATTTCATTTATACTCGTTTCATTCATATTTTGCGTTATTCGTATATAACTATATACATAAATAAATTGAATTATCATCATAATGTTGTTGCAATGCATTTGAATTCTCTATCTCTGTGCCACACTGATTTTTTTTTGTTAAATTTTTTATATGTAGATATTCTAATTTACCCCATCTTATCACCACCCCATTTTGATTATAAAACGTATCATATTTGTGAGACCAAAACAACAAATAAATATATTATTATTGTGGATGATTATATCAAACTGAAATATTCCACGCTTTTACAACAAAATGATTATGGTTTAACTCCGTTGAGATTCGAAATAAATAAAATAAAAGACACTTAATTAAGCAGAAGAAAATTTTACCATATGATTTTCTATTATATACAAAAAAAAAAACAAGGATATTTTCTTCTATGAATTTGAAAAATTCTAAATTGTAAGAAATAATGAAGGAACATTTTTGGGTTGATGTCATACGAACGACTACTACGAATAGATGTCATACGGCAATAATTTTTAATATACATAGTTTAAATTGAAATAATCGACATTTTTTATGAAATCTCAATCCCTTCCACTGAAATTTTTAATGTAGAAAATACATTAAGCTCGAAATTTATCAACAAATATGGTTAAATTCTTATGTGTCTAACTACTAATTAGAGGTTCTTGCCCTAAATGTTGTTCATTTGTATGTCTAAAATGATACAATTCTAAGATCGTATATTACTATTTTGTAGTTAATTTTACTAATTGTATTAATTATATTGTAATAACTACTAATTGTATAGTTATACTATTTATGATAGTATATATATTAATTAAAGTTACTGTGACATCGTAAATGTATCGACAACGTCGCCAACGTCGCCAACACATTGACGTATGATCTTAAATGTCAAAATAAAAATGTGTATATTATCTCATGATCGGTAATTAATTTGAGAGTGTATTTAAAACACGAGTTGCTAAATTATGTATCCGAAAATTCGTTAATATCAGAATGTGTATCAGAATAGTTTTCGGATACATAATTTAACAACCCGTGTTGTGAAAGTGAGTCGCTGATACACTGTCAAATTAATTATCTATCATGATACAATGTAAACAATTTTTTTTTAACATTTAAGATCATACGTCAATGTGTTGGCGACGCTGTCGATGCAGCACAAAAAGTGTGAAGAGTTAACTACCGCATTTATCAGAGTATGTATTTATAGTTTGTATCAAACGAAACAAGATAATAGAAAAATAATTGATATTTTAATTGTTAATCTCAAAAAATCTTTATTTTCATATTCAATAATGACTCTTAAGTTCATCTGTTTTCATTTTGAAATTTAATCCCATTTGTAAAAAAATAAATAAAACAATTTTTACACTCATTAGTTGGTTAGAAAATACAGTCAATACCAAATATTATTTACAGAATATTAAACGAAAATAATTTATATAGATTATTGATGTTTTTTTGCATATATATCGCATCAGACTTCGGCTGTTCGTAAACGAAAAAGCTTGATACAATTTATTTTTTAAAAGCCTATTCAGTGGGATTAGTAATATTAATAATACACATACACTGTTAGTGAATGGATATTAGTATAAATTATGCTAGGCACATACGCTGTTATACTAAAAAAAAATGCCATTTGTTTCAATGATGCATATACTATTACGCAATCTAATTTACAATTTCAATACAATACTCAGTACAGTTGGTCAAAAAATATTATAAATTAGAATATACTTTACGAAACAATAGTAAAGACTGGCTTCGATAAGTTAAATAAAGCAAAATTAATTAAACTCAAAAGTTTAAAAAACTTCCGCCTCCCTCCTCAATCATTATATTAATATCTAATAACAATCTCTCTCAATTCACAAAAGAATTTTTAGGAAAAGAAATCACTGCAGTGTTGTACAAAAACAAATTGAAATTGTCTTATGGTATGTGTCTAAATTATTTCTAATTCTCATTCCCTAAACATCAAATTTACAATTGTTTGACAATATAAATTAACAATTTTCATTTTGGATGTCTGTGTTTTTTAAGTGACATGATATATCCAGTAAACATAGTAACGTCAGGCATATTAACGTCAAAGATGGATAAGATGATAGATGATATCGTCTTACCACGTAGGCGCAGATAAAGTTATCAAAGTGGTCTTCTACAGTAGGCCGATCTCCTACTTAGACAGTATAAACAGATTAAAAATGAAATAAGACATTTGTCTCTAAAATAGAAATGATGATGCCATAGTATAGGAAGCTAAAAATCGAGTACGATAGAAATGTCAAGTGAAAGTGCAAGAGGAGTAAGAAAAAAAAATGTAAGTCTAAAATGCCTTAAAAAACTTCTTGAAGTGAATTACATGTGTATACATAATTGCACAAACACGTTACATAATTTCTTCTAATTAATATAAAATTAAATTAGTATTTGTATTTTGTACACATTGATATTATTGTTCTTAAATTTTAAATTAACGTTACATTCTGGTTCTCAAATACTTTTACATTCTTAAATATTAATATCTCTTAAATACAGTTTTAAAGAACATAATACATTTAAATTTTCAATTAATTTTAATTTGCTTTTTAGTTTAAGTTATGATATATGTATAAGTTTTCAGTATCAGTAATAATAAATACTCGAAATCGACAACATGTGTTCATAATTAGTGTGAAGCTATCTTCGATATAAGATTCTCATTTACAGAGAGTTTATTTCAATTAGATTATTAATCTAACTCACATATTCCATATTGGTAATGTTCTATGAAAACAGATGCATATATTCCGATATAGCTTATTTGTCTAGAAAGAAATATTTTACTAGAATTCCTGTCAAAAATTTGAGATTATTTTAATATTTAATAATTAAAATATTTTTTTTTGCAATCGCATCAACTCCATTCGATTGTAAATTAAATACTCAAGAAAATGTATTTACAAAAAATTTTAGTGGAAATTCATCCTTGAAAATTTTGTTATATTCGACTTTTAATCCACTTGACAAAAAAGATTATATATATGTATATACTACAAAACTTTATACTCTCTATAATATGGAATATGGTTGAATATGGCATTTTGTAAACATTTGTAAACTTGAGTTAATCTATACTTCTAATTTCGTATATATACATATACATATATATATACATATATATATTGTATATAATATATATATAAGTACATTTTTATTAAATTATTTTACTTCAATTTTATGCACATATTCTTTAATCCTAACTTCAAAAATATGCCCGTATGTATAAAATTTGCAATAATCTCATCTGGAGATCAGCACAGAGAGAAGAATACGATTTTAATTAATAATTTTTGAACATATTGATAAGAAGGTATTCGATTATTTTGAATTACATTATAATTTAATATTAATTCCTTTTCTTTTTAATTTTTATAATACGTATTATTAAAAATATCCCTTTTATTTATTTATACTTATGTTCTATATATAAATAGATTTGAAATATGGAAATCGTCATGTAATAAATTTTATTTTAGATGAATAGTCCACATATATATACAAATCATAAAAATTAAATTTGTTCTATTAAAATTATTTTGTTTGTCCATCCCCCTATTATTTTTATAACATAAATTTTTTCCTCGTTTTTAACAAAATGTATAAGGATAACTTATATCGATGAGGTATGATTAAGTATATAATTTAAGTAAAAAAATTAAAAAAAATTAAATTTATTATATTAGAAAAATTGTTTTTGTTAATTTATTCCAAAATTAGATATTTAAATGTAATTGCATTCTTTTATATATATATATTAAGATTAAGTTATAATAAGACGTTTCAATTCAAATGTAAAATCTGTTTTCTTGTATGCTTGTGAAACATTAATTAAAAGTTTCAGCCAACATCACCAGGAAGCTTCAAGTGTACATAAATGTATCCAGCGCATCCTAAACATTCGTTGGTCACAAGCCAATTTCCAACAGAACGCCGTGATACAAAACAAATATGTAAAAAGAAAATAAACGTATAATTGTGACAAAGAAAATGGCGTTATTCGACAATTTGATAAACAATAGTCTTAGTCGAAGTAAGTATATACTCCAACAAAGAATGTGGCTATACAACTGAAGAGGTTAGCAGCAGATAAATGAATATAGAAGGATTTTATTTTCAGCTTAAGCCCCACAAATGGCATTGCCGGATAGTGATGATGATACATATTTGAATGGTTTTGACTAGTAATTGTATGAGGGAAGATTGTGATCCACACTGTCTCTACTATCAATAGATATTAAATCGCCTATGATTGAATTGTCTATGAATGTGTACTTCCAGTTTCTCTCAACCTTTGACCGACTGAATTATGTATATATAGTGTATATAAAGGTGAGAACATATCCATTATCTCAATTCAGATTCCTAAGAGCATGAACATCATATCATTGGAAATTTTTCTGAACACATTGAATTCTATTAACATTATGGCAAGCATAATGATATCTGTTAATTCTATATCTAATTAATATATAATTCTCAATAAACATTTTAGTCAATTTCAATTCAAAAATTCACTTTGGTCCCAATTTTATATAAAATAGAAAGCCTGCTTATGAAAACTTTTGTTTGTGATTTATTTTTCAGAAAATCATTACAAATCTTTATTAAGCTATAAAATAAAAACTAAATAATGAACAAATATCAGAAAGAAAAAAAAAACAACAAAACAAACTTGTAAGAACCGCATAATTCTCTAAAATTCCTATTTAAAACTTAAACAATACGTTGAATAACTTTTAACATACCTTTTTTTTCTTTTGATGTTTATAGTCTACACACATAATAAAAAATATATTTTTATATTATTTAATTCATATATTATACAAGTGAATGTTTTCATTCTTATTTGAATTTATTTATTTTTTTTTTTCTTTTTTTAAATTATCAAAAAACGAATTAGAGACCTGCCATCATAATTGAACGTTCTATAATATTTATACAACTCAGTATGCCTTTATCCAACTGTGAATTAATATAATATGAAAATCGGAATTGTGTACCCCTTCTTAATAAAGTGATATTCAAGAACCATCTGTGCAATTTTTTTTTTTTTTTTTTTTTTGTACAAATAATTCGACATTTTCATATTGTTGCATCCAGGACTCAGGACTAAAAATAAAGAAATGAAATAATATAATATGTATGTACGTATGTATTTGAATTGAGACAAAAATAAAAGTTATTAGATTTTTCATTAAAGAAATATTTTCTGTATTGAATGTGCAAATATGTTTGTTTATACATGTACATACATACATACATATACATATTCTAAATTATTAAAGGAACTATTTGATTATAGGATGTTGGCTTATTAGTTTTTAAATGGATTCCTTTAACAAATTTATTGTGAACAGAGTTGAACTAAAGCGGTACACACAATTGCGACCACCGACCACCGACCACCGACCACCGACTAACAATGAAATTAGCTTCGCTCAACTATTTTTCGAAAATGAAACATTTGACACAATTGAAGCGAATTTCAAAACAAAAACAAATATTTTAATACAATATTTTTAAAAAAAATTTTGAATAATTTATTAATTTATTTGTAACATCATCAGATCCAAATACATCGCTAATAAATCTAAATTTATATAATATGTGTGTATCTTAATAAAAAAATAATAAAAAATAACCTTATTTCGACGACAACGAAAATGTGGTTGAGCGATTGTAGTTGGAATTGTGAGTATATACACAAGGGCTGTATGTATTTTAATTTTTTCGTCGCGAATTTTTCGTCGGTAGTCGCAATTGTGTTTACCGCTTAAAGGTAAATTCAAAAAACAAAATTATTTTTCTTAGCCTTTTATTTCTAAAGAAAAACTAAAATTTTAATTTTAGTTTAGCCAAAAAATTTATTTATAATTTATACAAAAATGCATACTCTCACTATTTCTCAGTTCGGATGATTCATTTGATATCGAAATACATACTCACTATCGTAATGGTAGCTCAAGTTAATGTTTCTGACAAAATACTAATTTATGTTAAGAAAAACTAGTGGTTTTAAAACCTGTCTCACATGTTTAATTTTATTTATTTATTTATTTACTAGTGAATTCCGTGTGCAATTGTACAGAAGTAGTTCTTTCGAAAAAATATATTCGTCAATTTTAAAGACAGCAATTAATGTAGACTGACTAATATTATGTTATCCACTATGTTATATAATAGCAAAAGGACAACTTCAAGTTTGAATCCCGCTTATGTCATGAATGTAATACAAAGTTTTTTCAATTATTCTAATTAATTTGGAATACATGTTCATTGTAATTTAAAATAAAATTGAACTTTGATATTAGGATGGCAAGTTTTACTTCACACACAATAAAAGCAATTTTCCACATTGAAATTGGCTGCTATTTTGAAAAATTGATAAGTATGCAATGTTATTGTCTATGCCATGTCTTGTAGATATTATTGTAAATACCAAGCCGTTGAAGAATTTAGGATGTTAATCGTTCAGTCTCGAAATTAGAAAAATAAACAATCTGATGAAAAAAATAATAATTTTAATGTGCTTGTATTTTATTTATCCTGTACCCAAATTGAGGAAAAAAGTTCATACCATAAAAATTGAGTTTTTAGTAAAGAAAAATTTCAAATAAACTTTATTCTATTGCCAGTTAGTTATATTAACCCTTTTTTTTATTCTAGAATGAATTATAAGCGAAACAAAGTTTCATAACATAATTATTTTGCCTTTAAAAACCTTTAAAAAATAAAATTATTGAAATCCAAAATTAGTATCCATACATATTCATAACTTCATACAGCATTGCAGCATTGCAGATTTTTTTCTCTGTCACTATGAACAAAAAAACTTATGCAGGCGCGCAGAAAATTGTTTAGCAGTCATAGAAGCAGTAAATGCACAATTCGTTTATATAGTCATATTATGTTATTTATAATTATATTATTATATATTTTTATATATATTTAATATATTTTAATATATTTTATATATATTTTTTAAATATATTTTATAAATATTTTTTTAAATATTTAATATATTTTAATATATATTACATATATATTAAGATATATTAAAACTATTATATATTTTTTCAATATATTGATTTTATTATATTTATATATTATTATTATAAACACACTTATTTTATTTTAATAATTAATTTTTATTTTTTACCTAAATATTAAATGTTAAATAACATGCACTTTAAAAAGCATTCTAAAGCAGGCACACTAAAATATCTGCACAATCTGCCCGACGCTGACACGACGCCTGCTTTTCATCTGCGCAGAATTTTTGATAAAATGCAACTACGAACAAAAAATATTTTTGTTGCGCAGGCGCGACCACTACGAACACGCCTATTATTCGCTATATTTTGATTGAAAACTTTAAAAGAATAAGTGCTTACCACCGTTTTGCATATTTTTAGGCTTTTGAACTTGCTAAAATTTTAATATTTTTGTGGTGTAATTTACTATTCAATTATTCTTACTTTTTTACTCACCACATCGTTCATTTTGGGTATTATATAATTTAAGATTTATTGAGATGATACATATTCATAATTTTTTTAACAATTTTAAATTTTTTTAGAGCTTATACTATTGTATTTACTTTACACCTATGGCTATTCTTAATTGTTATTTAGGCTAGCTGACTAATTTATTTATTATTTAATTTATTATTTAAAGGGAAAATGGCGATAAAAAACATTTTTGAATACTTACATACTAAGAAATAAATCTAAATTAAAACCTATTATATAAAATTGCTCATATGAACATGTTTAATTATTCATTCAATTTTATGACATTTATGTTGCCATCTTATTTTTCATTTAAGATAAAGAGAGAGATAAAGGAAATCTCAAAAGAATGCAACTTTTTTGACATTTGAATATTTTTCTCTTAATTTTTTGACATCTAGTTTTTATTTATATTTTACAATGTTTTGTTAGTCGAGTACAAAATATTATATCTGTTTACGTTTCAATAAAATTTCATGCGAACAATCAATTGGAAACACAAAAATTTAATCTAGGAAAATAATCATAATTTTTTAAAGTGTTAATTACTTTTTGCTAGTTGAATTGACGTTTATAATTAGTTATTTTTCAAAAAAGATAAATTACTCGTAATTTAATTAACACAGCGCTGAATGAGATAGAAGCTCAATCAACTCAATCAACGAGTAAAAATATGTACATGTATCAATTAGAGCCATTTATTTCTTTCTAACTTACTCTCTTGTATATATATGTTTTACTTTTTTTTTTTCAACATCCATGTCATGATTGCGTTTTGAATCCGGAATCTCCTGATTAGTTGTCAAATAACATAAAAATCACGTCATTTAGTTCATCATCATCAGATGGTACTCCAGTTCAATGTGATTTTTAATACGTTTTGAAATTATTCAATTTTGTTATAAATTTCAGTCCAGTTTTTATTTTTCTTCTCAGATATTCAAAATCATTAACATTTTTTTAATAAGCAACACCATACCTGACATATATCGTAATCGTTGCTGTCTTTTCACAATTTTCGTCATATGTTTTATTTTACTGTTACTTTTGAATCTAAATTCACTTTCATTCAAAACTATTAATTTTTTTTCGATACTATTAATGTTCAGTTTTCATATTTACAATCACTTGAAGAACTTGTTACAAAATGATGAATTATTTTCTATATTCTATAATGTATTGAAAATTAGTTTAAATAAAATTTATATGTACGAGTACGACCCTGTCATAAATTTAAAAAAATAAAAAATCAAAATTATATTTATTGAGATCAATCTAAACTAAGCATTGATTTCAATATTCTAAGTGCCTAAATTTTTACTTCTTTAAAAATGTTTCAATTTTTTTTTTCTTTTGTGATTTTTCTTATTTTTGTTTTTGCTTTTGGGCTCAATACACCCTTCATTATGTAGAAAAACTTGTGTTTTTTCGCTCTCATTATTTTGATGCTTTGATTAGAAGAAGGAAACAATGAAATGAAAAAAATATTGCACTCTGGCATAAAAAAAAAATTATCTAGTTTATACAACGTAATTACATAATGACGTAACGTCCAAAAAAGTTGTTGAAATTTTTAATGGTGAGTATTATTATATAAATTTGTGGGCTATGGTGAATAATAATATAATTGTGATGAAATGGGAATGAAATAGAAATGATTTGTTTATATCAAATAGCGTTTACCAATATAAATTATAAAATAAATATATTGTAAGGATAACAATATAATATAAGATCTTTTGAGTTTTGTTTTGGGATTCCGACCATCAGGGTACTTTAAGCAAAATTGTAGACATTGCAAACATTTTGTTTACCTGAAATTGCATACACTATTTATGCACATATATATACCTGGATGTACATATTATATTATACATATAATATATTTATTTATTGCTTTCAAATCTTTCAAGAACATTATATACTATATTTTAAATGGATGGACATATAACAAAACCTTAATAAGCCTTATACAAATATCTGCCTGCTTTCTTATAATAGTTACAGCCGCAATATACTGTGATCGGTAAGCGTAAACTCAAAAACAGTGATGAACGAACTGTTCACATTTCTCTCAACCAAATGGTAGATCGATTCAATACTCGTCTATGTTTATTTGTTTATTTCAATCTAATTTTTTGCTAATAAAATATTTAAAAAAAAATAGAAAAAACAAAAATTCTAAATATAGCAATGATAGACAATTTATACTGCCAGATGAGAAATCATAGGAAAATATCACGGAATCAGCATTTTGTCTATAGCCTCAAGCGTAGACAGCATTTTGTTTGACAGTTCGGCATTTAGCCAGATAGCCAGTCACCACCAAATCACAGTTATTGAAAATGTAAAGTAAATAAACTCACTAGAGACGTCACAGCTTGAGAAATATTTCAGGAAAAGAGTAATATGAGTACACCTCCAACCACTTGCAATCTGTGACCAAAAGTGCAATCAAATCTTCAATTGCAGTTGATTCTAAATATATAAACCAACAGATTTGGCTAAACTAGAAATTATCTCTTTACCTAATATATCGTTAAAAAAAAACTAGATAATAAAGCGATGAATAAATGTTATAACAGGGCACTTCCCTATTGGAAAACATTACGAAAATCTTGGACTCACCTTAAATGGCTTTTACATAGTTTAAAATAAATTTTAAATTTGAGGTTTTATGTTATGAAACCTGATATCTTAACCATAACAGGCCAATTAGATCAAATATTATAAAAAAAAATTTGAATTTTGAAACATAATTCACCCTATATTACTGAATTAGTGCATATAAAAAAAGATTGTTTATAAATAAAGTATAGCATTAGTTAAATAATTTATCAGATCTTTTTTGGTTAAAGAATTCAACTTTTGTCTTTTGATTAGTTTGTTGTTCGGATGATATTTAAATGTTTTAAATGGAAAATGCTGCAAATTAAGGTCAAAATCATGTTTATTTTTCTAAAACTGCTTTAATTTTAATAATCTGAGTAATTTTTATGAAACTATTTTGAATCTGCAGCTCCTGTTTCTTATTAAGAGAAACCACATTTAAGAGTCTGTTTTTTGAACTTTCAGCTACCAAAATTATGAACTTTCACCGATGTGTAAATATTTCAAAATGGTTTAACGAGTGGATTCTGGATGGATGGAATGAATAAAACAATAAATTTCTTTGGTCTAAGTTTCCCGCCAAGGGTTAACGCCTTGCGTTATATACATCCTAATTGAAAATGTTAATATGTGAGACAAATATAATTTATTGTAAAAAAAATGTAAAAAATTTATATCAAAATATTTACATTTTATTTCATAAATCAGGCTAGCTACAAAAAATATTTATGGCATTTTGAAATACCAAATTAATATTTTTGAATAAAATTGTTGCGTCATTCAAATTTTGAAAATGAAAAATAAACTTTTACAAATCACCCTGTACCTAATGTACTAATCTTTGAAATTTGTTAATGAAGAATATGTTATTAAATTTTTTCCACACATCTAGAGCATTGTTAGTTCTTATCGATCAGAAATATTTTAATTAAATCAACCTAATTTCCTAAATTTTCGGAACACTATAGCCAAATAAATAAATAAAGATTAATATTGCAATCAGAATTTTGGCTTTAACAAAAGTAAATTTATAATACAAAATGTAAAATGCTGCTCCACATAAGTGCGTTAACTAAATTTCTAATTAATCCAAGTTTATTCAAATAATATCCATTTATAATTGAGCAAATTTTCATCAAAATAACACCGACATTTTATCATTTGGCATAATTTCATTCAGTTACCAAAAGTTAATAACATTTAAAACCACACCGATTTTCACATTTTAAAACATTTTTAAATATTTTATACAGGATGAAATTTATTTCTTATTTTATATATATATTTATATTGTTTAAAAATCGAAAAAATATGAGCATATGTGCATTCAAAAAACATTAAAACTATGTTATACTCCTTCCCTCTTCAATACAAAAAAAAGCAAACCCGTATTTATTAACTTGGACCAGAAATAACTAGGATTGATTATGGGGTGAAAATTTTCATAAACAAAAAACAAAATATCGGTATTGGTATAAAATGTTAATATGTCTATACAAATGTGTGTATAATATTCCAAAATACAGAGAGATAGAGAGAGAGAGAAGGTACTAAAGGGATGAAAAGATTATGTTAAAAGATTTCAATGTAATTAGTGGTGACGCTATGACAAGTGAATGTTACATCAAATCTGGCATCAACATATGGTTTAAGGTTCTATTGTTTGCTATTTCGATTTTAATATACAAATGCATGTATATTTACACATCACAAAAAAAAAAAAAAAACAACAAAAATAAAAAAAAAATATAAAGACTTAAATGTAATCTTGAATAGAAAATACGTAGGTATGTCATATAAATTAATAGTCCTCTGGATATTTATTTTGGGTTTTGAGGTTTACTTTTTGAGTGTAAAATGCTATTAAAATTTTCGGATTTACGGTTTCAATTTTTAAATGAAAAAAAAAAAAAATGTAATTCTATGTACGCAAGTTTTTATGTAACCAAGTGTAAAAGGTGAAAGTATCGTATCTTAAATATCCCTAATTAAGCATATTATCAGTAGAGAAGATTTTTATTTTTTTTTTTTGTATGTTGTACAGGATTTATTGCAGATTCAATACCGCACAATAAAATAATTTCTAATCTTCTTTAATATAATAGTTTTCACGCACGTTTAAATGTTATGGCAAATACTTATCTAGTAAAAAAAAAAAAATACGATTGAACTTAATTTTGATAAGAAGTCATTAGTTTAGAATATTTGTTTAGTGTATGAGTATTAAATTAGAGAAAAAATTAAAATTACAGTTGTTAGTCCTAGCATACATAAATTACTACGAGGTTTTCATCAATCCAATTTTCTATTTAATATAGTTTAAGAACTCATGACATTTTTCAGTTTTGTTCATGAATTGCTAATCAGAAATTCTGTATTTTATGTGTATAAAATAATGTCATTCCGAAAAAATGGCTTTTCAATCTAACCTCAATAATGAACGTAGAGGTAAACCAAAGATAAATATTGAAGACTAGACAAATTGATGAAAGTCATTTTGCTTCTTATATTTTTAATGTAATATCTGGATTTCGTTAGTTATAAAATTTTTTGTGAATTTTTAAGAGAATAAAGATTAAAAAATAAAAAACAAAAAAAATACATTTGGGTTATCCGCGGGAATACGATGAATATATACATGAGATAGAAACCAAGAGATTTATGTACAATTTTAGAAAATATAAATCATGACCAGTTCTAGAAAAATATGACTTTTACGTCAACTGCTTGGCATATGAAACAGTTTATAGTTAGTAAATTTATGAAAACAAAATGTGAAATTTCGATCGGACTTGTGAAGTACATCTTTAATTCTTTAAAAAATAAATAAAATAATTTTAAAATAAATTAAATGATTTTCTAATTTTTATTTGATTTGTCACTGTAGCTAAGTAGAAACCCTTGTTCATACATAAAGTATATTATATATATATTATTCTGCATTTATCTGGATGTTTGTAAGTTCGACGGAACGCTCCAACACATATGGAAATTGCATATGTATACAAATGCATACATACACAAATTGCTTTGGTGCTTTTTTTTAACCCCTGTCTACCATGCTGAACCTTTGCAGGAAAAATTGTTTGCATGAACTATATTTTTTTAATTTAATGTGTTCTTCGAAAAAAATAAGGAAAAATAAAAAATAATAATAATAATATAAATAAAACAAACAATTTTTTCGATTTATAATAATAAGGACTAATAGAAATTTAATCAATAGTTTAATATGGTATAATAACCAAAAGGCAAACAGCATTTAACACAAAAAAAAACATAATTCAGTCAAAGGTTATTCTTATTACTTAAAGTTATACACAATAATATACATGTGTATCAGCATATTTGTATTGTATAATATTATACATTATACTACTTTATTGCTTATACCTTTTATTTTTGTCATTATTGTGTGCGTAACTCACTTCACTCAAAAAAAATTATTTTTGTTTTTTGTTTGTTTTTTTTTTGTTTTTTTTTATTATTTGCTGTATCTGTATTCTGTATGTTCTGCATGCTCCATTCCAAAAATATTATTTTATTTTCAGTGTTGTGTTCACTGTTCACTTCACTGTTCAGGTTCACTGTTCAATCAATAGAATTTGATAGAAGTAGAGTAGGATAATAAACTCTACTTCTACGTCGGATAATAAAACATTGCTTTTTTTAAATTGAAAAATATTGATGAAAATGTTTTTGTATTTTTTGTAAATTTTACCAATTTAGATACAAAATTTTGAATATTTTTTTAAAAATAACACAATACCATAATAACAGTTTATTCATATAGCAAAATAAGATCCCTATACAGTATACAAAAGACAAAATTTATATGAAAATAAGATCCCATTTTTAAATTTGCTCTCGTAGAGGCCACAATAACGCTAATACGTTATAATTTATACTAAGTGGAACCCAACTAACGAATTATAACTAAATGGAAGTGAGTACGAGTATACCATACAAAAATACAAACATTTTATACAAATTTGTTGGTATGGTACTTCTTTTTCATAAAAAAAAAAAGATTAGCGTTAGGCCAATATAGTTTTTTTAAATAGAAAATTAGTAAAATCTTTGTGTGTGAATAAAATAAAAGAAATCAAAATCAATCTTTATAAAAATAACAATGTTTTTTCAATTTAAACTTTCTTTTACTTTATTACCGTATTCTATTATTACACAGAAAAGTATTGTTGTTAAATTATTTGAAAAAAAAACAATAATTATTCATGTTCTGAAATATTGAAAATGTAGCAGTAGTTTGTAATATATGAATATATGAAATTTTCAAAAAGTACTAACACTAGCAATCAAAATAATTTCCATTAAAAAGAGAGAAAATATATTGAACGAATATATTCATCTATTAATAATATACATGTGTATCAGCATATTTGAATTGTATAATATTATATATTATAATACTTTATTGCTTCTACCTTTTATTTTTGTCATTATTGTGTGCGTAACTAACTTCACTCAAAAAAAATTATTTTTTTAAGGAAGGGTGTGGCTTAGTAGGTAAGAATCCTACATACAGTGTCAAGCTACGGGGCTACGGGGATACAATGATCTTTCTGAAGATCCCCACCAGACTACGAAAAATAGAAAAAAAAAAAAAAATTGGTAAAGTTTTGGCTACAAAAAAAATATTTCTTTTATAAGTTTTAGAAAATTAAAAAGTGATATAAACATAAGTACTGTAATTTCGGAATAAAGAATCTAATGAAAGAAAAAAAGAAACTAGGATTTATTTTGCTTCCGTCATTTATGACGGGTTACAAAGCTAGTATACATATATACATTGACATATACACAATATTTTAAAGAAAGCTATATTTTAGTATTTATTACTAAAAAATGGGTACAGACTATGTAAAAAGAGAGTTTGAGTTGAGGTCTTGAAGTGAAATGACTGCATAAATAAAAATAATTAAAAAAATAAAATACGAACAGTTTTAAACACCCCAAGAACATCGAAGTAATGTACTCAACTTTATGACAAATATATTCTAGATATTATAGTGTAAATAACTTATATGCAACTTACATGCTACATATAAGTTACTTGTTTAAGTGGCAATAGCTTATATCATATATACAGCACGATTATACACATAAACACATTATTATTTGATATTTTTTCCACTGCTGCAGATCGATATTGACAAAATATTAGTTACAATATTCATCTGAAGCCGCGTACATTTTAATTTTATTTTTAAAAAATGTTGTGCAGTTCTACATTTTTAAAAATAAAAAATATTAATTAGGCATTTCAATATATTCAATACCTAATACATACTGACAAACTATGTTTATTTTAGTTCAAGATCAGTAACACAAACGAAAACCATTTGTCGTATATAATTTTTTTTAAATAAAACGAGGGGAGTATCCCATTGTGCAATGTTTTTGGACATTGAGTCTGAAAAAAATGGACATACAATCAGAAAAATTCAATTCCGACAGAAACTATGGTAATTTTTTTGGGTAATTGAGTCGAAAATTTTTTGAACACTCAATCAAATAAAAAAAATAGCCGTTTCCAGTGCCTGAAGATGTTCTTCAATTTTTTGTTATAAGTTTTGATTGTTGGTAAATAGAAGTACATAGAGTTTTTTTTTTTATGATCTTGACAGTAACTTAGGTAGAATCACCTTTTCGTGCTTAATTAAGTACGGTACTGTAATTTTACACTACAATATCTACAATAATTTGAGTATTTATTTTAAAATACTGGCTTATCTACTTATTAAATGTGGAAAACTACTACTATTGTCAGGGACTAAGCCTTCTTAAATAGAATAGTTTCTTTTTATTTAATTTGTTACCAGATTATATTATATACTTATAAAGTTACAAAAGACATAGACTTATTAAATATGTAGATGTAAGTCTAGGTCCAGAATTTGAATTGTTGTAATTTGAATAGCAACAGATTGTAATGCTTTTGCAAAATTGTTTAATACATAGTTTAAAAAAAATATTAAAACTCAATGAAAATATAAAGTGGATATGTATATCTACATTTAAGTAAGTATAGAAATAGAACCCTGTTTTTTTTTTTTTTTTTTTTTTTATAAACAGCCAAAGCGTTAGGTATGAAAATACCTTTACACTTACGTGACGCTTGGTTGGGATAGGGTAGGATAGAATAAATTAGGAAGAAAAAAAGATAGATTAGTAATTGGAAGTTGAAGAATGAAGGTATTAATATTTTCTTTAAACTTTTGCAAATTTTAAGTTGGATGTGGAAACATGTTGGGAGGAACATGATTCCACATTCTTGAAGTGCGAACTACAAACGAACCTCCATAACCTACTTAATGCCATTTTGGGATATCCACACTGTAGGGGTGAGCAATTGCAGCTCCTCTTGTTTCGCGTTGGAATTGTTTAAGAGGAGGAAACAGCGCTTTGATTTCTGCTGAGCATGTGTTCACACCTACGAAGTATCAATAAAACAGAGAAAGATGTCCAAAAGAAGTTAGGGATGAAGTTATATTTGGGTCGCCAATTAGACGAATGGCGCGATTTTGAACGCGATCAAGGTAGCCTAAGTCTGTAATGAAAGCGCCAGCCCAAATATGTGAGTTATATTCCATCTTGGGACGTATAAATGATTTATAGATATTAAGGAGTTCCAAAGGTGAAAGGACAGCTTTACATCTGCTTAGATAGCCTAAACACTTGGCAGCTCCTTTCGCGATATCAAAAATATGGTCATTCCAAATAATTTTTTGATCGCATGCCTAAAATATTTAGATTATTAGTGTTTTGTAAAGTAACACTTTGAAAGGAGAAATTAGGTTGAAATCCTGGAAGTTTGCGTGAAATAAGACAGTTTTGAGTTTTAGACGAGGTAAACTCAACTCTGTTTTTTTGCCCCAGTCAGCAATTTTGTTCAGATCGTGGGTAATCATGTTAACCATTATCTGTCTTCTATTGCCAACTTCGGTAGTTTTAGATTTCCGGAGAAAATCGAAGGATGCCACCAGAGTACTATCATCAGCAAAACTGTGGATTGGATTGAAGGTTGTTTGGAGTAAATCGTTGATGAAAATCAAAAAGAGAGTGAACGGGTGAGAGAACTGATCCTTGCGGAACACCAGCATTTATATTAAGTTTTTCAGACGTGAAGCCGTCTACTAAAACGCGAATCGAACGGTTCGAAAGGAAACCTTCAATCCATTTTGAAAATACAGACCCTAGGCCAATAGCTTGACATTTGGCTATTAAAGCAGCATGCCATACTCGATCAAAAGCTTTCGAGATATCTAAAGCAACAATATCAGCCTCACCAGAATTAAGTAAGGTGATGTTGAGCAAAGATAAGTCATCATGTCACCGGCGGACCGGTGCGATCTAAAACCGTATTGTTTATCTGAGATTATGCTTTTGCTTTCAAGATATTTCGAAAGTTTCTCATTAATTATACTTTCCATAACTTTGGAGAAAATTGAAACAAGAGCTATAGGTCTATAGTTCATGGGATCGCTTTTGTCACCTTTTTTTGGAATTGGATGAACGTGCGCAACTTTCCATTGACTGGGATATTGACCAGTCGAAAAGGACAAATGACAAAAAGTAAAGTTTTTGTAGAATGCAGGTAAACTCGAATGGCAAAACAAAAACAATAATAAGTTGTAAGCCAATTTTATTTTTAGCCGAAGACTGCAGCCACCAAACCCACGCTATAACTTATTTATTAATGTACACCAACTAATTTATTGATAACTTATTTAAGGCCAAGATATCTTATATATTAATTGAATACACATAAACATCATCATTTAAATTCCATTAGGATAAAATGATTCAAAGGTTTTTTCGGAAATGTGCCTGCACTGCAAGTCTTAAGTTAAAAGTGAGCTATCTCACTTTCTACACTTCTACAAATAATGTATATGTAATAATTTTACAAAAAAAATATATTTTGGATGATGTTGTTTCCAAAGTAAATAAGTAGTCAACAAAGCATCTAACATTTTCTAAAATACAAAACAAAAATTGAATTTGAAAAATTTCTGCATGTTTAATTTGCAGTTTAACTTTTCGACCATATTACTTTTGCAGTGTAGGTTTTTCGGGCATAATATTTCTGTAGTTTTCCAGTTTTAATTAAAAGAACTAACTGCAAGTAAAAACTAAGTTAAGAATGAATTTCCCAAAAAGCGATAACTTAGACTGGTAATTTAGACCGGACTGATTCTTCCTAAAAATTAACTTTTATTATTTTCTTTGATTATTAAAGAGGCTAATATTATCTTCTTTGATGGGGAATAGTGTCAGTAGACATTGATCTTTTCCCCTATTTATATACCTTATATAAGTTTTATTTATAATTCTTTTAATAATATTTTACAGCAATTTAAGATAATTTTTAATTATAATTTTATATATAATTTTATAAAATATTATAAATTGTTGTTAGGTGGCACTGTTGTTAGTTTTGGTTCTAAAACTTTTTTAGTCGCTTATATAGCTTTTCTTTGTTGCTAACCTTGATCGTTGCCGACTATCATTAACTATACTACCAAACTACAAAACTTTACTTAAGGTTTTCCAAATCAAATCAAATCAGGCAAAAAGTTACTGGTTTGCTAAGCCAATCAACTTCAAAAGTTTGTTCTTTGAATAACTTCCACGTGGGCTTTTGGAAAATCAAATTTTCTTTAATTATATACAAAAAAGTATATTGAAAATTTCAATACTTCCTTTTGAAGTTTAAACAATTTTCCGTCATATTTTTAAGGAAAAATTAGTTCCAAGAATTTAATATTTTGTAGGTACCAAAATTCAAAACCAGCAAACAATACCTAAAACACTTTTTTCTCATAATCTTTTCGTTTAACAACGCAAGCAATTTTAATCATCTGGTAGTAATCTACATTACTGGTGTAATTTATACCATAATGATACCGTAATTAATGATAGTAATCCAAATGGTTGTATAAATCAGTTATGCGGTTACAACTGATTTTTATCGTAATAAGTTACTGTTATTTAGTGAAAACATTTTCAGACCTTGATTCAACTCACAAACAGAAAACTTAGGCTCACAAAGTCACAACATACCTAGAAGTCATAGAAATACAAATCAAAAGAATAAGTCATAGATTGATGAACAATTTGTTATGAACAACTTAATCTATATATAACGATAAGCACTTGTATCTAATCTCTAGGGTAAAATAAAAAAGATTGCTCTACTTAAAACTACTTTGAGTAGATTGGTGAAGAAAAATTAGAAAAAAAAGAAATGGGTGTGTATGTATACATAAAAATAATTTGTTCAAAATATATTCCGTTGGAGGATTTTGGTCCAGATCTTATTTTTCAAAGGGAGTAATGAAATAGAAAAAAAAGCATATATAATGAACAAGTTTCTAGGAATTAATGCATTCTTATCAAATATATATTTAAAATTATCTTATTGAAATAAGATGAATTCATAAGAATTTTATTATTGCCATGTGATTTCTGCATTTCTCCAGATCTTACCAAACATTCTACAGATCTTAGAACAGATAATATTGCCCTATATGATGTTGTCATATATTTGATTTTCTATGTGAAGACATCGAAACAACCAGGGGCTAGAAAGGCTTTGTTTTCTTGTTCAGTAATATTTGATCTCTGTATATGATTTTATATCGATAGTAAGGTATTTAAAATGGTTAATGTGTGTGGTAGGAATATCATGGACGACAAACTTGCATCTATTCGATGACTAACTGCATATTTAATATTTTTACTATAAAAAAAAATCAAAAAGCAGATAATTTTTTATTGTTTCAAAACAGCACAGACATATCAATATTATATACCAATATATTAAAACTACAACATTCGATTTACTTAATTTTTTTTTGAATTTTTAAATAAACTGACGGAAAGTCAACTGATGATGAACAATATTTTATACACACATACTTATTATAAATCATAAATAAATTTTTTTAAAATTACACTTGATTACACCTTATTGTAAAGTTAAAAATTTTTCTTAAATATTTAGTATAACTGATTTTTAATTTATAGCTTCATAATAAAATTTAAGTGCAAAAATTACAACCATAAGGATACTTAACCAACATTAGTTCAAAATCATTTAATGAAATTTTCATTACTGCTAATACAAAATGTAAATACAATTTTGTAGAAATTTTGTGTTTTTTTTTTTTACTACAGAGTGTGTTAGGGTCATTATGTTATTCTTAACTTAAAAAAATTAATATGAACTACAAATAACAATTGCATATTAACCGACTTAAATATTTAGTACGGAAATCCGTTCAAATCTGAAAATCCTTAATTTAAATTTATGTATGTAAATATACTTCAACGACATTTATTTACAATCAAAACAAAAAATATATTAAAATTTTTTTTTAGAAAGGGAATAATTTTTTATTTTTTTACAAAAAAAAAAAAAAAATCATCACCACTTTTTAATGACATAAAAAAGAAAAATTTTCGAAAAAATAAATACATATAATAAAAAAAAAATTGACCATATGCCATTAAAAACCGCATTTTAAACAATCTTATCAATACAAATGAAAAACATTTAAGTAGTATAAAATATATACAAGATAAAATAATAGAAAAAGACAATGACTTTAATCACATTCTAAAATATCAAAATATATACTTAACATATAATAAATACATATGCATAGGTAAAATAAAGGATGCATGCATATCGAAAATAAACGATTTGCAAATCTTTTTCTATATGCCAATATTTGAATTTCGGTGTCAAATCTTAAAATTTGATATTATAAAAATAATTAAGGTGGAGTAAACACCAATGTATGTATGTAGGTAAGTATATGAAAGTGGTGCCAGCATATACATAATTTCAGATTTCTGACTTATCCAATTTGTAAATCAAAGCTCGCTTATAGCTGCTATTATAAACTTAATAAATCTAGCAGAAGAAAACAGAGTCACTATACAATGCGGATTTCTGAACATGAAAGAATAAAAGGAACATGAAAAAAAGTGCGATGAGTCAGTCTTAAGGCAAGAGCCAATTTGTATTGTATTGCTTGCTCAAACATTTACTTACAAAAAACTAATTCCAAATTATTGTTATTAAAGAAACTAGGAGGTATCATAAGAAAAATATTGCCAAGGCAGTCTAAAGCCTTTTTCATACTTAATATTAATCGATTAAATCAGATAATAAGAGAGAGTAGATCCAATGTTAGAAACTAATATGGTTCATCATAGAACACCGCGGTTATTTCAACAAACGTCTCTTCAAGAATAGCAAGTTCAACGCAGACAATTGCAGATTCTAATCAAAATTAGTCAAAATTACTAAAGGACAAATTGCTCCATATCTTCGAAGCTGTATATTTGTCGAGCATTATTTTTCGAATCCGATTTTATTTAACCCTTTATAGTCTAATGAAAGAATATATTAAAACCCTTATGTATGTTTCACTAAGTTTAATTAATGTCTTGATCAATTTCGATTGTTACATTAGAAATCGAACAAGATATTCATTAATCTTCGAGAAACATACCTCAAGTTTTTAATTTTATTATTTAATATTTATAAACATTTGATCTAAAGCCTACAGCATCAAACAAATATATACTATTTCAATATATATTATATTTCAAATCATTTTCGAAAAAAAATTTACTCCAGGTTGTACCATTTTAATTTGACAAACAAATAGTACGCTTTTATTTTTATATGAATATTATATGAGCGATACTTTCGTACCATTGCCTTACGTTGGAAGCGTTGGTGAAGAAGAAAGGTGAAGGAGAAATGTTTGATGTGTGGTTGTGAAGAATTTGGTAAATGTCTCTTTAAATTTATGAAAATGAATAAAACATAAAAGTTTTGCCGTTTTGCAAATACACGATTTAATGCAATTTCATATTTTAAAATATTCTAACCCTAAATAAATTTTCATAACTCAGTCTTGTTTTATCTCAGTATTTACCGACGTATGTCAGTAATATAAATATCATGACATTGATGTATGTTTTTCACCTAACAATTAGCAACATGATATCAACGTAATATAAAAATAAAATCGATTTTATAATACTTACAGACCTACAATAGGATATTGTTGATGTATTGAAATTACTACATTTATGTCACTTAGTACATAATTTCATACATAGTATTGATATTACAAAACAAGTAGTACTACAATTTTTTGTATATTAGCACATTAGCCAGTTCAACACCAAATAACTTATTAAGTTAAGCATTAAACTATTTCCATTACCAGTCCATTCAATTGAAACAATTCAACTAGAACCAATTTTAGTAAAACAATTCTATCCTTCTGACAATTAAACTTTAAAAACGAATTGCAGGGTTTCAATAAATAAATAGTGTGTATTTCGGAGGTTTATCAAAAAAACATTCCCATTAACGTTAAAAACATTGAATTGCTTTAGTTAAATTCAAATTGTAATTAGAGCTGAATTGTCTTAATAGAATTGAGTAGAATCGTTTTTAGTTGAATGAACACATTTATAAGTAAATTTGAAATCATATTTTGAATTATGGAATAAAAGTCGAGTTTCCTTTCACTAATAATTTGTATTTATTTTGCAAATATCGATATTTCGGAAGCAACTTACTTCCTTCATCAGTGCTTTGCGACTAATTAATATTTACATTAATCCTTACATATAATTATATAATTTGAACCCTTAATAATATGCTCATTTTGTTAACAATAGTAATTCCTTACTAGTGCTACCTAATCTACAGTGTTTTATTTTTTAATTTTTTGTTTTTTTATATTATATTTAAACTAGTCTTACGTAATAACCCTTATTCTAGTATTTATGATCTTAATTCTACCTGAACCTGATTTTTAATTTTAAAGTAATTTAAATAATGGTGAGAATCCACTACCTACATCATTATTAAGTCTAATGTTTACAGGTTCTCTAGATATTGCCAGACTTTCATACATATCTAGTTTATTTATTTTTTTTACCTCTTTTATTAATTTTAAACTATTCTTATTTATATGATGTTCTTCTTCAACTATATGCTGAGCTACAGCTGACCTAAAATTCGTGTAGTTTCTTTTCCTCGCCAATTGTGCTTCCCTCATATGTTCCTGGAATCTAACTGTAATTAACCTCTTGGATTGTCCTATGTAAGTTTTTGTGCAATCTTGGCATGATATTTTGTATATACCACTTACTTCTTCTATGCTCTTCTTATCTTTAGCTGATCCTAACAGATTACATAATTTGAGATTTCTGCTAGTAGTGACTACATTTAAGTTGTATTTCTAAATATATTGCTAAATTTTTTTGTGTATGCGGAATGTGTTACACAGATTCGTTTTGGCTTCTCCATATTTTTGTTTTGGTCGAATAAAGTTGAGAGATTTTCCAATTCAGTTCTATGGATCTTCTTTTTTATTATTTTCTCAATATCTTCTTTCATAAATCCATTTACTTCTGCTGTGTCCTCAATATATAATTTTTCCTTTTTGAAGTTTTCTTCTGATAAAGGTGTAGTCAATAGTCTGTTAATCATTGTATGATATGCTGCCATCTTTTGTCCATGGAGGTGGTTTGAATCGGAAGTGATAGTTCTTTTAGTTGTCGTAATTTTCCTCTAGATATCAATATTTATTTTTCCTTCCCTTCTAATTAATTTGATATCTAGGAACGGAATTTCACCATTTTTTTCATTTTCCATTGTGAAAGTTATGTTGTTATGGATGTTATTGAGTTTAACAAGTAAACTTTCCATTTTGGTTTTTCCCCTACTGCGATAATATCATCTACATATCGCATCCAGATCCTGGGCATAATTCCTTCTTCTACTATCCTTTCTTCTATGAAATTCATGAAGATTTCGCTCAATATAGGGGATAGTGGATTTCCCATAGCTGTGCCTTTTGTGGTTTTGTAATACTTCCCTCTAAACATGAAATAGTTTTCATTCATACAAAGGGCGGCCAATTTTATGTAGCATTTGGTTTTTTGTTTCCATTCCCTCGAATCATCTATTTTGTTGAGCCATTCCTCTAGTTTTATAATGGCTTCTTTAACTGGTATGCTAGGGAAAAGTTATTTGACATCAAATGATACTAGCTCTTCACTTTCCCCTATTACGGTATCCTTTATTGTTTCGATCAGTTCAGCTGTATTTTTTATAGCTCTTGTGCTCATTTCTTTAGGTTTTTGAACTCTGCTACTAACCATTTTGCTATGTTGTATGTTGGTGAGTTGGAATCTGCAATTATTTCCCTCATTTCATTTCCATCTTTGTGAATTTTTGGTTGGCATCTAATTCTAGGCAATGAAGGGTTCGGCATTCTTAAGTTTGTTATCTTTTCTATGCTACCCTTACATTCTTTCAGAATTTTTTCTACTCTCCTTACTGAATCTGGCAAGGGATTCTTTCTAAGTTCGAAAAAATTCCCGGATTTAAGTTTTTCTTCTACCAGGTTTTCATACTCCTCTTTATCCTTAATGACTATTTTGTTTCCTTTGTCTGCTTTTAAGTAATGAACTGGTTTTTCTTTTAGAGATTTTAATATTTGTTGTTCTTTACAAGTTTTCCTATCTGTTGTTTGACATCCACTTTTGATGATCTTTTTAATTTCTCCCCTAATATCACTTTTGCATTCTTCATTTAAATATTTTATATTTGATTCAATGTGTACAATTATCTCTTCCCGGGGAACTCTACTTTTTATAGCGTAGTTTATTTAATTTTTGTCATTTATATATTTTTAAGTTTTATTAAATTAATTTATATATTATATCTGCAAGTATATAATAAAAAACATAATCTTATACACATAAATAATTATAAATTATCGGAAAAAATCTATTATTATATTAATCTGAACAAAAAACTTTTTTTTTACTCCATCCTAATTCAGTACATTAATAATAATGAAATTTTAGAGGCGACACTTAATCAAAAAGTTCATAAGATGAATTTTAAACCTATATACTCGAACAGGTGTCGGTTTTATAGTCTAAACTAAACGATTTAAAGTCTATCTTATTATGTGTGCAGTATATAGGCTAGCATTATTTAAAAGAATGTAAAAACTTAGGGTAAAGGGGTGTTCGGAAATATTTTTCACTTTTTTTTTGTGAATGAAGATTTTTTCAACAATTTTTGGTTTTTTTTTTGTGTTCTTATTTTGTTACCCTCTTCATTTTAATTCTAACCATAATTTTAGCGATTAGGGTGAAAACGTTAAACAGTTTCTTACTTAAATCACAATAAGTTATCACCATATTCGTATATACATAAATTTATATTTGTAGGTAATTAAGGTATTCACTTATTTAGAGTTTATTTGTAGTGTATTTGATTTCGTAGATTTTATACAACGGCGTATTTTTTTTCATTTAAATTCGGTGTTTACGATGGGATGAGAATAGTTTGAAGATATTAAAAAAAAAGTTGTATGTAAATGATATACGAAGCTAAGAGCGAGGCATGTAATATAGTTTCAGAGTTGAAGTAAGGCTTAGGTTCTCCAACAATATTCATAATATTTATAAATGATCTTCTATCGCAGACTTCAAATCAAAATTAACAGCTATGCTGATGATAGTAACTCATGATTTCTTGTATTGCTTTGAAAAAGCTGCTGAAGTGACCAAGACTTCAGTTCATATAGAGAACAAAATAACATATTTATTCTTTCATTATTTGAGACCGTTAACAAGTTAGGGGGTATTCAGGATAGAGACAACTGGAAACAAATGTCAAACAAAGTTAAAATTTGTTTAAGAATATAGATCGAAGTAAATAAGTGGACGATGGATAGCAATAAAAATGCTTTGAGTAAATTAATTAGTTAGTTAGTTTTAGCTATCATTATTACATCATATTACATATGATAGCTAAAACTAACTAACTAATTAATTTACTCAAAGCATTTTTATTGCTATCCATCGTCCACTTATTTACTTCGATCTATATTCTTAAACAAATTTTAACTTTGTTTGACATTTGTTTCCAGTTGTCTCTATCCTGAATACCCCCTAACTTGTTAACGGTCTCAAATAATGAAAGAATAAACTACTTACAAATTCAATCACCCAAGGTTACGGAGAAGTTTTTCCAAATATGAAGTTTTTTAGCCAGAGCATTTTCATATTTATTTTCCATGGTGACGAAAACCAGAGTAACGCTTATCTGAAGTTAACAATGAATCTTATATATATATAATTTTACATATATAATCGATGTTAATCACATTAAAGTAGTATGGCCCCAAAATAAAAATGAAATAAGAACTCAAATTTTCGTGGTCTTATTCAAATGTGAGATGAAATGAAATAAATCCCCAGGCAAGTCAAATGAATCTTAGAAATAAAGATTAAATAATTTTTTTTTGTTAAAATTTGATTCATTATGTAATAAGTCCCCAAAAAATTAAATTAAATATAGCCTACCTAATAAAAATTTCAGTTTTATTTTGGTAAGATAATGTTTGGGGCGTGAATTCGCGGAGCTAGAAAACGTGATCACCGCAAGTGAATAAACCAACCACAGATATGAGACTAACAAAGAAGCTTATTTCTGCCCTAAGAGATGTGTAAAATAAAGAATATATTTCACAACTTACCCTTCAAAAGTGTCTTAATGTCAATTTGAAATAGTAAAATTTTCGTTAACTCAGATGAAGTGAATACCCTAAATATTATATTTTTAACGCGATATTTAAAAGATATTTTTGAAAACCACTCTGGTATATAGTCATCTTTTATCCAATAGGGATTCTGGTATTATAAAGTCTTTTCAATATTTGGTTTTTTTGTATGTCAATGAAGGGAGGAAAATTGCATTTAATTTCAATAGTACTTATCTGTCATGGAAATCCATTTTATTTATTTTGTTTTTTATTTTTTTTTATTTTCCTTCTAGTTGTTCTATTCATTATTGTCAATCTTTTGGTATTCATATAGGATTTCAATATGATATAAATTGTTACCACTAGTCCATATGTTCAAATTGGAAATAAAATGTTTAACTTGAAAAAATTTAATTCATATATATATATATATATACCTATATATGGTTTAATATAAATTGGCAATATGGTTCTTGGCTATGATAATAATGATCATTATTATTGGAACCAGGAGAATTATTTGACATTCAAAATGTTAGATACGTACACACAAGACAATTAAGTCCCTTTTTTCATTTATATATATATTATATATATATATATATATCATTTGGTTTGGGTGATGTATGCTTACGGTAATCACCCCTCTTTACAAGTTAATAAATTTCATGTTTTTTTTTTTTATTTGTATATTGTACTCTTGTGAATCTTTAAAAATTATATCATTGAAATTAGTATGAAGCGAAATTGATGTAAGTTAAAAGTGTTACTTATTACAAGTATAACATTCATTTATAATTAAACTCTTAAAAATTGCAAATTTAATTATTAAGTATACGTATTTAAAATTGTATTATTTATTATCAATATTTTATTATATTCTATACTTTTACTTGGTTCGTTATATCTGATGAGCTGTTTAAAGAAATCATTTAAGTAAAATTATTTAAAATTTGAATACCTCGTATACCTCTTTTCAATCTGGAACTGAACTACTTCAAGGTCTTACATTTTAAATAATTAATTTTAATTCGGTCCATTTCGAATACTCTCGAATGATATTTAATTTTTATTTTAAATACTTAATTTTTTCTTCTTTCATTAGCTGTCTAGTTATTTGTGTTTTTGAACTCACTTTATGTGCAAAACAACTTTTCATTTGTGTATTTGGTGAAAATTTTCATAATTTAATTTAGTTGATAATTTTCGGGATATATCAGCAAAATGTATGTTGCTATTCCTCTTAGAATACAACAAATGAAAATCATTCGAACAGCTGAGAAATAAAATTCACTTATTAGTTTATATAAAAACTTGTTTTCTAGCATTAGCGAGTAAAATGTTTGTATAATTGTCGAAAATAGTCGAATATTTTCGAAAATTATCCACTTATTATTTTGGCTATATTGGTAGTACAAGAGTATCAAACAGGGGTGTCAAGACCCAAGGAAAATATATAGTTTGGACTCTAAAGAGAATAAATAAAATTAAAAAGGTCTTTGGGTTTGAAAGAACCCCGTAAATTATAATATTAAATTATTCGTTAAAAATATAATTTTAATTTTTAACTCAAACATTAAAATAATTCTACCTACATGGGAGGTTAGCTGATTGGTATTGAAATCCATAAAAACAAAATCAGTAAAAATCAAAATCCGTAAAAATTCAAATCCATACGTACAAAATCAGTAAAAAAATCCGTCAAAAATCTGTAAAAAAATCTATAAAAAATACGCCCGAAAATCTGCTAATGCACTTTAAACTTTCAAGAACAGAACAGTAAGAACAACATAAGGTTGTCGGAACTTTAGAAAAAATCTTTACTACCACTTAATATCGGAAATTCCTTAAAACAGTTTGTAGGTGAAATAGCTACGAAATACCTAATGTGATAAGCCAAATGGACTAAATCCAAACGACAAAATCCAGAATTCCAAAATCCAAATAAAGATAATCCAAATACGAGAAAATACCATTTTTCAAAATCCAAATTTCAGTAAAATAGCAAGGTTAGTAAAAACTTTAAAAACAAAAAAAAACAAATTAATTTTTAAAGTCGGGGGTTGCTGCGCCCAAGCCCCCGCAACCTATCTATTGAAACCCTGTTTTCGCAGACGGCAAGTCAACGCAAGCGGCAATCTTTTAGTAAAAAAATATAAAAAATAAACAAAATGCCTCCAAACTCCTTACCTTCTATATTTTTCCAAGTAGCACTTCTTTACAACTTCCAAATAACAATAAGTAACAACACTATCTTTCGTTCCCAAATAATATAAATGACACATATGGTTGCCTTTAACAACGGGAAAATCCCAAATATGTCAGAAACAGGCATAACCATATATACAAATTATGTGAAAGTGCTGAAAATTTAATAGGTTAATGAGCAAATCTACAAATGAGATCCACAAAAAAAATCCATAAAATTGTGGCAAATTAATCCTAGAAAAGTATATGTTCTCGCTGTATTCAACAGCGGACTAACCCAATTTAACATTAAATATTCACTGCCATCTGTTGTCTTATTTTACGGCATTTGTGATTTACAGATTTTGAAATTATGGATTTTGATTTTTACGGATTTCGGAGTGCTCCCGAAATATGATGTATATATACAGGTCTTTAAATAAAGCCAAAAGGGGAGTAGAAGACTTTGTAGACAACTTTGTGCAGAAGACCTGTATAGAAAACAAAATTGAAAACTTACAAAACAGCTGAAGACTGAATTAAAGCGCATTGCGTTGTATAATTTTGAGTTGATAAATTTCCCGAAGTCTTTCTGTTCCACTTGAAACTATAAATAAATCCCTATTTTTATTTTTATCTTAAGATATTTTTCAATTCAAAAATTTTCCTTTATAAAATCATATTTCTACATAAAATCATTAAATTTTGAATCAATAAATTTATGTTCGTTATAACCATTTAAATAAATTCACATGTCATATACAACATTTTTCATAGCATGGTATGTATATGAAATAATATTTTGCAAAGCTGTATTGGAAACGGGCCCATCTCAGGTATATTTTTTTTTGAACTCTAATGCAAAAGAACAAAATAATAGGAAAATTTTATTGCTTCGCCTAAATTATTGGAATTTGATAATGTCTTTTTCAAACAATTTAACGAAGCATCGTTCCATCACAAGACATCATTATTATTTCGAATTAAATTCATTTCATAGTCTACCTTGTCAAAAAAAATTAAAGTCTTTACTCTAATCTAATTGAAATTTTTTCTTTAATTTTTAATTTAAATACTTATCGTAAAATTACTTATGATGAGTAAAAGGATTAAATAATTTATGGGTTATAAAACAAAAAAACCAACTTATTTTAAATAATCGAAATTTCGAAATCATTAAATTGATATTATGAATTCCAAAATACATTAAATTTTTCCTATCTCTTTTAATTTTGAAATTTGCAAAAAGAAGACATAATCTCGTACCATTAGAATTCAACTATATACATATGTATGCATATTTACTACTTATATTGAATTATATATACACAAATGCATACAAATATAAAACTAATGCCTATCAACTCATCAATTTTTAATGTCGAACACCAAATCTCACATACCTACCTATAATCGTGTACATATTTTATACAAAGATTATATTTTTTTACTCTGATATTAAAATTATTGAAAAATAAATTCAAAAATTTTTAAATTGCATTTTTGGAGAAAAAACGATATTCAAAAATTCTTATCAGAATCATTCCACTTCAACAGATTTTTCATTTGCAGCTTTTTATTTAATATTATAATATTGGGAATTTTTTTTTTTTTTTTCAATTTTTAAAGAACAAAAGTTTTTTTGTATACCTATATGCTCGTATAAATTGCAAAACCTATTTTACCTTTGAAAAACTATATTAAATATTTTAATTAAAAAAAAAAATAATGCTCGTTTAGAATTTTAAAAATGCAATTCTGTTTATTATAAAATTCGATTTTTATTTTTAACTAATAAACACTTACGTTTATTAGAGCGATACGTAAGTTCGACTTTAGTTGCTCTTGAACTCTTTACTCTTCTTGATTTTTGAACCAGAGCACATTCTAATACACTGACTTTTCTACTGGCTGCTAAATTTTGTTTTTTTACTGGTCGCTTAGTTTGAACTCTTTCCTATTTTTAAAGTATTTTAAGTTATTCGGTGATCGGACATTTTATGCAAAGGTAGTTAATTTCACAAAGAGAATTCAATGTAGGTACATCATATAAATTTCAAAAGTGTCTATAATTTTTTCATTTGCTTTTAAGACAGCTCAGTCTCCGAATCTATAACAATATTTTGGTTTTACGATATCCTAGTTTCCTCATTTTCGCAAGTTTTATTGTTGAAAAAATATATTTTGTTCGCTAATTTTATTAATAAATGCGAAACGTTGATTATCAAAATTCAGGTGGTTATGCTGAAGTCCGTCGGAATGTCAAATTCTGTTTACATTCCGAATTTCGTATGCTGAAATCCGTATTGTATTCCGCGGTCTGCAAATTTCATTATTTATCCGAAATTTTTAAATTTATGTATGCTGTACCTACTTCGTCGGAACGGAAAATAATTTGAAAATTGTACAACAGAATTTGTCATTCGGAAGTATATTAGAACGGTTCGGAAGTGAATTATAAAGCATACAATTTTTGTATTTAGAATATTAGGAAAAGTAGAAAATGTAATATAAGTATAAATAGTTTTTTTTTTAAATTTTTTTTTCATTTATAAAAAATATTTTTTTCATTTAGGAATAAAAAAGCGCTTTAAAATAATAATAAATTTTACTATTTTTAATATTATAACATAATATATATGTATATTAAAAACGATACATATGTAGATATATATTTTACTTTCTTTAGAGAATTTTAAATTTTTTCTAATGTAACAAAAAATTACTATTAAATTTTAATTTGTGTATATATACATACCACATATGTAATTAAGAAAATTATAATTTTTACTTATAATGTATGCATATTGTATATATATACACTATGTCATATACATTAAAATAAAAATGTTTTGAAATGTATACCTATGAAAAAAAAAAAAATCTTCCGAAACATCTGATTTTAATTTCTGTACAGACTGTGCAGTCGAATGGATTTCAGCATACCGATTTTTTCGTATTCGGATCGGAATTTTTTTTTGGAGATATTCCTCTTCGGACTTCAGCATAACCACCTCAATTTATTTTTTTATGATAAAAAATTGTCGTTATTATCCCCATCAGTTTACTTGGTATATAGAATAGAAGTATTTTGTTTCGTTTCTTATGTTTTATTTTTTTGAACTATCTTAGGCGAATATATCAATAAAATTACTGTAATTATTCTTGGTTCTCTTGAATATATATTAATACTGGAACGATACCGAGATCTTCTACCTTACTACCTTAGTATACTACAAACACAAAGATGTTACACAAAATGAGAATGAAGCATTCAAATAGGCATTCAAAATCCCATCTTCTAATATAATGTTTCTAATGTATAGTACCTACTTCATCCAAGATAAATTTAAAGGCAAGTTAGGCAATGATATTGAACCACATTTTCATGAGCAACAAACAATAGAAATTGAATGGTATTAGTTCCACTTCTGAGCTTTTGATGATGTACAAGTAGCAAGAAATCAAAATTAATATAGAAACATAATTTTTTTTCATAATATTTTAAAATTTAATTGATACTTCTTAGCTGATGTAGGTACAGTGGAAAAGGATTTTCATTTGTAAACATCCCAAAGTGAATTATGACAGTGCACTTCACATTAGATACAAATTTTATTCACATACGAAAAATAATATTTTCCAACAGACTGCCTTGTTATTTAAAATTAATATTCTAACAATAAATTTTAATTTTAAAATATTAAAACTAAAAAATTCACAACATCTTATATGAAAATTAAAATAAAAAATGTTTATTTAAAATGTATTAATTAAATTCATAATCACATTTAATCGTCGTAATTAATATACAAAATTACAAAAAGTTAATTAATTTAATAAAAATCACTAATCACAAAAATATAAAACCCAAAATTTGTATTTAATATTGGAAAAATATATTATTTAAGTAAGTACCTATTTAAATACATCATACTTATAAAATAGAAGTATGTAATATAATTATTTAACTACATCACTACACCATAATTATATATAACTATATATAACTATATATACACATATAATCATATAAAAAAAAAATTCATATTGAAAGTTAAAATTACAATATAAGAAAATCCATTTTTCATATTGTTCATAACAGAGATATGTATCTTAAAAAAAAATTTCACTTGATACTAAAACTTATACATATAAATATACTTTATGTATATTAATATATAACATCAATTTACAATAAATGAATGAACAGTATTGTAGAAACAAAAATAACTTACTCTTTTTTCCATATATTAAAGAAAAAAATATTCAAACTGAATAAAAAAAAAAAAACCAATACACTACACATATTTTCAAAAGAAGAGTTCCATAAACTTACATTTTTTTTTTATTTTCTTTTTTCTTCCTTTTTTACTTTTTTACAAGAAAACATGTACATAAAAAACTACATAAGAAATAAAAAAGGACGTACGAAAAAAAAGAAAGCAAATTTAGAAAACTATAAAACGGTACATATATGAGCAAAACAAACAACAACAACAAAACTTTTCTTTTGTTAATACAATAATGTATCTTAATATACAAATTGTATATATATATATATAAATATGTTTAATATACATATATACAAACATTCATATAGAATGGTAAAAAATCCTCACATGATCCTAATTGAAAAATATTTACATATAAGTACATATGTGGTATGTACATACAAAATATATATATATATATATATATATATATGTAAAATACACTTTGTATGCAACAATCATCATTTAAGTATTGTGTATGGAACGTATAGCTTCATGTTAAATACTCTTCTGAACCGTATTTAAATAAAAATATTATCAACAGGACTACATTAAAAAATTGGGTTTTCATGTTGTTTTTTTCTTTTCTAATAAACTTTTTTATTCACAGAAGCGATTATCAATTTTTTGTCAATTATCATAATAGTTTTAGAATTTATGACCAATTTAGGAACAGGTCAGTCATGGTCAACTTAAGACTGAAGCTCTCATGAGAATATAATTTGAAAGATGATTTCTTCAAATATATAAAACCTGCGTCCTGCTCACAATTTTCAAAACTTCATAAGCAACAAACATCAGAAATTTGTGATCCATGACTGTAGAACGAATGCAGACTCAAACATAAACGTTAATGAAGAAAAATTTAATGATTTCAACTTTAATTAAATTAATCTTTTTTCATTGTTTCTTATCTTCGACTAGTCTCTCCAATTTTGGACACGTCCTTTATTAAGTGTTCACTTTGGTTAACTCTTATTGTCAGTTGAAAAGCTAAATTAAAATTTCTCAACAAGACGGTACATCAAAATTTCAAAAACTTATAATAGGTAAATGGAGCTTAAAATGAACTAAGATTTTTGTATAATTGACAAAAAGAGAGTCAATTGAGTATATGTAAAACAAATTGCATTGCAGAATTCATATAATATTACTGATTAATTTCCCACTCCCGATCTTCACTCCAAGATTAAGTAATACTATTCTTCTTTTTAATCTCCTTCATTGTATTATTGCAGTCCCGCAAAATAGTTTTAAAAGGTATATTATAATTGAGACTTACAAAAGAAGTGACACAATCGGCAATAAAAATTAAAAATATCATTCCAATCCAATTGAACTTTCGATCAAGCAACGATGATAAATTAAGTATGCTATAAGAAAACTTGCCAGAATTATTACAATTTTAATGTTTGGAGTTCAAATATTTCAATGCTATATTAAGTATATTTTGAACGAAATTGGTGTCCCCATGGAACCTATTAGAATATGACGACACAAAATCTATCACTTTATTCACAAATATTTAAATTCTCGCTGTGTTTTTTGTTAATGCAACATAATGGTATCGAATAATACTAACGATAATAAGACTGCAGTGAAATTCGTTGGGAACAATCAAGAATAAAAAAAATGGAAGTATCATAGGTCTTGTAAACCCCACAAGCATAAACAACAAATACGTATAACAGAAGTATACAACAAAACGACGAATATAGAACAAATCAAAATTTTAAAACTATCTTTGTAATTAGTAAAGAAATACGATTTGAAACTTGGAGTGTTTGCACTATTTTTGCAATAACGAATGAAGCAAAAAGGACCAAAAAGCCTAGCTATATTATAACAACACTAATATTATAAATCGTACCTATATGAATATGATTTATCAACTGGAAGAGTGTGCAAGCAAACTTCTTGATGAGAAATTAAATTATAACAGACTCAGTAAAAGATCCAGGAATAGAGTTTGATGAGGTCTATAAATTGCCATTTTAAATAAAGAAAGGAAATCAAAAAATTTCTGTTACTAGCAATAAAACAAAAAAAAAAAATAAACCATACCTACACAAAACAAAAAATTTTAAAAAATAACAAAAAAGAAAAAAATTAAGTTTTCATATTGAAATAAAGCTGTAGACCGCCCAATAATATAACTGTTTATTCTTGTGTAAATTTCTACAAAAATATATACATAATATCTGGGTATAGTTATGTACTTCATATTTTTCTATTTCACCTAAAAAAAGTTTAGGGGTTTTTCTTCATCTCCACTAACATTCAATTCACATGAATCCTAACTTATTATATATTAGTTTATATAATATGTACATTTTATATATGTATAAGCTTTCGTTTAATTAAGAAATAACAAAAAACAAAATATAAGAATTCCTCTTATAAATTTCTAAATATCCTTGCAAGCAAGCGATTCACTCCATACAAATAAAATATATAACATATTCACATGACTCCACCCACTTTTCTGCAAAAATGAAACAAAAAAAAAACAAAAGTAGAGCATATTTTTGCAGCCATACTGTTATAACGGTACATATTACAATAATAATAATAATAATAATAATAAAAAAGTAATAACAGTAAGGGAAAGAGAAAATCTAAAAATAACAACAAAAATAAAAGAAAAAAGACGAAAAATAATAAATAAAATACGAGTATAACTGTTTTTCGAAAAAATCCAATATGTTGGTAAATTCGAAAGCAGACGTAGAAAAGATTCCTGCAATTAAAAAAAAAAAAAATTCAAATTAAGATTTATGTACATATGTACATAAACATACACATGCATGCATATATAAAATATGTATTTTTTAGAGATACGAAGTAGAGAAAAATGAAAATTAAATGTATGGACCTGGTAGTAAATAAAATGGTTAGAATATTGTTAAAAAGAACCCCTATTATAGAAGAAACAAAAAAAGAATAAAAAAAGAGAAAAAGGAATATATCCTTATGTTTCAGGATATCGTGCAGATTTTTATTGTTCGAAAAAAAAATCTTGTTCTCTTCTTTATTCTCTATCTTTTGTATTGGATTTTTTTTTTATTTTATTTCAATAAGAATTATCAAATGGGATGTTCTAAAAGATATTTAAAGAATAACAGATTGATGAAGGTGAATATTTAGTGTTGGACATTCGAATAGGAATGATCGAATTAGAATTTTTAAAAAAGAATTTTTAAATATTAAAGTAAAAATAAAAAAAAAAAACATTTTGTGAAAAGTTATCTTTAAAGTGATTTTTTTTGTCTATTCTAATATTTATAACAAATTTAAAATTTAATTTATGTGAAATATAAATATTTATTCTAATATGAAAAATTATGACATGAAATAATACAAAAACCTTCGATATTTAAATTTACGTGTAGAATTTGATATAAAATAAAAAGTTTTTCAAATTAATAACATGATTAAAATTAAATAAAAAAAAATCCAATTAAAAATATTAAATTTAATTTAAATATAAAATTTTAAATTATTTATAATAAATTATAAGAAAACAAATATTTAAATTAAATTTTACAAAAAAAACATTGTTTATTTTAATTAAAATTTTGTGTAAAGTTTATAATTGAAAAAATAAAAACAATAAAAATGACAATGGATATAACAACCCAACAACGATCTGAGATAACAGCATCACATCATCAAACTGTTAATCATAACAATAATAATAGTAATAATAATAAAAATAATGATTTTATATTAACATCATCAACATTATCACCAACAAATTTAAAATCGACTACATCATTAAAAAGATCATTTGATGTGGCATTTTTAATGATGCCAGATGAAAAATTACGTCAAAGAACATCATATTATCAAAATATGGAAAAACATTTAAAAATTGAAGAAACAATTGATGTTGAATCATATCCAAAAGATTTATCACCAAATCATAATCAAGCTTATATAATGATGCAAAATAATTTAAACGGAAATGATACAAATTTTTTCAACAACAATAATCATAATAATAATAATAATAATAATAATATTAATGATATAAGAAAATTAAAAAAAATTCCAACAATAACAAATACACCATCACCACGAATATACGATGATCCAACAATAATACCTGAAATTGAAAATACTAAAAGTGCGTTCACTAAAGTTCATTCACAAAGAAATTCTGAATCACCAATACCAACACCATCAATTAGTCCAAGTCAATTAAGTTGTCCATCAATTAGTCCACCAATATCAACAACACCACCAATTAGATTATGTAATTCAACAAATCAACAATTATCATCATCTATATCTGGATCACCATTAACATCAAATTCAAATTTATATCAAAATTTTCGACCCGAATATCATTTCAATGGTGCATTTCAAACAGTTGGTCAGGCTCATGCATTAGCAACAATACAAAATAATCGTTTAAAACAACATTTATTATATCGTCCAATAACACCAAACAATTCACCTGATATGTTATCAAATTCAAATTATTTACCATCAGGTGGATTTCCATTTGCAAATCATTCAAATACAAATCCATTTGTATCACAACCAACCGATATTATAAGACATCCAGCAGCAGCTGCTGTTTTAACAGCATTAATACCACCAACATTAGCATCAACATTTTCATTAACATCACAAAATGTATGTGCTAAATGTAATATTAGTTTTAGAATGACAAGTGATTTAGTTTATCATATGCGTTCACATCATAAAAGTGAATCAACAATTGATCCAAATCGTAGAAAACGACAAGAAAAACTTAAATGTCCAGTTTGTTGTGAAAGCTTTCGTGAGCGACATCATTTAACACGGCATATGACAGCACATCAGGATAAAGAAAGTGATGAAAGTGATATACATTCAGGTGGTAAAACACATGATAAAAAATGATCCGCTGCCAGTAGATACTTTCAAAGATGATTTAATAATAATAATTCAATATTTTGAAATTATCTACATGGATAGTACAGTGCATATATGTAATATATATTATGTTCGAATTTGAAATCTAAATTTCTAATAGAAATATAAAAATATCAAAACTGGGATAGAGGTGAAACTTTTAGAAATGAAATTTAAATTTTTGAGATATGGAAAAAAAATCTCTAATTAGAATTAGTATATAACAATTATTTTTCAAAATTTTAAAAACGGAGTTTTACCGTTATTGAATTAATTATGATTTTTTTGTTTGTTTCTACATATTAAAGGAAGTAAATTATATAACAGTGAAAAATTGCCAAAATTTTCAAAACTTAATCATCATAATTGACAACATTTTTTATGTAAATTAAACCATTTTTCGTTTCAAATACAAGATGTAATACTATATGTAATTCGAAATTTTAATTTAGTTTTTTCAAATAATATTTGGCCGAATGTAATATGTATTTGCAATTAATTTTTTTTATACGAACTAAATATAAAATTAATTAATGCATATAGTATACTAGCAATAGCAAAAAATGCCATCGGCTAAATTGCTTCTAATTATTATTAATTTATAATTTTCATTATAATTAACATAATAATGAAATAATTATAAAGGACTAAAATATTTACCAATACAAAATAAAAAATAAAAGACCATAATAATATACCTATAACAACGTATAAAAATTCAAAATGTAAAAATTTAAAAAAGAACAAACAAAATATTTGTAAAATAATTAACAAAATCAATTTAAATTTCGAAAAATTAAAAAATTAATTAATTATTAGAATTTTGAAATCATGTATATGTATATATATTTTTTTTTAATTCCATTAAAATGCAATATTTCTAGCTAACAAGTTAAAATAGGTATGTAATTATATACATAAATATATAATACATACATCATTAGTATACCTTAGCTATTATAGTAAATAGCTAGTATACTAAATTATATTATAGTATAATAAAATAATTTTTTATTTGATATATAGCTATGTATAATAATATTTAAGATTCATTTTGTGATATTAATATATTATAATTTTTAAAAATAATTAAATAATAATCAAATAATTTATTTAAACAAAATTATAAATTAATTATTAGGTAATACTTTTTTTGTTTAAAAAAAAAAAAAAAACATAAAAAAACCAGTTGATATTAAATCAGATGTTGTGTATTTAATAGAAATAATAAATTAAAGTTGATAATTATATAATTAAATTGTAAATACATTTATTTATTTCCAATTTATTTTTGATGAATTTTTTAGCTTCCAAAAATGATCCGCTACCCGAAGATATTTTCAAATTTGATTTAATTGGCTTATTTAATTTTTAAAAAGTTTTTATTTGGTAAAGAGCAAACAGATATTTGATTGCCGGTGTGAAATAAGTACGAAAAGTAAAAAAATAGAATAAATAAGTTTTTTTTGGTTAGAGAATATGTCCTATTTTCATTATTTGGTATTTTTGTTCTATTTATTTTTTTAAATATTTACTTTTCTGTCCTATTTTTACAGCTTTCTGTAAATAAAATTCACAAAAGGAGTAAATTTTAGGAAACATTTGACATTTTACAAGTTCTTCCATAATATCTACATCTACCTTCGTTTACTATAGTATTTTTGATAGAACAAAAGTAGAACAAAAATGTTTTTACCCAAAAAAAATATTATGCCTGAATCCAAGGTGATAAACTATAATTAAATAAATTAAAATTGTATAAAATACCGGACTTAACCGTTAATTACGAAGCCTGAATGATGACAATTATTAACGAAAATAAATTAAAAAATATTTGAAAAAAAAAATATTTGGTCCCAAAAAAATTTATAATGAATATTAAATTGGATAAAAAGTTGAAGTAGAAGAAGTACTGTAAAACTTATTAAAGTACAAAGGAAGAATAATCGAATTACATAATTATTATATAAACATATTTTGAACCAATTTTAGGTTATAGAATTATTTAGGTATGTTATGTTTAATTCAGACAACGTCGGTATACCCTTCTGAAAAAATTTTGGCCTCGAAAAATCAAACAACAAGCATTTATAAAATGTTTCTAACTCAAAATTATTTCAAATTAGAAAAAAAAATTTGCCTTTTTCAGAAGAAGAAAATTACCATCGTTCTATTTTCTAGAGCAAAACAAAATGAAGGTCAATGTGCCAAGTTTAAGCATCATTGTCTTGTAACTCCATCCGTGCGGTATGGAACGGTGCCAAATTTAACAAACTAAAAACTACTATTCTTTTGCTAAAATTAAACAAGTCCTTTTAGACTAACCATTATTATAATTTTAGTTCTATTACTGCAGATATATTTGATCAAGCAAAACCCCATCAATTACGAATTAATGAGATTTTAAAGATTATAGTCTAACAAAGTTTTGATTGTTAATAGTAAAATTTCTACAGAAAGACAACTTTTGCAGTGTGCAGCAAGCTATTTTTATTTCATCTTTTATGATAGGAATCTTTATTTTATATCTTTATAAATATCAGTATTTTGTTTTAAATTACAAAAATATTTTCATGTAAAAGAGTATCACAACATACTTAATATAAATTTAAATTAATCGTATCACAGCATCAGTTTATGGTAAATTTTACAAAGTGATTTAAATAATCAATTTTTTACTCCATTCACTAACAAACTATTATTCTACAGTTTAATTTACCACCAATATTCTCTTAGACATATACCTATCATATGAAAATATCAATAAAATATTAGTTTTCTATTTTTTTAAACTTGCAAATAATGTTTTTAAATTTATGTAATGTTTGTCGTGCAGAAATACCACACACGACGCTTTTCATAGATTATATCGCGGAAATTTTAAAATATCATTAATAAAAATGTTGCATAATTGATGACATCGTAGTGAATTTATTATCTTAATAGGTAACTTTTTAATGAAGAAGAAAAAGAGAAAACTTTTCAATGTAATGAAGAATGTAATGAAGAAGAAAAAGAGAAAACTTTTATTTGAAAAATTGTACGATTCATCCAAAGAGATAAAATCTGAACTTAATTACAGCAGTGATCATTACAGCAGTTAATTACAGCAGGGTTTAATTTTATTACAAGTACTATAGTTTAAAAATATGAAACATTATGAAAAAATACAATATTCTATAATAACAATTACCATCAAGCTAGACTATATTATCAAAAATAAAATCATTACAATGAACAATATAGGTAAATTGGGAGTTTACCAAACCAAATGTAATGATTGTAGTCACATATATATCGGGCAAGCTGGAAAAAGTTTTCAAACCACATTTCAGGATATTATAAGACTTGCCCTTAATTGAAAAAAATATTCCAACGTAGCGAAACACCTCTTATAGAAAGCAATCATTGCATAATAAATAATTTGCATAATAAATAATTTGGAAATCGTATACATCTTCCAAAAAAGAATAAGATGTTGACATATTTGGAAGTATATGAAATTTTATCAGCTCAAAAATAATATAAAAATCTGACTAAACCTAACAAAATCAAATTTCTTAAAATTTATTAAACCTTTGTAACTGTAATAAATACATGTACTACACAGGTATTATATAAAAAACAAAAATACTATAAAAAATATTAACACAAGTTTCACACAGTCTTTTCATGATGGTGTAATAACCGAAATCGATTACGATATTTAATAAAATTAGTGAAACATTTAATATAGTTCGAGTTTTTAATCTTTATTTTTAAAAACAACACTTCCCATAAAATAGGTCTATGAGAATATTATTAACTAACTAAGTAAAGTCTATTTTATTTTGCAAATATATAATGTATACTAAAATTCTAATTCTATATTTTTAAAAAAACTCGAACTTTCAAATTTACATTTTTAATTTTTTCTTATCACTTACCTAACAAAACCTTAAATTAACCACTATATAAATGACAAAAATTCACTCAGCACCATTTTAAATTAAAATTTAATTATCACTTTCATTCATAATCATCATCCATAAATAATCAATTACCGATTAAATGATTCAGGTATTCAATAAGATTATCATCAGTATATATAGATGTAACCAATTACAGAGAGGATATTTTGTTAAAAAACAAAATTCAATTTAATTTTTACCACTATTATTTTATCAAAATTTTGAAAACAAGATTCCATTGTTTATATTGGACAGAGAGAGGGAGGTTTCTAACATCCAACCACCATCAAATTTAATTTACCTATATAGGTATACTTATTTACATTATATATACATTAAAAAAATATGAATGAATGAAAAATATGAAAGTAAATTTTGCCTTAAGCTAATAATTCAAAATATACCAAACATAAAAAAAGAAGATTTTATATTATAAAAAAAAAACAAGAAAAAATGTACATAACTTTATAATAAATTATTCATTGCACTTCCGAACAAAGTTAAACATTATTCATACAATAACAACAAACAAATAACATTTAACATCTACTTAAAAGGGCAAAGTGTTTAAATAAGCTAATAAAAAATACACTCTCTGATTTACCAACAAAAGAAAGTTTTTTTTTTCTTCTCTTTTTATTGTTTTTGTGTTTCTATCCATAAAGTTGACACAATTTGTTATTTTTTGTTTTACTTTTTTTTTTATTTTTTCTACTTTTTCATCCAGATAAATAAAGTCCTTCATATTCTTAACTAATCCAGAGCTCCCTTTTTTAAATTTCAATAACCCCTCAACAGTTGTATTTATAATATACCGTATGTACACGTATACGTATAATAATTTTGTGTTAATAGAATGGATGGATACAATATAAATATCACTCTTAAAATCGCTTAATCGTCTGTGTGTGTTTATGCTGCCACCCCCTTCTCCACTAATTTTTGTTGTTGTTAAAAACAAAAAGTGAATTGAAAATGTGCGGTAGTTTACTGAATTATATATTATAACCTATAAAAAAAAGAACAAAAAAAAAACAGAAAAGCATCAAATCTATTCAGAAATGGGGTAATTTTCTTTTCAATATACACATTCAAAAAACAAATACACTGCATAACAAAAAAAAATCTATAATAATGAATTCATTTATTCAAACTAAGTTCACTTTCAATCTATTTGAAAAATAGTAGAAAAACAAATAATAATTTTTATACTTAAGGCCGATTTAATAAGCCGATTTTCATTTAGCCGATATACCGACGAATTGTTAGAGCTTAGGCAGAAGATACAAAAATGTCATAAGTGCGATATAGAGAAACAATGATAAAATTGGGAGAATGACAATAATATTAGGAGAAATATCAAGAGAAGCGCCACAAATATCGGAGTATTACCATATATATCGGAATATTTAAAAAAAAACATTTCTTCACTATGCTTCCTATAATTATCGCCGATATTTTTAATACTAACATAAAAAAATGTGTGTATTTACACAAAAAAATTTTAAGAGAATTGCACACACTACCAAAACATTTAATGGATATGATGGAATGACATTTCAATTTTTCAAATTGAGTAAAAACAATAGGAAAAAACAGTTTTAATGAAAACAATAATAAAAAAGTTTTTAATAAAAAAATGTCATTGTATTAAAATTATATAAATAATATAAATAAATATATAAATAATATTTTAATTCTACTAAATACTTATATGTAAAAATAAAAAGTATAATAAATACAAATGAATATAAAATTTAAAAAAACTGTTTTTGAAAAATTATAGCTGGATATAATGTAATTTGCCACAGACATCTTATCTCTAATAATTCCAAATTCCAGAACTTTATTCAATTTATTATTCATATTTTTGTGCTAAACTTTCCGTTTTTGAGTAATCACTGGTTGGACTAGGACTAAAAAGAAAACAAATCTCTAGAAATTTTTGAAAATAGAGAATAAAAATATATTAAGTTTTTGTAATTTTTAAAAAAAAAAAAACAAAAGCTACGTTAGTTGTTTTTGTATTAGTTTTATAATAATTTTTTTTTTAATTTTTTTTTAATTCTTCTCTTAATAATGTAAAATTTTAATAGACAAGATTCGAAAGTGGTTTATGCAAAAATATAAAATATATAAAAAAGAAATAAAAGAAAAAAAAACTCAAACGATAACTTTAACTAAAATGATAAGGCCCAACAGCATAAGCAATGGTCGTAATATTTGGTTAATATTATTGGTCGTTTATATTTTATTTACTTACAACAAAATCGTATTATTATTTATTTCAAAATTTATATAAAATTATTTATTTTTATTTCAAACTTTAATTGAATTTTCGTTATTTTTGTAAATAATCTTGTTATAATTACTTTTTTTGAAAAAAAAAGTTTTTCGTATAAATTTTGGATATTTTTAATTTATATTGTAATAAAGAAAAAAAAAAGTGTTTTTTTTTCGGTATGAATGAATAATATCTAAAATTCACTTTCTTATATTATGTAAAACTAATTATTATAACTTTCTATTCTAAGGAATACAAAATGATCTTATATTTATCTAATTTTACCATTACTGCTTTGAATAAAAATTTTTGATTTACTTATGATAATGTATACATATTTTAACTTTTCACCTTGCAATTAGAAAAAAGGTAAAAAAAGGTCCGTCATAAGACGGTGGTAAATAAAAGAAAATTTTTTAAGACACTGCAAAAAAAAATTGGTATTAGTAAACGTATTCAAATATTATATAAGTGTTTTTGTGTAGTGCAAAACTTTACAACAAATTAAAAAAAACACCATACATTTCCCAAAAACCGCGTACTGAAAATTGTAACAAAAAATTGATTTTTGATTATTTATCGTGTAAATTTTATAAGTCAAGATAAATAAAAAAATAAAAAATTCTTTGAATATTTTTATTATTTATTCATTTAGAGTGCGCAATTCCAAAAAGAATAATATTTGTTTAAACTATAATGTTTTAATTTTATCCATATAGATTAGTAATTGGATATTGCCATTTCTTTATATCCAATGTTTCTAAATCTTATACTTATAAATTTGGTTGGTATATAGGTATTTTTTCAACACATTCAACAAATTTATTTGACTAAAAAACCAAAATTTTTTAAGGTATAGTTACAAAAACTATACAGTTGTTTTCTTTCTCAACTCCTACTTTTCCCAATGTCTATGTCCTTGTGTCCTATTTATGATAATAAAAAAGGCTAATTTAACGGGGAATAGCCAAAGTCTGAGAATAAATGACAATTCTGTGGTAGTTGGAGATAAATATATTCTGGGAATAAATTGTTTCCCTTATAACTGTACCGATTAGGATTTCTGCGACTATTAAGTTTGATTATAAATTTTTGACTGCTAACCATTGCAAAGACCACGTTTGGTATTTAGGTTACTACGTAATATTATTATAACTTCAACTTTCAAATTAAGTTTATGTGGAAGCATTCCACTTGGACAGCAGCCATTTAAAAATCCCACGGGTTAATTGTTGAATCTTATTATAGTTTTTCTAAAATGTTTAATACTTATTCGTTAATTGTATTCGATATCAGAATTTTTAAAGCAAAGTATCTCTTTTTTTGAATAGGCAGCAAAACTATCTACATTCAAACTATTTCCAAAAATTTCTGGTATAATTACGCACGTGTTTTTCTTTTTTTTCTTTTCTACATATTATCATTATATACACATATCCATGAATTGAATACCTATTTCTTAAATCAAACAGAACAAAAAAAATTTGATTCAAAACAATATTTTTTTGTTATTTCCTTTCGACATTATTCGCCGTTCTCTTGAAAACAATTTTAAAATAAAAAATAAGCAAAAACAAAAAAAAATGAAATTTCAAAAGAGAGAGATTAATTTTATGTACGTATACAATTTTTTCCAAATGATTATTTTTGTGTTATGAATTCTGCTAAATAATTCCTGTTTGTTATTATTGTAATACTAATAAAATGCCACGCTAACGCAGCAGCAGCAGGACATTGCCTTTTATTATATAAGATATGTATGTACTAAGTTAATGATATTAACATATAGTGTAATAAATAAATGAATTTTAAAAACTAAAAAACTAAACTACAAACTAATAGTACCGTTTGATTAACTTAATTTAAATAAATTATTTTTCAAAGCTAAATTTTATTTTGTTTACGATTTGAATTGAATATTTTAAGGTTATATATATATAGATTTTAGATGTGTACTATACTCCTCTCTTTCTAAACTCCAATTTATCAACTAAAAATTTCTCATAAAACTGCCTCTATGCGTATCAAACCAAATATTTATATTGCTCTACGACTATTTCTTACTCTTCCAGTATCAATTATTTCATGTGAGAGAAGCCTTAGCAAATTAAAATTAATAAAAAATTATTTAAGGTCATTTATCGGACAATATAGGTTATCCAATTTTGCCATAACATCTATTGAATACAATATAGTTAAAGATATATCATTTGATGATAAAATTAATGAATTTGCTGAAATGAAGGTCAGAAAAATCCAATTAAATAAGTATAATTAAAATTTCGTATATAATGTATGATGATATTTTAAAAAAGTTATCTTACACATTTTTATATCATAATTGTACTATAACTTCCTTTTTCCCAAAAAATTATAGGGGTCGTAAAAATCTTATTGCACAGGGAAAAACTAGTTACGACAATGTATATAGGATTTCGTTAGATCATATTATGATAACTAAATAATTGTTACTTCCTCCAGTTGTTTTTACTCTTCAGCTAGATATAACTCAAAAACCGTTTGCAAACCAGCAAAAAAGTCGTCAGTTGTTGTAGTAAATTATTTTGTACAAAATCTTTCTCTTTTCTACATGTATTCAATATTTAAACATTATATTATAATAATCGAAATTTATCAATTTACACAAATTTGAATTGCAAAACAAACTTAGTGTTCTATTATTTATTTAAATCTGTTGACCTAAGCTCCACAAACTCCACAGCATGTTCAGTTAAATCTAATAATATTTATTTTTACACAGCATTTTTTTTATTGTCTGGCAGTGTACTTTTATGAGTACTTGTAGAAAAAAATTTATAGAGGGTTGTATTTCATCACCTGGTTTTTGGTACAAAGAGATAATAATTTTAACGGGTATCATCTTGGTAAAGGAGGAAAAACAGGAGGACAAAATGAAATTGAGATGTAAATTGAATAAAAAAGACGGAGAGTTGTTAAACATAATAAGTGGTAATTAAATTACTAAATGTGGTTATTTTTTATGAACTTTGTCTAAAAATAAAATTAAATAGTTGTTGTAAAAGTTAGCATTTCTATAAAGGTGAAATGGTTGAGTGGTGGTGGTTGAGTGTTTTTTAAATTAACAGAAGGAAATCAATTTGGAAGAGAAAATCAGTTTTCAATTAGTGTTGTCTAAGTGTTGTTTTAAAATTTTTTTGTTTTATATTGGAAATTATGGTACAGTAAAGTTCTATATATATATATTTCTTTTTGATTGTCTATTTAAAGACTTTAATTAAATTTTGTTTTGAAAATTTCGTTTTCCAGTTTTCTTGGTGTAGTTTCGGTTAGATTAATCGCTCACTTTCATTATGAATTTTTAAGTCAACACTGAACTAATAAATTATTGCATGAAATATAATTTAAGAAGTGGACTGAATGACTTGAGTGTATTAATTATAAATATTTTTATATAAAATTTAGGTTTAGTACATACATATAATATAATGTTTTTTTTATATAGTTCCACTTTATTTAGGTTATTTACCAAATTATACTCTAAACAAATTTATATAAAAATTCATGCCCTTGAATCAAAAACCTGATTAGAAATCAGATAACAAAAAACCACTGCACTATTATACTAGTCGGAAAAAAACATTTTTCATAGTACAAGGTGCATTGGTGCATGATTGAATACATCTAATAAGAACACTGGGCAGCGTAATAGGTGGAGCGCCCTCCTTTCAACCAAAATGTCCAATATTCGATTCCGGTTTTTTTTTCTTTTAACTGAAAGTATCTTAGGTTTACCTTTTTCGTGCTTAATTATGTACGACACTGCAAGTTTATACTACAATATTTCGAACATTTATTTATCAAATTACTGACTTAACTTATTAAATAAGGAAAACTAGTGCACTATTGGCTTAACTTATTAAATGTGGTAAAAAAATCCTTTATTGGGTTTTTGATCTGGTCTAGTCTCTTCTCTTTTTTCATTGCGATAAAATAAATGACAAAGAATAATTGAGAGCGATTTAGTAGCAACTTAAAAGAAAGTAAATTATAGTAGCAGTTTTACAACATTCAATTAGTTGATATGCGAGAATTTTAATAAATAAGAAAAACATTAGACATATTATGTAGTACAAATTGCAGTACCGTAATTATTGCACGACAAAGTAGTTTTAGTTAAGTTACTGTCAAAAAGATAAGTTCAGTCATGCCACAGAAGTATTTTGTCAAACATCTGGGACAAACGCTGAGAAGCCTATATTGGTTAATGATGAGTAAAAAATCTGGATTATCTTTGGAAAACAACATGCTACTGTACAAAGCTATACTTAAATTTTTATGATCGTACGGAATTCAACTCTGATGGGGCGTTGTGACTAAATCTAACAATGATGTAATTCAAAAATTTTAGAACAAAGTCCTAAAAATGATGGTCGATGCTCCGTGGCTCATGCCAAATAGTTTAATCGACAATCATTTGTATAGATTCCTTCAGTAAATTGAGGAAATATCAAAATAATTGCATAAAACACTGAAGTAAATTGGAAACACATATATTCAAACATCCTGGCAAATAATCTTAATTCAATTCGATCTGTAAAATTATATTAATAAGTATAACGAAGTGCTATCACAGGATACTCTTTTTCAAGCCTGATGTACATGGTACACAAAATTATTTAACTTATTGAATTGTAAATATTAAATGGGAAGAAAAGATAATAAATGGGAATAAAGAATAATTTGTTGGGCCGTTATTGTCCTTAATACTAACAAAACGGATTACTATTTCAACGAAATACCGTGTTCAACCTGTGCAATGTTCAAGTCTCTAAAAAATTTCATTACAGCTAAAATTGAACTCAACAAAAATAATTTGCTAATTTACTGTTTTATTTATTTATTCATTTTAACAGTGGATTCTATAAAGATAAATCTGCAGGCCAACTTTATAGGTCCTTTTCCCTTTTTATTAAATTATCATAACACTACCTGAACTCATCAGTAGGTATTTATAGTGTTAGACTATACCTATACAACTGCCTGATTTTCATTTTGATTGGCTTTATAACTTGTTAAGAGATGTCAATAAGATTTCTGTGAGTTATAAAAATCGACCAAAACTTCATTGTAAAATGTAATTTTTAGAAAATAAATTTATATAATTATTTTTGGTTGAGTAGGGAGTAGGATTGAGTAGTAGTAAGTAGGAGGTAGTCTATAACACTATTATTACCTACTGGCGCGTTCTAGTAGTGTTATGATGAACGAAACAATTCCTAAAAATAATTTTATTTTGTTGTATATTATATTATATTTTTATTAGTTGTATTATATCTTTATTAATTATTAAATTATATTTGAACCGAACCTAATTGTATTGAAAATTACATTTTTCAGTAATTTTCACCATTTGAAAAATGTTTACTGTTTTATTTTGAAGATTTTGATGCATAGACATAATCTCTACAAAATTTATAACAATTCTTAGCACTAAAAATTTATTATTTCAACATTATAAATGCATCCCACAAATAAATTGAATGATTTTATCCATGATTTTACTTGCCCTTAGGCTTCACAACTAATTATATTTCAGCTATTTTATGTTTCTTCCTAATTAACATTATTGAGTCAACTAATATAATTCCAAAATGTAAGAATTGCAAAACACATTCATTGTTTTTACATCTAAAAAGTTTGTCCAGAAGTAAGTTTTCCTGGATTCGAGCTTTTCATTTTTTAAAGTGTTTCATTTTCCATTTCAGAATTAAGTCAGGTTAATTGATAATATGTAATTAAAATATCGTTTCCATCATATATGAACAAATTTCTCTTAATAATTTTTATTATACACCAGTAAAGTGAATTAGTTAATGTTAATGCAAACTATACTAAAGTGTACGTATATCTAATTATAAATAATCTCATATGTGACCAATTAATATTTACAATTGTATCCTTAATCTTAATATATTAACATATCTAATATGCATAAATAAATTAAAATATTGTGAAAGCAGATTTATTTTCTCATTATTTAACTATAATTCATAAATATGAATTGTTTTTCTTTAATTCTATTATTTTTTGTGATACCAGTTACAAAACAAAAAAAAATTACTCTATATAAAATTATATATATAAACACAACCAAGTTTCAATTTGTTGCAAAAACAATCAAAACAACAAAAAAAAATTGATAAAAGAAATTTCTGAATCCTGAATTATTTAACTAGACAAAAAAAATCATGAACAATTTTTGAATTAAAACAGAATAAGATATGATACCGGAACTAAAAACCCTCTGCCTAACAGAATTAACTTTACATAAATTTTAAATTTATAATAAAGTTGGCAAGATTGTTTTTGTGTGATATTTAAAATACAACAAAATAAATATCAAATACACAAAAGAAAAATATACAAAATGGGAGAATGTCACCCTGGTTCTGGTATACAACAGTGCATAACTATATAGAAAAAAAAACTTTCTTTTTTGTTTCTCATTTTTATTGTTTTTTATAACTAAACATACTCAACAATATTATAACATAAGTTTATAGAGAAGATAGCGAACTGACAAACTCATATATTCATAAAAATGTGTTTTTTGTTTTTCCGTTTTTTTTTTTTATAAATAAATTTTTAAGAAAATTTTTTTTTTGGAATATTTTATAATATGTACATTGTACACTACACTACACATATAAGCAAAAAGAAGAGAGAAATAAAATTAAAGAACAAAAAAACTTTCTGAAATGTGAAAATTCATAATGTTCCAGATTGAAAATTTCAACTCCCATAAAGTGCCTAAAAACCTTAAAATTTTCAATTTAAATATTTTCTAATATTTTAGTTTCCTATTTACGAAATATTTTGTTACTTTAAATCAAAAACAAAATATACACCGAATTCTGTTTTTACACGAAAGATACGTTTCCAAAAAATGCATGTAAAAATAGTAGATTGGCTCCAGAGCTAAAAAAGCAACGTAAGTACAAAAAATAATATAAAAAAATTCTTGTTAGAATTCACATAACCTTTTCACTAATCTCTAAGAAAACCTTGCAAAAAACAATATTGTTTTACAAAAGTAGAACTATTAGGGGCTTACTAAGCTCCTGAAAAAAAAATTTTGATCTACGTCCAATTTTAAACCGGTTTTGAAAATGTTCGCTGGGAACGAACAAAAGTACTCACAGGAAACAAAAATTTGTTAAAACTTACAAAAATTGGGAACAAAGCAAAAATGTATTTTGCACTTCTGGCAATATACAAACGTTTTTTTTATTACAAATTTTATTATTTTTTAACGGTCTTTTACATCTTGTTCCACCGCCTTCAATGTCATATTCTGGCCAATGAGTAGCATTATCTTTTACAATATCACTATTTGGTCGTGTTTCATTTCCAGGCCTCCTTTTCTTGGGGTCTGGTAGTAATCTTGATGATCGGCCCTTTTTTGCTATTGTAATTGGCTTACTAAACAGTATAAGTTCTTCTGCCAATTTAATTCGAAAATCCATGGGATCCATAGAGTTCATGTTTGTAAGTTTACAATCATTTTTATACTCAATGTAACTGTTGCTTACACCTAAATCAATTGCATGAAAGATCATGCGTAGAGTCCATGTTTTGGATTTTATATGAATTCTATAGAAACTAAACATTTGATCTAAGCGATCGACCCCGCCCATAGTTTTTACCGATTCCGGACGTTTTACAGTAAAATAGCTTCTTGTATTTTTCTCCCGTCTTTGCCCATTATCTAAAATCTAAATTGTCAATACCAACAAAGTTGGAGGCTACATGTACTTCTTTATTGTCATACCATTTGGTATAAGAACAATATTTTCTTCCAAATTTACAGCTTCTTCACAAGTTCCACGCCCCATTTTTCTGAATGTTTTTGAATTAGAAAACGGTGGATTATTGAACCTATTCAGTCTAGCGGTACCAATTACACTAATTTTTTTTCTGAGTTTCCAACAATTCATAAGTTGTAAAATATTTATCGAATGTTAGAAAGTGCTGATGGGATGACTTCTCTATTTCCAATCAAATGTAGTATGACTGATGTATCGAGTCCATATTTTTTTGATAAAGCGTCAGATATCTCAGTTGATTGGCCTTAATATTAATTGAAATTAGTATAGCCAAATTTTAAAATGACCGTTAAATTGTTCGTTGTGGCGAACAAAAATGTGGGAAATTTTTACCACTGAAAACTTTTGTTCGTTGAGGCGAACATTACTTTTAAATCTAATTTTTAATCAATAACGAATACAAAATTTGTACAAAAGTTAATTAAAAATGGAAAAATAACACATTCTTTACACTTTTAAACAGTAATAATCTAGTTTTATACATAAATATTGGAAAAATATTAAAATAATCAACTCAACTTACCAGCCATCATGTTACCTCTTCAACACCACCTGTCACTTTAATTAATTTAGCACACATTAAATACTCAAAATCATTTTTCTCAGACAAAAGCAAGTTGTAATATTTAAAAGAATCTTAAAATCTACTTTGAATAAAATAAAAGCTCTTAAATAAGATTTTAGAGCATAAAACAGAATTTGCCCAGGCCCAGGCGAACAAGTCGAGTGAAAAGGATACAAATTTATTTTTCCTGATGCTTACACATTTTAAGTCATTAAATATAATTATAAAAAATAAATTATGATTTGGAAAAAAGAAAATATTATCCGAAATTCATTAATAATACAAAAAGAGTAAATATAATATAAAACTAAATTTTTTTTATTAATTGTCACTTTCTGATATACATATAAGACTGCAATATCATTGCTATCACTCGAATTATTTTGTTCATCGTTTTGGGAAATTATTTCTGTATCATTATCACTAGTCGCCTGTGTTGATGATAATTCAGTAATTTTCAGAACGAAATCCGTTATTAAAGATTGTGTTTGGTTTCGTGTTAAATCATTATAAATTTGCCATTAATGATTTCAATTCACGTTTCAACTTTTTTTAGATCTTTCCTCACCAGGATCATCATGTTGTTCAAAATTATTATTTAATTTCCTGGCAAGATCAACACCTTCTGTAGTTAAAGTTGCATTTAAGACAGAAGCTTTTCGTCATTATCGCTATGTTATATCGCTATTTCTGTCATGATGAAGGGTTAGGTATTTTAATTTTCACTCAAACTTTCATCAACTAAACAAAATAAACGCATATAATCGACATAATCTTACAAAGTTGTTAAAAATATAATGCGAAGTTAAAACGTATATGTTTACATAATTTGTGAGAAGTAAGAAATAAAAAATGCATAGAACATCAACAAAAATTTATAGAATATTTGAAAATCGTGTTTTAAAACAAATTTTCATCGCTTGAAGTTTGTTCAATTGTGTTTCATTACTTAAAAATTTAAGAACAAAATTGAAGAGTTGAAATGTGGTATTATCAGCGTATTATTTATATTAATTGCACAATCTTTGGAAATTTTTTATTTTATTCTACCTAAAAAAGCTATTTTCTTTGTTAGCCTTTATACAGATATATTTACAGTGCATATTAAAGTTCAGTTTTTCGTCTATAATTACTCCTAAGTATTTTATTTCTCCACTTATTTCTATTTTTGGTTTTTGTGTTGCATCTATTGTTAAACATTTTATTTTCATCATATTAAGCTTAACTTTATTCATATTAAGCCAAATAGATTTTTTAGATTTTCATTCATTTTTCTTTCTTATCTCAGTCATCTCATCCTCAACCACGTATACCAAAATGTCATCTGCAAATAGTTAAACTTTACAAAACTTCGATGATGTGCTAACATCATTAATATATTCATGAAACATCAATACACCCAGTATAGAGCCCTGTGGAACATCCAAATCTATTGATTTAGGTTTTGACACTGTCATTTATTTTTGTACACTGAATTTCTGAATCTGTTAAAAAGTTTTTGAACCATTCCAATTCAACATTTCTAATCCCATACTTTTTTAACTTATTTAAGAATATATTTCGATCTACCGTTTCAAATGCTCTTTTAAAATCTAGATGTTGCTACAATTTTTTTTTCTTTATCTGTGTGTCTTTTCCATTCATGTATAATATCCAATTTAATGCCATCACCGTTCTAATATTCCTTTCTAAAACCAGATTGCGTTTTTTAACGCATACATGATACATACATAACGATAACAATATTTTTCATTAAATAATCTTCTAATTGTAGACAAACAAACCACTTTTTCTGATATTTTTTATATAACGTGTAAAAACAGAATTAGGTGTACTAATATTCGTTTTGAAAGGTGAAACATAGTACTTAAAATATGTACTAAAAATATATACATAATACTAAAAAACTAATTTTGGTTTAAATTTTCAAATTTGATTTTATCACTTCAAGGGAACAGTAAATATTGAAGGAAATCGTAAAATAATTAAATACATTTGTATGAAATATTAAACTTAAATTGTTAAAATTGGTGGGGAGGGGAATTTGTAAAAAAATAATTTGTTTTTTAAAATATTTTTTTATCATTCTTATAACTTAAGCTTAAATTTTATATCTAATATAAATAGTCTAATAAAGTAATTTTTTAAAATTATATTGCCAATTCTGAATTGCGATTCACAATTCTAAATTACAATTGACAATTCTGAATTACGATAGACAATTTTGAATTACAATTGACAGATCCATATTGTGATTGACAATTTTGGATTAATATCATCTATAATTATAATTGACAAGCATTTAAGGTTCTGCGCAGTAGACACTTTTTCATTTTATTTCGATTCTCCTACTCCTTAATGAACTTCTAATAAACATAATATATAAGATTATATATAAAACAAAAATGCGCACACAGTTGAACATTTTGTACTCATATGATTTTATTATTCAGCAAATACATTATGCATAAGTGAGATATTATGAAAATAATAAACAAAAGTAAACAAATCAGTTATTATATTTTATATTATTCAAATGAATTTATGTACATATGCCAAAAAAAAACAAAGAAACAAATTCATCTCAAATAAAAAATATAAAAAAGCAAAAACAAAAAAAATCAGTTGAATTGTTTATATGACGAGCAAATTTATTTTTATATAGTAGAGTTGGAGTATATATAATTATCCTTATTGAACTTCTAATATAATAGTTGTATATAAAACAATAATGCTCACACAGTTGAAATTTTTTTAATCATATGGTTTTATTATTCACCAAATATATTATTCGTGAGTTCTTATTAAAATAAAAAACAAAAACAAACAAAAATATAAAAAAAAACAAAAAAATACAAAAACAAAAAAAATTCATAGGACGGGCAATTTCATCTTTACATAATAGAGTCAAAGTAGCTATCTATAATTATAATTGACAAGCATTTAAGGTCCTGCGCAGTAGACACCTTTTCATCTTTAATGACAAAATTTTTTATTTTTAGTAATTTTATCCACTAAATGCCACTTACTATAGGGAATATATCGGAAACGAAGCAGTATATGAGGGACGTGTATTTATGTGTCCTAAATAAAATTTACTAACCACAAAACTTTTTATTAAACACGAGTGGTTTCTGCTATATCGTGCGAAGTCTATGTCAGTACGTAAATTATTGTTTTTTTAAAAACTTTAAATTTGACTTCAACTTGAAATATAATTACTCAACAAGGGCCACTAGTATTATATTATAATAGAGTTAGTTGTGAACATTTCACCACAAAATTATTCAATCTATTCACCAAAATTAGAGAAAATAAATCACCACACCAAGACCATACCTACACCAGTACACCATCCTATTTATACAAATTTCAAGAGAGTGCATATGTAACATAGGTAGCATATGAGTTGTATTTTCATCATTGAATGTAGGTATAGGTACTTAGGTATAGTCAAAGAATATCTATTAATAGTTATTCTAGTTAATAGATATTCTTTGGGGATATAGTTATAGACAATGTAATGTGTATCGTAATAAGTTGTAAACAAAATTATTATTGTTTTTTTTTTGTATACATATTTATTGATAGTGAAAAATATCAGTATATTTAAATCCCTGTTTTGTTGAAACAAACCAAAACTTTAATTATTTTTAAATAGAAAAATTTATTCGTAATTTCCGATACCACAAAAACTCAAGTGTCCGTAATGTACGGTCAGTGTAGTTATCACTAGATAATTACTATTAAATGAAAAACTATCAGTCTAACTGATGGTGATAATGAAACATTTTTTCGATGATTGAACTGATAATGTGTGTAAAGTGTGATAAAGTGATGGAGTCAAATTTTCTGAAAACATTTTGTTTTAATTATTTCAAATTTCGGACTGATAATCAAATTTCGCAAGAACTGAACTGAACTGAATGAAGAAAGTATTAATACAGTAGGTAGGTACTAAAAACAAGTTCGACTATCACAAAATAACAACGTAATTTTGGTAATTCTTAAATTTGATATTTTTTTTGATTAAGAGATTTGTCTGCAAAACTGGTTGTTTAACAGTTTTAGAAGAACTAAAACTCTTAAAAATAACTTAAATTAAAGCTTTATATTAAATTAAAAAAACTTTAAACATGAAATTATTTTTTTTGGTTCAGTTCTTAAATAATATATAAAGATGTACATTGGATTCTATTCACCTATCAGCTTTAAAATATTTCACAGTTGACATACATATATATATATTATTTGACTTTGCGAAGTTCACAACTGTTTTTTTTTTCTACATTCTATTATTTGTAGTACAAAATAATAATAATAAAAACTTTATTTTTTATTCTTACAATGAATTTATTTTGTATTTTAAATGAATTGAGTTTTAGGTGTACATTAGGGCAAATTGCATTACAATTCGACCATTATTAACAAATAATTTTGAGATAACACTTTAAACGTATGATATAATATACATACAAATAAAATATAAAATGAAAATACAAAATAATTCGTATAGAAAGCTCCAAGGTTGGGTCATTGGAATAAAAGTATATCATGAGTACCTATACATAAACTACTTTATTGGGTAAATATATTATGAATTTTGTAATTGAATGAAATTTAATGAAACAAATTTAAATAACATTATTTATTACTTATTAAAGTATTTAGGTCAATACTGATGCTGATGGTAGTATTGAAGTATATTTCATTTATAGCTTAAATCAGTTTTCGGTTAGTAACTTCTATATATTCTAGTATTTTTTTTATTTAATTTCTGTTATTTATACAAAACCAGCTCGAAATCTATTAATTATTATAGTATTTATAAAAAAAATGTGGAACTTCTATAACTCGAACTCTCTAAATGTTCGATAACTGGTTCGAGTTAAAGAGAATTCGAGTAATAGAAACTCAGAAAAAAATTAAACATAGCACACATATTTCAATTAAAATTAAATACATATTTTAGTAACAAAAAATACAAGAAAAATTCAACATAATAAAAATCTAAATATGCAATCAATTAAAAAAATTTTTTTTCCTATACGATTTGAAGTTAGATCATTTTATAAATTTTTGTGTTTTTATTAAAAGGTTAATTCAATTGAAATAATAAATTATATACCATAAATATTTTTGTAATATTTTAGTAAATAAATGCAAAATTTTGAAAATAAAGGTTCGTAGTTTTTAGTATGTAATTAATTCTAATAATTTTAAACATTATTAGTGCTGATCATCTCATGATTTTAAATTTCACCTCATGTTGATGATTATTGTTGAGATATATTAAGCCTCATGAGTTGTTGGTGATAAAGTTGTTTTATATATGTTATTGGTGGCATATCACGTTATTGGTGGCAGAACACTTGTTATTGGTGGCGAGACACTGGTTATTGCTGGTAGAATACTAGTTATTGGTGGCGTGATACAAGTTATTGGTGGCAGAATACTACTTATTGGTGATGAAACACTACTCGATTGGTTCAATATGATTTGGGGGGACATGAAATCCATTTCGGCCTCGTAAAATATTTCATTTATTTTTTTCTCCGTTTCTAACTGTTTTCTTTTTGGTAAATTCCTCAGTTTGCATGCCCACGTTTGGAAAATAGAAAAAAAAATATCATTTTCATCTTCTATCAAATAATTATAAGCCAATAATAGTAGATCTTTTTTTTCAAATTTACTTTCTGTTGTTGGAATCACTGTTTCTATCTCTTTATCATTATTCTTTTCAATTTCGTCATTTTTAATCGTTAATACAGGATCAATAGAATTTTCAATTTTTTCAGATTTTCCAAAATTTTCATGAAATTTCATTGAATTATACCACCAAAGTGTAAGTCTACTAGCATTTGAGGTTATTTTTCCGTGAAATTTCAAATTTTTTAATCTTTTCAATTCCTTTTTAAATCCATTTTTCAATGAAGCAATTTTGTTTTTGACAAGGCCAATATTAGCATCTGGTGTTTCTTGTCTTAAAATATCCAAAAGTCTTGGTATCCCTTCCATTTTTCTGATTCATTTAAATAATTCTTATTATTAACGTTCCATAATTCTTCATAACTTTTGTAGCATTCAATAAATTTCAATAAATTGCTTCTTTTTGTCATCATGTATTTTTTATTTCAAATAAATTTAAAATTTTTATAGGGCACCACCACAACCTTTTAAACTACTTTTTTGTATTTTACCCAAATTTAAAAATTACACAGTTTATTACACTATTGCATAAATGTTCATTCGTGTTGACAGAATACATTAACACTTATAATGGAATATGCATAATATTACGGCTGTTTATTTTTTGAAATAATTAGAAATAGTGTTTTGAGTTCTGTGTTTTTGATTTCGTGCTGCTAAAAAGAAATAAAATTTCAATCCACATACTTAAACAAATAATGGAGTGTATTATCTTCGACTAATAATGAATTTTTTATTGTCTTCAAGGCATCATTAATTGTTGATAAGGCAGGTTTTTCACTAATGAAAAGAAAACAGAAAAGGTATCATCTTCACTACTTATTTCTTGGGAGTTCCGTTGTTTCCGCAATTGATTCTATAATATCTACATCATTTAATAAATCATTCGTAATAATATCTTCATCGTTGTTTAAATAACTTTGTAGATCAAAATTTGTGTCTTTGAAGTGTTTGTCAAAATTTAGTTGTTCTTCTTCAAAAGTGGATAATGGTACATGAAATTCTGAATGATTTATCATATTTCTTAATTGAGCGAGACAGATGTCATCTTCTGAATCGGATTGGTTATTTATGCTAAATCCGGCTTTCTAAAAGCAATTTCTAATTGTTATTGGTTTTACATCAACATTCGAAGCCGCAGAAATAAAATTGATACAGTCAAGAATTGTAATTTTTCGAACTTGTTGATTTTCATTCAAATTATGTAAAATTTTAGAAAGGACTCTTTTACGATAGTAAAATTTTAAATTTTGAATCACTCCTTCATTGCTTCATTGCACTATTGATGTCATATTTGGAGGAAAAAATAAGAGTTTTATTGCCTTTAATTTATTTTGTAAATTGGTGTTCATATATGTGCCGTACAATTATCAATAAAAAGAAAAATCTTACGATTCTGCTTTAAAAATTTGTAATCTAAATCTAGTACCTAATTATTGAAAATTTGAGTAATCATCCAAGCCTTTTTATTACTCCTATAATGAACTGGTAGTTACCTAATTCAGTAGAATTTTTAACTTCTCTGTTGCACTCATATTTTCAGCTATCATACAAGTAACTCTTTCTTTACTATGTTTGGCGCCGTGGCATTCATCGTTTTTAAAAGTTAAAGTTTTGTCTGGAAGACATTTAAAAAAAAAAGTCCGATCTCATCCGCATTAAAAATATCATTTTCATTTTAGCCTTCTAGAAGACCAGGTAACACATTTTTCTGAATGATCACGATGAAAAATGAAACAGAATAATCTAACAAGTTCGTATGTTTTGTTTTCTATTTGATTTGAGAGAAAAAGTTCGAGTTAAAGAAATTTTTTTACTCAAAAAAACATAAAAATGTTCGAGTAAGAGAAAATATCGAGTTATAGAGATTTTCGAGTAAGAGAAACTAATATATATAAATAATTGAAGGAAAGTTCTAAATGCAATAAAATAGTTCGAGTTAAAGAGAAGTTCTAGTTCGGAAAGGTACGAATTAGGGAAGTTCCACTGTAATACCATCAAATTTTAAAAGCAATTTCATATAACTTCATTTAACAGATTCAACCAGTTTTTAATTCTCTTATATGATATCTTTCCATTTTTAATTTTTCTTTGCTTTATATTTTGAAAAATACATACTTTCAATGGATTTATTTTCTTTCCTTGGAGCTGTTCAACCTTCCTGAAACGACACATTTTTAATTTATTCTTGAATATAAAATTAATTTTCGCAGGGACTTTTCTGATACTTAAAACCTATACCTACATATCTACTTGAACTTAATATACATTTATTTTTTAATTAAAATAAATATAAATAATAAAATTGTATTAAAAAAAGAAAAAATAAATAAAAAATCATTGTTGGTTTTTTATTATTAATTTATGATTTAACAAAAAAAAAAAATAAAAAAAAACCCCAAAAAATTATTTTAATACATAAAAATACCCGAATACAAAAGCTTAAGTTTGCAGAAATTCATTGTTCTGTTATTTACCATACTATATAAACATATTATGAGTAGAGATAAAAATATACTAAAAGATGGCGTGTGGCTGACTGCATAGATAATATGAAAACAATGGGATGTCATTTGAACAATTAACAAAAAAAGCAAAAAAATCAAAAATTTCAAGTTCTATTGTGTTTTAATTTTTGTACATGGTTTTAAACAAAAAAAAGGCCTTACAAATTATAATGAAACAATATAATTCATTTTATTTTTTTAATGTACATATATACTTATATATTATATATGTATTTGTATATTTATATAGACGTATTTATCTATGATGGGGTCTAATTTTCCGGAATGCATATAAATTTATGTGATATTTCCTGTAACAAAATTTCAAAAATAAAATTTTATATTTTTCTTTTAGTTGGTAATTAATTGTGCGAATTAAATTTAATTTTCATGCCTTTCTAAGATTCATTTCCTTTTTTTTACTTAAATTAATGTCTAAAATTTTTCTTAGCAAAATGTCTAGAATCCTTCTTAAAAAACAAAATAGTTTTCGCATTACTTTAGAAATAAAATTTATATATATATATATAAATGGAATTGATTAAATTTAATTTACTGAATTTCAGGTGAGATCAGCAGTGATATAAAAAAAAATAGCTTTATCTATAATAATGGATATTTTTTATTTCAAATGTTTCTGCTACACTACCTCGAACACAATAAAGTAAGTTGCAAAAATAGTTAGCTATTAATATCCTGGCAGGTAGAATAGAAACAGAATTTCTAAGGTTATGTTGGATCAATGCCACACTAGTCCGAAAAAAAAGAGAAGGCAAAAAAGTACCCTATATGGATACAAAACAAAGTTCACTTAAGAGAAAAAATTTTTTTTAAAAAATAGAAAAGATTATAGATTTAATTCCAAATTCGCATTAAAAAATATTAATATTTCCATACAAATTATTTTTTAAATTATGCAAAGCGACATGCTAATATTTCGACTAAAGCTAGAAAGCTCCTGGAATAAATATTTTTCATTCATTTTTTCAACATAAGGGTAAAGTCTAACTGTCGACCCAATTGTAACTTCGTCCTTAACTTCCCTTGGACATTGTCGTATATGAGTAGGAGCGTTTTCTCTGTTTTATAGATACTTCATAGATGTGGACACATGCTCATTAGAAATCAAAGAATTACTTCCACCTCTTAATCACTTACAACTCGAAACAAGAGGAGTCGCAGATGCCCATCTACCTTATACAATAGAAGTACCTAGATGACATAAAACAGGTTATAGAAATTCGTTTATAGTCCGAACTTCACGAATGGTTATAACACATAGATCCTAACACATGGCTATTTAAAAAAAATAGATAATTTATAACATACATTTATACATTAACACTTATCTTTGATTAAGGTAAGCTGAAGAAAAAAAAAAAATAAAAATATTTTTTAAGTGAGAAACAGAAAATACAAAGCATAAACAGTAAATTTTTCTCGTCCCTAAATCGGGGTTATTCATATGGATATTATTCATAAATTTTTAAATCCGATCGTAACGTAATATGTCCAACAAGAATTAACGATTAAGACTTACGTTTAGACTTTTTAAGTTTACACTAGGTCGTTGGTTGGATTATAAAAAATTTGGAAAATGTGAATGTAATAATATATGATTGGTTATACAGAATCGGTGTAGGGAAAAGCATTTAAACACTAATTGGACCTAGCGTACATTGATATTTTCACTGCCTGTTACATTTTACTATTCTTTCTATCCCATACCCTTCTATCTACAAACATAAGGGTTTTTTTTTTCAAAATGTAAGCTTTACTACTTGTACTTCAAAAAAATCACTTCAAAATGCTTTGTATTTTCGGGCAGTTTCTACAAATACATAAAAAAGAACAATATGTTAACAAAGTTATTTACACATTATTCCATTTTCATCTTTTTAAATAAATATAATTGAATTTGTTGATATACCGTTTAATTACTTGTTTTTGAATTTGTATTCTAATATTTTAAAGTGAGTAAGTGCAACTCTTAATAATGTTTCAAATAATTTTATTCTATTAAAATTACAGATTTCTTTTTTATCCATAATGTCTAAAACAAAACAATTAAGTATTAAAATTGTACAAAGTTGTTGCTAAATATCAGGGTGGAAAACCAGCTCAATTATACTACCATAAATGTATGGAATTTCATTTAAACCAGCTTACAATCTTTTAAGAAGAGTACTATAGCTTGAAAAATAGGAAAAGAGCTGGCCGAAATGAAGTTGTTACAGATAGAAAAGAACGCTATATTGCAAATTGTATAAGAGAAAATTTTCATTATAAGGCCAGTCAAAATTACTGCTGGATCAGAAAAATGTGTAGGTATTTTACTTTACCTCTTAATATTATTTAGTATATTTTTGTAATAAAAAATATGAGCTCTAATGTAAAAAAAGTAAAATTTTCACGAAAATGTAACAAATCGATTATATTTTTCCTCTTTTCCTGAAATATTTTTGATTTGTCGGAAAACAACAAAAAAAAAATTTAAATTACATTTTTCTTCTGTAAAAATGTTACTCTAATTTAAGTCAATTAAGTTGAAAAAAATTTAAAAAATTTGAAATAATCGCACGTCTCTTATTCTAATATAAACATTGGGAAAAGAAATATAACGGTAATTATTGTTGTTTGTTTGTATGTTTATATGTAGCAATCTTATTATTATTATATTGGAAAATTCATCATGCAGATATACGTGATTATCGAATCGGATGTAACGTTTTGATTGTCTGCTATTATCCAGGCAGTTCAATAGCTAAAATAAGTAGTGAAGTTAGAATGAAAATTTTGAAAATCAATAACAATAACAAAAATCATCGAACACATATAATTTATACATATTAGACTGATAAAATCGGCGGATTTAAGATAATTCGATTAATATAAAGTTTAATTAGGGACTAATTTTTCAACATACTAATTGCCCATAAAAAACCAATATACTGCTAACCGAGCTTCGTTTTGTATTTCCAGGTGCAGAAATGTCAAAATTAGTAAAACTTCATGAGCTACCTAAAAACATATAAATTAGACATTATATGGACTTTTGGTAATATAAAGAAACGAAGTAAACAAGAGGCTCAACAACAACTTAGGAAACCATTTCTCAATATTATTTAAATTAATTTAAGCTTGCATAAGCACTTATGACGAATGTGTATCAATATTTGCATAATAAAAAAGTATATTAATGAAAAAAATTTTGAATTTAATTTTTATATTTAAGCATTTTCATATTTCTCTTCAAAATAAAATTAAACTTCTTATTTATATATTGTAATTAAATTTCCAAATTTAAGTTTTTAAATATATTTGATATAAGCATAATAAAAAAATAAATATTAAATTAATTACTTAAAACATTTACAAAAATAATAAAATCAAATTTAATTTCGGACAAAAAAAACTATTTAAAAAGTAGTAAAAAAAACAAATCAACAAATTGGGATTAAAATAGAAGTTGAATTCACTGAATGAATTGATGGCCAAAATAACTTTAATCTATACAAAAATAATTTAAAAGATAATTTATTTTAAATATACATAATTTTTTTTTTTTTTTGAACAAATAATTTATCATAAAATGACCGATATTTGTCCATATTGTGATATAACGTAGCATTGCGCTGTGGTGAACATTTTTCAGTGGACACTTATGGTATTTGCTCATTTGGTTATATTTAAATTTAAACTATGTATATAAAAGCAGCTGGTTAATTTATAGATGGATGTTAAATTTTAGCACATTGGTTAACTGGACTGAACATATTTTTTAACATACATTAATTAAATAGAAACGACAGTTTTATATTTTTGCATTTATAAATTACAAACATTTTTTTTTTTTGTAGTTGTAATTAATTATGGCAAGCACTTTAGAATATTAATGCAAAAAAAAACATTTTTTTTTTGTTTGTTTTTTTTTTTGTTATACTTTCTGACCTTTTTGTTTATTTTAATTTCATTAGCGAGATGTATATATATGTGAATATAATTAAGACTGAGTTAAAATATTGAAAAAAATGCATTTCATACGTATTCACATTCACATTAAAATTTTAATTTTTTAATAAAAATACGGCGCAATAAAATACAATCATTTGGGTAAACTGTTTTATTTTTGAAAGGAAGATAGATGTTCTAACAAAGTTCAACGAAATATTAATCATATTAAAAACATATTTTTTGTTAGGAAAAACAATATTTAAAATTTTCACAAATTATTTTTATAAAAAATCAGTTAGTTATAATTATTAAAGAAATTATTAAAATAAAAAGAATAAACTAAAATTTCAAATGAAAAGTGTTTATGAAAATTAGTTTTTTTTTGTTAATTAAAAGCGCAGGAAAATCGACGCAGCATGTTCAACTGTATGGAATTTATTCTGTCATAACAAATTTATCTAATGCAATGCTCATAATATATGACTTAAGTCTAAACAGGTATAATTAAGTCTTATATCATAAAATAAACATAACATAAACCTAAGGAAGACAATATTTTATATAAAACCTACTCATGATAAAACTTAATTAGGTTACTTATTCACATTGCACTATTTAACCATGTTTATTGCTTAACCATAATTAACTTCTATTTTACTCAGACAAATGAAACGGATGTAATTTACACCTATTTTAGTAAAGCATTTGATGTCTTACCTCATACTCATAGTATTATTTTACTAAAACTCAAAAAACTAGAATTTCCTGCAAAATTTGTACAATGGGCCAACTCATATCTTACTAAGAGGAGCTATATATTGTTTTATTCCGGTCTTCATTTTTATCACCATTTATATCAAATTCTGGAGTTTAGTGACAGGGTAGTCATTTAGGACCACTGCTATTCATTATTGCTATCAAGGATGTGGCTTCTTCAATTTGTAATAGCGATTTGAAAATATACGCTGAAGATATGAAGATTTTCAAAAAATTAACCTCGATGCAAAATATTTATTTTTTTGTTACTTTTTTTAATATATTGGTAGTTCTACGGAAAGTGATGTGATTAACTGTCGTCAGTATAAATTTCGAAAAATAATAAGAATTGAAAATTTTTGGGAACGTAATTAATTTCTTTTATCTTATCTGGTCACAGGAAAAAATAATAGTTTTTTGTTAACTTTAAGGAAATATGGCCTTTTAAAGCTCTACTTTGTCATTGTCGTGGCTTGTCGTGCCATATATATTAAAACAATAATATTATACTATTTTTGTATTTTGAATTTTGTTATTTTTGAATGTATATTCTGAGTAAATTTAATTGTATTTTAATTAATATATGAAATGTAATACTATAAATTGTAAAATGTTTGAGCTAAATAGTATAAAAAAATAAATAAATTTTCAACATAGTTTTTTTTTTAATTTAATCATTTTTTTTTATGTTTTTATAACTTTTATTTCAATTAAAACAAATTTTCTCAAGTGCTGTTTTTATTAAAGTGTAAATTATTTTATAGTTAGTTAAAAAAAGTTGTTAAAATAAATCAAGTTATTTACAATATGTTAACACTTTCTTTTAAACATGATATTTTCAGTTAAACATGATAAAATTGAGTTAAACATGATTAAATAGAGTAATGTGATATTCGCCTTTATCGAGCTTGCTATAATTATTATTAAGTCCCTAACTTAACTTAATAAACATAATTTATTTGTCATTTTTTTCATATAAAACTAATCATATTTGTAATTCTAGTAAAAAATAAATTACACTTAAATTATGTTAAATTTACGTTCACAACTCTTCTTTAATATATATACATTTTATATATAATTTTATTTATATACCGTAATTTTTATCGTATACCGTATTTTTTTCTTCTGTGGACAATGATATTTTTGAAGTTTAACAAGTAAAAAATGTAAACAAAATTTATTAAAATAAATTCGTACCTACCTAAAACAAATATCAATATGTTTTTATTGTTATCAATATTGATAATCACAAATTATTCTAAATTTTATAATTTATTAATATTTGGATTGTTATGGTTTTTTTTTAGTTACAGAATTTTTTCCCATAATTAAAAAATAAAAATAGAAAATATATTCAAAACTCAATTTTCAAAAATTAACCAAGTTCAAAATTAACAAAATTTGAAATTATGCTAGCATTTGACAAACAAAAATGTAAATTAATTTTCTCTCCCAAAAACCATTATTCCTCTTTGTGTTAAAATAAAAATTTAATACTACATTACGCCATAGGAAAATTAGAAAAGAAAGGCAGTATATTCAATATGGCAACCCAAATAGTAGCATATGCGGATGATATAGTAATCATAGTAAAAAATTACAGATATATGGCAGAAGTATTTGTACAACTAGAAGAGGAGACACAAAAAGTAGGCTTCAAAATCAACGAAGACAAAACAAAATACAATTGGAGAGTACAACTTTGAAGGAGTTACAAGCTTTACATACCTCGGAGCAATAATAAGAAGTGATAATAGTATGCAATGCTGTATTCAAAAGTAGCTTCAATCAAAATTAATATCAAGAAAGGCCAAAATGACGATATATAAAACTCTCATACGACCCATAATGACGTATTGGTGCAAGATATGGACAGTGAACGTGGCCGAGGAGAATTGCCCGAAAAAGGAGAAAAAAGAAAAATTCTCTGAAAAATGAGGCCCAAAAAGATTACAGTATGGAGAATATATAGTATGATTGATAGTGAGGACATTGTACGGTTTGCAAAGGCCCAAAGACGAAGATGGGCTGGCCACGTAAATCGAATGCACGAAAGTCAAAAGCAAGCAGTGGTGTTGAATAGAAAGCCCGATAGCAGTCGTGGTAGATGAAGACCAAGAAGCAGATGGGCAGACAACGTGAAAAACGATGCTCAAACCCTACAAATCCCAAATTGAAGACAAGCGGCACAATCTCGATCTTTTTGGAGGAGCATAGTGATGAAGGTCACCCAGAGCTGTAGCGCTATAAGATGATGATGATGATGCAATTAAAATAAAAAACAAAATAAAAATTTAAAATTAAATAAATAAAACAAATAAATTAATCAAAATTAATATATAAAAATATAGAATTGAATAAAATGTTTACAGCTGAAAAATGTTTACAACAAAGTTCAACGAATTTACAATGTGAGGTAATGCGGTTCTAATGATATTCGGCAACATATTCCAAAGTACTGAGATTTTAATAAAAAAGGGTAAACAGATAATAGTGCAGAGTAAAATTTCACAAACTTCAAAAGCTCTATAGGTGGATCTTGTGATGTTTTAAGCCCATTTGCATGGTCCTTGCAATTTTCGCCAGCTCTTCTTCACTCATGAGTCTTCATTTAATTTAGATTTACCGAACAATACCCTTGCATGACACATATTATCAAATTCTCTACAAAATTTCTAATTACACTAGAGTTAATAATATTCTACAGTTTCGAAAATCTACTCCAATAATCATAATTATAAGTTAATAAAGCTTTTAAAAATAAATTCAACAAGTTTAAATGAATTATGAAATCTTTAAATCGAAATCTACAAATACAATCAAAATTCACTATCCATTCAAGTGAATTGCAGTTCACTTCAATTATTTAAAATCAATACTACCACCTAATTATTACTAGAAGATAATAATAATAATAATACTTTCTATTAGAAATAGATACATATATATATTATATATATATATCTACACATCATCGTCATCATGTGATTCTGATTACTAAATTTTTTTTATTTAAAAATTGTCATTTATAGATTTTCTTTCCAATATTCCACATATCGATATTAATCACATTTCACGAGTAATCATTCAATCTCAAAATTGACATAGTAGTATTTTTTTTTTGCATCTAAGTTCTAGTGAATTAGAAAATTGAAGGGTATATAAACGAATGAAAATTACATTGTAGAGAACGTAGGAGGGTATAAATTTCAAAAATCAAATCTTATATGTGTCATCTTACTATATTTTTATATTTTGCTGTGGAAAGGGTGTAGTTGTAAGGATGATTGTAGTGTAAAAACAAATTGAAAGATAAAATTCCCATTTGGGGTACAAAAAACAACAATAAAAAAAAAAATCTTTTTATCATTTTAAATGAAATATTTTTGGAAGCGCAATAAGCGTGAAATTGTTTGACGGATTTTTTTTTTGTTTGTTAACTTAAAGTGTTTGTGTAATTTTTTATATTTCGTTGTTTTTATTATCAAGATTTTCTATAGTTTTCCTGATGTGTCTTTAGGGGTTTCAGAAAATCTAAATAGGAAGCAGAAAAAAGTTAAGTTAATTTCACCGGAACAATTTCTCTTTTAATCAAAGTTAATTTTATTATTATTATTTTTTTTTTTGATAATTTCTTTGTTTTAATTTTTTCTTTCTTTGTCACTCTCAACACACTATAGACGCCAGTAATCATAAGGATTTCTTAGTATAATAATTATACAAAAGAATTAAAATATAGAAAAAAAAATCTATTTAAGATATGGTAAACTTCCTTAGATAGTAATCAAGAAGAAAACAAAAACAAAAAAATATTTTGGATAAAAGAAAGATTTTTAATATTCGTGTCTTGAAAAACAATCTTTTAAAATGTTTTGTTATAGTTGTGTTTTTTTTTATTTTTTGAAAATTTGCATTTTGATTGTTTCAAAAGCGAGAATAATAATTATTATTTTAAAGTAATATAAATGTATATATATATATAATATATATAATATGGCGTACACGTAAATTTTAAATGAACATCATCCTTTTAACCAGTCACCAATATACAAAGTTAGACTTTTAATTTGAAAATTTAAAACAATTAAGAAAAAACCACGTATGCCAGATAATTGTTATGAATTTTATGAATTCCTTCATAATTTTAGCTTCATTTTGTTTTCAATTTTTTAAGTTTATATTCTTACTATATAGGTAAATTTGAGTGGTAGGTGTGTTCCTAAAACCTGATCTAAATAAATAAAGATTTTATAATTTAGATAGTAAGAAAATTTAATTAAAAATAAGTGTATATGTACTGGATCGGTATAGGAATTTATTAATATGGAGATGAGAAGAATACTGTTATAATTTATATGGTATTAACATTTTTTTTTTAATAATTTAAAAACTAAAAGGATTCTTTCTATTCGTTGTAATGATTAAATTTTTTAAAATTATAATAGGATTAAAAAAAAAACTTCTTGACATTTATATTTTTACCTTATTTTTTCTTTGACAATCATTTTTAAAAATTCATTTACTTTTAACCGAAAACTTAAATAATTGTAAGAAATTAATTACCAATCTGTTAATTTACAGCTTTATAAAAATATCATGCAATTTCTAAATGTGAAATTGTGGTTCTGGTTTTAACTAAAAATACTTTTTATTTATCTTTTTTTAAACCACTTTATTCAACTTCTAAAATACGACCGTACTTTGTAAATTGGTTGAATAAATACAATATGAGTAATTTTCGTTCTTAGTTTAGTTTCGTTAACAATTTTTTTCGTATTTTCATACATTTTAAAAATACAAGATTTCTCAACAAGAACAATAACTATCATATAGGAATCGGTATATACGACATATTTAATGACTCTTCAGGTCCATAAGTTTCCACCCATTTGAAGAGCAGAGTATCAAATCTGGTATACGACAGTTTTTTATGTACACTGTCAGATTTAATAATTATAGCAAGCTTCATCTATTAGAAACAAAGATACATTTTTGTGCAATGCATAATAATAGATGGGATTAGTAAATTATCTATTCCGTATTTAAAATAAAATAAAAAACATGCTGTTAGTATGAGTATATTTTGTAATGTAAGTATTTATTTTCTTTATTTTTTTTGTTTGTTTTATTCAAAAAAAGCATTTTCATATAGATTGATTATTAATACGTAAATTTTAAATTAAATGTTAAATATACAGCATAGTAAACATGAAGTAGAAATTAGAAATAGCAAATATGATATTATAAGAAAAAAAGGTAAAACATATTATAAGAAAATATATTATTAGATATTACTAGTGAATCCCCTGTGCAATTTCACAGAAGTAGTTCTTTCAAACACAATTTTATATAAACAAAATATTTGTTTTGGTATATTTGTTGTTGTTTTCTGAATCACTTAATTCTTGAAATTACTATACTTTATAATGAAATCAAAGTATAATACCTAATATTTTATGACGAAATTAATACTAATTTCAATATAATTTTACACAATAAGATCCCATTACTCTCAACGTAGTAGTAGATCGATGTATTTTCATTCGTTTATAGTCAAAAACGTTTGTAGTCACAATTCTGTTATAACAATAGTAAACAATAAATTTCATAGGTTCATACAATCGATGTCGTTTATAGTCACATTAAAATATAACGCCAATTTTTTCAATAAAAGAAAAAAAATAAGTTAAAAGTGAATTATTTTATTAAAAAACTGATTTATATATTGTTTTTGTCTGTTCTTTATTATAAATATGTATATTTTGTGATTACATAACAGAATTGGTATTTATGAATAAAATAGGGTTTTAAATTTTTATACGAAAGATATTTTATTGAATTTGATTTTGTTTATAAAGATGCAAAAATTTTTTTTGACTACGCCTATAGTCTCAAAACGGTTATAGTCAGAAATATTACTGAAATTTTGCGAATGACTATAACCGTGTTTTACTGTATATATTTTTTTTAAATAGTAGTTTTAATAGTAATTTTCAGAGTATGATTTGATCTGATTTTGATTTTTCTGTTTTGTTTTCAATTTTTGTTTAGGTTTTTGTTTTTGTACTTTTTTCTATAAGTTTGTGTGTCCATTTAAAATGACAGAATTTTTATGAAGCCTTTTCAAAAAGTGTCCGTGATTGAAATTTATTTTAGAATATAGATGTCGCTCAACTTGAAAATAACCGTCACTATTTGGTGTAAATATTTAAAATGTTTTAAGTATTCAGCACCAAGAACTTGCTAAAATATTAATATTTTTGTGATGTAAATAATTTACTTTTCAATTATTTTTGCTTTTTTACTCACCACGTCGTTCATCTTGTGTATTATAATATAAGATATTCCCCACATGGCCTTCCTTGTGTAATATATATAAGATAAAAAAATATTTTTTTAATATAAAAAAAAATTGAATTAATAGAGAATCGAACTCACTAAAATTTGTGATATTAAAACCTATATTAATAATATTATCCTACTCATTAATTTTGTTTTCCTACCAAATGCGATAAATAAAAACATAAATAAAAAGAATTTGACTCAAAAGAGAATCGACAAAAATTTCTGATATTAAATGATGCTTTGTTTGACCAACTGAGCTAATATCTTATAAAAATTGTTTACCCAAAATATACACATAAAATAAAAATTGATTTTGATCGCCACGACCTGCACCATCACTGATTGATTGAATGAAAAAAAAAACGAAGCATACGAAAAACCACGAAAAGTGTGCCTTCACTAATCGTGCTCTTGTGTATTATAATATAGATGTAGAATATTATTGTCAAATAGAAAAATTTTAATAGTTATTGAGAAATTATATTATGTATATATAGATTTAATTAGTTTTAATGGAAAACAAATTATAATAATTTAATTAAATAAAATATTTTTTATGTATTTTTAAAAACTTTTAATGTATTTTTTAAAATTTTTATTTTTGATTGTATATGTATTATGTAGTTGGTATTTTATTAAGGTCATTGACTGATGTACTATATAAATGTTATGCTTATATCTATTCTTGCTCGAAAATCAGATGCATTTCTTATTGGTAATTATTATTGTTGTTATGTACTATTATATATATCATATTACTCACTTGTACTAAATTTAGTTGATCCTGTAGTATTAAACTGTTAAAGTTCTCATATAAACTATTATTATAGACTTTCTAATATTTAAGATATAAATATTTTTTTTATAGCCTTGAATTATTTTTAATATTATTAGTCCATACACTAAATTTGAGTGATATTTGATATACACTAAAATGCTGTGACCTTTTTAATGTATGAGTGACCTTTTTATATATGATATATTTTTGAATATTCCTGCTGATCTTCTACATTTTTTATAACTTCGATGACGTGAACATTCCATAGTAGATAAAACGTACTGTTATTAAGTATAAAAATTATTTAAATTTAATAAAAAACTAAGTCAGTACTATAATTGTTAAATTAAAAAAAGAAAAACATGTATAGATACATTATTACGCAATCTACTTTCAACAGTCGAAAACGCTATATGGGTAAATACAATATTCTGTAGAGTGAAATGAAACTTAGAAAATCTCAACGGTTCTAACACTATACCAATTAGTGTTTTTAAGGCGACTAATGTTTCACCCGAGAAAATCTGTTGATGGAAATAGGCGTTTGCAATTATCAGGCTTCGATCAAATAAAATATTTGTTGATTTTCATAGGAATGCAGTAAAAAATTACCAAAAATAGCGTGTCTATTTCTATGACTTAAAATTTTTCTAAATCAGTCTCTTACGGTTTTATTTATAGTATTATTTATAGTTATTATTGTTAATTTATATATTTTATTTTCAACTGGGAAAAATTAACAATACCAATTAATTTAACAATTAAAGAAAAATAATAAAAATGAAATCATTAGGGATGCTAAACCTTTTTTGCTGAAGCTCGGTAGCTGTTGTTATGGGTGAACCACGATTTATCAATATTTTAATAATATTTTTCTTCAATTGTTAAATATTATTTTTTTTTTGTTCTGACAGTAACTTGACAGTAACTTAGGTAGAATCACCTTTTCGTGCTTAATTGCGAGTACGATACTGTAATTTTACACTGCAGTATCCACAATATTTCGAGTATTTATTTAACAACTTACTAACAAAACTTATTATATATATATTATTCTGTATTTATCTGAATGTTTGTAAGTTCGACGGAACGCTCCAACACATATACAAATTGTAATTGTTGAAAAAAACATAATTCACTCAAAGGTTATTCTTATTACTTAAAATTGTACATACTAATACACATGTGTATCAGCATATTTGTATTGTATAATATTATATATTATACTACTTTATTGCTTCTACCTTTTATTTTTGGCATTATTGTGTGCGTAACTCACTTCACTCAAAAAAAATTATTTTTGTTTTTTGTTTGTTTTTTTTTTGTTTTTTTTTTATTATTTGCTGTATCTGTATTCTGTATGTTCTGCATGCTCCATTCCAAAAATATTATTTTATTTTCAGTGTTAAGTGTTCACTGTTCACTTCACTGTTCAGGTTCACTGTTCAATCAATAGAACTTGATAGAAGTAGAGTAGGATAATAAACTCTACTTCTACGTCGGATAATAAAACATTGTTTTTTTTAAATTGAAAATTATTGATGAAAATATTTTTGTATTTTTTGTAAATTTTACCAATTTAGATACAAAATTTTGAATATTTTTTTAAAAATAACACAATACCATAATAACAGTTTATTCATATAGCAAAATAAGATCCCTATACATTATACAAAAGACAAAATTTATATGAAAATAAGATTCCATTTTTAAATTTGCTCTCCCAGAGGCCACAATAACGCTAATACGGTATAATTTATACTAAATGGAGCCCAACTAACGAATTATAACTAAATGGAAGTGAGTACGAGTATACCATACAAAAATACAAACATTTTATACAAATTTATTTGTATGGTACTTCTTTTTCTGTTATATAAAAAAAAAGATTAGTGTTAGGCCAATATAAGCATAAATAAAACTAAATAAAAAGTGATATAAACTTAAGTACTGTAATTTCGGAATAAAGAATCTAATGAAAGAAAAAAAGAAACTAGGATTTATTTTGCTTCCGTCATTTATGACGGGTTACAAAGCTAGTATATAAATAATTTAACAAATTACTGGCTCTTCTCATTAAATGTGGAAATACTGCTATTGTATTGTCAATTTCCCAACACATATTTAGATTCTTTTGATGTAGTTCTTTGTAATTCAACCGGCACCGTCCGCACCAACCGGCACCGTCTTGGACGTCAGCATCATTTGTAATCGAAACTCAATACAATAAGAACGAGTAAATGTGAAAATTGAAAGTTATTACTAATTAGCCTTAGTTTGATAAGAAGTCCATTCAGAAGTCCGATCCGATCAAATGTATTTCAATTAAGTATGACTACTTCCGCCATTTCAATTGGAAAAGAAGTGACGTCTATACTGGTAGGTGCAACAAATGATATTAGATAAATTAGCTAAACTAATCATCTACTTGGTGAAAATTAATTGACTAAAGAATAGTTATGCTCTCAAGAGGAATGCAGAAACAATTATTATGAAAAATGTATGGTTCTTGGAGCATTTAAATTTATTAAACTATGTCGAATGTGAAAACAATATTAATTTTTTTATATGACCAAATTTTTAATTATATCATTTTCTATTTTCTAAAATTAAATTATGCCGCCAATATTATTATATGTGTACGAGTATATATATAACTATAATATATATATAATTATATTACTTCTAATTTAATTCAAAACAAAATGAAATAAAAATAATAATTTTTTATCATTAGTCCTATTTCTATTAATCTAATATTCAAAATTTTTAATTTATACTTGTTCTTATATTTATTATGTTCTTCTCTTATTTCTTATGGTTTTCAAAATAACAAAAAAAAAAAATTAAACACATGCCATTAAATTCTTATAACATAGCTTCTATAGCAGGCTTCAATTTATTTTTTTGTTTTTGTCCTACTTAATCAATTTTATTTTTGTTTTTCATATTTAAAATAATAAAATAATAATAATAAAAAAAAATAGAAAATAGAAAATAATGAAAATTGTATCGTCTTTGGAAAATTATGGCTCGAGACTTTAAACCGATAACAGAAAATTTCATCCATAATTTTTAATGGGCACTAAAACAGTTACTCTTATCTTCATCACGAACCAAAAGAAACAAATTAATTTTATTTAAGAAATCTTGTTTTTTTTTTGTGGTCCTTTAAAAATAAAGGCAGACGGGAATATGAAATTGTCTTTGGGAAAAAATTTATGAACTCACGGTTTCATATTAAATCATATAATTATTAAAAAAGATAAAATTATCGCGAGAAAATTTTTTTTCTTCCTTTTCCAACACAATAAAATGTCGTTGTTTCTTTAGATAAAATTTAAAAATTTTTTTTTTTTGTATTCCAATCAAATGGCACCACTAAAAATAATTTTACAGAATTGAATTTAAAATTTTTTAATTAAAATCTAGAAATCTTGTAAATTGTAAATCATATTTTTTTTTCTAATCAGAATATTTTAAAATTCCAAAGAAATGGTCATTTATAGATATTTTCAGTCTAACCATGTTGTAAGATGGCGACTTATAGACTTAAAAATGAAATTAGATATTTGGTTAAAAAATTACAACTTAAGTTATTTCTTCTATACTTCATATTTTGAATATTAAAAATTAAATATTAGGAAAACATTGGAAATTCATGACTATCAGTTGAACGGTAGACTAAAATTATAAATTTGTATCTTAAAACTAAATAATTTTGAATTTACAATAAATTAAAAGATAATTTAAAAATAGTTTGAATATTCATTTTCAAATAATTTAAAAACATAAAAACATAAACAACTGATATATTGCAGTAGCTATTCTTTGCGTAGTAACGGAAGATTTTATAAGTCATCTAATTAATATGTAGTTCGGACTAGACGACTAGTTCCAATTCCAAACTTCATCGAATTGATCTTTCTGCAATTTGAAATATTTTTCAAAACATTATTTTGATATCTTAATGATCCGGATAAATCGATATTGTTAAGTATCGTCCTCTGAAAAAGTATACCATAATTGAAAATTTTGTATATTTTATTTTTATTCTTACAATTAGTCCACATCTAGAAAATCGTCTTGAACAGAAATTAAAAATTATTTAAGCAATATTAGGGTGTTTGTATTTTGTTTGTATTAATTTTAAAATTAAAATATTTTAAAATTTAATTTAAATATTTATAGTTGCTAATGTATACAGGTTTATTAATTTATAGGCGAAATCAAAATTTAAATGTATAATAAAAATCGAATAACCCTTATATAATATGAATAAGCAATAATTTCACAATAAGCCAAATTTAGCAATCGACATCATTTATAGTGATTATTTCATCTAAAAATTAATCAAAAACTCTCGAAATGGATGTTAACTGAAGTTATTGCTTTTATTATTATATTTTAATTATTCTCAAAATATTGATATTTTATACAAATTTAATATTATATTATTTATTATATTTATAATTTTATATTGAGAGTATAATTTGATAGTAGGTTCAAACTGCTCGTATCGATCTGCATCATACATACAGTGATCTAAAATTCCACATTTCAAAATTTGTTTTTCTCCTATAAACGAAGATGTATATAAGACGATTTCGAAAATTTATTTCCGATTAAATTATTTCGATATTCCATTAGACAACCACATGAAATATGTGGTACCCTCAAATTCATTGTGCGGTTAAGGTACACAGCAGATGCTATAGGTATTCCAAGAACTGAAAAACCGTTCGTCTTCACCTCTAGGAGGCAGAATCCCCTCATTGTAAATACACACGATTGTTTTCTTTAATCAACAGATACAGTTCAATATGTTAAAGTGGGTTCATTCCGTCAATGTATCCTTCAATTTCGGCTGTTACTTCCACCGTTTTTTGAACACACTAAGTGCATCCCCTCTTCTATTTCCTACCCTTTTTATTTTGTGGGGGTTAAAATAAGATTGTTCATAAGAATTGGAATTTTCAACAGTGGCACCACGTTTAAGTGATTTTTAGGTGAAAATAAATTGATAGTTAATAAAACACACCAACACGCCTTTCAAACTCCAAATTTGAAGTGTTATTCCCGATCTTCACTTGTCGATTATTTTTGTTTTTCTGAAATTAGAATAATTTATTTTATAGTTTATAGTTTTTTTCGATTAATTTTTTCTCATTTTATAATTTTGTATAAAATTTAACTTAAAATTGTAATAAATAAATATATGTTGTAACTTGCTTGATTTAGGTTCGTAATAAATAAATCAGTAATTAAAAAAACTATAAATAAAAGTAAATGTGCCAACACTTTTGAATATTATCCATCAATTTAGATTAGCCAAGTAGTAAGTGTTATATCAAATTGTATAGCAAAAAATGTTAATTAAATAAATTTTTTTCAACGAATAACGCAGAGCAGAGAGTTATAAAATAATTAATTCTGGCACTTATACAAAATGCAGTCTACATTTGTTTGCTGCACTCTCTGTATTTTTTATATTCCTACTGGGTATGTTAAACTTTTGGAACACTTTACAGAATCAAAAGCTATTATTATTAAGCATTTTGGAACATATTATATTGTAAATTTTTGATTTCAACTGTTCCATGACGGTTCTCGTTTTTCTGATAAATTTTCCTTAAGTTGAAGAAATGTTAATCTAAAAATATATTACTTTCTTAAACTTGTAAAGATACAATATATACCTATACTACAGTAAGTATAGTAATAATGGGAGCGGTACAGTTACCAACTTCTACTTTACAAGCTCCGTTTTCACAAAATACTTTTAATCAAACTTTCTTTTTACAAAAAATTGACCATAAAATTGACCAAATAACCCATTTCTTCTAATGAGACACTTCACAAAATATATATTTTTGCAAACCATTCTTTTTACACAATATTATAAGTTATGGTACAGGTACACAGCTCAAACTTTTTCTCTAGAAGAACTATTTTCAAAAGAACTTCCTTTGTCAACGCAGATTTGAAATTAATTCACGTGCATTAAAAAAAAAAAATATTTGGTATTAGACATGCAGATTAAAAAAATTTTAGAAAAAAGAGATGAGTACAAAAGAAGCTAAATTTTGGTTTTTAATAGTCGATTATTTAAATTTGAAATAAAATTTATGAAATCAAAACTAAAAGTTGTTTGCATTTTTTTTTATATTACTGAAAACAAAAATTTAACAGGTAGACTTTTTTCAAATTATATTTTGACATATAAAATAAGCTTTTGTGCGCGCAATCTATCTGTTAAGTTTCCGTTTGCCAAATGTGCATGTTTGCCAAAAATATTTTTGTGTAAAGTATAGTTATGCTAATTGTGCAGTTTGCGAAACATGAATTTATGCCAAGATAGTTTTGCGAAAAAGGCCATTTGGAATATGTATTTCGATAAACTGTCCTATACCCAGTAATAATATATACCAGTATAATACTATTTTGTGAAATGTTAATTTAAGTGTCCGCGTTTAAAAGATTTTGTTTGACGTTTACTTGACGATAGAAAAATTTGTTTTCAAATAATAATATTAAAAAATATTTTGTTTGAAATAAAAATATTATGTACAAAATGTTTTCATCCCACAATTCCATCATTATTTCTTCATCGCTTTTGGGTTCACTTGATTTTTACTTTTTTTTACATTTTATTTCTTTTTTTTGGTAACATGCTATAAACGTATGTAAAGCTCTATTCTTACCGACACACATAATGGTTAGTAACACCAACACTGCTTAATAGAAGACGTAGATGTTGCTCAGTGTAGGCATTGGTACCATAACGGTAAGAATGTATATAAAAAACATAATTTTTTAATTATAAATTATCACGCACTACAAAATTTTACAAATACTTTTTTTAAAAACAAAAATTTTTACTTTAAAAACATAAAAAGAAAAACAATGAAATGAAAAACCAAAAAAAAAAAAAAAAGGAAATGACAACACTGTAGTAGACCACCACAAATTTCATTTCCTCAAGATTTTGATTTTATTATTTAAATTTAAAATAATGCTTATGTACATTACTTCTAGCATATTTACGAATCAATTTCTAAACAAAACATTAACTTCACATTTTGTTCAGTTCTAATATTTTAAACATATGAAATAGAAATGAAATAAATATTTCTCTTTCATTAAACTTTCATCATTTTTACTTGTTTTTATCAATAACAAATATTTAGAATTTAATGTACAGAGAAGTAAAGAAGTTTTCGAAAAATATTTTTTTTTTGTTATTATCTATATAAAAATTCGTCAGTCGCGTCATTTGTTACGAGCTACCATTAGTATTGTAAATTTTATCTGATATTTTTATTTTTCAAAAGTATATCACTTCTGTTCATGTATGCAAATTTTAAGATTTTTATTTCATAATTGCAAAATTTTTGACTCCAAATAAGTTAGTAGACGTTTTTTATTCTTCGTTTAGAGCCCCAAATTTTCACTATACATTTATATGTACAATAGAAACAAATAAATTAAATTAAATTAAAATCTTCATTTCACTCGGGAGCGCTTGCAAATCGCCATGTGAGCTTACTTCACAAAGCTTTTAAAAAATCAATTCTATTTTGTGCTAATTTGTTTAAATGTGCCCAATATTCTTTTATATTTTCTCCTTCTTCTCAGATTGATGATGATTGATGTTCTTAGCTTCAGAGATCTTCATATTAGCGAAAATATTGATTCATTCGTGTGTGGATCACATCAACACATTACGAATAATTCTTGAACAATCCACTGAATTTAAAGTACCGCTAAATCTCATGTTTGTAGACTCGGCATACTTTGAGGAAACCTGACAACAACATCGTGAAATAATGTTTCGAATAAAATCCTCAGGGTACACGTCGTGTCGGAGGATCGAGAAAAACGTGGAGAACAACTTTCTTAGCCGAAGCAAGTACCCATATCAGCAAAGAACGTGGCCACAATTGAAGAGGTTAGTCGCAGATATGAGCCGATGGAAAGAGTTTATTTCCACCCTATGCCCCACGGATGGTCTTGCAGGACATTGATGATGATGATAAAATAATTAAATATTAAATATATAATAATATACATAACATGCTGGGTGACGTAGTACGTAGAGCAACTGCAAGTTTTTACTACACACATTTTACTACAATGTTTTTCGAGTATTTATTTATAAAATTACTAGCTTATCAACTCATTAAATGTGGAAAATTACTACTCTTGTCAGGAGCTAAACCTTCGTTAAAAAGCATAGTTCCATTTCCAAATTAACAAATAAATATACTGGAATGCCGCATATTATTTTCCACATGTGATTAAAAACATGTGATTGTTGTCAGGTTTCCGTTTATTAATATTTTTTTAATATTTGATTGCAAATATCTATATTTCGGAAGCAACATACTTCCTTCATCAGTGCTTGTATTTAGAAAAACTAACTATACATATTAATTAATTTTTTCTCTTTTTTTTATATCTTATTTCCACCATGCTATAGATATTTATTTTATCTCTACTTTTTCAAATTATTTTATTAATTTAAATAGCGATGAGTATCTATTCCCTAAATCATTATTCAATCTGTCATCTACCTGTACCCTCAAAATTTCTAAACTCTGGTATGTGTCTAGTTTGCTTATTTTGTGTTTATCTCCTTTATTGATGATAAATTGATTTTATCAATTTTATGGTGTTCCTCAATAATGTGTTTAGCAATTGCCGACCTAAAATTGGTAGTACCTCTTATTCTTGCTAATTCGGCTTACCGTAATTAACTGTTTTGATTGCCCTATATATACTTTTGAACAGTTGTGGCATTATATTTTATTTATGCCGTTAGCTTCTTACATCTCCTTTTTATCCTTTGCTAATCCAAGCATACTGCTCGTTTTTTGACATCTGTTAGTTGTTACTATAATTCCAGATTGTGTTTCTTGAACATTTTCTTAAACTTATCGGTGAATGTTGAACTACGTTGATATTAATAGTTTTACATATTTCTAGAGTAAAATTCATCGATCGGATATTGAACTTTTCAAGGCAAATATTTAATGAAGATTCCTGAATCCTGAGTTAATTCGTTTTTTGTTAGAAAATATAGAGTAATGCGAGCTATATAACGATAGTTACTTAGTTAAGTTAATAAAATTACAGTACCTCCGCTAGCTCATGTTGAACATATGAACGAAAATGCTATGGCTAAAGTATTGTTGGGCAATTTAAATATAAAAGAAATGTCGTAGGAAAAGTTAATTATCAAACGATCACAAAATTTTCAATATGTATGACCAAATATACCAGTTGGAGAGAACTGGTTAAGGATAGTGAATGGACATATAAAGAAATGTAAATTGAAGCCAAAATCTGTCCAAGATTAATATAACCATTAAAATATGTAAGTAAGATATTTTTTTGGAGTACATTAGCAGCTTTGTTCAACATTTTAATTTATTTTCATTTTCAGTTATTGCTCATGTGCAAATTCAATTTTCATTTAAATCTAAATTGTACAATGATTTCTTGGAATGTTATTCGAAATACGGAAATTTCTTTAAACAGTATTTACTACATTTTATATTAAAAATCATATTGTAGAATTTTTTTTTTAAAATGTCAACAAAAAAAAAACAATAATAATAATAATAATAATAATAAAATGAAAATATTTTGTTTTCTTTTAAATTATCATCGAATTTCATTTTTTATTTCAAAATTTTTTAGTGAAAAACTTTATTTCGTATTGTTTTTGAACATAAAAACCACAAAAAAAACTCATTTAAATTTCTATTGTTTTCCGAATTCATTTCTGTTCTCTAGTCATTCGATTCTCATTCCTCACAAATATCATGTTTACGCATCATTAAATAATTAGTGAATTTTATGACTTTTGAACGTAAATATGTGATTTCAAATATCGGAAAAATTTGGTACTATGTACATACATACACACTCAAATATTCAAATTTAATTTTAAATAAATTCTAGAATTCATTCATAGAATTCATTTGAAAAAAACAAAATCTTTCATATTTTTTTACACATCTCAGCAATAGAGACTGAAGGGTGATCCTGACACAATATATAAAGCTATTAAATTCATAAATTTAAATTTTTTTGTTTCTGTTATTATAACCAATCAATGAAATATTTAACAATTCTAAATTTTCGAAATTTTAAGTGAATAAAAGTTCGCTGAGTTCGTCGTAACCCTCTGTATTTTTTGTAAAATATTCGTAAATTCACTTCTTAATGTTAAAGTTATGATTTTTTTTTTTATTACATTTTGAAAGAATTTTTTTTTGTTTTTGTTTCTTTTTTTTGTTGTTTTAAATTTTTCTTAGCTAAATATCTATTATCTATCAATCGAAACGAATCATTAACATACAATTAAGTTTTGAATTTAAAATATTGAAATTTAATATTTTAACATTCATATATAAAATATTTCAATATTGAATATTGGTTTTTTGAGGGAAAGTATAAAATTAAATATATCATAATAGTAATAAGTATTAGGATGTTGGATTGTGAAATATATAATTTTATTAAATTTATTCGATATTTACAGAAAGACATCACTACGCAATGAAACATCCCAATTGAGTCATAATAATAACTAATAATAAAAGACTTCATTTTCATCAAAACCAAAAGCTAACTTCCATTAAATATTAAAGACTTAACGTAAAAATTTATAAAAACAAAAAATCAAATATAGTAAAATAAAAATTTTAAACTAGCCTAGTTGCAAAAGTTGATAAAATGAAAAAGTTAGGTTCAATTTGTTATCCAAAGATAAGTGACGAAAGAACCTTAAAATGGTAGTAGAAAATGGTAGCATACTATACGATGATCAATAGAATTGTAATACTACACCATTATCAGAGGTTAACTTTAGCAAAGGCTCTACATTTATTTATTTATTCAAAAAATATCTCAAAAAGAGCTTTCTAGCTCGTACAGAGCTTAGCAAATAATATGATTTAGTAAATGTATATAATAATAATTGAATATAATTAATTAAATTCAATATTCAATTCAATTGACATATAATTTATTTGAACCAAACTAAATATAAAACAATTTAAGAGAAAAACGAAATTTGTATCAAATTCAAAAAAAAGGAAGATATAAACCATATCATCAGGACAATCATTAACATTTGCAAATTTTTTATAATTCTTTAACAAAATAACATTTAAATTGTTAAAGTTAAACATAAATACGCTCTAAATACATGTTCTTGATTTTACTTTTTAATCTTCTTGTTGACAAATTATAAAAGTTCGTTATTATGTTCCGCAACTTATTAAAAGCATTAGATTCGCCAATTCATTATAGGTTCTAGGCCATTGAAGTATAAGACAATTTCAAACTGAATATGATTAGCATTATTCATATTATATTGTATCGTATTGTATATATGGAACTTCTGATTATGGATCAAATTAATGTTTGATTTGATGTTACTTGTGTAGATATCGTGAATATATTTAATCTGTATCATGTTTTTCATATCAATTTATAGCTTCAATATTTTAAATTTTTTATAAAACTAATTTTTCATTAATAAAGAAATGTTGTACCTTATAAGTAAATTAGACACCTACGAAAGTTTAACAATTTCGAGGGACCAGATAGATGTAGATTGAACAATATTTAAGTATAGAAAATGGATAAATTAATATATAAACTAATTTGGAAGAGTACAGGCAAAATATATAATTGTTAGGGATTAGGATATATAAAAAAAGGAAGAAAATTAGTTAGTCACAAGTGCTGATGAAAGAACTATGTACCTTCCGAAACATCGATTTTTGATGATCAATCAAATATTAAAATAATGATAAGTAAAGGGAAACCTGATGACACCAATCAAATTATTTAATAAGTTTTTAAGGAAAAGTTAACGTTAAACGTTAAACAAACCTGAAGCATTACTTTAAATAAATGTATATTTTTGATCCTTTAACTTCTATTGAGGTATAGCATACTGCATAGAGGGCATATAAATATACATATGTACTAGATTTAAATTAATCAAATATGATTCTAAGTAATTAATTTTTAATGGCCCGTATTCTGATAGCCATCTCCATCTCATAAAAATTAGAATGACGAATCTCATGTCATTTTAATGACCCCTTTTCCTATACCAATAGTCGGCATAATGATATGATATTTTATTGTAATAAATCGCACTTTACCGTACAGCACTTTATTATTCTCTCAATTTTTTTTGGTTATTTTCATGTTTTAATATTTTTTGTTTAGTAAATAACCTTTCGTTTGAGTTCAAAAGTAAATATGTATTGGTGGAAAACAAAAGTAATTAAATAGTTATGAATTAGTGAAAAATATGAACATTTTAAAGGTCGGAAAATATTAAAAAAATGTCAAAAAATAAAAAATAATTTTGCATTTTATTAAAAATAACTTGTTTTTATTTCATTTTCTATTAAACAAGTATTAGTATTAAATAAATTGATTTGTTGAATCCATTTTTTTTCAAAGATTTTACAACGAAAACAAATATATATTAGTCATTTAACAGTAGTCATTTAACAATATAAAAAAATGACAAAAATTTTACATTTTTGTCTGACTATATTCATAAAAACTGACTATCGAAATCGAAAAACTTGTATTTCATAAAAAATTACAATACGAAAACACTATCAAAATATAGCTAATATTTTTTCAATTTACATCTTAAGCTGCTAATAATATATTCCTTGGAAATGAGCAAATTTCTTAATTGTTTTTTTTTTTTTTCAAAATTCTTGTTGCTATTTTTCGTCTTAGACTTATGAAGGTTGATTTTCAAATACTCCAATTTACTTCCAGTCACGGTCGCTTGTTTCTTTAATTTCTTATTAATGTTTATTAATGGTTTTTTATATTTCTATGTCTTAAACTGAATTTTCTTTCGTCGAATCTCTGAGGTGATTTACCCATATTATGCCTTCTTTGGAAATTCTATGACTGTCTGTCCTAAATAAAGACCAAAGCAATGTATATTTTTCATTATTTAAATTTAAAAGCGAAATACAGTCAATAAAACTACAATATACCTGTTCCTTCCATGTTAAAAATGATATTATAAATAATAACATTACAAAAAATAATATTTCTGGTTACACATCTCTGATTAAAACAAAAAAAATATCAATACTATTACTACAGCAACTTACCACAATTAATGCCATACTGAAACTATAGAAATACAGAAAATATCAGAATAGTATCGTCAAAAAACAATTCAATGAACTAGATGCAATTTATAACTTAGGTCATAAATATTATAATGAATTACGTACTGGATTGAAAGCCAATGACAAGCTAGATAAATTTAAAATAAAAGGTAATGAGTTCTAACATAAGTATGATTATAGTTAATATATTTTATAGATATCTCAGACATCTGATGATAGTGTAATAACTAAAATCGATTAAGAAGTTTAATAAAATTGGTGAAACATACGTAGAGTCTTTAATCTTTATTTGCATGTAATCATCATACCAAGTCCAATAATTGAAAAAAAAAATTGAATTTGAAATACTTATTGTTTATATATTATATATTATCTAATACTATATTTTAAATTGTATTGAATTTTGTCGTCGTTTTTTTTACATTGTTTTTATTAGCACTGAATTTAAATTTGTATAAATCATATTCTCTATATACGAACGATTGATGGACTCATTTCAATTAAAATAAATAAATTATAAATAATAAACAATTTAATAAATCAACCACCTACATGAATTACTATCTCAATTGAAAGTATACCAACCGAGAAAAGTCTACCTGTCCAGTAAGCATAAATGAGGCAATTAATTGCACATTCAAATTTCTTTCCTCAATCTAGTACAAAACACTGAAGCAGCCTGCAATACGCGTGTGATAAGCATATTTAATGAAAGTAAAAGTAAAATATTCGACTATTTTCAAAAATTAAACAAATTTTACTTTTCTAAAAACTAAGTGAATACAGTTTTAAATTCAATAATTATTTTTTAACCAAAGAATATAAAAATTATTCGGTCGGTCGAGGAGGTAAGAAATTCTAGTTTATGTACTGACTTTACACCAGTAAACATAATAACTACTGAAGCAAAATTCTGGAAAAGGTAGTAGATTTAATAAACTAGCAGATTATAGTGATAAATATTATATAATTTTTTAGCACCAGTCTGGTTTCCGTAAATAACATAGTTGTGAATTAAATTTAATTATTGCGAATTGGAGAATAGCAGTCAGTGAAAAGAAATGCTTTGGAGACGATTGACCGGGACATTTTAAAATTGAAACTTAATAACAAATCGAACACAATGTAAAAAACTAAATAATTTAATATCTGAAATTAAACATGTCTCACTGGGATTTCCGCAGGAATCAATGTTATTAGTGCTTCTATTTGTTCTTTATATTAACGACATGGAAAAGTTGTAACGACAGATTCAGTTGAATATTGTATCAATAAAATGAATGAAGACTTAAAAAACCTTAGTATATGGTTTGGTATAAACTAATGCTAAACATCAAAAAATCAAAAGTTATGATAAATCGGTAGAAGAAGTAGTTGAAATTAAATATTTGGGCCTAATTATAGATAATAAGCTGAACTTTAAAATCAAATAAAATCTTATATGCAAAAAGATAGCTAAAAAGACATTTTTTTATCTAAGATACGTAATCAGTTATCCTTTAGTAGTGCTATAGAAACTTTCAACACAATGATAAAGCCGCACTTTGAGTACTGCTCTACTCTTATTGCATTTTCACCAAATGAGCAAATTCAAAGATCAAAAAACCTTCACAATAAGGGTATAAGAATTATTATTAAATGCAGTAGATATAGTTCAATAGGTGTAATGTTGGAAACCTTACGATGGATGAGTGTGAATCAAAGATTAAAGTTAGCGGTTTATTTGTTTGTTTTTAAAATGAAGAATCATATGCTACCCGATTATTTGTGCAATATAGACTTATATATGTGGAGGATGTTCAATACTATTATCTAAGGAATATTTTTTAACTTTAGGTTGAATTTATTTCTTACAGACAAACAGAAAAAAAAACTATATTGTATAATGGTTGGAAAATGTATAATGAATTACCTCAGGAGTTGAAAATTTTGAATTATTTGAATGCATTTAAGAGAAATGTAACAGAATTTTTAAAGAATAATTTTGTGTAAAGATTTGTAAATTTTAAAAATAGAATTATACTCTAAATAAAGTCACAATACAATACAATACAATACAATATTTAGGTATATTATTATTTTTTTTTATTACTAAATGCTATCGAAAGAAGTAATCAAGTAATAATCTAAAATATATCAAAAACATAAACATTTTGATATGTATACAATTATCTACTGTGTCGTGTGTTTGATAACATACAGCCATGTTAAATTTAAATTTAACAGAATGCATTTTTTAACACAAAAAAATATTATTTAATTTTTCGTTTTAATTTTTTAAGCTTAGGAGAACTTGAAAAATCGATAACATCAGCTTAAATCATATCAAATGTAAAATTATACATAATTTTAAAAAAAGTAAAATATAAACAAATGTTAATTAACCTTCACGTGGGTAAAATTTCGAATAATTAAGAAAAAATTACTATTACGATTGTCAACCATGATATATAAAACATAACCAAAATGATTTGATAACAAACGCAACCATAAAGAAACTGACAGTTGAACGGGAGATAGAAGAAATTCTGCATTCGATCATTGATTATAATTGTGATTGGTTCATTTTGCATTTTGCCTAATTAATAAGAAATATATTTTAACTAATAAAAGAATGTAAAATAAAGAAGTATTATATTTATGTTTAATAATTGTTTTTCAATCATTTTACAATTCAGAAGTGGGATAAATAAATCCAAGCAAAAGCGAAAATCATAACTAAAAGGTTGAGGTTATGAAAAATTGAAGCACATGGTGGTAGTATTAAAGTGTACGTATAATTGGGAATTGCTAAACGAGATAACCTAAATTTATCGAGAACGTAAAAGACAGAAATATTATTGATACCTTAAAAAAAATGGAACGTGAGGAATTAAATAAACGAACGGTTAAAGAATTAAAAAATCTACTAAAAAATTTAAAGTTATCACAAAATGGAAATAAGTCATCATTAATTAATCGGTTATTAAATATTGATGATAATAATAGTAGAAATGAATCAGTTACGTCAATAAGAAGTGAAGCACGAACGATCGTAGAGAATGTTGGAAGTGATTCGGCACGTAATGTCACCTTCAACTCACCAGTAATAAATACATCAACGCCTGTAATGAATTGGAACGGACAAGGAAATTTTTTAACCTTCGGACCAAGAGAATTAATGGAAATTCTCCCTGAGTTCAATCCGGAGGATAAAAAAAGTTTAACGGCAGAAGAATGGTTAAAGCGAGTAGAAAAACTTAAAACATTTTATAGTTGGGAAGATCCATTAGTCCTAATTTCAATTGGACCAAAGTTCAAAGGATTAGCTAGAGCGTGGTATGATCGTACAGATGATTTTTGTACATCATGGAGTGATTTTGTAAAGCAGTTTAAAGATAAATATATGCCAATTGTAAACGATGCCGACATACATATGGGTATGCTAGGAAGAAAACGTAAAAATGACGAAACGCTAATGGAATATGTCGCGGAGATGTCACGACTCGGAAATAAGGGTAATTTAAAGGAGAATGCCATTGTTAAATATTTTATTTTAGGCATGCGTGATGAGCAATTATATGCAGCTTTTCAAGGACAACGTATTGACACGATAGCAGAATTGCGTGATAGAATCTCTTGGTGTGAAAGTTTTAGAACCACAAATATAAGGGAAGTAAAACAAAAACAGAATACATTTCAGCAAAAGCCGACTTTCAAATCGATTACATCTGAAAATGCCAACAACGAACAAAGAACACTGAAGGAAGAAAAATTTAAAACGTCAACGCAGTGTTTTAATTGTTACCAGTCAGGTCATTTCGCCAGAAATTGTCCTGCACCACAACGTCGATCTCGTTGCACCAAATGTAATCGAGTGCATAAACGAGGTGAACCCAGTGAATGTCCAGATGTTTCACGAGTAGGAGTTATCGAATATTCAAAATCAACACCCTATCATAAGATTGTAATGGTTAATAATAACGAAATGGTAGGACAAATAGATTGTGGCAGTCCTCTTACGCTGATTGCAAAAGAATATGCTGATAAATGTTTAACTGATCGAAAAAACTGTAAAGTCAACTTCGCTGGATTCCTAGGAGGAGAATATTGCTCAACTGAAAAGTCAAATGTCGAACTAATCATCAATAACGTAAAATTAAGAATAGATGTCTATGTAGTAAACAGTAAATATATGCCCGTACCATTGTTAATAGGACGCGATGTGCTAGATCGCCCAGATGTAAAATTTTATAAAGAGAACGGAGAAATAATTATAGAAAATAAATGTTCTGAAAAAGAAGTTAACTGTGAAGTCAAACGTGTAGTGAAAGAGGATGAAATAAATCAAGGAACGTCGAACGCAAAAGAACGAGAATCGTTAATCAAACTATTAAACAATTTTAATGAATTGTTCCCTAAAAATATGAAACAACTAGGATTAACTAAAGAAATCGAGATGAGTATCAAATTAACTGATCAGAGACCAGTACAACAAAAACCATTCCGAGTGCCATATGCAAAAAAAGAAATTATCGATGATAAGGTAAACGAATTAATGGAGAACAACATAGTAACCCATTCAACTTCAAATTATTCGAGTCCTGTATTATTAGTAAAGAAAAAAAATGGAGAAGAACGTCTATGTATCGACTATCGACAATTAAATTTAAAAATTGAAAAAGAAATTTGCCCCACACCAAATATCGAGGAAGAATTACAAGTGGCCAGTTCTTATAACTATTTCACCAGTCTTGACTTAAATAGTGGGTATTACCAAATACCAATAGAAGAAGAATCTCGTAAGTACACAGCCTTTATAACATCAAAGGGTTTGTTTGAATTTAAACGAATGCCGTTTGGGCTCAAAAATGCCCCAACTGTCTTTCAAACACTTATGTATAAATTAAAAAAGGAAATAGATATAGATATCCAAATTTATATGGATGATATTTTAATCGGAAGTACAACAGTGGAAGAAGGGTTACAAAAATTAAAAATAGTATTAAATAAAATTAGAGAATTTAAATTAACATTAAATTTAACGAAATGCAGTTTCTTACAACAAACAATAGAGTACTTGGGTCATCATATTTCACCTAGCGGAATATCACCTGGCTCGATAAAAGTAAAAGCAGTACAAGAATTTAAACAACCAACGAATGTCAAAGAAGTACGTCAATTTCTAGGACTATGCAGTTATTTTAGAAAATTTGTACAAAATTTTGCTAAAATTTCAAAACCAATTAACGAATTATTAAAAAAAGATAGCCAGTTTATTTGGTCTCAACAACAAGAGATAGCTTTCAATACGTTGAAACAAATTCTGTGTAGTAAACCATTATTAACCTCATATGATGTAAGAATGATTCATGAAGTTCACACCGATGCAAGTGCAGACGGTCTTGCTGGAATTTTATTACAACAAGACGGGAAATACTTAAAACCAGTCGCATACTTTAGTCGAACAACAAGCGAATGTGAAAATAAATTTCATAGCTACGAACTGGAGGCTCTAGCGATAGTTGAATCGTTGGAGCGTTTTAAATACTATTTATTAGGAAAACGTTTTACTGTAGTCACCGATTGCGCATCTTTGAGAACAACTATGTCAAAAAAAGAATTAATCCCAAGGATTGCACGGTGGTGGCTAAGACTTCAGGAGTTTGATTTCAATTTGGAGCATCGTAGTGGCAGCCGCATGATTCATGTTGATGCCTTGAGCCGTGCACCTAACGAAAAAGTGGTTAATGAACCTGAAACCGCTTCTCTGAAAATAATGGGAGTCGAAGTTACCCGACTCGACTGGCTGTTAACTATGCAAATACAAGATCCTGATTTGAAAAATATAATTGACAATCTACGTTCAGATAAAGTAGATAAACATCTTGCTAACGAGTATTGTATTGACAATGAACGTTTATTTAAAAAAATCAATCAAAATAAAAGGTGGGTGGTGCCAAAAATGGTACGTTGGAGAATAGTTCGTGAATGTCATGATCTCGTCGGACACCTTGCTTTAGAAAAAACACTTGAACGTATTCAACGATGGTATTGGTTTCCACGCATGAGGAATTATGTGTCAAAATACTTAAGGGCTTGCGTCGAATGCTGTTATAATAAGAAGCCGGGTGGAAAAACGGAAGGGGAGATGCATTTCGATGAAATTGAACCAATACCTTTTCATACTATACACTTGGATCACTTGGGACCGTTCCCTAAAAGTAGTAAGGGGAATATGCACGTGTTGGGAATTTCAGACCCATTTAGCAAATTTGTAATATTGCGAGCTGTTAAGTCTACAAATACGGCTTCAGTATTAAAGGTGTTAGACGAAGTAACAGAATATTTCGGTACACCAGCACGGATCATCACTGACCGAGGAACGGCATTCACTGCAAAATCGTTTGAAACATATTGTAAAGAGCATTCCATGAAACATATTAAGACCGCCGTACGAACACCTAGGGCCAATGGCCAAATTGAACGAGTCAACCGAACGATCTCGACAGCTATAGCTTCTTCAACAATTAATGAACGTAAATGGGATCAAGAACTACGAAATATCCAATGGTCTCTGAATTCTATGATATCTTCCACAACAGGTCGTACCCCACAGGAAATAATATTCGATTTTAAACCCCGCGACATCTTGAAAAATAAAATTATATTGGCGTTACATGATGAAATAACCGACGAAGATCGTCAACCATTAGTAGTTGTCAGGCAGCAGGCCGCTGAAAAGATCATGGCCGCACGACAAATGTGGAAAGAACGATTTGATAAGAAACATAGGCAACCAACAAAATACGAAGTGGACGATTTAATAGTAGTGGAGAATGAACCAAATAGTACGGGACAGCCACGGAAAATACAACCGAAGTTTAAAGGACCATATGTAATAACAAAGGTTCTGGAAAATGATCGTTATTTAGTTGAAGATATTCCCGGAGCTCCAAGGAAAATACGTCGATATGCTGGAGTTTATTCTCCAGACAAAATCAAGAGGTGGTGCATCCCGGAACCAGACGATGAAATCGAGGACGATTCCAATTTTCAGGATGGCCGAGTTGTCAACCATGATATATAAAACATAACCAAAATGATTTGATAACAAACGCAACCATAAAGAAACTGACAGTTGAACGGGAGATAGAAGAAATTCTGCATTCGATCATTGATTATAATTGTGATTGGTTCATTTTGCATTTTGCCTAATTAATAAGAAATATATTTTAACTAATAAAAGAATGTAAAATAAAGAAGTATTATATTTATGTTTAATAATTGTTTTTCAATCATTTTACACGATTAGCAAGGGAATTATTGTAATTTTTGTTACCAAAACATAAATGGTTTTTTATCCACATCCTTACATAAATCCAATTCACCTTCAATAGACAAAAAAGCTTTAAAATAATTTCAATTGTAATTTCCATAATTAAATCAATATAGAATCAAGAAATCCAAATATTGATGTAAAAATAAAATTCAAAATATTTTTAAATTTTATTGGAACAATTATTTGATGACTATTTATTTATACTCCGAAATATCTTAAATTTGATGTCAAAATTAAGAAGAAAATTTCGTATGTTAATACGAATCTGAAGTAAATAATCAAAAATCAAAAAAATAAAATTTCCCACTTAGAATCTAAAAATCAAACTTATATATTCATTTATAGATCAAAGATCTATGCATTTATGTATGTAACAGAATAATTGAAACTGAAATGTAAAATTTGTACAAATTGGAATGATTGGCATGAAGGGAAAAAGACCGGAAAGGTTTTTTTTTGTGTATGATGTTTTACAAAGGAATCTATAATAGCTCAATCATTTGAATTATTTACAATCTTTATTTTTCTTCAATTTACACTTCTTTTTTTTCAAATTGTAAAAAATGTTGAAAATTTGAATAAATTCTCTTTGTAGATTTTATTTGTTATTATGAAATATTAAGAATAAATAAAAATAAATAAAAATCAATAAAAAAATTTTGAATTCAAAAATATTTTTGATGGTGATTATCATATGTAATCATTGTTGAATTTTTTATGTCCTTTCTTCCTTTTAAAATTACCTATTTAAAATAGTATATATATATATATATATGTACATGTATAAATTGTTTGGTAAATAATTCTTAAATTATATAATATAAAAGGAAAAAAATTACAAATTTATTGAATATTTTATCACTTCCTGTATGCGATTTCCTTAACTTGAGTACGTTTTTAAATATTTTAGAAAAAAAAAATGTTTTTGGTTATATTCTTTTTTTAATATATATATATATATATATATATATATATATATATATATATATGTACATTGTATGTACATTATTGTGATAAATAAAATAATCAAATTGAAGTGAAATTTTTTTAACCTTAAAAATAAATCATTACAATACAAATTATATATTTATGCTAGAGAAAGAGACAATTGGAGGAATGACTCACACTCACTATAGATGTTATAATCCTATAGCATTAAAATCGGGTCGGTATCGAAATCTCTCTTGCTTTTCAAAAAAACATTTTTCAAAATATCGTTTTTCGAATTTCCCTGTTTTTTAAAAACCTAGCTTTTTTTCAATTATATGAAAATTCTGGAAAATATACCCTATACTTTAGTAAACATTCTGGAACAAAGACAGGAATTCTTTGCATCCAACAGCTGCTACGCATAAAAGTAATTGAGGTAAATATTCTGAAATCAAAACGATATTTTAAAAAAACGATATTATGAAAAAAACGAGATTTTAAGATACGACATTTCGTCACGCTCCCTTATAAAAATATATTTGGTGCGCGCATTCAATTAAATTTACAAAAATTACTTGAAGCGAATTGAAATTAAATTTAAAAAACAAAATAAAAACTTGTTTCAACTTTCAACAATAATGAATTTCTTAAAAATATATATTTTAAATTAAAATTTTAAAAAATTAATTATTTAATTAGTTTTTATTCAAAATGTTTTCAAATTATTTCTACATGAATTTAGTTTAATACAATAATATTGAAATTTTGTTCTATAGGGTGTGTATATAGTTATGTAATATGATAAAAAAAAAAACTAAAATATTGTATATTTTTTTTTTATTACCCGGCAACCTGAGCTTGACTATTGACATCCATCAATAATCTCTTCTACTCGTTATTTAATATTAAAACTCTTTTTGCCAACAGCATCAGCATCTTTCTATTGATTTTCCAACGGATCTTTTAATCTTTACTCGTCTGTTAAATTTCTTTTCAATTATACCATGTTGACATCTACATCCCACGAAAATATTTTATTATTAATGTCGAAAACACAATCACGACGAATGACGAATTTTTTGCTTTCAAATACATGGGATTATAATATGTAAATCGTGACGAATGACGAATGACCAAAATTTCGCGTTCAAAAAATAGATCTATTTCTATTTTACTCGTCGACGAATGCAAATGACATTCCAGTAATACCAACATAAATTGGTTTTACTTGATGTCATTTGCTTGTTTTTGTTGTTGTCAGTTGAAAATATAAATAAATTATAGGTTACATAAAATTTAGATTAGATACGTATTTTTATTTATATTCTTCATTTTGGTTTGGAATAAGAGTATTAAGATGGATGTGCTCAAACCTGAGTTGATTTGGATTAACAAACGATGTTAAATAGACTAACTTCTTGCCGAGAATTTTATAAAATTGAACTCAAATAAAAGTAACCAATAATACAAGGGTTATGTAGAAGAAGGTGAATACATGTGAATACCAAAATATTTTGAATGGCTAAATAACAATACATTTTTCCAGATCTTTACAATAAAGATGATAGAGAAATTTTTTTTTAAAAGTGGCCAATATGAGACCTAATTTAATTTACCAAGGTAAAAAACAAAAAATTGTACATAATTATATGAAATGTTTTTTTCACATATAATTGGAACAAAAGGAGAAAAAAAAGAATTGAATCTGAAAAACTCTCGCATAATCGTACTAAAACAAGGAGCACAGGGACATATTACTGTTATTGGTAATTCTATTTATATTTCCTTATTAATTAACCAATTTGTTTTGTTTTGATTGCAATAGGAAAAACCGGGAATAATGTTAAATGTGCATGCTGAAAATTAGATTTAATAAAAACACTTCCAACACATTTTATTTGTTTTTCATTTAATAATCAAATCATTAAAGATGCTTATAAAAGATTTATGGTAAAATATAAAATTAAAATCAATTTACAATTACATATGTATATATAAATAATACAAAATTGTTTTTAGTGATACAATTGTAAGTGGCTTAATTAAATGTATTATAAAAAACTATTCATTCATCAGGACAAATTACATTTAAAAATAATCATGTTATTATTAGTCGATAATAAACATAGACTTTATGCATCGCAAATTTTAAATGATTGTAAGGAATCTACAATAGATAATAGATCCATTGATTTGGTACCAGTTTTGACGGTTTTTATGAAGCAACTACTATTATAAAACTAGAGCTTTAAAGTATTTGAATTAATTATAATTACTAAATAGTATAAGCTTTTTAAAATAATAATAAGAATTAAATTTATATAAGAAAATTCTAATTGATTAATATATTTTTTTTAGCTTTTGAATTCAATTTTAAATTTTTATTATTTAGTAATGAAATAAATAATAAATAATTTGTATCAACAATTGCCTTTTCTATTTCTCTCCTAAGTATTTTATTCTTTTTATTTATTATTTGAAAAAGAACAGTAAGTAACTAGCGACAAGGTATAATAATAAACGTGTACCAAACAGCACAATTATATAACTTAAAATCTTGTAAGATAATAATATATCCAACATCTACAAGAAGAACAACAATAATTATCATCAATAAATATGAGTTATTTATTCTTATTTTTTAAAATAAATATCAATCTGAATAATAACAACAATTTATTTATTTTATTTTTTAAAATAATATCAATTTGAAATAATAACAACCATTTATTTATTATGTTTTTGTTTTATTTGAAGTATGTCAAAAAAGCAAATTGTTCGTCGCGGATATTCGTCGTGATTGTGTCTCTAATGGCGAATTTGCAATTCGTCATTCGTTGTGATTGTGATTGTGTTAATTTTAATTTTTTTTTTTTTTACGTTCTTGACAGTAATTTAGATAGGATAACCTTTTCGTGCTTAATTAAGTACGGTACTGCACTTTTACACTGCAATATCTACAATATTTCGAGTATTTATTTAACAAATTACTATAACAAAGCTTCTTATTAATTCTTATACTTATACAAATTACTTACTCATTAAAAGTGGAAAACTGCGGCTATTGTCAGAAACTAAACCTTCTTAAATAGAACAGTTTCATTTAATAGTTTAATTTGTTTCCAGATTATACTCTCAATTATTTTTTGTCATTTATTATATCCCAATGACAAAGGTTACTCTAGACCAGGACGAAAAACCAATAAAGCTTTTTTTTAATTTTTTTTTTGTTTCATCGGGAATCGAACCTGGAACCTTTCGGTTGAAAGGCAGGCGCTTTACCTACTGCGCCACCCAGTGTATTGTATGTATTTTGTTTAATTGTGTATGTATTGTATTAGCTCACAATGTATTCTCCGTTGCTCATGATCTTTTGTTAGGTCTCATAGTTTTTTTAGAATTTTTTTCCATAGACTAATCGTTATTTGGCGATCGATTCATAATTAAGTTTCAAATATATTTTAGTTGGATCAAAGTATCATTTCAAATTGCGACTTATGACAACCGTATTTTAGAATACGATTAAGGATAATATATTGATAAAAGTTCGAATTCGTGATTAAAATAAATGCAACAACTATAAAATGTTCTACATATTTGTATGTACATAATGTATGTATATACATATACATATTTGTATGTACATATACTATAATATTATTTCAATATAATTTTATAACTATAGTTATATTATAGTATAGCTTGTGCTGATAGTAATAATAATAAAAATATTATTGCATTATAATTTCATTCACCCAATAGCCGTCTATAACTATATAACAGTGTTGATATTCATTTATAGTTTTTTAACTTAAATATTAATGTAAATTAATGCAAATAATAAATTCATTATTCAATTGTAATTAATGATATATATTTGATAGCTAAATAAAAAATCTCATAAATTATTATAACATTTAAATATTTAATAATACATTCTTAAACATTCCAGAATAATACTGGAGACATTTTCTTTTAAAAATATATTTTTCTATACTCAAATTACTACTATCTTCTATACTAAAATAGAAAGTTTTAATTAAAAACTCAGCTTTGCATGAAATCGAATAACGTTTTTTATGACAATTTCACAATCATAAAATTAACTAAAATTATAAATTAAAGATCATCCACCTACTCTCTATTCACAGAATAATAAATTAACTCTATAAAAACAACAAAACAAATAAAAATTTCGAAATTTTGAAAGTTCTTCAATTAAATTAAGATATAACAAATTCTTTGAAAAATGAACTTTTCAAAAGTTATTAAAATAAAAATATTAAATATGTATGTATGTACATAATAATATACAATAATCTCATAAAATTTTTTTAAAGGGAAAAAAATCAAAAACTAAAATTTTTAAATAAAAACAATTTTAATTTTATTTTATTTTTCTTTTTAATTTTTTTGTTTCTTTATTATTATCTTAAAAAACTCACAAAACTTAAATATACTCGTAATAACTTGTTAGCGAAAGATCAATATGCTCAAAACTAAGAATATGTAATTTTTTTTTATCAAACACATACACACATACACCCCCTCACTCAAATATAAAATATAAATAATAAAAAATATGATATCTTAAAATCCAATTGAAAACAAAATCTAAGCAATATATTTGGACCTATAGAATCATATGTTTTTTCTTAAATATTTATATGTAAGAAAAGACATATTCAAAGATAAAGGTGTACACATACGTCTTGCCTTAAAGTAAAAACAGGAAAGAAAACAATTTTCAATAAAAACAAAAAATCAAAAAATGGAAAAACCAAAGAAAAACAGGATATAATATTATATTCAATCGATATACGCCCCCTCATTTAACATAATATAGAAAATATTATACTATATAAGAAACATAATATAATATAATTCTATATATATACATATAATATACATACTTATGAACACAAGCAAAAGTAAAATCTTTATTTAAGTCAAAATTCGTTTATATAAGGTAAATGACAATTTAAAGAGTAACGCCCATGTTGGAAATTGGAGAAAATTAGTTAAAAATATATATATATACATATGTATATGAATATTATTTATATAAAGCTAAAAATAAATTTCCCTAATAACAATAGGGGAAATTTTCTGAATATAAAATATCCTTTTGCAGAAAATAAAAATGCATGAATTTTTATTGCGAAATTTTGATTTTTTCACTTTTTTTTCTGTTTTTTGTTTATAAGGTGTGATAAGTGATTATTGAAAATAATTTTAATTAAAATTATTAAATTTAATTTAATCACAAAATTTTTAATAATATATTTTCATAGCGAAATTGTTTTTGTTTTTAAATACCAATGCAAAAAATTTTTCCTTTAAAATATAACTAATATTTGTCAGCTGCTCCAAATTCAAAGAAGTTTAATAAAAAATCGTACTCAATATTTCGTTTGAATTGCTTTTCATCTTTTCAATTTATTCTGGACACTATATTTTCAATTAATTTATCTTAACAACAGCCTCAACCTCATACTAATTTATTTAATAACTTATAATATGTAAAAATTTATTTAAAAAAATAAAAATTACATCGGTGCCCGTGAGTGTTGTTGCTACAATTTGATAAATTAAAATTTTTGTATGTTAAAATGATTTATACATGGGGTGAAATTTTAAATTGAAATGATATTTAAATTCGCCACATCTCTTTTTAAATATCTATCATTTAAGAGAATAATAATGGAAAAAAGGTTTCAAAATGGTTCAGATATTTGTACCGTATGTCCGTACTGTAATGATTTAAGATTTCATAAATGATAGTTTTGTTTGTTTATTTTTTATTTTTATATTTTCATCTTGAATTATGTTAGTTGGATGATTTTACTTGCTGATGGTGTTAAGTGTGTTTTGAGTGTGGTGTTGAGTGCAAACATAACTCGCTAAAATAAAATCTTTTGTTCTTAAGTATTGTTTGACTGGTGTAGGACAATATCAAGAAGATATTGTAGTGTAAAATTGCAGTACCGTACTTAATTAAGCACGAAAAGGTGATTTACCTAAGTTACTGTCAAGATCATAAAAAAAAAAAGAAATATAAGTGTATTGCTTAAATTAAAGAAAAGTCGAAACAAAAATAAATGATTTTTTTTTTTTTTTAATTTTTGTAAACAATGTTGATGTAGTAGGCGAGATGAATGATCGGTTTTAGATTTACCAATTCATTCTTTATGAAATGAATTGCTTAACATTTGAGTTTTTGCCATCAAATTTTGTAACAACAATGATGTAACCTATTGTTTTGGTGGCAATAAATTATTATCAGTATATGATTAACTATAGCATTAGCTAGCAAAACCTATAGCCTAATTATCCAATCCACTAAACCCATTATTACATTAAGAAAGACAACCAGAATGCAAAACATCATTCAATTGTAAATAAAAATTTTTGTAGTTTTTCAATAAATTTATTACAAACACATTGTTTTTTATTTTACAAATTTTTTTGCTTGGCATTTATTACATTCCAAAATTATCTCTCCTGCAAGCCTTAATTTTATTTTTTTTTTTATTTTTAGTTATTTTAATATCCATCATTATTTAGAAGTTACTTCCACTTCATCGTGAACAGCATCAGCTTGAATACGATCACATTTTATTTTCTTTTTTTATGTTTTGGTTATACAATATAATTCCACATTCGTGAAGTTCGGGATATAAACGAATTCCGCAAATGGTTTTATGTCATCTTGAGAATGAGATTTCCACTGTATACGAGTGGGTATTTACACTTTCTCCTGTTTCGTTTTGGAATCTTCTGAAAGGAGGAAGTCAGTACTTAAATTTCGGTTGAGCGTAAGATGCTCTGATACCTATATTATTTATAAAACAGTATCCAAGTATATAAGTTGATTTCCAAGAGCGAAATTAAAGATTTGGTTAGTAATTAATTATTAATAAAAATAAATAAATAATATATTATTATGTTAAGTTTTGTTTTTTGAATACTAATTTTATTATACTATTTAGAATACTATTTATTTATTTCTCTACTCAATGAGCTTATAAAGTTCGTACAGAGTTTAGTAATTCATAGTATTTTATATCATAATTCATAATTCAAGTAATTCAATAATATATGCAACAAAAACAATTTAATCTTACTAACTAATATTCTACAAAAGAAAATAAAATCATGTAATTTTTAAAATTAACTCTATCAGCCTAATTTATCATAACAATATACAACTAATTCATAAACACAAAATTGACTATCAATAAACAATTTTTTTTTTATTATTATTTAACTAGTTCAATAACAGCTAGTTCAGTAAAAACATCTGGATAAAATAATCATTAATTTTACTTTTGAATTTTATGGTATCATTTATTTGTTTGAGCTCTAGTGGCAGTTCATTATAGATTGTAAACGCTTTATTATATATTGTGTCCTGATTGTTGAATCTAATTTTAGACGATGTGATTCGTAATTTCTCTGCATTCCTATAGTACTATAATTACGTACTTGACTGTTCACAATTAACTTGACGTTTGTGATAATATTATTAGTACACATTAATGCACGTGCGTTGCCAACTTACTTTTAATTAATAAATTTATTGGTAGTATATTATTATTCAAATAAATCTGTCGAGTTGCCGTTCTGTTATTGTTTCCAAATAAATTTTTTATTGCTTTGTTTTGGGCAGTTTGAATTAATTTAATATTCTAGTTATACACTTTTCCCCATATCTGGTATAGCACAAGTAACTGTGGCATAAAACATACTGAAGTACAAGGAACGTTTTAGTTTATGTGGAATTCTATTACTTACAAGTCTAAATATACCCGCTAATTTCCTAGCTTTTATTAGTTGCTCATTAATATGTTGCTGCCAAGTAAGATTTTCATCTATTATTACACCCAAGTACTTGTAATAACTCACCATTTACAAATTACAGTTGTCAATTTTTAGATGTAGTATATCTGCTATTTTCCTTTTGAAGATTATGTACTTTGTTTTTTTTATGTTTAACGTAAGTTTGTGACTATTCATCCACTTCTGTAATACTACAAGATCTTCATTTATCATTTCTTCTAGTTTTTTATTGGTGGTTTCATCGTATACTATAGCCAAGTCATCTGCATACATGTATGGTTTTCCATTTAAATTTAGATTAAGCAAACCACTTATGTATACGGAGAATAATGTAGGCCCAAGCGAACTTCCCTGTATAACTCCGAACTCATTTTTCTCCATACTGCTAGTTATTCCATCACATTCGGTATACTGCATTCTCTTAGTAAGGTAGCTTTTGAACCAGTTGAATTCATTACCTTTTATGCCATATTCAAACAAAATTCTCAGTAATAATTTTTTATCAACACTATCGAAAGCTTTTTGAACATAAAAAAAACAGCAGCTACTATATACCGCTTTTCTATTGAAGATTGGATCTCGGTAACTACATCAAACAGCGCAGCTTAAGTGCTGGATTTCCTTTTAAAACCATATTGTTGGGGATTGGTTAGGTTATTACAATTAAGATATTCCGTAAGCTGATTATTCACAACAGTTTCGACAATTTTGCTAAAAACTGATGAGATGGTTATTGGTCTATAATTATTAAGATCATCAGTACTTCCAGATTTCTTATAAACGGGTATAATTTTACTAAGTGTAATACATTCAGGAACTACTGCCTGGATTAGTGACGAATTAATAAGCTTCGTTAATTTATGAATCAACTCATTTTTACATGTTTTGATTACATGTGGCGAGATTAGATCATGTCCTGTAGCATAAGTGTTAGATATGCCGTTTATTAGATTTAAACAATAATTTGAATTAATAATTTTAAAATTAAATTCAGTTGATGTCCTAATTTTTGGAAAATATAGTACATTTTTAAAATTTACAGCCATTTTTTCATCTATAATTGCGTTAGAATTCATTAAGTTTATTAATCTTATTTTGCTTATTCTTATTATTTAGTTCTGTGTTTTCATAAAATTTGTTTTCTTTTGTATTTTCGCCACAAACTATACTTTTAATATATTTCCAATTTTTTTGAGGATCGTTCTCTGCTCTTTTGAATTGTCTTTCGTCATATTGTTTTCTTTTTTGTCTTTTCAACCTAGTTGTTTTGTTTAACCAATACTTACATTTATTTTTAATAAATCTTGAATTTTTATTTTCTACTTGTTTTTTGTACCAGTAATTTTTTATTTCAATTATTTCGGCACATTCTGCCTAAAACTATTTTATTGCGGTATCTAGTGTACTTGAGAGTACACTGAAAATTTGACATTGAACTAAGTGCGATCAGTTAATTTAATATGTACGATGTTGACGGACATACTGCGAAGAGCGATAAAGACGGTTCGGACCTAAATATTCAAATAAAATGCTTAAAAAAAAATAGTAAATTTTATAATTAATATTTTTTTATTTTAATTTAAAATGTTTTTTTTTTTTAAATCCCAATATAAAATATTTTATTACTTAATTGTTATCGAACTTTATATGTTTGTTATATATTAAGCTTCCGTCACGGAAAAAATAAAGTTAGTTATTTTATATTCTCGGCGCGATGTAAAACTATATCGCGATGATTAATTTATATTATGGTTATATGTTTGTCAAAAGGGACCGTAACGGTAAAACTGCATATGTCAAACGGCATAAAATCAATCTTTAATAATATGTCTGGTGTGATACTAAAACAAAATATTTAAATAATTATTTTCTTAAGAATTTTTGTATACTATACATGTGAAATAAGAAAAGCACTGTGTATATTGTTTTATTTATGTTCAATACTTTAATTGAATTACCTATTCTGGGGTTAATCTATATTCTTACAATGAAGTAGTATAATATATTTTAATCCTTTTATTTTTAATTATAAAAGCATTGTTTTATTTTTCATGTTATATTAATAATAATAACAAAAACACAAAAAAAAAGGAAAACCTATTTTATATTAAAACCCTTAATTTAAACAATTTTTATGACTCTATACGTATATAAGCATAAACACACAATATTATAAATTACATATACGGTAATATTATCATTATATTAAATATATACAAACATAATTATAATGTCGTTCAACATAATTTTTATTTTTTCTAAAAATGAATGATGACCACTTAGGAAAATTAAATTCTATTAGCCAAAATATCTAACCCCACAACCATTATTGCATTAGTAGCAAAAAGAATCTATATTCAAATACAGATAAATCTCTATTGGACTTTAAAAAATAAAAATAAAAAGAAAAATATTCAAACATATTAATTTAAATATGCAGATCAACACATATAAACCAAAAATCTATGCCAAAAAAAAAAAAACAAAAACAAAAAATTAAATATCAACGAATCATAAATAAGATGATGAATTGCTAAACTGTACAATCACATATGTCGACAATATGGTAAAAGTGGAGTACAGATTTTATAAACAATATAATAAAAACAAAATCATCGTAAGTTTTGAATTGAAGTTTACAGAAGAAAAAATAAAAGCAAAAAAACAAACATCGCTTCACTTATCCTTACAAATGTGTGGGATGAATTCAGGGGTGATATTTTAAACATGAAACGTAGAATTCTAATGCTATAATCGAGAAATGTTTATATTTATAAAGTTTGACCAACTAGAATTACATTACGAACTTGTATTTAATTATTCCCTCTTTACCATCTTACAACACAAAGATAGAGGTTAATGCTTTCCATAGTCAAATCTGTTATTTTGAAAGCTTGAAAGCTTGGTATAGCAATTTCGGTCATGAGATCGTAATAATGATTTTGATTGATTGAATTAATTTATTTAAAGATGTATATAGCGATTATTGGCTGGAGATATATACAAGGAACCTGAACTATCAAAGTATATAAAAATTAACAGACTACGATTATAGGAGGACACATGGATATTCCTTAAACCAAAGTATTTGATATTTATGTAAGGAAAAAAAATCAACAATTCACACACATATCTATTTTTTTTGAGTTAGCTATTATCCCTATGATTCAATATATAGAACTATAATACTTTTTTCTGTAACTTCCATGTTTATTTACAATAATATTATGAAAATTTTAACAAAACTTCTAATAGATATTCGGTAAGTTTGCTACAACAGTAGATATTCGGTAAGTTATTATAACAGTGCTTATAAGGGTAAATTTTAACAATATAAACGAAAGGTTAGCTGTTGAGAATCGTTTTTATCATCTGTGTTGGTTATACCTGATTGTCTTAACAGTTTTTCCACCAGCGAATTTGGGTGGTTTCCTAACTCGGTCCAATATCTTTTGGTTGAAGCAGTTATTTTCTCTTTCTCAGATCTCATTTGTAAGTCATTTCTTATGACTGAGTTTCGAGTATACCATCAAAGCGCGTTGACAATTTCCCTAAGTATACATCTGCTTGACAACATACAATCAGAACTAATATTGTGTGAGTGGCATTCACAGATGTCGTCCAATAAAAACTATAAACTACAAATGATATTTATATACAAATGTGTTTTTTTTTTTATTTTTGCTGATCCTTTTTCACTTTCCGATAGCATAGAGATTCAGTATAGTCCATATCCAGTGTTTTTCTGACACAATGGTTTAATTTTGTGTTTAACAAAATAATTGGTTATTTTACTAAACTGCTATTCTGTTTTTTTTGTTTTTCAAATTATTGCGACCTTTATCGTTTTAGTATAAAAGACTTATATTATATGGTCCCATCCCATGAATACGTGCTTTGGTTTGCCACATTCTTAGATGTTATTTTTTCTACACTCCTTCCGATTAGGCTTCGATTCACAGAATTCAGAAAAGAAACAGAAAAGAAGTCATCAACGCAGTAGCTGACGTATCTAAATCTCATATCTTAATTTAAATTACTAAAGTCAACTAGTCGACCAATTTATACAAAATTTAACATATAACACTGTAAAACAGCAAAAGCTTGAATTTTGTTTTATATAGTTGTCAATAGTATTCATTTCTTATTTCCATCGGGCTAGTTATCCCCAAAATAAATTAGATAACATGATCGACCGTCAATAATAGGATTAAAAGCTCTGGAAATTACACAACAAATGAACAAAAAAACAAAAACTATGCAAAAGGAATAAATTGAAATTGCCAGTCTATTTATTTACTAATTTATTTATTTATTTATTTGTTTATAATAACTAAGCAAACAAAGTTATTTAGCTCTTTTCTTTTTTATTTTGATATTTTGTCAATTTTAATATTAAAAATAAAAGCAGAGAAACAAAAAAGGAATATACGGAGAATTGAGTGAACGTCAAATAACATAACCGATGGATGACGATGTCATTTAGACATTTTTTTCCTCCAAGACAATTAACAAAAATTAGATATCTGCAAAAAACGTAATATTCGCGTCAAAAAGTTATTGTTTTTTTTATTATTAGTTTTGCACAAATCTGAAAACGAGCTTCAAAAGCTATTACACCGGTTTAACTTAACATTATTATAGGTAATTGTATTGCTAATTGCTTATTGTATAAAACAGAAACTAATGGTTGCGATGAAAGTGTTCAGAAAAATTACATAGCACGCATTAACGAATAAAATATTTAATATGTGATTATAAGACAGACCCAATTAAGAAAGCGGGCTCCGAACAAACATGGCGTGCCAAATAACATCACACCACCAGACACAACCTCGAAAACATGGATCGAAAGTTGCATATCAAGTAATTGTGTATATAGTCCACTAAGTTAATTTTATTTTGTTTTTTTATTTTTTTTAATTATAATAATAATAAAATTCCATAGGTTTGTGTAACTAAATTATTTTTTTTTAAATTTTGATACTTTTTTGTTTGTTACACCATCATTAGCAGAACAAATCACTATTTTATTAAGTAATATATTAATTAAAAATGTTTAATCTAAAGCTTAAAGTATATTTTATTAAAATATAATTGGTATATATTACTGTTATTATGTTTTCTAACTTTTTTTGATATAATAACGGACCTATGAATATTAATTAGGAAAAGTATTTTAAATTCATAATCGAATCCACTTTATCAAACAACGATTTGACAATTATTCTTAACAACTGATTGAATATCACCCCTGAAAATACCAAATAGAAATAGCTATACTAATTCAATTCTTAACCAAAATACCCTTAGAAATCTACATGATGTACGTATGTGTGGTTCGTTCAACTAAAGGTTATTGTTGATAATTCAAAAATTGAAAATTTTAATATGTATATCGTGTTTACTGGTTATTTTCATTTTCTTATTTTCTTTTTATATGTACTCATACATATATTACACATCTTTCAGTCTTAAAAAAAATAGATTTTCCAATCTATAAAATATTAAAAAACAGTTCTTAAATTTTGTTATTTTTTATAGTTTTCTTGGTTAGGTAAAAACTATAAATATGGATTAGTCAATCAAAATAAAATTTCTTTAATGATGGCATAAAAATGTGGTTCATAACTTGCTGGTTTAGTCATAAAAAGTATGTCTCGATTTTTTATTTACATACATATACATGTAGCCATTCGCGTATAGGTATATACTACATATATATTTTTTTTTATTCATTCAAGGATGTATACATATTTGTTTTTTTGTTGTTGTTATTTGTGTATTTTTATATTTAAGAAGAAAATCAGGATTAAAAAAGTTATTTGAAAGAAAAATTGACGAAAAATTCAATAGACAATATGTTATTTTTTTTGAAATTTTAAGTGCTTGGTTTGTTTTTGTTTTAAAATGTTTTGAATAAGAATTTTAATTAATATGGAGTTAAATGAAGAGATGAAGATAATAGCTGTTAATAGTTTTATAATTTCACTCTGAACATTTTAGATTTAGTTTGAAATTTTTCAAAAGAGAGTTGTTAGAAAAATAGTTAATTTTCCGGGAGAGAGCGAGTGAAAGACGTGCAGACCTTAAGGTACTAAAAATTCTTATTATTTTGTTAAAATTAAAATTAGTGAATCAATAAGCATTTATAACTCTCTATAACCAACCTAATTGCTCAGAATGGAGAAAATTAAATGTACTCCAACGATATGGGCTCAAATCTCTTGGAATATAAAATTTGTATCTTGTATTACATGAAAGATTAGCAACAGTATAGAGACTAATCAGCTAATTTGTGAAAAGTTAATGATAACAAAAGATATTTATTTATTCAGATAATCCCAAAAGTCCTAACAAATAAGCTCATTAAAAGTTCTTATACTACATAAAGTTATAGAAATCAAAATAATTATAGCAAAATCAAAACTAACAATGCAAAGAGAAAAAGAAGAAAAATAAAAAAAGGGGAAAAAAGAAAAGAGGAAATTTAATATTCAAAAATTCATTCAAATCAAATTGAGTTAAGAACATAATTAGTGGGTCCTTGGCGAGATTATAAAAATTTAGAAATTTCCAGTTATTGAGAAATCCCGAGAAATTTCTGAATTTTTATAATCCCGATTCCCGGTATTTCACCATTATAAAACCCGGTTATTAAAAAAAAAATAATTTACTCAGTTTGTCGTTTTAGATAAAATACCAAATGTTTCCATAGTGATTAGTGGAATCGTATTTTAAAACATGAAAAAAGATTAAACCATATAATATTTTTTTACATAGTAGGCGTAGGTACAAAAGTTTTTGCATATATTTTTAAAACAGCTGTTTTAGTGTTATCATGGAAAAAATAATATACAAAAGCACAAATCCATATAAAATTTTTGTATGAAGATAAAATTAACGATTTTATAAGAAAATCAATAGCTCCATTTTTCGTTCATATACAATGCAATGCATTTTTAAAATTAATTTTAAAATTAGCTTAAGTAATGTTTTGGCCGTAACAACCGATGACGCATCTGTTATGAAAAAATTTGGGTGAGCATCGTCATTTATGGTCCACCAATTATGCTTAAATCATGGCATTCACATTCCAATTTGTGAGATTTTTTATAAAAAAAATAGCAAAATCCAAAACAAGTGTTTCCGATGATAATTTTGTAGAGTTTTCCTCTGCAGAAGAATTTGATGAAGATTTAAATTTAGAAAACTATGATGATAACGAATCTAATCAAGTAGAAGAGGATACTGATGCTGAATTATCTGAAAATACTAAAATTATTTTGGAAGAACAGAGGTACAAGAGATTGTAATCTTGTTACTTCAGAGGGAATTATAAAGTTTCTCTTCTCTTTCTGTTCGAGATTTACCTGGCACATTAGCAACAAACTTATTAGAAGTTCTGCAGAATAGACTATCTGAAAAGAGTTCAAAAGATTTGTCAAATAACTGTGACTATAGTTATGGACAGTTTTATGCTGTATTATCAATTTCCGCAGTATCTAAATTAGCAAAAGATTTGGTAATCCAATATTTTTACTGATGATCGGGAGATATAGAGCCATAATAATGATTCAGATTTATGCGAGATAGTTGATGTACCAACAACAAGCGATACTACCTTACCATCACCATCAACTGCAAACGATTTGTTGAAGAAGTCTTTGGCAAGTGCAATAAGTAAATCACAGAAAACTATGGAAGTAGTAAAACCTTGCAAAACAACATCTATACAAAAGGAGATGAGATTATATACGCCAACAGGGACAACGACACATACTCTTAAAAAAATTTATAATTCAGTAATGACAATCAATCCAACATCAACCGAACCGGAGCTAGTTTTTTCAATTTCTGGAATAATTGTAATAAAAAAACGAGTGGGTTTGTCAGATCATTCAATTGATGTTTTATGTTTTTTAAAAACATATTTTGAATAAAAAAAAACAAAAAACTTTTTAAAAACTTGTTTTTTCCAAGGGTTACACAGTGTTGGTAGCAACTTTAAATGCACTAAAAAGGAGAAAATAAATTAGGTAGTTCAAGGTGTGTTAAAAAATGATATGTGTGTAATTCTAATGTTTGACTTCAGGCAGGAGAAAATAATGTTAGATAAAATATTTGTACGAAAAAAGCAAATATATGAACTTGCCATGAATAAAAGCAAGGAACGTAAATTTAAACTATGTGCTCATATTTTAAACAGCTATCAAGATTGACGCTCCTTGCTTTTATGCATATATTGGTTCTAGTCCATTTAAATTATGACCAGACATAAGCTTGAGAGGATTTGCATTCCTTTGTATTATAATTATTGTGCACATCAGTGTTGGACTCTTGTTTGATTTCATGTTATTTTTCCTAATATTGTTAATGTATAAAATCTGGTTAATTTGCTTATAGTCTTTTAATTTTAAAATGTATTTTTTTTATAAATTTCGTAATTTATGTTCGATGATGGATTAGAAACAGACTCTTAATTTTGCTTTGTTCTCAATGGTTTGCAGATCATTTAATATTCTTACATTAACGGTTTTTAAATGACGGTATCACTAACCTTAAATAATATTAAATGATAACTTCAAATCATATCCTTGCAAGCAATCTATGAACCTTAATATTTTTTTCTATAACATAATAGTTATAAATACATACTACCAAGTCAAATGTTTTCTTCCACATGTCCAGATTGAACTTTTAATATCATCTCTTTTTCTAAATGCAACTTTTTGAAGATAAATTTTATATTCATTCGGTTGCAATATGAACTTTCTTAATAAATTTACATAAAATTATAATAGAAAAAGATTTTGAAAATTTTCTTATAAGAATTTTTGATTATAATATTTTTATTTTTTTGTTTTAATTTTCTATACAATATGCAAAATTTGTTTTTATAGTTTTATTTAATTTAGTGCTTTCAAAAGAACAGACGGATTTTTAAAATCCAACAAAAACAACATTGAATTTTATATTGTTAGCTGAAGTAGAAACATGTGAAAATGCAAATTATTAATAATATTTCAATATAATTTCTCCAAATGGGACAATCTTCAACTACGATTTAATCGTAAAAAATCAGTATGTATTGTTAATTTGATTTAATATTATTAAGTTAATGTTTAAATTTTTTATATTTTCTACTCATCACAACAATTAAATGTAAGCGATATTTGTAATGGAATAAAACGGAATGAGGAGCGTTAAATTTTACCAACAATATTGCTTAAATTACCTTCACAGTTATAGTTAACGATGATCAATCTATAGATATTAAACCAGATGTATATATATGAAGCCAGGTTTCGTCAGACCAAAGCAATTGTAGTATGCTATTTATCTGAGAATTATGATCTCACAGATTCGACAATTCTCAACACCAGCTTCTTTCGAAATACGAATCTTAAACTCAACTAATATAATAGACTTAAGCAATATGAAGCAATTTAAGATAATTTTTCTTTATCAACAAATAGAAATAATTAAATTAAAACATTTTAATTCATAAAACAATTTACCTAATTTTGCAGTTGTAATGAAGGAGCTTCTGAACTGGACAACCAAAGTTTGAATTTCTTCAGCAATGATGGTAGCGATTAGAAATCATAAAACAAAACTTAGCATGCTACTTGACAATATAGATATAAATTCTCCAATATAAATTGTCCTACAGTCTTAACTAGAACCAGATATTGAACTCTAGCTTGATAACATATTTTGGGAAGTAAAATTAGAATTCTGATCGATTTCCTGAAGCACTTATATTGGCTCTAATATCAAGCTTAGTAAATAATCTTCTAAACAGCAAATGTTTCACTTGAGTGTAGCATCAAACAGTACAGAACTAATTCCACCTACGCATATTTATTTTTATGTTAGGTCATCTTTTAGTTTATATTTTTTAAAATATTTTTATTTTTTAAATAATTTTTCATTCATTTATCGTCTACTCTAGTTAGAAGAGAAAAAGATAATTTTCGACGTGTTTGGAAATCAAGACCTCTTATACTGATTGGCAAAAGCTTAAGATATAGAAAAAAGTTTCACTGAGTTAATGAAAAATTTACTTAAGCATTAAGCACTAAGCAAGAATTTCATATGATCGATAACACTTAATCTATTCTACTGCAATTTTTAACAGCTACAAATATTTTATTTCACTATCCTGGCCAATTTAACAAGAAGAGAATTCAATAGCTTCTTTAAAATCAATTTTCTTAATATTTAAAACTTTTAATGAGGATATGATTAAAAATTCTAATTATTAAATATGAATAAAATGTAGCGTAACGAACGGTAGTTTTTTCATTCGGGTCATACAAACCTATTTTTGTCCTTGTGTTCGTATATGAATAATGAATCATGCTCCCTACATTTTATATTTTATTTTATGTATATATTTTATGCTTCGTACCAGCTGGTATATAAGCTATAATTAAGAGGAGGTACAAAAAAAGATTTAAATTGTAAATTATTTTTACGATTAAAGATAAAAAAAAATAGGTTAGGCAGCGTTTACAATTTAAGAGCATTACATTCATATGTATAGAGCCGTGTAATATAAAAATGTTACAAAATTTTTGAAAAAATTTACGAAAATTTACGAAATCAAAAAACTTTATAATAATACAAAATTTTCAAATTTCTTTCTAAATGTATTGTATTAGATTTCACCCGTGAAATTCGAATTCAAAATATTCATTATATTTTTTATGATTTGATTGTCCTAAAACGACATCGAATTACATACGTACTAAGATAATTTTCTTAAATCGAGTCGCATCATTTTTCATTCTCTTCGTACATACACAAAAGTAAAATTTAGTCTAGAAACTCGAAAGACATCTTTTCATGTATTCTGATTTCAATATTTTAACCATAAATAAAATAATACTGATGTTATAACACAACTATTCTGATGCTAGTAGTGTTCAATAAAAATAAAAAAAAATAAAAATATTTTCACAATTTTTGTTTTTCAGTCCTTATAAAGCTCATCATCATACATTAATAAAACCATAAATCCTGAATACATAACGAATAAAAATTTTTATTATTTATGAACCATTTCAAAACTTAGATGACTCTACCATTAAATATTTAAATTAGAGAGAAAAAAAAAAGTTTAACTGACATTATTATTGACGATTTTAGAAAGATAAAAAAAAAAAAAAAGTAAAAGAAATAAATACACTGAATATGTATTTAACACCGATATGAAAAGGACAACATACAACAAACTGTTATACAAATAAATTAAAAACTGTTATAAAATAAATAATAAAATTGATTTATTTTTTAAGAAATAAAATTTTTTAGAAATATAATTTGAAATATGTCACTGAAATTTCAAATTTATTAAATTAATAGTCTTTATAAAATGTTCATATTAAGCCGGTCCTAATTTATTGGCAGTGCAATTTTGTAAAATAAAATATAAAGTTTGTTTTAAATGAACTATCAGAATGTTACGGGGGTTAAAATGCGATATATTGAAAACCGTTTTAGAGCGTATTATATGAAATGTGTTGAAAAAAATTGACAAATCAAATTTTAGTGACGTTTTAGTGTTCAGAATGCGTAAATAAAAAGAATGAATAGATTTGGGTTTTTAACATTTACTACACTACACAATCTTCCCTTAGCCAAATGATTGAAACAAAATTTAGTAGTTGATTGACTTTTCAAGCGTGTCCTGAAAGCTGAACTCACTGTTTGTAATGAAACATTGATAATTAAACTTCCTTTTTTTTATTTCCTAATGAAACATTACAATCTGTCTCTGAAGGAGACATTCAGTAGTTTCTATGAAAATTTGTATGCAGGTAAATTGCACTAACTTTATATTCCATTGTATTTCTGGGCCCCCATTTAATTGTTCCTATTGTCTATTGGGTAGCTGTAGGATGCTAGGGCACTTAAGGCGACTTGCATCACTTGCAGCCAACAAGGTGTTTACCAGTCTGTTTGGATGTGCAGCTAATCTTATCTGGTACTTTCCGCTTATGCTTCTAATCTCCTCCTTAATGGTTCTCACCTGCAAATCACGATGTATGACATCATTATTGACAAATCAAGGCGCGCCAACTATCAATCTTAGCCAAACTATCAAAAATAGCTTTGGCTGGAAACGCTGTAATATTGTAATATTTGAATTACTGGATAGTCCTCACAGTTGGACTCCGTAGGGTGTAGGTCTATATCGGTTTCAAGACAGTTTTATAAATCAGTAGGTTGTTTTCCAGTGAAAACGTCGAGTTGCGGCCAATCATCCACTGTAATTTGCTTAGCTTTAAGCCCAGTTGCTTTCTTTTGTTATGTTAGTATAGCCGTATCATCAGCGAAAGTGGCGGTAGTTGTTTCATTTGTTTTTGATAAGTCTGCAGTGTAAATAAGATATAAGACAGAACCTAAGACGCTGCCCTGTGCTACACCTGACATAATTTCATTAGTTGGTGTATAGGCACCTTGATGCTTCACCGAAAAGTGTTTTTCGATAAAATATGGCTGCAGCAATAAAATAACAGTTCTGTGGTAAAATTTTTTTAAGTGTGTACAGCAATCCTTCATGTCATACTTTATCAAATGCATGCCTAATATCTGGAAATATTGCTGAACAGAAGTTTTTTCCTCTACGATTAACTTAATCACATCTGCTATTCTGTGTATTTGCTTGATAGTTGCATGCTCCTTTCTATAGTGTTATATACAACTTTAGTTTTTTCGCTAATCCAAAATGTTGTAACACTTAAGACTATTTAGATGTATTGACAATTGTTTGAAGAATTCTTTACCTGATTACGAATCCCCCGTAATTTTGCCTCAACTATATGACGTTTTTATAATGTCTAATATACATATAATTTAATTTCTTATTAATTAGGTCATGTTACATTATTACGCTGCTAATGGCGGACGAACCTCAGTACCCTTGCGGTCATTTTTGACGCCTTTGATTGAAAAGTCTTGCAAAATTTTATTTATTATGTTTTATTGAAAACACTTCATAGTAGAATAATGAATAATTTCGGATAGAGATGAATGTTTTGATTTGATTTTCTAAAAAAACAGGACGTAGTACGTGCGTAGGCCTTTTGGGGGCATACAATTTTTCTTGAACATTTCCATGATTATCCTATGCTGCCTATAGTGTCACCCATGACATATAAGAGAGGAAGATTATTTCGACGTGAGTTGAACTCAAGAGCTGTTATACTGATTAATGTGTATATATCTTTTATTTATTTTAAGACATTTATATATATACATATATATATAAATATATATATACTAATTTATATATGGAAAACTACATTTTTTGTAGATTAACTTCGCCTTCATAATAGCATAGCTTCATTTTATTTTAAGTATTTTTGTTTGAACTTAATTTTATTTTAAGTTCGATTGAGTTACCGGGTTCGAGTCCTATTCTGATTAGTATTCAGATAAAATAATCACTACACCATATGGGTGACGTAATAAACAGAACAGAGAAGGTTTATCCAAATGCATTCTCAATATATCTTACACTTGCTGTTTGCGGGACTGTTGGTAGATTTGGAAATATTTTTGCTTTTATAGCTATTGTTTTCAATAATTTAAGTAGAATACTGTTCCACTTTGTTTTGATTTTGTTAACTAATTTTGTTAACAAAACGCAATATAATTAAAAAAATTAAAATTGTAAGCTACAACGTATTCGAGTATCCTATTTGGTATCGTCACAATTTTGTAAAAATAGAACTAAACGAACGTAATTCGAAATTTAAGAAAAACTTAAAGGATCTTTTAGAGGTTACTTTGAAAGAATGAAAACAACAGACATTTATTTATTTCGAGCTTAAATCAAGCAAGTTACATTACATATTTATTTATTACAATTTAGGTTAAGTTAAATTAATAAAAGATTATAAGTTAGGAAAAAAGAATAATAGCTTTAAAACAAAAAAAAAATAAATAAACATAACGTGAGAAAAAAAAATAAGAAAATTAAAATTTTGAAAAATTTAAAATTCTAATGAAAAGAAATATTACTACAATGCATTGAATTCAATAATAATGATAAAAATATGCAAGCAGAATAGTCCAGCACCCTAACCCTTTGGCGAGAGATCTACAAAACATTTCAATAACCAGCAGGTTAAAAAACAAGTCGCTAGCAGTAATATAGGGCACAACATTGGAAAGAACGAGCAAATATGAAGGGTCAAATCAATGGACTAGATATTCCAACATTTTTAGATTTTTAAGATTTCAATAAACAATTAACGTCACATTTGTTAGAAATTATTGTAATTTTCTTTAAGAAAGATTCAAAATATACCTAATACAGTTAAGAGAAAAAAAAATGATAAAAATAATGCATAGAACGCTGAAATCAAGCTTTCTGGCATGTTTGACAATAAACCAATGACCGGAAATGATCTCTACGAAAGTGTTGATGTCTCACCTTTTCAACAAAGTAGGTAAGGGAGTGCTTTAGGTTCAGCATAGGCCAGATTTACTTGATGATGTTACAGTCTGGTCCACTTGATCATTTCAATTTGAAGATTTAATAAAAAAAAGGAATAAATTACAAAGAGTACAATATAAAATATATATATATATATATAAATATATATATATAAATATAAAATAAGGAACCATAATGGCTATACTACAGATACATAAGAAATGCTAAGATAAGGAAAAATTTAAATATCCCTACAATAGAGCAAGAAATATACTTATTTATAAGAATTTTCAAGAGAACAATCTTTTTGAATAAAATATCATAGAATAAAGTATTAATTAAGTGAAAGTCATTCCTCATTATCCTCAAATATATGTGAATTTTTATTTTTCTTAAAAAAAGAATGAATTCAATTTAACAAATTTGGAACCGTTTAAAATTTTTAAATAAAAAAATTCTGACAAATTATCTGTGTTAGACCTTATGCCTAAATTAGTTACGGTTATCTTTACAAAACTATTTAACCATAATCTCCCTTTAATTTGAATAAAATGTCTATATATGAAAAACTAAAGAGACAAAAGAAAAACACACGTTAATTTCCCCGAAAATTATCATATGTTTTACTCTTAATATCCAAAATTTTATCTATCAGAAGAGAACAATATAATGTACAAAAACAACTTATTAGAAAGAAAAACCCAACAAAAAAAAAATATATTATAAAAACTATATCAAATTATTTTGAATTATCATAAATATATTAATATATAAATATATGTATGAATATCAGAAGCTGGCTTTATGCCAAATATAAATTTTCTTGTGAACTGTTGTCGTCCATGACGAACCCTTGTTGACACTCATTTAACTCACAAAGTTTCATGGCATTTTTTTTGTTTTTTTTTTAACGAGTGTTTTAAAATATGTAATTTTTGAGTAATATCGTTTTAAAATAATTTTTATATTAAATTGTGAAAATATAACAACTTCATTCATAGATTCCCATGAAAAAAAAAACAAAATTTATACCAGAACGAACACGTATTATAATTCACTTTATGGTTTTTAAATGACGCATACACATATATAAAATAAAAAATTTCAACTACAATCTGGATATAATCATACATAATTTAATTATTTGTATATATAATATACATATATGTATACATATATTGAAATACTAAATACTGATATTCTGCTACTTATACTTCCTTTTTGAAAGAATAATATCAAAGACCGAGACGAATTTTACTGAGTGTATCGAATTTTTGGTACAAAAGGGTGATTTTGCGAGAAAATATTCATGTTAGTAATATACGATAAAAATATTTGTTTTTAATATATCACATAATATAGTTAGTTAATCCGAACAAGTATAGGTTTTATATATAAGAACTCTTATGTAAGTAAGGTACCTATCGGGCTTTTATATCGGGGATATCAATGGGAATCAAGCCTAAACTTATTTTTATATAACAATTTTTACCCTCGTATATAGAATAAAAATCACTAAAAATATAAATATAAACTTTTCACTTTCATCCTAACAAAAACCATTTTTTTAATTTATACCTAAAGCTAAATTAGATCCTTGTTGATTATTTTTTTCTAATTTAGATCCTTTTTGTGGTAGTTGTAGTTACCATATTCGTTTTTAGATCTATAGCACAGTAATTTTCATTCTGTTTGTTTCAATTTTATATACTTCAGACGAAAAATGTTAACAAACTATAGGAATGTGATACAGGATCGCGCAATATATGCATAATTTATATATATGCATTAGCTTACCGTTACCAAAATAGAAAACTTTAACTTCCAAATAAAACAATATAAATGTCTTAAATAACCTTACCAAAAGACATATTTCAAAACCTATCCGTCTGATCCTATCACTGATTGTGTTACAGGATAATGATGACAATTTAGAATCTGATATACTTACCATAATCAGAACCCTCCAGCCTGATGTGTTTCAAAAATAATGGAAAGGAATTCAAATTAAATTTAATTTTGATAACATAACTTAAACACTCGGCTACTATAAAGGTATGGCTAAAGCTATTTATATAGATTAGATTAGAATATATATTTATGGTTGAGTTATGTTACCATACTACAGCATCTGCAAATGGACTTATTGTGATTACCCGGAACAATGCAATTATCCACATGTTTTCTTGAGGCCTAATTTAATACTTACACTCGGTACATTAGTCATATGCTGGGCAATTCCCATTATTAACGTAAATGCTGCTCTCAGATGGCAAAATTTATTACGAATGGAACTCTTGAATTTACAAATGTTCAACAGATTTACATACAAAAGCTGTTTTTGACCAAGCCAATTATCCTTACCATAATACGAATACTTAGTAGAACTTTAATTTCTTTCAGCAAGCATGTTAATATGAGGATTTTTTTTGTGGATTAACAGATATGTTGGTCCAAAAGTCCTCATCTATTTGTTCCACTCACATTTTGATATATATACATATTGATGGTTCTTAGGGAATCCCAGAAAATGGACACGTTCCACTAAATTATAAATATTCCTGTAAATAACATTGATACAACAAAAGCAAATTCTTATGCGAAAAAAAATAAAGTAGGTATTATAAACTTTATAACAATTACCATATACAAAAAATAACATTAAAACTATTATTTTTATTCTTTTATAATACGTGTAGTAACGTGTAGTTTATATTAAAATAAAGCATAAAAATAAAAAATATTCTCACGCAAAAAAAAATAAACTAACTCATATTAAGTTAAATTTTAAAAATATTCAAATTAGTTATTGTTGATAATTTTACAACTTTTAAATTCAAATTTAATAGAATCAGAGTAATAATATAGAAAAAAAAACATAAAAACCGTTTCAATTGCGATTTCGTGAACAATGGGGGAATACAAATAAGTTATCATTAAATAAAATTAAATTAAATTATAAATGAATAAATCTATATAAAATACATAAATTCTGAAGTATTTAAAATTTTGATGATCTTATGATTCAGCAGGGCAACATAAGTCATCATATTTTGGGAACCTCCAGTCCGTGCGATTCAAACAGGTCATTTAAACTTAAGAATTGTTAACTAACATATATAGGATTGACTTTTTCTGTGTATTGTGAAGTCTCCCCCTTGTTCTACTTATGGATTCCAGTCAATTACAACTCTCACAATGTTTTGTGTAGATTTTCGTAGCGTATAGCTTATCCAATAAAGCTCAATTAAAATTAATTATTTTCGATTAAATAAAACAAAAATCCTTATTTTAAACTCAAAGAGATCACTACAATTTATTACAAATTATATTTTACATCTACAACATGATATAATTGACCGTTAGTTTTATGCAGAAACTATAGGTATTTCAAAGTCAAAATTTTCTTCGAAAATACTTATGAGAATAAAACATTAACATAGGATCAAATATCATTAAATTTCTCAAGATATATATATAAATAAAAAAAAATTTAATAATATGCTACTAATTGGAAATATATATTCGATATATTTGAAATATATATTCAAAAATTATATTCGATTAAGTCATATTAGTTTGAAAGAAAAAAATTTCACATAACTTAGCGACTATAGTTTCCAAGATTATAAACCTAAAACTTCAATACATTCATTAACATATCTGAAAGTTGGTCACACGTCGTAGATGTAATTATAACCACCTCCAACAATATATAGATTGATATTGATTGAACTAAATGATAGATATAGGAAGAAATAAACCAATATAGAGAGATAAATCAAAAAGCTACAAGAAACTCAACAACATTCTACTTTTTTGATAATAGGATCTTATGTGTGTTATATTAGTGATGTATTTAATATTTTATAGGAAAATAATTGCCACTAAATCAATATACTTATTATTTTTTAATTTTTTATTTAATTTTTATTGATATTAACTTACATTAGATCATTTTTGGGGTACACAAATTCAAATACATATTGCAGTTAACAATGCCCACCCAGCCTCTTCTATCAAATTTTCCTTCTTTCAACTTCAATATATAGATGCCCCTCCTTAATCTTAGCAACCTATCAGAATGATTGGGTAATCAACCCTAGTAGAGTAGGATTAGTAAAAGACAAGACAGAGAGAGGTGTACTGGCGAGGAAAAGCAAGTGTGAAGCTAGGTTTAAGCTTATTAATTTATCATGTCTATCTTAGAAAACATAAAATAGTTAAATAAAACCGATAAAACAAAATCAGTTAAATTTAAAGTTAAAGAAAAAGTTCTCATAGGATAAGACACATTATACATAGGAAATCTTACTATATAATACGCTGCTAAAAGTCTAATAAATTTGACATCGTTTACTTAAAAGAATCAAAACATATAACATCTTCACCCTATAACCATAAAGGGAACATATAATTGTATGTAACGACAAAAAAATGTAAAAACAAGTAATAAACTAGATAACTGTAAACATAGTTGACAAATATAATTTAAAAAATCCTGTAGACTTTAACCTAAATTTATGTAAATTAATGTAAATAAATATGGCCTGATTGAGTAAATTCAAATCCCATAACTGTTGACAAATAGATAAAGCAGCATCAGGTAGAATAATATACAATAATACATCAGAGCTACACTCAAGCAATGTGCTTCAAAAGGTAGTGATAAAAAAGATAGAAAAGTAAATATTTTACTTATGAAACAAATAAAAACAGTCTTCTCAACTTCCGATGTGTACCAATCGGAATTAAAAAAAATTTTAAATATAAATTTATTGAAACAAATCTAGATATTTTTATTTTATCAAAAACTGCTTAAGTATATTTAAAAATTTAAGTTAAATCATTTATTAAGAATACTATACATACAGACATTTAGATTTATAGTATTCCTAATTAATGGTTAAACCAATAACAATAATTACATTTACACTCCACCGTAATTAAAGCTTTATACAATTAGTTTTTGAAATTTTTAATAAAATTCTGAAAATATTAATAATTTTTCATTTTTCACTACAGCTAGCCGCAGACAAATCTATTTTTTTTTCTTAACTAACACTCGAAAAATTTTAATTATTTTAACTTTAAAGTCAAAAAAAAAATAGCTTGCAGAAGTAAAAATATTTTTATGTTTTAAAACAATATTTAAACCCAATATGAAACTCAAATCTATGGAATAAAAAAGAAAACTTATAAGTAACAACTTCAATTGTTTAAAATTGCATTGGAATTTATGCATAAGAATTTCGAATTTTTAAAATTTACAGTACACTTAATTCAAAATTTAAGAACACTAATTTTGAAATTTATTTTTTCAATAAAAAAAATTCACTCAAAACTAAAAAAAAACAACTGTTAAGCATCCAAAAACAAAAAACAAAAAAACAAAATTCGATAATCTATTTTCTTTTTATACTTTTTAAATAGGACATCCAAATTATGTTCAACAGTCTGTATAATAATGGTAACACATTTTAAAATCATTTAATAATAAAATACCTACCGTTATAACATTTCTTTTTTTTCTTCATTTTCATAAAGAACCACCCCAATTCATTAAAAAAAATTACGATTTTTCGAAATAACATATAAAAATATTCGAAATATAATTTTTTAAAGAAATATTTTCCTTATATATTCTGAAATTCGGTTTCGAAGTATGGCTGTCAAATGATTAATGCGCAAACTCTTACTTATTTTTATTTAACAGTTATTTCTATTTGCACATATACTTTTGTATCTATTTCTGCATAATGTGTCTTCACAGAGCAAATTGAAAGCAAAAGTTTATTAAGCATATTTTTTTTGAGAAAATTTTTGCGACGGCCCTACACTACCACGAATTTGTCGTATCAACTAATTTCAAATTATTTTTTCCAAATGGATAAGATAAAATAAAAAAAAAATGTATATGCTTTGTAAGGTGTGAATATTGAATAAGGTGTCACGTCACATAAATTTTGTTTAGTTGTTGTGTAACTATTTCAAGAAAATAATGGCAATAATTAAAGTAAGAACCCGGAAGTTTGAACCGTCATATCTACACACTGGGAATCATAAGTGAAATATATATTGTATACCAATTGTAGTGTCAAACAATGGTTCTTTTACTTTTTTTTAAATTTGATTTGTAATAATTATTATTCCTATTAAAATTACCATAAATTTTATAATTCTTTAATTTATGTCATACCGAGAAATTATAAAATAGAGATATTGATCTGTACTGAAATAGATTTGTGCTAAATAATGCTTTAAGAACACCAAAAATTGTAAAATTCCAATCAGTTTACACTCACTGCATACTTACAATATTAAATTTAAATACTGATGGGTCTTTCAAAGATCAAGAGACAGGATGCGCATTCAAATATAAACAAGAAGAACACAAATTTCATCTTCAAAGGCATACCACTATATTTACGGCTGAACTATACCCAATATTTAAAGCACTCGAGTATATTATGAAAAGGGACGAAAAAAACTTTTTAATTTGTACTGACTCCTTGAGTTCTTTAAAAGCTATTCTCAAACTATATCCAGTACATCCTTTAATACAAAAAATACAAGCAATGATAAATAAAAATCAAAAAAATATACAATTTATGTGGATTCCAAGTCATATCGGCATCCATGATAACGAGATAGTTGACAGTCTAGCAAAAAGCTCTGTAAACCAACCATACGATAACCATCACCTTTTATATTATAAAGATCTTAAAAATATAATAAATAAGAACATATATCAAAGTGTATAACAAGAATGGATAGAAACGGACGATAGTAACAAACTAAAAAATATCAAACCAAATACGAGACCTTGGAAAAATCTCAATTTACTTAACAGAAGAGAGTGGACCGTGATTACTAGAATAAGAATAGGGCACACTAATTTAACACACAAATTTATATTTCATAATACAACACCACCAAATTGTGCTTGTGGAGCAAACCTTACTATTAGGCATCTGTTCGAAACTTGTATTAGATATTCAAGAGATAGAGATAGATATTTAAAAAGTAATAGTCTAGATATTTTAAAGAGTGATGATGAAACCAATTATAGAAAAATAATAAATTTCCTAAAAGCTATTGAACAACTATACAAAACAATTTAAAACAAAAGATTAAATAAAATCAATAAAATATGTTAAATGAAAAATATTAAATGTTAAAAAAAAACGGAATAAAATAGAAAATATTTAGTTATAATAACTTCATATAATTAATATATGTATAAGAAAAATTTAACTATTGAATTATTTTATATAGAAACCAAAAAAAAATTAAAAATGTATTATATGAATAATAGAATATGTAACTAGAAAATAATAAAAAAATAAAAAATAATTTAAAGACCTGGCCTGAAAAAACCTATAAAATACATAACGTAAATTAACAGCAATCTAAAGCTAGCTATGATTTGGAAATATTTAGAAACGAATGAGATTTGTTCAGTATAAGAAATTTAAGGAAAGCGGCTTGATACATAAATTAATACGCCAAATATTACAATTCCATATTATATAATATAACGAGAATATGGAATTGAAAATATTTAGAAATTAGAATATCAAAGAAGTATAGGGAAAATAATTTCAGCATTGAAAATTGAACTTAAACTATAAATTCGAAAACAAGCTACGGACATTTTTAAGCACTACACATCTTTTTCAGTTTTATTATAATTTGAAAGGTTAATAAATTTTGATATACTTAGTTATTTATCATCGACTTATACCCAATATGTCGTGGGCATAATTTATCATAGATTTCCATTTCTAGCCTAATAGAAAATTGTCGTTTTTTTTGGTTTTGTTTATTTTTACTACGGTCGACTAGTTGAAATCTGTAACAAAAAAAAAATACGACACTCGATGGACCCAATAATTAACATGGCATAGCGTTTAGTATTTTTTAACCAATAAGACCACTATCCTCATACATTAAAATAAGTTTATAAGACGCTTAGTATTAATTTATCTCTGATTTGTTTTTTGTTTATTGCTATACTACTTCGAAAGGGTAAGTTATTTTCAGCGAAACCTTCTCCGTGAAAAAAATTTAGTGACTTCTATATTAACATATTGATTTTCATATTGAAATGTTTTATTATGTATACTTCCGTCTTGTATGCTTCGATCATTATTTCTCACATACCGCAGAGTAATTAATATGTACAGCAAATCACGTTCAGTGCATGGATGTTGTTCAATTATTCTTTGAAATTTATTTGAAATACAAAAAGAAAATAATATTATGCTATTACGAAAACGACGTTACTCTTCAACAGATGTAGTGATAGTGATACTACAAAAAAAAACTTGATATTTCAAAAATTAAAAATAAAAAAACCTGCTAAAATTTTGTTTGTTCAGAGCAAACATTCTCGGCTGTAAAACTTTAAACTTGTACTTCGTTTACGCGATCTATGTTACTATATAAACCATATAAAGTTTGATATCATATCTTATGAAACCAAATGATATCATATCATAATCATGATATTTAGAAGTAATGTAATGTCATGTTTATACTTAAAGTAAGGAACAAGAACATCAAATATCTATAAATTCTAAAAGATAGTAAAAAAATTTGACACTTTTCGTACATTTTTGTGATGCTAGCATCGCTAAAAAATTTCAAAATTAACAAATGAAAAAATACTCTAAAATCTTCAATTTTGGACCGATTTCAATGTTTTTTCAACTGTTTAACTTTATTTAATGAATATTCAAAAAGATAGTAGCAAAATAAAACCATTTTGAAAAAATTGAAATTTTGAAAATTTTTGTACGTTTTTGTGTTGCTAGCATCGTTAAAATTTTCAAAAGTGAAAATATACTCTAAAATCTTCAATTTTGGACCGATTTTAATGTTTTTTCAACTGTTTCACTTTATTTAATGAATATTTTAAAAGATAGTAACAAAATAAAACCATTTTGAAAAAATTGAAATTTTTTGTACTATTTTGTGTTGCTAGCATCGTTAAAATTATCAAAAGTGTAAATATACTCTAAAATCTTCAATTTTGGACCGATTTTAATGTTTTTTCAACTGTTTCACTTTATTTAATGAATATTCTAAAAGATAGTAGCAAAATTAAAACATTTTGAAAAAATTGAAAATTTGAAAATTTTTGTACGTTTTTGTGATGCTAGCATCGTTAAAAATTTTCAAAAGTGAAAATATACTCTAAAATCTTCAATTTTGGACCGATTTTAATGTTTTTTCAACTGTTTCACTTTATTTAATGAATATTCTAAAAGATAGTAGCAAAATTAAAACATTTTGAAAAAATTGAAAATTTGAAAATTTTTGTACGTTTTTGTGATGCTAGCATCGTTAAAAATTTTCAAAAGTGAAAATATACTCTAAAATCTTCAATTTTGGACCGATTTTAATGTTTTTTCAACTGTTTCACTTTATTTAATGAATATTCTAAAAGATAGTAACAAAATAAAACCATTTTGAAAAAATTGAAATTTTGAAAATTTTTGTACTATTTTGTGATGCTAGCATCGTTAAAAATTTTCAAAATTTGAAGGTGAAAAAATACTCTAAAATCTTCTAATTTGGACCGATTTTAATATTTTTTCAACTGTTTCACTTTATTTAATGAACATTCTAAAAGACAGTAGCAAAATAAAACCATTTTGAAAAAATTAAAATTTTTGTACTTTTTTGTGATGCTAGCATCGTTAAAAATTTTCAAAATTTCAAGGTGAAAAAATACTCTAAAATCTTCTATTTTGGACCGATTTTAATGTTTTTCAAGTGTTTCACTTTATTTAATGAATATTCTAAAAGATAAAACCATTTTGAAAAAATTGAAAATTTGAAAATTTTTGTACTTTTTTGTGATGCTAGCATCGTTAAAAATTTTCAAAAGTGAAAAGATACTCTAAATCCTTCAATTTTGAACCGATTTCAATGTTTTTTCAGCTGTTTTACTTTGTAATGTAATAAGTTAGGCTAAAAAACTATTATTAACAATCTCAACCATATCACCATTATTATTAACCAATCTACTAGAATCTAGATTATAACAGTCAAGTGATGATCAAAAAAGATTAGATTAACTTCAAAAAATTATTAATTATTAATTGGGTTACTTGACTGATAATCAAAAGTGTATCTCAGATAGGTAATAAAATTGTGATGATTTCATCAATTATTGATGAATTATAAAGAAGAAATATAACATTCTTGCAGGTTGTAGAAAATTATGCACACCAATATATATAGACGTTACGTAAACGGGTGTTTAATCACTAGATTAAATCTTTGAACTTAGTTTATAAAAATTTCCATAAGCCTCTTCCTTTTTAAAAATTAAACATGACCCTCCAGACCAGCCAAATGCTTTACTGCATATCTTTTTGTTTTTGTTTCATGCAAGGAATTCTTAGATCTCTGTGTAAATCACATCCTATCATATATAACAATCATGCCTATCCTACAAAACGCAAACTTGATTGCGTTTGGAATAAATCAGATCCGCAAGCACTCCCGCCGCAATAAATTTGGGTTCATTGAAAACGGTAAACAAAAACGGAGCGGTAAAATTTTTTGACATTTCAAATTTGTCAAAAAACTTTACCGCATATTTTATTTACATGTTTTAAGTATTTTAGAATAGAAAAAAAATTGTTTATGGTGTTATTTGGTTTATATTTTTAAATTTTTATAAAAAGAAAGAGATTTGTTGAAATTAGTTAAATAAAAAATTCAATAAAGGATTAGCTATTCAAAAAATATTAAAATAACTAAAGAAAAATAATTGTGATTTGGCATTAAAAAAAAATTATTTTATTAGAATCCATATATTAAATATAAGAAAATATAACTAAATGTAATTCAATGTAAAAGTAACAAAAAATATATTTTAATTTTCAAATAACTAACGATATTCAAACAAATTAAAAATAAAAAAAACTTAAAATAAATTTTATACTGCTTTGTTTTTGAAAATATAGAGTTTTCTCTTTGTAATATGCATCTTTTTTAATTTCATTTTTTTTAGTTCTAATTTAAATTTATTTTTTTGTAATTTTTCTTCTAACTCTTTCTGCTTCAGATCACAAAGTCTATTCATTGTAATTCTCATTTATAGACTGTAGCGTTTGAGATGGTTGGATATTTATCTGTTGTTTAAGTAAGTTCTCATATTCATTTTTTATAGTACTCTATTTTTCCTCAAAGACTGCAATGGTATTTCAGTAGAGGTAACAGGTAGATTTGAAATACCTGTAAGATCCTCAATATATTCATCAATTGCTTCATTAAGTACTATATTAGGTACTCCAAAATTACGTGTTTCTGGAACTCCTTCAACACAGTCTTTAGGGGATAATAGCTCAATCACCTCCTCTTCCAAAATTGTAGAAATTATTTTCTTATTCGGTCCATCACCCGTGGACGTGATTTCTTTTTTTTCCGGACTCAATTTTTTTTAAAGTAGCTTTTATAATCTATCCATACCTAAAAATTAATTAAAATGCATAATATTTAAACTTATGATTAATTAACTTAATTCAATTAGAGTAATGAAAGTTTTACCTTTTCCACTCTGAAACTTCTTTAAAAGGCCCGAAAGTATTTAATTATTTTTTGAGATCAATCCAAAAATCTCTTGAATCAAATTTTGAATTCTTTGCAATATCTGGATTTTTTTTTAAGGCCGAAATTATAATAATTTTTAAAATCTTAATTATTAAATAGTGGAAAATATATTTTTGCTACCTACAAAGTTTTGTTTTCCATTTAATTTTTTTTTTTAAATTCAACCACCATCAATCACTAGGAATATATGAACTGCAATATTTTTTAGTACTACTAAAATGTATGAATCCGCAATAAAATTATTGCGGATAGAAAATGAAAAAATGTTCATACAAATATATGATTCGCGTTCAATTGCGTTTTCAATGATATATCAAAAAATTCACCGCTCCGCAATTATCCGCAACGTTTTCAAGGATAGTTATTTTTCATAAAAGTAAATATTTCCGCGCCGCAATCCAATTTTCGTTTTGTAGGATAGACATGAATATCTTGTTTTGTATACATATAGGTAATTTTGAATTTCGACTTAAGAGACAGCCAGTTTCATTTCTCTATATTTATTATCAAGGTAAAATTTTTTTCTTTTTGACGTGCTCTTTCCACCTAAGTTTGACATCTAATGTCATTCCTAGCGTTTTTTTGTTGGGGTATATTCACTCTTTTCATATTTACCAATGGTTGATTTTCTAATTTTTTATTTGAAAAATTTACATGTACTGATTTTAACTCATTGAGTTTAATTTTCCACTTCTTTTTCCAGAGGTATAGCTTGTCGCTTGCTCTTTGCAATTTATTTGTAGCCTTGTCAATATAAATTTGATCCTACTGCCATCAACGAAGTATCGGTCAACGAATGTAGCTACAGTTATATTTTCCATTTGTGGTAAATCATTGATGTACAAATATAGTATGGGACCCAGAGAATACTACCTTGAGGCACACCTGTTTTAATATCTCTGTTAGTAGAATACTCTTCGTCTTGTTTAATTCTGAATAGTCTGTTTTCTAGTTCTAGATATGATGAGAGTATATCTATGTATTGTTTAGGTAACATATTATTTAACTAATGTATATTAAGCCTCGGTGCCATACTTTTTTAAAAGCTTGAGCTACATCTACATCTCTAGACATATAGTAGAGCATATACTTGCATTTCTTCTATAGCTTGGTATTGGTAGTAGTTAACGTAATTAATATGTGATTACTGATAACAAATATTTTTCAACCAATTTCATGTTGAGAGCATTTTTTATTTGTTGACAATATATATTTTACTTTCTCATCATATTAATTTTTCAATTCATAATAAAAATTCGTTTAAAATTTATGGAGGTCCTACGTGCATGTAAACAAAATTTTACTCCAAATCTAACAAATAATGTCTTACAATATTAAAAAACATCAAAAACACCCAATTTAAACAATAAATTTTCAATAATTGATTCATGTTTTGTCATTTTTATACAATTTCAATAATATTTTTGAATTAATTTCAATTTATATCAATAATATTTATATAATATTATTATAATAAATATATTGATACGATAAAAACTTTCCCCTTCTTAACATGCACACACATACACGCACACACAATCATTTGGTTCTCTATTCCCTTTCAAATATTGTTAATTTTTTTTTTAATAAATATTTTTTATTTATAAAATAAACTACCTTACTCTCAACTATAACTTATGATAAGACACGTGCCTTTATTATTTTGGTGAAAAACGATAGCAGGATGAGTACCATAAATTAATGGTCGGCACACGACATATTTAATAGAGATATCATTTACTTGTGTTACTTTTGACACATTTTAAACAATTTACAGTAAACAAATTTAAAGATTATTTTGTATTTTATAAATGCGGTGATTTAGAAAACCTTGCATTTATTTCCTGCTATGATTAGAAGTTACAAATTTATACATTATGTAGTGTGTTAAAATGATACAATATTTATAAAACTTTATCCTGAGTATTTCAATAATAATTAAATTATATTATTATATTATATATTATTTCCTTTACTTACATTTTGTCTTTGTTTTTTTGGTTTTGAATAAATAAATGGATAAAACTAGAATTGTTTATTGAAATCAAAAATATTCAGGATATCATGGAGTGTTATGTTGAAGAAAAATTAATTTGTTTGATCTTAATTGAAAATCTTTTTAAACTGAAAAATAATATTTAGAAGTATACATATGTATGTATATACATTATGCTAACTAAATATATGTATGGTTAAATAAATAAATCAAAATGAAAGTAGTTTATTTATTCGGTATAGCTACAAAGTGCAGATGTAGTATATTATCAGGTGCATAAATTTTAATATGATGTGAAAGTGGTTAAAATCTTCTTATTTTTAATATATACACATCACTATAGTCTACATCACTAACCGAAAGAGAATTATTCACGATCCCTGGCCTTTTTATACAAATATTTCCTATAGCGAGTTAAATGTTAAAATTCATATGTTTTTTGCAGAACAAAATCCATCAATTTCTGATTTTCCGACGGCTTTTTTTTTCCTTTCATCTCATCTGTTGCATACCGTTTTAAAGAATTCGGTTCTCTGGTATTGTTCAAATATTGCCAGTCCATTCCAAACGCTCTAATAATTAAAATTTTTCATTGCATTTATTATTTTTCCTTCGAAAGAACCATATAGTAGATTAGCTGTTGTTTTGGGTAATCATTCATGATTAAAGTTTTGTACAGCTTAATTATTTTGTACAAGTCAACTTATAAAAGAACAGTACGTATATTATAAGCTTTACCTTTACTTAAGCAATTTCCGTTTCCTTTCTTGTTTCAAAGGTTAATTATCTTTTTGGTCTAATCATAATTTCGTTCACTAATTACTTGGTTCGGGAACGGGTTTGTCAAATCTAAGTCCAACTTTATCGTAGAATTACAATTATTTAAGTAAAAATTACAAGGACAAGCAATAATAATCAACGATCAGCAACCATTATATGCATATTTTGTTATTCATAACAATGCTGTGAACCCAGTCAACGATTTTTGAATATTTTTCTCGATATTAGTTCAATCCAATTTTGAATATTTCTCAACTAGGATATTTGTTTTCTTCTTAAGTAATGAATTTCAATAGTTTATAGGTCATCTTGTTTCTCATACATTATAACGAAAATAATCAATTTAGAATCTTAAGTAAGTTATCTTAAGTATCTAATAATAAGCAGACCTGAGTCGTATTCGAGTAAAAGTATTTAAAATACTATAAAAAATATTTTTTTTTGACTAAAGTATTTACTTTTCGTTCCCAAGTACAAATAGATTATTTGAAAATAGTATTTCAAATAGTATTTTTGCGTAAAAGTATTTGACTTGATTTTTTCAAATACTTTTACGCAAAAAAGTAAAGTATTTGAAAACTATTTAAATTTCTCTATTAAATTACTGAAATACTTTTTTTTGATATTTTCCACAGAAAAACCACAGAGAACTTAAATTGGAAATGCGATTGGAAACTTAAAAAAAAAAAAAATTTAAGGTTTTCGGTCCCGGCACTTAGGACGCCGCCGGACCTCTTGTTTGCATCGTGCTTATGACCCATTGTCCTAAAGACAAAAGGACTTTGTGGGATGGGACCCGGACCTATTTTTGCTGGAGACTGCTCTATTTCTTAAACTTGGCACTATCCTGTACTTGACCTGTATTTGAAAAAATCAAGTAAAATAATTTTATTTAAAAAGTACTTGAAAATAGTATATATTTAAATTTTGTTTACTTAAATAATTGTACTCAAATACTTGAAATCAAATGCTTTTACTCAATGAGTAGTATAGTATTTGTATTTTACCCTGCTCTGATAATAAGTGATATTAAATTAAGATTTCACATTTAAAACTCAACTTCGTCTTGAAAATTCTTATAGCTCTTTTAAGTAACAGCCCAACCTAAATAAGAGCCAAAATTAGCTCAAGATATTACATTTTATATATAAAGGTGACCGAAATACGCAACGCCAACACGTTCTATATTGGAATTTTCAATTTTGACAAGCGTATGTTTTCATTTTTTGGTTTATTTATGTTCAAAACATATACATATACATGATTGTGATCTTTATGATTTTGCCATTTTGAAGTGCTTATTTAATTTTTGGTAAATTTGATATTTTTTTCAGCATTAATATCTTAATTGAATATATTTTTAATATAAATTATTATAATATTTTAATATTCTAATATAAATTAGATGTTGTTAGATGTTAAACATTAGATGTTTTCAGTTTATTTTTCTCTGAAAAGTGAAAACATGTGAAATTGACACGTTAAATTGACAAACGCAGCGTTTGATTTCGGTGAGCTCCATCTGTTACAACGTACGGCGCTTATACGTCGTACGTCGTACGGTTTTATTTAGGTTGAGCAGTAAGACCATAAAGAAAGGAATTCCTCAACGGTCTATTTGGTCTATCTATACTTTTTTCATTTTCATTAAATGTATAAAACCATAGCTATTGTCAGGAACTAAGCCTTCTTAAATAGAATAGCTCCATTTTTATTTAAGTTGTTACCAGATTTTACTCTCAATTATTTTTTGTCCTTAATTTTTTATCCCAATAACAAAGGGTACTGGACCAGGTCGAAACACCAATAGAGCATTATTTTGCTTCATTGGGAACCAACCTGAGACCTTCTCGTTGGGATTTTCGGTTGAACAGCAGACGGTCTACCTATGCTGTGCCAACAAGCGTGCAGTATTACCCTTAAAAATCGATAGAACTGAGAGACACAATTGAATATTCGGATATGATTGAATTAACTGAAGACAACTCATTCGTGAATGAAGTAAATGGACGACAATTTTGTGTCAGGCTCCTTAAGTCAATACTTGTATTTTTATTTATATAATTGTAAGTCTGGGAGAACCTTAACTGTTTTTGCCTAGAGAGTTGGCATACACAATTACATACAATAGTTTTATTTAGAGTCATTATGATATATCTACTAATTTAAATGGGGAAAACTATATCTATTGTGTAGAATAACTTCACCTTCATAATACCATAGTTCCATTTTATTTTTAATGATAACTAAAACTCTCAAGTATTTTTCATCACTAATTTTATCCCAATAATAAAGGGTAATCTGAACCAGGTCGAAAAGCCCATACAGCATTTTTTTACCATTGTCAGAAATTGAACCTGAAACCTTTCGGTTGAAAGACAAGCACTCTACCTAGTGCGCCATCTAGCGTGTATTGTAATAAGTATTGTAATAATTATTTATTTGAAAACCCTGAGTCTTGCACATTATTGTCCTCCATTAACTTCATTTACAAATAGGTTGTCTTCAGTTGACGTTCAGGAAGTAAATAAATAATATTATATACTATATATAAAACATAACAGCAACTATATTTTTATAAAAATATATTCAGGCAAAACCTACAAAAATATCTAAAAATGTGAAAAAATGTATGTGAAAAAAAATTTTAGAATACGTATAAATACATATAACTGTTTACAGTAAAAAGTTAAGCCTCATTCTCACATATAGAAAAAAAAAGGTCTCATATATTTGGTCATTTTCAAGTAAACTATTTTCCAATAAAATAACCCTAATTTTAAAATCAAATTTACTTTTAATTTAAATTGAAAATAACAATTTTGTAGTCACAATATAAAACCATCTTTAAGGATCACCTTTCACCACAACTTTAAGAATAGAAAAATGATTTTAAGTCTTAAGCTTTTTTTTAAATCATTAAAGAATGTCAGAAACATGTGCTATTCAAATAGAAAATTCTCAAAAAATTCTTTTGGGAATTGGAATTTTTTTCAAAAAAAATTAATAAAAATTACAAAAGTGTCCTTATAATCATCATATACATATCATATCATTATAACAAATATATGAAGGACAAAATTTTTATCTGACGTAATCTTTTAATTTTTTTAATGGTTTTTAACGCATTATTCATCAACAAAATATTTAAAAAACAATATATTTTCATTTTAAATTTTTTCTATCAAACATTTTTTATCCTGCTACACTAATGTTTCCTTCTTTGTGTTGATGATTGCTATTTTCATTATTCAAAAATTCAATTTTCACGCTCATGAGAGAACAGAGAATGAGTAAAATTGTAAAAGAATGAGAAAAAAATATAAAATTATGATAAATAATTATAAAATTGAAGAATATCATCCATACATGTATACAAACAATTGAGAAATACATTATTAAACACAATCATAATTATTATCACTAACAGGATGCAGTTGAACAAATGTACATAGGTTATAGGTATATAATATTTATACACTAAACTGGATTAATATTCATACAAGACTTTAATTAAAACAAAAAACACTGTCTTATATGAATAAATATCTGCACAGATTGTGAAAACTATTTATATACAATAAATATATAATATGTATATCATATGTTGGGTGTTGACTGTCTTACCCAGAAGAATTTTGATCCAATTAATTGGAAAAAAATTATGATAATTCATCATAAAATCTGTTATAAGATGGCTGGGGGTGGTCAAAGAGGTATGTTATCATATACCCATAATGATCACAGTGGCATTTCGAAACCACAAGCTCGCTACTTAAACTATAATAATCTAATATCTGGTGGTTCATCATAATGAATGAAAATATTTTAATATTGTACCAAAATTAATTATAATCAAATAGATCCACTAAATGGATCAATCAATTACCAAACAAATAAAATAAAGCAATTATGTAGTATAGTACCTATACAGTAAAACACATCATAAAACCATAATTGTTGCAATGAGCTACATTGACTTGATATTTTTCTAAAACTTTTTCAAAACAATAAAAAAATAACTTGTACGAATAATATTCTTATATACTGTACTATATAGATTATATTATGTACTTAAAAAACCAAAAATGGTATCAGAGATTAAGTGGTAAAAAATTGAATGAAGTGTACTTATCATGTTTGCAAGTGCAAAGCTGTGGAAAATTAAATTACAGATTTTCTTCAGATTATAAATTATTATTCTTTTCTGTCCGTTTTTTATTTCTGTTTTTTTTTTTTTTGTTATCAAAATGGAAAATATAATATGTAGCACTTAGTATGTACATATAAAAGTTGTAAAATATATGTGTAGGTATATAAAAAGAAAAAAGTAATTGGAAATGTTCATGTTGCATCTTTTTATTTTCAAAAAAAATTTTATCTTTAAAATAAGTTTATGAAAACCTTTTTATATTTCTGGAAATGACTTTTATAAATAATTTTAATCAATAATTTAGGTTCTAGTTATTGTATTGCAACAAATTTAAAGATTTATAAGCACACTATCTTGAAATAAACAATATAAAATAGCAATTGAAAATGTTTTTAAAATGAAATTAAATAAACAATTAATTATTATTAAAAAAAGTTGATAATATCATGTCTAGCCGATACAAACACTACTTACCAAACCGTCAACAAAGTTTTATAACGATATCTGTAGGATTACCTGAATACAAACAAATTCCGACTGACATGTGATACTGATTTTGGAAGATTTACATGAACTTACTAAACTTAATAGATGCAAATCGAGAGAATGAATACTAGGAAACTACTCAAGCTAAGTAAGAAGAAGCTTAAAACAACTATGTATTCTATCAGTATTAGACATTGTAGTATATACATCATATTAATATAAATAATATCTTTACTATATTTCATGCTATACTAAAATGCCTATACAAAACAACTGGAATATTTCAATACAAATAAATAATCTCCTGGATCTATATAATGAAAATTAACTTAGGCGATTGTATTCTTATATGCAATATGCTCGATAATTTGAGAGGATATATACAAAAATAAACATATTGTAAAAAAATATTGTAAAACGTCAAAATGATAGTTTATAACTCAAATTGTATAGTTTTTAACTCTTAAAGCAAATATAATAAATTACAAATCCTTATTACACCAAGTGTGCCAGAGCATGCGTATCAGTTTTTTAAGAAAGGAAGGAGCCGTTATCTTATAATTTAAAAATATTTTATTAAATAAATCGAGGCTGGTCTATCGATTGGTGATATTTTCAACTTCCGGGAAGTATCGGGAAAGGGTTTTTTAAACTCAAAAATCGCTGAAATTGGCCGAAATCGAGATTTTCAAATGGGAAGAAATACTTTTTTATGCAAATTCCGAAACTTGAATAGTGGACTGGAAAAACCAATATCAACAAGCTGATGCGAGCAGTGCATTCAGTGAATTCAGGAAAATATAGTTGATAGCATTACATAACAACTATTGGGAGATCTTCACGGAGTATGAACTTAGCAATGCAACGTCATAATGCTAAACTTAGGCATTTATACTTTTTTGTTAAGACATCAGTATACTTTGGAATACGTTGTCGAATGTCATTAGGTCCGCAACTTCTCATTGTAAATTTATTGAGCTTTGTTGGGAATATTTTATGCAAAAATCGTAGTTATATATTCAATTGTATATTTTTCTATATTAATTTTGATTAATTTATTTGTTTTATTTATTTAATTTTAAAATTTTAATTTATTATTTTTTATTTTAACACAAAGAAGAGTAATGATTTTTGGCACAGAAAATTGATTTACATTCTTGTTTTTCAAATGCTTGTAACAGTAATTTTTATTTTTTTTTAATTTTTGAAAGTTGAGTTTTGAATATATATATTTTTATCTTTTATTATATTATATTAATATTAGTGATTATATTTAACTAAATCCAAGAAAATATATGCAACTACATGTGTCTTAAGCTCTTACCAGTCACTAAGTTAAAACTAACCAATGAATCTAATTGCTGTTAAATTTCTGATAGTTGTTGGATATAAAATTTATTTTGAGCTTGTTTTCAATTTCATCATTGAATGATTAGCTGAAAAAGTTCATATTTTCATTATGAGGTCGAAATAATCAACTTTTCAGCGTTTCAGTATAAGTATTGTTCTCAAAACTTTGGAATTTGTCTATATCTAAGCAACGTGTGCGTAGCATTCTTCGATAGATATATTTAATGTTTTGTTATAAAAACGTTTACTGTACTACTTTTAACGTACATATAATTTCATACCATATAGTAGCCTAAGCCATGCATAGTATTCAATGCATCGCATTCGTAATTTTATGCGTATAACCCGATTGCATATACATATTATATTATATATATTTTGTTTATTATTTTTTTATATGGAATTATGGAATCGGTTTTTAGAAGAGATATTCATTAGTTTCGGCATTGGTATATATGGTGTTATTTTTAGCAATGTTAATTTTGCAGATTTTTCAGACCTCCTTATATTTAACTTGAATTGGTTGTTCAAAAATACGATATATCTGTAATAGAGTGTATGGTGTTCACTGCACCACCCTATAAATAATCAACTCATACTGTAAAATGTAAATAATCATATTTGGTCAATAATAATTAAAAAAATCAAATCATAACTTAGAATCATCTTACTCACTGAAAATTATTTAATTGAAATTTTAATGTTTTCTACAAGGCTGAAGAAAAATTGAAACTCAACAGTCAGTTGAATTACTAATATGACAACGTGCAGCATATTGTTGTGCACGTTGATTCATATATTTAGCTATCAATCGTTCTCTATCGTTTTATACTTCCCTTTCAGGTTAAGTTAAAAAAATGTATACTACTAGGATGTGCAGGCTTTAAATTGCACGTCCAAGTGGTAAAATAGAATTAACGAATAATATACAACAAAACAAAAATAAAAAATAAAAGAAAATTAAAATAATTTTTGTTTTATTAAAAATTGGAGAAAATAAAGTAAAAATAATAAATTAATATTCTGAAATTCTTAAAATAATTAATTTACTGATTTTTGTTACACATTGCTTTGTTTTCGATTAAAAATAAGTACCTATTAATTTTTAAGTTTCATATTTTGATTGATAATAGCAGTTTATGGTAAGTTTGTTTTTTGTATATGACGTTTTATGGATACAGAATATCTATAAAGCAAAGATTACATGCATTTGCATACAAAAGTAGATTCATTTTTCTTTAACAAACTGTTTTCATTTATTTTATTTAAAAAAGGGAAATTGAAAGAAAATCTATATTATTAAAGGTTTATTAAAAATCCTTTTTCGAACGGGATCTTGAATTTAAAAATAAAATAATGCAATCAAGAACTGTACTAGATTCAAATATAACCGAAGCTATAAAAATAAGAAAATCAATTTCTTCTGGCTATATTTCGAAAAATATTTAGTTATACTGACGTTTTGTTTGATATATTGCAAAAAGTCTAGATATTACTTATCCTTTACAAAAAGTAAACGAAAGCTGCCATTCATAATACATATGAGAAATACTAAAAAATTGCAAATATATATCAAGATATTGTATCTTCTGTATTAGGACCACTTAAAAAAAGACGGCACATGATAACAAAAATGATCCAAAATTAATATATAAACAACTGTACAATGAACTAATAGATACAATTCAGAATTCAATTCAAATGGATATGCGGTTTGAAAAACTTAATGCCTTAACAGTTTTTGAACTTTTAAATCTAAAATTTTAAATAGATTTTTATGAAAATGTAATTTATGATTATATGTTATGACCAGTGTTTCTCAAACTGGGAGCCGTAGAGCTTTTACGAGGGGGCCGAGAAATATTTATGTATTTTTACGAGAAAATAATGAACAAGTAGAAGAATCAGTAGAACAAACGTCTGCAACAGATTCAACTTTACTAAGAAATTCTCCTTCAACATCAACATTAACAACCAGTAATAAAAGAAAAATCACACAAGATAATACACAATTATAAAATTGCAAGTCCTTTGAAGTCAATTCCTATCTCAAACGATACTATGAAAAGAAGAATTTATAGCATGGGCGATAATATATTAAAACTCAATTAATATCTCGTATTTAACAGAAGTTCTTCGCAATACAACTTGATGAATCCACTGATATAACAAATTACACAGTTAATGGTTTTGTAAAATATCAGTATAACAACCAAGTTCATGACGATTTACTTTTTTGTAGGGAGCATTTGACTACAACAAGAGGTATTAATATTTTTGTAAAAGTAGATGAGTTCTTTTCAGAGAATGAACTTGAATGGTCAAAATGTGTAAGAGTTTGCACAGACGGTGCTGCAGCAATGACTGGGTGAATTAATTTTGTAAAAAATCGCGCTGTAAAATCGAGATTATTTAATATTTTATGTAAAGAGATGGGATCAGAATATCTGCTTTTGTTGTATCATACTGAAGTAAGGTGGCTTTCACGTGATAAAGTTTTAAATAGCATTGTAGAACTTAGATGAGCTTCGTCTATTTATTTTAGACAAAAAACCAAATATTGCTTCGTACTTTAGTGATGAAAAGTGGATGTGTCTTGTATGCTATTTAGCAAATTTTTTTTGATAAAATTAATGAATTAAGTCTTTTCATGCAGGGGAGAGATACCAACATTTTAGTTTTGAATACAAAACTTATTGTTCTCCAACAAAAGCTTTGTTTATGGTCAAATCTTATTAACAAAGGAATATGGAAATGTTCCCATTTCTAAATAAGTTTCTTACCACCAATGAATTTACGACGAATCTCATACTGACGAATCTCAACGCTTTTGTGCTGAATACGAACTGGATAAGAATGCCATTTGTTTAATCATTGAAATATGATCATATTACTTTGGTGGCTTAAGAAGAATTTATTGATATTGGATCAGATAATTCTGTTGAATTGGAGTTTCATGATAAAAGTTTTACCGAATTTTGGATAAGGCAACAGCAAGAATATCATAAAAGAAGCATTGCTAAATTTAATGCCTTTTGCGACAACATATCTTTGCGAAACAGCTTTTTTCCTTCATTGTTAATAATAAAGAATAAACATAGATCGTGTCTTTCATCGAACGCTTTGGAGCAAAACCTTCGAATTAGCATTTCTGAAATTTCACCGGATATTGATTATTTATGTAATAATATGCAATCACATCCCTCTAATTAAGTAATGTGATTGAATATTACTACATAAATAATCGGTGAAATAAGAAATTTGAGATTTTTTTTTAATTTTATATCATATTATTATTGAAATAATTTTAATCGTTATTTGGTTTTTTATTAGCTGTAATAAAAATATTGCTAAAAAATATAATGATAAATGTTGTTTTATTAGTATTATTTTTTGGGGGGGATTGAATTTTTTTTTCAAGTTTAGGGAGCCGCAAAATAAAAAAAGTTTGAGAAGCACTGATTTATACAGATAGATGGATGTATTTTATTTATAAGTAACTAAGTATATCTTATTATATGTTACTGAAAAATGGTATTTAAGCTTTTTGTGTTGTTGTGTTATGTTTTAGTTTTTAAGTAAATGTTTTTCTCGGTTACACATACATTTTCCGAATACATGTCTTAATTTTGTTGCACATCGTACGACAAAACCCATCGCACACTACTGCTGTAGACATTAATAAGTAAAAACAATAATGAATCCTTGTAATTTTTTTTATAAAAAGTTTACTATACATTTTTATTAAATTAAACAAAGTACAAAAGAAATCGCTAGGTGATCTTTACGATATTATATTTTACAATATTCAATGTAAAATTATTGGTCCATAGTATATTATTATTATATTATAGTAAACAGAACAACAAAAATCAAATTTTAATTCAATTATCTATGAAAAATTCGGATTTATTATAATTTTATAACTTATTATTAAATCAGGTTAAAGACCCAACAATGGTTAATTTTTAAACATCATCATTATATTTAATCTGTTAATAAAAAACGTATGGTACAAAAATTTGTACAAAACAATTTTCATTAATATTTTAAATGATAAAAGGAGACGTAGCGAAATTAAATATTTTTCAAAAAATTTTAATTTTCATTCATAAATTTCAATTTCACCCTATATGTGTAAGTCTTTTAATTTATCAAATTGCCGCAAATCCTCTATCGTCGGAATCAAATTTAAATTGAATTTTTTTTTAAATAAATTATTACGTATGCAGTTTTTGTCTATGATAAATGAATAAAAAATTATATACCTAGAGCAAAGAATAAATTGAAATGATGGAAAACTATTCATAATGAAATTGAGTACGATTTTTTATTAAACTTCTGCGAATTTCGAGGAGCGGGCGTTAGTATACGCCATTATTTTATTGCTTCATTATTTTACAAAAGACAATTTAGTTAATATTAGAAAAATACATCATAATGAATAAATTTAAAATATGTTGTTTGTACCTTTGTTGTAACTTAACTATGATCAAAAGAGATGTAATATCTCTTAAGAAATGTATACTAAAACAGAATCAAATAAAAGAAAAATTTTAACTTTTTATTCATAACAACTACCAATCTAAATATTTTTAATATTTTTATTCTATAATTATCTTAAAAATAACAAAATATTATAAATAAAAAACGATCAATCAAAATTTTTATCAGATTAATTATGGATTAAGAAAAAACAGACTAACATTCATAATTTTGTTTATTGTTTTCACTGATTTATAAAAAAAAAAAAACAACAAAACAAATAAAAAAGACAACTTTGTGAACAAAACAAAAACACGTATTGTCCTTTTTAATAATAAATTATTATTATTCTTTTTATATATGTATATATATATATTTTTTTTAACAAATACATTTAACCATTTAAAAAAATGTCAACAATTCATTTTAATCTTAAATCCTATCTATACCGATGTTACTATTTTATTTTTCCCCCTCAACACAACTAACCAACAACGCGATACTCTTAAACAAAACGATTTGAATCACTTAATGGAAAGTAGATATAAAGAAATCCTTGAAATTTTATAAAACAAAAAAATAAAAGAAATAAAAAAAAAATGATATTACAATCCGTGGTAAAGTAGCAACAACAGCAGTAGCAGTACAGTATCATCGCAATTGTTTTTATCGCTCTTAGAGACATAAGCCGATTTTCTTTTTGCAATTATGACATTCAATGTGGTTAAAACTTCTAAAAGGATATAAATATAAAGAGAGAAAATTATTTGGAACTCAGAATTATTATTATTATTATTTGGTTTTTTTTTTCGTATCTAAAGGTATTTGGGATTTTATTTTTATGAAGGGGTCAAAAGTAGACAATAAATTCGACTTTATTTAATTGGTAAAATTTATTATACTAACTAACATTTTATTTGGTAGTTACATTTATTGGAATAAAAAAAAAATATGATTTGTCCTTTGTTCTTTGCAGTAGTATATAAAAATTGAATCAATTTAAAAAAAAAAAAAAAACAAAACCAAAATTGGAATTTATAGAATTTATCAGGTTTCATATAACTTTTTCTCATATATATTATAGATAAACAAGTAAAGTTTTGGGGAAAAACTTAAAAACTCCTTCTATAGTATTACAATTTTACAAGCCACTTAAAATTTAACTATATTCTTATTCTCATTCCTCTTTAATCAATTTTGAGCTTATTCTAGGTTTATAATCCTGGATCTAGTTTTCTTTCTTATTCTAGAATAATTCTTTCCTTTGAAAGGAATATTTTGCTGCGATGCACATGCCATACAACTGAGTTAATTCACAATTTCCTTTGGTTCTAATTCTACAGCTAATACATTTCTCATTTATATTTTAATTTATATATATCTACGTAGGTGCAACATTTCTCAATTGTCTTCCTTGAGCATATATAGAAATATTTTTATTTGTCTGATCTCTGTTCTAACGGAAATTTGAATTTGTTGATACTGTTTTAAATATAACTTATAGCTAAAACTACGTTTTTGCACATTATTCGTACATGGACTATTAGCATAAACTATGCTTTCTTAAATATCAACTTTCCACTTTATTTATTTTATAAGTAAATTATATTCTCAGCAAATTTTTCTATTTAATTATTTTAAGAGCAATAAAAGAAACTAAACACAGTTAGGTAAACATGCCTGAGCGGAAGTCAAACTCGGGATTTTCTGATTAGAAATCAGTTTTTATGGTTAAATACTTACTACTATATTTCGGTTGCCAAATAACTATAACAGAATACCATTTCGTTCTGCATGAAACTGTTTACAGCACGAAAACTATTATCTTAATATATATTCAGTTCTGCCATCAGGATTTTGATTTTAAATTTTTTATATTCCTCTTGCACTACAGTATTTTTTCTTGAACTGATAAATTTTTACAAATCAGATGATTATAATATTACTGCTATTCCATTCAAAATCCGTCTGTATTCGTCGAATTTTATCTTCCACGGAAGTTAAACTGAAGTATGCCACATCGTTGTAGCATTTTTTTCCTACCGATTAGAATATAGAAAAATATTAATTTCAAATATCAACATTATAATTTTAAGTGATCAATCTATATTCGCTTCTATAAAATACAAAACATATTATAACATTCAGAAGCTAATTTTTCATGTCATTGTTTAACTATCGATTTACATGGTGTAGTTATTATGTCATCAAACTACTTATCAGAAGATTCCGATACCAAATCTGGATGTTTAATTGAATTTTTATTTATTTATTTATTGATTTTAACAGTAGATCATACAGATAAATCTGTAAGCCAACTTATAGATCCTTTTCCCTTTCAAAATGTGGACCTTTTTTTTATTAAATTAAACTATATATTTGGTATATATTTTTGTATATTATGTATTATATTATTATTAGTTTTTAATTATTATATTTTCATTCTAACCGATGTGGTTGTATTGAAAATTACATTTTCAGTAATTTGCAATATTTGAAAAAAATTTCGGGTCCCACGGGGTTTGAACCCGTTCTCTTCGGTCGTTACATTACTATATACTCGAGTGCTTTATCACTTCGCTACCGAGGCCACCAAAAATTGAAAAATGAATTTCTGTTAATAAAAAATTGTTGATAGTATAATTTGGTAATATGTTAAGTAAAATGGAATTAACGCTATTTAAAAAATTTTAGTTTTAGTGTTTTGTTATATTTTGTTATATTTTCTATTCATACTCTTTCAATTGTAAAGACTTACCGTTTCATTTGTATAAATAAAGGAATTATTATTATTTTTATTATAAGAAGATCAAATTCCTGACGATTCTAGTATTTTTCTAGAAAACTAATAAATAAATTAATGCCAGAAAAACACTACACGTTCAACTTCATGTATAGTTAAAACTTAGAACACATTGCTTAATGTATAAAAAGCGAAATCTACGTAAGCTACTGTCAAAAACAAAAAAAAATGGCATAACTTAAAGGGTTAGACTAGCATTGCATAAAAAAAGTTCTAGTAGCAAAAAAGCAGAGAGAGAGAAAGAGAACGATATTAATTAATCTATGAGATTTCTAAAAAATTCTAAAACAGAAAATTTATAACAACAATTCTAGGATTTCATAACAGCAACTTCACCGCGCCACTGATTACATCTATTTAACTGGTTCACAATCATATTTGAGTATGAGTTTTCGTCACTAATATGTGGTTCTTGTAATTCAGTGAATGATAATAACTCATTGATTATCTGTCCAAGAAATCTAAGGAGTAAAACTTAAAATTGGTTCGAACGACCGTATAGGACAAGAAGTTGCAACGACTAAAACTAATTCTAGTGTTATTATCAGAAAAAGTCTGGTTGCAGAAACTACATCTAATAAAAAGAATCCTACTCCCATGAATAAAGCTGTTAGCTCTTCTGTAATAACTAAGGGTACTACAACAATCAATAGTATAATTAATAGTTCCCCTAACTAATAATACTGGATCACCATCTTTAATCAAATCTAAACCATCTATTATTAATTCAGCTACAACTTCACTCTACATCAACTTCTACTACATCAATCTCTGATTCAAAATCTACTTCAAATAGTACTTCTTTGGTTGCTCCAACGGTTTGTAAATCAAATTTAATAATGGATTATATTAATATTCCAAGTACTGCAACTACGTCTATGATTGGCAATCTTGAAACAAAAACAACGAGTCATATTAATTTTTCTATGAATGGTTTGAGTAAAGCGAAAGCCTTTGTTGGAGCTGATACAAATTTTACTCACCTGGCCATGGCTCAGAAACTAAATTGGCTTCACCTTTCGACACTGAGAAATGATGTTACGGCAGAAAATTTATTTGATTTCATTTCAAAGAAAACTAATATAGATTGGGTTACTATAATTTGCAGATCTCTATAGTTAAAAAAGATGTCGATGCTTCACATCTCAGATTTGTATCGTTTAAACTCGGTGTTCCTAACATTTACATAGGAGAGTTATTGAAACCAAAATTTTGGCCTTCTGAAATACTTGTCAGAAAATTTGATTTTTATAGTTCAAAAAACTAAATTCGGATTCTGCCATGGCAATTTAAAGGGAATCTATAATGAGTAGGGATTATTGTTATGAAAATGTCAAGCTGAGTAATAAGTAAGCCTCCTAATAACAAAACTTTGTTTTCCAATATTGTGAATGCTTTGAATTAACAGCTTTGGAACATGACTGATGATCTAATTGCCTTAAGTGAAACGTGGTTATTTTCTGATTTTCTTTCATCAGAATTTTTCGATGATAATCTGTTTTCAGTATTCAGGCGTGATCGTTGCCAAATATGGTCGCAAAAAGGTGGCGGAGTTTTATTAGCAATTCGGAAGAAATATAATTGCATACCTATAATTTTAAGGTTTGTTGATGTTAAGCAAATATGCTTCATGATTGAAAATTATTTTTATTCTGGAATTAAACTCTACCTAATTATATCTTACATTCCCAACAATTTAGCATCCCCTACACCTACTTCTCTACACATATTTTTTGATATAAAAAATATTTATTTAAAATATTTCTTGTAAATATTGTTTTTATTTTAAAATTATACAAATTATAATGCTAATGAAATTTTTAGTAGTGCGTGAAATAGCTTTGTTTTTCAAAATTTTTCTCTTCTTTTTTTGACAATAAATAAAAACAAACTTATTAAAAAAAATAAAAAATTAAATAAATAGATATTATCAAAATACTAATTCATTTCTCAAAAAACTTTCGTTTTATAAAAATTGATTTAAAAAAGAAAAGAACATTAGCATTGTAATAATACGTTCTCCGCCCGCAATCGATCTATTATCGATTTGAAAAACATAAATATATATAAGTATATAAGAGTACATACCCTATATAAAAAAACATCTATGAAAGTATTTAATTCAATTTATTAGCCACTGAAACTGACACTTTGCGACACAGCAGAGACTAAAAACTGAAAATGTATTTTGATTAAAAGCCTTCAAGAGAATATACCCAACAATACAATATAAACAAAAAAAAAAAAAAACATTTTCCTTTTGGCAAATAACGTGGCCATTATCTTAAATAATAAAAAAATGAAGTGATAGAAAAATTCTTCATAAAAAAAATGTATAACTTTTTTACACATTTTTTTTTTTTATTTTGCTTTATACTTGTATTGCTTGTATTATAAAATTAATTTTCAGTTTATAATATTTTGTAAGAATTTATTAATTTGCCAAAATTAAATTTAAATTTAATTTTTGTATGTTAAAATTACTTATACATGGGGCGAAATTTTAAATAGAAATTTCTAAATTAAAATTAAAACAATTTGAAAAAATATTTATTTTCGCTACGTCTCCTGTTAAATACCTATCATTTAAAGGAATAAAAATGAAGCTCGGTTGGGAAATTGAAATGGTTCAGATATTTCCATTATACTATTTTTGATTTACAGATTGTAATGATATTTAAGTCGTTTCTAAAATAATCAAAATCGATTTATTTTATATTATTTTTTACTCTAGCTTCATACATTAAAGTTTCAGGGAACAGCACCAATTTTTCAAAAATTTTGATATAAATATAATTGAAAAGCCCGGGTGGGATTTAACAAAAAAACAGATTTTGCTAAAACAGGATTCCGGTAGAACGGCTTTCGTTACGTCCCCGAACTAAACATTTGAATTTGTATTCAGCAACAACCCTACCAATGATAATTAAGTAATTAACCATTTAAATGTATAAGATTAATTATAACTGTACAAAAGTAAATGAAAATGCTAACTAAAGGATAAATTGTGAAAACGAACAGATGTTGTCAAAGATGAACATATTGTCGAAAATAGTCGAATATTTAAGTCTTCTTCAAGAAAAAGTCTGCAAGTAGTAGACGAAATACGCGTCTCTGTATGATAAGCATATCAGTGAAATTAAAAGGAAAATATTCGACTATTTTCGACAATTATACAAAAATTTTACTCTAACGTTAGAATACTTACTTACTTATTTTGGTGGCCAACAGACCATGTAGATCCTGTGCCTGACTTATCAACATCCTCCATTTTTGGCGGTCACGGGCGGATTCTCTCCAGTTGAAGATTCGAAATTGCTTTAAATCCGCCGATATTTCGTCTCTCCAACGAACGTTTGGTCTGCTTCGACGTCTTGTACCTTCGGATCTGGATTCGAAGATTCTCTTGGTTGGAGCATTTTTGTCCATCCGCTCTAGGTGTCCGAGCCACTGTAGTCTCTTGACTTTAATTTTCGTGACTACGTCCACCTCATTGTACAGCTCACATTAGAATACAAGTTTTTATAAAAACTAAAGATTTCAAGAAAAGATATTAATTTTAATTTTAATAAAATGCTACGAATAAAGAATCAATTAAAGAACAACCGTAGCTACTTGGCTCAACGATATAAATGAATCTCCACAAAATACGAGGATTCATGCAGGATAGGAGCTCTTTGTGTCTTCAAATTAGAAAAGCCTATTCCAAATAAGTGAAAAGACTAAAAATAAAGTATATGAAAACTACCTAGATACTGGTAATATTGTAAACAACTTATATCGTATATCACGATCAAAAAGTTATGAAACGAAAGTTAAAATAATATTCGTTTCTTCGAATATAGGTCCCCGTTATGTTGTGTTGATTTAATTTTCTACTCTATTGCGTTAATTATTTTGTCATCATATGTTATTGAAATTCATTTTATCTCTTCTTCTTTTTTTCTTCTCCTGATGTGAACTGAGGAACAATAAAATCAGATTATTCATTGTGTTATTATAAACAATTGAGTTAATTGAATTCAAATCAAATTTTAATGAAAAGTACCTATTTTTTCACACATATCCTATAGTTGGTACAACATTAACTAACTAAATAAGGTTTTTTTTTTATTTCCGTCCTTTATATTTTATTATTTCAGTTAAAAGAGGATATTATTAAATTTTTTTCTCCTTTTCTTTATAATATTATATAACTATAACTGTATAGCATCATTATTACATATGGGGAAAGAGACACAACTCCAAGATTTAAAAAAAAAAAAAATTATTTTGTTTATTTTGTTTGTATCACTCGAGTGGATGAATTGAGACAAAACTATTGACATTTTCAAATATATAAAGTAATGAATAAAGAATAAAAAAGCGAATATATTAATTCAATTTTTTTTAATTTTTATGCGAACACAAAAAATATTACGAGGGTGATCCGGAAATAATTTTTTATGGTCAATAAATTTCAAATTCAATATCAGAAAAGAAAACTGTATATACTTTTGAAATTTTTAACACATTAAAAAGAATTATATTATTGCAAGTGCATACACAGTTTGTTCGTCTCTACAATAAAAAAAAAGAGAAGAAAAACTTTATTGAAGAAATTGAATTGATAGGTCAGAGTCAAACATTTTGATCTCAATATTTTTAAACTAATTTCCTTTTATTGAAGCATTATTTTTATTTTAGGGTATATTTTGATACCATTCAGTTTGGTTAGAACAAAGAAAGAAGACTAAAATGTTAAATAAAAAAATTTATCATATTATTCAGTGGCATAAAAAACTATTTTTAAAATTAAAAAATCGAATAAATTATAGAAACAAAAAATAAGTACCTACGAACTCGAACTTATTGTTAACGTGTTTGGTCTCTAACAATTTATGAACTAGAAAAAGAGCAAGATGCTAAATTCTATATTCATTAAATTTTATCGATTATTGGTAAATCCATTTATCTATCGATTTTGGATATAAAAAATGTACGTCATCGATTAATGGTTCAATCTCAAAATTACAGTAAAATCACTAAAACCAAATGATGGTGGCGTATTTAATAAATTTTAACAAATTTTTTCAATTGAAATTTGTAATTCAAATAAATATTAATAATATAATATTATATTAATAAAATAGAATTGCATATTAATGTATATTTATAACTTTTATAAATCTTCAAATATAATTAGTTTTAACTATAAAATTAATCACTCCATTGTTAAACGTGTTAATGAAATAAAATACTTGTAGAAATTATTTTAGATAACAATTTAACTTTTAATCCACATATAGATTTTATAGTATCTATAAAAAGTTTTTTCCATTTTTAGCTTCATAAAACGTAATTCACATATATTTTCTGATCCATACACTTTTAAATCTTTGTACACATCTAAGGTTCGCCCATACCTCCGCTATGCTTCTTCTATTTGGATGCCATCTTCTAATAAGCACCTTGGAAAAATTGCGTTTATTAAAAAAAATATGATAATATTCTGCCTTCGTAATTTTAATTGAAAAACAATTAATGCTATCAGTTATAAATCTAAATGTCAACTAAAAAGAAATGTAGTGGTACTATAAATAAATGTAGTAAATGTAGTGGTTTTGTTATGGTAAAAGAAATTGCCCTGAAATTTTAAACCTTTTTAATATTTATGTGCCAGCACAAGATATCCGTTCTCGGGGATTCTGAGGAAGATGTTGTATCCGATGGTATACAAAAACATTAAAACAACAAAGATACTTTCAAATGTCCTTTTCGTCCTTAAAGGATAACATAAGCCATTAAAGATATATATTTTTGGAAAGTTAGGAATACCAGGTATCCTTGGGATATAGTCATTAGGTCCTACACGGGGACACCATCATCTTCGTCAGAAGAGCCCCGTTCTGGAAGATTTTTATACCTTGATGCCCACAGAACTAATTACGGTCTTTCAGAACCGATAGTTAAATCTCATAAATTATTTAATTCTTGTTTTTTGATTATTGATTTTAATGATTCAAGAGAAAAGTCTTTTCTTAAATATTCTTAACCATATTCTTAAAAAATTCATTAGCTTATTATCAATAGTTTATCGATAGTAATTATGTAGTACTTATTTTTTAATATTTAATAATACTTTTATCATTTTTTAATCATTATGTAATAGTAATTATATGTTAATAATATATATATATGTAATATATATGGTACCACAGTATAAAGATTATAACGATAAAGAAGCAAACATAATCAGAATCGACAATTTTCTAATAACATTTTTTCGAAAATGTTATGATAGAACACCTCAGAAATGGTTTAACATCATATATATTTCACCACAATGAGGAGTATATTAAAAAAAACAATCTTACGAAATTTATCGTACTCCAACATTTTATTTTTTTTTTATCTAAATGGTTATATTCAAGACAACCCTGGTTCACTCGTGATACTAAACAGCTAAGAAATAAGAAAAATAAAGCATGGTCTAATTATGTCAAATCCAAAAGCCAAAGTGATTATAGTATTTTTAAGCTTCTCTTTGATCAATTCAAGTTGTTTGTCGAACAAAGTTATAATATTTATTTACAGAATATGTCATCTAATATTCTAACTAATCCTAAAAGCTTTTGGAGATTTATTAATACTAAACGTAAGTCCGATCAATACCCTAGTTTTATGCAATATAAAAACTCCCGTAGCAATAATCCGTTGGTTATTTCTCAATTTTTCCGTGATTTCTTTGAAAAGTCCTATTCTAGTTCTCTTTTTAATACTAAAATACCTGAATTTTCTCATCTTAATGATTACCCTAAGACAACATTCTCAACTTTTTGCTTAAGCGAAGTTATCGTTATAGACTATTTGAACAAACTTGGCAATAACACATCCCCTGGCCCAGATGGTGTCCCAGAAATTATTCTGAAAAATTACTCGAATTGCTTGGTTTCACCACTATCAAAAATTTTCAATTTATCACTTTCTAAAGGGGGTTTTCCCTCTTATTGGAAAAAATCCTATATAACTCCAGTGCATAAAAAAAATTCCAAAAATGATGTTAGTAACTATCGGCCAATCGCTAAATTGTCCACGATTCCTAAATTATTCGAATTAATTCTCTTTGATCAACTATATCATCATTGCACTTGTTTTCTAATCCCAAACCAGCACGGTTTGTCGAAAACAAGTTCACAGTCACGAATCTGATTGAGTGTACCTCACAGTTTATTAATAATATGGAAAAAGGTTTTCAAACTGATGTCATCTATACAGATTTTAGTAAAGCCTTCGATCTTCTTCCACATTGCGTCATTCTCTTAAAATTAATTAAACTTGGATTTTCACCGTCATTTGTGAAATGCATTGAATCTTATTTGGCTAATCGAAAGTATACTGTACGATTCAGAGCAGCTACGTCAACATCATTCAAAACAAATTCAGGAGTTACTCAAGGAAGCCATCTGGGTTTCCTTCTATTCATAATCTCTATTAATGACGTTGTATCAGTTATAAAAAATAATGAAGTTCAAATTTATGCTGATGACATGAAAACTTTTCAATGAAACAAACATGAAAATCACATCACTTCGACATAGGCGTACCAGTTTCTTTTCAAATATGTATTCACTTAATGGATATGTTCTTGAAATAGTTAGGTCGATCAAAGACTTAGGAGTCACTTTCGACGAAAAACTGTCTTTTAAATTCCACTATAATAATATTATTAGTAAGGCTAACTCAATGTTAGGTTTTATAAAGCGATGGTCTAAAGAATTTGATAACCTTTATATCTTAAAATCCCTATGTACATATCTTGTGAGGCCACAACTGGAATATGCTAGTCAGGTCTGGTCACTCTATTACAAAATTCATATTAAAAGAATAGAAGCTATTCAAAAGAACTTCATAAGATATGCACTTCGCCACCTTCCTTGGTCCAATCCACTTGTCCTGCCTCCATATGAACACAGATTAAATTTGCTACATTTAGCTATATTAAAAACTAGGCGTGAAGTTGCTGATGTTCTTTTCGTCATCCAAGTAGTGAAGGGGAATATCACATCCCCATTTATATTGAATTCTGCCCGAATTTCCAATAACACTCGACTCCGATCACCTAATATTTTCACACTTGTATTTCATAGAACCAACTATGGTATGAATGAGCCTATCCACAGAATGATGATAATAGGGAACAAATATAAGAGCGTGATTGACTTATCACTCTCAAAAGATGTGTTAAAGAATCGGCTATACCTCTGTAATCAGAACCCTTCTAACTAACCCCTTTAACCATTAGGTAGTTAACTTTTGTAAATTTTTAGTGTTTTTTAAAATTTTGATTCTGTTAAATTTCAATCTTATATCAAAAGAAAAAGAAAATAATTATTGTAATTTTTTTGAATTAAACGAAATAAATAAATAAAATAGAGACAATCGTCAATTAACATGTCTATACTAGATCAAGATAAAAAAAAATTGGAAGAGAATATTGGTGGTTAGAAAACAAATTCAACCACAATCAGGTACTAAAGACACATTAGGTTTTACAATTTAGAGGCTTATTAATTAGAATTATTAAGTTAAGTTAAGTTAGCTAGGTCTAAGATATTTTTAACAAAAAATGATATAATATTGGTCTTCAAGCTTTAATATAACAATACATATAAGAATAAGCATGTTAGCATACATTATAAGACTAACATAAAAAATTAAAATTAGTTATATTAAAACTGGTTTTCTTAAACATTTTCTACGTTACGATAGTTTTAAGTTTGTATTTTAAAGTCAAATAATAAAAGCTTACATAAAAAAAAACTCTATTTTTCTAATAGTACAATTAACAATTAATTTGTATATTCCACATTTTCCACCAGCTATAGAAATTGCGTTACTGGCTTACTTGTCAAGTTGTCAAAGATTTTCCCTTTTTTTAAATTTAATTATATTTTAGCACACTTAATGGATAAAATCAAAAGAAGAATAATGTTTCCAATTAAGGCATATTTCCTGGTTCTCTCAAAATATTAAAATGCACACAAGAAAATTTATTAATATAAAATTTTTATAATGAAACAGAAATTTCAATTCTAAAATAATAAACGGAGAAGTACAATAGATCTGAAGAGGTTCCGTTTACATAGAAATCCTCATCAGAAAAAAAAATTACTACAAATACTACTTCTCTTCTCTTGTTGCTTTCGTCCACAATTTTTTTGCCAAGATTTTCTGTTTTTAATTATTTTCTAACTCAATATTTGTATTTCACATTTCATGTTTTATTGTATTTTACAATGTCTTTGGTGGTATATCGTCTATCCTATTTGAAGTAGTGTTTCTGATGTCACCATATACTTTCAATAAAATTCTCTTAGAATCTGCTAAGAGTTGCGTTCAAATCGTTTGAGCTGATTTTCTTGTAACTTTTTATCGATGAGGTTGACTTTGATTGGTCGTATATATGTAAACGTTTCTAATTCTATCTTTATTGCAACTTCACTGAGTTAAAAAAAATAAGGAAATAAGTACATAAAAAATAAAAACTTCCTTAAGAAGAAAGTTAAATTAGTTTTTTTTTTTTTAAAGTTAAATTAACTACGATTATAATAAACTTTTATAGACACTACACATTTTTTTTTAATTTAATTTCCCTCAATACTACAGCTTTGTAATTTGAATGAAATCTGAATAAGTAAACGACGTAATCAATTTCTACAAATAAAAAAAAATAAATTAAAATGAATCAATTCCATATTTTTTCTAATCTAAAATTATTACTATCATAAAAATAAAATGGCCGATACTCTTATACTTATGTACTTATTATTTCTGTATGTATTTCTATATGTAATGGAAATGTATCTTACTTCAAGGATCACTTTCATTTTATCATATTTTGTCGACCCACCATAAATTAAATTTCTTTATAAAAATTGAGGGTTACAAAAAAATTATTTTTTTAGTGAATTTTAAAATTGTAAAAATTTTTATATTAAAATACAACATATACATACATATACATGCATATACCTAAATACTTATTTAATTTCGATATTTCTTTTTTTCTGAAAGAAATAAAAATACACAGCTAAGTAAAAAAAAAAATTCAAATCCTGTTGACAATTGAATTTTTTGTTCTCTTTTTCCTCTTATTAAAAACCAGCCAAATATGTTAAAAAATCAAGAACTCAAAAAATATGTTAATAACACACATATTAGATTTAAAAAAAAAAAATTGTCTGTAGTAAAAAATGGATCCAGTCTAGAACCAGTTTCTGCTTTTATAAAAGAGCATATCAATTTCAAATTTTGTAATATGTAGTTGGATAAAGATGACAATTTGTAAGAAATTATTGTAAATTGCTCCGCGAATATTTAAAAAAATAGCAATTTCTGAGAAAACAAGAATAAAAAAAAAGCAATAGATTGATTTTTAAAGTTTTAAGGTAGCAAATTAAATTTTCTGAAGTACAGTAGAACACCGATTATGAGACGAAACATACCAGTAGTACTCTTAGTTAATAACTCACAATCATATTGTTAATGCAACAGCTCAGAATTACGAGTCTCAATTTTGTTCACAATCTTCATTCCGATCTGTTTTGGGCAAATGTTCTTTTCATATATAATCATGTTGATTCTGGCATGTCACGATAAGATGAAGTAACACGATAAGTTAACGTTAATTTTATATTTCATTTTCTGATTTACATTCTATTCGAAGCGAATTATTTCATGATCTTGTTTCCAGTTCGATAAATATGTATATGTATATACGTTTGACCAACATTATTTGGCTTCTTCAATTCGCCGGCTAGCATAGGTGATAAACTGTGCCTTTCAACCTCCTGAGGCTAAAAGCGATTATTTCAACTTGATGATTCATAATTTTTTGATTAATTTACATTCTTGTAGGATAGTATATTTCTAGCCATACGAAGCTCTTATATTAAGAGCTCCTTCCGCGATGTTGTGTAAATGTTTTCTCAGCTTGAAGCTAATACCAACATTGTTTTTTTTTAAATTTTTATAAATTTGCTCATTAGTTCAAAGCCAAAAATTACCTTATATAATGCAGTATTTGTTACAGTACACATCAACCAACATATTTTTAGTATACTCACCGCAATCATTTATTACCAAATATCAAATGTTTCTTTACTATTTATCATAATTATACGTTTATATTGCATGTTGGATCCTATGCCATTTAAGTAGCGGCTAATGGAATGCATTAAAAGATGAATGTTTTTTTTGGATCATAACAGGGAGACTAACTTAAAATCTGCTTCTCCTCCAGTTTTCAAATCAAAGCTGGCATACCACTTAATTCAGGTAATCAGGTAGAGTGAATTCAATGGCAGAAAACTTACATGGTTTATTACAGGACACGGTTCATTCAAGAAGTATCTGTTCAAGATTGGTAAGGCCAACACACACAGATGTAGATTATACTTATAGGGAGAGGAATCCTCTTCTTATATACTATTTGAATGCGATATCATATAGCTCGCAAAAGACTGAAATATTTTCAGGTATATATATTGTCTGTTTCGAATGTAGATTTTCAATAATAGCGTTTGTCCAGGACATAGTACCTGTAATTTGAAGATAACAAACGGAGAAGTATAATCGATCTGAAAGGTTATGGCATTATACGTAAATAACCCCACCATCAAAAGTGGAAAGTTTGATATATGACATAAAATTATTCTGAACCTGACATCCAATATTATTTTGGTCTGGACCATACCGCAACAGTGGGATAAAGAACCAAATATAAAAAGTAAAGTAATCACAATTCATATTCTACTGGTGGGGTAATGTTTTTTTTTTTTTTTTTTTTTTTTTATATTATAGCCAAAACTTAGGTTTTGAACCTTTAAGTACTTGCGTACCGTTGACTATTTGAAAAAGGAAAGGATAGTTAGAGGAAAGGAAAGAAAAAGGAAGAAGAAAAGTTTTGTGGGAAAGAGCGAACAATGTTGTTAATATTCGTCTTAAACCTCTGTAAGTCATAAATAAAAAATCCTTCTCTCATTGGGAATGCTTCGATTGGGACGCGGTTCCACAATCGGGATGTTCTTACTATAAAAGAATTTCCATAGCCGGACTTAAACCATCTCGGAATTTCCACTGTGAAAGGGTGGGCACTTGATGCCTCTCGTGTTGTGCGATTGAATTGCTTAAGAGAAGGAAGAAGTGATTTTAATTCCTCGGAACAAGTGCCAACACCAAGCAGATATCTATAAAATAGAGTAAGTGCTCCAACAATACGACGATGACCAAGTGGTATAAGGGATGAGGTCACATTTATGTCGCCTATAAGACGAATGGCGCGGTTTTGAACTTTGTCCAAAAAATTTAAAGCGGTTTTTGGTGCACCTGCCCATAAATGTGAGTTATACTCGAGCTTGGGTCGTATATATGCTTTATAGATTTTTAAAAGGTCTCGAGATGAAAAATAAGTTTTGCAGCGGCTCAAAAATCCTAAACATTTTGCGGCGCTTTTCGCAATATCGAAAATATGCTCATTCCAGTGCATATTTTGATTCACTCGCATTCCGAGAATGTTCAGATCTTTGAGTCGCTGGATACCTTCATTTTGAAGCCGGAGAATTGGTTCGAATGTTGTTAGCTTGTTACTAACAAAACAGCTTTGAGTTTTTGAAGTGTTAAACTCGACTCTGTTAGCTTTACCCCAGTCGACAATTTTGGCAAGGTCGTGATTGAGCGCGCCGGCCATCATTGTTCTTTTGGAGGTGACTGCGGAAGCTGTAGCATTAGTTTGTTTTAGAAAATCATATGATGCTAGTAGAGTGCTGTCATCAGCAAAACTATGGATTGGATTGAAAGTTAATTTGAGAAGGTCATTAATGAAAATGAGAAATAGGGTGGGGGAAAGGACAGAGCCTTGTGGAACACCAGCATTGATTTGAAGTTGGTCGGAAAAAGAACCGTCAACTGAAACTATGATAGATCGATTTAAAAGAAAACTTTCAATCCATTTAGAAAAGGTTGAACCAAGGCCTATAGCGTTGCATTTTGCTATAAGAGCAGAATGACAAACTCGATCAAAAGCCTTAGATATATCCAGAGCTACAACAGTAGCTTCACCAGATTGATGCAGGCTGGTGTTGAGCTTCTCGCAGAGGCATGTCATGAGATCACCGGTGGAACGTTGGGCTCGAAAGCCGTATTGGCTATCATGAATTATACCTCTACTGTCAAGATATTTCTTCAGCTTATGATTAATTAAGATTTCCATCGTTTTTGAAATAATGGAAGTAATAGCTATGGGCCTATAGTTTGAAGGATTGCTTTTGTCACCTTTTTTAGGAATAGGATAAACTTGGGCAACTTTCCAATAGGACGGGTAAGTTCCTGACGAAAAGGACAAATGGAATAAGTTGCGCAGAGGTTTAGAAATAGCGAAGGCAATGTGTCGCAGCACAATTGCAGGTATACCATCAGGACCGGTAGATTTTTTTATATCGAGATTCTTCAAGACTTTTGCTACAGCTCTTGTTCTAAAGTAGATCCTTCCGAAGGAATAATTTAGAACAGGGATTGATGAAGGATTTTGGGCTGTAGGAGGGAGTGTGGAATTAGCTGCAAATAATTTTGCGAAGAGATTAGCCTTTCCAACAGAATCTGATATAATAGTACTATTATTATCAATCATAGGTGGAAACGAAGATTTGCAAAAATTTTGCCCAACATTTTTAGCAAATGTCCAGAAAGACCTGCTGTTGTTGGGGAGATCAAAGATTTTTCGTCTCAATCTTTGGTTATGCAGGAATTTTTGCTGATTGATAATTTTTTTACATTTATTCCTAACCACTTTATAACTCTCATACGTATTGACTGTTTTATTGTTCTTGTATTTTTTGTAAGCTTCTTCTTTGGATTTCAGAGCTTTGCTGCAGAGGTCGTTGAACCAACCTGAGGGATTTCGTTTTATACTTCTAAGGCTATTTGGAATGAAAGTTTTCATTCCTAATAGAATCCTCTTGGTAATCACCTCTGCAGCAAAGTCGACATTTTTATATTGGAAACACAACGACCAGTTCGATGCATTTAAAAAGTTGTTGAAACCTTCCCAGTCAGCTTGGTGATAATGCCAAACTAGTCTTTTGGGAGAATTAGAAGAACTGGTTGTTGTGCCTACTTCGAAGCTTGTGCTTACAAGACAGTGGTCGGAACCACCTAGCGGAGAGTTTACAGAGATTGAATATTTCTCTGGATGGGTAGTTAGGAATAAATCCAGGAGGTGTCCGTTCTGGTCGCGTCGGTCTGGTATCCTCGTAGGGCTTTTGACAAGTTGAGAAAGGTTGAAAAAATTGGAAAAAAGTTCAACTTGTTTGCCTTCGGGACTGTTGTGACTAGAAAAATTAAGCCAGTCTCTGTTATGAATATTGAAGTCTCCCGCCAGAATAATCTCAGACTCGGGATTGGTTTCCAGAATTGAGTTTATCTGGTTGGATAGTCTTTCTATAAGCATATCAGTTTCTAGCTGATTCGCTTGAGGCGATCTGTAAATAAAACAGAAGTGAATGATGTGCTTATCGGCGTGTATTTTCATCCAATTATATTGATAAATTGGATTGGAGCACTCAAAATTTTGAAGAGTCTTATAAGCTACATCATTTCGTATATACAAAGCAATCCCTCTATGGGGTATAAAAAGTGGCACAAGCGAATAATTATTGATATTAAAGTTAATATCATTATTCACAACTTGTGTTTCACTTAGTGCTAAAATTGCTGGATTTTGGAGCCGTAGATGGCTTTCGACGGAATGGAAATTTGTTGATAGACCGCGAATGTTACAAAAATCTATCTTAAACATAATAACGAACAATTTACAAAGAGAAAAGGAAAATAAATTAAACTTAACAAAAAGTACCGAAAAAAAAAAAAAAATATATAAATTAAATTTTTTGGCCCACGTACCACTTACTTATACCACCCCTGCAATGAATGCAACTGAAACCAATATCTACACACAACAGTTTTTAATACCTTATTGGGTGTAGAAATACTCTCAGAAACATTCACTGCAGGTTAGAACAATGAGAAAATTACGGTAATAACAAAATAAAAAAGAAGAAAAAATTATAGTGCATAATGAGAGAATTTTGTAGAAGAAAAAGAAAGCCGGAAAAGAAAAACGAGAAAAAAAAAAAAAAAAAATTATTTTAATGTGAATTGAATCATGATTTTATTATTGTTAATCCATTGTCTTCTTTTGCTTATTGTATTGAGTTTATGGTAAAGCTTTATTAGAAAAATCTGGAAAATGGGTTAAAAGTTTTTCATAAACCGGCCATTTCGACTTTCAGTCGACGAATTTTTATCTGACGAACTACAAATTAATTCCGACGTTTCACAAAGTTCTGTCCAACGGTTTTGCTAATTTTTATCAATTATCCTCAAACAACTTTCAATTGTATAGTTTTGCGGATGACATTACTCTGATATAGCATTCCATAATTATCATAAACAAAATTTAATTCTATAACTGCTTCTGCTACAAAACGAAGAAACCAATGACGGATTGCATAAATTAAATCATGATTTAGCCAAAAATCCGTTATACTGGGATAAACAGAATGGAGTTTAATATTTGTAAGACTCTAAATTCTATTTCTACACAAAAAGGGCGGAACTTAGGACTCCAATAACTTGGAGTGATATTGTGAAATGTTTGGATTTCTTAAGTGTTAAGTAAAGATTGTTCTTGTATCTAAAAAGCTTATATATGATCCTAAATGAAGTACAGTTCAAAAAAGTGCTCTAAATTATCAGAACAGCGTACAAAAACTTCAATCTTAATAGTTGGTATAAATGTAACATCACCATCTAGATCACTTGAGATATCCCTTTTATGTAGATAGTATTTTCAATTTCAGCCTCTTCAAGGTTTGAGACAACAGCATGTAAAATAATATTTTTTTTTAAATTTTTATTTTATAATCACCCAAATTTCGGTTTCTATGCGTAAACGCTGATTGAATCTGAGAAAGGAGATCTTTGTTCTCTGCGAAGTATTTAAGAAAACTGAAGAGTGAGGACAAAAACTAACAAATTAGATCAAAAAATTTGATTGAAAAGTGGACCACAAGCCAAATTGCACAGCACTCTTAGCATTTTATACTTATTTTTATACTTATGTAATAATTTAATAAATAAATCAAAATCATTGAAAAGACATTGTAAAATAAAATATTGTCAAGAAGTAGACCCATTATAAACTTCAGTTAAGCTAGCTAAGCTATTTGAGGTGAACTTTAGTTGAGAAGAAAAATTTTCAAGGCAATAAAATTTCTAAAAATGGAATAACTAGTTATAGTATTTTTTTCTTCTTTAAATACCCTAAACTCCTTGTGCAGTTATCTTAGTATAGTTAGTATAGTTGTTCGTGTTGTTTAGTATAAGTTATGCGAAGTTAATATAAGAGTTTAAAAAAAGAGTTTGTATGTAAACGCGATAAGATTAGTATACGGAAAATTGACTATCAACTTATCTTATTAAACTGCCTTCTGAAAATTTCAAAATCATATAAAATATATAATATAATATCGTGTACCATAGTTAAGGAGTTCATGATATAAAAAAAATTTTATATTTCATAATTCTGATTCAAACAAACTCAACTACAGATTTATAAGAAAGAGCTTTTAATTTCATCGAAGTATAATTAGATAGCAACATTCATTTGTGAAACAGACTAGTTAATTGCTCCTACATTTCAACGATTATTTCTAAGTTTTATAATATAATTATCATATTCTCACAGTTCTAGTATAATAAGATATTCGTGCGTAACTTTGTTATGTCCTATTCTGAATCTGGTAAAGACGATAACTTTTTTCTTTCCATCGATGTCGGGTAGACATCTTGAATATTGCTGGATTCAGTGATTTATATTCTCACAGTTCTATCTTATAACTTCATCTAATAACCAGGAGTGAGTTGGCTACGTTTTTTAATGCTAGGTCAGTGTACATTGTATCTGTTTGGCATGACTGTTTTTTTCTTTTTTATTGGAAGATGGTAAAATAAAAAAATCTTACTTTTCTCTAAATATTTTTATTCAACAGTCAAAAATTATTCTAAATATTATATATTATATTCCTCTCGGAAACTAAATATTATAAGTTAGCAGAATGATGAATTTATATGCTTTATAAAATGTTACATTAATAGGGTGTGTTAAAAAAAGATAAGAAAACCTCCAAAAATAAAACAAAACTAAATAAAAAATGTCCGATTTTGTCTTTAGACAAAATATATAGATACATATATATATTCCCAAAATTTACTTATGTTCACCTATAAAAGAATCAAAATTTACTGTACTGTTTTACCGTATTTACTGTATTTAATACAACAACATATAATGTTTTTTTCTTTAGAGGATCGTTGTCACGTCATATAACTGATTGTTTGGAACTTATTTACACACACTAAGCTTATAACAACTTTTTAACATTTTTTTTCTTTATTTTTTAACAATATAATTTCTAACACACTCATACATAAGAATTAAATAATACACATGTATACTATACATGTATGTACATATGTATATTGAAAGGATTTTTATTTCTAATGTGACTGATAATAAAAAAAGAAAAGCTGCTTGGAAAATTCGAAAAAAAATAAAATAAAAACTTTTCATGTAAAGTCTCTATGAATACGAAGTTGTTTTTATTTTTTATTCTTTTTTTTTATAATTTTTATTAAAATTGTGATGAACATAACGACTTTCACTGCTAAAATTTAAATAAAATGATGACAACTTGTTTTTTTTTTTTCAGTTTTTCCACAATCTGTTTTACTCCTGATGATTTTCTTTTTGTGAATTTATGTTTTTTTTTTGTTTTATCAGGTTAAAATATGCTTCGTTGCTGTTCAAGCGTATCATTATCATCATTAGGAAAATGTTTTTATTTGGGTTTTACATAATTTTTATACTACTTAATTATTTAGTTAGTAAATAAGGTTGATTCTTTAAAGTAATTATGATGATTGTAATTAAAATTAAAAAGAATAGAAAATAAAAACTCTACACTCATATTAGGTTGGATAAATTATTTTTTGCTGAAAAACTATAATATTCAGTATTTAATTAAAATGTAAATGGAAAATATAAACTCGGATAATAACCCTAGGAATGTTTGACTATATAAAGTATCAATATAAAAAATAAATGAATTCTGGCTATGAAACTATTCAGCAGCAATTTTTAAGGTAATGAAAAATAGAAAAATGTAAGTTGCTATTCAAACTTTCACATTGATATCACTTTTATTATTGACAAGCTTAAGCTATATTTCGATATTATATAATATGCAATGTGCATGCAAGCTAATAATAGTGATAATTAATAACATAGTGTGAAATTGGAAGAATTTATAGTACTTATCATTACAAACATATAATTTATTTTCTTTACGTCTGCAGAATAAGGATTTTTTTAATAATGAACTATGGCTTAAAAACAACAGCCCGAAAGCAAAATGTTCTGTTTTAAATGTCTTATCGGCAGGGAAATTGGAATTCCAATAAAGAGTTCTAGATTTCCACTAGGCTCTTGAAAATTTTGGGTGGGGAAGCAGCAGCCAAAGAGTTGTTTTCTTTTAAACCTTACCGGCTCGAAAAATGGAATTGTAATAAAAAAATTCGAATTTTAGTAGGCTCCTTAAGTTTGGGTACGGAAACCTGTGAAACCTGTAGATACGGGGTAGAGATCTCTATACATTTACCAAGAATTTTAGAATTTTTATTAATATATAAATTGTATATCGAAAATGACTTTTTGTTTTGAAATCAGATACATACCCCAAGCAACACAGTACTTAAGAAGACTGGCCGACAAAATCGAATTAGTAAGACCAGAAAGAGATATAGATAAGTAATGCATCATGTATGTATGTTCTAAAACAGTGATTCTCAAACTGTGAGCCTAAAACAGTGATTCTCAAACTGTCATGTGAGCTGTGGAGCTCTTGCAAGGGAGCCGCAATGTTTTTTAATTATTTCTAAACAAAAAAACCAAAAAAAAAATTTTTGAAAATGAATTTTTAAATAATTTTGGAAAATAATTTTGTATCTATTTGATGTTGTAGTCTCAACATTGTTGGATTGTGATAACAAAAAACTTTGATTCAACATTAAAAAATTAAAACGGGTGTTTTTAAAATAATCTATCTAAAATAAATCGAATATTAAAATATTCAAAATACGAAGTAATAAAGTAGAGCCTACTACTACATCAAAATCAGTGTGGTAACAACTGGTAATAAAAGAAAAATTACACCAACAGAAAATATATCTCAGAAAAAAAATCGAAAATATGATTCTGATTATTTAAAATATGGATTTAATTCGTCAACAATTGATAGCCAAGAGTGACATTTGTGTGTAATTTGTTTGAACCAACTACCAAACGACAGCTTAAGGGCTGGAAAACTAATACGACATTTAGCCACAACGCATCCTGATTATCAAAATAAGCTACTTGAATTTTTTCAAATAAAAGCAGCTAAATAGAAGCAACAACAAACACACTGTCTTACAAAGTATACAAAACTATCTCTTATCAGATTGATCAGAAAACTTAAACTCTGATCAGATTGATCAATTGTTAAAAGCATCTTTCGAGTTTGCTCTATTGATTGCGAAAACCAAAAAGCCTTACACGATAGGAGAAGAGCTTATATTACCAGCTGCAATCAAAATTTGTGAAGTTATACATGGTGATAAAATTGCAAATCCTTTGAAGTCAATTCCTATTTCAAATGATACCATGAAAAGAAGAATTGATAGCATAGCAAACAATATTAAAACTCAATTAATATCTCTTATTAAACAGAGCAATTTTTACGGAATAAAACTTGATGAATCTACTGATATAACAAATTACGCACAGTTAATGGTTTTCGTAAGATATCAGTATAACTTCCAAATTCATGACGATTTGCATTTCTGCCGGGAGCTTTCATCTACAACCAGAAGTACCGATATTTTTAAAAAAGTAGACAAGTTCTTTTCAGACAATAAACTTGAATGGTCAAAATGTGTATAGGAATATGCACAGATGGTGCAGCAGCAATGACTGGGAGAATTTCAGGTTTTAAGGCGGAAGTGCAAAAAGTATCTCCCAGTGCAAAACATATTCATTGCGTAATACACAGAGAACATTTAATTTTTCGACAAATGTGTTGTGAACTTAGTGAAATTGTGAGTGGAGTTACATCAATTTTGTAAAAAATCGTGCTGTAAACTCGAAATTATTTAACATTTTATGTAAAGACATGGGATCATTACATGAAGTTTTGTTGTATCATACTGAAGTAAGGTGGCTTTCTCGTGGAAAAGTTCTAAAGAGAATTTTAGAGCTTAAAGATGAGCTTCGCTTATTTCTCTATGACAAAAAAAGAGATCTTGCTTTGCACTTTAGTGATAAAAAATGATTATGTCTTGTATCATATTTGGCAGATTTTTTTGATAAAGTTAATGAATTAAATCTTTCTCTCCAGGGAAGGGATACCAACATTTTAATTTTAAAATCAAAACTTATGGCTTTTCAACAAAAACTTTCTTCATGGTCACATGCTATTAATCAAGGAATCACCGAGATGTTGCCATGCCTAAATGATTTTCTTACTACTAATGAAATATTAATCTCAATCGTCAATCATATTGACGAATCCCAAAAATTTTTACTAAATATTTCGCAAATTTGACAAAATGATGACGGGAAGTATGATTGGATTAGAACGCCGTTTGCTAAGTCCTTGAAATACGATCATATTATTTGGGTAGCTCAAGAAGAATTAATTGACATTAGATCAGATACTTCTCTCGAATTAGAGTTTAATGAAAAAAGTCTTACAGAATTTTGGATAAAACGACAGCAAGAATATCCGTCTATTGCAAAAGTTATTGCAGTATAAAAAAGTTTGAGAAGCACTATACTAAAAGACCATAAAATTATTGCAAAATATTCCCACACACTTTGTTGGCATTAATAATCAAGCAATATTTATCAGAATATGCAGAACCGTAATTGTTTAATGAAATAACCGAGGTAATAAATACGAGATACAGCAGGACACTTAGGTATATGTATGTATATTGTATATATATTCAAATATTGATAGATCTTTCTTCGATCCATATTTTACAAATGATTTCAGTTAACTAACACAATGTTTCTAACAACTGAAGAGTTGTGTAAAAAGTATATCACTTTCAGACATTTTCCTTAGTTTTCAGTATAAAAATATCTGATTACAACCCGAACAGCTTCTAGAATAAAATGTGAAAGAATGTTAAATATGACAGTTTAAGCTGGTTTAAGATTGGTTGGTTTTTTATGTTTCATGTGTTCAACATTTAATTTATATCGAAAAACCTGAATGAATGAAATTGAAAATGACAAAAAAATGTTGTTACTTTTGTATGTGATCGAGTGGTAAAGCACTCGAGTATAGTAATATAACGACCGAGAAGCACAGGTTCAAAAAACCCCGTGAGAACCGAAATTTTTTTCAAATGTTGAAAATTACTGAAAATGTAATTTTCAATACAACCTCATCGGTTCAAATATGACAATTTAATAATTAAAAACCAATCAAAAAATTAATGTAATATACAAATACCAAATAATTACTACTTACATATATAAAGACCCACATTCCGAAAGGGAAAAGGACCTGTAAATTAAGGACTGCTAAAATGAATAAATGTTTTTGAAACATCTAAAAGTTCAATGACTGATCAATATCTACATTATTTCCGATATAGTGTTGTCAGACATCCCTATTTTGCGGAAACAAGGCAGTTTTGGAGTTATTGCCGCGCTGTCCTAAATAAGGTATTCGGACACGATCAAATGTCCTAATTCTAGCATTATCATTTTATTTTATAAAATTTTAATAAATTTGCATCCTTCAATGGTAACATTTTGTGTGTGGATTGAGATACGTAATTTAAAAAAAAAAAATTGTAAATTTTCGGTAAACAGTATGAAGTGAGAAATAATGTAATCATTGAATTTTTGAATATTTCAAAAATAGCTTTAAAAGTAGTGGAACATAAGAAGAATTTTAATTGTTAACCGACACTTTTAAAAATCGTTTTAAGAAAAAATGAAGAATCATGTTCATCAAGTATACAAAAGATATTGTTAAGTTTTTTGCGTTAGAATTAGTGTGTTACGAATGTTCGAACGTGAAGCAGATTTACTTTCTCGAATTTGCGAAATATATGTACATATGTATGCCTCAAAATATGTAAATATATATTAATTTTGCAAACATAATCATAAATCAAAATGAACATTGTGGAATGAATAGTTTTTCTCATTAAGACACAATGGTGGTAGGAGATAAATATACTCTGTCGTGTACGGTGTACCACATATAAAGGTGCTTTAAAATGAATAGTAAGCTTAGACTTTAATTTGTGCTAAATTCATAGTTATCTTTTAAAAACTTAAGATTTTATTGAACTGTCTGTTTCAAAATCCTGTCGAAATCCTGTCGAAAATTATGAGTATGTTTATAAATTTTCGTTTATATTTTATTTCTAAAAAATCCTTTACACACTTTATTTTAATCGACTACCCTTAATGATTTTTAATATTTTAAACAAAAAAAATACCATATGTATATTTGAGTACCATATGTAGTATATGTATATATGGTTTGTCACGATTTTGCGTGAGACTAATTTGATAAACATATTACTTATCATACGTGTAATGTGTTCGTAGCCATCAGTATTGGGTTTTGCAAACCAAAATTAGGAGAAAATAAGAACATTCCCAAAGCAAATCTAAGAAAATATTTAAATTATATATCGTTTTGGAACAACATAAAATACAATTTATTTTTTTTTTTCTAAATTTTATTTTAAAAAATTATTTTCTCATTTTCATAAAACTGAATATTTACATACATAATAGTTAATTTAGTATAAGTAGATTAGTAATAATATTGGAATGTGATAAATTATGTTATCTATTAAATTTAATAAACGTGCATAAACTGAACATTTTGTCATAATAATTATAACTAATAGAATACTTGGAAGATTATAATAAAGAAAAGAAAATAAAAACTAAACTCAATGTCAGCGAATAACGCCCATAATATAAGCTTGAAATAAAATGTCATAAAATATGAATATTTGACACCCTTGTTGTAAACCTTTTAAGTAACTTTATAATAATAATTATAATTATATTGTATATTTAACACGCAATAAAATCTCTTGAATACTTCCGAAATAACGAAAATTTATATCTCTATATCGAAAACATTAATAATATTTAACATAAATTTTCTTACTGCAAAAAATATGATTCAAATTTGAAAAATTAAATAATATTATATAATTTTATTTTATTTTGTTTTCCATTCAGTTTTTAAATCGTTTTGGATTGTTTGGCCGGCATTAAACGTTGGTATTGCGTTGGTGTTATTTTCTATACTACTACCATTATGTGATTTTACAGAATTATCAGTCATTGGTAAAGGTTTTGCAACACCAATACGTACAATTCCCTTAGGAGCACCTTTTAACGCTTGTACTGCTTGATCTAGTGATGCATTTTCCAAATTAATATTATTAACAAATAATAAACGATCCCCTGGAATAAGTCTGCCATCTATTTGAGCTACACCTCCAGGAACGAGTGATCGTATAACAATTAAAGTATCATTTGGATCTAATGGATCTTGATAATCTAAAATAGAAAATCCTAGTCCCCGTTCACCTTTAACCAATTCAATTATTTGCGCTTCAGAGCTCCACATCGCTAATCCAGTTAAAGGTTCAAGTGAACGAGATTTTAGTTTTGAAAATGCTTCATCTGTACCATTTCCTGTGGTGGCTAAGCTTCCGTCAGATTTAGCTTTAACTAAACGCTCTGAAGCTGGTAATAAATGTTGTGTCGCATTGAATAAATCCAAATTTTGTTTTTTAGTTTCTGTAACATTAGAAGCTTGAGTTGAATTTTTTTCTGTTGAAAGTGTGGAGAGTTCACTTCTTCCACGTCCAACAACCATACGAACATCTTGGGGTAACTCTTTTAAAATAGCAACCACTTCAAGGTGATTCATACCTAATTAAAAAATAATTACAGATAAATATTTCGAGTTCATATTTGGCAATGTACCATTAACAACAATTGTTAACAAAACAAAAAATTATCTCACCTAATAGTCTTTGCCCATTTACTTCCAATAACTCATCAGCAGATTTTAATAAACCATTTTGTCCAACTGGACCTTCTGGAAGAATTGACCTTATGTAATGATGTGGTCTTACTTCTCTACCACCTTCAACATCTACAGTTCCTTCAAGCGATATACCCAGACCACTGGATACTGCAAATTTTTTAATCTGCGCAACTATAATTTTAACATCCATACCAACAATCTGTTTCCATTTTCGGATTATTCCTATTTCCATTTCAGGTGTTAGGTCGGGGTCAACATAATACTTGTGTTTAGATATTAAAACTTGATTTTTTGCCGAATGAATCATATCTTTATTTTCTCGATCAAAACCCTCAGATTTGAAATCATTAGAGCCAATATCACTTACATGCTTAACTGTTTGTTCTAATGAATCACGCGTGTTAATCAATTTTTTATTCTTATCAGTTATATTCAGTTCATCATCGACAGACTTCTTTAAAATATTTTTTTTTCTTTCCATAGACATTGTATGACCAATTGAAATAGTTTCAGATGAATCTTGATCTTCAGAAGATTGAATTTTGCTACCAATTGAACTTCGTCGTTGAGGTATAGCAATTGGTAATCGCGATGGAGTTGCTGGTAAACTTGGTAATTTAATTTCATTAGCTGCAATTGCTTGTTGCAATTGCTCGTATTTAGGTCCACGCAAATATCTTTCCAATCTTAGTATTACAACTTGCCCGCTTTTTTTCAAAACATCCACAGCCTGATGATTAGAAAATCCTTGTAGACTTTTACCATCGACTTCAATAATTCGATCATTAACTCGAATTTTTCCGCTTAAATCAGCAGCACTTCCTGGAGAAACACTTTTAACAAATATACCAGAAAGCTCTTCTTTTTCACAAACATATCCTGCAATTGTAATCCCCAAGCCATTAACATCTTTCGTTAATTCAACTTCAAATTTCTGAGTTTCAGGCAAAGCTATATCATCCAAATCTATAGGGACTGCCATTGGAGGTCTTTTGGTTACATCCTTTTCATTATACGTAAAACGAATTGCATTTCCTTCCTGAGGTGTTGAAGGAGTAGAGCTTCCTCCAAATATATCAGGATATCCCGCAGTAACCAAATATCTTTCTAATTCATTTGGATCTAATACCACTCTGGATGGAACCATTGCACAATTTGGCTCTAATTCATATTTTGGCAAAATTTGTTCAATTGGACGAGCAACAACCAAACGTACATGTGTACCTGATTGTCGTAAAACTGATGCAACTTGTTCAGAAACCATATCATGAAGATTTACACTACCTATTTGAAGAATATGATCCCCGCTTCGAAGACGACCGTCGCGATCAGCAACACCTCCAGGTAAAATTGTTTTGACAGTAACTCCTGCTGTTCGAGCACCAATAATACCAAAGCCTAATCCAGTTCCATCATTTACCAATTCAATTGCTTGAATCTGAGTCCATTCAGTTGCGAATAGATCGGATGCATGTCTTGAAGAATTACTAACAACAGATTGTGGACGTTCATCTTCAGAATTACGCGATAAATCATTAAATCCCCTAGCTTTTTTTATAAACGGAGCCTGATCCTCAGTTTTGACATCTAAAATTAAATTTGATTTTTAAAACAATTTTTGGTCAATAAAATGAAATCATGTACCTTGTAAATAATTACTGGGTGCCAAAGGACTATTTAAGCTTCTAGGAGACATTTGAGCAGATGGTACTCGTTGCTCGTCTGGATACTCAGCTTCGAATAAGTCAACAGATTGCGGAACTTTAAGAATTAAATTTCCGGATATGTCAATATCAAAATCGTTAGGCAACATGGATGGATGTTGTACTAATTGTCGATTTAATTCACATAAGGAATCTTGTATTTGAACTAGTGTTCTAAATACGGGGCATTCTAAAACATCCAACATAGTTTTTAAACTATCTGAAGTTGCCATTTGTAATTTCGGATCATCGCATTCATCTATAGCCTTTTTTACGGCTTCAATGTGTTGCAAAGCACTTGAAATATTTGAACTTAAATGCATTGTAACAAAAAAAAAATTTACACCAAAAACGAAATTGAAAATTTAATTAATTCGATAGTGTTCAAATTAAAAAAGTGTATTGTTGTTTGCACTTGCACTAATTCAATTACTTTCCTTCAACTTTTCGTTTCTTCCATTTACACTTTGTTTTCTTATATTAAGTAGCATTATTTATCAATTTAAAAAGTGTAAACAATTACTTAACTCGCATTTAACATTAATATTTTAATATGAACAAATTAATTACATAAAAATTTGAGGAATGTTAACAAATCTTAGATTAGAAAATTAGTGTTTAGTAATTAGTAGTAGTACCAGTAGTACTATAGTACAATACAAAATCAATTAATGACTTGGACTCAAAGCAAATGACAATTGACATAAATGTCAAAATTATACCCTAGTAACATAAGAGTTAAAAAATTTTAATTCTAATTAAATTATTTAATTCAATTCGTATCGGATCAACCTAATATATTTATTTTTGTTCGTTTGCAAATTTTTTAAAATTTGAAATTAATACAAAAATATTTGTATCAGGAACTACATATTATTGATATTATATATATTGCAGTTCCTGGATTTTTTATTAATTATAATATTTTCCATATTATATACATGTTATTAAATTGAACATGGGAAAAAGTTATATAATTTAATTAATTATCAAAATATAAGTATAATTTTAATTAAAGTAAATATGTACATTTTCTTAAGTCGTTCGGTTAATGGAAATTGGAAAATAACAAACTGAGATTGTAGGTTATACGATTTTTTGTTTCGCTTTTTAAAAAAATGTTATATATGAGTTTAACGGAAACCATTTTCAAATTGCTAATACTGCTATGCTACCTGCATCTCTTAACACTCAAATGGCTATCCTAGTTCCTTTATAAGTAACTGAATTTTTTTCACAAATGTTTTCAAAAAAAAATCTAACCCTTAGAATCCATAGTTTAGTATGGTTTAGTACTCATATTAACTCCTTTCTATAATCTAGACACTCACTAGTGTATTAAAACATAAAACCTCAATAAGTACGTGTAAACTTTCTTAATTTGTTTTTATTCATAGAAATAAATATTTCAACATTAACAGAATTTTATTTATACATTTATGTCTATTTCTTAGCGCACAGTAGTTGCAATAATTTATGAATTTTTTAAAAATATATATGTATGTGAATTTATTTGATGATTTACAAACATACATGAACATATGTAAAATTTAACGTGTACACATATATTTGTGTTCATCGCATTATCACAATTTTTTTGAAAGCTATTTACAATTTTTGAATAATTATAATTCTTATGCCTAAAGAACATTTTGCATTAATTTTAAATAATGAACAGTTAAGAATTTCGTCAGCCTTTTCAATAATTTTAAGTAACAAGTATAATTTGTTTTTGACTATTTAACCAAACCAATGTGCACCCATACAATCTCTGGTCCAACCCGTTTGACAAACCCAACACCATTCAAAACCGCAACCTCCACGAGTGCAAACCATATGCATACATCCACCTAAAATATCGCATTTTTAAAAATTCAACTTATTTATTTTCAGGATCTTAATTACCATCTCTCTCAGTAGGTGTTCTACATTTTGGACATGGTTTTGTAGAAGTTTTAATTATCACTTTATTAGCTTCTTCCCATCTTGCTTCAGCTGCTTTCTATAATAATTAATAGGTAATAATTAAATTAACTAACAAACAAATGACTTAAAATTATTACATTTGGATCGATAACATAATCACAAGACCCTAATTCAGTTGAAAGAGAATTGTCTTGTAAGCATTCCCCTAAGTGATAGCCTTGAAGGCAGTTTTTACAAAAGACATACTAAAATAATTATCAAATATAATATTAAATAGTTAATTTTTTATTATATAATACTTACATTACATCCATGTTGACAAGTTACCTTTACACAATCTTCTTCTGTAATTAAACCCATTCCACATCCAGGTTGAGGACATAAAACACCACCTGCTTGAAGAACGTATTCCTCGGTTGCAAATCTCAAATATCTTTCATATTCATCGCCAGTTAATAAATTAAAATGATGTATTTCTTCTATAAATGAATCCTCACAACCGGCTGGACATGGTAATGTATATCCAATATCTGGATTTGAAACATATTGTCTTTCCATAAGTCTAGATAAACAATAATTTCTAAAACATTCAAGACAAGTCACATGCCTTTCTTTACATGGAAATACTAAAACATTTTCACTGTAAATATATTATTGACGAAATAAAATACACAATCTTTACTATAAACATACTTAATGATTAGTTTTAAACTTACCTAACATCGGTACATGCTAAGCATGGAATTTCATTAATATTATGTTTAACTAAATTCAATGGAACGGCATAATCTTTTTCACCTTCTGAAGGATGTTCAGAACATTTAAAATAAAATTCAGCGAATGGAGGATCTCCTATATCATTATCCTAAAAGGTAATTAAAATTATAAATTTAAAACTTCAGATACACATAAATTCTGTCAAATAAAATTTACCACACAAACTATTTCATCATTACTTTCACAATGACCACGAATTTTTCTAGGTTCTAAAACATCTTCCCAACATTCAGGATCTCTATGTACTGTGAATGCTCCACCTTTACATTTAGAGCATCTTACACGTAATTTACCAGTAGATAACTTTTTACATTTTGAACAATAAACAAAAAAATGGGCTTTCTTTTTAACTCTTTCTAAAATAAAAATTCATAAATTATATAATCAACTAAAAGTATGCGAAATATTTTAATTTACCCTCTGGTGGTATATTTAATCTATCTTCTTTTTCCAATTGTAAGTCTACTAAAGTTTCACATAAAGGTTTTGATGGATGTTCACTTTGATTAAAAGAATTCTCTTCATCATATAAATCTGTATATAATTCTTTAGACAAATTATTAGTAAAAGGTCGTGTTTTAATAGCATGAATTATACTGCGTTGTCCTAAATCGCATTCCTAATAAATATTTCATCATAAAATCATTTAATTACATAATAAATTAATTTAATACCTCTACAACTGTTGAGTCACATAGTTCCTTACCAGCAAATATAATTTTTACTTCACAAGGTTGTAATCCTAATTGTGGTGCAATTATTTGTTTTATATTCTTTATATCCCATTTTGGATCTAAGTCTACTGACAAAGTACAACCTGTATTTGTTTTAATATAAATACTTAAATTATTTGTTATGCTTTTTCTACTAAATGTCAACAATTGTAAAACATTTTCGATAATTGAACGTAAAAAATTTAATATAAAACTCATATTAAAATGTGGTTCATTATTTTAACAAGTTAATGAAAAATATATAAGTAATTCTGCAAAATTTTATAAATAAAACAAATGTAATATCACCAGCTGATTTTGAAAATGTTTTTGTTTAATTTTTTTTTTCATTTTCATTTTTGATTGACAACCAGAACGTCAAATAAAAAGCTACCATTGTTTATAATAAACATGACTAATGGGCAATCCAATATAAAGAAGTTTAAAACATGTGGAATGTGGATTATGGATGAGATATCGTACATTTTTCTTTTATTCGTTTTCTTCTGATTTCGGATGTTTGCGACTATTGTTTTGTTATTACGTGATGTTAACGATATCTTGAATGCATCTTTTTTTTATAATTCTATATACGCTGGGCTGGGTCTCTTCCTGTTTTTCTTCCTTTTATTTTTATTAGTAATTAACAATCTCTATTCAGTCAGCTATATTCTTCTTAATACTTCTTGTTTTTAAACTCTTATCATAACTGCTTCTTTTAAAACCCAATTTTTTTCTAATTATTCGTATTCATTATAGACTATACAATAAAATAGACCATTTTATGAAGCTCTAGTGAATAAAATTTATTGTATGATACTCTTTCAATTCTACAACTAATCTCTTCTGCCAATTATTTCCTAATTTCATGTGTTTGGCAATTTTGAGTTTGAAATTAAAAAGAAATTTCTTTTGTGAAGTGTATTAAATTATTTAGTACATATTCCCTTAATTTAACGGTGCAAAATAGGATTAAATGTATATAACACCAACCAAACCAGTGTTTAAATACTTTTCTACGGTTTCAAAGCGAAAACTTATTATTTTATTAATCGAAAATTATATAATATTCATGCATACATATATGTATATAATATCTATTTACATACAATGTATAAGCAAATCACACAAAACGACTAACCGAAACTATATATAGGTACATTGCCATTACATTACTAATAATATTTTATTTATTTTTCCACTTTTTTTATTACTTTATAATAAACTTATGTACTAATGTATCTAGTAATAGATATATCTACCTACTACATAAATATCTAAAAATTATTAAACCAATTTGTCACCAATTACGTAGTAATTTTTCAAAAATGAATATATTATTTAACAGAATTTGTATGAAAAAAAACTTTAAATATTGTATATTGCAGTTACAGAGGATGTTGTTTTGTTAGTAACTAGTTAATTTAACCAAGTTCATATATACATATTATATACATTACTTTTGTCAATAAATGCATGTGTAGTGTATGCAATGTACCTCCATTTATTACCACTGTCCTTTTTAAATAAACAAATTTTTAAGTTACTTTAATTCGTTATATCAGAAATTTTACATATAAGTATGTAATTTCTGGTTGTAAATAGCGATATATAATAAGAAGGTACATAATTACTGCTAGAATTAAAAAAAAGGAAAGAGACAAATACAAAATAACCGGTTGAAGTTACTTTTTAATTTAATATGATGACGTACATCTAGTCTATATTTTAATATACCAAAATAAATGCAATTTTTTATTTTATTTTTTATGTTGATTGCACATAAAATGTATGAATGTGTACCTATGTAAAATTAAATACACACATGCATAAATATATGATTTATTTATTATAATAAATTACAATGTAATGAAACGTTTTCTTATTTAAATATAGCTAATATATTTAATGAAAGAAAACACTAATGTAATATTAAAATATTATTAACAAAATTAATACCTATATACGGGTACCTACTACCTACTATGTATAAGTATATATAGTGCTTTATAATATTGATAAATGGATATGAATAAAAATGTGGCCATTTGATACATATTGTAGGTATATTATTTTTATTTATAATTTATATTTTTAACCAAAGTTTTTATTACAAATATTTTTTGCATTGAATTTTACAACTAAGTATACCTACCTACCTACCTACCTACCTACCTACCTACCTATCACATTTAATCTAAAACAGTAAAATTACTTATGTGCATACGTACATTATAAATATGTATATTAAAAACAGTAAAACTACTAAGTAGGTATATTAAGTATTTTGTAATTTTTGTGTAAAAATTAATACCTATGTGATGGAAGAATTCTGTAATTCTATACCATATATTTTTGATTATAATTATAATTGATTAATATAATATTTTCAGCTCGATATTAAATACAAATTATTATTTTTTTTTTGCCATATGATTTATTTAAACTTTTCATACATTTCTGTAGAAAAGTATAAAGCCGAAAAAGCCTTTTTTAGAAAACAAACAAAAACAAGAGAAAACAAATAAAGTTGTCCTTTAAAATGCATGTAGGTAGTACCTGGAAATTGTCACCGTTATTAGGTAGGTACTATATTATTTAAAGTAGTAAATAACTTTAATTCTTCTCTTTTTTATTGTCCTGTCCTGCAACCGTGTTATTGGGGCATATGCAGAAAAGTAGTTTTTGTTGGAAATCCAAATTTGCTAAAACAATAATTGAATGTAATTTTAATTGAATTCACTAGAGTTAAAATTTTATTATACATTTTTTCTACTAGTTCAGTTCAAACTACAATATTACTAATTAATTTTTAGATTCCTTTTATATTTTCTAAATGTTCCTGAAGATTAAATTAGTCTAAATATTATTCCTCTGTATTACCAATATTACGTTATTTTTCAATAATTTAATTTGCTCTACTAAAACTAAAGTCTGAAAGTTATCGCAAAATTCAAATTATTCAAAAATCTAAACTATTCTTTTTCATCAAATGAACAATTTCAGAAATTTCCGTTTTCTCTTATACCTCTGAGGATTTATACACAAAATAAAATTATATCCTTTTACAGTTTAAGCTTTTCTTGTTCTTTTATAGCGAATACACAAATAAATAAGAGAACGGGTCATTAAGCAAACCTTCAACGTTTGATAATGGACATCAGATTATTTCGAAATGTTTCTTTCCTAAGCTTTTGAATTTGAAATAAAAAATTTATAAAAACAAAGCATCACTGAAATGTACTTATAACAATAACCGTTTAATTTGGTTCATTTCAAAAAGTAAGTTGGAATATCAGTTCCTTCTGGAAAAATAATATGCATTAGGTTGTGCCTTTTGATGTCCAAATATTTTAGTCAATATTTTTTTATAATAATTAATTATGTTTATATTTACTTATCCTTATCTGAAAAAAAAACAAATATAAATGTAAAAACACAAAAAAAAATGTTGTTGCTTAGGTTACACCTCGAGAAGATGAAACTATGTATAATAATAGAAAAAGATATTATTTAGCTATATAATATATAGCTATATGGTCTATATGGCTCTAATTTATTTTCTATTACTGACTTTGTTTGTTATTCTTTAAATTACTAAAACATTCAAGAGAAAAATGATGATGAAATGGAATGAGAGCAATGATGAAATTCAAATTTTTAAATTTATTAAAAATATGTACATATGTATACTTTTAATTCAATTACATATGTATATATGTACAATGTACATACATGCATATATGTAAATTCTTCAACATTATTATACCATTATTAATAAAAATTAAATTAATATAAATAAATTTTAGTTTATTATTACAGAATTAAAAGGATGTAATTCAAAACAAAAATAAAATACAATAAATTAATAGAACTCCCCTCTTATTTAACCACGCAAGATTATAAATTTAATTTCCGTAAATAATTTTATACAAAATTCAAGCTTTAATATTTCGCATAAATTTTACTTACCAAACAACAAAAATCAAATAAAAAAAAAAACATTTTCTTTTGCTTAATTCAATATCCTTCTTTTTGTTGTTGTTTTTATTCATTATCCTTTATAATTGTTGGCGCTTTACATGTATACATATGTTCATAAATATTACAAATATATTAGCCGACACCAAATTTCATTCTATACCAACACATATGAAAATGGATATAAGTGAAAAAATAAAAAAAATAAAAAAAAATTCTGTACAACGTGTGCATTTCTTACCTTCATTAACTTGTATACTTGATATCCAAATCTATCGATTTTATTAGAAAAAATAAAAGTTACATACTAAAACAAAAAACAAATACAAAAAATAAATAAATATATAAAATAAAAAATTCAAAAGAAAGCTTTTAACAAAGTTCTATGTATTTTTGCTTTCTTTGTTTTTGTTTTTCTCTTTTGTCTTGATAACACCTACATAATTTCTCCTCTTTTATGTTATTAACTTTATGGTACAAAAGGCATATTTATATATTATATATATATACATTTTTTCTTGTTATAATAAATAGTTAGCTTTTTTCATTGTGACATTTTACCAACCAAAGAATAATCAACGTATTTAATAATAAGAGTAGAAAAAAAGCTTAAAATAGGATATAGAGATAAAAACAGACAAAAATAAGAACAACAAAAAAAAAAAAATTATATTCAAATATATTTGTAATAAGAAAAACTTTAGTCCCTGTAACTTATTAATATGGTTAGGACGCTATTCTATATCTTAAGCAAAAAAAAAATATAAATAAAATAAAATAAATCAAAACAAATAAATTAAATTATAATTAATATGTTTTATTAAAATGGAATTAATTACATACACAACAAAAAAATTTTAAATATATTTTTAAATATAATAATTCCATATCAAAACGCAGTTTATTTTTTTTTTTTTTTCGTTAATTCATTGAAACCAACAAATATTTAAATACTCAATATACAAAATAAATTGCATATAGAAAAGAAGCACAGCAGTAGCAGCAGTTTCGAAATGTCAATAATTTACGGGCGCGTATATTCTGCGCGCGTTTTGCACTTCCCATTCAATTTAAAATAAATAAATTGAAAAAAAATATATAAATTATTATTTTTGTTTCTTTTTTTATTTTTATTATTTTGTTTTTCGTAAATTCTTTAATAATAGTTTTTTTTTTTTATTTTTTATTATTAAATTATAATAAGAAAATTATTTGAATATAAAAATAATATATGTATAAATTAGTATACATATGCATAAATATGTATATACAATAAAAGGATTAAAGTTAAAAGTTTGTGACAGTTATTAATAAGAAAACACAACATAAACAGAATGAAAAAATCAATTTAAAAATCCATTTATTTTTTAAAACAAAAAAAAAAAACTCAAAACAAAAAAAAAAACGTAGCAAAAACAATCAAATGAAAATAATAAGAAAAGAAAAAATGAAAATCACAGAAAAGTTAAAACCTAAAAAGCTTTCATCAAAATAATATAAGTAGTAAAATTATTCCCGCGAAAATTAAAGCGTCTCACATACAAATAAATAAAGTTCATCCTTACAAAGATCAAAAAATACAAAACAACAAATAACAAAAATTGCATTTAACAATTTAATACCACGTGACATACGCGGTAAATTCCAATAGATAAAAATATGCAATAAATAAGGAAATATGAATAAAATTAACAATACATAAAAATTTATTAATAAACAAATTAATAACAATAAATATTAAAAAATAATAATCATTAAAAAAAAAAATAAAGCCTAAATTTAAATTAATGAAAAAATTTGCAGAATTTTACGAATTTTTATAATTAATATATATTTATAAACATATATGCATAAATAAAAGAAACGAAGGGGTAATTTATATTACTTTTTAAATATTTTATTTTATAATTAAATAATACAACTTTTTTTTTTGTTGGTAAAAGTTTGTTAATTTCCTATACCCACAGACTTGTACTTTTGGTCTTTCAACCCCTGTTTTGGTTCAAATGTGATTCTCTTGTCCTTTTCTTTAAAAAAAAAAATAACAAAATTTTCCGCATCTCACATGGCCACATCCGATGGAAAGTTTATTATAACTGATTGAGTATTATATATAGAAGGAGTTCCTAATATGAATTAGATTACTCCGATGCAACCTTTTGAATTTTGATAATATGATTAACAATCATTAAGTGTTTTCTTATAAGGTCATTTCATAATGATGGCATGCGGCTAATTTAAACAATCAAACTAATTTAAACATATGGAATCTAATGTAATCTTCTACAATGTGTGCTTTGACATAGCAAGCGTAACATTTTTTGAAAGTTTAACTTACAAACAAACACTAGCATTATAACTTGTTTGAAAGTATTATATGAGGGAGGTTTCAATAAATGGGTGTTGGCTGGAAAACAACAATATGTTCACAAACATCACATCATTATTCTATTTGGATACTTTTATTTTACTTTAATGCATATCATTATATACTTTGTATGATTGTGTTTTTTTTTTATTTATTTTTTGTTATTTTAATTGCCAAAAGTCAGACCAATGAGATAAATTATACTCTTTATCACCATACCCCAACCCAATATAGAGATGACACTCTTTTCGAAGCATATTTTCTTTTAGCAGAATTCTCTTCGAAGCATTTAATCTTTGTCTAAACTTGTGAGTGGTGTGTTTGATTTATTCACAGGTATCATATAAGAGAAAATAAAAAATTTCCCCAGTGTCCAGGTCCCCAGTACTGCTGACACTAGTTTATATTAAATAACTTTTGAAACTACTAATTAAAAAAATAATTATTTTAATTAACAAATTGAATTAATTTAATGTAATCCCCGAAGGACATCAAGAACTCCAGGCGCATGTGCTTCTTGATAGTGTGGTATATGTATTAGATTAGATTAATTTAATTTAATTTGATTTGTTTATTTTCTCCATATATAAATCAATAAACAAAATCTCTTTTCCACTAGAGATTTATGCCCGTTTAGTTAGTTTAGATTTTAAGTGAGCATTGACTTAATATGGGCTTTAGGGCTATTGTAAAATCAATCTATATAACACTTGTTTGAATTATTCCATGATCTTTCGACGAATCTAGAGAGGATATGAATTAATAATGGGGTATATCTTGTTTTATATTTGGAATTAAGTATTTATTTATTTATAAGCTTTTTATTGTAGGCTTATCAACCACAACCACCTGGGTCTTATCAAGCCCTTTAACTAACTATCCTTAGTTTATTTTTTTATTTACTTTTTTTTTTTTAATATGTAATTTTGTCTTATTATTTTTTTTTATTTTTTTTTATTATGCCTTAATTTCATTTTACAATTTTCATTATTTCTATTATTTTAATTTTTCTAATTTTTTTTTTATCTTAAATTTATATTTTTCATTTACTTTCGTTTTTTTAACATAATTTATATTATATTAGAGATATTAGTTTTATTTTTTAATTTTATTTATTTTGTTTTTATTTTATTTTATCCAGTTTCATTAAAAATGTCATCAGTTTCTCTGAGGAATGCCATAATTTTAGTTGTTGCTTCTGTAGTATCTTGTGTGAGTATATCAAGTCTGGCCTTTACATCAGTTAATAAAGAGCAAACCTCAAATTATGTGCTGTGTAGTGAGTGGGGTATATGGAACAAATCGGTGGTATGTTGGCTGTTTAGTATGCGTTATTTTATTTCATTAGTTTGGTTTTTGCTTAACTAATTTTAGCTTATTTAAGTTTTTACCTTATATTCAGTTGTTTTCATAATTTAAAAAAAAAACTCATTATTTAAATTTATATTTTAATTTTTATTATTGTAATTATTATTTTATTTTTATTACCTTAATGTATTCTGTACAAAATGTTTAATTTAATATATTTTAATTCTATATTTTATGAGCATATAATATTATACTAGAATATTTATTAACAAATTTAGATTTGTACTTATTTAGACTAACCTGACTTAATTATTTAGAATAAATTTAGTTTTTATAGAAAAAATGGCCTAATCTAAAGCTGAACTAACGTCTATATTTACTAAAGTGATCTTAATACTAAACCTTAATCTACTATCGCTCTTATAAGCGGATTTTCGGAATTGTAACATGAACATCAGCATCCAAGAAAGGTAGGTGCTATTTTTTCTATTTGTTCGAAAATAGAGTTGTGCTTTTTTTTTTTTAACTTAGGTAGAATTCCCTTTTCGTGCTTAATTAAGTATGGTATTGCAAGTTTATACTACAATATCTAGAATATTTCGAGCAATTATGTATCAAATTACTGGCTTACTAATGTGGAAAACTACTTTGTCATTGGGATATAATAAATGACAAAAAATAATTGAGAGTATAATCTGGTAACAAATTAAATAAAAATGATACTATTCTATTTAAGAAGGCTTAGTTCCTGACAATAGCAGTAGTTTTCCACATTTGATGAATTGATAAGCCAGTAAATTGTTAAATAAATACTCAAAATATTGTAGATTGTAGTGTAAAATTGCAGTACCGTACTTAATTAAGCACAAAAAGGTGATTCTACCTAAGTTACTGTAAACAAACCTCCTAAATCCTAATCATATATCACATTTCAATTTTGTATATTAAGGAATCTTTTATACTAACTGAAGAAGTCCTATAATATTTCAAGCCTTACTAAATCAAAATCAATGAAACTTGTTTTTGAAACAATTCTTTGCTATAGTTCATCAATGATCTCAATAACTTATATGACCTCATGTTCATATGTACATAATATTTATATATTACAATATTTTTCTTTTAATCAATATTTTTTATTTATTTTGTTTTTTTTTTTTTTTTGTAAAGTAAGGTGAATCAATATGTGTTAAATAAGTGTTTGTTTCCTGTACAAAAATATGAAGATATAATATTTATATAAATATAGAAATAAGTTATGAAAATTGTTATTATGTAGTGTGACGCATGTAATTAGAAACAATTATTATAAGTAATGTATTAATATTTTTGTTTACTTTTGTTTTGTTGTATATAATTGATAAGAGGTTGGGTGCTGCATATTTTCATAATTAACTGTTATTATTATTACATTTTCTTGTATTGGATTTTACAACTATACAAGTTTCACACACGTCCATTTTTCTTTATTTTCTAAAGCATGTCTTTTTTTTATTCACTTACTTTTTCTCTTAATATACTCTAAAATGGGTTAATTTAATAGCTAACAATTAGTTACAGTTTCTTAATTCTAATGTTTTACTAAAATATTCTATTCTCTTTATAATCTTAATACTTTAATTGATATTTATATATTAAAAACATTATACCGGGTGTTCCACAGCATGCGTATCAGCTTTTTAAGAGAGGAAGGATACTTTATTAACTAAATCGAGAGTGTTCTATCGATTGGTGGTATTTTCAACTTCCGGGAAGGACCGCAAAATTGGTTTTTAGGCCCGAAAATCGCCGAAATTGGACAATTTTTTTAGCTTTAAATTAGAATTTCTATAATATTATATTTTCAGAAGTTTATTACGAAAACCGGTCTACCTCAATTCTGTTTTATGAAAATCCGGTGTTTTAAAGTCCAGTTTGTTTTTGATTTATTTTTTGAACAAAGACGATATGCACTTTTGGCTATACACAATAATATCATAAGCAGATTTCAAATAAATTTCACTTTACTCTCTTTACTTCCTGGCTGCTATATACCTTTAAATTTACGTTCTGTTGGAATCAAACATTAATTGTAAAGAAATATGTAAAATTCTATTTCATTTGGTATATAAATTATGAACTATAATATTTAACTAGTGGTTTTAAGTTTTATTCACTAATGTATAGTGTTATTTAGTTTGCAACAACAACTAATAGTTCAACTAATCAAATGTAATGATGATATAAACATATGTATTAATAATTTTTTGTTGTAAATAAACATAAAGTTCCTTATCCATAAAATAATATAGTTTTCAGAGATGCAATTGAAGACCCAAATCCGATTGAAAATTTTACTATACATAATGAAAATATGTAGCGGAACGAAATAATGAAAAATAAAATTTTTAAAAATTATACCATATATACCGTACTGGAACTATTCTACATTACAGACATAATTAATATGAATAAAAAGAAAATGTGAAAAACAAAAAATGAATTCAATTTGAATTTAATTGAAGAAATTTTTCAATAAACTACAAGTTTAATTTTTCAATACAAGTTATTATTATTATTACTATATGATTATTGTAGGTATATAGTTAATTATATTAGGATATATATATTAGGAATATAATATATAGTTCGCAGTTTTAAATAGCGTATTTAATTGATTGATTGTATAAAGTGAATTAAATTCTTGTGTACACCTCGCTAATGCTATTTGAAGTGCATAAAACCAAGTTAACTTGAAAAAATGTAATAAATCTTATCACTATATACTACAGAATCTACATACTACAGAAGGTATACTGGGAACTACTTTCGTAGAATTTCAACAAATTGTGTCTTAAAAAAAATTTTTGAAATTCATTTGTGAAATAAAGACGATAACGCGTTCAGTTACAAAAAAATTCTGAATATGTTTGATGTTAATAGATAAATACTTTTTAGTTTATTATATTTATTAGGAAATGATCATAATTTTAATCTAAGTTGTCCATCTCTATTAGATCTATTTTTGTATACTTTTCTGTAAAAAAAAATAACCTTATTCGGAAATTTCGATTCTCAGACAAGCGTTCAAAATATCAAACTCTCACGTAAATAATAGCTTCGATTCTACTCATATACATTAATTCAATACAGTTTGGTTTGAATAAGTTTTGTCTTATTACAATTAGAATGTATCGTTACATATAATATTCTGTTTATATAGTATTATTTATTAACTAATGGATCCCCTGTGCAATTGCACAGAAGTAGTTCTTTCAAACACAATTTTATGTAAAAAGAAATATTTGTTTTGGTATAATTGTAGCTGTTTTTTGAATCGATTGATTATTGAATATACATATAATGAAATAAAAGTATAATACCTAATACTTTATGACAAAATTAACACTAATTTCAATATAACTTAACACAATAAAATTTCATTACTCTCAACGTAGTAGATCGATATATATACTTTAATTTGTTTATAGTCAAAAGTTTGTAGTCACAATTCTGTTATAGCAATAATAATTATTTTATTAAAACACTGATTAATATATAGTTTTTTTCTGTTCTTTATTACAAATATATATATTTTGTGATTACATAACAGAATTGCTATTTATGAAAAAAATAAAGTTTAAGATATTTTATTCAATTTGATTTTGTTTATAAAGATGTAATTTTTTTTTAACTACGCTTATAGTCACAAAACGGTTATAGTCAGAAATATTACTGAAATTTAGCGAATGACTATAACCGTGTTTTACTTCATATATAAGTGCAAAAACCCAAATGCGAAAAATAAAAATAAAAAGAATTTGACTCAAAAGAGAATTTCTGATATTAAATGATGCTTTAACCAACCCATCTAATATCTTATAAAAATTGTTTACCCAAAATATACACATAAAATAAAAATTTATTTTGATCGCCACGGCCTACATCATCACCGATTGATTGAATGAAAAAAAAAAAAAACGAAACACACGAAAAATAACGAAAAGTATGTCTTCACTAATCGTGCTCTTGTGTATCATAATATAGATTTATTTATCCAAAATCAGCTCAATTATTGCTTGCATGAAATTCTAAAACAAAATGTATACTACTTAAAGTTAAAATGTTAAAATCATAATTATAGTATACTTAAAGCTAATTAAAATAATATAAGAAAGATAATAAAACAATTTAAAAAGTAATTAAAAGAGACACAAAAAAAAATAATAAAACCGAGAAGCAAGGGTTCAAGCCCTGTAAGAACCAAAACTTTTTTCAAATGGTGAAAGTTACTGAAAAATGTAATTTTCAATACAGCAACATCGGTTCAAATATAATGTAATAATTAATAAAGATATAATATAACTAATAAAAAAAAATAATATAAATATATAATATACAAAAATATATACCATATAATTAATATAATTTAATAAAAAAGGTCCACATCTTGAAAGGGAAAATGACCTATAAAGTTGGTCTGCAGATTTATGTGTAGGGATCAACTGTTAAACTAAATAAATAAATAATAATTAGAAAAACTATCATAAAAATTAAGTATAATAAAAAAAACCGTAAAAAATGCAACCAATATATTTCAAATTTAATTCACATTCCGAATTCAATAACTTAATATCTAATAATAATAAATTACTATACATTAACATATAATTTCCCATTTATTATCTATATATCTGATTTAAATAACTTATTCTTTAGATACTATCCTATTTCATAGATACTATATGGATATTTTTTAACTCTTATGATAATTAATTATAATTCTTGTACGTTCTATGTTGTATACAATACATCGTTATTTAATCTAACTGTTAAAGAAATGATTCATAGTACTCCAGCAGCTCTTTTATTGAAGTCACTCACCTCACCGTTTATTGTTGGTTTTATTATTATACTTATTATTTTATTTACTAGCATTAATTTAATTTGTGTGACAAGCTTATCTTTTACAAGGAGCGATAGTCCATAAGTTATTAAAATAAAATAAGCAATAAGGCCGGTTTTCATGATAAATTTTTAGCTGATAAATTGGAGTTTAGAAAGAGAGGAGTATAGTGTACCGTTAATGTGTATGAGGGAGTAAAATTATATTATTTTTATAGTAACTTTTATAGATGATTTGAAATCTAAAATCTATATACATAACCTTAAAACATTCAAAATGTAAACAAAATCAAGGTTATTTAATTTAAGCAATCTTCCTTAGAATTGTTTAAAATTTCGCCAAAGTATATAAATAAATTAAATAAAGTGAAAAAAAGTGAAATATGATATGATTTTCATCTGTAGAATTTTTATGTGGAGAATTGCATTACATCAAACAGTTTTTTTAAATTTTAAATTCACTTGTATTTATTATTTTTCTATAATACGTTTTTCATTTTTACATAAGTATTAATTAGAATTAAAATATTATTTTTTTATATTATACTAAATAATGAATTAAGAAAAAAAATGTATACATACATACATTTAAAAATTCATTCAACAAAATTTAAAATATTCATTCAAATAAAAAAAATTAAAGTTAAAATTGTAATTAAAAGTAAATTTTTTAAATGTTTTAAATAGTTAGTTTATGTATAAGATAAATAGAATATGTATAATTTTAGTTTAAATATATTATACCTAAAAGCTAAAATATTATTTTTTATTTACACGCATTCAAATATTCAATGCAAAAAATTAATTTTTGTTATTGTTTTTACTCAAAGTCAAAAATTGCAATGTCGTTCCGTATCCATAAAATGTGTTGGTAGTGTGCGATTTTTTTTTGTGTAATTACACATTTTTTTATGTTAGTATTAAAAATATCGGCGATAATTATAGGAAACATATCTTTGCGAAGATATGTTTTTTTAAATATTCTCCGATATTTATGGCGATTCTCCGATATTTATGGCGACTCTCTCGATATTTCTCCCGATATTATTGTCATTCTCCCGATATTTTATCATTGTTTCTCTATCGCACTTATGAAATTTTTGTATCTTCTGCCTATGCTCTAACCATTCGCCGATATATCGGCTACATGAAAACCGGGCAATAATCATAATCCAGATTATATAATTTGTAAATATGTACATAATATTATTAATATTAATTTTATTAGAGAGCTAGATATAAGCATTGATTAAGAATACTATTCTAATCAAGGATATATAAGTTAGCCATGAATACTTTATGTTATGTAGTTTTGTTTTGGAATTATCTATAATTATAATATACAAGCATTTAAGGACATGCACAGTAAATACATTTTCATTTTATTTCGTTTCTCCTTAATTAACTCTTAATATATATAAAAATTGTATATAAAATAATAATGCGCGCATAGTTGAAAAAATTTCTAATCATATGGTTTTATTACTCTCCAAATACATTATGCATATGTGAGGTGAAATAAAACTTTTTAACCTGCAAATTTTTATGAAAACATGAGTGGTTTCTACTTTATCGTGAGAAGTCTATGTCAGTACGAGAATTACTGTTCTTTTAAAAACTTTAATTGTGGCTTCAACTTGAATTATTATTACTCAACAGGGGCTCCTAGTAATTATATATTAGACAAATAAATAAAAATATTAAAAAAAAAAAACAAAAGACAAAACAGTGACAGTAAAACTCCATGTTGTTGATGAATTATTTGACATTCTATTCTTGTCCCCTGTTAAAATTGTTGATCGTCTATATTGTTTTGTTGGTAATAATGTTTAATTTTTATTGTATGTATTGCCCCAGATTTGAATATCATATTATGTTATAATAGAATTAAGCATAATATAGTACCAGAGTGTGGGGTCAATCATAAAAGTATAATGACATTAGATTTTTTTCTAATAAAAAAAGTCAACAAAAATAAATCACGCAATCATGAATGTCTACTGAATAAAATTGACTTGACTATAAAAATGTTTAGTCAAAAAACATAAGTTTGGTTGAGATAGGCATATTTTAATATTTTAAGTGTTGCTTTGATATTTTACTTATAAAAGAAATAGTTTATTTTTTTTTTTAAATTTTAGGATTATAAATTATGTTGTAAATACGTAGTTAGTTATACTTATTTTCAAAAATTTTTGTTAAATTTTGTGTATTTAAATAATAAGTTTTGACCAATTTTTCCAACTGCCTTTTGTTACTAAATTTTTCCTAAAAAGGTTTTATTAATTATCTAATTAAGTAATAAATTTTATAAAATTAAAAAAAAAAAATATATATATATATATATTTCTAATTCTTCAAAGTCAACAGCAAAACTGACTTGAAATTGTCAACCCATTCAATTGGCTTTCATGATAGAAAAAATTTATTTTTTTCTAAAATTAAAAACAGTCAAAGCCCAGTAGATTGACCTCTGTATTTATTTTTCATTATTGAGACCCACTTCTTCTCATCATTCTCAACACACTTGCAATCCTTCTACATTAACATTTCTTCAGCTGTTCGAGCATATAACTAAGTTGGTTTTTGATTCAGTATTATACCGAAATATTTATACTCCGTCACTCTGTTTCGATCACACTGTATATCATTTATAGTTTTCTTAGTATAATAATTAGGCTATCATACACTTGGTTTTCCTAGTATTTAGCTGTCAACTTATGTAAGAATTAATAAATATTTTGAAAATACAATATATTTATGCATATATTGTTCACTCATATTAATATTTTTTAATTTATATATGTTAATAAGAATTAATAGATGTGTGTATACAGACTGATTGTATAGTAAAATATTTTATATGAACATTCTAATATGTATATAAAATATATTAATTCTAGTATTATTTATTTAAAATTATTCAATGTGTTATTTATAATCACAAGGCAGTATGCCAAACGTTAGATCATCGTAAACACCTAGTAAATACTTATCCTATAGTATAAGGATGTAGTTCGATGAAAAACTCTTAACTGAAGTCAAAGTAATTGTTTTAAAGCACGGGATGGAGATGCAAAATTTATCTTTCATGGACAATAATTTTTTTATATCTTTTATTACATGAGAACATACAATTTTGCGCTATGTTTATTTAAATATACATAGTTTTTTGATTTCAATTTTCGTATATTAAATAAAACTAATAAAAACAAAAAGTATGTATACATACAGTCTTTAACTCAGTTGAAAATGGTTATCAACTTGATATAATTTTTACTGACTTAAAGCATTTAATAGATTGAATCCTGAGGAATCTGTAGGAACATGGTGAAATGGATTGAATCCTATTTAATTGAACGTAAAATATCTGTTAGTATTTCAAACACTAAATTTTATATATTTACTGCTTCTTTGGTTTCCCTCAAGGAACCGATATGGGCCTTTGCTTTTCATTAATGATGTAAATAGAAGAAATATAATTTTATATTTTTGTCTTATCTTATCTAAATAATTTCGTTTATTGGTGCACTTCAACTGGTTTTGAATTAGATGTCAGCAAATTGCATATGTATGTCTTTTTATAAAAACAAAGGACAACCTATTATATTATATAAGTATAAAATAAATTACTCATGTATAACTTTTGTCAACGAAATAAAAGATCTTGGGGTTATTATTGATAATAAGCTAACTTTTAATACTCATATCGATCTCATTTTAGCCAAAGCATTTTCAATATTAAACTTTATTAAAAGGAATTCACAACAGATCTCAGAACCTTACACGTTTAAAACTTTGATCATATTATTAGTTTTTTCTCATCTCGAATATGCTTCTCCTATATGCATGTCGAATCTGTTCAAAAAATATATGATAAGATTTTACCTACAAATATTTCATTATAGCAACCTCATATTAGCACTTACGAAGCGAAAAGCCTACGATAGCGAAATAATCCTAATAGATATAATTACGCTTGATGTAAAACGTACATGATTACATCCTCACCAGTGAGAACCAAAAGTAGAAGCTCCAGTTATATTTCTGTTATAAAACTGTTAGAATATTTTTCATAAACCATTTTATTAAATTTAATTCAAATAAATAAAACTTTATTGAAATAAATTTTATATACATTTTAGGTTCAACCCTGACAATGTTAGGTGACTTTGATAGTAAATAAATAAATAAATAAATAATTCAGAAGTTGTTAATGTTTTTAGATTTTATACAAAATTTAATACAACAAATTAATTACATTTTATTGAATTTATAACATTCACAAATAATATTCAATCAACTTAAATTATAATTAAATTTATAATTTATCATTTGAAATCACATTAACTTCACGTATACGTATTTCATGTAACTAAATGTAACTTGAATTTCATGTATATGTAGTAGGTATGTATACTGTTCCGGAAATCATCAAGGGTTAAATTAAATTAAATCCAATGCATAAAATATACAACTTTATGAAAGCTTTTATGTTATTCTTTCATATCATATATATACATATAATGTTTCTCTTGGTTAACTTTTATAATTATTTATTGACTTTTTACTATTATTCAATATCCTTAATTAAAAAAAAAAAAAAAAAAAAAAAAAAAAAGTTCAGGTTATATGTTAAAAGTAAATTTATACAATACTACATAAGATCCTAGAAGTTTAAAAAGTGCTTTCAAGCTTCTGAGCAAACAAAGGTCAATTATTGTATTAATTTATATTAGATATGGTTTTCCATCTGTACAATTTATGCAATTATGCGTTCTTCTTTTTCTTTTATTTGATTGATTTTTACTCATAATTTATTTTAAATTTAAATTTTTAATAAAAGTTAAGTTCTTAAATGATAATATTGAATAATGCACATACACACACACACGCATACATAATATATATTATTTAAAATTGAGTTACCGGGAAATTTGGTAGATTATTTTAAATAATTTTTTTTGTAAATATTTTGAATGTATTGTTGCATTCATTATTTTTAATTAATGCTATTTATCAATTGAAAATAAAGCGAGCAAAGATAATATTAAAAATTCCATAACAAAAAATTAAAGGACGAATAAATGATTTTATAAAAATGCGAAACTTTAGGCAAAGATTTGGTGTTTGCTTTAAATTTTTCCAAACCAAATACATAAAAACTATCACTCTTTGAGCATGATTCCATATTACTCCATATTATCTAGGACATTCTAATTATAAACGAATTTTCACAGTTCAGTTTTAAACCATCTCGGTAGAGAAGAATATTTGTAGCTTCTCGAAGAAATTGCTTAAGGGTTGGGAATATGTAGTAATTTTTACTTTTTTAGAGCATACATCAACTATAGATACCTACCTGTAATAAAGAGTTTGCTTCAACAATATAAATAAGATCTAAAATGAGGAGGGTGTTTTAGATTAAAAATTCGGATTTTTGCATTCTAGAAAACTTATATAATATTTCATCTTCAATTGTACGTATATATATTTAAAGGTTTTATAGACATTAAGCATTATATAAAATTAGTATGTCTTACATCGGCTTAGAAAATTTAAATATTTAACGAATTTGTTTGCAAAGTTAGAAATATGTTCATTCAAAATCATATTTTGATTTATTTGGATTTATTAATTTATTTGAACTTTGGAAATATTAAGGTCTTCCAATTGTTACAAGTTTGGTTCTAACTTATTATCTTCTTGACATTTTAAGAAAAAGTTTGAATGGTTTTTTCACTCGGTTTGCTTTATAACAGGTAAAAATACTATTATTTGACATGCAGCCCATCATTGATCTCTCAACGTTAACTGTTGAAACTGATGAAATCAAACGCATCTACCAAATTACTGTAATTTGTAAAACTATTGATTGAACGATTGATAAAAATGAGAAATCTGATTGAAGAAAGTATATAACATTGGAACACCAATATACAGTAAATCTTATGAAAATTCGTCCATTGAAACAAGAATGGCTGGATTCGAAAGAAAACTTTCAATTCATTTTGTGAAAATTTCTGTCATTGTGCAACATATACTCTAACGTACCACTTTATTATCGTATAACAGTATCATCGTATTTAATTTATAACTTAAAGTTAAAATGAGTTCAGAACTGCTGATAAGTGACAGTATCAAAATATGATATCTCAGCAGTATTAATTATTAGAGTTCAACAATAAAAGCTTGCACTAAGATTGAAATATGGATGTATATAAATTATGAAATCGATATTTATATACATTAAATAAATCTGTAAAAATTTTCTAAGCCCTTAACAATTGGTATTTCCAAAATTGAAAATATTTTTAACTGTTATTGAATGTAAGTAAAGCTTGAGTATATCACGCACCGCGGCAAAGTCCCATGATGCAATTTGTTATACAAATGATAAGATATAATTGAACTGTATTATTCATCAATTATAAAATAAATGGTATGCATAAGAAAATATGTACTACGTAGGTATAATACTCAAACAAATTTGTAGGGTTTCAATTATTAATTGACTATTTTTGTATCGTTATTGTTTTTAATCGAAATTTAAAGAAATATTAAAATTACGTTATATAAAATTATGTATATTAATTTCAATTATAGATTCTAATAATGGAATTCTCAATAAAAATATATTTAATTCAAAATTGAACATATATAATTCAAATAAAGAAGAAGAAGAAAGGAAAAAGAATACAACAAAATTAAGGTTCATAAATATAAAATAACAAAACAAAACTAAAATTAATTTCAATTCTTATATATAACTAAATCAATTTTTCAATTTCTACACACCATTTTATATACAGTAAAATTCTTTAAAAACAAAAATATGGATTGTTATGGTCATCTTCCATCAGAAAATAGATTTGGAATATCACATTATAATCGATTTTCAGAAACCCCATCACCAATAAATTCCTTTAATAATAGAGTGAGTAGTCCAGGTTATATGGTTAAACCAAGTATTGAAAATACAATAACCTCTTTAAATCACCAAAGAAATGATTCACCAATTCGATTTCCTTCCCATCTATATCCACCACCACTACCACCACCACCACCACCGCCATCGTATAGAATGTCACCAAATATATCTTTATCGGGGCCACCAACAGCTCCATTAAATTATTATCGGTCTAGTTTTGATCCAAATGGTTCTAGAAATTATCTTCCAACCCGAACAATTAATACCTGCTCATCATCAATTAATGACTATAAAGATTCATTGGAAAAAATTAATGGATATGGTACTGATCCTATAGAAGAATATTATAGAAATTCTCACTATAATTATCAGCAGTCTTTCAATAATTATGGAAAATTAAGTGTGCCAAAAAATTCTTATTTTAATCATCATCATTCAGGTAAAATGAAATTATATTCATAAATTTGTTTTAAAACTTTTTATTAAATATAATTTTTATTTTGTTTTCTTTTTAATTTTTAGGACTTCCACCACATCATCGTACACCATATTTACAAGGACCAGGATCATACCCTCCTCCTTCACCTAGAAATGATTATTATGATCCAATTGCTGGATTACATCAAGCAGTTCGTAATGGATTTAAAGATAATATTGGTCTGTCAAATACATATCATAATATTTATAATTATTCTCCACCATTATTACCAACTCATTTAAAAAAACCACATATACCACATCCAACATATGGACATCCTCATCAATCAATTTTTCCAAGTTCATATCCAAATTATTCAGCATATGATATAAAACCAACGAATTTCGATTATTATCGTAGTCATTATCCAGTTTTAAGTTCATATCCAGATTATCAAAATTCAACTTCTGCACAACAATATTTATATCAACAACAACAACAACAACATCAACAATATTTAGCAAATAAACATCATATTCAACAACAAAATTACTATCATGATTATTATACAAGCCCTATGACACAATTAGAATTAGGTCATTCGCCAAAATTACCATCGTTATTAGATGATAGTAAAAGAAATGAAATTAATTCAGAAAATAGACTACAAAGCCTTATTAATGAAGAACTTTGTTCAATGTCATCCAATATTATGGAAGTATCAAATAAAATTTCAAATAATGAACGACAAAATCATTCGAATAGCTTAGAAGATGTACCTTTAGAATTAAATAAAAATAATAATAATGATAAAACTGAACAAAGAGCTGAATCATCTGTTTCTGAAACTAATACATCAGTTAATGATGTTAATTCAGAAACAACAGCTGCATCATCACCATTAACAAGTGTTAGTAGTTATACAGATAGTGGTATCAGTGGTTGTAGTAATAATATAGATGGTAGTAATGCTAGTGATGGGGGTAGTATTGAAGATAAAAATGATGAAAATAATATAAATCAAATGAATTCAAATAATTTAGAAGTACAGAATGAAGCTGAAAAACAAATTGAAATTAAAATAAATAATGAAGAGTTTGATGAATCGGATGAGTCAAAAACTGGTAAATGTAAGTACAGAAAACCTCCACTCTAACTAAGTAAACTTAAGTACATATATGAAATAAATTATTGTCTTTGTTTTTCGTCAATTATTATATACTATCGTTATATATATAGATCGTATTATTATATACGATCGTTCGAACATTTAAATCGAACATACGATCATTATAAACGATAATTTTTAATCGTGCTAACTGGATAATTTTCAGCCTTTGATTAATTTCCCCTTTATATAGTTATAGGAAACAGAGAAAAAAAATTCAATACCTAAAAACATGTCCGTACCAGAATGCGATTCGATATTTTATACACATTCTAATTCTAACGATGAACAAATTTCTATAACCAATCTTGAACCCTTTGGACATTTTTTTAATTGTTTAAGAAATGAAAATACTGTTTTTAGATATTCTGAAGATGTTTTTTGGCACCCTGTAAAAAATCTATAAAATATACAGTTAAGTGTTTCAAAAACTCAACAATGACCAACTCCATGGGCGAGTGTTGATGTAACATTTTTGTTCAAATATTTTACTTATTTAGGTTTCTCCATTATGAGACATCGCTTCTCCTTGGTTTCAAGCATCAGTTTCTTCTATTCTAGAATGTCCTTTAATCCGTGAAAATATTGGCATTATATTAAAACTGCGTCTAATATATAGATATTTGTAATTTTATCTACTTTGATGATAGTATTTTAATCCAAACGTTGCTCATATACATTTATATCACACATAATTTTTATATAATATGTAGTTACTTTAATTATCAATTAAATTTTTAAATATACATATAAATTAATATAAATAAATTTTAATTTGAAAAAAAAAAATTGTTTTCTTTCTTAATGAACAAAGCGGAAAACGAAAATGACTCAAATTCGAAAATGAAAAAATGTGCTGTTGTGGTGCCGTCCAATACTTCTCCAAGAGAATCTAAGACAATTTTCGAAAAGGTAATTTAATATTTTTTTTTATATAAATTATTTTATTATTAAAAATATAATTATATAAACTACGTTTTATATTTTCTCTAGGGCAATCAATTTGAGCGTGTAATTAAACCGTTTTCCGAACATTGTTTAAGTAATCGATTTCATCCTGATAGATGTGATTATGATCATCATCAAATTCAAACATCATCACCGTATAACGAAAACTATAACAAATTTTCATCACAAACAATTTCTTCGAAAGGCAATTTATCACGTTATCAAAATAATTACAATACAGTACCTTCAAAAGGAAATAATATACTACAGTCAAAATATCATAATAAATCGCATACAGGAAATTGGTCATCATATCATTATGAATCTCGAACAAAATTACAATCATTTATAAATCATGATGATTATTCTTTAGCTCATACTAATTCGAAATATAAGAACAATGTTAAAACAAATCCAATTTTAACAAATATTAGTAAAAATCGTGTTTTAGAATGTGATTTAATACCAAGTAAAAAATCTCGAAAGAAAACTGATCCTGATACACTTCCAAATGATTCGATTGAATTTAGAGAAGAAATTAAGGTAATTAATAAATTACATTGATTAATTATAATACACCAGAATATATTAACGAACAAACATGAAAGAGTTAATTTCGATTTAAATTTTCGTTAAAATTATTTTACGCTAGTGTAAGCTGTACCTGTACTGTAGGACTAGTAATCAACAGCCAGGCTCTTAATTTAAAATTTTTGTATGTGAAGAAGAGAGAGCTATATAAATTTTCATTGATTTTCTCTGATTTTCTCTCTGTTTGAAAACAAACATTGAGAGAAATTTGAATTTAAATAATAGAAATTGCGGTAGGTGTTTTGAAATAAAAAGTACAAAAAAAATTTTAACCTACCTACCAAAAATAACAAAGTTTTCATAAAATTCCAATTGGATTGATTTAGATGCATAGTGTGTACATACATATATCTTTCTGAAAAGCACTCAAAAGCAAAAACCCAAATTCTCAATTTGAAGGAATATTATAAAATTTTATAAAATTTTTCATACGCGAACAAGACAAGCAAATGTTGTGTACCGCCGGAGAAACCAACTTTATTGATTCAATTTATATAAGACCGTGTAAAAGTAAAACATAATATTAATAAATACATACAAAAATTCGAATATATTCATTTTAATTTAAACTAATAATTATTTTTTTTAAATTAATATTTATTTAGGATATTAAACCATTACCTGCATTTCAACAAGCATTTGGATCAACAGAAATAGGACGATTTTCAGAGATCTTCTTAAATAATTCACCTGATAGTTCATATAATTGTAGTACACCATATGATTATCATTCAATGGATAATGATAGTCCTTATCCATGGGAAACCGGTGATTCTTTAGAAGGTCCACCATATAACAATTTTTATAGACCATCATCTATATATTCAAAAACTCATTTAGAAAATTTCGATATAGTGGAATCTTCAAAAGAAAATTATTTTAATTCATTTGATTAATTCAATTTAATTAAATATTAAAATACGAAAACAAAAACATATTTCATACATAAATTTTATATTTAAGTAAATTAAATTTATATATACATATTTAAGTAAGAAAAAAAAACAAAATTGTTAAACAATTGTTAGAAATGTCTTTTTTAAGTAAAAACAAATTAAATTATTTATTTTTAAAATTAATGAAAAAAGATGCCAACTATTTAATTGTACATAAATTAAAACGAATATAAATATACATATATATATATATATATGTGTAATGTATATACATATTTATTAAATAGCTTTATTTTAAACCAAAATTTAAAATTAAACCATTGTGTTCCATTAAAATTTAATTATTTTAATTTATTTTAAAAAAATTTAATTTAATTTAAAAAGTTTAATTCTTTTTTTTTTACTGTTTATAAATAACAAATTTATAATATAACTATATTTTCAACAATCATCATTTGCTTTTTTTATACCGCTGGGGGAACATAAAGACAGACGATCAATGGTGAATCTTAATTTCATACTACTCAAGACAATTGCTTTGACTTCGATTCAAATTATTTTGACTCAATTGTATTCTTACTCAGTCGCCATAAGTTATCCATGACCTATCCAGCTTAATTTTTCCTCTTGAGGCAAAGCTAGTTCATTATACAATTCAACATTTATAATTGTATACGTAAAATTATTTTACTTTTCGTTGAAAGCATCTATTTACAAATGCTTGTGTACAGTTTATAACAATTATATTTCATGTATTTAAGCAACATAATAGATAATAATGAGATTAGATTTGAATCTAAGCTCATTTACAATTGTTTTCCCCCAAAACTAATTTTCATATTACACACTAAAATACATACTATTATATGTTTGGAATTTTCAAACAATATAGTGTACTATAATAACGAAAGGGTTAAAGCCAAATCCAATTTTGTTTTTGCATTTTTATATTTGTTTTGTTTGTAATAATTTATTTTACTTTGTAGAAATTAAATACAATTATTACAAATTTATTTATTATCTCTTTATTTTCACTTTAATTTCTAATTTTTATTGTTTTCAAATATTTCTCAAATTATTAGAAAAAATTAAACAAACAAAAAAACAAATAAAAAACTTTTCCATGGTTTCAAACCTTTTTCAAATTTGAAAAACAAAAAAAAAAATGGTAAATTAATTTTAATTAAATTAATAATTTATATAAATCATATATAATTATGGGACTAAAATTTTCTTAATAAATTTTATATAATATGATTAAATATAAATTTAAATTAAATACATATTTTAAAAAACAAGAAATTTTAAATTTAAAAACATTTATCTAGACAATTATTCAACATAATATGTGACAATGACATAATTAATTAATTGTTGTAAATAGAGTAAAACAAATAAATAAATTTAGTAAATTTTAAAAAATAAAATATAAAAATAATTTTTACATACTTAAATATTGAAAAAATAAAAACTAAATATGTAATTAAAATTTAAAAACTTGTAAAATCCATATTTCTACTGAATTAATATTTCATTATATATATATATATATATATATATATAATATATATATATATATATAAATATAAAAAAAAAACATTTTTTTTATCGTTTTCTTGCATGTTTAAGAAAATTAAAAATTTTCTAATATGAAAAATTTTCTCAAAATAAAAAAAATAAATATAAAAACAAAAAATGTACAAAAAATAAAGTGTAACTTTTGGTGTTAAATTAAAAATGTTACTCAATTTAAAAATCTGTAAAAAAAAAAAAAACAAAAAAAAAAAAAATAATATTTATTTTATATCATGAAATAAATAAAAAAAAAATTAAAAAGAAAACCCTGGTGCCTTGTAAAATAAATCAGAATTTTAAATTTAAATTAAAAATATTCATTATTTTTTTAACTGTTCGCAAAAATTTACAACTTTTAGAAAAGAACTTGTAAAAATTGTAAAATTTGGTATAACACTTGTATTACAAAATTTTTGATAGTCGAACAGAATTTAATTATACCTTTTTAAATTAATTATGTATTGTGATTTTTTAGTAACGTTTTAAACGTTCAAAAATGCTTTTATTTTAAAATGAGTGAGGTGTACATTACTTACATATCTCTCCGAATTTCTTGTTTATATAAAATTATCATAACCATGGGTAGAAAATTTTAATTTTTGTCCTTTAAATAATTTTGTTCACAGTGTTTTACTTATTAGTTTTAACTCCTATAAGTAAAAACTGTTTATTATTAAATTTTTCACATAAAATAGATAATGGATGTTTGGCTTCTGGAAAATCAATTAGTTTGTACTTACTTAGGTCAGCCCTTTTTGATGTCATGAACCTAATTGTCATATGAATATGAAAGAGGCACAACTATGTTCATAATTCCTAATATTACATACAGATTAAATCACTAGATCGAATTTATTAATAGATATTACAATATTACCTAATTGATATTTTATTTTACGGGACAACAATTGAAAAATAAATATTTAGATTATTTTCTTCAAAAAATCATATTTAATTAATTCAATAATATTATTTTTTATACGTATACAAAATTTAAGAATCATATTAATTTTTAAAATCATTTTTAATTAAAAATATTTAGCTTTAATTAATATACTAATTCAATTATGTTATAAAATTCCCATTATATTGCTATAAAAGGTCCCTTTGTTTTTAATTAATTTTATTTGAAAACTATGATTTAAAGAAAAAACCTAAATAAAAAATGTTTAATATTTGCTTAAAGAAATATTAAATATTAAATTTTTGTTACTATATTACATAATTAAAATTAATTTTAAACATAAATTTCTACTTTTATTAACCAATGATGAAATTTTTATTTCTTTTTTTTTTTAATATTTTATACCTATATAATTACATAAATTAATTTTAAAAACTTAACTATTTTAATAACTTATAATTAATAAAAATTTATTTCGGGACCAAAATTGTTACAATTTTTTAATTATCTACATACATAATATAAATATCTTGACTTCATTTAATTTTAAAACTAATTCTCTATTTTAAAAAAATAAATAAAAATACTATTGAAAATATGTATTTCAAAATTTAACTTTTTTAATCATTCTTATAATAAAAATTATATATAAAAATTTTTATATTTCATTTTATTCAAATATAAATAAATAATTAAATAATATATAATAATAGTGAAATTATTATTTATGTGAATAAATCAAGTATGATTTAAATTTTTTATATCTAGTTAAAAAATTAAGAGATTTGAATTTTTCATATATATATAAATATATATGTATATATTATATTATAATATATGTATGTATATAAAAATTAAAATAAATATAAAAAAATTAAATAAAAAGAACCGAAAACAAAGTACAAGAAATGAAAAATTAAATAAAAAAAATTTAAATAAATAAACAAAAACAAAAAATTAATTCAAATATTTCTACATACATAATTACATACATTTCATATTAAATCAAAAGTAGAGAATTCAAATAAATAAGTATGCGCGATGAATAAAAAAAAATTATGCCAAATATTTTAAGGATATGCATAGGGATGTATGTGTATTTATGTGTTAAAAGAATTTATATGTGTGTATTCATATAAATCTTAATATATATGTATAAATATAAGTAAGTATATCATGAAAAATTTTATAAATTTAAATTATGTAAAAGTATGTTTATTTATAAATAAAAATACATAAATGTATGTATGGACATGAAATTTTTTTTTCTCTTTTGTAAAATTATTATTATTATTATTACTATGAATTTAAATTAGGATTGTTATAAATTTTTTGTATTAAGCTTTAAGAACACGAAAATTGATTATTAATAATCAAAAGTATCTTAAATTATATTTTACTAAATTGCACGAAAAACACCAATATTTTTTAGAAAATAAAAATATTAAACGTTAAAATAAAATATAATTTAATTATTTACTTTAAAAACCAGTTATTTTTATTGTATTTTCGTTTTTTGTATTTTGTATTTTAAAACTACTATAGATTAAATTTCTCTAATCGAAAATATTAACAAATTAAAATACAAATTTACATAGGCCCGTATTTTTTTTTTTTTTTATATCAGAAATGCGGTCTGGAGAGTTTAGTCAATTTATGTAAACGGCACGGCGTAAATATAAAATTGTCCAAATATATTTTGACTTGACAGCATTTGGAATCCTAGTCACTTCACTACCCGTTAATAAAATAAAATGAATTCGCTCTTAGCGAAAACAAAATGAATCGTTTCTATATCTTTTTTTACTAGAAATTTCATGTTTTTTGACACTTCAGAAAAGTACTTCGCATCGCATATTCGCATTCATTCATGCCGCTTTTACTTCACTAATTACGAATTGAAATTTTGAAAAGTTTTTGTTATACACAAAAAACATAATATTGTTCTTTTTGTTTGGTTAAAACGCGTATTTTTATTGTGCGTATTTTATTATTAAAATAATAGTATACATTAAATAAGTGAAAAAATTATTATTAATATGCCTTAAATATTTCTGAAAAATAGATTGAACAATTTGGCAGACATTTCGTTAGAGAAATACGTGCGAGCCTGCCTAAAAAGTATCATAACAGACAAAGCGGCATGCAGTTTTTCTTGGCATGGTCATCATAACAACATACCAATGCATTCATTCCCTGTAATGAATATTATCAAAAGTAAATAGTATTTAAATTTTTCAAATGCAATATTTAATAGTAATCTAATCATATTTTTTTAGAATGTGCCACAAAAAAATTCCAAATAGCAGAGTTGGCGATATAATAAACATGATTAAAAAATGGTTTCAGTACGCAAAGGATAGAGTACGGAAAAGCAATAAATCAAAATATATTTTATTATTAAATATAAATAAATAAACAAATATTTAATAAAAAATTGTAAAATATTTTATTTAAAAAAAATAATAAATAAATATAGGTTATAAACGAATAGGTTTTACGAAAATGAATCGCTTTTCGTGTTACGTAAACGTATTGAATTTGTTTTTACGACAATGAATCGCTTTTGTGTTACATAAACGCACCGTTTTTTGCGAACTCATGGCGTTACGTTTTTTTTTTCTAATTTTCATGTTGCAATATTTACGTTTGCGAAGGCTTATTTAAAGAATTGAGTTCACTTTCAGTTCGTTTACGGTTCGCTTTATTTGAAGGGTACGCGTTTGTTTGCGTAAATTACCCCAATTTCCTGTTATAAATTGAGCTTTTCTGCAGTCAAGTTATTTTTTTTGTCAAACTTTAAAATTATAGGAAGTTTTGGAAAATATACGTAATTAATTTTATACGTATATACATCGATAAAAGAAGCCAAAGAAAAGAGAATATTATATTTAATAAAAATTTTAATTTGAAATATTAAATTTCTATATGTTATCCAAAGTACTGCGAATTTCCTTTTTATATAAGTTTCAGCATATTTCGGGTTATTCTTATTCTCTAAACTCTGAAAGAAAACAGGTAAGATCCTACATTCATTTATAGTAGTATTGCCAAAATAACAAAACTTCTTACGTTTATGATATATTTTTCAAATTAACAAAAAAATAAATATAATATAAAATTACTCACTATATATATCCACTTTTGCCTAAATATTAATTAAATTTTTTCTTGTATTAAATAAACACTTTATGAACAATCTATTTTGTTTATAAATATTATAAAAAGAATATTATAATTAAATTACAGTTCAATATATTATATAAACATGAATATATATTCGCAAAATCGCTATACGTTTATTGGATTCGTAAAAAGTATAACGCTTTAATTTTCTTAGAACGTATCGAAAGTGTCAATTTTTGTGGGTTTTTTTTTTTTTGTTTGAATATTCTTTATAAGTTTTTTGTGCAAATTCAAGACAATGCAGAACGCTTAAAACGTGAAGAAATTTTTAATTTAAAAAATTTGCTGTCAAATTTGTGTTTCTATTTTTTACGTTTTGTTGTTGCTTTATACTTTTTTGTAGATCAATGTTTAACTAAAGTTTCAAAGTTTTAAAGTAAAAGCAACAACAATATAATAAATTCTTATAAAACTTTTCAGAAAATCACTAAAGAAAATAAATGATAATCTAAGGATAAGACAATTTTTTACTTAAACATTTTTTGTGTGTATTTATTTGTTCTTGAAAATGAACATGTGATTTTTACAAATACGTACAAATCCTGTTAAATATAAAAATACTTTAACTTTTTTGTTCATTCATATGTACAAATATATTTTACATTTATTTGAAAAGTCTTATTTCGAAAACAAGATAAAACGATACCTTTTTTAACCTCATTTATTTATAGCGGCCGTCACTATCGTTGCTTATTGAAATAATGTTATCTGTCATTTTTATAAAAGTTTGGTGCCACATTGTAAAGTTTGATTCATCTACTTTTGTAATTTCCAATTAAATATTAATTTAGCTTTACTAAAAGTATAGATAATTGTTATAATCGGTACCGAAAATGGTTCTGTCAAGTCGTTTTTATAAAGAAAAATATCCGGAGGTCGAGGATGTTGTTATGGTTAACGTTCGATCCATCGCTGAAATGGGAGCCTATGTACATTTATTAGAATACAATAACATAGAGGGTATGATTCTACTTTCGGAATTATCAAGACGTCGTATTAGATCTATTAATAAATTGATTAGAGTAGGTAAAACAGAACCAGTTGTAGTTATTCGAGTTGATAAAGAAAAAGGATACATTGACTTGTCAAAACGTCGAGTATCACCAGAAGATGTTGAAAAGTGTACCGAAAGATTTGCTAAAGCAAAGGCAGTTAACTCAATATTAAGACATGTTGCTGATATTTTATTGTATGAATCAAATACACAACTTGAAGATTTATATCAAAAAACAGCCTGGTATTTTGAACAGAAATTCAAAAATAAAACGTCAGCCTATGACATCTTTAAGCAAGCTGTTACAGATCCATCAATATTAGATGAATGTGGTTTAGATGAAACAACAAAAGAAGTTCTTTTAAATAACATAAAACGGAAACTTACCTCTCAAGCTATGAAAATACGTGCTGACATTGAATGTTCATGTTATGGTTATGAAGGAATTGATGCTGTAAGAGCAGCTTTAAAATCTGGGTTAGAGTGTTCAAGAGAAGATTTACCTATAAGAATAAATTTGATAGCACCACCACTCTACGTAATAACAACCTCTACACCAGAAAAAGCTGAAGGATTGGAAATTTTAAAAAAAGCTATTGAAAATATTAAAAAAACGATTACAGAGTATAAAGGTGAATTCAAAATTCAAATGGCTCCCAAAGTTGTAACCGATATTGACGAAGCTGATCTAATGCGTCGTATGGAAAGAGCTGAAGCAGAAAACGCGGAAGTTGCAGGAGATGATGATGAAAACGAAGACGAAGACGAAGCTGAAGGCATGCAATTTGACGAGCAACCACTTTCTGAAGATGACAATGTGGAAATTACTGAAGCTTAATATAATAATTTTAAATAAAACAAATTTATTAAGTTATGGTAAAACAAAACAAGTATTTTTATTTAAAAAAAATTTTTTATAATTGATTGCATTTTTTTCGTTAGATTTTTTGATTTCCTTCAAAAGAAAATTGTGAAAAAATATTAAAATCTAAGTTTGTAAAAAAGTATTCGTATTACGAAACTATATTAAAATTACTATTTGCTAATTTATAGAGATTCAAGTGTTAAAATATATTCAATTCGTTAAAACAACATTAACAATATCAAACAAATATTTATGTCCTACTCTTTACACATTTATAACTTTTTTTTTTTAATAAATAAATTATTTTGGAACAAAATTATATACAATAATTTCTATATCTTCTTTTTCGAAAATTTTTCTTAATTCAGCCTCAACTCTTTCCCATTCTAATCCATCTATTCCACATCCAATTTTTGGAATAGCTAATTTTTTGATCTCATTTTCCAACTAAAATTAAAATTGTTTATTTCAAATATTTTGCAAGTATATATGTATGCACAAATTACCATGTGATTTCGCATTTCAATTAAAGATGATCTCAAGCTATCGTATGTTGGTTTTTCATAACTATATTGTTTTGTTACCAAATAATATACATATCTATTATCATCTTTCAATATAGCCACTCCACCAGTTGAAACATTCTGAGATAATAATTCATCAACTTGCTGATAAATTCGACGAAAATGAACAGCTATTCCAGCTCCCATTGCCATATCTGATCCAACACAATGGGCAAAAGAATATTCTTTTGGAGCGGTGAATAAGTCTCCATCAAGTTCTCTCAAAACAAATTTCGATACAGTTCCCATTTTTCTTAAATAAATTCCTTGACAATTTCTTGTATCTACAATATTTTTTAAAATTTTATATTTTGATACAATTGCTAGTATGTATTTAATTAATATTATCATTATTCTCACTATTACTAAAATTTTACAATTAAAAACAATTAACAAATTAATTACGCAATTTCTATTTTTGATAGTTAATGAAAATAAATTCTAACTAAAATTTACCTTCAACCGGTGCAATCCAAAATTTCTTAGTACCTTTTAATAGAATTCTACAAAATCTTATCATTTAAATAATTTATCAATTAAAACCCACCAAACCTTCTAAAAACAACAAAAACAATATGTTATGTATTGATTGAAATAATGTCAAGAAATCAAAACAGATGAAGTATGCGACTATGCGAATGCGACAACGCGACATGCGAGTATTTCTTTTTTAATGCCATTTCATACCTAGACGAAACATTGAAATTGAAAAGAAACAAATGGAATTTTGAAATCATTATCGTATTTCAATCACAAATTTAAAAAATTTGTATTTATCAATATAAAAATAATAAATTACAAAGTAGTTAATTTTCAAATAAACATTTTTAAACATGCATGGGTTGTTGAAATTTTATTCATGTTTTGTTAACAGTTAAAGTAATACAGATGTCAATTTAAAAAGCAGCAATGCCATTCGATTTGTATTGAATATACATTCTGGAGTTCTGGAGATTCGTACCAGCTTGTTAAGAATGGTATCGATTAAATTAATATATATTTAATCAATATATGTAGTAACATTAAATCAAAGTCAGTAAATATATATTTACTGTTTTTTACATAATGTAATAATATATATTGAACATTTATATATATGTAATTATTTTTAGATCAATATTATTTTACCGATTTAGAAATAGAAAAGGTTATACAACAAACAATATTTATTAAAATAAAATCAATTAATTTAAAGTAACACCAAAAATACAATTCGAAATCATAAAAATTTTCATACGATTCACGCATAAACTTTTTCAATTTATTATCTAACTTCCATTAAGAAAAAAAAAATGTTACATGCGAAAATACATACACAAATTCTAAAGTTGATTGAAAATAATAACAAAAAATATAAAAAATAATAACACGAAAATTTAGTTAAAAATACCATTAAAATGCTTTTTCTCTGTATATATTAAATTTTTTACATAAAAATAGGTATATCGTTATTATAAAAAAAAAAGAATTTAACAAAACCAACAAGTTTTTTTTATCAAAAAAAAAAATTAAATTGCCTTAAAAGTTCAATATTTAGTATTTGTCATAAAAATAAAAATGCTTACAAACCAATATATGTATGTAAATATTACTTATATATTACAAAAATTGCAATGGTTTAATATTCAATTTTTTAGCTAATCTTTCACATGAATCTAATTGATTTTGTATATAATGAATTCCACCAGCTGCATCAACTGCTTTCATTCCTATATCTTCTTTATCGCCTGCAATTAAAACTTTTTTACTTGGATCTGTTGGTGTAGCACTTCTCAAACGTGAATTAAAATCTGCTACTCTATCTTCGAAATTTGGTGCAAAACAATTTGGATCTACAGCAATAAATACTTGACCTAAATTCGCTTCACTATTAGCACCTGCATGTGTCCATTTACGTACTTGATTTGAGTATAATGCACCTGATAATACACCAGATAATAAATCTACCATTGCAGATAAACCATAACCCTTATAACCAGATGTTATTTCAGCACCACCTAATGGTAATAAGCACCCTGTACTGAATGCTAATTCTGGATCAGTAGTAACATCTCCTTCGGGATCTTGTGCCCAACCATGTGGTAATGCTTCACCTTTACGTCTTTGAATTTCAATTTTACCAACCGCAACCTATAATTAATACATTACATAATATATTTAATTAATTTTAAATGAAATTAATAAACAACTTAAAAATTACGATTTTAATTTTATTTTTTTTATTACTGATATGAAATTAAAATTAATTTTCGGTACTTTTAGTCTTATTTAAAGTGATTAAAATTTTCTTTACTATTACTTGATTATTCCGTTAATATTAGAGTTTAATTTTTCTCATGTCACAACTCATCTACCAAATATTCTTAAATAATGACATTAATAATAAGTATTCATGTTGTATTAGCAAAATTTAATATTTGAATTTTATTCGTTAATTTTTTGTTTTTGTAAAAAAGAATTTCAAATTGATTCTTAATTTTCAAATTTAAATTACGTAAATTGTAAAATATTATATGAATAACGAGTTAAATTAACATAACTAGCTAGATTGATTTAATTATTCAATTTAAATTGAAAACAAACATTATAAAAAAAAAAAAATAAGTAATATTCAAGTAAAATTCAATTTGTAAACTATTAATACAGCCTTGATGTAAAAAAAAAATTTGACAAAAAAAAAAACAAATTTAATACTCATAGTCATAGATACATGAATTTATATTGTAAATGTAGTGTACTGTATACATAATAATAATAATGTAATGCAATATAATGTAAAATGTAAGTATGTACATATTCGTGAAGCGAATCGTATTTTCTTTTTATCAAAATTTATTCCAAGAGTAAATTATTTTAAAATTTCATCAAATAAAGTTTATATCACAGAAAGTATAAAATTGTATAAGGTAGGTATTTACTCTGGTTATAGTGCAGTTATGTGCGAAAAAAACCCCACATTTATTTTTTACTCGCTTTTTATAGAATTTTTGCCAAGTACTCGTAATGCAATATTTTATATTTAGCTTGCATTCATATGATATGTAATAAAAAAGTAATAAGTTCAAATTAGTAATTTGAAATGTTAAAAACGAGTAGCGAATTATATAGAGAAACGTATCCAAACGAGAAAACTAGAATGTGTTAAAAACACAGGGGTTTTAATTTTGAAATAATTTCGTGAAACCAGAAGAAGCGATCGAAAAAAAGAATCATAACAGTATGGTGTTGAGCTGGTACAACATAACAGTATGGTGCACTTCATAAGAACAATAATTATAGACAGTATATTGCACAAATTATTTAGTTTTGATCAAATAGCTATCATTTTCTTTTCTTTTTTCCGATGTAACCGTAAATTAATTTTTTATATGTTAAATGTATTCTACTTTTTGTACATTATTTTACTACAAAACTAAAATCACTTGAAATTAATAACATAAAGTTGTACGGTAAACTGGCTAATTATGGTAAAACATTTTCGCATTGGGATGCGAATTTCTTAGGCTTAGGCTAAATATTTAAATTATTATACATATATGAAAATAATAGAAGCAAATCAAGAACATTTTTTTCAAAAAATTTTACTGTACAATGTTTTTGCACATACACTGTTACTGTATATACACATGTATTTCAAATTATATAGTGTCTCGTCTCGACTCTTGACCATTTACTTTTTAAATTTAATCTCATTGAATAAATAAAAATAAATATAAGATAATTTTGATTTGTTCAAGTGTTTTATTATAAAATTATTTTTTTATTGTTATTATTTGAAAGGGTATTTTTAAAAAGTTTTCAAGCATTCTCTCATAAACAATTTTTTGTTCTTAATCGTGTACTTACCTACCTATAAGTTTGAACATTAATTACCGGCAAAATTCTATAGATATAAAAATTTTCTTTTATAAAAAAAAATCTTTTATATACGAAATTCTTTATATAAATATTAAACACAAATAAAAAAAATTCTCTCTAAAATTAATTCTCTTATATTTTAATAGTTTTTTTTTCGTTTTTTTTTTGCTAATCTATTTTTAAAAACATCTAATTTCAGATAAGACTTCGTTATCAAAAATAAAAAATAAAAATAAGAAATTAATAAAAAAAACTTACTGCTGATGTAGCCATGTCTAATAAAAATTTATCATTTGTTGCTGGAGCACCACATGCTAATGGATTTGTACCTAAAACAGCTTCTTTACTTCTTGTAGCAACAACTAATGGTGATGTGTTTGTCATTGACATACCAATTAAGCCTTGTTTCATTGCTTGCATAGCATACCAACCAGCCATACCATAATGATTTGAACGTTTTGCACAAACCCATCCAACACCATGTTCTTTAGCTTTTTTAATAGCTAAATCCATACAAAAATTACCAACAACTGCACCCAAACCATTCTGTCCATCTACCCATGCAGTTGAAGAATTTTCTTTAATAATTGTTGGCACAGCCGCACCATCCGTTGAATTTATTAATAAATCATTTATATACATTTCTAGACGATTCATTCCATGACTAAAATGTCCACGATAATCTGCATTAACTAAAAGATCTGCTTGAGCTTCGGAATTTTCTTTTGGTACTTTAGCTGCCATAAAACAATCAATCATAAAACGTCTAGATTCATTAAATGCAACTAATTTTCCTGTATTGCCTGATGATGCCATTGTTCGATAATTATTTTTTATATTACACAAAAAAATTTGTACTAAAAAAATTTATCAAAAATTAAAAACAAAAATAACAACAAAAAGCTTTAATTAAATTATTTAAATAATTTAATTTTTTATTTAAAAAGAAAATTAATTTTACAAATTAATTAATTAATTAGAAGGTATTAGGCCTATATTGATTTAAAAAAAAAAGTATAATCGTTTAACGAAACAATTGTTAGTATACAACTACTCGATTGAACTGCCGGCTTTAAAACTTAAAAACAAAAATAAGAAACTTTTTCCTTCAAGGTGATATTTTACGATACACAATAATGTACAAATACATTTATAGAAGTATAAAAGCATGTTATTAGATTTAAGAAATAAATAAAAATAAATAAAAATAAATAAAAATAAATAAAAATAAATAAAAATACAGAGAAATGGTTAAACTTTGAATTTGAAAAGTTCAAATATAATAAGTAATGATAATTGTTCTTAAATCAAATAATATGAATGTATAGTCTATATCTCTTTATATATATAAATATATACATATATAATATAATCACATTTATTTATGAATTTATTTAAACATATGTATTTACGTTAGATAATTATTATTATACACTTGTACCTATTTAGAAATACCGAAATTTGAATTCCTTTTTTGTTTTTCTGTTTTTTTTTCTGTATATATAATTATATTTTTTTATATTGAACTTGAAAAAAATAATTAAATGATTTTCATTTTCATTTAATTGATATTTGTCGTTCACACTAAGTTCACCGCACATCACAAACTTTGGAATTGTTTTGAGTTTGAAAAAATAAACGGCAACCCTAATTTAGTCATATAACAATTATTTGGGTTTTTGTTTTACTTTCTTCTATGTATATTTTAATATTATGTACTTTACTTATGTATACATACTATTTATTTATATATTATTATATTTAACATAATTATTTAACTTATTAAGTAATAAACCCGTACGGTATAAATTAGATAAGCTCTAGCAGCTAAAGCGTTATTAATTTACAATTTCAATTTTAATCAATATTTTAAATTAAAAAAAGTATTGCGGTATATAAATTGATAAATATATAATAAGGGGTCAATCGCGGAAGTCTATTGATATTAAACAGAATCGATTTGAATGAAAAATAACAAATTTTATGAAAATAAATTAATAACTAATTAACTACTCTCCATTTAATCAATGTATAAATGTAATTAATTTCTCTTATTTTAAAAATTACCACCAAAGTCTATCAAGAAAATGTCGTCGACTTTAAGAGTTTATTAATAGAAAAAAATTCTACCCAATAGACAATGTACTTCCGCAATTTAGTTCAATAGACTTTGTTTGTTCTATTCGAGAAAAAAGTCGATCTCAATAGACTGCGGTGATTGACCCCGGTGATTGAATTGGAATATTTTTAAGGAAAATTAAATAATAATTTCACCATCGTATAATAAAATTAAATTAATAAGAATAACTAAATCGAACATTAGGTTAATTAGAATCTGTTATATATATACATATCTGTTATACATTGCATACAAAATTATAGATAAATAACATATGATATTAATTATTTTCTAATACAACAAAACGAAATTGAAGAGACAGAAAATATAAATCTGAGTACAAAATTTTGCAATGCACATAAACATTTTTAGTAACGTATTTTATGTCAGTACGTGGAGTGGAATATAATATTAAGCTCACATTTAAGATTAAATTTAAATTTTGATAATTTTTACACTTTAAAAAAAATAAGAATTTATAAATAGGAATATTATTAGTGCAAAATCTAGATTTAAAAAATTACTCTTAAATAAATAAAGTCAACTAGGATTCAGAAAACCTTAGTTTTTTTTTTTTTTTTTTTTCTTCACTTCAGTTGCCTTTCATCAATCGATGGTTCTAAGATATATGAATTTTATTAATCAATTATTTAACTGCCCCATATTTGAATATTTTCTTATAAGTTTCCACCTTTAGTCGTGTATAGCTACTTAATATTAAACAAATATAATAGTTTAGTTTCAGTTTTATAACCCCAATTATTAAAATTTATTAAAGGCAGAAAGAATCTTAAAAATAAAAATAACTATTTTTGATAATCATATTTGTTTTTAGTGATAAATGGATATATAGTAATTCATTTTGGGGATATCTGATGATTATCACTTTATTTTCTTCAAGTATATACAACTATTATGATTTTTATAAAATCAAATGATATTACGGCGTATAGCTTAAAATTTCAGTTTCTGATATATTTTCAAAAATTTCAGTTTCTTCTGTATTACTACAATTTCAATATAAAAAAAATACAAGAATCACTATTTTTATATATAAGAAAAAGCTTATTTATTATAGGCGAACGTAACATAGTTGCATTGCAATCGTTGAAACAATTTTTTTTCGCAAAAACTAAATGAATGAAACTAATAAATTCAATTTTCAATATCAATTTTCTTGACATTCATTTTTTATATTTTTATTTTGTTAATACATGCTAAAATATTTGAGAAAATGTTCATGAACTTTAAAATATAAAAATTACAAATGTTTAGCAAAATTGTTTTGTTATTAGAATTTGTGTAAAGTCTTCAATTAGTATAGCAAAATTGGAATTTTTATTTTTCATTTAAATATTTACCAAATATGATTATTATGCGAGAAGGCTTCATATCTTTTAAATAGTAAAATAGATTCTGTCATCTGAACCTACTCTCAGTAAAATTATTTTTATCTTACGAAAGTTTCGCAAATTAAATATTATATTAATCAATATAAAATTAATTTTAAAATAAATTATAAACAATATTAAATGACGTATTTATGAATTTTAGTACAAGAAAACTTATTTCAGAAGAAACTGTTACTTACGAGATTTCACATTTTAGCATTAATGATAAATTTAAATATTATGTGATTCAAATTTACTGTGTATTACCATAAAGGAAGTATAATATAGAGAAACTATCAGGAACAAAAAAATTTTTTTCAATATTTCTTAAATTTTACTTCACCGTAGAACCCCAGAGAAAAAATATATTTTATATGCCAAAATACCCCAGAGCGTAAATTATAATATCTCTTATAAATTATAATCTTTCTCTTGATTTTGTATATCGCATACGGATTCAATGATCTTGATAACAATATTGTAATTCCTTAATCCTTCATTATAATTTATACATGTGTGTCGTGTGATATGTGTGCAAAAAAAAGAAAATAAGTAGTAAGGAAGGAGCAATAGAAAAAATGTAATATGTTTCGTTTATATTCACACATACAATGATTTAATTTTTATTTTTATGTGTTTGGGCAAAACAAAAGAACACCTGCAACAATGCCGTGTGTAAATTGTTTTTGTAATTTGTAATTTTTTGATTTTGTTTTTGGACTGAATTTGTATTCTTTATTAATTTAAATTTTAAAATAAATTGAAAAATTATTTTTGTACTATTTCGTTGAAGGGTCATTTCATAGGTATCATAGGTAACTTAGATATGTCTTGAAAAATAAAAAAAAAAATATATGGGTATGAATTGAATTTGTGGCTGTAAAATTAAAATTCTTAAAATAAAAATTTCACAAATGTGTATGTACATATATATTTTGCAATAGGTATATATATGAATATTTTAAATAAAAGCGGGATTGAAGTTTAATAAAAAACTAATAAATATTTTAAATGCACATGTAATCCTCCTCCATCACGTCCAGAAATTTGTGAATTACCCTCTTATAACACGCTTCGTACCTCTAGCCACACGGTTACATATTTTTATTTATGTACATGCAACAAGGTGAAGGTTTTGAGGATGTGACTATTCAGGATTTTCAATATTTATTAGTGACGAAAGCGATCTGGTAGAATTAGTATTAGAAACTGTAAATGAAGTTCTTTATGCGAACAGTAAAACTGATTGTTTATAAATAAAAATAATCATAACTAAACAGATGCAAAAGAAAAGGATTCGCCTAAGCATAATATAAATAACAAATATTTTATTTCCTTTGTACCTCGTACAGTATCGTACAATAATGTTGAACATTTCAAAAGATGAAAATTTATAAAATATTTAACTTTGTTTTGTTGTTTTTTCTTTTGTTCATAAAAAATAACACTAATGGAAGCGTCTAAACTGTTTTTATAATTTCTAATTCTTTGATTTTGTTCTTGGATTGAATTGGAGTTTTGTTTCAATTTCAAATAAAATGTAAAATTCTATTTAAATTACTTTTTTATGCGTTGAAAAATAACATTTCATAGGCACCACTTAGATAGGTTTTGAAAAAAAAAAATGTACCTGTTTTAGAAAATGTGGCTCTAAAATTAAAATTCTTTAAATAAAATTTTACAAATGTACAAATAATATGTACCTACCTATGTTGTAAAATATATTTTAAACAAAGAGAAAAGGCAGAATTGAAGTGTAATAAAATAATAAACACTTTGAATGTAATAAAAATAAATAACTTGAATATAAAAATGAAAATGAAAAATTAAATAAACAAAAATAATTTCTTAAATTTATTATAATATTACTAGTATTAACAATATTATAATATTAGAAAAAATAAATAATTTATTAATTTATGTTTTCAATTACTTCAATGTGCTTATCTTTTTTGTGCCACACTGCAGTAAGTAAGGATTTTGCACACTATCGTAATTCATATATATGCATGTATTCCTTGATTTCTTAGTGTATAGTGCATAGTAGAGGTAGAGTGTAGGTTATTAAGATTAACTTATCATAATATATTAACAATGAACGTGAACATTATTTTTGAATATTCTATTTCTATATTAAAATTTTTTAATTCTCCTTTCTTTATGAATTTCCAATTTAAAGTAAGTTGTTTGTGTTTGCATTAAAAATGTAACATTTTGGTTCCATGACAAAATTACATGTGGACAAAATTTCATAAAGACAAAATTTCATATTTAAAACAATTAAATGTTTAAATTTTTATTAATCATTATAAAATGTGGAAGAAATTGTCAAAATCTGTAGTTGATTAATAATTCCTTTCAAAATATGATTTTGTTTTATATTTTTATAAGAATTGTTTTATATAAGAATTAGGTGGTTATGCTGAAGTCCGTCGAAATTACAAATTAAAAAAGCGCTTCAAACGAATAATATCTTTTATCGTTTTCAACAAAATCTAATGTGTAACAAAAAATTACTATTAAATTTTAATTTGTATATACCTACATATGTAATTAAAAATGTATAAGTTTTACTTTTAATTTATGTACATATTACGTTATGTAATTATTAAAAAATTTATAACTTTTTACAAAATAAATAAAAAAAAACTTAAACTGTCAACGCCTTTTTTATTTGAAATAAAAAAAAAATTCCGAAACATTTGATTTGTGCACAGACTTGGCAGTCGAATGGATTTCAGAATACTGATATTTTTCGTATTCCGGTCGGAAATTTTTTTCGGGGATATTCCGCTTCGGACTTCAACATAACCACTTAGTATTCTTACTTTTTTTTAAGAAAAAAAAGTACCTTCATTACAAAACCAAATAATTTCAAATTTTTTATAAAAACTTAAATTGGGATTTCATTTTTTTAAATATGTAATTGTGTCTTTGAAATTTTGTCCCGACACCATGCATTTCATATTATGGTATACTCTACATCTACCCAACAAGTGTGTATTTGATACGACATACACAACATTACCTCATTGCCGCTACTACACTATATGTATGTTATATAAAAGCAAAAACAAAAAAAAAACAACAAGAATTAAAATCATTTTAAGATTCTCTCTCTCAAAGCTAGAATCTATACAGTTGAACCTGCATAAAAGAAAAAATTTTAGTTCAATATTTTGTATGAGTTTCTGTTAACGAAGACATTAAAATGAGTTATTCCAAATTTTTAAAGTGAGTTTATCTAGGTCCTACTGTGTATGGGGTATTTTCAAAAATTTTTTAAGCAAAAAAAAATCGTCACAAAATTTGTTCCGCATAGTTTCTCTTATTATACTTCCTTTATGGTATTACCTATAATAAATAATATATAGATATATGTATATTAAAATAAGGTGTACTAATTAAATAATTAAATATGACAATTCAAATAAAATTAAATACGATGATCGTAATTGCTTACTCCAAATTCTCAGGCCAATTATTTTTCTATATTAATGTACATGTTTTTATAAAAAAAATTTTAATTTGTACTTTTTTTCAATATTAATTTAATGGTAACCCTTAAATTGATTCTTCGATTTTTATTTTACAAGTGGAGGTAATTTATTGCCTTTATGCCCTAAATTCTATGCAAAGAAAAAAAATTTTAAGAGAATATTGAAAGATTAGTGTAGTATGATTTTTGATGAATATTAAGATTATATATTTTAGTTTGTAAATTATGGTTTATATACTAAAAAAAAAGAGAAATACCTCTGATTCTTGCGGAATAGTTTTATTTATTTTTTTGTTAAATAAATTTAGAGAATTAAATTTTTTATAGAGTTTAAGAGCTTACAGCAAAGAGTATAGAATTCTTGTAAATTATTTGCTTACATCTAGTTAAATGTATAAATTCTATTTCCTGAAAACATAAAATAAAATCTTTTAAATCCATAACTAAGAAGTATATGGTATAGTTAATATATTGTGTACTATTTTTAATTTACTATAAATACAAAAAGCTTTATAAACAATGTACATATCGTATTAAATATTAAGCTATGATTATTCGATATTAGAACCAAGGTCATTATTTTTATGCTTAAATAATACACAAATAAAATTATATGATTCTATATACATATACAAAAAACACATAATAAATAATCAAAACAATAACAAAATCAAAATACAAATTCTTTATAGATAGGTACACGAACTAAAGTGTTTATTTATAATAATAATAATTATAATAACAACTAATAACAGAAAATGATAATAAGAAAGAATATTTTATTTAAGTACATTTAAATTATACGATTGAAATACGAGTATGTATGTATGTAATTTAATTATCAATATTTCAATATTGAAGAAAATTCTTACGTTTTCTCATTTTTTTTTGTTTTTCTTTTAATTTAATTATTAAATGCGTTAAAACTTCTAACTATAATGTAACCGCGGCCAACAATATACTAATGTTTTTATTTATTTTTCTTCTAATTTTTGTGCTTTTCTATAGATAAATAAATGTATGTTAAGTAATTTTTGAAAAAAAAAGTATATTTTTTACTTGTTAGAGAAGAGAAAATTTTTAAAAATAAAAATGCAAAAACTTTAAGATAAAATTTGAAATAAAAAGTCAATATATTTAATATTAATCATTTTTAGTATGTTAAATGAAATAAATATTTTTTAAAACTATGTTTTAAACATTATATTATCACAAATAAATAAAGTTATAATGTAGAATAAGGAAGAATGCACTTTCACGTTAAAATAAATGATAATTTAATTAATAATAATTATAATTGATTAACTGATTTTTGTTTTCTTTTTTAATCTTTATAAAATTAAAAATAAAATTATAATAATCTGCATAATATCAAGTATATGTAGATTACATTCAATTTTAAAAATATTAAATGTTATTTTTTATTAAATTCATACAAATGTTTTTTTTTGTATTTATTTACTATTTTTATATTATTTATGTAGACATATATAGAATTTTTTTCATTTTTGGGTGGGCGAAGTATTATACACGCTAATATAATAATAATTAAATAATATAACTTTATGTATTTGAAATTTTATTTTTAACGTAAATAAATTACGGTAAACCTAAAGAAAGTTTTAAGAAATTTGAAAAATCAAAAAAATAAAAAAAAACAGTTCGTTAATGAAAATTTTTATAAAAACCACAAAAGAACAACAATAAAAAAAATTTAAATTTTAAGCTTTTGATAATAAATATTATTACCAAAAATAATAAATATTATTAAATTCCGGTTAATCTTTATTGTGACACTGTATAAAATATACTGAATTTCATTTTAAATTTTTAAATTCATTTTACAAAATAATTTCTCATCATTAAAGATGTGTTTTGTTTGAGCGTTACATAATTTAGAACCTCTAATACTAAATTGATTAAAGTTTTTGGTTTGACCCAAACTTATTTAAAATTAAAACAAAAATAATACATTTTTTTTCTATAATAGCTTAATGTATGTAACTATCTATGTATATGTTGATTTTATGTAAATAATAAAGTAATAAGAGTTATTTATAACTTATTAAAAAATTAATTTAAGAAGACAAAAAAATAACATTTCAATTATTATTTTTTGCGTGTCTTAATTAATTTATAATTATTTAGTTGCATTTATTATTATAACGACAAAATTACAAAATGAGAAACCCTAGACTTCTTTCACTATTTATATGGCGAAAAAGAGTTTTTATTATTATTTTAAAATTAATTTCACGTAGAACCACTTTCATTTTTTGATAAGTCTATTCGATCAAATACATAGTATATAATTTAATACTTTGTACAAGTTCTGAAAATTATTTTGAATTGTTGTAACAGACAAATAATTGTACAACGAAATTTAAGACAAGTTAATAATAATGATAATTTATTAAAAATTGCATTTTAAAATAAAATACACATATATTAAGAGCAAAATATTTAGTAAAAATTAGAAATAAATTAAAAATAAGAGTTCCAACAAATATACAAAAACTTATTTTTAATAGGTGACGATAAGTTTAGATTTCAAATTAAAATTGTGAAGAATTAAAAACGAAGATGTTAAAATTTCAGGCAATCACAACAATTTCAATCAGCTAAAATTTAAATTTGGAATTTAAAACAGATATTCAGTGATTTGAAACTGATACATATTTTGTTCGTAAATCGCAATTGATATAAAAATAGAATTTTTATAAATTCATTATAACTTAAGGCTTTAGTTTATCAAATTACAATTGCAACCAGAGGTCACCACAAAAAAAATTGAAAACACCATGGAACCGCAAAATTTTGAATGCTTTCTATCTGCCTCTGTATAAATAAACGAAAATCTACACAATGGATATGAACATAATTCACTTTTTTAATCCATTGTCTTAACAAACCTATTACCCCTATTACACATCATGTACCCCGTATAGATGATAACTTCAAGCATTCAAGTAAGCTTTAAGAAAGCTTCAACATCAAGTCTGTATATTTACTTTTATTTACAAAAATTTTCAAATGAGAGGAAAAAGCACGTGATCATAAAATTCTCCGAGAATAGTTAAAACGTTTTTTTTTGCAAACAAAAGTAGACATACGCAAAATTTGCATAAATTTATCCAAATTTTTTCATGTCAAAAATAATTGATATTAAGGTTATGAGTGTTTTTTAAATTTGAATTAATTTAGTAATTTTCTGAATTTTTTTGTAAAATTATTGAATGTTTTTGTTGAAAAAAATTAAATTAAATAATTTTTCAAGGTTTTACCCTTTTTGTCACTTAAAACTTATATAATTAAGTTTTCAGGTTAGGTATACAACTTTTTATTATTTTTATATGAAAAATATTCTATTGACATTTAAAACAACAACAAAAATTTGACAGTAAATTTTTAGAAATTTTTGCAAAGAGAAATTTCATTTGCAAAAATTTATTTAAGAGAGCCCTCTGACGTTACGTTTTAAACATAAAATTCTCTTAAATTTCTCAAAAATTTGTAAAGAGCGTGCAAATAAAAAAGTACACATACAGGAATTTATATAAATTTATATAAATTTGCGAGTTAACATACAGACCAATCATGTATACCCTAGTTTCTTGAAATCAACTTCACTCAAGTCAATCACAAAAATGTTTCAAAGGTTTAGTTTGAGATATCAAGAAGAATATAAGTTAAGTACCCAAGCTATCATGTATACGTAGTAATAGACAATAAATATTGTCAATATATATTGTCCATATATTGATGAGAAAATATTGATGGCGGTTTTTTTCTTGTCAATAATAAATTCTGATCCGAGCCGACCATCATTCTAATCAATAAAACAGCTGAGGTAAAAAAATTATTTTTTTTGAGGAACGTTCAGATAATGTTATACTAATTTTTTAGGAATGTTTCGATATTATAAGTTGTGTTCACTAAACTGTTCTACGACATTCTAAACCTTTCATTGTTCAAAACTATTCTGTCTGATTCTGTTCTAAATCTGAACACAACTATAATGTTAATTTATAGCAGGTTTGTTTTGTCAACTTCTGTTTGTTAACTTTTTTATTTGAAACATCCACATAAACACACACAAAATACATTTCATCGTAGATCCTACCCATTTCACATAAAATGTATAATATTATATTTGTGATTAATTTAACGAGGCAAGTAGCGGTTACAATAATTTCAAAAATATTATAATTTAATTTATCTTTGATTTATAATTTATATCCTTTCAAATTAAGAGTTGAGTAATCAATTAGAAACATTTCGAAATAGCTAATTCAAAGATACAAACCATCAAAAACATAATTTTAATAAGCTATTTAATTTATACCAAAAAAAAAAATTTATTCCTTTACCATTATTTTGAGAATTTTATTTTGAAAATGTTTTTTTTAAAAATGTCAACTTCAACATCAAAATATTAGACGTTACGTTATGGTTAAAAAACATAACCGAACCAAGTGTGGTTTCTGCTTTTTGTTTCATTTTTGGTTTAACGAAATGTTTCACATTTTGATTATTCCGCATAAATAAAAACAATAACAAAACTTCTCAATCTATTTTTTTCATTTTTTTATACGGTATATTTACCTATTACAAAACGTCATTTAACATGTGTCACCATTGTTCGGTAAAATTTTTATTTTTGATTTAACAGTGTTAGCACCTAATGAGAAATATGTTACGTAGAAGAGACAGATAATTAAAATAATTATCAAATTATTCAAGATGAAATTAAAAAAAAAGGTTAAGGGAGAAGAAATTAAAATAGTTAAAATGTATTTGAAATTAATCATAAAATTGTTTTAATAATAAAAATATGTATATCTTTTTTCTTTCCAAATAAGCTTTAATTGAATTAATAATTATTCTTATTAATTTTGGTATTAATTTTGGTATTATTTCTTCACATGTACTTTGAAATTGTGATAAAGTGATTCATGTGTTTTCAATTATAGCAAAGAAACACACGTATGTTTTCTATAATTTAAATAAATTTGACCAAATTGCAATATTAAACATAATCAAATAACGAAATAATTTAAGAATCCGGAAATAAGAAGAAATTAATGTGAGATCGGGATCTTTGGAAAAATATTCAAAAATATACAATAGGGTTGATTTCTAGATTTTTCATATATGAAACAACAGCAATTTCTGTCTAAAATATCCAATAATCCAATGATTTTAGACCAGTTTTCTTATATAAATGGAGACCCTTAATGTAGCAAATTTATAATTGAAAAAACTAATGTAGAAAAAATACGACAGTGGCAACTCTATTTATGATTTCTAATTTTTTATTCAGTCGATGACTTAATAGGGTGAAGTTAATTTGTGAATTTTTCTAATAATTTTAGTAAAATAATAAAGCTTAAAAGCATTCTTTAATCATTATAAATGAGAAATTTAAAAATTAAAAAAAAAAAATAAAAACAATTTGTGAAAAAAAAATATCTTTTTAGTGTCCCATTGATTATTTAAATCATGGGAGATTCTTTGGATAATACTGAACATAGTAATGATTCACTCAATGTTACTGTGGTCGATTATGCAGCCTTTGCCAATTATTTGCGTAAAGCTATAACAATCTTACTACCAGAAGAAGACTTTATTCCTCCGGCATTAAATGTTGCTCTTGATGAACAGTGCAATCAAGATTGTGTAAAAAAATTTATATCTGATCCTCAAGTTCAGGCGCTCTATATTCAAAGAAGTTGCCTTAAAGGTAAGTTAAATGATAGAATCAATTTCCAACCACCATTTTGCAAAAAACTTTGATGACAGAACATTTTTTTTAACCTTATTTAAATTAAATTTCATATACATACATATGTACAGATGTAAGTTAAACCAAAGAACACATAATAACTTATAATTTATATATTCTTTGGTTAAACTGTTACTCATCAAATTTATTGAAGAAGGAAACAACTAAGTACATACATAAAATAATAAATTACAATGTAGATTAAAATAATACGAACTCTTACTTTGTTTTAATACTAATAAATAATATGTATAAAAATAAATTTTGCAATTCTAATAAGATAAAATAGACCTAACTATGAGGCTAACTTTTCTTATGGAAGTACTTTCAAAAATTTATAAATCCTTGCAAGGGAATATTTACTATGTTTTTAGCTATTACCATATACAAAAATAACTGTCATATTTAGTTCAATTAAAATGTTCTTTGATAAGATGATTGATGAACATTGCAACACTTAAAAATAATAAAATTATGTAAGTAAAACGACGGTTTTATTAACATTATTAAATATAAAACAATTTACGTAAGTAATTAAATTCATTAATTGACAAAATGGCAAATGAAGAAACATTTTTATACTAAAATTAAATTAGCAACATGAAAAAAGCGATTAATTTGAGTTAAAATTATTTATTTTATTTTTAAAATATGTTCTACAAAAATATGAAAATAGTCAATAAGTTTTATTGAAATAATTTTTCAGCAATTTGCTACAATACATCTTCTCCTTTTGACGATTTTCTTTTGGCATTGTTGTCCACCATTGCTAGGATATCGAATAACATGGCGACGACGTTCTGAAAATCCTTCACCACAACTAGCATTACATGGTGACCATTCTGACCAATCAGACATTACGCAATCTTGAGGTAAATTCTCTGCTCGTATTTGTGGAAATGTTTTATGTGAAGTTTCAATATTGTTTTGATTGTTTAAAGGTTGACGCCGTGCTTGTGAATATTCATTGGCACTATCTGTGAACAATTTTTAAAATATTTTAATATTTACTTAGTTGTTTTTTCATATTATTATTAAAAAAATATTTTATACCATTTAATGCTTTGTGACAGGTATTCATGCATTCTTCTTCACTGAAAAAATTATTTCTGTTACCACGACATCCTCCAAATGTGAATTCTTCACATCGTTGATTTTCTTGATTATACCAATACCTTTTGTAAGATGAGCGACATGGTCCATGGTCTGATTTATTTTGACAAAATTCTAACAAGAATTTAAAAGTATATATTGTGTACCTACATGATTGAAATTGTAAAATAATAACTCGTATAATTTACCTTTAGCCAATTTTAAAACAATTGTGCAATCTTGATGTATTGTACACTCTTTTTGTTGATTGAGCTCTTTTTGTTTTTGACATTTTTCTATATTTTCTGGTTCAACTAATAACAATCGAGTTCGTATGGTAACACCTTTCCCACATGTAGCTGTACATGGACTCCAATCGCTCCACTGATTAGTTGGACATTCTGAATCTGGAATATCTGCTTCGTTAAATGTACATTCAGGTTTCATACCTAAAATTTTATAATTAAAAATAAAAAATGAATCAAATACAAATAAAAATTTACATTTTTGTTTTTCTACAATTGTAATGTGAGGACATTTTTTTCTTCCTAAGTGATTAACAAAAGTTCTGGTACGCATAGTTATTCCAATACCACATGATGCAGAACATTCATTCCAATTGCTCCAAGGTGTTGTTTGGCAAATTCCTGTACCTTCTCCGGCATCATCTACTAAAGCTGTTAGTTTTGCTAAATTTTCACCTTCATCTTCTTCCTCTTGACCACTATAAATTATACAAAAATTATATAAAAAAAGTAGAAGATTTTTTGTTTTTTTTTTAAAATGATGTACCTTTTTCCGCATTCAGGAATAGTTGCTACACACATTTCTTTCGATACAAGTTGTCTTATACATTTCACTTGAGATGCTAATTCTTGATTTACATAATTCCGTGTTCTTGATCTAATACCTTTGCCACAAGTAACTGAACATGAACTCCATTCCCGATATGGTGTAACCGCACATTCAGCTAAAATTTATTAATACAAATTGCAATTTGGTTTACAAAGTTAATATGTTAATTAATAAAAGGACCTCTAGTATCTTGTTCTTCAGATTGATCTGAAATATCTAATTGTAAAGCTTGTAAGAAGTCATCATCACAATTTCTTGAAATTATTTTTTCTCTTCTAATAAATAATTTAGCTAACGGTGTCATCTTATTTGACTTGGGATTATAAAAAGGTGCTCTAGGATCTTCTGGATACATTGTAGTAATTTTATACATTTTTTCCCGAGGTATTGTTTCAGCATTTGGAGACTATAAAAATATCAAATGAATAAATAAGATAATTAACTAAAATGTCATTTATATTTAATTATATTAAATTATTAAAAGTTTACCATATAACTTATACCACTATCAGTTCCTGCGTCCCAGGGATATAAATCAATATCTAATGATTCTTTCCAAGAACAATCATCGGTACATAATTCTAAACCATTTATACCAACTACCCAATCTGGTGATGGACCAAACATTGAAACCATTGAAACTTTATGATGTTTTCTATCTGTTCTAAAATTTGACGTTGTATTCGTATTCACATGTGGATACCATAATCCAGGAGCTTTTATTAAAGTTCTTAATCTTGGTCCCTTAGCTCTTAATTCACCTTCTAATAAAGTCGGAGAACCCCATTCTGCTAATGAGCGGAATCCATCTGTAGAAATATGATTTTCGCCCCAGAAAGAAAAATTTGAATCATGAGAAGCACCGACAACATCTGAAAAATGAGTTAACCATATAGCAAATGGATAATCTTTTGGATGTGTTTCATTTGACCAGATTCCTTCAAATATAAACTTTAAAAAAAAAAAAAATGAATTTATTATATTCTATTTTTTTTTGTTTTTTTTTTAGAAATCTATTCGACTTACTTTATATTTTGCTTCATTGCATGCACAACATTCTTTTTTTACACTTTGAGCGTCTAATTTTTTTTCACATATAACTTTATTTAATTCACCATCATCAGCGTACCATGAACGTGGTCCTTCATAAACCATTGCTGATAGTGATACACAACCTGAACCAGCAGCTGGTGCGACCCACATTACTTGAACTTCTGTTTTAGATAAATCATCAACTTCTATTACTGTATTTATACATTTTTCACTAAATTTTGTTAATGCATCTCCATATAATTGAAAACGTCCAACGCGTCTTGGACCAGCTGGTGTACCTCTTTTTCCATTTCCAGTAAATGCTTCAGCAGTTAATGTGAAATGTGTAAATTGTTGTAATTTGTTATGTGTTCTTGATCCCAATAAAAGTACTAAATATAAAAACAAATAATTTTGATAAATACTTAAAAGGAAAAATTTTTTGGATTTCAAACAGTTTTTAACTAAATGGTAACCTTCTTAAATGTATATTTTGTTATCGTCAGTATATGTAGTATGTACATATATATTTTTTAAATACAAATTTTTCATTTTATTATAGATTAATATTTACATATATTTACACTCAATTCCAGTTTGTTTTCTATTTTATATATGCTACCGGTAGAAACCGCTCTGAACAGCATCTGAGTAAAACAATGTGTAATAAGAAATGTAAAAAAAAAATTGCCTTCTACAAGCTCATTAGTTATACCTGGTTATACACAATTAATTCTCTCTGAAATTATTTAACAATCGAACTGTGAGCCTAATGACGGCTTCTTTAGAAAACATGTTTCTATCCCAAAGTTTTTAAATATGTCCGAACTATGAAATAACTTTTCGGTTAAACGAAATTTGATTTATATTAAGCATATTTTCATTAAAATATAATCGCGCAATTAAAACCTTTATTTTTTTTTAAAATGATTTGAAGTTAGTCTAATAAATTAATATTTTTTGCTGTGATAAGAGAGTATGTTGCAAAAAAATTAAAAAAAAATTTCTCTACATGAAAACGAATGTGAAGATTTAATGTTTTAATAGATAATGTTTTGTATATAAGATCAGAATTAGATTAAGAAGAAATCACTGTGAATCTGTGATACTACATTGTTATAGTAAATATATGAAATATAATATATCTAATTGGTTCAAATAAAATAGTTAAATTTTAAAAAAATTGTTGAGAGTGTAATTAATTTAATAATGAATTAAGTAAAGTGGAACTGCGCTATTTAAAAAGGTTTAGTTGCTAACTCGATAACAGTAATTTTCCATATGTAATTAGCTCAACTTGCTGTAGTAAAATTTACAGTATCGTATTTAATGTATAGCAATTTTTTTTTTTTTTTTCAATAGTCTTCAATCTTTGATCTCATAATTTGGAAACAAATAATCATTTATCATAGATTTGTAACGATCACCATTAGCAATAACATTCGTTATGGCTTCATTTTTAAAGAAGTAAGGATTAAGTATCTCAAGCATTTAAATCACATCAAACAATACACTTTTCATTTTGAAGTGGAACCTGGTAATACTCTTGAGCATCATTCTCGCTAACATATACTGCAATTTTGTTCACTAACAGAACTATTTTCAATACGAACTTAATTAGTGAACAAAATTTGTTGATAAGAATGGATTAGCCTGCAATTGATTTTCAGCATATTAACTAAACAAACGACGTGAATTTTCGATTTTGGGACTTGAGATCTTAAACCAATTGGATCTTATATGGGTGTATACCAAAATTTTTAAATCAAATTTTTCATGTATTGGAATAACAAAGTCTTACTTTATGAAAACATCATCGAATACACAAATTCGAATCTTCATAAATATTTTCACTTAAAGTACCAATATATTCTTCTGTACATAAAGTTTTTCGTTTTGTTTGTCTTGCATCGAGTAGAGTAACTAAACGTTGTTCGAAATTTATCAATAACTCGTTAAATAATTTTGTCAGATATTCGATTATGTATACCCATGAATTTCACGAAGTCCTCTATAACAAACAGAACATTATTTCTACAAATTGAACATGTTATTGCGGTATAAGTTTTTCCATGTTAATTTCAATCAAATCTTACAAAACACGAATATGAAAAGGTTTTGTTTGCCAAATAACATCTGTCTTTGTCGAAACTTCTATCAATTTATATTTAAAAAAAAACTTTTATAGAACTAGCTATCAAATTTACATGTCAATATCAGTAATAAAAAAAACTTATATATATATGTATATAATTATCCAAACTTTTTCATGTCCAACCGTTGTGATAATAATTAAGTAATTTCACTTTAAAAATGAAATTATGAAGTGATTATTCGTAGCAAATTATATTTTAATTTATTGAATTCATGAACAAAAATTAATACAAACATTACCTAATTTTTTTATAAATTGAATCAAAAATTCAACTTACAATTATAAGTTTTTCCTGGCTCATATCCTGATGGTCTATCTCCTAATAATAATTTATATCCATTATCTCCTCGTGTTCTACGTCCATGTGGCGCTGTTGGAGCACGAGGACAACTACTTACATAAGCTAATATACAAATTAAAATTATAAATATTATTTGTTTCATTTTAATTAAAATAAAGTCATTAAATTATTTAAATCTGTACTAATTTAAATGAAAACATTTGCAAAGTAAGGCCACTAATAATTTTTTTAGTTTATTTTTTTTTTAACAAAATATAAAATATTATCACTTCTCTAATCGTTTATTTCTCTTTTTAATTCCGTTCTTTGTTTATGATGAAGAAAATTGACTGTAAAATTTCAAATATGATAGAATATAGAATACATAAAAGTCATATGAAAAAAATTGCAAGTAACAGATTAAAAAATATTTTTATTTGTAAAGCACTTAAAAGAGCGCGTCCGAAAAATAAAAACAAATTAAAATGTACTAAAATTAAATATGATATTTGTTACGAATTGAATAGAATTTGATATATGAATTGAATAGAATTTTTTTTTTTTTGTTTACTAAGTAACTATATACATAGGTATGTAGTTCTAAATACCATTTCTGAATTGAATTAACAAATATGATCCTAGATTTGAATTTATCAAGCCGATTATAATAAATGTAAATAAGTATATAGGTAATAAATAAAATAAATATGGCAATAATAGCAGTAGCAGCCAAAAACCGGCAACTTTGATTTTGAACTGAAATTTCTGATAAGCAATGTCTATACTACCAAAGATGATTTACATATACATCATCTTTGATACTACTCTGCAAAATAAATATTTAAATTACTTTAAACCACAGCCATGCAACTTTCGCCTCGATCACTTCTCAAGTTATTGAAATTGTTGTCAATCAAAGAACGAAATATCTTGAATGGAATGAAATGGTCTGGTGAGTTTAGATCATACTGGTTCATTGTCCGATCACTGGTCAATTACACTCCAATGAATATTGTAGCCCTGAATGTGGCAATAGTGTTTACTGGAGACTGGCATTACGTTATTTTATTTAAACGCTAACCTGTGTACTATCTTCACAAAAATATCGATGATATTGCATACGACACAAAATGATCACATTTATAAGGGCATAATTTGATCACATTTAAGGGCTATTGTACTGATTCCAAAAATAAAAAATTCAAGCTGTTCGGTCCCGACTCTTGGGACGCTGAACCTCTTGTTTTTATATTTGGGTGCTGCTATCAAGTTTCAATTTCAAATTTTCAAAAACGTTACTTAAACAACTTAACTATTTTATTTATTAACTTGTTTAACTTTGACTTATTTTTTTTAAAAAAATCCTTTCTATCGCTAAATTAAAATTCAGTGAATGACAAACAATTGTATCATTCACTTTTTTTGAATGATAACACCTAAACAATTTCCATATAAAAATTCAATACACAATGGCAAAAAATTTTGAAGTATCATTTTTGAATCATAACACCGAAACCGAAAGTGAATGATACATTCACTAAAATATGAATGATAATGATATTCATAACAGGGCCCAATGTCAAATTCAAATCACATTTCAAATGTACAGACATCACACATTTTTGATAAAATACCTACAAATAGTTATCAAGTGGATCATAAATAAATGTCAATAACCGTAATATTTTAAAAATGTAGCAAATCTATAATAAATTTCATATAAATTAACTTCGTGTCAGAACAAAATCAAAACGAATTAGACTTGGACTTAAAAGATACAATCCAGAATCCAATGTCAGAAAGATTGAAATGGTAGTTACTATAGAAATTTTACGAATCTTCTTTTAAAAATAATTTAGTGATTTTCTTCATTGAAATTTATTTTAAATGTAACGGTGAGACATTTACAAAAAAAAAATTAGTTTATTTTATTAAATTTTTAATTTTATTAATGAAATTTTTTATTCTTTTTTAAGAAAACAAAAATTACATTTATTCCTATATAATTTAAATACTCAATTATATTGACCCATGAACTTTATAATGATAAGACATAATTATCATCTATGTATTCGTAAAAAAAAAAAAAAAATTCAAATAAATGAGCATCTATAATTTAAGAGTATGAATGAAAAATTAGTAATTTTAGAAAATAAATTTTTCTCACGGTTCACGAACAATTTGACAAATAATTTTTTCATGGACTTAAAATATAATTTAAAAGATATCTGTTTACGATCATATTTTTTTAAACATTCTGATTACATACATTATTTTACATAAGAATTTTTCGTGATTGTTCTTCATTCGTTCATTTATTTTAATATAATTAAATATGTTTTAAAATTGTTTTATTTAATTATTTATACTTAGGTTAATCACCACCCAACTTTCTTAGTTTAATATACATGACATAGAGGCTCCGCGAATTAACGCCCTAAAACAGGATTGAAATAAGACCTCAAAATTTTGTATAGAATTAGAAGTTTTATTTCACAATGAAATAAAGCCCAACAATTTTTATTTCATTCGTTCAAAATTGTACAACTGCATTTTATAGCTTTAAGAAGCGTTGAGAACTAGCCAAAAAGAACATAATTATTTCCTTTTTCCAGACTTGAGAAAACATATTTAATTTGCATATTGAACAGCGGTTGCGTATTGAATAACGGTTGCATTTACATGTATTATTGCGTATATTGAGCAGCGGTTAAATTTTTTCTTTCAAGTTTGGAAAAAGGAAATATCTTTTGCATCCAATAATGACTACGCAAAAGTAATAATAAAATATATAATTGAGTTTTTGTAAATTCTAATAAGCTTTTTGGCGAGATATCTAGTGAAAAAAAAATCCAAAAATATTTTATTCTTAGGGTCCTAATTTCATTTACTTTTGAGGCTTTAGTATATAATGTAGTTTACATTCATCAAACCAATGTTCACGTTATACATTTTATTTTAAACTTTGTAAATTAATTTTGTTCTGTAAATTTATTCCGGAAGAGAGTATAAAGCTTCAACTTGATGTTATTACCATGACCACTTGATTTTGTAAAGATGTTCTACAACTTTCAACTATTTTCTCATGTTAAGTTGCATTGATTTAGCTCTATTATTATAGTACGATTTTAGGTGTTGCATATATGTCCACAAGATAACAATTGTGGATTCTATTCTGGGATATATACTTAACATAATTCATAAGTATCTTGTGAGCTTAAAAAATCTAAAATAAAATAGATTTCATTTTTTTTTTATTTCTTATAGTTTCAACTGTATATGGTTGAAATTTGTGAAAGTATTAAATAAAATGTTTCATGAAAATAAAATAAAAACTTATTTACTGATGCCTCAAATTTTTGTTAATATTTTGTAATTGAAAAAGAGCATTGAACTGAAATAAATTTGAGTATTTACGTCATACCTTACCGACTCATTTCATTCATTTTTGATATAACCAGAGGAGAAATAAATTAACTTATTAAAATTTGATTTTTGTATAATTCAAATTGAAAAATAGTTTCAGATTTTTGAAAACAAATTACGTTATTTTTGTTTTTTATTCTGTAGAAGATGAAAGTGATCAACCTTCTGAAGGTGAAGAAGAAAAAGACTCTGTTACTTATTACATTAGTAATGATGTCCAATTTACTAATAGTCGAATGGCATCATTGGCATGTATTAAACGTGGACTTGTTATAGAAGCAGATAAATCAATACATTCTCAAATTCGTCTAATAAATTTTTCTGAGGGATCACCCTTTGAAACTTTACATGCTTTTATAAGCAAATCTTTGGCACCATACTTTAAAAGTTATGTAAAAGAATCTGGTCGAGCTGACAGAGATGGTGATAAAATGGCACCATCTGTTGAAAAAAAGTTAACCGAATTAGAAATGGGACTTCTGCATTTACAACAAAATATTGATATACCAGAAATTACATTGACAGCTCATCCATTGGTTCAAACCGTTATTAAACAATGCAATGATGAAGGTCGCAAAGCAAAAGTATCAGATTTTGGAGAAAAAGTTGAAGATTCAAGTTTTCTTAATGCATTACATAACGGAGTAAATAGATGGATTAAAGAAATAAAGAAGGTAACGAAGTTGGATAGAGATCCATCATCTGGAACAGCATTACAGGAAGTTTCATTTTGGTTAAATTTAGAACGAGCTCTTTATCGTATTCAAGAAAAACGAGAATCACCGGAAGTTGCTTTAACTTTAGATATTTTGAAGCATGGTAAACGTTTTCATGCTACAGTAAGTTTTGATACTGATACTGGATTAAAACAAGCTTTAGCCATGGTCGCAGATTATAATCCGTTAATGAAGGATTTTCCAATAAATGATTTACTTTCGGCTACTGAATTGGAAAAAATTCGACCAGCGGTGCAATTAATATTTTCTCATTTGAGAAAAGTTCGTAGTACCAAGTATCCAATTCAAAGAGCATTGAAATTAATTGAAGCAATCTCAAGAGATTTAAGTCAACAACTATTAAAAGTATTGGGAACAAGACGTTTAATGCATATTCCTTTCGATGAATTTGAAAAAGTAATGAATCAATGCTTTGAAATATTTGGTTGCTGGGATGACGAATATGATAAGTTACAAGGTTTATTGAGAGATATTGTAAAAAAGAAGAGAGATGAACATTTAAAAATGGTCTGGAGGGTATCACCAGCTCATAAAAAACTTCAAGCACGTATGGAACATATGAGGAAATTCAGACGTCAGCATGAGCAATTAAGAACAGTTATTTTAAGAGTTTTAAGGCCAACGAAACATCAAAGTTCCGGTCAAGTTGAAGATGAATCATCAGAATCAAAACAATCACCCAGTTTGGACACAACTGATTCTAATGCTATTGAAGAAGTTAATTTAGCATATGAGAATGTAAAAGAAGTTGAATGTTTGGATATTTCTAAGGAAGGTTCTGAAGCTTGGGACGCTGCTGTTAAAAGATATGAAGAGAGAATTGGTAAAACTTAAAATAAAATTGAAAATTTTAATTTTGGTTTTCATAGTTTGTGTTTATAAATTTTAATTTATAGATAGAGTTGAAACTCGTATTACAGCTCATCTTCGTGATCAGCTTGGAACAGCTAAAAATGCAAATGAAATGTTTAGAATATTCTCAAGATTTAATGCATTATTTGTGCGTCCTCATATTCGTGGCGCTATTCGTGAATACCAAACTCAATTGATACAACGTGTTAAAGATGACATTGAAGCTTTACATGAAAAATTTAAAGTAATTTTTTTTAAATAATAATATATTATACTATTTTTTATAAATATACCTATATTTTAGATTCAATATCCACAAAGTAAAAGCTATCGTCTATCTGTTGTTCGTGATTTACCACCTGTTGCAGGTTCTATAATTTGGGCACGACAAATCGATAATCAATTGACAATGTATTTAAAACGAGTTGAAGATGTTCTCGGCAAAGGATGGGAAACGCATATTGATGGCCAAAAGTTAAAAGCTGATGGAGATAGTTTCCGGGCTAAACTTTCAATTTCCGAAGTTTTTCAAGATTGGGCTAGGAAAGTTCAAGAACGTAATTTTGGAAATAATGGTAGAATTTTTACAATTGAACCAGCAAGGTATTAATTAAAATTATATACAGTTACTACGTATATGTATTTTAATATATATATTTTGAACCAAGTATTAAAAAATTCTTGTTTTTGTTTTTCGTTTAATTTTTATAGATCTCGTACTGGTCGTGGAAGCATTTTGAAATTGCGTGTTAATTTTTTACCTGAAATAATTACTTTGTCTAAAGAAGTCAGAAATATAAAAAATTTAGGCTTTCGTGTTCCTTTGGCAATTGTTAATAAAGCTCATCAAGCAAATCAAATTTATCCTTATGCAATTTCTTTGATTGAAAGTGTAAGGACATATGAAAGAACATTGGAAAAGGTAAGATTCTATTAATTTTGATTTGAATAGCTTAAATGATTTTATACATTTGCCACATTAAAAAAAACAAAAAACAATTTTAATTTAGTGTATAATTATTTCATTGTGAATTAAAACAATATTGTTTATAGTTTTACTTGTTTTGTATAAAATTAATTTTATCACACCCACCACTGCTAGTAGGAAGGTGTTATTTTTTATGTTTGCTTTCCAAAAAATTCTTTAATATATTTTATTTTTGAATAACAATAATTACAAATTAGTTCTATCCATAAAAAATATTTCTGATTTGTAGAATTAAGAAATAATAATCAGTTTAAGACCTCGTTTTACATAAAGAACTTACTCATATAATCTATATACTTATGTGCATACATAGAAAAAGGAAACATTAGGTGTAGCTGTTGTTTTATAGGAATAACTATTTATTATAAATTTAAATTAAGAACATGATTAATATTATTTACTTAGAAAATTATAACATAAATTTTGTTATTTAGAAACATTTAACACTCGTATAGATAATATATTGTTTTTTAGTTTTCCGATTTAACCAGAAATTAATTAAAATAAATGAATATATATAAAAAACTAACTTTATGATACAAAATTCAAGAATACAGTATTCTGATAAAACTAATTTATCGAATGTATTTATTTGAAAATATTGACTAACGTCAAAAAGTAATTGCTCTTCAGATGTTATGTCATTATTTTAAGTTTAAATATCATAAATCATGCCTTTCATACAACTGGCCTATGTCGAAAGTAAATTTAAATAAATAAATACCTTCTTTATTTAATTATTTTTAATCATTCCCTTTCCTCTCTTTTGCATTTACGTGCTCTTAATTATATTTTATATATTCATCAAACCACATTACAGAAGGCATGTAATAAATTATGTTTATTTCCACTCAATGAACTGAACCTTTGTTTTGTACAATATTTCTAATTGCCCAATCATAAATCAAAAATAAATAAAATATCCTTTCACGAACGGGAACGCTTGTTCCGTTAAATTTAATTTTTAGTCATAATTATAACTATCAGTTATAATATCAAACTGATTTTAAAAACTGTTTTGATTTCTTTCGGCTACATACCTTTAAAAAGATATTTAATTTCTATCTTTCTATCTTTATATTTTTAATTATTTTTTATTCAAATACATACAGATAATTTGTTGAATTCTACAAATTATACATTTTCAACATATTTTTCAAAATTTATAGTATATTTTATACATGAAATTTTTAATTAATTTTTAAACATAATTTATAAATTATCTATCATTATTTCAAAAATAATTTATAAATGTACATTTTAATTACAATAACTAGTATTATGACTATTAATTTTTTTTTAATTTAAATATCGTTTTAAAAATTGAAAATCGCTTTATTATGTTAATTTTAACTATTGATTTTAGCGTTGTGCTTCCATACATTTTATGATTTAACATTATCATATACATATAATTTATAAAAAAATAAACTTTAAATTTTTTATGCAGCTAAATAATAATAGGACTCTAGCACAAAATTCAACATTCAAGGTAGATAGACTACTTACAAAAATCATAGTCTTTAATAATAGTGTTATTCCAAAAATAAAATTATATATTTAGTAAATGTACTCGGAATTCAATACATTTCATGCATGCAAATTTGATAGTTTTTTAATATTTAATTAATATAATTATTTAATAATTTATATAATATATTATTATTTTATATAGATTGAAGAAAGGGCAAGTATTGTTCCATTAGTAGCAGGATTACGTAAAGATGTTTTAACATTGGTCGCAGAAGGTATTGGCCTGGTTTGGGAAAGCTTTAAATTAGATCCATATGTTCAACGTTTATCAGATTGTGTCACACAATTCCAGGAAAAAGTATGAAATAAAATGTTTTTTTATGAAATTACAATCTTAAATTGGTTTTTTAATTAAAAGGTAGAAGATTTACTTGTTGTCGAAGAACAATTAGATGTTGATGTAAGGTCATTAGAAACTTGTCCATATAGTGCTGCAACTTTTGCTGATATTTTATCAAAAATTCAACATGCTGTAGACGATTTATCTCTACGTCAATATTCTAATCTACATGTATGGGTGACACGATTAGATGAAGAAGTTGAAAAGAAATTAGCTGCTCGTTTGCAATTTGGTATTCAAGCATGGACTGATGCTTTGGCTGGAAATAAGAAAGAAATTGATTTATCAATGGATACTGATGCTCCGGTTCAGCCAACTCATAAACCAGGTGGTGATCCCCATATACAACATGCTATTCATGAGATTCGTATAACAAATCAACAAATGTATTTGTATCCATCAATTGAGGAAGCACGTTTCCAAATAACACAACAACTATTTGCCTGGGAAGCAATAGTAACATCTCAAACGCGTTTACAAAGTTCTCGTTATCAAGTTGGATTAGACAAACCAGTTTCAGAAACTTATCGTAATTTATTAACCAAACTTCCAGGTGGTTCAGATAATTTAGAACAAGCTTATGATGCTATAGAAAATAAAATCAACGAAGTTCATAATTATGTTGATGAATGGTTACGCTACCAGAGTTTGTGGGATTTGCAACCGGATATTTTGTATGGTCGTTTAGGAGAAGACGTTAATTTATGGATCAAATGTTTGAATGATATTAAAAAATCTCGTACAACATTTGACACTTCTGATACTCGTAGAGCTTATGGCCCAATTATTATTGATTATGCTAAAGTTCAAGCTAAAGTCACTCTAAAATATGATTCTTGGCATAAAGAAGCTCTAGGAAAATTCGGTACTCTTTTGGGAACTGAAATGACAACATTCCATTCTAAGGTATCAAAATCAAGAAATGATTTGGAAATGCAGAGTATTGAAGCTGCAAGTACATCAGATGCTGTTAGTTTTATAACATATGTTCAAGCTTTAAAAAAAGATATGTTGGTTTGGGATAAGCAAGTTGAAGTTTTCCGTGAAGCCCAAAGAATTTTGGAGAGACAACGATTTCAATTTCCAAATTCTTGGCTTCATGTTGATAATATTGAAGGGGAATGGTCGGCTTTCAATGAAATTATGAAACGAAAAGATTCTGCAATTCAAACTCAAGTAGCCAGTTTACAGGCAAAAATTGTTGCTGAAGATAAAGCTGTTGAAAATAGAACTTTAGATTTTCTCAATGATTGGGAAAAAAATAAACCTACTGGAGGAAAAATTCGCCCAGATGATGCTTTACAACATTTACAATTATTTGAAAGTAAATATTCTCGTTTAAAAGAGGAACGAGATAATGTTGCTAAAGCTAAAGAAGCTTTAGAACTGCAGGAGTCGGCTATTCAAAATAACAGTTCAGAAAGAATGAATGTTGTTTTAGAGGAGCTACAAGACTTACGTGGTGTATGGAGTGAATTATCTAAAGTGTGGATACAAATTGATGAAACTCGAGAAAAGCCATGGCTTTCTGTTCAACCACGAAAACTTCGTCAACAATTAGAATCTATGATGACTCAATTAAAAGAACTTCCAGCTCGTTTACGCATGTACGAAAGCTACGAATATGTAAAGAAATTAATTCAAAGTTATATTAAAGTCAACATGTTAATCGTTGAATTAAAATCTGATGCTTTAAAAGAACGTCACTGGAAACAACTTACTAGACAATTAAAAGTAAATTGGATTATTTCGGACTTGACTTTAGGTCAAGTGTGGGATGTAAATCTTTTGAAAAATGAATCTATCGTAAAGGACATTATATTAATAGCTCAAGGTGAAATGGCATTAGAAGAATTCTTAAAACAAGTACGTGAATCTTGGCAGAGCTATGAGCTAGATCTTATTAATTATCAGAATAAATGTCGCATAATTCGTGGTTGGGATGATTTGTTCAATAAAGTCAAAGAACACATAAATTCTGTTGCTGCAATGAAGCTTTCACCATACTATAAAGTTTTCGAAGAAGAAGCTTTGACTTGGGAAGAGAAGTTGAATAGAATTAATGGTTTGTTTGATGTATGGATAGATGTCCAACGGCGTTGGGTTTATTTGGAAGGAATATTTTCCGGTAGTGCCGATATTAAAACTTTGCTACCAGTTGAAACATCTCGATTCCAAAGTATTAGCTCAGAATTTCTGGGTTTAATGAAGAAAGTAACAAAATCTCCAAAAGTAATGGATGTTTTAAACATACCAGCTGTACAAAGATCACTTGAACGTTTAGCTGATTTGTTAGGTAAAATTCAAAAAGCTTTAGGTGAATATTTAGAACGTGAAAGGACATCATTTCCACGTTTTTATTTTGTTGGAGACGAAGATTTGTTAGAAATTATCGGAAACAGCAAAAACGTTGCGCGTTTACAAAAGCATTTTAAAAAAATGTTTGCTGGGGTTGCGGCAATACTTTTGAACGAAGACAATACAATAATTCAAGGTGCATATTTAATATTTTTAAGTCTTAAAATTAACTATCTCAATAATTTTTAAAATCTTCTAGGTATTGCTTCAAGAGAAGGTGAAGAAGTAAAATTTATTCGTCCTGTCAATACCGTTGAGCATCCAAAAATTAATGAATGGCTGACATTAGTTGAAAAAGAAATGAGATATTCTTTGGCTTCTTATTTAGCCCAAGCAGTTCAAGATATTAAACAATTTCGAGAGGGTGCAATTGATCCACAGAAATATATGGAATGGTGTGATAAGTATCAGGCTCAAATTGTGGTCCTAGCTGCACAAATTTTATGGTCTGAAGATGTAGAGGCAGCTCTACAACAAGCTTCTGAAAGCTCTAACAGCAAGCCATTGAATAGAGTGTTAACCACTGTAGAAAAAACTTTAACCGTTCTTGCTGATTCTGTACTACAAGAACAACCTCCATTACGTCGTCGTAAGCTTGAGCATTTGATAAATGAATTTGTTCATAAAAGAACTGTTACGAGACGTTTGATTTCTAACGGTGTAACTTCTCCAAAATCGTTCCAATGGCTTTGTGAAATGCGTTTCTATTTCGATCCAAGGCAAACTGAAGTTCTTCAACAACTTACTATTCATATGGCAAATGCTCGTTTCTTTTATGGTTTTGAATATTTAGGTGTTCAAGATAGATTGGTTCAGACACCACTTACAGATCGTTGTTATTTAACTATGACTCAAGCATTAGAATCACGATTAGGTGGTTCACCCTTTGGACCAGCGGGAACTGGTAAAACTGAATCTGTTAAAGCTTTGGGTAATCAACTAGGACGTTTTGTTCTTGTTTTTAATTGCGATGAAACTTTTGATTTCCAAGCCATGGGAAGAATTTTTGTTGGTTTATGTCAAGTTGGTGCTTGGGGTTGCTTCGATGAATTCAATCGTTTGGAAGAACGCATGTTATCCGCATGTTCACAGCAAATTCAAACGATTCAGGAAGCGTTAAAATCACAACAGGATAACAATAATAAAGAAAGTATTTCAGTGGAGCTTGTTGGAAAACAAGTTCGTGTATCAACAGATATGGCTATATTTATTACAATGAATCCTGGTTACGCAGGTCGTTCGAATCTACCTGATAATTTGAAAAAACTCTTCCGCTCATTAGCTATGACTACTCCAGATCGTCAACTTATCGCCGAAGTAATGTTGTTTAGTCAAGGTTTCAGGTCAGCAGAGAAACTTGCTTGCAAAATTGTGCCATTCTTTAAATTATGTGATGAACAATTATCTAATCAATCGCATTATGATTTTGGTTTAAGAGCTCTTAAATCTGTACTTGTAAGCGCTGGTAATGTTAAACGTGATCGTATTCAAAGAATAAAAGAAAATATGAGTCAGCGTGGCGAAGTAAATATTGATGAAGCTTCAATTGCTGAAAATTTACCAGAACAAGAAATTTTGATTCAATCGGTTTGCGAAACAATGGTACCTAAATTGGTTGCTGAAGATATACCATTGTTATTTTCGTTATTGAGTGATGTTTTCCCCAATGTGGGTTATACCCGAGCTGAAATGAAAGGACTAAAAGACGAAATACGTAAAGTTTGCAATGAAGAATATTTAGTTTGTGGTGAAGGTGATGAGCAAGGCAATGCTTGGATGGAAAAGGTAATTTTCTTTTATTATAACTTACATAATTGATAGATTTAAATATATGCTAACTTAAACCTTGTGCTAACTTAACCTTGCTATTTTAAACCTTAAAAGGGATTCGGAGAAACCTGGGTAGAAAAAGTAAGATAAAAGATAACTTATCAAAATTAGTTATAATAGTTTCCAGTTTTAAATGAGTAAAATCAATTTATGCGTTACAATTATATTTGATTATTATTTTAAAAATTAGTTTCAATTTGTGTTATTTACTAGTATTTTTTGAATGGACATATTTCTTTTTATTGGTTTTTTTTTCTTAATATTTACGTCATGACATTAATCAAATCTATTATTTTAAATTAGGTCTTGCAATTGTATCAAATATCTAATTTGAATCACGGCTTAATGATGGTTGGACCATCAGGTTCTGGTAAATCTACAGCCTGGAAAGTTCTCTTGAAATCTCTAGAACGATTTGAAGGTATTGAAGGTGTTGCTCATGTGATAGATCCAAAGGCTATATCAAAAGAAGCTCTATACGGAGTACTTGATCCAAATACTCGTGAATGGACGGATGGTCTTTTTACACATATTTTACGTAAAATCATAGACAATGTTAGAGGTGAGATTAATAAGAGACAATGGATTATATTCGATGGTGATGTAGATCCAGAATGGGTTGAAAATTTGAATTCTGTTCTCGATGACAATAAATTACTCACACTGCCAAATGGAGAACGTTTATCCCTACCACCAAATGTCCGAGTTATGTTTGAAGTACAAGATTTAAAATATGCCACATTGGCAACTGTATCCCGTTGTGGTATGGTATGGTTTTCTGAAGATGTTTTGTCTACTGAAATGGTGTTTGAGAACTATTTATCTCGCTTACGTCATATTCCTTTGGAAGATACTGATGAAGATTTTGGCACTAGTGGTGTAAAATCCTCCACAGAAAAAGATGAGGAAATTTCCCCAGCTCTACAAACTCAACGTGAAATTGCAGCTCTCCTTCAACCATATTTCTTGTCTGATGGCATTGTTGTTCGATGTTTGGAATATTCAATGGAACAAGAGCATATTATGGATTTCACGCGTTTGAGAGCACTAAGTTCTTTATTCTCTATGTTGAATCAATGTGCTAGAAACATTTTAAACTTCAACTCCCAACATCCAGATTTTCCTGTTGCTCCCGAACAAATGGAACAATATATACCTAAAGCTTTGATTTATTCTTTACTATGGTCATTCGCTGGAGATGCAAAGTTAAAGGCGCGTATTGATCTGGGAGACTTCATTCGCAGTGCTACAACTGTACAATTGCCTGGAGTCACCGGTGCTCCAATAATTGATTTCGAAGTAAATATGACAGGAGAATGGGTACCATGGTCAAACAAAGTACCAGTGATTGAAGTTGAAACACATAAGGTGGCAGCACCTGACGTAGTTGTGCCAACATTAGATACTGTGAGACACGAATCGTTATTGTATACTTGGTTAGCCGAACATAAGCCGTTAGGTAAACCGTATAAATGTTATTACATATATTAAAAATTTAATAAAAGTATTTTTATAGTTCTTTGTGGTCCACCTGGTTCTGGTAAAACTATGACTTTGTTCTCTGCTTTGAGAGCTTTACCGGATATGGAAGTTGTAGGGTTGAATTTCTCTTCAGCAACTACACCTGAATTATTATTAAAAACATTTGATCATTATTGCGAATATCGTAAAACCCCAAATGGAGTTGTATTATCACCAGTTCAAATTGGGAAATGGTTAGTGCTATTTTGCGATGAAATAAATTTACCAGATATGGATGCGTATGGAACACAACGTGTTATATCATTTTTGAGACAATTGGTTGAGCATAAAGGATTCTATCGTGCTAGTGATCAAGCTTGGGTTTCTTTAGAACGTATTCAGTTTGTTGGAGCATGTAATCCACCAACAGATCCTGGAAGAAAACCATTGAGTCATCGATTTTTGCGACATGTTCCCATAATTTATGTTGATTATCCTGGAGAAACATCTCTTAAGCAAATTTATGGTACATTCAGTCGAGCTATGTTACGCTTGATGCCCTCACTCAAAGGTTATGCAGAACCTTTAACGAATGCCATGGTTGAATTTTATTTGGCTTCCCAAGATAAATTTACTCAAGATATGCAACCACATTATGTGTACTCACCTCGTGAAATGACGAGATGGGTTCGCGGTATTTGCGAAGCAATAAGACCATTAGATAGCTTATCAGTTGAAGGATTGGTTCGTCTTTGGGCTCACGAAGCCTTACGATTATTCCAAGATCGTTTAGTTGACGATACTGAAAGACGTTGGACTAACGATAATATTGATGTTGTTGCTATGAAACATTTCCCAGGTGTTGATCAAGATAAAGCGTTGATTAGACCTATTCTCTACAGTAATTGGTTATCTAAAGACTATGTTCCAGTTAATAGAGAAGAACTAAGAGATTATGTTCGTGCCAGACTTAAAGTTTTTTACGAAGAAGAATTAGATGTACCACTTGTATTATTTGATGAAGTTTTGGATCACGTTTTAAGAATTGACAGAATTTTCCGCCAACCACAAGGACATTTACTTTTAATTGGTGTTTCAGGTGCTGGTAAAACAACGTTATCAAGATTTGTTGCCTGGATGAATGGTCTTTCAATATTTCAAATCAAGGTTAATTTTTTTAATTAATCTGCAAAGAGTTACATTATATAATATTAATATAATAAATTATATTCAGGTTCATAACAAATACACAAGTGAAGACTTTGATGAAGATTTGCGTTGCGTTTTAAGAAGATCTGGTTGTAAGGATGAAAAAATCGCTTTTATTTTAGATGAATCAAATGTTTTAGACTCAGGATTCTTGGAAAGAATGAATACTTTACTTGCTAATGGTGAAGTAAGTACTTTATTTTAATTCAAGATCAAAATATATTGAACTAAAAATTATATATTCGTTTAGGTTCCTGGACTTTTTGAAGGAGATGAATATACAACATTAATGACTCAGTGTAAAGAAGGTGCACAACGAGAAGGGTTGATGTTGGATTCAAATGATGAATTATATAAATGGTTCACTCAACAAGTTATGAAAAATTTGCATGTTGTATTTACAATGAATCCATCTACTGATGGTTTGAAAGACCGAGCTGCTACCTCACCAGCTTTATTTAATCGTTGTGTTCTTAATTGGTTTGGAGATTGGTCTGATTCAGCTTTGTTCCAAGTTGGTAAAGAATTCACAATTCGAGTTGATTTAGAAAAACCAAATTGGTCGGCGCCAGATTTCTTCCCATCAGCCTGTAATTTAATACCAGCAAATCCATCACATCGTGATGCTGTGATTAATGGGTTTGTTTATGTACATCAAACTTTACATCAAGCTAATGCTCGTTTAGCAAAACGAGGCGGTCGTACCATGGCAATTACCCCACGTCATTATTTAGATTTTATTCATCATTTTGTAAAACTATATTCAGAAAAGCGTAGCGATTTAGAAGAACAACAATTGCATTTAAATGTTGGTTTAAACAAAATTGCAGAAACTGTAGAACAGGTCTGTATTACGTATTGATTTTTTTTTAATACAATTGTATTTTTAGGATCTATTTTAATGTCAATATTTTTATTGTGGTTAGGTGGAAGAAATGCAAAAGTCATTGGCAGTTAAATCACAAGAACTACAAGCCAAAAATGAAGCAGCTAATGCGAAACTCAAACAAATGTTTAAGGATCAGCAGGAAGCAGAAAAGAAAAAAGTTCAATCTCAAGAAATTCAAATTAATTTAGCAGAACAAACTATAAAAATTGAACAAAAACGTAAAGATGTTATGGCTGATTTAGCTTTGGTAGAACCAGCTGTTATTGATGCTCAAACTGGTATGTTGAAAATTTTATTATTTATTAACTTTATTATTCCATTTTTAAATTTAATATAATTTTTTATTAATAAACATGATAATATAATAAAAATATTTTAGTATATTTATATTTTCATTTATTTATGATTTATTTATCTTAATTTATAATTACTTAGCTGTTAAATCTATAAAAAAAAATCATTTGGCCGAAGTTCGCTCTATGGCCAATCCACCAGCACCAGTGAAATTAGCTTTAGAGTCTGTTTGCGAATTATTAAATGAAAGTACTACCGATTGGAAAGCAATTCGTCAGATAATTGTCAAAGACAGCTTTATTCCATCCATTATTAATTTAAAAACCGAGGACATAACGTACGATTTTGATATTATTTTTGTTATATAACAAATTCGATTTCAATTTCTTTTTAATTTTACAAAAAAAAAATATATATAAATAAATATATGGAGGAATGTGACTAATATAAAATTAAAATTAAACATAAAACATCGCTTTTTACCATAATCATCTTTTATGCTTTTTTATTTATTTTTTTTTTTTATTATTATTATTTTAATGAAATAATATCGAAGTTTCAATTATGTACTTCGAAAATTTCATTTTAATTTCATTCATTTAATTTGGTAAAGAAGAAATTTTCCTTTTCGCTAAAAGAACTAATAAATATTGGGAACCTATGAATTTAACTATCAAAACTAATTACAAGCAAAATTGATTTATATAATAAAATAAAAATAGTTTAAATTGCATTCATTTTATAATAAAGAAATGTAACTAACAATAAAAATTCACACTGTATATTAAAATTGTACATATATCAGCAATTTTCGCACATAAATTTCTATTACATATATAAAATATTTAGCACTCACAAATTGAAGATGAAATATTAATAATTGATTATATAAAGTATTCCAATTTTCGAAAATCGTAATTCTTATTGAAATGAAAATGGTACATAAAATTGTCAATTGTGTTTGTGTCTACGAGAATTCGACGATTTTAAATTTAAGAATCGTGTTTTTTTTTTTTTGTTTTTTTTTTTAATAACGTTATAAGTAAACTAAAAATCACTATACAATAAAAAGAGGATGGTTGATACTGATGATGATACAGCGATATGATTTAACGCCTATAGCTTGACATTAGTATATTGTAATAAAAAGTTGCAACCAAATTGCAAAATCCATTAAAAAGTTCTTTTTTGTTTTGTTTTTAATTTATTTTCTTTCAAAATTTAGCCGTTAAATCTATTAAGAAACAACAACTTGTTGAAGTGCGTTCAATGACAAATCCTCCAGCTGCAGTTAAATTAGCATTAGAATCAATATGCTTACTACTTGGTGAAAATGCAACTGATTGGAAAGCAATTCGTGCTGTTATTATGAGAGAAAACTTTATAAATTCAATTGTATCTAACTTCAGTACTGAAGATATATCGTAAGCATGCAATTTTAAGAAACTTTTAGAATCTGAGTGCCTATTTATTGTTTGATAAACTTAATGCTTAAAAATGAAATTGTGGTCCGTTGTGATTTGTAGAAAAATAATTTGTTAATTTCTGTAGAATGAATAGGGATACAAATAAATAATACTGTTACTGTTGTAAATTACAATTACAAGGTTATTAATTATAAGTAATGGGTTAATCTAGATTTATATATTTTTCTAGATTGCACAAAAAAAAATATTAATATTTATTTATTCAGAAATTTTTAAATAAGTTTTTAATTTTTTTAAGTCATAATTACAAAAATAATATTGAGATTAGAACAACTCTGTTCAAAAAAGTTGTATGAGATTGAGGCAAATCAATTTTTTTGGTTTAATGAGCTATGAATCAATTCAGTGTAACTAATTTATATTATTAAAGTGTCGAAAAAACTTATATATTTGAATCTTATGAAATGAAATTTTAACGATTTAAGAGTTGAATTGGATATTTTTTAATTTTTTTTAAAAAGGGTCAGCCTATCCTGTTCGTTTGTTCATTCTAAAACATTTTTAAAATGTACAGTTTTGTGAACCACTAAAAAATATAAATTATATGACCATTAATTCATTTTTAAATACATTTCATTTTCATTTCTAAAAGGAAGTTTGGTATTAACTTTTGGAAAAAGGATTTTATTTAATACTCATTTAAAAAATAAAAAAATCAGTAGAAAAAAATTCAAATGCTTTGCATGTTCTAACAAAATTTAGCTTAAAAAAAAGAAAAATAAAAATAAAGAACTATTTAAATAATTTTTTTTTTTTATGAAAATAGTGATGATGTTCGTGAAAAAATGAGAACAAAATATCTCAGTAATCCAGACTATAACTTTGAAAAAGTTAATCGAGCAAGTATGGCTTGTGGTCCTATGGTGAAATGGGCTATTGCACAGGTACTTATATATTTTGTTCTAAATTACGTATTTTAAAATAAAAGTAACTTATTATTTATATTAATTTAAGATTGAATATGCAGATATGTTAAAACGTGTTGAACCATTGCGGGAAGAATTACAATCTTTGGAAGATCGCGCTTCTTTAAACATGAAACATGCACAAGACACTAAAGATTTAATTACTCAGTTGGAACAAAGTATTGCCGCTTACAAAGAAGAATATGCACAATTGATTTCTCAAGCTCAGGCAATAAAAACTGATTTAGAAAATGTTCAAGCAAAAGTTGATCGTTCAATTGCTCTATTGAAAAGTTTAAATATCGAAAGAGAACGTTGGGAAGCTACAAGTGAAACATTTAGATCCCAAATGTCAACTATTATTGGAGATGTATTGCTATCAGCAGCTTTCATAGCTTATGGTAAGTTATAATTTTGAATTATTCTCATGATGAATTTTGATCCGTAAAATAAAATTTTAGGTGGTTACTTTGATCAACATTATCGTACAAGTTTATTTTCAACATGGTGTCATCATTTACATTCAGCAAATATTCAATATCGTTCAGATATTGCAAGAACTGAATATCTTTCTAACCCAGATGAAAGATTACGATGGCAAGCAAATGCTCTACCATCAGATGATTTATGCACTGAAAATGCAATTATGTTAAAACGATTTAACCGTTATCCATTAATAATTGATCCATCTGGACAAGCAACTGAATTTATAATGAATGAATTTTCGGGAAAGAAAATTACTAAAACCAGTTTCTTGGATGATTCATTCCGTAAAAATTTGGAATCAGCACTACGTTTTGGCAATCCGTTATTGGTTCAAGATGTTGAAAATTATGATCCAATATTAAATCCCGTTCTTAATCGAGAACTACGTCGTACTGGTGGTCGAGTTCTAATAACTTTAGGAGATCAAGATATTGATTTATCACCATCATTTGTAATATTCTTATCTACTCGTGATCCAACTGTTGAGTTTCCACCTGATATTTGTTCTCGTGTAACTTTCGTCAATTTTACTGTTACAAGAAGTTCTTTACAATCGCAGTGTTTGAATCAAGTCTTAAAAGCAGAACGTCCGGATATTGATGAAAAGCGATCTGATTTATTGAAACTTCAAGGCGAATTCCGTTTAAGACTACGACAGTTAGAAAAAAGTTTGTTGCAAGCATTAAACGACGCTAAAGGTAAAATTCTGGATGATGATTCGGTTATTACAACTTTAGAAACACTTAAAAAAGAAGCTTATGATATCAATCAGAAAGTTGACGAAACTGATAAAGTTATTGCCGAAATTGAAACTGTTTCGCAGCAATATTTACCACTTTCAGTTGCTTGTAGTAATATATACTTCACTATGGACAGCTTAAATCAAGTTCATTTCTTATATCAATACTCACTTAAAATGTTTTTGGATATCTTTAATACTGTTTTGTATAACAATCCTAAATTGGAGGGAAAAACTGATTACAGTATACGTTTGGGTATTGTCACAAAAGAATTATTCTCAGTTTGTTATGAACGTGTTGCTAGAGGAATGCTTCATAATGATCGCCTCACATTTGCATTATTAATATGTAAGATTCATTTGAAGGGTGTTCCACAAGAAGCAAATTTGGATCAAGAATTTAATTTCTTCTTAAGAAGTAAGGAAGGTCTTATTTCTATTAACGATAAAGTAGAAGGATTGACACAAGAACAAATGGAAGGTAAAGATTTGTTATTTTTTAAATTTAAGAAAAAAATCAACATTATTAACAATATTACTCTAGGTATTACTCGTTTATCAATTCGCTTACCACTTTTCCGAAAATTGATCGAAAAAATCAAATCAATGCCTGAAATTATAGCGTGGTTGCAACAGGGTACACCAGAACAATGTGTTCCACAATTATGGGATGAATCAAAAGCATTGACACCAGTTTCAACTGCCATGTATCAACTTCTATTGATTCAAGCTTTTCGACCCGATAGGGTTTGTGCAGCAGCACATAATTTCGTTTCTATTGTAATTGGCGAAGATTTCATGCCTCTTGCTGAAGCAGAATTAGATTTTGCACAATGTATAGAAAAACAACTGAACTGCAATACTCCAGCTTTATTATGTTCTGTTCCCGGTTTTGATGCATCAGGGCGTGTTGATGATTTAGCAGCTGAAACTAATAAACAAATATCAAGTATTGCCATTGGTTCAGCTGAAGGTTTCAACCAAGCTGATCGTGCTATTAATGCAGCTTGTAAAACCGGTCGCTGGGTGTTACTTAAAAATGTACATTTAGCTCCACAGTGGCTCGTACAATTGGAAAAAAAATTACATTCTCTCTCACCACATAGTGGTTTTAGACTCTTTTTAACAATGGAAATTAGTCCAAGAGTTCCAGTTAATTTATTAAGAGCTGGCCGAATATTTGTTTATGAACCACCACCAGGAATACGTGCTAATTTATTGCGTACTTTCTCAACTGTACCAGCTACACGTATGATGAAAGCACCCAGTGAACGTGCACGTCTTTATTTCTTATTGGCTTGGTTCCATGCTATAGTTCAAGAAAGATTACGTTATGTACCATTAGGCTGGGCTAAAAAATATGAATTTAATGAATCTGATTTACGGGTTGCTTGTGATACTTTGGACACTTGGATCGATTCAACTGCTATGGGTAGAACTAATTTGCCACCAGAAAAAGTACCATGGGATGCTTTGGTGACATTACTATCGCAAAGTATTTATGGTGGGCGAATTGATAATGATTTTGATCAACGTTTGTTAGCATCTTTCCTATCAAAATTGTTTACTGCTCGTAGTTTTGAAGGAGATTTCGCTTTAGTTGCAAACGTAGACGGTGTAGCAGGTGGACCAAATGGTCAAAGACATATTACTATGCCCGATGGTACTAGACGCGATCATTTCCTAAAATGGATTGAAAATCTATCTGATAGGCAAACACCATCTTGGCTTGGGTTGCCAAATAATGCTGAAAAAGTTCTTTTAACCACACGGGGTACCGATTTAATAAGTAAACTATTGAAAATGCAACAACTTGAAGATGATGATGAATTAGCCTATAGTCATGATGAAAATGTTGATAATGCTGTACAACAGCGTCAAGAAGACGGAAGACCATCTTGGATGAAAACCTTACATAATAGTGCTACAGCATGGCTAGAACTCTTACCTAAAACCCTAATAACATTAAAAAGAACTGTTGAAAATATCAAAGATCCATTATATCGATATTTTGAACGTGAAGTTACAAGTGGATCCAAATTACTACTAACAGTGATTTCCGATTTACAAGATGTAGTTTTAATTTGTCAAGGTGAAAAGAAACAAACGAATCACCATCGTACTATGTTGGCTGATTTGGTAAGAGGTATTATCCCTAAAGGATGGAAACGCTATACCGTACCAGTTGGGTGTACAGTTATTCAATGGATTACAGACTTCAGCAACCGCATTCAACAATTGCAAAAAGTATCGAAATTGGTTTCCCAAGCTGGTGCAAAAGAATTACAAGTAAGTTTTTGATCTTTGTACGTTAAATTTCATTTGATTGGTTATAATCGTAATTTTATCAAAGGGTTTTCCCGTTTGGCTTGGAGGACTTCTAAATCCAGAAGCATATATAACTGCAACTCGTCAATGTGTAGCTCAAGCAAACAGTTGGTCTTTGGAAGAACTTGCATTAGAAGTTACTATTACTGAATCAGGTTCAGATACGGATAAGAAAGATAGTAGTTTTGGGGTGACTGGCCTAAAATTACAGGGAGCTCAATGTAAAAATAATCAATTGTTATTGACATCAACGATTATGATGGATCTACCACTGACAGTTTTAAAATGGATGAAGTAATAATATTTTTATTTATAGAAATTATTTTTCTTATTCTGTTTTACTTTTTGTTTTTAGAACTGGCAGTGATCGTCCGGGAAAACTAACTCTTCCAGTATATTTGAATTCAACTCGTACAGAATTATTATTTACTGTCGATTTAGCTGTTGCACCTGGCCAAGATCCTCATAGTTTCTATGAAAGAGGAGTTGCAGTTTTAACATCAACCGCTCTTAATTAAAAAATACAACTTAAATGCAATAATCATAAAGTTAAATTAGTTGAGAAATTAATATCGTTTAATTAAAGCATAATAAAAAATATATCAAATATGTTATGTAATTTGTTCATTATCCTTTAACTGAATTAAATAAATTAAAATTTATTTGAAAATTAAAATATGCGTATGTGTATTTCATGTCATCTGTTGTCAAAAACTTTTTTCAGGATATTGCAGGTACATATAAATAATTTGATGCTATAGGAAAAAAGGATATGCGCATTAAAGCTCACAGGACTTCTTGTGAAATGTAGAGATAATACTGATAAGCGGTTCCATGGTGTAATGGTCAGCACTCTGGACTCTGAATCCAGCGATCCGAGTTCGAGTCTCGGTGGGACCTAAATAGAAATTTTTCCTACTTTGGTTTTTTGATTTTGAATCAGTTTTAGTATTAATTGTCCTGGCAAAATTAAATTCAATTCTTTTACAAAGTCGATGTAGTTTTCTTACAAAAAAAATATATTACGAAATACATAATATTATTTAGTTTCAAAGAATAAAAATTTTTATTTTTTAGTTTATATTTCTTTAAATTAATTTAAATAATGTTGGAAAAAATAATTTATATTGTAAAAATTTTAAGGATATAAAAAAAAAATTTAAAAAAAAATATTTCAGGTCCCACCGAGACTCGAACTCGGATCGCTGGATTCAGAGTCCAGAGTGCTGACCATTACACCATGGAACCCTTTATGAAAGAAGTGAAAAAAATGAATTTTATTCTTAGAGGATATTTTAAGAAAATAAAAATCAATTATAGTCTTACCATAGTTAATTATTTAAACAAACACAGTAACATTATTCTAACTAAATTCTAATTTTCAAAACTATGTATATTTTTAAATAGATTTTTATGCAAAATTATAAAATTTTATAAAATTTATTATCTGTGCTATTAGTTTAAATATATATTTTTTTTATTTTAAAAAAGTCAAAAATTGAGCTGACAGGAACTTTAACGAACAAAGTTGTTTTAGTATTCATTCGTCTTGAATATTTTTTCTTTTTCAATTAATGCTTCTTTAATATCGAATAAATCTGAAGCTTATACTTTGGAAAATCATAGAAAAATAGAAACAAATAAATCATAAAATAATTAAATCAATTCAAATCAGATTAATGAAAATTAAAATAATTTTGAAAAAAAAAAATGCATACTTATATAACAGGTATAAATTTTTTATTTTATACTTTGACAAGGACGAAAATTTATTCCTTAAATGGTCATACATACATGATCATACATACATGATTATAAATCTGTTTATATAACATTTCTTAATGTTCAAATAAATTTCTTTCTAAAATAACGACTATTCTTAATTACACGAATAAAGTTCTATTTTTGTTTCTAATAATATTATTATAAATTTGTTTCCAAATATGATTTAATGAAGGAAATTGAATCAATATTTGGTTAAACTAAAACAATATATTTGCAAAAGAAGATTTTATTTTGAGTTAAGTATATTATAAATAAATATTGAATTGACTCAAGAAATATAAAAGTTAATTATTGTTTATTTGATTTATACAAATACTCATATTATTAAAAAAAATTCTATTTACAAAAAATAAAATTCTAATTCCTAAATTCTTATTCGTCTTATTTAACTATTTTTTAATTACATGTTAATAATATTGTTATAATCTTTATGAATAAAAACAAAACTCTGAAATGACTCTTTAGAGAGTTTAAATTGTGTTATATTTTTCAATATGGATATGTATAACAGTTGCTCATAAAAAAAAAGATTTTGTAAAAATTATTTTATATTGAGTTTAATTCCATCAGGTTAAAAATAAATTAAGTTATATCCGAAATTCCCTAATAAATAACTTCATAAAGTTTCAATCATTCATTTTTCTTTAGAAACTATATAAAAATAAATTATCTGTAATTTTGTTATATTAATTTAAAATTTTTTGGTTGAAATTTTTTTGTTCGAATTTTCTTTTACATTTTTCAACCAAAAAATAATTTGGACATTAATTTATACTTCATTATTAATTAACAGATAAAATGAAAAACAAAATGAATAATAACTGAATTTTGTAATTTCACCACTTGCCTGTAAATACAATACATAAATCCGAGTTCTTTCCAACAAATGTATAACAAGTAAAAAATTCAAATCAAACGTTATCAATTCAACATTTGTTTTGTTCAGCTTTGTTATGTATTTTTGTTTGTTTTGACAACTACATAGTATAACAGAAATGTGTAGTTCATTTTTAATTTACATCAACGGTTTTCTGTTTTATAATTATTATGTTAATAAAATAAAATAATTTTTAATAAAAATTTTAATTGAAGTAATTTGAACAAATATATGTTACAATTATATTGCAGTACAACCAAATGTGATTTGTATTGTTTACAAATTAATTGAAAGAATTTTTTCACTAAAAAAATAATGGTTCAGTTCTTATCATCATTTTTAATGTATATACATATTATGATAAATTATGAATATAAATATAATAAAAGTGTTTAAAAAGAACTACATATATATATTAATGTACATAATATTAAAAATATTTAAATTCTTGAAGAAAATACATTTAAACATAAACACGCTTTACATTGTATTGTTAGTTTATTTATTTTTTTTATTAAATAATATTTTAGTTGATTGAGTATTTTAAGACCTTCACTTTTGTACCAGTAAGGTAAAAGCAACTTAACAAATATGGGAGAAGTTTTTTTTAGTTTTTTATTTTTTTTTTTTCGAATTATTAGTATATCTTATGAACAAGTTGAATCAGTTGTTGGTTGGATATATTACTTACTGTTTTTAGTCATATAAAAGGCGTTGAATCTATTTATAATATTATTTAGATATTTATATTAATTGCCTTTAATTATTAAAACGCATCGTTGATTTTCGTATATAATAATGTACTTGACTTATAAAATTAGAGTTATATATAAATCTTTTTAATTCGTAATATCACATTCTAGCGAAAACGTTTAAAATGTCACTTCAGATTATTGAATTAGAATTGCTAACAAAAAACCAAGTCTCTTCTTTTTACATTTACTGCTACTTATATTCCAAATTTTTTTTTACAGTTTTTGATTAATCTAATATTGACAATTTTTTTCTCTGGCGAAGATATTATTACTAATTATCGATATAACTTGTCATATTCATGTTTCATCTCTTCAATATCTCTCTACAATGTCTTTTACACCATACTCATGAGTCATGGGGATCGCAGCAGTTATTTTTTGAATCAATTACTTTTTCTTTTGTATATAGATATTTATTTATTTGTGAAAAGAGAGAGAGACGTAAAAAAACTAACTATACATACTCATTTAATAAAAATAAAAATGTATTGGACCCAATTAAGTCAGTCAATATTGCCTGTTCTATTTTGTAAAAAGTAGTTTAGATAGCTTGTTATTTTATACGTTAAATTTATAATAATTCAAAACCTTTTCTTCATAACCATTTGTTTGAATCATCTGAGGTCGGTCCTACTAATTTTTAGCCGCCAAACCCACCTGTTTTGTATTGTATTTCACTAAAATTTTCATCTTGCTTAGCCATATTACTACTGGTGGTTTACCTACTTCAACATGATGAATGTATGTTTTCTTTACGATGTGATCTTCATTTGGCCTCATTACATGGAACCGATAATGAAAATTTTTCAGTCTATTTTATTATATAGTTGTAGTAAGTCATTAAACAAATATATTTTTTATTTTCTTTTTTACAAAAAGTTGTGTTGTAAATTCTTAAAGTACTTAGTTATTGGACCTAGCTCTGATTGTATTCTATTTTCTTTCTATTAATTCTAAAGCCATTACTTTCTAGTTTATCTTTACAAATGTTGACTTTTGATTTCTATACCTCAAACTTTTCTTATATCTATTACTCAGAAAAAGTTTGCCCACATCTTGTTTGTATTTTAAATCCGTTTAAGTACTGGCATAGCATAAGGATTTCTCATTTTTTCTCTCATTGTATCCATAAACCCAAGAGTAGATGTAGATCATAATTTTTATAGATAGTAATTGCATATAGAACATTTTTTATTATGATAAGTTTAAAGTATACTAAAGTGTAGCTACTGCAAATAATGCAATATAACTATGTATGCATAATACAACATCATCATAATACAGGGTATGTCTGCAGGGTGGTGTTGTTTTTTAAAAGTGAAATCGTTTTGATAATATTTCGATTTACCGTTTAAGATCTAGATCGAATAGTATTGATAATTTGGAAATACTTTATTATCTTGAAGCTGATTCATTTAAATTATACGCTTATACAAACGTTAATGCACGATATGGTATGATGCTTATTAATTTTATGAATTTTAAAAATATAAATGTCGTTGATGTAATTTTTTATTCTGTTTTATAATGTCATTTGTTAATTCGATTAAAGTATGATTTCTGTTTTTCACCAGCTAATCTATTAAAATAATGTGACAATAACTGACAAATGATTAATTCTGCTACCATAGCTTGACATTAGAACATAACATTCACATGACACAACCCCACACAAGCCCAAGACAATTCCTTCTCTATATGATTAAATATAAAATTCTAAAAATTAAATTCAGACTTTAAATCTTAAAACTACGTATAGGTTTCACTACAAATCCGTGATCCTCAACTTTGAAGTGAACACAGCTATATAATATAATAAACCAATTAACAGAGTAACAATAACTCATAAAATAAAGTATGTTAAATTTTACGTACATGTCTTATAGTTGACTTGAGCAACTCCAATTTATTCAATTAAAATTATTCAAATAATTATTGTTTGTGTACGTGTTTATCATGAAATTGTTCTTTGTCTCTTTAAAATGTGAATTGCACATAAAAATGTTAAATTTTTAGAATTTGTCACATATTTTTCTTAGAATATATTATTTAAATTTTAAATTTTGCAAAAGAAAAATAAACTAAGTTAATGTGTATATAAAAGTTGTTTTGTAAATTTCTTGACTTCCTCTTCAATTATAATTTCTAATTTAAAATACCGTAAATTTATGTATGTATATGTATTTATGCAATAATCGATATGATCGTTTGAATGATCCATAAATATTATTTGAATATGTTAATATTATAAAAAAAAAAGAAATTATTTTAGTAAATTTTTGTCAATTAATTTAAATTAAATTATAATAGTGCGTAAAATTTATTATGAGAACATTAAAATTCAAACTTTTTTTCCTAATTAATTTTATTCCTTAACTAATTTTAGTTTTCCAATTTATAATTATTTAATTAAAAGTTAAAAATCTTTAGTAGAAGCGTGTGGATTGTAAAAACACAAAATCTGTAAAGTAAAATAATTAAAAAGTTTATGTCGCACCTATCTTTTTTTTTTTTATTTCAACTTTAAATAAGGTCTTCTGGGACAAAAATTAAATCACATATAAGTGAATTAATTAACAATTTATTATACTCTTAATTCGTTTTTGTTGTTTTTCCAGAATCCAGTAAACCTGAAAGCTTTTATTGTATTTCAACAGTAAAAAAAAAAAAAAAAAATTCAGATTAAATTTACTTTGTATGCCAAAACACATTTGTGTACCTACTTCTTAACTTTACACATCCGATTAAAGTTTCAATTTCAGAATAGCGTGGGATTTCAATTAATAAAATCACTTTATAGTCATAAGTTAAATTTTATTTGTGTTAATACACATAAACAAATAACAAAACAAAAAAAAAATAAAAACAACAAAAAAAGAAACAGAACCATTATACTGGTATTAAACTAAAATTCAACACATTTTCAATCTTTTTTACAAAGCTACAAATAAATGAATGCAACATCAAAAAATCATAATAATAATTATAAAATCATTTCATTTCTTGACCAGGCTATTAATTAAGTCAAGTTAAGAAGCGTACTACAAATTATTTTTAGTTTATATTTTTTTTTTTTTTTTTTGATTTTTTGCAAAAGTATCAGACCCAGACCAGAAGCATTTATATTAAAGTTATTTGATATAAAATTGCAACAACAAACAATTTTGAATAAAATAATAAAACTAAAAATTTACGTTAAAAATTGTTTCCTTAATTATAGATTTTTTTCAAAAAGATTGCAACTTCATTATATTTTGCAGCTTTACATTACATATACATATAACAGATTGCAGCTTTACATTACATATACATATAACAAAATCAACTCTATTACCAATTTAGCAGAATAAGAGCTTTTTGCTTTTTTATAATGATGCTTGTGACGACCACGAACTACAAAAATATTTATCATAAAACCAATAATAATAATTTTTATATTGATTCACAAAATTTATAAAACAAAAATTGTTCATACTACTTACTTACATAAAAATTATTTATTTTAAATATTATAATCTCATATAGTAAGTATGTATGTATATGATATATCACGCATATTATTTACTATACACAAAAATGAACTCTAGCGATTATAGTGTATAACAGATTCTTTCTGTAGGTGCGGTTATATGAAATTAATTTTAACAATTTGTTTATAAATCGTATTTGTACCGAATCAAATCGAACATAATTTCTTTGTATTACAAACGGAATAAGAATTAATATTAATTAATAATTATGGCAGCATGGTATATGATATGAGAATATAATATTACAAATGTGATATAGAATCGATTCATTTTAATTCCTTATACAGCAGATCAATACATTTATGTTTTTGTTGCTTTATTAAATGCAAGATCATATAATAATAATTGTAGGTCAATAATTGATTTTTATTGATTTAACAATTAATTTTGGGTCATGGTGAATTACATTAACAAAAAAATAGTAATAATAATAATAATAGATATATGTATGTAATATTTCCAAAATTAGAATTATATTTTACACTTCCTTATCGATTTTATATTGTACATATTTATGTAATATTTTAATTATGGTTTTTTTTATAAAATAATTTAAACTTTTCTAAGGTTATGTTTGATTCAAAAAGCGAAGAAAAAATTAATTTGAAATTAATTTAATTCAAAAATAAAAAAAAAAAAAAGTTTCATAGAACTTCTCAATTAATTAATTATTTTTAAGATTAAATCAAAAAAAATATATTAAAATTTAAATTATTAATAATAATAATTCGAAATATGTTTAGTTATTTTTATTCTAAAAAAAAAATAATCTACTAGAAATATTTTATAATTTTTGCACAGAGTTACACCCAGTTTAATATATTCAAATATGCAGAAAAAATTACTCTTTAACTAATTTACAATATTGTCAATAAAATAAAAAAAAAAACAACTTTTTTTTAACTTCTTTAAATATAAAATGAAAAATTAATTTGTCGGAATAATTGAAAACAATATTTTATGTATGCATGCATGCATGTTTGTACATAATAATAAAGTTAAGAAAAGTGTTATAACTTTTTAATTACATCATAATGTATATTTATTTCTTATATGGAAATTTATATTAATTATAAAAAAAATATTAACTTTATCTGAATTAACAGATATATATATATATATATATATATATATGTATATGTATATGTATATGTGAAAAACATGAAGTATAGTTTTAGCCGAAGCAATCATCTCGCAAAGAACGAGGCCGCAACTTAAGATTTTAGCCGCAGATAGGAGACGAAGGAAGAACTTTATTTCCGGTCTATGTCTCACTGATGGGGTTGCAAGACAATAATGATATATTATATTAATATATGCTCCTTTTAATTATAGTCTTAATAGAGCTATTTAAATAGGTCAAAACAAATATCAAATCACCCATTCTATTTAAAATATTTCTAAAATTCATTATTGAACGATTTTATAATAACATCAGGTCCAAAATTTGCATAGATCTTGCTTATCTCATTGTGTTTGTAACTAACGAATCCGTTATTAAAACTACAAAAAGAACCTACAAGTATATAGTATGTTAGATATATATATTTATTTTATTTCATTATGTACATATATACATGAGACGGTAAGTCTCTACAAGAGTATATGATAAAAAAGAATATAAATTCATCTATGGAAGTTAACAGTAAAGCAAAAGACAAATAGAAAAAGAATAAAAAAATAATAATGATAAAAAAAAAGAAAATTTAAAATGTATATAAAATTTTTAATGCAAAATTTCTTCTCCTAACAAAAACAACTTCTAAACATAACAGACATAACAAATATTATTTCAAATAATAATTCTCACTATTAAAATTAAAATTAAGGTTAATAATGGCTAAAACTTTTCTTTAAAGTACACTCAACAAAGTTCGTAAAATTTAGAATTACATAACTCACACCTGAGAACGTTCAACAAAGAATTCCATAACGCCACTGCCCTTCCAAAGAAGGATTGATTTCTTAATCCTTTTGTGTGCCTTGGAATAATTATGTTTGGACTTCTTAGTGATCTACCATGGGTTATTTTCTCATAGAGATATTCTGGCGTATTTTTATATATAATTTTTCTGATAAAGCATGTATATTTATATTTCAGATAGTTTTCAAAGGTATGGGAAAAGGAATCAAGTATGACTTTGGAAACATCTCTAATACTGTCAAATTTACGCCGGCTTGTGACAAAGCGGGTACAAGCATTAAAAATTAACTTTAGTCTGGAAAACTCACCTGCACTCATTCCAAAATAAACTACATCACAATAAGTGAAATGTGGAAAGATTAACGACAGAACCAGTTTCTTTTTCATCCATTCACTAATATAATAAGAAAATTTCCAGAGCTTACGTAGTTTAAAAAAAAAAACATTTTTAGAAATAGCATTAATCAGTGATCATTCCACGTAAGAGTTTTATTTAACACAACACCTAAATTTTTAGCACTATTTACGAATTTTACTATAGAATTATTAAGTTTTACATTCGGAAGATTCGTTGTGTCGATATTTCGAACATAAACAGCCAATGTCTGGGATTGAATCATAATCAACATAAACAGCCAATGTCTGGGATTGGACGGATTTAATCGTAGCCCATTATTAAATAGAGCCCAGAAAGCTACGGCATCGAGATCGTTGATTTTGGCGATCAAGTGTTGAAGATCAGAAACTGGACCACTTATGTAAATTTGGACATCATCAGCATATAATCTACACTGAGCTTCAGACAAACAACAGGACAAATCATTAATGAAAATACTAAAAAGCAAAGGACCCAGTATGGATCCTTGAAGTACACCATATAAAACAGGTACGTTATTAAATTTAACACCATTTAAGTACACAAATTGACTTTTACTATTTAAATAGCTTTGAATGAGAGTGATAGCAGAGGACTCAAAATTGAAAGTTGATCTTAGTTTAAAACATAACAAACTATGATTGACACAATCGAAAGCTTTAGAGAAATCCAGAAGAAGTAGTACAACAGCATGCTTCTTATCGATTTCACAGTAAATATTATCAGTCATTTCTAAAAATATATAAAGGTTCTTACTACAATACTACAAAAAATACTATTATTTAATTTGACTTTTTCAAATACAGGTAAAGTATTTGAATTTTATTGGAAATCAAATACTTTTTACTTAATGAGTATAGTGTAAGTATTCGTATTTCATTCAGCTCTGGACTATATGAATACAAGATGATTTTTGATAAATGAAAATTAATTTTGGTATAAATCTGAAGTAATCTTGCGAGTCGGATAAAGTGAACCAGGGCATTCGGAAAATTTGAAAACAATATTTTATTAGATAATCCTATGATTAAAAAAAACAAAAAACTAATTGTAAAATATTTAGGTGTGTCATCATCACTTAAATTAAAACTTTTTCTAAAAAAAAAAAAAAAAAAAAAAAAAACAGTTTAAAAAGGCGTAATAAAAAACTGTAATAGTTACAAAAAGAATGTTCTAAAAAAGTATCTTAGCATCAATATAAAATTGTGGATTTAATTAAATCAATTATAATATGTTATAACATTCACCAATTTGGTTTAATATAAATTCATTCATTATGCAACCAATTCAAATATTCGAAAAAAATGTTAAAATGTAAATTTGAATAAAATAGGAAAATATCAAAGTAACAAATTAATAAGATTTTAAATAAACATGTTAGGTAGAACTATATCATTAATATGACTAAAATACAATTAGATACATGACTCAATATTATAGAAAATAATTTCATAAGCCAAAATTGTTATTTCAAACTATATTAATAACATTATATATGAAATAACTCCCTGAATCTGAATTTATCTCATCAGAATACCACCTATATATAGTCTATAGATTTATTATCTATAGATGCAAATGACTTTCTTCAAAACAAAAAAAAAACCCCAACATTATCATTACTATACATATATATAGGTGGCAAAGTAGATAGGTAAGAGAATGGGTTGGTTACAAAAGTTCGCGGTACAAAATCTTATGTTTAAAAGTTTGTTTTTTTTTCTAAACTACGTTTTATAAGATCTTGAGTGACAATGTTGTGTCCAAAAATCGTTTGTTTTAAAATCTCACGTTTCACGATATTTATTCTTCACGTTTAGAACAAAAAATCAATAAATGCGAAGTTGTATTTTTATGTTTTTAATTGAAAATTATACAGGAATAACATTAATTTATGAAAAGTTATAGGATTTTAACGGAAACCTAGTATTTCCTTTTTGAAATGTTTTTAAAAAAATGCTCTATACTAGATTTTGACATGTTAGATGCGATATTTAAAAAAAACTAGATTTATAAAAAAGACGCTGGATTTTGAGACGCGAGCTTTTGTAGTGTTCTATCAAGAAATTCTATTCAACCCATGTTAAGGGTCAATTAAAACGAAAATTCGATGTAAACATACCGTCAATTGAAATTATCATAAAAACTACAAATGGATTGAGAGAGTTAATTAAACTCTAAAATATAGAGTTATAATAATTAGTCGTAAATTTGTTTTTTTTTTTTTTCATTTTATTTTTTATTTAAAATTACATACATAGGATAATATTTAATTATGTTTGATTTTTTTTTTTTTTTTTGGACCTTAGCCTTAGCAGTCTCATAATAATTTTTTTTTTACATAACTATTAAGGTATAAAAATCAATTAAGTTGGATTAATTAAAATGGTTGTGCTAATGTAGTTTAACTAAATTTAGCATATATTTAGAAAATATCGAATTAATGAAAAAAAAAATTAATTATTTCGAGAATTTTCCCAATTATAAGTATTTTTTGTATTACTTTAGGATTCTAGAAATGGAATATCCACAAAACATTTAAACTATATTAAAAAATATGTGTTAAGTAACTGAATTTAATCAAACCATTAAACTGTATACTCTTGATATCAAAACTTAAAACAAAAACTTTTTATTTTTGATATTTAAATTTTCAAATCTAAATTTAATATTTTTTTATTTCATATTAATACCCTAATATCTATAACGAACTTTTTTTTTTGTTATTTTTTTTTTTTACCAAAATTGAATAAATAATTACTTAATTAATTAGATTTCCTATTTAAATTTATTCTCATTAAAATTATTCCAATTTTTATTTTTTTAACGAATAAAATTAAAAAATATATTTCTTTTGTAATGTAAACCGACAAATCAGTGATTTTTTTTTGTTTTTGTTTTTTTTTTTTTAATTTTTTATTGGCGGTTAAACAACAACATATTGTAGAAGTATTTAAAATATATTGTGATTGTTCTCGAGTTAATCTTAGGTTAAACATTGTAAAATATAAAAAAGAAAAATGAAGGCAAATTAAAATAAGTTTTTTTTGTTTTTAAATTATTTTAGGCGTTATAAACTTTAAATTTATTTACATAAATAAACAAATAATAATAATGTATGTACAATGAATATCCTTTTTTCGGCAATTGATGATGACAACTTAAACAATTTCTATAAACAAAAAATAATCGTAGTCAGATAAATTGATAAATTGTATATTGCCAGACTCAACAAAAAATTATAATGAAATTGAAGGAATGAAATGAATGAAAAAATCTACATATTTAATAAACGATTATTTAACTTGTATCGTTTTTCATAATATCATAATTCGAAAAATATTCTTTTAACAAGAAAACTTTAATAGAATTATAGTAAAAACTATATTTATTTAGAAATATATATATTAACGGTTTTTCATTTTTATTAATTAATAAAATAGATATAAAATAATATAATTCTATTAGCATTTAGGTTTTACCAAATCTGAATTTTGTTGATAAATGTTTTTGCTGATAAATTTGTTAACACATTTCAAATGAGTAAATTTCAAATTAGTTAACTCTTCATCAAACCCCATTTTTGAATTTTTAATAGTGTTTTTCGACGTTTTTTGATTTTTAAATATTATTTATACTATGCTAAACAAAAAAATTAAAAAAAAATTCAAATTATCAATTTTTTTCAGTATTTTTTCATATCAACTGGAATTCAGGGTTTTTGCAATGAATGCATTTTATTAAATTTAAACAAGAGAAAAAATTTAATCGAAGGATCAATATTACATTTTAATCTTGAGTTTGCTTTCCAATTTAATATCAGATAATAACTGGATTCTTATAACAGATAAATAGTAATTTCGAAGGCTTAAATAGATATTAAAAAAATATTTGGAAATATTAATACATAGATATACCAAATGGCTGATATTCGTATATGTAAAACAATACGACAAAAAAATAATTTTGTTTTTTTCTTCTTGTTTTGTTCAATTGTTCGATCTATGGGTCTACAAAATATTTAAAGAAACATTTAAAGAATTAAGATACAACTGAACATGTCAACAACAATTAATTGGACAAATTTTTTCTTCTTAGAAATAAAGAAAATGAACCTAAAATAAAGCATATTGAAGCTATAAACTACGGAAGAAATTAAATAAAGAACAGAAAAATGATATAGTGGAAATTAATTCCAGAGACGCAACAATGTCAATCATATGTACATATATATATACATGGAATTGTAAATATCCATCTTGTGCAGATCTGGATGATTACTTAGACTTCATTAGAGCTACATTCTTGTATAGGATACTATTTTTCTAGATGCTGAACAATCTACTCCTCGTCTACCACTTTATAAGTTTCACTTAAGTATGACACTAGTCATATACTTTGTGTGTTCTTTCGCAGCGTGTGGTCTATCCTGCTTAATTTTATCTTCAATCTGGTAACACTGATTAAAATATTTGCTAATATTTTTTTTCTTTCTTGAAAAAGAATCAAAAATCAAATGAATCCCAGCTAACAGCATATAAACAGCATGATATTAACTAAAAAAACAGCGACATCTTTCTGTAAGACAGTTTTTTTTATTTAATAAAATTAAATTTATTCAGTTCCCGGCAAACAAAAAAAAAAATTCAATAAAATTCAAATTTAAACCATTAATTATTTATTTAATTAAATTAGTAAATTTATTATTCTATTATATATTAATGAAAAATTAAGATAATAAAATGTATTACATAGAAGGTATTCATTCCGATCTGTCGGTTACATTTTTCTTTTGTTGTTTTCTTTTGATTTCTAATTTGAATACTACAAAATAGTTTTCTTTGAATCAAACAACAATTTTTTAAAAAGCACACATAACATTTTTTTTTTATCTAACTTCAAAATAGTATAGCGAGTGAGTAAAGAAAGAAAAACTTAACAAAAATACTTATGTAGTTTCCAACCTGAAATATATATCTATATGTAGACTTATATGATAATTTTATAGATACTAGTACTACTTTAAGTATCTTTAAGTTATACGACTGCGCACAGGTTCAATATTTTCATTTATTTTTCTTTTGATTTTTCAAATGCGCGTATAACACTCATACATTTTTCAGTTACTCAAGAGCCGTCTGTGTGCGCGGATTCAATTAAAAACGAATAGAAAACGAATGTTGGAAGTTAAAACAACAACAACAATAACAACAAAATAAAATGAAATTAAATATGTAAAAAATAAAAAGAATAAATTATTAAATGGAAAAGAAAAAAAATAATTAGACGGTAATATGAGTTATTCTCTTAAAAAAAAATTTTTGTCTTTAAATTTATTTCTATATAAAAATTTAAAAATATATATATAATTTAGTGGAATTATTTATTGAATTAATTAATTATAATTAAAATAAAAAATTAATTAAGAAAAAACAAAAAATAATAAAAACAAAAAAATCATACATCAAAATTGTATGGATGCTATTTAGGATTACTGTCTATAGTCTAATTTTTAAATTAAAAATTTTGCAATTTTAAAATTCTCATTTCAAAATAATAATAAATAGTATTGTATATAATATAATATTTAAAGTATGTGGTTGGTTATTTAATTGAAATTTAATAAATAAATAATTAATTTTAATTAAATTTATATTTAATAAATAATAATAAAAAAAAGAGTTAAAAAATTGTGTATTGTTAAATATTTTTTTTTAAATATATATATATATATATATATATATATATATATATATTTTATAAATGCATTGAATATTAATCTATGTATAATATATACACACATCTATACATATATATAAATATAGAGTTACATAATTTTCTTTTTGTATTTGAGTGCAGATAATTTATTGAAAGAAAAAGTAAAAATAAAGTAAATAATATACAATATTATAATGTACAGTATAGTATATATATATAAAAATAAACAACCAAGAAGTTATTTTAATTTGGATATATACATATAATAATAATATAATGCTTAACATTGGGATTATTGTTGGTATACGAGAAGAACCGTGTATCTCTGAACTAAAGTAAATTAAAAATAATTAAAGTATATAATGTAAAAATATATTAAAGAATATTTATTTCTATTATGTATGTATAATACACATTATATTATATGTTATATAGAAATATAATAAAAAAAAATTTAAATAATTAATTTGTTTTAAATATGTATAACTATATATATATAATATTACAATATTAAATACAATAATAATACCTATATTGCTATATTATAAAATATAAAAAACATTAATATTTTTAGTCATTTTTGATTTTGTTTTAGTACATATAATAAAAATACTAAAAGTTTTAAATTATATTTTGAATACAACAATTAACTATAATTAACTAAAGTGAAATTAAATAATTTTTAATAAATTTTTAATGGATATTTTTTATTAATTTATAATTATTCAAATTTTAATTAATATTTTTAATAAAATAACATTTCTAAATGTCAACTAACTACTGTTACTATCTGTTAAATATAACGACTAAAAAAAAACAACTAACAAATTTGTAAGTAAATTTTGAGGTTTAAAAATTTTCTCAAAGTTTCTTATTTTAAATAAATAAAGTTGAAAGTCTAATATAAAAAATATACATAAATAATAGATATGTATGTACATATTATTATTAAGCCATACTTATTACTTATATATATGTTCTTATATATATATTTTCATTTTAAATTATGTATATATATATATATGTCAACTGTAAAAATATTGTAATAGTAATTTATAATATATATTTTTGACATACATATAATTCGACTTTCGACATTATTACCAAATTACTATTTAAATCTTTGTCTCTGTATCTATATTATTGTCATTTTTCTTCTTATGTCCTAATTCCATTACATAATTTATCTTTTATAATTTAGAATTTTAAGAGTTTATCACTACAAAAATATTTACACTTTTGATTAAAATTTACTGAGATTATATGCATTTAATTATATTATTTAAATTATATTATAATTGAAAGTTTCTTAAGTAATTTACCGTTATTAATTTGAGCTTATAAATTACTTAAAATATTTTCAATTTTATTATTTTCGTTAATAAAAAAACTTATTTTAGTAATGGAAAACAAAATTTAATTAAAATGATTGAATTTCACTTAATTTTTTTACTCTTGTTGTTGTTAATGTGAGGATTTATTTATTGAAATCAATTTTTTTTATTTGATTCATGAATATGAAAATTTATTTGATCAATTTCGAAGTTAACAATATTTGGGATTAAATTTAGAGTTTAATTTTGAGTTTAATTTGGAGAATTAAATTTGAGGATTGCTAAATATTTTGAAGAAATATACAGATAATTTTTTTCAACAAAAATCAACATTTTAAAAATAAGTGTACTTTTGCAGCATATTGGTTTAGTGTAAGTGTAATCTTTCAAATATTAACAGAAAAGTTCAAAAGCTATATGGTTAAAGCTACAAAAATGTTCTAAAATCTTAAGTTTATCATATTTTCATTAATAGCTTGTCCTCCACGTAAGTATATGAAAATTTATCATAAAACGATTCCAATAAGTATTCATAATGTCAACAAAAAGGTTGATTTCATTGTTTCAAGTTGCCGTTTGTCTTCAAATGTTTTTCTCGTTGATAATACGTTCTCGTCCAAGTATTTTCTATTTGATGGAAATCCAGTGAATATGGAAGAAAATTACAATTTTTTTACTTTTTTACCTTTTATTCATTGGTTTACAATTAAATTGATTATGTATACAATTAAACTGTCAAAATAAAGCTATGAGATTTAGTACTTCAATATTTACTCTTACAGTATTTACTATTACACTCTAGAGACTTCAAGATATTTGTAATTCATTCTTTGCACTCACAGTTGAATAATAATTATAATTTGCCCACTTTGTGGCTTTAAAAATTAATTAAATTAAAAATTTAAATATGTTACTAAATTTGATATTTTTAATTTTAAAAACTTTTTAATTGTAGTTTGAGTTAAAAAAAAATATATCGAGAGAAGTGTCTATATATTTTAGGAGTATCGTAAAATTATTAGTTGTTATAGTAACTTATGAATAATGATACTTTTGATTAATATAGTCCTTCAGACGGTTTTCAAGAATCAAGATAATTTAAAATCTCTCTCTCAACTTGCGAAAAGAGAAATTATATTGTTATGTGTTGCTATATTAAATTTTGCAATTAAAATTCGAATTTTCCTTTTACTAAAAAATCAATTTTTATTTTTGATTGTCACAAAAATTAAGTGTTTAAAAAAAAAGTGACTTTAAATAACTGTAGCGTACTGTACATTAAATCCTAATTAATATAAAAAAAAATTTAATTCATTAAAATTAATTTTTTTTTTTTGGTTTTTCTTTTTTAATAAGATTTTTAATGTTATTATTTAGAATTTTATTTCATAATTCAAAAGAAGATAATTTTAAATATTTGTATTCTATTACACGAGTTTAATTACATGATAATAAAAAAAATATTTTAAAATTTTTTTAATTAATTTGGAATCTTATTTTTATATATATATGATAATATATAGCTACATAGTACATGTACATATTTTTAAAAATTTAAGTTATAATTTTTTTTTATAATAAAATTTAAACGCGCCAAGGCACAAAATAATAAAATTGAGACAGTTAATAATTTTATGATTATTTTTCTTAAATAAATAACAAAAATAAATAAAAAAAAAATTTTTAGGATCCTTACATTCGATTTAAAATTAATTAATATATACATATTTGTATGCATCATATAATATGTATATAATTTTGTATTTATAATACATAATGTTTATTTTATAATATGTACACATAAATATATGTACTAACTGACTGACTGACGACTAATATGACAAAAAAATTGCAAAATTGAACTAATTGGAATTTAGCCAGAAATTTTTTTGTTTAAAAATGAAATTATGTGACTAAAATTTATTTTGTAATTTAATATAAACATATATAAATATAATTATATATTTACATAAATATGCGATATATAAGAGAAATATGTAATAAAAAAAATTTTTTTTTTTAAATTTATGTTGTTTATGTATATATATTACATACAAATTATATTGTTTTTCAAGTGAAGGTTTATTTTTAATTTATTTGATTTATTGATATTACAAAATTAAAATAATGTTTTTGTTTTGTTTATTTAAAAAAGGACTTTTTTGTTTTGTTTTTAATTTATAAATTTTTTCTAATAATTTTCAACTATTGTTTTTGACAATATTTAATTGCATTGTCACTTTAAAATCGTGTTAAACACTAACTATTAAGCGAAATTATTATGAACATTTTCTTTTTTTACAAATGTTTTTTTTTTAGATCTTGCTCTATTTAAATTTTAGAAATTAAAATTGAATTTTTGTTAAACATTTAACAAATAAAATTTAAATTTTATATATAGAAATACATTATTATAAAATTATTATAATAATATGCGTTAGATTCCGATAAGGTAGGAAGGGTAGAAAGCAGAAAGAGAAGTTATATATAAAAAAGAGTGTGTCTATTTTTGAAATAACACAAAAACGTATTCAAAAAAAAAACACATTAAAAAATATTTGCCCTTAAATTTTTCATTGTATTTGCATCAATTTATTAAATTAGTTGGAACAAAATTATGGTCGATATTCTGTCAGAAAAATGTTTAGTATATATAATTATATATATTATTTATAAATTATTATACTTACTTATTATGTTAAAATGAACCAAATTCAATTAAATTTTACAAATACATTAACCAAATCAATCTATCAAATTAATCCTTAATGTATGTATGTTGTCTTGTGTCAAAATCGTTTTCCACTTGAAACAGTTAAATTGGAGATATTATTAATTAGTTTTAGTTGAACGAATTCCTTCATCATTTTGCAAATATTTTTGTTTCATTAGATTTTAGATCCCTTTAATTATTTCTAAGAACATTAGTAAATCTTGAATGGATTTTCGTTGCAGTAATTGTGTTATATTAAAGTAATTTGATGATCTACAGAAACTCTAACATTTATATGGCTTTAGGTACTAAAAGTATTTAAATCCCTAATAATTTTTAAAAATTTAAGTCAAGCTCAGTAGTTTTATCAAACTTGGAAAATGGAGCACTCAGTAAAATTATAAGACTCATACGGGGTTATTAGAAGATTTTTCATAAAACTTACATGATGTTAATTGAAACCCGTGAAAATTGATGACTTAAGTACCTATTAGGTGGTAAAAAAATATGTATTTTCGATTTTTCATTTCAGGGCTCTTTTTATTAATCCTTTATTCATTAGTTTACTTAAATTATAGTTGTATATGTGCTATAGTTATGGACATCTGGAAAAAATACGCAATTTAGAATTTTTATTTTTTATTCATGTGCTTACAACAATTATTGCAACAATTTCTATTTAACTGAATATTCATTCAAGTTAAGTCATAGATTCACCAATAGGTACATTTCTAATATATAACTATGTACATACGATTATAATCAATACCATAAATTTAAATTAAATAGACCGATATTCTTTGGTTATATTGTCTAACTACTAATCAGGGTGTACCGGGCTCGAATCCCGTTCAGGGCCGTTCATGGTTGTTGTAAAAAAAAAGGTTTTTTTTTTTCAATTAATCTTTAAAATTAATTTGAAATAATTTGGTTATCACATAAATGAAAATGGAACTATGGTATTATGAAAGTAAACTTACCCTACAATAGATGTAGTTTTCAACATTTAAAAACAAAAAAAACGTTCTGATTGTGATTCTAAAGTCTCTGGGTAAAAAGTTAGGGGGCACAGCATATAGTTTTGGAATTATGAAAAACTATATATTATACGTATATAGACAAAAGTCATACTTAGCCCCTATATAATCTTAACCTTTGTTTCTTAAAAAAACAACAGTAATCTTATAATTTTAGTTTTAAATTTAATTTCATATAAAATAAGAAAGGGTAACTATGTTTAGATTATTTTAGATTCAATATAGTATTCCTTGTACAGACTGAGCTTAAATTAGCTTTAAAAACCCATTCATATTAATTTATATCCTAATTAAAACTAACCGGATGTATTTCAAAATTTTAAGTTTTTAAAACCCCATAACTGCTCAAGAAATAAAATTTCTCTACAGCCTAATCGTAAGATGGCAGAAAAATTCAATCAAACGATGCTGTAAAGACGTGTTGAAAACATCCCTTTTGGAGATGAAATTCGTCTCTTCTACTACACAATAGTTGGGTCAAACGACATTATAAGTAGAATATTAGTAGACGAATCAACTATTTTGTAAAAATAATAATGAATGTAAACTGCAAACTGAAGCATAGCCTCAAAATCGCAAAGTTTCAGATATTTCAAAGATAAATGTGAAGTAAAAAGAGAATAAAAAAAAATTTCCAAAAAACGAAACTACCTTTCGGAACAATATTTTTTTTATATCAATAGCTTCTACTTAATGCATATTACTGAATCGGATACATCTGGTACGCAGTTTCAGTTATATTAATTTAAAAAAAAAACTGTTTAACTATATAATTTATTTCCATATTCATACAATAACTATTTTGATATATAAATTAGTATGTATTAGAATAAATTAATCATTCTATTATGTAAAGAAAAAATACAATGGTTAGAAAATGTTAAGTTATAATAATAATAAATGAAATAAACTGAAGCACCATTGTAATTTTAGTCATATTCTTTACTTTTATATAAAAGTGTATTTAAATCATTTTTCTTTTCATATTTCGACCATCTTTTAATTCGTTACTTTACTTATCTGTATATGACCTAAAAAATTTAATAAGATTAAGTGTCTCTAAATATGTGAATGTAGGTATTTTAATTTCTTCTCAATTTTACTCTCGTCGACAAAACCAATGATTAGTTAGTCTATTATATATTCTAATTCTACCTAGTTTTTTTCGCAGATAGTATATATGTTGTAAGTACACTTTCTATTTATTTTTTAAATTGAAATTACACATTTTGTTTTGTTATGAATAATTGAAAGTATGGTTTTATATAATTTTAATCAAATCTCATCGAATATAAGCCAAATAAGAAAAATTAATGAATTTTAAGAATGTATTTTACATATAAGAAATTTAACGAATGTAAATTAATTATATTTTACTAATAATAAATTTTTCTTTATTGTTTCTGTCATTTATGAATTATAATTGCATATAATAATAATATTATATATGTAGTTGTTATTATATTTGTATATATCGATAGGTATCGTATAGCTATACACTCTTTTATATTAGATTTTGGTTCTTATTACATTTTAATTACTTTTATACGATTTACAATTACCACAAAATGAGAATTTCTACGAGTAGCCAGTAGGGTGTCTATTAACATCATTTAAGTGAAAAGACGTTTTTTGACATTATGACCGATATTTTATAAAATGAGAACCAATAAGTAGATGAATTTTCTTAAAAGCGATATCATTACAAGCAATGTTGTTAAGTATACCTGTGTAAAAATAGCATGTATTAATAAAAGATAAAACAAAATTTTGTAAGGTAATATGATGTCGTTATAAATAAACAAATTCTACTGTACTTTTTTTTGTTTAACATTTTGCGTATGATAACTTATTTATTGTGACCTTAAACAAAACATTAATATGATAAAAACTAAATTGTTTTGTTATTTTACATTTTATATTTAATTAATTTGTAGCAATCAAAATTTCAAAAAAATATTCTAATTAATATCACTTCACGTGTAGCGTACTTGTGTGGCTGTCGATATATACTTATATACTTATAGACCTCAATGTAATAACATTTTTGCTTTAAATAATTCTTATTTCATGTTAATATAATAATATAATAAGGAATTTGGTAGGTTAGATGACAGTAAGGACATCCCTAACTTAAGTCCTAAGCTTTAATCTTAACATTAATTAATAATAATTGCTTTTTAAAATGATCATAACTAATTATAAAATATTTTTGTTATTTTAATTTTTATTCTTTATATTAACAGCTGTGTTGTATTGTAACTTCATTAAATTAAAAATAAAAAAATTTGCATGAAAATCATAACTATGAAGTAATAATAATACCCTAATGTATGTAAGTAAGTAATGTATATATATATAAAGAAAAGAAAAATAGAGCTTTTTATTGTAATGTAAAAAAATTTAAACCTTGAATAAAAATAACTTGTTGAGTAGGTTTTTGTTTTTCTTTACAAACAAAAGAGTTTCTATATAATATATATATATATATATATATGTATATTCATATAGGGTATAGTAACTACTGTAAGTTGTTATCACATGTATCTGAAGAAATATGTGGATGTGTACATACATAGTTTTTGTTTTTGTTTATACAGATATTTAAAAAATGCTTGAGATTAATGAAATTAAAAAGACAAAAATCAAAAATCAAAAAAAAAAAAAAGAAAGGAAATTAAATGAATTATAAAACAAAATTTCCACATACATATTATGTACATTGATTTTAAGAAACATTTTTGTTTGTTGGTGAAATACAAAAAAAAAAAAAAAAAACTAAAAATTATATTACTAGTACTTTGTGCTGTGCCAAAAAAAAATATTCATTTCGACACACTTGAATCTTCAATAGTCAAGTTATTTCTTTATAATGAAAATATTATTTTCATTATTTTCTTATAAATACTTACACTGTATTCTGTTCTGAATTTACTTAATTTTTTCTATTTTTCTTTTTTATTTAATTTTTTGTTTTAATAAAAAATAATAATAATAATAACACAAATAAATAAAATACATAATGAACATAAAAACTATATCGAAAGAGAATTTAAAAAAAAAATTTTTTTTTTAAGTTCTATTTTCAAAAAAATTAAAAAAACACAAAATTACAATATAACAACAAGAACAATAACAAGAATACAAGATGCATTTAGCTAAGTATATATAGTGTTATTTTCAGATTTATTAAGATATTTGTATTTCAACCCATCATGAACTCAATTTCATCATGAGTAATGCCTATTTTTAAATGTGGAGGTATCTTTTTTTTTTTGCTTTTTTAAAGAAGTCATTTTTTTTTTATATACATATCTCCATACATAAAATATATTTTAAACTACATATTTGAAATGATGAAAACTTTTATTTTATATTAAAAAAAAAATATGAAATTTAAGAAAAGAAAAAAAACACAAATATTTAATTATACAGTAGTGATCAATGAAATCGGGACAGCTACAATTTCCTTAATAAAGAACAATTTTTTATTTAAAAACTTTTAATAAGTTAGACAAGCCCGAATAAATTTTAATCGGCTGATTTATTTTAAAATTGTTTTAATCAAATTAACTATATAGCTATTTATTTACTGTTTTTTTTTATATAAATTCTACTATTTAACTAACATTTGTGAAACTGCCAGAACACACGGTAGTAAAACAATAAAAAATCTTTACATTAATACTGAAAAAAAAATTATTTGAAACAATCTAAAAAACACATTGTAATTTATTTTGAAAGTCGATAATTTTTTTCTTTTATAAAAAATGTGAAAACGTAATTTTTGAACCTGATGCACTGTTAATTAAAAACGGCTCTTATATATATTAGTATAATTTATTTTGGAGGATTAAAAATCGCTTTATTATAATCTAAACTTATAATATTAATGCTATATAACCATAATTTGCTTTTATCACAACTTTATTAACACCGATTGTTTATAGCATCTGAATTTCAAGCCGTCCCAACTCCCAATTTGTTCTCTTAAAAACTACAATAATTAATCTCCGAATTATTTTGACCAAATTTTTTTTTCATATAAATTATCAACAATCAATATTTTCAATAAGTTTAAATTTTTTGTTGCAAGGAGGCTATTTCGTAAGTGCAGTTATCATTAAAGTACTCCTTTACTTTAAAATAGAAATAAGTCTTGACTTGATGAAATTTCATAATGTAATTAATTTAATTTATAAAGAGTTATAAAGGTGCCATCAATCACCTGAGTTTTGTCGGACCCGAAGTATGTTTACATTTCATTTGTTTTTTTTTTAATCAAAACTAATTAATTCATATTTATTTTACTTAAAACTAGTTTAACAAAAAATAATTAATTTTCTATTTCTACCCATTACCAAATTAGTATTATACCTTATTTTATGTTAATAATTACAACCTAAAGAAGGATTTGAGAAAAAAGCTCCCGGTGTTATATTTCATATTATATATTTACTACATGCATTTGATTAATTTATTTAATAGTTTAAAACAAAATATAAAGTAATGAAACTCCCTAGTTTCTATATACTTAGTTTGAAAAAAAAGTTTTAGTAAAGATTGTTCATTCTCGATCGCGTGCTATCAGCTTTAATTTTCTTTCATGATTCATCTGATTTTACCATTTCTATCTTCATTGATTTTCTTCAGCTATTTTTTGGGATGACTTTGCTTGCTAATATACCTTGCGGATTTCATTCTAAGACTTGCCGACTAACTTCAGAAAGATATTTTCTTAAAAAAAAATATCACATAAATTCATATTCTTAATTCGAGTGATCCTGTTGAAATGGTTTATATACATAGTTATCTTAAGAATATAATTATGTCTCGGCATTGATTGACGATTAAAATTTTGTTTTCTATACAAGCTAACTATTACAGTCTTTCGTTTTCAGATTCTTTGGACCGTTCTGTAATTAATGTGTTTCTAAATTTTTTATGAAATATGGTAAAATACGATATTCACCAAATTTATTTCTTTAACCATAATATCACGTGATCACAGCTCTTCTTTTCGTAAAGCGTTTACAACACTTTATGTTACTTTAATAACTGTCAATTGAAAAATGTTCAATTGTTCAAATATTTTTCATTATTATAAAGAACCCTTTCTTCCTGAAAGTAACCTATTTATAGTTGGATTTGGATAATAATTATTTGAGTTAAGCAAATCAACTAAAAATCGACGAGAAAATTAAAAAAATAATGTCTGTAATATAAAAATTATATTTTGATTTTACACGACGTATCAATTCAAACTGTCCGAATCTTATTAAGCAACACTGTATTGTACACAAACATGTATAAGTATTATACATTTTTTTTTTTTAAATTAATAAGAAATAGTACAACACATTAATTAAAAAAAAAAAATAAAAAAATATTAAAATGACAAAATGTACGACATTTTATATAATTATTATATACAATAAACTCACCTGCTTTTGAGGTGAATTTTCATTATGAGAATAAAAAAAAATATCCCCATAAAAAATTATGTGAAACTAAATTACTAGACATACTTACAATAATTTATGAATAAAATTATTTTTGATGAAACAAAAAAAAAAAAAAAATTAATAAATAAATAAATAAATATATAAAATCAAAGAAATTTTTTAATAATGTGTGTCCTATTTAACAAAACAAAAAACAACGACAAAAACACATTTTTCTTTTTATTTTATTTTTAAAAATTCATTTCCTCAAAAACAATATTATGTTAGTTGTTAATATTACTTATAATAAATATTAATAATTAATTCATCGGAGAAGACGTACAAAGATTTTGTGATAAAAGAATCTTTTTTAAAATCTAGTAATTATTATATTAAATTTTTTCAAACTTCCCGATATAGAAGTCTTATATGTACATATCCTCGTCCAGCTAAAAAGGCAAAGATTTTTGCTTACATAATAACATTATTTTTGTATAGATAGTTTATATAGTATAGATTGTATAGATAGTAAATATTAATAAAAAATGTATACCTATGCCTTATAATCTGTGAGCTTTTAACTTCGTTTAGCATAACAGGCTCTTTTACAAATCATATCAAATGCAGTTGCAAATCGATCTGATGAAATTAATTAAAAGTTGCATTGAAATTAGAATACATAATAACATTAACCGTTGCCATTGGTTGTTCTTTAGTGCTCAGGAGTAGCATTGTGTAATTTGAAACGTCGTTTTGTTTCGACTATTTTCAAAAAGTGGCATTGCATAATTTTGTTTCGACCATTTTTATTTTGTTTCAATCTTTTCAAAATTGGTACGACATATTTTGGTATTGCGTAAGGTTGAACCGCTACTTTTTTTACATTTGATACGACCAAATTTTGGCGATTGAAAAATAGTTGACGCTTTTAGGTAAATTTTAAAAAAAATAATAAATTAATACATGATTTTTATTGGAATATTTATTTTAGAAACGCACAAAAATAAAAATTCCAATAAAATGAAAAATTAAGTAAATTTATAATGATTTTCTGTAAAGAAAAAAATTTTCAGAATAAAAAAAAAAAAAAATTTTGGTATTATTATTAGCTTCTTTTACTTGTATCCAGTTGCAATTTCTTTCAGTTCCATTTTTTTTATTTTAATATTATTTTGTAGCAGTAATTGTTGAAATTTTAACGAAACAAATCAAAAATGGAATTATGTAAAGTGTTTCACTGTTTTTTCGCGCGTTTCAAAATAAATTAACGTTTCAAATTACGTAATGTCATCCAAATTTTGTTTCGACAACATTTTGTTTCGACCGAAATGTTTGAAACAAAGTTACACAATTCCACCCCAGTTTTAAGCCAGCTGCACTTATAGGATCCGTATTAATGTAGATAGTTTTACATCGATTTCTTATGAAATAGAACTATTTGACAAATTTCATGTAAACATCGGAATCAAATCCTATACGATAGTTTTTATAAGCCTTGGAAATGGATTTAACACCTTATGAAACTACATAAATATAAAAAATGAAGATAAATCTCTGAAAAATGTTCTCGTAACAAGGAAAAGAAAAACTTACTTCTTACTCGACAGAAACTAATAACAGCACGGTCGGCCAAATGCACGATCTGTCAAATGGTCGGCTGTCAAATATCTAGGTATCATTTTGAACTCTAAATTACATTTAAAACCTAGTCGATGATAGAAAAAATTGATGTAAACGTTAACGTTAATCAATAGCAAATTGTTTTGTTCACAATTCAACAAAATTTTAATTTTTAAATTCGTACTAGTGGGCCCCTGTGCAATTGCACAGTACTAACTTCTGTATAACAGGTTATATATTCATATAGTTTATATGAATTTTATTTATTTTTTTTCTGTATGTAGATGGGAATCTGTTTCTGTAGAAAGGTTTATTTTGTATTTATTTATATTTGTAGGTTGGTGGTAGTGAGGGCCTTACACCCTCTAAAATCACCTAAGTTTTTCTATCATAACAAACCGATGATAGATCGAATAATGAATTCTTACTCTTGTAAGATATAAGATATCATGGTATACAGTAAAAATCGATTATAGTCACTACTGGTTATAGGCACAATTCGCTTTTAGTCAACAATTTTACTGTCATCATCTTTTTAATATTTTTTTTATGTATTTTAATTCGTTTATAGTCAAAAACATTTGTAGTCACAATTCTGTTATAGTCAAGAATTTTTTTGAAAGAAAGTAATAAACTTCATAAGTTCATACAATCGATGTCTTTTATAGTCACTCTAAAATATAACGCCAATTTTTTCAATAAAGCAAAAAAATAAGTCAAAAGGGAATTATTTTATTAAAAACTTAACTACACTATAACCGTGTTTTACTGTATAATTTTTTTTAAATAGCAGAAGCAAATGAACTAACATTTATTATATCATTTTTGAAGAGTATAATCTGATTTTTGTTTTTATGTTTTGTTTTAAATTTTTGTTTGTGTTTTCGTTTTTGTACTTTTTTCTATAAGTTTGTGTGTTTATTTAAAATATTATTATGAAGCATTTTTAAAAATTGTCTGCGATTGAAATTTATTTTAGAGTATAGATGTCGCTCAACTCGGAAATAACCGCCGTTTATATGGTGTAACTATTTTAAATGTTTTAAGTATTCACCACTAAGAACTTGCTAAAATTTTAATATTTTTGTGGTGTAATTTACTATTTAGTTATTCTTTCTTTTTTACTCCCGACGTCGTTCATCTTGAACATTATATATAAGATTTCAAAGCATAATATTATTATGTAGTGCGTCATCAAAATGACTTAAAATTACGTTAAACCTTTAGTTGCATTTAAATGCATCAAATATTCATTTATAGCTGTTAAGATATTGAACTTCAATGTATAGTTACCTATATGTGTGCTACGTAATTTTTTTATAGCCAAATTATGACATAAAATATATGTAGAACAATCTGTCAATCAATCAAGAACAAAAATATCCAAGCTAGAGCAATTTGATTTTCAGAACTTTAAAACTAATGTACCTAATTAACGGTATTTGTTAAATGGATATCAGAACTACCGTTTTTGAGTAATAGATGTGCTAACTTAAAATTATGGTTTTAAAAACTTGAATATTTTATTGTTGTTATGATTTTAGTGAACGTTGATTATTTTTATAAAATGTTGATTATCGGAAAAGCTAATTTAATTTTTTTTTCTCACATTGCACCATTCTTCTACAAATTTGTCATAAGCATGGTAGATTTGTTGATTTTCAAGTAAAGTTTGAATTTCATTAATATAACGGGGTACATTTGTTAGATGAGAAATGTTGCCAAACATTTACTTATGGGTGCCACCTATTGAATCATAGACCCCTATTTTAAAATTGCTGTATGATGCTCCTTGAACATTTCTAATATACTTGTAGTTATTCACTAAAATCCAGTAACTAGTACGATTTGATTCAATTCCATCAGTAAATAATTTTTATTTTCTTGATCAATTAATATCCATCATCCTTCCATCCATCTATAATTATTATTAATTATGTACCAAGTATTCTTAAAATAATATTTTCTCTTTCTTATTTATTTCATTCATATTACATTATCAACATCAATTTTTTTGACTGAAATATTTCTAGTATAACAGTATAACAAACTAATTATTTACTCTCTATACCTATATTATTTAAATAATTAATCAAATTATTTTTAAAATTATTTTTATTTTTTAAATTATTTATACTTACAACACAACACTATCAAATATTTATTACATAAACAGAATCGTAATACCTCGCACTTATTTTGCGTGCTTATATTTTCTATCACGTGGGTATGTGTTTCTGTTTTTTTCTACTTTTTTGAATTTTTTTGTTTTTTACTTCTTTAAATGTTCAATTCATTTTTGTGAAGGTTTTAAAGAAAAAAAAAATATTTGAAAATAGTGGCGATGAAAAACAGAAAAAATAAAGAAAAAAATATTTTTTTTTGGAATTAGGTCATTTAAAAAATTTTGAAATAATACTTCTTCTTCTGGTGCTGCCGATTCTATGTAGTATATAATAGTAGGTAAGTATGTATATAGTTTTCCTAATTTTTTTTAGTAAAAGAACCGGCGCATAGTATTAGCTAGAGAGTAGGGTGGTAATAAATTATACTAAACGCTAATTTTGACAAAAACATAAAACAAAAACAAAATTGAGCTATGATGAATTTTTATGATACTTTTCTTCATTGTGTACGGAAATGTCAATTTTGTTGGCTGAGTTCTATTTTGCACCATACAAAATTTAATGTTTTAAATTTAAATTACATGTTTTAAGTAAATCAAAATAAAAAGAAATGATAACTGAGTTATTTAAGTAGTTGAGTAGACAAGCGGCTCTCAATCGTAGGTAGAATTATAGGTACCACACACATTGCAAAAAATTATACAAAATAATGTGAAAAATTAATGAAAAATTCTATAGTTATAGCAATAAATATACTATATATTAGTTCAAACTATTTATATATAAAGTTTTCCCTACTTAAAGTTTGTCTATTTTGTATAATAAAATTAAAAATGTATTAGGTTAGGTACATTACTTAGATACACTACAAGAACTTGATTGTTTTCCTTAATTTGTTCAGTAACAACCACAGCGGCAGCTATTGTTTGAAATTAATTTATAACCTATAATAATAATAAATATGATTAATAATAAATTAAAGACAGAAGTTTTAAACGACTAATTTTAACTGATTTTGAAAATGACAATCTTTTTCAACCCGTTTCTATTCTTTATAATGCTTAATCGTGTTTATTGGGTGTACTACAAAAATTCAGAAAATTAAAACTAAGATAATTTGAAATTCAGACAATTCAAAAGTTGGACAACTCAAAATTCAGACAATTAGATATTCAAAATTCAGACAAAATTTCAGATTTCAATTTTGCGAAGCCGGTGGCTCTGGTAGCTAGTGCTTACTTTTATTATAATTTTAATTATAGTAAATAAAAAAATAATAATAAATTAAAATCTGAATTTTTGTTTGAATTTTTCTAATGTTGCTAAGTGCATATATGCATGCATATATGTTTTGCAAAATTTTTCTATTTTAATTATTAAAATTTCTACCATACATTTTTTCGTAATTCCGCAATTTCATCTACACATTTATATAAGCTGCGGACTTGTTTGCAGATTTAACTACTCATAAGTAGTTGTGTGCAAGTCTACAAGCTAAAATGAACGCAACTATTATGTACCTAATTTAAAACTAACTAATAAATCATTGTTAAACAATGTATTCAAATCCGGAATAATTCATTTTGGGTTTGTTATGATACGAAAATCATAATTCAATTTTTTTTTTCAAATATACTTAGTTATTAGGTTGCAAATTTTAAATATTAATCCATTTTTTTTTTTTTTGTTTTTGCCAAACCCCAGCTCCATATTATGGAAACCCTGATTTTTCTGACAACAGAAAAATGTAGACGGCAGAAAAAAACAATAAATTTAATATCATTCCATTTTTTTGCTATTGTAAAAACTCCGCTCTATATTATTGAAACCCTTTTTGCTAACGGCAGGAAAAAAACATTGTTGTTAAACAATGTGCTAAAATCCGGACTAACTAACTTTAACATACTACAAATGATAGAGCCATCGACTTCAAATCCTCGATTAGTAGGTAAATAATCAAAACACTGTTTGTATAACCAACTATTATTTTATTTTAATAAAATTCCAAAAAAGTAAGAATTCTAAATTTACTGAATTCTGATACTCTGAAATTTGATTTCAGAATTTTAAATTGATTTCCACAATTTTTCAACCTTTTTGCTTGTTTTAATGAGTATTCTAAAACTTAGTAAAGAAATAAACTAATTCTAAAAAATTTGAAATGTTGAAAATTTTTGAAATTCGTCGTATATCTATCATTGTTACCAAAAATCAAATATTAAAATATGAGAAAATACTCTAAACCACGTTTTCCGACTAATTTCGATAATTTTACAACTTTTTTGCTTCTTTTAACGAATATTCTATTTTTTATATTATAATATTTGATATACGACGAATTTCAAAAATTTTCAAAATTTCAAATTTTTTAGAATTAGTTTATTTCTTTACTAAGTTTTAGAATGCTCATTAAAAGAAGCATTACGGTCGAACTATAAACGAACGTAAATTAAACGAAACAAATATCCCATATGACACTTAAAAACTATAGGAATAGTCCTCTCTCTCTAAATGTTTTTGTTCATATGACTTCTCCAATTATTCTTTGATCTATGAGAAATTATTACCATATCACTTTCTATAATGTTCATAAAAATTACTAAAAGTAAATATATATATATATTATTCTGCATTTATCTGGATGTTTGTACGTTCGACGGAATACTCCAACACATATACAAATTGCAATATGTATACAAATTGCTTTGGACTCTTTTTTAACCCCTGTGTACCATGCTGAACCTTTGCAGGAAAAAATACCATTGCATGAAACATATTTTTTTAATTTAATGTTAGTCTTCTTCGCAAATAATAAGGAAAAATAAAAAATGGTTCACAAGTTATGAACAGTTTTGTAAATACCTATTTATTTGTAGTAAATTTTTTTATTTTAATTTTTTCTCCAACACGAGTTTTTATTTTATTCATCAAAATAAATATTATGTGTACCTACAATATTATTGTTTTTGTATTGTTTAAAATTGTTTTCGTTCAAAGTTGTGGCTCATTATAAAATATTATTTGTTCGCTATAAACTTTGAGGCTAAGCTTACGCAGCGAATGTTATTGAATGTTAACAGGATTAACTTAATTCTGAATTATACGATAAATTTTCAAGGTTGGCAAAAAGGATGTTGCTAAAATGATCGAGTAAATGACCCTTAGAGAATAGAAAATTTTGCACCTTACTACAAATATTCTGTTTATATGGTAATTAAAAGCGTTATAATACAAAAATAAAGGTATGATAAATTAGTAAGCAAATACGTATTTTTCTTAAACTTGAAATGAAAACTCTAATGAAGAAAAGAAATGCTAGAATTTATTTTGCTTCCATCATTTATGACGGGTTACCAAGCTAGTTTTTAATATAAAAGTGAGTGTGCCCAATACCAAATTTATTTTCAATTTTATGTGGTTTTCGAATTGGTCCAGTACCCTTTGTCATTGGGATAAAATAAATTACAAAAAATGATTGAGTATAATCTGGTAACAAATTAAATAAAATTGAGCTATTCTATTTAAGAAGGCTTAGTTCCTGACAATAGCAGTAGTTTTCCACATTTAATGAGTTGATAGGACGATAATTTGATAAATAAATGCTCGAAATATTGTAGATATCGTAGTATAAACTTGCAAAACTAGGAGAACTAGGAGATGTGTTTATAAAAATCAGTAATCAAAAGAATAAAAAAAGGTATTACATTTTAAAATTTGAATGAACAATAATTTATAAATGAAAGTATGAGCAAAAATAAATTGAATGAATGACCAAATATTTTTGAACTATCCGCATATAGTATAGGTAGTCCAACACTGGTATACCTACTAAGAAGTAGTAGTTGTGAACACACTCCTTTAATTTTTTATTTAAATTTTGAAGCAACAAATTGTAAGTTAGTAAAATTTAGAAATAATAATTTCTGGTTCTGGGTAGTAGATGGGATTAAATGGGTTCCTTTGAAATAAGTTTTCCTTTATTTCATCTTCTTAATATTAGAAAGTAAACCAAAGCTTTTTTTTTTATTTTTGAATTTATAATTCAAAGTCTTACCAAATTATTTTTATTTTCTAAAAATCAAAAACTAAGAAGAATTCCTATAGACATAAATTCTAAAAATTATTAATGTATCTTCATAAACGTTATGTTGCTTTTCTTGTCCACTAGAATTTATCGTAATTTTCACAAAATGGTTCAAACAAAGAAATTAAAAAACACAAAAAAAAAAGAAGGAAAAAATTAAAACATGAACGCGGAAGTAAATATTATAAAAAGAACAAAATTAGCGATTTTTTTGTTTTTAGATATAGAAAATTTGTTAGCAATAGTATTTATTCTTGAATTACATTAATGTAAATTAAATAATTTGTAATTTAAACATAACTTTTTTTTTGTTTTTTTCGTTTTTTTTTTTAAATTTATTTTAAGGAATACATTTAAAGGAGCATTGTTTGTTTATTGATTATAAAATGCTTTTTGTTTCTAAATTAAGATAAAAATTTTAGAATAGAAAATAATTTATTTTTGTCAGCAAGTAATACGCATATACGCGCGGTTGTATAGAATGAACAAAAGATTTATTCTAATTGTAATTACGTATATAGATATACATATACTGATAATACTTAATTAATTATTATATCAGCTCTATATAACTTTACGTTAGTTTTTTTGAAATTTATATATTTAAGTGTTTGATATGTTCAAACTTCTGGTGCTAGTTTAATTCAACAAAATCAGATTTATTTGTAGGTAGTTTTTAAGAATTTTTAATTAAATTTTAGGCTCAGAACTTTAAATTGTGGGCTTAAAGTTAAAAGTTTTATAACATACTCAAAAAACTTTAAAATAACTAACTATGATAAGATGATACCACAGGAGTGTTCTAGATAATTGCCGAAGAGTTTAATTACACTAAAAATTTGTTCCTAAATCGTCTCTCTCTCTGATGATACATTAATCAGTAAACTATCACTAATAATATATTTTATAGAATATAGATTATAGATACTATAGGATATAAGTGGAACCTTTTTAAAAATGAAGATTAAAAACTCTAGGTACGTTTTACTATAGTTTTATTTAATATCTTGATCGATTTCGGTCATTACACCTATAGCTGAAGACTGATAATCTTTACATGATTTGTTATTAACCTACATCCTATACATGGAACAACGCAAAAACATTTGTCGTCGCCATTCATTTACGAATACTATGTACAGATTCTGTAAATCAGATATTCAAATCGCCAAACACTTTATAATTTATTCACTTATAAATATCCTTTTCTTGTACGGCAGATGTATCAAAGTCAATTAAACAGGCTCTACCAAATCACATAACACGTATGATCAACATGTGAAAAAAAAATTAGCTGATAGACTTTGACTAAACTAAAGATAAGCCCATACAACAGAAAAATATAATTTGGTAATACATAAACAATAAAGTTTGGGATGTGGCATGGAGCATGTTACTTTCCAAGTCTCTGGATATTAACTGTAATTTTTGATTCAAATGTATAAAAATTGAGTTATAGGAATAACAGAAATTTTGACAACTATAATAATATGATCTATTTAAATAAATATGAAATTTATAATAATTTTGAATTTTGTTGTACATAATTGACTAGAATTGTCATCATGATACGAAATATCATTGTTAGAAACTAAGTTACTGTAACTGATTAACTGAAACTGTTATGTGTAGTGTAACTTCAAAATATATATAGAAATAAGATACTATATACTTGTATAGGTGACTAACACTTTATACAATTCCAGCGAATTTCTCATGTATCTCATAGCTGCCAAAATTTTAGTTTTTCATGTGTTTTCGAAGCATATGGTCTATTCAACTGAATAATGTATAAATACAATTTAATTAATTTAAATTCAATATAAGTACAAATATAAAAATAATTTTGATTTTTTTCAATTATTCAATTTTTCTTCCCTTTGTTTTGCATTTGTATTAAAAATTTTGATTTGTTTTTTCATATTCTAATTTACTTATGATTATGAAACAATGATCTTATTAGTATTACTGAAATTTAAATTTTAGGGTTATGTAATATGAGTAATTAAAATTAAAAAATAAAATAAAAACGTTGCCAAGAATTTTTACGAAATTATTGATAATTAATTATTTTTTTTTTCTTTTTAATATTTAAATTGTCTTAAATTTGTGTTATTTTAAACTAAAGTATAAGATTTCAAAAATCTAACAAATCAATTTCGATACACTTGATGTATACGTCACGATAATGAAAATATGTATTTATAGACCTAAGTATATGTAAATGTACAATATTTAATTAAAATAAAATATGATAAATTACTTAATACTCAGAAGGTTGTTGTCTCATGAAGAGGTGGTTATACTTAGAAGAAGGTGTAAGAATTTTTTGTTTGGGTATAGAACTGATTGAATGAGTAATTATTAGAAAAAAATAAAATTATTAAAAAATACCAAAAATGTTATAAAATTTTTATTAGAAGAGATATGATGAGTGTATATCTTAAATTTTTAAAATGAATAAATTAGCACATATAATCTATACTGAGATCATAATGGAATCAAAATTAATATAAAATTCTAGTTTTAGTATCATCGTCTTATAGTAAGCCATTTAATATCAGAGATGTTAAATGGCATAGTAGAAATGTTTTGAAATAGCTTCACAATTAGAAAATGATTTTTATTTTTAATCGAAAAAAATAAAAATTGCTTTGTAACTATTAAAAATAAGAGAAAAATATAAAAATTGAGAATTAACTATTTTATATGATTGAAAATTTTTTTGATCAAAAATAATTATTACAAATAATTGATATGAAAAAAAGTTAAAGAATAACTCTTTCAGCATGATTTTTTTTATTAAAACTTATAACAGTTACAGTCTATGGAATAAATGAATTATTATCCAATTTATTTGTTTCCGCGTTTACATGTTGATGAATGATTTCGAGCTTCATATTTTACAATAACTAAAATGACTTATTTCACCATTAACAAATAAAGGAGATATTCAAGTTTCTGCAATATTTCCATTACAAGGAGTATTGACAATTCCGCATTTGTACACATTTTGTATCCCAAAAATCTTTTAGTATTAAATGATGTTAAATGGTATATGAAAATAATTTTGGAAAAGCAGCATACACATAAGTACCACATATAATGACTAAATAAAAAATATATTTATTCCTACTCTATTCATACCAAATATCATCGTCTTATAGTAAGCCATCGTTTTATAGTAGGCTCTATATAACGTTTTAGAAAAACTTTCTTTTTCATATTATTTGTGTTTCTTTTACAGATTAAATTATTATTTTATCTAAAAAAAAGGTATATAAAAAGAAAGTAATACGAAAAAATTAGCGTTCTTTTCGTGAAGCTTTTATTCTAGCTCAGATTAATCCAAATCAACCAAAGTGATCTAAAACTGTTTCTACTAAGCTTAATCTGATACATTTGAAGACTATCGCATGTTGATCAAACTGATTTTTTTATTTTGTTCTCCATCTGTTTATAACTCGGTCTTGTTTATTTGATTGGAACTTCATTAAAAAATTTTACTTATTTATGCATAACTATGATAAATCACAGTTTGTTTACTTTTCTTTATTGTGATTTAAATTGATTGCATTTTTTAAGTTATTTTAGTTTTAATTTTATTGTTATAAAAAAAATATTGTTTTTTATTGAATTGTATTGGCAACAATCGTAAAATGTTAAAGTTTTTTTTCTTAACTTTCTGATCAAATTTTTTGATCAAAGTCATGTGGAAGTGTTTTTTTATTATTGCAGATTACTTAGCAAAATCTGAAATCAGTCTGCTCGATCTATATGCAATATAATCAATCTTTCTCAATAGCATTAAATTTATGTATAAATAAAAGCAAAATAAAGAATTTAATTAAACACCCTATACACAGTACTGAGTAGCTATGTACATTTTTTTTGGCAAATTCCGATACTTAAGAGATGTGTACATTCTTTTTTTTTTCTTTTTTTTTTAGATTTTCAAAATATTTCAATTAGAATTTACGATGAAGCAATGTACTTACAAAAATTAAAAAATTAGACAATAAATTTAAAGAGGGAATAATTATTTTTTTGTTTTTGTATTAAATAAAGTTTTATTTGTTTGTATTATTTTTTTTGTTTTATTTTTTATGTGAATACTGAATAGAATACCATTAGCCTTCATGTTCAAATCTAAATCTAAACAACTTTATTTTAGGTGTATATTGAATTTTTTTTTGTTGTTTTACATGTACAGAGTGGTGCGCTGCTTACACTAAACTTTATATTTTTTTTTTTTTAAACTTTTTTGTGAATCATGTTAGGTATATCATTGTGCACGTAACTACAAACAAACATACATATATGAATGTATTTTTAACCTTCGTTGTGAATAACATTTTGTCAATAAGTTCAATTTAAAAAAGTGAAATATATCATCATCTATGTTAACTATAAGGTATTAAACATAAATAACTGAACATTTTATTTTAATACTAATACTACTGATAGATATTTAATATCAATATCATAATATTTGCAACATTTATGGACCGGATCCGGTAGTTGGTATATCTATTGGTATATTATTGGTAGAAAACACCTTGAAGAGAGAAACAAACATTCTTTGGGAGCGTATATTGAAGGCCACAGAGTCTCCATAATATATGCACCAAGAATAAACTCCAAAATAACCACATTTCTGCTAACTCTCAATATAGCAAATTGTAGGATATTTAGTAATTGTACTTACTGGTCACAACCACATGAATAAGCACATGTGTAGAGTATCACTAAGTGACGACCCAACATGTAGGCACTGTTTGGAAGAGGAAGAAACATCCACGCATGGTGTAGGACAGTGCCTAGCTCTTTCAAGACTGAGACTCAGGATGTTAGAAGTGCATTATATAACCTTACAAAACTTCTGCAGAATAAAACCCTCAAGCCCATTATAAAACGCTTCGACTTTATAAAAAGCTTCGACTAATTTGAAGGGTGGAGGAGGGTTACATCCGTAAGAAATACAAAAAAAGATGATATTGATGGGATATGTCACGCCTTTAAATAAAATTTTGTTAAAATATTTTGAAAAATAATTGTTACTCTACATTAAAACTTTCGATCAATTTAACAAAAAATTACGTAACTGTAGGTATCAAATTTCTAAAAACGAATTTATCATATCGAAAGATAGATACACATTTTTTTATCTCAATTTACTTGGACCGAATTTAATATTGATAAGACATTATTCACTCATTGATACAAAAGCTACAGTAGCTACACCATCATTGCAATATTTAATCTGTAAATCGTAAATATCTGAACCATTTCACAATCGATTTTCATTATTATTCTTTTAAATAATAGATATTTAAAAAGAAACGTAGCGAAATTGAATATTTTTTCAAAAAATTTTAATTTTAATTTAAAATTTTCAATTTCAAAATTCCCCTCATGTGTAAGTCATTTTAATTTATCAATATGCCACAACTACCTATACCTATAGCCAGAATTAAATTTAAATTTAATTTTTGTTTTTTAAATAAATTATTATGTGTGCGGTTGTTGTCTAAGTTTAATCAAATAAAAAAATAAAAACATAGTACTAAAGATAAATTGAAATGATGGAAAACAGTTCATAATGAAATTGAGTCTGATTGAGTCTGAATTTCGAGAAGCGGGCAAATGCTATTCTGTGAATATTACAAGCCAACAACTACAACAACAGATTAGATCAACATCCAAACAATCTAACCCACATGCTGATGAATACACCTAGAATTCGGAGATTTAAGGGAAGTTTACCATTAGGAGATGTTCTGGGGTTAAATTAATTAAGTATGTGGTTGTACCATTATATATCCTTATATTCCAAGTCAATAGTTTGACTAGTAGTTAATCTAATATGTAGCTATACAGATTATAAATAAAATGAATAAGTTAAAAAAAAAATGATTATAGAATGGTGTAAAAATTATTAGGAGGTACAACAATGTATTGTTGTTTTTATGTTGGCATAATTATGTACTTTTTTTTTAATTGTAATTATGTCAAATTATTGCAATTGTGAAAATTTTGACAAAATGTCAAATTGTGATATGCGATTATCATATTGTCATATTATCATCATATAGAATAAGAATAAAATGTTTATAGACTTTTGGATTCCTTGCAATTCCTCACTATGAAGGAGTATAGATTACAGGTGTAGGTAACAGTAACTGTTAAAAATTTGTCGTTAACATTTTACAAATAAAAAGCTAAAAGTGGATTAAATGGAAAATATTTTTAAAAAAAAATTAATGAATCTAATAATAGTAGTGTAAAAACGAAAAATAAAATTCACATTTTAGAAATTTTGTTTTTTGTAACGAACCGATAGCAGTTTTAGCGTATCATTTATCCACTATTTCTAGCTATTCCCAGTTACAAAGAACAACAATGAAAGTGAAAAAAAACGCTATAATTTGATTAAAAATTAAAAAAATCATAAGAACAGTGATGTCTATTTAAAAAACCAAAATAATAACCTGATTTGGAAAGTTACTGATCTTTCTGATTTTTTTTATAAAGACATGATGACGTAAATTATATTTAAATTCAAATTATTTGAATATAAAAAAAACTATGCATGATAAAAACATGAATGTATGGAGTGGAATTTGGGACCGTTTTGAATAATGCGATAAAATAATTTAATCTTTTGAAATGTGGGTATGTCATAATGTGTTATGTATTAGTTGAACGAGCCAAGTAACATACGTAAATGTTCCTATATAAAACGGTAAAACTTTGTTCATTTACGCAAATGTAATTGATGTCTTTTGCTCATGTAATGCAAAATTTTGCCAAATTATATAGTTAAGTAATATAAAATAAAATTCATGGTATTTAGTTACAAGTAGAACATTAGAATGAAAAAATCTATGTAAATAATTTATTGGAACTGAATCTATCAAATTCTATTAGTGTACACCTAGTATAATATTAATTAATTTAATCTAATATAACATTTGTCTGAATCGAATTACTATTATATTATGTATTGTTTAGAAAAATTATTATTATAGCTGAAATTTCCAATTTAAGAAAATTGAATAGAACAGAAACATTTTTTTGTTTTTAAATAATAAATCATATTTCAATTAAATCAAATCATTCATTTGAAATGACTTAGAACCGCGATTAAATGTTAGGAATAGTGTAGTTTATATAATATTAAAATACGTACAATATATATATATATATATATATTATATATATACTATGTATGTATATACATATTAGAAATTATTAAAATATAATCTTATAAATTACAATTAAAAGTTTTGAACAAAATAAAGTAGTAAATAAATTATTTAAAATGCAAAATGTCAATAATTTTTCAACAAAGTCGACGTTTAGAAGATTTTTTTTTTTTAGTTTTTATTTTTTTTTTGCCTTTTATAATGAAATTTATTTATAAACTTGAATTACCATAAATGGTAAGATTAGTTTCTATAGTTTCAAGATCAAATTATATATTTGCAATGCCAACTAAATGATGTATGCTTACGTAACTAACTGAGACATTTTTGGATCTCATTTTTGGAACTCTTTTTTTTTGTTTTTGTTTTTTTTTTATTTTTATTTGATTTACAGATGATGATTGTTTGAATACAAATTAAATCTAGTTTAAAAAGTAAAGTTAAAATTTTAAATATTTATTTTCTTGTGTTGTAGTTTTTTATTTATTTAGTTTTTTTTTTTTAGTTTTGCTTTATATTACTGCAATATTGCCGATATATCGTATATTTTAACATTGTCTTGTTGCTATATGAAAAATTAATATTGTTAAAAAATATTTTAATCATATATTATTATTTTTTATAATTTATTAAAATTTAAAAATTTATTGCAATCAACAGTTGGCTAAAAGTTTTTTTTAAATAAATAAACTTTATTATATTATATTAAAAAAAAAAAATTATTTATGAGTGGGAAGACCTGACTTAACTATATGACTAGAGTATTAAACTTAACTAAAAATCATTATTTTATAAAAATAAAAAAATAAACTTTTAATATGGAATTAAATTTGAAAAAAAAAACAAATTTTAGTATAAAATTAAAAATCCTAATTTGAAATTGATAGATATAAAGCGAATAACAAAAATATTTAAATTTCTCTGGATTTCCTTTTAAGTCAATTTTTATTTAGTGTTAACCACCTTTCTATGTATATATACGAATAAAAGCGTTACTTTCTTAAAAAGGAATTAACATAAGATTAAAATTAAAAATTATTAGAACGTTCTTTTAAAATTTAAATGTTAATTATAAACTCAAATTAGGTTTAGAGTTAAAATTTATCAGTTTTTTTATACAGTGTGACCCGAAAGCATCGAATCGAAGAGCCAAAATTATTTGGTGGAATTTGAATAGTTAAATTTTCATAAAGCACTTCCTATTAATTATACTTACAAGTAGTTCATGTCATCCGTCATTTAAAAAAAACTATTTTTATTTTGCACGCGACTTAACTTTGAATTTTTCAAATAGTTTAAAACAATTTTTTCTGCTTTAGTGCAAAATTAGGATATTAAATAGACAGGTTAGTTATTAAGTAAGTTAAAACAAAAAAAAAATGTATGAGAGAGGCTGTGACTATTCTTATTGCTTTAAAAGTTGTGAGGCCATAAAGATATGAGTAACTGTCGATAGAAGTAACTGTCGCTAAAAGTAATTTTCTAACATATTATCAGCTATTATCCTATGTTTCTTGGATCGAATTTGAAAATGAAATGTTGAAATAAAAATTAATTATTAATTTATTATAATATGTACTAAACTATCAAGTTCGAATAACAGGTCAAAAATAAAACAATTAATATATTTTATAAATTTTTTATAAATAAAATATCATTTGAAGCTCTTTAATTAAAAAAATAAACATATTATGGTATATATTATATGTATATTTGCGTTTTTTCGTTATCTCATGCATTTTGAGCATAAGATAATTTTTTTAGTTAAAAAAAAAATAATAGAAATTTGAGTTTCTAAACTGAATGTCTGATTCAATATATCTGCATCACCCTGTATTTAATATTAAAGATACTTTATTGAAAGGTTAATAAATTCTTAAATAACTTGAAACCTTGAATCAGGAACAAATAATTCAAATTCAAATCAGTTGATAATGAAATCTTTAATAATTATAAGAACTAGTCGAATAAATTTTAATTAAATTGAATTAAAATGATCAAAAATTAAAATTTTTGGATTCTTTTTAGGAATTTATTGTAATGTGATCTTAATTATTAATCTTTATAAAGAATATTCCATTTTTAAATTTTAAATTAGTAATAAATTATCAATTTTATAGTACCAGAAATAAAAATTGAATTCTATTGAAATGACCTGGGTTCAAATCTTGTACAAAATAATTTAATAAATCTAAGAGTATTGTATAAATGACCTTATGTGACCTAGAGGCAATATACAACCACTAGTTATAAATTTAACTGTTGTTACTATTTATCCAAAGTTATTTAAAAGTAACTTACTTCACATAACAACACAGATTATAGATTACCCTAATCTATGGTATTATAATATATAGTTATAGTGATAATAATAGTAATATCTCTATAATATGCTCTGTAAATAACATGATTCCCACATGAAAGGATTGTAGGACATTGATTTTGATACAGTGGGATTATATTGAAAACAGAAAATGTTGTTGCTTCAATAGAATATTATCACAATAGCTATTGTATAACAGTTTTAGAGAACAACTCGTTTCCATTTTGTAAAGTTCTGTGTTATTTTAATATATATATATATATATATATATTTTTCGAATTACATATTTTTGGAAATGCAGATAATAAAGTATAAATCGCGACCGATCGATAATACACACTTAAGATAAGAAGATTACATCTCAGAGGTATTCTGATATAGCAGCGGCTTTTCTCCTTTGCAAGTTTATTTTTATTTCATTTATCTCGGAAATTATATTATTATTCACCCCTTATACTTAAAATTGAATACTTTTTTTAAAGCGTTAGGAAAATACCTTTAACACTTACGTGCCGCATGGTTGGAATAGGATAGGATAAATTAGGAAGAAAATAAGGGAGATAGATTAGTAATAATAATAATATTTTTATTAAACTTTTGCAAATTATAAGTTGAATGTGGAAACTAAAACTATGAACGAACTTCCACAACCTACTTTATGCCACCTTAGGATTTCCACAGTATAGGAGTGAGCATTTGCGACTCCTGTTATTTCGCGTTGAAATTGTTTGAGAGCAGGAAACAGTGTTTTGATTTCTGCTGACCATGTGCTTACACCTATAAAGTATTTCCGACGATTTGATTGTTAATGGTCAGTTTGCATACATACATCGTAATTGATTCTTATTAGATATTCAAATATTTTGTTTTGATTTTGTGGATTAATAAATTTTATGTTATATAATTAATAAATTGTAAACATAAATTTCAGAAAAACTCGTAGATTTGTTTATTAATTTTATTTATTTAGATTATAAAATATTTTTTATTTATATTTAAAAAAAATTCTGAAATATCTTACTTTGGTATTACATTATTATGAATAGGCTTTAATTGTGGTCGAATAAAACCCAACAAACAATATTTTTCGGAAAATCTTTCGGAATAAAATTCAATTCATTGAATTGATTTTAGCATAACGGTGTAGGTACATTTTTTTTGTGCTTTTTCTTTAATATTAATTTTTTTATATATATATAGGAAGGAATCAACCCAACCACCTGATAGATTCTTAGTATTTTCTGAAAATGATTCATTTAATGATTTTTTTTTTGATTATTATTGTGTAAACAAATATAGAATTTTTATTTTTAAAAATAAAGAAGAAAAAAAAGTGATTCAAAATTACTATAATATGTATGTATGTATAATGTATATGTACATATAAAAAAAAATTAGGTAGTATGTCTTTATACTTTTATTTTTAATAACTTTTGTTTACGTTAAGAATAATAAACCAAGATATAAATTTTGAAAGTTTACAAAAAATATTCGTGAATAAAAAACGACAACGCGCACAGCACCGGTTTTTCAATCTATTCAACATACACACTTACTAATATGCTTTACTTCTCATACAGCTTTAAGTTTTTGGCGATATAATTTTTACTATTTGATTAAATCGATAAAAATTAAACTATCATTCGGAGGTGTTATCAATCCAAACTTGTATTATCAACAACAAAAAAATAAGAATACAAAATCAAAAACTAATTATAAATTTTATTTTTAAGTGCCGACATTTAAAAATATTTAAGTATGAACGTTCAATGTTCAATAATATTCTGAGTTGTTTTTGTGCGTAAATTAAATTAAGATCAGATGAGTTTTCAAAATTTACTGTTTCTGAGTTTCCAATAATTGAATAAATTATTAAATTAAATTCTTTTGTTACTTACAATAATGATTAAAACATTAATTATATTTTAGTTTTTTCGATGATATACGACCAATCTGAAGTAGTATTAAAATTGTTTTAGTTTAATTCATTTATATGAGTATTAATTTTAGCGGAGCAGCACGTAACATTTGAAACGGCCATTTTTACTGAGCGTCTCAAATGAAAATTTTCGGTATAAATAGTTGACGTGTGTTAAAAAAAAAATTGAAAAAATGTTTCGTAAATTTTTTTTTGTTTCAATCCCAAAGTAGCGTTTTAAAGTACATGCTGCCAAACAAAATTTGTGACGCTGGTGTTTTGTTACAAAAAAAAGCGTTTGTAACAAGTTACGTGCTGCCACCCCAGACTTACACTTACTGTTTTCGAGTAATAGCTGCAGACAATTTAAAATCTTGTATAAAAAACTAAAATTTGAAATGTTTGTGAAAATCCTTGATTATCGCCTAAAAGTACGTTTATGTTTTTTTTATTAATTATTTTCATGCATTGAACCATCCTCTACAATTTCGCAATATACAACTTTTATGTCAGACTTACCGTTTCTCTGAAATACCTCAAGGAAACATCCCTTAAAGAATTGTCAGGTGGTACCGGCCCTATGTAGTAATTTCGAACTAAATCATATACTCGTTTATTCTCATTCATATTTATATTATATTTAAGTTGAAGATTTTTTTTCAAATTACATCTTACATAAACTGTTGCCTATAGAAAAAGGGGCAAATTTTTTCTCCAAAGGGATTTAAACCTATTCTTCCAAGTAGCTACATTAAGCATAAATTTCAATATTTTATTTTCAACAATCTGCAGTTCAAAAATGTATTATTTTGCAGAATCTCAAAAAACAAACGAATGAGCTTTTCCCCGTTGACAAAGTAGAATTACATTAAATAAAGAGTTAAAGAGCTTAGTTCGATTTGTCGACAATTTTTTCAATACGATATTTGAAAATTGATTTTCAAAATCAATTCAAATTTTTCAATAAAAAAAAACATTTATTTAAATAGAAGTTATATTATGACATAACAATGAAGGAAGTCCTCAAATTTAATTTTAAGTACATTATACCATTGATTAATAATACTATAAAAACTACTAGTATTATTAATCAATGATTATACATATGTACACATGTATGTAATAAATAAAATGATATATATCAAATCAAGTCAAATATAGTAAAATTAAATTGTGTACCATGTTTTGCAGAAACATATTATTATATATACAATTATTTGATGAGAATCTTGTCCACTACAATCATTTAGTATAATCCTATTGCAAAATTACGTTTATGTTTGCCAACATTCGTCTATAATGGTATACAAAAATTGTTTCAATTTTCTGTATGTAAAACCAGCAAGGTGGTTGGTTCTGTGAGAAGAAGTACATGGAATACATAAAAGAAAACATAGCTAATTAAACCCCTAGCAAATTATTTTGAAGACGGCAAATAGACTCAAATATTATATAAACAATAATGAACCCAGTTTTCTTGATTTTGAATTTTTAGATTTCTATCTAAACGTATTTCTTATAATCTTATCCCATTTCTTAATGTTGGTAGGTATATACAAGTAATGTAAAACTAATCTTAAGAACATTTTTGAATATTTTTGATAATTTTTTATTAAGTTTTGTTAGCGCAACAAAAAAGAGCTACTAATTCATTTTGTATTTTAAATTTTTTTTGTTCCCGTTCCATTTCACTAAATCTTCCATAAAAATTCATATTATAATTTACTTCTTCATCTAGAATTCACAGTTCTTATAATACTGATGAAAAATTTACTTTATGTTTTTATATTTATTTTATAATATTTTTGCTATAGTTATTAATCAATAAATTATTAAATTTTGATTGTTATCGTGTGATGGCGCTACATCAATTTGTAATCTTAAACGTTGTAAACTTTAAAAATAGGAGCATAATACCAGATTAATGGGCGTTAATACGCTTTCGTTCTTTATTTTAAAAATTTAATCCAAATAAAAACTTGTAAATTAGTAATTTATTTTAGCTTAAACATATACATTCATATGTATATGATAATAGATTTGAAATTTTTAATTAATTTTCAACAAAATTGAAAAATATTTGAACACTTCTAATAAATAAAATTAGCACTATATTTACTAAAAATAAACGATAAACAAAGATCGATTATTAGGATTTAATTGAAACTTTTAAAATCAATAAGATTGTGGTTATCAATATTGATTGAAGCTGATACATTTTAATTTAAAAACGAAAATTATATATAATAGTGTAATATATATATATATATATATATATAATATTAAAAAATATAAATTCTATGATAATTCTCAAATTTCACAAGTATTAAATAAGTTAACCGCATGAATAATAAAGCGTGTAATTCGTAGTAGTACAACTTTGTAGTGTAAATTGATTAAAACGATTTGTGGCTTCTTTTTTTATTTTTCTTTTTATGTTCATTAAATTAAAAAAAAAAATGTTAAAGATCTGTCGTTTTTAAAAAAAAAAAAATAATACATTTTCAAGACAGTTGAAATACAATACTAATTCAGTGAATTGATATTAGGTGAGAAGCGGTTAAATTAATTTAAACGTTTTAATATATATACTTTGTGGTGCTGCAAATTGATTAAATTTTCACGTATATTTGTTATTATTTTTTTTAATTGAATTATTATTTAAAATAATAAATTTTATATTCTTTATAGTAATCTGATGAAATTAATTGAGTTGAAAATTTTATTTTCGATAATAAATTTCAAGGATAATAATGAAATAAATTATTTACGTATTTACATACGTATGTAGGTACATAAGTATATTCGACTAGAGACTACTAGAATACTAAAATAATAGTTAATTTTATCATACCCACTAAAAACTTTAGATTTCTTTATCGATAAAAAACAGATGAAAATGTTTTATTATTTTTATTTAGTGCTAAGCATTTAGAGCTACATAACTATTTATAATTTACAATAAAGAAAATATATTTTTTACATCTTTGTATTTTATTTATTAACTCATTATTTTGTAATATACTTATTCTCTGAAATTGTAGAAAAATATTATTCTTTACTAGAATTTCTTTTCATCATATAGTACATGAGTATTAAGAATTTTAAGTCTTATAACTATGGTGTTGTAACACTGGTGTAGTATCGGAAAGGTGATTATGCCTAATTACAACATAAATTTCATAGCAAAAGTTCATATTTAGTTCCTGAAAAGTGTTTTTGGTGTGTTCGAAGACCTATATATATATACTAATATGTACTAATAATAAGAAAAAAAATAAAAACTTATACTTTGAAGTAACTGTGCTGCGATGATACGACAAAACGATTAAAAATTTATTTTTGTTTAGTTATTGTGAATGTTTAATTTTATATTAAGAAATAAATGAATAAAATTTATCAATTTAAGTAATGAGTAATGTTATGTTTCTATTGTACAATTTGTTACCTTAATTCATCATTATCATTATTTTAATAATTAATAACCAATTTATCAAATTACCTGTGAAATATAAAATGGAAATAGCTATGGAATATGTATTAGACAAACTAGATTTGTATCACAACAATTTTTAAATTTATATTACGTATATCTTTATCGATTTCGGTCATTACACCACCTAAACTCTACAGCATAACTTCAGTAAAATAAATTATAATTTGCTAATTTTTTGATTGTACAATAATAACAATTATAGAAATTTTAAAAAAATCTATTTTAATATGTCACTATTTTCATTACAGCTCATTCAAATTATATTGAACTTTATTATATAATTGTTTGATGAAAAATTATATGAATTAATAAGTTCAATTATTCAAAATAATAATGAAAGATTAAATTCACTGATGATGATTCAGTAGAGTATTCTATTCGAAAAATTACTCCAGCAAATCTAGCAAAAAATACCACATACAATATTAATCGGATCCCATTCGAACAAATGTTAAATTTATTCTCCTTATAGAATTTAAATAATATAATCGGTTATATTAATCAAATTAGACCGAATCGAAATGGATGGATTTTGTTTTTTTTTTTCAGAATAAAATATAGATAAAAGAATTATAAATATTCGAATCGGAATTGAACAATAATTATAATAACTAATTCGAAATCATATATGACATACATAGAATTCGTAGAACTGGATCGAATCGAATTAGATTGGATTGATTAGTTAAAATGTTTCACAATTTTAATATACAAACTATTTTTTTAGATCATTGGATTCTAACCTTTTATGTTAACTTTCTATTTATACTATAAATATTTATCACATACCTAATATATTTGAATTTTTTCGCATCATACAAATTGTGTGTCGTACTATTGTATTTAATTGCAATAATTTAGATTAAAATGATGCTTTAGATAATTGCAAAAATCAAAATCTAAAAACACAGCATTACTTTACATGTATCAAGTCTGAAGTCTATAAAAAACGGTACGACATTGTCATTGTCGTCCTAGACTGTCGACATAGAATGTCGTATAGCAAGTCCAATGAATGCGACATTTTCATTCTCAAACAACAATTCAAAAACAACAACAAAATAATTTTTAATTTAAATGGTTTAGAACTGTCAAAATGAAATGTCGAAATGGGACAAAGACAAATTTTGAGTTTTGATCAAATTTTTGTCGTCGACCTTGTCGTGTCATACTATTTGTTATTTATTAAACACATTTGTTCAAAACATTTTGTCGACAACAATGTTGTATTGTTTTCATTAGATTTCAGGCTTCATGTATCATATGTACATTGAAATTGTAGTTAACATAAAAGTCAATTCACTAATTGCCAAATGAATAAAAATTGTAAAACTTATGTAATTCGAAAATTATTTAACTTAATTGTTTCGATTTAAATTATAGATTATAAGGACATCCATATCAAGAATAAAATTAATGTTAATTAAATTATATTTGCAATCAGTTACACCTAAAATTCTAAACAGTTCTAATGAATATGGTTGACGAAAATATTATATAAAAGAGAAATTAATAACAAATTGTAATATTCAAACAATATGTAAATATAGCTATAATAAATTAAAATAACTATATATTTTAGTATTGGGTTAGATAGTCTTAAGTTCAATTAAATGTAAATTTAATATAGGTAAAAAAAAAAAAAAAAATTTGGACAAGGTTTTTACTATTTTGTTTTCCCTTAAAAATTTAACATTAATATGAGAATGTACCATTTATTTAAAATTTATAATGTTTCAGCTGTAAAAAGAATATCTCTAAACTCTGTAAAAAACTCTGTATTTAAAAAAAAAAAAGTACATTGAAGGAAATAAATGAATTGAAAAATAAACAGTTCTAATTTTGTAATGCGAATAAATATGTAGTCTTTGTATATTATACAATTACTAAACTTCATAATATATAGTAAGTTGATAAAAAAAACAAGCTACTTTGATGATACATATTATGCAAAATTTTAATTCTAATATTTTCTATAAATGTAAGTTAAATTATTTAGAAAAATACTCATAGGTTTTCAAAAATCAATTTAATATAATTTACATTAATTTTAAAATATATTTATTTTAAATTAAAATAGTTGAATAAAATTAACTAGGTAAATATACATATATACCGTAAATGAAATATTAAAGTTCTTTGTACCAATTACTTGTCGTTCATATATTTTTCTAACAGATATCTATAATCCATTTCTATCCTATATATGTAAAAAAAAATTTAAAATAATAAGTATGAAAATAATTATGAATTTTTGTATTATTTTTGAATTAATTATTCAACAATAGGACTATAGCACGTCACGAATCGACAAAAAAAAAATAGACAAACATCACCTGTACCTATATAGAACTCATTCCGTATTCTATTCATTTTTATTTTAACTCAATTACATATTTTGAATTCAATTTGAAATTGAAATTTTTTTTAGAAGAGATTCTTAAAGTTACCCTACCTAATTTGTAAATTCACAGTTTTTACGTCAAAATTCTATAAAAAATTTTAACAATCACAATTTTTTTTTTCTAAAAGAATATAAAAAAAAATCACCGGAAATTTAACCCTTTTTTGGTTCATTAATTACGTGATTGTAATATTAAAATTAAAAAATTTATATTTTATTTTCAAATAATCACAGGTTGTCGATCGGATCGATCAATTATGAACGATTTTTTGAACGTGTTAAATTTGCTTAAAACTATATTTTATAAAATAAGAATTGATACGGCAATTTAATAATTAAATAAATTTATGATGATATTATTCAGTGTGACCATATAATTTAGTTAAAAGTACTGAGCAAAATTGTATTTTTAAAATTATTTGTTTTTATTTTCATATAGGTACAATATTATAATATGTATAATAAATATAGTTGGACCTATGTATATGGTGTGGTTAGTGGAATGAAAAAAAAACTTAGAAAGGAGGGTAAAGAACCTAGAATTGTTAGAGTTATTTTAGACTAATTTTAAAAGGCAAGTTTTGCTAAATTAAGTATAGTTTTTATATTCTTTATATATTTTAAATAACTGTTAATAAAGTTTTATAACCCTAAATCATCATTATAAATTTAATTTAGACTATTTGCGATCATTAATTGACTAAATTGTAATTATAACTATTTGTTTTATTTTATTTGCTCTTCTTAGTACTAGTAATAAAAAAAAGAAACATAACAATAAGAAAAACTAAAAAAAATTATTTAGAACTATTCAAAAATATAATAATTATACATAGATAATTCTATAACGCAATATCTTATGAAAATTTATTAAAAATAAAATTTAAACTTTGGTGAATAGTCTAAGTTTTTATTTTATTGCTATAAAAAAACACTCTTATTAATATTTATAACTGATATCAATTATTGAAAATTGTTGAATATTTTCCATAGAATTTATTTTCCTAAATATGCTTATCATACAGATACACGTGAGATACACGTATTGTGCCTTCTACTTACAGACTTCCTCAGTCTTTTGTGCTCAACAGAAAGATATCAAAAATCGTCTTGACCGTCTTGCACCGATTCTTTTTTGCTCACCAAATAAGGCAGGGTGTGGTTAATATTTAGATGGGGGATCGATTAGGAACAAAATTTCAGTGGGTTTTTGTTATCAAAAAAACAAACAAAAATTTAAATTCGCACACAGTCTACATAACGGATGGGTTATCTGAGAAATAATGATGTACATTTAAATTCAAAAGATTTCTGCATTAAAACTTTTCAAATCCGTGAAATACCATCAACAAATAATTGTTAATACAACTCATAATATTGAAAAAATATATTAACTTATTTAGTTAACAGCCAAAGCAAAATATTTACAAAACAAAAGAAAACCAAACAGTGCATACCAAAACAATTGTAACACTTTGCAAACTATATATCTTCAAACAGTTATTTATTATTATAAATTTAAAATATATAAATGATAACAAAAAAAAACAATTTTTTGACTTTTTTTATTTCGCTAAGCCTTTGAATAAATAATATATTATAAAAAAATAAAATTTAACATTAATCTTTAATCAAACATTACAACTTCGTCTGGATCAAACATACATAATATGTGCACGTTTTTTTCTCCATCTGTTGTTTGATGCAAAAGTAATGAAAATATAATATATGATACTATGTTAATTGTAAATTGTACATTGTATATAGTTATGTCTAAATTTGAAATTGTTGTTAGAGTACGGTAATGATGCAACAATTTTGCTTTGGCAGCAAAAAAATCTCTTAAAAATCTACTACAAACATAAAAATTATTATTAAAAAATTAAATATTCTTGAAACTACTTATCATCGTGATAAGTCAATAACTACGAACAGACAGTAAACAATTTAATAATCTAATTTTGACAGATTATTAAATTGTTTACTGTCTGCAGGCAGAAATTAAATTTATAGAAATAAACTTTTTTGATCATTGACAAGACTGTAAAATTTATTTCAGGAAAAATTTAAATTAATTGGATCAAGCAAAATTAGTAAAAATTATATATCAGTGTTGGAAAACACTAGAGAAAAATATCTGTGCAGTATCAACGCATCTTTTCTGAGTTTACGAAAACAAGGTACATGAAAAGATAAAATTTGTCATTACTTTAAGAAAGAAGTTTCGGAATATTTTTGACATTCCGATTTTTTTATATTTGATCACAAAATAATTTTCAAATTTTTTCCGCTGAACGATCTTCAAACACAAATATAAATGTACATATATAAATATATAATACCAAATAAATATTTTGAGTAGGTTTAAAAAGTTTTTAGCTGTAATTACTCTTCTTTGAATAATGTTTATTTAGAAATGAATAGAATTTTTACACACACATAGATAAATATGACCAGTTATGAAGATGCTGAAAGAATACTCGCGAAAACAGGAGCATTGTGACTTGTGAGTGTGATATTTGATTCGCAGCACATTAACAAAAAAAAAAGTAAAAATAAATGTCAAAAGAAAAAGTTGTTTGATATCAACTTTTTTTCCGATATAACCACTCTTGTTAAAAGATTGTAAAAAGCCGTTCTTTATGTCGTTTATACCAAAGTAATAATCATCTGATGAAAATACCTATGATGCATAGTTTTTTGCTGTCACATATTTTGATTTGTACTGTATATTCAAACGAATTAATATTTAATTATTCATAACAAAATAATATTATTGAAATAATAAAAAGAATATGTATATTATATATTAAGAAGTGGATGCATATAATCAGGGTTCTATAGTATAAATATTATCTAAATATTATTAGGGATAGGTTAACCTTCCAGTTGTTTTATGTATTTAAATACCCATATAAAAGAAAAATAAATTTTCAATGCCTTTTACAAATGACTTGTTCTCCTATCAGATAATATATAAAGGGTTAATATTAATTGTGAACTTACAAATATTTTCACAAGCTTGTAAAATATTTGTATTGATTGATGATAATATAATGAATTTTAGTAATTCAAATTTCAAAAGATTAATGAAGTTTTAACCAATTTAAGTACTTTAAGATTAAAATTGTAAACTCGAAAAATTTTTTTTAACGCTTCATTATTTCTGAATATGTAAATTTATAGCATGCATGGTATTTTGATTTGTATTTTACTTATTTATAGTTTTAATTTTTTTTTTTTTTTGTTTAAAGTGTTCATTTAATTTAGAATTTAATGTGTAGTAAAGGGTTTTGTTTTTTTATATGTACTATTTTTAAAATTTAAATTCCGTTGCCAAATTAATTTGGGCTTAATTATAATATTAACATAATAATGTTGTTTTTTAGCGTTTTATGAGTGTTACGCCAGAAAAATTGAATTGCCAAAAATTAGTGATACTACTACAAAATTAATGTTATAAATTTTTGGCAACACTAAATGAAATTAGATGGCGTTTATACTTTTTATCTAAATCAGAAAGAATATTGTAACATTATTAAATTACTATCAAAATTATTATTGTATATGTTATGATGTTAAAATTTAACTTAATTTTCATGTCTGGACTTTTTTTGATTAATTATTAAATTTTAAAATTAATTTTTTTTTATTTCACTATGAATCTATACAATTTATGTCTGATAGAGGTAGGCATTCAGTAAATGCTATTGCTTATTTTTATATATATATATATATATATATGTATAGACTTGCAGATGAGAGAACCTATATATATATAAGTTGAGCATATCTATGATTCATAAATTATTGTATTGTTCGATCTTTGTCAGATTAATGCGGTTTTGCAAAATTGGCATACACTGAGTTTGTGATGCAAATACAGTCTATAAAATATATAAGTGTAAAAAATTGTAAAAATTAGCTGAGTGTAGTGAATTTTATTAAAGAAATGACTTTTATTGCAATTTTTCACTCCATCTGTACTTGCAGTTCTAATGAAAATAAAGCTGCAAAATTACAAGAAAATTGTCATTAGGGTATGCCGGAGCTATTACAATATTAATTTATTAAAATTGCATTTGCATGTTAGCCTGATATTCTGCTTTGAATGGTCTTATGCACGAATTGCGCACGAATATTTTTGATATTGCGTTGATGTTTATGTAGCAATTTTTAACAATATCACTTCAATTTCTGATTATTTTTAGAGAAGACATTTGTGTTCTATCTATACCTTTTGTTTACCTTTAATTTTACCTTGAATAATTACAGTTCAGTCAGATGATATTTTTGATTTTTTGATCAGAAACCACAGTACGTTACATTTCTGTTTTTAATGGCGACTCGTAGGTAATATAAATGTTCGTAATTTTGGAAGAGTTTCATTGTTTATAAATCTGATCAATTTATTTTAAGTAAGCGCTGATAAGCCTCAAATGCTTATAACAGTGAAAATAGTCGAATATTTTCCTTTTAATTTTACTGATATGTTTATCATACAGATACGCGTATTTCGTCTACTACTTGCAGACTTCTTCAGCTTTCACTGAATATTTATTACACTATATACTACAATATTTTCACTGTTATACCTTAAATTTTACTCCAACGCTGGAAAACAAGTTTTTATATAAACTCAAATGCTTATAATTTCTTCATTATTATGCTTTTGTTTTAGACTAAATGTTTAAATATCTAACACCGACTATAATTATCACTTGATAAAACATAATTTCAGCTTTATATTGAAGTTATTATTATTAAAAACTTTTTAGTATTTACAAAAATCATATTGAGTTATTTCAATGCGTTGCATAATCTTTTTATTCGAATTTTATATTTCAAACAGGACACACCCCAGATAATTGAAATTTGATTCAAGGTCATTATAATTATTACCTATTTTTACTATTTCGTTAAGTTTATCGAATATGTTTCTATTTTATTGATAATAAAATATAAAAACATTAATTTTTATATACTTATAGTGGGTATTAACACTTTTCATCAAAATCCTAAAGTTTACTAGATTATTAGTTAATCTACCAAATTTAACCAAACTTAACTCTACCAAATTAAAGTATTATTGTCTACTGTATATCAATATTATTAATGCAAACACAATTAATCTTCAAATAACCAAATCTAGATTGTCTGAGCAAAATATTTTTATATTTGTAGCTAATGTAAACCAAAACCATTATCATATTATGACAAAGTATTCAAATTAAATAGATTAAACTTAACGGAATACATATTTAAATTAAGATGTTCAATATAGCAGAAAATATAATTTCTGGTTTCGCAAAAAAAAAGAAACAAAAGATAGATCTAGTTTTGATAAACTTAACAAATAACCTGACTAACCAAGAACACTTATTATAAATTATAACACGAACAAAAACATAAAATATATATATATTTAATTATATCCTTGATCCAAATCCAAGACTAATAAGTTATTATTATCAATAATACAAGTGAAAGCGACATATAATATTTCATACTTTTGTCAATTCTTGTTAATAAATGATTATACAAATTATATAAATATTTAATGTTCTTGACTGAGGAGTGAGGACTTATTCTTTTTAATTATTTAAAGCATTCACTATATTGCTTATTCATTATGTATACATACCGTTATATGAAAAATTAGTTTGTTAGAACAATTATTTCCAACAGGTGTCGTTATTATCGTTTTTTGACAGAAATTTAAATATAAAATGCAGCCATTTTTAAATGAACAGTTATTCATAAAAAACGGTTTATTTTCTACACAGTTTATTAAAATTATTAAAAGTTGATAATTAACACTAATCGATTTGTATGTATAATGTATGTAAAATAATGTATTTAATTAAATTTCAAATGAAAATTGTCAACTAACGCTTAAATTAAGGTTGAATATTAAAAAAATAATTAATAAATAAATATGTATTATTAAAGTTTCAATAAAAATTCATATCGAATTCATATACATAATATCTTTATACTTTGCATATATCTATTTTCAATTTGAAATTTAAATTTAGGTTTAAATAACTGTTGACGAGTTTTGATGGAAGTCAAAAATATAAAAAATAATAATTAATTATAAACCACCATATTTTTATTGAAAAATAAATTTTTATTAAAATTAATTCTTAGAAAACCACAAAATGAAAATAAAAATAAACCGCATCAAAAAAAATAACCGTCATTCACATACACATAGATAAATATGAGAATATAATGTATAATTTAAAAAAAAAAAAGTAGGTTCTCTAGACAAACTGTCATTCTTCTTCCTAATAATTCTAAATGTTCTACTAGAGTCTATGCTAAAATTCTTTATTATTATTTAGCACATAATATTTCCACCCAAATTTACAAAAAAATATATAAATTTATTATTTAACCAAAACAACAACAACAAAAACAAAAGTAAGTCTATTAAGAATGAATAGTAAGTAGGTTGTATGTGTACAGTGTAGGCGGCAGTATGAAATAAAAAAATTATCTTCGATAATCTAAGAAAATTGATAATTTACATTTCTTACAAGTGTTTAAAACTACATTATTATATTGTATATTATAAACAAAGCATTTCAAAGTGGCCAGGCCTTTTATTCTTGTTTGCCAAGGTTATAGGCTTTATAAACACACATACAATAATAAAGTTGTATATTATTATATGTATTATATTAAATATATTCATATATATGTACATCGATCCAATAAGAAAAAAATCACAAGAAATTGAATGTAACAAATTGACAACTTCTAACAATTGTTGTATAATTGGTATTTCCGGTATGCTTGATTTCTTGATTTCTGTTATAGCTCTTCTCTATTTTTGTTTTGTTATTTTTGAATTGGTGTTGGTTTTTTTTTTGTTTTTAATACATATCCAAATAACATCAAAATATTTAAAACTTGAATATAATATGTAATATATTATTATGCGAGTTGATTTTTGACTTTAAAAAAAATGTAGAAATTAGAATTGAATTACAGTTCTACCATTTACGAAACATCTGATATAATATAAGAAAGAAAAAGAAAATACAGTTAACATAAATAATATTTATACTTATTTAGATTTACGTACTTATAGGAATGAATATTAATTCATTATACTTAATTGTCAGATCTAGTAAATTTATTTTTATTATTGAAAGTTATCAAATATTGGAAATATCTCATGTATGATTTTGTTTTATATTATCTTTAATGTCAATTATTTAAAAAAACAAAAACATTCAATAATTTTACAAAAAATTTCAGATTAATTCAAATTTGAAAAAATCTCATAACCTAAAAATCAATTATTTTTGACATGAAAAAATTTGGATAAATTTAGGCAAATTTTGCGTATGTCTACTTTTGTTTGCAATGCAATTTGTATAATCTTAATATGTCATTATATAATTTTTTTTAAGTAGCCGAAATATCAGAATAAAAACTCCAGCGGAGTTTTTAAGCGTGGTTAATGATGAGTACAGTTTCAAGAGCTTAATTAAAATATTAATTAGTAGGTATAAAGAAAAATATTTGTTCCCGTTCCTCTCAAGTTATTATTATATACTTAAACTGTTGCAGCTTTAACATAACAGGTACATCTAATTTTATCCCGAACAATTTAGGTGACTACACTTAAATTTCCGCCATGACCAAATGATTTAAGGTATATTATATAAGGTAAAATGTATATCAGATGTTTTGTTTAGAAATGTTACACACTCTTGAAATTATTGGAGGTCTCTACTTAGTGAACCACAAATGTCATTACGTTGCTTATTTACTGAAATCTAAGTCAAAAATTCAATAAAAAAAAACTTCTTCATCATATAAACTACGAAGCGCTCTTTTAAGCGTTCATCCAAATAAAATTACTTTTAATCTCTATATTTCCCCATCAGTGAATGTAAGTCCACTTTTTGTAAAATATAATAATTACAAAACAAAAATAAATGTATTTTTTATATCGAAAAATTAAATACACATATACTAACTGACAACTGTCACTTTGAAATTTGATGTCTTATCTTTATTTCCAACGGGTAGACAGAGCTTTAATCATGCCGACTGACCACACAGATGAGAGACATTGATGATAATGAAAGAATTTTCTTTAATTACATATTTCTATTTTGAGAAGTTTTGTTAAGTTGAAAATATAATTTTGTAATCGATATCGATGCCATAATCAATCAGCCGGCATTATTTTTAATGCAGGCTATACTACAATTAAGTTAAGACACTAATATAAAAAAAGAAAAACAATTCAAACACTTTATAATTAATTGCTAGGAAATGAATCATATCTACGATATTTAATCATCATCATCATAATAAAATAAAAAATCATCAACATTTAACTATGATGATAAAATCCAGGCCCCACCACCTGTAGTAGTAATTTTCGAATTTTGATATTAAGTAATAGCAAATTTTTGCACAGATTTTTATCGTTTGTATTTAAAAAGTTAATGAAAAACGATATTTTATGGAAAATAAGAATAAATCAAAATAACGTCGCTCATCTTAAATTTTTAACCTCGCGATTGCTAATATGCTCTTTTAGTAATAAATTTAAAATTATATAGAAAACAAAAAAAAAACATAAAAAAAAAAACTTGTTCCCACCTGCCTTTGTTTGTATTTATAATTTGTAGAAAAATTGTACTAGTTTAAGACTTTTTGTTCTTCGTGTTAACTTTGAAGAAAATTTTGTAGGTAATAAATTTAGAGTTGATCGTATATAGACCCCCTACATAAATAAATAAATAAACTTAAACAGAGTTTAGTTAACATTGAGTTTAAATTAATTGTAAAGGTTATTTTACAGCGGCTTTTCAATGTCGTTCAATAAGTTTTATTTTTATTTTTTCTCATTACATTTTTGTTTTTTTTTTTTTAGTACACATTTTAAGAAAATTAATTAAACTAACATTATTTTATTATTTGGTTTCTATTAAATGCATACAAAGATAAGTTTATTTTTATTAAATATTTACACTGCTTTGATAATGTTAAGGTGACTGTTTATAGAGTACATATGTATAAATAAGGGTTGGTTTTGTGTGATTATACAAGATTCAATTTTATTAGGTTATAAGAAGTTTCTTACATTTCCATTATTAATTCTTGAAATTTCACAGATAATTCAAACTATTTATAAATTCATTATCATTTTCAGTATCTTTGCAGTAATTTTATTTATACCATTACTTGTCAGGCAACATTTTTCCAATTTGCAATTACGATTGTTTCACAATATTCATCTACATGCATGTAGACTTAATCTCCTTTGGTGTGTTTGACTTTTCGTTTATTACCTTTCGTTCAAAAACCCATCGCTTTCTTATATTCTAAATTTTTTCTAATATTTTTATTATGAATAACTTTTGAGATTATAATAATATTTGAAAGTGTCTATTTTAGAATAAACAAAACAAAGTAAATTTCAGTTTCATCTTTTTTATTATTAGCAAACAGTTATCTTCACAATTTCCATACCAATATAAAACTAAAGAATTTTCAGATTTGATCACAATTTTTGGTTTTATAATGAAAACCTATGTAGATTTACAGAAAACTGTATTTCTACTATCCTATATTTTTATCTAACATAGTTAGTTATCAGGTTTCATTATTTTTTGATTTCTTATATCATTTTAGCTAAATCGCTTTTCTTCACTGCTTAATAATTTCTTCACTGCTTAATATATGTTTCCTCGTATATTATACAAGTAGTGAAGACTTACTACAGAAATGATCCTGTGAAGTATAGTGTTGCATTATGTTTTTATGTTTAATAGTAATTTAAAAATAATAGACATATTCCAAAAACATTAAATTTCATTTAATAAAAATTTTTAAAATTATTTAACTTTAATTAATAAAAAACACATACTAACGGAAACGGGTCTTTAGGAATAAGTACATTAATATACAAAGTGAGTCTTAGACCTAGTATAATAAATAAATTTAAATTAAAGACAAGACAATATAAAAATTTAAATACTTGTATAAAACCACATTTACTATAAATTAAAATAAAATTAATCTACTTTAAGTATAATAGATTTACATAAATGTAATCACAACAAAACAATAATTTAACTTTAAAAAAAATAATTAAATAATAAAAAAGTAATATTTTATTTTACTTTCAGATTCATTGAAAACGAAAGCTGGTAGAAGAAGCAAATTCATAAAAAAAAAAAAATAACGAATTCATTCTACACACACATAGTCAAATAAATATATTGTTTCAAATATAAAAATTAATTTAATTAATAACAAAAAAAATGGATTCACGAATAGGTTTAGATTACATTGTTGAAAATCGTGAATATGTGTCAAAATTAGGAGCAGCATTAGACACAAATAATACAATAGTTAAAAAACAAGTTTTTGAATTGTTATCAGCATTATGTGCATATAATTCAGAAGGTTATACGAGAGCAATTGAAACTTTAGAATATTATAAGGTAATTATTATAATTTTATATTCAAATTTAAAACTAATATTAGAATTAGGAAATTGTATTTTCTTTTATACTACGATGGGTTTGTAAAAATTTTCGAAAAAAAACAGGAACAATGAGCTCTTTAGCTTAATATTGTGTGTAAAATTGTTATCAACTTAAACTATGAATGCATACCCTTCTCCAATACATTAAAATCATGATGACATACTAACAATAAGTTTTACTTCTTGAAGTAAATTTTTTTAAGTGTCTTAAAAATGCCTCAAGACAACAGAAATGCAGAAATTTTAATAAACAAAAAACAACAAATAAAAATAGAAAAATTATATTTAAAATATTTTTTTTTGTGAAAAGTAATATGCTGCCGTACAACTCGTAGTACGTCTCAGCCATATTTCAAAAACCAATTGTGTTACGGGCATGAGAATTTACACTTAGACACTCTTTCACAAATAAAGAAATACGACTTCTACCCATTTTAAAAATGTGGACTGGTTCGGGTAGCTGCCGTACAAATCCTAGCATGTATCAGTAAATCGGTTCGATTCAAATCAAAAAAAAATGTCTATATAGATAAATAAAATTCAAATAATTTTCATACTGCAAGTAATTTATTTTTCAAATGTTAAATAAATTCATATAAGTTGTAGCGCTATAAATATAAAATCATTATAAAACCACATGAAACTTAACATTCAAACAATTAAAAATTTTGTATTATTTAAAATAATTCAAAAGCAAGTTGATGACTCTGTGGGGCGCTGTTAAGATACTTGCAAGCATATTCTTATATTATACATTTGTTAACTATTCAAAACTAACAACTAAATAAAAGATTCTTTCATTTATGACTTAATTTGGAATGAAAACACTTGTTTCTTATATTTTATTCAATTATTCGTACGTTTTAAAATGTAAATTTTATTTTATTTCATAATATTTACCTACATACATATTATTATAATTTTATTCATTTATTTATATTATTAAACTAATTAGTTATTTGATAAACAAATATGTAAATAAACAATTATGTAATTGAATAAATTTATTTTTTATTATTTTTATTTTTTTCATTTCTTTTTTTAATAATAGAATCTTAAACATTACCGATATCGCTTCAAAATTGTTGTAAACGAATTAGAAAAGGCAACTGTTGTTGAATATCAAGTAGCTCTACTAGCATTCGTTAATTGTGTTATAATATCAGCAGCTGACCTCCAAGAGCGTCTTAGAATTCGAAATGAATTTATAGGTAAGTTACATAAATTATATTTAATATATTGTTTTTTAGTTTTTTCTTAATAATGTTTAAACAGATCGAATAAAGGAATAAATATAAAGAAAATTGATAATTTTTTAGATAAATAAATAAATATTAATATGTTACATCAATTTATTTTACTTTAAATTATTTTGAAAACAACTAGATTATGTGTAAAAGTTTGTATATATATATCTGATAACCAAATTTAACCAAATTTAAAATTCGTTTTTATTTATTTTGTACGTATAAAGCAATATTATATGTGTATGAGATCATTAGAAGTAAAAATGTTTTAACTGTAAACTAATACTTTACTTATTTATACACGTAGACTACCAATGTATCACATAGTGAACATACCCTATGTTATTTTGAAATGCCGTGATCACCAGTGATACCGAATATAAATTCTAATAATATCACTATAGTGATCACGGTACCTGGGTTTGAAAATGGGAATGATAACTGATGATACATTTGTATCTAAAAAGAGGAAAATTTATGTGTCACTGATTGTCACGGTAACTTCTTGCTGGTCAAAAACAATAATGCTGCGCCTCTTCGGACGTTAAATAACATTAAATTACGACACATAACGTCAAACTATGTTTTAATTTAAAAATTCAATAAGTCCAATATGTATATCTGTCCAATAGCTGTCCAATATACGTTTTATACGATCTAATTTTTAATATAATTATGTTGGAAATTAATACTATATGCTGTGCCCTTTAAGAATGTTTTAGAATAAAATAATTGTTCAATTGAAAGTATTTTTTAAACTTCTTATTATGTTTGAATATGTGATGGAATCCCACCACAAACCTGCAAAAATTTTGAACATCCACCAAGAGGGATAATAGTGAAATATTATGGACCTCGTATATATATTTTATCAAAAATAACATTTATTACTAATCCTTTATTTTGATATTTGAAATTTAGACGAGTTTGATCATATTATTGTCATGTAATTGATATATAAAGCATGTTTAATCAATCAGTTTAATTTGATTGACAGTTTGACAAGATTTATTTGATGAAAATTTTAAAAATAATAAAACAGAATAAAGCATTTAGTTTATATATTACACACATACATATACATACGTAAATATGATATTAATAAATAATTTATGTGGAAAATTGATGAATTTTGATTGAACGAAAGAAGAAATTTTAAATTTAATTTTCTTCCTTAACAGAAAGATTTGATATGATTTTTTTTTTCTTTTATTTTTGTTTTTTTACCAATCATTCATGCGAACATAGAACTCGCTAATCCTCGATGCTTCTATTTGCTGTGTTAATTTAAATCTTTCCGTCACAGCTACTTAGATAGATTTTTTTTTAAGAAAAATTAAATATTTTAAATTTCAATAAAAAATAGCTTAAATATTGCAATTTAATTTAAAAAGAAATTGAAAAAAGCAATTTCTAAATTTAAGTTTTAAATTACTCAAAATTTATATTAAAAAAATAATTAAAATAAATTTTTTTAATAAATTATAATTTAATATATTTTTAATTAATAAAAATATTTCAGGTTTAAAAATTTTACCGGTGCTAAACAACTTAAGGTGAGTTTTTTTTTTAATTTTACAGTTTTTAATAAATTTACCTTAATCAAAAATTTATACTTTATTAGATTTTAGTTTGATAATTACATATTTATGAGTTTTCATTATTTTATGTAATTTTATAGCACAGTTTTTATAATTATAATTAATGTAGATTCTACTCAAAGTTAATAATTTTACAGTTTCTGATGTCAGATTTTTCACTCTTACTGTTTTATTACTAGTCAAAGATCATATTTTTATTAGCTGTAGACTATACAGACTGTTCAATCAATTCATACAGTCAATATTTTTGTATAGTCTATCTATATAATAAGAGAGTCATATGGTGACGAGGTGGAAATAGTATAAAAGTGTACAGTTTTAACCTTGCTTTTATTTAATTTTTTTAGGTTTTTAGTTTGTTCACTAATTTGAAGCTACTAAAGTACTTCAAGATGTAAAACAATGTATAAAATGTTTAAAATATGAGAGATTTTAAGTTATTACTGTGATTTTAATTTTAAAACAGGATATCAGACATTAAATTTATGATATATCTATATAATAAAATAAAACAAAAACTGTTAGACCAGTTCACGACCATCAAAAGAGAGTCTTGACAAGATAACAATATAATCTTCTGATAATAGTATAATAATCGAAATCGATCGAGATTTAATTAATTTCAGTAAAACATACATACTTATAGTTTTTAATATTGTTTTTTAAAGATGTTTCAACAAATTCTGCAGCATATGCGATAAAAATTATGATTTTTCTATTTTATGTTGTCGAAAATATATTCGAATTGAGAAAAGAAATATCTTTTTAATTTTCTTCTACAATTTATTAAATTTTTTTCTAAAGAGTTAAAAGAATTTAAACTTTAATAACAAATATTGTTTAAATAAATCAAATTTACTTTTGTTAATTTACTTTGTATAGAAGTTGGTCGAAAAATTTCATATTAACTTTTCTGATTTTTGCTATATGACTAATTTACTTTCCTAGTCTGTTTTAAGACTTTATTCACCGGACTGTGCTGATTATCTTCATTTTAATTTTGAAAAATGTTTTTTCAATTTGATTGGTGAATAGAATGATAAAAATTGCATCTAGATATATATTAAAAAATTATATACTATTTCGTAAAATTTTATAGTTTAGTATTTTCGTTTTACCTAGTACATATAAAACCACTTGCAATTTGACTCCTCTTATATTATTTTCATGTAATTTTCGCAGAAACGCACAAATTTTTTTTTTTTTAAATAATTTATGTGTTTCACTGAACAAATTTAGTTTTCCATAAGCCAATAAGTTTGGATATTTAATTTTATTTTCTTTTTTCTACATTTTTATGTATATAATTTTCTAATAAACTATCTAAATAAGCTATATGTATAATATTTTGAATAATTTTAAAATTTAATTAAATTAAATAATTAAATTAATAAAAATATATGAATACACATGTGTATAAATAATAAATTAATAAATAATTAAATGATAAAAAACTATTTTCAAATTTTTCTAAATAAAAACATTTTTTTCTTTCTAAGGAAAATTATTCAAATAGCGACATCTACCATATTATATTTCAATCTATTAGTTAATTTTTGTATGTAATTTAAACATAATCTGTATTAAATATATATGTGTAAGAATACTTAATTTAAGTATATATTTATAATAGATTTTCATTTCTATACGAAATTATAATTCTATAAATTCCTCTAGATGCCATATAAATATGTACCTGCAATTTATAATTTCGAAAAGTGCGCACGCACCACGTGCACACCGAAATTATTTTTCTATATTTCATGTTTTTGCTTTTCAAAATACAGGAAGAAAATAATTTGTCTGTCAGTTTTTAAATATATACATTACTCCCCAATTCAAATACTTTGAGTACAAATACAAGTAAACACAATTCAGTCCATTAAAAAAAAAAATTAAAAAATAAAAACTTGAAATAATTATTTAAAATATAATATAAAAATAAAATAATAAATAAATTTTTGTTCTAAATCAAATGATGTGATCTTTTAACCATCCAAATTTAATTATGCTATAACTGTATCTTTTGTCAAAGAAGTGGTGTTAAAATTCAATATACCAGTATATTATTCTTTGCGATTATCCTAATATATAACATACATAAATACATATATAGAATAACATAATTTATATTTAGTTTAAACAGAAAAAATATTTAATTTATAAAATTTTTGTGAATAATATTTTATTTTTTCGATTTTTTTTAATAAATTTTGAAAAAAATAAATTTCCTAGTGATACAGTTTTAGTAAGTACATTTTTAACATTATTATTAAAATTATTTAATTTTTTTTTTTTTTATAAATTACAAAAGGATATAATGTCCTTGGCACTCATGTGAAAAATCAAATATGTAGATGTTTTTGTTTTTTTTTTTTTAAATTAACGCTAAAGGTCCCTACGGAGCATAATTAAATTTTTCGTATAATACGGAACATTTAACAATTTGAAGGATGTCTGAAGTCATACGGGGAGTGGGCATTATTTTTATTATCCTTATTTGTCTTTTTTAACTTTTTTGTTTTTGTTTCTTTCCTTTTGATAAAGTTTATTTTGGCAAATTATCAAAAAAAAATCTAATAATAAGTTAAGGTTAAAAATTGTCATAAATTTAAAAATTGTACAATTCAAAAGAATCATTTTATAAAAGGATAATTTATATTGAATTTACAGAAATGGGTGGTAAGGTCAGTTATTTCATTTTTTTTTTTTAAGTGTTTTTCTTCTCATATTTTTAAGATTTAGAATAATAGAGTATAAAAATATTTATAAAATTTTACAGATCAGTATTTATTTTTATTATTAAGAATCTAAATTAATTCGAAAAATCTAATAAATCGAACCTTAATAATTTTATATTTAAGTTTTAATTCACTTATTACGATATTAAGCCATACAAAAAATTTATAGGTAATTATTTTTTTTTTATCGATTTCTGGAACAAACTTATAGTTATCGATTTGTAATTCTTCTTTTAAATATAACTTCAGAATAATTTATTTTAATTTTAAAAATCTATAAAATTAAAATTAATAATCTAAATTTTAATTTATTTTTTTCTAAGACGAATCTACCACAACGTTGGAGATATCATTGTACAATTGGACGTATTCGACGAACAAAGGGAATGCGACGAAGCACAAAGCTTACAAGGACCAAATGGAATAAATTTAAATTCACACCTTGATGTTTTTTATGCCATATTGCGGCAGGTTAGTTTAAATATTCATTTTTAATATATAAATTTATTTTAAATATTAAATGAACGACTACTTATTAAGAAAATATATTGCTATTATAAAAATATTTTGACCAATTTCTATTGTTACTGCACCATCATGGAAAATCTGTTCATCACTAGAAAACTGTTTTCATCATCAACAGACTGCCTATCATCATCAGTCTTTTAAAAATGGTATAACAATCGAAATCGATCAAGATATCTGAATAAGTTTACAAAACAAACCTTTTTAAATGTTTCACTTGAACCCAACAGCATATACAATAAAATATATTTAATTGAAATACTATATTCTATTTTAAAGTTGCAATAAATTTAATTTAAAAAGTTTTTTTTTTATTTAATTATTAACATTTGTTTTTTGTACAATTTAAGGTAGCTGATACGCCGCAAGAAATACCATTTTTAAGTATACTACAACATTTATTACGAATTGATCCAAAAGAATCTATTAGTGATATTATATGGGATACAACTGAAAAATTAGTTCATCGCGCTACTCTATTAGAAAATCATGATGATGCAACAAGACTGCTACGAACGCCAAGCATACAAAAATTTATTCATTGTCCACATTGTCGTGGTATACAAAATTGTGGTAGTAATAATAGCACAACAAATACAACTGGTACATCAAATGGGAATGATTCTGTGACAACATCACATGGTAGCCGCAAAGGTTCCATATTGTTAACAACAACCACAATAACACCAAATAATACTCATAGTCAGCTAAATTCGCCTTCTGCCCAAAACAATAATTATTCAGTATCATATTCTCCATTATCGGTTGGTGATAATTGTAAATCTCAACAATCTGGACCCCTAGTATATAATCAATGTAATGCGGCACCACCACCACCACCTCCACCACCAATACCACCTGCTGGACGAATGGGTTCTGGTGCACCACCACCACCACCTCCACCAACACATTATAAAAATGGTGGTTATTATGTGCCACGTGAAGGTCTTCCACCACCACCAGCTCCTCCACCAAATTTTCTCACTCTACATTCATCAGCGCCACATCATTTTAATCGACCTAAAACACCTGATATGATGAATTTAAATGAACAGCATATTTTGTTGCCACAACAAGATACACCAGCCCCAAAATCAAAAATGAAAACAATTAATTGGAATAAAATTCCACCTAGTAAAGTAATAGGAAAACGTAATATATGGACTGTAGTTGCTGATCAACATCAAGGTCGTTCAATGACTGATATTGATTGGAGTGAAATGGAAGGATTATTTTGTTTATCGAATAGTGTACAGGGATCACCAAAATTAGGCCGAGATTGTTTAGATACTTTAGATAGAAAAACAAAAAAAGAAAATTCTGAGGTATGTTTTTAGAATTTGAATTTATATTAAAGATTTTTTTTAAATTTTTGTGACTTGTTATTGATTTTTGTTTTTTCTTTTTTTTTTTATTAAATTTAGATAATTTTATTAGACGGAAAAAGAAGTCTGAATGTGAATATTTTTCTTAAACAATTTAGAACGTAAGTTGTATGTATATCTCATACATAATTGAGCAATACATTTTTTATTTATTTCAATCTGCTTAATTTTTTAATATTTCGATATATTTTCATAGATCTAACGAAGATATTATAGAATTAATTAGAAATGGAGCTCATGATGATATCGGAGCTGAAAAACTACGTGGACTATTAAAAATTTTACCAGAAGTAGATGAATTGGATATGTTGAGAAATTTTGTTGGTGATAGAAATCGTTTGGGAAATGCTGAAAAATTTTTAATGCAATTATTACAAGTACCAAAGTAAATTAATTAAATATATATATTTTACTTTTAAAAATAAATTTTTAATAAAAACTTAAACTTTTTTTTTGAAATAGTTACAAATTGAGAATAGAAAGTATGTTGTTAAAAGAGGAATTCGCTTCTAATATAACGTATTTGGAGCCTTGCATAACAGCAATTTTATTTGCTGGAGATGGTAAATTCAAACGCTTAAAATAAAATTTTCAAAATTAGGTTTAAATATAGAATACACTGTTATATATTATAACTATTAGTATAAATATAATAAGGTTCGTTGATATATTTATTTGTATTTTTTTTGTTTTCATTATAGATCTCATGAACAACAAATTACTTCAGGAAGTCTTGTATATGGTTGTAGTAGCTGGAAACTTTTTGAATTCTGGTGGTTATGCTGGTAATGCAGCTGGTGTGAAGTTAACTTCTTTACAAAAGCTTACAGATATTCGAGCTAATAAGCCTGGAATGAATTTAATTCATTTTGTTGCGTTACAATGTGAAAAACTGAATCCTAAATTATTAGAATTTCCTGGACAAATGACAGCATTGGACAATGCATCGAAGTAAGTAAACAATATTTTTTTTCCCATTTTTCATATATGTGAACCACCTAATTCTGTTTCTAAATAATTTATTTTTTGTTAATATAATAAAAAACAAATTATTTAAATTTTACAGAACTACATCAGAACAAATCATCAATGAAATTAATGCTTTAGATACTCGAATTTTTAAAATTAAAAAGCATGTTGAACTACCAACAACCGAAAAAGATATTAAAGAACAAATGATGGAATTTTTAGAAGTATATATAATATAACATATATAATTTATATTTTTAAATTAAATCAATTTACTATATACTAATTAAATTTTGTTAAATTAAAATTTTAAATAAGGCGGCTGAACGTGAAGTAGCTCTATTACAACGTGGAATGAAAGATGTGGAATTAGTAAGATTGAAGTTGTCTGAATTCTTTTGTGAGGATCCATCAACATTTAAAATTGAAGAATGTATTAAAATTTTCCAAACATTTTGTGAGAAATTTAAGCAAGCTGTTAAAGAGAATGAAAGACGACGAATACAAGAAGAACAAGCTAATGTTAGACGAAAACAACGCGAAGAATTAATTGCTCGAAAAACGCGACAAGGTATTTATTTTGCTATTCAATTTTGAAAAGAAATTTAAACTATAGTATTAACAATTTGTTTGTAGTGAGCCAATGTGGAACACCAGTTTCTGATTCAGAAAACTTTTTAATTGTTGATCCATCATTTGACCCACGTTGTAGTCCTGCCATGTCAAGACGACGTATTGGTTCATTTAATAGTAATGGAGATGCAAATGTATTACGTGATGATGGATTATCACCAGATATTACACCAAATGGTAGTTTAAGAAGAAGGCGAAGTAGAGCACTTCCTGAAGAAGATGATTCCAATTTGATGGAATTTTTAAGAAGTTCAGGTCATGATAATAGTTCTAGAGAAAGAAAGACTTCATCATATGGGAGTTTAGGTATGGATTATAGAAGAAAATAATATTTTTTTTTGTTCTTTTTTTTTGTTTTTTTAAATCATTCGTTTCGTTTTTCTATTTTGAAGTAAATAATTAAATTAACTTCAATTTCCAATTTTTTTTTTCTTTTTTACGCAAAAGCCTTTATAAAGAGTTAAAAATAATATTTAAAACAAAATATTCGCTTCTGCATTATTCCCTAATTTGAAAAATAAAAAATAATTGAATTGCTTTATATATTTAAATGTAAAATAATTAAAAATAAAAATTAAATTAATTATATACAAAAATGCATAATATGTAAAGCAAAATAATATTATACACCAAGAAACATAATAATGAAGTGCAAATATCCTTTTAACCCGAACCGACTGCAGTTTAAAAATTTGTTTAGACTTTAAACCTAACCTAGATTCGTACAATATTTGTTTGTTTTGTTTTCAGCAAAATATATTTTAATAAGTGGCAGATAAACATTTTATGACGTAATAGAATACGTTGAATAGTTACATTTACATATTACATCATGACAATATCAAGTTATTATCTACTGAATTCACCCTACTGATAACTAACTAGAAGTAAAAATAAATTTTAAATTACCAAATCGAATTATTTTGTTAAGTTCCAATTTAGATTACGTTTATTGCGTTTGATTAAATGATAATATAAACAAACACCGACATCGAAATTCATCGGTGGATACAATTACAAAGCTTTCAAGTTTAGTCAGATTTGATAAATTTTTGACAGTCGCGTTTTTAAATCTACCTTTAATACTTTAATAAGTGTTATATTATGTGGTTTTGATATTTTATAACGAAAAATATATCATAATTAAAAATAACGGTACTTTTCAAAAACGTTAATAACTGTACAAATTCAAGTTTTGACATAAAAATACTTAAGCTTTGACGTTTAGAAAGAAACGAAGTTAGCTACAGAATAGAATAATATATAATATGTAATAAAAATATATATGTATATATAAATAATTAAATATTTTTGAATAGTATCCATCCAGAATAATATGTAATAAAATTATATATATATAAATAATTAAATAATTTTGAAGAGAGACACCATTCATGATTTAAAAAAAATTTACTCATAATTTAAAAAAATAAATAAATTCATATGTTTTTACTGTTAAAACATTCATATATACAATTATACGTGTATTTTATAAATAAAATAATATGTAATTATCATGATGATGTGAGTAGTATAAGCAATATTGCTGCGTTCCGTGTTATAAAGTAATCGTTTTTGAAAAAAGTTTTTCTTTATTTAATATAATTTAATTGTATTTATTGTTAAAATTATTTTTTTTTTTAAATGAAATAAAAAACATATAAAAATTTACTAAACCAATCATTTCATAATACCTAATGATAAATTTTAATAACACATTAATAAAGAAAAAAAAGACATTCATATAAATATACATATTATCATAATTAAATTACACATTTAATTGTTTTTTTTTTACAATAATTAATTAATTATAATATAAATGTGAATTGCAAAGCTAGCTTTAAAATATTTAGAAAAATAAGACGAAAACATTTTCAAGATACATTTACATAATATATGGTAATAATAATGTTATTTATTATACATTATGTGTATTATTTTTCTATTCGTTTAACAAGTGTATTTTTTTTTTCTTAAACGGTTATATTAATTTATTATTGCTATTAACTATAACCAAATTGTGGAATTTAAAAAGTTAAATATAAAAACATTAAAATTTAATAAAAAAAAAAAACTGCAGTGAATGTTAAATATTTAGGAATGTATGAAAAAAAAAACTCGAACTTTGAGGAATTTGCGCAAACGAATACATTGAGTTGACATAAACTTCGAGTTGCCAAATTATACCATTAAAAAAACATTATTTTTACGTTTAGGTATATTTGATAACTTTATGTCTAAGTATACGTTCACGTAAATTATCCAAATTCCCTCATATTAGTTAAAACCGTTTAAAAAACCGTAATCTTTCATTATTCTTGAATTTTCATGTCTTTAATAAAAGATTTTCTAAAACTGATCTACTAAAAGTAACATTTTTATTAAAAATATTTAAATACTTAAAAATTTAAAATAATATATATGTATTAAAATCTATTTAAGTTTTTGGTTTTTCATCTTCAATCATAATTAATTAAATTTCTACAAAACTCCTTGAATATAAACAAAAAAATAAGATTTTAATTTATATTTTACAAATTTCAATTTATTATTATGAAATCTTTTGTTTTTGCTACTTCACACGATTTTTTAAATTTATAATACAGTTAATAGTGCGCCGTTCTTTGATATAATTTCAAATGCATAGCTTTCAAAATATTTTACTTACTCAATGGTATGGAGTAAAATATTATATACAATATACATATATATATATTATTTCCATGCGTACATTTTTAAGTATGCGTAAGTACCCCAAAATAACATTTTACTTTATTATTGAGTACTTATTTAGTAAAATGAAAGTATTATCGAGTATTAGCTACAAAAAAAGTAAATAAAACTTCATAATATGCGTAATCTTTTGAATATTTTTTTACCTATTTATTATATGTTGATTTAATTATTTATATAGAAGCAACCTTCTGCAAAAATGTGTATAAATTATTTATATCCCTATCCTCTCGACTCAAACATCTTTTAAATATTTGATTAAGAATGTAATGATAATAGAGAGAAGAAAAATAATAATATTCATGTAGAGTCATGACTGTTAATACAGTCAGCATAAAAGATACTTCTAAAATAAGAAATCGATCCTATGGAGCAAATAGAACTTTCTATCTGTTTATTAAAATATATTTGTATACTATTTTTAGTATAACATATAACATACCATACACGATATATTTTTGTATAGGAACTAGTTAGTTCCGATATAAACTGTGTTCTGCAAATTGAAAGTTGTGTTTTTTATCCTAAGGAAGCTTTTCCTGTTGAGGAGAGGATACGTTCAGAATTATTAAGAACGTATATATATTCAATCTTAATAACTGCCTCAAACATCTCTCAATTTTTAAACATGATTTAGAGAATGAAAGATTTATTTATGTATTTTGTTTATTTTATTTTATCGATTTAAACTGATAAATTCTTATTACAATTAGCGAATAATTTTTATCCAAGCGAGTCATTAAGTATTATAATTAAGTGCCCCAAATACATAAATTTTTTTTTAGTTTAGTATCCTTTTAGTATATTATATAATATATATACCAATCATTTTATACTATGTATTCAAAAACACTACTAAAAAAATTGCATTGATCAAACAAAAACTTTGATTATAAATGTCCAGTTCCAATGTTGCGCTTTTTTTTTTTAATTTAAAAAATAAAATAAAAATATAGAAAAATATATAATTGAAAACCCTAAATCAGATCAAAATCCAGATCAAAAAAATTTATTATAATTTTAGCAATTAAACATAATAAAAAAAAAGCATATGTACATAATGTATGTAAGTGGATAAAACAAATTTACATAAGCTCATTACTACTATAGCAAAAGTGTAATATTTGTGCATGAAAAAAATAGTTGTGTTGTTTTTTCTTTTTTTTTACAACATTGTAGCTTTTAATGCTGAGCAATGGAGCTTAAAATAAATAAAAAAAAAAATCAAAAACAAAAATGTAAGTAATGTTTTTCTTTTTCTTTTATTGTGAACTTTACTAATCTATTTAATAAACAAATTTCAAAATAAATATAAAATTAATATGTATTAATAAAAATATTTATTTTATTCTTTTTTTATTCGATTTTAGGAAACCAAACAGGAGGTCATTGTAGACCATTAAAAGTAAAAGCAGGACGTAGAGTTAAAAAATTAGCACCACTTATTGAAAATGAAAGAGAACGACTTTATGGTGATAGATACTATAAAGTATAATGTATATATATATAATATGTATGCATGTGTGTATGGGATAAAATAGAGTTTGAAATTACTGTAATAAAGTAAAATTAAAAACTGTTAAATGTAAAATAAAATGAAGAAAAAATATAACTGAATAGACTAGATTAAACTACATTCTCATTCATTCGGTATTCATTCTTTACCCATTTTTCACTCAATCTTCACTCTTCATATAAAAATTAATATCGTGGAAATTAACAGCTTCAAGATTGGGAATTAATGATTCATATTCATATTGGTTCATAGTTTATATTGGTTCGGAAAACCATACAATTACTCTCATTGAAAACCCGTTGAAATGTTGAATATACACTTAAAATGTCTTTAATAAAACTTTAGGATACACGAAATGATGAGAGCATAAATTTTAATGTACTTTTCATCTTATAAAAATGTGTATACATAATTTCTAAAAATGTTTCTTTTTTTTCGTAACAAAACTGATCGTAAAATCATAATAAATCAAATGAGCTTAAATACTAAAAGTCATAATTTTTACATTTTCCAAAGTAAAATCAACTTTAAACCAGAATTAAAATCGATTTAACTTATCTATGTAATATACTGGTAAGTTAACTTAAATCTACTATATATTCCTTAAACCAAAAATTTATTACTTTTTTTTAAATTTTTACAATTATTATTTAATCACGGTTCTTGACAACCAAACGAATTTACTCGCTAGAAAAAGAGAATTTGTCTCAAAAAGTCCAAAATTGTCCTATTTGAAATCGATAAAAAACAATGATTTACGAAATTTTTTTGACACACAGACAGACGGCACAGACGCTCGCTCGGACAAATTAGATTTTTTTTTTATTAATTTTTGAAAATTATTACTTTTCCCTTTTAATGCGACCTTGATCGATTTTTGGGATATAATGTACGTTTCCGACAAAAAAAATATTATGCTTATTACATAGGTAAATTAAATATTTTAATTTATTAAAAACAATTGAGATGAACAGAAAACTGTTCAAATACATTTCGGTTATAGTAAAATGTAAAATATTATATAAATCTGTTTAATTTGTCGGATTATTGTTCGTTTTACAGTATAGGGGACAATATGTTAATAATATTTCACATTTTGTAAGTTATTTAACAGAATGATTTTAAGAATTTCTTATTTAAATTTAAAGTACATTTTAAAATGCTATAATTTTATTTACATACATACATATACATATAACTTTTAAATATGAATTAATTAATTATTTAAATTTTAAATTAAAATCAATATTATAAAATATTTTTAATCTTAAAAATTTTATTGTTATTTTGAAAAATGAAAAATAAAATACTGTGATATATAACATAATATTATATTATTTATAGTGTTTAAAATAAATTATTTTAAAGTGGTTTTTTTTTTGGGTTTTAATTTTGATTTTTAATCGTTTACTGAAATTCTATTTTCTTTTTTTTCTTTTTTTTTTGTTGTAAAATACTATTGGCTAGATATACTTAAGACACAGTATAATCAAATTATTATATAAAACATAGTCTAAAGATAAATCTCTATTGAGTGTGTACAAAGACGTATGCAAGTAAGAAAAACCAACTTTTCAGGAAAAACTAAATTAAATTTATTTTTATTTAAATTAATTTTTATTTTGATTATTACTTTATAGTATAAGTCGGCATACACTTTTTTGATCGTCCAACTTTATAGAGGACTTAGTTATGCTGTTATTAAAAATTATTTTTAAATTATATTTAGTTATAATATTTTTACAGAAGAAGTAGCCTGAGTTTTATATACATTAAATACTTTATTAAATACATGATTAACTTATATCGTTTTTAGATAAAAATTAGTTGTACTTCCTTCAACGCTCATCATATTTTGATAATTGTTTTACTGTGTTGTCATTGAAAGTGTAAACCTGAACTTCGATGGTTTCTTCAACAATAAATCTGCATTTCTTTTTTTAATGAGTTTAAAGTATAGATTAATTTTGTTGTCAAGGAAAATAATTAATTATTTTACCTTAATTTGAATTAATAATATATGTATGTCAAGTTCAAATTTGAAAAAAGTTGTTTATAAAGTTGGATCCTTTTATATTATTATAGGAAAAAAAAAATTTTCAACTGGATTTTCATTTGAAATTTCGAATTTTACATATGTAAAATATGTTTGAGGTAATCAATGCAAACAAAAATACATAAAAATATACATATCAGTTAAGGGCCAGGTCTATTAATAAATTATTAATTAATTTCAGTGTAATATTAATCAATACTGAATTTCACTGTAATTATTTATTTATAATATTACATTCGAAAATTGTTCATTTATTATTTATGTTTTCTCAACAAACATTTTTGTAAATTATTTTTTCTAAACATTATATACATATTATATTGTATAATTAGATCGATCTTGGGCCAGACGTGCAAGAAGTGGTACACCAAATAAAAAAAGACCAGAACTTTTAAATATCGATTTTGGTAACGAAAGGGAACGTACAAATTCCCCATCACCAATGCCTGATCAAAAAGAACCACAAGCAGTTGCTGCAAATGAACCAAAACCAAGGTAATTCAAATAATTTAAAATAAATATTTTATAATTTAATTTTCGAAAATAAATACATACAATAATGAACTCGTTATTCAACCTTTTACTTAATTAAATGTTTTTTTCTTAAATAATTTTTTGAAAAACCAAATCAATAATTATTTTAAAAATATTACAGAATATCCAAAGAGTGGAGACAAAAAATTGAATCCTGGTTACAAGCAAATGAAACTGATGACAAACAAATTGATGATTATAAACGTCGGCGACGACTAACTAATAATAGAAGATCGCTTGAAAACGACTCAGGTAATTCTTAAAAATGGTTTTCTAAATTTTTTATACAAAATAATTTAATTATAGAAAGCGAACGGAGTAAGTTAGATCCTTTACCCGAAGAAAAAGTTACAGCAAATAATACAGATAAAGAAGCACACAAACGGCTCAATCAAAGTTGGGATCCATCATCTACAATCGATAAATTCGATGTTACTGGAACAATAATAGCTATTCAAGGTAATTAAATACCGTTTACAAGCATTTTTATTTCATATAAATTATTTTAATAATTAACTAATTTGATTATTTTAATAGATGATCAAGAAAGTCGTAATAACAAAATACAATCTAAAACAGAATCGAATTTTGTAAAAAAAGACAACGAAACTGATTACGAATCTAGTCCAAATGTTAAAGATCAATCACAACAACAACAACAACAACGTTCAAGTCCAACACTTCATTCAATTGATGAAGAAGATTTACGTAGAAATGTTATACAAAAATTAGGTGATCATACGCCAACAGATCGCCTACGTATTTACATAAGAAGACCATCTGAATCAACTTTAAATGATAACTCATCAAAAACTTCCAACAATACATCCAAAAATACAACAGTAACACCAATATCATATTCATCACAATCTAATCAACATCAAAAATCTCCTCTAATTTCTATGAAATCACCAATTGTAAGTGATAACAAAATTTCAAATGAACCGAATTTTGTAAAGGTAAATTCTATAAGTTATGATAATGAATGTCATCCAGAAAAACAAAATAGAATTGAAATAGATTCAGATAATATTGAAACACCTCCAGTTGTACGAAGATCAATAAAGAATCCCAACATGTCTAATAGATTTTCAAATAATGTAAAAAAGAATACAATTGGCGATGGTGAAAATATCACAGATTTAGATAAACATCTTGAAAATGATAAATTAGGTCAATTTGATAGATTTTCATCAGCTCGACGTACTAGACGTTATAAACGACCCACAGATTATAGTAGTGGTAATGAGGATGCAACTTCAAATGCAGCCGAATCAATGTTAGTTCCATTACAAAAATCTAATACAGATGATATTAAAAGTTTAGATAAAATTGATTCAATTGTTGCTCCAGTTGACAATAAAGAAAAACGTTTAAAACGCTGGCATGATCGTTTAAAAGACTTAGGAAGTATTGAAAATAATAATACATCACATAATTTAGAAAAATCCAATAGTGGCAGACATATGAGTACAATTAATCAAGATGATGTAAGAGAAGCAATTAAAAATTTGAAATCACCTACTAGTAAGTATATAATAATAAATTAAACAATTTTAATATGTAACTAATGATATTCCTAATTCATTCTCAGATACACCTGATAAAATATGTCTACCACAAGATGTAAATGAAGTTACTCCTATCATTCCAACATCAGTTTCAATAACCAATACAAGTGTTAAAGTATCAAACCATGAATTAAATGATGAAGGTTTTGAAGAAACACAATCATTAGTTTCTGATACACCATCGCAGGGTAAAGAAAGTACATCATCATATAATGAAGCAGCAGATATTACAGAATTAATGCAAAAAGGACAAAAAACAATGCGACTAACACCAACAGCAACAAATAGCAGTGGTTCAAAATTACAACGTTTTGGTTCACAGAAATCAAATATTCAAAATTCATTAAATAAAAAAAAATTATTTGAACGTCCAAGATCATTACGTGGATCAGCAACATCAAATATAACATCAATATCATCACATTATAATAATCCTTCAACAAATTACAATGATTCAACTGGACCTGGTGTTACATCATCACAATTAGGAATACCACGTAGATCAACCTCATTACGTAAAACTGATTCAAAACTATCAAATCCATCCACAAATATTTACATCAGTAATAATAAACGTGATGTTGAAAGAAGTAGCTCAAGAAATAGTTTACGTTCATCCCGTTCATCATTGAATAGTGCAATTTCAACAAACACAGTAAAAAAAATGCCCCTTAAATCAGATATATCATCATCAGCGGAAGGATCACCAAGTAAACGACCTCTAGCAACACAAAATTCATCATCACCATATAATAGACCTTCATCATACAGTAATATTTCAACAACAACTATGGGTAATAATATTGTTAATAGTAATAATCGAGTTCCAGCTAGTCGCAGCAGTTCAAGTGGTTCAAGTATTGGTCCAACAATACGTAGACCACTTCAAAAACCAAATACAATTGCATCAAATGGTATTAGTATTTCAAATTTAGGTAATCCAAGTTTTAAAGAAAATCAGTCATCTAGTGTTAAACCTTTAGTTAAAACTTCTCTTATAGCAAATCGATTAAATGTTTCAGCAAATAATAATAATAATAATTTGAATGTTGTTAATACTATAAATAATCGAACGAGAAATAATACATCTAGTAATAATACTACTAGTACATCAAGTCGTTTAAGTGGTTTTATGCGTCCAACTACAGCCAGTTCAACAAAACGTTTCCAAACAGATTATAAAAAATAATGAAATATGTAAATGTAATTGTATAATAAATAAAAACAAAATAATAATAATAAAATAAAATAAATTAATTAAATATTATTTTAATATCCCAAAAATAAATTTAAGTAAAAAAAAATAAATAAATAAATTAATAATTAATCATGAACAAGAAAATATCTATAATAATATAGGAAAATATTTTTTATTTTTTTTTATTTTTTTTTTTTTAATAAATTTTATACCAAAATCAATGAAACAAAAATTTAACTAAGTAGCTATATAAATTAAACGAAATTGTTTTACTTGTGTGTATTAATTTATATTAATACTTATAAATGTTACGAATTATTTTTATTGAAATTTACTCATTTGTTATATAATACATATTATTATATATTTTTTAAGAACAATGTCACATTTTTATTTTCTTTCTATTATTTAATTATGTATAATAAATATTTAGAAATATAAAAAAATACATATATATATATATATATATATATATATATATATATAAATCATTTTTATATGCTTAAACTTTAAAATATTTTAATTAATAATATAATAATTTAAAAAAAAAAAAAATTTCAAATATTTTTAATCAAATCTTTCAAATAGTTATATAATTATTATTTTCGTCAAATATCTATTATATAAATATATAATATATTTTTATAGTCATAGAAATAATAATTACTACTTGAATATTCAATTTAAAAAATTTCATTAGAAACTTTCGAATATAATATAGTGTACTACATCCTTTTTTTAAATATAAATTAGAAAAAATAATACTAAAATTTTAATTTAAACTTTAAGATTTTAAATGTATGTATTTGCTTTTTTATTTTTTAAATCACATTTACACAAATTTGTGTATTTGAGTACTTACTGAAAAACTATATGTAGTATATCACGTATATGAAATAATGGCTATACTTATGTATAAAAAAAATCACGTAATAACGTAATAAAAATGGCTATACTTATGTATCAGCTAGAGTGTTCATTTAGTTCCACATCTACCCCATAACCAAAGATAAAGTACATGTACCTTTGCTTTATTATAAAAACACAAAAACTCTTATAAGTTTTTGCATGACAACGTGAATTCTCTAAAAGTTCTTAAATGAAAAAAGTTGTTATGAAACTCAACCAATTAAATTAACAAATTTTGCAATAGATTGTCCATTAATGCGATATTTGTCGATACAAAAAGTCTAATATAAACGCGATAATTATAACTTTAGTTTCAATATTTATTTAAAAGTTGACAATAGAGAAGACCAACCTTATTGGGTCGCAAAAATACAATAATTTAAATTTAGATTAAACTATATAACAAAACATTAGAAAGCAACAACATTAATTCAAAAGATAAAAAGTAGCTTAATTTTTGTATTTCTTAATATGAAAATTTCATACTATGTAACAAAAGTAATCAAATTTGTCATGATGACAAGATTTCTAACAAACAAAGTATATTCTTTATTACACAAATACTCAATTTAAACCATCGAACATAATTTAGTTCAATTTGATCAACTACAAAAAGATAAGTAAACTTATACCAATACTAAGTATACTAAATAAGTAAATATGTACAATCAAACAACATTAAAAAACACTATACGATAAAGAGCCTTGTTGAATATCGATATAAAAAATAACTATTAAAAATATATTTTTGGTATTATTTTTTATTTACATAAAAAGAATAAACGTTTAATTGTAGATAAAAATTATTAATTAATAAATAAATTTATTAGATGAAAATATCTTTTATTAAATTACAATATGAATATTCAATTTGTAATTAAAAAATTTGTTATGCGAAAAAATTCTGAATTTTAATCAGTTCTTAAGCTTTAAAAGCGCCTTCTTTACTTTAAAAATCCGTTTAAAAAACATTTTTTTTTACATTATTCTTCCAAATTTTGGACTCTGGGTAAGTTTTAAAAATTTAACGATTTAATTTTTTAAAATTAAAATTAAAACAAAAAACAATATAATAACTAATTTAATTAAATTATTTTTAAAAACAAAACTGTTTTAAAATTTCAATGAAAATTTAAAAATTCTCTTTTGTTTCTTTTCAATGAAAAAAGATATTAATTTAATATTGTTATTATAATCTTTTAATTAAAACCAAAACAAAAAAGAAAGTAAAAATAATCAAATATTGTATAAACCGTCCATTCTTAGAATGCTTTCAATTGTTAAAATAAACACATAAATAAATAAAAAAAAAATTAAATAAAAATGAAAATACCAATTTAAAAACAAAATATATAATTTATGTTTTATAAAAATACATTAACAGGTTTATACTGAATTTTAAATTACTTGTTATATATTTTTCTAATTTTTTTAATATGAATACAATCTTTTTTTTTATAAATGAATAAAATTAAAATAGATCCGTATAAAAGTAATGAATGTATTAAATGTTTATTCATTTTTTTTTAATTATATTTTTAATCAGTTTCAGCAGCAGGGTAATTCTAAGTAGTATATCTAAAATATGATTTAGATGAATGATAGTATGTAGCTACTGGATCATTTTTGAAAAATTTATATATATTTATATTTTTTTCACAATGTTCAGTTATAATATTTTATGCAGATTTGATGAGTATTACTTCTCTAAATTTTCTTACTTTGATATTTAATTACCATTTGTTATTTTTGTTACCCTCAAGTTGAATTAAATTTAAGTATGTATGTATGTGTTTTTTCGGAAACTCATTTCAGTCATTTTCACTCATTTGTCAGCCACTAAATTTTTCTCCTTTTCTTTCAAGTTATGACAAAAAATGTGTATAAAACAAAGTTGTAAATTAAAAAGACAGAAAAACGCATTCCTTTTATTTTACTAAAATCTTTATTTGTCTATTTTTACAAATATCGATATTTCGGCAATATGTTGCCTTCTTCAGTGTATTGGCGTAATTTACGCCTTAGAAATGCTCAAAAAAGAATGAAATTAATTTTTAGTTTAGTGTGTTTTGGTTTTGAACAATACAATAGAAATTTTAAATGGTCAGATGAGTGGGATAAGAGTTTATCTCTCGCACGTATGCTTCACAGCCCATTGCACACCCTACGATTACGGTTTTTTTATTATACAGTTTTCTACTCGCCTTGAGACATGTACTTAGAATGATTAGAGAACTAATCAATGTCAATCATGGTCCTCAACGTTGTTCAGCTTTTGTTTTATATTACTCATGTTTTCACAATTGAGATTTCTAATAATGCGTACGTTATTTTTTTACAATAGACGTATTGTGGAAATGGAGTATTATTGAAGAACCTTCAGTGGTGTAATATAGATAGACAACTTACTAAATTTTGATATTGAAAATTTATAAAAAAAAAGAATATAATTTAAAACTACGATAGATTTTAATTAATTTAATTTTCAAAACAACTAATATTAACCATAATAATATAATTTATTTTATCTGAAATATTTAATTATAACCTTAAAAACATCTTATAAACTATTTTAATCAAGTACTGTCATATTTTAATTATTTATCTATAATTATACATAATTGTAATTAATAATCTAAACATTTTAAAACTAAATTTCTTGTTATTAGTCCGTCGATGATAAATATTTTCCTGAATTGTCCTTGAAATAATTTTGTTCATTAAACCATTCCTTGTGAGATTCCAAATACCTTGAACAAAAAATAATTTTGTCATATTTTAATTTAACACTAATTCTCTTCTTTAGTATTATTAAACAATTTGAACTTACATAACAAACGAATCTAAATGTTGTAATAAAATTTTCAATTTATCATCACTTATGGCAGATGCATTGAGAAAATCTGGTAATTTTACTAAAAAAAAAAAGTAGTACCAATGAAATATATTCTCTCTACAAAATTTGAATTATATACTTACTTATTAATCTAGCCAAGTGAGTTGCGCCAAATAACATTGATGGTTCGGGATCTGAATTTGATGGTAAAAGTTGCCATGACAATACTTTTTGTAAAAATTCTTTAACTTGAACTGGAATACCCAAATTTATCGGCGAAAAAGATTTTAAGAAATCCAAACTATTAGAATTAAAAGATGTTGTGTGTGGTGTTGAACTACCTGAACTATTACTAGCTTTGCTAATAGAAAAAATGACATTTTAATCTAGATATAGTTTTTTATTCTAAATAATTACCTAGACAAACAATTCTCTAAAAGAATATCACAATCATCACTCCGGCAAGATCGTAACTTCCTCCTGAGAGGTTCATCTGAACCCTGAGCATCAGATCCAGTTTTATTAGATGCACTATTACTACGGTTTTCTGAATTTTCAAGATTATTTAATAGCTCCGAATCTGATTTTGGTAATAAAAAGTCAGGTGATAATCCAAGTGAAGCAACGTATGAAAAATTTTTTAAGTTCTTATCAGAAAGCAAATAAGCAGCTTCTTGTTTTTCATTTTTGTATAGAAGATAGTCAGTTATAGTAAAATTAAGGTAAACTCGTAAACCATCTGCTACTTCTTTAAGCAATGTAACACTTAAAAATATAATCAAATTTCATTAATTTTTTTTTAAATATAATAAAAAATAATTTACGTATTAAATAATTTTTCGAATTCTTTTTCCTTTTTTTCTACTTTTGATTGTGGATTACGACGACGTGGATTATCAGGTTGAGAAGAGGAAAACACAAGTTTTATAGCACTTTGTTTAACAAAGTTTTCCAAAATAGTTATTGCTGTTATTTTTGGTGGAAGAATGTGTTGTTTATTTTGATTTACAATCATATCATAATCAAATTCTAAATATTCCTTTAATTTATCTCCAACTTTTAAGAAAATACGATCTTCTTCATGAAAACTTTCAACCGAACTACTATACGATTCAGTGTCACATTCTACATATAAACATTTTTTTTATTTTAAAAACACATATGCATGTAACATTCACAATAATCTTACCATCTCTCATTCCGAATTCTGATTCTAATTTACCTAAAGTACTGCAAGAGCTATTATCTTCTGACGAACCACGAGTTTTTCGTGAAGAAGGAGATATTGAATTATCAATTGTACTTTTTTCGTTTCTCACTCGTTTTTTTCGATCTCGCCGATATAAATATGCACCCCTAAAATATCAAAAGCGATATGTATATATGTACTTACTTACAAAAAAATAATAATAACTTACAATTGAAGCTGAGCTTTTTCTGCTAAAGATTTTTGTAGTTGCCTGAAAAATATAAATATATATCAAATCCTTAGTCAATATATATACATAAAATTTCGTTATTTATTCCATATTGATTTTTCTAAGTGTTTATATATATATTTTACATAAGATACTAAAAAATGTATTAAGCACTTGCTTTTCAGAAAATAAAAGTTAAAAATGAAAATTTTGAAAATTTAATTGAGTCAATTTTTACCTGTTTTCTTCAGTATCCTTTAATACAAGATCTGAATTCACTTTTCGATCCCATGATGAATTCCATCCTTGAAAATGTATTTTATATTGTACTAATCGACGACCTCTTTTATCTCTTGATTCACTTATTCCCAAAACCTAAAAATTAAATTGATAAACTAAAATTCTTTATAAATTATTCATTTTTATAATCTTTTCACCTTTGAATCATATAAAACGCGCGCTTTTGTTATATCTGGCTCATAGCATAAAACTTTTTCTCCCTCAGTAAATCTATACTTGATACCTCTAGTAGATACCATTTCTAAATAAATTTACCATTGAAGTTTTCTTTTTTTTTTACTTCTTATAATTTACATAAATATTAAAAATATTAAAAATCTAATTTTGTTTAACATAAGTTTATAAAACAAATATTTTCTTCTATATTAATTTATTAAATTAACCACACCGATGTTCTGTTTTGTTTTATATTAAATAAAAAATACGATTTTCTTTTAAATTACAACAGCTGAGATTTTGACATATAAATATTATATGTCAAGATCGTTGTCTACTTAATTTGTAAATAGTTTTTATTTTTGGCAACTTTCTTTACCTGAATATTAGAAATAATTCGTATCGTGCTCGTGCATGGTACATTGGTACGTAGTACGTACCGGTAGAGTGCATGTTATGTATCAGAAAAAGTCTCTTCAAAACTTATATATTAATATATTACCAATATTACCCTTAATAACTAAATTAACTTTAATTTAAACTTTAATTTAGTTATTTGAAAACTGGTCCTGCTGACGAGGTTTACTTTTGAAATAATTGAATTATTTATCCTTTCTTTTATACTACTTCTTTTCATATGGTTTGGAACAAACTTTTTATTTTACAACGTACCATTGTTTTTGCAATTCTGTGATTGTTCGAGAAGAATACGAAATCAAAATGATCATTGAAAATAAAAAATTGAGTTTTCTTATTATTTTTACCTTGTGATTCGTGAAGAGAAGAGACCTATAGTTATATAGAAAAATTCCCTTTAATATATTTGGTTCATTGATTTAGTTATATCTATTCTATAACTACTAATATCAAAATCTGAAATTAAAGCTCCCAACTAGCCAGAACAAAAAAGTATTTTAAAGGAATTACGTTTTATCAAAGAACATAGATACATATATTTTTTTATTATATGTTCTTTGATATTATTTATTTTCAGTAAATTTAACATTTTACATTACTGTTTAATTCATGAAAATTTGGATAATTGGATCATTCTAATTATTTTTCGACGAACATACATCGTTGTTAAAATTAATGATTACATTTTGATGATAAATTTACGTTATAAATTGCTAAGGAATATATTAGTTTACATCAATGTATTTCCTTGATAAATTTCATATTTAATATTTTGAATTGAATTATCTACATTTATGTTGATATCTTATACAATTTCAAAAATAATTTAAATGCATTAATATTGATTAAGATTTATGTCTACACTTTTCTCCTCTTTGACAAAGATGGTTTATCAAAAACTTGTTTCATTCCGCCAGCTTTTTCGTTATGGAATTTTATATTATTGGCAGTATCTGCATACCAAGGTGAATCAAAAACAGTTGTATCCTGATCAACTAAATGTGTATATTTCGTTCTACCACAGCGGCCGAAATTTTTAACTTGCATAACTTTTGGTAATATAGTCTTATCAAAATGATCTTCCAATGTAGCCTGAGCAAAATCTCGTTTCAACACATCATTTTCTTCATCCAAATAGAAAGCACCACGATGATAGTATTTCTGTAAGAATTTATATTTTCCTTTGACAGGTTTGTTGGTAATAACTTTTGGATTGAGACGTAATTCCTGTCTACGTTCTTCATCTGTCATATTTCTCAAGCGATCAATTTCTAATTTTTCTTTTTCAACTCTAAAATACAGTTTCATTTACAATTTATTTATCAAAACAAAAATATAATTATTCTTACCCTTCTTTTTCTTCGCGATCACGTTTAATTCTTTTTAGTTCCCTCAATTTCCAAGATTCATATTCAACATCATCGTTCTCGTCATCTGTACATACATCATTAATGTGTGGTTCACCTGCGTCGGGTTTATTCTTTTCCAAATCTTTTTTGACATTTTCTTCAACCAATTTCAAAGTTTGACGACGTCTTTCTTTCATTTGTTTTTTCATTTCAATTTCCAATTGTTTTTGTTTCGCTAATTCACGTTCTTTTTCCGCTATAGTAGCACGATCCCGTTTACGAACAAAAAGTGGTTTTAGTCTAGGTTCATTTTCTTCCTCACTTTCAGATTCTTCTTCATATTCTGAACTTTCTAATTCAGATGAATCTGATTTTTTTTCTTCTTCTTTTTGCATAATCTAAAGTAAAGTATTGCATTTATCATTTCGATATTCAACAAAAAAAAAATAATACTCACTTCTTCCTCTTTTTGTTGTTGTAACATTTTTTGTCTTAATTTTTGTCTACGTTTTTCTAATTCATTGTCACTCAAATCTGAATCAGAATCACTCTCTGAAGCTAAAGTAATTTTTTTAGTTTTATTGTCTAATGGCTGGTCTTTCAGGAAATCATCTTCTTCAGATTTTTCAGTATCTGAATCAGAAACCTCTTCTGGTTGGTGTACATGCCTGCGTCTTTCTAAACGTTCTACATTGGTTTCTGGAAATTCTGAAGATATGGCTTTCAATCTTCTTAACCGAGGATCATCTACAGTTTCATCATTATTATCGTGTGCTGGTAAAAGGTCTAATTTTGCTTCAATAATAGCTTGTGCTTTGAGTTTCCTATTATCTAAGAAATCTTCAAAATCAGTATCATCTCCGGAAGAATCAGCTCTTGCATATTCTGGTCGCTTTCCCGATATATATCTTTGAACTTTTACCTTTTGCATAGAAATTTCGCCTTAATATTCAAAATATATTTTTTTAATTCAAATTGATACAATAAAATTGCATACATACTCATTAATAAACTTACCTTTGTTATTTCGAACAGGAACTGCTCCTGCCGTACTTTGAATTCCATACGACGATGTAGGACCGTTCATGTTTTCTCTTTATTATTTTTCTTTTTATTTTACTAATTTTCAATTAAAATTTATAAACACATTAAAATACGCAATTAATATTTAATTGTTTGTATTTTTATCCTTCGAAATTTGCCTTAATTTATTTCAATCGAAAAATGTAGAGTTGACACTTGACTTGACAAAAAATACGTATTGACATTTCAAAAGACATTTCATTTAATCACAGTTTTTCGTTTAGATGATCTTCTGTTTTGTGGTTCAAATCATACAGCGATTCATTCATAGATTATTTATTATTTAGAAAGTATACTCTTTTACTGTAATAAACTTGTATCTTTCATTAAATATTTTTTTCTACAAACTTTTGTAATGGTATTTCACATTATATAAAACCAAAAAAAAAAACTTTTTTTAAAATGTTTATATAAAATTTCCAATATGTAATTTGGCCAATTTACATAGAAATACAGTAGTCGTTAAAATTAGCAGGTTATTTTATACATTTACGTATGTTTAACAACACTCCCTGTTACCATTATCACTAAAAAATGAATGAAAGCAATAATAAATGATAGACACAAATTGGTGTTATGAGTGAACCTTTCATTTTTTTGTGAATGATACTGTAATTTTTTTTTACTTTTTTAACTTGTCTTTAGTACAACGGCTCTTAAGCACGATATAAACAAGAGGTCCGGCGTTCCAAGGGTCGGGACCGAAGACCATATTTTTCCTTTTTTGTCATCAGTACATACGTGATATAGAGTTTCGGCCCAATTCCTTGGACCCCGTACCTATTGTCTTTATCTCATTTAAGGACCTGTGTACTGATGACAAAAAAAATGTAAGATGTTCGGTCCCGACACTTGGGACCTCGGACCTCTTATTTTTATAGTTTGTCCATATGTAATTTTGTACCGACACCATATTATTAAGCTTTCAAGTTTCAATTCTAAATTTTCAAAAAATTACTTAAACAATTTAACTATTTTATTTATCAAGTTGTTAACTTTCAATTTACAAGTTTTGTAAAAAAAATTCCTTCCTATCACTAAATAAAAATTCAGTGAATGATAAACAACTGTATCATTCACTTTTTTTGAATGATAACACCGAAGCAATTTCCATATAAAATTCAATATTCAATGGCAAATATTTTTTAAGTATCAATTTTGAATCATAACACCGAAAGTGAATGATACATTCACTAAAAAATGAATGATAGTGATATTTATAACAGGGCCCTAAGTGGACGTAAATTGCCTATATATAAGCTATATATATAAAAAAAAAATAAAGCGAAGTTGTCAAACATATTTGAACTCGAACTAAAATTTTCACGTACGCTAAAGTTTTTTTTGAACCAACATTTATACATATCGACTCGTCGGCTTATCGCTAATTTGTTCCATATGCCACTTTTGTCTTTTTTGACTTAGGGATGCTTGCTTTCCATAGTTTTTTAATGTGATCTTTCAAAATCTTCAACCCGTTTTACTTAATATATTTGATTTAGACAGTAAGATAATAAAATTACTTGTTAATTTGTTCCATGTCCAGTTTTTTAGTAATTTACTTGTGCGAGTCTGTTACATATAATTATAATTATAAACATTGTATATTTTAAAAATATTTGATAAATATATAAATTGTTTCCACTTCCAGTCCATTATTTATTTGTTTATTACAATTATCGTTATTTACAGTTTGGAAAATCTTTTTACGTAGTTTTATATTTATTCTAAATAATTATTTATGCATCATGAAATTCATTTTGTTACAAATTTGAAAGTAAAGTGAATAGGAATACAAGAGAAAAACCAGGTGAAACTATTTTAAATTGAAAGGAAAAAGGATGAAAGTAAACTTCAGAAACCATACATCTATTATAATACATGATAATGTAAAATAATTTCAATTAACTATTTCTAACTGTCATGTAACAGATGCACATAAACATATATAATTTAGAATTTGAATTAGAATTGACTAATTTGAATTTAGCAAACTCGAAATATTTCTAATCGATGATAGTTAAGCTCAAATTGAAAAACATAAATCAGAGATAAAAAATAAAAATTGTCAATTCAATTGTTAAGCAAAATTTCCATTTGATGTCTTGTCTAGAGAATCAGAGTTAGAATTAGGTTTTCATAACTCATTCATTAGGCAACTAAACTAAATAGTAATTAAAGATAAAAAAAAAACTTCACCCAAATTTAGGTAAACTATGCTAAAATATATGAAAGTAAACAGCCAATCTTCATTAATTGCTTTTCTTTTGTTTGCAATGTTATTTCTTTATTTTATTGGGTTTCGTGGGGGAACAAAATAAATTTTCATTTTATGTCTGTATTTTGGTGAAATAATTTTAATCAAATATTAGTTAAGTTGGTTAAAGCGTCAGGTTAATATAACAAATTTTTATTAGCCTACAATAATTTTGCCAATATTTTATTAAATAATTATACCAAAAACGAAACCGAATTTTTAAAATCAAACAAAGAGAATAGAAAAATAAACAAATTTAATTGAAAAAGGCAATGTATATATGTGATATTTTTGTGATAATTTATTTTAGTTGTATTTTGTTATTTATTTTTTTATTTATTTTATTCTTTATTTGTTAATTGTTTTTAATTTTAGTTTAATATTAAATAATTTTTGTTATTATTTTCATTTTTTTTTTGTATTTTTCATATTTTTGCAATTGTTAATTTGTTTTAATTCCATTTGTTTATTTCATGTATTTTTATATATTGCTTTGTTTATATTAGTATATTTTATAATTTTCTTCCATTAATTATTTATTTTTAGATATTTGTGGATTAGGCCTAATGGGGAAACCACGTAAAAAAAACGCGCTCTATTCCCTACCTCAATGCTGAAAGGGGAATAATACTTATTTAATACATAATTTTTATGGAATTATTAATATCTATTATATAAAATAATTATGTGATTTATTTTATATAATTTAATATTATTTATTTTATATACACACTAACATAATTTATTTAATCTACTATATTGAATCAAAAATATGATGCAAGAAATTGTTGTGTTACTTTTTTTTTTTGTTTTACTGTAGCATTTCACCATTTTTATAAAAAAGCTCTTAAGTAGCTTTTTATAATAAAAAAGTAGATGGAAGACCTTTTTTTAAATGCATATGTCTGTATTAAGAAATTTAATTTTTTAATTTTTTTTAAAAAATGTAGAAAGGATGCAACTTTAAGGCACCCTTAGAACAAAATATAAATAAATCCGTACTTTTCGAGCTATTCCAAAATTAGTGTTCATCCTACTATTTTTTCCCATAAGAGTACGTGCATTTAAGCCTACTATTTAGCTTTTTCTTATTCTGTGACTCCTCTTTTAATTATTGTAGGTTATGGTTCGATTCTCTTTTGAGTCAAATTTATTATGTTTATTGAACCTATATTAAAATTTTATTATTAAAATTTATTTTACAGATTGTATAATAGTTAATTTAAAAGGAAAAGAAAAAGCTCTTAAAAAGTAAATAATAAAAAAATTCGAAGAGTTTCACAATTTTGGCAGCAATATTAAATAAACTAAAAAGGAGAAATTAAATTAGGTAATTCAAGCAATCTCATGTAATACTAACATTTGACTTCAGACATGAGCAAATAATGTTATAGATAACATGTTTGTACGAGAAAAGCAAATGTATGAACTTGTCATGAATAAAAGCAAGGAGCGTAAATTAAAACTATGTGCTGATATTTTAAACAGTTAGGTATCAGGATTATATAAATATTCAGGTAATTAAAAAACCCTGAATTTAAAAACGTTTTTTGATGTTTGTGAACACAATATTCGCAGATTTTATCCAGATTTGTTTTGTTCATCTGCATATGATTCACGTTCTTTAACATTAAAAAAAACACAAAAAAAAACTGGACAGTACCTACCTACCTAACATATTTTATTTTTACTGCGTTCCTGAAGGCAAGAATTATTTCTTGAAAATTTTCGTAACATTGAATTTGTTTTTCTTTTTTACTAAAATAACCTAGCCAGTGTTTTTTACAAAATAATTAGGTATGATCATTATTATTATTCTGCTACCCCATCAGTATAAGACCAGAATTACAAACAACATTACAAATAGACACAGTTTTTATTTAATTATATCTACACTTAGTTTCTTATATTTAGTTCTTTATTTAGAAGAATTATAATATGTAAATACTAATGTTATTATAATATGTTAATACTTAATGATTTAAAAGAAGTCCAAATGTTTCTGTTTTTAACAATAAATAAATTATGTACCTACCTATGCATATAATATATTTATACAATATAGTAAATGTATTCAATATTGCATAAATAAATACATATGTACATAGGTACATACTTAAAAAAAAAAAATAAGAAGGTGGTCCAAGAAGAAAAAATTAGAATTCACAATTTTACTTTTAACGTCCGAAAAATTTGTTTTTTATCACTTCAAATCCTTCAAATCATTTACCTCCCTTTTTATTTATACATAATATATACATATATGCGTATACCTACATTTACATACCTTCTAATAGCTATTTCCTTAACATTCTTTTATATACCTAATATAAGAGTAGATTAGCCCGTTATATAAGTACCTATATAGGTATGTGTGTATGCATAATTCAGTGGTTTCGGTAATTATCCTAAAAATGAAAAGCTTAATTTCAAAGTCCCCTTCTCCCCGTTCAAACAAAAAAAAAAAACATTTTAACTTCAACGTATTTTAAGTATAGATAAACAATTTTTATTTATTTTTTCAATTATCTTTTATTTTTTTTTTCAAATTTGAAATATTTTTCAAATGGAAATGCGAAAAAACTTAAAACCAAAAACTTTTTTTTTTTTGGTAAAAATTTATTAATCAAAACTTCGTCTATTATAAAGAAAAATATTTCTTTCGTCAAAAACTGCTACCACTTAAAAATGTTTATCTAAAGAAGAAGAAGACATTTCTCATTTTGTATAGGTACCTATATAATTTCTGTTATAATAATAGTCTAAATATCCTTTTAATCACCGCCATTTTATTTCTTGTTCGAAAGTTTACTACTCAAAGAATGGAGAACAAAGAATCAATAGATCAAAGATGTAAAACAAACAACAATTATATATGTGGAGTATTTTGAAGAATTGATGGTGCTAACGGGAAGAATATGAAATATAAAATTAAATCAAAAAAGGAGTTGTAAAATTAAAAATCAAATATATTTGTTTACATAAATTATCCTTTTATTTATTTTAAATATAATTACATATTGAATAAATTTTCCAGCTCTTTTGGATTATATTTTTGCTGTTTTTTTTTTTTTGGTTTAGTTTTTCTTTTTTTTATGTTTTTTTCCATTTATTCAGCCTTTAGACTGTTACTTTTTTTTTGCTATACATTTTTTTATTTCTTAGTTTTTTATTCGATTATGGGTATATTTTTATTGCTTTTCTGATTTTTATATAGGAATATATATAACCTTTTGTTGGGTATTCATTTTAATAGGTTGGATTGGAATTACGATGAGGGAGGAAAACGAAATATATGCTTTGTATAAATGATTACATATACATTAGTTAATGTATGCTATAGGTATATTATATACTTATGTATAAAGCTAAGTGTTTTGTTTCTTATTATAGATATATTTTCTTTCTTTTAAATAAAAACACTTGAATGCTTGAATCATTTAAAGTATATACAATAGTGTTTTTATTTACCGCAGGATATATTTTACCTATACATATGCACTTAACCACAAAAGTGTTTTTTAATTGGCTGAAAATTGTATTAAATAGGTACTACAGAACAGATATTAGTTAACTATTCGAGGTTAAAAATAAAATATAATGTGTAATCAAAATTAATTCTATTTTATTATGTACCACATTCACATAATGTTTAAAAGGGAACCTATTAAAAACGAAAAGCAAGCAGTTCTTAAAACTAAGGCAATTAAACAAAAGAAAAGGTTTATACCTAACTATACGTAGTATAGTAAAAGGTATAGTTATTTGTTGGAAATAAAATTGAAATTACCAATTTATATCTTCACTTTTCTTCAATGATTGATACTATTTATATTATTTATTATTATATTTCTGAATAAATGAAAAGAATGAATAATTTTACTTAATGAAATTATTTATAAATTTAATTTGGGTATTTTTTTTATTATCTGTGGAGTGTTCTATGCAGACGCAACCTTTTGATATCTTTTGTCATAGGTACTTCCTCGTTTGGACGTTTAAAATTGCAGGTTCAGGCTTGCTGGCGAACACTATTATTGCTGTATTTTGTAAACAAGTAACACGCATCATGCAATGCAATACAAAATTATATATTTTTCTTCCGAAGATAACAACTATATACAAACTACAAGGTATACATGTAATTTGCATGTGAGATATTAATTTTTATTTCAAAATATATAATTGGGGGTCTCGAAAGACAGCTTCAAGAGAGGCGCACAATTAACATAATCTTGTTAGACTATATTATAATTTTATAAAATTACTTCCCTTATTCCAATTTCAACAAAACGCGGCTTGTTATATATGGACAAAATCGGTCTAATTACATAAACATATGAGTTTTGCGCTTTTATCAAGTAATTTGATTGATTTGCTTGGTTAGGCTAGTTATTTTCTAACAGAAATCGTTCCAGTAAACAAATTTTGCTTATTTTCACAATTTCGAACTATTTAAGCTCTCTTTATTTTTCAAGCACGGAAGTAAAATTTTATATAATAGCACAAGCACAAGGTCTTTACACAATATATTCATAATGTAAATGTAATACATTCATCTCGTCATATGTTCTTTAAATGATTTATATTTGTTTACAGTTCATAAACTTGATCATGTGACCCAAAATTCATTAGCAATACAAAGTCAGCTGCTACCCATTGTGAAATTTCATACACAAATATTTTTATCTTAACAGTTTTATTTTTTAGAGGTAGATTTGTTTAAATTTTTAAAATAACTGAGTGTGAAGGATAAGGTATTACCAAAATAAATTGCTCCATTCTTATTGTAGGTATTATTTATTTATTTTAAATTTGCAACAAAAGTAATTTGAAATTGTGAACAAAATCAAAACCGCAATGAAAATATTATTTTAAAATGCGTGTTCATAAAACGTGAATAAATTATTGTAGATGTAGTGTATGTGGGACCGCAATAAACTAAAATCATATATATAAAGTCAGTCATGTATAATGCAATTGTCACGTATAGTCACGTCATACTGCGCGTAGTGCGTTTATGGAAAAGTATAATATTCACTGTGAATTGTGATCTTAACGTCAGGAATGAATAAAATAGCAGCGACATCTTGCACGTATAGGCGCAAATATAGTTCTCAAATTGGTCTTGTACAGGCATTGGCCTCCTACTTAAACGATAAAACAAATTAAAAATTAAATTAGACATTACCTCGGAAACCAGCAGCTAGCAATTGAGTATATGGTTAAAGGTCAAGTGGAAGTCCGATGCTTCCAAGAGACGTACAAAAAAAACAGTATGACTACAAAGCTTATAATTTTAGGTACTATATTTGTAGTGAAAAATAATTTTACAGCGTTAAAACTTTATCTATGTATTATGTATACTTAAGTATATAATGTACCTAGTATGTACATTATATACAATGATGTAAAATTGAGTTTTCCGTTAATATTAAATTCGTCTTTCACTGCTAATCACAGGCTTTTTGAAAATTACGATAGCAACTTACAGCTGACTGCTTTATTTAAAGTATATTTAAAATACAAATTATTTTCCTGTATTTTAATGCTCCTCTTCTATATTTTACTGCTTTTAAATTGAATATTACTAGAGTAGTAGGTAATAAAAAAAAGAAATTACTTACCTTTATTAATTAACTTTTAATTTGAAGCATTTATTTGGACTGAATGTTTTTTATACATATACCACCTACCCCTATTTCGTTTCGAGAAATTATAATCGACGAATTAAAGAATTTATATAGAAATACCTATAATGGCTGTATTATTTAAATATAGGTCCTGGAAGGAGCACGGGCTCAAGCCCCGTGAGAACCGAAAATTTTTCAAATGGTATAAATTACTGAAAAAATGTAATTTTCAATACAACCACATCGGTTCAAATATAATTTAATAAGTAATAAAAATAATATAAATATAATATAATATACAAAAATATATAGGTACCAAATAATTAATATAATTTATAAAAAAGGCCCACATTTCAAAAGAGAAAAGGACCTAAAAAATTGGCCTGCAGATTTATCTGGTATATAGGATCGATCCACTGTTAAAAATAAATAAATAAATAAAAACAAAAACATTTTAAAATTGAAAAATAAAATAAACACTAAAATCTTACCTTTTTTTAAATTCATAATAATAATTATTAAATGATGACTGTCTGGCTATGTAACTAATGAGTAAATTGTATACCCAAAACAAAAATATGTAATATAGAATTTTATCGTTATTTTTTTAAATAAATTATCACTTAGGTAAATACAATATTTTTAAATTTATTTTAAATTGTGAAATCTCATTTTAATAATATTTTATTATTATTTTTTTTTTCTTTTTTTTTCCTTTTTTTTAATACAATTTTTTTTAAATTATTTATTATTTATTGATAAAATAACCTGAGAAATATATACAAATACTAACTTCCGGATGTTTTTGATTTTTCTTTAGCCTCTTGTTGTGCTTTTTTTGATCTTTTCCATTTCATTCGTCGATTTTGAAACCATATTTTTACTTGGGTTTCGGATAGTAGTAAACTACTAGCCACTTCAAATCTTTTTGGCCTAGATAAATATTTATTTTGTTTAAATTGTTTTTCTAATTCTAATAATTGTTGTGATGTAAAGGCTGTACGGGGTCGTCTTGTTTTTCCAAGTAATGTATGATGGGAAAATGTTAAATCTGGAAAACATCGATGAAACATTCCACTTCTAGTTAAAAATTCAAATTGTAAATGTGCTGGAACATAGCCTGTTGTTTGAAACTATACAAATTTAAAAAAAAAAAAACATTTTTTAAATTAAATTGAATACAATTTGATGGATAATAGTTTTTAAGTATATATGTATGTATTTACTTCTGAAGGATTTCCAGATGAAGATTCTAAAGGTCTGTGAAAGGCAGATGTCGTTGAGTATTGACTATATGGATTATTATTGGTATATATCTGAAAATTTTGAGCTTTTAAATAGTCATCAGAATTGTTTGGCTTAATACATTCATTGCGTAAACTTGAATTTGAATCAGTTTGATGATATTCGCAACCAGGACTTATGGGCGGACTAGATTGAAATGATGATGTACTTGGAGTCTCTGATCTGAAAATTGTAAATTAAATTTTTTTATTTTTAATATGTTTTATACTTCATTATTATAGTCTGTTGAATTTGTTTTGTTTTTTTTTTTTTAAATTAAAAACATAAATTCTTATTAGTATATACATACATTAGTTAACTATACGTTAGCATCTAATATATATTATTATTATATATCAATCTATTTTAAAAATATGGTTATAAAGTTATATAAGTTATTAGCGGTCCCTGTTGAGTAATTATAAGTCAAATTGAAGCCAAATTTAAAGTTTTTAAAAGAACAGTAATTTACGTACTGACATAGACTTCTCACGATATAGCAGAAACCACTCGTGTTTAATAAAAAGTTTTGAAGTTAATAAGTTTTATTTAGGACATATAAATACACGTCTCTCATATACTGTTTCGTTTCCGGCAATATATTCCATATAGTAAGTGGCATTTAGTGGATAAAATAACTAAAAATAAAAAAATTTGTCATTAAAGAGGTATATACCAATACATCTATAATTATAATAGACAAGCATTTAAGGACCTGCGCAGTAGACACCTTTTCATTTTATCTCGCTTCTCCTTAATGAAGTCAACTCATATTAGAAGGGAAACTCTTCATTTACGTAAACCTAATGCAATTTTTTACATAAACAACAACAACATATTTCCATTAGTTGAAACAAGTAAAAACTATCATACTATACCTACTTTAGCATTACCGTATAAATGAGAAAGAAAGAGAAACACAGCATATGTTTGCCTAAATTTTTATATAAAAATTTTTATTGGGCTGACGAAAGATTTGAAAACGCTTACGAAATTTTTATATGCGGGATTATTATTTTATTAAGTACATAGTGAGGAAAAAAGTTCAATCAATAATTAAAGATTTTATATTGAAATTTTAAGCAAAGACAACAAAAAGTAAATTCCCACAGACAACAAAAAGTAAACTTCTTTTATGTTAAAACTTAACTTTTAATATATACCACGATTAATAGTTTCATTTTAATACGAAAAAATCATTATTTACACACTATTTGAATTTTATTTTATTAATTTCGCTGCACCTTTTTGTTTCCTATATTTCACTTCATTCGTGAACATACAATTCTTATTACCGTCTATTTCTAACACTTTTATTTGCTTGCAATGAACCTATTTAAATAATCTGATAATACGTTAAATAAAAACAAAAAAACAAGTTCATCTAAAATAAAAAAATATAAAAACAACAAAAACAAAAATAGAGTGTCTATAATTATAATAGCCTAGCCATGTATTTAACGACATGCGCAGTAAGCACCTTCTCATTTTATCTCGATTCTTCTTAATGAACTCTTAATATATAAATAAGTTGTATATATGGCCGAAATGCGCATACGGGTAACAAATTTCTATTTGGTTTTATAATATTCAAACTTTTAAGTAAAATAGAGCCATTTTATGTCATTCAACATCTTATTATTTTTATACTATTCTGTTTTTATACTATGTTCTGTTAAAAATTTTAAATTTGGCTTCAACTTAAATTATAATTACAAAGCAGGGGCCCCTAGTCTTTATATAATATACTTAAAACGAGTTTAATATATAGAATTTCAACAGCTGCTTTCTTGCTGCTTCCTCCTTTGCTGAAATGGTGAACTTTAAATAAGACCTGATTAGTAGAAGTTAGCGGTGGACTTCACAGTTTAAGAATAGTTTCTAAAAAAATGAAATTATTTTGACTTAATATAGGGAAAAGGTAGAAAAGGCATGGTAATTAAGAAGTAGTTTGATTTTTCAAATCATACCAAACCATAGCTTCTTATTAAAACATAACTATTTACTGGTTGATAGTGAAAAGTCAATATCAGTCTATTTAAATCCCTGTTCTGTTAAAGACGTTAAATTTGGCTTTAGCTTGAATTATAATTAATAAATAGGGGTCTCTAGTATACATAATTTTAATAAAACTATATTATTACTACAAATAACCAAAATTTAGAAACAGACTTTTACTTAAAAAAATAAAAAATTAAGAATTCAAGTGATTTGTTTTTTTGTTGTTTTTATATTTTTTATTTTAGATGTATTTGTTTTTTGGTTTTTATGGCCCAAAGTCCCTGTACGGAAAAAGCAAATTAGCCGAATTTTTTACCAAATCTCTTAATGAAATAATACCAAAAGACATAGAATTTCGGCTAATTTGTTTTTTCTGTAATAATCATCAGTTGCCTTAAAAACCTTATATCAAGCTGCGATTATAAAGTTTATTTTTGTAATTTTAGTACGCTTAAATTGAAGACAAATATTTCCAAAAATATTTGTTTTCTTTATTTTATTTTAAATATTAATTGATATTATATATAACTTTAAAACAATTATAAGAATTTAAATAATAATTGAAAAAAATATTATTTGGGTGGCAGATGTTTAATTAGGGTGTTACATTCATTTATATTTTGTTACATTAATATTACAATTTAGGTATAAATATGTAACTCACATGCCGATTGTCTTTAAGCTAACGTAAATACGTCTACCTTTTCGAACTTTGCAAACGGATTCTACAAAACAATATTTGAATATTAAAAATAATCGACTTTCGTTTCACCAAATGTAGGTATATATAATAGTTTCCTGAAAAAACAAAATTTTTTTTTAAATGAGTTTAAATAATAATACGGTAAAAGATATGTTTACTCATTATATTTGTAATAGGTATTGGGAGTTGTATGGCAGTACGGTAATAGACGTATTTATTTCTTTTTGAGGCAGTACCTGAGTACAAGTTTTGAGCTCTGTAAAACCTTTGTTTCTTAATATATTTGTGAAAGATGCTGGAAGTTTTATGGCAGCTGCCCAACCCACTCAAAATTTTGAAAAACGGTAATACACGTATTTATTTCTTTTTGAAGCAGTACCTGAGTACAAATTTTCAGCTCTGTAACACTTTTGGTTCTTAATATATTTGTGAAAGATGCTGGGAGTTGTATGGCAGCTGCCCGAACCACTGAAACTTTTGAGAAACGGCGAAAAACGTATTTTTTTATTTTCGAGACAGTACCTGAGTACAAATTTTCAGCTCTGTAACACTTTTGATTCTTTAAAGTATTTGTGATAGGTGCTGGAAGTTGTATGGCAGCTGCTCGAACCCGTCGGAATTTTAAAAAGCGAATAGGCCTAAAACTTCCCTTCTATTCCAGTAATATACTTTCATTCCATTTTCATTAGAAAATTTCATCCAAATCGATTTAATAGTTTTCGAGTCTATAAACAACATGAAGGCAGACATAAAAAATTTCATTTTTATATATATATATATAGATAGATATGTACATAATTTCAGATGAATTTTTTTTTTTTATTATTTTACACATGTACAATGTACATAGGCTCCATGCAAGTAATAATAATAACTGATTTGTTTGTTTTTTTTTCTATCTTAATAAGAACCGAACCCACATAATATATAGAATTTATTTGGTGAATAATAAAACGATATGAGTAAAAAACCTTCAACTGTGTGCGCATTATTGTTTTATATACAAATTATTTAATTTAATTAAATATTGTATTAATTTCTAAAAATTATCTTTTCTTAAAAATTATATCGGGCTCCTGTTGGGTAATTATATTTCAAGTTAAAGTCAAATTTAAAGTTTTTTAAAAAACAGTAATTTACGTACGGACGTAGACTTCGCACGATATAGCAGAAACCACTCGTGTTTTATAAAAAGTTATGTGGTTAGTAAGTTTTATTTAGGACACATAAATACATGTCCCTCATATACTGCTTCGTTTCCGATATATTCTCTATAGTAAGTGGCTTTTAGTGGATAAAATTACTAAAAATAAAAAATTTTGTCATTAAAGAGGTACGTATATATATACCTACATAATACATAATTTTAATAAAAACTATATTATTACTACAAATAACCAAAATTTAGAAACAGTTACTTAAAAAGATAAAAATTAAGAATTCAAGTGATTTATTTTTTTGTTGTTTAATGTTTTTATTTTTGGTGGAATTTGTTTTTTTTTGTTTTTTTTGGCATATGTACATAGATTCAATTGCAAGTACATATGTAAATTATAATAACTGATTTGTTTGCTTTTGTTTATTATTTTCATAAGATCTCACTTATGCATAATGTATTTGCTGAATAATAAAATCATATGAGTACAAAATTTTCAACTGTGTGGTGCATTTTTGTTTTATATACATCTTATTTATTATATTAGAAGTTCATTAAGGAGTAGGAGAATCGAAATAAAATGAAAAGGTGTCTACTGCGCAGGTCCCTAAATGCTTGTCAATTATAATTATAGATAACTTAAAAGATGTTCTGTTTACGTTGACGTTCTGTAATTTTAAAAACAAATAATTTGACCGAAATTAAGAAAGCAACGAACAATAAATTAAAAAATCAATATTGGAAACGTATATAATTGAAGTTAGTTTTAATAAAATTGAATTAATTTATAATACAAATATATACAAATTACAAACATACTATAATATAATTTAATTTAATAAAAAATGCAAAATAATTCAAATTAAATTAAGAAATAAAACAGATGAAATCGAATAAAGTTGCAAGCTTTGACTTAATGCAGATATACTAAAAAATCTTTTTTGGAAATCCTTAACATTATTTCTTACATTCATTAACAGCAGCATTGAGACTTATAAATATGTATACCTTGTCTACAGTAAGTTATTAAAATAACTATCATATACCGCGAGATCTGGTAAGCCTCCTAACGAAAAAAAATCATATAAGCCAATTCCTTTACTGCAGATATCTAAATTATTTGAAAAGTTGTTAGTAATATTGTTGTAAAAAGAATCCAAACCTATTACATATAATTGAATCAGATTTTTTTATATATCTAATTCTAAGTCTGTGGAATGAACACCCTAATTCCCTTAACACAAATATTTGGTATACATATACACAATTACATCTACAATCAATTTCTTTATAATTTTTATGATATATCAATTATAAGAGTAGCCTTTATAATACCATGGTTCCATTTTATTTTTAATAACCAAATAAAATACTCTCAACTCAACTATTTTTTATCATTTACTTTTATCCCAATGACAATGGGTACTGATTACTGAACCAGGTCGAAGAACATATTGTCAAAACATATAGTAAAAACTTGCAGTAGGTACCGTACTTAATTTAAGCACAAAAAATAATTCTATACCTAAATTACTGCCAAGTACATAAAAAAAATGTTTTTTTTTTGCCTTCATCGGAGAGTTGAACCTGGGGCTTTCTTAGACACTTTGCTTTACCTACTATGCCACACAGCATGTTAGTTATAATATCAAAAATAATCAAATTTTATTCAACAATGTAGAACAAAGTGCATTGCATATAACCAATGTTATTTAGTAAGTAATACTGCAATTATGGCAATAGAAAAGAATGTAGAATATCTATGGTACAAATCTAAGCTGCAAAGACTAAGATCTATAATAATTCATTTTCCAGTTGAAATGGAAGATAAAGTTAAATGAATTGAAATCTACACTTATGTAAACTTCACCAATAGAAAAATAGAGAAAGAAATTAAAGTCAGTTTGCAGTTAAATTAAAATTACTTAGGTCGTCATACCATGTACGAAAACATGCCAAAATACATCGTTATGACACTAGATGTCAAACTTTGTGGGAAATACATATTGTTAAGGAAGAAGGAAGTTGAACTTGAACAAAAGAAATAAATAGAGGCTAACGACTGTTCGGTCATACATTGACTAATCTGTCTCAAGTCGAAATTATCAACATACAACAAAGTTTTGATATGAAACCAAATAATGCTCATCTAGATATTCAATATGGATTTATGCTAAAAAAAACTCCATACTCAAAATAAAGTATTGTGTAATATAGTTACCACCCTTTGGTATGTTCGTAATACTGATATTCATATATATCGTTAGAGGTCTAAAAAGATCCATTACGTTACAAATGAAATCGACCTGTCCAGAATGAGACCTGTCTAACTCAATAAGTTCCGCTTAAGTTTAGATGACAATCAAAATTGATGGTTAGACTAAAATCTTTAATCCTTCACAAAAAGCCTTTCATAGGACTTATTTTGTTTAATTATAAAGTCTTGTGTGATTATTCATATTTAATAGGTTTTAAGTAGGAATTGGGACTGATTGAATTAGAAGTCCACAGTATTCGATAGAGCACCCTCGATTTATTTAAAAGTCTTAAAAAGCTGATACGCATGCTCTGGACCCCCGGTATTTTTTAAAATTTTTCAGACCAAATCAAGGCACTTTCAAATTAATAAATTGCTTAATACTGTTGACGTGTGCCATATCAGAAGTCATACAATTTTTTTATACATATTTATATATTCTTGTAGTAATATTATCATGGTTATAATATCTTCATGACTTCTTAACGAGTGCGTTCACTGTGAGCCGTCAAGAAAAGCATTTATTTCTACCCCATGTATCATCAACGAAACTAGCCAACTTCAGGCCAGGTTTTGTATTGATATATCAAAGCTGGTAGTGATTAGTAAAGGTATTATATTAGTAGTGACTAATAGAAGGCGTCAAGTGAGGTCATTTATATAAGCTACAATGCTATGACATACATTTTTTTCAAAAATAATTAATTCACCTACTTAATTATAATAAGTTTTTCGTTAATTAACTTTGTTAATAAAATTATGAAATAACATTTTTAAACATATTTAGAAAATATTTTACGAGCTTTAAGCGAACATAGAATTAGAGTAGAGCTTAAAACCTTCAAATTTTATCAAAACTAGATTTACTGAATTGAATTTATTTGACGTACAATTTTTACTTTATTATCACTTAATAAATTTATATCATTTATATGTTTCAATTTAAAGAATTTATGTAGTTATTATTTATTTAATTTATAAATTATTAGTAATAATTCTGTAAATGAATAGGTTATATTTGCTAATTATCTAATTTTCTATAGCATTTATATTTTTAGTAGCAAAATATTACCAAGCAATTGATTAGGTCGGATACAGGCCACCTAGTGGTCTATATCAAGCAAAATGTATTTAATTGGACAGAATCAGGTCGGAGCCCTATAATTTTTTTGCATAATTTCTTTATATAGCAAATTTATATTTAAAATAGATTATTACTGTCCTAAATTTTATATTAATTAAGAAAAAAAACCCTAAAATAATTGATAAAATATTTATTATATTTTGCGAAATTATAAAGTTATCTTTGGCAAAATTGATTTTTACTTATCTATTAGGTGGTCGGTATACGATCCTTTGCGTTAATCCCGGTTCTGCTCTACGGATTAGAATAATGAACACTGCCGAAGGCAAGTGGGAAATGCACTTGGTGTTTTCGAGAAGAAAATTCCTAGCCGATATATGGTCCTGAAAACGACGATGGAGTCTGGAGGAGAAGATATAATACCGAACTATATGAGCTGTATAATGAGGTGGATGTAGTCACGAAGATTAAAATCAAAAGGCTTCAGTAACTCGAACACCTAAAAGCCACTGTTCGATGAATGAAAATACTACAGCCAAGAAAATCTTCAAATCCAGACTCGAAGGTACAAAACATCGGGGCAGACCAAACCTTCTTTGGGAAGCGAAGTATTGGAGAGAATCCGACCATGACCGAAAAAAATGAAAGACGTTAATGAGTCAACAACCCAGTACCTACATCGTCTGTTGGCCACCTAAGTAAGTAAGTATAAAAATATGGGACATGGGGAATATTCTTTTATGAAGTAGTAATCATTAAGATTATATCAGATACTATATATATTGAGGCAATAAAGCTGGACAGAATATAAAATATTTCAGGCAAAAATGAATGGTTCTAGAGTATTTGCTAAACAATTAAATATAGATAACTCAACTCCACATCAGTATAATAAAAATGTGATGAAACTCAAAATTTCAAGCACAAAATGAAGAGTACAATATACGTTGCAACTTGCGTCTACAACTACAGCAGATCAAAATTGCTTAATCATTCGATGATAATAAATGGCATTACAACAATATTATTCAATTTTTTATGTAGAAATATTCAAGTATTACCATAAATTATGAACAAACTAAGATAATTGTAATAAAATGTTATTGATATCATCTACACTATTACCAATAACATAAGCCAGCTATTTTAGAGAATTTCTGATTATAAGAATGTTATTACACATAATGTATTTCCATTTGAATTTCATTAAATATGTGGAATGTATGTATACATTTTTTTCTATTCCATTTTAATAAATTGTTTTCTATAGATTTTCTTTTTTCAAATACATCATCACCCTTAATGTAATTAACTATAAATATATTTTTGTTTTTAAGTAAATGTTTTTTTAAGTAATTGGCAAAATTTATTATTGTTTTATTTTAACACATCAAATATAAAGATGTCCTAGCAATATTTCAATTTCGATCCATTTTTGTCGCAAATGCTAATGGTCCGGGATCTACGTTGAAATGATTACTGCTTTGCTATAGCAAAAGCTGGACAGCTACAAAAGAAGTATTTAAGTTTCTGTTTTATCTACATTTTTTGTGTAGCTGCGACAATGGGAGTTGAACACAATACCTATAGCTTGTACAGGTGTATTCTTAATCTTCTACGAGTTATAAGGCTTAAAAGATTTTATCATATAGTCGAAATAGTTTGTTTGAGTGGTTTGTCTAAACCTAAAGAAAGCAAATTTTTATTATGAATTTTCTTTTTACGAAATTTATTTAAATCATAATTAGAAATACCGCGAAATCATGCTTTATATATTTATAATCACAACAAATAGTTTATAATAAAGGAGGAGAATAAAGGATAACTCATCAGTAGATATTGTAGGGTTGGACTACCTAGACAATTCCTATAGTTTGATTTTGATTAATTTCATAACTCATATATTATAGATTTAAAATAAATTCATATGTGAGTTATAAAAACTAAACAAAGTTTTAAGGCAAACAAATTTTGTTTGACAAAGTTTTTATAATTGATGGTAGATACAAAGTAAACTAAACAAAATAGTGATGTTATAGGTTAGCAATAAAAAAAACTTGGAATAAAAATATAAAACACAATTTAAATTTTTTTCGCTCCTAATTCTATGTGCTTAATTCACTAAATGTTTTTTAAGCAGTGTCTTTTGTATACTAACAATCACGCACAATAAGTTTTTCCGAATTTTTTGAATATCTATCAAGAGATACAAACCAAGAAAATTTCCAATCAATCAACTTTAATTCAATGATTAATTTAGATAAATATGAAAATATGCCACAATTTGTATTTAGCAATTAATCACTCATTACGCACATACCATATTCTGTGGATAGAAATACCAAGTTGTCAAGTTCAGATTATTTTTGTATCTAAAAAAAAAAATTTGAAAATCCCACACAAAAACTCGACTGAGGGAGCATTTTTTTTTTGTAGTTCGGAGCATAGCATAAACACTGTCAAAAAAAAATTCGTATTTTTTTGTCGTTTCGGGCGTTCAGTTTTTGAAATTCGTCTATTTTTTTAGCGCGCTCAGAGCGTGATCTATATACGTGCTTGATTATAAATCAACAGCACGTCGAGCGTTTGAATCATCAGTTTGAATGCTAATGTTATAATTAAAAATTTAAATTTAAAATTAATTTTTATATTTAAAAAAAAATGGATGACGCTAATAGCTGTAATAATGAATACTAAATATAGTATTATAATTATAAGAATAAATATTTTTGATGGCAAATTATTTTAAATTAAACATGTTTTGATTATTTCATTTTAGTATTTGAGTGGAGTAAGAATTCAACGCTACTTTTAATTAATTTATTTAAATAAATATATATTTAATATATTCACTTTGTGAATATATAAATATGTATCTAAAATATATGCATAGTTTACACAGTTGACAGTGCACTCTGCTCAGAGCATTGCTCTGAACTAAAAAAAAACACGCCCTGAAAAAATGATTAAATCTTTTTGAATAAAAGATAACATTTGATGGAACTTCGCACTTGGTTTTTGTTTTTTTTAATTATTTTTTTATTAAGATTAGCTAGGGGCAGGCACCATTTATTGTTCCATTAACGAACTAATACTGTAATTCAGATTCAGCTACAACTAACTATCACTGAAAGGCTAAACAAACTGGACTATTTAAATTGAAAAGTTTATTTATACGAATATATAGTGTTATGGTTATAAAGCGAACCCGAACCTTTATATTTTCAAATGTTTAAACATTAACTTTAAAGAAAGAAATCTTGAATTGACTACGATCAGTGCCGTACATGTTGGCCGCCCGTGTGCAGATTCGAATTCGCCGCCCCATTTTTAAATATAAAACAAACAAAAATAGTAAAACTCTTACAAATTTGTTATATATTCATTTTATTAAAAAATTATCAATAAAAATTCGAAATTAAAATAACAAAACATAGATTTTAATAATCAAAACAATTATAATGCTACGATAGTGTTTGGAAAAATGTGCACTAATCATTTTCTATAATTTTTCCAATATTTCTATTATATTCATCTCTAGTTCGAACTTTATTTTCACCAGTATCTTCAATTCATCTGCCATATAAATTCCATCAATGTCCTTTTCATTTTTGGTTCTTATCGGTCAGCTTAGTTTCCAAATCCATACAAAATTTCAATATCTCATCATTACGAAGATTTTTTCAATTTTGAATATCGTATAAAATTTAAAATAATCATTATATGAATTTATTAACTGAAATCGCTCGTTTAATGAGTTTATTGTTGGGTCCAATATTGGGAAATAAAAATTAACTTTAAAATATATTTAGTGCAGGTCCAAAATTTTCGTCAAGATGTTCATAATAAAATTCGTATTTTGTATTTTTCGACGGCGAATAGCTGAAACATTTGGAAACTCAGGTTTTACTTCCATTATTTCAGCTAGTAATTTTGATTCGGCTAACAAATCGGTATACCCGTCATCAGACCGTTTGTTTTTTAAATAATTAATTAAATTATTCAAATAATCGATACATGATTTAATATTAATGTTGGGTTTTGTAGCATTTTACTTACCGAATTGCGACATATTACATAAAATGTCATGCCAAATTACGATTGAAAATATGAATTTAAACGATTTTAATTTAGTCGCTAAACATTTAGCTTGATGATATCTTTTTATATCATTATTTTTATCCTCTATTACTCCCAATAAAGAATCGTATATTTCACCTATGTGATGTCTTAGAGACCGTAAGAGGCTTTAAAGCTAAATGTGTAATATTTTTGCTCAAAACACACTATCTCTAGGTGGATCCCGATAAGAAGTTATATAATTCTTTAATTATGTCAAAAAATGATGTAGTTTCATGGTTTATTTAAGCAGCGTCATTAACTGCTGCTGTGTGCTGCAAAGGGTACAAAAAAGCGCGACAGTTAATATCTAAAATTTTTTTTGTTGTACATTGTGTTTGCCCCTCATATTGGCACCGTTATCGTACCCTTGCCCACGCATATTATAAATACCAAGACCTATTTCATGCAGTTTGACTAAAAGAAACTTAATCAATCCATCTCCGGTTGAATTGGTAATAGGGCAAAAACCAAAAAAAATGTTCTCTAACTTCCACATATTTTAATTGAACTTCCAATTTAATTGAACAAATCTTATAATAACTGTTAATTGTTTTATATGACTGACTTCACAGAATAATATTTAGTTTCTTTTGCCATCTATAATTATAATTGACAAGCATTTAAGGACTTGCGCAGAAGAGACACATTTTCATTTTATTTCGCTTCTCTTTAATGACAAATTTTTTTATTTTTAGTAATTTTATCCACTAAATGCCACTTACTATAGGGAATATATCGGAAACGAATCAGTATATGAAGGAGGTGTATTTATGTGTCCAAAATAAACTTACTAACCATAAAAGTTTTTATTAAACACGAGTGGCTTCTGCTAAATCGTGATAAGTCTGTCAGTACAGTACGTAAATTACTGGTTTTTTTTTAAACTTTAAACTTGAATTATAATTATTTTTATTTATTTATTTTTTTATTTATTATTTTATTTTTATTTCATTGTTTAATTAAAATATAATAACTGTTCTATAGACAAGCGGTTTTTAATATAAAAAAATTTTTTTTAATTTAAATGATTTAAGAGAATAAATAAAAAAAATACCAATTAACATAATTTATAAATTAAACAGATAACAAAATTAACAAAATTTAAGTAAGTAATTATTTTAATATAATCATAAGAACAAAAGAAAAAAAGAAACTTATAAAATTGTATTCAAAAATAAAGTTAGAGAGTAAAATATCAATTAAACTTATAATTATATATTAAGAATTATAAAATAACGAAAAGAAAAGTGTTCTACAAAAGCAAAATATTATAAACTAAATTAAGCAAACAATAAAAATAAAGCTAAAAACACTCTATGCAAAAAGCATGCAGTAGCGAGTGTAGTTACAAAAAAAAATATTTGACCAAAATAAAAATAGAAATATAATAACGAATAAAAACCGATAATAAGAGCTTATTGCCCTATTAAAAAAAAACTAAAAATAAAAACCAATATCTTATAAAAAAAAAAACAATTTAGTTTAATTAAATACAAAAAATTTACGTAACTATGCGTACTAAGTCATTTACTTGATCATGATTGAAATTAAAAAGCCAGAGTTTAACCAAACTGAGTAATTTAGAACCATAACAATTGTCAGTTAAAGGTGGAGGTAATAAATTATAAAGCCGAGGTGCAATTGCTAAAAATGAGCGTAAAAAATGATGTACATTATGAGGGGGTATGATAGCTAATCTTCTGTTGTTGATTCTCAGATTATATATTTCAGAATACCTACTTCGTAAGTAACCACTTCTATTAAAGAATACTTTGAGGACTCGGAAGTAAAAAAGATGCTTCAGAGGTAAAATATTCAAACATTGAAATAAAGGGAAGCTGCTTTCCCTATGATGTTTTTTTAAAATTAGTCTGATAACACACTTTTGTTGTATTAACAAAGGTTTAAGATAATTATTAAAAGTACCAACCCAATTAACAATTCCATATTGTAATTTAGAATTAAATAAACCATAGTATACAGACGTAAGCAGTTTAGAAGAACAGAACTGCTTAAGGTGATAAAACTGTCTAACAACTAAATGAAAATACTTACTCAAAAATCGTGTATGAATTGACCAATCTAACTTAGAATCTATTGTAACACCTAAATATTTGAAGGAATCCACACAATCAACTTTAAAACAACCTGCGGAACAGTTATACATTTCGTTAAAATTACATAATTTCTGAGTAAGAAGAGAATTATTATGAGGAAGAGGAAATCTTCTACATTTAGCACAGTGATACAAAATATTATCACACGTGGGAATAGAGTTACCTAAACTGAAAAACATAATTTTAGTTTTATCACTTAATAATAATTTGTGATGGCAAAACCAGCGACGTAATAAGTCCAAGTCATAATTAATATTACACACATTTTCAAAAAATGACTTATTATTGTAGGATAGACCAACATCATCAGCAAAGGCAGTTGAACAACCCTTAAATTTTTGAAGAAGAACAGAATTAAAGAAGATTAAAAACAATGTAGGACCCAGAACAGATCCTTGAGGTACACCCAAAGAAATATTTTTAAGATCACTGATGGTGTCATCAATTTTAACTTTCTGAGTTCGACCCGTTAAATACGAAGAAAGTAAATCAAAGAAATTACCCCGGAAGCCAGCTTTATACAATTTGCCTAATAGGATTTTATGATCCATAGTATAAATGCTTTTTTAATATCAATAAATAACGCAGCACTTTTTAGTTTATTATTAAGAGTTTCATAAATATGCGAACAAAAAGTCAGAAGTGCATCTTCAGTAGATCTGCCACTACGAAAACCAAATTGCTTATCTGAAATGCCTTGATCTATACAAGAGCTAAGTAAATCTATGTCACTGGATAACATAAGTCTAACAAAAATATGGTCAATACAAGTGGAAGATATATTGGAAACCCGTGTAGGACAGTTAATACACGACTCAAGACCAAAGCTAGACATTAAGTTTAAATAGGCTATAGCATTATTCGATTCAGATAAGATATCCAAGTTAATATCGCCTAAAATTATCAAATTATGAGCTCGCTCAGAGATTAAAAAAGTTGATAACTCATCCAAGAAAACATCAAATTTAATACTATTAAATCTATAAATACACACAAAACTAAATTTACAATTTTCAACTACACAATTGATTTTAAGAACATCTGCACTCCTAAATGAGAGAATATCTGTACTACACTTAATATTATTTTTTGCAAAAATAAAAATACCACCAGCAGCATATGAATTGTTGCAGCAATAATATTGATCGTACCCAGAAATACAATAAAGGGAAGCTTCACAATCATAGATCCATGTCTCAGTTAAAAAAATAAAATCAGGCTTATTCGACAATGAATTCAGATAAATAATAAACTCATCAAAATTAGCACGCATACTACGAATGTTTTGATTAATTAAAGAAAAACAATTAGTCAAAACCGGATTTTGGAAAACACTTTCACAAAAATTATTACTAAATTTACAACAAGGTACACTATTATCAACACACATAACATTACCATCCATCATGATTATTATTATAGCCAATTCTCCTTCTTTTAGAATCCAACCTATTATTGAAAACAGGGCAAAGACTATCAAAAGTGGTATGATTTTCATCTAGCCCTAGTTTTAATTTGGCATTAGCTCGCACACAGTTAATACATTTAATAACTTGTTCTTTAACACGCTGCTTCGTGTGATGATCACCTAGACACTTGGAGCAAACTTCCACCTCTTTACAATCAGAAGACTTATGGTTGAAACCTTTGCATTTGTAGCAACGAGTAACTTCAACACCATCATACACCCTGCATCTTTCCCATCCAATATTCAATTTTTCAGCTGCTAAAATTTTGGGGAAACATTCGCTATCAACTTCTAGTAAAGCATTAAAAAAACTGCTTTCAGTTTTTTTCACCTCATAATATTTTATTAATTTAAGGAAACAATCCCCTAACAGTGGATTTTGCTTTTTTAGCTTGTCGATAATTTCATTTTCCTCGTGCTTGAATTTCATATTCACAAGTCGAAATCTCGGTTTAAGAGCACTAGGCACCTTAATTTCATATTTATCACCTATATTTTTATTAATGGCTGCCATAATTTTATCTCTTTCCTTAATATTGTCACTTTCAATAAGTAAAACCCTGCTTAACTGCTTTCAATGTTTGAGATTTTTAGACCAGCAGGGTTGACTTTACAATTTAGATCATTTTTTGTAGTGTCAATTTTTTGTTTAATCTTCGGTTTCAAAATGAGTGGTACACTTTTCCTTAATTCTGGAACAAGTACAGTGTCACGTTGAGTGAATTTACCCTTACTTTTTAGAACATCAGAAAACGATAACTGAGCTGCATTAATAGTAGTAACATTGCTTCTTTTAACCAATTCATTATGAACTTCCTCATTTTTTATACACGTATTTTTTAACTCCATAGATAATTTGTTACATTGTAAATCAAATTTTTCCGTTAAATTACAAATCTTCCTAATTTCAATCTCTTGGGCACGCTTCATTGCATCAAGACGTTCCGTGTATCTTGTCTCGATTGCCTCTAAAAGTGATTTAAGCTCAAGTTCAATTTTTTTACTCTATTTTCTGTACTCATTATTTTTTGTTACACTACCCTGCATTTCTTTTAATATCCAGTCAACATTTTGAATATAAGTAACACAATCATGGCACATAAAAACAATCCATTCATTAGAATCCAATACATTGCATGTGTTCTGATCTAAACCAGAACATTTTGCAGCAGAATGAAAAATTTTACCACACACTCCAGTACACCTTATACCTGTTTCCCCTCGAATGCTATTTTTGCATTTATTGCATTTTTTATTCTCGACCATGTTGCTTACTTCAATACATACTTTCAAAAATTAGTTATAAATAATCTGGTCAACAGATGTCGCCAAGGCAAATAGGTGTATAATCAAATAATCAAAAACTTACCAGTGCAGCCAATTTATATATATGTATAAGTATTATTATAGTATTAAGAAATTAAATCGGGTGATAATAGTGGTAATAAAATAAAAGCAATAATTATTTTTATTGAAATATAGTAATTAGTATTAGTATTTTATCCAGCCAGTTAATACAAAATATCGGAATTCGGAGCGGCAATGCAAGAAAAAAAACGCGGGTGTAAAGTGTTTATGTAGCCAATAAGCACAAATCTTTTTTTAGTATATTTGTATATTATTAATCTTTTAAACATTTAATTTAATACATTTATTATATTAGTAATTTTTTTAATTTTAAATTTAAATTATTTATTATATGAAAATTCAATTGTAAAAGTATCTATATATGTAATTTATATTTTTTATTTCGGGTGTAAAGTGTTTATGTAGCCAATAAGCATAAATCTTTTTTTTGTATATTTGTATATTATCAATCTTTTAAACATTCAATTTAATACATTTATTCAATTAGTAATTTTTTTTAATTTTAAATTTAAATTATTTATTGTTGTATTATATGAAAATTCAATTGTAAAAGTATCTATAATTACTCAACAGGGACTCCTAGTAATATATTTAATTAAATTTTGCTTCAAAGTAATACAATAATTTCGTTCTGTATCTTCTCACCTAAATATAACGGCATATATGTTTAAAAATGTTTTGAATTTTGTATTCTTCTACAACTTTTAAGAAATTTCCATTACTGGAACGAAATAGTGAACTTGAAGATCCTCTAAGAGCCAAATTTTGTCTTGATAAAAACTGTATTATATGTACCAAACGTCTTGAAAGTCAAAAAATTTACATTAAAAACAGAATACTTTGCTTTTTCATACAGAATACAGCAACCAATTTTGTATATATTTCTTAACATTTACCAATAATATATAATTTCTTTTAGAAATTCAATGTTCTTACGGAAAAGTAGCCGAATAGAATAATTGTTACAACAAAAACGGAAAAAATAAAAAATTAATAGAAATATAAATTTCATAAATACCAAAATGTTAATTAAATATTGGTACAATAAATATTAAATTATATTATTGAATTTGCCGCCCCCAAAAATAGACTAAAATCGGTCGCCCGTGTACACATCCGTCATATGGACGGCGCCGGGCCTGACTACGATAACCTTAATGTCCGTAATAATCCAAAAAGAAAATTGTTTTGTTAAATTTTTCACATACTTTCACAGGTTGTTTATGTTGTAGGTTTGCAGAATTTGTCATTTTCTATAATATATATACAATATAGTATATAGATACTATCATACTATATAAATATACAATTGATTAAATTAAAATTAACATAAAAAAGAACCGATTTTAAAGACATTTTAAAGGCACAATGTTTGTTATTTGGCATAATTTTTTATTTTACAAATTTCAATGTAGAAAAATTACAATTTCACAATTATTATCCAATATAAGTAAGAACACTGCGCAACTACAATAGTTTCCACATTACATCTTCATCTACAACTAATTATTTCATATACATATATATATATATAATATATATCAAATTCATTTTGGTAGTTAAGTATTCTTTTTTTTTTCTTTCTTTTAAAAGATAGGTACATATTTGCCAAAACGCGAATAACTGAAAATTGGGAACAAATGAGCCAGCATCATAATAGAAAATGATTCTAATTCGAGTTTCGAATTATGAGTTCCAAATTGAAAGTAAGCAGGTAAAGATCGCCTGTTTTGAAAAAATGTAGTGATGAAGATCTCAGCTTAACTTTTCTTGGGAGCATAGGGCTTCCACAACAGTCTCATCGTACCCGATTGCTAGGTGCTGTTTTCATTTGTTCCCATGTTATGTTTGTTTTTTCTAGTTCTTATTGTATGTTGCTCCGCTAGGTGTTCTTTGGACGGCCGGGTCTTCTTGTACATGTGGGTTCCATTACAAGCTAATTCGTGCGATGTTGTTTGATGACTTTCTGAGTGTATGGCCTATTCATCTCCATTTTCTTCATCTAATTTGTTTTGATATGGGTTCGTCGACAGTTAGTATCTAGAGGTCCTTGTTGCTTATTGCGTTTGGCTACAATATTCGACACATTATCCATAGACATTTATTATTGAAGGCTTGTAACTTCTAGTGGAAGATTTTTTATGTTAACCAAGTTTGACTGCCGTATGTCAGAATTGATTTTACACAAGATCCGGAATATCCTAAGTTGCTCTTGATATTTGGCTGTTCCTCCATATCGGTTGCAATCTTCCAAATTCTACTTTTACTCTCTTTAATCTGTGTCTTCTTTTGAACCCCACCACTAGTTTCTATGTTTCCCAAGTTGTAGAAGTTGTTCACAAATTTTGTTTGTTTTTCTTTCAACCTTAGATGTTTTTTGCTGGTGTTATTTATTGGAGAAAATGCAAAAAATCAGTTACGTCTTGTAATTCAAAAAGAAAATACCTTTTTTAAAGAAAAAACTTTTAAAGCTTTTTGGGTATTGTAAATTTATTTTTAGTAGTTATTTTAAACCAGCCAAGCTATGGTAAAAAAATATCGTATATTTAGCAAAACCCAATATTTTTCGGAAAAGTCTAATAAAGCTTGTAAGGTCATTTTAAAGATTTTTACCTTACTAAAGAAACTACTTAATAAATATAATGTAATATATTGTATTGACTTGAGGAGATAATGGGCAAACACGGGTTGGGGAGAGAAAGAAACAACAACGGGGAAAGATTGATAGAGTTGTGTCAGACTTTCGACCTAGCAATCGGAGGGAGTCTATTCCCACACAAAGATATCCACAAATACACATGGACAGCACCAAACGGGATCTCAAGAAATCAGATAGATCACATATGCATCAGCAAGAAATGGAAACAATCAATGTTAGATGTGAGAAATAGAAGGGGAGCAGATATACACAGCGATCATGAATTACTAACTGGGGACTTCAGAATGAAACTAAGCCAACAAGGAAGAGGCAGAAGAAATAGAAAGAAGAAATTAAATATAAACAACTTAAAAAATCCGCAAGTAAGAGCTGACATAGTTACGGCGTTACGAGAAAATGTTAGAAATAATAGAGAATACACTTGGGAAGAGATTCTGGAAATTTACAACCAAACAAGCGAACAAAATCTTGGAATTTCACAACCACAAAGAAAAATCTGGATAACCGATAACACATGGGCCTTGATTAAAAGAAGAGGTGAAGTGAAGAAAATGATAAACAACAGGATGGCATCAAGAAGAGAATATGAAGAAATAGCGAAAACAGTAAAAAGAGCAGCAAGAAGAGATAAAAGGAAATTTCTACAAAATTTATCCGGAGAAGCAGAAAAAGCAGCACAGCAACATAACCTGAGAGAATTGCATCGCATAATCAAGAGCTTAACAAACCAGTCGGAACAACAAAACAAACCAATTAAAGATAAAAATGGTGCGCTCATCACAAACTTAGAGGATCAATTAAAGAGATGGAGAGAACATTTCCAAGAACTGAGCAACGAAGAAAGTACAAATAATGAAGCAGACATAAGAAACAGAGACAATGCAAATATCTACCCAACTGAGGGACTGCCAATATCTACTCAAGCTCCAAATATAGAAGAGATCAAAGCTACAAGCAATATCCTGAAGCACAACAAAGCAACAGGTGAAGATAGAATTCCAGCAGAAATAGCCAAACTGGACCCTGACTTATTCGCAAAAACAATTGAACCCCACATCAGGAAAGCATAGATAGAGGAGAATATACCACCATCATGGAAGAAAGGAATGATTGTCAAGATACCTAAGAAAGGAGACTTGGCAAATTGCAGCAACTGGAGAGGAATCACGGTTCTAAATACTATTCATAAGATAATAGCAATTATTATAAAGAAAAGATTAGAAGAAGTACTAGAACCAATACTACGGAAAGAGCAGGCAGGTTTCAGACCAAACCGAAGCTGTGTTGACCAGGCAAATACTTTACGGGTCATAGTTGAACAATCAGTAGAATGGAATGCCCCACTATATCTACTATTCATAGATTTTAAGAAAGCATTCGACACAGTCAAGAGATGCGCAATATGGAGAACACTTACAAAGAAGGGAGTTCCTGAAAAAATCATCAACATCATCAAAGCGATGTATAAAGATGCAGAGACAACAGTTCAACACAGAGGTAAGATCAGTGATCCATTCTACACCAATATAGGAGTTAGACAAGGATGTCCACTATCTCCACTTCTCTTCAACACAATACTAGACGACATTCTAAGAGAAGTTTGCACAGGAATAAACGGAATAGAATGGGATCTCTTCGGAAACTTAGAAGACTTAGATTACGCAGATGATGTATGCCTCATATCAAGAAATCAAAGGGACCTACAGAACAAAGTCAACAGATTACAGGAAGAAGCAAAGAAATCGGGACTGGAATTAAATATCGAGAAAACCAAGGCAATGAGGACAAACAACAGTTATAGTGAGCCAATAACAGTGAGTGGACAACAGATAGAATACGTAGAAGAATTCAACTACCTGGGGAGCATTATAACATCAAGAGGAGGTGCAACAGAAGATGTCAACAGCCGTATAAATAAGGCAAGAAGAACATTTGGGAGCCTAATGAAGATATGGCGGAGCAACCAAATATCGAGAACAACAAAGCTAACAATATTCAGAGCATGTGTTAAGTCAACATTAATATATGGCAGTGAAACATGGCTCACTTCGGTCAGAATCAAACAGAAGCTACAAGTATTCATCAACAAGTGCTTGAGAATTATATGCAGAATATTCTGGCCGGCAAGAATTAGCAACGAGGATTTATGGATGATAACTTTAACAGTCAACAATTATACCTGGGACGATATTAAGGAAGTAGTACTCAACAGAGAGGAATGGAGGTTCACTATCGAAGCCCTATGCTACCACGCGGAGTAATAGGAGGAAAAAAAAAAAAATATATATTGTAAAGTACATGTAATATAATGTATAGCTGTAAGCGCAGACTTTTGCCATACTAACAACCAAGTCAACAAAACTATGTAGATTTTTATTCTTAATTTTTGGTACCTACATAATTTTATATTAAGCTAATTAATTTCAAAGTATTATAAATCTGTTTAAAACATCCATCAGAAGCGGATTTTAACCAACAAAGCTTCGTGTGACTATACTATAGTATAGACCATATTATACGATTGTCAGATTGAACTTCGGTGCGTATTCAAATTACTATATAATAAACTAATTTAAATAGAATAATGGTCCGGCAAACGATTATGGAGAACCATTTTAATAACGATTTAACACGTAAAATGACAGAGATAGCAAATACCTATAGCTCTCAAATATAGCTCTCAAGCTGGACTTATTACTTCTACAAGAAATCCGGTGAGAAGGGAAGAGTATGATAAATAGACCGTCCTTCTCCTTGTACTACAGTGGGGATGAAAGAAGAACAAGAAGGTATGGAACGAGTTTCATAGTAAGCAAAAATCTGAAGAAGTGCATATTAGGATTCATACCAATTAGCGATAGAATATGTAGTATTAGAATCCGTGGAAAATTTTATAATATTACAGTAATATCAGCATACGCGCCCAAAAGATGCTGATGATGAAGATAATCACGATTTTTATTACGAATTTGGAGAAATATGCGAAAAAGTCATCTCCTACGATACACTAATATTGTTAGGAAATTTTAATGCCAAATTAGGCAGAGAATAACATATGTACAGGAAATTGTAGGCAAATTCTCCTTACTTATGAAACAATAAATCAAAATGGGCAAAGATTATGCAATTTTGCAAGCGCATCATTAATGAAAATAAAAAGAGAGGAAAAAATATACACAAAAACTACATGGAAAGCTCCTGGTAATAACATCTCCTATCAAATAGATCATGTACTAATATCAGCCAGAAGATCGTCAATAATGTAACAAATGTGAAAACCTGCAGTGCAGAGAAGCAAACTGCCTGCGATAGTGATCACTTTCTAATAACAGTGAATATTATAGAGAAAATGTATCAAACATAGGAGAAAGCAGAGGTTTCCGTATATGATAAAATGGGACACAAACAAAAACTCAACACTGAATCGAATGTTATACAATATCAATGCAACATACAAAGGAAACTTGAATCAGTTATACAAGAAAATAATGAAGAACAATCATATAATGTGAATAATGACTGGGGAAAAATTGAAGAAACTATAAGTTCAGCGGCAAGAAATATGAAGAAGGTGTTATATCTCAGCAAAGAAACAGAATGTTTTGACCGGGAATGAGAAACAGCGATAAATATTAAAAACAATGTAGACTAAAAATGGTACAAAGAGATAGAAGAACAAATCGAGAAAACTATAGAGAAAAAGAAAATGTGCAAATTTAATATGTAGACCTAAGAAAAAACAAACGCTAACAAGAACAATAGAACAAATACAAAAAGGAGCATTATCAAGGTGGCATGAAAAAATTCTACAATAGTATTAAATATATAATATAACAGACAACAGGCTTCCAACCAAGAGTAAATGCATATGCAAAGATTGACAAGGTAATACGCTCTCAGAAACTGACGGCATTATGAATAGATGGTATAAATATTTCAATGAACTATTAAACATAAGACACTTGCAACAACAGGGGCAGCAGGTTACAATACATATAGCAGTGAGCAGAGCCATTAATTATGACACCTTCATACGAAGAAGTAATACAAGCTATATATAAATTAAAGAATGGTGAGGATAAGCTAATTAACAGCTGAGCCTGAGCGTCTAAAAAAAGATGATGAATTTATGCATAGAAAGATATACATAACTTAATATGTACAATATAGGTGCAAGAAAATACTCCGGAGAAGTGGAAGGTTGGACTAATCTGCCCATTGCCCAATTTACAAAAAAGGAGACAAAATGACATGCAGAAACTACAGGGGGATAATGTTACTAAGCTATACTTACAAGATATTATCCAATATCATATACTTCAGATTAGCCTACTTAACCAAGGAAATACTGGGAGAGTACCAATACGGATGCCGAAGCCAAACATCAATAATTGACCAGTATTCGTCATGAAACAAAGCATGGGGAAATGTTATGAATATAACATAAACCTTTACATGCTTTTCATAGATTTCAAGCAAGCATTTGACAGCATAAACAGAGACATCTCTTCGAAATTTGGGAATACCTCAGAAATTGTCCAACCTATGACAATTATAATGACAATTGACAATGCATTAATCAAAAGCTAAAATTGTAATACAAAACCAAATAACCTGTGAATTTAAAATAGAAACGAGAGTATACGATAAAGGAGATGACTTATCGCATTATTATTCAACTTAATACTATATTACCATTACGCCACAGGAAAATTAGAAAAGAAAGGTAGTACATATATTCAATATGACAACCCAAATAGACAAATAGTAGCATATGCGGATGACATAGTAATCTTGACAAAAAATTACAGATATATATGGCAAAAAAAACATCAACGACAATCAGATGACTGAGTAGTGGTATATCAAAATAGATTTGTGATTTTTTTTTATCATATTGCCAGTAATTTTAGGTCGAATAGCGTTTTCGTTCATTAAATTAAGTACGATGCTACCTAATAGGTACATAAACTAATTAAATGTGGAAAACTAACTACACTCTTATAAGGATTAGATCTTATAAATTAAATTGAACAGTTGCATTTTATTTAAGTTATTTTAGGTATTATATCAAATTAATTATCTCCTATAAGCAATTTTTATTTTTTAATGATTGTACACTACCGGTCGGATAAGTCTCTTCACACAACGTACGAACTAAAAAGAAAGATTTAAACGCCTGAAGGTGGATTTTAGCTGCTAAAGATTTTAAGTGTGAAAATTATTTTGTTGACTTTAATATATATATTTGGATTGTCAATAAGACTCTTATCCCGACACCCCTGTCCAAATGTTCAACCACAATGATATTTTTTTATTTGCATATGCTATTTTTCGCTCAATCCCTAATAAATTAGCATGAGTAATTATTGCATTAGTATTAGGTATACCTATATTGCCATTTTGATTATCTTACCATTCTCCTAATACCTAAAAAAAATCCAAGGTATTCAATTCTACCCCTAAAATCAAAATATATTTTGAACTATATTGCAATTATATATCATCAGCAATCCTATATTAACATGAATTTGGGCCCGACCAGTAGAAAGAAGCTTCTACTGGAAATTGTGGGGCAATTACTAACAATTGTATACTTTATATACTATTATCCTTCATAATTAATCCACTAATTACAATTTGGTGAGATACATTATTATATATTTTTAAAACATAAGATAGAAAATAATAACTTAATTCTAAGCTTTTAGGTTTTTTAATTAATTATTTAAAAATAAGTAAAAAATTAAGCGCAACTCATGCGTCGCCTAGCCGAAATAGGTGAGTTGTATTACTTATTCTTTCACTGGTATCATTGATACTGGTCACAATACCACTGGTATGATACCAGTGGTATCGGTATGTTCATTATGATTTATAGATATTTGGAAACTCTTCAGAAGAAAATGTACTCGTTTGGCGTTTTGTAATGTATTTAACGAAATTTGTATTTTCTTTTTAATGTTTTTTTATTAGGAAAGCTATATGGTATAGTAAATAGTGTGTAAGGACTCATTATTTTCTTATCCTTTGTATAGTTTAAAAAATTATTAAAACTCTAATAATGGTACTAACACCTTATTATAAACAAAATCTAAACCTTATGTTTTGTTATTAACTATAATAAATTCAATAATCCAGTACACATTTATGCAATATATGCCTATATGTACCTATATACATTATATTATTATATATTATGTAGGTATTACAATATTAGTAATATAGGTATATTCTGAGAATATTTATTATATTTATGCCTAGGTATATTGGAATTTCACACAAATTCAGTATTAGTATTAAATTTAATTTGACATTGTTTCAATTTCAACTATAAGCAAGGTAACCCAGATTTATATAATAAAAAACTTATAAAAATAGATTTTTAATTACATAGGTATTAGGTAGGTATAGGTATACCTTAATTATTTTTAATTTCTTAAATTAAGTTGAATATTTAGCATTTCCTGCATTTTATTTAAGGCACATTTTTATATTATACATTATGTAGGCGGTACCTAGAAGGTATATTATCCAAATAAATAAAGTTAAAAATTAAAGTTTTATACTGCAATTTACAATTAATTTTAATTATTGTTTAATTTATTAAAATAGATACCTGGGTAAAACAGTTTCTGAATTTGATATGAACGTTGAACTTCCATGTGATCTGGCGTCGCGACTTTGTTCGGATACCGACAAAACAACTAAATCACTTTGATTAATACTATTATTATTATTATTATTGTTATTATTATTAAGAATATTATTATTATTATTACCATTGCTTTGATTTTCTTTAATTAATGGACCTTTACTATTTGCAAGTAAAGCATCTATATAAAATGACATTTTTGGTTCTTTTTTAAAAGATTTTGTAAAAGGAAAAACTAATTTTTCCCTATTATTTTCATCTAAATTACCACCACTGTCTTTCATAATTATATTATTGCACAAATTTAATTCATTTGGTATTTGATTTTGTTCAATTATATTTGAATTTAAAGTTTGAAAATCTTGTTCCTGTAATTCTTGCATTTGTATATTTATTTAAGAAAATCTTGATGTAGGTACTATAATTAATTTTTATTTTTTTCTATTATTTTTAATTTAATAATTAATTTAAACACAATTTATTTCTTTCACGTAATTTTATAATTTTATAAATAAAACAATAAGAACTCAAAAGCAAAAACCTTTTTAATTATCTCATATTTATCTTAAAAATTATTTAAAACAAAAAAAAAACAAAACCACCAAAAAAATTTTTTTATAACCATAAATAACCTTAAATAATAAAAATAAATTAATAAATCACTGTAAAATTGAATTTATTATTAGAATTTAAAAATATAATAATATGTAATTTAATTTCTTTTTTTTATAACTTGGCCTTAACTAATTAACCTTATTTAAAAGCTTCTTCAGATGTGAATCTGCGAATAATCCAAACTATCATTGATAACATTTCAAACGAATTAAAAGGAAATAAAAAAATACTTATATTTTGTTATATCCTGAATTTTTATTGGTTAAAAAGGGTGTGGTTAAAATCACTACTAAATACATAAGCAAAGTATTTAACTGACATTGTTATTTTTATTTTATTTTTATGCAAAGGCGTGGTTGTAAATGATATGTAATTTCAATAACATTATAATTTTTTTAAAATGTTGAAAAAAGAGCAACAAAAATTTTTAGAACATTAATAATTTTATTTTTATTGTTATTATTTTTTTTATTTAAACCTATCAAATGCTTAAATTATTTTAAGCTACTCAATATGACTATGTATTAAAATAATCTCCAAAAATATAATACAAAAAAAAATATTAAAGATATATTTTGAAAATGTATTTATGTTTCTGAATTATTGTTGCTAGTATAAAATTCATTTAAACCAATATGTCAATACTATTACAAAATATAATGTATACATAATTGAAATACCTGCCTCGTGAAGTAATAATAAAACATCTTTAGAAAATATAAATTACAAACAAATATGTATTGTATAGATATAAATATAAGTACATATCCAATATATAAATATATTTCAAATAACAACCACTAAAAACATTATAAATATTAATTAATAATTGAAAACTGAAAACAAATTTAATAAATAAACCGATACATAAACACTTATACATACCGTTATACGAATCATAAAATATACATCCAGATCCAGAGTAGAGTATAAGATAATGTACCTAAAGTATAATAATATAAAACAAAAAATAATTTAATAATAATAACAATAATATAAAAGAAAATTAAAAATTAACAAAATATAAAAGAGAAAATTATTCGAATAAATATCAGACTGGTAATTAACACAAAAAAAAACAAAATCAAAACAACAAACAAACTATAAGAAAATAATAAATGAAAATTAAAAAAAAAATATATAAAACAAATGTACCAGTAATATTAAACTGTTTATATAGAATATAAGTATTATTATATTATTTATTAATAATTTGTTAATGATTTTTTATTTATTACATTTCATCATCACATTATAATAATTAGCGTCTTTTATGTTCTTAAAACTGTCATTAAACGAGAAGAGAATAAAAGAAGAAGGAGAAGAATAAAACAGTACCTATATTTATATGTTAATTAAATCATAATACGTATTTAGTTATTGTATATATATATATTTATCATATTTTATTATATATAGTAGGTACATATAAATGATTTAATAATTCTTAATTTATTATGATATAATTTTTATTATTATAGTAATTTTGTTTCTTATTTTCTATTTAAGCTTTGTTTTTGCTTACGGTCAGATTAATCTCATCAATCAAAGTGATCATAAACTGTTTTTTGTTTCTGCTCAGAAGACTGTTTTAGAAATTTCTGAATTTTTTTCCAGATCATTCAACAAATTAATTCTTTTTTGCTACTCGATCTAGTTTTATTTCAACCCGTTTACGTCACAACATTATTTATTATTTATTATTTATTATTTATTATTTATTATTTATTATTTATTATTTATTATTTATTATTTATTATTTATTATTTATTATTTATTATTTATTATTTATTATTTATTATTTATTATTTATTATTTATTATTTATTATTTATTATTTATTATTTATTATTTATTATTTATTATTTATTATTTATTATTTATTATTTATTATTTATTATTTATTATTTATTATTTATTATTTATTATTTATTATTTATTATTTATTATTTATTATTTATTATTTATTATTTATTATTTATTATTTATTATTTATTATTTATTATTTATTATTTATTATTTATTATTTATTATTTATTATTTATTATTTATTATTTATTATTTATTATTTATTATTTATTATTTATTATTTATTATTTATTATTTATTATTTATTATTTATTATTTATTATTTATTATTTATTATTTATTATTTATTGTTTATTATTTATTACTCATTATTTATTATTTATTATTTATTATTTATTATTTATTATTTATTATTTATTATTTACTATTTATTATTTATTATTTATTATTTATTATTTATTATTTATTATTTATTATTTATTATTATTTATTATTTATTATTTATTATTTATTATTTATTATTTATTATTTATTATTTATTATTTATTATTTATTATTATTTATTATTTATTATTTATTATTTATTATTTATTATTTTTTATTTGTTATTTATTATTTATTTATTATTATTTATTATTTATTATTTATGATTTATTATATATTATTTATTGTTAATTATTTATTATTTAATATGTATTATTTATTATTTAATATGTATTATTTATTATTTATTTTTTATTTTTTATTTTTTATTATTTATTATTTATTATTTATTATTTATTATTTATTATTTATTATTTATTATTTATTATTTATTATTTATTATTTATTATTTATTATTTATTATTTATTATTTATTATTTATTATTTATTATTTATTATTTATTATTTATTATTTATTATTTATTATTTATTATTTATTATTTATTATTTATTATTTATTATTTATTATTTATTATTTATTATTTATTATTTATTATTTATTATTAATTATTTATTATTTATTATTTATTATTTATTATTTATTATTTATTATTTATTATTTATTATTTATTATTTATTATTTATTATTTATTATTTATTATTTATTATTTATTATTTATTATTTATTATTTATTATTTATTGTTTATTATTTATTATTTATTATTTATTCATTATTTATTATTTATTATTTAATATGTATTATTTATTTTGTATTATTTATTATTTATCATTTTTTATTTATTATTTATTATTTATTATTTAATATTTATTATTTATTATTTATTATTTATTATTTATTATTTATTATTTATTATTTATTATTTATTATTTATTATTTATTATTTATTATTTATTATTTATTATTTATTATTTATTATTTATTATTTATTATTTATTATTTATTATTTATTATTTATTATTTATTATTTATTATTTATTATTTATTATTTATTATTTATTATTTATTATTTATTATTTATTATTTATTATTTATTATTTCTTATTTATTATTTATTATTTATTATTTATTATTTATTATTTATTATTTATTATTTATTATTTATTATTTATTATTTATTATTTATTATTTATTGTTTATTATTTATTATTTATTATTTATTCATTATTTATTATTTATTATTTATTTTGTATTATTTATTATTTATCATTTTTTATTTATTATTTATTATTTATTATTTATTATTTATTATTTATTATTTATTATTTATTATTTATTATTTATTATTTATTATTTATTATTTATTATTTATTATTTATTATTTATTATTTATTATTTATTATTTATTATTTATTATTTATTATTTATTATTTATTATTTATTATTTATTATTTATTATTTATTATTTATTATTTATTATTTATTATTTATTATTTATTATTTATTATTTATTATTTATTATTTATTATTTATTATTTATTATTTATTGTTTATTATTTATTATTTATTATTTATTCATTATTTATTATTTATTATTTATTATTTAATATGTATTATTTATTTTGTATTATTTATTATTTATCATTTTTTATTTATTATTTATTATTTATTAATTATTTATTATTTATTATTTATTATTTATTATTTATTATTTAGTATTTAGTATTTAGTATTTATTATTTATTATTTATTATTTATTATTTATTATTTATTATTTATTATTTATTAATTATTAATTATTAATTATTTATTATTTATTATTTATAATTTCTTATTAATTATTTATTTATTTATTTATTATTTATTATTTATTATTTATTATTTGTTATTTATTATTTATTATTTGTTATTTATTATTTATTATTTATTATTTATTATTTATTATTTATTATTTATTATTTATTATTTATTATTTATTATTTATTATTTATTATTTATTATTTATTATTTATTATTTATTATTTATTATTTATTATTTATTATTTATTATTTATTATTTATTATTTATTATTTATTATTTATTATTTATTATTTATTATTTATTATTTATTATTTATTATTTATTATTTATTATTTATTATTTATTATTTATTATTTATTATTTATTATTTATTATTTATTATTTATTATTTATTATTTATTATTTATTATTTATTATTTATTATTTATTATTAATTTTTTTTAACTACTGTTTTTTACATTATATAATCATTATTTTTATCATTTACTATAATATTGAACCAAGTTGATATGCATTTGACATGTAACTTAACGTAATCGTTTATCACGAGCTTGATATTTGTTAGTTTTTTGATAGAAAATAATTTTTTTTGCCCATCCATTCAGTTGTCTGTTGTTTTGATTTTGAGAAAGGATATTTGGTTTACAATGTTGTAGATTGTTTGTTGTTAATATATTGTAATGATTTACATATTTAGATCTAGATACTAAGCACATATTTTATATTAAAAAGTGTTTGTTAAGCACTAAATCAAGCATGTTAAGCATATAAACAATTAAGAACACTGCTATGAAAACTATAAAAAGTAACAATTGAATTACATACATATTAGACTTCTTATTTTTTTATTTCAGACCTGAGCTCATATAGATTAATATAATCATGATTTTTTCTGAATATCGCTTTGAACTCTATTTTTTTTTTTTAATTTATATTTCAAATTTATCTAATTCACATGAAGTGCAATGTAAACGCTAACGATAATAGAGAGTTTTATTGTAATTTAGTTTCGTTTGAGTAGTTCTAACCCATATATAGTCACTTCCTTTTCTGGGTCTTGTCTTCCAGGATTAGTTCTAGTATTTAAAACACAATGGAGTTATATATTATTATTTAGATTTTAGATTTTTAATATAAAACAATAAGAGATTTTATTATGGAAGAATTCTGTTTAAATATTGAAGTTGGCCGCATGAAAATTGTATCCAAAATTTAAAATAATAAATTATTAATAACTGGTTTTTGATATAATAAGTAAAATTTTATGCCGTCGGAATAAGAAAATTTTATAATTTTAAAAAATATGTTTTGATTTAATTATCTAATATAGTAAGTAATATAAGTATGTATTATGAACTTTATCAACATAACAATGATTATTGCGCATGTTTCTTTTAAACAGTTATTTTTTAACTGATGAGTTTAGATTTGAACCCCCTCTTAAATTTAATTAAATATATAAGATGAGCATATGCGAGGGGTGTTAATTTGCTAACTTCTTTATGATTTAATTATCACTATTTTTCCCATCTGTTCTATATAAACAGAGCGAAATTTCTCCATACGGATTCAACAAACAGAGATTAATGTGGTTATGAATCGTAAAATTTTAATTTTGAATAGCCTGCAATCGTTTATCCTATTTTTACAATTTGTAGTAATTACAAGGGAGGAATAAGAGATGTGAAAAAGTTGTTTATATTGTTGAAAAATTAATTTGAGGGTTCTTATGACTCTAAATGCTGGTAAATTATTCATTTTAAATATTATTAGCTTAAAATATAAAAAAAAGGGAAACGAAGAGATTATCTTCTGCAAACAATAATATAAAAGTTTATTATAAATTTGCTTATATACAAGAACAAATCAATATAATAATATCTTGTCGTTATTACCAGTTTACTTTAACTATAGTGTTCTCTTTAAATTGTTTTCCATACTTACAAAATAAAAAAAAGTTGCCATTTGTTACGGATTGCACTTGTAATTTTTAATCTGGTAGTGTTCTTTTTAACACATGACATTTAAAAAAAATAAAAGGAAGTGAACATTCCGCAATAGTCAACCCTAAATATATAATTATGATGGTTTTATTGATTGTTGAATCTAAATTCTAATAGGGTTACGCAATTAGCTCGATGTTTTTTTTTTGTAAATTCTAATTAAAGATTTTAATTTCACATATGTTTATATGTATTTATGTATATGTGTTTTTATTATTCAAAATTATAATAGCATAGGTATTAAGTATTATATTTACATAATATTATCTATATAATAATTTTCAATTAAAAAAAACTTATTTAGGAATCAGTTCATTAGAACTTGAATTACTCAAGTATGGTTAATTTAGAAGATACAGCATAAAAAAGTATGAAACTAAATAATGATTCCGAACAAGTCATGACTAACAGATATTTAGGTGTCGAAATAATTGTATTTAAGATTTGAAGTCGAAAACAAAAATATTAACAGATAGCCTCTTTAGATTAGTTTTTGACTGCTTGCGAATATGGAAAAACAAATATGTTCACACCGTGTAAAAAAAACTAAAATGTAGAAGACAGGTAAAGCCTATTATAACATACACCATAGAATGTAGAGCATCAGAAATGTCAGTTGCAAAAACAAAAGAATTAGGGCAATTGATTTACTACTATAGTGCCTAAAGAACTATGTTCAAATGAACATATGAATGAACACTCAAATTTTATAGTGGGATCAATGCACTCTACTTCAGGCCTTTCTTACTCACTATTTTTTACGAAATCAAGCGAAAGCTGTCTCTTTTTGGAACTCGTTTGGACTATGTCGGATTGTTGAGTAGATTTTTTTTTAAAATCAAATTTTTGAATGAAATTTTAATTAGTTTTTAATAGGATTTTCAGTAAAAGTAGATAAAATTTATATTTTTTGAAATATTTCATTTTAAAAATATCTCTGCTAACAAATAAGATCCTTCGAAGACATAGTGAGAAACACTTGTAAATATAATTATAAGAAAAATAATTATCTCAGTTTTGGGCACCTACATATAGTTTAACCTAAAAAAACAAAAAAAAAAATAAAAAACTAAAAAAAAAACGTGATTTGCTTTAAAAAAGCTTCTTATTTTTTGTCGTAGAATCCAAAAAAAGTACGAATTCTCATTTCAAAATCTTTATTTCGGCTGCTTCCCCTCTTAAAAAGCTGATACGCATGCTCTGGAAGCATGCATTGGAACACCCGGTATATATGTACTCAGTGATGATATTTTTTTATATTCCAAATTTACTTCTTTGTTTTCAGAAATTTATTTGGATATTTTAGCTCACATAGTTATTGTGTAGGGAAATAAAAAGCTTTGAAGTTTTCTTGTCAAACAAATAAAATATTTCATCATTTATTTTTTTTTGTCAACCTCTCTACATTACGGGTTACTATACAGACATTCATTACATAAAAACTTGTTTCCACAACTTTCGATCAATCGATCAATAACTATGTTTCCTGTGTGCAAGTAATTCACTTAATATTTTTTCCTAATACATATAAATATTTTTTTAAGTATTGATTTCAGATAGCAAACTGGTTAAAGAGCAGTATGCAAGGTTTTGCAAAACGAAACCAAATGGTCTTTCCTATACTAAGCCTCAAAAACTAAAACTTTTAGGAAGAGAAAATATCATATAAATAAGATTTTAAAATACTTGTAACTGGTAAGTACAAATTTTGGGTTATATAATAAAAGGGTTACATTATTCCCACTCAATTTTCTATTAAGTAAGAGAACCAATTAACATTTTTTAAATGTAGCAATTTAATTAATGTGTGCTGAATTAATATTGTAGAGAGGGTAGGGTTTCGTTAAAGTTGAAAAATGATTTAAGAAAAATAATAAAATTGTACATATACATGATACATATAATGATATATGATGTATCTTTACAATTTATAATAAAAAAATACTTACATATATCTACATACTTAATATTAAGGTTGTTTATTATGCTTTGATCATTGACAAAAATAAATGTTTTATGTTTCATAAAAATGTTTTGAAGAGTCAATATCATTTGCGGAAGTTGACCTTGGGCCATAACACGTAACGTATTTCTATCTATCGTAAAACGAATTTTGTATTCGAAAGATTGGTATCCGTAACTCCTTTATTACGAAATTCGAAAAAATTTTTGTTAGAAAACCATGCATAAAAATTTCGTTAATTTTATTTTATTATTTGCAATTCTCACTATAAAATCAATATCAAATTGCAAAAATATATAAACATTAATAATTATTATAACTTTTTTTATTATGACTATTGAGAAATTATAAAATTTTCAATAGCAACTTAAGCGACGGTTATTGAATTTCGAATTTGATACGTGGACCAATGAATTTTAGATTTGGATTGTAAATTTGAAAAACTTTCGAATCTAAATTTCATCCGCAATAGAAGATCTTCCTCTCTCTTAATAGTTTTAATATTTTTTAACTTTTACATTTTTATTATTTTTCAAATGGGCAGGTGATATGAACAAAATGTTCAATACCGCCAACTGGGGTAATTTTGTCCAAATATTTTATAGTGTCATTCGTTTTCGACAATTAAATGTAATTTTTTTAAGAGAGAGCTTAGGTGTTCTTAACGGATAATTAAAAAACAATATTTTGAGAAGGTAATTAAGTTGTTGAAATAACAAATTTGAATTATTTGAAAATTTGACTTCCAATTTAGGGTAATGACCAAAGTTACCTATAATTCGGTGTTAGTTTGAATTTGTAAAAGTTTTTCTATTTAATTAGCATTATTTATAGCACAAAAACCAAAGTAAACCTGTCAAATAATTGCTAAAGCGTTTATATATACAATGATACAAAAGAAACATTAATGGTTTACCACAATTTTCAAAGTAAAAATACATTTTTTTAGAATAAAAATAACGACATGCTTAATAATCATTTCATTTTATTGTTATTAATTCATTTATTAATAAATTTTATTGAAATTAGCTATAGGTAACATCAAAATATAAATTAAAAAGATTTCATCGTTTTGATAAATTGAAGAATTTTCTCATAATATGTTTTATAATAATTTTCCAATTTTCCAGAATTTGTAGAATTTGGAGGCATATTCTAAGAACATTGCTGCTGATATGAGAAGAAAGGTTAATTTTCAATGACAACCTTCTTTCCTTCCTTTTTTGTTCATAACTGGAAGAGGTTAGCATATAAACTAATTTTTATTTTATTTATTTTATTTAGTTAATTTACTATTTATAATTATATAATTCAGTATTGTACATCTTTACAAAGATGAACATAATTTTAAATTTAATAAAATAGGTACAAAATTTGTATATTTATAATTTTGTATATTTATCAATTAGCCCATAAAGGACAAAAACTAAAACCGAAGTAAAAAAGAAAAATATTAATAATTTGCTTATAGTAATATATATTCATCCATTGATTAATAATACTATAAAGATAGACATTAGTATTATTAATCAATGATTGAACTGAATATTGATTGAAATGTATTATATAAATTGTATAAGGGAAGGTATTGTTAATCTATTTAGAATTGTTGAACACTTTATTCCTTGATGCAGAACACTATATGCATAACACATGCGATTACGCTTCATTCGAGAATTAAATAAACTTAAAATTAGAAAAAAAAGGTAATTTGAAAGTGTAAATCTTCGAAAAGTCTGTAAAAATGTGTTTCAAAAACTTTAAAGACTTTTATTCATTAAATCCAGTTATAAAATGAGAATTAAAACTGCATTATATATTACTATAAATGTATTTATTTGATCAACTCTAATACATAATTATTCATTTTTATAAATTTCTCAATAAATTTTTTAATAGGATTGTTGACAAAATTGGTATAAATTTCATTAAAAGAAAATCTATAATTTTAAAAGTTTAAAAGACTTGGTTCGTCTTAATTTTCTGGATGTTTGTTAATTATTAGCCAATTCAGTACCATCTATCTACGAACAAAGCGAATATTAAGGGAAGTGCGATTTGACAGGTTTAGTACTAGTATCAAGTGCAAGTGCAAGAGGTTCGGAAACGCCCTAAAGACATTATAGTCACGTTGAATATAACTACACGTTATATAATACTCTTGTGTTATATTTATGATTATGACGACGTATTATTAATATCTCGTAGAATGTTCTGTTTTCGAATGCTTGTATATAGGACTCTTTAATAGATAAATAACTCGCCGTTGTATTCCAAAAACCCAGACCAGTTTTAAAAGCTGGGTTGTAATAAATAAACCTTTAAAATTTGTCATGAAATAACTGATATAGAAAAAATGGTTCTTTACATTTTTATTCATTTATACATATTTAATATATATATATATATATATATATATGTATCTATATTTTATGTTCTTGACAGTAATTTAGTTATAGAATTACCTTAAAGTGCATTAATTGGTTTGGTACTGAAAATTTTACTACATAATGCATTTAATGATTTTCGAGGTACTTTTATTTATTAAAATTGTGATATATCAATATCAATCAATTCTAAACAGTCAAGAACTAACCATGCGTTCGATATTGTAAATTGCAGCGCAATCTGCAGCAACCAAGCGTTCGGCATTGTAAATTGCAAGTGTCATTCATTCGTTTAATTTTATCAAATTTGTCATTTTGATCAACATAAGTGAGCCAAAAGCGCAGTAAAATAAGTCTGTTGCTTTTTTGCTGGATGGAAGAAAGTGTTTATTTTTATCAGGTAAATTTTTTATATCATATTAATAATTCATAAATATTAAAAAATATTGTAGAGAAAATTATTAATTCTTAAAATTTGCATTGAAAAGGGAAAAAAAGGGGAGAATAAAAAAAAAAACATGGATAATATTAATACAGAATATTAAAAAATTTTTTGACAATCAAATATTTTTGTTAACAAATATTTGTTACGCTGGAGACAATCACATTTAATGTTGCTAGTTGTAACCAGATTGTTCTATAGTTTGGCATAATCGTACACTCTTGTTGGTATTTTAAGTTTTGGTTCATCTCCTGCTTCTAAATTTTGGCAAGGTTCCAAATTTATGCGTTTTTTCCTTTTATATAGGCAATCTTTTCTTTTAATTTAAATATATTGCTTTTTTATAATTTTCCCTTCGTTGAACTCCACACAGTTATTCAAATAACACCACAAGACTATTTTATTAATGTTTTTTTTTAATGAATATCTGAAAATATTTTCAAAATATGTGCAAACTAAAGCGTTCGCGGTAAAATCAATTGACCGTAATCAAAATTTTGCAGCAGTCAAAATGACTACTGTGAATCATATTATTTGATGATTTCTTTGACGATCAATTTGATGATACCGAACGTATAAGCCTTCTTAAATAGCTTAGTTCCACGTTATTTTAAGTTGTTATCAAATTAACCAACCCCCTCCCCCCCTAAAATAGCATCGGGTTCGGGTATTAAAAGTAAAATTTGTTTTCTATATTTCCTTTTATAATGTCGAGCATAAGATTTCTCCTATAAAATTTCTCAATTGATTTGTTTCATATTTACCGTCGGTTACACGTCTCTTAATATACTTAAATCTATGGTATTCAAGATTTTTTTTCGTTATTATTAAAATTATTTTAAGAGCTTAACTTCAGCCTTACATTCTACAAAAATGGTTTTTTTGATATTCAGGACCCATTTTTTTTGTAGGTATGTGTTTTTGGGTTTTGTCACCAAATTGCACTTTAAAAATGCTATATCTAGAAGAAAAGTACAGTTAGTTCTGATGTTCATTATTCAAATCTATTCCAACGTAAAAAATAAAAAAATATGAATTTTTATGATATTTTCTTAAAGCTATGTGGTATATACTAAAAAATAAATGTTTAATTGTTAAAAATTGAAAGTGGAAGTTGTCAGTGCATTACTTCCATCAAATATTTTAATAGTCGAGTTGGTTTTCCACAGGTAGATCTCAACCTGGGAAAATGGAAATTATTACCACTAAAGAAAAACTATGTTGCGCATGCTGAACTACATTTTTAACATTCTTTATATTTTGAATTTTCTGAAAATCATGAAATGAGAATTAATTTTAAAAAAATTGTAACTTAATAAAAAAAAATTAAAATACATAATTTATTCCTGAATACAGAAAACAATCGCTTATTAAATCGTTTAATTTAAGTTTTATTTTAAAATTAGAAAAAGTATAGAAAAACAGATAAATCCATATTTTCTACACAATGTTTAAAAACTCTCAGTTTTTTCCACAACGTTGAGACAATTGTTTTTTTTTTTTTAAATCAAATTAAAATGTACTCCAAAATCAATTTTTTTAACTTTTTTCACTTTATACCACAAACTTTACATTAATTCTATAAAAATGTTTATTATCCCAAATAAAAATCCAAATTCACTAAATTTTCGAAATTCTTACTTAAAACTTAATTTGACAAATATTCCGAATTGTAATATTTAATTCATGACACAAAATTTTATTGCTATTTACATGATTGTGTACAAATACAACAGGATATACATAACACATAATACGTACATATATATAAATAAATCTTTAAGCATAATATTGAAGCATTTGAAATTTATCAATTCAGTATAGTGTACATTATGCATACATACAAACATGTAAAAAGCCAGACACAATGAACAATACGTAAACAAAGAATATTCATTTGAAAAAATTCTAAGTGAAGAAGAGAGTAGAGCATGAATCTTATTTTTTTTTGTTGTATAATGACTTGTTTTAGAATTTTCTTTTTTTCACCCCAGAAATAAATTTAAAAAATTAGGACCAATATCCTTAATTTTTGGGGGGGTTTCATTTCTTGGTAAAAAAAAATAACAAAAAAAACAAATTGTCTAAGAATAAAAATAAACAAAACTCCTAAACATTTAAAATAAGAAAATCGTTATACCGTTATAGAAATTACCTATATTGTTTTTATTTTTATATTTATGTATTTCAGTATACGAATATCTTCATAATATTGTGTAATCCGGCTAAATGATCTATATAATATCATATACACGGAAACTTTTCAACTATACATAGTATAACTAGGGGCCCCTGTTGAGTAATTATAATTCAAGTTGAAGCCAAATTTAAAGTTTTTAAAAGAACAATAATTTACGTACTGACATAGACTTCTCACGATATAGCAGAAACCACTCATGTTTAATAAAGAGTTTTGAGGTTAATAAGTACATGTACCTTGTAAGGTTAATAAATACATGTCCCTCATATACTGTTTCGTTTCCGATAATATATTCCCTACAGTAAGTGGCATTTTTTTTTAAAGATGAAGTTGCCGGTCATATGAAGAATTCAACCGAATTTTTTTTTTTTTTGTAGTTTTTATATTTATATTTCATTTTTATGAATTTTTTTTTTTTTTTTTGACATATGTACATAGGTTCATTGCAAGTAATAATAATAATAGTAATAATAATAACTTATTTGTTTGTTTTTGTTTTTTATTTTAATAAGAACTCTCATATGCATAATGTATTTGGTGAATAATAAATATGATTAAAAAATCTTTCAAATATGTGAGCATTATTGTTTTATATACAACTTCTTTATATATTAAGAGTTCATTAAGGACAGTTCATTTTTGAATGTGAAAGGTTGGCAAATCTGCACAATCCAAATTTCAAAACGGATACAGTACAGCTTTAATTCACAAAAAAAATATTTGGCAGAAAAACCTTGAATAAAATAAACACTTAACAAAAGGACGAAAATCAAATAGACGATTAAAAAAAACATTGGTAGCAACTTTTCCAGAATACTTGTACACGGTGGTTCGGTTTAGAGCAAAAATATTTTAAGGGGTTATTTCCTGGAGTATTTTAGGAAAAAAATTATTCTAAACGAGAGGTTAATCTTTAAATTTAACCTGGGCTACTGAGGATTAAAGATAAATGGATTAGAAAAATTATGTCAATAAACAAAATCCACTACAGCTCCAAAGGAATTGAAATTAGCGCAACATCTTCTTCATAACTTTTTTTTTTAAATTAATACAACTAATTAACGGTATGCGTTGGACGAGTATCAGACTTATCGTTTTGGAATAATAGCTGCACAAACTCAAAATTTTGCTTTTAACAACTGAAAATTTTGAAAAAAACGTTGACTATCTCGAGAAAACTTGGTAATTTTGTGATGTGATGTGAAACTTGCCATTTTTAATTTCTCTGAACGAAAAATATTTATGGTCTTCTTGAAGCATCCTTTGTGATATTAATAAAACGATAAGATATCAATCAGTATTGAAACCTTAATAGTACGTTTTCAAGCTCATGTTTATGGATAAACATGTTGTTTATGATAAACTGGTTGTTTACGTAGTGGTTTTCCCATACAAATTTGCTGAAAATCATAAACAAGTAGCAAGGTGTTTATATCATAAGCCACTTCAAAAACATGTAACCCATCCATGAAATTTCGATTTTTTGTCGATTTTAAATTTTTTTTTGCATGACCCTTGATTTTTTTGTCATAAATTCATTTTGTCATTTGTCAAAAAAAAACAAAAACAAAAAGAAATCAAAATACCAAGAATAGATGAAATTATGTGAATTTGTGTGAAATTAGTTTAGCTTCAATTAATGATCATCAAAAAAATGAAAAATCAAGTATAAATTCTCAATTATCATCAGCACGATTAATTGGACAATCTTGTATAACTTTAATAGAAAAAAGTGAAGAAAAATTCTATAGAGTTATAGAAATGATTGAGAAATTACAAGACTTACATGGAAAGTTAACAGAAGAATTAAAACAAAGGATATTGTAAAAGATGCATTTTTATTTTTAATTCACTTAATTTAATCAGTTTTATATATTAAAAATGTATAAATAATAAGGCTTTATATATAAGTAAAAAATTCAAATGGAAAAAGAGATAATAAATTAAAATGATGATTATTTTTTTTATATAGTTGTAAATTGAATATTTTTGTATTTCGTTTTTGAAAGATTCTCAAAACTAAATGTTGAAGTGAGTAAAGTGGGTATGGTAATAAACTAAAATGTGAATTATATTATTTGTTTCTCTGATATTATCATTTTTTTAAATCCTCCATATTTTGTTTTATTTTATTCATTTATCGTATGACCAATTATAACAGCTTAAGTTCTACTCAAAGATAATACAAAAAAAAAATTTTATATAAACAGTAGTATAGTTTTATATAAACAATAAACAGCTGATTGTTTTCCAAAAAACCTTGTGAACACTTGACATTTGGCTGGTTTATGAGCTAGTTGTTTATCCATAAGCATGAGCTTGAAAACGTACTATAAACATGAGCTTGAAAACGTACTATTAGGCAGGTACATTTAAAAATATCCTATATCGATAATTATCGATAACTATAATAAATCGATAATTGTTAGACTAATATCGATAATCATATAAGTATTGTGTGACATGTAATACTATCTTTAGGAACCATACAATGCTGGTGTCAATATTTTTAAATTTCGACCACAAGCATTTTATAATTGAAATCTATTGTTCAGTCAAATAGCATTTTGGGACTAAAAATTTCCAACCTGTATTTAAACAAATATCAAAACATGATAGCTCCTTATTAACATTTCATAAAATGACAGCTAATTTATTTTTTTAGTTAAAATAAATATGATTTTATTTTATAATATAGAAATAGTTAGTTAGATTAAAAGGGGGTGGCAGCTATACCGAATCCGTCACCACCAATACACTAGGCTATAAGTGGAACTATAAATATCTCCTTCATCACATCACCTTTACGAACTGAACCTGCGCTCTTATTTTTTAATATTACTAATTCATGGAGCAGACCAACAGCTGTGACAAATGTGGGAATATTGTCATATTTATATTTCAGGTTATCAAACGTATGTCCTTCCATCCCAACCAATGCCAAATTTTTCATCACACCTGAGGTGATTGTATACATTTACATCACTGACAGACAGACGAATGTTAAATATATTATGAATATGTATTCAAACACATAAAATTCTATTTTTTAAGTGTGTTATAAAAAAATACAGAATTGTAGTTTTCATTACATTTTGATATACATATTAATTTGATTACGTTAATTTTCCACCCATCCTAATTTTCTGCAATTGATTTTGCTGTTTGGGGTTCAAAAATAGATTCAATGGTTGATGGTGTATAATTTACGAATACTTAAAATAGGGAGAAAAATAACATTTAATGTATTGTTTTGTTTACACAAATAATACAATATGATATGATTGGATTTATTGGAAATCAGTCGAAATCGAAAAATGTATCCTTTTTTGATAATGCCTTGCGCTGTTCTGTGCATATTATCTTCGACAAAATCTGTTATAAAAATTTCAAATTAAATAAATAATTTTTTCAAATCTATTTAAACTTACGCAACATTTTTCAGTTCTACAGTGATTATAACTGAAAATGTTCAAAATTTTAATAAAATAAAATAAAAAAAGAAAAGTTATGGTGATGGTATGGACTAGGATTTATTATTCTTAAAGGGAAAGGGAGGGGGGGGGGGGGCGTATATCATAAAATAAAAAATGTATAAATGTGTAATATTTTAGTTGTAGTAGGTATACGTACTTATTTTTATTTTTTTTTTTTTGGTTTGGATAACCCGAAATACAAACATATTATATGTAGGTGATTTGATTACTTATGGGTATCTAAAAATGAGTATGTATAGCTAACGTTGCAGTTTATTTTGGAAAATTAAATTTTTTTAAATCATAAAAACTTATTTATTACTTTGGTCTTTCTTTTTTATATCCCTAAAATCTCAACTATAGGCAAGACGATTTCATATGATTGGTTATGTTATTAATTATTATTATTTAGTATGTATAAAATGTGAATCTACAATTAATAAGTATACCTATTCAATTTAATTAAATTAATGTTAATGTTAATTTTTTATATAGTTTTATTTAATTAATTTTTAATTGTAGAAAGGTTACAAAAACATTAGTTTTTTTGTTTTTTGAAGTTGAAATTTTCTTGTCTCTCACCCGAAAATATAGAATAAAAAAAAAAAAAAATTAAGAAATTAGTGCCTACTGAAGAGCAACAAAAATTATACGGCAGAATCATAAAGAAATGCCAGAACTAAAGTTTTTAACCAGTTCAATTAAAATTTAAAAAGTTCAGAACAAGTAAAATGCTGCCAATTTTAAAAAATTCCGATCCGATTCGATTGCCACCAGAATAGAAGGGAAATTGCTGATGTAACCTTTGTTGTTGAAATTGTTAAAGGTAACATTATTTCTCCACCTATTATTAATAAAATTTTCATTAGCAATAATTCTCGACTTAAATCCGTTAATCTTTTCGCACTGGTTCATCATAGAACTAATTATGGTAAATTTGAATCCATTAATAGAATGTTAGAAATGAGAAATAAATACAAGGCCGTAATTGACTTCTCCCATTCAAAGGCTGTACTAAAAAAATAACTGCACCAATACACAAACTAAACAACTCTCACTCCTACACCTTAAATCGTCATTTAGTATTAAGAACTTTAGTTAAGAATTTAAAAATAAAATTTATTTAGAATTATGTAACTTTTTTTTGTAACTTTTTTAAATTTGTAAATTTGTAACCTACATTTAAGTAAATATTATTTGCCACTGCTTGATTTAAGCTTGAAATAAATAAATTAATAAATTGTGATGCTCTGCCGATACGTAGCAAAAAAGTGATTTGCTTCTAAGAATAAGGAGAAGGAAAGTTTCAACTTCAAAATACAAGAAAAAGTTAATTTAACAAATAAAATTATATTTAATTTATTAATATTAAAAACATATATATATATTAAAGTTAATATTAATTTAATTAAATTTTATTTTAATTTGAAACTTTTTTTCTCATTCTTCCTCATTCACTATCTTTCGCAAAATTTATCTTAGGGATAAATTTATAATTTTTTATGATAGCTAAAATATAAATTTATTAAGCTTTGAAATGAAACTATTATTTTTTTATATACATTTACTCAAAAAATTGTGAAAAAAGTGTTGACGGTACAAAGAAACTATCCCCGATATTTTAAAAATATACTTTATCAAAGTATAATATCCCAAATTTTTTGAAAATGTCCCCAACTTTTGGGAAAATATCCCTGGTAAATGATTTTTTCTGTTCTTGTCGTACGCATTGAGCTCTCATATAAAATAATGTCATTTCATGTTATCTTCCTTTTATAAGAGCCGACCAAATTTTCAAGATTTTAAATATTGGCCAATGAAAATCCAGCTTTAGACTACCTATACAACTACATACTGATTTTCATTTTGATTGATTTTATAACTTATTAAAAGATGTCATTTATACATCTGTGAGTTATATAAATTCTGATTAAATGAACATCATTTAATAAATAGAACCAAATTTCGTTCAGGGAATGTAAAAGTTATTTGCTCTCAAAATCTCAAATTTGTAATAATAACAATATAATGACAAACCACCCCACCGACCATCACCTATCTATGTAAACATAGGAAACAGACAATTTTTTTTTTTTATTTTTCTTTGTTTTTACTTAAGTATTACCATAAATTACATATATGTATTTTGAGAAATTTAAGAGAATTTATAGCTTAAAACATTCTCTGGTGTTAGAGTTCTCTCTTAATAAAATTTTTGCAAATGGAACTTCTATTTATAAAAATTTGTAAAACTTTGCTGTCAAATTTTCGTTGTTGTTTTTAATGTCAAGTCAATAATAAAAAAATTTGCAAATGAGAGAAAAAATCACGTGATCATAAGGTTCTGCGAGAACAGTGAAAATATTTGCAAAAAAAAATCAAACATACGCAAAATTTGCATAAATTTTTCCAAATTTTCTTATGTCAAAAATAGTTGAGTTTTTGGCTTTTTTACTGATGACAAAAACACCAAAACCGAGAAAAATAATTTAATTTTAAAATTTTTATTTATTTATTTATTTATTGTAACAGTGAAACCTACAGATAAATCTGCAGGCCAACTTTATAGGTCATTTTGCCTTTCGAAATGTTGGCCTTTTTATTATATTGTAGTACTTATTTTGTATATATTTTAGTATATTATAAATTATATTATTTTTATTAGTTTTTAATTATTATATCTTAATTGATTATCGCTGAAAATTAAACGCACAGTAAAAAATTAAAATTCAATTAAATAAACATTTGCACAACTAATAATTTAAATTCACAGTAAAATATATTTTTGCTGAATAAAATATTAAATGCAATACAAAAAATGTACCCCTCTCAGTAAATAATTTAAATTCACAGCAAAGAGATTAAATGCTCACCAAATAAATTAAATGAATAAAAACACAAAAATTACTTTCTGAAAAGGATTAATTTAATAGTAAAACTGGTTTTTTATATGTGCTATAATATTTTCTATCTTCTTGAGAAGCAAAAAACAAAAAGTTAACGTTCAAAAATAATGGCATTATTAACTATAAAATGTATTATTAAATTGAATCAGAATTATTTAGTGTATTTTCGCGGATTGTGACGAAGTCTTTTTTTTCACCGAAAATCTTATTTTTTCGTATACAATTTTTTTCTTATTAATCTTCTTTTGTCGTAAAATTTAATATATACACAAAACGGTTTTTTTTTTGTATTAAAAAGAAAGTGAAAATCTCGCTTTTCAAATCTTGTTTATTCAAAATATCGTTTTAATTCGTGAATAAATACCTTTTTATGTGTAGACGCTGTTGGATACAAAAAAAGAGGATATCTCCTTTTTCCAGAATATTTGCTTTAATTATTTTTATGCGAAGCCGCTGTTTTGGATAAAAAAAGGGGGATGTCTGACTTTTACAGAATATTTACTTTAATTACTTTTGTGTGTAGCACAAGCTTTCCTTCTAATATTATCGTAGGCACACTTCAAACTGTCTTGAATTTTGTGAGTTATGCTTAAGATCAAAACTTTTTTTATTTTTTAAATTAAAAAAAAAACATAAAAAAAAAATAATCTAAATTTAAAAAATAAAACTGAATGAAAAAAAAATGTTTTGATCAAATAAGATCTTAAAAAATAAGATTTTCAAACATTTCCTATGCGTTTATTTTATTTATAATACAAAAACTAATTTTTTACTGTGCACCATTTAACCGAGCAGAATTTTTATTTTGCTGTGCAAAAAAATCCTTATCTTTTTTGTTGACCAAATAGTCATTTTCTGCTGCGCTTTCATCAAATTTTACTGAAGGTATTTTGCTTAGCACTTAATTTTTTTGCTGAGCACTTCTATTTTTTAACCTAGTATTTTGCTATTTTTTGCTACATCGTTAAATCTTAGCCATTAATTATTATATTATATTAGAAGCAATGTGCTTCTTGTATTCAAAATGTAAAAAAAATTATAATTTAAAAATATCACCGTTCCTCTAGTACAATAAAATTTTGCAAACTTGCGACAACTTATACAGTTTTTACAATTAAACCGTTCGCGTACTGAGATTAAATTTTTTCTGAAAATGAGAAGAGAAATGTAACGTCATCAACATTCTCTCAAATTAGTTTTTGCAAGTTAAATTTCAACTTGTAAAAACTTATCCGTCAAATTTCATTGTTGTATTTTTTAAGTTATGTTTTTATTCACCTTTTAGATACGAGTCTGTTTTGAAGTTGCTAAAATAATGAAAATAATTTAACTTTTTGAAATTAATATTACATATTGCAATTAATTAAAAAAAAAACTCCGTAATGTAGTTCCGTAAATTCAAATTATTGTTTGTCGTTAATAAACATCTGCAAGTTTTTACAAGTAAGCAATTCTTTACTTTACTTGCAGATGATTGTTTTTTGACTTTTTTTTTCTTTTTGTTTTCTTTTGTCTCACTAGCAACTTTTTGCAAAAACAGTACGAGGACAGTGCCCTGATATTAACAGCTGACTTTGACATTTCATAAAGCGATTTCGAAAATTTTCGAATTCACGGGGAATGTAGAACATCAATTTTGAAATTGCTGATGTATATTAAATTCTAATTATTGTATGCTGTAGAAAAAATTTCAATTTTTCAAAATTTCAAATTTTATTTATTTGCTTGCTAACTTTTAGCATATCCGTTAAAACAAATAAAAAAGTTGAAAAAATTCGAAATCAGTTGAAAATATTTGTAAAATGATAATTTTTAAAAATGAACTGCTGTAAACTATGTATATAAATTGGAAAAAAAAATCCATTTTTTTTAGGTATTTTTGAGTAATAAATTGTGTTAGTTCTACTAGCTAAGTTATACTAAAATACAAACTGATTGTCTTGTTTGGTGTAAGTCTTTCCAATTTCACAAGCCTTACTAAATACATGTGGAAGCAGATGTCATTAACCATCTTCTCTCCTATTAAATAACAGATGATAAAATAATTTTTACTTTAAAAAAATCACCCTGTATATGAATACATATACGTATTTGAATAAAATATTTAATTTTTAACTCTCTGCGAAGAGTGGAAGTTTGTCTCTATTCAATGACAGTATGATTTTTGTCTTTTCGATATTTCGGGTCTCCCCAAGAATTTCTCGTTTCGAAGCCAATGTTTCGTCCTTAATGAAAAAAATTTCCGTTCCTATTTTTACATCTATTTGTGACATATTTTTTTTTATTTACGTAAATCTTTAGGTGGTCTTTGAACTTTTAATCGGAGATATTCCGGTTTTCGTTCTGCTTTATCTTAATTTTTTTGTTTGAACATTCTTCTACAACCTTGTAGTCTTATTTCTCTGTTCAGTATTTTTTTTTGCCTTCAAGCAACGCTTTTCTCTACAATTTTAACTATTAGTTTTGAGATCCTAATAATACTTATACGTAAATAAATTTTTCTTTTAGTTTTCGATTCTAAAGTTATCTTGATTAAAAAATTTTTCTATGATTTGCTGAATGCATTTGAATCAAGTTTTGTTGACTACAAGGAGAGTTTGCAATTCAGATTATTTTAAAAGATCACAAATAAAGATTTTGAGAATTATTTTCTTTCGGATTTTCATTCTGATTTCATTTGAATATTTGTCATACAAGAAAGTATGTCATATCATAAACTACAATAATATCTATGATATAATATCTGAGTTTTATTTTAACAAAAGCCTATAAAAGTCTATAAGATAAAACAATAATATAAAAAATAATAATGTAAAAATACAAACTTTTAAAATATACTTTTATCAAAACAAAATTAGCCACAAATATTCCAAATTTCCATTAACAATATTCCAGCAAGATTCACTATATACTTTTGGGTTTTATCTTATAATAGTTCTAGATGCTCAACATCCACCACTAGTTGTATTTTTTACTTTTTAGGGGGCTAGTTTTGTTTCGATAAAAGTAATAAAGTATTTTTCGAAATTTTTTATTTTTATAATCATTATTATTTTATTTTATACTTTTTAGTTTTAAATAAAACTTATAGGTATTATAGCTCTCCTGCCTAGTCCCTATAACCAATGACTATATGATATAATAAGACATCCAATCTAGAGTAAAATTTTTTGTAATGAAAACAAAAATATTTTGTTACATTTAATACTGTCATGACATCTATTAATACAAAGTATTACCACGAAATTAAAAAGTGCTATAAAAAAACGGTTATATTTAAAATAAAATCGTTATAACTCTCAACTGTTATATTATGTTTTCGTATATTACTGCATACGTAATATCTAAACACACGCAGTATGTACATTCTGTTCTGTACTTCTGTATATTTGGTATTGATAATACTGCGAAACCGCTTATGAATTATGTAATCATTGCTATAACACAATTGGTTTTTGAAAAATCCAGATGTAGCTAGTAGTTGTATGGAACCAACCCGAACCAGTCCAAATTTTTTAAATCAGTAACAGCCGAATCTCTGTATTTGTGAAAGAGTACCTATATAAGTGTACATTTTCATCTCTGTAATACAATTGGTTTTTGAAATATTCCTGAGAGGTTCTAAGATTTGTATAGCAGCTACCCAAATCTGTCATTTGATAGTTTTGTAAAGTACGATGTCCGGTCCCTTTTTTGATCATGAATAACTGTGCAAAATTTCAGAACTCTATCTTTAAATTTTTTAAACAAAATTAATTTTTTTTCTTTTTGCGTTTGGTTTTAATATTAAGCAGTGATTTAAAGAGAAAGCAAAATAAATAACCCAACAAATGCTGGTGTATAAAAGTATATAAAATAAGATGATTTTTTTCTTGATCTCTTCCATGTTTCAGGATTTCTAGTTCGATTTCTGGTTCTTCCGATAACACTACTCATGAGTCACAATAATACAAAATTTATGAATAACAATAAATAAACTACGAAAAACCAAACATCACTCGTTGAATTCAAAGTCACAATTCACAATTGATAACTAACAACAATAAATTGCATAAAACCTTACCTTATTAGTTACAAATAACCTTAAAAGTTATGTATTATGAATTACAATATAGAAGGAGAGTTTTGAATTGAAAGAAAATAGTTTCAATGCGCCAAAATATATATATGTATGTAGCAGCTGGTGGTTTTTGATTGGAATAATAGAAATGCCTGTTTTTGAACTCAATCGCTTTCGGAAATGGCGGCTTTTGAAACTAACCTACATTTTTAACCTTAATGTATTTGTTTTAGTGGATTTGACCTTATTATGTTACCGAAATTGTATTTCAAATTCAAAATATTATAAGGATATATTATATTTTCATATTTTCTAAATAATGAAGGTATCGGGTTTTGTAAATATACCACTCATCTGTGATTTTATTGTAGTCTACGGTCGGTCATATTGTAAAAGGCTGTTGCTGGTTTCTATCGTGTTGTTAAGCTATTTTATTTAGTTTTATCTGCACTTTATTTAATTTCCATGTAAATAAGTTACATTTTGTAGGAAAGTATATTTCGTTTTGTGTTTGCTACTTTACGCTTACGCTCTATCCGATCGATAATCCTTAAGTTTTTTTTATTTTAGGTTTTTTCTTTCCAAAAAATAGGGAAAGAAAACAAATATGTATAATGATTATAAATACATATTACTAATTACTAACATTACGTTTACGTATGTTAAGACCCAATTTCAGATACGCTTGTTTTGCTTAAATATGTATGTAGTATGTACATATCTGTTTTTAACCCTTGTTTGATCTAGAAAATATATTTTTTCGCTTATTTATCTTCAATTCTCGATTCTGTATGTAGCATATGTACATACATATCATATAACAACAATATAGCATTTACAATAATTGCTATAAATTAAATAATATAAATTTAAATATGACGAATAGATGGTCGACCTGACGAGCTCTCTGTGTCAAAAGAAATATGCTTCACAATTGTTTCTTTTTGCATTTGTCTAGAAATTGATAATTTATTGCTTTTAAAATGGAGTTTAAATTGTTAACCACCATTTTCAAATTTTGAATTAAATTTCCCAATTTAAAACAATTTAAAGTTTGCTTAAAGTTTCTTGTAACGGTGATACATAATATGTAAATCAAAAATTAAAGTCACAAGTAATTAATTAATAAAATTTATGAATAATTGAAAGACTATTACAATTTTTTTGCAAAATGTGCAGGAATTTATTAATTGTACCTACATTATTTTTCGTACAAAACACGTGATATGTGAATGTATGCATGCGCAGGTGCTAAGCTTCTCAAAAATCGGTTAAATATCTTTATTTGATAATAATTGATACAAAAATAATTCAAAAAAATGTTCAAAATTATTAACAATGGTAAATGGTCTACAAACAACTACGATGGAATTTGTTTTTATGCATGTATAGTTGCATGTGTACCGTGGCATGCATAATGGATTGGATAGAGGGAACATAATATATATTATATATTTATGTATATGTATTATGATTTTTAACAGCTATATATATTCTTTTAAACATTGCATATTTGAATCGTTTAGCAACATGTCGAACGAAGTATGTATTATGTATAATTAAACATTTTTTGTACATTAAACAAAAGCTACAAAATTAAGTATGTAATATGTATAAATTACATGTACAACGTACATACATACTTGAATAAAAGCATGGACAAATTACAAATATGAATGTTATTTGTCTATGATAACTTTTAAATATGTCGTAAAATTTACTAGGTTAAGATTTTTGAGAAAAAGTATGAGTTTATCCATTACATTCTTCCAAATTTTTAATAATAGAAATACCAAATTTTATGAATCTTGTGTTCGTACATGCGTCATTTCATTTCACAAGATTTGTTATTGGTTGGAAATTTTAAAAATACTATATATAGGTATACATATGTGTGTACATATGTACGTACTTTCATACAAAGATCAAGATTGTGTTCGGTAAGAACGCAATCGTTTACTAAAAATTCAGGTTTCAAAGACAAATTTACTGCATTAGTGATGTAATACGAAATCAAATTTTACAAAATTCATTAATTTGATTTTTTTAAGTTACGTAAATTGTAGTGGCTTATGATTTATTTTATAATTCATAATATAAAATTTTTTGTTAAAAAAAAAACAAGGCATTGAATCTTTTTTTGTTTTATATATTTTTATTATGAACAAAAATTTTAATTTCTGTATTTATTTCTTTTGTGTAATACATAACTTATATTTGTTTAAAATTATTAAAAATTTAAAATTCGGTTTACTTACTTTGTATAAATTAATTAAAATTTAACTAATAAAAAAAATTTTTTTAATTTGTGCACTCAAATCTGAAGAAAATTATAAGACAACTTAAATATTACAAATAAAAGAATATATATTTATCTTAGTTATATTACTTATATTCTCAATTTTTTAACATATTTCGTACTTCATATAAAAATTAGCATTTCCTTCCTGAAAAAAAAATTGTACATAAATAAAAACTTCTGTAATAAATTAAAAGTTTGGGTCTTACCTAAAGTTTTTTCGTAGCTCCTTGTGGAATTATTGTTATTTCGTCATTAATTCTCAATGGTTTTAATAAAGAATCATTACATGTTGACCCTGAAGGTCTTTGGGTATTTAAACTATTACTACTATTATTATTATTACCTTTTTTCAAATCAACTGATTTTTTAGCTACGGTACTATGCGCAGTATAAACATGATTTTCAAATTCTTTATACATTCCAAATGTGGCTGTACAAACAGTGCATTTATATGATAAATGAGCAGGTTTTAATGTCATGTTGTGATCACGAGATACATGATTCAAAAGCTTCCATTGATATACCTACAAAAGAAATGTATACAGTTATTTTCATTTAACATAAACATTTAATTGGATGTAATTAGTTTGAAAATATATTTTGAAAACTTACCCTCCCACATACTGGACATCGACCAGCATCTTTCCCTTTATTAGCCGCGTCTTGCATAGAGCTTGTTACTAAGCCATGAGAGCCTAAAAGATGTCTTTCCAACCCTTGATCTGTAAAAAACCTAAATTGACATTTCTGACAATTGAGTGGTGGTCTATTGAAGATCATTTTGGGATGAATCTAAAATATATTTCAAATATAAACCAAATACATTATCATGATTTGAGAATTTCTTACCTTAACTTTATGCATCCACTGCATGTGATTTCGCAATTGCTCTAAATCTTTTATATATCCATCGCAAATTTCACATATAACAAATGATGATTTATTTCCTGGTTGTCCCGATTTAATAGCGGTCTTTGGAATATTCGTAGGATTAACTTGAGATACTGAAGAGTTGCTGGCTGATACTTGTCGAGGTAAAGGTGTAATTGATATACTTGGTTGACCAGTAATTCTTTTTTGGTTTTGAGCCTAATTTAAATGATATCTATTATTAATAATACAAAAAATTAGACAAAACTGTTGATCACTTACCTGAATCAAAGGATTACTCTTTACAATGTTATATGTATTAGCCAAAATTGTTCCTTGAGGCAGAGACTGTCTAGGAGCCGCCATTGATAAAGATACAGGTCTTGGTACAACATGCGATTGGGCTGCTCGAACAGGCGCAATTTTTGGGGCTTGGGGTTTTTTAGTCCTATTTGAATTGTTTGCAGCAAGCAAATTTCTTGCGGCTTGTTGTTGTTGTTGCAGATTCACTAACGCAGCCTTTTGAGCAGCTGCTTGCGCAGCCATGGCCTAAACAATATCAAAAAGTTTTACAAAGTTTTTAACATTAATTTTTATTGTACCTGGTAAGCAGTCGCTGTTCCTACTAAGCCATGTTTGGGTTTAATTTTTGGAATTTTAGCAGGAGCTTCCCAGTCATTAGGCGGGCACAAATTCAATTCAGGACGGAATTTTTTAACACAAACTGGCTGATGCCTAGCAATTTTAGATCTACCATTATCTTCGAATGGACAATTGGGGCACTGATGATATGATAATGCTTTTTCTAAACGACCTTTAATATTATGCACTGCTTCCATATGGAAAAGAATTTCTTGGGTTTGTCTAATTTCATATGTACAAAAATTACATTTATACATATTTTTTTCCATATGAGGAGTTTCATAATGGTGGGCCATTGATAGAGAAGATTCCGTTTTAAAGTTACAAAACTCACAACGTTTTAAATCAAAATGAAAATTAATGTTTCTTTTCCGACTCGTTTCTAAATTTTTACTTAGAGCTGAAATGGAAATTTGTATTTCGTTCAATTCTTTACTACCGGGTGCCACTTTACGTAATTTTCGTTTTTGAATTTTTAATAAATCAGCTTGTACATATTCTTGAACTAAATCTATACCAATATCAATGAAAAATCTACCGAGAGGACTTTCAAAATACACATCGGTCTTTTTTTCAGAATCAGCAGCTAACCCTTTAGACTGCGATGACATTACTTTATCAGGAGGTGCAATAACTTGTTTTATTAAATTTATATCAGTTTCAGCATCTTTTATAAGAATTTTAGTTCTACTTTCACTGCCTGAATCGTCATCATCAGTATCATCAGATTCGTCCCAGGAATCATCACCAGACTTCTTTTTTGATTTTTTCTTCGAAATAATTTCTTTATTTTCTACATCACTTTTAATTTGTGACAGTTTTTCCAATTCAAGAGCGGTTTCTTCTTCTGAACTTTTTTCGGTCACGTTATTTTCAGGTTTAATTTTCAAAATAGTTTCTTTTAAGTTTGATTCTGGAGGTTTTTCATATATGTAAGGTACAATAAATGAAGGCGCTTCAAGAACAAACATATCATCGGTTAATGCAGGTAATAAATTTGGATTAGTTACTAAAACTGCTGAATTTCCCGAACTTGCAACTGGAGTAGTGGTAATTTTCGATATTTGATTAAATTGAGTTGATGTCGTTGTATCTGACGTCATGCCAGTAGGATATGATGAAGGTTTTCCACTTTTGTTCCCAAATGTATTTAAGGGCATTGCTGACCCTGTATTTGGCAAATATGATTGAAAAGAATTTAAAACTTTCATTTCAGAAAGTGATCTTGCATCTTTTATTGTCAATTTACCAACTTGAGATTGAGACAGAGCAAAAGAATTAGGATCACCAGTAAGTTTTGATTTTTTAAACGGAGGTTCATCTATTTCAGAGGAATCTTCAAGCTTTGATTTTAATTTTGGTGTAATATTTGGTTTATCGTCATCGTCCTCTATCAATACACAGTCATCATCATCATTATTATTCAATTGATTCAACTGTTCTTTTAAAACTTTATGATTATTAACATTTTGCTCTTCAGAATCTGAATCGGACTGAATTATATAAGTATTGCTATCGGAGGCTTTAGAGGTGATAACATTAGATATTTTAAATTCTTCATCATCTGGATCACCCTTTAAAGGATCTTCTTCTTCATCCGAATCTATTATATGTACATCATTATCAGAATTCAATTCTGAAAATAAGAATATTCAAACTTTCATTAATTTTTCTTTTAATTCATTATATTTAAATCATTTTAATTTGATCATAATGTTTAATTAAAATCATAATACTAATTATTAACGTGTTTTTACCTTCTATCAAGTTTTTTAATTATTAAATAATATACTTAACAATTAAATAATATAACTAGCAAAACTATACTTATCAATTGAAATTTAAAATTAAAATTAACATAGCAATATTATTTGTCTATATCACGAAATATTTTAAATTGTGTTAATTATACCTTTTGCGTCCTTTGAATTTTCAAAATTCCTATCTAGACATTCTGCAAATGTCTCAGAATTTTTAATTGATGTATCACTTTGCTTAGATTCTAAATCCACGTGTTTTGTTGATTCCTCATCAATTTCATTTTTACCATTTTGATAATTTTCATGCACATGAATTTGTTCTCTGACATCGGTGACATTTGAATTATCAGTTATAATTGGATCATTTTTAACTGGTGAAACATCATCATTGTTTTCTGGACAAACTTCTTTAAGAGGCTTCTCTTCACTGATTACTAGTTTATTTGCTGAACTATCATGTTCATTTATCTTATTTGATGCAGGTTCATTTGTGTCATTACAATCATAACTTGTAGCATTTTCATTCAAGTCATTTGAGTTTTCACAATTTTTTTCAGGTTTTACAGGCAAGTCGAACTGTAATTGTGTATCAACGTTACCTAAAACATTGTTTTCATTAAGTGAATTATCCAATAATTTGGATCCATCTTTAATAGAATTTTCATTCGTATTCTGACCATTTTCTTTTTCTTTTGAAATAATACTATCCTTTGAATTAGAAATATTTGAGGAACTATTATTCACATTATTTGCATCACTTAATTCTTCTGATGAATCTTTATTATTAATGGTATTTTCAACTATGTTGGCCATTTTTGTTTTAAATAAACTCTGAAAATAATGTAAAACATAAACATTAAATTTATTTTATAAATACACTTTGTCAATCGGAATTTACGAAAAAAAAAGAAAATTTTTCATATTTTACAAATGGTATGAAAAAATATTTTTGGAAAAAAAACTGTTTGCAGTGTTTTTTTGATTATAATTATTACCTATTTTTTATGGTAGATTTTAATTTATATTATCGGAATACTTTCGAAAAATAACTTCATATAAACATTTATACACATATTACATGTATACGTTTTGATCTAATTTTTTAACTAGTTGTCGGCTTTAGCTTATTTTTAAGCAGTAGCTAATGTTTTATTCTTTATTTCTGTTACACAAATAAACGTCATAAGATACCATAGTTTCATTTATCTCCCTTTTCTTACTTCTAAATAGCAGACACTGATATGTGCTTCAAGAGTATAACAAAAACTTTTTTTCGAATGTCTATCATAACCAAAGTTAGTTAAGTAGTCATAAGCAATATACATAGTTCTTATAGCGTACCTATGTATATGGCAGTCAAACCAATGTCAATTTTAATTTCAAGTAGTTTGAGACAAACTCATGTACTTAACTTATTAGAAATGTGAAATATGTATTAAAAAATAGTTATTGCTTCATTTCCTATTAGGTTTATTAAATTAACCAAATAATAATTTTTTTTAAGACCTAATTAATTCAAAGTAATATAATTTTCCTATACGCTAAAACGCAAATCATTTATTGAACTCATTAAATCTTACACGAGCGTACTTATGGACGCTTGTTTAATGTTTAAGATTACATATAAAACTTTACATATCCAAATCCTTGTCGAATTCATTGTGACTAAACTTGAACTAGAATATTGTATCCTCAATAGAATAATTATTCCATTTTTAGTTTTTAATTCATTATATTATAATTAATTATTTTAATGTATATATTTCAATATTAATTATCCTTATAAATAGGTCTTAAATATAAAACTGAAATGAAGCTCACCATTGTATTCCAAAAACAAACCAATTAACTAAGTTTAAATAAAGTTTTATTATTTTAGAATTTAATTTCTTACCTAAAATATTAATATCTAAATATTTGTATACAATTTAATTTTTTTTTAGTTTTTTTTTTTTAAGATTTAAGATGTTTTCTGAGATCCAAACCTTAACCGCACCACTTTTTTGTCTTAAGTCAAAAATTATTTTTCAATCGAACCACTTAACACTTCAGACATAAGAATTTTAATGTACTTAGTACTTAATAATAAAAAAATGTAGGTAAATTATTAAATTTATAGAAATTTACTAATGAATAAACTTAAGTTGAAAAATAACACTCCATTTTTATATATCCTTCACTCCCTCGTACTTCTTTTCAAAATTACATTAAACTCAATTGCTATACATACACGCATGAATAACAGTGAACGATGTTGCTAACAATTTTTAGGCAGATGTACCTCAGCATTTTGACAGTACCGGTCTGCTTTTTAGTTCAGTTTACAAAATCATCTGTCCAAATATTTTATAAAAACATTTTGTTTCTAATTTATTTTTCAAATAACTTTTATATAATTCGAATCAGTCTAATGCTATTCACACTCTCTCTTTATTTTGAAAAAGCAAGTGGATTTTACAAATTGAGTTGATTTTCGCCTTTATTTTTCATACGTTTTATTTTAAATTTTCTGTTAAACAAAATCAGACTGGTGCTGGATTTTTTTCAAAATTGATAGTTCGTCCTTGAAATTTTGATTGTTGTATCGATTTTTAAGGCTCAAGTAAATAATTTACTGATTTTCTGACGGTACACATATATAATATAATTAACTGAAATATCTGGTTTCTTTTATTTTTTTTTAACTTATCTACTATTAAAATCATTTTGGAGATTGAAGATTTTAACAGAAAGGAGAAATATGTACAGAAATAAATTTATAAGAATGCGAGATCATTATTATTACTATTATAATTATTATTATTACAATTATTTAATTTTCATCATTTTAAGCAACAATCTGTAAGCTGACTTCTTCAATCCTGGTACTATCAAAAGTTGCTAACTGAATATTTGCAAATTTGCTAACTGAATTCATAACAGAGTTCAGACGCTACAACGGTCAGCTATTCTAATTTGCCCGTTTAGACACGATTACACTAGATTACTACTTATAATCGGCACTTATATTGATTATATAATCGTCACTTAAGCCCTAACTGGAATAGTCATATGATATCATATGATACTTCATTAAATGGCCGATATGATTCGATATGATTTAACAAAATTATAAGCAATCATATCCTTAATTATAATGGTCATACCTTTTATATATCTATGGTCATACCTAATCATATCAAACGTCAAAACCTAAATTTAAGTAGGTAAAAATAATAAAAATATAAACTCTATAAATAAATGTTTTTTTTTTTATTTTGAGATTTGAATAAAGTTCTTAGAAAAAAGAAACGCAGTTTTCCATTTAGCTTGCACTATTTTTTTTTTATTTACTTACATTGCAGTCAAAACTGTTTAAGATTTGTACGCTTCTTCTCGTATGCTTATGACTTAACGAATTAGCATACGAGAAGAAGCTTAATTAAGTACAGTACTGCAATTTTACACTAATCTACAATAATTCGCTTATTTATTTTAACAAATTACTGGCTTATCTACTCATTAAATGTAGAAAACTACTATGTACTATTGTCAGGAACTAAGCCTTCTTAAATGGAATAGTTTCATTTTATTTAATTTGTTACCAGATAACTCTCAATTATCTTTTGTCATTTATTATATCCCAATGACAACGGGTACTAGACCAGCTCGAAAAACCAATGAAGCATTTTTTTTGCTTCATCGGGAATCGAACCCGGGACCTTTTGGTTGTAAGGCAGGCGCTCTATTTACTGCGCCACCCAGTGTGTTGATATTATAGTTGGTTAAATGGAATTTCATGTTGGCGTGCAATATCATATGACATCATATGACGCCTTATTATTACTATTATAGTTAGAAACAATAGAAACATTATTTCTATAGACTTCGGTCATGGGTCATACCTTAGCATAATCATATTAACGTCAAAAACCAAAGATTATAGAAATAAAATAAAAATATAAATGTAATATACTAAATTTTTTTTTTTAGTTTTGGGTAAAATTGTTAGTTAGAAAAAAAAATGCAAGTTTCCTCATGTGTACTAAATTATATCAATTTTTTATTTACAAAACTGTCAAAATGCTATAATTTGTGCGCTTCTTTTACCCGTAACTTTAACTGGCCAGTTAAACTCGACGTTCACGACGCTAATGATATCATATGATTTTGTACGCCAGCCTGATATTCCATTTAACCAACGAATTAGAATTAAATGGAGGTGAGTATCCCCTACAAAAATACAAACATTTTGTTCATATTTGTTTAGTACTTTTCTTTCTGTTTGCTTTATTTATGTCAAAAAAAAAATTTGAGTATTGTATTAGGCAAATATAGTTTTTTTAAATAGAAAATTAGTAATATTTTTGAGTATGAATAAAATAAAAGGTATCAAAATCTAATCTTAATAAAAATAACAATGTTTTTTCAATTTAAACTTTCTTTTATTTTATTACCGTATTACACAGAAAAGTATTGTTGTTATTATTTGATAAAAAAAAATAATCATTCATGTTTCTGAAATATTGAAAATGTAGCAGTAGTAGTAGTGTGTAATGTGTGTAATATCAACGAATTAGAATTAAATGGAAGTGACTATCCCATACAAAAATACAAACATTTTGTCCATATTTTTTTAGTACTTCTCTTTCTGTTTGGTTTGTTTTGGGTTTCCTGTTGTCAAAAAAAATTTTTTTTCAGTGTTAGGCCAATATAGTTTTTTTTAAATAGAAAATTAGTAAAATCTTTGAGTATGAATAAAATAAAAGGTATCAAAATATAATTTTAATAAAAATAACAATGTTTTTTCAATTTAAACTTTCTTTTACTTTATTACCGTATTCTATTATTACACAGAAAAGTATTTCTGTTAAATTATTTGAAAAAAAAAAAATTATTCATGTTTCTGAAATATTGAAAATGTAGCAGTAGTGTGTAATATATGGATATATGAAATTTTCAAAAAGTACGAATACTAGCAATGAAGTAGGCAAAAATAAAATTTGTTATTGTCAAATAAATATTAAAAAAAATCAATAAAATTTTTGATTATTATTATAAATTGTTAAAAAATTACAAATTTTAAGGAAAAATGGAACGTAAAAAGAAGATTTGTATCATTCCAGGCTGTAAGTCTCATTTAGAAAAAGAAAATTACGTGTCTTTACATATGTAAGTATTATATTTTACATCTTTTGAATTTTTAAAAGAGAGAAAATATATTGAACGAATATATTCGTCTATTTCTGTTTTTTGACAATAAGAAATACCAAAGAAAGAGAGGAATATACCCAAAACATTGGACACTTTTTGTATGGATAGCCACTTCCATTTAATTCTAATTCGTTGTGTATAGCCACTTCCATTTAATTCTAATTCGTTGTGTAATATGCAACGAATTAGAATTAAATGGAAGTGGCTATATTTTGGGTATATTCCTCTCTTTCTTTGGTATTTCTTATTGTCAAAAAACAGAAATAGACGAATATATTCGTTCAATATATTTTCTCTCTTTTAAAAATTCAAAAGATGTAAAATATAATACTTACATATGTAAAGACACGTAATTTTCTTTTTCTAAATGAGACTTACAGCCTGGAATGATACAAATCTTCTTTTTACGTTCCATTTTTCCTTAAAAATTGTAATTTTTTAACAATTTATAATAAAAATCAAAAATTTTATTGACTTTTTTTAATATTTATTTGACAATAACAAATTTTATTTTTGCCTACTTCATTGCTAGTGTTCGTACTCTTTGAAAATTTCATATATCCATATATTACAGACTACTGCTACATTTTCAATATTTCAGAAACATGAATGATTTTTTTTTCAAATAATTTAACAGCAATACTTTTCTGTGTAATAATAGAATACGGTAATAAAGTAAAAGAAAGTTTAAATTGAAAAAACATTGTTATTTTTATTAAGATTATAATTTGATACCTTTTATTTTATTCATACTCAAAGATTTTACTAATTTTCTATTTAAAAAAACTATATTGGCCTAACACTGGAAAAAATTTTTTTTTGACAAAAGGAAACCCAAACAAACCAAACAGAAGTACTAAAAAAATATGGACAAAATGTTTGTAGTTTTGTATGGGATAGTCACTTCCATTTAATTCTAATTCGTTGGTAATATGGATATATGAAATTTTCAAAAAGTACTAACGCTAGCAATGAAGTAGGAAAAAATAAAATTTTTTGTTGTCAAATAAATATTAAAAAAAGTCAACAAAATTTTTGAATTTTATTATATATATTGTACGAATATATTCGTCTATTTCTGTTTTTTGACATAAAAAATAGCAAAAAAAGAGTGGACTATACCAAAAACATTGGGCACTTTTTTGTATGGATAGTCACTTCCATTTAATTCTAATTCGTTGCATTTAACCAACTATAATAGTCATTTTGTCTTTTCAAAATCATTCGTTAAGTCATAGGCATACAAGAAAAAACCTACAACTTTCTAAGCAATTAGGAATTATTGGCAGCATTGTAATTTATAATTTAAAAAAAAAATTATTAACTAAATCGATGGTGCTCTATCGATTGGTGATATTTTCAACTTCCAGGAAGGATCGGAAAATGGTTTTTTAAGCTCAAAATTGTCTGAAATCGCGATTTTTAAATATGAATATGTACTTTTTTGTGCAAATTGGATTCAAATCAACAAAAAATAGGAAACACCCTTGATTTAGTTAATAAAGTTTTTTTAAAAATCTTAATAACGGCTCCTTCCCTTAAAAAACTGATACGCTCAAGAACACCCGGTATCATAGATATATAAAAAATTTTGGTATTTTTTTTAGTAAGTTAATTTTTCGGAAAAAAACTTATGCTTATAAGATCGAATGGTGTGTGAAGGAGCGAGTAGCAAAAGGTAATATGCAGTGAAAATATGTACCAATGTACGAGATCCAATAACCATAATTGGGAGTATAATGGTTATTGCCAGCTGGCATACAAAATCATATGATAACTTATGACTATTATGTGTTTCATTAATGACATAAGACCAACATATGTAATATCAAATTTCTAAACAAAATTGACAATATTTGTCAAAGCATATACATATGTATATTCATATCCTGTCCAATACTCCAGTGCCAGTCTGACTTGAGTGTTTTCCGAGAAATATCATGACGATGCTTCATGCATCACTTTCCTTTGCACCACTTGTCATCATTGCGCTGCTGTTTTTTTTATCATGTGAACGTGAAAATTTAATTCATAGCCCTACTCACAACACAATCTTGAGGTCTTGCTCCCGATCAAAGCTCTTTTTGAATCGGACAAATCCGGTTTTTGATTTGAGCCTTTTAGTCACACTTCCTGTTATTTAGAGACTTGAAATCTTAAATGCAGCGAAAGTACTGAAAGCAACACTTTTTCTCAAATTTCGGGGAAGCTGGTCCGCCTCGAGAAACTTATTCGAACCTAAAGCCATAATTTGATTTGGAAACACTTTCAGCATTTTAGACACATTTGCTATCGACTAGGGACCCTAGCTTGGAGGGTGCATTAAGCAACATTTTCTATAAAAAGACTTGCTCTTCGCCGTTGCTCTTACATAGGCCCAAATCAATATATTTGTTTTATTTTATAAAGTAAATTAATCGTAAAGCTTATCAAATTAAAAATAAAAATTGAAAAAGGTGATGCGATATTTTGAAAATTTATTTTTTGTGGGTATATCGCCTCAAACTGTTTTATTTTTGATTTGACTCTACGATTTAAAATTTGTAAAAAATATACATACATCTGCAAAATTATACAAAACTTTCGTTATAATATAAGGATTTCTTTTTTTACATTTTTTTATTTATTTTAATTTTACTGATATGAGTTTTCTATTTTAGAATGTAAGATGTTTAATGTTTAGTGCTTTCAACAATCAACATACGTTGCGTATTTTATGTTATATTCTATTTGAATATTTTTTAACCGTTAACCTTCCGTTATACTTCATTTCTTAATAAACGCAATATCTATCTTAGAAATCCTCTGTTGAGTGCGTTGCAAGATGCCTAAGGTAAGATCGACTTTTAATAAAGGTATTAAATAAACTAATGATTTTATTTCAATATTAATAGTATTCTATTATTCTTGGTTTTAATTTTTCAAATAGGAGTAATTATATCATATGTATTTATGTATTTAATTTACTATTTATACAATTACAAGTCGATACGTATTTTCCATCTTACATCTAAAAACTGATTGACAATGAACCCAAAATACAAAGAATTGCCTAAACTGATTAAATGAGTTTAACATGATTTCTATAGTCATGAATAAAAATATATGTTTTAAGACAATAAGAGAGTTTTAATCCGGAAATAAAATATGTAGTTTTTTAAATTTCTGAAAATTACGAAATACAAAAAAATCACCTTATCATATTATATCCTGTATTTATTCATATACACACATAAATGTATAAACGATTATAGTTAAGCAACAATTAGATATATCTACATTTATATTAAATTTCATTGCTCTTGATACAATTAAAGATTTTGAGTAGTTTTGCAAATATTTGGATCAAAATTGAGCATTTTATTTGCAATTACTAGCATAATTTTTTGATTGGCTCAATTTAGAGCATTATCAGTCGAAAGTTTTAAATAAATAATTAACAATTTCGTAAGCTTCTGTACACCTAACGCACTTTAAACAATTTTTCATATAAAATCATCAAAAATCGATTAATATAATATAAAAAATCATATAATTAACAAAAAAGATAAAAGAAAAAAAGAAACTTAAGAATTCTTCAAAATTTTCTTTAGTTCAAAATTATTGCAAGTATTTAAATATCATCACTTAATTTCAGTTTCTCACAATAAAAATTTGAGTTTGAGTTTTTTTTTACAATATAAAAAAATTTTATATTAAATTTTAACCGAAAATATTTTTTTTTTAAATATTTATAATAAACAAAATGTAATGTAGTGCCTTTAAATAAAATTAGTAGTTTCCTTTTATGTTTTTAAGCATCTCAATTATAACGAGAAAAATTTCAAAAATTGAGCAGGAGGTACTGGCTGTGAAAGTATTACATCTTCTCCGGCTTCTGTGAGCCGTTGTTTTAAATCAGGACACTGGTCAATAATACATGGATGCCCATCTGATGGCCAGAATAAGCAACAACAGAAACGACAAAGTGATAAAATTTCTATAAATTGATGATCATCTCTTTCACCATAAGCTTTTCTCAGATCATGAAATACTTTTTTCCAGTCCTTTACATCAGTGATAATGCGGGATTTATTTTTATCTAAAACAAAATTTAATTGATTTTTATTAAAATGAAAACCAGTAAGTTCACGCCAAATGCGTTGTTCATTAGCTAAGGCAGACATCACATTCCAAGCTTTCGAGGTAGCCTTGAAAATTGAAAATATAATAAATTTAAATTATTGAGCTAAGAAAATTCGACCTACTTCTAAGTCCCTATAATCAGCTATTCTTAAAATAATTTCTCTAATACACTCTTCTGGTAAGTCAGTCATCCTAGGACGAATGGAAGAATCCGGCTGACAAAATTATATTATAAAAGTATTACATAAATGTTCAAAGTGTTTATTAGAAAATATCAAATTTTAAAATCATGGAAAACTCACCACCGTTATTTTAACTTGATTAGCCATTGACTGAATTCTTTCGATAGTTTGTTTATGTTCCAACCACAAATTTTGGCTTCCTAAAGGCTTGCCCCAACATTTTTGATTCTCCTGATTAACAATTTGTTGAAGTTGTATAACTAAACCACGGAGAACATTTATATTCTCTTGACTATCGCTAACTAAAACAAAATTATTTAAATATTATTCACAGGAAATTTTTTTTTTTGGAAAGTTGATATACATATGCCAAAGTAATAAATATACATATATAAATATGTCACATATGTACAATAAAAATAATTGTAATAACTTTTTAATTCCTTATCTTATGTTGCGGAAGTTTTTGCAAGCTTAAATAAGAAATTAAAAATAAAAAAATAAACTTTTGTTTTATAATGTTACGCACAACTGACTACGAATAAGTTGTGAACTTACGTAAAAGTTTGCACGACATTTTTATAATTTATGAAATATATTTTTAATAATTTCAATTTGAATTTTTCATCCTTACCGTGGGACGCAACTTCTTCAACCATTTGCAATAATAGCCGTTGAGCACTACCTGGTAAAGAGGCAATTCCTTTTCCTGCTACAATTAGTCCTAATAAAGTACATATGTAATGAAAACGTCTTCGGTCTCTAACTGAACTTCGAAAATCAAGTCGTTGTACAGCATCACCTAATCCATTAAAACCAGCTATTTCTTTCGTACATCGTATTGTGATATGACAATGTGGAGGTACCGTAATATCATTATTTTCATCATCTTCAGATGTTGATGGAATTCTTTAAATGAAAAATTGTTCGTATTAGAAATTTATAAAAGCTGGACAAAAAAGAAATATGTATGCACTATGTATGTATGTATCAACATTTATGCAACATGCATATGTATCAAATCAACATTTTTTTTTAAATCTAAAACTTTTCAATTGATTTTATTTCTCAAATTTTAATCTATTTATTAAGTATTGCAAAAGTTAATATTATATGAAAAATATTAAAATGGATTCGGATGAAACTATTTTGTATTAATCCATTCCTTCCATGTGTTAAAAATTATACAAAAATATTGAATTTATTTTGAAGAAACTAGTTTCACACGTGTAATGTACATTGTACATGCATGCATACAATACTATACTACTGCTACTGAATTTATTTGACTAAAAATGGAGAATTAAATGATAATATAATAATCTCTAATTAACTTTAACTGTTTTTAAATTAATTAACATTTTTTAAATGTATTTATAAAGTGTAATTTAAATTTTTCCTATAAGTTCAAATTAAATAATAATTGTTGTAACATTATTTAAAACATTCATATTTTACAAATTATTTAATTATTTCACCAACTTTTTGATGAACTTTCATTTTCATATGTAATTAGTAAACGAATAATTTTTCACAGTGTCCATAGGGTGAACAAATACATATACCATTACCCAAAATCATATGGTATATAGTAAACAAAAACATTTTAATACTATTAAAGAACTTTTAATTTTCGCATTATTTTTTTTTTTTTTTGGAATAATATTGCGTTACAAACAACTTAACTATAAATGAATGCTTTATTTTGCAATTAATTTTAGCTATTTTTAAAGTAAAATACATGCAATGTTATATATTCATTGTATTTTTAGAATAGCTGGCACTTATTTTTTTTTTGTTGTAAATTCTATATGTACCTTAACTTTTTGGAAAAGAAAATTTTTTCAATTGCATGTAAAATTTTTACCTCTTTCGTTTTCCACATTCTAATACTTTTAATTTTTCCCAATTTCCATCTTCTAATTTTACCCAAGCTTCACCTGGGGATCGCCAATCTTTTGATATAAATGGCATAATGGTAATATATTTATTTATTAAATTATTGTAGTATAATATACTATGTGAAAATTACAAGTCTCAAACAAAGAGTTTCTTCAACTTTCCTTTCTGGCTTTGTTCCCTTTTCAAATCAGCAATATATGTATTATATTTTAATTATTAAAATTTTTTTAAATAATTACAATTATCTATTACACTGATTATTGTGTATTTAAAATACATATTTTTTTTTGGACAACTCTCACTTAAATATCAAACTAATATTTTTTTTAAATTATTTATTATTGCATCAAATTAACTCTACGTTTCATATTTTCTTCACAGTTCACAATAAAATAAAATCTAAAATGTATGTATATACATAATAAATACTTCCTGAATGACATATAAAATTATTGAATCCCTACCGACATCTAATGTTATGTTCAAAAAGTTTTCATTCGCTTGCGCCCAGTTTTATGATTTGTTTGCAACTGAAATTGTTCAACGTAGCTTATTATATTTTATGTTTTCAATTTTTTGTGAATTTTTAATATGAATAGAGACTAATCAGGCGAAAAATTGGATTCTCTTTTTTTTTCTTGTAAATATTTCAATTACACCTATACGTATTGTAATTTATAAATCAACAAGTTTTTTGTATTAGTATAATAAAATTAAAAAAAAAAAGAAGTTGACGTTTTTAATCCTTGTATGATGATAAAACGAAAAAGTCAGTCATTTTCCATTTTCCAAGGTTGGATTTGCTTTTATATAACAATGCATATATATAAGCTTGATGTCTATTTTTTTACATATGCATATATTCACTCATATATACAATAAATATTTCTACATATATACAAAACTAGTAAACTACAAATTATGGTATCAAAAGGATTCCACGGATTCGACTCGTCTAAAGTTCACATAAAAAAAATTATCTACATATTAATTCAATAAAAAAATAATGATAATGTTAAATTACATTATAGAAATTAGGTAGGTATAAAACAAAAAATTAATTTAGAAAATTTATAAAAATATTAATCAACATAAAATATCTAATATCAAATCCTTGAACTTATTTTCCTCTTTAAAAACTTAATGGGTATAAAACTTATAAAATAAAAATTAAATAAAGTTTTCCATCCAAACAATTTTCATTTTTTAGTAAAAAACAAAAAATAATAAATAAAACAGTTTTAATAAATTTTTGTTAAAAAAGGAAAAACAAGAAAAATTTAATTTAATTAAAATGCATAAATGATGCGCAAAGGATTTACAAGGCCAACGATTTTATTTCAAGAATTAATATACACACATTTAATATATGTTATTTCATATATGCATTTTATTACATGCATAGAAAAAATATTGAAGGCCATAATAATGTTGTAAATATGTATATATAAGTAAATAGCTAGTAGCAGTCAGCACTCAGCCAGCACTACCAGATCAATAATATATTCTTACACTTTTAGGACTTCCTATTATTCCTATTATAGAGAAAATAATAATTTATTATTATTTTTTTTTTTTTTCAAAAATAGGTATAATAAAATCAAACTGACCTGTTATTTTAAATGACGTACCTACCTGCTAAATTAATTTTAAAAAGACAGTGAGAATAACAAATTGTACTTTACATAAATTTAAACTATTTTCTACAATACAGTTTTTTTATTTTAATTGTTTAATTTATAAAATGGATCAAAGGATGGATCTACCTTTATTGAAAAAAAAATTTCGAAAAAAATTGCTAATTTGGCTAATTAAATAAACAAAAAAAAAACTTAAAAAAATAATCATTAATTAAGAGAATATTTTCATACAAACAAAAGCGAATTTTCAACTCGCTTTTTCAAAATTCGCTTCATTATACCAGAAACAGATAGATACACATAAAAATTATTAAATTCGTATAAAAAATTAATAAATTCAAATTGAGAATAACATTGAATAAACGGGGAAAAATGTACATAATATAAACGATAGTTTGTATTTTTTTTGATAATATGTAATTTGTGGTTGTGTTACATAACCACATAACTGCATAAGTCATCCAATCCAGAGTAAAAAATTTTGTAATGAAAGCAAAAATATGAGTTTTTTAAATAACGAGTCGACATCTATTAATTAAAAATAGTACTACCACGAAACTAAAAAGTTTATAAAAACGTTTATATTTAAAATGAAATCGTTATAATTCTTATGACTGTTTAAGAACCTTGCTTTTATATTTTAAATTTGTGTAGTTTCGATTCGAGCAATGAATGTCGACTATAGACATACGTGTATATATGTCATATACATATATGTAGTCATTATCGAGTTAAATTTTTAATGCTTTAAAAAAATATGGAAAAAGGCCTGTAGTTGGCCTGCAGATTAATCTGTAGGTCCACTGTTAAATAAATAAATAAATATATATATATATAAATAATATGTATAAAAATATATATATACATATATACTAAACATCATACCAGAACCAGCCCAATCCACAATAGAATGACTATAAGTATTAGTCATGGTTGTTTTTGTATTTGATAAGAAATTTGGTTAATTTACATAATTAAACACAGATGTTGAGTAGTCAAAATAAATAAGCGCCCTACATTTATATGGTTATTTTATTCTACTTTTACGACGCAAGCTTGACCAACGCTTCGTCTACTTTTATGTAAATATTCTAAACTCCGTAATATTAGCTGTTTTTTGGTGTTATATATACGTCTGTGACAAATTTTTGTATTTAAATCAACAACAACTTGTCATTGATGAAACTAACATAGTTATCATTATCATTATTTTTTTTTAAATGAAAATTATAAGGAAAACAAGCAGTTTTATTATTTTTGGTTAAATTAAAATACTACTTTATGAAAAATGACTAAAATAATTTTAGTCCGCAAAAATTCAAATTCAAAATGGTTAAAGTTTTTGGAAGATTCAAAAAATTAGAAATTAAAAAAAAAGAAGAAAGATTATTTGACGCGGATTTTTTTTGCTATCCCCGATAGTTGACGCATATAGAACGCAAAAAAAAAACATTTGTACAATTTATTTATAAGTAAAGTAAATAAATACAAAAAATGTATAAAATTCTAAATAATTGGAAATATTTAATAAATTTAAATAAAACAATATCTTATTTATCTTGTTTTGTAATAGGTGCATTTATAATATTTTTTATTTATTTTTATATTATATGTACTGATGTTTTACAATTTCTTTTTTCAATTTTTTATATTTATTTATTTTAGTTAATTTATAATTATTATTTATAATTTCAAATATATAGCATGCAAATGTATATATATACAATACTATAAGTTATTTTGTTTTTTGTAATTATCTAGTTTTTTGTTTCCTTTTTATTTATTTTAAATTTTAATATTATTTATAGCTGACAAATATTTTCGTTTTTTTTATGTTTTTTTTTTTGTTTTTTCTCGTTTAATTTTTCGTTTTTTCATAAATTTCTTTTTTACTTGGGTATTTTTTGATACAGATCCTTAAGTTGTCTAATTCATTTTCTAAATTTTTGTCTTATTCAAATGATTTTTCTATTGATTTTTACTTATAATTTTGTATCTTGATTTTGAATAATTACATTTAATTATTGAAACATTAACTTTTTCAATAAATTTTATATTTTTAATATATTATTACAAATCTTAAATGAGCTTTTCAAAATAAAAAATTGTTGATAAACAAAAATTATATCTGTTACTCTATTTTATTATTAAAAAATTAATTTATTAAATTTCTTTGTTTGCTTGGAGTTTATAGTTGGAATGTGAATTAATTTGGAGTATGGGTATATATTTCAATTTTCAAAATTTTTATTTTTCCTGTTTAATAAATTTACAAATTCTTACATTTATTTTTTGATTTCTTATATTAAGACAATATGTAATTTAAGTATTTAACTAGGGATGGTTATAGATAGACTAAGAAATAATTCATTTTACATGGTAATAGTTTTAATATTTGATTAATTTTATAAATTTTTACAGTGGAATTTAAAACAAAAAAATAAAATTTAGTCAGCAAATCAACGCAAAATTTAATTAAAATGAATAACAAATTTTACTAACTTATCACTTCGGAAATATAGTAAATTTTCAACTATATGTAACATATTAACAATATTTTTATATTATTTTAAATTCATAAAAATTATGTGTATATTTTAAAATAAAAGCAAACAAATAATTTAATTGCTTTTATTTTAGTTTAAATAAGTTAAACTATATTATTTTGATCACAAAGTATACGATATATAATAATTATATGACATGCCTTAAATTGTTCGCGTTTATAACATTCATAATTTGAATTTGAATTTACTTTATTTGATTTTTAATTTTTTTTTTACTTTTTTTGCTTTATTTTTTTTTTGCTAGAGTTTTATTGTTTATAGGTATTTGTAATACATTAAATAATTATTAATTTAGTAAATAAATAACGAATTTTATAATATATATATTTATATATATACATATAAAGTCTCCCAATTAAATATATTAAATGTATATTTATTAAATAATTTAAATTTAACTTAAAATATTTAGCATAATAATAAATTAATAAAATAAAATAATTTATTTTTAATTATTAATATATTTAAAGTAGTTTTACATTTTCGTACTGAGTCTAGTATATTGTAGTTTTTATAATAATAATTATTATGTATACAAAAAAATAAATATGTACTCATTTTTATTTTACTTTTTAAATTTTTTTTTAATAATTAATTAATACATATACATATATAATATTCATTTTTTTTGTTTAGAGATTCTTTTTCTATGTGTCATATTTACACAGAATATAAATATAATTTGTAGATATTTATATTTATCGTACATAGTATAGTAAATTTAATATATATTAATAATTAAAACTTGAAAATTTAATAGTATTATTGTTATATTCTTACATTATAAAATTATTAACTGGTATTGGTTTTATATATATGTATATATATATATACATTCATTTTATTTTTCATTTTATCTATATTAATAATTAATTCCCATTTTTGAAAATTTGTTCTTCATTTTGTTTTTTTTATTCAATATTAATTTAGCTATTGATTATTACTAAATACATTATGTACATATATATAGTATACATATATATAAATATTTTTAATTACTTAAAGTTATTCTCTTGATTGTAACTTCATTGATGTTATTTTAATTAAATATTTTCATTTTAGATGAATTCTGGTTCATTATCCTTTTTTGTTTTTATGTTTGTTTGTTTGTTTTTGTTTAATGTTATTTCTAGTAAATATTAAGTTTAACGTTTTATTGATTACATGAGTCCTGCAAATTTGTATAATTAAGATTTTTAATGATAAAAAAATAAAGTTTTTCCCTTAAACAACAAGAGTTTTTAAAGGAACAAACATAAGTAAAGTAAGTGGAAAAAATATTATGAAAAAATCACAAAATTAATAAATGTAAAATTTATTTAATTAAAATTAAATGTTAAATTTTAATTGTGAGGGCCCATTATTATATTTTTCAATTGAAATTAAGAATATGTGAAAAATATTTTACATACCAAAAGTAATTTATTAATTTTGAATAATAGAAATAGACCACATCCTGATGGAAAAGTGTCTTAAATAATTAGCAAATTAATGTTCTAAATCATAAATAAAAAAATAATAAAATTAATTAAAATATTATTTTAAAACTAATTGTATGGTATTTTATTTAAAAAAATTTTTTCGTTAATTGCCATTACAGAGGAATATTTGATTGAACTTATTTAAAATTAAATGTTAAATATTTGCAATTGAAATTATGTTTTTAAGTCTTCCTTTAAAATAATTTATTGAAATATAATGTTTCTATATTTGTTTTAATTTGATTTGTTTACTAATTTAATACATAGATGTAATTTAAATTATTGTTATGCCATTTAAAATAAGCATATAGGTTAGTTTATTTTTATACATATCTATATTCATTATCAATAAATAATCAACAATATAATTCAACTTTTAATTTCAAATTTATTGAATGAGAAAGGTGTAATGTGAAGGGGGAGGAGAATCAAAAGTATAAACAAATATTTATACACTATTTAAAATTTTAACTGAAACTATTTTCTTTTTTAAATTTAACTTTTTTATTTTTAATCGAAACTTTTATTTATTATAAGAGTGAACAAATTTCACTTATAAAGAGAATAGTTGAATTTAAAAAATAAATAAAATTTCAGCTATAAATTTAAAACAGTGTAAAATTCAATCTATATACGTAACGTATATATGTATATATTTTTAGATTTATGCGATTCATATTATTATATATATCATTTATTATTAAAATATCTCTCTCTATATATTTTACATCATTATTAATTCTAATGAACATTTACATATATTCTATATAAAAAAAATAATCAAACTTTCAAATTTTTATTACTTCTATATAGCGTAATTTTATGAAATGCCAAAATACATTTATTTGGTTTGACATTCAAAATATTATTGCCATGTTAAATTTTAATTAAGTAGACGAAAGTGTTATAAGACTTTAAGCTGCAAAAATATAAAAAAAAAAAATAAAAAAAAATTAATTGTTTTAATATATGTATTTATAAAATGATTAAAATATAAAAATAATTTAATAAAACACAATTTAATTAGTATTTTTTTTTTATTATTTTAATTTTTTAAATCTTCTACATTTTATGTATGTATATTCAATGTGTATATTTTCAGCTTAAATCAATAATTAATAATAATATTTTTAATTAATTTTTATAAATAAATATTTATCTTTTTATTTACTTTCTTTTTTATTTTTGGGTATAACAGTGAGCTAAAATAAAATTAACATTAAAAACAAATAATTAAAAATTATTTTTATATTGTATTTATAGCCGAATAAAAATTCATGATTTTTACATTTTTTTTTTTTTGAATTTAGTTTTTTGAATAATAATTTAGGTAAACATATTTATTTTTTTTATCATATATAATTTTATAGGTAATTTATAATATATTTTTTAATATTCAATATAGTAAAATTTTTATTTAAATTTTATTGAGTTATAGGATTAAAATGAATGTACTTTTCAGTTTTTCTTCTTTAAATTGATGGTTATTCTTTTCTTTTTTTTTTATATTTATTTAAAGTGTTATTTTGATTTCTTATTATTAATTATATAAATTCGAAAATTATATTAAAATATTAATTTAGCATTTATTGTAAATATTTTTATTGAAGTATATGAATTTACGTGTGTGTATGTTTTCAAGTTTATATTTATTTCTTTACTTCATTAAATTTTACTTATAGCTTTATAATGTTGTTTTAAATATTTTTAATTACCGTATATTTTTCATGATTTTTGTTTTTGATATTCTATTTTTTGTTTATTTTCCCGTTAATTATTAATTTTATTTTAACAATACTATTTTTACATATATATTTTGTTTTTTAATTTTTTTTTAATTATATATTTAAATTTCAAATTTTAAATTAAATAATAAATATAACTAAAAAAGTTGATAATTAAAAAGAAAATAATTTTTTTGAAATTTTTTTATTCTACAAACGAACCAGACACGAGATTTTGTGTACCTGCAGCTGGAGCTGGAGCTGCTGCTTGAGCAGGTTGTTGTTGTGGTGGTGGTGGTGGCATCATATAATAAGGATTTTGTGGTGGTTGTTTTTCTTCTGGCATGAATTTTGCTGAAATGTTTTTTGTGTTTTTGTTTATTTTGTAACAAATTTTTAATTTAAAGAAAATGAGAGAAAAAAAATAAAAATTTTAATTATTATTATTTTAAAAAAAGTTAAAATATAATTGTGTTTTTTTTTATTTGTATATAAAATAGCAAACAATACTTAAACATTTATAATAGCATTTTAACTATTTATAGGTTTAGGTTTTGTACATGTTGTATAGTATGTATTTTCCATAGAGTTGTAGTTTTTAATACAAAAAAAAAAAATTACAATTCTACCACATTGACAAATAAGGCAAAACAAATAAATAACGGTTTTCATACACAATTGAGCTATAGTTGAGTAAGTAAATAGTTTTTATTTGTTTCAGAGGTTATGTATAGATACATAGTATATATTTCTATATGTTAAAGTTCTCAAGGAAAATGTAAAGAAATGTGAATCTTATGTCAATTTGGGTTTTTTATATTGTTTTTATATTAAAAAAAAAATTTACAAAAATATAATAACAATAAGTGTCTCTGACTACATATCCTTTGGATGTTTGTAACGTTGTGTAATATACATACATAATATAGAGTTATGTATTTATTTACAAAATTAATAAGAAATTTAAATTTTAAGTATTTAAAATACGTTTAAAATTGTTTTCATTGTATAAATTTATATAATATAAAAATAAAAATTTATGTTTGTAGTATATAGTTCCAAAATTTGTTTATCATAAGTATTTATAGTTTTAGAATTGAGTGTAATCTGTTATAATTTTTTTTTAAATTATGATTTGCAGGTGTAGATAATAGAATCCCCTTTTTAATAATATTTTATTGGTAATTTTAGACACCAAGTCGTTAATTTGAATCTAAGTTATATCCCTGAGTCAAAAGAAATCAAAATGCTAGTTAAAAATCGAGTTCAAAGAGCAATTTTGCTGATGTTCTATATGCACCACGAAGAGAAACAGAATATATCATGATGTAATTTACTCCATATTTACTCATAAATTGTTATATTTTTAAAAACGAATTTGGCCATTAACATTTTAATTATTTAATTGGAAAAATTTGGTGAAATCTTATTCATTTTATATTTGTTCATTTTATCTTTTATAAAGGAATTAAGATTTTGCAGTAACAAAAAAAAAATTAATGCAATTTTTTTTCACAAGCAATGTTTTCAAATAAAATAGATATTCATTTTTTATAAAAATTTGTTTTCTAGCGTTAGAGTAAAATTTTGGTATGATAATGAAAATAGTAGAATATTTTCCTTTTAATTTTACTGATATGATTATCATACAGATACGCGTTCGACTATACAGACTTCAACGAGCCGAGTACAAAACACTAAAGAAGTCTGCTAGCAGTAGACGAAATACACGTATCTGTATGATAAGCATATCAGTAAAATTAAAAGGAAAATATTCTACTATTTTCACTATTATAGATATTCATTATTTTCAACCATTCATTAGTTTTAATATGGTTTACGTTTGGAGTAAAAAAAATTCAAAATTTCACATTATTTAAGCGAAAATTGTTATCATTAACAAATTCTTTTTCATAATAAATTTTATCATAGAAATAAATATGTAATTGTCATATTTGTATGACCTCTATTTCTTATTTATTTGATCGTTTTACACAGCTAAACTAATTAAAAAAAATACTTAGTAAATTATGTACATATATTTGAATTTGGATTAAGTTTGGTATAAATTTATTTCTGTGGATTTTAACAACTAAGTAATTGATAATTTATTTTCATTTTAAAATAATAACTGACATTCATTTAAAATACTTTAACTGCTTTAACTTTCATTAAAACAATAATCAAAATCCAAATTACAATTACAATTACTGCAATAAATGAAAATTGGCTTGTAAAATGATTTTAGAAAGTATAAATTGGTGAAAGTATATGTATTTTAAAGTGAAAATTACAGAAAATTGTTGACGTTTATGCAATAGAAGAATAGTTTTAAAAAATTGTTTCATTAAGTTAAACATTGTCGAGGTAATTCACGCCTTTAGTTGAAGAGATGATTATGCCGGTTAAAAAACTTCAATAAGGAAAATCTGTTCGTAACCAAAGTCAACGGACCCATATTGTACTAGATCCAGGACATTTAAAAAGTAAAACACCCAAAACACAAGTTAGTAGTTAAATATTGCAAAATACACAGTAAGTTGTAAAGCATTATAGAATTCTTATTTTAATTGTTTGGTATTCAATCATATAATGTGTTTGTTTATGTTATTAAGATGAATATTTATTAAATTTAGGTACAGGAATACAAAATAATTTTATTATGTTAAATTGTTTTTTTAGAGAGTTCAATTAGATTGCTTTGCTTAGCTTCGAAAGAAACCATGTATTAATGAAATGCAAATGTTTTGGTGTTTTTTTCATACATATATATATATAAAACATTTGTGATATTTTGAACATAAAAATAAAATGCGGTTAACTAAAAAAGCACTATATATATATATATATATCTATATATATATATATATATATATATCTATATATATATATATATATATATATATATCTATATATATATATATATATATATATATATATATATATATATACAATATACATATATATTAAATCAAATATACACAATTATACATACTTAAAGAATGACAAACAAACGAATTCAGAATGTCGTTCAATAGTTTTTTTTAAATCATTTTTACTATCATCAGTCAAACAATAAATGCTGTGAAATTGAAATTATAAAAAGCACATATACATTCATACAAAATTTAAAATAGAATTAAAACAAAGATAAAACAAAAATTAGTTTCAATAAATTTTGAAATATTATAAAATATAAAAAAAATCACAAAGATTTAACCCTTCTATAGAATAGACTGTTATATAAGACTGAAATAAAAAAAATATAGATAAGTATTTAGATCTATTAAATAATTATTTTTTATATATAATTTTGAATTAAAATTAATGAATTAAATGCATAATATTAAAATTCCATTATCTAAGCTAGCTTTTAATTTTTTTTCCTCCATTTAATTTTTATTTTTTAAATTGTGTTGGGGTGGGGTGTTCTATGAAGATATGACCTTTTCAGATCAATATGTCTTCCCAATTTGGTCATCCAGATTAAGTTGTCGCAGTTTTTAAATTTTAAACCAACCAAAATTTATTTTCTCTCCACATAAAAATAAAAAAATACACACCGGCTCTATGCTGTGAATCTGATGAACGAAGCTATTAAGTTCTGATTGGTTGAAATTTTGACAATGCCAGATTTTAGTTTGAAGTGAAAAAAGATGAAACGCAATTTAATTCAGAATTGACAAAACAATATTAGAATTTATGTAATTCAATAAAAAAAATAATTAGTTTAGTTATGTTTTGATATAAATTAGTTTACAGAAATTATAATAACATTATTCACAAATATAAGTTCTTTCGATATATGTATGTACATACATATAATATGTTTTTCTAAGATATGTTGAAATAATTTGTTATAGTTTTGATTCATAAATGTTAAAAAATAAAATAAAAAGAACTGTTTTTACTTTTTAATAAATTTGTATTCAAATAAAAAATTTTGATTTATTTTTTGATTCAAAACGTTCAAGAATAATAATTTTACTTTTTTTTTTAAATAACCAAACACTAGGTTAGAAGTGAATGTGTGTATGTATTATGAGTACGTTATAGTTATTTTATTACGATTGTCCTTTTTGAACTAGGGGAACATAGAAAGAAATAAGGTTCATTACTTAAAGCCCAACCATAATGCATGTGAGTTTAGTTAAATTTTTGAACGAAGGCTACATGTATTGATAACTAAACGTATGCCGTTTTACGTTTTGATAATAATAACATAACAAAATTAAAAAATTTTCCATCCATACTCTTAATTTTTCTCACATTTCACGCATATTTTTTTCTTGACTAATTTATGTTTTTATTCATATAGTTTTTTATTGTATAGAATTAGTTTGTTTGATACTTAAAATTATTTTAAATACTTCTGATAGACAAACGGCGCGCTAAATTACACAAACAGTGTTAAATAAGAGAAACGATGATTTAGGAATAATTAAGTTTGGTAATCAATAAAATAATTTTCAAGCTTGATGTTTCTCAAAGTAAAACATCAAATACTAAAAGAAAATCATTAAAATCTGATTAAAAATGTAAATGTATAAATTTTTTTAAATTTTTAAAGTTAATCTTTTCGGCATATGACATTTTTTTCTCATACCTTCAACTCAGATTAAACTTTTAGTTCAGTTTTGAGATCAACTTTTTATGGTTAACTCGCAGCTTTGGATTGCTTAAACTGTGAAAATTGTTCAGATTAGAATGAATGTCAAGGTCAAGGTTAAGCTTTTTTCTTTTTTTGGATTTTTGGTAGCTATGCTTTTTGTGTGTTCTGTATTGTTTCTTCAAAAACAACTTATCACTGATGAAATCCACATAGTTAAAGTCGTTAAAATTATTGTCTTCGATAAATTGGTAATATATTGAATTCAGATAGTTCTTCATAATTCTTATTTTGTTTAAAAGATAAAAAAAAAGTATAGAAATTATTTTTGTTTTGTCACAATGACGTAAATCATTTTTGTTTTGTAATATGATAATATGATATTTCAAAAATAATTTACGTCATGATGATAGCCGCTGTTGAAAATGTCATATAATACAAATGTCACACAATTGTCAGAAAATTGTTTTTTTATAGAAATAAAAAAAAATTCTACTATTATAAACCATACTGGTAATATAGAAATTTATAAATCCATCGTCGGCATCAAGTGTTAAAAAATAATTTATATTTTAAATTGCAATTAAAAAAATAATAATATTAACAATTATTTTTTTTGAATTATTTCATATTAAAAAATAAACACAGTAAATTAAATAACATGTTAATTTGAATTAATTTATTATTTAATTTAACACACATAATGCATTTAAAATTAAACCTAAGGGTCCTGTGCCTTTAGGCATGTATGGCCATCAACTAACATGTGAATTTCATTAATTTAATTTTAAATAATTTGGTGTTTTTACTCAATATAAACTTTAATCTATAATATTTCAAAATTCATTAATTTTTATAAAATATAAATTATAAATAAAGCCAAGTAATTAATTTGCCTTATACATAATAATTCATAACAATTTGTTTTTTTACAAAATTTTCTAATTAATTTAATAACAATAATCAAAATAAAAATTTGTGTATTTTTAATCAAATTAAAATTAAAAATACCAACTTAAAAATGCATATTTAATAAAACTAAAATTAATTAAAAATAAAAAACCAAAAAAAAAATGTTTTTTTTTTTAAACTAAACAACATTTTCTTTTGTTTGCTAAACTATAAAATTCTTAACAATATTTTTTATGAAAATATGATACCTATATAATAATGATATTTGATTTTTTTTTTCGCTTATATTTTCTATATTAGTATATAATTGCATTTTTCGTTTTGAAATTTTGAAAATTTCTCAAAAATAATTGGCATTTTGTATTTTAACTTTAATTTATCTTTTATTAATTTCATTATATTTCATTAGAAGTTACTGACGACGAACGATGCATTTGGAAATGATATGAAGACAATTTTCACAAAATCTGATTTTTGAATATTTTGTTTGCCGAATGTTTGTTAATTTTTTTTTTATTATTATTTTATGATCCTTCAAGGCCACCTAGGTAATGTCCAGATTTTCAATTTGTGAAGTTTTTAATTAAGTTTACCTTAATTAGTTTATTATTTTTTTAATTATAAGATATTTGGATATGAAAAAAAGATACATAAAGAAAAAATAAATGAGAAATTAATTAATTTTGATTTTAATATTTAAAAACTTATTATAACTTAATATTATTATTATTAATGATAATCAATATTTTTGTTAATGTAATTAATTTAAGTATTATTTAAAATTTTATTTAAATAAAAAAAATTAAAAATAATATGCTTTTGTAAAAAAAAAATACAGAAAGTAAATTTTTATTGAATGATTAATGCCTTGTTGACATTACACTTTTTAACGGCGCTTTTAAATTTGTTGCTATGAAAAAATGTATGCTAGTATTGTGTTACACATTTACTTTGGACAAGCTATAGTGCTAATTAAAATTTGTTAACGGACATTTCAGATCTGTGCTTCAATTTTAAACAGAAATTCTGTAAAAAAAAATTTCGTATAGGATTTAAGAATATACTCTCATCAGTTGTGAATGTTTTTCGACATAAGTAGTTGTAGTAGTTTTACTAGGTCCACTAAAAACTTAAAATTACTGTTTACACATTATTATGCCTTTACCACTAGTAGTATATGTTTTATTAGTTGCCTAAGCGCTAGTAAAAAACATAATAAAGGGTGATTTTTTTTTTTGTTAGAGCGATAGAGTTTTCAATAGAAACCATTATTTGATAAATAATGAATGATATCTGTATTTCCATTTGTGTTTAATGGGACTTAACATAACTGGTTATCTGAGCCACATCGAGTTATTGATTAATTTCGAAAAACGTCTACTCTACTCGTCGATTTAAATCAACAATAAAACGAAGAATTGCACATACAGAACAAAATATCAATGCTTTCAGAAAAAGTTTTGACGAAGATCCGATTTAACGTTATTTTGCTACATTGAAAATTTTGGGTAAAGATCTTGCTCGACCCATATAAAATTCAATGAGCTCAAGATCTCAAACCGCATGGCAATCGTGCGCGTATTTTGTCTACTGAATAGGTTGACATATTATACCGAAAATTATTTTTAAGCAATAAAAGTCATAAAATAATCTTAAATAAAAAAAAATTGATTAAAACCTAATTTATATGTTTGTTATTTCAATTTAAAGTTCTATCCATTTAAAGAAATCACCCTTTATAAACAAGACAGAAAGATTTTTTTTGTAAGTTACGTCCATAAACTGTATTTTGTACGAAAATTGTGTACGAAATATGATTTATTTTGAATAAATTTACAAATTACAATTTAATTATTTCAAAAATTCAAATTCTTGTGGAAGAGAAAAATATAAGCTACGACTACGACACAAAAAATAACAAGAAAAAGATTTAAAAATACAGCTGTTTGATGAATATATTTATTTATTTTCTTTTTCTGGAATTGAATAATTTTTATTTAATTATTATTAATTAATTGACAATGTAAATTATGGTTTAAAACCTACATTGTTTAAAAATGAGAATATAATAAACGAAAGATGTATTAAAATACGAGTTGTCACAATTAAAACTTTTGGTATCCAATTTTCAAATTGAATTTATAATAATTTGTTATTTTATAGCCTTTTTAAATAATAAATCATATTACGTTCATATTGTTTAATTTTGGTTATTGATGTTAGTTTTAGTTTATTTTTTATTTAATTAATGTAAAAAATATTTTTTACTTTGCATTTTATAAAGAAATTATAACTAGTAAAAGTTTTTTTTATTATTTTTGTTAATTTTTTTTTAAGTTTTATGATTTTGAATGATAATAATTAATTATTGAATTGGAGACATAATCAATTAATGATTTTGAGATCAACGAGAACTAAAGTATTGGTATATATTCCACGCAGATCGATAACGCCATGGGTAACCATACGCTTCATACCACTTTGCCAACAAACTAATTTTGTACTCACGAAGTTAGGATTATTTAACCAAAATTTTAGTGGTTGAACCGGTTTTATCTGAGCTCTATATAGATGTAAAAAAAAGTCAAATGAAGTGTCTTATATGATAAACTTTAATATCTTGAAATAAATAAAGTTAATCTTAAATTACGTAGTTTAACAGATACAATTTTATGTCAATTATATAATGTATGAACATCTATTTTGTGTATTTTCATCGAAAGAATCCAAAATGTAATGCGGAATTTTTATTTTAAAAATAAATTTAGGACCCTATTACACATCAATCATTCGTCAATCATTCATCCACATATTATCAATCATTGACCGTTGATTGACCGTTGAATGATGAGAAATGATTGATGGTGGTTCTATTCTCATCAATCATGTCATCAATCATGCAAGCGAAATTCCCATCAATCATGCTGTCAATAATCCCTTCAATCAGCGGAATTAAAAAAATGGCTTTTTGGGGAATGTTCAGATATTATTTTTTGGGAATGTTCAGATAAGGTTATAATATTAATTTGTGATGTAATTCAAAAAGAATAATTTTTATATTAATTTGAATAATTATAGCAATTATTGTAAAAAAACGATTGATATATTATTCAAATTTGCAAAAAAATAATTTGTTGTTTTTTATACCCGACATTTACTTTAAAAATTCAATTTAAATTGAAGTTAAAAATATTCCCCCAAAAATTATATTTTTAATATTCATATATGTTTCGAAATTATCAATATATTCAGAACACTTCCACAGTGTGTCCTTGAAAAATGTATAAAAAGATTGACGAGTGCATAATTGATGTGTCATCGATCATCATTCTTTTCATCCATATTATATTGTCAATATATGGAGGAAATGATTGATGAAAAGAATGGTGTGTAATAGGCACCTGACATTATTTTCTAATTATGTGCTATCTATATTTTGAATAAGTATTTAATGAAAATGTAAGACTTTTAATGATATTTTCAATAATTTGATATTCTAGCGTACATAATAGTGTTATATACGAAAATTAATTATTATACCTTATCAAATTATTTTTTATAAATACAATATATAAATTTTTTTGATTTACTATATTTAAGTTTTCTTAATCTTTGTCTTCGTCTTTTCCTGTGAAACAAAATATAAATTTATTTAAAAATCCGGAATCAATGTTGTTATATAGAAATATAAAGTCAAATAAAACCTTTAGCTGAATTATTAATATGACAAATAGTTTAAATGAATAACAATTATAATGTTATATAAATGTATTTATCAAACTTTAAAAATATGAATATTTTAAGTAACTAAATTAATATCAAATACTTATTCTCTAAAGGAAACTCATATACGGTAACACTACTCATTACTTAATATCATTGTTAATATCTATTCGCTGTATATGGCATTAAAACGTTTATTCTATTCGATTAATCAATTATTAAATATTTGATTGTATTTATTATTGTATTATTTTTATTTTATACTTTACTTATAAGTACTTATATACTTAAATGTATTTCATTAATTATCGTTATACTTTATAATAGTGTCAAATGAGTCAATATTTGTTAGTTTATTGTCAAATGAAAAATAAAATTCTTATTATTTCCCTAGTATATTAATTAAAATAAATAAAATGAAATTAATAAACTTGAATTTAAAAAATATTATTGTATGTATTTAAATTTTTAATTTACAACCGATTTTAATATTGAAAATTTTTGGTATAAAGGTTTTTTTTTGCTCAATATAAGAATAAAAATTAAATTTATATATGTGTGTGTATGTGTTTTTTAAAAAATAAATAATTAATTTTAAAAATAAAAAGACAAAGTTCAATAAAAAATGTTGTCAACAAATTTGTTATATTAGTACTGTTTTGAGCAATTTCGTATAAAATTTAAATTATTTAAAATAAAAAGGTGATTGATTTTGAATCATTGTACAAAATGTAGTGTAAAGTTAAAATTTTATTCTTGAAATTTTTTTTGAATTTATTTTAAATATTATAAAGATTAAGATTCTTTATAAAAAATTATAAAATGGTTTTATTTTATTCTTTTTTAAACCTAAAGTTGAAGTCGTATTAAAAGAAATAAATAATTTCAAATCATAATACTTATGTAATATTTTTAGGAACATTCAATAGGAGTGTAGAAAGAGATAGTTTTAAATTTCAAAAAGAAGATATTGAATAATACAAAAAAAAAATTAATTATTAAATTTTCAAAATTTTAAAATTATTTAATGAACAATATAACATTGTATAACAGAAATATAACAATTTTGTTAACTATATAATAAAAAAAAGATAATAATATATACGAATATATTATACATATTTTTTCGACACATCAATAAAAAAAAAGAAAAACAAAAGAAAATCTAACACCGTTTAAACACTGAACAAATAATAAATAAAATAATATGAACTAAAAAATTTTAATAATATTTCTAAAATATGGCAATTTTGTTTTAATTATTTATTGATTTTTTTTAAAATTTGATATAATAAATAAAATAATAAAATAACGGTATTCATTTTGTTTTTAAATTCATACACACATATATATTTAAACATATTATACAAAAAAAAAGGATTTTTTTTTAAAGTAAGATGTTTTGATTACATATACACATAGTTGTAAAGTAAATATATACACATATATATATATATATATATATATATATATTATAATATTTATACAAATATATATAAACAAAAATGTGTAATTCAAATATTATATCGTCGTTGATCAAATTCCATTTAAATACATTTTCTAGTAAATTTTACGTATTTAAAAATTAAATTAAAAAAATTACACTTAATAATTTTAATAAAAAATAAAAATAATTAAATTAGTTTTCAAAACAAATTAAATTGGAAATTCGTTGAAAGAGAACCACTGTCAGAAACATAAATAAAAATAAGGAGAACAGAAAAGGTAATATTGCAATTGCAACAGGTAATATTTGAAAATGTTAAAAAATAATATTTTTTGCTTTTGTTTTATAATCAGACTCGCAAATAATGTAAATGAGCGACTGAGCTTATTTGAGAAAAAGAAAATAAAAATAAAATAAATAATATCAAAAAATAAAAAAAATAAAAAATAAGAATCAATGTAAAAATCAATAAGAAATCTTAATTATTGTTAATAATTATTAATTAGATTTGTTTTCAGTGATGTATTAAATACAACATTAAAATGGATATCTATTAAATAAATTAACTTGTCATTTAGAATGAAGAAATTAAAACACAATCTCGAATCCATAATGTCTCTGAGCTGAGCTATGCTGAGGCCAAATGCCCCCAAAGAAAATATAATCAGAATAACAATAAAAATTAGAAAGAAATAGTACGTTGATTAGAAACAAAAGCATTGCATTGATATGGCATTCTTGAAAAGTTCATTAAGAACTTACTACAGATTGATAGATAGATAACTTGAAATAAAACGAATAATATATTAAATCTTTTGGATTACATAGATTCCAATTTTATTGACTATTTTTGAATAGTTTTGCTTTTTCTGTATACATATTATATAAGTTTGAATTTTAAAAAAGAAACTTCTGACAAAGTTTCCGTTATTTATGTAATTTAAAAAAAGTGTCTTCTAAATATAAGACAAAGTTAAGTACGTTTGTTCAACGTAATCGATTGAGTAAATTATTGTACGAATTGAATTAATAATGTCAGTGGGGCATATACCAGATTGAATTAATGTATTTGATATAAACTACATTATTTAAAATCAAATTAAGAAAGTTTGGTATTCACGAAATATCGATATTTGTAATTAAATAAAATTGTTATTGAGAAAAAGGCGGATTTTAATTAAAATATAATAGAAAATTGTTAATAAAATTCATTTCATTAAGTTATAAATACTATCTTTGACATTATGTATCATGTATATAGTATATAATTAAATTTTAATTCAGCAGAATTCTCTTTAATCAAAAGAATAAAAGCTTCAGTAATACAAAAAAAAAACATAAATTAAACATACTCTATATTAATTATTTTGTAATTTTTGTATGCCATCTATCGGCTGCGATTTTCAATGAATTTGAAAACAAAATAAAAACATAACGAAAAAACATATAAATTACATATACCAAAATGAAAATAATTAAAATTATTATTTAAATTCTGCTTACGCAAATTTAATACTTTTTTCTTTTTCTGTTATTTTCATTTAATTTCCACCCATTTTCAAAATAAATGTTTACCATTCATTAAGTTTTTTTTATTTTTCGTTTTCGTTAAAGTTTCGTTCAGTTTTTGATTCATTTTTCTTTGAATACATATGTATGTATATAATTACTTCTTAGACTTGGAACTTAATGCAGTAGGTTTTGGTTCGATTATAAATTTATAATATATGTTATATGATACACTTGCACTTTTACATAAATGACGTTTAAAAAATGACTTTTCACAATGATAGGTCGATTAAAATTTTATTAATATTATTTTGTTATTGGCGATAAATTTTACGTATGAATTTACTACATATTGTTATTATATTTTTTTTATTTTATAAATAATGATGAATAATGATTATAGTATGACATTTTTATTTATATTACAATAAATAGGCGTCTACAAGAAGTTAGCTATAAAAGGAATATAGTAAAATATATGTTATTTTCATTATATTATCATATCATAGTTTATTATTTAGGAAGACATTGGGTTTTATTTTTTTTTTATATTAGCATACTCTTTAATAATATACTTTTTATGAATACAGAAGATCATTAAAATAATTGAAACATTTAAAGGATATTTATTTTTTGTTTTTAATATTTAAAATCAACACAATGATTTTATAGTATACCTATATAAGTACGTGTATTTTAAATAAGTGGTTACTAAAAATACTGATTCATTTTTAATATTGTATTTTATTTCTTTAGCAGTTATTTATATTTATTCAAAAATTTATTTAAAAAAGAAAAGAAAATAATATTTAAAAAAATATTATGCCATTACTCACCTACAATGATTGCGAGTATTACCAAACCAATAACACCCATTATTATCATCATCTAAAAATTTGAATAAAACATTAATAAAATTATACTGACAACTAAATAAAATACATATACAATAATATGTACATAATATGGTATGTATAAAATATAAAATGTTCAATAAAAATTTGCACATTATGTATGTCAATTGACACGAATTTTAATACATTAACGTATAACTCAAAAATCATTGGTAATTAAATCAAACGTTTACAATGTTTTTATTAATAAATAATTCGCTACATCATTGACACATATATTAATGCGGTTTTTTAACGGACATCGACAAAAAATTAAATTTTATTACTTTAAATTAAATTACTTTTAAGTTTTGAAGCCAGAATTTTCGTTTTAATTTCCCGGCTTGTTGTTCAAATTGTGAAGCACCCTGTTGTAAAGCGTCAGCTCTATCATCTAGTTCTGATAGTTTTTGATCTCGCTCCAATACTTTTTCTACGTTTGTTTTCATAATATCAACCACCTTAAAATAAATTATTAAATAATAAATATTGAATATAGATAATATAGTAAATATATAATATAAATATAGATACATTGATAATATAACAAATTTGAAAACGGTTCTAAAAATAATTTTTTTGTATTTATTTTAAAATTATAAACATTTTCATTTGCAACACAAATGATTGTAATTTACTACAAACTATTCTAGTTAGTTATTTACTATTTTTATTTACAGTGAAATCATTATAGTTGAAACTATAATTGATAACTATTTTGTACAACTTATTCAGCTTATACATACAACAGTTCGAAAATGTTAGTTTCATTTTCGATTATTTAAAATTCAGAAGTAGTTAATTGCAAATATACAAGTATATGTACCTAATTCTGTTTTTACACGATTGAAACATTCCAGAAAAAATATGCAAAAAATATTGTGTTCATATAAAAAAATGTGATTAATGCCACATAACTAAAACCTGCTAAAACCTATAAAAAAATAATTAAATAATATGATTTTAATTTAAAAAAAAAACTAATTTAATTTTAAATTATGGTACTTTCTTTATCAATATAAAAATTTTATTGAAACTGACAAAAAAACTAAATTATTTGTATTTCTCGGTAAGAAAATGTTTTTTTTATCGAAAAGAGAATTTTCTTAAATATTTCTAACGAAAATAATTGAGCAGACAACATATTTCAACTTAACATAAAATAATAAAAAACTAGCCTCCTAAAAAGTAGAAAATAAAACTAGTGGGGGATGTTTATCATCTAGAACTATTTTAAGATACAACCCAAAAGTACATATATGGAATATTTGTGGCTTAAACAAAACACGAACGTTAAAAGAACCACACTTTGTGATGCTCTTTCAATATTCGTGATGTTTTTCAAGCCGCAAATATTTCAAATTTCCCTTAACAATATTCCAGGTCGAGCAAGAGATTCACTTTTGCGTTTTATCTTATAGTAGTTCTAGATGCTCAACATCCACCACTAGTTTTATTTTCTACTTATTAGTTCTGTTTCGATAAAAGTATATTTTAAAAAATTTTATTTTTACATTATTATTTTATGTTATACTTTTTAGTTTTAAATGAAGCCTATAGGTACCTATCATAATTTCAGAAAAAATAAACAGGGGTGTAAACTCTCTTGTCTATAACACAATTGATTTTTGAAATATTCTTGACAAGTGCGAGGAGTTGTTTCTCAACCTATCAATTGATAGCTTTGTAATCACAGTAGTGAATAACTGTGCAAAATTTCAGAACTCTATCTTTAAATTTTTTAAACAAAATTATTTTTTTTCTTTTTGTGTTTGGTTTTAATATTAAGAAGCACGAAATAAATAAATACCACCTACCAAATAAATAAATAAGTAAATCTGTAGTTAATACAAAAGTGTATAATTTAAATCAATATAACATGATATAAATAACAGATTTTTTAATCGTAATAAATTGAATCAAATCCTGTAAAAATCTAATTGAACTTATTTTTTTGTAACCCGTGTTAAATCAAAACCGTGTAAAAAGAGAATTGTGTGATTTTTAAAATTTCTAAATGGTAAATGAAAATGACTGAAGTTGCAATTAACTATTTTTGAAATCCAAATTACTTACAAGTATAGTCGATAATAAATTTATACGTAAAACACGTATATAGTCATTTCCAAATTTCAGTAACATTTGTTATTATAACCGTTTTATAACCGTCTTGTGACTATAGGCGTAGTAAAACAAAATAAACAAAATTCAATAAAATATCTTTCGTATAACAATTAGTTACAGAATTGTGATTACAAACGTTTTTGACTATAAACGAATTAAAATATACATAAAAAAATATTAAAAAAAGCAAATACCGTAAAATCCAGGAACCTGAAAAGTACGAAAAATTTCATATGGATTTGTCAATCGAAATTTAGAAATTTTGTACGTATATCTTTTCAATTGTCTATTTCTTAATTACAATCTTCAATTTAAAAAAGATGATGACAGTAAAATTGTTGAATAAAAGCGACTTGTGCCTATAACCAATAGTGACAATAACCGATTTTTACTGTATGTACCTAAAAAGTCATATCAAATCAAGGTTATACAGAATTGAAACTGATAATTTATTAAAACTTCTAATCTATACATATTTATTATTTTTTTTTTGTTCTTAATATTTTAAGAACAAAAATTTTGGAGATAGAGAAACAAACTAGAAATGTGAAATTAAAATAAAATATTTCAGAAATAGAAAATAAATATTTTTCACAATGTACATAATTTAATCTTTTAAGGTTCATATTGAACTATATAGAGTTGATTATGATGAGGATAACGATTACTTAAATCGAAAAATTGATGACAGGATTCCTTTAATATCAAATGAACGTGGAATCTGTAATCTTGCTCTTGCATTTAATAGAATGTAGAATTATTTATTGATATGATAGGAAATATTAAATATAAGTTGTAAATTAGTTTTTTTTTTTTGTAAATAATGCCTCAAGAATAAATTAAATAATTAAGTAAAATTATAAAAAATTAAACTATAATATAAATATAACTAAAGCGAACGAACTAAAAAGTATTATTGTATTTTTAATGCAAGTTCGTTGGTAAGAAAAATCATAATTCAATCTATTTTTTTTTTTGTAAAACTGTTGGTATAACCAATTTAGATATAACCAATATAACTCATCAACTTAAATGTTTGTAAATAAATGTTATGAAAAAAAAAAAAAACAGAAAAAACATTAAGAACAATAATTCTTAATCAATAGTACAATGAGTACAAATAATAAAATATTTCAATTGAATAAGAACTTACTTCATCCACTTGCGCTTGCGTCTGTTGCAATCTTCTTTGAGCTGCAATTTGTTGAGGATTTCTGGGTCCACCAACAATTTCATCAGACCCACCTTCGCCTGTTGGGGCTGCTGCAGGTGCTGCGGCTGCATTAGGATCGGCCCTATACAAAATACATGATTTTTTTTTATTAATAAATATTATTTTAAAAATTATGTATTTAAGTTTAAAAAAAAAAAAAAAATTTAAAATTAGCACTACGTTTTGATTTTTTTTTAATTAGCGTTTTATATATATATATATATATATATATATAATATATATTTTATTTTAAGTATAAGAAAAACAAATACATAATATGTTTTGCTAAGTACATAATGGAAATACTTGATTAATTTTAAGAGTTTTTTTTAAGATACTTAATGGCAGTTCTAAACGAGATATAGCGTTATTTAATTCTGATAATACAAAAATTATAATTTTTTTATTTTGAAATTTAGCTGCATTATGTTAAAATTATTTTTAAAATACATTTATGATAATATTGATAATAATTTTTTGACAAATGTCCATGAACGAATGAATATTATTCAATTATTTTATAAGAAATTTGATATTATTTATAGATAATGTTTATAATAATTAAGAACTAAGAGTTTTCAAAGTTTCTTGGTACTTTTAAATTTTTAACTTACAATATTATTACTTTTAAAAATATTTATATATTAAATTAAAAATCATTCTATTAATTTACTTGAAATTAAATTTTGTATAATTTAATTACAAAAAAAAAAAAACAAATATATTACTGCTATTTATAGTCTTAAGATTTGCAAGATTACAAAATATGGGTGAGGAAGTAGTGATATTATAATATATGGTATACATAATGTATCTATAAATACCAGAAATCTTTGAATACACTTCCTATTTAATTAATTTAATTATGTATTTTATAAATGTTATGTTTTTAAAGACATAATTTACTGTTAATGTGTTAATGTATGTATGTATAAATGTATTTATATATAAAGCTGAAATAAAATTTATAATATAAAACAAAAAAAAGGTAAAAAAATGTATTAATATATATATATATATGTATAATTAAAAATAATTTTTTAAAGCTAATCAAATACTATTTCAAAGGGAAGCAAAATTTATTTTAACAAAAATTTGCAAATAATGATTCTCTATAAAATATTTTTTTTTAAACTAATAAATATAAGGAAATTTATTTAATATGTATATGTATAATAAACAGGTATATGAATTTTAAAGCATTTATGCTACTCAATTATTTATATCAATAATGTGAATTTTAAAATTTGATTTTTAAAGATTTGTCAATTTTTAATGCAATTTTTTTCAAATTTTTAAGAATTTCCCTTAAATTTTTTATGAGAAGAAATGCGTTATATAATTTTTAATTATTTTTTAATATGTATTATATATAATTTTAGTTAGAAATTTTATTAGAAAATAGTAAATTATATAAGAAAATTAGCGAGCTTAGTGATATATCAGTCTATCATTGGTATATTATTATTTTGCAAATTCATAGAGCCTTGAGAATAATCATGCACGAAAAATCTATAGATTTGGTCGTTTATTTTTGTATAAAAATCAATAATTTCTGATTAAATATTTTGAAATGATTTAATTAATTAGCATAATTTTGAAAAAATTAATACGTAAATTTAATTAAGATAATCATAATATATAATAATGGCACAAATTACTGAAAAAATTAATTATTTTAGAAAAATAGATAATCAGAATTCAGGAGTCTTCTCAACTCATAATTAATTAATAAATATGTCGAAAATCGATATATATATATATATATATATATATATATATGTATGGATTTATAAAGTAGTTATAAATTTGTATGAAACTATGTAAATATGTTTAAAAAAGTTAAAAGTATTATCACTCAAACTTGTATTAATTATTAGATACTAAATGAGGAGGTAAAAAGTGCACTTACTTAAACTTTTTCAATTATAATTAAGATCATAATTGCAGTTCAGAATAATCATTCGAAATTCAAATGAATTGTCAATCTAGAAATTTTGTACATATATATATTTTCAATTGCCTATTTCTATTTCTTAATCACAATCTTCAATTTAATTATTTACTTATTTATTTATTAGAAATAATATTCTACTTAATTTTGAAGTATGTAGTTACTTAAATCCACAATTTAATTAGATTATCATTAAGTATAGGATTAGAGTATCTAAAGATAATCTCTAAATTTTCTTGCATAACATTAAGAAATTCTTAATAATTTAAGTAAACATTTATAAAATTTATTTAAAAAAAAAAAACTTAAAAAGTATAAACGACCAAAACTATAATAGTTTTATATAAGAATTTCAAAAATTTCAATTCAAAGAAAAACTTATTTTTAATTGAAAAATAAATAAATAGAAAAACAATCTACGATTCTGATTCCGTAGCAGCAGGTGCATTTTCTTCAGCTTTAGCTGGTGTTGATTCAGCTTTATTTTCTTCAGCCCTAAATAAAAATGTCCAAGTTATTACACATATTAAAAATGTAAACTACATCGAAGTAATAAATTTATAAATTTATTTATATTTAATCAAAAAAAAAAAAAAACAAAAAACTTGAAATTCTAAGAGATCATACAAAAAAAAAATTTTTTTTGGAAAATTTTAATTAAAAAAGGTTAATTTTAAAAGGTAAATATTAAAAAAAAAAAGTTTTTTGGAATCATATAATTTTTTTTTTTTTTGTTTTTCAAAATAGTATTTTAAAATCATACATAATAATAAGTGTGTTTAAATTTAAGTTTGTGTTATAGTGTTTGGGTAAAGTTTTATGTTATAATTTTAAAGTTTTTAGACATTTTGGAGTATTCCTTTGTAAGAGTTTCCATAGAAATTTATTATTTATTTTTTTTTATTAGGAAAACAAAATTCAATAATATTGACTTTTAAATAGCTCTAGTTTTATATCCTAATATTTTCGAAAAAAAATTCACAAATTAGCCAAAATGAACAAAATTTAAAAAAAACCGTCATCTATTTTTTGTGTTTTTGGAAGGTAAGTAAACAATCGCATCAATTAACAACTCATTAATTAGAGCGATTCTAGAGCGTAGCGTTCAAATTAAATAAATCTATGCTAGTTTTACAGAGAATTGTCAACATAAATTGCTGAACATACTATTATAAATATTGATTCAAATTCTTATCATATTTTCGTCATATTTTCTGCTATTGATGATAAGAAAGAGAGATTTATAGGAAATGTTATGATATTTTAAACATTGTATTATTGATATATATATATAAGACAATGCTGTATGGATAAAATCAATAGTTCAATTTTTCAATCAGAATGAAATTTAAATTTCATTACTTCTAAAAGTTTTTTCTTATTCACAAAAAAAAACATGCCAAAGTTGAATGAAATAAAGTTTTTCCAGAAATTTTATAATATAGTTTTTAAGACTAAATATTTTTTTTTGTTATGACTCATTTTTAATTCTGCTTAATTTCTAAATTGTTTATTAATAAAGTCGATTCGAGTTTTTAGAAATTTTTAAATTCTACATTATTTCTAAATTTTTCGGCGGTAATAAATTCTATACGATTTTATTTACTTGATCTTATTTTACGGCACCAAGAAGTTAACGGTATTATTATCGATATATAACTATTTGAAGAAAGAAAAATTATTTAATATTAAAAGGAAAACTTGGCTTTAACTTTTTTGTAATTTTAATAGAACCTATTATGAAATAATATATTACATATACATGTAAGTATGAGCCTATTTATTTACGTAAACTGTTTATATAAAATGCTTAAACAATTTACCATAAAATATTTGTATTCAATTTTATAGTTCAGCTTTAGTGTGTGCATAATAAATGAAAATTTTTATTAAAACATTAATTGATTCAATATTAAGGTACCCGTCGAATAAAATATTTAAATATTGAAATTTATAATTTTTATTTGAGTAAAAGATAGATAGCTATCGTTTATTTCCAAAATTTGTTAATACATAATTTATAATGACAGACTCTTCTTATACTCAAGTTAGAGTTTAGTAGTTATTAGTATCTTAACAGAGCTGCGAGTTTTATTTTATTCTCATTTTTATTTTGCATTACATTTGTTGTTTAATTTACATTTTATTTTAATTAATACAAGGAAAAATGGTGGAAAATTACAAAAAGCTTCTGACTACTTGTATTTTTAAAAAATTTACTTAAAAACTTATGATTAGACTTAAGCTAATTTATAGCTAAACAAAAACATCGAAAAAAAAAAATAAAAAACAAATAGATAAAAAAGAAGCGAACAATCACAATTCATTTACATTTAGTAATTATCGATCAAATGCCTAAGTAAAATATTTTCGGAGGTGGAGCAGTTGGCAAGAAAGAATTAATAAGAATAAATTTCAATTGATTTAATTTTATTTCATAGAAATCCTTTGGGTGAAATAGACTCTTTGCTGAAAACTCAATTCTTAATGAATATATTTATTTTAATTTTTTTTTTTTTGAAATATTACTCTTTAAATTTCTCATTTTTCATTCTACACATTTTATAATAATAATTTACTGCGCAAATTGCAAGTTTCCTTAAACAAATTATTACAAAACTTTTTAATACTTTTCTGCTACATAGTACAGTACACTTATTATATAGATTATATGCAGCAAATAAGTGCCTTTACAGGATTTAAGCCATTTAATGGAAAATAAATATAAAGGAAATAGAAAGAGTTAGTATACATATAAAAATTTACGGACAGCTAAAAAAATATTTATTTATATACCTGTCGCTTGAAAACTTCAAAAATTCTAAGCTATATTTTTGTCGGAGCACATAAGATATTACACCACCCCCCCTTTTTTTTTGGATCGTATTATCTAAGATCAAATTGATTTTGTTGATGATCTTTATTGAGAATATTTTTGTGTTAGACTTACTTCAGAAAAAATAAATAATACAAAAAAATTACTAAAATTAATTCAATTCATTTTTTACAATTTATCATTTTTATATTGGATATGAATATGTAAAAGTGTATTCTATAAAGTGGAAATTTAATTTTGGGGTATCAAAATTTATCTCTTTAGCTTAATTTGTTTTTTATGTAACTTCTTTATCTTTTTATATTGAGTTTGAAATGTTAAAAAGGTTTTAAAATTCCTATATATTTATATTATTAACATTTCGTAAGTAAAAGTGAAATCAAAACCCTTATGTCAGTAACTTAGGTAGAATACATTTTCCTGTGTAACAGTAGGGTATACCAATTTATTACATAAAGTAGAACAAGTAGTTATAATGTTTTGTCATTGAATAGTTATTTTTTATTAATTGATTCTCTCGCATATCAACTAATTTAATTAAATTTTGAATAGAAGTTTCATTTTATTTATGTTATAACCAAATTATACTATCAAAAAATGTAGAAGTTTTGCCGATTTGGAAATTACTACCAATTCTATCACCAACTCAAGATTGTATTTTATTTGTTATTAATATTACTTTATTGAACATGAGGTCAAAACCGTAGAAATTCAAAAGTAAAATATTGAATATTTGATATTTGATGTTAAAACTTATTTTTATCTTGTAGATTGTTAATAAAAAAAATTTAAATTGTAAAAAAAATATGAATTCTTATAATGTTTAGAATTTATCTTTTTGAATCATATTTAAGAAAATATCATATGCATCTTATCTATGTATGTATGTATGTATATGTATATCAAATTTTTTTTTTTTTTGGGTCAAACAATTCTAAAGCTAATATGTATATGTACTTGAACTAAATATATTGTACATGATATGTACATTTTATTTGTATACATATAGTTATATAGATCATTTTCTTGACCAACATTTCAATTTCAGACTATATAGTTGTGCAATAATGACTTAGGATAACAAATAATTTCTTATTAAAAATAAATTTCCAAAGGACAATTTTAATATCCTGTTTCATAGAAAAACAAATTGTTCATCCTTTTATTGTTTTGTTTTTATTATTTTCATTCTTTATTCTATTAAAAAAAAAAAAAACCTTTTTTTTTTAAATAACCTTAGGTGTGCATATCTTATATTTTTTTTTATGGATACAGAAAAAATAGAAAACCAGAGAAAAAGCGAAGTTATATAAATTAAATGGTTTCGTTAAATTATTATTGTTTTTATTTTTGATTTAAAGATTCTGCGCCCCTTTTCGCATTTATGAAAGAAGATTTTTTGGTTGTCAAATATATGTATATTATTTTATTTTTTGTTTATTTTTTGTTATTTTTTTTCTTCTTGATTTTTAAAATTTTCCGGAGAAAAATCTTATCAATGATTTTAATATTTTATATACTTTGATTGTATTATGTAAAGAATAAAAATGCAATAAAAAATAATTTACAAAAATACTGACAAACAATTATATATGTAGGTAGGTACTACTCATACTACTTAACTGTTTGTTAATAATTTTTTAATAATTTTGACAAAAATCTTTAATGAATATCCCTTCGAACATATTATTAGAATAAATTAAGAAAAAAATGTATCTATATTATGTTAAAAATAAATCGTAACTATAATAGATAATTTATTATATACTTGTACACAATATATATATATGTATATATATATCTATAAGTTTATATTATCATATTAGAAACTACTTTAGTCCTGTGATGTCCTCTAAAATCTATAAATACGCTCATTATGACTTCAAAATACCTACGTATGCTTGGATTATATAAACATATGCAGTATTTACATACATACATATATTGTTACATGGTATTCTTGGAAATTAAATTTATATAAATAAATAATTTTCCATTAGTCTCGTTGTTATATCGACAGATTTATGAATGTAATTTAATTATTATGATGAAATATTATTATGGGTAGTATTTACATTTTAATATAATTTATTTTTTATTTTTTATTTTAGTATAAATCTGCAGACCAACTTTATATGTCCTTTTCCCTTTTGAAATATGCTCCTTTATTAAATTATAGTAATTATTTGGTATATATTTTTGTATGTTATATATTATATTATTTATATTAGTTTTTTATTATTATATATATTGTTAATTATTAATTATATTTGAACCGATGTGGTTGTATTGAAAATTACATTTTTAGTAATTTTCACCATTTGAAAAAATGTTCGGTTCTCACGAAGTTTGAACCCACGCTCCTTGGTTGTTACATTACCATACTTGAGTGCTTTACCACTCGGCTACCGAGGCCACATTTTAATATTATTAAATTTATTTTTAAATTATTTATTTATAATTTTATTTATATTTTAAATTAATTTAACTTTTAATGCTTGTTAATAGTATATAATTAAATGTGTTTATTTAGTAGAAATTAATGTACTAATATCGTGTAAATAGAGAGTGAGAGTCAGTTCAATTTATAAACTATCTCATATGGAAAACTATTTTAATAAAAATAAAGTGGTTGGGAAATAAATTAAACATTTTGTAGAATGCGATATTTTTCAATCTGATGTAATTGTCAAGTTTTAATTGCCTATAATTTAGTTTAGTTTGGTGAACAATCACAATTAACATTTAACAGTTGCTGTCACAACACTATAGGCCATAAATGAGTTCACATCCTGTCCTGCAAAACTAGTAATCTATTCTTAATCAAACCAGCATTCGTATAATAAAACATAGATATTCCAAATATGAAACTTGGAGATATCAAAGATACTTCATGTATGAAAAGGTATTTTACCTAATTTATACTGACAACATAGGAATTGCAAACTTAGGAAAAAAAATATTCCTCTCCAAGCACACTAGGCGAGCAAGTCGAAAATTTTTGACATCCTCTTATTTACCCAGACTCTCATCAATCAGAAAATTATCTGAATTTGAAAATCTCAGAAGCTTAGCATGCTTATTGCTGCAATCAATGAGTATATAGGGTTTGTTGTTCTAATCTACTTCTTAATTATGAAAAACAGCTTCTTATTTTTCTCCTGTGGATTTCCAGTCTATATAGTTAAAGTAGTAGTTATAAGCACTGATGAAGGAAGTAAGTTGCTTCCGAAATATCGATATTTTCAAAATAAAAATTTATTTATTTTACTATAAAAGAAAATTAGACTTTTAATTTTAATTGCTAAAATTCAAACATAGCAATTTTCTATTTAAGTAACCTAATTTAATTTATCACATTTAACTTATAAATCAGGAACTATTCATCCTGAAAGTATCATTTTCAAAATTTTAAATCCTTGAAAATTAGATTTGTGCGCTTGTTCTCTTATTCAATTTCAAATTTTTCTTTTTTAATAATTATTAATTAGTTCTTAATTTTTAAAAACCGTATACATAGTAGTTTGGACATGGTTTTGTTTCATAAAGATTTCATAAGAACAAACTTCTAATAAATGTGTGTGTTAATGAATAGTGAGTGAGTGATGAATAATATTTTTAATTTCAATTTAAATCATCACTACGTATTAAAAAGTTTGCAAATAAATTTTAATTAGTTTACTTTAAAAGTACATGACAAAGTATTGTACATAGTTACGTCATACATTATATAAAATATTTGTATGTAATATATTTATAATATGACAAAATCTAACTTTTATAATTTTAATTAATAAATTACAATTATTGACAATTGACAATTTTTGATTAGAACCGGATCAATTCTATAAATATTAAATTTGTAAATATTTTTAAATTCTATATTTTTTTTGCTTTATATGTATGTACATAGGTACATGTTTTTCTGTATTTTGTTTTTTCTTGTTTTTTTAGGTTTGCACGAAATTCCAAAGAAACACAGAAAATATTTTTGTTATTTTTTATTATCCTTTTTTTTTATTTATTTACTGCTGGTTATACTGACGTCATAACGAAAATTTTATATTAATTTGTTACTGATGGTATTAACGATGTATTTTTAGATATTTAAATAAAAGACATAACTCTAGTAACTTGTAGGTACATATGAGTTTTATAAAAAAATTAATTTTATTTTTGTAAAATTACAAAAAAACAATTTAAATTCATTAATCAACAATAATAACTAGATGTTGTTTTTAGGTGATAGATGATGATACTTTAATTATACCTACATTTCAATTGTGGCACTGATGGAAAAAAGTATGTTATTTCCGAAATGTCGATATTTGCATTAAAAAAAAGTATTAGTGAAAGGAAATTTAAAAATAACAATTAAAATAGTTAATGTATATGTATATGTATGGGGAAAGCACTCATTTGATTAAATACTCGTATACTCATAAGATTAAGAGTATATTAATTGAATTATATACTTTCGTTATAAATATTAGACAGTTGAAAAATTTATTTAAGTTGAATTAATAATATTCCGTTATTAAAGGTGGATCTCCACATATGCCGATTTACCGCCACGGTCGATTTTAATAGCTAAATAAACAATTGGAATCAAGTGTCGCTCCGAAAAGCTAAGCGAACTTTATCTTTATTGTGACGGAGGTCACACATGCCAAGAAATTTAACGTATATGACAGGAAATAAATTTCAGTACAGTAAAATAATTTGTTCTTCTATTGTAAATATAAATAATTTATTGTTTAAATTTGTTTTATAATTTATTTATTTTTTTTTTCTTTATTAATTCAGAATCAAATTTAGATAACAAAAAAGTTAAGATCGTAGCCAAAGCCAATAACGTCACATTTAATCCAATCACATTTTCATTGCTTCAATATATTGATTAAACGTAGCTCAAATTGCACATCAAGCTTACTTTACGTATATAAGAAATCACCATAGTCAATACAGTCTATTCCATATATTCAAAAATGGTAATTTAGAATACTATCTGTGTTATCATATTAATAATTTGATTTGATCTATTGACATATTTTAATATTATATGAAACTGAAAGTATAATGGGCTCCAACTAATTTTTGAATCAAAACTTGAAAACAACGGGGTATCAGCAAAAGGCTAAAATTGAACCGTAATAACAATCATATATAGGTGAATTAAAAAACAATAACAATTCGACAACTCATCATCATTGCAAATATCTAATATCTGATATGATTGCTAATTTCTAGGAGTGGATCAAAGAAAAAAGTTGACATATAATATAAATTAATTGATATAATTAATTTTGATATTGTGAAAAATTTGAATATTTTGTATTGATCTCTGACTACTGTTGTTGATTATGTAATTGTTCATTGTTCTTTAATTAAATTTCATATTTAGTGAATCAATTTATCGAATAATCATAGTTAATATCACAATTATAATTTCCATACGGTAAATAAAAATATGTAATATCTAACTGATTACCATCGTCACCATAATAAATGCTACTTCTGTCAGAGGTAAAGAATATACATTTATATAGCATAATATTTATCAAGTGTTTGTCAAATGATCAATCAAATGATAAAATAACGTGATAATAAAACTTTTAGTTATTCTTTTCAATTTTATGTGTAACGCCAAGGTTTTAATACAGATTAACTTTGTTTGTTTTTGTGAGTTAATCTTGATGTTAGAATCAAAAATATTCAACAGACTTTTTATCATATGGCCGACTAATTCGGTTGCAAGATCTTGAAGAATTTTTTTTTGTTTTCCTATGTGTCAATTATATTGCGGGGTGGGGTATAAACAAAAAGTGCTTCACATCAAACGATAATTTTTTTAAGGTTGGTAACAGTGATATGATCTGACTTCCTTCATGATAGAATTATATTTTAGGAAATTTTTCATAAACCAAATATCTTCCGTTTGATTAATGTATATATTATTAATTGAAGAATGCTAACATATAAAAGTTTAAAACAGCACCAGCTTTGAAGATTAATCTGAATTTAAATATTTGAATAATTTATTGTTGAAAAACATGATAGTTTATATGTAAAGTTAATTGATTACAAGTTGTTGCTGGCATACAGATATAAAACTTATATAAAACATAAAAAAGATATATTATATTTTTATCAATTTTAAGTCAATGGGAAGTTGTTAATAGCTCATAAAAGTCATAAAAACTATAATGCATCTTTGTTGTTATCTGGTGATATCATCAATTAAGTACATATGTTAAAATAATACAGTTGTATTTCTTCGATTTATTCAGGCTCAATATTATTTTAATAATAATATATATGTAAATACCACTAACAAATGAAACCCACATAACGGTTCAGTGTCAAACTATTTATTTTTGATACTTAATTTTAAAGTTGTGACAACAATATCAATTATTATTCGTTTTTTTTTCTTTTAAATCGACGATGTATGACAATTATGTGCATACATTATACATGTGTATGTTATTTAATCAATTTTAATTTCGTATGATTTGTATCCATTTGCATATATTGTGATTATGTGTAACAACACTTTTATTTTAATTTAACGTTATTTAATTAAGTTAATTTTTAAAAAAATACCGGAAAAATTGATATAAAAATTAAAAATAACACAAAAAAAAAATTAATAAAATGGTACCTACAAATAAATCTAAAAACCAATGACATTACCGTTTTGAAGTATATCTAGATTTTACCGATTTGTTAGTATTTGAAACAGATGCATATCTTACAAGTTTTTTTCAAATTTTTATTCTGAGACCTGAACCAGTGAAAAACTGAAAAAAGACAGCTAATGTAACAAAAAACTGAGGAAACATACAAAATTCATTAACTGTCTCATATTGTATTGATTTATTTTAATACGATTTCTTATAGTATATGAATGGCTATGGTTGACAAGGTTATATTTATTATTGTACTTGTAACATTGCATTTTATTGCCTTAAAAATATATTACAACACCATTGTTGAAATTTAATAATATATTATATATTTATTAACTAAAAAATATAAATTATGAATGAAGCAATTTTAATTTACTGACATAACTTTTGAATAATGAAATGTACAAAATTTATAATTTTTTTTTTTAAACTATTTAAGGTATACTTATGTATATACATATATGTACTTCTAAAATGACTAAATCCAAAGTTTACTATTTATTATAATATGTATACTAGCAGGGGAAAAGTTATTATTTTTTGTTACCAAACAATTTTATAAAATCTTACTCTGGCTCTTTAGGTTCTTCCTTTTTTTTTCCTAATAATCCCATTTTTTTATTTTACAACTTTGTTTTTTTTTCTTTTTTAATTTAAATCAACTGAAAACGAATAATAGTATAAATAACTTACATATTTAATGAGTTTCAAAATTACAAAAAAATAAATATTATAAACTATAGATCACATACGAGTAGTTCACTCAAATTTATTTTAATTACCTCATAACTATAGAAAAAAATCTGTTTTTAAGTTATTTAATTAATAGTTGTGTTCTGTTACAGCATTTGACTTACTTTCAGGTTCAGGTATATAATTTATATTTCCAAAATGGAACAAATCCTTTTGAATTTAAAGCACATAATATTTTAGTTTTTGACAATTTACGTAAATGTTTGACGAAATGCTATCGAATTTAATTTCAAATATTTTTAATTGCCTAAACTCTTTATTGTAATAACCCAATTTATTATTTGTAAGAACATAGTTTGAATAGTATATTATGTTTATGTGGTGGTATACAGCATCATCTACATCTTTCATATTTGTATATAGATATTTTATTGGTACATATTTAAATTTAAAAATAAAATTTTCTGAAATTTGAATTTTTTTATTTTTAAATTTATGAAGAAATACAATATTTGTCATGTTCCTTTGGGGTTTTGAAATGTATAGCATTAATTAAGCATAATAAGTTATTATATCATTATTCTTAATAAATGCTTATATAAGTAATATTGAACACTTCAAAACAATATTTTTGATCATTTTAAAGCATTTCAAAGTTTTTCAAAAGTATTAATGAAAATATGTTGACCATTGTGAATGAACTGGAGTATAAGGCAGCGTTTACACATCAATATTCTTCAATATTTATTGACGATTTTAGACTGAAGAGAGAGAGAGACATTCGTGTTTAATTACACATCAGTTTTTAAACAATCAAATTATTTGTCAATTTTTTCTTATTTATTCACAAAACCTAATATAAAAATAAAAAACTTTTTTAATCAAGTATCCTGTGAATATAAAACAAAAGTCAAATAAAAAAAAAATGAAAAAATTAACATATGAATGTTGCTAAGTTTTTCATTATTCGCCATATTTAATTTTGTCTCTCTCAATATATATTGAATGAAATAGGATAAATTCTATTTTATTTCTTCAATGTATATTGATATCAATATGTGTTTACAGTATACATCAGTATTTCTTCAATATTCTCTCTCATCAACAAATACTGTCAATATATATTGAAGTGTAAACGCTGCCTAATTATACCTTCAGAGTAGTATTTAAAACCTTTATGAATTCATTCAATCAATTCATGTGATAGCTGATTAAATCGACCAAAATTTTAATTGTTTGCAATAAACATAAAAAAATAACTCTACAAAATAACTTTTGTTTTTTAATTTACTGTTTAATTTACTGTTAAAAGTTTGCTTGCACATTATAGCCATTTGACTTTGCTATACGAAAGTTAAAGTTGACAGTTATTTTCTGCTGAATTTCTTTTTTAAGTACGTTAACGAATCGTCGCGAGATGTCACACCATTTTTGGAAAAATGAATTATAAAAATATAATCTCATATCTCCAACTGAAGAGTCATTCGATCTTAATCGAAATCAATAAAAAACAATATTGTACTAGGTCTAGGAATTTTAAAATATGTAGCCATAAAGAAAGTAATGTATAAAGTTGATTACAAGTCTTAACATTATAATCGTAATCGTTCGTAATAAAAACAAGACAAAATTTCATTTAATTTTTGTACAATTAAACTTATGAAATTTCTGTAAATCAATATAAAATCTATCGTTTCTGAATTTTACTTACGTTACGGTCATTTCATTTTCTACTAAAGCTTTTTTCAAATTAGTAATATAGATATATAACCAGATCGTAATGGGTGAATTTTTATTTAGATTTTTAATGCATTATAAATTGTAAATATGTTTAATTTTATCATATTACAACTCGAACTTCATTCTAATGTTCGATGTATCACAATTTGCATTTTGTCGAATAACCAGTATGAATCAAATTTATTTGATACTGATTGCCATTTTTTGTTTTTTTTTTATATATTTAGAGTCAAATTTTTAAAATGTGGTGTGAAAACTTGTTATTTTACAAGAAAATAGGGCAATTGTTTTTGCTTCTGATTTTGTAGGAAAATTCTATATTAACTATATACCATTTTTTGTTAAAAAGAACATAGGTATATAAGTTAAGTAGGTAATACAATTTTCTTTTGTTCTGGGAGTATTAAGTTATATCAAATTTATTTATTTATACTAAAATTTAGCATCTTAATGTACTATGTAGTGTCTAAAGACCATTAGGTTGCAGGTCATCTAAGAGGACATTAGATAAGTTTTTAAGAGCTTTTATTTTCATTTACATGCTCAGTTTGATACAATTATTTAATTGAAGTTATTTGTTCGTAAAAATAATCACAAATTGTTTTAAAAAATATTTTGCTTTGTAGCAGTATTGAGTAAATGTAATACATATATCATAGTATATATATTTACTCAATGGTGGAAGCTAGTTACTAGAAAATTTTAATAATATTTATAGATTTTTTTTAAATTATTTATTACAAAAAATATATTTTAAAAGTAACTGAATACTATATAGTTAGATTGAGTTTAATTTGGTTATAGATTTTTTGTAATTTCTTTAAATATTTCACTATCGAATTATTATCAAATGAAGTTTTGGCTTTACTTTCATATGATTCGAATCTAAAATAAACAAACTATTGAATATTTCATTTCAAAATCGTTCCCTTATTTGACCCCAATGTAGTAGTAAAAGTAAAAATATTTGCATTTCATAATATTATAAAATATTTTAATTACTCCTTTTAAAGGAATTGATTTGATTCAGAAATTCGAACTTTTTAAATACTTATGGTTTTATAATTATTATATTTAGTAATGAATATAAATGCTGCCTCCATATCTACCTCATTATTATATCTAATAGCTGTCTTAGGGTATATTTAATTTGAATATTTGAATCAGTAATTTTTAAAATAAAAATATAATAAATTTCATATTGAATAAATATTTATTAAAGCTACCAAGTTGATTCAAATTGACATTTTTATTTTTCAAAAAAACAAAAAAGAAAACAAGTTATGCACTCAAGTGTACTTTCATGTTGTATAAAATGAAAATTTTCTTATGAATTAATTAAAACACATCCAAGTGTTATAATGATTGTTTTCATTTTAACTAAATATACCACAGATATTGCGATTACACAGATATATGCGAGGTATATATCTGTAGTTTTATAGTTTTTATGTAGGTGGATTCTTAGTTTTTGTGTTTTTCATTTTTCTATAGGAATAAAAAAAAAATAGGAAAATAAATTTTCCATTGAAGTAAATTTAATAGGATTAAATTAATAATTTTATTCTGAAATTACAATTTTATACTTTAATGTATCTTAAAATATTTGTTTTTATAACTTTGAAGTATGTACCTACATATTGCAAAAAAAATTTCAAAAGAAAAATTACTTGATCTAGGACGACATACGACCCATTATTAAAATAACATAACCTATGTATAATTACCGATTACGTATAATTACAGTAATAAAGAGATTAAAAAACAAAAAATTAAACTCTACTCTTGATAATGTGACAAAAAAAATTTTTTTTTCGTCATGTTCTTTAGAAAAATCAAATGTCGTCATCTTCATTTTTTTTTTATAATTTATGTACATATTTTCAATGTGTTGATAATTTTGTGAAAAACCGTATCAGAAAAAAAAAAATATGTGCAATACTAATGCATAATGTATTCGAATAGCTTAACAATGCACTGAAGGAAAAATATTGTAAATCAGTTTTTTTCTTCGATAAAAAAAATATTTTAAAATTAATTCAATAAAATAAATTGTTTTTAATTTTTTTTCTAATGTCCTTTGATGTTTCAAAATTATTTTTATGTATGCCTTCTGTTTTTATTTTTCAAAATTTTATTTAAAAAATACAAAAAATGTTCAGAATTATACATTTGTACACATATATATTTTAAAATTATACATAAATATTTTAAAATATTTTATATATCCATACTTAATTATTTATTCATTTTATAATTAATCATTAATATTGTATAAAGAGTTCATATATATGATATATGTAGACATAAAAAAAAGTAAAAAAGAAAATCAATAAATTCACTTACATTTTTTATTTTATTTTATTTTTTTTATTGAGTCTTTTTTAATATTTCCACAGACCCACAAAACTAGGAGTAGGGGAGGTGTTAAAAGAATTTTTATTTTCCTTGCAACTCTGGTGGTGTTCTTGTGAAACACAAAATTTCGCCTTTAATGCAGAAAGAGAAAGAGAGAGAGAAAATAGTTTTTCATTCAAATTTTCTTTCTTATATTTTTTATTTATTTTTTTATTTTTTTATTTTTTTTTTTGCAATAATTTAATTACCTACTTATTAAAAACTACAATAAAAATTTAGCAAATATTCACTTTATTTTTTTTATTATTTTTTTTTTTTTAAATTAAAACTTAATCTATTAAAAATGAATCACTTTTATTATTTTTTTCCTATTTTTTTTCTATGTAATATAATTTCCTAGAAAATTTAAAACGAAACTTTCGCCTTGAACGCCCGTTTGAAAAATCAATTTTTCACTTTGCAACAGCAAAAAAAAAAGGAAAAATTTTATTTGAGAATTTATTTTTCTCTAATTCACTTTAATTTAAATATAATTAATTTAATTTTTATAATATATCAATATATAATCAAATAAATTTTCACCTTTTCCAGTTTTTAAATTAATTTGAATTTTTCAAAATAAGAAAAACCAATTTTATTTTGCAGCGAGTAAATTTTTATTTCTAATTCGACATTCTTCAATTCTACTTCGAATGAACCGGACTTCCAGTGAATGAATAAATAAGTTTAATGTTTAACTAAACTTAACGAAATTTTAATATACATTGTGTGTATGTATAAAAGAAAATTGCTTTTTAAAAAAGTCCTGCAGATTGAATTTAATTTAAATTATAATCAAGCATGCGCCCTTATTTCATTCCCCTGGAAGTAAACTTTTTAAATATGTTATGGAGGCTCTTTTTGATAAATGAATTCTCTATTTACATAAAAAAAATTATGTACAATTCGTTAAAAAAGCTTTTTTGTTGAAGGAATTAATCGTTTATAAACATTTGTTCAACCCTATATGATTGTGAAATTATTTGTTTTGAAAATGACAGCATTATAGGAACTTTGGTTTTAAAATTCTACACCATAAACATTATTATACTAAATAACAAAAAAAATTTCAAATTAAATTATATTATCGAAAAGATTTTCTATAAAATTTAGTGCATGTTTGAATGATAATTATTTTATACTTAACGAAAGTACGTAGTATGTTAAGTAATTTAAATAAATATATAATACCTACATATATTTAATTGTAAAATATGTTGAAAATCTATTATTTAAATTTCCTGAGTAAGTTCTATAAAAATAAATTCATATATGATTTTATTAAGTATAAATAGTTAAATTGGTGCTATGAAAACTTTTTTTTTTAAAGAACTATAAAACTTTTTGTACATGTAAATCTTCATGTCAAACAAGTTCCACATTCCACATTTGGTCAAAACTGTCAAAACTAAATTGACAGTATTATTTTTTGACATAACTTTATTTACTAATTGAAATTTGGAATTGCTTGAAGGGAGCATATATTGATACAAATTACTTAGATTATAAAAGTAATAATTTGTGAAAATGTTTTAAATTCATATCAATATTAAATATAATAATTAAAGTAATTAATTATGGCTAATAATACTGAAGAAACTGTTTGGTCTGATAATGATGAATTGGAAACAGAGGAAAATGATACAAAAAAGAAAAGATGTGCTTTCTGTCATGAATTATTAGAACAATCAACATCTATTTTAACTCATGAAAAATCGTGTAGAATAGCTAAAAAATGTAATGCATCAAGAGTTCTGTGTAAAAGTGGAATAAAAAAATTTGTTTGTGATATTTGTTATTCAACATTTGAATTCCTTAAATCGTTGGTTGAACATGAAAAGCGACATAATGTACCAGGAGGATATTTTTGCAATTATTGTGATGAACGTTTTCGTACTGATTGTGAAAAACAAAAGCATACTGAAAATACTCATAAAGTATATAAATGTCGAATATGTAAGAATTTATTTGAAACCAGTGAAAATTATATTGAACATATTAAATTAGATCATAATGGAAAACAATGTGAATTAATGTCATGTGCAAAATGTAATAGAATGTTTTCATCGGAAAAAATTTTACAAAGGCATATAGATTCAAATTGTGGCATAAATAAACAATTTCAATGCGATCAGTGTCACAAATGTTTTACAACTAAAGGTATTCTAAAAACTCATATGCTAATTCATGCAGAAAGTAAGGAATTTGTTTGTCCATATTGTGGAAAAGGATTTCATAATAAATATCAACTTAGAAGTCATGAAATATCACATACTGGTGAAAAGCCATGGAAATGTAATGTTTGTTCTGCAGAATTTTCATGGAAACAATCATTAGTAACACACTCAACACTTCATACAGGTGTCAAGCCTTACATATGTGAATGTTGTGGTTCTAGATTTAGCTGTACAAGTAACATTATTGCTCATCGCAAGAAAAGACCAGATACATGTGGACTTCCTCAATATTGTACAAAATTAACAAAAGTTACACCTCGTCCAAGTATTTATAACCCTGAAATGTTAACTACAGACCTTCCTATAAAAGTAAAAAAAAATCTAAAAGTAGTTAAAGAATCGGATAAAGAAAAATTTAAGGCTAAATCAAATAACAAAAAGAAATCTTTAGAAAACAATGAAAATAAATTGACAAAATTAAAAAAAAACGTAAAAGAAAATGTAATAATAGATGAAAAAGATATCAAGGAAAGTAATGATCTACAAAATAATGCAATAATAATGAATAATCAAAATATATGTGAAATAGATTTTAAAGAAAACGTTTTAAATATTACGATTATTAATCTCAAAGAAAATCTTGAAAAAGAATCGATTCGAATTGCAGAAGATGAGAAAAATAATGAAAATTTAATTATAAATAATTCGGCAATTAAGACTGAACATGTTAAATCGGAAGATATTGAATTTGTACAAGAAAATATTAAAGTATTGTAAGTATTGTTCTAATATTTGATTATAAAATCTTACCAATTCAGAATTTTTTTTAGGAATAATTCAGAAGAAATAAAAACGAAAAATTGCTTAGGTTTATGTGATAATTTTTTTAATAAAGACGAAATACATATAAAAGAAGAATTACCGATATTAAGTAGCAATATAACAAATGAAAATAATGCAAAAAATTTACAAAATAATTCAACAGAAAATTCTTACTTAAGTGATCATTATAATGACAGCGTGGCAGATTTTAATGCAGATGACAGTAGTGAAATTGATTTTAAAAAAGATGATACTGAAAATAAGCAAATAAATGAAAACAAAAGTTTACCAATTATAAAAACAGATTATACAAGTGATTCAAATTCTACAAAAAATAAGAGTATTGATGAATTTGTATTCAGAAGAAGAAGTAGAAGATTGAATGGTGGTTTTGAAAAAGAAAAAATAATTGAACCGAAAAAGATAAATAAAAAACGTGGACGTCGTAAAATTTTAAAAAATCCTCGACCAACTCCCCTACGTAAAAAAACCGATTTAATTAAGTGCCCTTTTTGTGACAGTGCCGTTTATCGGAAATATTCTCTTAAAAAACATTTGAAACGAATGCATCAGAAAAGTGAAGAAGAAATATTTTTCGTTTTAGCTAATATTGAAGAAAAAGGTCCAAGTTTTGATTGTGATATATGCAAAAAAAAATTCACTGGTAAATTATCTTATGACAAACATTATAAACTTCATGGTAATGATAAAAGTTTAACAATACCATGTCATGACTGTTATGGGCAACGATTTTTCTGTAGTAAAGAAGAATTAAAACGACACGTGAACACTGAACATAATGATTTGAAATGCAAAGAATGTGAAAAAACATTTAAACTTAAAAGTTCATTTAAAGAACATGTGCTTCGAATTCATAAAAATAAACCGAATCCGGCAGAGCCTACAATAACTTGTATTAAATGTGGTAAATTAGTTAAGAAATGTCTTTTGCGAGATCATGAACGTTCAAATTGTGGTGAAGAATATTTATATGAATGCAAAACATGTTTAAAAAAATTTTCTACAGCTGGTATTTTGAAAGAGCACAAGAAAATTCATACAGGTGAATTAACTGCATTTTGTAAATTCTGCTCAAAAGGATTTCGTAATAAATATCAATGTCAGCAACATGAAATGGTACATACAGGTGAAAAACCATTTAAATGTTCATATGAAGGATGTTCAGCTGCATTTGCTCATCGAAATAATATGATTAATCATTTCTCTCTACATACAGGTTTACGTCGTTATATGTGCAGTGGCTGTACGGAAAGATTTTCATGTATTTCAAGTTTGAAAGCTCACTGGAGAACTCATGCCGATTCTTGTGCATTACATCCAGAAAATACTACTAAAGCTCAATTTAAAATAAGTCTTAAAAAAGGTCAACTGATACAAAGTTAGTTTTTGCTTTTTTTGTTTTTATATTCAAAATTAGTATAAATTTAGAAAATTTTAATTTTTTAATATTGTATTAATAATTTATTTACATATTGTAATGTCTATATAGTATTAAAATATATAAAACTTTTTATTCATACCTGCCGAGTTTTTTATTTTAAATTTTGATTTTATACTCGGAAGATTTGTCAAGAGAGTGCCATTTTAAAAAATTTCACAAAATACCAAATTCAACTTAAAAATAATAGTGTGTTATGAAAAAATTTAGTTAATAAATTTTAATATTAATTTTTTTTTTTTAAATATTAAATAAATTAATTAAAATTTACCCAAATTATTTCTCCAATCGAACGTACAAATTTTAGAAATTAGATGATTGTAGCGCCTCTGTATTTCAAATTTACAATGTCTTTTTGTTTAATCTGACAAGTGATATCCATATTTTAGTAGAAAAATTATAATATTTGTAGTTATTGGAATGAGTAAATATTGATCATTTCGGTAACGTCTGTTGGAATTTTTTAATTTAATCAAAGTACGAAATTATATTTTAACATCTTTGTTTTATCTACAACCAGAATTATATGAGTATATGTATAAAAGAAGAAATTATATGAGTATATGTATAAAACTTTCTTTTATTATTTATATATAGAGCTATTCCAAAAAGTATAAAACTGCAAAATATTTCAATCGAGTTTCAACCAACGTCAAGCAATTTGTATGTAACCCCAAATAAGTAATTACTTCTGTGATAAAACTATGAAGAAAAACACAGTTATGAAAAATTTAAAATAAACAGTTTTGAAGGACATGATAAGAAGAAAAAATTATTATTCTATTTTTTTTATTGGAATAAATTATAAGTACATAATTAAAACAACAAACATAATTTCATATTTTTAATTTATTTCTTTTTCATTTTGCATTTTTCATATTAATAAATTATTTTTCCATTATTTATAAACATAAATCCTAATAAGTCTTTACAATATAATTTTGCAAAATATGTTATATAATATTATTAAATATGCACGTTAATTTTTTCTTTGTTTTTGCATATATATAAATATATGTAGTATTTTACCATTATTAGATTTAAAATTTATTTTGATTTTTAATCTACGTTGAATCAAAAATTATTTATAGTTGTTCAGATAAAAATAAAAAAGATAGAATTGAAAATAATATAAGAAATAAAAAATCACTTATTTAATTTTAATGATTTTAGAATTATTGTAAAAAGTTTGTAGAAAATAATCGTATAACATTTTATCAAAGACATTAAATATACACATATATATATATGATAATATGATGATGATGATATTGTATAAATAGTTATCATACATATATTAATTAAGAAATAAATTATATATTTAATGTCTTTGATTTTATTAATATAATGTATATTTATTTATCTCATATAATATTTTTACATAAATTTATTCAACTACATACATAATATTATGTACATATATAATATAATTTCTCTAGTTATGAATTTGATAAAATATTTATTATATTTTTAATTTAATTTTTGATATTAGTTTTTTCTAAAATCAGTAACATACACTTTATTAATTTACTAATAATTGAAATACGTTTTTCTTTTATATTTTTCTAAATAAAAATTTTCAATATCCTTTTTTAAGGCATTTAAAAAATATATATACCTATACATTTAATTACTGCTTTGTTTGACGGTTTGACCTGTTTTTATTTGTAAAGATTATGAGTATGAGACTCGAAAATAACTTTGAATTTAATTTAAATCTTTTAATAGTTTTTTTCAATTTTTTTTTTTGTAGTTTAGTACAGTTACTTTGCATCCAAATATGAAATAGTAAAAATTTGTTATACTAGATCACACAAAAAAAACAAGTCAATAGTTTTGTTTTTTCATTAATTCATTGTATGAAATTAATTCAAATATTTTAAATATTTCGACAAATAATAATAATTTCGAATTTATTGAAATGAGTTGAAAACATTTTGAACCGGTAACAGAACGAATTTGAATTTTATACAATAATGAAAGATAAAGATATTTTTTTTTTGTAGGTATAATTTCTAATGGAATACAAATTGGAAGTAAAACAAGAACTTTTAATAATATTATTAAAAATATGAATTACAAATTATATCAATTTGACTAGTACGCTCATTTACTTAGGTTCTTAAAATAATTCTTAGAATATAATAATATTATGATAATTAAGGTGCCTATTATGTATTTCGATAACGATTACGATTTGATCGAACGAAATGTCAAAATGCAAAATTGCCATTATGTATTACGATATCGTTCAGAAATTGTCGACGAAATCGATAAAGTTTATCGATGTAAAATTTTACCACGAAAGAGACATCGAAAGAGAGATTTTGTACAAATTATTTCAATTTTGAATTGAAAGGATAAAATAAAAGAGATACAAATATATTTTATTTATATTGGACATTATATTATTTTACTTATATTGGACACTTGGTGTTTTGTTTTATATTTATGATATTTTTTGAAATAAAAATAAATTTAAAAGTTGAAATGAAAGTAGGTATTTTACTTTATTCTTCATAATAATTTTTTATTGAAATAAATTTTAATAGGAATGAAAGGCCTGAAAGGCCTGTTATCTCTTCTTGTGTCGATATTTAGTTAATAGAAGAATTTTTTTTAAATAGAATTATTAAAATCGTTTGTAAAATAAAAATAACACTGCATTTTTTCTTTTCAATATAAGGCTTTTACTAGAAACACGGAAAATAATAATATGTTCATATTTCAGAAATCAATTCGTTTTAGAAATATTTTACAAATCTGAAAGAATAAAAATTAATGTTCTAAAACATATTTATGAATCAAAATAAATTCTAATTCAATATTAGCTATATTCATAATTAAAGTAAAAGGAAATACATATATTAGAACCGAAGACATTAAATATATTATTATAAATATATACATATAATATATTTAATGTATTTGTTGAAACTCTATAGAAAAAATTAATAAGAGGTTAAAATCTGATTTTTTCTTTTAAGTAGGTATTAGAATTTTTATTTATCTAATGCAAATTTTAATTTTTTATTTAAAAAAATTCAACAACACTTTTATTTCGAGATCTTTTTTCTCTTATTTCTTAATTAAAAATTTCAGTTAAAACTGAAACAATTTGAATTAAATTAGTAAATTTTATTTTTTTAAATACATTAAAATATTAAAATTTTTAAACACTTATAAAATTAAGTGAACATATTTTTATTGTATATTTAAAATAATTAATATTTATAAATTAATATGGCATTTTGATATAATTATTGCAAAAAGAAAATATATAAGTATATATATATAATATATATATATATATAGCTATAGATAATACTAAAATTTAACATTTATATAGTTATAACAACATAAATTTAATTTAATTTTTATTTAATTGTATTATATTATTAATTTATAATTTCAAGCTATTTGTTTAATTAATTGAAATTTCATTTTATACATTGTTAAATAAATATTTTTTACATTATAATTTTAAATTTAATAAAATAAAAATAACTTATATTAACAACGTATTATAAGACTTAAATTTAATTATTTTTAATCTCATTAATTTAATTAAATAATTTAATATTTAAATAAAAAGAAAAATTATTTATCCACCTATTGTGCTGTCTCATTATTTTGTTGTGCTATTCAAAAATTACATTCTTTTAATTTATTTGATTTGAAAATAATTAAAATATTGTACATTTTTTTAAATTGGGTAATTAACAAAAATGTGCAATAATTTAGCAATAATAATTTTATTTAATATCAAATCATTTTAATTTTATTTAATATTAAGTCAAAGAATTATATTAATTAGTTAAAATAAGTAAGTAAAGAACTATATAATATATCATCAATATAGTTATTTGATATGTGAAACATAGAAATGTTATATATTTCAATAAATAATTAAAAAATTTTTAATAATAATAAGCATGTGTAAATAAATATATAATATTTATAATAAATGAAATTTTTATATACTATACAAATATATATAATTAAAAATAAATTTTTTTTTTGTTTTTAAATAAAATGAAACACGAAAACTTAACAAAAACTAATACATAAAATAAATTAATAATTTTAGTTAGATTATATTATATCTATATATAATATGAACAATTAATATTAATATGATTTATATTAAATTCTATAAGAGATTTTTTTTTTTGTATAATTAAAGAAATAATTTTTAAAGAAATTAAAAGTACAAAGAATATAATTCGTAGGTACATATAGAAAAAAATAAAATTTCAAAATTGATTATAAAATATTGAACTGTTGAACTAATAATATTAAAACTGTAGATATAAAATAAGAAAATCATTAACTAAGAAACACGGCTGATTTTTAATTACCAAATTTAAGTAATTTTTAAAATATTTCAATTTTAAGCAATCCTTTTTCTATTCTATAAATTTTAAAATTATAATTCCACTCTAATTATTATGTGAAAACTTTACGTAAAGCTGTTGGTAAAGGTTATTGTATAATTATGGTGAAACAAATTATTTAACTCAATATCTGTGATTGTAGATTATGTTGAAAAAACAATGAAATAAATTAAGTGTGTTCATAGCAGTACTACAATTTTAGTAACCTTTAATATGGCATTCAATTTAAAAAAAATAAAAAATCTATTATTAATTAATTACATTCATTTGTACAATAATGGACAATATTTCTTGCTAAACACTATGTATTGTTAATAAACTATGCTATAACAAGTAGTTATAGCTATATTAGTTAGCTATTATAGCTATGCTATAATAATTAGTAAAATCAAAATTGTACATAAAAACAGAGTAATATAAATTTATAAAAATATAACAAAAGACTTATTGGGGTTAATATGGGGTTTTTTTTTTAAAACATATGTGTTTTTTTTTTAATTCATAATATGTGTAAATTTCTAAAAAAATTTCTTTTATTTTTAGACAATAAATAAAAAAGTACACGATCAATAGTTATTCTTTTATATTAAATTTTTTTTTTTTTCGTTTTTTGATAATATTTTCATATAATATACTATATATAATTATTTATAACATTATGGTATATTTTATATATTATAAAATTTATTATAAATATGTATTCTAAATGTAATTTTCAATATATAATTTTAAAATATCTTTTTTTTTTTTAATTTAGTATTAAACTCTTTATATATCTACCATGTCTGAAAATAGTATTTAGTAGTATAAAGTATTTAATAGTATATATAGGGTATTATTTGAAAATATTTAAAATTAGAAAAATTTAATATATTTTTTTTATCAATACAAACTAACTTTAATTGATAAAATTATGTAAAAATAAGTAAATAAATGAAAACGGTATTTAAAAATTATATGTATAATAATGACAAATCTACGAAAGTTTCTCTAAAAATACTATTCATTTTGGAACTCAATTATATTTTCTTTTCTTTTGGTAATCCCCGGAAGCTTAATTATAATTTATATAGCAAGAATTTACTTTGTTTATTTCGTTTTATTATCGTATAGGTATAGTAGCAGTAATTGTACTATCAGTAAAATAGTACTATCAATTTTAATTCCAAATACCACGTAAATACTTAATTAAAAAATTAGGGTTTAACCTTTGGTTAAATATTTCCATAAATTTTTATATAGCTTCCACAAGGTTTAATTAGTTCAAGAGTAGAAACTTTATAGTGTTTATAAGAACAACTTAAAAAGTTTTAATTACTTTAAAGACTTTCAATTGTTACTTGAATTCATCAAATTGAACAGCTTAATAACAGAACCTAATAAAAAAATATAGAGTTCGTTTTGCTAAAGTGCTATGTTTCGATGGGTATATAAATATTTAGTAAGATTAGATGAAAAAATAGTATATAGAGTAAATTATTTAATGTGATGTTCTATCATCATACAAGGCCTAATGGAAGATCAAAGTTAAAATGGGTTGATATAAATGATCAAATAAGATTTTCGGATCTTGAAAGTTATAAATTGGAAAAAAGTTGCACAAGATGGAGAATTATATTGTGAAATAGACTGAAGCGCAAATGCTTACAATTACAAATTTAACTTTGCTTTTAAAGCTTCCAGATATAATATCCAAATATGTAAATTTGATTTAATATTTGCTTTAATTTATCATGTGTATATATATAATGAAATAATTTCAAGTGACGTATGAATTTCCTGCCACAATATATCGTTTCTTACTTTTTTTCGGAGATATGGCAACCACTGCTACCTGCCTGCCTGACATATCCACTTAACATAAAAATTAGTATTTCTGGATAACTACTTGTCATATTTAAGATAAGTGTTTTGAATTTTCTAGACAGTTGATTTTTTTAATTTTTCACTTTAAATTTTACTATTAAAATACAAATTTTTTAATTAATTTCTATGTAAACACAATAAATTCGCATTACATTACATTGTATAAAAGACTGTATCAATCCTTGTTTTTCTTTTTTTGTTTTGTTAAAGAATTTTTTAAGGATAATATTTTAACATATTTTAACAGTTATTTTTAATTTAATCTTTGCAAGATCATATTACATTATATAAATATATAATATATATATTATATAATAAATATTAAAATTTTTTGTGTATATAAGATTTTTCTTTTCAATATTAATTAACTCTTAATATAACATATTTATATTCGTTTGGATATTTTTAATAATTTGTCTCTAATTTTATTTCATAAAATGAAATATTTTAAATTTATCTAATTTTTTTTTCTAAATTTAATATAATTTATTATATATATTAATACCAAATATATAATATGTATTACAAATTTTGAATTTCTGTACTCATTCCTGATAAAAATCTTTCTTAAAAATTCATAATTTAAAATTATTTTTTATTTTTTTTTTTTGTGTTTAATATTATTAAAAATTTATTTAATCAAATATAAATGCAACAACAGTTAAACAATTTAAAGCAAATGATTCCCAGCAACCATTTTTTTCACCTTTTTCAGCATATTTTCTCATTTTTTTTGGATAGGTTCTTGGATTGGATCTATCACTTAAATGAATTGGCATTTTTGGATATGAGGGTCTTGGTGTTTTAAATTTTTCTAACATATTAATTTGTTCTTGTGTTAAATTATTTAATTTTTTATTATCCAATGCATCTAATACTAATGCAATTTCACCACTATCCAATAATTCGACTCGATCACATGCCTTACGAAAATCTCTAGTTGGCATTATTAAATATCTTGGTGTATAACATAATGGACCTAATACACGACGACGATTTTCGGCAGTTAATTCTAAACGTTTTCTTCTACATTCTTCAACACTCCAATCAGCTAAACATACAAATAATGTTATTTCAGATTGTATTTGTAATGCATCACGTTTTGCAATTACCTCTAATTCTTCAAATCTTAAATTATTAATTTCATGTTTTGTTAAAACTAATTCAGCATGCATATCAATTAATTGTAGGCAATTATGTAGAAGAGCTGTCAAATGTTCTTCTGGTGTAAACGGATGTGGTTTATCAAATTTTTTAGTTTTTGGTGGTTTTTCTGGATTTGTTTGTTGGGAATCTTTTTGTTGTTGTTGTGTTGTAATAACATTACAATTCGCTGTTGGTGCATGATTATAATACCATAATGAACCAAATATATCTAATACAATTGCACTAGTTAATTGTAAATCTAATTCTTTTGCACAATGTATTATTAAATCTGGGCAATTATAACGATCAGCTAATTCTAATATACGTAATATATGCTTATGATCACGATATTTAATAAATTTTGTTTCTAAAAATCTTACTAACAATTCAAAATCATGTTTATCAACATTGTGAACTTGAAAATGATTATCATTACGTCGTCCACTTGTTGGTCCAGCATTAATCACTTTCGCTAATTCTACACTTGATTCTAAAATAACTTTACGCTCTGTTCGTATCATATAACGATCATCACCATTAACAACAATGAAATCAATATAACGCGTATAATTCATTAATGCACCAGCTTCCATTGGTGGTGCTGATGGTATTTGAATACGATTTGAGCTGCCATCTGATCCTAAACCAAATGGAAGTACCATTTTTGATAATTTTGTCAAAATTTTGAATTTGTTTTATTTTCACAAAATTTAAAAATTATTTGATAAATAAATGCTAATAAATATTATTGAGAATATTTATTTCTTCTTTGATATTTCTTTGGACTCAAATTTGAAATTTAGTTTTTTTTGTAAACCATATAAGGTTTTTCGTCGTACATTAAACAGGCAGTTGTTTTTTTTTGTTTTTTACTTTTTACCGTTGTTTCTTCTTTAAAGCTATCTAAAAGAAAAATAAAAAAGATAAGTTAATAGGGAATGTAGTAAAAATATTTTGTTTATGAAATTTAAATAAAATACAATAAAATACAAATAAAAACGAACTGAAAGACAATGTGAAAATTTTGCAAAGTAGGACATTAACCAAAGCAGGACCTTAAAAAAAAACCGAAACGATGTTTCGAATGGAATTATTAGAGTATACGTTGTAGGGCTTCCAATCCCGGGATCCCGGGATCCCGAAATCCCGGGATATTGAGGTTTTTTACAATCCCGAGATCCCGAGATTATGTTATAGAAATCCCGGGATTCACATACTTAACGTAGTTTTATCAAATAGTATGAGAATTTGTGAACATAAAGTTAAAGTAGTCGAATTAACAAAGTGAAAATAGTATTTAAAATAAAATATAGTTTTGTATTCTTTGTGCAATTATAATTAGTAAATATTATATTGAAAAGGTAATGCGATATGATTAATATTTTTTGAATTAATATTTTATATTTACAGTTCTTTCTTCAGTGTTAAATTAAAATATTGTTTACTATTTCTAAATTAATCGTATTATCGTATTTCTAAATTGCATTGCAATACCCTGTAAGTAAGTATATTGAAAAAATGATGTTAGTTGAATGCGGTATTTTTAATTAATATTATTTTATATTTAGGGCTTTATTAAAATGGCTGTCTACAAAGAATATTTCACAGGAAGTAATTCAGCAGTATGGAAACATTTCCTACGCGATGAAAAAGGTGAGACTGCAACGTGGAAGGTGAGCGATTGCAAAAAAATTTTAAAAATTGGTGGTGGAACGACAATAGGTCTACACACTCACTTATTTTCGATACACAAAATCCAACTAAAGAATAAAAACGATTCTGATGTCGCAAGTACATCAGGTGAACTTCCGAAGAAAAAAACTACAACATTAACTAATTTTTTTCCTGCTTTGGAGCATAAGCAAAAATCGCTTCCTGCAACCCGGTCACGTTTAACTGCACTAGATGGGCTCTCACCTTATTACGGCCGATATCGCTATTAGCTTTACGTTGAAGAAACTGGAAGATGCGGATCATATTATTAGTCAAAAACTGTTTACAGCCTATTCGATTGAAGCAACGTCGTACGGATTTGAGCGGACTTTTGTATTATCTACATAATGGCTTGAATGGAATCTCTCACTTCGACAAAGAATTCATTATAGTACCAACACCGACTAAGTGCCGTAATTTAATTGCAGATCTTCTTGAAAGATTGAATGGAACTTCCATAACAGCATGTTCTACAATAGAACTTGATGAATTTCAAGATGTTTCTGTGCAGGAGGAAATTGCTGAAGTTATTTCTGTACAACCGTTAACTACAGCAGAAGAAATTAATAAATGATGGCATGTCACGTCCACAAGTGATACCACATCGATGCGAATCGTTAGTCTTCAAAACCAACCAGCATCGAGTCAGAAAGAGCCTTTTCTTCTGCAGGTTTATTTTGTAATAAATTACGAAATTCTTTGGGCGATAAGGTTCTTGACGAGCTCTGTTTCCTCAGATGCCACTTCCAACAACAAAAAAATACTTAATTAAGAATTTTAATATGAATTTCTTAATATATGAATTTAATAGTTACTATATATGTTATTAGTAATTTAAATAAAAAGATTAATTTTATACTGAATTAAAAAAAAACTGCAAGTTTTTATTATTTTCTACTTTATGTTATTTTTTTCAGCAGAGGAACTCAATAACGGGATCAATCCCGGGATCCCGGGATTTGTAAAATGCAATCCCGAAATCCCGGGATCGGAATTTATGTCCGGGATTGGAAGCCCTAATACGTTGTATCGAAAAACAAAAAAAAAAACTTTTAACTGAAGCAAATACCAACAAAGAACATGCGTTTATTTGTTTAAACAACATTAAACTTTATATCAAAGCCAATCAACGCTATCACTGAACAGAAAAGATTTTAAATGGCCAATTTTGACTATCGCGCAAATAAGGTACCAATTTCAATATTAGGTTTAATTTAAAATTTTATTATGCCGTGAAACATGAAGAAAAAGAAACATGGATCAAATGTCACGAAATTGCTGTATTTGATCTTAAAATCGTATATCGAATAAAGAGAATCTAATTATTCTAATAAATCATATTCTATATAGGTATAAACATAATTTAAGATTAGTTTTGTTTTATAATTCCCAATAGATTAATATCACTAATACTGTAACTAAATTGAATTAAGTGTATTTAGCAGAGAATAATTAGATATTATAAAACATGTGCCGAAATATCTTAATAAATCATTCCAATTATTATTTTTCAAAATATATAAAAAACAAAAATGTTATCATAATAAACAAATCACTCAAAAAGAAAACAAATTGAACTTTTCCCAATTTAATGAAGTTGTTCAATACCGATTTCAGGTTCATTTCATATTTTTTGTAAAGAATTTTTTTTTATTAGATTAGATAATTTTTATGCTAAATTATGTTTTTATATTGAATGTTTAAGCTACCACCTCAAATAATTTAATTTGTATATATGAAATCCACTTAAACATCGTAAGAATTCTAAATATACATATTTACATAAATAATAACAACAATAATAAAAAAAAAATTTTTTTTTATCAATTTTAATTCAAAAAATGTACTTTCGGTATTTTATATTACGTTATCAAAACAGACAAAAATAAACATAGTATTAATAATATGACCATAAAACGTCATAAAATTTAATGATTCACTAATAAATTATTTAAAAATCGCGAAAACTTTACATGTGGTGTTGTATGTAATATTCAAATTTACAATTACATTTGCAGAGAGTATCAAAAGTTAATCGTTAAAATAAAATAATAATTTAATTGAAACGTGTACTAAACGTAAACGTGTTGTGCAGTTGCGTATAGAACGCTCGATTATAATAAGATATTAATATTTCACTATACTAAATAACTTTATCTTACAGAATCTCAGTCTTGATTGACATTACGAATTTTCTAAAAATATTATTTATTGTTTCTGTTGTTGTATATTCTTTAAAAAGAGTTTGTACAAGCTTTGTCCAATTCTGGAAGTTAATATAGGAGCTGTTATGCATTTTTTTACAATTAAAGCCCCTGCAGTGGGGGAAATAACTTGTATAACTAATTAACATTTAATTAAAACAATTTTTCAAAACAGCACAGGGCGGCATATCGGATAGGGCCAATCCTGAGCAGGATCAATGTAAATGTAAATAATAATCTAATTAATCGCAAGCAATAACCTATTGAAGGAAATAAGTTGTTTGTGTATTGTGAATATGTAATTGAAAATTAGACAGCAATTTTGAGGGTTGTGAAGGTACTCTGATTTCTAATTAATATAAGTCGATAGTCAAATTATATTCAAAATAAAAATGAATAAAAAGTTAAAATAATGAAAGGAAATTTAATTTTTATTTAATAAAATACAAATATTTCTAATACACTGTCCAATCATTTTGCACTGACACTGTAGCAAAATAAATCGTAATATTTTATGCTGTGTAAATAAACTTATAGTTTAATAAACTAAAGGCTAAAGATAATTTTTTATCGTTTAAAAATAAGTTTTATTTTAATCAACGTGTAACTTGCAAAGAATATTTTTTTTTTTATTTCATATTTTAAATTAAAAAAATGTTTTAAAGGTATTTTTTTTTTTTTTAATATAAACATAAGAGGATTTGGATTATTAAGGATTTTATTATTAATTTTATTAGTGAACAAATTTTTACGTGTTAATTCCTTAATTTTTATTGATAATTTTGTTATCATAATTTTCTTTTTTATTGGAATAAAAAAAAAGCAATACATATAATGAATATGCAACATAATGAATATGGCCTCGTTCTTGATTATAAATTAAACTGGGCAGAGCATACTTTTCATTTACATAAATATTTTAAAAAAGTTATAAGAAATGTCTTCCATCTAAACCAATATTGTTCCCTGAGAGTCATGAAAATGGTATACTTTGCTCTTTTCAACTCTAAATTACAATATGGAATTAGCTGCTGGGGGGCTTTTATTTCAACAAAATTCGTCCCCTACTCATTGCTCAAAAATATTGTATACGATTAATCATGAGGAAAAATAGACTTACACCTAGTTTTCCACTATTTAGAAAGCTGGATATACTACCTATTAGACAGCTATATGTATTCAAAACACTAAAAATTTATTTCATTAGATCAGGTTATCTTGCCCATCGATTTAGCTCTCACTACAATCTGCGAGTCAATAACCTATTTTTAATAAATGTTCCTAGAGCATATACATCACATTTTCGCCACTTTTATGACTTTTTAGCACCCAAAATTTTCAATACGTTGCCTTTCTCTTTAAGATCGGATAGAACTTCTATTATTTTTATCAAAAATCTTAGATCTCACTTATTGAATCTTGATCACTCTCAAATTGAGTTGTTGCTAACTTAACCTAATTCTTTTAAATCTTTTAAGTTTTGTTTCTCAGGCTTCTATTATTTTGTTGTAATCGTTTATCTCGAATTTTAGTTTTTTCTCTTTTTTCCTATTTTATTTTCTTTCCTTGTTTAATTATGTTTAACTAAATTTAATTATTTCTTTTGTATATATTGATATTTAATAGCTATAAGTTTGTATTTTATTTTATAATTTTTAAATTTTTTGCGTTACGTTTTTCTTTACTTTATTACTTTAATACTGAATTTTTTATATTTATTTTTGTATTCCTGTAACTGTATTACTTTTAGCTCTGTATTATCAACCTAATATTGTTTAATTATATAATTTAATTATTTCTACTCTTGTTATTTCATTCATCACATATTCTCAGGAATATCAGAATGATCTTACATTTATCTAATTTTAACATTATTGTTTTGGAGATTTTTTAATTTAATTTATGATAATGTACTAAAGTATGTAATATGTAAAATGGTATAATAAATAAATGAATTTTAAAACTAAACTAACTAACAAAATCAACAGGAAATAACAAAATATGTAATCTTCCAATATCAGGTTCAATGGACCAGATACTTTATATAATGGAGCGCATACAAGTTGTACAATACAAATCCCTAGTCGGAATGAAAGAAATTAGTAGTTTAGAAAATTCAAAAGAGAAATAAATGTAATATTATCTTTCCAAAATTTACTACCAATTATTAATTTTACTATGTCAGACTATGTTTAAGTATTTAGCAAGTATGCGTATAGTAGGCTTAGTTTATTGATACATTTTATATTTATTTTATTATTGTTTAAAATTGAATGATTTTTTAAGTAAATTTTGCATTTATATTCTACCTATACTGTTAACATTGAATTATATTATTTTTTATATGTATTTTGAACCTTAGCTTATACTGATTATATTAATATTATGCACTTTGTACGAACAATTTGACTCATTTGAGAACTGTTAAAGAAATAATAAGCAAATTATTTTTTTTGCGAGGATTCGAATTTTCGAACTTTCTTATTAAGTAGTAGTGATACAAAATGATATAACAGTCGGCTGGTGAGAACAATATCGAACTTTATTTTTGAACATGTATATGTATAGTTAATTTTTTTTATGTATAATACATTATCTGAAAATACACAACATACTTTCAATTTCTTTAAATAATTATCAGTCTAATATAATAAAATTATAAAATAATATTAATGCAATATAAAAATTGATTGTTTATAACTTAATAAAATGTTATTTGTGATTTATACAATTTGCATATAAATATTAATCAATTAATTAATGATTACCACTATAATGGAATTGAAAATCAAATAAATAAAACAATAATAATAACAAATATTTGAATAGTAAAAAAACAAATCAATAATAATATAGGAATTAATAAAAAACTTAAAAATAATAATTAAATAATCTGAATTAATTCCAATTGACTACAGAGTATTGATCAAAAATATAATAAATCAATATGCGTAATTATTTAAATCTTATAAACATAAATATGGGAAATCCCCTCTAAAAATTTAAATATTCAAAAAAATTTAATAGATAAAAATAATATTGAAAATAAATAAATCAAAAATATTAAAAATGGTACAGTGGTGGTACGATAAAATCTGGACAATTTGTGTAATAACAATTATTTTATTATTATGTTTCCACGACAAATATAACCTAGTTCTGAATCCAATTGCAAATATTTAGGTAAATATGTGAAGAAAGTGATAGAAAAGAAGGTTTAAGAGAGCAAATTCATGTAGCTTGTCAGTGAATTACAGCATTATACTATAGACGGTGTTGTTGAAAAAGTAAAGTGTCATTGATTAGCTCGACGAGTTACAACAGTTGATACTGAACATACTATACAGTCAAAATGAAGATTAAATACGAAGTTTTTAGATTATAAGATTTATGAAATTTAGTTATAAAAAAATGTTTAATACTAATTTAGTAAAAAATATATTTAAAACAAAAATAATCAATTTTTATCTTTCTTTCACTATTTTTCCAATTATATACAAAAAAATATGAAGCTTTAATTATTTTTTCTAAATTTTAGATTACTATTAAATTTTTTTTAAAATTTTTTTTTAAACATTTTTTTTATTGTTCGGATTTCATTACACACTACTGTACAAATTTAAAATTTCTTTAATTTAATTGTTAACGTGATCTGTATTTATTTAGGTTATTTATGGACTTAGTAATACTATGCATATTATATTTGAATTGATTCACTTTGATTTATTTCAAACTAAATATTTTTCAAGTGGTAAATATATGTAGTTTTTAATATAGTTTAAGACAGATTAGATATTACAGGTATTTATATTCACTTAGATTAAGATTTAAGTGTTAAGATTTACTTTGTAATATTATATAGTTAATACAAACAATAGAAGAAATGTAATTAATTATAAATAGGTAGATTAGAACGACTGTCGGTGAAAAAAATAAAATTAAATCAAATACCGCTTTTCTATATTATATATATGATACCGAATTGTATGATAGGATAATATTTTACTCCAAAATCAAGGTCGGAGCCTTTTTTTGTAAATATTAAAATTTTTGTTTGTTTGATAACTAGATTAGAAGTAACGTGCGTTCCAGCATTTTTTTTCTAAATTATTATTGTATGATATGTTTATTATTTTAATTAATTTCACAAAATACAACTTTACAGAAATTAAATAAATTAACTCATTATAGTTTAGATTTTGATAAAAATAATATAAAATTTTTTGTAGATTAAAAGGATTTTCTACAACTATACACATAAGCAACTATTATTAAATATAATGTAAAAATAAATTGTAATTTCAGTCAAATAAGAAGTAAATTAATTTTCTTTAGTTAAATATGTAATATCATTTATAGAAATACATAGAGATCATTTACATAGTAGAAATCATAGAGGTTTCCAATTATAGGCCCATTGTTAAAATTTCTTGCATTCCAAAGCTTCTTGAATGCAACCTAATTAATCATTTTTATTCTTATTCTAAATCATTCATTTCTATAGACCAACACGGTATTCAGAAAGGAAGGTCAACTGTTACCAATTTAATAGAATTCGTTTCTGAAATTCTTAATGCTATGGAATCTGGGCAACAAGCTGACGTCCTATTTACGGATATCAGCAAGGCATTTGACAAAATTTCTCATGATTTAATACTAATCAAGCATAAAGCAATAGGTTTTTCTGATCACAGTCTTAAATGGGTGGAGTCATACTTATCTAATAGGGAATATCAAGTCTATGATCCACAATATCCTGGCACCTAAAATTATGGATTTGATAACTTTTAGAGAGAATCAGCGTAATTTACGTTCCGTTGATCTGTTTAATATTGCTAATCATAGTACTGACTACGGTAAATTTGAGCCTGTGTCTAGAATGTTACGTGAATCTAACTCGAGAGCAGTTTGTTTTGGTACTAACCTTAGTAAAATAAACTTAAAATTAAAACTGTATAATCGATAAATAGTTATGGAATAAATCGATAAATATTTGATTTTTTTTTTCTTTTTCTTTTTGGTATTTGTTTTTTTTTCTTTCTTATATTTTTAACATTCTACTAACTATGGCATGTTAGCTATTTATTTTTCTTCTAACTATAGCATGTTTATTTAGTTTTATCTCTTACTAACATTAGTTTCTCTTACTAACATATCTCTTACTAACATATCTCTTACTAACGATGATGGACACTAACCCACTGGATGATGATCTCACCGCTCAGCAACATGATGCAAGCTTTCGTCTATAATAGACGTCTGACTTGCTTCCTCTAAGCAATATCTGACAGTAATTCAAAAAAAAAATATATGTAATTCTAAATATATCAAACCAGGTAAAGATTTTATGTATAGTAAGACAAGATAATAAGGTCTTCATAATCATGCTATAATATCGAAGTGATTTTACTAATTTTTTAACTAATTAAAAACTAAAGGGTTGCTCAGCGGACTAAAAGGAATAAAACCTTATCAACCTGTAGAATAATTTGCTAGTTAGATAAAAAAGTGAAATCGTTAGTCAGTAAAGTATGACAACAATGTCTTTGGTGAGTAAAACTCTCAAACTTTTTCAAGCTATATTATAGTATAATAGGGTCTTTCCAAAAATTTTCACATTAAAAAATAAAACAGAAAATATGAATCAATCTCATAATGATATGCATTTTTTCTCTGATTAAATTCCTATAATAGTTGATTATAAACTTACAAAAATTTAAATAAATAAACAATTTGAATCTAAAGCTATGTCATGAATCCTGATTCCCAGCAGTTGATGGTAGTCGACGATACAATTATAGAGTTATGCCTTTTATTATTCTTGTTACCTATAGATTATTCGATTTATTCATTGTTTTTACACTTTTACATATTTCCTTAGGTTAAGTTCATATTTATTTCTGTCGTTTTAATTATATGTAGTTTTTGTTGACATTGATTCTCTACATGTTTAAATAAAAAGAAAAGTATATGGCCATAACAGGTTCAGTGTTCGAAAGGCCAAAATAAAATTTATTCAATTCGTTAATGCTAATATTTTCAAAGATTAATAAGAAATTAAGCCGGATGTCGTGTAAAAAATAAAACAAAGTTCTATGCCATAAGAAAAGAACAAAAAAAAATTACAAATTAATTTTTAATGCAATACAGAACGATTTCTTTATTTTTAATATAACCAATTACGTTTTTGCTATCGCTGAATGTGAGAACTATATTTTGTTGATTATTATTTTCACATATCAACCGGATTGAGGGTGTCCAACGATCTTTCTCAAATTGTACAAACTGAGTTTATTTCATTCACCAATCTCCTCATACAATGTTAGATGTAAGCTTTTGGGTATTGAAACATTATATTGTTTGTATTATGCTCGCATTTGATGTATTATTATGCCGTTTTATTTGTCCTGAACTATTGGATTGTTTTTCTTTACATGTTCCATATTACCTGCAATAAATATCCTTAGAGTTCCATATTATCGTACTAATTATGTTAGAAATGAGACAATTATGAAATGTAACATTAAGTTTAATTCAATTCAAAGAGTTAACGTTTGATTTTCACTTAACCAAAAATGTATTTAATTATTTATATTGTGTTCAAAGGCCACTTAAATAAAGTTATAAAAAAAAATTATTGCATTACCCTTACTATTTTCCAAATTATTTTTTGTTTTCAAATGTTTTGAACATTTTCTTATATTTAAATTATTACCGTTCAACAACGGTGTATATGTGTATCTTTGTTGTTTACACATTATAGCTTAAAAATGTTAAAATATTTAATATTGTTCAATTTCTTGTTCTATATAAATTAATTTATAGAAGCATTTTTGGTAAGCTATATAAAGAAAAAAATAAATAAAAAAAAGTATAGTATGTAGTACTAGAACTAGCGTTACTAATAAACAACAGTATAGGTAACAGAAAAAATACAAAAATCATTCCGGAGCACATAAACTTTTTTTACCAATAATCGAAGAAAAAATATTAAAGAATCCTTATATTCATCTAAGATAAAGAATATTTCTTAGAAACAAAAATTATAAAAAAATGACACCATATAAGTATGCACATGTGTCATTTTCACCTCAAGGTTTTTCTCAGAAATTTTCATTCATATGAAAATTTATTTAAAAATTAAAAATAACAGTATTCCTCCTTGTATAGCAAAAAACCAATAGTAAAAATATAAAAATCTTTACTTTAGAGGCCTTTGAGATGAATTGCAAAAAAAACTTGAAACATATCAAAGTTGAAGAAAAAAATCAATTAAAAATATCACTTTTGTTTTTAAGTCATATTAAAATACCTAAAATTTTACACCCTTAATATTCTTTTCATGATTCATTAAAATAAAATCTTGAAAAGAAGTTTTCAAATTAAAAAAAAAAATTTAGTTTTTCCATTAAAATACATAATCATTATTTTTTAAAATTAATTATGAGTAATCGATATGAGCTTTTGTAATATTAAAATATATAAATTAGTGCAACATACTAAGCTGAAATTATTTAAATATGTATGATTATTATATGATGTACAGTACATATTATATTATATATTATGTAAGAAGGTAATCAGAATTCCGGTAAATTCCCGGAAAATCAGTTTTTATTTTTTATGCATTTTTTTGTCGTTATTCTTAAGATAAGAACGGAATAAATCTTAGAACGGAATAAATCTTAGAACGGAAACTTAAAAGCTAATCTTAAAAGCTTAAATGTAATTTAATTTTTTAATTTTTAAAATATAAATTTAATTCCAGGTCGACAAATTTTTATTATGAAAATTTTATGATATAATCTTTTTATAACTCTTTTGTTCTTAATAAATTGTTTTTGTAACTGGTGTATTTTCTTTTATAAAATATGTTTTTAGGAACTTTGAAAATAAATTATTGCAATTTTGATTATTTGGTTAAATTATGTATGACTGTTACTAAAATTGAATATTTAATATCTTAAAGATATTTTAGTAAAATATCTCTTTTTTATGAGTTTTTGTTGCAGATAATCGATTATTAATGAGGTAATTTCATTTAAAAAAAATGTATAGCTATAGTGATTTGATCTATGTATATGTCAACGAAATAATATATATTTATTATGAAAGAAAGCAAATTGGAATTACCAGTCGTACCAAATTTATAAGTTTCGTACTATTTTGTTCTTTTAAATATTTTCAATTGAAGAAAATGTTTTTGCATATTTTATAACACTTTAGTAATAAGAAATTAAAATAAAGTTCTGTATAGCTCAGAATAATATTGATTGTAAAATAGTATAAATAATTTTAAGCAAATAATAAAAAAATATTGCAGTCAATACTATATTACATTTCCAAACAAAAATAATAAATAATATACAACAGCCCTTTTACATCCCATAGGGGTGTAAGGAAGAGGAAAATGGCCAACGAATTTAAGCATTATAATTTAAGTGGTGAATTAGTCCATAACTGAAGATATGCTGCTGAAAATTATATACTTTGAAGAATGATGAAAAAAAAATCCCGCTCTAAAGAGCTTTACAAAAGTATGATATTGTTATTATTATAATTTTTTGATAATATTTAATATTTATGATTTTGTTGTTAACTTATTTTACAAGCTGGTTGACACATTGCGTGATGAAGCAAAAAAAATACTTAATGTATTTTTAAATCTGGTCCAGTACTCTTTGTCACTGGAATAAAATAAATGACAAAAAATAATTGAGAGAATTATTTAGTAGCAACTTAAATAAAATGAAGCTATTCTATTAATTGAGAAGGCTTTTAGTTACTGACAATAGTAATAATTTCCCACTTTTAATGCGTTGATAAGCCAGAAATTTGGTAAATAAATTATTCGAAAAGCATTGTACTAAAAAATATAGTAAAAACTTGCAGTACCGTACTTAATTAATTAAGTACGAAAAGGTAATTCTGCTTAAAGTTACTGTTAAGATCATATATTGCTTTTCTTTTTATATTTCTATAATTCTACTTGACGAAGAAGCGATTGTAAAAATAATAACTTTGTGAAATAAAAAATAAATAAATAAATTTAAAAAATATATTTCAAAATATTTAAATGTTATTATAATATCATAATATTTAAATGTAGGTGTATAATTGATTTCATAATTTAATTTTTTCTCTCTTATTAAATCAGATATTTAGAAATTTATCAGAATAATAATTATACATATATATTTACTAATTTAAACTGAGAAGTTATTGTATCTATTTCGTTTTTTATAAGATTGCTATTGACCAAAAAATAAATTGTAAATGAACCAAAATAAATTCAATTAATTTGAAAATATTCGGTCAAAGTTTAAAAACGAAATGTTTTCGGTGTTGTACATTACAAGATGCACATAATAGTATGTAAATATAAATACACTACTCTAGATACAAAAATCAAAAGTTAAATATTATTAGAAAAATTAACTTTGCATTATCATAACTATACACCATTGTTAAGATAATCAAACAATAACACTGCAATTAAAATATATGAACGAAATTCAAATAGCAATAAAGGCTAAAATAGATGTAGTGTAACACATTTAAATTAATATTTTCCAAAAAATTTCAAGTGAAAACTTTTTGTGTATATATGCAAGTAGTTAAGATGTTTATCTCACTATCTTGGAATTATATTGGATATATATCATACAAAGAAGAGAAAATTTTAATGATAGTTTACTCCAAATAATTGCTAATTATTAAAAAAAAAGTGTGTAGAGATAACAAAATATTAGAATCTAGTGTGTTACATGCTGGAGACAAATCATATCTATATTTTATTTATTTATTTATCAGAAAATAGCACCTGTGCTATTAAAAATTAATTTACAAAAAATTTACATTAATTTATATTATGCGTTGCATTAATTTCTATCACAATTATTATTTATAAAGTTTTTCTAAAGACTAATGAACAAAATTCACTAATCTATTCAATTTATTGTTAACTATCAAATTTGTTGTTAATTATTTTTAAAATTTCCACTTGACCAGTGTTACTTTATTAATTTAACAGAACATTAAAAAAAAAGTATTGCTTTTGTCTCCATTTAATTACAATCTTGTCAATTCATTTTACGAATACACAATCAACCATCAGTTATTTACAAATTAACAAATAAATTTAAATTTAATTTTTTTTTTTAGGTTAGGTTATTAGTTAGCATATTACGAGTGCTATACAATACAAATATCTACAGAAAAAAAAACTATAATAAAATTTTTAAATTAGTTAAATAAAAAAAAAAATAAAAATAAGGAACTAATTCGATTAGTAAACATGAATCAAAATATAAAATCTTTGTTCAAACCGGGCATATATTAAAATTTTCTTAAATGAAACATCCATCACCTTATGTATATACGATCTATAACATAAACATTAAAATGGTATTAAATTATGAGCAATGCCATAGTTTTTTTTTCGAATTTTTTGGTACATATATCTACTAAATATTTGAGTACATATCATGGAATGTGTTGATTCTGTCATAGTGCTACTGTTAAGTACTAAATAAATAAAAATAATAAAAAAAAAAATCAAAAATTACATTTTGAACAAATTAAATTTTGCAAGAATATTTTCAATTGTTATCTTTATATATACAAAAATTCAAATTTATTTACTTTAAGATAATTTTTTTTACTTTTTACATGATAATTTTAATTAAAATAATTATGTAAATAAAAATTAAATTCTACTAAAACTAATTGAATTATCACGATCATTTTTTAATAAAACGAAATTATTTATTTTTATTTAATTAATTGTTTGTTTACTGTAGCATATAGTTTAATAATAAATAGAGTCATTATTTCCTGAATATAGAACTTCATTTGAAATTAAAATATTTTTTTATTATAAAATAAGTTTAATTTATTTTTTAATTTTACCTTAAAATCATCAATACCGAAAGTAATGTAAGAAACTCAATGTGAAGAAATTAGTTTTTTGCATTGCAGGACTTCAATACTAACATTTTTCGAGATGGTAAAATATAAGAAAATAATGGTTTTACAGTTGAGGTTTTCATAATTTTCGAAATAGGTACCGGAGAAATATAATAGGTCTGTTATAGTATGTGTTTATTTATGCTCTAATTTGATATAAATAGGTGAAAGATGGTTGGTTTAATTACTTTAATGTTACAACTCGCTCGATTCATTATAGTTATTATTGTTTGCTTATAGAGAATATTCGTTTAAAGAATAGGTACTACACCAACCTTTACATTTGAAAATGACAATCTAATCTCTTTACTAGATTCTGTAAAAGGCAACTATTAGTATTTACTATTTAATATAAGTAACTTTCTTGTTTACATCGTTGCGAAGAATTATATTTTTATATATATATATATATATATATAATTTTTCGTCCTAGAATATGTAGGAAACAAAAAAAACAGCTATATATAGAAAAAAAATTAATAGTTTGGTAAAAACTAGTTTAATCTATTAAAAATACATTATGTATATGAATAGATGTGTATTGGTGTATTTCGCAAATAAAAATTTCACACTTTAAAAAGTACTCTATATACTATATATCAAAAATTTTCACGTTACAAACAAAATAAAATAAAAGACAAAAACAAGAATGCAGCAAAAAAAAAAGAAACATTAACAAACCATTAAAATGGGTTTTTATGCCTTAAGTCATATTTTCATTAAATATTGTAATAGAAAGAAACTGAAGGATGTGCATAGAATAGGTGAATATCGTTTTATGAAAAAAGAAGTATCTAGCCAACCAACTACAAAATGTCAAACAGGAAAACTACCATAAATATGAAGTGAACTTTTAACAAAATTAAAACAAAAAGAATAATTTAGAAGAAAATTTTCAAATATAAGAAAAATAAAATAACTTGAGAGAGAATTCAACCATCATAATATGTAAAATAATAAGAATATAGTTATATGACATTATTTTTGCATAAAATAAATAAATTCATTATTAATTGTCAATAAATCTTTTATATGTATATTCTTTAACTCCCAAAGCCAATTTATTTCTTGAGAAAGATAATTTATTTATATATAAAAAAATTCGAATTAGCTATTCAGTTCATTGTGTAATGTGTATTTATTTATTAAGAGAGATGTTTTTCCAAAGAGAATAAATAAAATTTCGTTAGCCCAGTAAATTTTTATTTTTATTTTTTAAGTTAATATTTTGATATTAAAAATTAATTTTATTTTATTAATATTTAAAACAAATGTTTATAATTTAAAATTATCTATATATATATATATATTTTTATTAAAATTTGGGAAAGTACCTAACATTATTATTAAAATTTAAAAATATTTACAAAAAATAAAAATTTAATGTTGATATAGTTGGGAAGACCAGGTGTTAAAAATTTACCTAGTTTTGAAACCTTCTATGATTAATAATTAATTGAATTAGTTCGATAAATAATTTCGAAGCTTTTCATCAATTGAATTTATGTTTTAATTGTAGCTTAAGATAATCATATCAAAATTATTTTAAATGTGAAAAAGTAACTATTAAATAAGATCAAGTTTAAAAAACCCAATTTTTTTTTTATTTCTACTATGAATTCCAAATACTAAATAATAATTACAAGAATTAATTTTTATATATATGTTATTTATTTATAAACATGTTCTAAAATGTTATATTTTTTTTTAATAAAATTAAATTTTATTAAAATATTATTCATAAATTGATTTTTATTATTGAAATTTAAACTTTAATTGTTAAAGTATTTTTATTTATTCAAAAATGTATAATTCAAAAATAACGGTAAAACACCGAATATATAAAAGCCAATAATAAACAAAAAATTAAACAGATGGAGTTAAATTAATTTATGGGAATCAACCGAATGCCAGACTAGGCTGACAATACAAGATGAAAAACAAAAACTACAATTGTAAAACTGAATTTGATCGAAAATATTAAAATTAATAAACATTAAAAGGACTACAACCAATAAACATCAAGTAATCAATATGAGATAATAAATTTTGATTAAAAATTTAGTTAAAACTGTTTTTTATTATATTTAAAGAAAATTATGAGGAATGTTAAATAACATATTTTTTCTCAAAAGAAGAGTTAAACATTGAGATAAAAAACAAAGTAATGTAAATTAAAAGTTTAATCTTGGAAAAAAATAAGCAAAATTCATTTTTTATAATATAAATTTAAAAACCTTTTCATTTTCTGAAATATAACAGGTATAATGACAAAATCATTTTTTAAACCAATTTCCCTTTATTAATATTTAATACTGTATAGCTGCACCAATAGCTTTAATAGTAGTTATAGCAAATAAAAATTTTCGAATAATTAGTTTCATTCTATTATTTTAACAAAACTATATTGCACCAAAATGTTAAAACAAATGTTGTTCAGTACAAAATCAGCTACTCACTTACGAAAAATAATACTCTCTATATTTATATATATATATTATATACTATCATATTTTTTTTTTTTATTCACTTGAAATTTTAACTATAAAACCAAAAAAAAAGATTAAAATACGATTAAATAACGAAAATTAATAACGAATTTTAACATGGCTCTATGCAAAAAAAAAAAAATGACAGATGTTGCAAAAATGGCAAATTCAAATTAAAAAAAAAAAGTGTAATTCACTCTTCAGTTATTAACATAAATATAAATATTCAACCAACTGTAATAAGAATAAACACAGCTTCAAATGAGACCTTCATCTCTTAGATATTTTTAATGAATAAAACTATGGAATAGGGATCAAAAACAACGAAATTATCGACACAACTGTAAGAAAAATAATAAAATTAAAAACAAAAAATGTCAACCCGGTACGACGGAGGGACCATTAATTTAATATAATTTATTGTATTGGATTAATCAATAAAATTAAATTTAAACGATACGAAAGAAATAAATAAATGATAATTATCATTTTCAATACAGCTTTTTATCAAGAAATCATTTATATTTTTAAAATTAAAAAAAAAGACAATTACAGAATGCTTTAAAAAAAAGAAGCCTTTAATTTTTTTTAAATGACACTTTCTCTTTTTAGAATAAAACTGCGTTCGTTATCAATTCTAAATTCGGCCAAGAATTAATTTATACAAAAAAAAAAATATGAAATTTCAAAACATTTCACATAACAATACAAAAACAAAAAATTCAAAATTACCTTTCTTTATATATATGACTAGAACTACATAGTTTTAATTTATCCAAAATATTTTTGAAAATTTAATTAATATCATATTTGATCATATTATTCTAAACACAAATATTAATTTCACAATAATGACAATTCCAAAAATTTATTTGTATAAATAATCCACAACTCTATATAAATTCGTCGACTTGATAGCCGCCGCCGCCGCCTCTTCTATTTGTTTTAATTAATTTTTTTTTCTTTTATAGATATATTTTGTGTTTTGTTTACATACATTTCTTTTTTTTTTAATTTAAAATCTATTTATTAAAATCAAATATTTTTATCACTCTTTCACATATTTAATTTTTTGGTTATTTTTTGCGATTTAAATAAACCACGAAAACTACAATTGAATCACAACCGTTTATTTCAACGGTATTTTTACAACACAATTTCGTAATGTTAATGTTTTCGAATTGTATATGCAAATCAGAGAAATATTTTCAATGAACGATGCGATAATTTCAAAGAACATTTAAGAACTGAACACTTTTAATAACTGTGAAGCAATATTTTGCGATGTTAAAATTTATAGACAATAAATGGTTTGTTCTTGAAAATAAAAAAAAAAACAAAAGCAAAAACAAAAAAAAAACTTAATAAAATAAGGAAAATAGAAATAAAAAAATGAGAACTAACATAAAATTAAAAAATATATCTGAATGTCCAAGATAGCATTTTAAAGCTTTTCTTTTAATCATAAATACTCCAAAATAATATAGGGCTAGTTTGGAAATTATTCTTAATTTTTTTTTTTGTTGGTAAATAAAATGATAAGAGAAATTTTTTTTCTTTTTGTGTTTTTGTTATAATTTTTTTGCTTTGTTTTATTTTGTTACTTTTTTTTCGTTAACCTCCTAGAAATTTTGTAACGAAAAAAAACCTTTTGAAAATTTAGTATGAGCAATCTATTATGAACACGAAATAATAATCATATGAGTTATTGATTATTCGAAATTTGGGCTATTTAATTTGTCAAAGGGTATAGGATTCTGCTTTTAAGTATATAATTTTCTATCATATAAATATGAACATTAAAAATGTCCCGACCCGATGAACAAAGAAAGCAATCGAAAAATAAAATGGTTCAAATTAATGCCAAGAGTTGGTTGTCAGCTACGTTGGCGAAATGATAAAAAATTATAAAAGTATAATTTTATTTGTGTATAATACAACATAATTAAAGTTGATAAAATGTTATATTTATATATACAAGTACAATTTTAATGTTACAGATATCAGATCTTATACTAATTAGTCTATACAACTGAAATAAAATTTATTTGTTTCTAAGTTCTACGACTTTTTGTATTTAATATTGCAATTTCGTGGGGAAAATGGGAAAAACCTCTCTAAAAATTGCTTGGTGCTTATAAAACTTGTCTTACATTACTAACGGCTACCTAATACTACTTATATTAATAATTATTATTATTTAAATTATGTTTTATAATTTATTGATATAAATTTTTTCTTAGGTTATTATGTCCATATAAGCTTTCTAGTTTTTAATGCATTTTTTGTGAAACTTTGCAATTCAGTGATGGTGTTTCTGAAGTAAAATAATAAAAAGATAGATATAAGATTAATTTTTTAATTTTATTTTATGCTGTTGGTAAATTTTTATGTGGCTATCCAATCGTTATTTCTTTGCAAAACAAAATTCCCGTAAATTTAAAATGAAAACTAAACTGACAATATATAAATCTATCATACGCACGGTATAGTGTCATATGGAATTGAAACATGAACAATGGCAGTATCAGATGAAAGCTGATTAAAATATTGAAACCGAAGATAAAATATAACTATTAAATCCAATAAATATTGAACCCGATATTGAACTAGTAAGATGTCAGAAATATACTAAGGTTTGGATCTTAGGTGTAAATATAATCACTTAGAAACAGCTAATTAGGTATAAAATTAAGATATACAGTTCGTTTTATTAAGTCTTCAATAGGCTTGAAATATTGTCAGAATTGGAACTCAGCGTAAAATATTTGATGCAATGCAATATTGCAAGGGAAAAATCAAAAAGTTCTAATGTGATGTTTAATACGTAATTCACGAAAAATAACTTTTTAAAGTATTTCAGAGTTTAGTTTGTAATGAAATTGTGATGGAGTGCAATAAAGTAATTTTCTCTGCAAAAGGAACAAATAAAATGTAGAATAAATACTATAGTTAAAAATGTTTCACAAGATTGGAAATATTATTCACCTGAAACTTACATTGAGCTGATGGATCGAAATGAACTGCGGAAGCAATTTTTTCGATCTAAAAATATCAAAGTCTTGCATATGGTCTTTCGAAATATGCTAGTATCTTTCAAACAAAGCCGACCGAGCTTTAGTATTATGAAACGTAATTTAAATCGATTTTTCAAGAAGAACTATTTATTTGATCATTGGATTTCCCAAATAAAATTAATCTACAAACACAAAATTAATATCAGAAAATATATGTACATAAGTATATTTAATAATAAAAATTTAGTTTGACTCCTCCAATTTTTATATTGTTTGTACATCGATAAAGTGCGATATCCAGTAATACATTTCTATTTACATATTTATATATGTAAATACATATCTAAATATGCACTTGTACTAAACCAGTTGTGCCCAACCTTTTCGTTGTAGTTGTAGTATCTAAATTAGCACAGGTTATAATCCTCTTTTAAATAATACAATTTTTTTTTATATTTAATAAAATAATTTATTTTTTTTACTATAAATAAACAAAAAAAAAAAATAATAATAGAGTTTCAATTCAAATAAATATTATGACAATAACTGATTAAATATTATATGAAAAAAAAATTAATGAGATAATTGACGTTTAATATTATCAGGTACTTTTAAGTAATTAGGTAATTACATACTTTTCGGTAATATGTGTGCAATATTTAGATTTTGTGTAATTTATATGAGAAAATGATGATTCACATAAATATGTATATATGTCAATCCAAAAAATAAATTAACTTTAACTTTGTTCATGCGAATTTAAATCTAATACCACTTTGTAGTTCGATTAATTGTATTTCGAAACTACCTATATGCGTCTATATTATAAATTCATTTTTTGATTAGTGCGGTCATATTTTCTATATTTCTGTATTTGAGAAATTGGTGTTTAAAAATGATTGTTGGTGTTGTGGTATAAATCATCTTAAATATTAAATAAAAATGATTCCATGTACTCTTCATTTGGTCGAACGTTTTTTATTCATATTTCTATCTATATAAATACAAAAAAAGGACTAAATATTATGACAAAGTACCAATATGGGGTTTGTGTCCATAAATATACACTTATACTCATGTTATGTAAGCTTGTGATGTTAATAAAAATAGCTAAAGTCATTGAATGAAGTTTTTAAAAGTTTACTTAATTCTTGTTGAAATATATTGTTCGAAATCACATGTTTCTATATTTGAGTCAATTTAGTTTTTTAAAGCTGAGCAATGTTTCAGATATTTTTAATAATTTGAAATATCAACAATTCCAGTTTAATTTTAAATATATAGCGATGCAAGTAATCAAATTGGTTATTGTTATTTTTTATTGTAAATTTAGAATAAATTTATTTTGTTGTAAGGTACATTAAAAATATTAATGTTGTTAATGTTTGTGGTAGAAGTTTGCAAAATGCTCGTGAGGCTATTTAAATGTATGTAGAATCATATGATTATATTTTGTATCAATGCTATAAAAATAAAGACATAGTCTTCTTTATATAGTGATCTCGCCCGAGTCATATTAATTATTTTAATCGTTTCATTATATCATTCATATCATCAAGATGACTACATTGTTGAACTCTCTCAATTTTAATAAATATATGTAAGCAAATTAGAAAAAACCAATATCTCTTTTGCAAGCTGCTAAAAATCGATTTTCTCAATCAACTGAAGTAATGGAAACGAGCTTCTTAAGATGAACATTTTTAAATAATATAAAATATTTAAAATTGTAAACTCCCTCTAACCTGATTTGTTCTTTTTAAAAGCAAAATTTTGAGAAAATTTGAAGTTAAATAGTTCAGAAGAAAGACTTGATATTTTGTTTTTTTTTATAAAATTACGATTTTTAATTACATAATTAGTTAGTTTACATTAACTGGATGTTTGGAATGCCTTAAGATTTCTTAGCGATTGACTATTCATCGCATTCGGCAAGTTGGGCACACCTGTACTAAAATAATAAAAAATAAAATTCTGATTTAAAAATTTCATATTCATGTAGAAATCTAAATGTACATAATAAGTATGTACAATCGAAAGATGTGTCAAAATCAACAAATAATATTTATAATGGTATCTATAATAATAATTAAAATTAATTTTTGCAATAATATTTTTTTATATACATAGTTATCTTGCAAATATATATTTTTTTATATAGAACAATTTTTGTTATTACTTCATATTAATTTAAGAAGTTTACATATTTTAACAGAAAATGAAAAATTATGATAGGGGGGAATTTTGCGACAGACATTTTAATACAATCCGAAATTATGGTATGCATGGAGTATGGACTCTGAACTATATGTCATGAACTATGGACAATTTTGAATAAATATAATACTTAACCGAGAAAACGGTAAGGGATATTATTAAAACTTATTTCGAAATTTCAGTTATTAAATTACCAACCAGCAGCATTTGACAATCCTAAATGAAGACAATCAATTAATTTTTGTTTGAATTTTGAATAACATTAGCAAATATGAATGGGGTTAATAAATGGCAAAGGAAAAAATGTATTAATGAAATAAATTTTTTATTTTAGTATTTTAATGTGAATGAATAACTGTCAAATATCAGTTGTTTCATATTTCTGGTATGGTAAAATAACACCTGACGAAGGAGCAAATTATACATTTGGAATAAATAAAATCAAACAAATCTTTTCACAACTACGATAAAATTGAAGTTTTAAAATCCTTTATATAGAAACAGCGATATTTAATAATTTGATGAAGTTTTACAATTATCTCAAAAGAAAAAGGGATTAAAATATTTAACTCTAACATGAAGTCAATTCATTAGTTAAATGGCTATACGAAACCCGGTTATTAAACAAAATTAAAAAAATTATCAAAATTTGCTCCCACCTGAATATTAAAAATATGATGAAATAACAAGTAGAGGCATAACCGCGTATTAGTTAGGTTTAATTTTCAAAATGATTTTAAATCTATTTGATAGGTATTTTCTAATACAAAAATTAGAATACCAAACAAAAAATTAATGAGCATATTTTACTGACCGCGACCCTTTTTTCCGATCGTAATTTTTCATCAATTTTTAACGTATTTGTTTGTAACTTTTCACATTGAATCTCAGATTTGCAAATCAAATACAAGAATGTGTTTTGTTATGACGACCCATGATTATCAGCATCACAGAAGTGCATACATAATATGGAAAATGGAAATGGTTCGGTTCGAAATTTCTGGAACAAAATTTGATTGGACAATAAAATGTGATCATTATAAATTTTTTTGGAGAAAACGAATGAATTTCAAGATTACTAAAACTGCAAAACCATATAGGGTAACTAAAATCATCACACAGGATTACAGTGAGTGGAAAATTTTCATTAAAACTATACAAAGGTAACTAGTTTTCTTAAATGTTATTCTAATTTTATGAATAGAATTTATAAGTAAATCAGCATTGAAATTTTCAATAAATGTTCAATAATTTACAATATTTTTTCAATATAATATGATTAAATACATATATGTATACCACATCATTCAAAATATTATAAAATTTTTATACAAACGTAAATATTTTTTTTTCAATGAATCATAATATTTATTTTTTGTTTCGCCCTCCCATTATTTAATGAATAACAAAAGCAAAAATCGAAATATTTTTTATTTTGTTTTACAAAATTATTTCATTCAAACGTAAATTAATTATTAAATGCAATAAAATATATTATATGAGTACATAATATTAATTTTGATCCGATTGATATGAGTAATTATGTTGGATTTGTTTTATCATACCTATTAGCTATATAAAAATTAAAGAAAAATAGGAGAATTAAGTAAAATAGGTGTGATGACAAATAAACATCTTTTAATATAAGTAAGTAAGTAGTCTTCAAATAAACTTATCAATATTAGATTTTATAATAATTGATTACTATTATTATAAATTTCGAATACCAGTCACAACAAATATAAATTAATTTGTTTAATAGAGCCTAAAATTAACATATAATTTAAAAAACTAAAGGAACCGGTTAAAATAGCCTTTAACAAATTAAATTATAGGAAATTACAAATTTAAATTATAGTATTAGAATATTATTTTAAATATGAATGCATTTAATATATAAATTATATTAAATATTGAATGCATGTGATTTTATGATTTTACTTTCGTTCACCCTATAACAAAGTTTTGATGTATAATCAAATATTGAAGCCAGTCTGGGCATACGGTATTCAAATATGGGGATGTGCTAAACAAATCCATATTCAAACTATCCAAACGTTCCAAAATAAGGTACTGCGCAACATAGTCAATGCTCCATGGTATGTTCGCAATGCCGATATTCATCGAGATCTGAAGATCTCATCTATAAAAGACGAAATAATTAAATGCGCTGCACGGCATAAAACTCGTCTGATCCAACATGTCAATACCGAAGCTTCTAGCTTAATTGACAATCAAAACTTTGTGAAGCGACTAAAACGAACAAGACCACTTGAGTTAGGTTAAAACCTTTTATCTATTAAAACCTTATTGGATTTTGGTAGATCAAAGGTATCTATGTTTCTTTGAGTTAAATGTAAATTAATGGTTAGTCTATAAGACTAGTTTTAATGTTGCAATAATGATAGGAGTTTTTAGTGGGTTAAAGTCCCACAGTCCTTCAAACTGCCTTCCCCGGTAATAGGTAGTCCCTGAAGCCTCTTTCGATGATTTACTACTATCTGGAAAAAAAAAAAAAAACTTTCGTTCATGTATTTCGACACTTATCAGTATCAACTTATTATAATTTTATATTTGGTTTAATCGCGGATTATATTCGCAGATCATATTGTGTTGCAGGTGATCGCTATGGTTCATATATGTATAGGGCTGACCTTTTTAAACTAATTAACTAACCAACGCATTGTATACATATTAGAGCTAGATGTCAATTTTCAATTTTTTTAAACATTTTATTGATAAAAACATCATAAAAACATTAAATATATGTGATTATTTTAAATTATAAATTTTCTGTTTCATCAAATTCCGAGAAATAATTTCGTGTATTAATTCAATTAAAGTAAGTCGTAATTACCGGCTGCATTCGAAATATATTATGGATGATAATAAAAGACTAATGATGGGTGGTAATATTATAATCACGATTGATAAGATTTTTGGTAATAAAGTTTTTTGTTTTTTTTTTTTTGTAATCTTGTAAATAAATCTCAAAATGAATGACTAACTCTGATAAAAAATCTCTGATAAATAATTTGCAAAAATTAAAATTGAACAAAATAATCAAACAGAATGACACATTATATGTTATGTAAGACAGCCAGAGTTAAATATTATAATATATATTGTTTAAGTCACAAATCTATTAGTAATATTTTCAAAAATTAATTGTTACATATCAATTTATAATTTCTCGTCAATTATTTTATTGAGAAACTTTTTTTTAAAAACTATAATTTAAAGCTATGTTAAGCAGCCACCTCAAAATATTACAGTTACTTTAGAAATAATCTTACTTGTCAAATAACAGTATTTCGTGTGAAATAAGATAATGAATAGTTTTTTTTCAGAAATATTAAAGCATTAGTACCGCAGAGACGCATTCTGGAACCAATTATTTATAGTTATAAATTTTACAAATGATTATAAAATAAGTACGGAAATAAAAAATAAAATTTATAAACAATAAAATTTTGCTAACTATTATTATAATTATGTTATAATAATATATGGTTGATTAGCTATACACAAAACATACTATACTTACTACATTAAAAATACTATACATCACTTATAAATCAGGTATGTAAAGCCTTACAAATACCTCAAGTTAATCCGACCAGGTGTAAAAAGAAGAGGACAAAACATAATGAAATTATATGATAACTTCGAAGTTGTGGAAACGTCAAATAAATCGGAGGAAAACTAATCAATATATAGTGACAACTGTATGAGGTGACAGAAAGCTTAGCATTTGAAGTGCTTAATGCAAATTTAATCAATGAATTAAATCTATAAGAAAAAATAACGTAAATCTAAATATTAAAAAACTTTAGCATTTGATTTAAAAGTATAAAATTCATACAATAAACACCAATAAATTGTATTCTAATTTGTTAATAAAAAATTAGATTCCACCATATTGGAAGTGATACAGAATAAATACAGAATAGTAAAACTGATGAGAATAGATACCTACTTACATTTTTACATTTTCCATCCCGTAAAAAATTATGTCATTTCAATTATACACCATTTCTATAATATCTTATTCGCACTATAATATCTTTTATAGCTAAAAATTTTATATGAAAATCAAATTGTAATGTATATAACATATTTTTCGGGAAAATATGAAAAAATAATGGGTTGTCATCGAAAAATAGTTCGATTTTTTTCGATTATTTCGTCATTTTTTAACAACCCTAGCAAAAAAAAAATAAAGCTATCTCGCAAGCTGTTGACATACCAATATATACCATTACCAAATATATTTGCTATGGCTCTATTATACTCTGCTGACTCATCAAAAGCGTATAATGATACTGTAAATCTTTTCTTTAATGGAAATTACTTCTTGAAAATGAGTTTGATTCTCATAGCCAAACCACCAAATAAAGAGTATAAGTCCTCAAAAATATTATAGTCAATCCTTATATTTTCTTTGAAAAAAACTTCCCCATTGTTAAACAAATCATTTTCAAAAATCAAATTTTAATCAATACTAAAATATGTAATGGAAAAATCACTAGTAGGCTTAAATATTTTTTAAATGGAGATACTACGAATGGATATACCATATATGGTTTACCCATATTATTTTGTGGTTTGTCTATCCAACTTACTATATAAAAATTTTTGGTGAAGACTTAAAATTATAAATTCAGTAGTACTGTATAGTACAGTAGTTTCTGTTTAGTAATAAGTTTTTCTTTTAATTTTATATTAATTTATTGAACTACACAGTATACAGTAATAATATGTTCAATTTGATGAATGAAATAATTTTAAATTATTTATACATTATTTGCTACTATAAAATTCATTTTTTTTTTCAACATTTTTTCACTTTTTATTTATGTTTTGTTTTAATTTTAATTTTTTAATATAATGAATAACTATCAAATGAAAACTACTTAAATATAGTATAGTGAATGCCAATTTTTATTACATGTTATCCGAATCGACAACGTGTTATATGCAAGTATTGTGAATAGGATATACTCAAAAAACGTCCAAGAAAATACTTCCGATTAAAAATTAGAATAAAGATATAATTTTTCTATTTGACGTTTAAAAAAATCTATATCGTAAAGCACGTGAATAAACCACGTAAATACCATGTTCATTATATGATATAAAAAAATTTAAATAAAATTCATTGAATTTTTTTTTCAATTTTTGATTAAATCATAATTTTTTTAAAAATTCTATCAGTTCTATATTATAATAATCATTATAATTTTACACAAAATAATATTAGCATAAAATAATAAAAAAAAAATAATATAATAAAACCGATAATAATTTTTTTTAACATTCAGTTTATCGATTGAATTCAATCATTTCCGGAAATTTTTAATAATGTGGTTTTAAAACTTACGATTACCAATTTTTTTTTTTTTTTATTATATATTCATAAATTATGAAGTAAAAATTTTACGTTTAAAATTACGAATGTTATTTCTCTCATAAAAACCAAAAAAAAACAAAAACTTAAGTGAGAAATTTCACAAAATTCACCTCATTAACAAAATATGTAAATCTAATAATCAAAATTACATATTCAATTAATTTACTGATAATAAAGATAATCAGTTCTATCTATACTAATTTAAATATTATACATCTGTGATGTATATACAAAATTATTATTTATTGAATCATTTGATTAACACTTATATACATATTTCATATTTTGATTTATGATTAATATTAAATATAATAATTTTATGCATTATAATTTTGATTTAATACTGAAAATAATATGTATGTATGCCTACGTATATATTGTGATCTATTTAAGAAATATAAAAGTAAATAAATCATTTTTAATTCAAATATTTGTTGTAGAGATACTATGTAAGATGTCATAAGTATACATATTTGATTACATATATTAATAGAATATTTTGATAAAATAATTATTGAACTTCACATTATTTAAACATATTTTACCCAAAAAAAATCAAGCTAAATTTTAGAAAACCAGAAGCTGAATTTAAGTAAAAATAGTTTGAATATTCTGAAATCCTTGAAAAATAGAAATGACCGTCGATAAATCAAACTTTTTCATGATCCACATATTTCTAGAATAATAGCAAAATATTTTCAGTGAGTCATGATGAAATATCCATCCACGTATGTACGAAAGAGAATTAACGATATTATACAACTTATTAAGGAAAACTAAAGAATATAGTTCCAGTCCACCATGGCTAAATGACGATCTTAGAAGACTTACAAATAAAAAGAAAGCCTGGCGCAAACATCTAAAGAACAATAACAATGAATCTTATAATAATTTTAAGCACATATATGATAAATTCAAACTTACATCTGAATCTTTATACAATAGTTATACAGGGTGGTCCGGTTTAGAGCAAAAAGTTTTTACGAGCTGATTCCTTGGAGTGTTCTAGGAAAAAATTTGTTCTAGAAGAAGGGTCTATTAGAAAAATTATGTCTAAAGAATATCCACTACAGCTCAGAAGAAATTAAAACTAGAGCAACATCTTCTTCATAGCTTTTTTTTAGAATTAATACATATAATTAACGGTATATGTTGAATGAGTATCAGACTTAGTATGAGTATCAGTTTTTGATACTCATATAACTGCATAAACTTAAAATTTTGCTTTTAAAAACTGAAAATTTTGTAAATAACGTTGATTATCTCGAAAAAATTCGCTATTTTTTTTTTTTATTGTGTTGATATGCTACATCATCCCCTACAACTTTTTCATACACAACTTTCAGACTTGCCGTTTTTCAGGTATTAATATACCGTTAATTAGGTGTATTAATTCTAAAAAAAAGCTATGAAGAAGATGTTGCTCTAGTTTCAATTTATTCTGAGCTGTAGTGGATATTCTTTAGACAAAATTTTTCTTTAACCCTCTGTAGCCCAGGTAAATTTAAAAATAGACCCCTCTTCTACAACAATTTTTTTCATAAAATACTCCAAGGAATCACCTCTTAAAAACTTTTTGCTCTAAACCGGACCACCCTGTATTTGTAGTGTGTCGTCTGAAATTAAAACTAATCCTAAAACCTTTTGGAACTATACGTCAACTCAAAAAGGAAATCTGACAATTTCCGACTTTTATGAAATATTATGGGGAAATTAATAGTGACACCAACATTATATGTGAATACTTCCGTAACTTTTTTGCAACTTCTTATTCTACTTCTGTTTTATGGTCAATGAACATCACTTTAATCACGTGAATGATTATTCTAAAACATCTTTCACACACATTTTGAATATTAATGAAAGTATCGTAGTGGATTATTTAGTAAATCTCAGTAGTAGTACATCTCCCGGTCCTGATGGTGTCCCTGAATTAATCCTGAAAAAGTGCTCAAAAACACTTGATCTTCCCCTTTCTATGTTATTTAATGCATCAATCCAATCAGGAATCTTCCCCTTTATTTGGAAAAAGCCCTATGTACGACCCATACATAAAAAAAAAATTTAAACGATGAAGTACTCAATGATCGTCCAATTGCTAAGTTATCATCGATTCCTAAAGTTCTCGAATTAATTGTTCTTAATTCTGTTTAAAGTCATTGCACTTCTTTTGTTATTCATAGTCAACATGGATTCATAAAAAGAAATTGGTTGTAACAAATCTTGTTGAATCAACTTCAACATTTATTAATAATATGGATGAACGCTTACAAACAGATGTAGTATACACGGATTTTAGTAAAGCTTTTGACATTTTACCACATAGTGTAATATTGGTTAAATAATATTGGTTTTTCGTTAATCTTTCTAAAATGGATCACTATATCTCTGTATATTGGATTTAATCAATATAGAGTCTATCTATAATGTTTTGTTCAAGTCATCTATTTCAACATCATTTATGGCTAATTCAGGTGTTCCACAAATTAGTCACTTATGGCCTTTTTTGGCTATAATTTCTATTAATGATGTTGCCTCAGTAATCAAAAATAGCAGATTACAAATTTACGCGGATGATATGAAAAGTCCGTAAGTGACATGGTGTTACTTCAAAATGGCCTTGATAATTTCTTTTTCTGGTGTATAAATACTAAATAACTTACTTCTTAACATTAAAAAGTGCTCATTAATGAGTTATAATCACCGTTCTAATCCATTAGCTTATAATTATTCTTTTAATGGTGAACTATTACTAAAAGCTAATTCTATTAAAGACTTAGGTATGCTTTTCGATGATAAATTAACATTTAAATTACATTGCAATCACATTATAAACAAATCAAAATCCTAATAAGGAATTAAACGTATCTATTAAACGTTGGACAAAGGAATTTTCCGATTCTTATATTTTAAAGACCCTTTATACAACGCAATTGCTTCGACCTAATTTGGAATAGGCCAGCCAAGTATGGTCTCCGTTTCTATGATGTCCATATTCAAAGAATCGAAGCTATTCAGAGAAAATTTTTAAGATTTGCCCTTCGTAATGTTCCTTAGGAAAATCCTATTCGTTTACCTCCTTATGAGCATCGATTAAACCTAACTCATTTGGATACCCTACAGAAAAGGAGGGAAATTGGTGATATAACATTTATTGTTGAAATTGTTAAACGTAATATTATATCTTCACCTATTTCTGATAAAATTGTTATTAACACCAATTCTCGACTTCGATCCGCTAATCTTTTTACTGTGGCACACCATAAAACTAACTACGGTAGATTTGAACCCATTAACAGAATGTTAATATTGGGAAATAAATATAAGGCCTTAATTGACTTCTCCCCCTCAAAGTCTATTTTAAAAAAACAACTACACCAATTAAACTAATTACACATCTACTCATAACATCCCTTAGTATTTAGTAGTATTGTTAAATTATACAACTTTAAGTTTATAACTATATAAAAAAAATGTACTTGTATTTTGTATTATTTTTAATTTGTTTTTTTTCTCAAATGTTAATTTTTATAGATGTAAGTAATTTGTAACTGCTTGATTTAAGCTAGAAATATATAAGTAATATTCATATATTATATATACATATATAAATAAAAATAATATAAATAATTTTCTTAAACGTTATAATAGTTTTAGAATTTTGTTATCGATACATTTTCCAATTGCTATGAAATAAAAGTGAAAGTAAAACCTTACCCCACATAAGCACATTTAAATATAGTTGTGAATATTAAATTGGAGCAGATTGTTGAGCCGATATACTTAAAGCGTTAAAGGATATTTTTTGCTTAATTTAACTGCGACTTACTCTATATTAAACACCTTTCTATCACCTGATTTCCATTTCTTTTTGTCAAGTAGTATCAGTCATTCAAAAATAATTAATCACAATTTTCAAAGTACCCGTCTCAAAATATAACAGGAAATAACTTTAGAAAAATATTTTAGAATTTTTATTTTGTTTTTCAAAATTGTGGTAATTCTCAAGTGTTTCTTATCAGTTTTTATCAAAATTCAATTTAAAAATTAAAAAACTTATTAAAAATGATTTTATTGATATGGCGCTACCTGATACACAAACATATATATGTACATGTTATATGATGTTTTGTGTGGTTATTTTTGTTTTTTATTAATTTTGTTTATATTTTAAAAATATTTCAATAATATTAATACAATATCCTCTCTATGCAATTTATTTGTTATTAACTATCATTAAACATAACAAATTAAATAGTATTATTAATTTAATATTAATAAGTATATGTTAACTATATATAAATATGTATAGATATCTATATGTATATGTATTAAATATATAATATAATAAACAAAAGTAAACAAGAAAAGTATACGATATACAGAGGGTTAAAAAAAAACACTATGCACTTAAAGTTCAGTGACTCATTAAATAAGCGGGTATTTCTAATTATGTATATATGTACATATAAGCAAGATATTCTACTAAATAATATATAAGAGCTTATCGATGAAAATAATATAATTTAATGAATTTATGAAATTAATTTGTTATGACAGTGTGTAGTTATTTAGGTGAAAACAGCGTTGCATAACATGATGTCTAGTATTAAAATAGTGTGAGTTGTAGCCATTGTTGTGTTCTAATTTCAGATAAAATTCTATTTTTGTTGATAGTGTTATCCTTTTTAAAAAAAATAACCTCTTTTCTAAATATTTTAATAAATAGAATAAATTAATAAGAAATTGTTTTGTTTATTTTATTGTATGAGGATTTCTAAGAAAAAAAAAACATAAGACAAACAAATTTAATCACATTAAAATTTTTTTGTTCATAATATTTGAGAGGTGTCAAAATACTCTATACTGATAATTTTTGTTTGTGATGTCTGTTTTTGATAAACTTTAATTTATCAAAAAGTATTACTAATTGAAAAATTTTCCACTCTTACAACATCTATACATGTCATATATATGCGTTTTTTCATAACGTTTATGGATTTTGCAGATTTCTACAAATTTTCGACAAACTTTTCAATTAAAAGCTTCTTATAACTTAAAAGTTCGTGTCAACGCAATTCCATACAAAGAAAAAATACAAAACATAAAAACATTTTTATATGGTTTCCTTAACATAAAACTGACGTTTATTTGTACCACTTCTTTTGTTGTGTCTAGAGGCTTTTAACTTTAATAAATATTTTAAATTTAACTTTACTTTGGGCTTTTGGCAATCTCTTGATCTCTTGATCCTTGGTTTGGGTTTTTCTTCAACTTGATTTCTTTAAAGTTATTCTGGTGTTTTTAACATGTTGATGTTGATAAATATATACCTTTATTTTATTGATTTTAATAATTGAGCCCATCAGTGAAATTTGTTTCACTACCCTACCATATGGAAATATTGGTTTTACAGAACTGTTAAAAAATTTAAATTAAGTATTTTTGACTAACATTTTATAATTTTCTGACAAATTTTTCATTAACATTTTAAATGTTATTTTCTAGTTGAAAATTTATATACAAAAATTAATATTTTATTCTGATAAATGAACATAACATATGTTAGCTATTATTTACTATAGAGGGGCTATTTTATTAAAAAGATAAGTAAAAATCTTGAATGCGCACCCTAATAGAAATTCTTTACAGAGCCAAGAAAAGAAGTTTACTATAATAATAAAATTTGTTACAGGTCAAGCGAATTTTGTTCCCTCTTTGTTTCGTCTTTTATATGATTGTGCCACGAAAGTTTGTTGATTATTTTCATTCTTAGAGTATCGAAGTTTTCTTTATTTACATTTTCAAATAAATATTTGGTATTGATAGATTTTGCTTTGTTGGTATAAGGCAGCTTTGGGTTTTTTCAGCATTAAATTTTACTAATTAAAATTAAAAATGCTTCAAAAACCCTACTGCTTCATATATGAATACGGAGCCAATCTAGGAAAAGACATTATGTACTGACATTACGACCATACTAGTTTTTACCCAGGACATAATTTTAAATAATTTAACAATAGATCAGAAAGAGTCGCGTCTACATAGAACTCTGCATCAGTACATTTTGTGTGAACATTGAAGCGATGGCAAACAAAAAATTTATTCTCATTCGAAAATTGGTTATCTCCATATTTATCAAGAACGGTATCTCTATATTTATTAAGATCAGGAATATAGACTAAAACAACAGTGGTATCATATTTTTATTTATTTATTTTATTTTATTTTATTTCATTTTATTTCGTACATATACATGAGATAGTAAGTCTCTATAGGAGTAGTATATAAAGTATAATGTGCAGCAAATTCATAATTCTTAAATTAAAATAAATTTTATTAATTTTAAATTAAATTAAAACGAGGAATATTTTTTCGAAACAAAAAATTTAAGAGAATATTTTTAATAATTAGTGCTATTGACTCAGTACGTATATTTGAATTTTAAGATTAAATAAAGCGAGTTCTAGTACTGTATATAGCATTCCATTTATATGTCCAAAACAATTTTATATAAAAATATATTTATCGAATTTCCATTAAAGCATCAATTGATTTATTTATTTTTGGCTTGAAAATACTTTTTAATCTGGCACCGATACAAAAACAATCATTTTTTTTACTCGTATTTCATTTAATTAATTTTTCATAGTTTTTTATTCCAAATGGTTTGGATGAATTTCATATTAATTTTTTTTCATTATTTTATTATTTTCTCTCCGGAAATGGAGGAGAATTATAAAAGGATGTGGATGTAAAGTTTCATTTTTGTTTTTTTTTGTGGTTTAATAATTAAATTTATATATTTCAACGTATCTGACATGACCTAATAACCTGGCAACATTTATTTGATTGTGCCTTTTTATTAATTTATTTTAGTGTGGAATTTAATACAAAAGTTGATTAATCATCATATACAAATTTAGCAGATAGCCAAGTTAATATCAGCAAGGTGAGTTGTGAAACAAATCAAAAATCAGCCCGGGAGTTGTCTAAGTCTATGTCAAAATACCTACTCAGAAATTGTAGTAGTATTCGTTGAAGAATAATCCTTCAACAAAAGTTCCAATGGCACCATTAGAATTGTATTTAACATGCAAAAGTTCACTTCAGCCGACTGGTTACAATTTATACCACAATACATAGCAACAATTTCAATTAATTCAAGTTTTCCAACCCATGATGACAGACTAGAAAAATATCAAAATCGTTTAAAATACGTTTAAGCTTTAAAATTAAGCCCATTAAAAGATTTTTTTAAATGCAAAACTTTATGCTCTAAATTGATTGCAGAATTTACAAAATATTTTGTAAAATTTTATATACCGGGTGTATCATAGCATGCGTATCAGCTTTTTAAGATAGGAAGGAACCGTTATTTAAAAAAAAATTTATTAACTAAATCGAGGGTGCTCTTTCGGTTGGTGATATTTACAACTTCCGGGAGGGGCGTCAAATCTTGTTTTTAAGATCAAAAAGCGCCGAAATTAGGTAGGGAAGGAGTAATTTTTTAATTGGTCAAAAATAAAGAAACTTGTTCAAATTTAGTAGAAACCTAAAACTGAGATAAAAATATGATAACATAAAAAACAAATTTATTTATAAAAATTATTATCATTAATTTTAGTTTACCAAAGGAAAATATTGAGCATTTTTGTTTTATTGTTATTAATTTTAAAGAAAAATACTAAGAAAACAAAAAAAAATCGTATAACATTGATATCTTATTTTTTGTTGTAGAATCTGTATTTACATTAAAAAGTACCCCTTCTCATTTAAAAATCTCAATTTCAGCCAATTTCGGCGATTTTCCGGCTTAAAAAACCGATTAACGGTCCTTTCCGGAAGTTGAAAATATCACCAATCGACAGAGCACCCTCGATTTAGTTAAACTTTTTTTTAAATTTTAAAATAACGGCTCCTTCCCCTCTTAGAAAGCTGATACGCATGCTCTGGAGCACCCGGTATGTATTATAAATAAATTATGCGTCACAATATACATACTCATAACTTGCAGTTATTATGTTGATTTTCTTCATTTATAACAGTAATCAACAAGAACCTAATACAATGTTTTATTGTTTGTTTACAGTTTACTTAATTGTACTTGGTTAATTGTCAACTCTTTGCAACTTCTTTTTATATTAAGATGAATTTAATTTGTATTATGCCTTTGGTCGACCATTAAATTACCGTAGCACAGTTGCGTATTTTATGCTTAATGTAAACAAACGACATATCAAATGTCATAATACAGTACGACAAGTATAAATTGATTTCTCTATAGTTTGTTTTCTTTCGATTGTTTTCCTCGATTAATATTTAACAATATTAAGGTAAACATCGTTCTTAAATTTCATTTCAAAACTTTTGGGTTTTTACATATAGGTTATACGGAATTTAGTATTAAAGTTTTTTTTTTTGATAATTAATTATTCAAATTTAACTTTATTCTTAATATATGTTTTTTGTAAATATTTTCGAATAACTAAACGTATTATAATAGTCAAAGTTATTGAATATTACTTTCTGTTTACAATAACAATGTTAAAGTTATGAATTGATATAAATTTTCAGTTTATAAACAAATTTCTTTATTTTGAATTTAATGGACCCAGGTGTTGTTTTTTATTTTCTTTACAACAATTTATTATTGGAACTAAATAAAGTTATTGACTTTTTGTATAACCTATAATCGTGTTTTGTATACATATCGTACATATTATGGTAACACTGGAAGAAATTTTTCACTGAGTTATTATTCTCAATACTGTTTCTCATCCAACTAAATTTTGAGCCAGCGGTTTGGGTTCACTAAAAGTGTTTTTTAGATGTGCTTGCTGCGCTTGTTTCTATTTGTTGACATGTTATTTTTGTTCTATTGCGATCACTGTTACTTTGCTGATTCTGTTCTAAAGCTATTTTGCGAAGTTTCCTGCAGGTTTTAATATGTATATGTGTAGACCAATACAGTTCCATTTTATACACTAAATTATTTTACAGTTCCTTGCTAGAATTTTATTCTTACTACAATGTCTGTAGCATCCGTTTCAGACCAAATATCTGGATGATTGAGATGATTCTTTCTATTACTTTCCATGTTTCGCACCCGTATAAAAGAATAGAGAAAGTTACAGTTTTATTTACTGCACCTAGTTTTTTGTACACGTTGGGCAGAGCACCTACCTTTCAATCCAAAGATTCGATTTCCGACGAAGGCAAACAGAAAATGTTTTATGGATTTTTCGATCTGGTTCAGTACCTTTTGTTATTGGGATAAAATAAAAACTGATAAAAAGTAGTTGAGAGCTTTAATTATCACTAAAAAATAAAGTAGAACTATGCTATTATGAAGGCAAAGTTACTCTACAACAGATATAGTTTTCCGCATTTAAATTACTAGATATATCATAAAAATTCTAAAGAAAACAAACTATATTATAACCCCTATCATAATAAACTATAGGCAATCCAATTCACATGGGAATAATCGTGTCACTTGAATATCAAATTGGTATCATAATAGACATAGGATACGACGAAAAAATTGAGCCGGCAGCTCTTATATATATTAGTACAATTTAGTACAAATTTTAGAATTTTACTTTCTCTATTCGGTGTTTGTTTACATTCTGGAATGCAATTTTTGAATTTTATAAACCAAGTTAATACAATGAAAACATTAAAAAGTGAAATAAGATTAAAAATTTAACAATATACAACATACCTACATAATTGTATTTTTTTATTTATAAAGGTTCAATTTTTATTTATTTCAAAATTTTATCTTTGTATTTAGGTACAACAAAAAACAAAAATTTTTATTTTTATTTACAAAACCTAACAACAATTTACTTTTAATAATACTTTTATGTTTTAAAACTGGCATAAAATTATTTAAAAATCTTAACTGTCGCCTAATAACTGAACACGATTGAAAATAGGATAATTTTCTCTTGTGATGTCAAAATTTTCGTACTAGATTTTTGCCTAGGCGGAATTAATCGAAAAAAAGGTCTAATATAATACCAAAATGTTGCATTTATCGCCACATAGGACAACCGTAATTTGTTTTGTCTATTATGATAGAGGTATATGTATATGTATTTTGTATGCCAAATCTATGTGTAAAAGCAGTTACGGATGTTAATCCTATAAAATTGGAATTATAGAAAAATAAAGCCTATTAATGGTGTTTATGTAAGCTGTCATAAGCCAATGTTAAATGTACAAAATACAGATATAAATAGTGCCTGACACCAAACGGTCTGTTTAACAATGATTCTTAAAGGTATCTCATTTCTTAGAATGTTAATGTGATCTACTGTTCATTGTTTTTATCTGAAATAGGCTGAGTCGTTCTTAAGTTGTGGTTCTAAGGACTTGTTGTAATAGCTTATAAATTATTATGAACATTATTTTGTTGATAACATTTTTCAGAGTCTGATACCATGAAATCCCCCATTTTCGTTATTTTATTGAAAAATGTTCTTTGTAATGCCTGCAATGTTTCCTGAGATACCCAGGCTACTTTAGTTATTAATAAGAGAATTTTAGCAATCAAGGTTGGTATAGTTTACGGCATTTCGATATTGTTGATGCTGATTTTTGTTATGTACTTTTTTATTTGGAAAGAATGTCAGCCAGATGAAAGCCAGATATAATAAGTTAATGATTTTCGCAAAGTTCCACCAGCATTTTCCCATTATAGTTCATAACTTTGATTCCGGTTTTGAAATACTACAACTCATTCATTCTAAGTTAGTATTATCTTAACCAGATTCCGCATTAAAATCTTTATACAATCCGCATCATTATACAATCTGAATATTTGATTTTTGTTCTATTAAATATTTATTTATTAATATTATCTTCGTCACTTGCCTGTAAAGAGGTCGCGTAGATTTAAATGAGAGATACATAATATTTCAAGTGAGTTTTTAAATGTGTAACTATAATCAAAGGCATTAAGTATATTTGTTATAATTTTATTTTTTTTTTTTTCTTTTTTTTTTTAAATTTTCTTTTTAAATTTTCTTTTATTAATTTCTTTTTATAAATTTTTTTCATTATTGTTAATTTCTTTAGGTTAAGGTTTAATTTAATTTAATTTAATTTAAGTTAATTTAAGAATTATGAATGTGCTACACATTATACTTTATATACTCCTATAGAGACTTACCGTCTCATGTATATGTACGAAATAAAATGAATAAATAAATAAATAAAAAATAATTCTATCAGATACTAGGCCGTAGGTTATAAGACTTATTATTTTGCACAGAATAATTCCTACAAAAATTATAAGTATTTTTATAAAATTTTAATTTAATTTTTAATCAAATTATTTCTGTTTGAATCCCATAATTCGATTAAATCTATTAAATCGGTACAAAATATTTTTAACAATTCAAAATTAATTCGATTGTTAACGTTAACTTAATCTTAATACAAAAATTGTATTCATTACATACAAAATCAACAATTTGAATCAATCAATGTAAATTTACTCCTAACAGTCTTAATATGTTTTCAATCCGATAATTATTCTTAATTTTTAATTTACAGTTATTTAATTAGACTAATAGAATTTAGTTTAATTTTTGATTGCAACATCCGGTCTTTGTTTCAATTTAGCAATTTTCAATTAGAACCTCCGCTTCGCTTGTGATAATAAATATTTCTTTTTTATCTTATCTAAAATTAAATATTTATTTTAAAATTTTGATTTGAAAACAAAGTTTTTTTTTGTTTACTCGTAAATCGTAATTAAATATAAATATTAATTAAACAAGTATAATTAATTTATAAATTATTAAATAGTTATATTAAACATGATAACTTACAATAATAATAAAGTGGATTAAATTTTAAAATTTAGATTTTTGTTTTTATCAATTGTTTAATATTTGTATAGCTCCCTAGAACGGATTGTAATTATGAAAGATAAGAGAACATAAGTATATGTAGTTTTCTTTGTTAAAGAAATTTCAAAATAAGGTCGAATTAAAGTGGTTTATTATACTTATAGATTCATTGTTTTTGAAATGAAAGTGAAATTTTTTATCTAAAGTGTTTCTAAAAAAGAAATTAAAAAATATATGTAAAATAAATTGCAATACTTGGTTATAGTTATTAATTTATTTTAATTCTTAATCTTATTCCACCAATTACCTAATTATTTGCAGATTTGTACATTCCCTATTTCACAGTCATGTCACAAAATTTTTTTTCATCTTTCAACACTTCTACGATCATTTTTCTTTTTACAGAACAAATTGTAAAATCTGTTACCATCACCTGTTATAAAATCTATAATTATTAATTCAATTTGTGATACATTCACATATTGAATTAATATTAGTTGTAATTAAAACTGCTACAACCTACACTTCTACACTGAACGGTCTTAAATATTTCAAAATATAGTAATATATTTTTAAATTTTATGTTTTTAGAAATAGCCAAAAAAATTTTACAACGTTAGTTTTTAAATCAATTTTTTTCAATTTAATTTTTACATTTACATTTGAGTTTTATTACATTTATATACAGAGTTAATTTGTACTTACATCTAAACAACTGAAATATTACATTATTGTTTTTTTTTTTACATTTTTGTTACTAATATTTACGAGTTCATAAGGAAACTTTAAAAAACCTTATATTTGATTTTATTTTTTATTAAAACTTATACCTAATTAATAACTAACCTACATAACTAAACTACTTAGCCTAAATCTGCCATATTAGCAAAACTATATAACACAAACGAACTTATTGGTATAATCTCCTTTTTTTTTTTTTTTCTCCTATTACTCCGCGTGGTAACATAGGGCTTCGATAGTGAACCTCCATTCCTCTCTGTTGAGTACTACTTCCTTAATATCGTTCCAGGTATAATTGTTGATTGTTAATTCTTGATCGATTGTGCGTCTCCATGTGTTGTATGGTCTGCCGGGTCTCTTCTTGCTATATCACTTTCTGATTTCCTTAGTGCATGTCCTATCCATTTCCATTTTTTCCTATTTATCTGTCTGTTGATAAGTTCTTCTCCAGTTATCATCCATAAATCCTCGTTGCTAATTCTTGCCGGCCAGAATATTCTGCATATAATCAATCTCCTTACCATTGAATTTTCTGAAAATGAGCGTTTTGTAACAAAAGATCCTGTTTTCTGTGATATTAATATGGAAGACTGGACATGCATATATTATGATCGGTAGAAGGTAGGCGCTCCGAGCCAGAATGGACCATATAAAAAAATTCCCTTAGAGATAAAATTGGAATAGAAAAAAGGTTAATCACTTCAAGCACTTTAGTCCTTTTACAAAAATAATTGTAATAATGTTCAAATTCGTTCAATGTTACTTGTTTTCTTTGCACGATGACAGAAATTTTTATTTTCTGTGACAAAAACTCATTTTTAAAAATTGGCGCTGGGTCCACTCTGGCTGGGACAGGCTGGGACCGCTTCATATAACTTTCATTATTATTAATTTATTTTCAATTGATAGGTAAGATTTTCTATTGATAAACGGATATAGGATCCTTGTGGTTGAGTTTTAAATGTTAATCGCTTATCTAATTGTACGCCTAGATACTTTACGCTATCTACCCATTGAATATCTAAATTTTGCAGTTGTAAGTTTGTTGTTGGTATTAGTTCTAATTTTCTTTTTTTTTTGTGAAGTATATGGCATTTGTTTTTTGAATATTAATCGAAATTTTCCATTTATAAAAATAGTAAGCCAGTGAGGTTAATGTATTTTACAGGTTGTTTATGAAGTCGGCACTCGGCACTATAAGTACCTGATCTGGAAAGTCATATGTATAGATATTATACAAGATTGGGTATAGGACAGAGCCTTGAGGTACTTCGGCTGCTATGAAATAAGTAGTTGAATCAGTTTTACCTATAAACACTTTGAATTTTCTTTCTTGCAAAAAGCTGTGAACGATTTTAATTAAGTAGTTATCTAAGTTCATTCTCCTTAGTTTATAAATTATACCTCTATGCCAAACTGTGCTAAATGCTGAGTTTATATCAAGGACTACCATACAAACAGATTTATTTTCATTTATAGTGTAGTTTTTATAAAAAATTGTAAGCGTACTAACGGGTGAATAGTTGAATGTTCAGATCTGAAGCCAAACTGTTCTTCAGGTAATATATTATTTTGTGCTAAGAAATTAACGACTCTATTTTTGATGATTTTTTCAAAGATTTTATACTAAATATATTTAGTAAACTAATAAGTCTATAGTTACCAGCACATTCAGGCGATTTACTAGGCTTTGCTATTGGAATAACTTTAGTAATTTTCCAATTTTCAGGAAAATAACCAATTTTTAAGCAGTTATTCAGGAGCTTAGTGAAATATTTAACTGTCTGTTTTGGTAGATTCTTTACACATACATTAGGAATTTCATCAATACCTGGGGCTTTTCTTTTTTGAAATATACGTATTATGCTCGAGACTTCTCAACTTTTAATTTTATTTTATCAGAGCAAGGTTATTTCCTCACTTTCAAAAGCTTCTATACATTCGTTAACTCTGTTTTCGATACTATTGTCATTGTAATTTGTTGTTTGTTATAAAATGTATTTCCTAGAATATTGTTTTTTTCTTTAGCTGTATAGCTGAATAGATAGTATTACTTAATTTAGCTGAATAGATAGTATTATTTACTTTGAGACTGGGAATACATTTGTTTTTGATTTATCGAGTTCAAAAGTTGTTGCAGTTCATTCATGTTATCTAAAATTTTGCTTTCTTAATATTGACTCCATTTACTTGATCAATAAAACATGGCCTCGGTATTATATATTAAAAGTAATGCAGACAACTTTTAGTCTTGACCAACTTCTTTATTGATATTTATTAACTTCTTTATTGATATTTATTTTCTATTTAGTAACATCATCAACAATAATGAAAATTATCCTCTTAGATCTCTCTCCATGTTTGCAGAGTCCGCACATTCTGCTATATTCATACTATAATGGCTGGATATTAGTTCTTTGAACAGAAGTCACCACGAGGAAATAATATAAGCATTTTTTTAGGAACTCGATAGTTAGGTACTCAACTGGATCAGTGACAGGTCTTAGGTGACAGTGATCAGGTCCCAATTTCTCAATCGCAAAGGTATTAGAGTATAGGTTGGTGGTAGCCGGCTATATACCCACACACTTAGACCAGTGAAGTTCATTGTAATACCCCACGCGAACTTTTATAAGAACATAAGGCATAAGAACCCACTCGTTGAATCATTTTCAGCTTTTTACAAAGCGGTGACGGTCTTGGATTTTAGCGCCTACAAGATCACCCAGTGAGACCAGAAAGGCGACTCCTACATGGGTTTTTACAAAAAAGTTGAAGCATATGACAATATAAATCAAAGTAAAGAGGAGATGCATTTTTTAAGGCTAATTAGAAAATTTAGATATTTTTCAAATATAATGAAAACTATACCGGGTGTTCCAGAGCATCAACTTTTTATGTGGGAAGGGAGCCATTATTTTAAAATTTAAAAAAAAGTTTATTAACTAAATCGAGGATGCTCTATCGATTGGTGGTGTTTTCAACTTCCGAAAAAGATCGCAAATCGGTTTTTTAAGACCAAAAACCCTTGAAATTGGCCGTAATCGAGATTTTCAAATGGGAAGGAGTATTTTTTTATGCAAATTCGGATTCCACGTCAAAAAATAAGAAACTTTTGTAAAGTAAGTTTTTTTTTTTTTTGGTTTTTACTTGTCTCATTTTGTCCTTTACAAATTAAATTTATTCTAATTCTAAATATTTAAGTCAGGTAAATCTAAATAAGTACACATCAAAGCTGTAAATATTCTAATAATATAAGCTCTTGAAATATTGAATTCAAATATATGAAATTAAACATATTGTAGAAATACATTAAGGCAATAAATAAAATAATAATAATAAAATAAAATAAAAAAAAATAAATAAATAGAAATTATGTAGAAGTTCTTATAAAATATTTTTTTGTTTAGGATAACAAATCACAAAAGTTTTCTATTGATTTTCCTTATCATTATATGATGACCTTGTTAGAACAGATTGGTTGAATGGACAGTAGACAACACAAATTAAAAATATTTTAATTGAAAAATTATGGTGAAAGTTTCGTTTACTCCATTAACATAATTATTGTTATTATTATTATATACAAATGTGAACTTTTATTATTAAATAAAAGTATAAATAAATTTAATTGTAACAAAATTATAAAAACAATTTGTTTTTTTTTTTGGAAATTAACTTAAGTAAGTAGTAAATACGAATTTTTTAAGTACATAATGACAATTTTGAATTAAATATTAAAAAAACAAACTACTTTAAAATTGAATTAAATTTATCTATCAAAGTGTGTTCAGGTCAAAGTATTTCGATGATTTCAAAATTCCATAGTATCTAAATGATTGAAAATAGGCCTTAACTACACCTAAAATTTTTAGTCTGTTACAACCTCTCTAATTATCCCTGCCTGAAACTATTGAATTTACTTCCGAAACACCCTGTATAGGGTTAAGTAGGTAAGTAGGCAAGTATAGTTATTCGAGTTGGTTGTGGAAAGACAATTAACACTAAGTTGTGACTTTTTTATACCACGATTGGAGTTACTTATTTCATGTTGTCATTGTTAGTTGTTTTAGAGATATAGTCGTTTAAATTCGATTCTAGATCGAACTGGCTGCCAAAAATAATGGTATGCTTTTGTACATTACTATATAATTTATTTTAAATTTGGTTAGTACACGCTGTTGGCGCAATAGGTAAAAGGCCTGTATTTCATAAATAGTAGGGTCTCAGTTTCGATTCCCAACAAAAGCAGTGTGCTTATAGGTTTTCCTACTTGCCCCAGTATAAATAATTATGACCATATCCCAAAAGCAGAAGAAGAGAACACCCAAAAGAGTATATTATTAGTTAATTTTTCTACTAGGAAGAATAATTTAATTACTATACCGTTATTAAAATAACTATTGACCCAGATAAATATTTAACAGTATAAATTTCGATAAGATTGTTTTTTTTATTATTATTTGAAGTTAAATCAATTTAATTAAACTACATACAAATAAAATATTATGTATATTATATACATACTTGGAAGAAAATTTACGTCTAATATGTATATATACAGTGAGTTTCACAATTATTTAGACAACTCGAGTGAGACTTAAGAAATTAGACAAATGTACAAAAATAAAATGACTTTATTGTAAATATGATAAGAGTTTTTAATCGTTATCATCATTATTGCTTTTGCTCTTTGTTGGTGCATGAGGGCATCAACAAACTTTTACTCCATTGAACTCGATTTTCAAACAGGGTTTCTCGTTTTTTTTTTGTATATGTAAATTATATAAAAAAATTTTTAGATGCGCTTTATTCACTTTCTCAAGTTATCCATGCTTTCTGTCACTTTGCAGATTCCATTCTAGAGCTGCTTTTGTGAAGTCCTCTGGAGGTTTGAGAAGTGTGTCGACCAATCCATTTCCATTTTATATATATAATTATTTTTACTTATTTCTTCTTGTTCATTCCCAGAATATCTATATAGAATCTGTCTTAGACATTTCTTGACAAATACTTGGGTGCGCCTTTTGACTTTTAACATCCTTGTCTGTTGAAAACCGATTATCATTTCTTTGACTTTAATATAAATATTTAAGGGTTGACTTTAATATACTAATATAAGTATATTTCTTTGACTTTAATATACTAATATAAGGGTTTCTTAGATTACCTTGCTTTCAATATTATTAATATTAAATAATGAATTCCTGATGTATTTGTGGATGAAATTTTACCTTTTCGTCAAAGCATACAATTTTCAATAACTTTACATTGTTACCAATTGATTTAGCTGTATATTAATTTAAGTATATTTTGTATATGATTATAATTTATTGTATACGGTTACTTATTCATTCTTTTTTTAGTTATTTTAATTTATTATCGTAATGTCAATAAATATATAAAATGTAATAAATTTGTAATTTATGAATTTTAAATATCTCACTTAGTCAGTCATAAAAAATATTATATTGTAAAATACTAATCTCTACATTAAATTAAGTTAGAAATTAAATTGGAACATAAATTTGGAAATTTTAAAGTACATAATTAAAATAATTATGACCTCATTATTAGGAAGAATAAATTTTTATTAATTTTTTTCAATTTTATTAGTTAATTAATATTATAATTAAAAAAAAAAATATTATGTAAATATTCATCATCATCATTATTATCTCTTTAAAATAGAAAAGAAGTTTGTAATATATAAAACTTAGTCTTAAAGCCTATTTATGCTATACAAGTTTGGGGAAACGTTAAATAAGCCAAAATTTGCAAAACAAAATGGTCTGAAACACGACAAGTTCTCCAAGGACCCAAGGTACATAATAAACAACGATATTCATTGGAATCTCGACATGCATACATTTAACAGCAACATTTGCATTCAAATATAAAATTCAATTACAACCACATTAATGCAGAAAATCTAGTCAGAAGACTAAAAAAAAACCAATAAAATAAATAAACTGTTATTATAGTTATTTGACTATCCAGTCATTCGTAGACTAATTTGAATGTATATGAGATGGGTGGTTTCAATGATTAAAAATAAGTTAAAGACGATGATCAGCTCATTGAGTTTTTGTTTTAAAGATTCCCGCCAACACGAATACACCGTAATATTAAAAAAGAAAATTTACCAAAACTATAATATATCTATCATATCACATTTTGAATCAAAATCTCATTAATGGTGTACTCAACAATATTAGTCATAGTCACAGCGGAGTACAGCGGCATAAAGGAAATTTTGAATTAAATAAAATAATTTGGATCTATGTATTTTGGAAAAGGCATTGTATGACCAAAAATGTTCAGTTTTAATTTCGTTTATCTTAAAATATTTTTGTTGTCTTCTACATGATATGTCTCATTGGCACGAATAGGTATATTTATTGAAAATAAATATGCATTATTATATGTTGTTTGGGAATGAATGAAGGTACTGTATAGTAAACATATTCTTCTTGTGGTGCTACAATTCTGTCCATGTCTTGTTCCGCTCCACCACATTTCTCCATTCTATATCATCTATTTTGATCTATTGTGTTCACACGATTAGCTCATATCATTTACAGTGTTATGATCTAGTTTTGTATTAATTTATTTAGGCATAAATATAAATTTTGGTTACCTAAGACCGTTAATTAAAAAAAAAATTAACGATAAATTGTAAAGTATTACAACATAAATTCTACCTATACCTTCGAAATATAGAGATTCTACAGAGATAAGTGTATCCCATTCACTCTTGTATAATAATACAAAACAAATTATATTCGTCGAAAATAATCGAATATTTTCCTTTTAATTTACTGTCTAAGACTTCTTCAGTGTCTTCGACTCGACTTCAACTCTGCAAGTAGTAGATGAAATACGCGTATCTGTATGATAAACATATTAGTAAAATTAAATGGAAAATATTCGATTATTTTCGACAATTATACAAAAATTTTACTCTAACGCTAGAAAACAAGTTTTTATAAAAACTAAAACAAATTAATAGTTTATATATGATAAAATATTTTGCTAACGCTAATGGAAATATAGTCCGAAAGCTATCGCTTTATGAGAAAGTAAAAAAAAATAAATAAAACTAAAAATTTGTTCTAAATTTATTTACTTAATTTATTTTTTAAAACTTTTTTTTTAACTTTAACAAAAAAAGAAATTTAATTCGTTTTCTAAAATCTGCAACGAATAGCGCTGCAGTATCTAAACCGAAGATTTCCATTTATTGTTATGTCTAAAATTGATTTTGAAAAAAAAAATATAAATTTATTTTCATTTTCGTGAAATACATATGAAAACAGTGACGTTGGTAGCCGAGTGGTAAAGCACTCGAGTGTAGAAATGTAACGACCGAAGGAGTACGAGTTCAAATCCCGTGAGAACCGAAAAAAATTTTAAATGGGGAAAATTACTGAAAATGTAACTTTCAATACAACCACATCGGTTCAAATATAATTTAATAATTAATAAAGATATAATATAACTAATAAAAAAATAATATAACTATATAATATACAAAAATATATACCAAATAATTAATATAATTTGATAAAAAGGTCCAAATTTCAAAAGGGAACTATAAAGTTGGCCTACAGATTTATGTGTAGGGATCACCTGTTAAAAAAAAATAAATAAATAAATATGAAAACTTTGGCAAATTTTAATTTTGAATTTACTTTTCTTTTCTTTTATTCAGACTGTTACTATAGTTACAGTTTCTCTTTTTCTTATATTCTCTCCTCATTATTTGTCAAATCCAATTAAATAAAAATTAAATAAAATAAAATAATATTATAAAAATGTATATTGTTGCTGCAATATAATCAAAATTTTTTTAGAGTTGGATTTAATAAAAATGGCTAGATTTCTAGCCTCAATTTTCGGAACTGAAAAAGATAAAGTAAACTGTTCATTTTATTTTAAAGTTGGAGCTTGCCGTCATGGTCAAAGATGTTCTCGAAATCATACAAAACCAATGTTTTCTCAAACAGTTTTATTAAAAAATTTTTATATAAATATGGAAAATTCAGTTAAATCAGTTTCCCTAATGTCAAGTAAAGAATTGGATGATGAAATTCAAAGAAAATTTGAGCAGTTCTATGAAGATGTATTTGTTGAATGTGAAGAAAAATATGGTGAAATTGAAATAATGAACATTTGTGATAATTTAGGTGAACATTTAATTGGTAATGTATATATTAAATTTCGTTATGAAGAAAGTGCTAATCAAGCTGTTAAAGATTTAAATGATCGTTGGTTTGGAGGTCGTCCAATATATGCTGAATTATCACCAGTTGAAAATTTTGAAGATGCATGTTGTCGTCAATTTGAAGTTAAAAATTGTCGTCGTAATCGTTTTTGTAATTTTTTACATGTTAAAAGAATTTCATCTGAATTAAGAAGATATTTGTATCAGCCGTCAAAAAATAAAATATTTTATTCTAATAGATATAAACGAGTTTCAAGATCAACATCAAGATCTGAAACTAGATTTCGATCTAGATCTAAATCAAGTTCGAAATCTGTATAAATTTTATTCAAAATTAAAACGAAGATTAATTTCAAATTATTTAAATTATTTATTAAAAATTATTTTATTTTAAAAATTGATGGATTCAATCAACTTTTTATTGTGTTGTGTATATCAATAAATTAGAAATAACTACTGTATTTGACATTGCTTTAATATTTTTGAATACATATCATATAAATTACAGTGATATTCTAAATTGAAATTTGTGGCGACAGCATAAACACATTTTTTTAGCTAAAACTTCTTAAAAAGTTTTATAATTGGTATAAATATTGTTTCAGTTCAATCCATTTTTACTTTACCATATTTTTTAAAATAAAAATTCCGGTGTTTATTTGTAGGTTTATATTGTCTCAAAAAACTTTAATTAATTTTCTGGCACATAAACTGGTTTAAATGTGATCTTATCATCATTGAAAAGTTATCATAATCATCATTGCCTTTTAATTACATTAGTATGGATTAAGCAGGCAAATTAGGAGTCTAAAGAGGTGGTGATGTTTTTTATAGACGTTTGTTTTTAGTTAAGTCTCACTTGTTTTTCCTAGTCTCTCTTATTTTCGTAGTCCTTCCATCTTTAGTGTCAATTATCCTTCGAAAGCTGATAATACATACACGGAATTTATAAACTTTCACATATTGAACTGTATTTCCTCCATTTGAGAAATTATAAAAAGCATCTGCTTTCACAACGAGTGGGTTGTAAGAAATCCACATAAAAATATTAAGCATATTTTTTTAGATTTCACGGGCCACCAAGTTCAAGTAGTTGGTTGAGACATGTTTTATATACGAATATCTGATTGTATATACATGTAGATTTATTTTAGATATATACTTATAGTGTTTTTACATTACGTGGTTACGGGTTAATTTTGAAATAGGGGTACCTAATGTAGAATAAGAAATTATAAGATACCAATATGTATTTACATGTGATTTAGTGTTGTGGAAATAACAGATAGCTCTAATCACGAGCTTTTAAATTAAACTAAACTAGCATCATAAGAAAGTTAATATAAATTAATTATTGGTTGTAAACAAATCAATTTTCTAACACTGTATTATCTGAATTTAAACATTGGAAGATTTTGTCAATGACAATCAAATAATTATGATGCAACTGTTGTTGATTTCATATCAATGACAAGTTTATGTTGATTTTCATAATAAAGATTTTCTCAAAATCGTATAACTGACACAAAAAAAAATCAAATCTACTGTCGTCAGGGTAAAATACATCATATTATTTATTTATCTGTATACTCCAATAATAGACAAGACAAATTAAACTAAAATATAAAAAACACGTGTTTCTACAGAGTTAAATTTAGTGTATCTATAAATCTGTCAGATTCTTTTAACTAAAATCGAAAATTTTAATTTAAAATAAACAAAAATAATAAATAATATGTATGTATGTACCTTATAATATGTATATATTGTACCTACATTTACCTACAGTTAAAAATTTTTTTTTAGATTACATTATTAAATTATATTACAATACAATAATCATAAATTTAATTAATTTAATTACCCCAATGAATTGATCAAAATAAAATTTAGATTATAAACACCTTGCCGCAGTGCTAATGTTAATGACTGTATGTGTATAATTTGGTGAATAAAAACCACTCAATTTTTTTTTTAAATTCTATAATTTTAAAACTTTATTTTATACCGGCATATATTAAATAATATAGACATATGAATGTATATATATATACATATTACATATACATCGTATTTTTAAGAACTTCACAAAACATGACCTGCTATAAATCATTTTAAATCGGTTGAGTACTAATTTGGCGGCCCTTATTTTGAACTTTAATTTTATGTTAAGAAAAATAAATAAACTCAAGAATTCTAATTTTAAACAGAAGGTAGCATTAAAAAAAGAAACAAAAAACAAGAAAGTGAAAATATATTTTGTGAAACTGTTTCGCAATATTTTCCTGATTTTCATATCTATTTTTGTTTTTGTTTTTTATTATTTTTATTTTTTAATTTTTTTAATGCATTTCATTGGAATGTTGTTGTACCCTCTCTGAAATTCCCAATTTGTTCATTTCCTTGTGAATCTTTAAATAGAGCAACACACTATTTCTATCTCTTCTAATCTTATATTTATAAGTATGTATGTGTCATCTTCAATACATTAATGCATACATATTATGCTCGGTCAGCCAACAAGCTATCATAATAATATCTACCTTAATTGGTTGCCTGAATATTTTTAGAAAAAACCAAATTTTTTTAAGTTTTTAAATTAGTTCATATGATATTCAAAGAAATACATACAACATTATTTATACTTTGATCTAAATAATAATATTTTTGTGATTGCATGGAAAAGTTAATCTTAAAGAATTAATTTATTATTGCAGCTAACGAAAGAGTCGATAAAATTTTCCAAAGAAGAAAACAAAAAACTTTCAACAATGCACATAAAAAAATTTGAATGCGCGCGACAAAATGGGGACTAAATAATATTAAATTAATATAAAAAAATATATTTTTGAATATAAAATGTATATATGTATGTATGTATGTTTTAGAAAAATTTCCGTAAATTATTTTATTAATATTAAAAATTGAATTTTTTAAATAGTTTTTTTTTTTTTTATAAAATGACCCAGTTAATAAAAGCTAATAATGATTGGCATCAATTTATTGGTTCGAATGAAAAAATAATCATAACAAATTCTTAAAAAATAATTTTAAATTTCGGAAATCAAAAATAATTTTTTTATTTTTATCGACCCCGGCCATTTAAGTGAAATATAATTTTAGAATATATTTAAAACTAGATTAATATGGCCGGATTGTGAGACTACAATGCGAGATGTGGTGTGCCAATTGAATATAATTTAATTTATACATTTAAATGTAGTTGTGAACAATTATTTTATTTCAAAGTTCATTTTCAGGATATTCACACTACGATTCTGCTGGAAGAGTATGTATAATGTCCAGTATTGTAATCGTATATAATAATATATCAATGCAAATAATAATATAATAAGCAGCATACAAGCATTATTTATTTCCAATAGATTCTCTATAGACATATTATAGAATAATTTGAATTATATAACGCAATAGAACACTCTTCGAACCAATAAATCAATGATAACAGTAGAAAATTATAAATGTAAGATTGCAAGAATCGCTTTTGACTGAAATTTACATGAATGTAAAGCTAACGACAGCTCACACAACAAATAAAAAATACCACAATTTATGAATACGTTCAACTCAATAGATCCTGGATCGAAATAAAATAAATATAATTGAATCGCACCAATTAATGGTACACTATTGATCACTTATATTCCCCTGAGTATGCTATTTATGTGATGAACAATGCATATATTCAAGAAAAGAAAATATTTCAATTATCTCACAACAAGAATGTATATGCGACTGATGATATTGACAATTTTTCAGAAATATTTAAAGTTTTCTAAATTGATCATAGGCCACAATTTCACATTGACCACAATTTTAACGATATCCAATCTTTCTTAGACAAAGTGAATATATAGCTATACATTAGTAAATTTTGTTTTAATATCAAATATTAAAAAAACAACACTGATGATTGTTAGCAAAAGATCCAAATTCAAAAAATATCAGATCAATTGCATTATACAAGAATTATATTCTCTACACTGGATGGAAGAAAAATGGAATTCAAACAAAGAAATTCGGTTGAGAACTGAATTAGCAAAATTAGTACCTGTTTATAAGTCTTTCTAGTAGCATTATCATGAAGGATTGCCTCCCCTTCAATTGATTTCATATTTGTATTATCATTTATTTATTCAATATCCAAATTTATTTCTATTTTGGTATAAACTGACCCAAATTACAATTTTCACCACTTAATGTCCTTTGAATGGAGATTTCAAAATAACATTGACGAAAAGCAACAAATACGAAAGATGTTGCTAGAGAATGAATTCATATAGAGTACAAAGGACAGTTTTGAGCCCTAATATGCTTAACTGAAGGAGTTGTAGGAAAATAAAATCAAAATTAACTGTACAAATAATCATAAATATTGTTATTACATTTGTGCATCACTTACATTAGATGTATCATTATCACAATAATAAATTCATTTTTTTTTATTTTTCTATTGCTTGTATATACATATGTATATTATAGTTTTAGTTATAGATTACGACAACAAATGATTGTATTCTATTCTATAAAAATGTCATACTATTGGATGAGAATCGGACAAGTTTCTATTTTTCTCATCAGATTAAATCTGATGTCGAATCTGGTTTACACAACAAATTCTCTTAGATTTTCATTTGATTCAGATTTTATTTTAGATTTTGTCTGACGTTTAACAAATTATTGCACACTTTTAAATATCTGAGTACATGTATTGATAATTTTTTCTAATACTATATAGGCTAAAAAAATAATATATAACCAAATAAAATAATAATCCAAGTAAAATTCTAATTGTATACTCTATAACATAATTAATAGTATCGATTTTGAAAACATTTAATTTCATACAAAAATGCAACAAGCGACTTGTAAAAACTATATACAAAGAAAATATTGCAGAAAAGTCGGTAAGTATATTGCGTAAGACTGAAAAACATTGAATCGTAAGATCAGAAAATGCTTGAATGATACCACATATACCAATGTGAAAAACAGAGCTGAAGGAAGTTAAAAATTTAAGTATTGGCATATCATCTGCACTGCATGCATTAAAGGAAGACGCAATAAATCATATCTCAAAATATTTGCAATGACATCATATATTCATGTACAATCAAAAAAGTTTATTTATATTTGATATAATATATATTAAATATAAATTACATCATTATTCTTTATATATGTGTGTATATGTATGTACAATAAATATTGTTAAAGTGAAAATTGAAAATTTTCAATGTTAAAAAATACAATGTTTACAGTTTTTAAATATTTAAAAAAGAAATTTACTTTTTTCATCATGAAATTTTTTTTTTTAAATTCTGTGTTTTCACTTTTTATTCTCGTTGTTTTTCCATTGCTCTCTCTTTCTAATTCATCATAAGATTTTTTTTTTTTTGTGAAAAACAAAAACAAACTCATTTTTCAATTGGAAAAACCCAAGTGTAAAAACCTATATAAAAAGAAAAATTTCATTTTAAATAGAGAACAAAAAAAATTGTTTCCAAAACAATCAGAAAATAATTGAGTCATCATTTTATTAATAGGTCAGTGATAAATTCAAAAATTTTCTTTTCCATTGACTTTCAAATACATTAAATAATGTTAAGGAAAATAAAAAAAATATTTATAAAAATTATTGTATGTATACAACTCATTTTATATGCCATCTTAAAATTAACTTCTTCTTGTCAATCGATATCATAATTTCACTAAACTATTCAAAGTTCCCCGATTCAAATTAATCTCGCCAATCGAAGAATTCTGCTCAAGGCATGAATTTATATAACAAAAATGTTTAAGGATTTATGATTTGGAATTATAGTAAGTAAAAACAAAATTAGAGGCTAATGTCGATTATGAAGTCTCAGTAAAAATCCTAAAGATAATGAAGCCCTAAAACAAATATAGATAAAGTCCTTACAATAGTGGAAATAATTGACTTTCACATTACAAAATAAGTTAATATCAGTTAGTAACAACATGATATTTCAGATTACGGTATTCAATTAAAACTCGCACTAGTACAGTTTTAAATGGCCCAAGTAAGAAAAAAAATTTAAAATAAAATAAAAATTTTATAATTTACAATGTCGCATAATTAAGGGTTCATGGTTGTATACCAAATTTACTAGAGTAAAACTATATATAAGGGGGCGTAACACTTGACAAAACTCAGATGATAAATATCTATTTCGCCCAAATCAACTTATTAAAAAGCTCACAATGCCAAAAATTAATTAGCAAATTTCTCACTTAACAAATTTGCAATTGCAATTCGCAAATATCCAATTATCAAAAAAATTAATAAAAATGTTTATTTAGCAAAGAATTTGTAAATTAATGTGTTAATACTCTGGAAAATTTATTGTTTGTTATATCAAGATAAGCTAACAGCTGAGCTTCTAAAAAAAGGTGGAGAATTTCTGCATAAAAAGATACATAGCTTAATATGTACAATATGGGTGCAAGAAAATATTCCGGAGAAGTGGAAGGTGGGGCTAATCTGTCCAATTCACAAAAAAGGAGACAAAATGACATGCAGCAACTACAGGGGGATAACGTTATTAAGCTGTGCTTACAAAATATTATCCAATGTCATATACTCCAGATTAGCCTACTTTACTGAAGAAATACTGGGAGAGTACCAATGCGGATTCCGGAGCCAAAGATCAACGATTGACCAGATATTCGTCATGAAACAGAGCATGGAGAAATGTTATGAACACGACATAGATCTTGACATGCTTTACAGAGATTTCAAGCAAGCATTTGACAGCATAAATAGAGACATCATTTTTCGTCTCTAAGACATTTGGGAATACCTCAGAAATTATCAAACCTCATCATAATGACAATGCATGAATCAAAAGCTAAAATTATAATACAAAACCAAATAACCCGTGAATTTAAAATAGAAACGGGAGTACGGCAAGGAGATGCCTTATCCGCACTATTATTTAACTTAATGCTACATTACGCCATAGGAAAATTAGAAAAGAAAGGCAGTATATTCAATATGACAACACAAATAGTGGCATATGCGGATGACATAGTAATCATGGCAAAAAATTACAGATATATGGCAGAAGTATTTGTACAACTAGAAGCGGAGACACAAAAAGTAGGCTTAAAAATCAACGAAGACAAGACAAAATATCTAAAAATGTCAAGAAATGAACAAAGAAGAAATACTCAGAATATAACAATTGGAGAGTACAACTTTGAAGGAGTTACAACCTTTACATACCTCGGAGCAACAATAAGAAGTGATAATAGTATGCAATGCTGTATTCATAATAGAATTCAGGCCGGAAATAGATGCTACTATGCAAACAGAAAGTTGCTTCAATCAAAATTAATATCAAGGAAGGCCAAAATGACGATATATAAAACTCTCATACGACCCATATTGACGTATGAATGTGAGGTATGGACTATGAACGTGTCCGAGGAGAATAGCCTGCGCATATTTGAAAGAAAAATTCTCCGAAAAATACTCGGCCCAAATATATTACAGAATGGAGAATATGTAATCAGAAGCAACAGCGAGCTCAATAGTATGATTGATAGTGAGGACATTGTACGATTTGCAAAGGCCCAAAGACGAAGATGGGCTGGCCACCTAAATCGAATGCACGAAAGTCAAAAGCAAGCAGTGGTGTTGAATAGAAAGCCCGATAGCAGCCAGCCGTGGTAGAGGAAGACCAAGAAGCAGATGGGCAGACAACGTGAAAAACTATGCTCAAATCCTACAAATCCCAAATTGGAGACAAGCTGCACAAGATCGACCTTTTTGGAGGAGCATAGTGATGAAGGCCAAAGCTCACCCAGAGCTGTAGCGCTATAAGGTGATGATAATGTATCAACAATAATAAAGTACAGTAGTATAGTTCTTGCTCAAGCGCAAAACAAGCGAAAACAATAGGGGTTCATTTAATAAGTAGCGGAGGTTTGGGGCGGCATTTTATGCGTATAGCCACTGTTGGATACAAAAAAGGAAATATTTCATTTATCTAGAGTTGGGACCCGCATATTTATGTATATGGCAGATTCCAAATTTGGCGGAATTTTATAGTTGGTTACAAAATCAGAATGTATATATATTTTATTTATGTTATAAAATAAAATCAATTTTAAAATTTACCATTTTTAAATAACATCAAATAATGGTAATGGATGTTTTGCAAAGTAAAAATTTTACAGTGATTTTTTACAATGTGATGTTTGAAATGTGGCATTTAGGAAGGAAATAAGTTTCTTCAAAGCATTGATATTTGCTAAATAAAAATTAACTAGTATTCGCCCGCTCCTAGAAATTACTCAATATTTCGTTATGAGTTGTTCTCCATCATTTTAATTTATCGTGGACATTGTTTTTTTTTTCATTGATTTATCTTAAGCAACAACCTCATACGTAATAATTTATTTAAAAACAAATAAAAATTAAATTTGAAAGAAACCTGGAGTGTTGTTGCGGCAGTTTGATAAATTAAATTTTTGTATATTAAAATGACTAAAGCCTATTTTAGGGACTTTAAAAGCTTTATTAATAAGCTCGAAATGTCTTAAAAAGCAGTGTTCAAGTGGCGAAACCTACTTACAGGATACCAAAATGAACCTTTTTTATTCAAGTGGATTTTAGATGGATTGGACTAATGTAATGCCTATATACATACCTCTAGATCTACATGCCTTAGCAGTATGTATATTTTTCATGTATCTCGCCTTGCCTATGTTCAACAAATTTTAATATAACAAAAACCAAATTAAAATTTATTTTAAAAACAACAAAATTATCAATTTACAATTCAAAATGACAGATAAATTACAGTAAAACAAAATCTTAACATACGAAACTATAAATTTGTATGTATATTATATGTATGTATGTATATGTATAAGTGAACTTAAAAAATATAAATTCAGTTCAAATTAATTTATTTCAGAGTGTCCATATTTACTATTTAGTTAGAAATAAATATTTGGTGAGTACATATTGAATTGATAAGATAAAAATTTGTATTTTTATTTTGATCTCATCACAACAGTTTGTCAAAATATTTATTCCTGAATATGGGGGGACACCCTAAAATAAATTAATTACAAATCAGAACATTTTGAAAATTTTTCATTTTTGTCGAATCCTTTTTTTTAACTTTTCAAGTATTGAAAGTCATTTGAATTGAAGGCCGTAATTTAAGATATATATGATGTTAACAGTTAGTTTATAGGACAGTATGAGTTAATATATTTTCTACTTTACATATTTCGGTTTCCGAATTTTACATATTACTTTTGTTGATTACATGTAGAATCATGACACATGATTGTAACAAAACTATTATGTGACATGTTAAATCTCTATGTTGCCGCTTGCCAAAATCAATACTATTTATTTTGGCAATTATTCATTTGGTTTTTGAATACTTTATATCTGTACATAAAAACAAATAATCCTACGTATAGTACGTACATATATCATAAGTATATAAATATATATGTAATAGTACTTTATATTCATTTGGAAATTTTTTTTCACAATGGGTTTCAAATGCAGTAATTCAGTTCAGTTCAATTCAATTAATTTTACAGTATCTGACCAACCGCTAAGAGGTATGTCCATTTATTAGAAAGGGTTACATTTTATCACTGAACTTAACGATTGATATCATGATTACTACAGTGGGAACAAGTGAGACCAATTGTATTCGATGTGTCCATTTGAACGTATCAGTTACTTAAATCGCCCCCATTATTATGTGTTTATTAGTGCAAATAAATAGAAAGTGGTTAAATAATATGCGTCAAAAGTTGTATAAAATCCAGTCTATTTGATTTGAAAACAAAAATTGTCCTCAACTAATTTTTTAAAGAAACAATAAAACAAAAAAAATTCAAAATAAATGCCCTGAGCCTCATTCGAACTCATGTTTTCTCATTATTACTCAGATAACATAAGCAGTACACCATATCGATAGCCTAAGTGTTGAAGCAGCCCAGTTGCTCATTTAAGTTCGTATCAGTAAATTTCATTCATTGCTTTCAAAATGATCTCAAAAATAGTATTAACAACATGTCAAATGTTGTTTTTCATAAAGTACGTATAGGTAAATTGAATTTGATCAAATCAACAAAATAAACTATAGCTGTATAGGAATCTAAAGAAATATATATGTATTTGTGAATTTTGATACTAAGTAAATCATTCCCCTTGTACAATATTGTGAACAACACCATCACCAGGAATACTCATATACAGCTCAATAAATACCTCGTACAACATTTTCAAATTTCATTTACCATAAAATATTTCCAGCATAGTATTGTAACAAAAAACAAAAGAAAAAAATTTAGAAAATAAAATAATATGAAACGAACATACTCTAAGGAAAACCTAAAAAAAACATTGCGAATAATTGTTTTGTATAGAATATTCAATATATAAGTCGCTTCGCTTCGAAAGACAAAAAAGACTTGAATGATAAATATCCGTAAATATCTGCAATTTTACCGCAGTTGAAGAAGCTAACCGTATATATATAGTAGGCAATGGGAGGAATATATTTCTACCTTATGCTCCTAATACTGACAGACTTACAGGACGAGAATGAAAAATAAGTACAACCCTATAATTTTGAGCTTATTAATCCAAATAGAAAAATGAACTGAATTGTATAAGACTAAATTATCTGTTTAGTGACATAAACCTAGCCAAAATATTCAAACTAAGACCCGTTAACTATAGCTAAACCATGCAGAGCAGATGGATAAAAATGCTCCAGCAAAAAAACTCTTCAAATCCAAACCCTAAAGGTAGAGGACGTTGAAATAGACCATACCAAAGAATATCTAGTATCGGTGGATATAAAAAAAAATTATTATTTCCATAAGCGGTGAGAGTTTTTTTTCGTAATCACCGTCAGTTGAGGACAATATTACGCCAGATCCATCATCTGTAGCGCCCACAAAGAAAGTAAGTAAAAATGAACAATGTTCAAAAAAATTTCACTAATATTTTTTCAATAATAAATATTTTTATATTATTAGTAGAAATTCACAGTATTTTATTTACTCTTTATAGAATAATAAAATAATTAATTAATAAATTTTATTTGAAATCGTATTAAATTATGTTATTAAATAATAACAAATTATATATATAAATTCGTTGTACACAATAAACACTTTTCAATTTATTTAATTTTGAAGCGCGCCTCAACTTTCAATTTATAAAAAAGTGACTAATTAGCTGACAAATATAAATAATTTACGAAATCATTGTAAGTACTAAAGTAGTTTACTTTAACTTAAGTCATAAAACTGCATAAAAACAATTAAAGTAACTTTTATTTAATATAGTTTTTATTTTAAATTTTTTTTATGTTGCAAGTCATAAACATAACAATCGGAAGTAAAAATAAAAATTTTTCACGCTTCTTTGGTGCTAAATAGTTTTGATTTCATTTTCATTTTATTATTTTTGTTTACTTCCGACCTTGAAAAACGATGCTAAGATTTTTTTTTTTTGTAAATTTTCTAAGTCACTTACATAAAAACAAAAATAAAAAACCTAATAAAAAATTACACGCTGGATTGATTCAAATAAACAGTATAGGAAACTCCGATTGTCGTCAATGTTTACATGTATTTCAAATGATACAAAAAGTTTCTTTCTTTTTAAAATTATGTATAGTAAAAAGGAGGGCAAAATATTTTGTTTACAAAAAAAAAAAATAAAAAAAATAAAATAAATAAATAAAATTATAAACATTGAAATAATTTATTAGAAATCGCATCCAATTATCGGCTTCTGTACATTCGAACTTATTTATTGATACAAGTTTACACAGATTGAAGTTATTATTATAGTAATAACAAATCACTGCATCGTAAATATTTTCATTAAAAGGTGATTGACTTCAACCCCATAATGAGATGATACTAATTAATAATATATATAAAAGATAATAGTTGAGATATACAATTCAAGGTATTGAAAAAACTTTTCCGACATTTTAATAAACTGTATAAAATACTGTAGACTATATTAATAAATTTCAATTCCGGTTTAATCTAATCGAATTTGAAAAAAAATGATTTTATTTGCTAACCTCCAATTGTTTGTTCGTATGTTTAGAATGTTTAGAAGAACTAAAATCATCACTATCATCTTTTACAAAATTCCGTTATGGAAATTCAAAAATAAAAAAATAACGGTAAAATACTATATTGTCAAATACTGGTGTAAAAATTAATTTGTTAAACGCCGGTTATGGAAATTCATTTATAGTTAGAATATCTAGAATGTGACATCGCATTACATTAAGACAAATTGTTTATTAGTTTTATTTTTCTCTCTAATCTAAAAATAAGCCACTACTGAATGCAATACATGACCGATACAAAATATATATTACATGTTATCTTATATATGTATTGACTAAAATGTTATATATTATATGTATATTGACTATGATCTATATTTATTACTACACATCATTGAAATTTGATAGATTTATTTAGAAAAAGAATAATTAAATAGAAAGACGTATAAAATTTATTAGAATATGAAATTATTAGGAGAAAAATAAGTTTTTTATACAACTTAAAAATTAACACTGTTTTCAATTTTAATCTAATTTTTAACTCTGATTAAAGCAGATTGTTTGTATTGCATATTTGCATCCTCCAAAAAAGTGGAATCATACTCAGTAGACAAACCGCTGATAGTCTATATTATTCTCATATTATTTCACATATTAGATATAATATATGTAATTGGTCTAGTTGTTCCTCTTGGCTAAGAGATAAAATTGGTATCATAATAAACAAGGCTATAAAAGGTTTACATAAATTTAATTGGTTTACTCCTACAAATGAAATTTTTAAGAGAACGGGTTACCTGAAGCTATCAGGAATTATTGTTTTGGAAAAAGCTAAACTAATTTACAAACTGGAAAAGAGAATTTACAAAAAAAAATATTCAATTCATATTACTAAAAGGAGTAGTGTGCACAATTACAATACAAGAAAGTTAAATAATCTCAACTATGCAAAACCAATAACAGAGTTATCACGCAACAGTTGCCTTTCGACAGCTATAAGGGTATATAATAAATTACCACTCGAAATAAAGGATAGTGTTAACTTAGATCTTTTCGTAAAACAACTAAAGTACTTATTAAAAAAATAATCCTGCAGAAATGGACAGATTAATTAAACAGTGAATTATCACATGATATATATATATATATTTTTTTCTGTTTTTTTATAATATTTTTTTTCTGTTTATGTTATGATATATAATAATTGTATATCTATATATGTATATATGTAATCTTTAGATTGTAAAGTATCTTACTTTTATTTTTAAATATGGATTTTTCTGTCATGTTTTATACCAAAACTAATGTTTTGCCTATAATTCGGTTAAAGAAAATTAAATTTATTTAGAGTAGTAAAATATAAAAATTGAATGTTTAAATATTTTCTAATTTGTATACAATTTTGTCAATAAAAGTAATGAATAATTTTTTGTAACACACTCTATAGTCTATACTCATTTTCATATTTTTCTATCCTCATTTTTCTTTTTACAATGACACTATTGCCCAAATCGCCCCTTGATGATCCTCTATACTCCTCCTTCATATATTTCTCTTTATTGGTATCGTAATTTGCAGCTCGTTAATTTTTTAACCATCAACAATTTTTATCAATTGATTTACGTATTTTTACTATATAAATTATCAGGATTAAAATTAATTTATTTTATATTAGGGACTATCAGGAAATAATCAAACATATTTTTACTAAATATGACTATGTTGTGATGGATTGTGGTGTAAAATGAAATATTTTTAATAACAAATGAATGATACTAGTTTTGTTTCACAATTAAATTTATTATATTTTTATAGAATATGCTGTAGGCTCTAGGTGAAACATTATTAAAATTAAATAAATATTAAAACTCTAGGTATGCTTCACAATTTTATTAAATATCTTAATCGATTTCGGTTATTACACCATCATCACATCATCTCAGTGATGGTGTCATCATCACATCATCTCTGATGATGGTGTAATAACCAAAATCGATTAAAATATTTAATAAAATTGTGAAACATACCTAGAGTTTTAATATTTATTTAATATTAAATTTATTATCTTGATCGATATTGGGATAACAGACATCGATATGTAATCGATCAAGATTACAAATGAAAACAGTTATCAGAAGACTTCTGATGATGATGTAATATTTAAAAACGATCAAGATAAAAAAAAAATTAATTTTGAAAGAAACCTCGTTACTGCTATTTTTAAATATTGAAATAATTAAAAAAAAACAAAAACAATTTTACTAATTAGATTTTGAATTTGATTTAATTAACGCCATTTAATATTACTTTTTTTTTTTGTTACTTTTATTCTATTTTTATTCAGTTGCAAATCAGATTAAATCAATTTTTTCCTTAACACCGATTTAATTGTTTTTTGTGTGCGATTCAAAATCATTTTTCTTTTGTAAAGTCTTCAGAGTTCAAATCAAAATATTTACTGTATATTAGGATCAAAATTATTGCACTTATTTCAGCATTATTGCGCTATATAGCGCTAACTATAACTACATATTTATACATTTTTAGCGACAACAACAGCATTTTTTTACCTCATAATATTTTTATAATACAATCTTTCTTATTTAATTATCAATAATATTAATTGAAATAAGAAAATCAATTTACCCAATATGTCTTAACCTAGATAAACTCTATAGTTTTAAGTTCTTTCTCTCTAATTAATAATTTATAATAAATATACAATTTTTATTGTATATCTCATATATAAATCATAGTTAATCAATTTCCTTTTATAGTACATCTCAATAAAATGCTGTAACAAGTATGCTTTATTTTTGCAATATATTTTCTACTTCTATTCCTCAGATTACATATACAGTGTCGGACAAAACATATTGGACGATTGTATCGAAATGTATTGTTATTAAATGTTTTATTATATACGTCTACATTAACCGGTTGGTTCAATATCCTTATTTTTTCTAGCAGAGTTTGATTTTTAATAACTATTTTATAATCTTGCTCTCTTCTCCTAGCAGTTTACGTTTTGTGTGATGGGTTCTGCTAGTTTAAAGATGCCAGAATCTTATCTAAGACAGTAAATATATAATTACTGTCTTTGATTACAATGTTTTGAGTTCGTCTAAATAGATCTTTTCGAACATTAAACATGGTACTGGTATTTTTACTACATAAAATGGAACGTGTAATATTTTTCCTAATATTTTATTTATCAATTTTCGGTTATATGACTACTACTATTTTGTTGTCAGAGACTAAGTCTTCTTAAATAGGTTTAATACTTACGTTAGTACCAAACTATACCTACTATCAACAAATTTTATAAAATATTGTTACTTTTTTTATAAATAATCAAAGAAAAATATGAAACATCCATTGCACAAAGCAAACCTAGTAGCAGTCAAAATTAGTATTCTGTTGTTCTAACCACTACACTATGTAGGTCGGTTTTTCCTTAGATGTCTTTTTATAATGTTGAGCCAATTAGCTGATGGTTTTTCTCCCCTTTGCAGCCAACAACCATACATTGTTTTCTCATAATGAAAACAATTCAAATAAAATTGTCAAAATAAGTAGCTCCGAAATAAATTTTTGTTACAGGCCTAAAAATTATAGTTTATAACATCACTATATTCTCATATATTATTTAATTTATTAACCATAATAACATAAATTTACAGTTTTATGATTTTTCTTTAAATTCGTATACGGTATACGATATACATACATTAATATTTTTATTAAATCTCAAAATTTTCATTGAAATTTGTTTTTATTTTAAAATCTCAGGGCGTATCAAATTTTCCATGGAATTTTCATCCATTATTATTTTAAATAATAATAATATCTATGCGTATGGTATGTATGTATACACATTATTATGGATAATTTATACAGATTATATTAACATCTTTGTTCAACAATTGAACTTTTATATAATATGTATATATTTAATTTATAATTATACACACAGGATAATATACACAAACATAGATACTTATATATATAACCGCACATATGTATGTTTATGTATTAGATTTACATATTTCAATTTTTAGGTAGTTTTTACTCTATGAGATTTTTCATCTGTTTCCACATAAAAGAGGAAGAAGAAATTCGTTAATCAAAAACTGGGTCAAGGGCTGGTGTATATTATTATTATTGATGTTTGCTCTCCTGCTTTGTATATACAATGAAAAAATCTTTTTTATTTCTATACAAAATTGTGAAATTGTTACTTTTCTTATCCATTTCAGAAATATATACATATACACACACATCCATACATTAATTTATTTTATATTACATTAATTTCAATGTAAAAAACAACAACTGTATAACAATATGGCGTGTACCGTGAAGTCGGAAAAATGTTATTCATTTAGGAGTTAGAAGTTAGGAGAAAACAATATATATATATATATATATATAGATATGCATATAGGCATACATATATATCCAATACACACACGAATAAACAGAAAAAATGTTAGAGTAATTGGGTACAAAGTCACAACAATTATTGTTTAGTTTAGATGATAAATGGTTTCCTAGCATTGAATTTATAATATTGGAAAAAATCAAATCCTAATTGCCTATTTTCATAAAAGAATCAGTCACGTCGACAAAATGTTTGTTAAAAATTAAAAAGAAAAACTATGTACATTTATGTATGTCAGACAATATAAATTAATACATACGTGAAAAAATTATTTATTTAAATATTTTTTTTATTTATTTACAAAATTTAATAATTAAATAAAATTTGTGAAAATCATTTAATAATGTACGAAAAATTAGTTATACATAAATTCAATTTAATTTAATTTTTATTGTTTCAACTGCACATTAATAAATTCATTATATTGTAAATTTGTAAAAAAAAAAAAGAGGTACAAAATATCTGAATCATTTCACTGATATATATTTAAAAGGAGACGTAGCGAAACTAAATATTTTTTCTAAACTAAATATTTAAATTATATTATAATTTAGGAGTTCACTCGTGGTTAAGTATACACATGCATTTGAATATAGAAAAATTCTAATTTGCCTCAACTCACCAAAGCACAGAGTTTCTTTTTTTACTCGCTAGAATTAAAACTAAATTTAATTTTTTTTTTAAACAAATTATTATGTATGCGATTGTTGTTTAAGATAAATATATAAAAAAAAATTATATAGTGTAAAGAATAATTTGAAATGATTATAAAGAATTCCTGAATTGAGTATGATTTTTGATCAAACTTCGTCGAATTTCGGGCGGGCGAGCGAGGCGAATACTAGTTTTAATTTAATTTATATATACAAAATTTTGGCTTTCAAATAAGGCTTTTAATGTTTTATATTTCGTTTTTTTTTAAATAAAATATCTTCTAACTTGAGACACGAATTTGCCCCTGAGGTCAGATGTTAAAAAGAAAATAGAAAAATTTAATATTAAATACCAGAAAATGCAAGGATTCATGGGAAGGTACTCATCACCTGTCACCTCACAATCATACTCTGTTTAACAACCAAACAATAAAATCCCTATATTATTGCCAAATGTGGGGATGCGGTAAAAAAAAAAACAATATCTAGAAATTATTCAGAGATTTCAAAGGAATATATACCTCTAAATTTTTGTATCATAATCAAAAAATTTGAATATTATACAAAGGATCCAAAGCAAAGCCATCAAGAACCTTTATGGATTTTAAAAACGAAAGCCAACATTCATTATTCAAAATTTTATCAATTGAACTACATAATGTAAAGATGTCACAAGCATATTTAATATATAAAATTAACTAATAAATGCAAACACACTAATTATACACAAAAACGAAATACACAAACATAATACCCGTAATAGCTCAAATTTAATACGAAAAAACAATCAATGGCTTAGACATTAAATTACAAATAAATTACTTAAAGACAGCTGATACACCATCAATAAAATCTAAAATATAAAAATTATTTTTAGACTTGAAAAAATAAACAAACAATAATATTACCAACAATAATGCACCTGATATTTGATAATCTAGCATATACCATAAATCTTAATTAACTTATATAAAATGTAAGTGTTTTAATTAGGATTTTTGTTATTTTCTTTTTATTTTTTTACTACAGCTGTATACTTAATCTTTATACTTTGAACTTTTGTTTACATTTAAAATTAAGCATTATATTATATTTGAGTTTTTGAATTTGGTTAGTTGTAAGTTCAAAATGTAAATATGTTATAAAATACTCTGTATGAGCTTCAAGCTCTTTCAGAGAGAATTATAATAAATAAATAAATAAAATACTAACTCCTAACGGCCCTAACATACTGTAGTGAACAGGCACTGGAATGCCAGATTTTTTTGTATTATATATTGAAATTCGAATTATGCTAACGTGGCAACAATCATCGCATAGAACATTAACATTCGTAATCTGGTCCCTCTATCATGGATAAGCATCGAAGAGAAATATCTTTTATTCTATTAGAATTTGTATTAGTTCACTTCCTATAAAGATTCTGGAATAGAAATAACTTTAAATTGTTAAAAAAGTAAATACTTTAAGTCCACTCCAGATGAATATTTATAAAATAAATACATTTTCATTTTAATATATTTTTTTAGATAATAATTTTCCACGTCTATATTGAATAATAATTTTTTGTTTTTAATTCAAATTTTCATAAAATTGGGTTGCAAAACATTTTTCTTCTAAATTATAATAATTTTCCAATATTGTTGTTATTTTTTGTTTTGTTGTTGTTTTACTTTTACTTGAGATATTTTAAGTTATTTTAAGAACTTTGAATCATCTACTTTTTTATTAGATTATGTACATAAGTAATGTAATATGTATGTACATAATAATATATGACATATAGAAATGGTATACACAACAATACTTATTACTTTTCTAATAAATATAATTAAAAAATTAAAATTTCACATTATCCAGGCAGATGTTACAGATGATCAATTAATAATTTAGTTTAATTTTAATATTAAATTTTCATTTAATTTATTTATTTATACCATAACTTAGCACCAGTTCATGGTACCAGTTCCAATTGACATTTTTTCATTAGAATGTGGGCCATTTTTCTTTTTTTAATTCAACCATGTTTAGAAAACTTTCTTATAAATAATTCTTTATGAAAAATTTAAATAATTTTAAATTATTAAAAGAAAAATGTTACAAAATTTTAATTTTTATAATGAACACAATAACAACAACTACAACAATAACAAACAAAAAATCTTACCAAATAGAATAATAAAAACTGTTAAATTGGTTTTGAATCTTTATAGAAAATTTTACTGAATTTAAAAAAACAATTTTTGTTTTTAAAATATGTTATGCTTAAATAAAATTTGATCCTTAAATAACTTAATAATTTTTTCTGTTATACGGATTTTCTTTTCGATGGTTAAAGTCAAACTGATTTTAAGTTAGGTATACCAAAAAAAAAAAAAATTAATAAATAAATAAATAAATAATAAACAAATCATATTAGAGAGCTTTTCTCACTGTGAAGCTCGTTGACTTATTGGTTAGTAGGTTTTTTTGTACATTTTAACACATACATAGAATTATAACACTCGTATATATATGTATGTATATATGTGACTGACTATGTACTTTGAATAAAAATATGAATAATTTCCTTTTTTGTTTTGTTATCCTTTCTAGATAAATTTTTTTTTTAGTTCAAGAAAGTAATGTTGATTTTTAAAACATTTTCGAATTGAACTTAAGAGACTTTATTAGACAGAACTTAAATTAGTTTTGAAAATCAAACTTATTCTGATCATATATGAATAACATTTCTAAACAATAAGAATTTTCAAATTTAAAAAAGGTTTTTAAATTTCTAAATAACTTAAAAAATAAATAATTAAATCACCACCACCTAAAATAGTTTAATCAGCCACAGGGTGGATGGCTGTTAAAATTATTTTTAATTCCATACAATAATACCTATCATCCAATAAATAGCACTTTATCGGGAACACCCTCAATATAGTTTTTTTTCATGTTTACTAAAATTACATTGTATAGTTATTAGAACACTAATAAAAGCTACATAGTTCATTTTTTTTAGTACTTTTGTAGAATCACCTTTTCGTGCTTAATTAAGTACGGTACTGCAATTTTAAACTACAATATCTACAATATTTCTAGTATTTATTTTAGCAAATTACTGGCTTAACTCATAAAATGTGGAAAACTACTGCTATATATTGTCAGGAACAAAGCCTTCTTAAATAGAAATAGCTCCATTTTTTTATTTAAGTTGTTACCAGATTATACTCGCAATTATTTTTTGTCATTCATTTTATCCAAATGACAAAGGGTCGAAAAACTGATAAATAATTTTTTTTTAATTTGTACTTAAATATAAAAATATTTGATCCCAAAATAAATGGCACATGAACACAAAATCAGGTCAAACGAGAACCTACAAGCACTATAATAATTAAAGACAGAAAACCATGTTGGTAAAAATATTAAGCATAAAAGATAAGAAAGGCTGGACATGTAGGTAGAGAGAGAGAATGAAGAGGAAAATTAAAAATCAATGTGGAAAGACAGAACGCAGGACATTTAAATATTCTGGACAAAGTTAAGCCTCACTCTAGCTTTAATTTCCTCCCGGCAAGAAGCTTTCGAAATTCGAAATAAAAGTCAATTTTTTGTTATTTATTTGACTTTATTTGTTTTTTTTTTTGTTCTTTATGACATTCTAAGTACATAATATCACATTTTTAGTTTTTAATTAATTTAAAATTAATAAGTTTTTTTGCATTCAACAAATACGGGACGTGGCTAACAACCATTATAATACATACAACAAGAAGCAGTTATAAATAAATTTAATTCGAAACTAACATCTAGTTAGTGTCTTTTATTTTGTTATCTTAATATGAGTAAGCTATTTGTTTTCAATATGGAAATTTAATTTAAACTATCCAAAAACAAAACCATTAAACTACAATCATTATCAACAACATGTAGCCTCACAACTACACTTGTCGAATTTTAGTCTTCTTAACTAATTACCCCAATTATCACTTAAAGCATTATTTTCAAATATATTTCTCAGCCTGCTATTTATTATGTCCTTAAAAGTTTGGGGTTATTAGATGTCCGGGTCCATCTTAGTTTTAGCTTTGAATTATATTATATTATAACCATTCAAATATAGTTCGTATTTGTATTTTCTTCTATATACAATATATTTTCTAAGACTACTAGATTTGTTGAGAATTTTGATAATCGCATTTTTATTGCTTATATTCGTTTCAATTGTTTATAAATGATATTCGACATGACTTTGTAGAAGGAATTTAGCAATTATTTGGGTTGTTTTTCATTTTGTGTTTGCATAATTTTATTATATTCTGTGGTAATTCTGTATTTACTCGGAACTTTATTCTTTTTCAATTTATTTATTTGCGTTTGAAGCTATATATGTCTGAGGACTATCAAATGATTATACAAATATAACCATAAAATTATTATAAAGAATATCAATACTCAAAATAATTATTACAAGAGTGTATACCTCTACATTTCAAAATAAACAAGTTAGTATTATATTGTATACTAGATTCTAACTCTAAATAGTCTAAATAATACTAATTTTACATGCTTGCTATTTATAAAATAAAATGTTAAAGTGGAGTGAGATATTTGCAATATATTAAAATAAATTCCAAGAGAATAATTAGTAGCTGGCGGTTCACATGAAAAGTAAGGCATTTTTTTCTCAAATGAACCAAATATATGATTATATATTTATAATCTTTTGCTATACAATTTATTTATCAAATTCTCGAAATTTTATTGATTTTCTGGTATTTTGAAAATAGTTTTTGTTATTCCAAATTTTTTCATATTCCATTTTGTTCTTGTATTCATTTAACAAACCATTATCAATGAACCTGTTTGATCTTAGTTTGCTGGATTAGCAACCATATATTACTACTTTTCTACATATTCGTTACACATTCTTAATCAATTGCTTGACCGAAGACTATAGACATTTTATTTAATATTTTACTTTCTTTCGTTTTATTATTTAATTTTCAAAAAAAAACCAAAATAATAAAATTAATTTCTCTACTCGTATTTACAATTATTGTTTTTAATTACAATTTCTCTTATAACAATATGTTAAACTTCAACTGGCCTGTAAATTTCTCTATTCATATAAATTTAATAAAACTAATCTGGAATTAAACTCATTTACTTGACACACACCCAATTTAAACTTGAAATTAAATTTTTATTACAAATGCAAATGTACATAATACCCATATAGTAATTTTTAAACATTTTCTTTTTTTTTATATTTTATATTTTAAATTTTAAATTTTTATTTTTATAAATATACATGCATATTTAACAAAAGTAGTAGCTTTACTCCTTTTCTACATTATTAAACTAATTTTCATGTTCTTTATGTGCTTCCTTTTTTTTTCAATAAAGTTTTAGAGAATAAAAATAAATTAACAAAAAAAAAAGGAAAAAAGTATGTCTTGCGCATTTTACATAATTTTTATACATATGTAAATATACCCACGTAGGTATACTCGTACTTTGATTAAAATTCCAATATTTCGACTTGAACAACTTTTGTTTTGTTGTTACACATCCTTTGGTTTGTTTATAGTTTTTTTTTTTAATAGGTTAGGAGTTATTTTCTTTTTTGTTTCATTCTTTATGTCTCTACAAAGCTTTTTCATTACACCTAAGACAAAAATTCTGTGTTGATTCATATTACATGAAAGGATATATGAACAAATTTATGAAAACTTAATAAAATCCTTAAAATATATTATATACCTTAAATTTCATATATATATATATATATATATATATATATATATGTATATGTATATGAGAACAGGTGATATTTCTTATTACTTGAACAAAACTTCTGAAAATGAGAAGAGAATAATGAGCTTTTAAATGTACATATAGTTTGAATAGAGTTGCTATATGCCTGCTTTTACATATGTACTGATTATCATCGGTTGGTTCAACAAATTACGAAGGTGGTGAGTCTTGACCTGTTTTTTTATTTAATAGTCTTCGACTTAATCTATCATTTCTAAAACTAAATGTTTTCTTTAATTTTTTAATATTTTAACTTGTGTAAAACTATAGTTATTCCCTAATTTATATTATTTTTGGAAAAATAAAGTAAATTTATTATTGATGTAAAAATTTTCACATTTTATAAATAAAATTGGATTTATAATTTAAATTATTGTTAAATATAATTTCAATATTAATTTATTATTATTTGGAATTTACTTTCTAAAATCAATTTGCAAAATCAAAAGAAGGATATGTCGACCAGTTTAATTTTCTAGAAAAGTGTTCCTCTTTATGTATATAATATTAACAAAACAAAACAACGTCTAATCGTCGGAAATGAAAATGAACAAGTAAGTCGAAATTATTTATTTTTTCGACCATAAGAAATAGTCCCAACCGTCGCTGATTTTTTAAAAAAAAATTTATAGAAGTATATAATGTCTTTAAAAACAACAACTGCCACATCAGACCGATAGGTACTTCTATTTCTGTGACAAAAATATTTATTTTAACAATCATAATAATTCATTATTTTTTGCAAAATTTTCGTTAAATTTTTAATCAAAATGAAAACTTATTAATTACTACTTCAAAATTGTACAATAAAATTTAAAAATTAATAATATTTATTAATGACAAATTAATATTAATAATAATTAACTTAAATATGTTTAGTTTATACTATAATTTAGCTTTAATTGCATTTGAAAGAGGTTATACAAAAATATGAAAATGTAAATTTAAATTTAATTTAAAGCAAGTAAGTAAGATAATTTTTTTTTATTTTTATTAGTTCTATACTCTTGTACTACAAATTAAGACCAGACCAGACAGTGCGATTAGTTAACCAAGATCAAAATTGATCGTTTTTAATTGATATTTATAATTTTATAATTTAAAAATGAAGAAATGCTAAATGATGCAACAAAAAATCATAAATATCAAAATCAAAATTCAACTACCTTTATAATAGGATTTATCGAAGGATGATTTACATTGCTAGGGTAATCACAATAAATTCATTTACAACTGCACTCTGCAGTGATATAGCACCAGCCTGCCCAATTCTAACTATTATCAAATCTAATCTATGATTAAATATTAATATAATTAAATCTACATCTGGTAACCCTAATTATATTATTGTAATAATCAAGAATATAAATAAAACAACTGATAAAATATTATTATTTGCAGTATACATAGCTATAGTATGCAAAAATAATAATAATAATAAAAACTAAGTCTATGAAATTATAAATTGAAATATTTTTGAGTGGGCGATAAATGACAAAACATATATAAACATGTACAAAACATATATAAACATGTTGTACATATGTAGGTATATACATATGTACAACATATATTCATATGTATAACATAAGTATGCACATACATGTATATTTATTTGTAATTTATGAATGAATTCCAAATAAAAATATAAATTTACATTTTAATATTAGAATTTGTTTTTGTTTAATATTCGAATAGATGACGTTGCGTTGCAGTGAAAACGAATTTCTTTCCAAAGGACATTCAAGAAGAAAAAAATATTTAATTTAAATGTTTTCAGTTTGCATACTTTTGATTCGATAAACTTCTAATTCATTCTTCATTTTTTATTTACCTTCCATATCAATATACTAGCAAAATTTGTGATTTACAAAATATTAAGTTCAAAATATATAAGTAACTTCTAATCATAAGCAATTGACAACACAGAAGCAAAGATACGTGCTCAAAACAAAACAAAAGGAATCTTCAAAACCTTAGTCAAAGGAAATAAATAATAATGCTGCAACTGAACTGAGATTAGTCGCAGATAAAAGATATTAAAAGCCTACTGACCTGCTGTATTGTTACCACGACAATGCAAAGATGCCAATTTTAGATTTACTTCATTTATTGTAATGATCTAATCTTACTAAAACTAAATTATATAAATAGTTTTATTAAACTTCAAACTTCTGCTACTCAATAATACATACGGCTACATATTAATTGTTTTCCGAAAAAAATAATTAATCGAAATCAAATTATTTACAAACACGTAAAATAAATTATTTTCTCAAATTTATTTAGATTTATTTTTTATTTTTCTTGTATTTTTGTTGTATTTACAAAAATATAAAAATTTAATTAATTTAAATAAATAAATTAAATTTTGCAATGAATTAAAAATATTATCTAAATAAAATTAAAAATTTATAAATTCAGTGCTCTTCTATTCGAAATGTGGAGGTGTTGTTAAGTCTTGGGAAAATCATTAGTTAAGAAAAAAATTAAATTAGAATTTGGTATAGAAGTGATCTATTCTATACCAAAAGTGAATTGAAATAATCTAAAAATATATTTAGATTTACGAATATCAAATTGAGCGATAACACCTTATTGGTGGTCAAAAATCGTAATTTACAATTGTAATATTTTGAACCTATTTTTCAAAAAAAACTACTTAAATTAATTAATCAAATTAATAATATTATCCTGTACTAAATAGAGTGTTGTGGTTGTTAATAAGCCCGTAAATTTAATTTAATTCATACTGAATTGAACGATTCAAAATATCCTTCATCCTTATTATTAAACTAAAAAAAATTGTTAACTGTTAAATACTGAACTTTAAAAATAGGCATCAAGAACACTGTAAACTAAATGAAATTTTAATCGTCGATTACAAGTAGTTTCACCAACACTAGTAAAAATAATTCAAATTTAAATTCAAAACAAATTCAACAATAATATATTTTTTTTTAATTTACTGCAAACATGATTACATTTTTTTACAAAACTTACCTTTCCATTAAAATTTTTATAAATCAATTATTTAAATTTCAAAATATTAAAAAAAAATTTTAGCACAAAAAATTTTGTTATTTTTATCCTAATTTGAAACAAAAAAGTTTTAATTCACTTCAATGGAATTTCTTCACTAAATCTTTAAAATAAACATTCCTATGTACTATTGATGAAATTTTCTTTTCTGTGCTTTTAGCCTACATTTGGGCAATGTAAAACAAAAATTTATTGAAAAACCAAGAAAAAAAAAAGAATAAAAATATTTAAAAAAGTAAATAAACAAAATTTAATTTACAACGATGACATCTGCGCACAAAAATTTAAAATTTACATTACAAATTTTCGCGCTCGATATAATTTTTCAATTTTATACCACTACAACAGTAAAAATGTTTATTTGGAAAATGGAAATTATAATGAGAATAATGAGAATTTTCTTCAAACAAAATTGTTTATACCAAAAACAAAAAACTAGGATAAGAAATATTTTGTTGATGAGTTCTTAGAAATGTTTATCACTTCAAAAGGGGGAATAATTGTCCATTCGAACTTGTATTCAGAAAAGCTTTTGAGAATAGATTTTTTTTTTTTGCATACATATATAGTATATATACATTACATACATGTAATATTTTTATAAACTTACAATGCACATATGAGTAATTAAGGAAATTATTTTTGTTTTGTTTTTCAGTACACCGTTATTATACACATATAAATTTATAATTCAAATTGAATTCAAATTTCAAATTATTTATACAAAATTATTATATATATATATATATATATATATATATATATATATATATGTAATGTATACATATATTATATTCTAACCACTTGTTTATTAAGTTTATATACCTTTGTGTAACGATTTATTAGAAAATATATTTTTGTGTACGTTTATACAATTTGACCGTATGATTCTGACTGAAAAATTTTACGTTTTTCTTTTAATTAATTTTCGGGAAAAATTTTAGTAAAATAAAAAGAAAATCTTTGAGAATTTTTTATTTTTTTTTCATCGATTTTGACACAGGGTGTTGTTAGTTCCAAAAATCATAACGGATAATAGCACTAACGTAAATCAAATTTTTTGATTTTGTTACACCTTCTAAAAAAAAAAAATTGAATAGAAAAATTTGTGCATGACAATGCGAGTAGACATCTCAACCGACCGATGTAATTGTCCCATCATTAATTTGAATCTAATAATTTTCTATATTTCCGATTGCGAATGTACGTCTTTAAATACTCCTTTAAATGCTGAATTTAATGTAATAATTCATTCAATAAAACATATTATATATTAAAAACATTTTATTATAAGCAATACATTTAAATAAAAGACACAATTTTAATCATTTAATCATAGTTTAAAATAAGACTATGTGAATAAATTTTGAACTAAATACACGAGTATTAATATTAAAAACATTTATTATCAATAAAATAAAACTATATATCCATCTTATGATGCAAAACTAAATAAAAATATTAAATTTAATATATAAAATCTGAGATCAGTAAAACAGATTGATTAATGAACCCGTATACATCATTAAGCAGCCTCACATTACCATTGGATTGTCATCATTAATTCAGTTTTCAGCAGAAATTATTCATTAAAAATTTAAATATTTGAGGTGTTTAAGAAACTTAAATCATGCAGCGGTGGCTCAAAAATATTTTTTTTTGTCGCGCCCTAGGCAATCTTTTTTGTGGCGCCCTCTCTATTAATGAAAACAGGTATGAAAAGCAAGCCTACAAGCCGTTCTTGAGCCATTTTTGAACGAAGATAAGCTTTAATTAATTTTAGTTTCGAAAAACTTCTTTCACCACTTTCTACAGTAACAAGTAACGTTACGTTAAAAAGATTCTTAAGGTGATAAAAAATTTGGACAAATATCGGTCAACTTTCTTTCACAAATAAAATATAGAACATCTTTCGGCGACGAACTCGTCGATGTTCAATGCGTGTAGAAATAGATTGAATCTCATTACACAAATCCACTGCTTCGATATCTTTAGAGCCATAATGACTTAATGCAGACTCAAGTTTAGCACATGATGCATATAGGTGTTGTGTTGTTACATTGTTTGTTGTTTGTAGGCTATAAATGTCAAAAATGAATCCAAAAACTGACTCAAAATCTTGCATTTGCTCAAATCTATCACTGACGGAGTTAATAGCAGTACCAAGGGCTGCAAAGTAAAAATTCACTTTAAATCGTTGCTGAGGGTTTTGGATGAAAGAATCTTGCCTTTCATATGAAACTTTGTTTCTTTTTTAATGCGAACTGGTTCTGACTAAAAATCTGTTGGAAAGTCAATTTCTTTAGCAAATTCAGAAGCATCTACTAACATATTGGAAAATCCGATATCACTCCTTAAATTCTAAAAATAATTTCGTATTCTGTAATTGTTGGATAGCAGAATGAATATTTAAATTTTTTTCTTGTAGCATTTTGCTAGTAATATTAATTTCAAACAATATCTTATGCCATATTATAAGTTGAACAATAAATTTAAATTTCGAAATTCTAATGGATAATCCTTGTGCTTCTGAACGTGCTGCTGTTCCAGCAGTGTAATTATTAACACTTTTATCATCAGAAATATTTATAAGAGCATCATATATTTTTTTTTTAATTTGTTTCCTAGTTCGTAACGAAGAGGCTTCAAAGCATCATTTCGGTTCTTTCATCTTGTGTTACTAAATGGTTTTAAAGTCAGCGACTTTACATAACGCACCAACACATCCCATCTGCGTGATGAGCCTGAGAAAAACGTATATATTCATTGTATGACATCAAAAAACTTTACTACTTTAATGCAACACTTAGCAGCATCATTAAGTACCAAATTTAATGAATGCGCATTGCAAGGCATAAAAAGAAGTTCTACAGAGTTGATGTTCAATATTCTTTTCTGCACTCCATTTTCCTTTGCTTTCATGTTACTTCCGTTATCATAACCTTGTCCACGTAGCTGCTGAATATGCAAAGACATATTTTTCAACTCTTTTAAAACAGTTTCTGTCATATACTGACCTGTCGTGGATTTTAACGGTACGTAACCCAAAAAATGTTCCTTAATGATGACTCCAACTTTGTCGTTATCTAATAATTTTCTTATATCTACAAGCTTCTTATATCAACATTTGCTAGAAGTTGAATCATTTCATTTTGAATATTTTTCCCTAAATAGTGATTATGTATTTCATTAACGGTAACCTTACACAAGTGCTCTCTCATGAGCGGATCAAACATTGCAAGATATTCAACAAATTTGAAAAAGTTTCCGTTGCCACGAGTAAACAATTTTTTTCCGCCGCTACCACCACGTAGTGCTAAATTTTGTTGACCTAGAACCCCAATTAAAGAGATCAAACGTACTAATACTCCTTGCCAATAATTTTCTTGTTGTTTAATAAGTCGCAAATTATCATCGTCAAAACTTTTTGGCGCCCTCAACAGTTTTTAAAAAACGTATAACTAAAATTATTTTATTTTTTCTCTTGAATTTTGGCGCCCTTATCAGTTCAGTGCTCTAGGCGACCGCCTATGGGTAGAGCCACCCCTGAAATCATGTTTTGAATGTCTATTCTCCCTGCCAAAACTGTTTTGCCAAATCTTCTAAAACAAACGTGCGTATGAGCTTAAAATGTTGTTTATAGATTTTTACAATATTATTTAAATTTTTTGTTATACTTGCTTTTTAAATCTCTCTGATTCTGTTCTCGTACTTTTTTTTTTTTTATTCAATTCAATACTCAAAAGGAGCTTTCTAGATCGTACAGAGTTTGGTAAATTAAGAAATTTAAAATTTAAAATAAAGATTTCAAACAATTAATAAATGTATGTATGTAGTAGTACTTATACATATAATACAATTTAAATATAATATATTCAATTCAAGTGATTTAGAAGAAAAGAAAAATAATATGAAAATAAGAAAAATTCAAAACAGTAATTAGAATTTAGAAAATTTAGTTAACCAAAGAAAACCTTTCTAGTTGGCTAAAAAATCTACGAGACAAACAAGCCCAAGCCAAAATTTTCTATAAAAATTCCCAGAAATAATTATTTTTATTTGTATTCATATTTACGCATAAATACGAGTATGTATATGATTTTTCCAAAATAATTTAAGATAAAAATTCTGAAAAAAAATGTTGTGTTTATCGATTTTTTTTTAATAAAATTAAAATAAAACACGGTAAATTAAAAAAATTTATCAATATTTTTGTTTTTTATTTTATTGAATTTACATTCAGTAGCAATAGTTCACTATTTATTTATTTTTTTTTATTTATTCAAACATAATCTCAAAAACAGCTAGGTGGTACAGAGTTTATAATTTATAAAATATTTTAAGTACGAAAATGAACAAGGAATAATTTGAATGTCCGTGAGAAAAAAAAAATTATAATTAAAAACAAGACAAATATAAGCAGATACAAAATCAAAAGTATAAATTAGTATAAACTATTTAAGTTTATACAATGGTAAAAAAAAGAAACAAAACAGTATAAAGCTCCAATGACAATTAATTAACAATAAACATAAAAGAAAAAAATGTTTAGTCATCTGTGTTATACTTAGATAACATTAATTTTTTAAGCTCCTTCTTAAAATTTTGTCTGGACATATCCAGGAATTTCGCAAGGAGGTTGTTTAAAGTCATGATTCCTGTATTCATGATAGGTTCTAGTCCATTTAAGTGTGCCCCAACACCATATCGCAGTTGATTTGCTCGTCTCGTATTGTGCCGATGTATTTGATTATTAACGAGTAATTTAGTGTTTATTTTTATCCAATTTTTCTTAATATTATATACTAATACACTATTGAATGTTACGAATGTCAGTATATAGAATCATAGTTACTTTATGATATAATGAATATAATGAATGTTACATGAAGCTTTTTTTTTTTTTTTATGGCCAAAATAATGGGATAAACACCCTAGCTGTTTTCACAGAATTTTAACCAGTTAGTATAGCAATAAAATAAAAGAAAGTATAAAGGAAATAAATAAATAACATAAACGGAAAATAAGAAGAGAATAGATGAGAAATAGAAATAGAAAAGAAATAGTAACACAGGTTTACAGACAACTTACCAGAAATTGATTCACTCGTTTTTTGAAAACTTCAAAGTTGTATTTTTGGGGGAACACATGAGGCGGTAGAGTGTTCCATAGTTTAGAGGTGGATGTTACACATGATGTTACAGAGATGTTACACAGCACCTAACTCACCGATGTTAGGTGCTGTGTAACATCTCCATCATTAATAATTTTGATGGCTCGCTTTTGTACTTTATCTAAGTACTGGAGGATACTGTTGGGTGCACCGCCCCAAATATGTGAGTTATACTCAAGTCGTGGTCGAATGTATGCCTTATATATTAGAAGAAAGTTGGATGGTGTAAAATATTTTTTACTTCTGCTTAAGAATCCCAAACATTTCGCGGCATCTTTTGCAATTTTGCAAAAATGTGGTCCTGCCACGAAAGTTTGTTGTTTATCTCCATTCCAAGAATTCTTAAGATTTCGGAGTTTTCAATATTTACATTATCGAAAAGGATATTTGGTAATGAAGGCCTTTGCTTTGTTGATATTAGGCAGCTCTGGGTTTTTGAAGTGTTAAATTTTACCCTATTTACACTTCCCCAGGCTTGAATTTTTTGGAGATCGCTGTTTAGAGCTAGAAAATTGTTATTTCGTTCTCTATTTACCGAAGTCTGGGTCACTTCAGCAGCTTTCTCAAAAAAATACAAGGAATCAAGGGTGCTGTCATCAGCAAAGCTATGTATATGGTTTGAAGACGTGGATAGGAGATCATTTATAAAGATTATAAATAATGTTGGAGAAAGAACTGAGCCTTGAGGGACACCAGCATTGATATTGAATTTTTGGGACATAAACCCATCCAAAACAATTTGTATTGAACGGTTTGAAACGAAACTTATCTAGAGCGACAACTTTTGCTTCACCGTATTTTTCTATGCATTGGTGCCATTTTTCAGTCAAAAAGGTCAAAAGATCACCAGTTGACCTTTTTGACCTAAAACCATATTGGCAATCGCTTAGAAGGTGATTGCTTTCTAGATATGTTTTTAACTGGAAGTTAATTATAGTCTCCATGACCTTTGATATTACTGATGTTAAAGCATTTTAGTAAACAACTAATTTGTTACAGCAATTAAACACTTTTGCTGTATCATAGTTGCATTATAATCAAAGAAATTAATTTTAGAATATACCATCACTAGACTATACTTAATTTAATAGAAACGTATTATTCAATGTCTTTTTATAACAAACCAAGTCATCATATTGATGTGTAAAATTTTAGTGTAAAATTTCAGTACCGTACTTAATTAAGCACGAAAAGGTGATTCACCTTAGTTGCTATCAAGATCATAAAAAAAAAAAAAATGATCTCAATCAATTCTTTATGCTATTTGCTACCAAATCATGATATTGATTATCATCATAAAGAATATCAACATTACCATAAAGGAACCATAAGTATTTTATAACTTTCTATATATACATTAATGACCAACTTGTAATTGTTGCACCCTGTGTGCATATATATTTAATTCTGAATAAATATTTTATATACACAAAAATTTATTTTTTAAAAACAAAAAAAACTATCACTTGGCAGAACAAATACAGAAGGAAGAGAAGTAAAGGTGATAAGAAGAAAATTACAACGGAAAATACAAAAAAATAAATTTATTTAAAAAAATAAAAATAAAATGAGAAATTAAAATTCTTTTTTTAGAACTAAAATCTTGTTGGCGAATACATTTAATAAAAATAATAAAAAAAAAAAAAAAAAAACAAACTAGGTATAAATATGAAAATGAAAAATATCTGTGAATAAATACATTATTAGGATTTTATATGATAAATTTTAATATATAGGATGTTTCAAAAATTGGAATAGATAAAGTTCTAGATGAGTTAAATGCTAAACTAAATAAAAAAAAAATTAACATAAATTTAAATATGTAATCTCATTTTCTAAAAGCCTCGCTCATTTATATTGAAATAAAAGTGTTTCCAGAGATTTTCTATGTCACAGTTAAGATAAGAAATTTTTAAAAATATTTTAAATCGGTCGCCGCATCACTTAATATTATCTCTATTTAACACATTTTCGATGTTTTCATATGTACTCTTTAACGGTCTCCTACTAAATTAATTAATATACATATGTAATGTACATATATATATGTATATTATAAGAAACTATATTTTCTTAATTGGCGTAAGAAAATACCTGGTAAATTTTTGTTATTGCGGAGGGAGCTTGGACATTTTGTACTTCTGTTTTTAATTTAGCCTAATTTAAATTATTTAAAGAAACTGCTATTTATTTTCATATATCAAATAAAATAATTGAAGTCGATGTTTTTCGACCGTTAATGTTTTTTTATTAGCTGAAAACTTTATAATCCAAGATGAGTGCGAAAATAATAATTTTATATATAGGCTGATCTCAAATCAATGTTTTGAACTGAGGTAATGTACTTTTTCTCTCATATTCGAACGTTCTTTAAACGAAAGCAATTTTAGTACTATAATTAAGTACTAAAAAATTAAAAGGTAACTAGCCCTGAACCGTATAATTAATTAAATTATGTTGGTATAATTTGTTGTTGTGTTCACAAGTTATTATTAAAACACCGATACTGACCGGAGAAAAAAATGTTTTTCCGAAGAACATGATAACTTCAGTTTTGCGGTTTATACAACAGAAAATATAATACCTAACTGGGTGAAATAGGAAAAATACATTGAAATTCAAAAGTGTACATCATCAACATATAATTTTTTTTGGATTTTTCGGTAAGTTGCAAGTGAATTTTGGTTATATGCTTTTGTTAGAAAAATTATCGAAATTTGTTAGTTATTCAGTTTTTAATTCATAAGTAATTAATTTTAATTAGAGTGCTATTCATAAGTAAAATTCGACAAAATTCCAGTTATCTACTTCTAGAAAAAAAAACTACAGAATTTATTAAATAAAAATATGTGCATAAACACATATTACTTATAAACACTTTTTTACAAAATAGAGAAGAAATTTATTATAGTCGAATGGTTATGTCATACGACTGATAATCAGAAAACAGTGGTTCAAATCAAGGTCGAGTGAAATAATTTTTTTTATTATTCCTCAATATTTTAAATTTTTTTTTAAATATTTTTATCCTTCGAGCTGGTACAACTTGCTATTATCTTGTGTACCTTGCTATTAATTATGCTTAAGTCAATTTAGACGAATTATAAATATTAATCAAATGAAAAAGGAAAAATAATAGTATTATTTTACATTCAAAATAGTCTCAGTAAAAAACTATAAATTACAAAAAGATTTTTATACAAAGAAATAAATTTAAGGTGCAAAGATTCCCAGTCAGAAGTTTTAAAAGTTAAGGTAAGATTATGTATCAAATGAATATTATTCTTGAAATTGAAAATACAGTTTTGTTTTGTCTCTCAATTTTTTTTTTTTTTTTTATTTCTTATCCGCTTTGATTGTGATTTATACATACACTAGGAACCTAATTCACAATTTATGGATAAGGAACCTAATTCACAATTTATGAATTAGGTTCCTTATCCTTGTCTAAATATTAACGCCTTGTCACTTGGTTGTCCAACACTTCCAGAACAGCTGGAAGTTCTAATTTTTTTATCTGAAAATTAATCAGAATCAAATTCGAATTCGAGTTTCTGATAAATTTGTTCGTTCATCAGTCCTACACTATTTTGGTAATTTAGTTCATTTAAAAAAAAGAAACTCTTAATATCTGTTGGTTGATTTTTAATAATTTTTTATTTTCTGTCTGAAGTCTTTTGCAAATTATAATTGATTATGAATAGTTTGGAAATTGTTGTGATTTTGATCAATCTAATTTTTTATTCACAGTAAAACCACTAATTTCGTAAGGATAAGTAACGAAATATTAGTTTAATTATTCTTCAATAAAACTATAAAATTATTACCTTTAACATTTTTTAAATTTAGTTTTATAATTTTTATGAAACAAAAATAATTTTGTTCTTAAAACTGAAATAATTATAAATTTTATAATCTTAAATAATTATTTGAAAAAAAAATTAATTTCAAAAGTATAGACTTTAAGAAGTTTCATTTATTTTTTAAATTCATCAGTTCATTTACATTTTAATTATACAGTGATTAAGATGCTGTACTTGAATCAATTGCTTGTTTTTTAATTTTAATCATTGCTACACCACTTTTTGCTTCAGGTGAACCACCAATTAATACAATAAATAAACCATTTGATGAAACACTTTCGTGTATTTTATGAATCCACTTATCAATATTTTCAATTGTTTTCTCAATTTTAGGTAGTTCTAGTTGTTCTTGTGATAAGTTTATGTTACAAATTGTTAAAAAATTATCATATATTACGTCGGTTGTTTTCTTTATAGCTGATGTATTACCATTTGTTCTATAATATTGAATTTTATTCTGTAATGAATGGCTTTCTTTGTCATCAGTATTAATTTTATAATTTCCTTCTAATTCAATTTTTAACTCTTCTGGAATATCTTCGGTTGATATTATTGCAGCAGTTTTTTCAACTTTTGAAACGCAAGCAAAGAAATTGTTTGAAAGATTAACCCTGTTTTTTTTTGCCTCATTCTGTTCTTTCTTTCTGGTTAAAATTATATCTCCAAAATCGATACCATTTGAAAGTTTTAATTTAGTTAATTTAATACTTGCTAAACTGTCTTCAATTGAATCATGACCGTCAATTTTTTGTTGAATTGATTCCCCAAGAAATTCTTTAGCTAAAAATTGTAATTTTGATTTACGTCTACGTTCTCCTGATAAATTAAAAATAACACTTGTGTCAATAACATATGGATGCATCATCCGCAATGCATGTAAATCCGAATGCAAAGATTGGCCAACTAATATTGCATCAGCTGGTAATAACTTAATAACATCATTTTGTACTTCTTCCAATTGTTTGGTGACAGTCAACATCATTTCAGGAGTAATACCTTAAATAAATAAAATCAATTTAAATATTTTTCAATATTTTTTACACAAATCTACCTGAAAATGGTGTTAAATAATCAATAATTCTATTATTGGGTCTGACTAAAGTTTCGTACACAGACTTAAGCTCTTCATTAACTATTGATATTCTAGTCAATTCATTTAGACCGACAGTTGTCTTACACATTTCACAATCAACACCAAAAAGAGGACTTTTTGACGTTACTTTTAAATATACATCTTTTGTAAACTTATAATTTGCATATTTACTGGCTAACTCTCCACGTAAAGGCAATGGGTATCCTTCTTCTACCATTTGCAAAGCAGATAGGAGGAGTTTTGTTCTAGGAAATTTATCCTCATTTTCACAATTAACTTCAACACTTTTATCATCAGTTTCTTCAACAGATTTTTTTTGAGCATTTTCATTATCCTTACAAGTATCATTTTTCTCAATATTAAAAACTTCTTTTACCATAAGAGTCGGATCTTTATTCATTTCTATGGCTGTTTCTAGTGAACCATATTTTTCAATCAGTTCATCTTTCTGGGCAGCAGTTAAAGGTACAGTTGCTAATTCTCTTAAAATTTGACCTTCTTCATAAGATGGAAAAATTACTTCTAATTTGTTATCAAAAATTTCGTTTGATTTTTCAAAATTATTTTCATAGGATAAATAGTGAAATAACGAAATACCTTCAACTATTAAAACTACACTATGAGATAATTTTCCAAGTTTTTCAACACTACACCAACGTGTTGGAATACTTCCTGTTTCTGCACCAATTGAAGCGCCCATTAATAAATGTTGGATATCAGTTAAAAAAATTGGTGTTCTTCTTTCATAGTCTACAGATAATGAAGCTAATTCACCATATTCTTTTAATCGAAATGTTGGGGCATGTTTTCGCTTATTAAGTTTTTTTTTAATCATTAAATATTCTTCATCTGTTATTTGACCATCACTTTGAATGGCTGGTAAACAATTCTCAGATATATTAGCTTTATCTTCTGATTTTTCGGTATCTTCATTTAAATCGCCTGTTTTAACTTTTTTCTTTTTTGGTTCGATTTCGATTGAGTTTGAATCAGCCATTTCATTTCGTTTTGGAGTTTTATCTCTTCTCTTGTCACTTTTTAGATCATTATCTGAATTCGAATTAGAAGCTCTGGAGCCAACAGATGAACTACGATTTCTTAAATCTCTGTCATTATCATTTAATTTTATAATTTCAGCTAGAGCAGCCAATTTTTTTTTCTTTTTTTCTAAACGTTCTTGTTTTTTTGCAGAAATATCTTTCATATTGATTTATTGATAAAATGAATTTTTAAAAGTTCAGTCTAAATAGAAATTTCGTAAAATGTTGATAAACTAGAATAAACAAATTTAAGTAATTTAATATTAAAATAAATAAAATAAGTCACTGAATTTTTTAATTGCTCACAATATATTAAAAAAATAAATAGGGATAATTTCTTTGTATACATATATTAAAAAATAATTAAAAATTGAACAAACAATTTAATATATAAATTTATAAAAATTTTGAAACGACATTATTTTTACAATCGTTCCCATTCTTTTAAAAATTTAAATTTTTCAATAATTTAATTTCAAGGCATGCTTACTTTTACTTTATTTAATATTAATATACTATTTAGAAATAAAAATTTGTAATAATATTTGCGTAAATAAGTTAAATAAACTATTTTTCTGATTTTACATTTCAACAAAACGCATGTTTTGGTTTTCTGTATTTCAATCAACACAACAACAACACATCACATCATGCATGTCATGATAAAACTTCAAAAACAAATCTTCAAACGGAACAAAACAAAAGGTAACTGTCAAAACTATTTATTCTAAACAGTACAGTACTGCCATTGTATAAACAAATGGAAGTCTCTTATAAATATAACTGATAAGTATTTTAACAGTATAAGAGATATTTATTGTAGCAAGCAAAGCATATTGTTATAAAAATGGTAAGAAAAGAGTGTTTAATTTCCACCAATGGATCCAATACTCCACTCCGCTCTAATTCATAGTTTATATTTTGTACACGTGTTGCTTTTTTAAATGGGTTTTTTAGGTTATGAAATGAATGTTGTGTTGTGATGAATGACTGAGGTTTTTAACAGACATTCAAAAAATACTTTACCTAGATCCTACATAGTTTTAGCAAAAATTGATATAGGTATATCTCTATTGTAGAATGTAAATTTTTATTTGCAAAAATTTGCAAATGAGAGCAAAAATCCCGTGATCATAAAATTCTATGAGAATAGTTAAAATATTCTCTTTTACAAAATAAAGTAACCATACGCCCATACATCACATGTACGTACGAAAAATTTGCATAAATGTTTCAAAATTTTTTGCATATCAAAAATATTTTTAGGTTATGAGATTTTTTTTTTAAATTTGAATTCAATGTAGAAAGAATTATTGAATGTTTTCGTTGAAAAAAATTGTTGACAAAATTTCATGTGTTTAAATTTTTACAAAAAATTTAAAATTATTTGTTTTTTAATAACAAAATCCTATTTTGAATGGGAACTTATTATTCAACTAAAGATTTTGACAATTTAATATTAATGATTCCAAATTTAATATTAATTGATACATTTTTTTGAAGTAATAACATGGTAAGATGCAAACATGGTTTTATTACTTATATATTATTATGGTTTTATAATTTTAAATTTATTAAAGTTTATTAATACCTACATGAGCTGTAATTTTTATACTGCTTTTTTCTATATTTTTTTTAAAACCTTGTTCGTCTGCGTTTACCTCAGGGTTTCAATAGATATTCATTTACGAACGAAAATTTAGGGGTAGCCATTCGACTAAATTTGTATTTTTATAGATTTTGTTGAATTTGGTCTTTTTCCAAAGTTGGGAAAAAATATTGAAAAGATATTATTAAAAATCATTAAAAATCATACTAAAAAGAAAATTTATAATAATAAATAAATGAATAAAAAAAATAAATAGTTAAATTTAAAAAAAAAAATTAGAATGTGTTATTCATAAGCATCCAGAAATTTTAAGTAATCTTAAAACAGAGATAGAGTTAAATCTAGCAATTAACATTAAATATGGGTAGAAGAATAAATTGTTAAAACCTTTACAACCGTTATATTTATAATACGTATAAAAATGGTATTTTTTGTTTTATATTTTTTAAGAAATAAAGAATTAGTATTTATTTATTTTTATATAACAGTGGGATCTGCAGTCCAACTACAGGTCCTTTTCCCTTTCGAAATGTGGGCATTTTTTATATATAAATTATTTGGTAAAGAATTGTTATTTTTACCTTTTTTTTTTTACTTTCAAGCCAAATAATTTTTTATATAAATTTAAATATGTAATTTTGTCTTATAAAATTTTGTTCTATGTAATTTTGTCATATAAGATGTAAATGTAACCACCGTGTAAGATTGGTTGTACATTGTACACATAAACATAAGCTCTAATATCACTCACTCACTAGTCACTAATTAAGTAATATGGCAAAATGGAAATTACACATAACTATAATAACTACCTACTTTATTAAGAAGAATAATAATTAGAATATTTACCTAATTTATTTATAAATTCGGGAATCGTGACAAAAAAAAATATAGAATAAACAAGCACCAAAAACTTTTTATGCTAAAAAAAATAACTGCAATCATGTGAGTTTTGAACCTACGTTCTCTCGGTTGGTTTGGTACATTTATTCAAAATATAACACAATCCGCACAATGGGTTCGTTCAGTAGCATTAACCGGTAGATATGGAATCCATTTTGGATCCATGTACCATATATCTGGCCACTGAACGCAATTCACCACAAAAATTTACCGCAATACTAGCGCCATCACCGGAAAATATAATGAGTACTTTTAAAAATAAATTAAATTTGAATGGAATAATATTTATTATCATACATATAATTTATTTTTTATAACCCTAAATTTAAGTTTTATGTACATTACATAAATCTTCTTTAAGAATTTAAATTTTCACACTAATTCAAAAAATAATGGCGATTTAAATTTAAAAACTTTCATAAAAAAGATAAACATTTAATTTTTCTTACTGTAGATGTAACAACATTCAACATAAAAATTGTTGTTTTTACATATAAAAAGTCAGATCCATGACTAGAATTTTTTCAGAAAAACGTAACTACACATAATTATTAATAATTATTTATTATAACTATTTTCTGTTTAATGACTATAAATAAACTTTGCAAATATTTACGTCGGGACGGCGCGAACGCCATTCCCGGCTACCAAAAATTACACGCACGAGTTATTCGCATTAGGAATAATCGCGAGGGTCAATCTCGTCTAAGTGCAATGACAAGACCTCACCTCGGAGGATCCGCCTTCATGATCACGGAAAACCTCTGCGCCAGGTAAGTATGATTTTGTCAAATTTTATTTTCTATTTAACTTTAATGCTACAATTTTCGGCTGTGAGTTTTATTTTTCAATCAAAAATTTATTTTTAAAAATTGTATCCTCTTCAACAATCAAAATGATATACAAAATACAACGTACAACAGTACAACAATTAATAAGTACAACTAGTCTATACAATATTATTCATTCATTCATTTATGTTATGTTATGTTATGATGAATGATGAATGATACAAAATATAGGAACAAAAAACAAAGCAGTATGACTATATGAGTAATGTACAAAGTACAAAGCAAAAAATAAATTAATATAATTTTTTTATAATAATGTTGTATATATAAATATGTATGGAATGTTGTTCATATTTCTAAATTTCGTGATATTTTTTCTAGTGGGTTTGAGTAGTGGGTATATTCCATATGGCATAAAAATTATGGGCACTAGAAATTATATTATAATATGTACCTATATAAATTGCAAAATATACATAATTTCTGTTGGTAAATAGATGAAATATATATGTATATATTTTTAAGGAATAAAATCATAAAATAAATAATACAGAAATTCATCTCAAAAGGAAATAATTTTTCATATGTTAGGGTTTAGTTTTTTGTTATTGTATTAATTTGTTACAATTATTTCAGGCAAAATAAAAACTTGTGTTCGTTATCTACTTCCGGCACTTTTTTATAGATTTATGTCAATCTCCCAATTTTGTTCTGTAATGTCTAAAAGTGCGATAATTGAGGTAACCATGCTTTTGTTGTGTGTTAATTTAGATAATATTTGAATATGTAGGTACTACTTAGAATTATTCATGGAAATGTAATGAAAAATATTTTATTTTAATATCTGCTATAATTTTTCGTCACTTCATCAAGTCAATTTGGCGGTAAAACTAAGAAATATTCAAATATAGTATTTGATCTAACATAAAAAAAAAAATTTGAAAATTAGCTACATACATACATATATTTTTTAATTTCTTTTTATCTATTTGTTAAATGTAATTAAATTACCATAAACGAAACCATTTATTTTAAACCATCAAGTTGAGAGTTCTTTGCTGATCAATCTATTATTTAAATTCCTAATATGCATGTATTAAATTTTTATTTATTTATATGTATTTTGAATGATATTTAAAGAAATTTAGTTAAAAGCCTTATTGTACTCTAAAACAAAATTTTGTCTAAAAATGGCAAGTTAATTCTTAGCCTATATGGAGTGATCAACATTTAATAGAAAAAATGTATAAATGAGCAAACAATATTGTTCAAATAATAGACATTATTCGCATCATTTGATACAAAATGTAATGCTCCTTTTGTAATAATACTACTGAAATACATAATATTTATTAAATGCCTTTATTTTGTAAATGCAAGGATTCAAATCTTTTCTGTTGTCATTCTTTTGTTGAATTATAATGGAAAATTATAATTGAAATTTTTAAATTGACTTCAATCTGAATTTGAAAAAAAGTTTTGGTGTATTTTAAGATTTTCTAACCTCAAGACTTAAAATTTTATTTTTAATATTTAATTAAAATTTTATTAAAACAAATTATAATATTTTTTTTTTATAATTCTTTTTATTTCACAAAAAATTCATTATATTTATATATTTATATAAATGTCTATTATATATATATATAGATATATATATATATATATATATATATATATATATATATATATTTTTATAATTATATTACTATACAAAAAAGCATTAAAAATAATTGTATAGTATTACATTAATTTTAGGTTTATCACCATTTAAAAATACATTGTTTTTATTATTATATTTATTTTAATTTTTTTTAATTAAAATTATAAATAATAATATTATGAATTACTATAATATTCAAAATTATTTTATTTATTTAAATAATTATTGAATAATAGAATAATTTTTGCAAATACATAATTTATAACAAAAATAATATGTAGATACATATACAGATATATATATATATATATCTGAAATAATATATATAATATATAATATATATAATTGAAATTAAAAAATAATATTTAAGTAAAACAAAAACAACTAAAATTATTTTACTTAGGACTGAGTTTTTCTAATGTAAATTTTTTTCTTAACATTTAACTCATAATATCAATAATATCAATTTTCAATCTTTTTTTATGTTCCGATACGAATATTATCTATCCAATATTATAAAATATTACTCTGAACAACATCAATAAGATCTGAATTTAATGTGTAAAAAAATTGTTTAATTTAATTTCTTAATAAATTTTTTTTAGTATAGTGGGAAGTCCAATGGAGTATGAATTTAATGAGTACACTGTGAAAATTATTAAAATTAATTTTGGAAATTACATTATTATGGTAAAATTATATTTCAACTAGATTTGGCACAATCTGCCTTAGTATTTAAATATTAATATAAATTTACATTCGATTTATTCTAATTATTGCAAATATTTAATTATGAGTATTATTTATTAAATTATGATTCTATTTAAATTTAATTAATTTATTTACATATTTACGAACTCTCAACATACTTTTAATTTTTATTAAATATTATCATTGATTAAAAATGTATTAATCAATCGCTTTATCATAAAATATAAAACCAGTTAATGTTAAGAGAAAAATCTTCATTAGATAAAATGACAAAAAAAATATTTTATTTGTTAAATTAAAACTATTTAATTAATATAATATAACTTAAAGAAATAATAATAAAACGATAAAATTTAATTATAAATCCTTTTTTAATTTTTTTTTTTTTTATAATTATATTTATTTATTATATATAGATAATTTAATAAACTATTTTTATATACTTTGGTTTCAGATAAATTTCAACTAAACTTAATTTACAAAAATAAAAATTAAAAAAAAAAATTAAGAATAAAATATTTGCAAAAAAACTTAAAAAAGAAAATGTGTTTTTATATCTATACATATATTACTTTACACATATTAGAATTTTATATGGTTCCGCGATAGAAATTAAAAGGAAATACATACATATTAAATTGTCAAAATAGAAATTATTTTTTTTTTTAATTATTAAAATTATGAAATTTCATACGGTTTATTTAAATTAAAATTTCATATATAAATTTTTAATTTTAATAGGTAAATATTAATATTAAAGTTAAAAAAAAAAATTAAAAATAAATCTTAGTCAGAAAATTTAAAAATTTATAATTGTGAATAGAATCTATCAAAACACAAAATATCTCACTAATGTTTTTATTATGTTTAAACTTCGATAAACGATGAAAGTAACGATAAAGGTTACTATAGGGGTTAATCGCGAAACTTAATTTGAACTTTTTTCTACAATAGAAAACAGTCTACTGGGTTTAAACGGGAAAGTCTAGTGGATATGAATTTTTTCTATTAATAGGTTTCTAAGGTTGAAGATATTTTTATGATAGATTTTAACGGACAAATTATTTAAAAATTGGAGAATCAAGTAATTTTTAATTTATTTTTATTATATATGTATGTTTTATGAAATATATTGTTTAAGAAGAAATTTTAGTTAGTCACAAAAGACAATTAGATAAAATTGTTAGTTTAATGGAAAACAACGAACAAAATTGGAGATATCCAACTTTTTTGATAAATTTATTAGTTTCAATGGAGTTTCGTGATACCAAGTCGATCATATTGAATATCAAGATTTTCGCGATTGACGACACCATATACATTATATGCAATATAAGCCCTTCAATAATAAATTATTTCTATTTCGCTTCGTTTTCATCATTTATCGATATTCTAAAACTTTATGACTGTTTCAAAAAAAAAAAAAAAAACGCCGAAATGGAATTTTTATCAAGAAAATTTTTTTTCTTAGTTTTTTGCTTTTTTTAACGTTTTTATTTAATTTTTTCTATCAAATTATTACATTTCTTCCGTTTCTTTTGAATCAGCCTAAAAGAATTCTAAGTAAAGTGTGAAAAACAAATTTTACTAACTATACATATATGAGTTATACATATGCTGCTGTCCTTTAAATAAATTAAAGTAAAAAGTGAGAAAATATTTAAATCCATTCAATAATTTTGTGTTTATTTTATAGATTTTTTTTCTTTCTTTTTTGTAATTAAAATTATATAATTATTAAGAAAAATAAATGGTATTTATTTGATATAAAATAATATACTTTATTTAGACGTTTTAACATATTAAATGTGATGAAATTTTTATTAATTTAAGTATATATATTTTATTTGATATAATAATTTACAAAAGTAGAGATAAATTGTACAAATATATGAAAAAATGTTGGATGAAAATCTAGCATTAAATCAATATTGAATCAGTTAGAATAAAAATTGAATGATAATTTTTAATTAATGTTGTTGGTTTTTCTTTTTTTTTTTTCTTTTAAAACTAATTTTGAAAAAAACTTTTTAAATTAAATTATTTTAATTATTTTGAAGACTGAAACCGATATTTTCATATTTATATTTATTCCCTTCCTTATTCTTGTAGTGATTGTATTAATTATAAATTAAAATGTTTATAGAGAATTTTAATTTTTTAGATGAATATTTAAAATATAAACAAAATTTTTTAATTAAATCTTATGTTCATAAACTTTGTCTTAATTTTTTTATTAATGATATTTTGTATAATAATACCATGTTATATGAAAATTAACACAAAATTAGTACATAAAAACTTTTTTAATCCTTTTAAAGAAATTCATTTTACTTCAGCTAGGTATATATACATAGATGTTGACTACAAAAAAAAAAAAATAAATTAATAATAAAGAAACAATATTTTTTTTAATTGATAAATTATATTCAAATTATTTGAATTGAAAAAAAAGTATGGAGGATCTTGATGTTTGTTTTTTTTTTTTTATTTCTTTACTTGTATTAAAATTAACATTAAATATTTTTATTCTCTTATTATGTGTTTTAGAATATTTAAATATATATATATATATATATATGTATGTATATAATTTTATATAATTTAAATTTTTATTTCTTGGTAAAAACTATTAATAATAACTAATCAAAAATGATTCACTTCAATTTTATTCCTTATTAGCTAGTTTAAAAATTTCTTTTTTTTTTCGTTTATTTTTCATCTTAAAAATTAAATTTTTTATTTTAATTTTTAAATTTTTAGTTTCTTATCTCATTGTTTTTTAAATGAGATTTAATGTAATTTATTACTTTTATACAATATAAGGTCATTTTTGTCTTATTAATTTCTTTTTATTAATTAATTTAAGATTATTTTTTTTTGAATAAAAATATGCTAAATAAAAATTTGTTATTATATTTTTTTTGTTTTTGCTAAATTTTACTTTTAAAAACGCAGTCTGTTTTTCCTTTTATCGGATATATTATTTAATATTATTATTATTTTAATTTTCATTAATTTTCTTATGATTAATGAGAAAGGAAAGGCTTTTGTTTTTTTTTTTTTTTTTTGTTAGAAAAAATTATAAAATAAATTTTGATATAAAACAAAAATAAAAATAAGTCAAATAATGGAAAAAAGAAAATGCTGGGAATTGATAAAGATAATTTTATTTTTGTTTAGGATCACAACTTATTGCTATTTATACATTAAATTTAATTCAAATTGTTTGTAAATGATGGTGTACATATTTAATTTGTTTTTGTATATTTTAACAACATTTAATGAGATAATTTGAAATAAATTAATTTTAAAATTGAAGAAACTTGACATAAATTCATTTAAAATTGATGAAACGATGAAATGAAACAACAAAAATCGAATACGAATAATATTTTGTTGTAATTTGAAATATAAAATGGAAGAGTAATTGAAATTTTGAATTCAGAAAATAACGACAAGTTCACTTTTTGTTAAATATCAATAGATATACGTAAACAAGAATTTCGATTATAATTAATGAATTTGTTATACACACAAACATACCATACTTGAAAGGATGTACATATTAATGTAATTTGAATATAAATTTGATAAATAAATCCTTCTTTTAATAAAACACTATGGACTTTTTATCGTATCGTCAATTTTTTGACAGATTTCAACAGAAAAGAAAGTGAAGTGATGATAATCCACACTCATTTAATTATTGACGGTATCATAACCTTTCTATGTATGTGTTAATATTTTCATTTTTAATTTGTTAGAAATTAGTACTCCAAGAGCGGAGAATATAGTAGAGTAGAGTCCATAAGGTGTTTTTATTTTTTTGAATTTTGATAGAATACTTCATTATGGTGGTAGTACTTTGTACGGTGAAAAATTATGTTTAAGTATATATAAACACAAAAAGTACTCTATAATATTTTTGGATAATATTATATTAGTGTCGAATTAATTTAAAATAAAATTGACATACTTTTTTAAATAACAATTATTGATATGATTTATAGTATAATCGATACTAGTGTCAAATTTTTATTATATAAGTATTTGAAAGACATCAGTATGTAACGAAAAAATTAGTTTCTGTTTTCTTTTCAAAATAAAAAAAAAAAATCTTTAATAAAAGTGCTAAAAGATTAAAGAAACATTGTTTATTATTATATTTAACCTATTTATATTTAAATTAGTTAATAAACAAGTGAAAAAAGTTTGACATGATACTCTATCGATTACAAAATTTTTAAGTTGTAAAAAATGGCGTCTATTGAAAAATTTGACAGAAATTGCTCACACACGACAGTTTTGATTTTGTCATCGCGTCAATTTAAAATTATCATGTCTGCTTCTACAGACAAAGAGTTTGTCTAGCAAGAGAATTTGGACGATTGGATTAATAAAATTGTATTCCAAATTACCCTCAAAGAATATTTTTAAATATCATGTATTTTTATGTCGTTACGACAAAATTTAACGAATTGCACTAATTGACAGTTAAATGACAATTAGAAAAATATATAATCATAAAAAATTGATATTTAAAAAAGAAATACTTACAATCATCTATTGAAAATTAATTTAATTTCTAATTTTTATTATAATTAAAATCAAAAATTTTATCATCAATTTTGTTTGTTTCAATTTCAAATTAATAATAATTGAATAATTCAATATAAATGCAATAGTTTACGATTGTTACCATGATTTTACTAAAGTCTGATCATTATTTTGAAATTTTATTTTAATTTAATATTAAAATTTTGAGTTTTTTTTTACAAAAATTTTTTTTACATCACATGTATTTTAATTAACCATGTTTTTTTTTTATTATTTTAATTCAGTATTAAATATGTATACAAATTTCTACTTAAAAAATCATTTCCATTTTGAAAAAACTTATTTGTTTTATATATATATATTTTTTTTTGATTTTTATTATTTTATTTATTATTTTATTATTTAAGTGCGAGAAAATAGAATTATTTTTTTAACATTTCATGGTATTTTTCGTTAGGAAAAAGAAAAAATAGGAATTAAAAAAAAATGAAAAACTGAAGTTATAATTAATTATAGATTGTATTGAAATTTTAATGTGTTTTTGGTTTAGTAACGATTTTATCAATAATAAATGGAATAATTTACAGAATTAAAAAAAAAAAAACAATATTTTTTTGGTTTTGTTAATTTTTAAGAAAAGTAAGAAGAAGGACTGTTTTAATGTTTTGGTTTTCAACTCATACAATGGTATTTTAAATGTATGTATGTTTGTTTTTAATCTTAAAAATTATACGTTGTTAATTAATTCTGTTGTTTTTCATTTTATTAATATAATTGATAATACAAATTTTGATATACTAATGTATACTCTAAGTAAATGTATAGCTTTGTTTTTTTTTTTTTTTTTTTTTTTTTTTAAGTACAAATATGTTATTTATTTTTATATAATATTTCTTAATTATTTATTTATTTTATATTTTTTTTTTATTTTTTGCAATATTTTTTTATTGATTTTCCTTATTTTTACATATTAAATTCATTTTCTTTATTTTTGTATATTAAATTTTATATTTAAAAAAAAATTTTTCTACGAATTTTTATTAATATTTTTTTTTTTTATTTTATATCAGGTTTATATATAATAAATGGTTAATTTTTATTTTTATAGTTGTTTTCATTTTATTAATTCTGATTTGTAATTCCATCACAATGAAAAATATTAAATTTATGTTACTGCATCATTGGTAAGTAATTTTAATAATATTCGTTTTAATTCGAATGGAATTATAAATCGAACTATATAATGAAAAATTAAATAATTTTACTCTGAAATGGTGAGTAGAAATTATTAGTAATTAAGTAATTATTTATTTATTTATTTATTTTTTTTTTTTTAAATAATTTGTCATTCTATTTCAAGGAACTAATTTTATTTTTTCTTTATAACAAATGATTGATTGTATATTTTTTTCCTTATTAAATTTTCATATCATTTTATACATATGTATGTAATAATATATAAGTTAATTTTTATAATTAGATTTCTTAAATTTAATAAATAAAATTAAAAATTGGGTATAAAAATAGTAAAATTAATAATTCGACCTTTGCTTTACTTGAGATACATTGTTACATTGACATTGAATAGTACAATTTATTTTAATATCCTGATTGGAAACGGTCAACAATGAACATTAGTAATACTGGTCCATGTAAAGATCGAATAGTAGGTTTAATAAAGTATTATTATTAGATAAATTAGATAAAGATAAGTGTTAAAAATGATTAAGAACAGTAAGCATATTATTCTTCATCAATAATTGTATTAATTAAACAAAAAAAAATATTAAATATAATTCGAAAAATTTTAATTTGTTATTTTTAGGAATACTGAGAAAAATGAGTAAGAGAAAATAATTTAAATTTTGATTTCAATAGAATTTAATTGTAAATTTTTTATCATGATTGTTCATCAGACAACCTGTTGCAATTTGCATAATTACAAAAAAATAATAATAAATGTCATATTTCTTTATTTATTTAAAAACTTAACTAAGCACATTAATGTACAAGTTACTGAATACCCACTTGGGTATTAAGATAGTTTATATATATGTATATATATATATATGTATAGTTTATATATCTACTTTGTTTATTGGAGAAATTTAATTCATTACTAAATTAACTTAAAAATATATTACTGAATTGCCTTTTGTCGGAATTTTCTTATACAACATACGAAGTTTTTTTCTAAAACGAATAAAATTTCATTCAAAGGTAGCATTTTTTTTTTTTAAATTTGTAATATACAAATTTTAAAATCGAAATATTTTAATTTTAATTGATTTAAATGCTTTATTTTTAGTAAAAATTCTGAAATATCAAATAAAGGTAAAAACTAAAATTTCAATATGACATTTATTAGAAAATTATAAATATTATTCCGTGTAACAGATTTTAAAATTATAATACATGCTCATTTAATATTAATATGCAAACTGAATGTATTCAATATTTTTAATTAATTTGATTACAATTTGATTAAAATTTAAAAAATTATTAATTTCTAAGAAATAAAAAAATTCATAAACATTATTAATATAAAAATTGTCAAAGTAAATATTATTTCAAGTGTTATTTTTTTTATCTAATTTATTTTATTTTTTTAAAAATATTTTAATCTATGTAATTTAAAAATTCCTAATAGTTATAAAAAATAGAAAAAAAAAATAAAATAAATAAAATACAAAAATCATGGACATTGCTTGCTTTTTATAATTTGAAAGTTTTACAGTTTTGTTTTTTTTCCAGAAGGGGAAACGTGCAATTACATATACAGATATATATAATGTAGATATACACGTGTAGTTATGTATTTATATAAAATAAAAATTTTTTTTATTACTAATTCAAAAAAAAAAAAAAAAATTAATTCAAAAATCAAACATTAAATTTAAATTTAATTTTAGTCCTGTACTTCTCGATAAGGTACCTCCGACGTCACTGAAAATGATTCAAAATAATGATTTAAAAATTCAAATGTTGGTCGCTTTTCTGGCACAGCATCCCAACATTGTAATACCAATTGATAAATATTATCGGGGAAATAGTGATTTGTTGGTTTTGGCATACGATAACCTCTTTCTACTTGATTAATTACTTCTTGACTATGCATACCAGGATATGGTACTTGACCATATGTTAATAATTCCATAATTAATATACCATATGACCATACATCGGATTTTATTGAAAATTTTCCATAAATAATTGCTTCTGGTGCTGTCCATTTAACTGGAAAACGTGAACCTTGTTTTGGACAATATTCATCATCGGCTATAACACGTGCTAAACCGAAATCACAGATTTTAGCTACATTATTTTCACCAATTAATACATTACGAGCAGCTAAATCCCGATGTATTAGTTGTTTTGATTCCAAATATTCCATACCAGATGCTACTTGTGTTGCTATATATATTAAATCTTCAAAATGCAAATAACGTCCATCGCCTTCTCTCAGAAAATCTAATAAACTACCTTTTGACATATATTCTTGGACAATGTATATTGGTTCTTCCTAAAATTATATGAAAAATGAAAAAAAAAAAAATTAAATATATAATTTACAAAAGATAAAAAAATATTTTAAAATTTACTTGAGAGCAAACAGCATACAATGCAACTAATCTATTGTGACGGAATTTTTTCATAATGGCAGCCTCTTGTAAAAATGCTTGTGTTGACATTGTACCTTCTCTTAAAGTTTTTACTGCAACATCAATACTATTTCGCCATTTACCATAAAATACTTCACCGAAATTACCACGTCCCAATTTACGTATTAATTGAATTTCTGCACGTGGTATTTCATATTTATCTCTTAATTCTGGTCCAAGATCCCACATTTGTGGTTGAGGTTTTGGGCATGGTCTCGATAATATATGACATAAACCCAGAGCATTTTCTAAAAACAAAAAAAAAAAAAACGCCGTTTATTGAAAAAAAATAGAATAAATAAATTTTTTAAAGAAACTTACTGCTATATGCCATTACTAATGCTTGAAGAGATGGAAATGTTTGGTTTGTTGCTATATAATAGCCACCATTATCCAATGGTTTTATTCTATAATGTTTAACATGATAACCTCTACCATCCTCCCAGTCTTTTACAGATAATGAAAATCCATTTGGATTATGCTCAGATGGTCTGACTAAAAATGTACCACGTGGATTTTCTTCTGCCAATAATAATTTATCAGCTTCTTTTCGCAGAACATTTTCAAAGAACCAACTATTAAAAACATCAAAAAAATAATTATAATTTTATTAATAATTTTAATGATTTAACATAATTATTATTTAGATACTATGAGAAATAATATAAACTAATAGTTTATATTCTTTTTTATATTACTTACTCCTCACTATTAACACTTCGTTCTTCAGCAACAAAATTCAATGGTATCAAACCTTCCTGACGTGTTGATAAATTTATAACTCTCCACCAATCTGATTCTGTATCGTCAATTACTTCCATACGATCACCTTTCATAAAACTGAGATCAGATTCATCACGTGATTTGTAATCATAAAGTGCAACAACAATACGTCGTTTTGGTACACCACCTTGAACACCTGTTTAAAAATAAAATTAAAACTCAATTAATATTACGTACAGGCGTTTATTTATTATTTTTTAATCATTTGATTGAATTGAATTATTATTCCTGATTCCTGAATATCTTTGTAGAATAATATAGATATATATAATATAACACTGGCAGACATTTAAAAGTAATCACAAATGAAAGTTTACCAAGCAGAAAAACAGTTAAATACCTCGAATTTCATTTTATATATGATCTGAACTATAGGAAACAACCTGAAAAGGAAATAAGTCCTTCATGGGATATATGAAACTCATTTATAGAATAATTAATATCAGATTGAAAATTATAAGATATCAAGCTTTTATTGAATCTACTCTTATTTACGGATTATCTATCTGGGTGCAACAAAAGTACTAGTCTGATGAAAAAAATGAGAAAATTCAAGAGTGTGTATCAATAATAGTAGGAAACCGGAAACAAATTTCGTTCATTATTTTTCAAACAAATACATATACGAAAAATCAAAATTAAAAAGAATCGATAATTTTGTAATCCACAATTGATTCGTAACACTCCCGAATATTGTTTGATATCCCATATTATATTCCACCATAATGGGGAGCATATAAAAATAACATTAAAATCGAAATTTATAGTACCCGAACATTTTATCTACCTAGATAAAGAAGGTTTTATACAAAACCAAAGCAATATATATACAAACTATTTCATTATAGTAGCCAAAATGAGTATGATACTAATTGTGTTGAGTATTAACATTAGCAGCTTAAAATATAACACATCCCTTTTAAGGATATGTTTCATTATAGAGATTATTAGTGGTTAAAGAATTAATTTAAACATAGTAACCTTGTTACACCTTAGTCGTAGAGTTAGTCGTAAGCTAAGTTAATCCTTAAGTTTTAATCAAAAATTAATTATTTAATACTTTTAATAAATACAATTAAATAAAATAGGAATTTCACTTCACTGTAATAAAAAATTATCACAAAATTAACAAAAATAGGAAAGAAAATATTTATATATTTTTTACATATTAATCTATGTACAAGAAGTCTAGTTTCATCCGAAGATTACAATTGTTAGATGTTAGATTGAAACTAACTCAGGTTTGAAAAAAGTGCAGATACCGTTCTAAGAACGCTTGAAACTATATTTTAAATTCTTTCGTTATCACAGTTTCAGGATAAAACATTTTTATTATAATTTGACCTACCAATCTCTATTTTTTTAATTTCATAACAGGTTCTTGAAATGTCAGATTGAATAAAAATAATAATATGTAACTATATAATACTTACTTAGATAATTAAAATTTAACATTTCGCGTGTTTTCATCTTTTCTCAAAAAAAAATTTTTTTAAAAAATGTATTTACGTAATTTTAATTTTAACTTTAATAATTTCTAAAAGTAAAGTTCTTTACTTGTAATCAATATCAAGGTTATTGTACATAGTATTTTCTAAATAAAATCTATTCTAATAGAATGAACTCTCTTATTGTTATTATACGCATTTGTATTGAATATCATCAAGGTAAAAATTTAATAGCCAATGACCTAATAAAAATCATTGAATATATTGAGTACAAAAGGTAAATTGTAACTATTAACAATAGACTTGTTTTAAGATACCTTTGACAGAAAATTTATATTAATAGTGTAATAAAATTTGGTACTAAAAACAAATATATAATAGTATGTATATATATGTATATATATTATCAATCAATATAAATAGTAAACATAATAAAACTTTAGTATTTTAGTACTTTTATTATTTTTCTTAATTTTGTTTATTTTATGAAATTCTAATCCAATTCAATCCATTGGATGTAGGCTGATAAAGAAATATCGATACGTAAAAAATGTCTACGTAATAAAAACTGACTCTTATTTTCTTATTAATAAAATTAATTCTAAAATATTTATTTTAATTTAAAAATTGCGAATTAAATATTTAAAGGATTTATCTTGCATTATTTTACCAGTTACATACACTTAGTTGTTGTACTTTTATATAATTAAAGTAAAAATTAACAACAATTCTGATTTCTATTCTGAAATTAAAGGATTCTGAAAGATTTTAGCTCTCGTGTAAATTTAATTAACAAAAATACTAAAATTGTCGATTCTGTGAATTCAGATTTTTGATATACATATACATATATCAACCGTTTAATATCTTAAGCCTAATCGGTAGTATGATAGAAAAATGTAATCTAACGATCTGGCAAACCACGAGTTCAAATCACTTTGAAGATAAAATTCGTCTCTTTTAGATAGGTGATAGCTAGACGATAGCAACACTAATCAATTACTTTGTGAAAAAAGAAAAATCTCAGAACCAGAACCACAGTATCTGAATTATATTTTATAGATTTAAATTTAATGAAATTGACAAGGATGAGCTGTTTAATGCAATAAAAAAAATGAACAAAAAAAATGACTGCATAGAAATAAGCTCTAAAATAATTATTGATTCTTTTGAATTATTTGGGGCATTCTGGTACACATTATAAAATCTTCTATGAAGTATGGTATTTTCCCTTTAACATGGAAAGAAACTGTTGTTTGTCCTATACCTACAGTGATAGGCAAAATTAATTACACACTCAATAAATTTTAACATTTTTTTTTTGTTTTTCTTTTCTAAGGACGGAATTTACAAATGTGCTAAAAAAAACTTTGGAAATCAATTTCACGAAGTGTTCTTAATTTAAATTTAAATTTTTGGCTGAACAAAATCTCAAATGATTCAGGTAGTAACAGATTTCTTTTGCTATGTCATCCGGCAAAATAATTAATTACACATTATTGCATTTTGATCTATTGAAGTGAATAAGTGCATTTTTTGATAGCGTTTAATTAATTTTTATTTTTCAATTTGTATTATAATATTTAAAAGTGACGAAGTGCAGCTCGTAATAGTGTTTCATATAATTTTAGTCTGTTAAAATTATTGATTCATTTTTCATCCACAACATATAAGACAAACGAATTAAATATTGAAAATCGCGCAGAAGTTGTTGCTTAACATTAGTTCGAACCTTAACTGTTAAAACTGTTTAGAATCTTGTAAAGAAAAAAGAGGAATACGATAGCTTGAAAAACAGGGAAAGATCTATAGGACTGAAGTTGTTACTAAGAGACCGGAAGAAGGCTATTACAAAGTGTTAAGTAATTAAAAAGAAAATCCCAGATATAAGCCCAATTCAAACTGCTTTTGGGTTAGCAAAAATTATTAGAAAAAAAGTGGGAGTGAACGAACAATACGAAGAATATGTAAATATTCTAATATTCAAACTTATGGGGTTTCAGCAAATTTTTCAAAACGTGAGGATTTTGCTCAAGAATATTATAATGAGTCATTGGAGTACTGATATAACGTATTGTGGACAGAGGAAAGTTAATTTACATTCCACGAAAGCTCTTGGAAAAAAATACATTCATCTGCCAAAAGAGTTAAAGTATAAAGTAGTTTAATCATTTGATTCACATGGCGATGGAAATGTTATGTCTTGGGAATGCATTTACTACTATGGCTGTGGAACTTTGTTTCCAACAGATGCAAAATTATTTCAATGTGGATAATTAAAATATTAAATAAATATGCTTTCACTTAAGGAGGCAGAATATTTCCTGATGATAACTGTTATTTCCAGCATGATAATGCTTCATTTAATAGAGGTTGCGTTGTAAAACGATTTCTTGAAGATGTCGAACTGAATATTCTAACTTGGCCACCGAAGAGTCCTTACTTAAATGTTATAGAGAACATCTGCGCATTTATGAAACAAATCGCATTTATGAAACAATGAAAAGGAAACAAATCGATAAAAGTAGAAAAAAGCTGAAAGGATTGAGGAAATACTGAATATTTAGATAAAAATACCTACGGAACTACGAAAAATTTAAGAACTTCAATATGAAAGTAATTGCAAGCTGTTATTGATGCACAAGGTGGAATAGCTAAACAATAGAAATGTAAAAATACTAAAACAAAATTATTTAACTTTAAACAACTTTTTTATTCAAAAATTAGCAATAGTTCTTTAGTTTTACCTGATGTGTAATTAATTATGCCTTATGAAACCAAATGTGTAATTACTTTTGCCGGGTGACATAGCAAAAGAAACCTGTTACTACCTGAGTCATTTGAAATTTTTTTCAGCCGAAAATTTAAATTTAAATTAAGAACACTTTGTGAAATTTATTCCCAAAGTTTTTTTTAGCACATTTGTAAATTCCGTCCTTAGAAAAGAAAACAAAAAAAAAAAAATGTTAAAATTTATTGAGTGTGTAATTAATTTTGCCTATCAGTGTAAAAGTAAAAGTCCCAAAGAACCGAATGAGTATAGAAAAAATTTTGGAAAAAGTAGTAAGTTTGCAATTAGAACAGTACTTAAATGAAAATGATATTTTATGTAATGAACAAAATGGATTCAGATGTAAACATTCCTGTGAAACGACCTTAAATTTTAGTTTTGTATGACTGGAAACTCGCAAAAAATAATAATTTGGTAATTATGAGCTTTTGAAACCGTGTATCGTGAAATTTTGATGTCCAAATTTAAAAAGTATGGTATTATGAATGTAGAACTTGAATGGTTTAAAAGTTTCCTTGAGTGCAGAAAACAAAAGACGTGTGTGTGTGGATGGTAAATTATTAGATAGTTGTTATATGTATAAATAAGGTGCCACAAGGTGCAATATTAGGAGTGTTAAGTTTTTTACTGCACATAAACGATATTAAATTGTGTACACAGGATTGTAAAATTTTTCTTTTTGCTGATGATGCTCTGCTTTACATATAGTAAGTCGCAGTGTGAAGGATTGTTGCCGTAAAGTTAATGCAAATCTGACCAGATTATTTGATTGGCTCTATATGAATAAGTTGAAATTAAATTTAAGCAAAACTAAATACATGATCATAAATAATTGTACTGACAGTGATGTTGCTTTAAATATTGGTGGTGGAAGCATTGAAAGAGTAAACGTTATGAAATATTTAGGAGTACATGATGATAAGCTAAAATTAGACAAACACACTCTGAATTCATAAGTAATAAAATTTCTAAAAAAGTATAGGTTACTAAAGAATTCGCTGTCAACTCACGCAGAAATGTATAATACTATATGATTTTACCGTTCATCATTGTTGTTCCTATGTATAGTGAAAAGGATGCAAAGTTTAATATGATAATCATTTTAAGATGTAGTAGAAGAACTAACCAAACATGCTCGGGCAATTAAAATAGATGTCTGTACGCCAAAGACTCAATTTCAATATTTTGGTCTTTATTTTTAAAATAAAAAACAATATGCTTCCAGACTATTTAGGAAATTTACTAAGATATGTTGAAGAAACAAGTCATTACAGCCTGAGATCGGCAAATTTATTCAGGTTACCATTATTTCGTAGGAGTAATACACAAAACAATCTATTTCATAAAGGTCTTCAATTATTTAATTACTTACCAGTGGAAGTCAGAAACGCAAAAAATTTAGATTTTTTCACACATATTTTGATAACTTTTATAAAGTATAACGAATTATGAAATTTGTATGTTGCCTATTGAATATTCATAAATTTTTATCTTATTATATTTTGATTTGGTATTTTGAATTTTCTAATTATTTGAAATTTTGTAGTTTAAATTTTTTATGAATTATTTTGGTAAATTATTGTTTATAAATTTTTCAATATTGTGTAATCATCATATTAAATTAATTTTATTTTATGTAATTTGAAGGTAATTAGATTTAAGGGTTTAAAATAGTATATTCATTACTAATAAATGTTTAAAAAAAAAAAAAAAAATATTAAAACTCCATGATTAAATCACAGTTTGTTTTATTAGAAAAATTTTAACAAAATTAGAAAATTCAATTAATTTTTTGCAAAATTTGATATCAATATAAATAAAAAATATACATACATTAACATAGGTAGTATTCTGATAAAATTTATAATTCCCTATAAGTTCTAACTTTTCAACACTGTCAAATAAACTTTGAAAATATTTAATTATTGATATTGGTCCATTTTTTCATTAAAAAAATGGATAAAACCCTTTTACTGTCTAAAATCAAAATATAAAATTATTTTCTTATATTTTTTTATTTTGCAAGCAATTGTTTGACTACCTGTATGTATAATAAATGAAAACAAAACAAAAGGAGACCGAGGAGCACGGGCTTAAGCCCCCGAAAAATTTTCAAATGGTAAATTACTGAAAAAATGTAATTTTCAATACAACCACATCGGTTCAAATATAATTTAATAATTAATAAAGATATAATATAGATATACGTATAATAAAAATAATATAAATATAATATAATATACAAAAAAATATACCAAATAATTAATATAATTTAATAAAAAGGCCAACATTTCGAAAGGGACAAGAACCTATAAAGTTGGCCTGTAGATTGACTGCAGACTGTTAAAAATAAAATAAATAAATAAAAACAAACGGACTGATCTGATGAAATCTAAAATTGTTTAGAACATTTTTTTCATTATAAGTAAACGTCCGTAATATTTTTTGTTAAAAATAAAATAAATAAATAAAAACAAACGGACTGATCTGATGAGTCAATCTAAAATTGTTTAGAACATTTTTTTCATTATAAGTAAACGTTCGTAGTATTTTTTGTATATTTATAATGTACATACATAATATTAAATACATAAAATAAATATTTATAATGGATAATTGTTATCAAAATCAATTCTAATATTTCACCTTTTTTAATGAATCCTTGTCAAAGTTCATTTTTATCATTAACATTCCAATCTGCTGCCAAATCGTTTTCTTAATTTTTTTTGTTTTTTTTTTTTATGCCCATTTCAATCAGTTTGATTTATGTTAGTGGTTAAAAATTACAATCCACATAAAATAAATATGAATTTTGGTGATTTAAAGCATAACATTTGTTTTTGGTTTGTATTTTGTTTTTTTTTTGTTGTAATAAAAAAATAATTTCAATGTATTAAAGATTTATAAAATAAATTGAATAAATAATTTTTTTTATTTTAAGAATATATCTTCGAAGAGGGACTTTTTTTCAGATAATAGAAGTAAATTTCATAAAATCAAAAGGTATAAATAAGTATGTAAAAACAAAAAAACTACTCAAAATGTATGTCAAAAAAATATCACTCACATTTTAGTAAAAATTTTAAAAATGTTAGATACTGAAATGTTGAAAAATAACAAACATTCATTAGATTTTTTCTGAAAGATATAAACTTTTACGTTTTTGGTTGTTCAGTTTAAGGAGAATTTTAATTTTTAGAATAACTTGAGAATACTATTTTCCTCTCATTAATATATTTACACTAATAAGTCAGCCCGTTTAAAAACGGGTCCCGAGTAAAAAGATACCGAAGTTTTTTTCGAACATAACCACTCAGTGGCCCCAAGAAATTTTTTTTCTAGAAACACTTTTTTGTTATAATTTAAAACAAATTAATAATTTATTTTCCATCCATTTTATTTTTTATCCATTTTTCTTCTTTTTTTTCACAATTTAATTGAAAGGAAAAATATTTTTTTTTTAGTAAAAACAAAAAATGTCAAAAAGCGTCGTTTACAAACATACAACTCTGGTCTTTTATATAAATAATGTGAACGTAGACGAAATTCATTTACAGCTACATATTATGTGCTGCTACTTGTTTTTAATGAATGAGAACTCCATCGAGAACTCCTTTTAGTTCGAGCGTTTTTTAGGACACCACTTTAAATGACAGTATTATTATGAATCCGATTGATTTCTTCAATCTATTAATTTGGCTCTAAAAACTCAAACAAATAATCAAACTTGTAAAACGAACAGTAACAACAAATGAATCACTGGAGAACTTAAAAAATTAGAACTTAGCTCTAATTATACCTTATACTTATGCTTATAAATTTTCATTCGTATATCAAATATTTTTTTTTACTAAAGTAAATCATATTAAAAAAATGTAATAAGAAAAATAAATTTAAAGAAAATTTAAATTATAAAAAAATTAACCACTTATCTATCTTCTTCGGACATATATCCGAGTTGACGAATTTTAATATTAAAATAACCACAAAAAGGGGAAAAAAAAACAATAAAAGTAGTCAATACAAAAACCAAATATTGTTTTGATTCGCTTTTGATTCCAAACCACAAATTACTTATTAATTTTATCTTAACTTTGTACTGAATACATTATGTATAGATTTATACATATATATATATATATATATACGTATTATGTATAAATTTGTTGTACATACGAGTTTATGAGTTCGTTCAGTCATAATATAAAGGATTGCCAACCGGTAAATGATAATTTTTGTTTTCAGTTTCTATATTTAATGATTTTAATTTTGTAAAAGTTTTGGAATTTTAAATTAACAACCCCTTAAAAGAGAGCATAATGCTTCAAATGAGTTTTATATTCGGTCACCAAACATCTCAAACGTAAAATAGAAATGAAAATCTATAAAGTACTAACCATTGCGACAATCACTTTACTCCCATTATAATCATTGCATAATATTGGATATCTTTTTTATCCACCAAATTTTAGATTTTGCAATGCTGATAAAATATCGGAATTCCCGTTAAATCTAATATAGTTACAAAAAATTAAGAGAAATTTCTAAAGTATGGATCTATAATTACAAGTTAAATTCTATATTTAAGTTAAAGTGAAAGTCATTCACAACACTAATCTTCTGTATCTATAAAATGATTGTTATTGATAAATTGTTTAACTATACTTAGGGTGCTATTCTGATTCATAACACAACCTGATTTTTAAGTTGAGTTGTGTACAAATATAGCTATTCCGATTGACAACAGTCTGAAACAACTAAAACGTTAAAACTGGTTAAGACCAGTCTGGTAATTTTATTTTTGTTAATAATATTTTGTAGGTTGTTTGAATTCGTAAAGAAAAAAAAATAATCGAAATTTTTTTTTTAAAAAAATATGGAAAAGGAGAGTTACGTAGTAATATTTTATTATTTTTAATGGCAACACTGTTATGACATACAACCTCTTTACAACAGCTAAAATTTGTTATTCAGAATAGCAAAATCTAAATGTTCTCTTTTGGGTTGAGTTGTATTAAGATAACTCAACTAAATACTGTTGTGAATCGGAATAGCACCATTAACTTCAGATAACACGCACAGTTTTAAAAAATTACTAACCCCTTGTTTATAATGAGTGCAGCCACCCAGTTGCAAAATGACCACATCGTAATGTAAAAAACGCAGCTATCAAATTTCATTGCACATGAAACATGAAAACGTTGAAAGTTGAAAGCGTTTAAGTAACCGTGATGATTTTACGAAAAATATATTTAAAATTTACAGTTAAAATCTTAATGTGATAGTTAAAAGATTTGAAATTTTGTTTTACAAAAATTTAAACATTATTTTGGTGAACACTTCATAACGAAAACTTAAAATGAAAATAGGTAGAAATGCCCAATTTAAAAACAAAAAACAATAAAGAACAACAATATTTTTAGGAAATGACAGAATTTAGTTGTCAAAGTTGTCAAATAATGTGTGAAAGTTAACCAACTTTAAGCGTAAGGTGTATTTAAATTTTATATAAAATTGACATAATTTCGTATTTTTTTTTGTTTACATGCAATTTCAAAATATTTTAGGCGAGATTGTCAAAAAGTCAGAAAATTTATAGTTTTACAAAAATCCGAAAAAAATCATTTAATTCGGATTGTGTGCTTGTATCCTATATTTCAATTGATGTTTTATACATACAAAAAAAAATCCCGGCTATTATACATTTAATACAACAATGTGATATGATGGGAACTCTAACATTTATGTAGCCTATTACACAAACATATTAAATAAATTCTGAACAGATTAAGAGATATTTTAAGAAGAATTTTACAACTAATAAAATTGATTATGGCAAGTTATAACTAAAAACAAAAACAAAAACAAAAAATATCATTAAAACAACATGAAATCGACCATAAATTTTTATTTAATAGAAAAGCATAAAAATAAAAACAAAATATGTAGTTCAATGATCTGGAGAGAATGAGTAGCAGCAGTATTAGTGATAGGTAGTTGGTATATTGTCGAGGTAGTTATCAAGAAAACTATTATGAAGAGGAAATAAATAAATAATCAAGAATTTGCAAATATTTAGGTTACGGTCATAACAATTTTTGTTTTTTTTTTTTCTGTTTTTCTTTTACTGAATATCGTCTTGTTTTTGCGAAACTGGGTAAAAAAAAAATAGTAAATTTAAAGAATTTTAGCGATATTTCAAATTTAGAGAAATTAGAAATATTTAAAATACTAAAATGGAATTTCGAGTTTATTTTTTTTTCGAAAATATTGAATTTAAAAGTAGTTTTAGAATACATAAATAAAAAGTTAATTAACCAAAAAATTTGGTTGTTTATCAACTTAATTAAGTTGATTAGAATTTTGAATATTTAGTTTAAAAAAAATTTTTTTTTTTTTTTACAAGAGAAATTATAAAACTGATAGATATCAATAAAAAATATCCATAGAGCTTATTTAAGAAAGAAGTTGTACAAATATTAATTATGTCTTATGATAGTTTAATATCAAATACTAGTTGTATATATGTGTATATATATATATATAATGTATATATAATTTCTGTTAATAATTAAAAATATTTGCAGTTTTGGCGGAAAAAAAACTGATAAATGGGACAATAACATTTTCTGTGACCAAAGGTAAAAATTTGAGTTGGCTTGGATATTTAGATTGCTAATACAATAAATTCATAGATTATGCATTTGAGATGGTAAATAAGTGGTCAGCAGAGAGCAACTCAACCAAACCTCTATTTTATAGTGCTAATATCTTGAGAAGATGGACAAAAAAGTCCACTAAGTAGCATTTATGCACCTCGGTTTATTACTTCTTAGTACTTATTAACTTTTACTTAGTATTGTCGATATTAATATTATCCACGGGCAGTTCAAAAAATATCTGCCATATGATTATAATTTTATTTATTTTAAAATATTTGGGATTCATTTTTCCACTTCGTCACAATTTTTTAAAGTAAAAATTCTGACATTCAATTTTAAATATAGAAGTCCAATAATTTAGAAACTAAAAATTATTGCATTTTGTAGCCCCAAGAAAAACCATCATTAGGTCTTGATTTGTATTAAAAAATTTCTTCTAATTTGAGTCCGTTTTTATGACTGCTTAGGGACACGTCAAAAACTGTGACGCTGTGGACTCAAAACGTGACCTAAAAGACATCAAACATAAACTAAATTTAATTCATAGATAATTTTTTTTTTTTTTATAATTTTTTATAAAGAAACATTTTGTATTTTTTATGTTTACTATTATTTTCTATGCGCTTTTCTCTGCATGGACGTTGCCGTTCTGCAGCTGTAAGTGCCATTTTGATTTGTTCAAACAAACATGCAAAAAACTACTTCTACACTTGTATCTTTATAAATTTTTATATAGAAATTCAAAAATATGTAGCTATTTGAAAATTTTGCCATAATAAAGCAAAGTAATAATAACTAAAAAGTAGCAAATAAGTAATTTATAATTACTGAATTGCGCATATTGTAAAATATATTTTAATTCCAAAAATTAGTACGTCCAGCTTAAATTATAAAAGTTAATATTATAAAAAAAAATGGCAAAAATTTAATAACTTATCGAAAAATCGTTGTGACATAGCAGAAGCACAATTAATATACACGTTGACTTCGGTGAGTTAACAAGTCCTAATTTCACAAATGCTCACAAAAACTTATAATTCCTATTTACTGCAATATAGTTCTAATATAACTGCATCCTTTTTAAATTTCGTTGGAAATTTAAAGTGTATTTTTTTGAATATATATTATTGTAACGAATTTTTAGTGAGTTAGCGGACAAATTACATGGACAACGTTTGATTGAAAAAAAAATGATATTTTTTATTATTTTAAAAAAGGTTTATGTACAGTAAATCAAAAAACTAAAATTTAAGAAGAAAGTAATGTGATTTCTTGTTTTACAATAACTTTGTACTTTTTTAATAAGCATTTTTACTAATCAACTTCAGTTGGGGACAGGAGATTTTCGTCATGTGAAAAGTTTCGTGTCCAAATTTTTCATAGTTCTAATTTGATTAGTTTTTTTTACCTTGACTGCAAATTCGTAGCAATGTTTTCTTAATTTACAATTAACAATAAGAGTAAAACTAAAAATTTTTGTAAAATTTTATAAGTGTTATTGTCTAGAGAAGTACAGCAAATTTGAATGGTTACGAAAAATGTTATTGGCCCATTAGTTTGTTAAGTTATATTGAAATATAATCAATAATTTTGATAAAATAAAATTTATTTATAATTATGTTAGTCTAATTGAAGCTAAAATATTGTTAGAATTTGTAAATATCAAATAATAAATTTAAAAAGTTTTTACATTAAGAAAATTTATAAAGATTAGTTAGTAGTACTAGGGATACACCACGTAATATATCTGAAAAAGAAAAATCATACACGAATTTGGTTTGATCACAAAACCCTGGACCGAAGTAAATATAACCGTCTTGAGTGCCACGTGATGGAGTTGTACCATTTATCTATGTCTCCCTATGGCGTGATTATGTTAGAAATATGATGATTAAAAAAAGAAATATTTTATTTAAAAGATGAAGCAAAATTGAACAATAAATTGTTAATTATTCATTACAACGCGAATTAGCAGAAATAAAAGTAAATCAAATCGGTTATGAATTTTGACAATTATATAAAAATTAAATTTTCTGTGATACTAAATTATTAACTAAATCAACAAACTCTACGTTTGTCAAAAAAATGATTTTATCTAAATATATAATATGAATAACTCAGTTCGTCCTTATATGTAATTAACTTAAAAAAATCTATAGAATAACTTTGCTCAATGTATAGGACTCATAGAAAAACTATCTAATACCAATAGCAGTGATGCAGATGAAATTAGAATGAAAATAATCAACATGTTTAAGGAGGAATTAGTTGAACCAATATAATGAATTTAATTACTTCATCTATTCAGCAAAGGACTATGCCTGATGTACTAAAAACAAACCAAATAATTCCAATATATAAAAAATCCGGAGACAAAGCAGATGTTAATAACTTCTGGCCCATTAAGTTCAATTTTTAGCAATATAATTGAAACCTAAGCAACCTAACTTAACTAAGCAAACTGTAACCTAACTTACTGAATATTTATCTCAAAATAATTTAGTATAATTAATTTAAATAAAAAAGTCAAATACTTCTACTACCTACATTATTTGATGTTATAACATTTGCGCAAGATGAAATTAACAAAGGAGGTATAGTTATGTATGGTATTTTTTGACACGACAAAAGCATTTGATTTAGTAGATAGAACTATCATGCTAAGAATTCTATATACGATTATGGGGTGAGAGGTAAAGAATACAAATGGTTTGATAATTACTTTACAAACAGGAAGTAATACACTGAATGTGATAATATAAAATGTCAAGAATCTGAAATTGACACTTCGATGTAATACAAGGTAGCTCACTTGGTCCAGTCCTTTTATCATTTCAATTTATATAAGTACCCTTTCATGACGTATGCAGATGATATAGTTGTTGTGTATAATTAAAACATATACACAAACCAAGAAACAAGAATTAATTTATTAAAAACTTATAAGTAAGTATCTTGGAATTATAGTGGATAAAAATCTGACTTGAAATACACATATAAATGAACTAGCTAAGAAAACAAGGAGAATAGATGGGTATTTAAGAAAACAGGGAAAAGGGTACCTAACACTAACAAAACATCAGTTTACTGTAGTCTTTTCCATAGCACTATTTTTTATGGCATAATCATATGAAGTAACACATTTGACAGGAGTTTAAACATGTTGCAAACAATACAAAATAAAACCATAAAATTTTTTTTTGCCTAAATAGAAGAACAGCAACTAATACAATACAAAAAAAACATAACATATTAAAACTAAGGGACTTTCGGGATATGACACAAATTATACACACAAACATAAAACATAGTAATATAAAATCAATCACCCAATTAATAAACTACTAAAACAAATAAAAAAGGTCTACCACAGGTTGGAAAAGCATTGATTTTGTAAATAGAAAGAACGGATGTATAATAACAAGACCGAAGAAAGGACAATGGAAACTGATTCGTAAGTACTTATTTGACGGACCGACAAGAAGTATGGCTAAATTTTCGTGTGATAACCAGGCGCTAATCAATGTTCAACAAATTTTCGAGGCATGTCCGAGCTACATAAATGCAAGCGCCGGGTGAGTTCTTAAGTGTCCAATATCATACAATAAGCACTTTTTGATATTTTGATTGATCTAAATTAAACTTGACGCGCTCTTTCTAAATTTTTAATCAGTTTTGTTCTATCTATAATAGTTTTTGAGATATTTAATTTTGCTTTTGTTCAATATCATACAAAGTGAATTTTTTTTTTACATTTATAGTGCTTAAGTGTCCAATCTGCAATTAATATGATATTGGACAAAAAATGTCAAAAAATATTTTACGCTTGAGTGAGTAATTAAAATTTTGTGCTTAAGAGTTCTATTTCAAATGAAATTTTTGTATAGATTGATCGATCGATTCGCTACGATCTTCAAAAAGTTTTTATGCTACGAACAGGAAAAGCAGGAAATTTTTATTATAAAAGAAAATTCAACACATATAATTTATTTGGTCATTTAACAATAAAACATACTGTGCCATTTGGTACGAAACACAGAGTTGTAGCAGCGCAAATGACCTGGCCAGTGCGCTAACTAAAATTTTACAAGTCGTTCTTCTTGATATTCCTGATATTCAGAACTTTATTTTATGGTCAGACGCTTGTGTTCCACAGAATAAAAACCGAACAATATCATTTTAAAATTTATAGCTATTTTAAAATTTATAGAAAGAAATAAAAACTGTAGTTCAAAAGTTTTCTGAATCTGGACACTCTAGAATCCAGGAAATAGATGCTGTTCACTAAGTTATAGATCGCCATTTAAAACACATAAGTGTTTGTAGTCCACTCGCGTTACTTAAACAACTGACCTCAATGAATTATCTAAAGGTGAAATTAAGAGTTTTACAATGTGTTCCGGAAGATTTTTGGAACTATAATGCAGCTAGTTTGGGGCTAAGTTTTTCAGCTGTTAAATATAACTCTGCAAAAGAAATAATTTACAATAGGAATATTTTTCATATAATATTTCAAGAAAATTATGAAGAATATGGAAAAAACTACCGTTCCTGTATTTAAACCAAATACTCGAAAGAAAGGTTTGGTAAGACAAATTCCCAAAGTAATATTGAAAGTCTTTGTTAATTTTATTTTTTGTTCCCAAAACTTAAGAAAAATGTTTAGTTTAAGTTCTTAAGTGTCCAATATCATATGAAGTTTTATTAACTTTGTTAATTCCTACACACATTTGGGCTATTTTTTCAAATTTCGAATATCAACCGAAATATATAATTTTTTTAAGAAATCTAAACATAGTATTTCAAAGCTAATAAATTACAGATTATGTCACAAAAACTTTGATTTTCTATATCCTTAAAAAAATACGTAAAAATTGCTTTGAAACTTTGAATGCGTTTTTTTCCCATTTCATTTTTCGGTATATTGGACACTTAAGAACTCACCCGGCGATATGGTATCGGGGGGTTAAATAGTCTTGCTGAAGACTCTGAGCAGTCACTTGACCATATTATTCAGTTTACCAAAACAGTCAACATTTTCAGTGAAATTTAAATTAATGTTATTCTTTCCTTTGTACTTTTATTTTTCATGTTACCTAAAATTTATATATTATTCAATTGATTCATTGTTTTTACACTTTTTGTAATTATATTTTCTTAAGGTTAAGTTCATATTTATTATATTAGTTTAATTATTTATAGTTTATATATGTACATATATGTAATTTTTGTTAACATTGAATTCTGTACATATATGTATAAAAAAAAGGAAGGTATAGCTACGGCCTGGAAAAACCTAATAAAGTTCAGTGGTCCAAAATAAACTTTAATAAGCGGGTTAATTTGAAGAAAAAAGGTTCAAGCATAATAAACGAAGAAAAGAAGAAGATTAATTCAAATTAAATTTCATAAAAAGTATACCTAATGAATGAACAATTAATATTTTAAAATATACAAAAGATATCCAATCAAAATGCAATAAAAATGTAATAAAAAAAGGTTGAATATTTTTCGAATACAAAAAGTTAATAAAATTATACATACTTATATACTTTTATATAATACTAAATCAATAATAATTATCACATTTGACGCCATTTTATGGTTTAGAAATCAAAATTTTTAAATTTGAAAAGTCTACAAATTTTTTTCGGTTGGAGTTATCCAATTAGAAAGAATTTAATAAAAAAATTATTAAGTGGCGTCAAAATTTTCCAATTCTATTTTTATGTTATTTAAATCAGAACTTAATACATTAACATTTAAGTATAGGTTTAAATAATTTCAAAATGACTAATTCATAACAAAAGCAAATATCGGTCGTGAACAGACCAATTTACAATTACATCATTTGTCTGTGAAGATATCAATCTTTTATATCAATATAACTTTTTTTTAACTTAACATATTTTTAAATTAAATTTTCACCTTCGAAATATTTACCTTTAGCACCTTTCTCTCTAAAAAAAAACAACAAAAACAAATAAAAGTTTTTTTGTCACCTTTAACAATTCTTTATTTGTGTATTTATTTGTATACACCTCATGTCAACATGTTTAAATGCAGTTTTGTTTATTTACAAAAAAAATTTCTTCAGATTTATTTTTTGATTTTTTTTGTTCTTATTTTTATTTTTAGTATTTTGAGGGTCATATAAATTCCGAAATTTTAGTTATACATTTTTTATTTATTTAAATAAAAATCATTAAAAATACTATCGCTTTTATTTTGTGTTCTTTGAAATGTTATTATTATATCTTCTTGGATTGGTTCTTTAAATTTTATTCAATTTCAATAACTACATAATATATAAATATTATGTATTTATATAAATTCAGCCCACATAAATGAGGTCAATGGCAAGTGAATGTGGTAAACGACAACATTAAAAACAAAAAAAAGCGATCATGCGGAAGAAAAAAAAAACTTGTTTCATTTTTAATGATTTCACATAGAGTGTAGTTATGATGATGACATTTTTGTTCTTCCTTTTTTTTTTTATTTTATTACAGTTCCTTTTTAAGGAAATTTTTTTTAACCAACGAAGCGATGATAAAAATGTCAAAGAAACCAAAAAATAAGCAATAAATTTTCAAATTCTATTTTGTCAAAAATTGGGAAAAACTTTTAACGCATATTTAACTTCGAAAAGAATATTTGAATGAATAAAAAAATTTAGGAGCTAAAACATGGAAATAATGTGGAAAGGGGAGGGAAATTGGTAGAGAAAGTTCATTTCATTAAGTTTAATTTTGAAGATTCTCTAATTGATTTTCTCAAAATATATTATTACTATATACGGATTGTAGTATGTATTCTATAAGACTCCTTTCTCTTAGAAGGGAATTTGTTTTCGGTGGTACGAAATTTGTTAGTTATTTGAAAAACAAAAATAATATGTACTATATAGGTATCTATAAAAAAGCGAATCTAAAAAGGAAAACATTGCGGAAGAAAATAAAATTGGTAATAAAATTAAATTGCTTAGAAAAAAATAGAAGCAATGAATTTCAGACTTCAGTAGACTGAAAAAGGCGTGATTTAAATATAAGTATGTATGTGAATTTTGAATATTGTAAATATATTTTTTGAAAATTAATTTAATTTTTATTGTTATTTTTTTGTTGTTATTGTTTAAATACGTAAAAGTTACGAAAAACTCCCGCGTTCAATTTTATTCAAATATTTACAGAATTACCTATGATATTGATATGCATTGTATCTAACACATTATCATATCCTAACCTTTATATTTTTATATCCATACAATTCCTTTTTTTTTCAATTTTACATTCAAAAATACTTTGAGTTTGGCTCCATTTCTGCAAATAAAAAACATAATGCATACTCACTCACTTATATTTTTGATTTTATTTATATACTTCTCAATTTTTGCAGATTTGTATTATTTCTCTCGAAATCAAATCAGTTTTTTTTGTTTTTTAAACCATCCAACGCGATTTAAAAAGTTCCGAAACTAGAAAAGAAAAGATTTTATTTGTATAGAAAAACGAAGATTTACGAAGATTTTCCATACAAATTAACGAAACAAAAATTAGTTTCGGGGCTTTTAAATATAGAGGCATTGATAATCATTATCATATAATCAAAATCATAATAACAAAAAAAAATTGTTTGTTGGTTTTCTTTTTGTCGAATATAAACGTCAATTCATAATAATGAGTAAAAACAAAAAAGAACCACAAAAACATTTCAATCGTTGCTTTATCCGATAAAACTCTTCTCTTATGAAATATCGGTAACAAACACCTGATAACGATAAGTGATAATGAAAATAAAGGTATTTTATTTTTTTCTTCTCTAAAATTTTGTCTATTTTCTATCTTTTCGTTTCATATTCATTTCATATGCATTGCACATGAATTTGTGGATTTGTATGTGAACGAGAAATGGAGCTATTGATTTTCTTATAAAGTAAATCGTTAACTTTATCTTCATACAAAAATTTTATATAGATTTTGACTTCTTATTATTCTATGATTTAACCTTGAAATTAGTATAAAAAAAATTATCTTCCTTTACGATGTCGTTTAACTATAAAAGTATGCCCCTCAAAGTTTACACCAAATGATAATGAAGTTTAATAGCTTACTTTTGGACATAAGTAAGGAAAACTTACTAAATTTATCAAAGTTACTATATTAATTTTTCACATTATGCATTAATAGTTATTTAACATATTTTTTTTATTATGATATTAAAATCTGATCACACAGAATGAATAAATTCGCATTTACCTACAATTATACTTTATTTCTGTGCACACTATAAGTATAGATAGAGGTAAGCATATTCTCCATAATTCATAAATCACATTCAATTCGAAGCAAATCAGACTAGACAAACACAAGACAATGACACTAAATAGTAAATAATTATGAAATTATTATTTAGAATAGATACTGGGTATATCAGTTTTTATTAAAATTATTTTTTCTTTTATTGTTTTGCTGTTTATTCCACTGCAAATAATACAAATAACAAAGAAAAAGAATCCATTTTTATTCCATTAATTTTTTGCAGATTTGATTTTTAATTTTGAGAGAAATAAGTCAAATCTGCAAAATATGAGAAATATATGTTGGTTTTTATTTTCTATAGATTTTAGAAAATTTTGTAATTTTGTACCATAAAAGAAACCTAAAAATGTTTAAATGAAACTGATCCATCTGTATAGTTATTTAGTTTGTGATAATACCTAATAATATGTTTGTATGTTAATAACCCTCAATTTTGCACAAATTTACATAAAATGGAGCAAATAGTGCCGCACTAGTATAGCTCATTATCATTACATATTAGGTCTGTCTGCTGTCACTCTGTATATGATGTTTACTAATTACTTCTTACAATTTTTTTGAGAAATTTAAGAGAAATTCGAGTTTAAAATGTGAACTTGCCAAAGATCTTGCGGAATAATTTTTTACAAATAAATTTTTTATTTGAAAAGGGTCTGTAGTTGGCCTGCAGATTTATCTGCATGTCAACTGTTTAATAAATAAATAAATAAATAAAATTTATTTTCAATTTTTTGTATGGTTTTTTACGTTTTGCTCCTTTTTTTATAATGCCATTTTTGATTTTTGTTATACAATTTTTTATTAAATTAAAAAGTACGTTTCATTGAAATTTCAAAAAAAAATCATCAAAAAATTATTGAAAAGTAATAATTTTTACAAAAAATTTCAGGTTTAAAGTAAAAAAATACTTATAAATTTAAGATCAGCTGCTTTTGGGCATATAGAAAATTCTGTTCTGAAAGTACTCTGTTTATATTTGCTTGCAAAATGTTCACTATTTTAATAGAATTTTATGAGAATGTGATTTTTTCGTCTCATTTGAAAATTTTTGGTAAACAAATAAGTATACAGACCTCATATTGTGTGAGAATCCGAATTTGCATAAAAACGTACCCTTTCCCATTTGAGAATCTTGATTTCGGCCAATTTCTGTGATTTTTGGACCTAAAAAACCCTATTCCGGTCTTTCCTGGAAGTTAAAAATATCACCAATCGACAGATTTAGTTAATTATTTTTTTTTAAATTCTAAAATAACGGCTTCTCTCCCTTTTAAAAAGCTGATACGTATGCTCTGGAACACCCGGTATATATTTTCTAAACTACTTAAATAATTGAAATTTTATCACACTTCAGATCCAATGCATTTCGAATAAATGTCTAAAATATTTTACATCGATTTGAAATGCATTGATCCTAAAAGTGGAATAGTGTAAAAATTATTTTCTTCAGGTACAAAATGATGATTAAAAAGGGATTTTTTTTATTTCCATCAAATTTATTGAAAATTATCTACAACAGTATATATTATTTGGTCAAGATAATTTTCTACAATATTAAAACCATTAAAAATTTGCCTAAATTTATTTTTCCTGTAAGATGGTCTAGTTTCCAAGCTATAAAATAAAATATTAGGTTTAAACATTTGTTCAAAATATATCACACACTCACATAAGGTACATTCATGTTATTTTTTTAGCGAATTGAATTAAAAAAGAAATTTTTTGAAAAGTGAATGTTTGTTATCAAAAACCCAGTCATTGTGTGATAAATAAAAAACAAATTTGGTTCTAAAAAGTTTCAAAATCTAAAATCAGATTTTTCACCACATTTTATTTATGAACTCTTCCATGATCAAAAACATCAATATTTATTACATTTTTGAAAGGTGTCAAAATAATGTAACATATACAAATGCTAAGTTACATTAAATTAAAAAAAAATCACTCTGTACCTAATTGTTTTATACCGTGTATTCTACGCGAATCTTAAGAACTTCTTTTTTCTAATTTTGAATTGCACTCCCCTGATTACTCTACTCATATAAAGTCAGATTTATTAATGTACATCATATTTTCTACCTATACCTAAATTGAATTAGTTTGACAATTATTATATTTAGCAGTACTGTATATAGCTGTTCTAGATCATCAGTTATTAAATAAAACATGGTGAAAATTTTGATTGAGAAAACACTATCGTAGTTTACATACAAATGAAAATGTAATAAATAAATTATTTGAATTAATTGACATAATAAATTAGATTGTTTCTACATGATATTTAAAAATAATAGAGGATGTTTTTAGTATGTAATGATAAAAAATGAAATTGAATTAGTCTTTTGTAGCCATCAAATCGTTTCAGTGATATTATTATAATTAAATTTTATTTTAATTTAATATTAAAATTCAAAATAAATTCACAAATCTGTCCACTCTTGTTTAAATCTATGTATTTCTATTTGTATGATAATTGACCCTTCTGATGACAAACAATGAAAATATTTTGAACATGTACTTGAATGCTGAGTAATCAAAAGAAAATTGAACTAAATAGGTTACACGTTGTATAGAACTAACGCACAACAGCGTGAGAGTAACTTTTAACTCAAATCGCATGATAGTAAGCCTAGGAATAAAGTGCACAACACCTAAAAAAAAAAAATTGTAGTACACAAATGTGACTGAATCAATAAATCCAGGATCGAAGTGAAATATTCTTCTTAAATCAAACGAAGTGAAGATGTACAATTGATTTCTTATATTATGTTCCATCGCGAAATGATAAGATCAGATATGAATTAACCATTTATTTAAATATGAAATTCAGATTCAGCTACAGAAAATATTATGTGTTTTGTACTGAGTATGAAAATCAATAATGGTTGTCAAAGAAATTAAAAATATTGAATTTATTATTGATATAAACTTAACATTTAATACCCACCGATATTAAATTTTATTTTTTTTGTTTTCTTTTTGTTTCTATCACACATAAATAATTATTTTTTTTGTTATTGTTGTTAAGTTTATTTCTTTTAATTGTATTTATTTTAGTATTGTTTAGTTTTTTTATTTATAAAAAAGTTTACTAGGATGATTGGAAGAACAATGTTTTACAACCTGATGACAGAGATCTCAAAGATCCTTTTTCAGAATATCCACAAATTTATCACAACTGCGTATCTGCTGGAAGAATAGGTCCAGTCCGGTTCGTATCAAAATATGGTGAAGGCAATTACTATATGAGCCCATATGTGGTCTAGTGTCGTAGCAGCATCGATTTTATATCAGATTGCTATCGATGCAACAATACTTAAAATTAAACTATGCTAGCCTTGCAAATTGGCATAAATAAATACATAACACATTAGGACGAAGTCTGACAACAACATCGGGAATCTTCAGGGTACCCGTCGTATTGAGATACTTGAAGGACAACAGTTTCAGTTGAAACGAATCCCAACAAAAACAAAAATATAGAAGAAGTTTGCTTTCGATCTATACCTCTGAACTGAACTGAACGGCAATGAAGAATGAAAAAGATTTGAAAATAATATTCATCTACTCGATTATCCTTTTATTTACAATTTGTTCTTTCTTCTCATAATTTAACTCAATATAATTTATATATTTTTAAGTATTGTATTATTTAATAATAAAAATGAAAAACAAAATTGTGTTATAATACTTACATGGTGTTGTTCTTGGTCGAATAATATCTACACCACCTTTTGCATTTATTTTAATTGGACCACGATTTGGATCTGGTGTATATCTAGAATCTATTGAACCACCATTATTATGTTTTTGTCCACTATTTAAATTTGTTTGACCAAAACTATAATCATTTTTTTTATAACCAGTTGGATAGGCTAATGCCAATTCCTGATCCTGGCGTTTACTACAGCATTTATTTCCCATCCTGAATTTTTTTTTCTTTGTTTTTTAATATTTAAAATAATAAAAAAAAAAAAAAAAACAAAATGAAACTAAATTCTAAAATAAAATTGTTTTTCGTTTTGTTATTCTTATTATTCTTAATATGCAAATATAATTAAGTTCAGTTAAATGCACCGTATGTAAGTATGATGTATATATATATATATCAAATACTGTTGTTTTTTTTAAATTTATTTTACATTAATTTACAAAAACAAAATTAACTTTTTATTGTTGTATTTATTAGGGTATAAAAAATGTTCTACAATTTTTAATTAATTTTTTTTTTATTTAATTTAATTTTAATAATTTTATTTTCTTATTCTGATTTTGTTATGTTCTTATTATTTATATTTCTCTTTTTTCTTTTTTTTTGGCATTAAGTTGGCGGTATTATCTCTATATTTTGTTCGTATTGATTAAATTTGACTAGAAATTCTTTTGAATTCTCTATGTTTTGTTGTTGTTGTTGTTTTTTCAATGTAAAAAAATGCACGTTTCTGGAATGTAAGTTAAATTTACTTCTTCATCGATAATGGCAAAATATTAAAAAAAAAAAGTTTTTTTTTTGTTTTTTCTAAAAAATAACTTTGTAAAAACATAAAATAATAAAAACAAAAACAAAAAAAAAAAAAAAATATAAAATTCGGTAAACCTTTTAGATTGTAACGATTTCGTAAAGAAAAATAGGACACTTATTTTCTTTTATTTTTTATATTCTAAAAACTAAAAAAATTTTATCCTTTTTTTTTAATGTTTTTTAATTTTTGTTTTTATACCTCGGTTTCTTTCTGCGATGTGTGTCAAATCAATATTGATATATATATTATATTCATACATATATATATATATATATATATATAAATGTATAATTTTTTTAATGTTGTTTTTGTGGTTGTTGGTTACGGTATATTTGTGCACAAAGAACACATGGGAATATTTCAATCTATTTTAGTTGGTTCACTTTGTTTGCTCATTCGATCGAATGACAATGACTGCAGTTAAAATATGAGATGCGATGACAGCAGTCGGTTAATGTTGTCATTATATTTCTTTTGTTAAAAATAACATCAAAATTTTATCTGAAAAGATATAAAAAATAAAAAATTAGAAATTAAGGATCAATTTACATTCTTAATGTATATATAATAATAATAATAATATCATGTGTCTTGTAATATAATTGAAAGTTCAGTTAAGAAATTAAAAAAAAAAGATTGTGAAAGAAAAAAAGATTTAAATTGATTTGATTTAAATTTAATTTTGTTTGTTTTGTTTTTGTAAAAATATAATCTTAAAATATTATGAACAATTTTATAAAAATTTATGAACTCTTTTAAATTTTTGTATATATATACATATAGGAAATTATACATCCCTACAAATATAAATTGATATTTGTGAAATTATTGTTTAGTAATATTTTTAGATAACGTTTATAAAGTTAATCAAAATTTGAGATTTTGATTTAAATTTTGCACTTTTTTAATTTACAAGTTGTACTTTGAAATGTCTTGATGTGTTTGACACACAGAATCTACCAAAAAACAACTAAAGTTGTTCCTCCTTCTATCTCTGTTCAACATTGTGATTTATGATACAATAAGAAAAGTATATACCGGGTCTTCCAGAGCTTTTGAAGAGGGGAAGGAGCCGTTATTTTAAGATTTAAAAAAAACCTTATCATCTAAATCGAGGGTGCTTTATCGATTGGTGGTAATTTAAAACTAATTAATTTTATATGAATGAAAATTTCCCTAGTCCATAGTCTAGATTTTCTTTCTTTTTTATTACAATATTCGTCATAAATTTTTAAAATAATTAGATATAACAAAATATATGCACAACAAACTAGCATTAATTTATTCATATAATTATATTTTGTTACAATCATGATAGTGACAGATATCAAAATATGTGATTGAAATTTTATCAGAAATTATTAAATTAAAACTTTTATTAAACACTTTTAATAACTTTTAACTTTAAAATTTTTCAAAAATTATTTTATTTTGTATTTTATTACTATACAAAGTAATAATAACTTGTATGTGTATCAATGGCGGCAATTATTTACATTATTTTAAAACAAAACAATTTTTGACAGATAAAATATGCACATGTGTCTGGCACGCTATGTTCAACAATACCTTAATATGTTCAACAATACCTTACTAAGACCCGAACGTAACAAGTTTCGCAAAAACATAATATGTGAAATTTAAAATTTTGTAAAATGTAATTCTCAGGGTATAAAAAACTATGAAGAATCAATTTCTGATATGATGTAACTATCTAATAGTTATGTCACCTGAACCACTAATCTGAAGATATTTGGGTTGGAATCGGGCTCAGACTATGTATGGATGTTTAATTAATTTTGTTTCTAAAATAATAAAATTTTACGAAATTTTTATAAGTTGGTAATAATAACTGAAATAAAATGAAGCTACGCTATTTACGAAGGTCTGTGATAAATAAATGCTGAAATTTAGTACTTGTGTCTGAAAATTGATCAATAAATACTGGACAATAGTAGTAGATCAAACCTTTAACATAAGAAAAAATTTTAAACATAAAAATTAGAGATGCGTATAGAGACGACTCCGGAATAATGATTTGAACAAAATTATATTATTTGGCATCAAAATTAATCATATATACATATACAGTTAATCAATTTTTGATCAAAAGATTGATTGATAAATTTCTCGAAGATTTAAATTAAAACAAATTTTACATAATATCTTAGAGTTCAAGTGGATTACTTTTTAAGGTTACTCAATTTTTTGTTTTGTAAATGATGTTGTACAAAAGCAAAAAAAAAAACAAAAAAAAAATAAATTTTCAGTTGAAGTAAAACATCAGATATGGGATTGAAAAAGTTTTGAAATTAAATTTTTTCAACTTTTTTTACTCATTTAATTAAAACAAACATTTTTTTTTACAATTTAATTTTCCTTATTCTTATAAAAAATGAACCAAAAACAAAATTTTTTTTTCATTTCAGTAAATTATACATGTGGTAGGCATATTTTTCAATGAATGGTAAAAAGTTTTATCCTCTGAGTAAATAATTTAAGGTTATATATATATATATATGATGTTAAATGAAATTATATAGCTTCAGAATTAAATTAATTTTCTTAATTGATAAGTTGAAGATAATTGCAATTTTTATGAATTAAAAAAAAAAAAAGAAAAATGTGAAATTTTTTTTTGTTCAAAAGTTTTTATTTTTGTTCTGAGATGTCATTTCAAATTCCGAATTCATTCTTCATGTCGTGAAAGTAACTAGATTATGTTGTCCGTTAGAATAATACCTCAGGCCGTGAAAGAAGACAAACAAAAACTGGGAACGTGTGACAAAACTTAATGTATGTAATGAGAAACTTGGAAGAAGCTATGCAAGATGCTGGAGAAACCCTGATGAACAAAAAACAAAGACGACATATCATTGAATAGGGCCGACCTACAACTCTATACTGGAATATGTACAGGACATTTACTACTGGGGCGTCATCCTGTAAGACGCCCGCAGTCAGTGCAAAACAAATTCTGTAGAGTGCGGTGAAATAACGGAAACAGTTCTTCATGTACTTTGCGTCTGTCCAATTCAAAGAAAAGTAAAAATCCTGAAAGTGTGACAAATATACTTCGTTTTATATCAAAGGTGTCAACTGTTTCAGTGATTGCCAGACATAAAATCGTTTGGAGAGGGTACAATGGGTCATGAGGCCTAAGTGAGATGAATCAGGTCTTATTCCATCCATAACCAACCAACTAGATTTGTTGTCACTATATGGTCTTTCATTACAGGTCGTATGTTTTTGATTGTTTATTATTTTTTTAGTATACCCGTTTCATTTTTTCGACAATTGCTTTTTTTTTAAACCTACTAAGCTTCTTAATATTATTTTCTAAAGTAATATTAATTACTTCATGAATCCACAAAAATCCACAATGTAACTTGTAACTAGTGATTTCACAAATTTCGAATTTTCAGCTCGAAAATATCTATGTTATATATTATATATAAATAGTAGAAATCAATCTGATGGTTTAGGATCTTCAATATCTGTATATAATACCAGATAAGTATTTTGCTAAATTGATTAATTATCGATTCCATTATCTTACGCCTGATTTTTAAAATAATCTCTGCAGAGCTCATAACAAAATGTTTTGTATCGACTAACACAACGAATATAGTTCGGCATCATATTCCACATAGTAGCAACTCGAACAAAATACGATAAATTTCTGATACGACTTTTGTGACGTGGGAAAAACACTAGCTTATCACTTAAGTATTCAGGCAGTAAATTGAGCATAATTTTTTTCAGAAAACAAAGATAACGGAACTTAAGAAAGCTAAGTATTATTTGCGACACATCTCTAATACTCTCGTGTTTACGTCTATTCGTTAAAAAACGTGTACATGCATTAAATAGAGAGGTTTAAGAGTATTGAACTCTCCTGCACTCATGTCAGAGTAAACAACATCGCAGTATAAGAAATGTGGTATTATAAGTGATTGTATTAGTTTTTTCTTAATCCAATCGTTTAGATAGAATGAGAACTTCCATAATTTGCGTAAGTTAGAGTAGACCTTGTTGGATATATGATTAATGTGGTCTCGCCAAGTTAAAGTATTATTGAAGATCACTCCAAGATTTTTAGCCTTCTCAACATATTGAATAATTTCCTCATTCATTTTGATTTTAGGTAAATTTGATGTATCTACACCTAGCGAAAATATGATCATTGCATGTGATTTCGATGCATTTAATCTTAGGCCATTATTTCTAGACCAAAATAAAATTGCATCAAGATCATCATTAATTTTTGCTATGCATCTATTGATATTAGCAATGGATCCAGTAATATACAATTAAACATCATCAGCATATAGTCTGCAAGTGTTTTCCGATAAACAAAGTTGTAACTCGTTATAATGTAGAGAGTAAAAAGAAGAGGCCCCAATAAGGATCCTTGTGGCACTCCACATTTGGTAGTTAAATAATTGGACATAAGTTCGTTAATGTAAACAAATTGCTTTCTATCAGTCAAATAATTATTTAAGAGAAAAGCAGCAGATGCATCAAAATTGAACTGGGTTCTTAGTTTGTCACAATGGTTCATGGTTTACACAATCAAACGTTTTTGAGAAATCTAGAAAAAGCAAGATGATTGCTTGTTTTTTATCAATTTCAATATACATGTTGTCAGTGATTTCAAGCAACGCAGATGAAGTACTGCGTCGCTTTGGGAATCCTTACTGAAATTATTTAGCAACCTATTTACATTCACATAATTGATTATGCAATATGAATTCAACGGAATCGGGGACAACTGTTTGAAAAATTGGAATTAACGTATTCAAAATATTTTGCGATAGACAAATTAGAATAATCATAAAGATTTTAAACGAAGTCAAAGCTAACGCTGAATTGTAGCACTGGTAGATTACGATTATGATGATGATGATGATGGTGATGATGATACTGTTTGAAGTTTGCTAAATTTTGTGATTAACGTTTTCAAAAACAAGTTTCGTTTTCAGTAACCCATCTGATGTTGAAAATGGATACAGTATTAATTAAAAGTTGCCAATTAAAAACCAAACTACAATTTAAATTTAATTAACACTTTTAAAAAAGTTTTTAATCAATTGGGATTACAACATTAACACTTTAAAATTATCAAAAGTTTTTTTTATTTCTTTTTTTTTGCTAAGCATTTAAGATTTCTATATTATTCCGTACACTTGCCATATAGCCATAATAGAAGTGAAATAATAATTCTGTTGCAGAATACTACACTTGAAATATTTTTTTCTTTTTATTATTTTATTTATATCTCTCTCTCTCTTAAGGGTAAATTATCCTTGTGCTGATTCCTTTTTGTTTATGTATTTTTTTATTATTTTATTTCAAAAGACTTTTTGTTTTGTTCAAGATTTAGGACACACTCTTTTTTTCTAAATTGCAAATACTAAACTGCATTCAGGGTAGTTGAAAAAAATAAATAAATAACAAAAAAAAATGCAATCACAGTATCCAAAAATAGGGAACAAAATGAATTTTATATAAAAACATATATATTTCTCCCCACTTTCAGACTTCAGAGTAGAAAATTCACTAAATTTTAATGGTTTAAAATAAAAATGAGAAATAAACAAAACCAAAAAAACACTGTGATTATTTGTTCTCGTATACTAGATTTATGTTGAAAGGATAATTTCCAAACTAAAAAAAGGATATGAAGTTTTATATTTGTAATTTAGTTACAGAATCACAGAATTGTGTAGATAACTTAAGATTCATATGGTTACATTCATTTTAAACAACATAGGAATAGTATTAAATTTTACCACCAACATATTTCAATGGTGAGGAAATATTTAAGATCCCACTACTTTTAAAAGGTTCAGTTCAGAACAAACTGTCGTTTCCATATAGCTTTAAGTTTATTTTGACCTATCTTACATGATTCGTTGTTTTCGGTCTACTATATACACGGGGAAAATTTCGTTGATTAAAAAATATTTCAGAAATATAATTTTTAAAAATTATGGGCACAATTTTTTTGTACAGTGCTGTATATTCTGAAAGCAGAAAGGATATTGAAAATAACCAAATAAAAATATGTTCATATCTAAATAAGCACATGCCAAAAACAAAATAAAGAAATATAAAAATAGTGATAAATAAAAATGAATATGGTTAAAAAAGAGGCCGCAGGGAATTTAACCTTTTACATTTTTATTTGTTGAATTCAATGAATGGATTTTTCTTATTTCCTAAATTTTAGGTAATTTTGTTCTTCATTTCCATCATCATAAATTCTTAAGATAACAACTTTAATTAAATAATAATTGATGTCCATGATAAGTATAGGTAGGTCGGCTGAATTAAAGTTAACACATTGATGCGCATTAATTCAATATTACAACTATGTATAACTGCTGTCCAATTGCCGGTTGTTTTTTCACGAGATTGTCAGTAAAAGCATGGTTTCGTATAATACATTAAAAATACTTATTAGAGAAAGAAGGCAGTCTGATGCCAAAATAAAACAAAAATAATATAGAATAGGTGCCACAATTATTCACATAACGAAAATAAATAACTATATAGTTGTAAAGTCAAATAAAAACCATATGCAGAAACAGGATCTGCTTACATCCGAGATATAATAAAGAAAAATAAATATGTGGTTTTATGTTCGTACCTATATATAAAAGTTGTTGTGTTCAGTTCATATTAGTACATATATATAATTTGGCAACAAATTAAATAAAATGAAACTATTCTATTTAAGAAGGCTTAGTTCACATTTAATGAGTAGAGCCAGTAATTTGTTAAATAAATACTCGAAATATTGTAGATATTGTATTGTAACATTGCAGTACCGTACTTAATTAAGCACGAAACGGTGGTTTACCTAAGTTACTTTGTCAAGAGTGTAAATATACCTTTTCATATTGGAGAAATCAAATGTACAAAAATGAATAACATTTGACGAAAATAGTAATGAATGACCAGTCAAATTCAATGTCTATAACGAAGACCGTACTATCTATTCTATTATACCGGGTGTTCCAGGGCATGCGTATAAGCTTTTTCAGTATCAGTTTCTTATTTTTTTGTCGTAGAATCTGTATTTGCCGAAAAACTAACCCTTCCCATTTAAAAATCTCGATCTTGGCCAATTTCGGTGATTTTTGGGCTTGAAAAACCCTTTTCGGGTCCTTCCCGGAAGTTGAAAATATCACCAATTGATAGAGCACCCTCGATTTCGATAATAACATTTTTTTTAAAATATTAAAATAACTGCTCTTTTCCCCCTTAAAAAGGTGATACGCATGCTCTGGAACACCCGGTATATTCGTATCATAAGATTAACACATAGTGAGTAATTTGAAACAAACCAAACAGCATTGCCTAGAAGAACTACAAGAACAACTATAAGAATAAAAAATTAACTTTGAAAACTGTTTTGAATTTGAATTTCATTCTTATTATCGGTACTTACTTCATTATTTAATATTGTAATTTACAAAAATAATTGTTTTTAGTTGGACAAAAACCATAAAAGTTACATAAGAAAACCAACATTTTTAAAATAATCATAAATATATACTATGGTTTTAATACTGAGATCAAATTTAGTTTCATCATTCCTAATTAATTTTTCGTACTTCATGCCACTATATTTATATTTTGTTTTAAATTTATTTGTTGATCAATTTGAATGGACTAGGTTGAGTTAAATTGAACTTGAATTAAAAACTATACAAGAGTGTACGACCCAGTTAAAAAAATAATTTCATCGTGCAGACAGACACACCTTAACTTCTAGAGGATACAAAAATTTACACAAAGTAATGATAGCTTAAAAAACGGTAAAGGTGATGCATATAGTGCATACATGCTCAATATATCTGAAAAACAATATCAAATTGTATAAGAGTATAGACTAAAGGATAAATTATTTATTAGACTATTATACTAGACTAAAATGCGAAAATTATATTTCAGAAGAACATCTAGTAATTATTAATGTTGATTGCAACATAGAATTTTTTGTGAATCGTTAAAATTTCAGGTACTTACATTAATAATGTATTACTGTTAGTTTACCTTGCACTGTTTGCGGCATCTCTATATATCGCGTTCAGTGAAAAATACCAATTTTATCTCTCACTGAATTTGGACTCATGTTTGTCACATCGCTTCATTACATTTTTTTTTTTTTTGATATTATTTTTGCTTTAAAATCAAATTTTACTTTTTAAACTAAAAAAATCATAACCTAACAATATTATTTCATTACTTCACTTCTATTTTCTTATAACTATTTATTTAATTTTCTAACTATGTATGAATACAAAAAATCAATATTACTGTAATACAGATAGTCACATAATATAAAAATAATTCGAATATTAAAAGTTGCAACATTTCATCAAAAACAATTGATGCGAATCGATTCTTTATCTAACCCTATTATTGGCAATAACAATTTATAGAGAAAACACCCAATTTTCTCTATATTATGTATAAAATACTTATGTATAAACTTCCAGAGATCCTTGAGATATGATTTAAATACATGATGAAATATTATATTATAACTTTAATGTAGGGCAAACACCGGAAAGTTCTCTTATTATTATTATTTTTTTTTTTTACTTTTTTAATATCCTTTTCATGCTTTTGTACGTAGTTAAAAGTTGTTATTATTGTATAAAAAACATGTTTTAAGAAACAAAATATAATGCACACACCCAAAAAATAAAAAAAAATAAAAATACAAAAATTTTATTGCAAATAATGTAAAAAAAAAAACAAAAAAAAAACTTTTTCATGTTTTATTTTGGATTTGATTAAGGAGAAGTCAAAAATAAAGGAAAAAAAAGAGCAGTCCATCAAATTTATTAAATGTAGTTACTATGTGTATTGAGTTTCATTTCTGTGTATATATATATATATATACTACCTATTACATGTGTACAGGAAGAACTCGATGTAGATAATATAATATGTTGTAAGCTGTGTTAAGATAAAATAATATTTCTAAACAATGTTACAGTTTCTCTGAATACAGTAATATGAACATTAATTAAAAATATTACAAAGTAAGCTTAAACGACATTACAAATTAAAACGAATTTGTTAAATAGTTTGGTGTAATTATTGACAGTAAGTTAACGTTGTCCAAGCATTTCGATTTTATTTGTTTCAAGGCTTTTATGAAATTATAGGATTTGTCTTGTACATGATGAATTTTTCCTCCTCATCCATTGAAATCTGAAATGAGATGTAAGTTTTTGAAACTTGAAAGTCTTATATTAATAGAGGACATATTGCTTGTATTACTTTTGTTTTTGATAACTGTAGTCTATTTCATAGACTTAGATATTGATAGGCGACAATTTGACAAAATTTTTGCGATTGTTTTGATATTTTTTTTGTTACAAAAAATTTTATGACAATTTTAAACATTACATCATTTTTCATCATAATTTTGTAAATTAATGAAATTCTTGTGTTCATTTGATAACTTCATTTATTGACAAATTTTTATTAAAAACAACATAATTATCATATCTATATATAAATATAAAATGCAACATTAAAAACAAAACCATCGGTACTTATCTATTATCAACAAAAAAAAAAAAAAATTAACAATATTTAAATGCATGAGATTAAAAATAAAAAATGGCAAGAAAGAAATTGTAAAAAAAGCCAACGCACTAAAAACCATGGACTCTAATAAAAATTGAAATTATATTGAATTATTTATTTCTTGTTTAGATCAAACAGATTACAATTAGGTCTTAAACTAAAAAAAAATACAAAATAAAAAAATAAAAGAAAAGTAATTAATATTTAACAAAATTTTTCTAAACTAAAGTACTCTACAATTTAAAAGAAAAATAGAAGGAAATTGGAAAACTAGAACTACGTATTAACAAATGGTTATTAGGTGTGATGATAAGAAAATGTGTTTTTTGTTTTTTTTTTGTAACCATATATCTGTTCTCTGTTAAAGCTGTATCTATTAAAGCTCGAACTCAAATATTCAATTCCAAGAGAATTGTAGCAATAAATCATTTTTAATTTGACTTCCACTTAATGAAAGATCAGTGTAGCTTTTATATTTATTTCATAACATAAACATCCTATTAAAATTTCAAATTTCCCGTAATTTGTTCGATGATAAAGGGCATTAAAAATGTTCTCTGAGCGAAACCGTGTACTAGTATTGACATGGGCATTCACCATACTTTTACTTTTAATGTACTGTGAATAGATTTCGTCTTTCATAACTTGTAGTATGAAGAAAATATCTGAAATATCTCTTTTAGATTCCAAAGACATTAAGTTAAGTAACTTTAGGCGATTTTTATAAGAGGGTAAAATAAGAGGGTTAGCCCATGGCAGTCTACGTAACGCATACATCAAAAAAAAATTCTGAATTGCCTCAATTCTATCAATATGAATATTATAGTGTGGTGACCACACTTGACTAGTATACCCAAGATTGGGACGAACTAGTCACATATACAATGATCTGGTAACATATGGATAGTCGAATTCCCTAGCCCATCTCTTAATGAAACCCAACATAGAATTAGCTTTATTAATAATTGCGTTGATGAGCTCATTGAAAGACAGTTTCTCGTCAAACTTTACTCGCTGGTCCTTAAAGTGGGGTACTCTTTTAATAACACTATTGCTGAAGTTGTAGTTAGCAGCAATTGGTGTTAAGCGACGAGTAAAAGAGATGACATTACATTTGTCGATGTTTAGTTTTAAATTGTTAACTATGCACCATTTCATGAAAGTATTCAAGTCCTTTTGAAGCAAAATTGTGTCATTTGATGTGACAACTTCTTTAAATATTTTCATATCATCCGCTTAAATTATAACACTGCTGTGTGTTTAATTAACGAGGGTAAATCGTTGACGGAAATGATGAAAATTAATGGACCCAGATGACTGCCTTGCGGGACACCAGAATTAGCTTGGAACGTACTTATCAAATTTATAGTTCAAGATCTGTTATTGTAATTATTTTAGTAAGTCAGCATGTCGGTGTGAAATCGTATTTTATTGTGGAGATTTCAGAATAGGTACAGTTTTTATGTGCTTAATCTTCAAAAATTTAAAACTAAATGAAGATGTTTTCTATTCTTTCTAAATCTATTGTTTAGCTTTTTAGCAGCCAATGAAAGTAGAGTTCGTCTAATTTAAGTTTTGACTCATACAATAGAAAAGAGACAAATCGAATTAGAATTGGTATTTTTTGCAGGCATCGTTTAAAAAGTTTGAATTTATTGAATTTCTCATTATATTAAAATGAAATTTTAAATAGAGAAAACTGTAGTAAAAATATACATAATTAATGTATAATAGGAAATCTCAACATTGCAAAGTAAATTTTATATTTTAAATTTCATAACGTTGTTTGTAATCACAATACGGTGTCAATTATATGACCCTTTTAAGCTGAAAAGTTGTATGGTATCTTAAGAAAATGTTTGTCTTTATTTTTCATTGTTTTGTGCATAACAAACCAAAACATATTTGCTATACTCAAAAATTACACGAAAAACAATAAAATAAAAAAACCTTTCATTTGAAATTACAAGGAACTTTTAATTATTCTAGAAAATCCCTCTTTTCTTGAGATACAAATTTTTAAGCTAGATAAACTTCCGTATACCTTGAACTTACTGTACATATACATACATAAATATGTTTGTTTCTACTTGAATTAATGTAAATAATATACTTATATGAAGATATATGGGGAGGATGCACTCAAATAGATAAAAACAAAAAATTTATCCTTTTTTATTAAATTTATGGGAGAAGTGAATTATGAAGTAATAACCGCAGGGTGGTGATAGTCAATAAAAATCTACTACCCCTCTTATGTGATTTCATTTCCTTATTAATTTTTATTATTGTTTTTTTTTTTGTTTTTTGTTTTTATCTCTATCATTAAAGGATGGAGTTTTTATAAGAATACATATTTTGTGTCAAAAAAGAATGTTTCCTATTTAATATTGTCGTCCTTGTGTCTACATGGAAATTAAAGATAAATTTAAGGATTTCGATATTTAATAAAAAAAAATTACCTAAAAAATAAAAACTTGGTATTAAAAAGGTGGTATTTTTATTTAAAAGTGTGCGGTGAATTTCGTTTACCATAAATTTAAGAATCGATCTTTCCTATACCACCAAAAAAAAAAAATGTAACGGACAAATAATTTTTATACATTTCTACTCATAAATTCTCTTACAGTAAACCACATAAGGATTTGCAAGAAAATCTGCCAAAGGATATTTGCTAAACAATGATTTTTTTTTTCATTTTTTGTTTTTTCAATTTACTTATCTTTATATTTTTCTATCTCTTTCTTTTTTTTTTTTTAACAAATCCAAACGAATTCTTTTCCCTTTCATTGTATTAAAATTCTTATTGTATGATTGAATACGTAAGACTAACATGACAGTAACACAATTCTTATATACTAAAGTTTTCGTTAGCAAAGGAATGAGATTGGGTTACTAAATATGGTATGGTTAATCTATTTCAAGCAATATGTATATAAATTTTATTCGTGTATGTACTTTCAATATTCTTCAAAAAAAAAAAAAAATTAAAACAATAAAAAATAAAGACGACACCAAAACGAAATTACAAAAAAAAAAATCTCGTTTCTTTTTGTATAAAGAGATGTTCTATTCTCTACCGGGAAATACTTTAGACGCACCATTAAAATTTAATTGTCTGTGCATGCAATATAAAGGATAGTAATATTTTATGACTAAGGATACATTGGGAATTTTTTTTTTTGTTTTATAAATTCTTCAGAAACATTTCGAATACATTATATAAGTATACAAACTATAAGAATAGTAGACGTGTAGACATAAATAAATTAACACCCCAGAACGCGTCATCATAAGTTTTCTCATATAATATATTTTTTTTTCAAATCATCAACTTCAAACTTATTAAGCAGTGTTTTACAATTATTCTGTAAACCGGAAGTTTTTAGTGTGTTGTTCTTATTTGAATGTAATGATATTATATATTCTTATTTGACGGTATACTAGCCCGCTTCTTCGAGGAAGTTTTATAAAAAAAAAAATTCATTCTCAATTTCATTATAAATTGTTTTCCATCATTTCAATTTATTCTTGGTACTACATATATAATTTTTTTATTAGTTTATCTTAGACAACAACCGTATACGTAATAATTTATTTAAATACAAAAAAAAATTTATATTATGCGTATATGGGGTAAAACTTAAAATTGAAATTTCTAATTGAAAATTAAAAAATTTCCAAAAAAATATTTAGTTTCGCTACGTTTCTTTTTAAATATTTATCATTTAAACGAATCATAATGAAAATCGGTTTTGAAATGATTCTGATATTTAAAACCGTACTTTATTCAATTTAAAGAAATTAAAAAATTTCGAATGATTTTGTTATATAAGATTATTCAAATTGGTTAAAGAAATGTTGGTAAAATTAATTAAAAAATCATATATGATTATAGCAACATCCGAACGAACTTTCTAGAAAACGTTTAAATGTGAATTGCACAAGAATACCGAAATATCATTAATAAATAGTAATTTAATTACTAAATACTAAATAGATTTATATTTTAAAATGTTATACAGGGTGATTTTTTTATTTTTTTTTTTTAAAGTGATAACAATTTCTACAGAGAGATCTCACACCTGATCAATGACATCTATTTTCATATTTTAGTTTAGTAAGGTTTGTCAAATTAACATGCAAAAACTTACACATGTTATGAAAATTGATTTCCAAAATTAATGTTTTGTTCACCATAGTTATGTGAAATGTCATAGTTATGTGCACATCATGAAATTTATTGTATGTATAAAAAAATTTATTATACTTAAAAACTAACTAAGAACATGTTTATATTAAATTATTAAAATAAAACAGATTTTAACAAATTTCTAATGTAATAATTATTAATAGATTTAAAAATAAAGACCTAGCAAAAAGCTGTCTGGTCATATAGAGAAAATTTAATATTCACATATGGTTTTATGATTATCTTTAGCTTGACATTTAGTTGGACTTTAAATTATTAATTTTACTTAAATTTTGAAACGTTTCAGGAAATGATTTTTTTAGGTCATAAGCCGTAGCTCAATCGGTTGGAGCACAAAAATGTGTTTCAATTTTGATGTGGTAGTCACGGGTTCAAGTCTCATGGGGGGTGGGTATAAAATATAACCAAAAAAAAAAAAAAATAGCAAAAATATTATATAAAATTTATAATCAATAAAAAAAAAATAATTAATATAATAAATACATTATAACTAAAAATATTACCTATATCAATTCTCATATATCTTATACAACACAATAACCAAATAAAACAATAAATAAATATTGACAAACACTATAATAATAATTACACAATTGTTAACAACTGACAAAAAAATGTGACATGCAGACATTGTAACGTCAGGCATCCTAATGTCAAAGATGGATAAAAGCGCAGGGACAACTTGCAGAAAATATGATGTAGTCTTACCATGTAGGCGCAGACAGAGTAGTTTTTTACAGTAGACCCCTACTTAGACAGTACAAACAGATTAAAAATTAAATTAGACAGTGTCTCGGAAACAGAAGTGATAATACCATAGTAACAAACATCGTCACACGAACTAGGACAAGAATTGCACAATCGCACTCTTTCATGAAGCATCAAAAAGGCTTGCACAATTACAAGTGAAATCAGTAGCTATAGAAATCGAGTACGAATTGTCAAATGGAAGCCCTATGCTGTGCAGAGTAAGAAAAAAAAGGTAATAAACGCAAAGAATTTTCAAAATTGTATCACTGCTTTATGCAGTAGGTGTGTATTGTGCAATGTAATTGTACGTAACGTAGTTTTATCATTTTCATAAAATTGTTAATATACGATTAATATGGCTAATGCATCATGCTTACGACAAGGCACTTATTCTTAATACTTGCAAATTTTGTGTATTTTTCTAATCTTGTTACAATTATATATTATGTGGTGAGTAAAATATGATTTGATTAGTTTGGTGGTTATACACTAATCTAATCTACAATTACGTAATATATTTTCTGAAGAATATATAATTTCTTAAAAGCAGTAGACATTACATTTCTTTCTGATTTGTTTCACTTTTTCCACTTGGTTCGAAATTAATATTTCTAATTTCTAAGACAAGACAAGACAAGCAATGAAAATACTAAACTACTTTGTGTCAGAGTCTTAATATACTAATAATCCTGCAATGAGATGTTCTTTTTAATTTTTAGTATTTTAGATAATTTAAATGTAACAAATGACATGTATTGTAAAGTAACTTGACCTTTACAATAGCATAATTTAACTTTATTTAGAAATTATCAAATTGAATCCATTTTTTTTTGCGCAAAATTGAATTTGTTTTTTATATATTATTATTTTTTATTTATTAAATATTATTTTTTTATAATATCTTATTCAAAATCGGGATTTGAATATAACTGCTACACTATGACAGTAATATTAAAAAGTCTTTCAAAAATTATTCACCATACTCTTTGTCCTAATGCACCTCCATTAGGGCAGCAAAAATTGTTAAATTCATTCGTTGACTCTGCGAATTAATGCCCATGTCTTATCTATTGATTTTCTTTATAAAATTCCTTCATTCTCTTAAAAAATATAACATGAAATAAGAATAATAAAAAAGGTTGCAAAACACTGGTAAAAAATAATTTTTAATTAAAAAAGAAAAAAATAATAAACAATAGTTTTAAGGATATTTTCCGTGATAATCGCTAATTATAAAGAAAATTTGTGTCCGGTATTTTTATTTTTTTTCATAAGTATAACAGTTTATAAATAAATATACGAATATATAGTCTAGCTAAGAATTCATATTCATTGTCTATATTTATATGATGGTTACAGATATTGATTTTGTTAAAAAACAAAAAAGAAATGCTTTCTTCAAAATTGACGCCCAGAGGAATTGACTTCACTAGTTATTTAAAAACTAAAAATTAACGATGAGAAAAGGATTTTAAATATTTAGTTCAAGGATAATTTCTTCACTTTTATATTATACATTTTGGTATACACTTAGGTATAGGTATTTTTTTTTTTTTTTATATACATTGAATATTGTGCGGCACGAGAATATGATGTTGCGGAGCATACATAGTAAATTTTCTAGGTTTTCTTTTATTTTATTCTAAATTATTTCATAACAAAAAAGGAATTAAAAAATAAAACAAAAAATGGGAAGAAAAATATATTTTTGCAGTATTAAAGTAGCCTGCTTATTAAAATGGGTGTTGGTGACTGTGGTAAATAGGTATTTGTGGTGTTTAGATAGTTTTTAAAGCTTATGGTTGTAATTCAAGCTAATTTAGCGCTTAATTAATTTAGGTTTTCTTTTTTTTCAATATTCTGATTTTCTTGTTAGCAATGTACATTTATTTGAATTTTAATTATTTAAGGAATTTTATTAAGCTAGTTATACATATATATATATATATATATACCAGAATAGAGTTTGGTTTTAATTATAATATAAAATAAATATTTTTGAAATTTAATTTTTTTCGTTTTCTTTTTTGGAACAAAAGGATTGTATACAGTCAAGATGTCTAAATTTCATTTGTTAATTCATATAAATATTAATATTGAAGATAAGGAATTACTTATTATTATTAAAAAATTTAAGAGGATTAGGTAGTTTTTTGTCTTAAAAAAATTTATTATGAAATTATTTTTATTATGAAGTGAATATATTTATTTATAGATGAGCCTAAGTATTCTAACTGTTTGAAATAAAATTAAAAAGGATTAAAAGTTAAGGTTTTTTTTGTTTAAATTGATTTTGTTTAAAGTGTTCATAACAATTATGATTGCCGATCCTATTTAGTTCTACAGTTCTTTGTGATGAATGTAAGAGGTCTATTATGAATTTCGATCCATTTTAATCGAATCGTTCATCGTTATCGGTAGAGTTATTCGATTGTAATCGTTAGTGACATTATGTATATTTCAATGAAAATTGTATCGAAAGTGTTTAAAAGTGCTGCCAGTAGGCGTTTTCGTTTTTTAGTTCAGAGCAGAGCACGAATGTCAAAAATAGATGCGTTTTTTTTTATTTGCTCAGAGCGTTCAGAGCACGTAGATCGCTTGAATATTAAATGTCAAAAAGGGATATTTATTTTAAAACAAAACAGATGACGGTACTATACGATAGTAAAAAAGTAAACCATTTTAAAATTTAAAATAATTTTTTATTTTCTTTTCTAATTAAATTAAAAAACAGTGATTTTTACAATTTAAAAAATAATGGACGACGATATAAGCTGTGCTGTGTGATGGTAAATAATTAATCTTTAATCAAAAATAAATATTTTTTAGTTTAGACTTTTTGTAAATCTTAACTTTTGTAAACTTCCAAATTTAAATTAATTGACAAATGACAATTTGAAACAACAATAAAATAAAAATTACAGTTTACTCAAATCGTGTTTTTGAATTAAATATGAGCGCTCGGAGCTTATCTGTTCATGCTTATCTGTTCATGCTCAGAGCATGCTCATTTGAGTCAGAGCGCGCTTAGATCTATGCTCTGAACTAAAAAACGAAAGTATTTTCAATCGTAGATGTCAATTATCAGTAAACTTATAACTGATAAAATTTATAAGAAATGGAATCGTGGTATTGATACATACTGATAAATTTATTGAAAAAAACTATTACTGATAATTTGACATTTCAAACATCATTTCAAACATCATTTCTCGTTGCAATTTATATTGGTTTTCCTGTCTTTTTCTTTTAGTCTTCGATAATTTTCTCTTCTTTTCAAGTCAGTTATTATTTTTTTTTCTTTTAAAATTATACTTAAAGTTTTTTTATACCAAATGAATTTTATTTGACAATTTTAAAATTATGCCTATATGCATTTTTTGTAAATTTATTTTTATCACTTAAAAATTTTAGAATATAAAAAAATGTCAGAAAATATGACAAATATTAAGTTCCTCGACACACCAATTTATCAGTGACATTTATTAAAATTGTCAATCGACCAGAAAAACTGATAGTTCTGACAACAACGATAGGACGTGTCCGAATTTCTGAAACTAGTCATAAATATTGTAAAATAATACTGATAACTGACAACCTCGATTGACCTAAATTAAATATGGAGAATTTCTATGGTTTAATCAAAAATATTTTCAATATTATAAACTGTCTTTACATTAAAAATATCAATGTGACACAGTCAGTAATTTGACGTTTTGTGATATATAAACGGTAAAGACAGTGACTGTTTCATGTGGGCGCAAAGTATAATTCATTAAAATCATTTCAAATTTTCTACCACATTTTAATCATCAAATAAATTTTAAAAAATTCGATTCAATTCGATTCAATAGTTCCAACCGAGTCATTATGACTTATAATCACTTACCAGTTTCAAACGAAAATTATAATAATTTTTTTCATGTCAGTAAATAATTTAAATCAAACATTTACATATTCGATTGATCTTACGTTTTTTAGAGATCTATCAATATATTACCAAAATGTTAAAAGTCATAGAACCAACACTAAGCAAGTCCTAATTAATTCAGTAAATTTAAACAAACAACGTATTTGCATTAACTTAAACTTCGCTAAATTTTTCTATAAACTATTAAGAGGTTTTTGATAGCTCATATTCTGTTTCGAAAAGATAAATATGGCAAACTTGATGTATGTAATACCTACACAATCTTAAAGAGGTAGATGTATTGATTTCTGTAAAAGACAAAAACTCTTCTAATGCAAATGAAATTTCTATTCCTAACGCGGACTAGACTGTTTTAAAATAATTGGTGTAAATATAACTTCTTCGCATAGTGTTAAATTCAAATTTACGATGAAAATGACATATGTTTGATTCTTTATTTTTCCCATTTTCTTTTGCACTCTGTTCTTTTATGAACCACCTTTTATAATTGATGATGGTTTCAAATTATTTCCACCAACTTTTCATATTGCGTTTTATTGTAACTTGCCTTTTATCCCTATTTATTTCAATACAAAATAATTATCAAGAATAAAGTAAAATACTTACATTTTAACTTTTAAATTTATTTTTATTCGAAAAAAATATCACAAATACAAAAACAAAACACCAAGTGTAGCTCTTTTTTATTTTACTGTTCAATTCAAAATTGAAATAATTTGTAACAAATCTCTCTTTCGATGTCTGTTTCGTGGTAAAATTTTGCATAGATAATTTTGATCGATTTCGTTGAAAATTTTCGAAAGATATATCGTTACCATAATGGTAATTTTGCATTTTGACATTTCGTTCGATGAAATCGTAATCGTTATCGAAATATTAAATCACGAAAAATAAATAACAAATCAGTCTTTAACCTTTATTGAATAATTTTAATTTTTAATTATAAACTATCTCTTAGTGAGTTTAGAAAAGACGCTGTTTTTTTAGATCATTTTTTTTTACCATTTCTTGCTTTCTAACAAGACCCTATTCTGTTATAACCCACCGTAGGGTAGTCCATGCAGAAGTATAGTAATTCTAGCATATATGGTCTTTGACTTGATGATTACTAATTCTAACGACTTAATCGTATCTTGATTATCTGTAAGAATGTAAATATTTTTGAAAAATAACTTACTTACATTTTATATATGAAATTAAATGATATGAAATCAAACTCTTTGAAATATAAATTAACATTATATTTGTTGTTCGCAAATGTAGATTGTGTATATGATTATTTCATATACTACAAATAGTATAAATAAGCTCTAACAGATAACAATTTAATATTACTTTACAATCAAAGTACAAACTTACTTAAAGTTAGTATACATGCATTTAAAAGTGAGAACGTAAACGTAAATTTATTTAATTTTTATTTTAAATTAAAAAAGTATGGTTAACAATTAATTTAAGTAAATTTTTTTATAATGACAAATTTATATAATTTTTATTTCCATAATTTACACTGTGCAGTGTTAATGCTAAAAAATTGGAACAGGTTGGTATTTGTTTTAAAAGTGAATTTGTTTAAAATTTGGATTGTAATAAAATATCGATATTTTTCAATGTAGAACATAATTAAAATATCAGATACATCAGATACTAAGGTGGAGGAGATGCAGTCTATCTTCATAAGAAGGCCAGTCATGTCTGGTTATCCCAAAGAAAATTGTATAGTATAAATGTGAAAAAAATAATTTGAAAAGGTTTTATTATCTCGGTACGTGTATGTTATAAAATGGAAGATACAATAACTTGATATGTACATTTCAGATGGAGTCTAACGAGCCATTAACATATACATATATATTGATTTTTGAGTGTAAGAATCGTTAATTTTGATCAACGTTTTATAAAAGACTATACAAATATACTTATTCAGAAACTAATACAAAAATTAAGAATTAAAAAATATGTTAATGCATTCTCACTTTAATTTTTTTTCTTTTTTTTTTTAATTTTCTTTTGTCCATTTATTCACGATTCCAAAGAGATGAAACATTTTTATTTAAACCTACATAAAAATTTTTAAATGATTTTACAAATTAATTAAAACCAAACTAAAGGTTTTATCTTTTCTGAAATTTTACTAGATAAGACTAGATCAAAATTTACTTTGTTGTGCATTTGATCTAGTCTTATTTGGTTTTGAAAGTTAATATATTGAATTGGCAATTGATTTTCTGTTTCAATATATACGAATTATTTCAATTTCTATGAAAAACTGTAATATATATTAGAATTAGATTTAAGCTGGTGCAGCTTAAATCTAATTCTAATATATATGACAAAATAAGAAAATTACAAATTGATAAACAAATATTTTACAAGTTTTTTTTTTATAGAACATCATTAAAATTTTCAAACTTATAATTTAATTTAACACTATCTTCGTGTTCTTTAACAGCATTGCACAATATTAAAAAAACATTCAAATTTTCAGTTGGAAAAAATTTATATGCATCACGAAAATCACTTATTTTTTAGACCCAAATTAATTAATTCAACTACAACTCAGTATATTTAATCAGTAAATTGAAAAAAAGTACGGTACAAATATCTGAACAATTTCACAACCGATTTTGAATACTATTCTATTAAATGATAGATATTTAAAAGGAGACGTAGCCAAACTAAATATTTTTTGATAACATTTTAATTTTCAATTAGGACTCTCAATTGAAAATTTCATTCAATGTATAAGTATATACACATATTTCGTAATATACAAAAATTTTAATTATTGTCAAATTGCTGCAACTCACCAAAGTACAGAATTCTTCTTTTCCACGCCAGAATTAATTATTGGAATTTTATTTTTATTTTAAATAAATTGTTATGTGAATACGGTTGTTGTCTAAGATAAATCAATAAAAAAAAATTATATAGTACCAAGAATAATTGACTTGATGGAAAATAATTCATATATGAGAGAAAAACCATCATAAAAAAAAACTCAGAAAAACTCTCATATAATGAAATTGAATTTTAACAAACTTCCTCGAATTTTGAAAAGCGGGCGAATAGTAGTATATGTTTTATTTAGCATCTCCTGCATCGTCAAACTAATAAAGGTATATTATAAAACCGTCAAACAGAAGTTTTCTTTTAAAGTACTTCCACTAACTTTAATAAATTGATTTATTAATATTTAGTATTTAGTAATTTTTTTTTCACAACTGTCAACTTAAATTGTTTTGCATCATTTAATTTTTTTTTTAGATTTTTATTACCTACACTTAAGTATAATAACTATAAATCTTTTGTTGAAATGCATGAAATTAAAAAAGCTGAAAAAAAAATTAATACAAAAATATCCAACAAGGCGTCACCACGAAGTGTTTTTGTTTTTTTTTTTGTTTGAAAAAGAATTTGTGAAGGTCTATAGAAAAAAAACAAATAAAACAACAAAACATAAATAATAATAAAAAAATAAAAATTCTACAATCATTAATCTTTGTTTTTAACTCTCATAAAAAAATCAAAAATAAAACAAACAACAGTAGTATAATATAGGAACCATCCATTTTCGTTTTATTATTATTTATTTATAGAATGAAAATTTTCCCACACACCCGGCCGGCCTCTAAAAAAAAATATATACATACACAACTATTAGCAGTTAAAATAAAAAAACGGCGAGCATAATAGCATTGTAAAAATAACAGTCAAACTGTCAATTCTTCATTTTCTTAATTAACTTTTTAAAAAGTGACTAAATTTTTTTTATTAATTCGTTTTATTGTTACCTTGTTCTCTATCTCTCTCTTTTTTCTCCCCTTTCTCTTTCAGTGGCCTTTTTAGTTTATCTCACTCTTATTTTACTTGATATTTGTTTTTTTTTAGTAAAAAGTGGGTTACCATAAAATCACTGTTCTAATTCAATTAATATTCATTATTCTAAATATATACATAATATATTGTATACATATATATATATATATAGTATATAGTATGCATACATAGTATACATTAAAATATATGGATTTAGGTTTGTATGTGTATACACGTTCAGATTAATGAGTGGGTATTTGCAATTTTAATCAAATAGGAGCACTTACGATACAATGCGATGCTTTTAGTGTTGCCATTTTTTGATGATTGTTGGATGTAAAAGATTTGTTACTGTTTGTTTTTTTTCTAGTTAATCCTGAAATAGATTTAAGTCTATTTCAATAATTTTTTTGTTAGCTGCTGTATTTTCGAAAATTAACCTCTACTATTATGGTTGAATTTAGGTTGGTTTTTTAATGTAACCCAAATTCATGTCCAAATTTTGTATCATTATTAAGATATGTAAATAAATTATGAGAAAACAAATATTCTTTAGCTTTATTTTTCTTACTTGCTGCATCAACTATCTGGAGCAGAAAACGAAAATTATAATGTCAAAATATTGGTCGAAAAAACGAAAATTATAATGTCAAAATATTGGTCGAAAATGTAAAATATGGTCAATGTTTGTATATAATGAAGAAACTTGCAACGTAAAATCAGTAGATGTGAATAAAATTCATATCTATGTGTCTCTATAGATTTGCTGAACGGATGAGTTTTAAACTAAGTAGTTAGTATATTAAGAAGGAAAAATAAAAATAGCTAGACAGACGGATCCCTCAAGAAATGGTTTGATGTTCAAAGTATGCAGTACTGAGAAAGTTAAACAAAAACAATTTTTAACATTTTAAGCTCACATTTTTAGAAATAAGAAATAAAGGGTACATTTTTGTTTGCTCATCACCAATAATGAACCTTATTATCAAAATCATAAGGTAAAGTAATTTTCTTCATCATCATTAGTATCTTCGAAACTCTTGAGTACTGCATATGAGGCTGATGAAGACAAGAAAATGATTTACAAGAAAAAAAACTGAAGGTTATTTAAAAGAAAATAATTTCAAATGGAGGCCAAGAAGTGAGAATTTTTTTTTAAATTAAATTAAAAAAAAATCTAAATGATGAGCTTATATGGTTGCGGTAATTTGATAAATTAAAGTGTTTGAATAATTTATACCTTGTAAATGTTCCAAGAGCCTGTACCTCTCATTTTTGCCACTTCTATGATTATATAGCTCCAAAAATTTTTAATGTGTTACCTTATTCTTTAAGATCGGACAGATCACCTGTTTTATTTTGCAAAAATCTTCCATTTTGGCTTCTTAAACTGGATCACCTTCAAATTGAATGTTTTTAATACGATTTAGTTTTAACTTCAATTTGGTTTTTTTCTAACTATACTTTTTTTAATTTTCTTTCAGAATTTTAGTTATTTCTTTATTTCTTATTCTTGTTATAATTTTGTATTTAATTCTGCTTACTCTCGTTTATTATTTAAATTTTGCTTTAAATTTTATTAAATTTTGTTTTAAATTTTATTTTTTCATTATATAATTTTAATTTTTAGTTTTTCCATATTTAACTTTAATTTTCTACTTTACTATGTATGCACTCAACAATATTTTATATTTTTATGCCTGCATTTTTGCATGCAGTTTCATTTATCACATATTCTAATGAATATCCGAATGATCCAATATTTATTCTTATTATTTTTATTTAGTAAATGTATATTTCAAGTATTGTATTTTACTATAATATGAATAAGTGAATTAAAAATCTAAATCTAAAATTACAAATTGTGATTAATATGTAGCCTTATATTTGGGGTAAAATTTTAAAACTGAAATTTCTAATTGAAAATTACAAAAAAAAAATTAATTTCGCTACGTCTCTTTTTAAATATCTATCATTTAAAAAAATAATAATGAAAATCAGTTGTAAAATGATTCAGATATTTGTAATGTATTCTTTATAATACAGATTATATATTTAATGGTATACATGTGTATATTGTAAATATATATACTGATTATAACTGAATATCGTACAAGCAATTAAAAATCATTTAAAAGAAGAAGCAAACTAATTAAAAAATAAATAAAGAGACAACCGATATGTAATAATAAAAAAATATGGCAGAACAAATTCAATCTCGATCTAATGGCATGTAGGCATCACTACTAGAAATAAAGCAGTTTACAATAAATCGAAACTGACAATAAGAATAGGAATTTTTTTTTAGATTTTTATTACCTACACTTAAGTATAATAACTATAAATCTTTTGTTGAAATGCATGAAATTAATAAAATTAAATATAAAAGTTCGTTGTTTAGAAATCTTCAGTTTAACAGAATACCGTAGAATGAAGTTTGTTAAATCAAAAATTAACCAATAATAAATTAAAAGATACCATGAGTAAGTCATATATTTGTTTGGACCCAAATCGGCAGCAGGGTAAAGAAAAAATACCAACGTGGCAAGTATGAGTTCAAATCTTATGCGAGATAAAATAGTATAATGTATACTAATCAGTTTCTCTACTATAAACTTGATTACAAGAAACGGAATTAAAACAGATTTGAGATATGCCAAAACCATGTGCTTCCATATTCCATTAGCAGGGCAGAAAAAAACCAAGAACAAGATCAAAATAACAGAGCCAAAAAAATATATATAATCAATTCTATATTATTTGAAATTTTGAAAATATTTAAATTTGAAAAAATAAAAATCGATTGGCAACACCAAGAATAACCAATACAATAACTATATTTTCATAACCTCTAACATAAGGAGTTGGTTGATTCACCACTTATCCCTTTTTTGTATATTTTATAATTTCAATTCTTCCTATTGTTTCAATAACAATATCCTAACTAACTCATTAAATAGAGAAAGATAATGAAAAATATAATAAAAGAAAATAGAAAGAGATAAAAATAGATTAAAAAAAAAAAAGATATTCTTCAAAATGTCTGAGAACTGTATAATACATAATATGAATGTTGCAGTGAATAGCGTAGCTATAGCGTGTCTGCTGGGATGAGACCATTTTATTATTTTTTTTTTCTTATTTTTGGTAAGTGTAAATATAAATGAGGATATACATCTCAAATACATACATTATGCACGAATATGTATGCATGTACAATTGTAAATAAAGATATGTAAATGTGTATCTATTACCGAAAATAAATTATATATGTAGAAAGAAAATGAAGAAATCTTGTTGGCTTTAGCATTTTCCATCACACAAAATAATTTATTAATGGAATCATACAAAAAAAAAAAAAAAAAAATAATAATAAGAAGTTTTTAAAAGAATCTCTTTTTTTCTTTTTTTTTTTGTGAAATTTATAAAAGGATGTGATGTTAATGGATTAGATATGTCTCGTAGTACTCTTTAAGAATGAAAATAAAATTAAAAACAAAAAAGAAAAATAAATTCTTGAATAAAAGTTTAAAAATTTAATTGAATTTTTTTTTTTTTTTAATAATTAAGAATTTTAAATAATATATTTAAAAATACTTTCTAAAAATAATTCAAAGTTAATAATGTAACAGTTATAGTTATATATATGCATGTATATATATAAAATGAATTTGAATTGGAAATTTAAAGAATAAATAATTTTATTTATTTCCTTAAAATTTTATTTTGAATGTGATGGACGTTTCCTTCCTGACAAAATTATTCATCTAAGGTATACAATTAATACATATATAAGTAATTCAATAATGAATGTATAGCTTACTTTAGGTAAACATTGTCTGGAGAGATTTAAGTCAATTAAATAAAACTTTAATATAAAATTGTGTTCACCTAACCTATATACATATTGAGAACCCTTTAAAGGGGAAACCTTGGAGTATTTTAGGAAAAAAATTTTCCTATTCTTAAATTGTTCTATATATTGTACTATTTTTAAATAATATTGTACTGGGCTATAGGGGATTAAACCAAATGGGATTCAAAAAATAATGGCTAATAATTCCGAAGATATGTAAAGCTATAAAACAATGTGTTCTTCATGTGTTCTTCTACAATTAATGTACCTCATTTAAGACATAATTTTCATGTAAGACATATCCTTTCTCAAATGAAGCCATAACAATATAATATTTGGACTTTATAATTATTTTATTCTATATGCATTTTTAACAACTTTAGTTAATTTATATTTAAATAAAAAATATTTTATATATTTTTTTAATTTTTATATATTTGTTTAGCTGTAAATTGATATCCAGATAAACTTTCAATGCCGTTTTCTTTTTCGGGATGTGGGTCTAATATTTTTTTACGGTACGATACTGAGCAGTAAAATACTTATATAACTTATATAATAAGTTTGCTTTTATCGTGAATTGATCCTAAACTCATTTAGTTTTACCAGTCTATTGCACCAGCCATCTTATCTAAATATAATAATAATGATAATTCTATCAAAGTAATTTTAAAAATATACCATTCATTTTTTATCAGATACGTAGCAGTGGTTGCCCATTTCGCTCACTCAGATCATAGTGTCATTAAACATAAAACAAAATAAAAATTGAGTTTATAAAAACTAAAAACTATTTCAAATTACAAATACACATAGTAGTAGGTATATATAAACATTAATTAAAATTTTTAACTAGGTAATATGAGAAATCTGAATGAAGAAATAAAAGCAAAAAAAAAAACAATTTTTAAAGAAAAAAATTACAAAATTTAAAAAAAAAGATCGAATTTTTAAAGCTTTACATCTAAATTCCCAACTTTTTAATTAGAAAAAATATTTTATAAATATTTTATGTATATACATGGATATATTATTATAAAACATAATATTTACTGCATATACACATATTTATACATAAATACATATTTTATATACATGAAATTGTTTGAACTGAAAATGTCCTATAATGCTACAATAAATAAGAAAAAAATTTTCATTTCATTTTCATTATAACATCATCATCATTACATCCCTCTTTTCTCTTCCAAAATTTCCATATATATTTATATATAGATTATTTTAAAAACACATCCATATTTTATTATCTATTATACATATAATATAATGTAGATATATATATATATATATGTATATATATATATATAGATGTTTATAAAACAATTTTCCATTCTAAAAACTTAAATAAATATAAATTCATATAATATGTATATAGTATATAGAGAAAAGTCCAAAATACAGATGTCCTTATAAACAACAACAAATAAAAGTCAATTGAATGTTCGTTCTCTCTATACTGAATTTAAGAATTATGGCAACAATGCCTACGTTGTATTTGAAAAAATAAAAAAGGACAAAATTAATAATAAAAAATTACGATTTTTAAAAATGGAATTTAAGGATAACGCAAAATAAATTTTTAATAATATTATATATATATGTATGTATGTAGGTAATATTAGGCATATATATTTAATATTTATATATATGTATGTATACATATATGTATATTTTTTTAAAGGATAAACTTTTTTTTACGTTTAATTTGTTTTTTTTTTTTGGGAAAATTGGAAAACTTTATCATGTCTCTCAAATTTTATAGGAAATGAATAAAATAAATAAAAAAAAAAACAATTCGAATACCGGCAACTGAAAAGAAAATGTAAACATTTTTCACGAATATTCATATATATATTTTGTCTACAAATACATTCTCTAATGAAAACAAAAAAAAAAAAATAAAAAAAAACATCGAAATTGAATACAAATACATTTCATACATTTATGTTATATGTTGAAATATATACAATATTTATGTATATAGATATGTACCTATTTATAGTTTATGTTAAACGACAAATTGTGTTGTTTCGATCACATAATATGGGTATAAGAGACCGGCTCCTTTATTATTTTTATATTATATTTATGGTTTTACATAAATATGTTATAACTGTATATTTATATTTACAATGAAAATCACTGAAACGTCAGAATTTTTGGAATGTTATATAGGTATTTAATATACATAAAATTATGAATATAAATATATAATATATATGTATATAAAAGATTTATTATATAATATTGAATATAAAACAACGGATATTTTTATATAATATATACAAATATACATAACGGTATAATTTTTTTAGAAAGTTTTCTACTTGTATTTTGGAAATGCCTATTTTATTGTTGTTGTTTTTTTTTTGTTTTTGTTCTTTGTTGTTGTGAATAAAAGTAGACGATAGTGGTACAAAATTCTCTCCAGACATTGATAAGGATAATTTTTATTTTATTTTACAGGAATGAAAAAGTTAATATATAGGAGAACGAAGAGGGGGGGATATGAGTGGGTTAAGGTAAACAAAAATATTGTTTTTGTTTTTAAAATAACATATTTGAAAAAGTTTTTGTTTTTTTATTTGCTATTCGTAAAAGTATAGGGTGTTGAATACTAAAGAAAAATAAATGAAAACACAAAGGCAACAAACTATATGTACACGTGTAATTGTATAAATAATTACAGGTGTAATGAATTCCATTCCATTTTGTTTAATGATTGACGTTATCTTTTATTTTTACGAAATTTTAATGTCTTGTCACATTCATATACCATTCATTTATTTAGTAAATTTTTATACAAACATTATAATGAGTTCAATTTGTGTATGGGTGTTGCGCATCTTAAATAAAGATTGCCAAATTCTTGATAATTTAGTTTTAAAGTGAATTGAAAAAAATTTGTATTTGTTTTTATCTTTTTTTTGTGTATATATTTATTCATTGTTATCCATGACTATATGTAGAGAGTTCCGTTTCCCCAGATTAATTTTGTTCTTGGTAAAAATTTCTGTTGTGAAATTAAGCAGAAACTAACTCTTACCAACGTTTACGATGTGTAAATTTATGTGCTTTATTTGTGAATATATTTTTCTCTGGGCTGCATTCTTATCCTAATCGTTAGAATTGTCTTTCCTACAAGGCAAGTTTTGTGATAGTTCCACTGAAAGTCTTGACTCACTATTTCATACCTTATGACGCATTAAAATAAAAATTTTTTAAATCACAATAAAATAATTATGAAAATTACGGCCTCTTATTAAACAATTCTTTTTTAATTGTTTTACGAATGTCTCCACAATTCACTTGGTACCAACAATCGAAGCAGTGTTCCAATACTTACAGTCTCTTTGACTTCAGCTTGGATATGTGAATGCGAAAGACAACTGAAAGGTATAGAATCGAGTAATTGACTTTTAACTTATGGAATTTTTAGTAAAATATGACTATCATAAAATGACATGTTAAAAGAGGTAGCGATTCGACTCTGTCATTAAGCTACGCAACTAAGCTAGATATTTCTTTTAAATTTCATTGTAACAGTTACAACGGTTAAGTTTAGAGAGAGACTCTTAAGAACATCATTTTCAGCTGTTCAGCTTTAACTTGAGTAAGAACTCTATAGACAATGATTTTCTAAAATGTAGATAAGAGATATTCGGAAAGAAAAATAAAAATGATTCAGTATTTTTAATCAGTTGGCAATCCTGATAGCATCAATGAATAACTACATAATATACAATAGATAATATAGATTTATAATAATGTGTTAAGGGGGTATATTTGAATGTAGTAAAAGTTAATAATATTAATTAAGAAAGTAAATAATTATTTATTTATATTTAAATTTTATTTTATATAACTTTATGTGCATATACATATATATTGTATTTTTACAAATTCAAATATTATAAACATTATTTTTTATTATTTTATTTTTATTGTATGTATTTAATGATGAAGGATTATGACACTTCAAATAGAATTAATAATAAAAGAAAATAATAAGAATATTGGGGATGTTAAAATATTTATTTTGATTAATTGAAATAAATTTAATTTTAGATTACTGAAGATTAAAATTAATTATTAATTAAATTATTTAAAACTTTTTTAATTAATTGGTATTTTTTTTTTTTTTAGAAAAAAGTTAAAATAATTTAATTAAATATTTATTGTAGTACAAGTAAAATTAGGAAAGATTTTTTTTTTTGATTTCTAAATAAATCAAATTTTAATACAAATTAAGCTTATTTAAGGTTACTAACAAATTATTTATTTATTATGAATTGATAAAAAAAAAGTTAAAAATATATTTTAAAATGAATAAAAAGTAGTTGTAAACTTTTGAAAAGAGAATGACGAAATCACATTAACGGAATGGTAGATTATGTTAAACTCACTTTGGCCCAAGGCCGTTTTCGTTATTCTTAATATGATCTTTCCATTTCTGAGAGTCTCTGATTCCTATAGAAAATACGTCATAATGTTTTCATTTTGTAGTGACCGCTCTATATTCTACCGCATAATTTAAAATATGGATTTTTGTGCAAACTTTTTTACATTTTCATTTTGTGATATATTTTCATATGTTTGTTATCATTATATTGTTATCAATAAAGATTTACTTCCTTACCCCATTTTATTTTAAGCTTTCTGAATGCTGTAAATTCGACTGTGCTGTATATTTGATCCCTCAAAACATTTGGTCGCTCCAACGTTTTGTAATTTGTGATCTGAATTCGACTAATCTCTAGGCCGGAAATAGAATATTTTTCACAGATGAAATTTTTTAGCTTTAATTTTAACAACGTTCAACTCAATGTACAGCGCATAAAGTTTGGTATATATATTTTTCTTCAGATCCCATTGTTATTTTCAAAACCATATATATCCAAAAAGTATCTGCTCGAAAATACAAAATTCATACTGACTTATCTTAAGCAATGGCAGTGAAATATTGAACAAAAATTGAAATTTGGAATAGATAAACAATAAATGGTATTACGAATCTAAAAACATTAAAACTACTTTGTTTTTATAAAAACTTGTTTTCCAGCGTTAGAGTAAAATTTTGGTATAACAGTGAAAATAGTCTAGTATAAAACACTGAAGAAGTCTGCAAGTAGTAGACGAAATACGCGTATCTGTATGATAAGCATATCAGTAAAATTAAAAGGAAAATATTCGTCTATTTTCACTTTTTTATTAAAACTACATATTTTTAATAATTTCAAAACAAAAAAAAAATCCGCAATTTTAATATAACAATAGTTTTTACAGTTCAGAATTCCCAATTAAAAAATATAAAATAAAAATTGTTACTCCTAAATATCGAATTTTTATTTTCAATTTTACTGCAAATTTCATGTGTATTTCAAAAATTTATTAAATTACAAAAAAAAAAAAAAAAAAAAATCAAACATAAACCGAATATCAAATTTTAAATTAAATTAAATTTATTAAATAAATTTTTCACATAACTTTTTAAATATGTACCTATACGTTACGAAGTCGAATATAAAATTATTATTTAAAAAAATTTCGAATAGAAATATTAGAATTTAATTTTAAAGTTTATTTATGTTTTTTTTTTTATTTTATTAATATATATGTATATATAAAATTATTGTTAATTTTATTATTGAAACTATATAATATGTATATTAAAAAAAAATATTTTCAACTTGCAAAATGCAAACATTATCCTTTTTAATTCCTTTCAATAACTATATATATATATATTAAATTATATGTCTGCAGATAAGAATTGAATATACATATTTAAAAAAAAAAAACTTTTTCAACACTTACTGGTTATCCTTCAAATGTTATCTCTTAATAAATTTGTAAAAACATAATGCCTGAAAATAGAAAATTTATTGCATACCCCTTTAAATACAAACACACAAACACACAAACACAACACAGCAAAGAAAAAGGATTAAAGAATATTAAATCTTTAAATTTTATTTAACTATTGTTAATACTATTTTTTACCGCCAGGAGATATTGCTCTTAGTTTTTATTATAATCATTCGGTTCTTTATAATAACATAATATATATATATAGTGTCGACCAGTGCTCGGAATTATCTTATGTATAATGTTCAAAATAAAGTGTGACAAACCATTTTTGAAAAATCTTGCGAAATCATAGTACTCCTCATTTTCAAATCAATTTTTGTTCGATTGAATTAGATTTAGTATAGTTAGTTTAGAATTAAACTAGTGGGCTCCGTCGCAGTGTCACTTATATTTCACTTATATTTCATATAGATAAAATTGTGACTGTTGTGATAAGTATATTAAGGTAAAAATTATTTTTGTGCTACTTATATTACTACGTCATTAAAAGGCTGTGAAAACATTCAAGTTTGAATATTAGAAGAACGTCATTGCTATATTTTTTGATCATTGATCTAACTTAAATGCTTGATACATATTTTTAAGCAGTATGCTTCGATTTCGCCGAATAATGAGGTAAACCATCAGATATGACGATGGTAAACCATTGTAAACCATCAGATATGATCATTTAATTTTCTTCACATATTTTTCACAAATTAAAAAAAAAACAAAATGAATCACTTATATTTTTGACATACATATTTCATGTCCAGTATACCTATGTATGAAACAACAAATTGATTTTTTAATTTAATATGCTTTTTCTTTTATATATATATATATCATATCATACATAAGACAGTCCTCTTATCGTCTATATTTATTTTTATTATTTTTTCTGACATTTATTTTACCCCAATGACAAAGGGTACTGAATCAGATCAAAAGATTCATAGAACCCAAAGACAGGAAAAACACAAAGACAGGCGCTCTACCTACTGCATATCCAGTGCATGAACATAATTTCATCACTTTCTAATTTTGTTCACGTGAAAACACAAATAAATAACTTTTAGGTGTGTATAGTGACAGTTTTGAATGATCAAATCTTCAATTGTAAAAATTTACTAACCGATGAAACGGAAATTCAATTTCTATAAATCGCAATTCACAATTACAAGATAAAAATTTTCCTTACAATGATTTCAAATTACTTTGAATTTTCTGGGTTTTTTTCGGAGCGCTTCCAAAATTTTTATAAATAACTTGAAAATAAATTCTTGGAAATTTTGTCTACATTTCTTAAACATCGTTCTGATTTCAGTTCTTTCTTTTGAGCATAATTCGCTCAACTCAGAACTCTAGTTTAATATAAAATAAATAAACTAATGATAATAGTAAATAGAATAGATTGCAGAGCACTGCTTTACATCTTTTGTTTTTGGTTTTTTAAATGTAAAACAAATCAGACAAAAACAGTTTTTATTCTTTTAATAGTCTGAGGGCGTTAAGATTTTTTTTTTTTCATTTATCTATTTTTATTATTATCACACAATAAAATAATCCAAGGGTTGTCTACTTGACGCTTTAAAAAAAAAAAAAAATAACGAGACAATTATATTCTCAATAACAATAAATTCATGATAAAAATAAAGTTAAAGGAATCATATTTTATAGTTTTATAGTTATGTCTATATTCGAACAACTAAAATTGGTACTTAATAATAATAAAAATGAATACAAAATTAAATTTTGTAAAATTAACCGTTACTCATTAAATAAAATATAAATATGTAAATACAATTCAAATGAAAAAATTTTTTTTTTTAAATTCCCTCTATTTACGAACCATTAAGACCAGTAATATACGAAATTCGATCCCAACTCTTTAAATATTAATTAAAAAAACATACGTTACAAAATTAATGCAATAATGTCCAAGGTAATGTCAAAAGCAAAGAGATACATTATAAGTATGGGGAAAGTTATATCATATCAACGTTCTGCAAAATATCTTGGTATCACTCTTGACGCAAAACTACGATGGAAATAATACATAAAGAAAAAGAAACAAAAGTTAGAACTAAAATACAAATAGTTGAATGTGGCTAATTGAACGGATATCTCCGCTTTCACAAATTTCAACAATGTTTTGATCTAAAATCATGTTTTAAAGCCAGTCTAGGCATACGACATTCAAATACGGGGTTATATGCAAAACAACTTCATATTCAAGCTATCTAAACATTCCAAAACCAAGTGTTGCAAAACATTGTCAATGATCCTTTTTATGTTCGCAATGCTGATATTCAGAGATTTCACGTCCGTTATCACAAAAAACGAAATAAAAAAACTGATTGTACGCCACAAAAATGGTCTTCTTTCTCAACATTACAATATAGCAGTATTACGCTTAGCTGACAATAACCACTTTATGTTAGACGACTTAAAACGAACGAAACCATTCAAACTGTGTTAGACTAAACTCTTTTATCTCTAAATAATTCCTAATGTAATTTTGATTGATCATAGATATCTGAAACAAGTGTAAAAGACTGGGTTTTAGTTTTAACAAAAAGATAGCAGTGTTTAGTGTCATAAAATCTGTACACTGTACAGTCCTTTACTTTATTCTCTCCCGTAAAATGGAACACTATATGAAGACCTTGTTGATGATTTTCTTCTATTTGAAAAAGACGCAGAAACTTTACTTATATCCTAGAAAACTTATCTTATATGTAGATGATATTACCTACTTCAATTGCAAAGATTCACTGACAATCAAAAAATAAACACTGAGCGAATCATGCATATATATAACACATACCTTACAATAACTGCCACCAAAATCAAAACGATGTAACTTAATAGTTTCAATTCACCAAATGTCACGATCGTATATAGGTCCGAAAAATTTATTGGTTAGGTCATGGCAAAACGAATGGAAGAAAATGTTCCAACTAAAAACAACTTACGAATCCAAACCGTGAGGAACACGTCGTCGAGGGAAATCACAATTTTGTTTTGTTGGAAAGATAAAGTATCGGTGGATATGAAAAAATGTTATATTTCCAAATGGAGAGAATTTGCGAGTAACCGCAGTCAGCGGAAGTCAATATTGCGCAAGATTCAAGATCATCAAGATCTGTGTAGAGATCAGAATGTTAGAAAGACAATAAAAGTAAAATTTTAGTCTTTAAGTAGCTTGGTTTAAAAATGAAGCACACATCAAATGATAAAATTGTCAAAGTTGTAAAAAATTATAAATTTTCTGTTTGGTTATAGTAGAGAGAACCGAGGTGTTTTAAGCAAAAAAAAAAAAACAGTTTCCACTAAAACTAAAAACGGAAAAAAACAATGGTTAGAAGCCAGTAAAAATCCGGAGTAAGAGGTTGCATGTCACGGTATATATTTAAGTAATCTTCAGGTATGTATAATTAACCTGATTTTATCAACGAGTTTGATTTTATTTTAAAAAGTAGTTTTCAAAATAAATCCAAAAATTATTTAACAAATTTTTAACAAAAAGTCTAATATTTTAACTAACTTTTACAACTTTTTAAATTCATTTGTATGTACGAGTATTTGATAAAATCCCTAAAATGTAAAGGTAAAAATTTAATTCATGCTGTTTTTTTTTTTGCAATTGTATACACCATCACGACCACCCCTATCTACAATAGCTATTATTTTTTTTTTCTCAACCTACAAAACTATTCATAAAACATTTTAAATTTCCTGTTTAAATTTATTTTTTTTAACATGCTAACATTTTTTGAAAATTTTTAAGTATGGTGAATGTCCGAATGAGGTTAATGTCTGCAATATGAATGTAACAAAAACAAAACAATAATAAAAACATGAAAATGAACAAGAACATTAGTATTCATATATTGATATCGAATGTATGTATCTATGTATGTATGTATGTGCTGTAATATTTGTAAATAAAAATAATTTAACTCAAAAATTTACATTCCGTTACAATATTTACAAAAATGTAGTTACATTTTAGCTATTTGACTTGTAAACATTTAATAAGTATAGGCTTGTCTAGATGACTTACGCGACGAGATCAATCGATCAAATCAAACATTTAGCAAAAATAAAACTGCTAACCTCTTTTACTGGGTGGTGTGATTTGATCGGCGTTTTCAATTGGCAACTGGAATGTTCACTTTCAGCTACCTAAGCTTTTCTTACATTTTAATTAAATTTATTATTTTCACTGAATATTAATGTGCTCTCACTAGACCCTTTTGCTCAATGGTTGGTAGGTAATTTTTTGATTTTACAATCTAATTTTTATGCTTATGGTTTTTATAAATAAATTACATATTTAGGCTTACATTATTTATATATACAAATATTATACATTAATAAATTCAAGTATGTCAAGGCTTAATGATTGCCTTGTATATAAGAAGTTTATTTTAGTATTCTTGTTGAGATTTTTAAATTCTTATAAGTTAGTATAGAGATGTTAATTTTATAACAAGCTTTTCATTTGTTGCTATTATTATGTTATTGCCACATAAAATGTTAGTTAGAAGTTAATTTGAAAATATTTGGCTTTATTGACTTATAAAATTGGTACCATTATTAAATATTACAGAATGATATTATCGAAGGATATGGCACATACTGATTTAAGTCCTGATTCTCCATTTTTGGAGTTAAGTTTATTTTAATTACTCTGAAGCTATTATGAAATCACTGTTAGTGAATATGATATAAATTATGTATACTAGAAGTATATTGTGGTACTACATCAACACCATTATATTTAATTTGTAAATTGAAAAAAGTACAGCACAAATATCTGAACCATTTCCCAATCGATTTTCATTATTATTGTTTTACATGATAGGCATTTAAAAGGAGACGTAGCGAAAATAAATATTTTTTTAAATTTTTTTAATTTTCTATTAGAAATTTCAATTTAAAATTCAGCCCCTTGTCTATACACATACTTCTTAACATACAAACATTTTAATTTGTCAAATTGCTACAACTCACTAATGTATACAATTTCTCTTTTCTTCATTAGAATAAAATTTAAATTTAATGTTTTTTTTAAATAAATTGTTATGTATGCGGTTGTTGTCTAAGATAAAAATAATTAATAAAATGATATAGTGTCAAGAATAAATTGAATTGATGGAGAACATAATATTGAAAACATAATGAATTTAACAAACTTCATCGTATTTCGAGTAGCAGGTGAACATTAGTAGTTTGTTACACGTCAAACAGTAAGTGTTCAAATTTGATATACAAAAAATATTTGGTTAAAAAAGTTAGTTATTACACGAAAATTAAATTAAAAACAAAGTTAAATTCTTCACATGGGAAAGGTGAGTGTTGAATTTTTAATTATTTTCTTCGAGAAAATAAGTTTTTTTCATAATAATTGTACTTAGACGATTTTTGTTTACAACTACAAATAAATATGCATCAATATTAAGGATGTAATACTGCATTTATTTACTTCAATTACATGTTTGTATTACATTTTTGGTAATTTCAATTATATACACACAATTATTAGTAAAAAAAATCCTTGGGGAATAAAGGAATTATATTGAAATTTTCATATGTATATTATGTATGCATGTATGTATAATGTATGTATATGGTGTTATATATACGTTGTTTTTAAATAAATTTTTAGGTTTTATTCACTTTGCAATCTCTGTAACTAACTGTTCTAGTGTAGAATTTTTTTTTTATTTTGAATAATTTTAATTTGAATATTTAAATTCGATTAATTAAAAATTGGAAAATATTAAATTGAAATTATAAAATTATTTCTGAATTTCAGAATGTTTGCCATATTCCCACAGTGAATTTATTTTTTGTTTCAGATTCAAATTTAAATTTATTAATTAAATCATTATAGACAGAAATACAAAAGCTCAATACTCGGTTTACGAATTATTGTAGCTTGAAAGAGTTTTGAAGAACAATTTAAGAAGAAAGTAAATATTCAAGAATAGAGTATAGATTCCGGAGTTATAAGGGTGGTAATAAAGAAAAAATTTTTTTAAGGGGATTTAATCCTCATTTTCATCCAACGAATCGAATTATATCGATTGGTTATAACTAATTGATTATGATAATATTACAGGTTGTTGTTTTTTCGTAACCAATTGTTAGTTTGAAACCGGGTGACAGTCACAGCTATTCATCGAGCTCAAAACATTATACCACAAATGATGTAATATCGTAACTGATGCGGAAGAAATTTAACACAATTGAACTGTTACTTATTCTCCACTCAAATTCGTATTGCGTAATAAAACCATATGGGTATGAAATAGATAACTTAGTAAATATCTTCCAAGCCATCAAACAAGGAATTGAATTGTTCAAATTTCTTAAAAGAGTTTAAAGGAGATCGTTTATTGAATAAATATTTTTAACATTTAATTTGAATTGGAACTGAATTTAAGCCCATACACATTTAATCCACTTCACTCTGTCGGAGAGTTTAGTTTGTTAACACAACCAGCTTAATAAGACTCAGTATATGTCGGTGTTCATACATAAATATAGTTCTCTAAATATCTCCTGAATGTAAATATGATTTTCGTACTAACAAATGCAATACATCTGCTCTCTATCTACCTTTCAAATGTTTTTTTTCATGTTGAAAGCAGTGAACACATTTTTAATTCAACACCCTATGTTTTTAATTTACTGAATAGAGCCAGCAATTTATAGTTTGAACAACCTTATCTATAAAATACTATATAATAAATAAATAAAAAATAATGAAGTTTGAAGGAACTTCAAGAATAAAAAGAGAAACCTCCTTTTTACCTAATCTAATTACATTATATAAATCCAATTAACATTTTGAACGTCATCATGTCATGTCGTCTATGAATGCCCCAACAATACTGTTATCTCCTTAAAATATCATTACATAATTTTTTTCTTTCAAAATTGTTCTATTACGGAAGATTTTCAATGTTCTGCAGTCAATACCCAACTTTATATAATTTTTATTTTTAAAATCATTCTATAGAGAATTTTCACAAAATTTAATTAACAATTGATTAGTTTAGGATAGGATATTTTATGTTTGAAAGAAGGTATTTTGGTACCTTAACACCTAAAAGGTAAATAAATATATTATTATATACATGCACATATGAGCAACAAAAATGAGTATTATAAATGTAGACATTTTAATGAAAAATCAAAATTTTCAAATAAAAGATACAATATATATACAAACAAACAAATTATAGAAGCTTCCAATACCACAAATTTATGTTAATATTTTGTAAAGAGCCACAGATTTGATATGTAAGATGAATAGAAGAATTTTATGGATCATTTAACTTTAATTGGTAATGTCTACACAAATAAATAAAACCAAAAAAAATATATACATTTTGATTTTCAGAATATTTGAATTTCAAATTAATTTCGTAATTGGTCAATCAATGATAAAATAAAGAAATAATTTTGTTTTAGAAATGATTCAAAAAATCGATTATGAAATTTTAGAATTGATTCGAAGAATCGATTATGAAATTTAATAATTGATTAATAAAAAATGTACAATTTTGAATATTACTTTAAGCTCACGTTTACCTGACAGTCAAAACTTTGTTAGAAGACTTAAATGAACGCAGCAGTTTGCACTGTGTTAGGATAAAATCTTTTATCTTACAATAATTTCTAATGGAATTTTGTTTGATCAAAGATATCTGAAGTAATAGAACCAAAATTGTATTAATGGATATTCTTAAACACTAATTTTAATTTTAACATAAGGATGGAATTTTTAGTGCGTTAAGGTCGGTACAGTCCTTCACTTCGTTCGCCTACGGCACATAGGACAGAAGTAGAAGGCTCTTTCGATGATTTTCTATCTGTATTAAAAAAAAAAGACTTTAAGCTGGACTAAACAGAGCACAGCACAAATGTGAATTTGTAAATTTGTAAATTCGATCTTCAATATACCCTACTACCCTGTCATCACACTTTCGGTTATGCAGTTGACGACAACTGACGATCGTTATGCTTTCGGTTACATAAAATGGCAGTTAAATTTGAGCATACAAAGCAGCAATTTTATAATTAGTTGTTGATCGTCATTTGTTTTGTTCTTTGATTGTGTTGTAAAAAAATTTTCTAATGGTTCTACAGGTTTTTAAATATGAAAATATGTAATTTCAATATATTGTCTGTAATTTTTATTAGATGTGCTTATAAAAAACGGATATAAAAAAAAACATAAAAATAAACTAAAAATACACACAATTAATCACAATTCATATCAGAGATGCGCAACGTCAAAAGTATGTATTTGTCGATTTGACTGTTGATCGGTCGCATAATTGATCGTCAATTCAGCATTACCGAAAGCAGGGATAATATTTTAATGGATCTAGGAGAAATGATGAGGTAGAAAATATTATTACTTCAAAGGAAGTAATAATATTACTCTTTAAGAGCTGAAAGAGAAAATACTATACTATGGGAACTGAAAAATGTATATGATCCCGGATATTCCAGTAGGATTCGATATGTTCTATTGGTATTGCTTAACTAGTAAAACAGTGTAACAATCGATTTTTTTTATTTTTATTTCAGATTACAGTAAAATTAGAAATTAGAAATTGCATAGTCAGAAATTATTCGGTGCCAACACACCACTACGGTATTCTGCGCTATCCCATTGTTCAAAATGAGACTAAAAACCAGCTGAAAGCACAAACAAACCATTAAGAAAAAGTTACTCTTAAAGAAACACTCTACATATTTATTGAAAATGAGAAGATAATAAGTTTGTCAAGTCAAGTCAAATGAATAAACTTCTAAACAACTGGAGGAAAATTACTTACAACTATACGCAGACTATATATAGTAAACCGAGATCATGTAGTAAAAAGTGTGCTTTCTTTCCTTAAACCATAGCTACTTGATATAAATTTAATGTTATCCATTTCTCATATTATTTATGAATTTTTTTCGCTGAATTGCAAGTCTGTATTTATAACAGAAATTTATTTTGTTGTAAAAACATATTTGTTTTAGGTGCCTATCTACATCATTCTTTTTATCAATCTTCTTGTCCATATATTGACAATATACTGATGAAAAGAATAATGAGCGATCACAGATCAATGCACTCATCAATCTTTTTATTCATATTTTGACATTTTGCAAGGACATATTGTAGAAGTGTTCTGAATATATTGATTATTTTGAAACATATTATATGAATATTGAAAATTTAATTTCTGGAGTAATGTTTTTGACTTCAATTTAAATTGAATTTTTAAAGTAAATGTTGTGTATAAAAAACAACAAATTATTTTTTTGCACATTTGAATAATATATCAATTGTTTTTTTACATCAATTGCTATAATTATTAAAATTAATATAAAAATTGTTGTTTTTAGAATTACATTATAAATTAACATTATAACATTATCTGATTTTCAAAAAAGCCATTTTTTTACCGCCGCTGACTTTGACAGCAATATTGATGACAATTAAAAATGACAGAAATATTGATTAGAATAGAAGCTAATGAGAATCACTTCTCATCAATCAATGGTCAAAATAGTGATCATTCATTGATGTTTTAGGGGCCTTAATATTTCTGGATTCAATTTAATGTTGAAGTTAGAACTCAACTCATTCAAAATAGAAATAGTTTAGAATAAAAAATCATTTAACGTAAAAAATACAAAGCATAAAGCAATATTTGCGGATATGTTTTAGTTTCCAAAATTTTATTAAAAAATATGTAGAATACTAGTATTAACATTTATATTAAAATGAATAGATTGTGGAAATTTCGTATTACTAGAATTACTATTGTAATCAATCAACCAAATAAGTAATAAAGAATAATAGAGATTGTTGTCTTAAAAATCTTAAAATTTATTAAAATAACCATAATATATTAGAATATTTTTTTTATCGTATTTTAATGAGAGTATAATGTAGTAATAAAAATTTAAAACTGTACATAATGACATGACGTAAATTTTAAAAATTATAACAACAAAATTCTATAGAGATATCGATTCTTAACGAAAAATATACTATTAAAAAAGGCATATGTTTTTAAATTATTTAAGTTGTATTTTGATTTTTAATGGATTTCAAAATTTTGAATTTAACAACAAAAGATTTGATTAAAATGGGGTGAATATATTTATACTCATATAATAGTAATTAAGGTACATATCATCGATGGGGATCTTATGAACTTCTCATTAAATTTTTTTATTTGTGAAAAATTGTTTTTTTTTGCTTTTGTTTTCTGATTATTTTTTATTACGAATAAATCTTTGAAGGAAATGCTAAATATTTTCTTGTTCGACACGATTTATAATAAAGAACTGAGCGAAGGAATTGTGAATTAAAATGTTGTTATAATTAACCGTAGAAAACTGGAATAGATCAAATATGCAGACATTTAGGCGACATCAAAAGAACATTGTGGCTTTAAACTGAAAGGAAAGGTGGACAACCTAAAATAAGTTTGATGTTGTTGCGGAGTGGGAAAGATATATAATGAAATGTATGCCAAATTGTGTAAGCTTGAAAAGTTTAATTGAAAAGGGTGGCGAAATTTTGGAGTAATATAGATCCAAAGATGGCTACAATTAAAAAAAATTACATTAAATTTGAAATATGGAAGAAATCTAAATAAAAAAATATATTTTAAAAATTAATTACCAATTAGTGTGTCAAGCTCATTTTCGTATTTAAAATAATTCACAAGAACGTTTGCCAATACCTGGAATAAAAAAGAAAAAAAATATTAATTTATTAATTAATAAATTTTAAATTGATTTTATTTATATAATTTGGCATTACTACGAATATTCGTATTTTAAAATCTCTTTCCTTAAAATTTCCCTTTTTTTTAAATTTGGTTTTTTTAAAATCTTTGTTTTTTTTTTAATTTAAATTAGTGGGTATGGGTAGCCAAAAATTGATCACAAGAGAGATAATATTCTTTTTCCAAAGTAAGACTAATGATTGCTTATAGAAGCGTTACAGTGTTTATACAGAATTTTGTTACAACAGAAGGAACTATCTGATTTTGCCAGAAATTTGTCAAACTGAAATTTGTTCACACAAGCATTTCAGCTAGAGTTTGACTATAAACAACGAGTTAATTTTTTTTTTTTTCAAAAATATTAACATTCGATTTAAAAATGAATGTTAATTTATAAAACGCCATTAATTTGGTAAAAAAAATTCTAATTTTGTTTATCTATTTTCAAAAATAATTTGTTTTTAAAATTTTTTATATATATTTGAACAGAAAACGAAATTTTAAAACGACGCACGTCATTAATTGTAAATTATAAAATACATATTTTTGAATTTTCGTTTGGATTTTTATAGCGAGAGACGATAGCAGCAATGACATATTTTGATCTACTTTTTAGAAAAATTCGGAATTTTGGTATAAAGAGATTACAAGGAACAAAAATTCGTAAGTGATCCATATAATTTAAAGAAATTTCTATTATAAGTAGAGGAAATATTTAAAATTTGTAAGATTATTACAAAAAATCTGTATTTACAGTAAAATAAATTTTTGTCATATGTAAATACAGATTTGTTATTAATAAAATTAAAAATTGTGTTAAACAAAAAATGACAATTTACATTGAGTAAATTTTGAGATGATTTTAGAAAAATCACTATATACACTATTTTATATATAATACACAAGATAAACGACGCGGTGAGTAAAAAACCAAGAATAATTGAAAATTACACCACAAAAATAATAAAATTTTAGCAAGTTTTTTTTTTGCTGAATACTTAAAACATTTTAAATAGTTACACCAAATAGTGACGGTTATTTCCAAGTTAGGCGACATCTATATTCTAAAATAAATTTCAATCTTATTTAAACTTATAAGAAAAAGTACAAAAAGGAAAACACAAGCAAAAATTGAAAAAAAAAAACAGAAAAACAAAAATCAGATCAGATCAGATCATACTCTCAAACATACTCAAAAATTATATAATAAATGTTAGCTCACATGCTTCTGCTATTCAAAAAAAATATATATATTATAGTAAAATACGGTTATTGTCCTTATTCGCAAAATTCAGTAATATTTCTGATTAAAAGCGTTTTGTGACTATAGGCGTAGTAAAAAAAAATGGATCTTTATAAACAAAATTAAAATTAATTCGTATAACAATTTTAAATTTTATATTATTCATTGAATAGAAATTCTGTTATGTAATCACAAAATATACATATTTGTGATAAAGAACAGAAAAAACTATATATAAATCAGTGTTTTAATAAATAAATTCACCTTTGACTTATTTTTTTGTTCTATTGAAAAAATTGGCGTTGTATTTTAATGTAAACTACAAACGACATCGATTGTATGAACTTATGAAGTTTATTACTTTCTTTCAAAAAAATTGTTGACTATTACAGACTTTTGACTACAAACGTTTTTAACTACAAACAAATTAAAATACATCGATCTACTACGTTGGAAGTAATAGTATTTTATTGTGTTAAGTTATATTGAAATTAGTATTCATTTCGTCATAAAGTATTAGATATTATACTTTAATTTCATTGTAAAATATATATATTCAATAATCAAGCGATTCAGAAAACAACTGCAATTATACCAAAACAAACATTTCTTTTTATATAAAATCGTATTTGAAAGAACTGCTTATGTGCAATTGCACAGGGGATTCACTAGTTTACTATATTATTAAAACAATTTATTTCCAATGGATGTTTTTAGATTAATTACTGTCATACGTAAATGTTATTATTACAAACTACAATTTTTTTTCATTTTGACGTATTGTACCATAATTTCTGAAAACTTTTTTTGGCTGTAATATTTTTTTCCATTCACTCAAAGTTCAAATAAGTGAAATATTTATATGGAAATCATTTTATAGTTCCTTTAGTTCGGCATTATATCTTGTTCTACAGATATACCATTGTTGTTTTCAGAATAATCTATTCGATGAAGAATTTTTCTCGAAGACACCAAGTATACATGTTCAATTTCCTTCGTCAAAGCCCACAATTTTCATATAAGTAAAGCTTAATTTCATCGTTTTTTATCTATATTTTGAAATATTTTGATAAACCTAAACCTAAGTTGAAATATTTTAATAAAGGAGTACATTTTTTTTAGTCGATTCTTCACATTTATGTCAATTATTTTATTAACGTTGATCCTATAAATGTGGGCAAATCTTGAATACATATTGATGGTAATGTTTTGACTTGTATGACGTTAAGACAACAAATTATTATGTTTTATTTTGAATTCATTAAATTTAAGACACATTCAGAGTAATAAAATTATTTTAATTGTTTTTTAGATGTTTTTTAATTGGAGCTAACGGTGATTTTCAAAAAATATACAAGAATTATTATTTGAACAAATAAATGAATCAATGAACGGAAAATATTTTGTGTCATCATCCCCGTATATTTAAAATGAAGAAACGAATTACTAGCTATAAAAAATAGAAAAATATTGTCATATCAATTGCCAATATTAAAATACATGTATACATTTATTCGAATTTTCTTATTATTTATATTGTTATATTGTTTGACAAGGTGTCTCAATATATAAACAATAAATTTTTGCACAAAGTACAGTGTTGTCCACATATTCTTTTATTTCTTTTTTTAAGTAAAATTTTTTTATTACCTAACTAGTTGTTGTGTGCTATTGCTGTTGTCAAATGACTTTTAGATAATAGATAAATTTTGATCATTCGGTCAATTTAATTTTTATGTTTCATATTTTTATTTAAATAGTAATTACAAGGGTGACAAGCCGGCATAACCCACTTTTTAGATTTCATTAGTCAAACAATTCAGACAGTATGATTACACTGAACATTTGTATATGCCTTAGTTTAGCGTCTACCACGATTAGGGGAATATCATGTTTAACAAAATGATACACATAGTTACATCTTTGAAGTCACTAGAGATCAAGAACTACCCGGTTGTCATCAGTTTAGAGCTTCTAAAAATGGTTATTATAGTTGTATTTTCAAGTATAAAAACGCCAGTGTTTAAACTCCCAAATCGTTTGGAAGAATATTTAAAAAAATACACCTGAGTGTTTCATTACTAGATAAAAGTTGGAAGACCATTTTAAATGTATATTAAATATTAAAATATGTATATTATCACTCAGTAAGAAATTCAATTAGTTGAATTGGTCTCCTGTATCATTCCTTGATATTACTGTAATAATTTGTATCGTTTATTGACTTGTATCGTTTATCGTTATTGACTTTTATTGTTTATTGATTTATTGACTTGTTGCATAAACAGAATAGTTGTTCCTCATTATATTTAATCTGTAAATTGAAAAAAGTACGGTACAAATATCTGAATCATTTCACAGTCGATTTTCATTATGATTAAAAATATTTATTAGATATTTAAAAGGAGACGTAGCGAAATATACACACATATTCTATTAGACGCATCACTGACGCGATAAAAAAAATCAGTCTAGCTGAATATGTATTTCCCTAATGAGATCCTGTAAGATGGGTTATAGGTAATTTTACTATTTTGGTAGTACTGGGAAGTTTTCTTGTCATCATATCATAAGTGATATTTTCATACGGTACGTTTAAGAGAATATGGGTATAAATATTTTTTTAAAATATTGTTAACTTTTAATTATCTGAACATATAAAAATTTTAATTTATCAAATTGCCTCAACTCACCAATGCTGTTTCTTTTTTTTCTTACCAGAATTAAATTTAAATTTAATTTTTTTTGTTTTAAATAATTATTATATATATGAGGTTGTTGACTAAGATAAATCAATAAAAAAATTTAGTGTCAAGGATAAATTGAATTGATGAAAAATAATTCATAATGAAATTGAGTACGGTTTATTATCAAATTTCTTCGAATTTCGAGGAGAGGGCGAATACGATATATTATTTGTATTTTTAACTGCAAGCAAATTAAATATGAAAAGTAAATAGGACTAGTTTTGAATGTAAGGAAACCAAAACTTATAAAAATCAACATATCAATTCCGTACAATTTTTAGATTTAATGAATGTAGAGCTCATTTTACAAATTTATTAGGTTTATTATTTCAATAGATAACACTACGAAAGCTTGAATGTTGAATGCTGAAAGCTTTATAACTACGGTACGTCAATCATACGATACATTGAAATAAATTTTTAAGATATTTAAACATTTTCAGTATGCAGTAACCTGAAACTTCAATTTTTCAATCGGATTTAATCGGAATTCATTATAGTAGTTTTTACTTTCCTTTTCCAATCCACAAATAAAAAATATTTTTATTATAATAGGAAACATTCTTTCTTATTTTTTTTCCGTCAGTGTGGACATGTTTCGACAACGTTGTCAGTAAAAGTTGTCATCTTTAGGTAAATCGTTCTTTTAAGAAGTGAATGAGAAATATGAAAAAAATAGAAGGACTAACCTTATACATCCATATAATTTCACACAAATGTCTGAGATACATTCTATATCTATTCTGGCCAGACTTAAAACTCACCCAAAAAATTTGGTGGAGCAAATTTGTTGGTTCCATTTGCATCCACGAGCAAATTAGGATAGATAATGATATCTATATATTTTAAATCACACAAAATTTATAAAAATTTAAAATGATTTTCACATTTTTAGTACAACCTGTACAAGATTATAAAAAAAGGTGGATAAGAAATGAAAAGATGGTATAATCAAAAAACAAAACAAAAAAATTTACAAATATAAATAAACAGTTACTATTTTACAAATATGTTATGTATATTCTTTCTTTCATTCTCTTTCTTCAATATTTTTATTATTGTTTAACTGTCAAATAATTTATTGACAATCAAAACTGTTATACGTTATCCACCAATATAGAAAATGAATCTGCTGTCTTCTTTTCATATTATCATTTCTATATAATAAATAACTATACTTACGACGATTCTTATTCCTTCAATTGGAATATCCGAAAAGAAAAAGTAACAAGAGAAAATAAAGATATAAAAAAACGAAAAAAAAATACAAAAAACAAAAAAATAAACAAAATGGAAGTAAAATAGTAAAGATAATCATAAATATGAAGAATAATATTCTTTCATCAATTCCATATGGTATTTTACAATTTCAGACAAGATAAATAAGACAAATTCGAGGATACGACGATGACGACAAAAAAAAAAAAACAAATTTACTAAAAATCTGATAAAAAATAAACCAATGACGCGAAAAATTATCCCAATGGAATTCTTTATAAAAATAAAAAAATTTAGAATTGATTTTCTGTCTACAATTTTTATACCCTTTCATTATTTTTTTCATTTTCAAAATCTCCCCTAACTATAGTTATGTAACCTTACTGATACAGTGATACTTCCGCGATTAACTATAAATTCTCATACTTGTGGTAACTGGTATAACCATCTTGAAAATTTCTATATAAGACATCAAAAAAATAAAAACTATTTAGGAGACTGACTATTTACCATTATCTTTCGTTTTCAGTACATATTTCCATTTGTATATCGAAATGTTTAATAGGGGGCGGATTGCTCCGATTCATTCAATTTTCCGATAATATCTAATATCTACCAGAAATATTCAACGAATTTTATAATTTCCTTTGCGTTACAATTTCCAATTTTTGAGTAAAAGAAAAAAAAAGAAAAACGAAAATATACCAATTTTGTTGTTATTGTTATTTATGACAGTCCTGTCAATAGCGAAAACTTAGGAAATGAAAACGATACACTTAGGGAAAATATATTACCAAGAGTGTCATAACAGTAAACATTTACGTTGAAAACGTAAACAATTTGCTTATGCTTTTTTTCAACCGGTATTTTTCATATTATCAATGTATCAGTGTTTGTAATAGGTCTACAATATATAAAAAAATAAAAACAATAACAATAACAAGAAAATAATAACAAAAAAATGTGTTTTTTTTTTGACACAACATTTGCAGCAAATCTCAACCCAAACTACTAAAAGAAAAACACAAAAAAAAAAAACAAAACAAATTGTATTTTGTCAATCGTCTATTCGTGTTTCTGTAGTTGTGTAGAAGAAATTGTAAACTGATGAAACCTGATATTCTAGGTGTACGTAAATAAAATTTTACCTAAGGAAGCAATAAAGGGAGGTAACGAAGATTTTCTTTTTTTTTTTTTGGTTAAATTAAACTATATTTTGTGATATTTTAGAAGGCGAAGTAAATGTTTTTTGGAAATTAAGTATAGAGATATTATAAATTAATTTATTGTTTGTAATGTTCAAATGGGGACTATTATAACACTAATTATTTTGGAATTATTTTTTAAATAAGGAAAATTATAAAATCTGTGAAAATGTTTTTTTGCCTTTTTGTTTTTTTGAAAACAAAAATATTGTGAGCTAAAACTAATCCAGTTCTGGAGTGTATTAAATGAATTATTTGAATCTTAAACTGCCTTAAAATATTTATAAACGACAGTGCGAAAGTAAATTGCAAATTTTACAAAAATTCAGATAGTTTTCGGTTGATTGTATCCACTTTTGGAAAACAATCAAATATTCAGAAAAAAAATTAAAATCTTCAATATATATATGAAAAGTTTATCTGGAACACCGTCATCCAGAAATTAGAAATATTAATTAACAAGTTTTCGTGGACTATAACTCAAAGAAGATAAACTCATAGATATAGATACGTACACAAAATGGAAAGTATAGGTACTAAAAACATAGAATAAAATAAATTTTATGGCTCAAAAATGGTTCCCATAATGTTTGAGAAAACATAGACGGTATATCCGCATCACCCAAGAACGCACCAAAATATCAAAGCTTAATTCAATGCACCCTCAAATGGTAAAATGCAAAAAACCTGTACAGCAAATCACATGAGATTGAGATGATAAATTGAATTCCTATGGACAAAAAAAAAACGGAAACAAAAACGATAAATTACGTCGGTGCTTTAAACTACTTGTTTTTAGCAATACATAATGTTACATTGACAATTATTTTGTTAGGTGTAGATAGTATACCTTATTTGAGTAATTGGATTGAAATTTATTTATAAAAGTAAAAATTAGACAGAAGTTTTATTTTGTTTAACAAATAACCAAACATTATTGGGTTGAGAAAACCGACTGTAGAAAAATGGAGAATTGGCTCACCTGCATTGTGTAGTGGATAAATCATCTGACTGCTAATAGGAAAACACGGGGTTGTGATCCTGTTTGATTGAATTTTTCTTTTATTATTGGTAAAGTAATTTGATATACCAGAAAATTGGTAAATATAAATACTCCTTAAACATTACTCGTTCTACCTTATATAATAAATTGCAGTATCGTATACCTAATGTACTAAAAAATATTCCACCGAATTTACTGGACAATAGCATAACAAAATATGATTCAAACTTTTTTTATTTATAGGAATAGCTCATATTTTGATTATAATTTGGTCAATGCACCGCCATATATCTACCAATTCACCATTTCTTTTATCAGTAAAGGTCTTCAGTTCAATTCACTGGTTGTTGACTTATCCAACTCCTAGTAGTATATCTATCTTCTCCAGCAGTTTTTTTAACCTTTCACTGCCTGTATTATTCTACTCAACAACTATTTGATATCAACCTAAATTCCTATGGTTGACGAAATTAATTTCTATATATAGTCTAGTACTTACAGAAAAAAAATTATATTTGTTTTTAGAAAAGCAAATTTGTAGGTAAATGAAATCATTTAAAAAATTTTTTTGTTTCATGTACGTGATCAATACTAATAACTTCTGTTTTTTAAAAAATAACAACAAAAACAGAAACAAAAATTAAGGAGGGTGACAACAGCATGTAACAACAATTTGTGCATAAAAATTATGAATAAAAGGATATTATGATAAAAATATATGTTGGGGGAAGACAAGGAGGCGAGTTGACGAAGAAATTCTAAACAAGGATTTGATATGAAAATCAACTTTATTTTGTTTTTTTAAGGACACGTACCATTTTGAATTGAAATTTATATGCAAAAAAAAGCAAAAACTAAAGGTAAGAAAATATAAGGGGAGATTTTAAGAAATTGATAAGTTGTTTTTCTTTTGGTGAAATTCAACACCTATTTTGTTTTTTTCTTTTAAATTAATTTTTAAAAAGTTTTCAGTTAAATATGAATGTGTGTGTATGTATATATATTATTTGAATAATTGAGTGCATGTAGCGGTTTTTAAAGGAAAATGAAAATGCTATTTTTAAAACTAATTCTTTTAAAAATTTGAATTACGTGGACACGATATTTAAGGAAATTAATTTTTGAACAATGTTTTTTTTTTTTTTTTTTTTTTTTTTTTTTTTTTTATTCGAAATTAGTTTTTAATTTGAATTTTTGTTATATAGTTAAGAACTTATTATTTTGGGAATGTTGTTACATTATAAGGTAAAAAATATTTATAATGGAATAATAATAGTTCCAGATTATTATTAAAAATCGCAGGACTAATCTTAAATCTTGAAAAATTACTTTAAGTAAGAAATAAAAATATAACATTAACAGATTGTATGTTTAAATTTTGATATTTTAACTTATTTTACGTAAATTTGATAATTTTAATGTAAATTAAATTTCTTTCTTTCATTTGTTAAAGGACTAATATTATGTTGTTTTATATTGCCTGTTTTTCTGCCTTTTATACTGCCTTTTTTTTATATTCATAATCTATTTTAGCGATTCTTACTGCTTTCTGCACTGCACTAATACGCTTCTAGAAATTGACATTTCGATCTGTGTTGCTATATACGTCTCGGTTTCTTCCCAATCGCACAAGCTCAACAACAAACCAGATTTATTGTTCACGAAAATGGTTTTAGAACACTCATTTGTCTTTAATTTTTATTTGAATGATTGACCGAAAGAGTACGAATTTTTATACATTATACATTTCATATTATGTGACCGAAACAATCAGTTTTTCGACATTTAAATATTTGCAGAAGAATTATATTTCAGTTTGAATTTTTCTCACACTTTGCAATAGTCTGGCTTGATAGATCTATAATTCAAGTGCTTCTATTTTCTTCACTTATTCTGTTTACAAACATGTGTATACCTGCGTTGTTTTATTTCGAAATCTTCGCCATCGAACTACATATTGGGATATTACATATCTTTCTTATATCTTTTGCCGGCACATAATTCTTTATATTTTAGTTAAAGTTTTCCTTAGGTATCTTATTTTATTAGTTTTTATTAACTGATTTGCAATCTATGGCTATAGTATAGACTTTGTTATAATTTTCAAATAACTTTAATCAGTATTAATCTTCTTGTTGTGTGATATTGCTTCACAGAAGCGTTCAGATACTCATCCGACTTAATTTGTTTTAATTTTTGCTTCAATTTCTTGTAATTTGGTTTTTTGACAACAAAGTTTATACGTTGCTTTTGTCTATAATGTTTAAAACATTACACGGACTTATATATATATATCCAAACATTTTATTTTTCCTATAAATTATATTTGCATGTATGTAATCGATTTTTTGAAGGTATAAACAAACTGAAAATCCAAATATTTATTCACTCTTAGTGTATTATAGATTTAATTTTATTCACAAGTATTAAAATTCATCTTAACAATAAACACAATTCACAAATCAGAAGTTAAGGGTGGCAACAAGTATTTTAAAGAGCTGTTTTAAAAGTTGTTGAGTAAATTTTTGTTGAAATTATGAATTTCAAAAGTGTATAGAAACTGCATTATAAAATGTAAATTAAGACTTTTTGTTCAATAACACGTTAATTGTGAAATAAGGCTCTACTAAGGGAGATGTTTTATCGGCATAGGACCTAATGACCTTTAAGGACGAAAAGGACATTTGAAAGTATCCTTGTTGTTTTGATGTTTTTGTGTAAAAACCGTTATATCTGTTGATATATTAGATATATATGTATTTAGTTATATATTCTAGATAGATAACGGTCTGAAACATTAATTTGATGATGATTGGTGCTGCCGTTATGGAGATATTGTAGTTTAAAGTAAAAATATTTGGAAAAAAAACAATCTTTATTTTCTTTCTTGAAAAACCAAATACCTGATGATTTTACCATAAAACCTCCCCAATATTCATGTACTATTGAAAATATTTTTTTTTTCTATAACTCATATACAAAAATACTTTATGTCTACGTCGAATAGATTGGAAGAAATAAGCATTTATTAAAAAACATAGTTTTTTTTATCCTTTTTCTATATAAAACTATGAATGTGCTTTTTACGAAGTAACAATCTTCAAAGTAAATGTAAGACAAACTTTGAACAAGCAAATCACTGTATCTCGAAAATAATTGATATTGCCGTAATAATGTTGCGCCTGTTACAAAGTAATGTAATAAGCTGGTGTAACATTTACTTCAGAAGATTGTTATTTCGTAAAAGGCAGTTTTATATAGAAAAAGGGTACAAAAAAATATTTTTTTTTTAAATAAATGCTTATATCTTCTAAACTATTAGATATACACATTAAGTATGTATTTTTGAGTTATAGAAAAAAGAGAAACCTTTCCAATAGTATATAAGTATTTGGAAGGTTTTATGGTAAAGTCTTGGGGTATTTAGTTTTTAAAGAAAGATAATAAAGATTGTTTTTTTTTTGCAAAAATTTTCTACTTTGAACTACAATATCTCCATAACGGCGGCACCAATAATCATTAAATAAATGTTAAAATGTGCTTCAGACAGTTATCTTTCTAGAATATATAACTGAATATTTATATACCTAATAGATCAACGGATATAACGGGTTTTCTACAAAAACATCAAAACAACAAGAACACTTTCAAATGTGCTTTTCGTTCTTAAAGGATAAGATAAGCCACTAAAGATATATTTTTGTGGAAAGCTAGCAATTCCAGCTATCCTTGGGATATGGTCATTAGGTCTTACGCCGATACAACATCTCTCTCAGAATCCCCAAAGTTTTTAAAGCTTTTCAAAACTGAATTTTTATATAATTATGCGGTAAGTCCAGCATCCAAGCTTTAGAGACTTATACAAAATCCTAATATTGGTTGCAACGGTACAATGACTTTAACAAATCAATGAATTTAAATCGCTTTTGATTAAATATACAAACAGAATTCTATTATTTGAAGTTTTTTTCGAAAATGATTACAAAACAAAAAAAAAAAGTATATCTTAAAAAACCTAAACTTTTACGAATTTCTTTATAGATAAACCAAACCTAAAAAACATTAATTTAAATTTAACCTCTTTAATCACCACAAAATCATTAGAAAATCATTAAAAATTGATGAAAATATGTTACATTACAACATAATATGTGAGAGTAATATGTTCATATATAAAAATCATCAATGTTACAACATAGAGCATAAGAATAAAAAAAACAAACATATCCTGCCACAAAGTCAAACACGACCTAATTTAATTGAGACTAAAATGGTTTATATTTTTTTTTTCTTTCTTTTCATCTGACATAGTTACAAAACGTTTTTTTTACAAAAGAAAATCGGTCGCTTTAAAAATAAAAAAAAAACAAAGTTTTTCTCTACTCAAATCAGATAAGTTGTATACTCTTTGTGTCTCTTAATTTGAATTCTGATCAATATATTATTTTCCTCCTTTCTTTTTGTACGTATATGTTATCTATTGCAGCATATTTTGAAGTATAGAAAAAAATAAAATTAGAACTTTTTATTTGGTGGAACTTCTTGCATCATATACGAGTGGAGTACATGGAATGAATTCTATTTTTAAATATATGGACATAAATAATTCATTCTCGAAAATTTTTCATATATTATTAAATGGGATTATGTACGAGTAGTTGTCATAGTATATTCGTGTATTTTATTTAAGTATGTATGAATTCATTTTTTTTTTTTTTTTTTGTAGAAAGATATAGGAGATAATCCCCGAAGAACATTAAGGGTCCAACCATGCGTGCCTTGTGGTAGTTTTTTTTCCATTATAATAAATCTACATTAGATGGCTATATTTTGTTTATTTTTTAATTTTTGATCGCGTGAGTAGTAAATTATTATCACAATAGTTTCCATGGTAGGAATGTTACCAGTGTGATAATTCCTTGATATGAAAAAAAATCACAGCAATATGAACTGATATCCAGTAGAGTAAACATACTAGGATAACTGGGATCAAAAAACAAAGTATAAGTTTTTTAATTTATTAATCGGGTTTTTTATTTGAACGAAGCTCGTTATAAGTACTGATAAAGGAAGTATGTTGCTTCCGAAATATCGATATTTGCAATCAAATATTAAAATAATTATTAGTGAAGGGTCACTAAGACTAAAGTATAAGTACTAAAATAAAACTAAAGGACGAATAAATGAATGAGGTATAGATAGTGATTATTCTCTGATCTTCAGTTACAACTGTTCAGTTCTGAACTACAGGTTTGCGTGGTGATTGGTCAAATTGAGAATTGTAAACATTCATAGAATTTAAAATGTAAAATGTTAAATTTTAATCTTTGCATAAAGAAAAATGAATAAAGCTTTCCAAAATCTAGAATACCATGATAATATAAATTAGAAAACAATTACTTAAAAAAATTAAACCAAGGATGAATATAAAAATTTTTGTTTAAGAATTGGTAATAATTAAAATTATCTCGATAGCCTAATCGTATATTTGAAAGATCTAAGAGAAAACTATAATCTGATGGAAACAGCCTCTGGTAATCATTCATCAAGTAAAACAGGAGAGTACCTACAACTGCAGAATGAAAGTGCTAAAATTTTCTTCAACAAATTATTAGTAAATTAACAGACTAGTCATCTGGCAATTCTTGTAATCTGGCGTCATCAGTGACACAGGTAATAGATAGGAGGCGGTTTATCCGGAGGTTTTCCAAAACAATATTTATTAACTTGAACTGCTTCTGATAAAAGGCTGTTCTTGCTGATGCTAAAGAGCAAGATGTTCAAATAATAAATAATCAAATACTTGTCATGTCACCAAACCACAGTGAATGAATACACAAGTTAATCGAGACTGTAGCAAATGTCGATGAGATTACAAATTTTCAATCAGAGTTCTTAAAATCACAAGTACAGTACAATTTTTTTTACTTAAAGTGAAATGACCAATCAAATAATTAGGTATACTTTTTTTTTTAAATTTAATCATGTTCAAAAATTAATTGAAAAAGGAGTCTTAACGAAAGAATCCGTCTACTTAATGCGATCCCATACTATGATTTTAATTTTGGTCCATGTTTTAATACGACCCAGTTTTATTATGTCTTGTGAGTTAAATACATGTCTACATCTTTTGAGGGATTTTCGGAGAAAACATAAACGTGCCTTTTTTGAATTGTAATGACATCAGGATTGGGAAATATGTTGTAATCAACTGCATTAAAGTTGTAATTCCTTACAAATTTACAAAATATTTCAAAAGAATACACCTCCACTCAAATCAATTAACATTTACGTAGTAAATGAAGAAGAGAAAAACTTTAAGATTAGATCTTTTAAATTGATTCAGATTCACAAATCAACAATAAATTATTAAATTAATTCAAAAATTTGATCATAGTGAAAAATTTCACTCTCCGTTTCGTTTAATTAACGGAAACGGTTTTAATAAACGTCCGTTTCCATTAAATTAAATTATGAATCGGTTTCAAAATCTCGCTTTTCAAAATGTGGTTTGATAAGAATGCTGCTTTTTAAAATATTGTTTTTTTAAGATATCGTTTTTTTAAATATCGTTTTTTCAAAATATCGTTTTTTAAAATATCGTTTTTCTAAATATCGTTTTTTTAAATATCGTTTTTTTTTTTATTATATCAAAATTTCGGAAAAAGCAGATATCCCCCTTTTTGTATATAACAGGGGTTACACATAACAATAATTAAAATATATATTGTGGAAGAAGGGGGGTTTTGCTCAACAGCAATTACGCATAAAAATTATTAAGGTGTGAATATTAGAATTAAAACAGTATTTTGAAAAAGCGAAATTTCGCAAAAGGAAAATTTTGAAAATGCGAGATTTTAAGAGGTGACATTTCGTTACGCTCCCGTAAATTATACTTTGTGTGGTTGTAATTAATGATATTGATAAGGACATTTATTTTTAAAATATACTTGTGTTAAGTATAATAAAATGAAATATGTTAATTGTAAATTTAAATAGCTTGTGATACATTTCTACTTTCTCATCCTCATTTCTGTCGCTATTGGCTTTTGATTCAATGTGACTAGAACTCAACGTGACATAGTCGTTAGTCAAGCTTATAATTTTATTGTTTAAGTTTTAATTTGTTAACCAGATTTCATCGTATAATGTCCCTTCCGTGGCCTAATCGGAAATGTGTTTCAATTATGGTGTGGATCACGGGGTCGTTTCTTGTGGGGGTATAAAACAAAATATAACTTAAAAAAAATATCAAAATAATATATAAAATTTATAATAAATACAAAAAAGTTATAATAAATTTGTATACTGCAGATTTATGCTTAGAGCAAGCACATCAGACGTCTATTACTAGACTAAGGCTTGTTTCATTTAATTTGTGCAATAAGTCATCATCCAGTAAGGTTAGTAAATCACCGCCACCTTTGATTAAAAAATCTAAAAATAAACTAAACCAGATACATGCTGTTAGTAGAAGGGTAAAAGTCATAAGTTAATACCTATATTAATAGCTATACATTTATTAAAAATACTTCCGAAAGTTAGGCCGAAAGTATCAAAGCTAAAAGGAACAACAGTTGTTAGTAAGTCTCAGTTGTACGTACATTAAAACGTAATCGTTTTTTAACAGTTAAAAAACACTTAGTTGTCGATCAAAAGAACTAGAGTTAGAATTTACTTCACGGCCCATTCTAGTGACTGACTCGACTGTACCATATTCAGTAGCGTGGAAGGGAATTTGGAAGAATTCAACGGTTCTGAGATTATTCCGATGAATTCCGAAATTTAAGGGGATAGAATCATACCCGAAAGAATCTGACAACAGACAACAACTGTAAGTCAATTAGTTTAAGACGGGAGGAATAACGTGGAAGTCGCAATGGATCATTCCACGAAAAGTTACTCAAAGCGAAACGTAAAAACTTTCGTTGTACCGATTCAATTCGATTAATGTCAGTTTTCTCCTAGAAAAGGTAAAGACTTGGCATTTAAAGGTGTTCAATTCAAGTCCATTTTTTTCGTCTAAGAAGCGAAATTGTTAATATCGTTTTGTAGGTTTAAGCAATCCGATGAGGAAGATATGGGAGTAAAAAGCGTTGAGTCATCAGCAAAACTAAAAAGTTTAGAAAAAGTTATCACTTTACAACCATCAATTATTGAAACTATAAAACTACTATGCCCAATGCTCCCAAGAGGAGTAAGGGAAAACAAAAAAAAAGCCCGTATAATAGAATAAATTTGACATTAATGATTTAAATATTTTAATTTTTGTTGCACTGGAGAAAATTACATAACTTCTCCGCCAGCCAATATTATACTACCAATACCTATTTCTTAATTAATAAACTTTAAATATTAAGAAAAATATTTATGAGTCTTGTTGTTATTGCAATTCAATTCAAAATAAAAAATGTATATAAATTTTTCAAGAGCAAATTTAGTTTAAATGTATTGACAATATTGTAATTAACTGTTTTATGTCATGGTATATACAAATATGAGAATAACCAACGAATGATTTAAAATTGATATGAGAATATTATCGTATTACTTTAAGTGAGTCAACTAAGTGAAACGGGATGTAACATTTAAAATGGTTGGATAATTTAACATGAATAAAGTGAACGCTTTCAATTTTTCATAATAAAGTTTTTTTAATTAAATTTTTCTTTTATTTTAGAATACTTTTTTCTTCTTAGTTAACAATATAAAAATTATTATTTTATTAAATATATATTTAAATTTAAAAAAAAATCATATTTTATTGTTTTATAATATGATTTTCTTTCTCTTTCTTTTCTGTTTTATTACCTTCACAATTCTTTTTCACTTCTCACGAATTGAGTTAAATTTATTTTCTTACGTAAAACAAAATATAAAAAAAAAATATATATTTCCGAGACTTATTTTTTCAATTAAGAATAAAACAAACAGTAAATAAAATATTTTCTTCCTCTGATGAATAAAACAATAAATTTAAAAAAATAAAACAAAAATTATTGAAAATGAAAAAAAAAATACATTTTTTTTTGTTTTTCATTTTATTGAAAACTCGTAAAACCTCAGAAAATTTAAGTTTTCCCTCTCGACAATTTCCAAGATTTCGTAATTCTCCTACTTTGTATACGTATAAGTATAAGTATACGTAAAAGTAAAATTATTTACAGGTAAATAATATGACCTATAAATAAAGAGAAATAAGTCATCGTCAATTTAAACTTAAGATGAAGAAAAGAACAAAATTTTCAAAGAAATTTTTATGATGAACACTTCAAATTTTCAAAATGGAAGAAAACGCTTTAATTCTCTGTTATAGGGTAATGTAATTTGATAGAGTGTTTCGGAAAACACTTGTCTATCAATTTCAATTTCATAAAATGTTTTATGAGTAATGAAGAAATAATACTCCATCGGTACGAATGCACAACAAAGATCAAATTAATTTCAATCCTGTTATTAGAAAACATATTGGATTGAAATAAAATTGGGGGACACATGGTTCAAATGACACTAGATAGAATAAAAACAGTAAATTAATTAACTACAAAGGGAAAAATTAATGATCTTAAGAGACAGTGTCGGAATCAAAATGGATTGGAAATTGGAATAATATCGAAGCTGTATATGTTTCAAAGAGAATTAATAAGTTAGGGTTTGGTTTCAGTTATGTCCAAGCAGTACGTTTCAAAGAGAATAGGATACGGATCAAGAAAGATATAATAAATTGAATAAACACCTTCTTTTATAATTTTTTATTTGTTATAACATTTATCAATCACGCTTATACCACGATTGTTCAATTACGAAACACCCTATATAATATTGTTATATAAATAATACAGTTATGCAAAACATTAATGTATAATTCGATTATGTTGTTATTAAATAAGAAAATAATAATTGAATTAAAGTCGAATATTTTTTCACTAACAATCAGATTACTTCCTTCATTATTTTTTCGCAACTAATTATATTGAAAGCAATCTAATTGTTAGTGAAAGAATGTTCGACTTTCTGTAACTAAATTCTATCTACCAGTATAATAAAATGATTTGTGAATTTTTTTTTGAAACAATCAGAATGATAAACATAGTATCTAGCGTAAAAAAAAACTCTAAACCTATAGTAACTAAGCGTAATTTAAGTTCACATTTTATTTATGATCTTTTATCCTAGACTCCATTCTAGACTTACTGGTTGATCTTTACTTACTAATATCAATATCAAGGATCTTCACTACTTTGACACAATCTCGGAATTCTTTAAAAAATAAAATTCTTCAAAATTTGATTTCATATGGTATCATACTGAACCGATTTTGGTGTTTATGAGATGTTCTATCCACTTATCTATCTATACATAATAGGCTTTTACGAGCTCAAAACATATTTATTTAATAGGTTATTAGTTAAAATATAAAATATATAGTATTTATAGTTCAGGATGCATTCAACATAAATATGTATATGAGTATAATAATGTTCGAATCATTAAAAAATAGTTTTACTATTCTAGTTTTTATAAGTTGAATAGAGTTGGCAATATTAAAAATTAAACATTTTATGTCAAAATTATGATTTTTTTTTTGTCATATTATTTTTGTGTTGTTAACAACATAATCATAATTTCGAATTTGTAACTGAATAGAAGAACAATTCGAAATCAATTATGATAAATTAGTTCAAGGATGTAAGTATCGTCAGCAGGACAAGTAAGGCATCGTCTAGCAGGACAAGTAAGTAAAAAAGTACAGAAGATAGAAGTTATGATTTGTACTTAATTGTCAATACATTAATTTTGTATATGTAATGTAAATGAAAGTAATAATTTGAAATTAAACTTAACCCTGGGGTACTTTAAGTAAATATTGCTATAGGCTAGATAGAATATTTACTTATGAATTAGAATACCCATGAATACCCATACTAATAATGTTAATTTTATTGATATTGGTGACATCTAACGAACATCAATTTACATTTTGAAATTTACACATTCAGTATTTGTTTCCTTTTGTCATCAAATTCATCATAAGTTCAAATTCTATATCAGTAATTTTTCCACCCTTATATACATTAAAAAAATATATATTATATACTTTATTGGAATCTTTTTAATTTTAAATGAAAATAATATTTTTAAACTTTATATATATACGTACACATTTTTATATAAAACAAAGTTATAAAAGTTAACCCCAGTAACCTCTTTAAAAATCAACGGAAGCTATAAAACAGAAGTACCTACTCATTTTTTATTTTTTTTTTGCAGTTTTTTCTTCTGTTTTTATTTTTGTTGTTGTACTATTTAAGTGCTTTAGAAAAACAAAAATAAAAAAAAAATATATTTAAAAAAAAAGCTAAAGAAAGCTTCAGAAGAAAATAACAGTAAAATCGAATGCAAAACGAATTCCTTTCACGTTCACAATTTTCGTGATATTTTTTTTTTTCATATGCATTTTAAGGAAAAACATAAAAATTAGGGGAAATTTCATTACTCGATATTAACAAAAGAATCCATCGAGGAAAACAATAGGAAACGAATTTTTATTCTTAGAGAAAGATAAAGAAAGAGTAGGAGTGGATACAATTGTAAGAATATTTCAATTTTATTTTATTTTTTACCAACAAAATACATGGAAATAATAAAAGGATGCTTCTGTTTTTTTTTTTTTTGTTTTTCAAATTCAATTTTAGAGAAAAACACCATAAAAAATAACTTTTCCTTTCATTTGTTAAACTAGCAAATGAGAGGAAAAAGGAAAATAAAATTTCCAAAATTGAAATTGAAATGTTGATTGTTAGGTAGAAAGAACAGTAAACTGATTTTTTTTTTCTTTTGGTACAATTTTTAAATAGTATATTTAAGTAAATTTCCGGTTCGTGTATTTTCATTAAATAAAAATACACTTTGTTATTCATTGTAACGAATCTGTGAATGAACGAATAAATGAATTGATATAAGTATGTAAATAAATTTTAAATAATGATAACCTTTTGGAGAATAAATATAAAAATATGTTATTTTTTTAATGTACCTACTTACGTAACATAATTAATTTACTGTAATTATTATACAGTGTAGTGTGCAACGAAATTTGAATAATTTGATATCCCAGATAATTTTTTTTTTATTTTATAGAAGTATTTTTGACTGCCTCAACACTTTTTCTAGTTGAATTACGTAACTGTAAATTTTATACAAAGTTTATTTTTAGGAATAAAAGACATAAATATGGATTGTACGAAAAAAAGGGGTATACTGAGAGAGATGTTGTATCTGTGTAGGACCTAATGACTGTATCGCAAGGATACCTGGTGTCCCTAGCTTTCCAAAATTATACATCTTTGATGGGCGCATTTTGTTCTTTAAGGACGGAAAAGGACATTTAGGAAAGGAAAGTATCCTTGTTATTTTGATGTTTTTGTATATAAAACGTTATATCTGTTCATCTATTAGATATATACAACTATGACCAGATAAATAGCACAAAATTAAATATTTTTTTATATTTTCGCCAAAATGTTTTATAGTTTGTTGAGTATATTTTGGGTTTAATTTTCCCCTTCTTGGACGATGAACAAAATATCTCCTATCTGGTCAATTCGTCAGTCCAAAGAACATTTTTCAAGTCAAAGTTCACAAAAAAAAAATATCTTGTTTGGCAAACAATTTATTCCTGTGGTAAAAGAAGTGCTACACATTTGCTCCACAGAAGGATCAATTAATCAATAAATTTACGAAAAATAAATAAACACCTAAAGCCATTTATAGCCAATCGTGCCGTTATAGCAAATTTATAGTGTGTCGTATTCCTTTTGGTCCAGCTTGGGACATTGCTAAGCTATGGAAGGTTAGAGAATGGTACAAATAAAACCACATTAATTCTATACCGAGATATTTCAATCCACCAAATTGTCCGGACAATTATAGTTCGCTCAATTTAAAGGATAAAAATAAAATTGGAAGGAAATACACAAATGTATATTTATGATCTGAAGGAAAACAAAATACTTCAATAGAATAAAATACTACGAACGTGATTAAGATGACTTATATTCATAAATATTCAAAATAATGATTAATGAATATCATGTTGGCATGGCATGCAAATCTCTTTTTTCAAAATTTTTAATCATAATTTTAATATTTGGCCTTATATATTTCTTTTTTGTATTCCTACATAGTGAATTCATTTTCACAGAGTTTACGTTAATCAGGTGTCATGATCTTGAAATTATAAAAAATGATAACACTTTTATAAATATAGCCTAACATTGTTTTTGACCGAGGAGGTTGTTAAAATTAGACTTAGAATGGGTTAACTTAATAGTAATTGAATATGAGTACATTACCCGCTGGGTGACGCAGTAGATAGAGCACCTACCTTTCAACCAAAAAATATATTTTTCATATTCTTTCAGCACTATTTTTATTGGTATAATTAAATTTACAAAAATTAATTGAGAGTATAATCTGGTAACAACTTAAATAAAATGGAACTACGCTATTTAAGAAGGCTTGTTTCCTTACGATAGTAGCAGTTTTCCACATTTAATGTACCAAAAATTACATACTCAAATAACATTGTAGTTCCTTTCCCACATTTAATTAAGCATTGTACCGTATTTAATGTACCGTCCTGAATCTACCAAATAATTATAGCTATCCAACTTATTGTCAAGCACAAACAGATGGTTTGGAGACATGATTAGGAAAAATTTAAAAAAATTAACAAAAGTATATTAACAAAAACACCATGTTATGAAGTCTTTTTAAGGTTGACCACCGCAAAAGACATGACAAGATAGACCGAACAAAGACGCGACAAAACATTTAAGACTTAAATCTGATAAATACAATAAAATTCGATATTCAAACCAAGACAGCGACTGTATTGACTTCAGCAAAATTTCTATATATTTCAAATAGCGTTTTGTAATGAGTTTAGTCAATTTGGTTGACACTTATTAACAAATATATAATAAAAACAAATTATAACAAATAACATTTTTTTATCGTTAATAATCGGATATATGTTTTTACTTATATATATATATATAAGTATATTTAATAATCGTACTAAAAAAATCAGAGAATTTGATTTTTTTTAATAAAATTTTCCTTTCTGCTACAAACTTAGTTTATTTATCATTATTGACTCTGTTCAAATACAGCTAATTTAAATAATCTGATTACTACACACATACAAATTCGAAAATGAAACGTGTGCTGTGAAATAAACATTGGTCAAGGTTAAAAATATTTATTTCTAAATAACATGCAACTAATTTAATATTTTCTTAATGATTTCTATAATTAATTATTATACATAAACATACATACATATTATACATATTAATATTATAATTTAAATATAAAGGGATTTTCAATTTAAATAAGAACCAACCTTGATAATTTGAAAATTACACACATATATCTGATATAATATTAAATTTCCCACAGGATTAATATTTATGAAAATTTACATTTAATTTTCTTTTGTTTTGGTATAGTAAAAAGATTCATTTATAGAACAATAGGATCCTAAAAATATAATTAGAATAAACAAAAAACATAAGTATGAAATTGATGTAATCAAATTAGGAAGAGAATAAATGGAAAAAAAAAACAATAAAACAACAAACAAAAAAACATTTGCAAATTAGGATCGATTTAAAATAATGTTATATCCTATTTTGATTCTACATATACGAGTAAGTATTAATATTCAAAAATTATCATACCAAAACGAATATTTCGTATAATGAAATAATTCACTCTTGGGATCGTTACATGAACACATGAGAAGTAATATCTATTCACAGGATATGTAATGGTAATGAAATTATTGTTTTATTTTCTGTTTTGAGTTGTTTTCTGCGTTTTCTTTTAACTGTCTGTATTTCATAACTGTTTTTGTGTTTTTTATTGTTCTTTGTTTTTTCAAATCAGTGACGAGGTACACATTTTTAAAGGTGTATACTGTGTATTATATAAATTCAATATAATTTAAAAATAAATACAGAAATAATTAAAATTTTTTTTCGACTTTAATTTTTTATTGATTAAACTTATTCCATTTAGTCACAAAAATGAACTGCATAATTTATACGATAAACCTGAAGTTTAATTTAAATTTGTTAACGTGACTGATGCACATAATGGGCCTTATTCTGAGAAGTGAATTTTTCGGGTACGTACTGAAAAATATGATAAATTTAATTTTTGGTATTCTGCGAAGCGAAATAGCGATACTGATCGGTTTTTATCGCAACGTTTCGATTTTCATGGTACTACGAAAACCGATTTTTTTTGTTTGCTGTCAGAAAAAACGATAAATATATCATTATAGAAAAAGGTAGTGAAAGATGGCGAATGAGAAAAAGTAAATATAAAGTTTGAATGTTTGTTGGTGCAAGGATTTTTCCAAGTGCTCCATCAACAAACAATAATTCCTGGGAATCCAAATTTATTATAAAATCTCAATTTGATGGATAATTTTTCTTCTTCGTTTTCAGGAAATTTTATATATTCTCGACACAATTCGGCTAATATTTTAGAAATAGTTGATGTAGCTGAGCCTACCAAAAACTCGCCCGTCAAGCCTTTTTGATAACTTCCTTCAGCAAGGAAGCGCAATGTTCCAAACAATTTTATAATGAGATTTACTGAATGTAGACCAATTGCAGGATTTAAATTATTGTCTAATTTATCAATAATCATTGCAAAGGCTTCTTTCGAGAGTCTGAAATACTTAATGAATTCAAAAAAACACATATAATTGAACACATTTTTTTTATTATATTTTGTCTCGTAATATAAAGAAAAAACATTTTTTAATAGCTTTAAAATTTTAATTTAACTTTACTTAATTTCACTTTTCAAACAAAAAATTAAAACAAAAAATGTCAAAACATAAAAAAAAACAAATTTGACAGTTTTAATGAGCAATGCTGCCAGTTTTGCAAAATATCGTATAATTCGCTTCTCAGAATACCAAATGTCCAAACTCTCACCGATATTAGTCAAATTAATAAATAATTCTTTTCATAACTTAATATTTCCACAGTCCCTTAAAACAGCAATAGTTATACCTATCCATAAAGCAGGAAATACAACTGATCCATCAAATTACCGTCCCATTTCTGTCCTAACCAGTCTTTCCAAAATATTTGAACTAGTTATAAAACACCGCCTTAATATTTTAATCTCAAATAATAACATTCTAAACGAAGAGCAATATGGTTTCGAAAAAAATAAAAAAAAAATAGCAGCGTGCTTAAGTTTAACTAACTTTGTGACAAATAATATTGATAGTGGAAAATTTGTTGCAATTATTTCTTTGGATTTTCAAAAAGCATTCGACTGTGTAGACCATGAAATTCTCTTGTCGAAAATGGATAATCTTTACTTTGATCTTTATGATGTCAGTTTTTTCAAAACATATTTAACTGGTAGAATACAAAAAGTCAAAGTAGGATCGTTCTTTAGCAACACCTTAATAATAAAAAAAGGAGTTCCACAGGGATCAATTTTAGGACCAGATCTTTTCAAAATATATATTGACGACATATTATGCTTAGATCTTGCAGGATCTATTCAACTATATGCTGACGATGCTATTGTAACATATGCTGCGCCAACAGAAAATTCATTGAGGAATTCAATAGATTAAGTATCATAAGCTGCAACTAAACGTTAGAAAAACAAAAATTTTCTTACTTGGCAATAAAATTTATAGATTCTTGATTTTCTCTTCTCTTTAATTCTACAACCTTATGTACTGTTGATAATCTATGTTATTTAGGATTGATAATTGATAAGAAGATCAAATGGATAGATCATATTCAAAAAATTATCCGCAAAATTTCGCCATACCTTTCGTCGTGTTCGTAACTTTATTTCCAGAAACGCTTTATATACCATATATTCTTCCTTTATATTTTCGCACCCAATATATGGAGTGGAGCAAATCAGCAAATAATACTTCAATTAGATATCTTACATAAGAAAGCTATCAAAATAATTCACTTTTATCCAAATAGATTTCCTACAGATATGCTATATTCAGAAAAATATATTAGCCTTCACAATATTTGCATACGTGAACTATACTTTACAGCTATATTTGCATACGTGAACTATACTTTTAAAAAATAACATTAAACATAATTTTATTCTAAATAGAATGATAAATATACACAGTCATAACACTAAAAATTGTTCTAATTTTTATTTACTTATCATTATTTAGAACAAACCAACAAAAGAATAATTGTTTGTTTAAATGCTTGAAGTTATATAATGAACTTCCGACAAAATTGAAACAAATTGATTTAATTAGAATTTTCAAAAATGAAATAAAAATATATATATTAAATCAAAACCCAATAAATCAAAATCAATAGGGAATAATAAAGTATGTTATAATTATTATAATAATGTAATGGTAATGATTATGATTTATGATAAAAATTGTATGGAAACAATATTGTTGTTGTAATTGTGTTAGCAGGTGTGAAAAAAATTAAAGACCTATAATGTAATAATTAACAAAAAAAAAAAAAAAAAAAAAAAAAACAGGAAAAAATTAAACTATTTAACTTGCCAATTATAAATTTATTTACAAATTGGTTTTTTTTTTATATTAATTTTTTATTAATTTTATATAATTTTCCTTTTCGTCTTCTTATCTACTAATTTAAAAGTGGAAAACTATATCTAGGTACTAGAGTACTTCATAATAGAATAGTTCCATTTTATTTTTAGTGATAAATATTTTTTCAGCTGTGATATAAATATGAGAGCTAATGTTGTTTTTTTAATATTAACAAAGTTGTTAGTTATATATTTTATTTGTTTTTAGTATTTTATATCACTTTTTACGACGGTCAAAATGATATAAAAAATAGACCTCCACGGTAAAAAAAAAAATGTTAGGCTATATTTATAAACGTTTTATCATTTTTTATAATTTCAAGATCATGAAGCCTATTTAACGTAAGCTCTGTGAAAATGAATTTACTATATAGGAATACAAAACAGAAATAAATAAGGTCAAATATTAAAATTATAATTAAAAATTTTGAAAAAAGATATTTGCATACCATGTCAACATAATATTCATTAATATTATTTATGAATATATATAAACTTGAACTTAAAAATGATAGTGACAGCAGAAAATATTTTTTTTTAGTACTTAATACAAAATCAATTTCAATAATTTAATTCTAGGTTTTCAATCATGATTTACACTTTGTTTTTCCTTAAAAAAATTGAAAACTGTTAAAAACAACAACACTGTAAAAAGGTCACGTCCCTGATAAAATAATTCAATGCAATGAAAGAATTTTTTTTTTTTTGTTTATTTTATTTTGTTGTTTCCCTTGGTTGTCATTAGATTTGGAAGACCAAAAATATTTTTTTTTTTTATTTTGAAATTTGAACAAACCAAGGTGGAGTTATCAAATTTACAATTTACAAGCGAAAAAAAAAAATGTTTCTTATCGTGCATACATATATGCATAGGTATGTTTATTAAAGTGAAATGTGTGAGAGGGAGTGTATCTATTCGCTGTAGAAATAAAAAAAACTAATATTCAAATTTTGACTGTATTTTCCCTGTAGAGAATGCCAATGGTATCCTTTTTTTATTATTTTTTTATTCATATTTTGAAGTTTCATATAGGAACGGTGTAAAATTTTCATATTATATTAAACATTTTCAAATACAAAAAAAAAAAAAAAACAAACACAAAGGATGGATCCTTTTTTTGGTTATCGTATATGTATGTTTAATTTTTGGTTGGTGTTGTTGTTATTGTTGAATTATTTAAAAAAAAAAAGTGGGTAATAATTAAAAGAATTCAAAAGAAGCACAAAAACGACCAATGGGACATGCAAATATAATCTATTGGTTTATTATGGTTTAAATTAAATAATGTCGAAAGTCAAATTAAATAAATAGAATATTTAATTGGTAACAATGTTGAATAATTTATATTTGTAATATATGTTAAACGATTTCAAAATGATCAAACTTTAATTTAAGTCAGTTGTTTGTATGTATTATTTTACTTACTTTATAATTTTGGTACTTTAATCTCGGTTGGGTATGGAAAATAAACATACTTTACCCAACGTGCAAAATTAAAATATAGTTTGGAATATGACAGATCTTTTTATAAATTAATAATTTTTCGAACAACTAAAAAAAAACTTCAGGTCGATACGTAATGATATTATGTTTAACTGTTATGTTAATGTTAAATTACCAAAACAGATGGAATTTACGGATAGTACGTTTTTCAACATTCAGCTCAATGATGCCTACTCAAACACTCATAATTATAATTCTAATTTTCTAGACACCAAATGGATAATTCTTTTTATACAATTTAAATTATAATATCTACAACTTAAAGGCAATAAACAATATGTATAAATATAAATTATCAATTAAAAATATATAAATTAATTTAAAAAAAAAATCTTATATATAATATACAAGATGAATGAAGAAGTAATAATTAACATAAAATTGTATATTTTACGGCATTCAATCATGGGGTTGTTAAATATTTAAAAATGAATTGTTAATGCTTTGTGGTACATAGGTAATACAAAAGTGCAAATAAATTTGCTGACTAAAGAAGTAAAAAATTATGGGATATGTTTATTGTTATAATTTTCAGACTGAACGATTGCCATCCTAACTGCTTCAAGAATTGGTATTTACAATAAAATCTATAAGATGGCATAGACAATAACATTGTCTACTTCTTATCAATTTTTTTTTCTAAATTTTTGTGCAACAGTAAACTATCTTTAGTCTATTCAAATTAATGTCTTTAATACTGACGAATATTTGTTGATTATATAAAGAGTTAAATCTGATGAATTAATTGTTTAAATACGATTCAGAATATATTCTACAATAAAATCCTAAAACCCACTTTGATATATCTTATGCGAAAATACTAATTGATCGATCTATACTACGTTGAGGAGAGTATTAGTATTAATTTCGTCATAAAGTATTAGGTATTATACTTTGATACCATTATAAAGTAAAAATATTCAAGAATCAAGCGATTCAAAAAACAACAACAATTATACCAACATAAATATTTTTTTTTATATAAAATTGTATCTGAAAGAACTACTGCTGTGCAATTGCATAGGGGATTCACTAGTAAATGTATATTATTTAAAATAATTTTATCATTTATTATTATAAACATTATATTTAATAATGTTTTCAATTAGAATTGATCTGTCATAAATTGGAAACATTACGAGTTTGCTTATCCAAGACACAAACCAATGGAATGTTGAAATAGTCAATTCTAATTCAAATGGTAATTTATATCCCTAATCACTAAGTCTGGGGTAATTATACTATTTACATATTATTGTAAACTGCTCTATTTTTTGATTGATTATTTTTAAAGAATTTGTTCTTCATATTTAAAAATTAATTTTAATTTTTTTTTTATTTTCATACAATTAAAATAAAAATTTAGTTTGAATTTGTGCTTTGAGAAGATTGGTGGATTGATCTTTAAGCCTGTTTCTTTTCCAGATTATGTATAGGGTTTGACATAACATGTGGTTTTAGCTGTTCTATGTGTGTTAATTAATTTCACTAGTCACGATATTGTTAACAAAAATTACGTATTACTTAACCATTTTGTTAGTCTATTACGAACAAAAATAATATTGGCGACATTATGCAGCCTTAACGCACAACTTATTGTACAGTAAAATATCTTGTACATATTATGTAAAACGAAGAATTTAGCATTTATGTAAAAAGCTTTTATGACGGAATTGATTTTTTGGGATTTCAATCCAATGTGTACAATTTAGATTAAATATTTTCATCATGATTTACAATACGTATTTTGGATCTATATGTATTTGGTTCAACGTTATTAGCTTCAAAAAACAGAAATCCAAAGAAAACATTATTATAAAACAAAAAGCTTAACTGATGACCATTTTTTACAAAAAAATCTGACAATATTGAAAATAAGTAAACAAAAAATTTCATAAACAGTAACTAAATCGATTGATAATTAACACTATTTTGTTAGAGAAATACGAACAAAACTCGTTGAGTTGTTCATTTTGTAAAAATAACTGTTCAGGAGATTTTTTTTCCAAAAAATAATATAAACAATTTTCTTTTAGTTTTTTCTTTTCTTAAATAAATTGGAAAATTTAAAGCATGAAATGAATTTAAAACATAATCGAAAACATTTTCTAAAACATTTTTTATAGGGGGGTTATTTATGATTAAAAACAGAAGATTGTAATCAAATTTTCCTGTCAAAAGAAATTTCGTGGATAAAAATGATGAATTAAAAGAGAAAAAATAAATAAATAAATAAATAAAAACAAAAAAAGGAATTGCTCCACTGCCAGCTAACAACAATAAAAAAATATTAAACTTTTCTCACCCTTTATGATTACTTTCTGAACTCCCCGTTATATTTTACAAAACAAAAAAAATATGGAGGGCAAAAATGACAGGTTGCCATATTTATTTATTATTTAAATTTGTTTTATTACATATACATACATATATATATTATTTATTTGTATACTATTATGTATAATAAATATTATTTTAATATGAATTCTTCCTGTCATATGGTAAGTAAAATTAAAATTTAATGATTTTCGTTTCATTTTTAAGGTAAGGAAGGTAATTAGAATGATTTGACTTGATTCAGTTATTAGTTTACGTGGTTCCTTGTCTTCTTTAGTTCTTGTTTTTTTATTTTATTTCGAAGGGATAAAAAAATTAAAATTTTAATTTTATTGTGCTGAAACACAATTATAAAAATAGTAGTGCATCACTTTCCCATACAAAAGATTATCATCATCATTATACTGTTACCGCATGTGTAAGGCATAGGGTGGATTACTTTATTGAAATTGTTAATGTTTTGAATATCAAACAATTTCAATAAAAACTAAATTTTTAACCATCCACGTTCACCAGGTTGTTTCGGAGTTATTCCTGCTATGCCATCAATAACTTCCTAAGATTTCTTATTTGAGAATATACGTCCTAGAGTTGTTAAGTGTGTGTGTAGACGTAGAAAATCATTTATAAAAATCAGATGGCTATGGTATTTTGGCAACTTACACAAATTTTCAAATTTCGATTTGCTAATATTAAAGGTAAGTTAACATATTTCTTCTGAATTCACAGTCTTTCAATTTTAAACTGTCTTCTTAATTGTGAATGAAGTTGTGATTCTTAAATATTCTTCTTTTTAGATGTTGAATAAGATTATTTATCTTTTATTTCAGAAAATTATCATTGGCTATACGCCACACAGATTAAACCCTTCGAATTAAGAGATATCAAAAAAGGAGTACAGAAAAAATACAACAAACAGAACGTGCTAGAATTAAAGTTCGAATGACATTTCAAAACAGTACAGAATAACAGTAAGAGTGATATGAAACAATGTAACGTGTATTGGAATAAAAACTATATTAAATATGCAATATAAGGATCAAATAATTTTAAAGATACGTTGCACGACATAAGATGGGTTTGTCTCAATAGTGAAGCAGAATTTTGTTAGACGATCTGATTTGACAATCAGAATTTTGTCGAACGATTCAAACGGATGAAAATGCTCGAACGGTGTCCATAATTTTTCAAAAAAGTGCCGAATATAATCAATTCGATCCGATCCGATTCGAATATTGACAATTCTTTAGCGCTTTTATTTACATTTAACACACCTGACTTCAAAGTATTATTATAAAATATTACTTTCTGGGAATTTTCTTATTTCTTCTTCTATCAATAATTCTTCTATATTTGATAAATAAAAAAATTATATTTGCAAAATTGTAATTATACAAAATATTTACCTAATTTAGTATTTTCTCAAATATTATTTGTGTTGTCCATTTTTATTCTTGTTTTGTTATTAATGTTTTTTTCACTATTTTTAGGTTATGCTTTTCGAAAATTTTTAAATTTGCTCAACCTTTCCGGTCCGATTCGATATAATTTGATTAATATAACAGATTATATTGAAATGCCATAAGAGCAAATTTGAAAGTTGTTCGAATCGGATCGGATCGAATTGATCATAATCGGCACTTAAGTGTTACTTGCTTTAACGATCATTTTGGTATACAATTAATGGAATGTCATAATGTTGGGCTGAATCACTATTTCATGTCATCTTGTTATAAAATTAATTAATAGTTATATTCGATAAAAAAAGCGGAGTCTTTGGTTGATTAGAATCACATAGTTTTTGTAATTTATAGAGGCAGCTTTGGAGACTGCTTTCATAGAGATTCATAATTATATAGGTTGCTGAGGCTCATCTGGGATTAACAACGATAACTTTTCTCTTTAGATTATTTTCTTTGACGTAGAAAAAATAAACGAAGTGAGAGAGTGAGTTAGACAGAAAGATTTGTATTGACAAAGACCACTAAAATTTAATAACTATATGATTAAATGCCGTAATTTGAAAATAGAGTAAGAGAGAAAAAAAGAGAGAGAGAAAGATAAAAAGTATCGTAAGTAAAATTCGAATTTTGAAATAATTTTATTAATTGACAAATGTTGGCTGTCAATGCAAATATTATCAATATACTTTTGGTTAATTTTAAAAAATTTACTTGTCAAAATTTTTGACATTTAATGTCATTTGAACAAAATTTAAAATCCTAAAAAAAAAAAATGAAGTTAAAAACAAATTAAAGGCGACATTTGAAAATATTTTTTAAAAGTATGATAGAAAAAAGCAACGTTGCATACATTTTGGATCAAACTGTCAAACACCTTTTTTTCTATTTTTTGAATTGGCGCTTTTGTTTTGTTTTTTAATATTTACCCCCCAAATTCATAATAATTAAGAATTTTTTTGTTTTCAAACGTGTGTTTCATGGTATCATAATGGGGCGTTATGTCACGGTATTTTTTGAAAAGTTACTTTTGTCAGTGGGAGAGTAGTGAACTGACTATGCTTACAAAAGAATAACATGAACATTGCTTTTTTTTTTGTTGTTTTTGGATATTATGTGGTATAATTAAAAAATTTTGTGTAATTTTTTTTATGGTAATAAATAAAGAGAAAAAAAGGGGTTACAATTTTTATTTTTATTTTTTAAAAAATTGCTTAATTAATGGGGTATTTTTTTTTTGTTTTTTGTGATTGTGGAAAAGAAATTAAAAATTATAAAGTAATATGTGGTGGAATAACTAATGATGCAAAAGAATAAATGATATGGTCTAATTAAATAAAAATTATTTTTATTAATAAAATAAAACTTCATGATTAAATTGCATGTTTTGTTAAAAATATAATTTGAGAAAAATTCAATAAATAAAATTAAAAAAATTATTTCTTTTTATTATCTTTTTTTTTGTTTTTGTTTTATTTTCAAAATTTTTAAAAATGCAGTAGTAACACGATAATCTGAACGCACTTCATAAACGATACATTAGAGTGATTTAAAGTGAAACATTTTCAATTTATGTTTTTTTTGTTTTATAATTTAGAGCATTTAGTAAAATTGTTGGTAAGAACAGAATAAGCTTGCCATTTAAATGGATAGTCAATAAGTAGAGACCAGAATTGATATTGCATTATTTATGGGAAAGTTAAATATTAGGTAATTCATCATATATCCTTATTATAACTTTCATTAAATAATGAGAATAGTCTTTGATACGGGGCTTGTACTATTGTTAGACCAACTACAGATAATATTATCTAGTTAAATATAATAGGACAGAAAAAGTAATTTGGCTCTTTAGATTCAGTTACGTTTAGGTAGAGGAATTCATGGTAGTATTTGAGAATTCCAACAGAAGATATAGGACAAAATTTTAATGGATAACTGGTGAAAATGCATTAGGTTAAAAATATGTTAATGAACTGATACAGGTATTGTCTAGCTAACATAACGAATCGTTCGTTTGTTAAATAATTTTTAACTGTTAAATAATTTTTAAGCACTGATTTGATAAAAATTGTCAAAATGTAGATAAACTACGACTCGGAAAACTAAAGATATTGTAAAACTATCAGGAAGTTATGCCTAGGAAATTGATAGGACAAAGACTACGAAACTGCTTGTTTCTATTAATTGTTCTGTTTCTTCAAAAAGCATATAAAACGTCCAAAACTTGCTAGTGTAAATAATATTTCTTGAAACTGTGAGAGTATTTGATATAGCAGCAAACAATCATATTATCTGTAATTGCATGAGATTTTCTTAGATTTGGAAATTACTATTGAAAAAATAGATTAAAGTTAGAATTATAAATTTTTAGAGAATTCGAGATTTGAGAGAAAATTATCTATTCGAAAATATTTCTAAAAACTTTTTTATTAAATCAAATTGTTAAATATTTTCCAAAATTCTTGCAAAAAATATTTATCAAATTTTTTGGAATCTACTATGTATTAATTCTATTAGTGTAGTCTTGAAGTATCACGTGACTATTTTTATTGATTTTCGATGATTCTAAAATGTCAGCAAAACTGTTGCCATTTATAAAAAATATAAAAAAAAAATATTCTAAATGGAATTTACGATGATGATGATAAATTTAATAAAAATCAAAAACAGAATTTGAATGAATTTGAAGTCATTTAAAAAATAAATAAATTTTTTTTTAATAATTATGACGTTTTAATTTAAAATACTTCAATATAAATTTTTATAGTAGTTAATTGACATATTTGAAACAGAACAAAAAATTTTTTGTAACTCACTTAACACGAAAGAAACAAATAAAAGTAAAATAATATATTTTAAAATTTGATTAAGTGATTTGTGAAATGTCAAAATTAAGTTGAACGATTAAGTCCTGATTTTTCAGTGAATATCAATTTAACGTGTAAAGCATGCATTCGTAAAGCAAATACTCGTAGAAACGAAATTATGTATTGACATTTTTTAATTAAAAAATGATTTTTAAATTGTGTCAATTGTTAAAATTGTCATTAACAAATTGCAGCTTTAATAATCAGTGCAAGCTCTAGTGAAAACTAATGTGAATTTAATTTGTTTTAATATTTCCTCATCTAGCTAGTTTTACATAAAAATTGTGTAAATGTAATTTTAAAATGCCAAATTTATTTATTATACTAATTGTACAATTAGTATTTAGGTAATAGTTATAATAAATAGTATATATTATAATATATAATATCTAATATACCGGGTGGTCCAGACCATGCGTATCAGCTTTTTAGAGGGGAAGTAGCCGGTATTTTAAAATTTAGAAAAAAGTTTGTTAGCTAAATCGAGGTTGCTGGTATTTTCAACTTTCGGAAAGGACTGCAAATAGGTTTTTTAAGATCAAAAGTCGCCGAAATTGAGATTTTTAAATGGGAAGGGGTATTTTTTAATGCAAATTCAGATTCTACGACAAAAAATAAGGAAATTATGTTAAATGATTTTTTTTTGTTTTGTTAGTATTTTTCGTGAAAATTAATAACAATAAAACTATTAGCTCAATATTTTCCTTTGGTAAACTAAAATTAATGATAATCATTTTTATAAATTAATTTGCTTTTCATGTTATCATAGTTTTTATCTCAGTTTTGGGTTCCTACAAAGTTTAAACAAAAAAAAAAAAAAAAAAAACAAAAAAAAACAAAAAAAAAAAATTTAAAAAAAAATAAAAAAAAAATTTACTTTACAACAGTTTCTTATTTTTTGTTGTAGAATCCGCATTTGCATTAAAAAGTACCCCTTCCCATTTGAAAATCTCGATTTCGGCCAATTTCGGAAATTTTTGAGCTTAAAAAAGCGATTTGCAGTCCTTTCCGAAAGTTGAAAATACCACCAATCGATAGAGCATCCTCGATTTAGTTAACAAACTTTTTTTAAATTTTAAAATAACGGCTCCTTCCCCTCTTAAAAAGCTGATATGCATGGTCTGGAACACCCGGTATAATGGTGAGATACAAATGTCTATGTATCAATATTAATTAATAAATCGAACTTTTAATTTTTATTAAAAGTAAAATGACATGGAAATTTTAATATTTCACATTTAAAAAAAAAAAAAAATTATAATTACATAAATTTATTTTATAAAAATACCATTTTTCATTGAAATTTGATCGATTTTTATAACTCACAGATGTACTATTGACATCTTCTAATAAGTTATAAAATCAATCAAAATGCAAATAGGAGTTGTATATAGGTAGTCTAACACTATAAATACCTACTGATGATGAGTTCTAATAGTGTTATGATGAACGAAACAATTTCCTAAATATATATAATATCGTTATTAATATACTGTCAATGTATTTTGGTTTTTCTTAATTTGCATCACTCGTATACCAGGAATGATAGAACGTAGCATATTTCAAACGATTTTTTGTTTGTTTCTAAACTTTAAAGTTTTAAAAATTTGAAACAAAGTTTTGAACCACAGTAAAAAAAAGTGATACCAATATTAAAATCTAAGAACAAAGTAATTAAGTATGACACAATTAATAAAGTTATTTATCATGGTAATAAATAATAAGAATTGATAATAAATAATGTATATGAAATAATAACAAAATAATAATGATTATTTATTTGAAAGTAAAAAAAAAAAGTTTTTAATTTGTAAATTTGTGAAAAATTGATTTTAGTTATTAAAAAGCATAACATGTTTAATTATTTAGAGAATCCAAAATGAAGGGTAATAATATAGCAGTTAATATAAAAATAAATTATAATTTTATTGTCTTGAAGGCAACTTATAAGCAAAAAAAAAACGAAATCTATATAAAATCTTCTAGAAATATTTGTTTCATGTTTTACGAGATAAATATGGTAAATTTTAAATGCTAATGGTCACAAATGAAAATTTAATTATACTAGAATTCGCCTACTCCTCGAAATTCAAGGAAGCTTGATAAAAATCGTACAAATTTTTTTATGATTTACTCTAATTTAGTAGACTTTAAAAGTTCTTTTATGTTAATGTTTTTTTTTATTTGGATTTATTTTTTTTTATTCAGTTTTATAAAAAATAATGAAATTAATTATTTTTTATTTTTCTTTTAATTAAATATTGTAATTTCAAACTAAGGTAAGCAATTTATTTTTGATTTTATTTAAAAATTGAAGTACATTTAATATGTTTTTATTAATTTAAAATTACTTTATAAACGATATTTTTTGTAAAAACCCTGTTATTGTTATTTTCTATAAGATATCCTTGATTTATTTGTTCTTTAATATGAAAACGAATATGAACTCTACTGGCATCCACATACAATTGACTATGACCAAATGCAGGTTGTGACAAAAGAATACCAACTTTATCGAAAATTTGTTCTTGAGATTTATGAATAGTCATAACAAATGCTAAAATGATTGGAAATTATGTTTGCCTTATAGAAAATGGTAATAATGTGCCAGCATAGATCAAATGAATTCTGGATATTAAAAAACGCGTAGCCCACAAGAACGTACAATTAAAATTTCGCAGTCTATGGTATTGCTGTGCATTCTCCTAACATTCAATTCGTGTTCCATTGATTAATCCATTACCAGTATTTAAATTTCGAATAAGTAAAATAAGTAAAATGGGTACTTCTACTTTACTTTTGTTTTGCATTTGTGAAGATGTGTGTATATATTATATTTTTATATGGGTAAAATTTTGAATAGAAATTTCTAATTGAAAATTAAAAATTTTTGAAAAAATATTTAATTTCGCTACGATTCCTGTTAAATAACTATTATTTAAAAAAAATAATGAAAATCAGTTGAGAAATAGCTCTAGAAATTGTACTGAATTTTTTCCATTTATACAGATTAAATATTATGATCTTCAGAGCCCATTATAAAGCAATTTAAAAAAGTAAGAATTTAATATCAGCACAAAAACAAAAATTTATTTAAAAATATCTAAGATATTTAATTTTAAAATACAATTTAAACCAAAAAAATGTTTATCAATATTTAAAAATATCCAACATTTTAAATACACAAAATACATATTTAATTTTGGGAAGCGCACAGAAAATGTTCATCACAAATAAGTAAAAAAATTACAATTGACATTTGACATAACATAAATAATATGGATTTATGCTTGGTTAAATTAACTTTGACCCATCTGCCTCTTACAATTTTCTACGGCGTTGAGTTTGCTTCCAGCTTAATATTTCATTATTTTTTGGTTTTGCTGTTTATTTTTTCGAAGTGAGCTTAATACGGTGGTATTTATATAAACGCAAATGATACAAACGTAGTCATAGAATTATCAAGGATACCTAGTCAAAATTAGCATTTCAAAATAGAGTACTAGAGTAATTTCAAACAGTATTTTGAAAACTGTTCAATGTTCATTTAATTCTTTTTGTTTAGTGACTCGACAAGCAGCAAGCTACTTGCTATTTACATTTAGATATAGATATATACATATAGATTGTAAAACAAATTGTCACTATCTGTGTTTACAAAATTTAATTCAAGATGCTCATTTATTTTATTTGTCGTTTTCATTCATATTTGTTTTATATACGAAATGTCAAATTACTTGCAACTTTATTTTCTTGAAAAAAAAATAATGCCAGTAGAGCTGGTAGTTGAGAAAGTGTATGTGTTGTGTTAGTAAAAATATTTAAATATGTTCGCACTTTCAGCAAATAAATTGCTTGTTGAGGCACCAGATTACGTGAAATAAAATTATTTATTTAAAATAAATTATTTTATTTCATAACTTCATTTGACATAAAATATATTTTTACTTGCAATGACATCTCTGAAACTAATATCGTTTCAGTTAGTGTGTTGCAAAATTGAATTTAAAATGAGTTAACTGTGTATGTGTGAAAAAGAAAATTAAAAACACGATAAATACGTACTACCACCTCATTCTTTTGCAAATCGATTATAACTCTTAGAAATTATGACAAACCAATTTTGTGGCAGACAAAATTAATTTTAACAATGAATAAAAATGTATTTTTTTGTTTATTTTTGTTTTTTTTTTTTGCAATAAAACGATATCTCTAATAATGTATCAAAAAGTAAATCTCACATATTAAATTGAAATTCATATAAAAATTGCAATATTCCCAAAATTTTTGGATCTTTACTCTCTTCTGTGTCGCGTCAGTTTTTTTTTTTACTGTTAAAATAAAAAACGAAAAATGTATAGACTAATATTATGTACATACATATGAATAAATAATATATAACATAACTAGACCTACGTAGAAAATAATATATTTATTTAATTTTGGATATAAAATTTTGGACGCGACAATTCATATTGGACCTAGGCCTTGAAAATAATCTGCATGAATACTTATAAATTGTTTGAATATTATTGCATTTAAATTGCTTATTTGAATAGACGTTAAATATATTTCGAAATATATTTAAATTATTGTATTTGAAATGATTTATAATTTATTTTTTTATTATTTTTATTATAGAGCAGCGACTAATTTGAATGCACACTATTGGAATTCTGAATCCACTTTTAGAATGCGGTATGAAAATAAGTACGCTACAAAAATTAATTTAGACATTAAAAAATGTTCACGTTAACGGAATATGATAAGAGCTATACTTTGTTTTTGCTTAAATCACTATACCACTCTTGCTTTGTTCTTCCACTTACGCTTATCGAAGTAGTACTAATTTATGTGCAGAACATAATTGATGAATTTACTTATGTGTACGTAACAATTTAACTATCAAGCGCAATTATTTTATACTTTAAAACGTCGTTTTGTAGTTTATAAAAATTTGGATTCGACCGTTAGTATTTGAATTAGGAATGCAGTTGAACTATTTGTTTTTAATCGAATCAAAAAAAGTCAAACCAAGATTCTTGCGCTGGTTAGAATTTGTAGAGTGAATGGAATAAAATGCTTCAACTAAATTAATCTTCGAATGTAAACCCTTGGAAACGTGTCAGAGTACACCTTCATTAGAAAGATGAAACATTAGCGGATATAACAAATTATATATTAAATTCAGATATCCAACTGAAGAGAACTTGTTCATTAATTGAGGACAATACTGAGGACGCAATATTTTAAAGATTTTTTAGTGGCCAGAAAGTTATTGTGATTCAAGGAGATTTTCTGAGTAAAGACAAACATCAAATTGAATCATATCGCATCTGAGAGTTGGTCTGAGCTTATTGAAGATCAACTCGGATTATCACTATACCAATGAAATAAAAATATTTTAAACATAAACAGAACAAAAATAAACATCACCAGTAATAATTTTGGGACGGTTATAAAATTTTCATTAAATCACTTTTTTCTCTTTTAGTTCTATTATTGCCTATGTTTTTTTTCACAGAAGCGTATTTATCGAAAAAAAAAAAAAAAAAAAACGAGAAAAAAAATAAAATTTATTTTTAAAATATAAAAGAAATTTATTTTACAGTCAGTGAATGTTCAAATTTTTTTTATTTTTATTTTTGGGAACAGGATAACAGGATAATATTTATAACGATTCACAAAAAAGGAAATGGTTACAAAAAAGTGAAATGTTTGAAAAAAAAAATAATATAATAATAATATAATAAAAAAAAATTCATAAAAGCTTTAGATAAAAGTAAAGAAGAACTTAAAATCAATAATTTTAATATTAAAGTTTTAAATAAAAAAAAAACAACAATCAAAATATTTGGAAAACGAGACAAAATTTATTCACATGTATTGGTGTAATAACAAAAATTGAACTAAATAATTAATATAATCGGAATGGAAAAATTATTAAAGATTTTCACATTTTTGTATTATATGTCTAGACTCTAGGGCTAAAAGTAGATGATACCCAAGCCATATCAGCTATCTGTCGCTATATTACATACATACATGTATGTATACTATATTTATGCTTAGAAGAGATCTATTCAAAATCTGAAGACAAGCGTTTAAATGGAACCTAGAAAGCATACGATAGAGATCGCTTGAAATCATGAAAATAAATCTTGTATGAATTCAGAAATCCTCAATTAGAGCTATTGCACTGGTAGAAATGTTTAATACATAGATTTGATAGAAAAATTTGAATTTGAAAATAACGACAATGAAATACCAAAATAAAAATTTTCGATTTGATTTTTCAAAAATTTCTATTTATTTTGTAGTTAAAAAAAAATGAATTAAAAATTACTAAATATTCATAAATCAGTTCATATACATCTATCAGAAAAAATATTCAAAATAAAACAAAAAAGAAGTTGACATAGAATTCATCATTTAGAGATATTAAAGTTGGGGTAGCACAAGTACACGTGTAAGTTGCGTTTTTATACACAAGCGATACTTCAGTAATAGAAATCGTTAATATGACAGTGTAATTATGACAGTAGACAAAAATATAAAGTAAATAATCAATCAACTACAAATATCTGATAATGAAATTATTGATTGGTGTAAGAAATGAAAGATTAAGCTAAAACAGTCAAAATGTGTTTAAAATTTTAATGAAATTTGCTAATAGGAATATTGTTTTGTTTTGCATTTTTATTATTTTCCTTTTCTTTAATATAACTTCCAAAATATATACGTTTCTATTAACTTTATTCAATTATAATGAATTACGAAGTAGAATATGTATATTATACGAAGTAAATATAAGAATATTGAATAAATACTATGTTTCCCTCCTCATTTAGACTTAGTTAAAGGAAACAATTTCGTCATACCATACGTAAAATACTTGGGTATAACTACTAGAAAGCAAACTACGATACAAAGAACATGCAAAAATAACTTTGAATATAAACCTAGAGAAACATATAACAAATCAATCACAGTTAAAAACGGTTGAAGGTAATAAAGATGAAATTTTTAAAAATTATGAAATTTGATCAAATTTTAAACCCTGTCTTCAATTATCGGACTATAATTCAATTATGGGACAGTATTAAACATATTAATACTCAAAATATTAAAACATTTTATTATAAAGTATTGTGAAATATAGTTAATGTATACTGTCTTCAATGTCAGATATTGAAACCAGTTTAATTTACAAATTTGTCAAAGGAGCGATTCTTATTTGATTGATCTAAATCTAAATCGATATTGCCAATATTATTATGTTGGCTTAACAGCTCCATATTCAGAATAAATAGTATAAAATATATTTTGTAAAATATTCTCTGATATGTGCATCATAATACATAGGAATCTTTGTGTTTTGATAATTGACACTCATAATAGAGGGTAGAGAAAAAGTAGAAAAAAATCAATCCAATAACTAACATTTTCGTAATATTTTTTTCGATCTTCAATTTTCACAAACATCTTTTTATTCATTTCTCCACTTCATTTCTTTTAAATTTATTCAATAGAAAATAATCTCAGACAATTTTCTGATTGTATACATATAGGAAGAGGAGAAAAAGAGTGTAAAGATTTTTCAAGACTAGGAAAGTAAAAAAAAAATTAAAAAGAAAACAATAAGCTAAAAATTGCTTTAAATTTGATTAAATTTAATAATTCAGTATACCTACATATATCCGATATGGGTCTGCCTTTTTTTTCTTACTAGGATGTTTTTAACGTTTATATTGTATTATATAGATCTAGGCACTATTATTTGTACACTAAGGCATTATTAAAAGAAATTTTATATACAAGTTCATTGATATTAGATTTTCGCTATTTTTTTTTTATTCATTGAAAAATGTTTTTAAGTGTATTATAGATTTGAAATTTCATTTGTAATAATTTGTTAATAAAGTTTGCATATATGTGGCAACAAATCATAATTCTTTTTGTCAGCATTAGAAAAAATTGAGATAAAATAACCACCATATTCGGAATTTTCGAAAATGTTTCCAATCAAAATTCGGGTTGATTCTGACAACTATAAGTCATATTTTTTGCTGGAATATATAATTGCTTATTTGTTTATGTCAATATAACATAAACATGTTTTTGTCATCATCGTTTAATTAAATTAAAATATTTTTAACTTGTCTCTATATATTCTACAATTACACATAAAGAGTTACAAATTGATAAGTCTTTTTTAATAAATTTGGAATATCATTTTGAAATTTTTAAATGGCTTTTTTAATTATTTTTCTTAATCAAATATGTTTTTAGTGGTATATTGAATTTAATTTATTTATTAAAAGTCGTTTCACTGATAATTTAGTTTTATTGTGCAAATAGCGTTTGTGACAAGTCGACATTTACAATTTAGGTGATTTGATACAACCAAAACATTCCGTTTGTATATATAACATTTTTATAAAATCTTATTTAAACTTTAAAATTGATTTTACTCGAGACATCAGTTTCAGACATAATAACTGATTCACTGCTTCATTTGTTCTGAACACACATGCGAGCGCATATTTTTTATATGAAAATTTGTACTTTCAATCACAACTCAATTTTCAAAAATTGTCGGAACAATTTTTTCTCTCCGGAACGAAAGTTGATTCAACTTTAACTTTTGCGTTCGGAAATTTTTTTTTTTATATAAATTTTAATTCGTTTGACATTCACATTTTTTGTTTTCATTTTTAAATAATTGATTTTTAATAATATTTATATGGCTGAAAAAAAAAAAAAATTGAAAATAATTTATATGTCAATTGGAGTTGGTTAAATTTTTTTTGTTCGGAACACAATGTTCTCAAGCAATGAATCGCAATCGTAAGAATTCTCTTTTAACAAAATTGTTCGGAACAAAATCTTCTGAAGCAGTGAAATGTTAAACACACAGTTAAATGTTATTTTAACTTAATACTCTTTTTTTTATCTTACTCTAATTCCATTTCCGACAGTTAAATCATCATTTGGATTTTCTGTCATCGAAGGTTATACAGACAAATTGTGCTAAAGTAATTTTTGGTTGTATGGACCAATTCTCCTGTTGCTCTTAATTTAGTTTCATAGTTTTACATTTTTAAAAGCCAAAATACCTGCTTCCTATCGATATTTTTCTGCACTTCAATAATAAATTGGGGTAACTCATATTCTTTTAATCCCTAATTGTGTGGTCAAAATAGTTATGGTCTTTTAGTATTTGACTATTTTTGGTAGATTCTGTGTAGACCATTTGCCATTATATTTTTTGCAGTTCTAAAGATTTATAAATAATCATAAGCCGATGAAATATTGTAAAAAATCAGTTTCAGAAAATTATATTCAGGGGAAACTCATTCATAATAGTAAATTTTTTTTAAGAAAATTTGTATCAATTGGTGAAAAAGTTTTTACCACCACGGATACTTCATGTCGACGAAGTGTAACTGAGGGCTTCTGTACTATGCACTGTAACTTTTACAGGTTAATTGTCGTTCGCCTTAATATTGAATTTTAAAATTTCTACATTTACACTTCCTACCATCCTACAGTTATGTTTTCCATTTTTTGTAAATTTATTTCCTCTTCGATACATTTTTTGTTCTTTATTCATAGGCTGATTATAGAAGAAAACATATTATATGAGAAGAAGACATTCACCTTTAAATTTAGTCACGTGTTATTGATTTTATATATATATATATAAGTATATATATATATTTTTTTTTATATAGTGACTTCTTTTATATATATACATACACTTACACATATATATTAAAGCTTAAAAAAAAATCTTAGGAAATTATATATATATATATATTTTTTTTTTGCCTATGCAACAACAATTGAATTAGAAAACCAGCATTGCTGTCATTTTGAATGAATGATGGAACTATATACCCAATCATACATATATATTAATGTATGGAAATATATATGTTTATATCCTGAGAATAAATTTGAAATAACGACAGGTGGAAAATAAGGACGAAAATATATATATATATAAAAAAAAAAATGGTTTAAACGAAAATCATTTCCTTTTATTTTGTTTAGATCCTATTTTACGGTGGAAAGAATACGGAAATTTTCATTTCCTTTGTGTTCAAGTTTTTGTTCACTTTTTTTCTGTAGTTTTGCAGAGACAAAAAAAATACATTGAAGAAAAAGAAAAGCTGAATAACTAACCTGAATAAAAGTTGTCTTCAATCTTTGTACATGTAAAATGTCGAAAATTGAATTTTTCGAATATATAACAGTAAAAAAAATATAATTTTAACATTTCTAGGTCTTCTAAGCTTTTATTTTATTTATTTTTTTTAATTCCGTCTGTCAAACTATGAAAAAGACATCTTCCTCTTCCTAAAACTAAAATACATGAATTCGAACTGTGCAATGTTCAACAACATTATGTTCCATTGTATAGTTATTTTACAATTAATGTTTGAAGAACATTACATTCAAGTTTAGTTCATGTGATGTTGGCTTTATGGGGAGATACTATTTTTTTTTTTTTTTTTTACTATTAATATTTTACTATCGTATAATCTAGTTACTTGGATTTGCTCTTGTTAAGTTTTTAAATAAATTGATTTTGCGAAAAATTCTCAATCGATGATTGTGGCTGTAAAGGATGAATCCGAGTTTAAATCCTATCAATTAACATGAACAAATGAAGACGAAGAAAATAATAAAATTTTTAATCAAATCGAATTCGACAGCGCTCCGCCACATAATTCTTTCAGAAGTTTTATTTTGAAAATTTTCCACATGATGAATTTTGAAGTATAAGAAATTTTAAAGGATGATTTTTAAAAATGGGACGAATCAGATTTAAAATTTTTTTTTAATGAATTAATTTTAAAATTGAATATTTTCTTTAGCAGTTTTCTATTTTATTTATATTTCAGTTAACCTGTGTATTAATTAATATGCAATCAAACTTTCAGGCATTTTCCCTTTCGAGATATGTGCTTTATATTTTTTTTACTGCTATTTATTTTATCCAAATGGCACAGGATACTGGACCAGATCTAAAACATATAAAGCATTTTGTTTCATATAGGGAATTGAAATTAAGACCTTTCGGTTAAAAGACAGAAGATGCTTTATGTACTGCGTCACTCAGTATGTAGTAGTAATTTTTTTTAACTTATATTTTTGTATCTTAGCTTCACATAATAAAAATTAACATCTATGTTGTGTCAAAAACATTTAGACAATATTATTCAAAGCAGATTTTTTCAGTGTATAATAGTTTTGCATTTGAATACTTGAATAGTTGGAAAAAACATAACTGTGTAAACTAACCAATTTTACACATTTTTGAACACAGCTACACCACCTCTTTTCAATTCTGTAGAAACAATGGATAATAACGATCTACTTTCCGCTAAGTGCTGAATAAAATTGTTTGTGCTGAATAATTATTTAGTGTCATATTTATAATTTGAAGTTTGATATTGACATTTAAATAAATACAAATTCAAAATGAAAAAAATTTCAACAGAATTATAATTTAAATATGATAAATAACCATTTTATTCTAAAATAATTAAATATGAAACTAAATTTAATAAATAAAACTAGACAACACTAAGAAAAAGAAAGAATTGTTTCATAAATAAATTTCCAAAACAAAATAAACTAACATCAATGTTTTTGTGTTATGCTATGTTGTGTCATGAGCATAAAATGAGCGTTCCTTTTACAATCTACTCATGACTAGTTTACACAGCTTAATGGAACGCTATTATTGTCACATCATTACAACTTTATTATACATATTAAAATTTTATTATGAAATTTAGAAGGCGAAATTGAATTTCATTACATGCACTTCTAAGAAGGAAAAATGTGTTTGCTCAAAGAAGAACATTTTTATTAATATTTTTAAAATACACCTATTTGTCGCAACAAAATTAACCCCATAAAAAATCCCAAATAATATGGATAGTGGTTAAGTCTTGAGTTTCTAAAACTATTATGAGACAAATTAAGCTCACTGGAATACTATTAATAGTGTTAATAGAAGTTTAAATTATTTGAGAGTCAAATAAATGACAAACATGAAAAAAAACCTCAAAAGCTTAGCATAGTTTTTTATAATATGTAAGTAAATAAATAAATAAAAAAAAGCTGGCAAGGTAATATAAAATTATTTAATTTACGAAAATGTTCACAATCTCCAGCCAAATCGTTCGCAATAATCGTTGTAGAAATTAAGTTCACTAAACTTTTGGGGGTTATATTTAATATTTATGATTTTTTAGATGGTACAATATAACAAATAATAGACTCATTGTCCCAAAAACTTCACCTTCAGCCCCACTAACTAGAGATTGCAGAACAACGAAGAAGAAGATAATTAATTAGTATATAACAAATTGATTTGGAATAAAAATGTTCACCAAGCATCCATCCATAATATTTTGGTAGAAGAAATTAGCAAAAATCGAATTGAATAGGGAAATTTATTATGTTAATCCTTTAATTCATACGAACATTGATAATTATTTAAAAAAGCTATATTTGGCTTCGTATGTGTAATGTCAACACTTATGTATGGCAGTGAAACTTGGATGACGACAAATAACATCAGTCAAAAACTTCAAGTATTTGCGAACAAATGCCAAAGAAGAATATGCAAAATATTCTGGCCCGACACCATCAGCAATAAGGACTTATGGCAGATAACAGGTGAAGAACCGATAATGTATCAAATTAAGGGCAGAAAATGGAGATGGATAGGGCACACTCTAAGAAAACCATCAAATAATATAACGAGAATGGAACCCCCAAAGGGAGCAGAAGGCGAGGAAGACCCAACAACACCTGGCGTCGAACTGCGACTTCTGAGATAACAAGATATGAACGAACTTGGGAGGAAATAAAGATCATTACGTACAACAGAGAACAATGGAGGAGACAAGTTGATGCCCTATGCTCCCACGAGGAGTAACAGGAAAGAAAAAAATATTTGGCTTCGTATGAAGTAAAAGGTTAAAACTATAAGTATAAAAAGCTAACTTTTTAGTTCTTAAGCTGGATTTCCACACTTGCCGATTTACTATTACGATCGATTTTGACAGCGAAATAACCAATCAAAATCTAATGTCACACCAAAAAGATAAACTAACTTTATCTTTTCCCTGACGAACCAATAAATTTAACATGACAGCAAAATAATTTTATGTTTATATTGTAAATATAATTATGATGTGAATATAATTGATCTAAAAATATATATATATGTAAATAAAATCACAAGATTTAAAATTGTTTCCTAATTTATTAGAAATGAAAATAAATCAAAAAACTTATAACTTTTTTTTATACCTATCTATACATATAAAATATATAAAATATATATAAATAATAATGTATATAATATTTTTTTTTATATTTTTAAATATATAAAATATTATAAAAACTGTTTTTATTTTGAATATATTTTTAATTTAACAAATATTTAAATGTATGCGTGACTAAAATCAGTCGAATGTGGAAATCGTTCTGAAAAAACCGACCGTGACGGTAAGTCGACATATGTGAAAGTCCGACTTAAATGTTAATTCCTAATTTAAATTATTGTTTTTAGTATGTTACACTCTAAGATTTTTACATACAAATTAAATTCTAGATTGAATGAAACTGAATTGAAGATTAAATGACAATTTTAAAAACCTATGAATATAGGACAAAGGACATGTCAAAAATCATCTTATTTCTAAATGCAATGTACTAATTAGTAAAACTTGAAATATCTTTTAACGACGTAACTTAAATTTCAAAATCATGACATACACGATACACCAAAAACAAAACAAAAAAATCGTTCTCTAAGTGCAAAACTACTCAAAAATATACAGTAAAATTCTAGGATTAAAAATCAATTTGATTTTCTTTTATATTTTGTTCTCTGCAGAAATTTCTATTATGTCCGTTGTCATATCAATAACACAACAGTCAACACTAGTGTATGAAGTTTGACAAGTTATTTTTTTTTATTGATTTCCGGTACAATATAATTATAAACTTCCTACTTTAAGTTTTAATTTCTTTAAAACTTTCCCTTTTAATTCTGACATCGAGAATTTTTTTTTTTATTAAATGCACGTCAAAATCAATCGGAGCTAAGAGGAAAAAAAATTTTTTTCGCTATGTTAAAATTTTCACTTTCATTTCACTTTCATGTGTGCGCTTAAGAATTTCTTTAACTATCAAAACGAGTACCCCCCCCAATCAAACATGGCCTATTTTTTTTTTTGTTATTTTCCATTTCCGTTTTCTTTTCTATTCGGGGTAAAACAAAATGGAACAAAGAAATATTTTAACATTAAAACAAAAAAAAAAAAATACAAAAATGAAACTTCATTTCCTGCATTCAATGAAAGAAACGTTCATTTCATTGTTGTGATAAAATATTTGGTATAGGTAAAAGGTTTGCAAAAAAGAAAAAAGGTAAAACATAAAAAGAAAAATCATGGGAAATTTATACTTCTTAGATCTCTCCCACACAATGTTATTTAATTCATTTTCTTATTCATGGATTTTAGTTTTTTTTTCTTCATTTTTACATTCACACTAGCACAATCCTGTTTTCGAATATTTACACTTGAAGTATATCGCTTCACACATAATATACAAAATCACACTTTTCTTTAGTCTCCTTCCGAGACGAATGTCTTTTAGCCATATACCTCATTAAAGTAAAATTTTCTTAAGTTTCTTTGAAGAACTTTCCAGTGAATAAATAAATGAAAACTTCGAGTATAATTAAAGTATTAAGAAAAGAAAATATTTTCTTTAAAAAAGAAATTAAAGAAAAAACCAATAACAAAAATAAAATAAAAAAATATAGAATAAAAACTTTGTATTCTTAAATTGGTAATAAAATGGTTGATAACCATAAGTATGGGGGGGGGGGGGGGGGCAAGAAAATAAGTTCGTAAAAGATACTATGAACAGAAATGATGGATGACTCCCTCTTGTTTTAGTTTACTAACAATAATCAGAATTCAGGACATCCTCGTTTATATGGATACATCATTTATATAATATGTTGTAATTGTAGTTGTTGTTAATGTTGTATTCTCTATAATAATAGGAGTAATGTACTTGGAATAGAAAATTTATTTTAACAAAGTTTATATCCTATTATTGTTTTTTGATATGAATGAATTTGAACTAATGATGTTCTATTGAAGTTGTAATTCGATGTAATACAAAAATATAATATTCTTTGTTTTATATATACATATTACATATATATATAATATATATTTCTAAATTTGAAATAATAAATAATACAATAACCGGTGTACGACAAAGGATGATTCAAAATTAGTTGAATAAATTTATGTAAACTTTCGAGTTATATTTCCAGTAAGCTCTTAATTTTGAATTAAGTGACTGTTACTTTGATTAAAGTGACTGTAATTTCATAGTTCTACAAAGTGGATCATAATTGTTATTGAGAGTTTTAATTCCGCAGTGAGTTTTAATCACTTTGAAAATATATATATATTTGGGTTATGATCAAAAAAATGTATGGCAGACCATCAAGCATTTGGTCTTAAATGAAAACAATCACAACCAGTTAAATGAGATAATAATTTATAATGTATCTATATTTGATGAAGCAGGCATGGCGAATAATTTGAATAAATATTTTGTGGACAGCATCACAGATATATATATATATGATAGTATTCCTCATATACAATATGAGAATACAGTTTCCCAAATTACAAGTACCTTATCATTCGAGACGGTTGACGAAGATAATTTTAGGAGTATTCATAAAAACCTGAAGAACAAAAGAGACTCCATAGGGATTATTAAAAAAATAATGGAAGAATCATACGACATATTTGGGCCAATTTTAGTGGACATCATTAATAAATCATTGGAGAGTGGTATTTTCCCGGAGAAATGGAAGGAATCCGTAATTATTCCAGTACGAAAAGTTATAAATTCTAAACGATGAGAAGATATGCGCCCAATCAATATGAGAAACTGTTGGAAAAGGTTGTCTATGAACAACTAGAGAAATATGTTGAAACAAACAATATTATCGCAATGGAGCAGTTAGGCTTCCGAAAAGGATATTCATGCGAAACTACATTAAACTGGGTGACCTTTCAGTGGAATAAACTGCCTGATGCAGGAGATTCTGTCATAGCAGTATTTTTAGAATTAAAGCGTGCATTTGAAACACTAGATACAAATTTATTACTGTCAAAACTCAAAAAATATGGGATCAAAAACAACGAGCTAAATTGGTTTAAAACAGGTTACCAAAGTTAACAATGTTTTATCTAGTCAGAGAGTTATTAAATTAGGTGTTCCACAGGGATCAGTGTTGGGAGTTATAATGCTCCTGTTATATATTAATGATATTGGGAATATTCTTAAATTTTCCGTATAGTCATGTTCGCCGATGATTGTCTGGTATATATTAGTGGCAGAAATTTTGCAGACTTGTCACAAAAACAAAGTGTATACATATCAATATTAGATCTGCAGCCTCTACTGTTCCTGCTGTTTATATTAATAATGAGATTATTGAACCTGTTACGAGTATTAAGTATTTAGGTGTTATAATAGATAATGAACTAAATTTTCGTGAGCACTTAGACTACGTATGCAGAAAAATTAACAAAAAAAATGGCTTTCTACGTCGAGTTCGAGGCAGTCTTTCTTTTGCAAGAGTGAAAATGGTGTATAATGCGATTATTTTATCTCATTTTGATTATTGTGCAACAGTCATGTTTTCCGGGGCATCAGAACACCTGAACAGGATGCAAAAGCTGCAAAACAAAGGGATGAGAATATTGCTAAAATATAGTAACAAATCAAGAATTGAATCTATGCTTCAAATACTAAATTGGATGAGCATAAATCAAAGAATACATTTTAAGGTTTTAATTTTTGTTTATAAGTTGAAGTACAACTTACTCCCACAATATCTCACAAGGAGCTTACAGCTCGTTAGTGAATGCCTGCCGACGAGAAAGATTTAGAGTCGCACTATTCAACAGAACAGCAGGTCAAAACCAATTACTGTATAAAGGATTGCAGTTGTTTAACTCACTGCCGAATGAGATAAAGTGTATCAGGAACATCAATCGATTCAAAAATACTATTTCAAAGTATGTTATAGTAAATTTTTAGAATATTAATTTTAAAGTTATTTTGTTTTTATTTTGATCTTATTCTGATAAAATTTAATTGGTATTATTTGATTATTAGATTTTTGATGCATTGAATTAATTGAATTGAATTTACTTAAATTAGTATTAAATTATTGTTAGTGTTAATTATATAAAGTTTTATAAAAAACTAATAAAAAAAAAAAAAAAAGAAAATGGTTTTCCATTCATGTCTGATTTCATTCGTTATGATCTTCCAATTTCGAGCATTAAACTTATATAATAAAGTTTAAATTGAATATTTTGGCAGTGGTTTAGATTGCCATATATGAACAACAGAATAAATTACAGATATTCCATACAACATTCCGAAATTAAACGGTAAACAAGATAATGTCAATACTTTGTCATGTATACACACAATATTTTTACTTAAATTTTTCCTCGAAAGTCATGATACAAAACATCATACTGTAAAGCATAAAGCCTTTTCGATCTACAAACTTTTATGATCGCAACTAAATTTATTAAAAAATTTGAAAATCTAAAACTTGTGACATTGAAACAAAGTGTAATAACGTTTTAATTTTGAAATTTCTAAATGACTATTTAGTTCGGTTGTAAAATACTTTAAAAAAATGGATTCAATAAGTCAATTTCAATATGCACTTGTTTTATAGAAAACGAAATTAAATTTTAACACAATTTTTCTTTATTTTGTATTTTATGAAAATACAAAAAAAGATGAGAGAATAACAAAATGGTGCCAGTTTATTACAATTTAATATTGTAATTTTTTCCGACTATCGGAATCAGTTAAGGCAATTAAAACGTTACGAGATGACCAATTAAAATTTTTTTCAGTTCATTTTTCTGATCTTGCCAATGCGGCGTTGTATTCGGGTAGTGGCATTTTCGATGTTAAGGTTCCTCAAAATTTATTTAGTTCATCTATTATGGAATTTTCAAATAATTATATTGAAAAATTTTTAACCCAAAGTTTAAAAAAAAAATTAGTTAGTTTAGTAAGCAAAAATTACACATTTCTGCAAAATTAAAAAAAATTATTAAATCGAGGGTGCTCTATCGATTGGTGATACTTTCAACTTCCGGCAAGGACTGCAAATCAGTTTTTTAAGACCAAAAATCACCAAAATTGACCGAAATCGAGATTTCCCAATGGTAAGGGGTGTACTTTTTATGCAAATTCAGATTCTATGACAAATATGATACATATATAAAAAGACTATGAGCTCTTTCGCGGAAGTCTATTGCGATAAATTTTTGTCTACAATAGAAAAAAGTCTATTGAGCGTAATCACCGAAGTTCATTGGGTAGAAAATTGTTTAATTAGGTAATAAATTCATTTAATGGTAAAAATCATTCAAATTTCAATATAGATACAAAATACAAATGATAAATATTTTAAAATATAAAAAATAAAAGCTATTGAATTACAGAATTATTAAGTAAACTATAGTATTTAGTATCATATCAACTCTCAACTCAAATTACTAAATTGATTCGATATTCAAAACCATTCAGTCACTAACTATCGATAGTCAAAAAATATTCGATAGTATTTATCACATATAGCATAAGTCCTTCAATCCAACTAAAATTTATGATAAATATTGAAAAATTTATATTTTTGACAACAAATATTTTGAACTATATGTAACAACCTTTTTTACAAGTCTATATTAGTTTCAATAGACTTCTGCGATTTCTGATAGATTTTTATACTATTGCATATCAATAGACTTCCGCGAAGGACCCGTATGTACCAACAATATTTCAATGCTTTGGTCATTTTATACAACTTATTATAGTAAACGTATTTAAAGAAAAAAACAATAAAAAACAGCAGAATGCAACAAATAAATTTACACCAAAAAATATGTAATCAAAAATAGAATTTCATTTATGAATTCGTGGATTAGAAATTCTCCAATGTCAATGGAAGTACCCAAAAACATAAAAAAAAATTAATATCGCGCTGAATACTTAAAATATACGGTAGTAATACTGCATTTTATGATCATAATACTTTGTATTTACCACTTAAATGTCACGATATACTTACAAAAGCAAAAAAAAAAAATACGAAAACTCCAAAAAACATTTTTTTCGTACTGTCAAAAAACATTTTCACATTCTCTTCCCTTTGCAAGCGTTTTATTTCATACATAATAATTTCTGAAACAAATTTCAACAATTTAAATTTACTAAACAAATTCTAATTGTATTCGATAAATTTTATCTCACTATGCATGTATGAGTATGCATTAGTATTGACAATACTTTACCGATTTAATATTGAGGAAAAATAAAATAAAATAACTTTTTTTTTTATGCATTATCTTGTTAAAAGAAACTTTTCTCAAATATATAATTGAAATTATATTTTAACACAAATACACTCAGCCACACAGAAACAAATACCTTTAAATAACTAACTGTCCTGATGTATGTATATACTATTTGAAAAAAGAAATAAATGAAAGAAAATATTATAAGTTTATAGCGAAGAGATTTAAAATCGGATTTACATTTATTTATTAAAAAATCTTCACTTAAATGTTACATATTCAATTTTGACTTGTATCCATATTTCACGGCAGATGTCATTAAAGTAATTTACAAAGATCTAAAAGTAATTTTACAAAAGTTATGTTTGTTCATTTATAATTTTTTCCTTCTTATTTTATTTTATTAAAATAATTTATTTTACCTGTGTTTGAGATTGTCTTGTAAAATTAATTCTAACTGGTAATATTCTACAACAATTTGTACGTACAATTTTGTATTTAAATATAATTTACCTGAAATGAGATAAGAAATTTTTAAGATTAAATTAAATATATATGAAATATATGTATGTAGAGAAAGATATATAGTTATATGTACATAATATGTTCATAATAAATTAAGAATGCCAGGCAAAAGTTTTCGAATCAGATATATGGAACACATAATAAATAGATAAATAAATTCCATGATTATGAGATGACTCTAACTGTTACTGTTTACACTGAATCTGTATATATTAATCATTTCAAAGCAATAAATTTTCTTTTAGTATCAATATAGATTAATATACGCTAATAATGTCTGTAAAACTTTCCACCTTGGTGAATTAAAACAAAAAGCAGTGGCAATAACCCAAAAAATTATATGTTAAGCTTTTTCAAAATATTACCGCAAAAAATAACTAAGAATTTGAAATATTTAATATAATAAAATAATTAGATTAAAGCTAAATCTAATTTGTGTGAACTGCGAACTGTCAAAAAAAAGTTAAATCATATGAAAATAATATAAGTAGGCAAACTCGACGCCGTTCTACTGCGTTTGTTCGGCGAAGAAAATAAAAATTGAATCAAGTTTAACTTTTTCGGCGTTAAATGACATTTGATGGTACAAATGTAATTGACAGAATTAGTAAGTGTTTGGAAAATTAAATTAGTAAGTATTTGGAAAATGGAAATAAGTGTTTTGAATAAGTGTTTTGAAACAATTAAAAGTTAGATAAATATAGTTTATGTAGTTTGGTTTTTGATACATAGATATATAAAATATTTTATTAAAATATTTATTAAGTAAATATTTATTAAAACTTTTTTTTAAATAAATTGTATAATTACTTTTATAAATATTTATCAAAATTTAATTTAAATAAAAAAAAAAAAAAAGCTCCAGTCTACAGTAAAATTTTCTTGATCTGTTTGCTTCATGTAGCCAAAAATATGCTAAATATACAGTGCTAATGGTTATAAATGAAATAGTAACTACATTTTCATAGTCCATTAAGAAGCAATTGAAAAACCTCAAAAATATATAATTTTAGAACACAAAAATTTAAGCACAAAACCTTTATAAAACCACACTTTTTATTTTAAAAAATCCAAAATATTTAATTTTAAAACACAATTTAAACCACAAAATGTTTATAAAACACAATTTATTTAATGAAATACAAAAATTTGAAAAAACAGAATATTTAATTTTAGGAAGCGCACAGAAAATTTTCACAATAAAGTAAAAAATTTACAATTGACATTTGACATCTTAAAACATATAGATTTAAATGTCATTTAACGCCGTTCAGTTTGCCTGGTTAAATTAACTGTGCCTAAAGAATTTTCTACGGCGTTGAGTTTGCCTCAAGCATAAGAAATAAAAAAAATTAAATATACTAATTTTTCTGCCTATCTTTTAATCAAATCAATTATAGAAAAACATATTCAAGTTCTTAAATCATATACGAAAACTATATATTTAATACAAGAATCAAATAAAATCATCTGAATAATAGCAAAACTTCATAAAGCCCATAAAATATGAAGCTTTTTCTTTGTATTTAGATGTATTTACAAAACTTTTTAATCTTCATATTATGCTGTCTTCGTTATATGCGAAAAAACCAGAATGGATAATTGTACATCGGTCAATCTACGGAGGTGTAACAATAATGTGATAAAAGAAAGAAAAAATCACCCTATGTAAATTGCTTAAATTGGACAATATGCTTAGAAAAATAAATTATTTAGCGGAAATAGAAAACTTAGCTTTGAGGTAAATATTTAAATGAAAATATTTTAATATTTTTTTTTAATGCTTGACCAGCGAATTCGTTACCCCGAGAATAGCTAGTATCTACTAATTTTTTAATTTTAAATGTGAAAAGCTCCATTATTACCAACGTTTGGTATCATTCAAAATTTCCTCCATTTCAACGTTTAAAAATAAAAATATGAGAAAATATTTGTTTGATAAGAAAAATTATATGGCATGATTGGGTTAAAAAAATCTAAATTATTTTTTACCGCACTAAACGATAACTTTAGTTTTCAACTATTATTTTAATGTTAATAAAAAACTATTCGAAAACTTTTTCTTATCACTGTAAGTTTTGTGCAAATAATTTTCAATAGAAGCAGCTGATAGATAGATAGATGGTTTTGTATTAAGTAGATATAAAAAAAAATATAGTTATGTATTCAGCAGTAAAGTTAAATAAATTCTATGAACAATTTTGAAAAGTTAATTTTGACATAAGGTTTAAATAAATATTACATACATATATACATACATACATAGATTATTATTTATATTGAGTATATTAAATAATTTTCATATCTATTCTTGGCAATTTCCTATTTTCATTGAAAATTCTATATGTAAAATTCAAATTCATAACAAGTAAATTCTTATTAAAATAATTTAAATATTATGGCAGAAAATCTTTAGAAAATTTTCATAATCATAATTTAAGAGAATTTTTTACAATTTGTATGGAAAATATTTTCAAATGATGAATATTTCATTTGACATTTTTGTAAATCCAATATATTATGTATTATTTAAATGAAATATTTTAGATTTTGGGAGCTCTAGGTATTTGATATTTATTCATTATAACATGTCTTATCTGAATAAAATATAAATGTGATTTTTGTAATTTACTTCTTTCTCTATGAAAGATCGCCAACTTAGAGATTTGTCATTGCAGTGGCTGATAGTTTGTATCGATTTGTTTTTTTTTAGAAATTATAAATTAGTAAAGATCTTTTAAATAGTAATAAATAAGGAGGTTTGCGAAGCACCAATCTTCATATAGCACCAATCTTCTATAACTTGTTTTGGTCATTTATTATGTAAGAAGTGGTAACGTATTAAGAGACATTGATCATTTTTCGAAACACATTTGCTTAAAATCTGCTGACTCTTCGTCATAATTAAACTTCATATGTCCACATGGATATGCTTTATATAGCACCAATTTGCCTTCCAGTGGCACCCTTGCTAAATTCCACAATTATGCTCGTACTTGCTTACTTTTGTTGAAAGTATACATTTGTAACCTTGGTTGTTTGGTCTACAGGGCGGATATGAAAAACCGGGCGGATATTGAAAACAATCATAACATTGTGGTAACCCTTTCTCTACCTACCGTAATGCCATAGAGCAAATATATTATATCCTTTATAATGGACGTAGGCAGTAAAAAGGTCAATATGTTCGCTGCCGAGGTCACCATGTTATACACTATACAAAATTTTCTTCCTTTCATGTACAATATATCACCACCAGTGATCATTCGTTGTCATTGATGTTTGTTTCCAGGTACCGTAATCACCAGTCGTATTTACAATGTTAGAATGTGTACTCAGGAGAAGGCAACTATCGATATTACTGATAATTTCAATACCTGAGGACAAAAATGTGTTATACATTGGTAGAAAAAATTTTAAGATTGCTGGTCTAAATGATCTCTGGTAATAAATGTAGTATGCGCCATATTGGGGAATTCGAGTTCATTAGTTTTCATTTTTCAAATTTTAAGCTATTTTTTATTTTTTCCCCTTTTTGAAAATACGATCTACTTGGGTATGTATTTAAATAAGCGACTAACTGTCTGATATACTATAACTCACCTTTTGCCCTTTTTTTTCTTTATTAATTGGCAGGCTGATATAGATAAAGAAATTCTAAAATGCAATAAATTAGACTTGTGGGATACATTTATGAGGGTTTTTTTTCCAGCGATTCAAACATAAAAATTTAACAGTGAAAATAGCCGAATATAAAACACTGAAGAAGTCTGCAAGTAGTATACGAAATACGCGAATCTGTATGATAAACATACCAGTAAAATTAAAAGGAAAATATTCGTATATTTTCACTGTTATACCAAAATTTTACTCTAACGCTGGAAAACAAGTTTTTATAAAAACTAATAGAAATTTAGTTAATAAAACTATTTTAATAATTGTATATGTATTGTGATTCGCTTTTAAGATCAGTACATTACTTCATTGATGTAGAAATTGAAGCCTATACAGTCTAATGGAAAAAAGTCTGTAGTGAATTAGAAACAATTCAATTTGAGTGAATATTAGGAATGTGTGATCGCAGGATTATTGCATCCGAAAAATGTATCATATCAATTATACTGAATTTTTCAATTTAGGGAAAGATTGTAGCTTTATAAATTTAAAATAAAAATATTACAGTAACCGTTATGATTTCAAATAATATTTTTAAAAAAACATTTTCAATTTAAATTGTGTCTCTAATAAGATTTTTATCTCTTACGAATTTTATGTTGGGTAAGTCGTAATTAGGATTGTTGATTTTGCTTTACTATAATAACATAGATGAGATTTTGATTCATAACGAATAATTAAATTACGAGGTTCACAAATGCTGATGAAAAATTTTGATTATTTTTTTGTTTTCTTAGTCCATATAGGTCTTATATAAAATAAATTAGAAACCGGAAGTGTATTAGTACGCATTTTACATTATTATGAGAAATTTATCTGTAATAAGATTCTTAGTTTTACTACAAAAATTCAAAACTATTTAATCCGTATTTTTTTTAATATTAGCTACCTCAATATAATCATAATTCATCTTATTATATAAAATATTAAATGAGTATAATTTATTCAGAATAATATTCTACTAAAGATTTATACAAAACCTTAATTAACACCATGATAAAACGAAAATGTTCATCAATACTGTTTCTCCAGCAATTTTCAACATTATCTGATGAACTAAAGTGAAGCTTAACTGTTTGAATATGAACTCTTCTTGAATAACAACACAATATATTTTTTACATATAGTTTATATATTTTGTTAGTTTTTACCTGGTATTTTACAGGTATTTCTCATTAACAGAATACCTATGGGATTCATTTTCAATATATAAATAAATACAACGCAAAAATATTTCTACGTTACTGTATAGAAGTTTCTGTTGCAAGAGAAGTTATTAATAACTCACATAAATTTTGAATGAATCTACAGTACAGGAGCTATATATACATATATAGTATATACATGTGATCTACCTAGATTACATATAAAGCATTCAACCTAAATAAATTTAGCGACAAAAGAGATATGGATAAAATAAAGAGAGTATACCCTGTGGTAAAGTAAATTTTCATCATTTTTAGTTCAAGGGATGTAAACAAAAAATAAGTTTTTTTTTTATTTATATATTTTTTTTTGTTAATGTTATAAAATAAGTAGATAAATTAATGATGGATATATTTGACCAGACATGACACTATAGGTCATTCAACACAATTTTTTTTTTTAATCATAGTTTATTTTCTTTGAATGGGGACTAAATTATGGAAAAGAATCATCAATTAAGAAAATATTAGAATTAGTTTTTATAGGGGGTAATTTGAAGTTGAACCTTTAATAATTCTTGTAATATTTATGCTTAGTTAGTAAAATAAATATAAATAAAACAAAATTATTGATAATTGATAGACCGAATGATAATCAAAAACCCAATCAATATGAAACAGTAACAAATTATAATTATATACCTCGGGTTAATGATGTCGAGCCAAGGAAGTTGTACTGACGAAATTGAAAAAGAAAATTGTCAATGACAAAAGTTCAAACGTCTAAACTATATAGCAAAAGTATAAAAAGATATAATGAGCATTGGTAAAAATACAAAACGAAGAATAATGAATGCTGTTATATTTTCAATAACCATCAAAAATTTCGACATAAAAAAAGAAAGTGCGGAAAAATAAAAAAACTTCGACTTATTGGTATATTTATAAGAGAATAATGAAATTTAATTTTAAACAACCTGAATGCAAACTCCTAAAAAAAATTAGCAAGCCCTATTTAACATAGTTGGAGTACAGGAAAATAGGAAAAGTTCGTAGTTGAAGGTAGAAGCAACGGAATAAACAATTGTAAAAAGCAAAGAAAAAAATAATGATTTGGATCTGTGGCAGTACCTCTTGAAATTAAATAATTTACAGATTTAGCAATTTGAAAGTTCAAAGTACTAGAGTTTATCAGTAGGTATTTATAGTGGTAGACTACCATACAACTCCTGATTTTCATTTTGATTGATTTTATAACTTATTAAAAGATGTCAATAGTACAATTTATAATCACATAAATTTATTTTATAAAAATAGCATTTTACAATGAAATTTTTGATCGATTTTTATAACTCACAGATGTATTAATGACATCTTTTAATAGGTTATAAAATCAATTAAAATGAAAATTAGGAGTTGTATATAGGTAGTTTAATACCATAAATTCCTACTGATGAGTTCTAGTGATAGTGTTGTATAGTATAAACAGAAATGGAGTGACTAGCGATAGATAGAGCTACATCTTCTGTCAAAAAAATAACCCCAATACATTTTATATGCACATAAACACAATTGCGGATACTGTAGCTGGGCGACGGATACAAATTAGAAATTTTTTTTTTTTTGTATCCGTCGCCCATCTACTTTAAGTATGATTGAACATTTGGTTAATCGTAAACAATTTCAAACAAAATTAAAATATTAAAAGTAAATCGGTTTTCTTTTACATTCTTTGCAATGGCTTTTGAGGAAAAATTAATAAATTTAGTAAATTTTTGCTAAATAGAGCTATTTTTGTAGCTCTACTTTGTATCCGCAATTGTGTTTATGCCAGCAATGTATTTAACGCCAGTTGTTGTATCTATCGTTAGTCGCCTTAATTCTGTTTATACCTTTATGATGAAAGAAACAATTCCTAAAAATAATTTAGTTTATTAATATTATTTTAAGTTGATTTGACACAATAACAGAATAAATGTTGAAATGAAAAAAAATCATATAAGAATGAAAGATATTCCCGATTTAATACATCCGATTTTATTTTTCTTCCTTTGTTGTATACTTAGTTAATCAATTCTAAATGTTAGCAATCATTCGGTTATCATAATTTTTTTGAACTGCATTTATAATCAGTTGACCTTGAGTTCGTAAAGCTTGACTGGACTTACTTGAAAAAACGTTAATAACAAAATTGTGCACAATGTTTCGAACGGTATTTATGGGCACCATGTTGGAAGACCAAAAAAAGACTTATACAGTCTTAACAGAAGCGTATAATCAATATAACATGACCACAACTAAAAATACTAGTTGGACATAGCAGATAATGAAATGGAGGTTACTTCCGAACGGATTGCACGACATTGGAAATTGCAAAGTGTAAGAGTGCACCATCGTTTAATATAGCTTTATTCCAATCTTTCTATGCAAAACTTTATATTGCAATTTTTTTGAAAATGAAGATTAAATTTTTGTATTCTGAAATAGCTTTCAAAAGGTAATAAAATATTGTTTTGAACTGTATTGATTTTAGAGGAAAACAATCTTACATCGAAACATTCTTTAAGAACTAATCTTGTTTTTTTTTTTTAATTTCAAGTAAATTCGGTTAAAAATTTAGATTTGACTTACATTGCAGACCATTGCAGATTAATCTTTTTCCCCAATTCCAAAAGTAAAACCAAACAAAAACGGAAAAGCCATAAAGAGGTTTTTCGTTTTACACGCTTTTAATCCAAATGTTTAAAATTATTTTTTTTTTTTTGTTTTTGTATTCAATGACAGTATGTATTCAATTTTTAATGCGAAACAAGATAAATTCCTTTGACATGCCTTCATGAACACATATTTTCTAATCATCAAAGAGTTCCTTATTACAACAAACACAAAACAAAAATAAACAAAAAATTACGGTTAAAAAAGGCTTTATAAATAATGTCAGGGCTACCACTAATAGCAACTAAAGAGAAGAAAAAAACCATATATAAACAAAAAACAACGGTAAATTTACATGTAGAACATGAGACTAGAAGGGTAACATAAAAATAATAATAATAAAAAAAAAATGGCGCCGACGATCCTATTATAAGTTTATGTCAATTTATTTTATTATGTGTATACATATACATATGTACACATTCATGTGTTCTTCTGATCTAACTGTAATTTAAAATTTTATATTAATTTTGTATATTTCGCATGAGTATAAGATGTATAGGTTAGAATATTGAAGAGAATAGATAAAAAAAAAAAAATTAACGGTTCTTTTATATGAATAACTACATGAAGTTTTTATTCTCTTCTATTTCTATTTTTTTTTTGTTTTCGTTCATACAAAAATTTATTTAGGATTTAAACATTTTTTTATTTCATTTTGTTTTCTTTGTTCATTATCCTTTTGCTTATAACTGGAAGGAAAACAATTTCACACAGATTCATAAAATGTATAATAAATTACATCAAGATTTTATTCCTTTCAGGGTTGCAGAATCTTTTTAAAGTAGGTTAACGGTTCAAGAAGAAATTTTGCAGAAATTTTTACACTGCAATTTCTGTTTCGTTATTTGAAATTATTTAAATTGATGTTCGAAAATAGAATCGATTAGAATATGCTCGTGCAATCGAAAACAAAATTTCCACAATAATTCCGAATTAGTTATTTTACAAAATGTATATTTAAATAAACTGACATTAAAGTTTAAAGAAGCAAATACATTCCCGCTCTTCTTATACGTCAATTATCTAAATATGGGATACAATGACAGTTTTTTTTTCTTTTATTTTTGTAATTCCTTTTGAGAACATTGAATTCTATTTGAACTAAATGGTTTGACTTGTGTATTTTCACTACTGTAAATTTCATTGTTCATTGACACATTAAAAGCGGGATATATACCCAGAATATTATTTAGATTTTGCTCAAAATTTCATTTTATACTAAATTTAATTAAAATCTTATCCGTTTTCAAAGAATAAAATTTACCAAAAATTAAAACGCAGAAAAGCATAATATCTATATTGCTATCTGACAAATCCTAACCACCCGCAGTTCAGCCCAAAATAGTATTTTCATTCAATTTTGGTAGTTTAATTATTTTAAATATTTTTCAATAGTTTTTCAAAAATTCTATAAAGTTTTTATATTAACTCATCAAAATGATGTTTTGTATGTGTGTTTGTGTACACAGGTTGTTAATAGGATGAGTCCTTTAATTTACTTTTAAAAAAATTACCATTAAAAAACTTTACTCAAAAATTGAAATTTCAAAATATTGAAAAATAAATTAATTTAGAATTACAGAAAATATTTGAAAATAAATATATAGAAAAAAAAACCATACAATTCAGATTTAAATTTTTTTTTTGAAAGATTGCGTCTCTAAAACTGACTTTTCAAATTAAAAGAAATTTGAATGGATTTTTCACATAGATTAAAAGTATCAGAATTTTCTCATTACACATAGATTTAAAGATTAACAGAAGTGTCAAAAATATCGAAATCGATCAACATATTAAACTTAGCATGACATATCTAAACTTTTAAATGTTTATGAATTGAAAGTATATACTTAGTAGAATAGTTAGTATAAGTAGTAAAAGGCGGTCTTTAACTGTTTAAAAATTTAAACTCTAAATACGGTCTAACTTTTAGCATACTTTAACTTAATAACAATAAAAATTAGCTTAGTAAACCTTAAAATTCATATGATTTTGACTGCAAATTATTCCTACTTGAAATACATTTGCCTTAATATTTCAGAATTCCGATTCCTCCGGATTTGAATCAATAGAAATTAGTTTTCAATGGAAGAAGGTCTATATAGTAGAGAAATATATAACCCCATGATCACAGGTTACATCTCTTCAGCCCTGACTTATTCAATAGAAAGACGCATGTAAAGAAAATAGTTTGAATAGCAGTGGAAGAGGATGTAATAGAGTAAGCTTTGTCTTAAATTGAAAAAAAAAAAATAATTTGTATACACATAAAAAAGGATATAAATAGAAGAAAAAAAAAATCTAAAAATTATTTTTCTGTAATAATTTACTGTTTTTGTTCCCAACCATGAGAATATTCAGTGAAATTTGCCAGTTAATTCCTAGCTAATCCTATTTTTGATTCAAAATATAAAAAAACTATCATAAAAATTAAAAATTACTATTTACACGTATAGAGTGAGTAAAGTGCAGTAAAAAAAGCAACAAAAATTTTTTTTTTTTTTATTTCCCAATGAAAGCGGATGAGATAACCCATCAGTGGTCAACCATCCATGATGCGAACATTATACCCCATTGTATTTCTGGAGCCCCATTTAATTGTTCCTATTGTCTATTGAGTAGGATGCTAGGACGTTTAAGACGACTTACATCACTTGCACCTAACAAACTACTTGCCAGTCTGTTTGGATGTGCAGCTAATCTTATCTGGTACTTTCCGCTAATAATGTTTCTAATCTCCTCCTTAATGGTTCTCACCTGTAAATCAATTATTGACAAACGAAGGTGCGCCAACAGTCAATCTTAATAGCTTTGACTGGAAACGCTGTAATATTTTAATATTTAAATTGCTGGCTACTCTCCACAGTTAAATTTCGTAGCTTCATATCGGTTTCAGGGCAGCTTGTTGGCCAGTTTTCCAGTGACAATGGCAAGTTGTGGCCAATAATCCAATACAATTTGCATAACTTCAAGCCCAGTTGTTTTCTTTTGTTATGGATATGGATTTTCCATGTGAATCCAAATACTTTACAGCCTCTTTTTGAGGTATTACTTCGTTATTAAGTACAACCACCGGACAAGTTTTTCTCTTCAGTGTAAATATGATATGTTTTGATTTTGCTCCATTCACCCTGATTCTCCACTTTTTTAGCCATTGCTGAACGTTGTTTATGCTTAAAAAAAATTAAAAATTACAAAAAGCATTGGCATATTGCTATTAATCTTCCACCATTATTATTTCTTGTACCGCCATACTTGTTTCTCCGGTTTTTTAAGCCATGTCTGTTTCATTTTTGCGTTACTATTAAAGTTGTGGTGGTCTGAGCTGTGGAATGAGCTGACTTTTGTGACTTTGAATTGCTATCTTCTGCCTCTTGATGTTTTTTGTGGCATATCATTTTTATTCCATTAGCTTGTGGCTAACATTGCCGTGTTTCGTGTGCCAAGCTCTGTGAATGAATCAGCAAAATCGTGTTTTTCTTGTTTCACAATTTTTATTGACAGCAATCTTGTCTACTAAGTAATCTTTTCTACTGTTGTGATAGTCTAAGTCATCATCTAAAATTCTTGGACCTGATAATAAAGCAAAACAGCTATAATTTGGAGTACAAAATCTATAGAAAGCCTACAAACGGTGACGTCACCATACATGAAAATTTAAATCATCCACACCAACATAAAATGCCGGCTTACAATAGTTTTGTACATAGATTATTAAACGTCCCACTGAGTATATCAGACTAGAAACACGAAAATACATAGCAGTAGCCAACGGTTACAATAGCAACATAATCAGTAATTTAATAAGGAAACATAATAACAAATATAAGAGTAACAAAACAATCAATAAAACAATTAATGAAAAAACTAAAAACATATCAGCAGAATTCTCTAAATTCATCCCATATGCAATAAATACAACACAATAAGTAAATATAAATACAAAACTATAGAACCAATAACAATATAGGTAATAAGCTTAGGGAAAAAAGCGAAATAGCAATAGAAGATTCAACAGGCGTCTATAAAATGCGAAACATGCGACAAATTCTATATAGGCCACCTACCTGTAAAACACATAATAAACTGCACATTAAATTACGCTGCACACATTATACAACAAGGTCACGAATCTGGTGATTTTCAAAGTAATTTCATACCGTTGCATAAATGTCCAGAAGGTAAAATAATGGACACTTTTGAAGAGTACGAAATATACAAGAGCAACAACACCGAAATCTTGAATGACAAACTTACATTCAAGAATAATGTATTATATGACACTGCAATAAAAGCTAGTAAAAAATAGATGGTAAAAATTAAAATTACCCAAATTAGCTTAGAAATATAGTTTTAATTTTTATATATAATATAATAATATTATATAATTACTAGGGGCCCCTGTTGAGTAATTATATTTCAACTTGAAGTCAAATTTAAAGTTTTTAAAAAAATAGTAATTTACGTACTAACATCGACTTCGCACGATATAGCAGAAACCACTCGTGCTTTATAAAAATTTTTGTAGTTAGTAAGTTTTATTTAGGACACATAAATACACGTCCCTCATATACTGCTTCGTTTCCGATATATTCTCTATAGTAAGTGGCATTTAGTGGATAAAATTACTAAAAATAAAAAAATTTGTCATTAAAGAGGTATGTATATAGCTACATAATACATAATTTTAATAAAAACTATATTATTACTACAAATAACCAAAATTTAGAAACAGTTACTTAAAAAGATAAAAATGAAGAATTCAAGTGATTTGTTTTTTTGTTGTTTTTATATTTTTTTATTTCAGATTAATTTGTTTTGTTTTTGTTTTTATTTGACATAATGTTTAATGTACATTATATTCACTGCAAGTAATTACAATAACTGATTTGCTTGCTTTTGTTTATTATTTTAATAGGAACTCACATGTGCATAATGTATTTGCTGAATAATAAAATCATATGAGTAAAAAATTTTCAATTGCGTGCGCATTTTTGTTTTATATACAACTTATATATTATATTAGAAGTTCATTAAGGAGTAGGAGAATCGAAATAAAATGAAAAGGTGTCTATTGCGCAGGTCATTAAATGCTTGTCAATTATAATTATAGATAATAACTTATCCACTGTTTACTAAAGATGACAATTTCAACGTTGTCCAAACATGTCTAATTTTTAATTTTAATTTCAATTTTTAAATTTAAAAAAAGAAAAACGTTCACACAGACGGAAAATAAAAAAAGGAAAATAATATTTCCTTATTAAAATAAAGAAAAAATAATCATCTAAGTAATTATGATGTCCATTCTAATGTTTTCCATGGAATCGATCTATCGGTCAAAGAAGTTGCCATTGTAAGTGAAAACGTAATTATTTGTTATAATTCGAATACATTATAATTCGAATTCGTGACCACCACGCAAGCTTTGTATTTCTGCGCTCTTACCAATTAGGCTGTGAAAGGACATACAAAATATAATATTATATAAATTAGTTTTATCTGAGTTATTTTTGTTTTTTTTACTTTAATCTTCGCTTGGGCGGCAAATGAAATATACGTAAACGCGCAAGATTAACATATGTTAATATTTTTGGTTTTTCCATATATTTTGTATGGAGAATTTTTTGATAAAAATAATTGATTTTTATGTTTTTCTGATTATTTTTGTTTGTGCATTACTGTTACTTTTATGTTTGCTTTTATTACCAGCGAATATCTATCCTCTGAGATATTTTTTTGGAAATACCGGTGTTTTAGAAAAAGAAAGTGCTACTGGGGACTTTCGTTTGTTACAAGGTACTTATAACAGAGTTAGTAGTTCCGACAACAACAGTGTATCTATTTCAGTGAAATAAAAAAAAATTAAATAAAATATATATATTTTGGAAAGATTATTTATTGAATTTTCAATATTTGCAATAATATGGAGGAGTTTAAAATTTTATGTGTCGTTCAGGTAGGCAGGTAAGTAAATTTTGTAATTTTTAGTATAAGTGCAGAAAACACAAAAAATGAGTGTTTTTCTTCAAAAAACCCATTTTTTAAATTTGCTATAATTTGGTGTAAATATTAATAAATTTATTCGAAAACAAGCAAAACTATTCAAAATACATGAAATTTTAAAAAAATGCCATTATAGGTATATGACACTTTTTTTTATTGAGTTTTACTATGAGAAACACAAAAGATCAAAAAAAAAAAAATTAAAAAAAAAATACATACAAAATATACAAAAAAATGATTTTTACAGGTTATCTATTGAAGAAGAACAAGCATATTTCTCTAGATGGAACATGTGCTAGATGATGAATATGCTGATGTAGAACCACCGGAAAAAATAGTATTTGAACCAGTTGCCGGTCTCTCAATCAGTCGAAAGTGATCATAATGATCACAAAGATGAAAATGAAGATTATCGTATTTCGCAAAATGAAAAAAGAATCAGATGCTTATAAAATACATCTTAGACCTAAGTGATGGTCATGATTCTGAGGAAGCGTCACTAGGTAATGAATCAAAATTACAAAAAGAAAAAAATCACATTGCTGATTCAAATCAATATTTTATTGGACAGGATGGCAGAAAGTGGAATAAAATTCCATCAACATATCAAAGGGCTAGACAACAAAAAACTTCCAACAAAAATCGATAGGTCCGCATCCATCAACAAAAAGTTTAACTAATTTTGAAAGATTCGCCGCAATTTTCAATACATCAATGGTTGACACAAATTTTAATTTAACTTCGTAAGAGAATTTTTCTTTTTTCTAACATACCAAAAATAAAATTCAAAACAAAAATTTTTTTCAAAAAACTTTTGGTGCTTTATTTACTTTATGTTTTAAAATATATTAATTTTAGTATATTTCTATTTCAATTTAATATATTTCAGAACCTTTTATCTTATTTTTGAGGTGGTAGGTAATCAATTGAAAAATCAATGGAATTTTCAAATTAGCCAATTCTAATTTATATATTGGAATATGTCTCAATTAGAAGAACTAGACACATATTCTAAATGTAATGCGTCAAACAGTATACAAATAGAAAATATTTCGTGGTAGAAAGTAAAAAGTTTGATTCACTCTTTAACCATACACGTTTGGTTCTAGATTTGAACTTAAAGAAAAGTGCGGTAGAAAGAAACAGTATAAATAATACTAATAGGGTCTGTAATTGTGACATTAAAAAACATACAAAACTATAATAATTGTCTTTTGAAAATTAAACTAGAATAGTAATTTTTCATATCCTACAATCCTTAATACCCGCAAACTTTATCTATACCATCTAAGTTTGAGAAAAATTTTAAATCAAAAATATCGGAAAGAAAAGTTCTATATTTTGATTTTGAAAATATTTTCGCAAAAAATCAAATTTCAATTTAAAATCGAAAATAAAAACATAAAAAAATTCTTTAATAAGATTTCGAAAATAATTTGTTTAAATTTAATTTTAGAAATAAATTTTTTTTTTCGTATTTTGACAATTTTATTTAAAAGTCTGCCTGCACTCTTTTGACAGCACATCGATAAATCGTCAAATTGAATTTGGGAAATTTTTTGATTTGGTTTTTACGAATGACTCCTTGATTTTTTGTGATACATTGTATATCACTGTTCGTTTTGAATTTTATGCCTCACTGAAAATCAAATGGTATTAGCATGCCGTTCTATGATGGTATTACAAAAAAAAAAAAAACAACAAAGTTTTCAATTGCAAAAAAAAATTTTTTTTTAAACTTTTACTTTTAGGAATTAAATTGGTTTTTTTTATTCTTATTGTTTTTATTGTGATTTTCGTTCTTTTATTTTTTTTTTTGATTTCGATTTGAGGTTAAAAGTATTAAGAAAAACTATTTGGAAAAATTTCTTATTTCTTACAAAATTCTTAGAATTTTTTTTTTTTGTTTTTTTTTTGTTATATGAAATTCTCTCCGCAGGTATTAATCTGTTTTCATTGTTCGAAGATTGAGTTCAATTTCTTTTTCTATATTTAAATAAAAATGTATTTATTGGATTGTTTGTATGCGTATGAAAATATAATATAAATCACAATAAATAAGAATTTATGCTATACAATTTGATAAAAAAAAAAAAATAATATCGATTTGAGTCTTTTCAGAACGAAAGAAAATATTTTTTATAATATTAAAATTAAAAATTAGCTCGTTAAATCAATAATATTGTAATTAAATTGAATATTACAAAAATGATGGACGTTGACTTGACAACTGGATTAGCAGTTATAATTGAACATTATTTCAATATACATTCACATAACAATATTGGAATATATTAACAAGAGATTGATGGTGAAAAGTTACTCAAGTTTCAGTTATGAAATCCAAAATTCATAGGAATTCATAGGAATCAATATAGGTTTTTATTTTGAATGATAATTAACTCTATTTAAACTTAAACTTTAATCAGTTTATTTGTAAGACTGTAAATAAAAGGTTTTTTTTTGGTTTGAAATTGAAATCACAATTAAATTAAAAATTATTTTTTGGATGTAAAAATATGGCAAAAAAAAATCAACCTTTCACAATCAGTGTGACCATATGTTTTCTTTAAATTCTGCTAAGTTTAGCCGCGTTAGCAGTCGATTTTATGATACAATTCTGCTAAAAATTCGGTTAAAGAAAAATAGTCTTGAAATTCGGCTAAAAATTCCGCAAAAGTAATTTTTCTTATCAAATTTAAATAAGAAATAAAATTTTAGCCAATATTGCAGATATACAATTAGGTTAGAATAAAACTATTTATCATTACATGTTACTTATACTAACATGTTACGTCTTTATTTCATATTATAACTAGAAGAATTTTTTATACAAAAAAAAAATAACCAAAATACGAATCACGAAAAATCAATTGGACCCATTTAAACCGATCACGAAGAAATTGAAATCGTTTCAAACCAGACTTTACAAGATATGGATTTCTGTAATGCAAGAAACTTTAGGTTTACTTACACATATTATTAAAAAATATCTAAATCTTACAGAGTTTCGTCTAAAGCGCTTTAATTTTCTTCATATTTTCCTCGTGATATAGATTTTGGATGTGCCAACTTTTTTAAGTATTTCGTTATAGGTATTGCAAAATTATGGTACCACAAGTCTTTTTTTAATAGATTATAATAACAAAAATGTTTTGTTTGCATCCTGTTTCTGGATTTGGTTTGATTCTGGATTTGGATTTGGTCAGATTCATTTGACAGAAAATACATTCCACTTGTTCATTTGAAATCGATAAATTAAAAGAGATGTGACAAAATTCGCGAGCTTAGAAGAGGCATTTTCATTTGAAGCATCCTTATAATGCCAACTGCAAACCAGCAGCAGGAATTAGTATCTTCTGTATTTTTCTATTTTATCAATGTTAAATATTTCCACTGAGTTTCAATTTCGTTAATTTTTTCTTCATCAATATTAAATCTTCTAAGTAATTCTAAAATGTCTGTCTTTCACGTTCAAGCTATTATCAATTGAAATGAAATTTTTTTTTCTGTAAAATCGTTAAATCCGTTGGCTTCATTTTTTTACTCATTGATTAGTTTAGTTATGAATAATTCACATTGATTTCTAAATACTTCTTCTTGTAATTTTAATAATACGTTTTTTGTTTTTAATTCTTGAAGTTTTTGTTCATATTCATAACCCAAATAAGGACATGGATTCAAATATTTTTAAGAGGACTAGCTATGATTTTTTTCATCAAATTAGGTATCGCAAATTATGAAAAACTTTAGTGAATTAAGCGCACTTGTTTTGGAAAATTTTATTTACTTTTTGAACTTGTTTCAGTATTGATTTAATGAGAGATACGTGTACAAAGTTAAGCTATTTTTTGTTAAGCTATTTAAATTGAGCTATTTTTACAATAATTTAAATTTTATGTTTTTCAAATTTTATATGTCTGTCAAATAATTTTGAACATTACATTGGCAGAAAAAAAAATAAGACGGCTAAAATAAATTTCTTACTACTAAGGTGCCTATTACACATCATTCTTTTCATCAATCATTCATCCATATATTGTCAATATATGGATGAAAAGAATGATGACCGATTACACATCAATCAGGCACTCATCAATCTTTTTACCCATATTTTGATATTTTGCAATGACATATTGTGGAAGTGTTCTGAATATATTGATAATTTCGAAACATATATGAATATTGAAAATATAATTTTTAGGGGAATGTTTTTAACTTCAATTTAAATTGAATTTTTAAAGTAAATGTCGGGTATAAAAAACAATAAATTATTTTTTTGCAAATTTGAATAATATATCAATCGTTTTTTTACAATAATTGCTATAATTATTAAAATTAATATAAAAATTATTCTTTTTGAATTACATCACAAATTAATATTATAACCTTATCTAAACATTCCCCAAAAAGCAGTTTTTTTGCCTCAGCTGAACTTGTCAAAAATGATTGATGACATGATTGATGGGAATTTTGCTTGCATGATTGACGAATGATTGACGAGAATAGAACCGCCATCAATCATTTCTCATCAATCATTCATCCATATATTGACTATATTCGGACGAAAGATTGACGAATGATTGATGTGTAATAGGGCCCTAAGCCGAGTACTATTATTTTCTTCGGCTAAAGATAAATTTTTACGGCTAAAATGGTCACACTGTTTACAATACATGCATATAGAAGAGAGGATTACTCATGCGGTAAGTTGGATTAGGTTTGTAAATTGTTGTCAAGTGTAATCACTGTTATACTTTAAATTTTAAGAACTCATACAATTGTAAACAGTAGTCCAGATTAGCTTAAAATAGGCTTACAATGAAAGTTATTTGTTTTTATTACAATACTAGATCACATAATATGCGACCATGAATACTGTCTGAAACACTAACTAGATCATTATTTATTCAACAATTAAATCAATCTATAAACGATATTCTTCCGCCCTATGCCCCACAGATGGGGTTCCAGGACATTGATGATAATAAAAAATACTCTAGAGATAATTCTTATGTTATCAATTGTATCTATAACTTTTCGTCAGATCCGTGGACATTAAATACTTAATATCGGCCTGTGTATTAATCATATATCCGACAATTGTATTTACTGACTAATGCCAGTCATTCTTTTTTAATTAAAAGGTTTTATGTCTCTATTAGTATTTTGCACAGATATACAAGTAGTATGTATATCCATGAGTATTTATATCAAATACTTATTTTGTCAATCAGCTTCCTAACTTGATAGTTGGCAAGAAAAATAATTTCAATTGTTTAATACAATTCTAGTCCATCTAGATTACTACTCTCTACGATCTCACAATCTTTTATGTACTTTTTTTTTTATACATAGCCAAAACACTTGGCCTTTGGGAACCTTTTATACCGATTGTTACGTTTGACTAGAGTGATGAAGGAAAGTTAGTGAAGAATGAGGATAAAAGGGATATAGGACGGACTTGTGCTCAGACTTCCACCATAATTTGTTTTTTTTAAAACTTATTAACTATACACATGTGAAAATAATTGAATGTAAGTATAGAATTTCGATAGTTTAAAAGCATTACACTACTGAAAGTAAGAGTTTTCCTGGTTTATTTTAACTCATCGCTCAGCTCAAATTTTGAATTAACATATACTTTGAGTAATGAATGAGGTAACGAATTCAGCGAACACAAATTTTGTGGACACAAGTTAAAGCAGATTTTACATTTTAGTAGACTTAAACTGAGGGATAAGACATGGGTATTTTTCAATAATTGAAGTTTGTAGCAATAACCTAGTAAACCCGCTTATTAAAAAAAATAAAAACAATTTTGTTGATTTTTTTGGTAATGAACAGCTGCTTTGAATGACTGATTCTTTAGAAAATAAAAGACCTATTTTGGCACAGTTAACTCAACTGAAATTAAAGAACGGGGGTTTTTTTTTGAACAATTTTAATTTTTAAATATGATGAAACTTTTATAGTTTTATTTTTTTATAGTTTTGTTTTTATGTTTTCCTGGTTTTGCTTTTCTATAGAACTTTACCAATAGCTTTTACTACTTTACTTTTTTTACTATTTTTAAAGGACTCTTGTGTTATTTATTGTTTTTATTTTCATTTTTTTTTACAATTTTATTTTATTGGAAAACTATTAAAGTGAATGAATAAAGAACTTAACTTATTTAAGTAAATACTAAAATTTAACTTTCTATCATTTGAATTTGCGATCATTGTTTTGATTTGATTTAAATCATGAGCAAACGATTTTTATTGTTTTATTTTGTTTTTTTCTTTTTTTTATTAGAACGTCTAAAGTACTTTTCAAAAACTCATTTTATTTTTTAAGGTTTCTTAAGTGAATTATGCAGTGTAGTTTGTTATTGTATATTGTTTTTTTGAATTAAAGAAAGGGTCCTTGATTGCTTTATGCTTATTTGATTCTTTTGAAATTAAAATCAACGGAAATGTTTTGAATTATTTTTCTTTCGATTTGGTTTTTAATAACAAAATTCTCTGTCGTTTCTTATTGTGTTTTTTAAGTGGATAAAGAAAAGTATTGAAATTGAATTTTTAAATATTTAATATAGAAAGAAAACAAAAAACAAAAAGAAAATAATTATATCTGGATAATTTACTTCGTCAATAATTAACAGTGCGTTATGACCATTGTAGTGGTTATAATTGAAAATAAAGCAAAAAAAACGAACATTCATTGGAAATCATTTTAAAGTACAGACCACTGCCTAGACTACTTATACTGATATTATGTTTATTATTCTCTCCCTGTTATCTTAAGACTTATTTTGAAAATTTGATCAGACAATTAAATTTTTTTTATTTATTTATTATGTAAAAAGAAACCAAAAGACTTTTTATTTATTTAAAATTATTGGAAAGAACTAGATGGCTTTAAATGACATCATTATTTAATTTTTTATTTAAATTAAACGAATTAAAACGAATTCAAAATTAGTAAATGTGAAAATATCACAAAGATAATGGACGCATTAGATTTGATATACTTTGAGAAAACTTGATAGCAACATCGGGAAGCAATGTTTCGAACGAAATCTTTAGGATACATGTCGTATCACAATAAAAAAAGTGCGGAGAATAATAGTCATAGCCGAGGCGAATGCTTAACAATAAGCATTACCACAATTACAGAGACTAGCGACAGATAGGAGACAATGAAACAAGCCTGTTCCCATTTTATATACCACTGAAGGGGTTGCTGAACAATGAAATTCAAGAAGAAATGCCAGATGCATTTTTTTTTTTTTGCACATTCTTGACAGTAGGTCAGGTAGGACAGTAGGTAGTAGTGGCTGCCGACAGTACGCCGATACACTCAGACCGGTGAGGTCCATTGTGATACCACGGAAACTTTTCTCGCGTAGTACTCTACAATTGGTTCAACACCAATTTGAGCTTTTAACGAAGCGGCGGACGTTTTTGATACCAGTGTTTTCAAGATCACTCAGCGAGTCCAGAAAGAAGGCTCCTAAATGGGTTTTAATTTTATGGTAGAGACCAGGGCGGAGACAGAGTAGGTGTTGGACAGTTTCATCCTCCTCCTCCTCTCTACAAGTTCTGCAGAAGTCGTTTGAGGGGAGTCCCAGTCTTCTGACATGTTTACCAATCAGACGATGACCTGTAATGACCCCTATTATAGTGCTGTCACATCATATGTCACATCTTTTCATAGTTAGTAGGTTAAGGGATCGCTTCAGGTTCAACAAAGGGCAGATTTGCTTGATGATGTTGCAGTCTGGTCTAACTGATCATTTGAAGTATGAAGCTTTTATTGCATCATTGCGAAGCAATAAATTACAGGTGGCAACTAGATTGCTCCTTTCCGGAAGGATTTCTAATATAGTGCCCTCTCTAGCAAGTTGATCTGCCATGCAGTTACCGGGAATATCACTGTGTCCTGACACCCATCGTAAAAATATGTTGAACCTATCCGCTAGTTCGTCCAAAGAACTGCGATAGGCCAACCCGGTTTTTGAATTGATGGTTACCGACTCCAGTGCTTTAATTGCGGCCTGACTGTCTGTGAGTATACAGATATTTCTAACAGATAATACGCTGAATCTCAGCCAGTCTGAGGCTTCTTTTATTGCCATCACTTTCGCCTGAAACACACTACAATGTCTTGGTAGGCTGAAGGATAGACTTATATTCAGGTTTTCCGAGTAGACTGCACCCCCCACTCTGTCATTCAATTTTGAACCATCAGTGTAGAGATGTACGTGTGCCTTGTTTAGAACCGTGCTACTCTTCCAACTTTTCCTAGACGGAATATCGATTTGATATGATCTCTCAAAGTAGTACCCTGTAATAGTCTAGGTAGTGATCTAGGTTCTCTGGAATAAATTTCAGAAGAGTGGCCAATTAATTGTGATTTCCACTGGGAATTGGCTTTTAGCCTGATTGCAGTTCTGGATGTCATTTCTTTGCCATGGATATCTAATGGTAAGAGATAAAATAGCGTATCCAGTGTCGCGGAAGGAGTTGTTCTAAGTGCTCCACTTATGCAGATCTGATCTTTGAACTTTTACAAGGAGGTTGAGGTTTGTGTTGAGTGCCGTCCACCACACCACGACACCATACATTAGTACAGGCCTGACAGCTGCTGTATATAGCCAGTGGACAATGTGTGGATTCTTTCCCCATTTTTTGCCAATAGCTCGGGCCTGACAGCTGCTGTATATAGCCAGTGGACAATGTGTGGATTCTTTCCCCATTTTTTGCCAATAGCTCGGGCCTGACAGCTGCTGTATATAGCCAGTGGACAATGTGTGGATTCTTTCCCCATTTTTTGCCAATAGCTCGTTTGCAAGAGTACAGTGCTGTTGTAGCTTTAGAATCACCTTTTCGTGCTTAATCAAGTACGGTACTTCAATTTTACACTACAATATCTACAATATTTCGAGTATATTTATTTAACAAATTACTGGCTTATCTACTCATTAAATGGGGAAAACTACTGCTTTCAGTAACTAAGCTTTCTTAAATATAATAGTTTCATTGTATTTAATTTGATACCATGATTATATACACTTTTATTAACAAATAATAAATTAAAATGAGGTTAACAAATGATTTTGTTAGAATGAGTAGTATTGAAAAGACAAACACAAAATGCCAGAATTCCAGAACTGCAGCTTTTAGATCTTACATGCGAATGAAAAACTATTCGCAGGATTCCAAACAGATCGAGATGTAAAAATCTAACTGCACAAATGCCGATATTTCAGGATTTTTTTTTTTCAATAATTTAAAGTTATTTTACGATTACATTTTTATTCTGTTTATCAGCAATATTATGTACTAGAATTGCACAGTACTATAAACAAAGACAAAATGTTCTATATTAGAAGTATAAATATGAATTCAATAAAATATTTAAAAATGTGTAGTTTGATCGAAGTTTGAATCGGTCAAAAAACAGATTTAAATCACGGATGTAGTTATAACGTGCAGAAACGAACACCATCTAATTAACACAGCAAACAAACAATATGAAAGCGTATGCACAGAGTAGCAACTATACTTGACTAAGCCCAACATAAAAAAAAGGGTATTACGAATAACAACCTACTTAATTTGGTACTCTAGGAGAGAAATTCTACAGTTGTATAGGAGAACCGATTCCAGATTAATGTAAAAGCAAATAAAGATGGATGAGAATACTTCTTTTATAGTCTTTTCTTATACTTAATAGATTTCAGCTCTAGTTTCTAAAAATGCTGCATATTAATAAATAATAAAGTTTGTAATATTTTTTTTTAACTGTTTAAAATATTTATTTCATTTTTTTGATAAATGGTTATAAATGGATTCGAATCCCAGGATATGTTGGAATGACAGTAAAATTAGTCCTAAAAAAATTATAAAGCTTTGCAAAATATTTCAAATTGAAAAGATCAAATTTTAAATTTGAATAAAAATAGTGCCTAAATATTGAAAAGAATGTTTCAAACGCGGCTCGGATATTCATTCGATTTTGTAAAGTTGGTGTTTTTGAAAACACTTATCTTGAAAATGAATCAGTAAAGTTTATTGGTATTTTTGAAAACGTTGTAGAAACGAGCTTCATATAAATTATACCATTTCATATCTTAATTTAGCGCGTTTTATAAAATAGATATAAAAAAAACTAAGTTAAATATATTAAATATTATTGTTTATTTATTTTTGTTTTATATGTATATCAAAATTATTTAGAAATATGGAATATCTGTTTTTTTTTGTTTTTTATTTAAAGTGAAGTTTTACATTTTTTTTAACATTTTTAAATGAATAACAATTTCGAGTAGTCGTGGAGGATTTTATGAAAACCAAATTCTATTTATTTTATTAAACGAATTTTTGTTTAGTCAAAAAATATTTATAAACCTAAAAGTTAAATAATTTTTAATCATATTATACTCATTTTGTTAATACATCTTTTATAAAATAATTTTTAAAATATTTTGTTCACACAATATTATTTTTTTTTCTCTTTAATGAAGGTGACCCTAATATCTCAGGGCCAGCATGTAGATTTTTAGCCCTTTATGCCCTCCTTCATACTCAACTTAGTCGAACCTTTTGATAAAGGCCAATAGGTTTGAAGGTTCTATCTTGCAGAATATGTGCGTTTTCAACAACTTGGGTCTTAGCCTTGAAAAAGCTAGGCATTCTTCTATAACATGTGTGGAGGTTTCTTCCTCTTCCAGACAGTGTCTACAGGTTGGATAGTCAATTAGTGCTAGTCTATATATGTGCTTATGACCAGTAAGTATGTTCACCATCGTCCTACAGTACTACTCTACAGTCTTCTCTCAGTCCCGAAGAATGTTTGTTTCCCTCTTTAACGTTTTTTCTCTCGATAGTCTAATATTACCAATAGATATACCAACTGCCGGTTCCGGGCCCCAATTGTTTCTCGCCGATGATCTCGCTAGCCTTCTCATTTCCAGTCAGGCCACTATGACCCGGTATCCAGATCAGTTGTACCTTGTTTCAGAACCCTTTGAGGCTTAGGACTTCCGAATATTCCCCCGCCAATCTAGATTTTATGAGGTTACTTTCAAGAGCTTTTAAGGCAGCCTGACAGTCACTAAAGACTGTTCATCTTTGCTCTTTAATTATATTCACTGCTGCGTTTATGGCAAAGACTTCAGCCTCGAAGACTGTGCAATATTTGACAGGAGGAAACTGGATTTAAAGTTGTTCTTTTTCAAAGAACACTCCGGCTCCCGCACCTAGGGCCGTAAGGGACTCGTTAGTGATATAAATGTTTTAATAAAATTTAATATTTAATCATGTTATAAGGTAGCTTATATAGAAAAATGTATGTCCTTGACATATGACAGAACCAATGATAATTAAAACTAATTAAGGTTTTTCAATATTATATTACAATACAACAAACTAGTTACAGAATTGAAATTTCAACTCTATAGCTAACAAAAATTTGATGACAAACTGAAATCATTCGAGATAACCTGTTAAAACTATTTCGTCTCAAGGATGTACAATAGAAGAATTAATTTAGAATAGATAGTATAATAAAGAGTTTTTGTTGTAATAAAACTAAAAATAGCAATCCGACGAAAAATTAATACATCAGTAATTTCAAATTATGTTGACAATATAATTTAAGATGTATTCATTTAATAATTATTTAATGTAATTTTAGATCAATTAAAATTGTTTTTGTTTTTTTGTGTCACGTTTTCATTTTAAAACAAAATATTTATTTATTTTCAATTAAATATTTGTATTCAATCTTCTAATGAAATTCTAATATAATTAATAAATTATTCAAGCTATTATGAAATTTTAATTAGACTTTTTCGCTTTTTAGTTCAGAGCATAGATCTAAGCGCGCTCTGACTCAAATGAGCAGAGCATGAAACAGATAAGCTCCAAGCACTCATATTTAATTCAAAAAGACGATTTGAGTAAACTGTCATTTTTATTTTATTGTTGTTTCAAATACTCATGCATTATTAACTTATTATCCATGTTTGGGCTCAGATTTCCATATTTCAAAATTATTTTGTTTTAAGTTTTCATTGCCATAATTAAAATCATGTTGACAATAGCGTTTTGATCAAAAGCTTTCCAAATGTACATGTCAGCATCAGGAAATCATTTATCCAAATGGTAGCAGAACTTTTCAACAAATATAATTATCCTAGATGATATTTTCATATAATTCTTACCTTCATCTTCAAGAATTTCAGTAAATTATAGCACCAAGATACTGACTTCTTCATTTTATGATGATCAATTTAGAATATTGTTGCGCTTCCATAGGTGACAGTTTTTTTTTTTTAATATTTTGATAATTCTTTTAATTCGGTAAAAACATCACTTAATCAATCAATGATATACGATTTAAATTATTTTCTAAAGCTGTTAAGCAATATCTTGAGATTGGATCTACTGAATTGGAACTATCAATCTTTTCTTTGCAATATTCTGTTAAGATATCATAGTTCCGAATAAACGGAATAATCTCACAATTACGAGAAAGTCAGCGTAATTCATTAAGAAGCCGGAACATCAAAACTTCACAATCCATTAAACTTGCCATTTCTTCAAAACTATGTTGTTTTACAGCTGAACGATGGAACATGGTATATACTGTTCGCAATAATGTTTCTACTCGGGAAACAAGTAGTATACCCTACAGGCACCATCGATTCCCAAAACCTCTCTATGTGCCACACAATGCGTGACAAATTGTGAAATTAAGTAACCAATTTCTTGTGTTAATAGTACTCCATTATAGGCTCCCAGCATTGCTGCAGCTTCATCGGATGCTAACATTACCATTTTTTGCATATCCAGATTAATAGTTTTATAAAAATATTTTACGGACTCCACAATTGATTTTCCGTCACATGCATTTAATTGTATTATACCATCAAAAACAGTTTTATAATTAAAATTAAAGCGGTACTTTATATGAATAATTAACATTTTGTAAACGGAAATATCAACACTTTCATCCACTATTAAGCAATAGAATTGGGCCATTCTTATTTCTTGGACTTAGTTCATTGAAAAATTCATTTTAATGGCAAGAACAACATTATTTATTAAAATTTTGATGTCATCGTTACCAACTTTTTCTAGAAATGGTTTCTGTACAATTTTCTCGATTTTGCTGATTAATTTGGCTATACTATTTAAATCGATAACATTTTGCACAGCCTACTAATGAAGTATTATTTTAAATAACTAATATTTACAATAAAATTTCTAATGCGCAATTAAAAAAAAAATCCGTGCGCAATTGCGCAGCTTCGAGGAAACATTGGTTGGAATACAATAAAGTTTATTTTAAAGCTCAATAATTTCTGAAATCTGATCTGATAGTAAAACTCAATAATTTCTTAATTCTTTCGTAATGAATGATGAGTTATCCATTTAAGTAAAACTGTTAAGTATCGTGTAAAAAGGACCTATTACATAACATCCGAATGTAAATATATCATATTCGTTAATTATCGTAATATAAAGTAAAAATTGTTGAAAGTAAAATCAATCTAGATAATGAAATCTTATTTAAAGTAATCAAAAAATACAAATTAACTTTTAACGCAAATAAAACAAAATATAATACCATCGGTCAAAATTTAAAATTATTGTATAACAATACACGTTATTGAAGTTATGAAAAAATGTAGAAGAGCAGCAGGAATAAAAAAAATATTATATAATATACCACATACCATTTTAAAAAGGTCACTATATTTCAGTTTATTTCACTCAAATTTAGTGTATGGACTAATAATATGGGGAACAAGTTCGCTGCAGAATTTAAAAAACATCCAAACCTTGCAAAATAATGCTATAAAAAACCTATACAATTTAAATATTAGAACGTCTACTAACAGTTTATATGAGAACTTTAAGATCTCAATGCTACAAGATCAACTAAAATTAGTACAAGTGAGTCATATAATTAATACATATAAAATAGTACACCAACAAATAATCACCAATACAACATTTCAACAAGGTTCAGAGGTTCATCAACATAATACAAGAAATGCGTTTGATTTTCGAGCAAGAAGAGGTCTAAGCAACATTTATAATACATCAGTCAATGAATTTAATAAAATACCAAATACAATTAAAAATAAAGATTATAAAAGTTTTAAAAAACACATACAAAAATTTTTAATTAATCAAATTATTATAATTTTCTTTTGTCTTTACTACTGAATTAAATGTAAACTAATTAAATTTATATACATTCTATAATTTCTCAATAATTGTTAATTTTTTCTATTTTGTAAATATTCTATATATTTTCTATATATATGCTTTCTTTTTTTTTGTAATATCATATTGCTATTTATACTTTCTACTTGTTATATTTAACATTTAATTTAAAAAGTACTAATAATCACTCTGTATGAGCTAACGCTCTTTTTGAGAATAGAACAAATAAATAAATAAAAATAAAAAAAATAATTATTTAACATTCAGAAATAAATAATATTTTATTTTAGGACCCTATGTCCTCTAATGAGACAAATTTAAAGTATCTAATAATGAATGACAATATGTTATGGTTAGAGAAAACGCTCCTATACGATTCTTTATTGGATTTAAAACTTCTCATCTCAATAATTGTTTAAGACATTGTAAGTTATTTCCCAGACACCATGTATATTTCACCTTTTATTTTCTATTTACCACTACACATAGATATATACATTAACTTATAATTGAAAAAAATTAAATATTTTCTTATAATTATTTGAAATATTGCGTTTTCTTCAAAATATTGTAGATATATGTAGCTAGCTACCTACTGTTCTTTAACAAGCTTTAAATTTCAAAAAAAAAAAAAACAAAAATAATGAAACAACGTAAAAGTTTTATAGTTGTTGATTAAACAAAATTTCTAATATTAATCCACAAAAAAAAAATATGAAATAAAGGTGGAACAAAATCAAACAGAAATAAATAATGAATTTGTAACCCCTGATGAGATGAGATAACCTCAAATGAAAATTTAATATACTCGTATCTATATGCAGACCCTAATTTTTTTTAATTATAACTACAGTTGCAAAACACTTATTTCAAATTGTAAGTACGTTTAAAATCTTCTGAAAATATTTAATTCACATAGCCTCGATAGCGCAGTAGGTAGCGCGTAAGTCTCATAATCTTAAGGTCGTGAGTTCGATCCTCACTCGGGGCATAATTTTTTTTTTTTTTAACATTTTTTGTTATGTTGATTCAAATACAATTATTACACGTATTTCTATAAAAAAATTTAATTATAGTCAAAATATTGATTAAAGCTACAAAAAATTAATTTTTTTTTTATTATTTTTCGGTGTACAAAAATAAAACAAAAAGATATATATAGATGAAAACATAAATTATTAATATACATTCAAATAAAGGATATGTATTGTAATGTCATCAAAAGAAAATTATACATATTTATTATTTTGAAAATTTTGTATGTACGTTATACATATATTTAAAAACAAAATAAAACCTTTCGTACAATGCAATTTCTAATGTCAATCTGTAATAATGATTATTTAAAATATACAAGCCAATACAATATTGACATTTTTCCGAGTTTATTTTTAAGTACAGCATCATATACACCTACTTACGTTAAAATAATTTATTATAATTAATTTTTACAAATTCTGATAATCTGCATCACAAAATCAAGCCATCCAGTTTATCAACAGCATATAGCAAAATTCTAAAATGTTTATCAACAAAATATTAAAGATAGAAGAAAAAAAAGCAAAATAAACCAGCTTAAATGCATCGATGCAAATTCAAGAATCGTCAGATTAAAATAAGCCTGGTATTTCAAATTTTCTGTCCATGTAGTACGTGATACGGAATTTTATCTGATTTCATATTTTATTGGGTCAGTTAAAAATCTCGTCAATATTTAATTTCAAAATAATTTTCAAGTGCATAACTGCGTATAAGATTAGAGTGAAAATAAATGGATTTGTATAGCGTAACACAGTTTCAAATACAAAATTATAAAAATTTTAAAAATTATATACCTATGCTTGGGATTTTATAATTTGGAATTTTATAATGTGATATTGCAAATTTTGGGATTCTCATATTCAATCCAAATGGATCTAAACCTTCAAAATGCATTAGGGAAAGCAATAAATTACAATATCATTATCAGTTGATGCTACAACCACGATATCAGTTTTAACCTTTCTCTCCATTCTGTCATTAGCAATAATCCTCCAATTTGAATTTCAATTTCATGATATCTACTTCTTCGGACTTTTACATTCATTTTGACATGTTCAGGACATTTTAGCTTTACACTTTGGATTAGTTGATTTAGTATGAAGTTACCATTAATTTTTTTATTCATTTTCTAATTCTTTTTTTCGATCGTTGAACCCGAGGCTTTGTTATCGAATTCTAATTCTTTCTTTAAAAAATTTTCATTTAATATACATACATAATGGTAGCGTTCAGTGAAATTAACCATTGGATATGAAATCCGCAGATCCATGGATCTGTTTACTGAACGGTGTGGTAAATTTTGACATTTCTTAACAATCTTCAAATAAAATACAAATTAAAACTACTTTTTTGACGTTTCCTTTGAAAAGTATGTTTTTTTTTTATTTTTAGTATAAAAGATAAAATTGAGCATAGTTTTCATATTTTTTCTTTTGAAATTCAAATTTAGTTAAACACTGAAAAAATATATTTTCAAATCGTTTCATATTGATATATTTTTTAAAAATTTTGTTTCGTATCTTAACTTTCTCTTTATTTAAACGACATAAAAAACGGATTTTTCACGTTCTCCACTCTTCATTTACGTATTAAGAATAAAAATGAGCTGACTGCATATTAAAATATTAATGAATAAAATTTAGTGATTGATAATAGGAAAAACAGACGTTGACTGGTCGCACACAACGCCTTGTAAATGTTATATATCTGGATAAATGCTTGCTGTACTCCCTGGTGGTAAACAGTAGTACCTAACCTGTTTAATCAACAATCGTTATTTCCATATGTAAGTAAAAGTAATAAATGTTGAAGTTATTCAACAAAGGTGTGGTGTCCTAAGGATTGATAAGGAATGGTCGTTTTCTTAATATCTCACTTCCACAAAAATGGTCATGGTCAAATGGTCAACGGTCACATCAAATTAGGTTTCGGATATGACGGAAGGTATGATAACGAACGATTCTAATGAATCAATATGAAACGAGTGGAAGAGACTATTTATGAAGTGCAAGACTTGACGTCTCGGTATAGTGTGACAGAAAAGAGTAAGAGATGCAGAAAATTACTTTGAAATTAAACATTTTAAATGAAATTATCGAAGTATTATAACTTGCTACTTATTTAATTCTGCCAAAAAAAAAAAACGGAATCACTTATTTACATTTGAATAATGTTTTGTAGAAACAAAAATCACAAAAACACAGAATATTGCAATAAACATTTTTCAATATGGCAACACTTTAAATGTCAAAATGTTGACATTTTACCTTCAATACATTTCAATATCAAAATTTATGAATAGCAATAAATGCTCATGTCGAACAAAAACGTACAGCATTATTTGTGATGCGTATGCGTTGTCATTGCACTGTACAAGACGCTTCAGAAATTCCTAGACAATCGTTTCTTTATTCTTATTTCCTTCGTTGTTTTTTTTTCTTTTTTGCTTTAATTTACCATGTTTTCATGAAATTTCCATATTCTATGTGTTCACAAAATTATTATTAAAAAAAAACATATATATATACAATATTAAACTGCAACAAAAAAAAAATTTTATATAATAAAATCACTCATGCATGAATAACATGCAGACATTAAAAGAAAGAGAAAGAAAATAGGAATAGGATAATAAATTTGTATAGGAAAGAAAAAGAAAATAATATAAAAACAAAACAGAAACAAATTTTTTTTTTTCATTTTCAGTTATGACAACAATGCTCTTATATAGATATATTTATAAACTCATCTCTCTTTGCTAAATACAAACATAGCAACAATGAAATTGCTGCACTCTCATATTTACGGTAAAAAAGAAAACAAAAAATGAATCAACTTTGTTGTCTTTGACTGAATATGATCTAAGGATATTTTTCTATTGTATAATTTTCTGGGTACTTGGATATATGTACATATATACTCGTATACCCAGGACATTTTAACAGACACAAAACAATAAAAAATATATATATATATAAGTATTTAAATAAAAAAATGTATATTAAAAAAAAGATTACTTATAGTTGTACTCAGTAACTATCGGAAATAAATTTGCAAAAAAGTGTTCAAGCATTAATGTGTTGTTAATACCTACATACACAACATAATATACATATATAATATTATGGGAGATGAAAGGAAAGAAATTTAAAATAAAAAATTAGAAATGAATAAAGATTTTTCATTATTGAAATTATATTTAAGGATTATTTATAAAAATTTTAAAGAAGTGTAAAATATTTACTGTACTCGTACGTATAAACAAAGAATAACACTTTGCGGTCAAATTAATTCAGTCACTTCTCTTTTGTGACGTACCATTGTCTACAGGTAAAAATTGGTTAGAAGACTGGCTTAAAACTAAAAACGAATTGTGATTGAAAAAATAAATAGGGAGAAGATAAGAAATTCTCGTGTACATCCCAGAAAGAAAATCTCTATAAATCTATGTCGAATTGAAAATTTATCACACAACGAACTTTTAGTCAATTCCATCAGGTGAATAAACATTTGTACGGACTGGATATTAGAATTTGTACAGACTGGAATAGAAAATTATATTGTATAGAAAGTTTAATAAAACACAGAAAATACGACACAATACATCTAGTGGGAGTATAAGACGTTAACGAACAAAATAATACTGCACTGAGAACCAAAAATAGCATGGACAAAGTGTGTCCCAAAACTAAGAAGTCGTATCCCAAACTCTTACTTTATAAGTCATATCTACCGAAACAATATTCCACGTTAAATTCGGTGAAAATTCAAAATCCCATTACTATACTCGATATAATATACAAAATATCTGCCAACAACTGAAGGCAATGTAACAATTATCTACACTGACGATATGGTATAATTATAATGAGTGACATCGATTCAAAAAGGATCATCTCAAAAATTGTAAATTCAATTAAATAAAAGTATATTCAATGCAATTGTATAACCTTCAAGCTAAGGATAGGTTACTACTCGTTTTTCAAAATTAATAACCAGAACTGAATGAAGAAAATATTTGCCAAATGCTTGTGTCTAATGAGGACTCACGATCTGGCCTCACCATTTTAAGAAGGCTGTTTTTAATATCCGATTTAGATAACTTATACTGACTGCTGAGGAAAAAGCCTTCTCTAAGGTCAATTAATAAATTGTAAAGTGTATTGTATACAGATATTGATATCTACGTGCATAATTCAATAACAACTCTGTACATTCATTTCGAAAATAATCAAAAATATAATTCCAACAATTACCTAAGCCTAACTTTCCCCAAAACCAAACCTTAACTCAAAAACCTAACCGCAAACTTTAATCCGGCCTAAAACAACGTAGTTGAAGAAAATATGGTTGATATATTTTTGCAAATCAAGACCACTTAAAACAAAGAATTATTCATATGTAATGCAATATAATTAATGCCGGATTATCTTAGGAGATTTCAATTTAAAGAACTAAATATAAGTCGTTTTCAAACAACCTTCAATAAGAAACGTGAAAACTATAATACTAAGTTAAATAAATTTGAATATTATTATAAAAAAACACTATTTATATACACCCAGTATTCAACCAACATTCCTTTAGAGACAACATTTTTAGTTCTTCTGCTGAAAGAGGAAAAAAGGATATAATATAGTATGGTACCATACATCATATGATAGGTAAAAAAAAATATCTTTTGTTGATTTTCATATACTCGTAAAATGATAAAATATCTTTTGAATCTCTAGAAATGAATCCTTGTTATATAAAATTTAGTTCATGTAAGATTTCAAACAAAAAAACAGGATAATTTAAACAAAAAAAAAAAAAAAAGCATTTTAAAATGCAGTGAAAATCGAATAAAAAATGAAACTGGCTTACTTAAGTACATAACGGACAATGTTTTCAAATTTTATAATATATTTAAAGGATATTATAAAGATTTACGTTACATGAACAAATATAAAACGAATTGTTAAGATATAATTGTTCTCTATAATAATTTAACACATTGCAACTGTTTTCATTCAACTGTTCAACATTTTTTATTATTCCTTTATACAAAAAAAAAAATGTAATTTTCGTCAATGCTATTTCAATTATTTCTAGTTGACATAGAAAATAATTGAGTATTAATTGATGTTAATATTCCAATTCAATCCAATTAAGAAGCTCAGCTTCGATATCTTGTCTTAATCAATTACAAATTTTCCACCAAAAAGTTTTACATTTCATACCTTTTTTTCATTATTTTCAATTTTTGATTTGATTTATCAATTCCTACAAAATTGAAAACGAGTATTTGAAATAACCTAATAACCCTTTTGGAAAACGAATATCAGAAATTGGAAAACACAAAAAAAGGTGACAAAAAAGTACAGAGAAATTACATTATTAATAAATTCAGTTCAAAAACTGCTAACCTAAATATTTAATGACAACAACAATAGATCAAGAATAGAAATTAGAGAAGAAGAAAATTGCTTCTGACAAATCAGATCTACCTTAGATAATAAATTTATTTTGAGGCAATATATCAAAACGTCAGTCAAACTTAACAAAAGCTATTTTGTAGATTTTAGTAAAGCATTTGGTAAGGTACGATTGTGCGATGTTCTTCAAATTTCGATAAAAAAACAGAAATTACATACTCTTTGATAGGATTAATACAATACTTATATACCGCAACAGTAAAAGTAAAAAAAAACAATATACATATGTACTCTGTTCATGTTTATTCGATTTGATCACGCAGAATATAATTCGAAGTATAAATAACAGCACTTGGGGAATACAAAATTGAGGATAATAAAATAAAAATTATATATTATGCAGACGAAAACTGTGCTACTTACAGAAAATGAAGATAAACTTGCAAAAATGATTGTTTCATATAAAACAAAGATGTTGATAGAGAAAACCAAATCCATGATTATCTCCAAAGAACCAATAACTATGTAAATTGTCCACTAGCAAATAAATTCATCAATTTTACTTATTTGGAATAATACCAGCTTTAGAGATAATGAAATAAACTTATAGATGAAATAGTATTTGTTCGGATTCTAAAAATAATTTGACAATAAAATATGCTGTTGTACTTTTTAGTTTAAATACGTTGATAAGATTTAGTTTTTGTACAAAATTGTTTAAATTTGTTTGTAGGTTGCCGAATAATATTAATTTTACCGATCGATATGGTTTAATGTTATTTAACTATTAATCAAAAATGCCTGGTCTGTAATTCTTATCAGGGGATTGGTATACAATATAACTTTGTTAATATAAATTAACTTTGATTTTTTGAATGGCAGAGTAATGAAGAGAAAGTTGCTCTATAATAGCTAAATCTAACTACCAACATTTGAAATTAGTACACAATATTGGAAGAAAAACGTATTTTATGTAATTGTTATTATGACAAGATGGCTAGCATATTTTAAAAATGCAGTTAGGGTTGTTATCACGAGGTCTTTGATTAAAAAAAAAATATTGTCTAATTTTTGTAATCCAAAACTGAATCTTATCATTAACTTTTTTTTTTGTTTTGCTGATTCAAAACCACACTGCTGGTTTATTTTCGAATTGATCGAATTTACTAATGACATTAACTGTCTGTGACATCGACAATGCAGTATTAGATTTTTAACTGCAATGTAGTATATTCCATAAAGTACTATATACATCATAATGAATTCTAAAATGTTTTTATTCTGTAATATTCATAGTTAAAGCATTATTAAACTATTTATATTGTGTTCGTTATGAAGCATACTTAATATATATTTAAGTCGCAGTCATATCTGGTTGTATATGAAAAAATAAATAAATGCTTATATGAAGTATAATTCATAAAAACTGTATCCGATCAGTACACTTTATGAACAAAACAAAATTGCGTACCAAAGAAATGCTAATTCTAAATCCAGTACCCTTTGTCATTGGGACAAAATAAATGACAAAAAATATAATTGAGAGTATAATCTAGTAACAGCTTAAAAAAATGAAACTAAAGAAGGCTTAGTTCCTGACAATAGCTGTAGCTGTTTTACAATTAATGAGTTGATAAGCTAGTAGTTTTATAAATAAATACTCCAAATATTTTAGATATTGTAGTGTAAAAAGAGTTTCTTGAAACTCGGTCTTTTTTAGATTCGTCGAATCCGAATTCTTAAAATTGAGATCCACCAAATCCGATTCCGAATCTAAGTAAAAAATCATAATTTTAAATTACAAAAAAATATAAAGTTTATTGAAGAGAATTCAGTTAACACACAAAGCTGACATATTACAGGGCATTCCCGTCCATATATGACCATCATTTTACAAACATCATCGATGGACGAAACTTTATCAGTTTTAAAGTTTATTTCAAAACTTTTTAGATGTTACCAAAGGAACTGAGTGAGATGCTGAACATGATCCAAACAATCTAACTAGACCAAAATTAAATTGTTCTTTCTTGTGATCAAATTGATGTTTATGTACCTCTTCATACGAATGCTAGTCACTAGCGTCCAATGTGAGTATCACAACCGTTTATTTTGCTTTAGCTTATTTTGCTTTTAGTTTATACCCATCAGAAACTGCTAGTACAGACCTCCTAATGATATCTATTAATGATCTCTTTGTTGTTGTGCTGTAATCTAATAGTTAAATAGTTAAAAGTTAAAGTGGGACTAAAATAATTGAAAATTCTAAATTGTCATGACAATTTTCGTCACCATGACAAAAACATCCAAAGAACTGAACCTGCTAAGTTTTATCTTTTTTCATATTTGATCATTTGTCAAGTTCTTACTTTTAGTTACCAACATTTCTAACGGATGGATCAATTAATTGTATTTTTCTTAAAATCTATACTATTTATTTCAATAGTAAATTCCGGGGAATCCCAGGATAATTTCCGAATCCCAGGGGAAATATTCGCCAAATCCGATTCCGAGTTATACGGTATGAAAAAATCTAAGTGTAAGCTTGCAGTACCGTACTTAATTAAGCAAGAGCATAAAAAAGTCTACGTTTACACTTTGAAAAACAATAACGATATCCGTAATAAATTCCACATACAGAATGTAGCTCGATTGACGTGCTTTAGACACTATAAACTGGAGTGTATATAGGATGGATGAGAATAGTTTGATAAAAATTGAAATAATTCGAAATCAAAACGCTTAACAGGAAGATTAAAAAATAAACGAAATTTTGGAATAACAGGCATTATTGTCCACCACCAAGAAAAAGAAAAATATGGGGTATGTAAATACCCATTAATATATCACTACCCAACAGATTCATCACGATTTGAAGATAATTTATGCAATATAAAAGAAAATCAGAATTTAAATTGAAAAATATAAGAAGAAACTGTTATATTCACCCTAATTAAATTTATTGAAGACAGAACTAAAAAAACGTACACATAAAAAGGTTTCACCAGAAAACTTAAATATAATATATGTATACGTATATTATACTATATATATATATATATATATATATATATATATATATATATATATATATAGAATTACAAAAAAAAACAGAGTTTTAAGATGGGAAGTATGCAATTTGAAATTGAAAACTCTCTTCTGTGTTCAAGTACTAGTACAAAACCGTAAAATTTTTTTGATGTTACAATAATGTTTTGATGTGTTGTGTTTTCTGGATTACAATTACCCAATATTTAATGGATAAAATTAATCACTATAGCCTTAATCCAATAAAAAAAAAAATTTATGATTATATAGCAAAATATAAAAAACCATGCAACAGCAACAATTACAAATCGACAATGTTTAACTTGAACGCGTACCGAACTTAAAATATTTTGGTGATTGACTGATCAAACATTGAACCTAATAACAAATATTAAAATGTTGTTATTGAAATAATAAGTGTGATGCGGTCTTCATTTTTACATGGAGTAGAGTATTGAATCTTAACAGCCCATATATAACTAAAATTACGACATTCCTTGAACATTATATCCTGAATTTCTACCGTCGAATTGCTTCACAGATTTTTCACAATCGATCAAGTCAGTTCATTAAATAAATTTTGAATAAATTAACAAGTTTTACCTATTTTCAGTTTTTGTTGTATTTTTTGATCGCCCTAAAGCTGCTTAATAACAGGAAGTTACACTTATATTAAAAAAAAAAAAAGGAAATTCTGTTACGTAAAAGTTTTCTGTTCGGTTTTTGAAAACATAGCATCCTAACTGGGAAAAGAAAGCTTTTCTTTTTTGTTGACATTTGAATAATATCCTTTTAGATTTTTAAGAGTTCTAATTTTTTTTATTTTTATACTCATAAGAATTTTCAAAAATGTATTTTGTAACAAATAATATAAATTTTATATTTTTCCATGTTTGTTGACACATTTATGTAAATGGTAGTCATTAAAATACAATAAGAACGTAGCAACTTCTGGTTATAACTGACAGAAAATATAAAAAATATGTTTGGTAAAGGGTGATTTTTTTTAAAACTGGTAGAATTTTAAATTTAATATGTTTCGCATTCGATCAGGTCAATTTTGAAACAGTTATTCAAACAGGTATTTCCGAAATAAGATGCATTATGTACATTTTCAAAGTGTCAATTGTTACTGTTATCAGCTTACATCATAAATCTGCTTTTTCCATTATGTCCATAGAAAATAATCGAATGATGCTAAGGAATATGATCTGATAAATATTGACTGTTGAAACAAATTTTCATTTTGTAAATGTTAGTGTAAATCTTTTACAAATACAAACACAAATGTGAAAACAGGTGTTATTCATTATCTGTCAAATAACAACTAACCCAACTGTTCAACAATGTTATCATTCTTAAGCAGGCTTTATACGGTACAATACTGTATCAATATTGGATCAATTTCGATTGAATCAATATTGTTGCAATATTGCATGACAGCATTTACATGAAACAATTTTCATACAATATTGATTCAATATTGTTGTGAAAGCATATACACAATACAATTTATAATAAACAATTTTTTATTCAATGAGATTTTCATGAACATGTCTGTTATAGTTATGGTGACCATTTTTGAACAACAAAAATAAGGGACAAACATTTTTTTGAAAGAAGTAAAACATTTTCCAAATTTAAAACATAAACAATCTTTTAATTCAGGTAAAATAAAAAACAAACTAATATTGCAAATGAATAACTATTGTTTTTACAAAATAATATTCGGTCTTCGTGACTAGTGTTCATAATAATATTGCATTTTCATAATGAGTATCTATAAAAAAATGTAATTAAGAGAATACAAATAAAATATAATTATACTTTTAATATTTTTGAGTAGAATGAATGTATGAAGATCCTTTTCTTCTTTAAACAAATTATAAAAATCTAAGCAATTCATTTCAAAATTGCACTTGCATATTGCACTTGCGATCTAATTGTTTCGACTTTCATTTGTGATTTTTCTGATGTCCAGAAATTATTTATGATGGAGAACACTCGTTCTGTAGGCGCATTTGAACCTGGTAAACAGAAACAAAACTCAACAATTTTCAAGACATTTTTATAAGAAATTTTTTGTTCATCGAAATGTTGAAAAATTTCGACCCATCTTTTATCACCACATTTATTATTTGCATTCCAATCATGTATCTTTTCCTCAGTTGCAAAATTTGTGATGCACGACACTTCATCAAACAGCTCGATATCTTCAATATTTTTGCACATATGTAAAATAAACTGTTTTCAACTTTTGACCAAGATGTTACAGTTCCTAACAAAATCCATTCAAAAACAAGTATATTCTCGAATTCTTTTGTCAAATTGGCTTAAATATTAGCTTAAATTTTGAACTTGTAAGGGCAAAATTTCTTCTTTGTGTTAATTTAAATTTTAGTTCTTTTAAAATAATAGCAACTTCAATCATTCGATATATTTTCTGATTCGATTTGAATAATATGGTTATGAAAAGTTGAACTTTGAGAATGTACAAAAATTTACCATACTTCAGCACATAGATCTTGAAACAAATTTCTCAAAATGGTAGGACATTTTTCTTGGCTCAAAAAGAAAGATTTTAATGCAGAAAATAGTTTCACTACTCTTTCAATAGCCGGTCTAAGAGAAAGCCATCTAGTCTTACTAAAACCTAACAACTTTTTGTACTCAACATATATGGAATCACATAATTCCTTTAATTTTTCTATCCGTACTGAATAAATGTAATTTATATGAATAGAGCATTTTTATCCAAAGTTAACTTTAAATATTGAAATATTCAATTAAATAGAAAAACGAATTATTTACTCATTTTAAACACCTGTTAAAGTGCTATTCACAATAAGAAAACGATTGATATTTAAAAGTGCTGTTCACAATAAGAAAAATTGCATTATCGCTACACTTACTAGCTGCATTGTATGTAGCTACAAAATAATAAAATTTGAATTTTTTTTTATTTTTTTTTTTATATAATTCCAAGTCTATGGGATGAACACCCTAACTGCTTTGTAAACAGAGATTTGGAATACACAATCACATACAATAGCTTTTTCTGTAGAATTTTTGTAGTATAGACTAATTTAAATGTGGAAAACTATATCTATTGTAGAGTACTTCGCCTTCATAATAGCATAGTTCCATTTTATTTTTAGTGATAACCAAAACTCTCAATTATTTATCATGTATTTTATCCCAATGATAAAGGGTACTGGACCAGGTCGGAAAATCCAGAAAGCATTTTTTGCCTCCGTCGGGAATCTAACCTGGGACCTTTCGGTTAAAAGGCAGGCGCTCTATCTACTGCGCCACCCAGCGTGTGACGCATTGTAGTTAGATTTAAAAATTCAGAGATTTGCCGTTCTTGCCTACATGAATGATTTTTACGCGTTGCAATAAATATATGATTTCAGAGATATGAATAAAATATGGGACTTTAAGGGAAGTATGGCGAGAACAAGGGACAAATTATGTCACTTTAAAAAAATTAAAATTTATGGAATGCCATACTCAAATAAGGGACTGTCCCTTGAAAAAAGGGACGGATGGTCAGCCTAGATATAGTTGAGCAGAAAAAATTTATATTATTATGTATGTAGTGAGTTGCTAAAGACAGAAATTGATTGAATTTTTATGTATGCGTCTTCATGAAGCAATATTGATACAATATTGTGAAATTTAGTATCAAGCCCATACATACCATATTGGTTCAATATTGAATGGAAGCATTTACACGCAAAAATTTAATTAATATTGTATCAATATTGTATCAATATTGTATTTTAGCAACTAACAACATAATAATATAAATTTATGATGAAGGGTGACTTTTTTTAAAGCAGGCTTTACACGATACAATATTGTATCAATTATTGTACCGTATAAAATCTGCTTTACAAAAAAGTCACCCTTCATCATAATGTAGTAAGTAATCTTCAAGACACACTTTCTGTATACGAGTATAATATTTAAAGACTTTTTCTTTGAGTTTTCTTTGAGATCCTGAAGTAGTTAAATTCTTATTTAAAAATAAAGTGAAAATTATAAAATATGGAAAATTTATATCATTTATGTACATATACAGAAGAGTTTAAAAAAACAAAACTAGAAACCCCAATTTGAATTTTTTTTTTTTTGTAACTAGCCTTAGCAGGTATGAAAAGTCTTAAATTTCTGAAATTTTGTCTTTATTATTACAGTATTCTTGACACTATTTCATTTCTGTTGACATGTTTGTATTTTCTTATAATTGTAATTCTAATTCCAATTGGAAAAGTTTTACTTTAATATATGTGAGAAGCCTGAAAATTTTTATGCTTGAAATGTCAGGAAAAATTATGTATAATATTTAAAAATAATTTTTGTAATGGTGGTTATATGGCTTCAAAAATGTTAATTTTTAGTTTTTGGCAATATTTAAATTTAAATTTTTTTTTGTCTTTAAAGTCTTGACGTTATTAAACTGTAAATAAATTGTAAATACTTGTTTTGAGTGTACTGAAATTATATTATATAGCTTTAGGTGTCAGAAGTTATTTGGTATTTAGAAAAAGAATCTTTTAATAAAATAAATTATGTAAAATGAATAAAATTTTGAGTATTGTTAAATTCTTTACTTTAATTGTGTATATTCGTGGACTTTATTAAGAGGTGGGAAGTGTTTAATTGTTGGTTAGAATTATACAAAAAGGTGTTGAATTGTTAATTTTATGAATGTATTGTAACCTTTACTTATATTTGATTTTCATTTTTATGATCGGTAATTGGTAGTTTTCTAAAATGTCAAAAATATGACGATAATCAAAATCAAAAATTTATAAACATTTTTGACTCCTCAGTCATAAATCCAAAAATTCGTTGATCATCAACTTGTTGCGAAAATTTCTGCAACAATACATTAGTTTTATTGTTACGGCAAGAACGTAAAATTTTATTATTTAGTAAAGTATAACTAACACAAACAAGAATTTTATGTAACATTTAATACCAAAAATTAAATACAAAACACTGTCCTATCAAAGGTTTTGCTCAGATAAAAAAAATAAACCACAACAATTTACATGCTATTTTAATTTCATCTCAAAAATTTTACTGCATCCACTCACTATGCACCAGAGTGTGGTGTGTCTATTTTCAAAAAATATTATTTCATTTTCACTGTTCATTAGAACTTGTTAGTATAGTAGGTTCCATGTCGGATAAATTGATTTTTTCATTCATTGTGATTATTGATGTTAAATTCAAACTATATTTTTAGCAAAACTTTAAACAAGTATAACATTCGTCAGTTTAAATTTCTAAAACGTCAATGACAAACGCAAATAATTGGTAAGACCATTGACGTTAAAATTAAATGCAAATGTCATCGAAAAATGATCGTCAAATTGTTAACGTTTTAGAAAAGTACCATTACTCTTGCAAATCCAAGCAAATTAGTGGGAAATTTATTGAATATAATTTAAATTATTAAGCAGTAGTTACCCGGGCTATCGGCTTTTTTTTTTAGAACTTTTTCATGTTTAGTGGAAAATAAATGAAAACCTTTTTATATTGTTACATACAAATATAACGTCACCCTCCCAGACTACAAATAAATTACGAAACATTCATCGTATGGTATTACAGACACGATAACAAAGTACCGTAATATCACACGATGAAATAACGAAAGAGACATTTTTATATTATAAGTAGTTTTAAGTTTTAGTTATTGTAATTAGTATTATATAAAATAAATTGGATTTCTTCTTGAAACGGCATCTGAACCGAAAGGTCGTGTTTTAATCTTAACTATATACTTTTATATTAACTGGCCAGTGTCTGTTTGTTTGGTACTTATTTGGTATTTATTTATTTAGGTAGGTAGGTAGGTTGGATTTTTTGTTTTAATATTAAAACGAAACGCAAAAAGAATAAAAATAATTTTGTTAAAACAATTTAAAGATAGAGTTCTAAAATTTTGCACAGTTACTCATGATGAAAAAAACAACCGAACACGGTACTTTCCAAAGCTATCAAACGACAGGTTCGGGTTGCTGCTGTACAACTCCTAGTACGTCTCAGGCATATTTCAAAAACCAATTGTGTTGTGGGCATGAAAATTTACACTTAGACACTCTCTCACAAATAAAGTAATATGGACTGTTACCGATTTGGAAAATATAGACAGGTTCGGGTTGATGCCGTACAACTTCTAGCACGTACGTTTCAGGCATATTTCAAAAACCAATTGTGTTATAGTTAGGGGAGTTTACACTTATATACTCTTTCTGAAATTATAATACCTATAGGTTTAACTTAAAACTAAAAAGTATAAAATAAAATAATAATGTAAAAATAAAAATTTTTAAAATATACTTTTATCGAAAGCAAACTATATAGCTCCCTAAAAAGTAGGAAATAAAACTAGTGGTGAATGTTGAGTATCTAGAACTATTATAAGATAAAACCCAAAAGTATATAATGAATCTTGCCGGAATATTGTTAAATAAGAATAAGTAATAGATTATTTCTCAACCAGTCCCCTATAATTTTCAAATCGTTTTGTACAGCAGCTCTCAGTTCATCCTCAGTTTTTTCACAATATTTTAAGACAGCATCATCGGCATATAATTGTATGTGTTCTTTCAGATTAAGGCAAGATATTTCATTAACATACAGTTTAAAGAGATCCGGCCCCAAGACTGAGCCCTGTGGAACACCTTTCTTAATTAATTTTTTTGTACTTATTGCGTTCCCTATTTTAACCATTTGCATGCGATTTGTCAAATATGACTTTACCTTACGTATTCAATTCAACAGCTACTTTTTTTGCTCCCGTTTTAAAAAAAAAATATGGTTTATCCAATTCAATTTTTATACGCTTAGTCCTTTCACTTATATCTTCAGTTTTTCTTTGTTTCTTGCTGGAAATTTTTTTGCAACCAGAATATCTGCAGAACCCGTCTCATACATTTGTTGGCAAATATCTATATGTGTATGATGAGTATTTTTGGTACTTTCCATGTTTTACATTCGTATAAAAATCTGTTGAGTGAGAAGAAGTTAGAAAATATTTTTTCATTGTACTTAAATGTGTTCCAAATGAAATTTTCTGAATGTTCGAACTTGCAATTACAAATAAATGAGAGAAAAAATTCAAGTCAATTACATTTTATTTTTTAAAAAAAATTTGTTTAAATCATATTTGAAAAATTAATCATTTCAATAAAATTTTAATTTTTTTCATTAAAATTTTGGATTTTCAGATTTTAGGTCTGTTTTTTTTTTTCAATTTTTATTTTAACGGAAAAATGAACAATCCAATGTTTCAGGATATTTTGTGCGCATTATCAGCTACAAAAGAAAATCAATTAAATATTAGTAATCTTTTTGATTTAATTAAAGATACTCGAGAACAGTCGTCAAATACGCCAAATGAAGAAAATAATTGTATTGAAAAATTAAAATTGGACATTTCAGATGCAATTAAAGAAGGCACTGATATGGGATTTATAAAAACAATTCCCTTAATTATAAATGAATTCGATGATATTGAAAAAGTCATTTTAACTGTTGGAAGTAGCTCTTCAGAACATGGTATTGAAAGTGATAAAATAATTGATACTAATATTATTGAGGAATCGGTGACAAAAGAAGAAAATAAATTAAAATCTAAATCTAATGAAAGCTTAGAAAGTTTAAACGATTTAGACAGTGTGCAAATTGAAACAAATGTAACAGAAATGGCATCATCTTCTTCAAGTAGTGCTGCTGTTGATGCTGCTGGTCTATCACCAAAACGTAAGAGACGAAGCAAAAGATTAAATTCAAAAAATTCTAAAAATAAAAATGAAAAAAAAATTAAAACGGAAAATCAAGCTAATAAAAAAAGTAAAAATCGTAGTCGTAGTCGTAGAAATCGTAGAGAACCAGGATGTTGGTAAAAGAAATTTTGCGCAATATTAAATGAATTTTTTAATTTGAATTTTTATTTTATAATTTTTCATTTTCGAGCAATTTATTTATTATATAGTTTTGCTATGGTCAATTATGATGTTTCAATAAAAAATCTAAAAATTGTAAAATTATTTCAAATTGATATTTATTTTTTATTTTGAGCTATAGCAAATGGCGTGCAATATTTCAAATCAAAGATTTTTATGAAATTTTTTAAGTTCTTTTCAGTAAGTATAAAATTTCATTGATAGCAAGGAATTATAACAAAATAATTTAAATTAAAGTAAGACTATGTGGGCTATATTTTAATACGACTATTAAGGAAGAGATGAAAGACATAAGGAAAATACTCTACAGTTGTATTCTTTTGTAGATTTTTTTTTCACCTCAAAATAAGATGATTTTGGCTGTTATAAAACCAAAAAAAGACATTTTTTTTTTTTTCAAAATCATATAATCGAATACTAGATTAAAAAATTGTAAATTTTAGAATAAATATTAAAAATATAATTTTCGAATCGAACGTATAAGGAGACGAATTCGCTGTCATACGATCATGATTAGCGAAGCGAACTTAATACGTTCGACAATTTGTCGAATGAAAAATTTAAGTGACAACCGTAAAACAAAAATAAAAAAAAAATATTTTGTTGTTTTTCGAGTAAAAATGGAGGGGAGGGTAAATTAAAAAAAAAATGTGAGAATATTATTTACAAAATTTATGAATAATATTTTTTTTTTGTTTTTTTTTCTTCTATTACTCCGCGTGGTAGCATAGGGCTGCGATAGTGAACCTCCATTCCTCTCTGCTGAGTACTACTTCCTTAATATCGTCCCAGGTATAATTGTTGATTGTTAATTCTTGATCGATTGTGCGTCTCCATGTGTTGTATGGTCTGCCGGGTCTCCTTTGTCCTTGTGGATTCCACTCTAGAGCTCTTCTTGCTATATCACTATCTGATTTCCATAGTGTATGACCTATCCATTTCCATTTTTTCCTATTTATCTGCCTGTTGATCGGTTCTTCTACAGTTATCATCCATAAATCCTCGTTGCTAATTCTTGCCGGCCAGAATATTCTGCATATAATTCTCAAGCACTTGTTGATGAATACTTCTAGCTTCTGTTTAATTCTGATCGAAGTGAGCCATGTTTCACTGCCATATATTAATGTTGACTTAACACATTATGAATAATATAATAATATGATATTCTTTGCAGCTATAAAAAAAAAACTTTGATAAGCTGGTGCAATTGAGAGAATAATGATTAGGCTTATCGGAACAGCAAATTGGAATAAAAGTGCATTAAAAGTGTTGTGGAATCGATTTGCAACCGAATTAAATGTATTAGGATCTTCAAAACGTGAATTCAAAGAGTGAAATAAATCATTGTATATTTGTTTATTCGTCTATGTACTGCGTGTTGATAATAATATGATTACAGGTATGGCAAAAAAGAAAATATATAAAAATAACAGGCGTAGAAACAAGCTGTCGATGCTCTGTTGAGCAAATAACAAAATCCAGAGAATCCAAATTAATCTAGAGAGCCGTTCTAAGTGTTGTTACAAATTCAAATACACTTGAAGAAACCTAAAATGAAAAATAGCAGTAAATATATCCGAAACAATCGAAACTCTGAATTATTACCTGTGATAATTTCCTTCATCGTATTGCACATACTAATTTTACTATTGGTAATACATTCCATTTGTTCTAATTTAAGGCTTCGATTTATTTTTCACTAAATTTAAAATATAAAATAATGCATCTTTATTCAACTGAAAGTTTTTTATTAATCCAAATATACTTGTCAAAATATTTAATTTTCAAGTGTTAGGTTAGCAACGACTTTTCCACAGCGAATAAATTTATTCGCGAATCGTGATCACATTAACGCGAACGTTCGACTAGCATATTCGTTTCGACTCATATTCGATTCGAGAATCATGATAAGGATATAAGTATTTTTTTTTTGTTTTATATATATGTATATACTATATATACACTAACACACTATCAAAATATGGTATTTAAAAATAATGTGATTAATATTGCTATAAGAATGTTCTTATAGCAATTGCGGGAGTTGTTATAATGGGATTTTCGGCAAGTGATACAGCAATGTTTTTATAAATCTAAAAGTGCGTAATCCTATATTAAGAGTTAAAGTGTTGTTATAAGAATAGAATTGCTGAAATAGCAGTAGTGGTGTTATTATTTTACTGTATTCCTATAATGTTACTAATAACCTTAGTGTAGCTTTTAGATAAATATTTTGCGACGGCCATTATTTTCTACAAATGAGGTAAATTTTTTTTAAATAAACAAAAACTTAAAAGATTTAAGTTGCATTCTTTTCACAAAAATAACATTTTTACATAAAAGAATAATTATTTAAATATCAAATTTGATGTTATGCATTAATTAACATACATTATTAAATATTTTAAAGATGCAATTTAAAAATATATTTTCTTTTATTTATTTAAAAATTGGTTATTTTTGGAGGACATTGTATTTTTTCGAATTATTTTTATAATAAATGTCAATGAAATTTCATTCCCAGCCAAATTTTGCATTTAGGTCACAATAATTATAAATATTAAAACAATTATTTTTGACCGATTTTGACCTTTCTCTCTCGCATAATTTAGTTATACATAACATAAATTATTTCAAATGAATATCATTTCAAAATAAAAACATATAAACTAATACATGTATACTAATCCTATAACAATATTACAGCGCTTGCTCCGGTGCCTTATAGGATTTTCCATTTTAGTGCTACAACGTATTTATAACCTTTCGCAGCAATTACGGATCACTCAAATTAACACTAATACTGCTTTAAGAGTGTTTATAATAGTGTTATAAGAGTGCGCAAGAGTCTTATAGCAATAAAATTGTTACGTGGGATATTATATAAGTAGTTATGTATATGAATAAAGTTACATCTATTCGCCAGGTGAATGAAGAAAAAGAAAAAAATGAAATGAAACCAAAAACAGACAAAGAAAAGCAAAAATATTATTTTCAAAATATTTTTTTGAAATTTATCCAAATATTTTATATATACCTAATAAACAACAATTTTTCTTACTTTATCCAGAATCCAGATAAGTGTATTTGACCTTTTATTATTGAAACTAAATTTTTTTTCGTTTATCAATTTGAGAAAATGAGAATTTAAAAAATAAATGCACAATAAAAAGTCATTGCCAAAAAAAAAAAAATAAAATAAAATTAACAAGAAAATACATATAAAAACAAAATTTAATGACAGTTAAAGTATTAACTTGTAAAGTGTCAAAAATTTATTTTTACTCTTTTAATCGAGACATGATCCAAAATACATACATACACGCCTTTCTCAAAACCATCATAGACATTTTGTTAGAAATGATTTTTTTCGTTTTAGTTTTTTTTTTTTTTTACAGGAAAATACAAAATCAAACACGAAAAAAATACACCAGACATATTAAAACTTTTCCCTTATATTCATCCATACATACATATACATATACATGTAAATATATGCGTATATTAAGATCGAAGTTAGAAAACTTTGCAGAAAGTTTTATTGTGTTAAGAAAAAAAAAAAAAAAAAATATCAGAAGGAAAACAAAACTTACAAGAAAAACATTGGCAGTTTATAAAGACTACTAGAGACATCTGCTTGTATTTCAAAAGTCAAAAGGATCAAAACGAATTTGTTGTTATTTTATTTTAGAAGTCCTTATTGTATTTATTAGACGCAAACATAGAAAAGCACAAAAAAAACAGTTTTTTACATTTTTGCTAAGTTGTCAAGTGATTACAAGAGTTTTTCAAGGTGAAATTGCATATTTTTTTGTCTTTTTACTTTTGTTTTTATACTGAGTTAGAAGTGATGACAACAACTTTTGCCTTTTGAAATTGTAAAAGCAATTGGAACCAGCTTTTTGTTTTTATTTTGTATACTTGTCAAAAAATTATTACATTTATTTTAGAAAATCTTGAAAATGTTGTCTTAAGTTAAAAAATAGGTAGAAAAATATGTCGTATGGAAAAAGAGATTTTATTTCAACGAAATTATTTTGAACTGTGTGTAATGAAGAAAATAATTTGTGAAACAATTACATTAAATTAAATTTTAAATTTAATTCGTTTTGATTTTTTAAGTTGAAAACAGAACACCGACTGATTTCAACGATAGAATATCAAAAATTGAATTAGATTACGTCACAACAGTATGTAACTATTCATAAGAAAATAGCAATTATTATAAGGAAAAGATTAGAAGAAGTACTAGAACCAATACAACGGAAAGAGCAAGCAGGTTTCAGACCAAACCGAAGCTGTGTTGACCAGTCAAATACTTTACGGATCATAGTTGAACAATCAGTACAATGGATGTGCCCACTAATCTACCATTCATAGATTTTAAGAAAGTATTCGACACAGTCAAGAGATGCGCAATATGGAGAACACTTACAAAGAAGGGAGTTCCTGAAAAAAATTACCAACATCATCAATGCGATCTATAAAGATGCAGAGACAACAGTTCAACACAGGGGTAACATCAGTGATCCATTCTACACCAATATAGGAGTTAGACAAGGATGTCCACTATCACCACTTCCCTTCAACACAATACTAGACGACATTCTAAGAAAAGTTTGCTTTGGAATAAACGGAATAGAATGGGATCTACTCGGCAACTTAGAAGACTTAGATTACGCAGATGATGTATACTTTATATCAAGAAATCAAAGGGACCTACAGAACAAAGTCAACAGATTACAGGAAGAAGCAAAGAAATCGGGACTGAAATTGAATATCGAGAAAACCAAGGCAATGAGGACAAACAACAGTGATAGTGAGCCTATAACAGTGAGTGGACAACAGATAGAATACGTAGAAGAATTCAACTACCTGGGGAGCATAATAACATCAAGAAGAGGTACAACAGAAGAAGTCAACAGCCGTATAAATAACGCAAGAAGAACATTTGGGAGCCTAATGAAGATATGGCGGAGCAACCAAATATCGAGAACAACAAAGCTAACAATATTCAGAGCATGTGTTAAGTCAACATTAATATATGGCAATGAATTATGGCTCACTTCGGTCAGAATCAAACAGAAGCTACAAGTATTCATCAACAAGTGCTTGAGAATTATATGCAGAATATTCTGGCCAGCAAGAATTAGCAACGAAGATTTATGGATGATAACTGGAGAAGAACCTATCAACAGACAGATAAATAGGAAAAAATGGAAATGGATAGGTCATACACCAAGGAAATCAGAAAGTGATATAGCAAGCAGAGCTCTAGAGTGGAATCCACAAGGACAAAGGAGACCCGGCAGACCATAAAAATTTTTTCTATGTTCTAATTTTCAGTCGACTTCATTTTTTAAGCTTTCATTGGTGTTGAAATTTATTTAATATTCCGTTATTAGTTCATTCTGTTGTGTTTGTAGTTGATGTTTTTTTTAATTAATTTTATTTAATTGTTGTTGATTAATCAGTTTTTGTTTTTTGTTGGAACTGAGAATCGAGCTGGGAATCGAATCTGAGGGAAGGAATCGAATCTGAGCTGGGAATAGTCAGTTCTGATTCTGTTTTCAACTTTAAGAAATACAAAGAGAAGACAGGTAGATGAATTGACGTCTTATATAATACGTTATTAGGTATATGTGTAAAAATTTTTTTAATTAAATGCGTTTTTCGTCATAAATATTTATTTTCTATCACTCTAAAATAGAGTGTCGAGTGGTAAAAGAAAGATAAATAAGTCAAAGAGTGTGTGTCTAATGAAAGACTAGAATTATCAAATTAGTCAATTCTAATTAAAGTTCTAATTTATTTTTGAATATATCTCTCAATTAGAATATAGTCACCTCTTTAGGTGTTGTTGTAAAAACACTTGATGAAACATGATAAATAAACAAAAATTTAAAGATTTAAAAAGAAAAATTAAAGATATTAAATGAAGAAGAAAAACAAATACATAAGTAATAAATCCAAGGTGAGTAAACATAAAGCAAAACTAAATTAACAAATCGTTGATAAATTCAAAATTAAAAGACTATCCTTTCAAAGCAAAGTTTTTTTTTTGTTGTAGTTGTAGGAAAACAAACAATAGGAATTCGATGTCATGAATATATTCACAAAAAAAAAAAAAATAAGGTTAATGTCATGATTTTGAACGATATTACCTGCAAGTGAGTTGGACAGGCCCCCTATTGTGTATGAGATTCGGATTCGAACGATTATTCGAATTTGCGATTCGAATGTAAAATTAATTGGTGCGGTGTATCAAATTCATCATAACGTCATTTCAAACGTCCGAATTTCAAATTGTCATTCATGTTTTTGTATACTTTAAATTTATTTGAAAAAGTGTGTTTATTATTTTGAAAAGTATTATTTAAACTTATATCAATTTATTTTGTTAATTTATTTTATTGTATTTGTATTTCGATTTGAAACTCCATCATTATTTGAAATTGAGATGGTTTTGTTTTGTGTTTAAGCCTAATCTATTAAACATACAAATATGAAATAATATAAATTTTTTTAAATACTAAATTAAATATAAATGTATTTTTTTTATATTATTAGTAATTGTAATATTTAGTATAATTATATTTTTAAATAGCTCACTTATTTTTAAAACAAAAAATCATTCGAATAAAATATGTTAAAAAATATTCGAAAGTAGTATACGTACATGGTATGGATATTTAAATTCGAATTCGTATATACGATTTGCGAGTTGTCAAACTTATTTTAACTCGAATTTCGTATTAAATAGTATCAATCTTTCGAATACGAAATTCGTTTTACGAAAATCGGAATACGCGGTAATTAGTTTTTCGTAAGCTAAATCAAATCGCATTCAATTCTTTGAAAAGTGTTTCATGATTCATTCAAATATTATCAAAAACATAAACTAGGGTTATGGTTTATACGACAGACTAAACAATCAAATTTACATTGGAACCCTGAAAATCAACCTTCACTTAAAATCTAATATAGTCTAGACAAAAATTAAGATTTCAAAAGGTTATCAAGCTTATTGTTCATTCTACTCAACTGTATACAAACTTATCATTTGCTAGATCACGAGATTGTTTGTTCGTGATTTGTCTGATATTTCTTCGAAATACTATTTTTTGTCGTAAACAGAAAAATATGAAAACTTTAAATAAATAAATTAATTGAATTAAAAAGACATGTTTTCTAAAACGTAAATATACGATTTGCTATACCTATACCTAAATTGAATAGTGGTTGATCGAAAATGTCATCTAATTAACTCATGCATGTAGGACATCTCATTTCCAAATGTCATGTAGAGTTTAAAGAATTGCATACAAAAAAAAAATATTAGTTTTGATCCTTTTCACTTTCAAAATAGTAGATTTTCTAGATTGGCTTAAGTAAACTTTTAATTCCTTAAATAAAATCTTCTTAGTTTGATTACAGATTTAGTGTTGTGCCGGGTATTAAAAATGAGTCACTATAAAAATGATTGAGTATTTATAAACTCACCTGTTTTTTTTTTTTTTTTTTTTTTTTTTTTAAATTGGGGAGTTCGAAGTAGCCACGACCTCTTAAGATCTATTATACTTCCCCGTCCATCTCAGAATTGCAGGTCTATGTCCTTGATGAAAGCTATTATTGCCTTGATGTCAAGGTCAGAATCAGGCGATTTGTATCCCTGGAAGTGTTTATATCTTTTTCGAGCTGCAGCGTCGCAATCAAATAGAATAGAGGAGGAGGACTGTTTAATATTTGGGATCGTAGTAGTCCGTTATAAAAAGTTTTTTTTAAACATAAATGAATTATAATTGATGACCGTACCGGCGTACCGTACTTTTTTTAATGGTCGTTTTAAAGAAATTGAGTAAATTTAAAGTTTAATTTCAAGAATATAAAAATCAGTATGGAATTTGATTGATGATACTTTTCTTTCTTTTGGAACACATTTTTAAAATTTTTATTTCAACTCATATAAATCAGCAACTTACAAATATAATAATAATTCAAAAGTTAAACAGAATTCTTTTAATTCAAAGAAATTGCAATTTTTAAAAAGAAAACTGAATTTTATTTTATTTTTTTATTTTTTTAATTTGCTTCAACCATTTGTATTATCGAGAGCCTGAAATCCTACAATTGAAACATGCCATTCTCAAGATGCCTCTAAATAGTATAGAGAAAATGTTAAAATTTTTTGATATTTCATTCATGTACACGAGTATAGAAGACAATTATTATTATCAATTTTCACATAAATATTTTAAGAGGTCAATAATATTTCTATATATATTTAGATATATATATATGTATATATATATATGTTTACAAGTAAATATCTATTTTTATAATGATATATGCATACAAAAGTTTTTCTAAGAAATTCATGAATCATACATGACATAAGAAAACAAATATATATGTACAATGTACATATATATTCAAAAACATATATTTCTACTTATAGCAATAAATTTTGGATCCTCTCTCAATGGGAAAAATATACATATTTAAATAAATAGTTAGTATATAAGGAAGAAAAGATAACTGGAAAACTGAAAAAAGAACAAAAAAAAAAAAAAATATTACTTCTGGAAATGAAAAGCAAAATAAAAATATAGAAAACTGAAGGACATTTCAAGGAAAATTATTCAATTTTATCTTTTCCTTAATTTTTTTTTAGTTTTATTTTTTTTTCTGTTTTTCCTTTTGTATAATTATATTTTATTGCTCAATCATTTTATAACTTCTATATATATTTATAATTCAATACATCTGACTTTATGCTTGGCTCAACTAATAACAACACATATTTTAGTGTTGCCAATTCAAAAAATCCAATCCATAGTTTTGCTTTCAATCCAATCCATAGTTTTGCTGATGACAGCACTCTAGTAGCATCATATGATTTTCTTAAAACAAATAATGCTACAGCTTCAGCAGTCAACTCCAAAAGAACAATGATGGCTGGTGCACTCAATCACGACCTAGCCAAAATTGTCAACTGGGGTAGAGCAAACAGAGTTTAACACTTCAAAAACTCAAAGCTGTCTTGTTAGTAACAAGCTAACAACATTCGAACCAATTCTCCGGCTTCAAAATGAAGTTATTCAGCGACTCAAAGACTTGAACATTCTCGGGATTCGAGTGAATCAAAATATACACTGGAATGACCATATTTTAGATATTGCGAAAAGCGCCGCCAAATATTTGGGCTTTTTAAGTCGCTGCAAAGCTCATTTTTCATCTAGAGACGTCTTAAAAATCTATAAAGCATATATACGACCCAAGCTCGAGTATAACTCACATTTATGGGCAGGTGCACCAAAAACTGCTTTAAATTTTTTGGACAAAGTTCAAAATCGCGCCATTCGTCTTATAGGCGACATAAATGTGATCTCATCCCTTTTACCACTTGGTCATCGTCGTATTGTTGGAGCACTTCCTCTATTTTATTTGGAGCACTTTTTTCTATTTTATAGATATCTACTTGGGATTGGCACTTGTTCCGAGGAATTAAAATCACTTCTTCCTCCTATCAAGCAATTCCGTCGCATAACACGAGAGGCATCAAGTGCCCACCCTTTCACAGTGGAAATTCCGAGATGGTTTAAGTCCGGCTATGGAAATTCTTTTATAGTAAGAACATCTCGATTGTTGAATCGCGTCCCAATCGAAGCATTTCCAATGAGAGAAGGATTTTTTATTTATGATTTACAGAGATTTAAGACGAATATTAACAACATTGTTCGCTTTTTCTCACAAAACTTTTCTTTTTCCTTTTTCTTTCCTTTCCTTTAACTATCCTTTCCTTTTTCAAATGGTCAACGGTACGCAAGTACTAAAAGGTTCAAAACCTAAGTTTTGGCTATAATATAAAAAAAAAAAAATAAAAAAAATTACGTATGTTTAATTTTAATACATATAGACAATGATAAATAGACAGTGGTGGTGAAAGTTGAAATTTATTTTTTAAAAGCAAAATTAATAAATTTTGTTTTGTCTACACCATTTTCAGATTCAAGGCACGAAATATAATTTTGTTCAGTTCAGTTCCTAAATTTTAAATAAATGTTTTCTATGGATTTTTAATAATAGTTGTTCTTTTAATCCGGTTCAAGGTTTAGGTTAATCCTTTAATATGAAAATACAATAGCAACTAAAAACCTAGATAATTATCTGCTTTTTATGTAGGGCTCAAATATTTTACTCAATCAATGCTATTTGTCACGAGTGGCGGTTACGTAGTTTTGTAATAGAAATTTTTGATAATTTAATTAACTGACAAGTTTGCCAACTTAAAAAAATTATCAATATCATTAATATCGGTCTTTTGAATTCAATATACACCTAAAATGATGGATGAAAAAAAAAATGATTACAAATAAATGTATAAAATCTTTACATATTATGATCAAACGCAGAAAATGGTTATGTGACATAATGGCATCACAAAAACATAATTAAATTGGAATTCGTGAGATCAAAAAAACATGTGGACACTCTAAACCCGGTTGAAATGCAGCATATTTTTGCTGTAACGAAGGATTAGTTGAAAGAGCTTGTAGCAAAATTTAAATTTTTAACCTTGAGATACGACAGGATCAATGATGATGAAATCTGGAAACTTTTTTCTTCAGTCAATCATAATTATGTGAAGTTCTTTAAACAAGAAATAATAAAAATTTATGTAAAAACAAATTAACATGGCATAACTATATTTAGGTTTTTAGTTAAAAAAACAAAACAAAATATAATTTAGAAAACTTCTACTAGACACAATCTTGAAACAGTAAAGAGTTTTGTCACAAAAACAATTACATTTTTTAATTTATTAATCAGATTTTTATTTTTACTGATAATTTAAAGTAAATAATTTGCCAGATTTTTCAAGTTTGTCACAAGCACTGATAAAGAAAGTATGTATGTTACTGCCGCAATAATAATATTTTCAATCAAATATTAAAATTCATCTTATCATTGTTAGTGTTCATTCTTTCTTAGTTTCTGTGCAACGAATTGGTAAGAACTATTTTTACGAATTAATAGTGACCAGAAATTTGACAAAATTTTTTAACAATTACCTATTTGCAAAGAGATTCATGATCTTTAGCTGTAGGAAATGAAAAATATATTTGAATGCATTTCAGCGATCAACCAACCAAAACAAACATTAAAACAAACGTAAATATAAGTGAACTTGAACATTTTCAGGGACATCATTAAAAAAAATTGTCTTTTCTGTTGCATAGGATTTTTCATTTAATAATATTAGAAAATAACAAAATATTTGAATATTTCTGCAATTCACTCTTAATCGGTGTTTGTATTCACAATAATCAATTATAATGAACAATTCAATTCAATTCAATTACCGCGGCAGCTGAGTTAATTAATTAATTCAGATGTCGGGAACATTATTAAAAGCATTTTCAGTTATCAACAATTAAATTATAAAACATATATACAACAAAAAAAGGTCTAATCTGGCAACCTTTATAGTAAATATTGATATAGAAAATATTACTGTAATTACTTGATATTAAATATTGATTTGACATTTTCATTTGTTAGTTATACCGTTATATATACGAATGAAATAAAAAAAAATAAAATGTTTTTTATTACATACAGATAAAAACAAATATTTTTTTTTTATTATTTTTACTTTTCTTCAATTCTTTTGAGTATTTTAACTTCAGAATTGACTGATTTTAAATAAAAAATAAATTTAACATTTTTTTGAATTTCAAATTGTTTTTGAAATCTAAAAAATATTTTATAAACGCCACAGAAAGTAGAAAGTTATTCAAATTGCACAATTTAATTACATTTGGATTATATTAGACCTCGTACGTCTATATAAGACATAAGTTGAAGTATACAAAACCTTATTATGCCAGTTGAAATATTGACAGATATGTATGTAAATTTTTTCCGATCTTTAATTGAACAAAAGCCTGGCAAATCATCTGTAGTAATACATTTTGTTTGTACATATCAAGAAAAAATGGATGTTAAATTAAAGATTAAATAAAATAAAATTGTCCGGGACTTAAATATTTTGTGGTATGTAATAATATTATGTAAGTGACTAATGATTAAATTAAATATGAAAGTTAGGTGGGTAGATTAAAGATACTATTTAACCTGCTTTTGGAAAAATCAGTTAGCCCTTAGGTGTTAATGTCAATTTGATACCACGAATCGAGTGATCTATTGTTGGTTGTTTTAGTGGATTAATAGAACAATTGAAAGCAAAATTTTTATTTTTATTGTAAATTATTGAATTAAATCTGTTTTCGGTGACGAAGTTAAAATATTTTTAAAAAAATAGGTAACTGTAATAGGTTATTATACCTTTTTGTTACCATAAACTATGCATAGATTATAACATTAATAAGCAATTGGCACTTGAAAATCAAATTTTTGAGGTTAAATTTATGCCATATTTTTTTATAGAATTTAGCATTAGTTTTTGAATATCAAATTTAAGTGTTCGATCATATATCTTATACATAATACACAAAATGAACGATGTGGTGATTAAAAAAGCAAGAATAATTGAATAGTAAATTACACCACAAAAATATTAAAATTTTAGCAAGTTCTTGGAGCTGAATACTTAAAGCATTTCAAATAGTTACCCCAAATAAATGACGGTTATTTCCAAGTTGAGTGACATCTATACTATAAAATAAATTTCAATCACGGGCAATTTTTAAAAAGACTTCATAAAAATTCTTCCAATTAAATAAACACACAAACTTATAGAAAAAAGGACACAAACAAAAAAAACAAACAAAAATTGAAAACAAAACAGAAAAACAAAAATCAGATCAGATCATACTCTTCAAAAATTATATTATAAATGTTAGTTCATTTGTTTCTGCTATTATTAAAAAAAATATATACAGTAAAACACGGTTATAGTCACTTGCTAAATTTCAAAAATATTTCTGACAATAACCGTTTTGTAACTATAGGCGTAGTAAAAAAAAAAATTGCATCTTTATAAACAAAATCAAATTCAATAAAATATATTTCGCACCTATAACAATTTTAAACTTCATTTTATTCATAAATAGCAATTCCGTTATGTAATAACAAAGATCCAATAAATATCAATAAAGAACAGAAAAAGACAATGGGCCTTATTCTGAGAAGCGAATTTTTCGGTACATACTGAAAAAATATGATAAATTTAATTTTTGGTATTCTGCGAAGCGAAATAGCGATACTGATGATGGCGATATAGCGATACGAATGAGATGGCGAATGAGAAAAAGTAAATATATAATTAACATAAGATTCAAGTAAATTAATTTTATTAATATATATTTATATTTAAAAATAATTATTAAATATTATTTTACATTTGTAATTATAGAAAAGTTACAAATAGGAGGCAGTTTGAATGTTTGTTGGTACAAGGATTTTTACACGTGTTCCATCAACATACAATAATTCCTGGGAATGCAAATTTATCATAAAATCTCAATTTGATGGATAATTTTTCTTGAAACAGTTTTAATGAACAATGCTGCCAGTTTTGCAAAAAATCGTATCATTCGCTTCTCAGAATACCAAATGTGATGCAACGTGATGCTCTACCGGTACGTAGCGAAAATAAAATATAAATAACTTTTTTAATAAAATAATTCGCTTTTGACTTATTTTTTTCTTTTATTGAAAAAATTGGCGTTATATTTTAATGGGACTATAAACGACATCGATAGTGTGAACATATGAAGTTTTTTACTTTCTTTCAAACAAATTGTTGACTATTGCTATAACAGAATTGTGACTACAAACTTTTTGACTATAAACGAATCAAAATACATCGATTTACTACGTTGAGAGAAATGGGATTTTATTGTGGAAAGTTATACTGAAATTAGTATTAATTTCGTCATAAAGTATTAGGTATTATACTGCGATTTCATTATAAAGTATAAATATTCAAGAATCAAGCTATTCAGAAAACAACAACAAATATACCAAAACAATTTTTTTTTTTTTTTTATATAAAATTTGTGTTTGAGAGAACTACTTTTGTGCAGTTGCACAGGGGATTAACTAGTGTAATATATACTGAACAAAGTATTAATTGTATTGTAGTATAACATAATACACATATCATATGTATGTTTGTAAGTATGTACGCAATTTTGGTAATTTTTTAAATACTTTTTTTATTAAATTTATTTTATTCAACCTTACATTATTGATATAAAAAGTGATTAAATTAAATTTAAACACAATCTAAATATAGGAATTATTTTTCAATATTAAACTCAAGTGCTCGTTTAGTTTAGTTTATTTAATTTCATTAGTTCAATAACAAAACTATTATAACATCTATATTTAAAACAAAAAATTTACAAAATTTAAGGGACTAAAAATCCTGAAAGTTTTACGTCGTAAACATTCGTATTCAAAATTTTCATTTTTACCAAATTAAAATTTCAAAAATAAATAAAATTTAAATGCTTCTAATTGTTTTTTAGAATATATGAATTAATTTTCTTTTAAATCTTGAAATATTCATATAATTTTTAACTGTATCGGGTAGCAAATTAAAAGATTGTGTACCCTTATATAGTATGTAGTTCGTGTCAGTTTCATATATAATTGCTCTTTACAAAAAAAAAACCTATTTTATCGTAACATAAGTTTTGGATAGATGAAGACCTCAACTAGTTTATAATAAGTTAGTAATTAGTTCAAGTTTTTCTCATTTTCTTATAAATTATGGTATACGAAAACTGCACAGAAACTAAGAAAAAATGAATAATAAGGATGATAAGATAAAATTTTAATATCTCTTGTAATGAAACTGCCGGTAAGACTGTAAATTTTAATTAACGGAGATATTTGTCAGCCAGTTTTCAACAACTTTCTTAATTATTATCACAATGAACGTCCTTGGAATAAATGTGTTGATTTAGGGAGCCATTTCTACCTAACATATATAACACATATATATATACCTACATAAATCAATAAATGATATTTAGACAAAATTAATTACATTATAGTTTTTCACTTAAATTGTTATATATACGTTAAAAACTCTGTTTTTGGTATTTTTTTTTTTTTAAATAAGATTATTTCGAAAGTAAAATAATTAACTTACTCTTAACATTATCTATATTTTTCTGTATTAGTAAATCAATAAATTACCATTCTTAAATTAATTAGGAACAAAATTGCTTATATATTTCCACTCTAAAAATTTATTTGTATGACTTTTTAATCACATTATGATAATAACAATGTTATTGTATTATATTTTTTTCATAGAATGTCTACATTTGCAAATTTATTATTTAAATACAATTGCAAAACAAAAAAAAAAAAAATAACATGAAAGTGTCTCCTTAGTCCATCCGTTCAATATTGTATATGTAAGTTCAACTTAAGTTTAAATATTTTTTTTTAATCCATTCAATGACGGACATTGAACCATTTTATCACTATTACTATTTCATATATTACAAAAATGCACAATCTGTAAACCTATACATGCAAATGTTTATCATTTTTTCGCATACATATATTTGAAGAAAAAAAGAAAATAAAAAAAAAATTAAAAAAGAAAATCTATTAATAACACTTAAAAGTCCAATCAAGTGAATTTCATCGGGTATAATATCATTTCTCATTTATCATCAGATTTTCAATATATATAGACATACATAGTAGTTAGTAGAAAAAAAAATTAGCATAAAATAAGGTTAGGTTCTTCATTTACAATTATTAAGAAAAAAAAAAACAAAAATTAAAAAATATAAAACACACATTTCTTACCAGGTAAAAATTCATAATGTCTGATCAAATGCAATTTTCTTTTATTTTTATTATTATTGTTATTATATATATTTTTTGTTACCTTTCTAAAAAACTTTTTATAACTCGGGAACTATATTACCATAACCATCGCTCAAAACCCAATCCAAAGTATACTGTATAGTAATAATGATAGTTTCATTATAATATGTATGTATTATATACGTATATATATAAATACGAATGTTTATGTATATTTGACTATAAAATTAGCAAAATATACGTACATTATATTAATTTCCAAGCCCACTTTTATTAATTTTTCATGTTTTTTGTCAATACCACGCATTCAACCCACATCATTTAAGTCTACATACATATATATACACAAATATAATATACATAATATAGGGTGTTTCAATAAAGTTTGAGAATTCAAAATAATTCATTATGCAATAAATTCAATAATGTTATGAAAATTAGTAGTGCGATCACAAACGAGTCTGTGTGAGTCAGTTACTAGTTACTAGTTACTACATTATTAAGAGATTAACATTCATTTGTCACATATCTTTGGATAACAGATTGAACCTAAATTTTTCATTTGATTAACTAGGCTGGTTTTCAATTTTTATTTTACTATATATTTAATATTTTTGGTTTTTATAAATTTTTAAGTTAAGTCTTAAATATTTAAAATAAGTTAGCTTTTGGTTTTGATGAAATAAAATCTTTTATTATTAATATTATTATTATTATTTTATTATGTCTCTAGATTTCTCAAATACTTATGTACTAAGAATAATTAGAGAATATAAAATAACTAAGGGCCCCTGTTGAGTAATTATATTTCAAGTTGAAGTCAAATTTAAAGTTTTTAAAAAAACAGAAATTTACGTACTGACATAGACTTCGCACGATATAGCAGAAACCACTCGTGTTTAATAAAAAGTTTTGTGGTTAGTAAGTTTTATTTAGGACACATAAATACACGTCCCTCATATACTGCTTCGTTTCCGATATATTCCCTATAGTAAGTGGCATTTAGTGGATAAAATTACTAAAAAATAAAAAATGTTGTCAATAAAGAAGTACGTATATATTTTTGTCTTCGAATTATATTATTGGAAAAGTGGGAAGTAAAAAACCAATAGTTATTTATTAAAAACATAACCTAACTTAATCTATCATAATCTAGCTAAAACTGCTTAACCTCATTAAAAAAATATAATGTATTATACTTTGTGCTAATATTCTCAAATGCTAGATTATTTAACTTTATTTCATAAAAAAATTATATATTACAACTACATTATATTGTACAACTACAATTTTATGAGTCTCGGCTTTCTTAAGTATTCATTTATTACCGCATATTTATGCGAAGAAGCTGTTGCGATTTCTTAAATAAAATCCAACTTTGCCAATGCGGTGCAACTATTTCCCAATTTGTTAAGGCCAATATTGTGACATTTTATTTTAAATTATCAACCACATTTTAATGTTGAACTTCATTTTATTTTTCTGTTATAAAAGTATGGATAGAAATAATCTAAACAGTATTATATTTTCATTCAATTTCATCAACAGTTAATTTTAAGATATTCTTTAAAATATATTTTTAAAGGTACAACGAAGTTTTCCAATGAATTCTTCGTTTTGGGGTTAATTTAATTATAAAAAATTTTCCTTAATATTTTTTTCTAAAAAGTTTTATTTGATTATGTTAGTGTCCTAATTTTTACACTCGTAAAATTAAATTGTAAAAAAATATTGAGAATATATTGAAAAGATAGATGAAAAAATTTAATTCTAAATAATTCACAATTTTAGGTTGAGTGCTAAATACAACGTATTGATGACATGACATTTTGGGTGTAAATGACAGATAGGAGATTATAGACTATTCATCGCTGTATAATTGAAAACGAGTATTAAATTTAATATTTCATCCTTAAAGTATAAAATTTCAGCTGTAGATTATGTTTTCTTAAATTTTTATTTTTGTTTTTAAACGTAAACAAAATTTCACGCTTAGCATCTGATATTCATTTTAAATCACAGGAAAATTGATTTATCATTTGCCTCTTTCATCATAATTGTAATTGTTTTTCTATAGAATCCAGCTTCCATTTATTTTCATTTCGGTGAAAAATTATGAAAAATGTTATCGTTATGATTTCGGTCATTGTTAATACTTTAAATTCTTTTCTAAAATTGGTTTCTTATAATAAAATTGGATCTTATAGGTTTAAAATCGTTAGTTTTTTTGCAAGTTCAACTGACAGTGAACAGATAAGAAATTAGTTATCATGAAGTGAAACGCAACTGTAAAATAACTGTTTAAGAACCATGTTTCATTCCTAAAATTAAAATATTATAATAATGTTCATCGAGGGTCTACTACGCAGAAATGCAAACCAGTTTTTGAACCGAACCAAAAAACCACTGAACCATTGATATTTTCCGAACCAAAACCATAACCAAAACCAAACCACTTTTATAATGAATTGGGCGAACCCAACCAAAACCGAACCATTTCTTAAAATAATTCTGAAACCGAACCACAAACCAACAAAATATATGGTGGTTTACGGTTTGGTTCATGTTTTAATCTATTTTTTTTAAATCTTAAATTTTAACATAACTAATAAAAAAAAACTGATAGTCGAAATCGAAAGTCATAAAGATAAAATTTGTTTATAGCGAACGAAAAAAAAGTCAAATTCAATACAAAAAAAGTCAAATGTTGACATTTGATTTGACTTTTTTTCGATACACGAATTTATAACGTCTTTGAATTTTGAAGTTGTGACTGTTGTGATGTGAATGTGAGTAATAAAATTAATTAATTTCTTATGATTTTTTAATCATAATTTTTGTATTTTTTTCTCAACGTTACCCCAAAGAAAATGGCAAGACAAAAAAATAACAAAAACCCAGTATTTGAAAAAGTTTTGTTTTCAGATAGAAACAAATACCAGCAAATGTAACGAGTGTAGTTTTGTTATGAAAAGCAATCACCCCGAAAATCTGATTTAAAAAGACGAAATAAGTCGGTAGAAAAAATTACAACAGCCAGTTGCACTTTGAAAAAATTTGGTTTGCATCTCTGCTACTACGTAATCTTGTTTTCTTTTAATCTTGTTTTTTTTTTAAATCTTTTTTTTTGAAAATCTTGTTTTTTTATCATCTTGTCTTTCAAAATCTGGTTTTTTATTTATTTATAAAAATATAATTAAGGTAAATATTGTGGAAAAGGGATATATCCTTCTTTTTGCATCCAAAAGCAGCTACGCATAAAAATAATTAAGATAAAAACGATTTGGGAATTTTGTGTTTCGACGTTTTTAATAACGAAGTTATTTCGCAGCGCCCATAAAACACCGTTACAGAATTTGCAAAAATAAAGGCATTCCAAAATTTTTATAATATAAAAATATTAATTCTGGTGTTGCTAGCGAAAAGGTTTTAGTAATATAAAAAGCAGATCTTTTAATTTTAAAGTTGGGGGCTACCCCCAAACCGCTACTCATTTATTGAAACCCTTTCTTTACCGACGGCAGGTATACATAGACGATAAGAGTTTAGTAAAAAATTTAAAAATTTTTTTTTATTATTTTTAAAATCGTAAACCTCCGGCCTATATTATTGGAACCCTGTTATTAGTGACTGCAACCAAATTTTATCACTTCAATCAAAAAGCAGCATTTTATTTGCAAAAGAATTTAAAAAAAAGCAAGATTTTAAAAAAACAAGATTTTAAGGAAAACGAGATTTTTAAAAACAATATTTAAAAAAAAAAACAAGATTTTGAAAAACAAAATTAAAAAAATTAAAATAACGTACCACTTCGGTTCTTCGAATCTAAACGATTAATAAGTCAAGATGGTATCATGAATTTTTTTATTTTATAGGAATACAATTTTTACAATTAAGTCATCTTATAATTGCTTTTGTACATTAGTTACTGCTCTACACCCACCACACTTTTGTATACCCAAACTCCAGATTATGTCATTATTGTTGAAAATTTATACATAAGTCCAATAATTCCCTTGTGACTGTTTGTTATTGAAATCAATAACGATAACAAAATTTTTTTTTTATAATTACTTCATGGTACACCCTATACATTCATACATACAAACATGCACACATAAGATTGAGATTAAAAATTTGTAATGTGATTTGTAAAGAAAAAGAGTAAAAGCAATAAAAACAAAAAATGAAATTAAAGACGAAAGAAAATAAGGTGAATTGAAGAGGAAAAATTGTAAAACTCAATAGGTAAAATATGTTTTTAGAGTTTATTATGGTATCGTTTATTGCCATACATACCTACATACCTCATGTTTTCATTTCATTTTTGTTTTTCTTTTGATAATATTTTTAAAATTGAATGATTTCTAAATTATTTATACCAGTAGTTGTAGTTGGGAAGATTGTTCCATAAATATAATATAGCGTGTTTTCAAATTTATAAAATTCTTGCCGTTTTTTAATTGAACCTTCTCATACTTTCGAATGTTTCCGTAAGAGAAGAGTAAACATGCTTCAAATTTCTACATAATTAAAAAAAGAAGGAAAACAAAATTTAATGGTCATGAGTATGTTAACATGTCCTACAGAAGATTATTTAAAACTTCCCCATTAAAATTGAAATTATTACCTAGAATGCGGATATGCATACAAACTTACAACAATCTTCAAAACGAACACAAATCAAATATCCATTATACAATTTTATGATTGGGTATAAAAAAATGTTTATGAATCAAATTTGAAAACTTGTGTGAAAAACTGAAGTTTTTTATTGAATTGTTTGTGAAAGAGACATTGGAAATATATCAGAAACGTCGTTAACACATTGTAGCATGATCTGAAATGTAAAAAAAATGTTTGCTTACATTGTCTCATGATCGATAATTCATTTCAAAATATATTCGCGAATTATTTGTACTACACCAGTTACTAAAGTCCGTTTAATTTTAAACTTTATTTTATTCATAAATAGCAATTATTCTGTTATGTAATCACAAAATATACATATTTGTAATAAAGAACAGAAAAAGACAATATATAAATCAGTTTTTTAATATAATAATTCACTTTTGACTTATTTTTTTGTTTTATTGAAAATATTTGCGTTATATTTTACGACATCGATTGTATGAAGTTTATTCAAAGTTTCTTTCAAAAAAAATTTTTGACTATAACAAATTGTGACTAAAAACGTTTTTGACTATAAACGAATTAAAATACATAAAAAAAATGACTAAGAGCGAATTGTACCTACAACCAGTAGTGAATAACGCATATCGTATATATATCTATAATCGCTTTTTACTAAAAAAATTTTTTAAAGTTTTTAATAATTTTAATCAATTTACTTTAATATTCATGTTCGTATAAACATAACCACAATTTAAATTATGTAAAAAAAACATATAATTTTTTTTCTGAGAGTGAGAACTCATTAGTCGATCTATCATGAATTTGTTATGTATGGAAAACAAAAAAGAGGTGGTTTTAGTGGGTTTAAGAACCTCCACTACCATTGTTGGTTTGCGCGCGCGTGACTGAAACCACTTGGTGTCCTTCGAGGATTCCCACCTAACTACAGAAAAAAATAACATTCATATAAACTGATATGAATCAAAGATGATTGGTGGTTGTTATCCAGGATTTTTTAAATAAAATTACTACTGTGCAATTGCACAGGGACCCACTAGTATATATGTATTATTTATATATGAACATATGAATATAATTTTTTGTCATTTGATTTGACGTTTATTTCAGAGACAAAGTGTTTAGAATTGTATTTCCAAACTAGTCAGTTCAAAAACTTTAACATGTTGTATTTATATGTACATTCGACGTGTTTAAATCTTTTGGATACATATCCAATGTCACCTAGACTATACTTCTCACCGCATTAACATTAAAATCAAGAGATATTTTTGCATATATTAAAAAACAGTTTTCTGCTTCTTCTAGTGCGATTTGACATAAGATGTTCGAGATCAATTCACAGATGGTTCTATCAATCGCTGATTATGACTTTATCATTCGCCACCCGTATCTTCTAACTAGAACAAATTCGAAGTTCTAATATATATTAACTAAAAAATATAAATATAAATTTAAGCATTTGACATCATACTCCTGATTCTCAAATGTTTGACTTAAATGGGGTATTTAAAAAGTGTATCGGGTTGTGAGTGTATCATTTTATTAGGTGAAGCATCATATGGTGGACATATTGATGTCATAAATACAAACAATGATATAGAGTATTGCAAATAAGTATAATTTTAAGAGTGATAAAATTACGTTGAAAACTAAACAAAAATCAGCTGACGATTTATTAATATAACAGTTAATAGAATATAACGTGAATTTTACATTTGAATGGAAATTCTTATTCGGTAATTTATTTATTGAAATAAGCGAAAACGGGAAGCTTTTTTAAAACAAAGTTTATAGTTTTTAGTATATCATTTTTAATATACATACTTCTATTAAAACTGTATATACATATATTTACTTATACTTACTAAAATAAGAATTTAATACTGATTTAGATGAATATGCGTACATACCTGTAAATAGAAAAAAAACACATGAATTTTAATGTTAAGTTTTGTATTAATTAATTTTAGAAAAAACGAAATTAAATTAAAAATAAATTGTAATCATAATTAGTTTTTTTTAAAATGTAAGTATTTTTGACGTTGGCTATTTGAAGAAAATAAATATGTAATAAGTAGACAAAACTAAACTATGAGAAAAGATCAATGTTTAGAGATTAATTTTAAAACTGAAATTTAAAACGTAAATGATCCAGGTTATACTACTAATATGTAGTCCAAACGGGAAGAATGTAATAATAGATCGTTTTATCATATTTAATTTTTTTTATTGTATAAATTCCGACTAGAAGTTTGTTATTTATGGATCATTAGACCTTGGACAGTTTCTTTATACACATATTTATTGTTTGCATTATGATTTGAACACTATTCAATGGTGTGACAAAAGTACAAAATTAAAAAAATTACATAAATACGATTTTTTTTTTTACTTATTTTTTTTGTAATTCTTTGGTGCCTATAAGGGAAGAATATATCCTGCTTTGAAGACGTATACGAAAATATATCATATTTATACACATTATAACTATACCATATTTTTCAACGCGTAAACGAAAAAAATTATGTAAATAGTAAAACGCGAAAAAAATTAAGGAAGTTTTTTTCGTATTTATGTCATTTTTAGCTTTCGTAGGTACTTATGCCGCCCCGCTATTTTTTATAGACTTATCTTATGATCAAATAATATCAAATAATCTATAATTATAATTGACAATCATTTAGGAACCTGCGCAGTAGACACCTTTTCATTTCATCTCGCTTCCCCTTAATGAACTCAACTCATATGAGAAGGGAAACTCTTCATGTACGCAAACCTAATGCAATTTTTTACATAAATCACAACAAAATATTTCCTGATTAGTTGAAACAAGTAAAAACTATCATACTATAACTACTTTAGCATTGCCGTATAAATGTGAAAGAAAGAGAACACAGCATATGCTTGCCTAAATTTTTATATACAAATTTTTATTGGGCTGACAAAAGATTTGAAAACGCTTATGAAATTTTTATATGCGGGATGATTTATTAAGTACATAGTGAGAAAAAAAGTTCGGACAATAATTAAAGATTATTGAAATTTTATTTATTGAAATTTTAAACAAAGACAACAAAAAGTAAATTCCCACAGACAACAAAAAGTAAATTTTTTTTTGTTAAAATTTAACTTTTAATAGATACCACGATTAATAGTTTAATTTTATTACGAAAAAATTATTATTTACACACATTCTATTTGAATTTTATCTTATTAATTTCACTACACCTTTTTGTTTCCTATATTTCACTTCATTCGTGAACATACAATTCTTATTGCCGTCTATTTCTAACAAGTTGTTTTTTAAATGCATGGGTGTGTTAGCAAAATGCATATCCGAGTTTGACTTCTTATTGTTTAGAAATTCTTTGCTTGCAATAAACCTATTTAAATATTACGTCAAATAAAAACAAAAAAACAAGTTCATCTAAAATAAAAAAATATAAAAACAACAAAAACAAAAATAGAGTATCTATTATTATAATAGCGAATAGCCTTGCATTTAAGGACAAGCGCAGTAAGCACCTTCTCATTTTATCTCGCTCTTCTTAATGAACTCTTAATATGTAAATAAGTTGTATATATGGTCGAAATGCGCATATGGGTTAAACAAATTTCTATTTGGTTTTATAATATTCAAACTTTTAAGTAAAATAGAGCCATTTTGTGTCATTCAACATCTTATTATTTTTATACTACTCTGTATAATGTTATTTTTATGTTCTGTTAAAAATTTTAAATTTGGCTTCAACTTAAATTATAATTACAAAGCAGGGGCCCCTAGTAATAATATAACAAGTAAGAATGTTCGATATTTGCTTATGTTTTGTCTTTAGATGTGATAATGTAATGATTATCAACATGAGTCCATTAACTCAACTGCTAATGAACAAACCTTGGTTTTAAATCTACTGAGATAACATTTTGTGAATCTTTGTATTCTTTTGGTTTGAGACTGAACTGTGAAACGGATTATATTTCTAAAATAGCAAAAAATTCTGAACATATAATTAATTCTTTAACTGGTTGCATTTTTAAATTTTTTTTAATTATTAATTTACTTTTGACCGTTAAAATTTAAAGTAGAAAATGTTTAGTACTTCAATGTTGGATTTGTTTTAAGTACACATATTCTATACCATAATACTAGATAGACTTAAAAAAAAAAACCCTGTTTCAAGCTTTCGAATAATTTCTTTAAAAAATAAGTCATTTGTAATTAGCATTATTGTCTTAACCGAAATTGTAAATAGTGCAAAAATAATATCAGTAAATATGATACGACTATAAACGTGTATTTTAGGTTATTAATTTTTGTATAGCATTTTTCTAATAATTTGAAGAATAACATTAGGTTTTAACTTGAGAATAACTTTTATATAGATACTTCAATTAATTGAAGTTTATTTCATGTATTTTTTTTTTCAAATAATAAATAATAACTGTAAATAATCTTATGAATCATACATGATGTACTTTTTAGCTTTTATCACTGATTAAGGATAATAACAACAAATTTTATACAAATTTAGAAAATTTCAATTTACAACAATTTATTTACTTATTATTTTTAATCAATGCTTTTACATAGATCTGAGTCGTTTACGTGTTTTATTAAAGATATATATATATATATATATTTACTTAATACTTACAGTAGAGTTTGTTATTAAAATTTAGAAAAAAAAGTGGAAAACAACTAAAGCAATAGTAAAAAAAAAATGATTGAAAATAATCACGTTTAAAGCATACTTAAGAAACAGGACGACATTGTAAAAATAAATAGAAAAAAAAAAAAAACAATACGTACGTCTCGGTATGTTACTGCACTTAAAAATAATAATTTATAAAAATTATTATTATAAGAAAATAAAATGTTGTTATATTTTTGCTTTTCCTATACTAAAAATTACACGACAACAATATGAAGAAAACTCATAAAAACAGTCAAACACATACAAGAACATTTTCAAACTCAACTTAATAACTATTCTATTCCAAATTATTATTATTTAAGCTTTTCAACGGCATTGCATAGATTTTAAATCCGATTCGCCTTTTAATATATTTTGCTTTTATTCTTGGCACCTTAAAATTTAAACAAAGATAGAAAACAACAACAATACAAAAATAAAAAAAATAATTTAGTAAAAAAACCCCATACCATATCCATATATAATAATATATATGAGATGTTTTAGAGACAGTAGCGAAAGGAGATACATAGCATAATGTTAATGTACTTAACGTAAACATATAGTGAATATAAAAAAGTTATTTATGTATATATACATATGTATAATAACAATAAGTAGTAGTAATATTGTTAAATAAATACCAAAACGTTGGAAAAAAAAAATAATAATAATAATAATAATAATACATAATGAAAAAAAAAAAAAAAAATAGGCATAGGAAAATTATTTTTCACTCTAAATAACATGAAAAGTACACTATGTTTGTTCAAAGCCTATCATACCACACGAGAGTTCATTGAAAAAAGTGTTTTTTCGTTTTTTTTGTTTTTTTTAAAGAAATGAAACACATTAAAAGAATGAACAACGAAAGATAGTTAAGGGTGGATGTTGTAATTTTATAAATTTTTTATACGTATTACGTATACAATATTATATGGTGAAAATAAAAATGGTGAATTAATAATAAAAAAAAAAGAGAATAAAATTGAGAAATTTAGATCAGGAGGAAGAATTAAAGTAAAAAAAAATGTAAATTAAATATAAAAATAATTGAAGTCTCTTCTTTAGATGTATAGCTATACATATTTAATAAATTAAATTTTTACAAATTGTATATTTCACACCTGTAACTAAGTAGTCTAAGTAGTTTAGATGGTCAATGTACTTAAATTTGATAATATTCCGGAATTAAAAATAAAAATAATTTATTTGAAATAGGTGGCCACAATATTAATTTTTTTTTTTCAAGTCGAATACTTATTAATAATTTTTCTATGTATCATTATAAATGTATATATGACCATTGATTAATAATACTAGTATTATTAATCAATGATATAACTAACTTTCTTTTAGTTTTTAGTTTTAATGATAAAATAAATATAGGAATATTTTTAAATTAAGTCAAATATTTATTTATTTATTTAGAGTGTATGTGTTCGATATACAATGAGACGATTAATTTCTACAATTTATATAATCTAAATCAGTGTATAGAATATAACAACAATACTAAAATTAATAAAATTAAAATATAAAAGTAAAGCAAACTAAATTTACAAATTTAATAAAACTACAACTAAAATAAAATACTAAATAATCAAATATGAGGATGAAATTCAATATGGCAAAATAAATTATTGATGGTTTCAAAATATCTACAAGCTCTTAAAATACTCGAAGCATATAGTCTACTAAATGATTGGTGCATTGGAGCACACCTTATACCAATGGAGGAGTGAATAGGGAAAATGTATTGAGTGTATTTAGTGTATTAAATATTTATTATTATTTATTGTGTTTTTGAACTAATAATTTAGTTTCTTCTAGGTGGTGACTGGTGGAAAGTTCCAAATTCAAGAAATTGAACAGCCTCCAGCAAAATTAGGTCCCGATCCTATTTCACAAAACCCTCGAAAAAAACATTTTTTTTTGTTTTATTTTTTAACTTGTCTTTAGTTCAATGCAAGCAAGCAAGAGGTCCGGCATCACAAGTGTCGGGACCGAAGACCTTGGAATTTTTTTTTTTGTTTTTTTGGCATCAGTACAATGGTCCTTAAATGTGATGAAGACAATAGGTTCGTGGTCCCAGGAATCGAGGCCGAAACTCTATATCACGTGTTTAAATTGTACTTTTGTGACAAAATGTTATTATTAATTATTATAAATAATTTTTAAAATTTTTTTTAGATAGGTCCGACGGTCCAGAAGTCACGACCAAAGACCTTGCATTTTTTTTGATTCGTTCATTACATATCAATAAAAGTATAAAAATTTGTTTTTTTTTGTTCAAGGTCTGCGGTCCCGACTTCGACGACAGATATCTTAATCTACTTTGATGACGAGGAATATTTATTGAGAGGGTTCTCGATCGATCTATTGAACGTGCAGTATAGTATACACTTAGAGACATCAGACATTCTATCATATTTGCGACGATTTGTGACATACCTGGTACATGAATTGAAAATAATATTAAGGAGCCTATTATGTATTTCGATAACGATTACGATTTGATCGAACGAAATGTCAAAATGCAAAATTGCCATTATGTATTACGATATCGTTCAGAAATTGTCGACGAAATCGATAAAGTTTATCGATGTAAAATTTTACAACGAAAGAGACATCGAAAGAGAGATTTTGTACAAATTATTTCAATTTTGAATTGAAAGGATAAAATAAAAGAGATACAAATATATTTTGTTAATATTGGACACTTGGTGTTTTGTTTTATATTTATGATATTTTTTGAAATAAAAATAAATTTAAAAGTTGAAATGAAAGTAGGTATTTTACTTTATTCTACATAATAATTTTTTATTGAAATAAATTTTAATAGGAATGAAAGGCCTGTTACAAATAGAATGCAATATGTTAAGTTATAGAGACACCATTATAAATTTTCCAAAGAGGTACCAGGATATCTTGCACTCACAAAACCAATTACCTGATTATGATCACATATCTAAAAACAAAAACTGTTATAATAATGTAAACTAATTACAATAAAGTATAAACTTATCAGAAATGCATTAATGCTAAAAAATCCCTTTCTACTATAACATAAATGTTGTAAGTTTTGCTTCGGTGATTTAATTTGAATAAGCTTTCCATCTACTGCTCCAATTATATCAGTAATTCTGCTTTAATCATAAAAATAATGTTTGCCTGACTTTTTTCTTCTAGTGCGTAATGGAATTTCATCCATTTTGCACATAATTATAAACTGCAAATATATATAAAACTTCTTTAAGAACAAAAAAAAATTAGCTGTGCTAGTCCGACATGGAAATCATTTCCTATGTTGAAAATCATTTGCTTGATACAAACCGCACAGAATCTTAATACACTAACCAATTTAATTATATTTGGAATCGACGTATTACTTATTGGCTATTTCAATTTTTGTCCTAATTTAATAGTTTTAATAATGTAGATAATAACTCATCAAATTTATGTTTAAATAACATACGTATCATCTTCCAAATCTAGTGGATTAGAATAATCCCGAATATATGTTCGCTTGTTTTTTAATTCTGCAATTTGATAGCGTTTTTCAGCACTATCAGAAATTGAAAAATTTAACTCTGCTCAAATCATTTTATTTATAAAAACTTATAATTTTATAATTATATTTTATTTAAACACTTCAACTTATTTTCAACTTAAAAATTTTAAATATAACATTATTGTTTTGTTTTTTTTTCGTATAATAATAATTTGAATTTGACAGTTAAAGAATGAAACATATGTCATTTTCATCGTAGATTTGAATTTTACAATAGCAGCATTTTTAAACACTTTCGATCAAATTTTCATCGAAATACATAATGACACTAACGATCATAATCGAATAACTTTAACGATAACGATGAACGATTCGATTAATTTCGATCGAAATACATAATAGGCACCTAAGTTTAGTAACATCGTTAGCACTCATCGAAGAGTAAACTACATCACAATACACAAAGTGTGGCAAGATGAGAGACTTAACTAATCTGCATTTAGTTCTTAATTGAAAGTATAAAACTGCCAAAATACACTCGGTTTGCAATTCGAGTAAATTGTGATCGGACCAACCTACTATTGTTTTATTAAATACAACAACACCCAAATTTCTAGTATGATCAACAAATGGAATATTTTTATTATTCAGTATGAGAGGTGGGAAATTATAAGGTAAATCTTTAGAATATATCACAATGGCTTGAGACTTAACGGGACTCAGCATGAGTTGATGAGCTGCAGCCCATTGAGAAACACCTTTCAGCTCAACATTCAGTTTGGATATATAAATTGTAAGCTAAACAATAGTAACTAATATATATTTTTGTATCATCAACATAAAAACGGCAATGAGCTTCAGTATCTAAATTAAGGTAATTCTATCTAAATTACTGACAATAGAATAATAAAAATATAAAGATATATTCGATGTAGTATTTGTTAATTTTTAAATATAAATCATTCATTTCAGTTTACATACATACATTATTACAATTACACCTAATTTGAATTTTATATTTACATACAAAACTTATGTCCGTAAAATCTAAATTTAATCAATAAAAATATCTCTCTGTTAAAAGAAGTGATAAAATAGCACCATATTAAATAGCAGTATATTTAGGTATATATATATAACTATATATGCTTGCCTACTTAGGAATGTATATTAATAAATGCTGGACGTCTATGTCAAGAAAATGAAAAAATACAGATAGATACAGTGGCTAGATAGATTGACCGCAAATTGAAGTGGACGACGTAGAATAAAATTGCGATATATAATCATATATTGAAACCAGTTTGGGTCAGTAATTCTCTCAAGCAACATTAATATTTTAGAATCTGTTCATAACAGATGTAATTAAAGGATTTGGGTAAAGCATAAAATTTGCTTATCTCAAAGTGGCAATATTAAAGCATTACATTCAGTTGATTAATCATAAAAATCTTTGTTCTACAAATAACTTTGGAAGATAATCTTAGTATAAATTAATCATTACAAAAAAATAAATAATTAAATATATTCACAATCGAACTTGAAAATCAAACTTTTCTTATAATTTAGATTAGAAAACATACATTTTTGTTGACTTATTTTTGATGTCAATAAATGTACGTGAAAATTTAACCTATTCACTATTTTGAAAATTGATTAGCATACCACCGTTGGAATTACGTTAAATAAAAATTTAAAATTTATTTACGTTGATTGAAATTAATGCAATTATTGTTTGTTATACACATAATATTTCAGGTTCGATGAATTTTAATAAAAAAAAAACACAATTAACTGTTTATGAAAATATTGTCAAAAATTGTAAATCAAATCTAACTCAAAATACAAGTTTCAATGCATTAATAGTAACCAACTTCAACTATACTTTTGAGCGTTAACCCTATTCAACCTCATGCTTCAGACATATTTAAATTATTTTTATTTCTTTAATGCCTCAAAAATTTATTAAATTGAAGTTAATGGATTTTCGCACTAATATCTTTATTTATTTTACAGAAAACAAAAACAAAAACAGAAAATAGAAACAAAACATAAGTATATACATACATTTTAAAGTACACGTAAAAATGTTTATTTTAAAAATAATAAAAAGAGTTAAAGTCATTGTACTCATAACCACCATTTTGAACCGGAGAGAAAATAAAATAAAAAACCGAAACAAAACATAAACAAACTAAACTGTAAATATGTAACTCACAAAATTAGACATTTTTAATGTAAAATTACAGATCCTATCTAAAGTACGTGTATGCTGAACATTAGGTAAATTTTTTAGAACCTATGTTGTACTATACGGAACAATACTTATAAAATTTCGCTTATTATCTTTTTCTTATTATTTCTTTATATTCTTTAAAATTTATTATTGTTTGTAGGTGTGCAGTAGCTCTGGAGCACGTGCTGTTATTTATTTAATGGCACAGAAATAAGGATAATTTAAGTTTAAGTTGGTGAATAATGTACACATATAGCAGTTAATTGTAAATAATTACAGAGTGATTCAAAATGACATTTAAATTATATTTAAATATTTTTTTATCGAATTATTTTTTTAAGCCGAAAACCGATTCTCGTGCGGAATCAGAATCATTGTAAATTTTTATTTTAAATAGAAATTATGAAAAAACAAAAAATATGTTTTAAAAAATAAAAGACTCTTGTTAATTTCACAAAATTATTTTATTCCGACACGTGTTTTGACCTTTTGGTCGTTCATAATGGAACATAAATGGAAAAAAAAAATATGTATTAAAATATCCGTCATAAACACCTCATTAAAATTTACCGCTTTAAAAAACATATTGTTATTTTTACGAGCTTGTACACATGTTTATGCATTCAAAATCAAAATAAATGTGATGCATAGGTGATCTTGTAATGGAAATTTTAAACACCCACTGTTGTTGTCTTGTATTTCAAGTACGTACTTTTAATGGAAATTTTTCAAAATTCAGAATATAAAAATATTCTACAGACTAAAAACAGAAAATATTTTTTTTTTTGTCAATGTGTTTTTTTATTAAATCAGAAATCTAATTTGTAAAATGATAGGCTCATATTTATTATAGTAGAATCAAAATTCAGTCATAATTATTTTCAAATTTTACAATATTTTTTAAATATCTAAATTTTTTAAGCTCCCATATAATAAATAAATATTTGATGGGTCCCGTACCGACTCCATGAAGTCTTGATTCTGTTATTTGATGAAATTTTCTACTTCATACGGCAAGATTAAAAATAAAAATTTGTTTCAAAGTTGATGATTGCTCCCCCAAAATAACTATTTTTACTCTATTTTTATCTGTGTTTAAATTTTAAGAAAGCTGTTGAATTAATATCCGTTACAATTGATTTAAGTATCTTTTATGTTTGATAAATAGTTCAAAACAGTCACCAATCAGCAAAAAAACATCAATTTGCTTTCAAATCGGACAACATACGTTAGTTTAATCTTAAAGTTTATTCAATTAATAAATTAAATTTTTATTAATCAGAAATAGCTCGAGTTTAATAACATTATATTAAAATATTTTCACATAATATTCAACCATGAGTTTTAATTTCGATTTTCGACAATATTAAAAGTTACAATAAAATCAATTTACAATAATAAAATATAAAGCGAATTAGTATTTGCTTAGTTATATTTTATTATTGTAAATTGAAATTTTGTTAAAATTTTTAACAAAATGCCTAATGAAATTGGGAAATTACTTTAAATAAGGATTTATTTTACAACATCTTTACTCATATCAAAATTTATTGGTTTGTGTTTATCAGTATTCTGTTAATAGGCTCATATTTTCCGTAGTTAGTCCTGTGAAATGTAATAGAAAATATGTTTTCATGCCTAAATCGTGCTCTTGTGTTAATTGTATTTCTTAAAATATTATCAATATAATGTGAATCAATGTGTTAATTCAGTACCTGGGTTATAAAAACACCTAACAGAGATTATTCCAGTTTAAAGCTCTTAAAGCAAACCTAAGAAATTTTTTTGAATACTTTCTATTCTATCATTGTGTTGACGATAAAAGGGGATCAAACTTGGTTAGTATATTCAAGAGAATTGGTCTGACTAATGTCGTAAATAACGATTTAGTAACATAAGCATCATCAATTTTTATAAGTAAGAAGAGAATAAGAAGCATATGCATTTCACAAACCATAGTACAATGGAATGATCAAATTACACTAATAAAATGAATTGAAGCAGACTTGTTCAAATTGACGGAACTGATGAGTGACATTAAAGTTGAAATAAATCCTAAAATCAATATTACAAACAATTGCATATTAATTTTTAAAAACAGGATGAAATTGTATATTAAAGAAGAGCTATATAGTTTCTAATTGTAGAGAAATATTTACTTTAAAATGTAAAATTTTACAGTTTTTTATACAGTTTTAGAGCTCTCTATTATTTAAAGCCTTACATGTTCATTTTAACTTAATTTTTGTTCGTAACATTTTTGATATATTCATATATATATATAATTGATTCCATTCGACAACGATTCATTAAACAAAAATTTCAATATTAAAAGTATACTATTGAACCACTCTGTACAATAAAAATTATTGAAAGATTTCCAACTGAGAGGTGGTAGATAATCATTGTTTGTTTTTCTTCTTCCACTTTATCTCTCCTTTTCTATTCTTTTTTTATTTTTTTGATTTCACTTTACATAATTCCTACTTCAATTAAATTTGAAAATTTTTACAATGTTACTCGGTAAGTATAGTGTGTGAATCTACGTATATTACACCGATATTGTATTATATATTGCGTAATGTCAGTTAAATATAAAAACATAATCGTAAATATTTTCAATTTCAAAAATTATATACCGAATTTACACTTTATATAAATATGTTCGTGTGTGTTATTATTGTTATTCTTTGACTGGAGGTGGTGGCTCTGACTATGTTGTTTCTTTTTCTATTCAAGAGTATACAACACAAATTTAATTCGAATAGAGAAATATTTTTACACTAGAGATTAGAAATAACAACAACAAGGCAAAGTACGACCCGATTGTCAATGAAATATGGAATACATGATTTTAAAAAACAAAAATGTGTTTTGAATTTGCTACTGTGTGTCTATGGATCCTGAAGAATTCTACCTTATCCTTAGAAAATTGAATTTAATGGTGTTACCTATGGTGTTTTTAATATTTAAAAGAGATCGAGTTATTATAGGAAAACAACACTGAATGAATTTCAAATGATATGATAAAATATTTAACTAGAATGATAATGATAATGTTTTTAGATTGTTAATTTTAGAGAACACCACAAAATTAACAGTGCTGTGATTCTTGTTGTTGTTACTGCTGCTAATTTTAGGTTAAAATTAATTTATGAAATTGGTTTTTATTTTGAAATGAATTTAATTTGAACTATTTCGAGACTTTAGGTATAAGATATTTGGTTATAAATTAAGAAATTTTATCATTTTTAATTATAATTGAAGCAATCTTTGCTTTCCTATCTCTCTCTCTCTCTTTCTCTATCTATAAAGGTAATCATTTTAAATAGATTCAATGTCAAATATAAAAAAAATAAGACTTTTCATTATAATATGAGTATGATGATGATACTGCAATTTAATAATTGTATGTTTGTTAAGAGTATGAAGTATGTTGTTATATATATGTGTGTATTGAAAATCGTTTAAAATTTATTTTTCAAAATTTTTGGTATTATTTAAATTAAGATATTTTAAAAGGATTTTTTGAGCCTAGAGCATTACTAAATAAGTAATTGGATTTATTTAATGTCAATGAATATTACTTAAGTATTGTAACTGGGAAATTAAAATGTAAGAAATATTTTAGAATATAATATTTTGTGTTTACATTGGATTTGTAGAATTTGAATTCAAAATCAAATAGAATTTGACTTTAAGAAAAATAAATTTGGATTTTTTGTTAGGATTTGCAGTTGAATCAAATATTAATGAATTTATAAGTATTTATCTATAATTATAATTGACAAGCATTTAAGGACCTGCGCAGTAGACACATTTTCATTTTGTTTCGCTTCTCTTTAATGAACTCCTAATATATAAATAAGTTAAAACATTAATGCTTGTCTACATTAATGATTTTATTATTCTGCAAATTTAATATGCATATGGGAGTTCTTATTAAAATAAAAAACAAAAACAAACAAATAAGTTATTATAAAATTACTTGCAGTGAACAGAATGTACATTGTACACAATGTCAAAAAAAAAAAAAAATTCATCTGAAATAAAAAATATAAAAACAACAAAAACAAAAAAAAACAAAAAATCAGTTGAATTGTACATATGACTGGCAAATTCATCTTTATATAATAGAGTTATAGCATCTATAATTATAATTGATAAAACATTTAAGGACCTGCGCAATTCACTTTATTTTGCTTCTTCTTAATGAACTTTTGATATGTAAATAAGTTGTATATATACGACCGAAATGCGCATACGAGTCAAAAAAATTTCTATTTGGTTTTATAATATTCAAACTGTTAAATAAAATATAGCCATTTTGTGCATTGAACATCTTATTATTTTTATACATAATTAAAGGAAATTTATTCTATTAATTTTTTTAAGTAACTGTCTCAAATTATTTTATTCTATATTTTGGTTATTTGCAGTAATCATATAGTTTTGGTTAAAAATATATGTATATGATGCATACCTCTTTAATTACAAAAATATTTTATTTTTAGTGATTTTATCCATTAAATGCCACTTAGTATACAAATATGTCGAAACGCATATGAGGGAGCAGTATTTATGTTTCCTAAATAAAACTTACTCTCTAAATTTTTATGAAAACATGAGTGGTTTCTACTATAACGTGAGAAGTGTATGTCAGTATGTAGCTGTTCTGTTAAAAACTTTAAATTTGGCTTCAACTTAAATTATAGTTACTCAGCAGGGGCCCCTAGTATTTATATAATGTTTTAATTTCCATGGAAATAACGAAAGTTCAAACCAAATTTATTCATGGTTTATAACGCTTTTCGAACTCCCAAGACTAATTTATATATACACTAAAATATTAATACTTTGATAGTTGTGTTTGCTTTTCTGTTCTACATATATCATGTGCTAAGTTATTTGGGTGACATAGTAATTTTCTACTATTGCATGTAAGTTTATTTTATTTTACTAAAATTTTCTAATCAATGGTGGCGGTATTTTAATAACCCTATTCCTATTGTATGATGATATATTGCACAATCAATATTGTAGTAAGCTTTTGTCTAGTAATAGACGTCTGATATGTTTGCTCTATGCGTTAATCTCACAGTATAAATAAGAATTTATAATGAATTAAGCTGTACTCAACTCAAATGTTGAGTTCGTTTATTATTTTGGTCTTTTCAGTTGTTGAGCATGTAACTTCGCTCAAAGTAAGAAATATGAACTAAAAATTTGAGTTAAGCAAATGAGTTGTCTAAAAATTTGAATTATTTACAAACCTATACTATAGTTAGGCAGCTCTTTCTTAACTGTAAAGAATGATGATAACAAATAACAAAAATGAATAATATAAAAAAAACAGTTTATATTTTTCATATTTTTTTTTTTTCAAAACTGGCAACAAAAGATTTTTTTAATAAAACAAGTATCCATGACAAAATGTGTTTTACATATTCATTAAGAAATAAAATTGCGTGACAAAAAATTAACTGTCACGCGTTGAATTTAATTTATAACAGTTTATAAGTTATACATTTTTTTGACATTTTCTGCTTGAACAATAAATTTTTTATTGTTGTTTTTTAATTGTAATTTTCGTAAAATTACTCATAGTATGATTAAAAGATAATAACTACTTATAATATTAAATTAATAACTAATAATTTTAATTTATAATTAATCTAATTTGCTTAATAATTAGTCTGAAAGACAAAATGAGGCAGCGAAACATGTTTTTTTTGCATATAAAAATTAAAATATCGAATAGGACAATTAAAATGAGAATATACATTATATAATGTGGGTCCTAATATAATATAGTATGGGTTGGTGATCAAGTCCACAAGCCGAAACCTAGAAATAAAAATCTACACCAAAAAAATCTATAAAATTGTGGCAAGATTAATCGTAACGATTTGGAATTTTTGTTTGTTGTTGCCCTTTTTCCATCCAACAGCGGCTACGCATAAAAACAGGGTAAATATTCTGTAAAAGAGATAAGCCTCCATTTAAATTCATTAAACTATACATAATAAAGTGAAATAAATAAAAGCAATAACAAAAAAAAGGATGGTGGATTTTTTTTTTGTTGGCAAATGTCATTATGGATTTTGTTTTTTGTGGATTTGGAGACTAACCCATAATACTAATATAATATATAATGAATATAATGTAATCGATCTTAATCTAAAGCTGCAAAATCTGAACAATTACTATTATAGTGACACAAATTAAACGAATTGAAAAATGAATACTAAACAAAAATTTAGTTCTAAAATAAATTACGATTGAATAACCAAATTAGATCAAATAAGTAGCTATAAAAGTACCAATTCAAGGTAAGAACATTATAAGATTGACGAGGGTGCAAAGCCTAAGATAGGAACAACATGAAATGTGGATGAAGGATCAACGAATTTCAAAAAGAATACTAGAAGAATACTAGAAGAAGCATATACTTGTAACTATAGATCGAGAGGTTGACCAAGAAATTGTACTCATCATTGCTAGCATCACAAAAAAGTACGGAAATTTCAAAATTTTCAATTTTTTCAAAATGGTTTTATTTCGTTACTATCTTTTAGAATATTCATTAAATAAAGTGAAACAGTTGAAAAAACATTAAAAACGGTCCAAAAATGAAGATTTTAGTGTATTTTTTCATTTGTTAATTTTGGAAATTTTGAGCGATCGCAAAAAAGTACGAACATTTTCAAGGCGAACCATAATGAACTTAAAAGCTAGTTAATGTTTTCTAATTTGTTAAGTTACCCATAACAGACTTTAGTTAACTTAAGTGATTTTGACATTTGTTGAATTGTAAATGTAAATTATTTGTGTCAACCAAAAGAGACATCATGGCCAGTTCCCTCAGCCACGATTTGGTCGCAATAGCTAATTGGGGCTTAAAAAACAGAGTCGAGTTTAACACTTCTAAAACTCAGAGCTGTACAATCTCCCGAAAAATCTCCATTTTTGATACTACTCTTTTGTTTCAGGAAGATAAACTTCAAAACTTAAGCATATTAGGTATGCACCTTAATCGAAAAATTATCTGGAATGATCATATATTTGATGTTGCAAAAAACGCAGCCAAACGTTTAGGTTTTCTTAGCCGCTGTAAGGCTTACTTCTCTCCCTGTGACCTCTTGAAAATCTACAAAGCTTTCATACGACCCAAAATGGAGTACAATTCTCACATATGGGCTGGCGCCTCTAGTATTGCGTTAAAACATTTGGATAAAGTCCAAAAATGGGCTATTCGTCTAATGAACGACCCAAATGTGACAGCCCATCTTGCTCCTCTTGGACATCGTCGTATAGTCGGAGCTCTCTCACTTTTTTATAGATATCTTGTAGGAATCGGCACATGCTGAGTGGAAATTAAATCTATATTACCTCCCCCGCGAAACACGAAGGGCAGCATGTGCTCATCCCTACACCATTGAAATCCCTAGATGGCAAAAGACAAGTTATGGAAATTCGTTTATAACTTCAACATCCCGAATGTGGAACCAAATTCCATCTGACACATCCACATGACAAATTTTATATTTATGACCTAAACAAATTCAAGACGAACATTAACATCTTCGTTCGTAATTGTCCTCCTTCCCTTTTACCATCCTCCTTTCCAAATTTTCCTTTCCCACCTTAGCCAAACGTACCAATCGGTATAAAAGGAACCTAGTGTTTTGGCTATGCATAAAAAAAAAAAAAAAAAAAATACATTGATGAACAGAAGTTTTGATAAATATAAATTATGTTTTGTTTGTTATTTTAATTTTGTTTTTCTATATATATTTTAAATTTTATTATTATTCGGATTTTATTTTAAGTGTTATTTTAAACATATTTCTTTTTATTTTATAAAAACTTGTTTTCTAAGCGTTAGAGTAAATTTTTTTGTATAATTGTCGGAAATAGTCGTATACAGTCGATATCGGTTATAACGACATTGAGTGGACCACCAAATTTGGTCGTTATATCCGATAGGTCGTTATAAACAATATCAATTTTTTTTTATTATAAATGAAAAGGAGCATTAATTATTTATTTATTAAAATCTTTATTTCATAGTTTTTAACTAAAAAGCAAACTTATGAATATTTATTGTTAGTTCTTTGTTCCAATTTCTTAAGTATTTTTCAAAAATGTATGATACCTCCACGCTTCTGAATTGCTTTCATACAATACTGGTAAACTTTTCACGTTTTCAAAATAACGCGGATTTTTAAACTTTCCAATTGTCATATTTCCACCAACTAGAACAGTAATTCTCTTTTGGGACATTTTTCCGTCTACACATTTTTCTCCTTTAAAATTTAATGTTTTGGTAAGCATCCTTCTATAAAATAGACCTGTTTCGTCTATACTGAAAATTTCATCGTCAGAATATCCTTGACGAATTTGGGGCTATATACAGTTTCTAACCATTTTTCAACTGTATCACTAGGAACACATTTGGCTTCACTACTTACTGTGGATACTACGATGTTATTGCGTAACCGAAAGCGCTGTATACATGCCGCTGAGCAAGTCAAATTTTCTTTCTCCATTAGTTTTGCAAACTCATCTGTTTTGGCTTGTAATATGGGGCCGTTAATGGTAATATGCTTAGACCAGGAAAGCAAAGCTTTTTCTACAGATTCATGTTTACTTAGGCGTATTCTGTTGCGGTTTAAATTTGCATCATTAAGAACATTTTCAAGTTTCGCCTTATTCTTAATAAATGTATGGTATTTTTCTTTATTTTTTTTTACTTTTTCGACGTTGCAACCGATAATTTTTTCATTTTGTAAATAAAAATAAGTCGTTATAAACAATATGTCGTTGTAAACGATGTCGTTATTTCCGATATCAATTTGTTTAAAATTCTATGAACTTAAAATCGGGACTTTTAAAAGTGGTCGTAATAAACGATATGTCGTTATAATAAATGTCGCAATAACCGATTTTGACTGTATTTTCTTTTTAATTTTACTAATATGCTTATCATACAGATACGCGTACTCCGTTTACTAGTTGCAGACTTCTTCAGTGTTTTGTGCTCGACGATATTTTTGTTTTGTTAAATTTAAATTAATTTTTTTTTATTTTTTTTCCCTTTTATTAATTCTCTGTATAATTAAATTAGTTATGAAGCATGTAAATTATTAAATAATTAAATTATTTTATTATATATCACAAATTAAGTAATAGCAGCTCCTAAAATCAATTGTCAAATTTCCGTACATTAGAATGTGCGAATGAAATCGCACTTTCCTTAAATCAGCTAAAGTTAATGAAAATTTAACGAAATTCTCTGATATTACTATAATTATGGTTGCACAATACAATTTACATGTAATCGTACATTTCCTTAAGTTGGCTTAAGTCAGCTAAAGTTCATTATGGTTGGGCCTTAATTCTTTTTTATAATAACAAAATTTAAATCAAACGTCCTTAAATAAAATAAAATTTTCAAGATCATCTAAACATTTACAATTCAATCCTTAAAATTCTATTTAATTATTGAATATGAATTTATTTTTCTATCAAAAATTACTGACACCCCAGAGTGACAAATCTCAAACAGGTCAAAAGGATGTAATTTTTTTCAATTCAATAAGGAAATAAAAATAATAATGATCATAAATGAATTTGAAATTATCATTAAATTTCATTTGTTATTGATTTCATAATATTTAATTCCTTGTTCTATTCAGTACAAATAAAAAAAATTATTTTAAAATGAAGCGATACTATTTTAAGTTTCTGGACGTTCTAAAAGTTTGAAAATACATACATATTGAATTAAAAATCATAACGTAATAAGACTTGACGTAGGTAAATAATAAAAGTAAATGATTTTGAAAAACTATTTGAGACCCGAAAATTCAAACTTTTATGATGAATATTTTCTGAACAACATAAAGAATATTTTAGGGAGAAAAACTATTTATCGAATTAACATTTTCATCCTGGCATTAGAATTAACAATTTAACATTTTCTGAACAACAAATCACATCAATCAATTGTCGATACTTGAGTTGTGGATTAAAAAAGAATAATTTAATGTTCATTGGTTTTCAGAACACTCCTGAAATAGACAGTTCTACATACCTTACAACATTCATTATATAGATAATATAATTTTAATGGAAATTCGGCATTTTAGTGCAAACAAGCAAGTTTCATTAGGCAATGAAATCTAAAGGTCAATTAAATATTCTAAATTAATACTTAAATTTAGTGGTATTAAAACCACTTCAATAACTTCAGACATTCTTTTTTTATTGCTAATTTATACGAAAACAATTATGAATTATTTTTTCTTGTTCTTATGTTGGGCAACAGACCACCATGTGGATCCTGGGCTTGATTCATGAAGGTTCTCCATTTTTGTGGATATTGGACTTTGGAGTTTTTGAAGATACGAAGTTGTTTCAAGCCTGTCGATTTTTCGTCTCTCCAACGAGGTTTGGTCTGTCTCGACATCTTGTACCTTCGAGTCTGGATTCGAAAATTTTCTTCTAGATCCATTTCTATCCATCCGCTCTAGGTGTACGAGTCACTGTAGTCCTTTGATTTTAATAATGATGAATATTTACATGAATATTAAACTGGCATATTAATTAAACCTACTCATGTAAGTTAGATAATAGAAATATAGCCTGACGATTTCAAAGAATAAAACCTTTAGAGTTTGTACAGCAATAGTATGTCAAAGGAGAATGTCAAAGTTACATAAACATCGTTGAATGTAGTCTGCATTCAAAATTAAAATAAAATCAAGAAAAAAAGGCTCATTAGTCCTATAGGACTAGATCGCAATATAGGAAGGATGTGGTTTAGTGGGTCCCACACGCAATGTCAACTTTCAAGGGTTAATTGTGTTTTCTCCCACCAGCCTACATATTTTTTTTTTGTATAAAATATTAAAAAAATTTATGTTAGAAAACATTGTAATAGACCTAAGTACTTGCTAATATTTAACACAAGCAAATGTAACAATGATTGATCCTAGCTATGCAAATAATAACAAATGAAGAATTCGTTAAAAAAATTAGTTTCGTCTACAGTGCCTACGGCAATAAAATTATAAAAATCATATTGTACTGGACATGTACATGAATAAAAATATATTAACAAAATATACACCAAAGAAAATACGTAAAAAGAGACGACCGACCAGTGGAGCAATGGAAACACTGAAAAGACTTCGTGTATGAAATAAGCGTGGTGTTAATTTTTTATAAATTAAAAATTGAAGACTGGAAACCAAGAAACCATGAACCAAGAAGCATATGGTTCCATTTGAATTTTCACATTACTGAAAAAGAAGAGTTGAGAAGTTTAATCATTGAAGAATTTGGCAAAGGATCAGTACTTTTCCACAATATTAGATAGAAATATTTTGGGCACTATATACTATACATATTAAATAGAGAAAGTAAGACGAATCCAATTTTTCCAGCAGATTTTTTCTATTTTCAAAGTATTTTCCAAAACATACCAAAAAAAAAAAAAACAAAAAAATGATATATAAAAAATATATAAAAATAAAAAATGAATTCCATTATAACTTCCAAATCCATGTTGGATCAAATGAATTGGTGGACGGTATTAAATACGTGCCAAGAATATTTAATGCAAAATTCAAATAAAAACATGATAGTTTTTTTTTCCAATTTTGAAACCAGACATGGTTTGATTATATTGTATAAGGCCATTCACCATTCATTCATTCACTACACTACATTACCATCAACCAGCACCAATATACAAACAAATGAACGAATGAATATTACGAATTTTCATTCATTCATTTAAATTGCGGCATCTTTAAACATATAGAAACCAAAAATTACAACAAAACAGAATATTTTCATTATTATGCGTCCACCAATTTTAATTTTTTTATTTATTTATTTATTTTTTTTTTTCATTTTTTATGAATAACCATAAATAGACCTGGTGGTATGCTACGACACTGTTTACATTCAAATTAGTGGAGAATGATGACATGAAAATAATAAGAAAAAAAAATGAAATTATTCTGGGTTTTGAATAATATTCTGTTAGGAATAAATAGATGGTGTAGAGAGAGAGAGAAAGAGAGAGAGAGCTACCTTACTTACTAACTCTGATGAAAATTCTTTCAATAAAAAACAAAACAAAAATTAGAATAAAAAATGGTTTCATTAATTTATTGTTGTTTGTTGTATTTTTTTTTTTTTTGCATAAGAATTAACTAGCGAACTGACATAGTAATAAAATGGTTTATATAATATTGGTTAACTTCTAAAGTAAGGTGGTTAAATGAAGGGTTTAAGAGAGAAAGTAAAATTTTTTTAGAGAAGTTTTAGTTCCACAATGGAATCATGGAATTCGACTTCTACTTTTTGACTATATATTTTGACTACTTATATGAGAATGTTATGTTTGGTTAATATACAATATTATTTTATTGTGAAGGATAGCTGATAGAAAAAATATTATTTAATTGGGAATAGATGACATCTAATTGAGTAAAAAAATTTTCAACTTAACTTAAGTAAGGTAATAGGGTGTGGTTTCTGTATTACAATTTTTTTTTGAAAATGTGTGATATTTGATGAGTAAGGTAGTTCAACAAACCTATCACTGTCACAACATGACCGTAACGATCCTATGCAACACAAAGTCGATCATTATCTATTCCCGAGCAAGCACGCAAAGAATCTGAAAATTAAGAATAGCCTAGTTCTCGCTATATTCGAGTATAGTTGCAGAGAATATATATATATTCACCACAATCATTTCTCTTTCTCTAATATGGCAATACAGCATGTGGTTGAAATTTCAGAATAATTTCCGTTCGTCAATTTATTCTGTAGGCGGGACTGGAATTTTTTTGATAATTTATACTCCATTCGATTTGGTATACAAAGAAAATTCTTCGATTATAACAAGTATGCACATGAAGATTATAAGAAGAATTGTGGGAATACAAACCAAATCGGATAGAGTACAAATTATTAAAAAATACGAATCCCGCTTCCTAGGTGTGCGATTCATTATTTTATATTTTTTCATCGTTATACATACTTATTCATAATTCATTTATTAATTCATGTAATCTTTAAATTTACTTTATAAAATACACATTATAAAATTTTCAATTCATTTGGATTCTATAGCAATGAATGATTAATTTTTTTTTTTTGTTTTTTTTTTTTAAAGCTAAACGTCATTGATCTCAGATCATTGAATAATTAACAATACACCTTTAATACAAAAATTCATTAACATTGAATCATCATCATCATAATTTTTATATATTACATATACATCAGAATAGTTGAGGACTTGTGATGCATCTTTATTAGTTTTTACAGTGGATAAAAAGATATAAAGACAGCGAAGTGATTTATTTTTGAATTTTTAATAAGTTGCACACATTCATTTTGAAAATTGAAACACTTGAGAATTGAATTGAAAAGAAAAAAATGTATTTTTCACCTTGCAAAAATTAGCTTTAGGCTAATCTTCTCTATATACATTTTTTATTATGTATATATATGCCATTAAGTGAAGAGAGTTTAATGTATTCTCAATTAAATAAATATTTCAAGGTTTTACTAAAAGATTAAAGTTAGTTATCTGCTACCACATGGTGATTTGATGAAGTCTATACTTAAATAATATTTTTATTTTGTTATCATTATTATATTGGTATTAATTATTGTCACAATACAAATCGAATACGAATAGAAAGAACAAATATATATGTATGTAATACTGGTAATACGAAAGTAGTATTCGATTTCATAATTAATTAATTAAAATTGGTATGATTATTTACAGAGAATATTATTTAACAGTTAGTTATTTAGTATATGTATATGTATAAATAAATGAAATGTCTGCAATTGATAATAAAAAAATGATGACAAAGATTATTATTATAATTTTTTTTGAATCCACAATTGATTTTACTGGCTAGTTGTAATTATAAAAGGTAATCAATTTAGTTTAAAACAGCCATTCATTATGTGGTGCAGATATTGGATTATTTTTTCAACTTACACCTATAATTAACTAATTAATTTAACTTCAAGTTGGATTAAATTAAAAATGAATTTACTTTCATATACAGTAGACTAGACGAATGAAATTTTCTAATTAATTTAACTGTAGAAAAAATACGAATAATTTATGATATTGTTGTCTGATATTGTATAACTGAGAAATTATTGAATCTATATATGTACATTCATTTTTACATTAACTATCTATACATTAATTTCTATTTACTTATGTTAAATATCTTTTTTGTGCTTTTTTTTAATAGTTTTTACTTGCCCTATGGTCTATACATTTAATTTATCATACAAAAAAAAATTAAACTAAATATCTTATATTAACATTAAGCTAAATTTAAAGTCCCTACCTTGGGATTGATATTATACCTATTTATTTATTTTATCATAATAGACAATTATCATTTTACATTGAATTATATTGAAAAATGTTATAAGCAAAAAAAAAAAACAATAGTTAGTTCAATTTAGTTTTATGATTATTAAAAACTTATGTTCAAAATTAATAATAAAAGAGATTAAAATTGAAGACATGGAAAGAAATAATTTGTTTATTTTGAAAAGTCAGGGATTCTGAGGGAGATGTTGTATCGGCGTAGGATCTAATAACCAAGGATAGCTGGATGTCCTACCTCTACAAAAATATATATCTTTAGTTCGCACATTTTATTCTTTAAAGACGAAACGGACTTTTGAAAGTATCCCTGTCGTTTTGATATTTTTGTATCAAAACCATTATATCTGTTGATCTATTAGATATATATTCTAGAAAGATAACCTTATTAGGTCATTAGGTCGTACGCCGATACAACATCTCCCTCAGAAGAGCTGAAACGTCAATACACAATATCAATATATATACACTTAAATCTCATTTAAGTCTCATGTCCTGTGAAACCGTTAATATTTATATTGGTAATAAATATAAAATATAATAAATATTAATGAGAACACATTTTTTTCATTTCATTTTCATTTTCTATTTAATTTTTAGCTTTAATAATTTTGAAATAAAACTTAGGCAGTGGTTACACGTTGACAAAATCTGTACGATTAAATCTGAATCTGAAGAAAATCTGAAATGTAATTGCAGTCTGACATCAGACTTTATCTGATGAAACAAATAAAAAACCATCCGACTCGTATCAGATTTTTAAAATTCAATGTGGCGATAATTGAATTTTTAGAACTTTTTACTGCTTCCTGGTGGTTTTTATATTTTATTCGATCATATTATGACAGTAGCCATTTAATATTAACAGGTTGTATTGAGTAGTTTTACATTTGAAAGTTAAATAATTTATAGTTTTAGTTTGAAAAACAAAAATGTGAATTTCATTTATTTTTTAATATGTAAATTTTATTTATAATATAATTTAACAAACAAAAATAATATTTATATTGGTTACAAAATGGAGAATTTATATAACAGTAAGATAGTAAGAACTACACCATTTGAATTTATAGAAATGTAAATGGACCAAGAATGCATTGGGGACTTATATTCCAAAAATTATAAAAATATTTTTTTTCAAGAACAAGATATATATATAATCAAATAGCATTAAAACTTACAATTACCCCACAGGAAGTGAAAACGAAGATCAATAAATTTTGTTAATATTACTTCAAGTCTGTAATAATGTTTTACTTTATTGTAACAAATTTAATAAAAATATATTTTTAAAAAAACTTGTTTGACATTTTTGATTACATATCCTTCAAATGAAAAAAAATCAAAAAAAAATCATATACTGGCAACCTTTATAAAAAACACTCTGTAAAATGTCACAAATATTTGACATAAATTCGTAGATAAAATCTGAGAAAAAATCTGACTTTGTGTACCTTAAGGTGGATTGCAGCTTATAATAATTTTAAAATGTGCTAATTAATATTTTGTTGACTCTAAAGAGGGGAGATTACATTTTATATAGAACTCAATGAGTCCGACAAAAACTGTAAATTTATATATATTTCATCCCTGATATTGAAATATTTTTCACACTAGTTTTGGGATATTATACTTTGACGAAGTATATTTTTAAAATATCAGAGATAGTTTCTTTAAATCGGCAACACTTTTTTAACAATTTTTTGAGTATTAAAATTGTTTTCTTTTAACAGATGATTTTGACGGTTTATCAATGTTTATAAAATAGAAATTTAGAAAATTCTTTGCAGCAATGTAGTTTTTTCTTGTGTAAAAATTGCACAATCTATCTCTCTCTATAGTCAACATAATATTATCACACTTAAACTGTTGAGCAGCTAAAACTCTACTTTAATCTGTTGACTAATTTCTTACTAATTTTTGAATAAGCGATTAACTGCAAATAATTCAATTCAGTTAAAAACTTTTTTGAGGAAAAAAGTTTATTATGTCTGAAGTGTATAGCTACACTTATGTTGTTTTTACGATGTACATTTAAAAGTGACGAAACCGAATACAAAATATGTAATTTCAAACATTAATTTTTTTTAGAAAAATACTAATTTTATTTAAAAGTCATATTTCTCTAAGCATTTTAATTGAATTTTTAATTATAAAAATTGTTTACAGAGAAAAAATAACGTGAAAATAATAAAAATTAACAAAATGTAAATATTCACTTGTGTCAAAAACCACAAATTTAATTGTAACCAAAACATGTCCTAATTTATAAGAACAAAAATATATAGTATTGAATATTATGAAACCTCAGCAATATTTATAGATTACAATTTTTTGTGGGTTTTGCTATAACTATATTTGTTTCTTGCAATTGTTTTCTTATTAAATAATACTTTTATAGATTTCTCGTGCGAAATTTTACATAATCTTTTCGTTGAATTCTCGACCTGCTTCTACCTATAGTTGGCATTAGAGTTACTGAAAATATTTTGAGCTAATTTTTGCTACCTAGTAATTTTATTATATACACTCGCTCATCTTGACCTTTAACTTTTAAAAAATTTAACTCATGATTATTCAAGAGCTCATACAGTTCATAATTTCATTCTCTAATCTAATGAGACTGTAGATTTGGTTCAATATTCTATTAAAATAGTAAAATATATTTGTCAAACTAGAATACGTTCAACTCAACAAAATATGTTTCATAACGTAACGCTTCAGCCTTTCACATTGTATTTGACCCTTTTCTATTTTAACTCATTATATTTTAAACTTAAAAAATTTTGAAAATCTATTTGAAAAGCTTTTGCTATTTCCTGGAAACAAAAATTTTAATCTGATGCATTTTTCGTTTTACAAAAATATTTACGACATCAAACCATTTTCTGTACATAAAGCACGCCTCCCCCAATCCTTCCAAAATTTAATTGTTATTCTTAAAAGGAAATTAATTAGTTCCAATTTATTGCATTTTAACCCCTTTCAAAAAATATTCCACTAAATAGTATCTAATTAACAGAACTGCTTTAATTATATTCAATCATTGCCAGACATTTGAATTTTTTTATTCAAAATACAAATGATGTCACGACCTCACTTTAAAATGATTTTTTCTTTTTAATTTCAATAAATTTTTTACTAAAATTTATTTTATTTTTTATTGAAATCATTTCTATGTTGTAATAATTAATAAAATACTGAAAAACATAAAGAAAAAAAAAATAACAAAAAGCAAATTTTAATAACTTTTATCAGTTATGTTTTCATAGCATAAATTCTATATGTATACGTTAAAGAATAATTGTACCAATTTTGTTTTTGTTTTTATTTCTCTCTCTCTTATCAAATTCTAAGAACACCTTCTTTATCATCAACTTTTGAAAGCATTATGTAAAATGAAACCATATTTCACTATCGTAAATGCAAATAAAAATTAAAATATCATAAAAACAGATATTGGTATTTACAACTATAGGGTAATTTTGAAGTCAATTATGACTTATCAATCAAATCGCCGTTGGACTTTTAGATTAGTTTAGATTTTAACTGAGAATTGAATATCCTATATAGTCTGCATTGTACTGTCACCGCTCTTCAATATATCAAATCTATGTTACCTGTGATCTTTAAATGGATTTCGAAACAATTTGCAGTGAATTGTTTTGGAATTGGTGCTTTTGGGTTAATACGAATATGTTTACGGCGAAAAACAGTAATTTGTTTGTACGAAGCGAATTTAAATCTTTAAAGGAACATAAATAACGGCAATATGACAATATGACAATAGTTAAATCAACTTTCATCTATTATTTTATTTATTTATCGTAGGATGTCGTATATGTGAAATTTTTACAAATTATAGTTTGTAAGTATCGGGTGTTGCATTAAAAATATTTTCAATGATATCTCGAACGTATGAATAAATTGAATAGTTGATGCAGTTATGGTTTATTATTTGGGTAAGAAAGCCAATTTAATATTTGGGATATGTAGCTAAGTTCTACATGTAGATCATCATGTACCAATATGATCCCGGACAAACTGTGAGTCTGTTTATTTTGGTTCATAGTTCTCTTGTCTCACATAACAAATTAAATATGTTTTTATTCTTAAGTTTCAGTTTCAGTTAATGTTTAGATTAACAATAGTCATATTGAATTAATGTTGAAGCAATCCCCCAGCAATCTGTAAGCTAACACTTGATTGATTAATTCAAATTCTATAGCGAGTGCTATAATAACATTTATTTTTCTTTAAAGTTGCCGAAAGGACAAAATAATATGTCTGCTACAATTGCGTACTATTTTACCATGAATAGTGGAAGTTAGTTGAAAAACCAAGCCTCAGCCTTTGACCATAGTAGGATATCGGAAAAGGCATAACCAAAAAGGCATAGAACCTATTGAAGAAGAAGCGAGAAAAGGGTGAGAAAAAACAATATAAGTTTAAAAAACGAAAATTACTTAGTGTGAAAACACAAAGACGACGAACGAATTTCGCCGGTGTAGACACAACAAGAACGACATTTTGCGCTGAAAATCCATCGGAATTAAAAATGAATAGAAATGAACAAAATTTCTTTTGATACAAAAAGTCATTCGTAAGCATTGTTACGAAGTATTTTATAGTGCAAAATAATTTTTATATTCAAAATATAAAGTTCTTAAGTTAAAAAAAAATGTTTTTAAAATATAAAGTTTTTTGTATAAAATTTTTAAATTTTAAAATACTTTTTTTTTGTAAAAAATGGTGTATAGTTTAACGTAAAATATTTTTAATATATTTTTAAAAATACGTTTTAAATTAAAATTTGTTTTCTTGACGGCTTTTGCTTTTGAATTAATTCCTTATACTGAGAAAACACAATTCACAAAACAAATTTCTAAAATAATAATTGCTTTTCTTTAAAAAAGAAAAAACAAAAAAAAAATTTGAATGTACTTACCTAAATACATATCAACTTTATTAAATACAAAAAATATTTTACGAAACATATGATTGTGACATCTGCAAATAGTCTTTGCAGACAAATGAACTTCAGCATACGAATTTTTTCGAATGCGGAATGAACTTTTCCATTCGAACAAAAATTTCGATGGACTTGAGCATAACCCTATTAATTTGAGAAATAAATTGAAAACTTACTTTACTAATAATTAAATAAAATATGGTATATATAACTTATTAGCCACATCATGATGAATTGGCTTAATTTGACATATCGATTTTACTGCAGGTAAATGTAAGTATTTCAAATTAAGTCTGTGTATTGGATTAATATGTTTTTTTTTTTTTATAGATAAATGAAGTATATAGGGTAATAAATTGTTATGTTATATATTACAAAACCAAATAACAAATTAAGAATACCCAACAAATTGATTTCATGTGTATAAACCAAAAACAAAAACAAAAAAAGAATCTCATAACATGAAATGAGAAATATTTGTTTATTTTCTACGGAATAACTTTTTTTTTTTTAGATCTACACATGCATACTTCTACAACCATGTTTTATTAATATACAATTAAATTTTAAGAATTTTCATAAATTTACATAAAGTATTTAAAAAAAAATTGATAAACTTTAAAAAAAAAAAAAATTGAAAGTCAGGAAAGGTGTTCATCATAATATGAAATTAATGTTTTGGGATTGGGACCTCAAATTAAAGAAAAAATAACAAAAAATGTTTATGTTAATATTTAGATAATTTTAGATTTATTTTTTGTATCATCATTTTTATTAAATAATTAACTATACATAATATATGTATATTTCTGAGTTATTATTATGACAGAAATAAACTCGCTATTTGCTAAACATTTTTTGTAAACATAATCAAAAATATAAATATTATGCTTAATTATTTGATCAATTCCAATTTTATTATCTTTTACTTCTGTTTGTTTTAATTTTTGATTCATAACTATCGAATTTCATTTATAAACTAATAATTTACTATCTTTTTAATGCTTTGTGTTATGTCTATACAAAATTGTAATTGTATACGATAGTGAAAAAATAAATATATGGGTTTAACTTATTAAATTTCATAACCACTAATGGACAGAAAATAAACATGGCCTAATTGAATAATTATAATCAGTTGAAAAATTCTAAAATTAGTTCGAATATACAATTTAATTATCACTAAAAGTAAAATGGATCTAAGCTATTAATTAGGATGAAGAATTCTACAATATGTATACGAGTATATTGTATAATGTAGTTTGTAATATTTAAATTAGTTGATATGTCATTAAATTCATAAGAACTTATAATGTATTTCATCTGTCTATAGAAGGTGTGGCTTCCCTCGACATAACATTCCATGATAATTTAACATTGAAGATTATTTTAACTGAAGTATTTGCTTTTATTCTTTCAGCTATAACTACACTGAATCATTATTATAAATTTTAAGTTAATTTTCTATATTAAGAGAACTTTTAAAGCATAACTTCCAATTAAATCGCAAACCAAATTTACATTAGTTATAATAAAATAAGTAAATTTAATATTTATTATAAATTTAAATATATTTTATAAATTTAAATATATTACAAAAATTATTTTAATAAAAATTTACATGTCAACTATTTTTTCTAGTTCTAATTTAGTTAATATGCTACTCCCATTGAGGCCTCTCTTTATTTTATGTTTTCTTTTTATTTAAATAAACATTAACATTAATTTATCATTTTGTAAATAAAAAAAATATACTTAACCATTTTCTATTTTAAGGATACTAAGGACTAAAAGAATGTAATTAATATTATGTACATACTAAATATAATATTGTATATATACATATATATGTATATATAGGTGTCATTCTCAAAATAATACGATACTCTCTTCTAAGTATACAAATTATATACATGTCATTTATAATTTTATATAAATTCAGTTACATATATTCTTATTTACATATTAAACTCATAAATATGAGTTATAAAGCAATCAACATTCTATTAAAAAAAAAAGTAAAAAAAAAAATAAAAAAAAATAAAAAGCAAACAGGGTTCTAAATTTAAAAATAGATCACTTAATTACTTTTCCATCAAGATTGATTAGTAGTTAAGTAAATTATCGTAATAAGTGAATGGGGTGAAATTTATTATTAATAATAATAAAAATTTGTATTTATGTGTAAATACATAATATATATATATGTATATTTATAATAAAACATGTATGATGTATATATATGACTATTTTAAGAATTTTAATGTCTCCTAAAGACATTACAAATTACTCAATACGAAAATAAATCAATAAATATGACTTGTCATTTTAAAAAAAAAATATTATTAAAAATTTCATTAATTAAATTATCATTTCCTTATAATATTTTTCTAAATGAAAATAACATTTAACAAATTGTTTTTCTGTTTTTATTTTAATTTCTGAAATAATTAACTTAAAAATAAAAATGTATAAAATTTCAAAATCGATTTTTTTATGCACATTTTTTGAATAACAAAGATCAAAAACTATTACAATACCTTTGTGAGAATATATAAAATCGGAAGAGTAACAAATATGACTTCAGAATGTGAGATAAAACGTACAATAGACATCTACAAATCTCTATGCTACCGTAAAGTTTTGAATAAAATACCCAGGTAGGTACTCCAATTTGAAAATGCCAATATTCTGAAAAAATAATAAATCCAATTGGTATACCCAGAGGTACTCTAATTGGATTTGTACACCCGGATACACTATTCGGAAAGCCACATATAGATATGATAGTTACCTATACATACATATGATATAGATTCTGCACAGATAGTAATATTAAAATAAAACCAATTAACACAATTGGTTTTGTAATAGATAACATAAAAATGATTTTAGTATTAGATAAGACCAATATCGAAATAGTTCGAAATTAATTTTCGAAAAATATAAAATCTAATTACTGTACATTGGGGTTCTGTAAATGGAAAATGTGTCGATTAGTTTATCCGGGGTACTTTATTGGAAGGGGTATTATATTCAGAACTTTACAACTAATTCTAAGGATGCCAGCTATCATATTACAAAAAAATAAATAAATAAGAAAGAATACAAGAAGACCATCATTAAAGGCATCGTTTTGAAACAATGAAACTGAAATAAGAACGTTAGAAGAACTATATATAGAAACGAACATAAACATCAACCTTAACTATCAACTATACAGCAAGATTTATTTGAACATGTGCCATAGCTTGTCCCCAGACCAAATGACATCACTTTGAGTCTTTATTGTAATTTATGAACTATTATCACAGAAAAAAATAAGTTATCTGTGCTATTATTTATAAAAACTGTTTATTGTTTTAAATATATTTGACCATTAACAAAAAAACTATGTTAAAATATTCAATATTGTAATTCAGAAATTAAAAAATTGATAAAATTGCAGTAAAGAAAAAAAGTTAATAAAATTATTACGGTACGAAATAAATATTAGTTACTATTAAAAAATTACGAACCATATTATTGCATTTTTTTTTAATTCATTGTAAAAACAATACTTCTTCACACTGCATGGGGGGGGGGGGGCTAACTTTTATTGTTCCATCATGTTCTCGAATCGATTATTATAATTTTTATAATTAGAAAAAACTTAATTAATTACAAAATTTTTAAACTACATCAAAACGATTTCCATTCTAATTTTTCAATTTAAGTATTACCTGTTTCACTTTACTGTTTAAAAATAAAATTTATATAAGTAAAAGTATTTCTTCAATATTTTTAAATTATTGCACAATAATTATTAGTTATACAATAAATTATAAATTTAATATTATTTTAATTACAATTAACTTTATGAAGCCACCACCTTTCATTGAAAATGTTTATCACCTGCCGTTGTAGTCACTATAATCATATATAAATCAAAATGTTTTCGTATTGAATAATTGCGATGTAATTAATTAATTGTTTTTATGTTAGAAATGAACAATTTGAATTTTTTTTTATATTCATATTTCAATTAAGGTCAATAAATTAAAATTTTAACAATTTCATGTTTAGTAAAAATTTATAGGTTTTATAGTAAGAATTAAAAAATATAATAATTAGTTTTAGAATCACTGCAATAAATGTTAAGTTAAAAAATGAAAGATTTTTTTTTATCTTTATTTCATATTAACCTCACATTTCTTATACAATTATTCGGTTTTTTTTTTTGAAAATAATAAAAAAGCTTCCGTATTGAAAATTGAAAAAAATAACCATTAAATTTAATTATTTTTCTATATATAAAAAAAAAAAAAATATTTCAACACCTAAATATTTACACCTTAAAATTGGCAAGCAAGCAAGCATAATATTTAATTTTTAACTAATTTAACATCTTTTAAAATCTAATTAAACCAAGGTAAAAAAAAAAGATTTTACTCTTAAGTGCTTCTATATATTTAAATCAATTTATATATCTATATGTATATATATACATATTTTCTAGATGGTATATAAATACAAAATAATCTATAAGCATAGATCTGTGAAGCATAACTCATTTCAAGCGTCTGTGAAATACGCTTAATTTTTATTAAAATATATTTCGTACATATATCACTAGATGTTTTTTTTAAATTGCCGCCGTTGTTGTTTTTTATTCCGTAAAAAAAAAAAAACACTTCCACTTCATTTAACAATTAACAAGTATTTTGAACATAACACTAATGTACATGATATCTATTATGATATATATACGCAATATACAGAATGTTTCAATAATATGTGAATACACTGTAATAATATTGTCATTTTGTAAAATTTGATTTTTCAATTTGGTTTATTATGCAGAAAAACTATAAATCTAATAAATTAATACTACTATAATAATGAAATAATGTGTGTAAAACTTTTCACGTGGGTGAATTGAACCAATTAGCAATGACATGAACCAAAAAGTTTAAATGTGAATATTTTTCAAAAATTTACCGATTAAGAAATGGACTAATTTTGTTTCCATATGTTAAATATAAATCATTTGTAGAAAAACATATCCAAGTTCTAAACCCATATAGAAAAACGAAATATTTAATACAAGAACCAAATAAGATCGTCTGAAAAATTGCAAAACATCATAAAATGAATAAAATATGAAGTTTTTGTAAAGTATTTAGAAGTTTTTTTTTTAAATCATTAAAACAAATCAAATTATTCAAAAATAACATACGTATTAAAATTCCTGGTTTGTGTTTTTGAATTAACCACCTCGAAATGTTTCTAATTGACCATATAGGTACAAGTTCTTCAAGTTCAACTGAATGCATATTTTGTAAATAAAATTATTGACAAGCAGAAAAAAAATATTCTTATTGTTGTCATAGTGGTAAGTCTTGCTTTATCACCTCACATTTACAAATTCAATTAATTTGCTAAAAATCCTTCTTATAAGAAAACCACCAGAAGCAAGATATTATAGAGAACATATCAAGGGCAATATTAACTATTTTTGCAATTGGTGCTGAAATTATAAAACTACAAGCTTTTTCATCTGTTGTATGCAAAATAAAATTTGAAACCAGAATGCGAATAGTTGTACATCGGTGACTCTACGGAGGTAACAACAATGTGATAAGAAAAAGAAAAAAATACTCACAAAAATTTTATGTTTAAATTGAACGTAAAAATATCCTTTGTTTTTATTTAAATATTTAAATGAAGATGAAAGAAATATTTTTTTAATGTTTAACCGGCGAATTCTACGCCGGGAATTACTGATATTATAATATTTGCACTACGACGGACGACTTGTTATCGTTAATTTTATACAAAGACAACCAATTAATTACAATCTTCTTTACCTGTCGAAGTATTCATAACAAATATAAAAAATGTTAAATTATAGGATAAGCAAAGCTAATAATCACCCATAATAAATTTGTATCAGAAAAACAAATTTGTTTCAAAATTATTATTTAAACAGATTTATCGATGCGGTCAATTTTTGATCACTGACGCGATGAGTATTCAAGAATATGGGTGATTTTTAGTTTTGCTTATCGTATAATTTAGCATTTGTCTCGCCAAGAACTGTTAATCTGCAATTCTTTTTTGGATTATAAAAGTTAAATTAATATTGTTAAATTCATTAAAAAGTCCGTATCAAAATAAATTTAAACTATGCCAAATAGCCTTTTCTTATCTTTGAATAACCAAAACTAACAACACAGAGTCTTGAACAAACAATCACACACAATAAGGCTTTCTTTACTTTAATTTTTTAGTATACCTATGTCAACTAATTTAATTTTATTAAATCATATTACCAATTCATTTCATAGTGTTATGAAGCAAACTTTTACAACATTCATGCCCCGACTTGAATGCGAACCCAAGATCTTTTAATTAGTAATCAGAGGACATAACCAATACACATACCGACTGATTTGACCATTACGTGAACACTCTGTGCATATATATATATATATATATATATATTTATAATTTGATATTTATATATTGAATTAAAATTATTACTGTAGGCAAAAGTAATTAATCAAAAAAAATAATAAAAGTCTCGATTAAATAAATTATATTCAAATGGTTTTTTTTTGTCTCTTTTCAATTATATTTACTAATAAATCTCTCTCTCTTCCAATCTTTTCCTCTTTCATCATATAAACACTATATAGTTACTAAAAATATACTAAACATTTTTTTCTTATCTATGTAGTTGACATGAATTGTGCATTGAACTTTATTGTTATCTTTTAAATAGGTGTTGGTCTAAAATTGAAAATAATATCCATTATACCATTTCATATTATGTGGGTCGGGGCGGGGGCATAAAATAAACAAAAACATAAAAAAAAAGGTCACCGATTTAAAATTACCAAAATTATTTTTACAAAAGCATAAAATGAAAGAGAGAGAGAGAAAGAGATCAACAAATCTTTTTACTAGTAGACCTACGGCCTACCCGCTATTTAATGTCATGTCAATAATATTTTTTGATATACGAGTAGTTAAATAAAGAGTAATAATATTATAATGTAATTGTTATAATAATAGATATGTGAGCATATTTATATAATACAAAAATTTGAGTAAATAACAAATAATAATAATAATAAAAATACCATAAATTAGTTACAATTAAATAATATAGAAAAAAAGCAATAAATATAGATATATATGAACCTTCTTTTTACTGAACTGAGGAAGTAATTGAAATTTGAAATAATAATAAATAAAATCAACTAGGAACATTTTTTAACAAATCCATTTATGTCTGTTATATAGTATAGAGAGATATACATATACAGCGAACTCTAATATGTCATGTCGTACATAATAGATACTAATAGATACAGCCGATACAGGTATAATTATTAAAATTGAAAAAAAAAAAAAACAAAAAAAAATCAAAATCTCAATTATGATTTTTTTGTTTTTTTTTCGATACGCTATAAAGAGGTTTGTTAAAAAAATACCCTAAAGAAATTTTCACAAAAATGTTTGAGTACCTATACAAAATTATAGTTTAAATTAAATCTAGAATTTCTAAATTTCTAAAAAAAGAAATTAAAAAACCTTTTTCAGGTTTTCATAAACAGTAATACTATTCAAGGATTTTGTTTATAAACAAAAGTTGCAAATTAAGTTTGTTCATAATTGTTGCTACCAATCAGGTGCATTACAATTTTACAATTTTTTAAATAGTTAAACCTAATTAAATTAAAATTACAGCATTTGCTTTTGCAGTACTGCATTCATGAAAGACTGTTATATTCTGTTTATTATTAACAAATTTATTAACGAACAAAAACTGTTACCAGTAATTTTGTATATTACTACTGTACGAATATTTTTAATTATATATATCACATTCAAGTGAAATTTAGCTTAAAGGTAAATCTAATTCATAGAAATTGCAAAAGATTAATATTATTTAAAAAATATGAGGTACTTTTACTTAGAATTTTGTTATATAATCTTTTTTTTAACATTTCCGACTCCAACAAAACTAGTCAATTTTCAAAACAAAACAAAAAAGTACAAAATAAAAATTAACCTAGTATTTTTTACTGTTTGTTTTTTGTTTCATTCATGCAGCTTGGTATATTGAAAATGTAAAAAAGTTTTTTAAAAATATTTTCATTGTACAGGGTGGAAACGCTCCAGGGTTAAAATCATTTACAGCTTGATTCCTTTAAGTATATATTTTAGGGAAAAAATTCTTCTAGATAGAGGTCTATTTTAAAATTTAACCTAGGCTACAAGGGGCTAAAAACAGTTGAATAATAATATTTAACAAATATCTATACTACAACTTCAAAGATATACAAGCTAGAGCAATGCGTCAGAGGTTGTATTCGTTATGCCGAATAATATCACAGCGAATAAAATATTTAATTTTATTACAACAAAGAGCGCTAAATTCACCAGTTCTGTTTTCAATATACATAATAGAGCTGATAGAGTTATTAAAACGCATACAATACTACAAGTGTTTAAGAATAAACTTTAATAAATGCCAAACAATTTTATTCCGAGATGTTATAGGCAAAGTAAACCACAATTTAAAAAAGAATCGGAGAAAATTCAATATAAAAACTCCAAATAATGAAAACATTGTGAACAAGAAACAAGTCAAGTACTTGGGAATTTTGCTAAGTTACAACCTGAATTGCACTAATCAAGTTGATAACGCAATTTCGAAAAGCATCAAAGCTCTAATGGCAGCGAAAGGGTTGTTTTACAATAAAACAATCCAGCCGAAAGTAAAATTGATAGCCTATCAAACACTTATAAGGCCAATGCTGGCATATGGGGCACCCATTTGGTATACTATAAGTGCTAGTAATATGGAAAAAATTAGGAAAATGGAACGGAAATGCATTAGAGTTTATCTGGGGAAAAATAGAACACCGCAATCAGACTTTAAAAAATATTATTCCAACAAGTTTATATATAAATTAACTAATATAAACTGATTCGATAATTTTTTTATCAATCTGATTCGTAGGCATTTCGATAGATCAATGAGAAATACAGCAAATGGCTTAATATCACATGTATATTATCATAATGATGAATACATATAAATTAGCCTACAGAAAGGTTTTGTGTCCCCAGAGTCCTTTATTTATCTAAATAAGAATGGTTATATACAAAACCAAAACTATGTCCCAATATTATTTCATTATAATAGACGGGCTACATGTAAAATTATCGAATTCAGGATCAATTAAAATTTAATATATTCATCCCGGATAGGGACAAAAGATATAAAGTTGATTACTGGTGGTTGGAGGAAGCTGCATTAAATAGATTAGGATAGTTAACTATACAAAGTAGTTTTAAGTTTAGGTTAGGATAAGTTAAGTTTAATTTTAGTTTATAAGATTTTTTTGTGAGAGTTAATTTGAGTTTTAGTAAAATTTTACCAAAAAAAAAATATTTAGCAAAGATTAAAAAAACATAAGTTAAGTGGTAACTTGGTATAAATTATAAGAAAAATATTAAAAGTACAAATCTGAACGAAAATTAATAAAAAATTCATTAAAAATTAAGTTAATTAAATAAGGAAATAGCCACCGTTTTTGTAAATAATTTTTTTTCGGTGTAATATTTGATGTTAAAAAAAAAGAAAAAAAAAAGCGAGAGCAATGTATTCTTCATAATTTTTTTTTTTGGGATTGATGTATCTAGCTAACTAAAGGTAATTATTGGACAGGTATTAAACTTACCGTTTTAGAATAATAACTGCAATTCAACCTCTACACAACATATCTACAACTTTGTCATGCACAACTTTCAAATCAGATTTTACCTGAGAAACGAAAAGTTTGACGTGAAAGTTGTGCATGGCAAGAGTGTAGATATGGGAGGGTTCAGTGCATCAACATAAGAATTAAAAAAAAATATCAGTATAAGGTTTTCCGAGATAATCAAAATTGACCAAAATGTGTTTATAGCAAGTGTGTATGAGTTCATTGAATCTATAAAAAATACATAATAAAAAAAATTTCAGCAAACTTTTTCAATATAATCAAAGTTTATACAAAATTTTAAGTTTGGACAGGTATTACTCGAAAGTGGTAAGTCTTACACCTATCTAACACGTATACCGTTAATTAGAAATACCAATTTTAAAATTCTGCAAAACAAATTGTTCCAGCTTACATATTTTCGGAGATGTAGTAAATATTTACTAGATATCAATTTTCCAATCTAATTTTCTTTAACCCAATGCAACCCATTTCAAATTTCAAAATAGACCCCTGTCTAAGAAAATTTTGATTTTTCTAAAATGTTTCCAGATTTTTAAGATTTTTTATCTCGAAGTGTACCACCCTGTATATCGCTTTAAATATGAAAAATACTTAAACTTAGTATCATTATTAATTTCCTGCAAACTCTTCAATGAAACCTTAATTTACTTTTTAAATACATATTTATAGAAATTTTTATAACATGTAAATTTTTTTTTAAATTTTTATAAATTGAAATTTTGTTTATGATAGTTTTATTCCTGGAAGGTTTTAGGAATTAATTTAAAACAGCAAACAATTTACTACGAAATATATATGCATATATTATATTATACTATAATGTTATGCTTTGCAAAATGTGAAAATTAACTTTTACAAAGTAAATTCCATTAAAAGATTATAATAAATTATAAATAAAATAAAATATTCTGTTATTCACAATAAAATTACTGTTGTTATAATTATTATAGTACTCGTTTGTATACTATATATTGGTTGTTACATAAATTGACTATTTTAACTATTTACATAAACAAATTGAATATTTTAAAAATGTTTCGAAACAAGTGTAATTTATGTATACACTTCAATCAAAAGTACTAAAATACAAAAATAATAAATTAATTAATTTAATTAATTAATTTAATAAATTGTATTTCAATCATAATCAAGTAATAATTCTTAAATTAATAAACGTAAAATATAGGAAGAAATTAAATGGAATAAATTGAGAATATAAAATTGAAAAAAAAAATTTATTTGGGTTGTTTAGATCTTAAATAAATTAAAATTTCAAAATTCAATTTACATGCTTGTTTGTTTACATGCATGCATGCTTTACAGACAATCTGAATACCTATGAATTGCCTATACTTGAAATAATGGATGGTAGAAACAGTCTATGGTAGGAACAGTCACCGTGTGGCGCATGTGATATACTACGTGGAACTTAATCAATCCACGTAGTACTAAATCCGGTAACCATATCCGGTGGCTTTTTTCCGCCATTGATTGGGAATTACCATTATATAAACGGTTCTAAAATAACTTCTCTCTCTCTTGCATTTTAACCGTCGTAAAATAATAAAAGTGATATAATTAATACATTGTTAAATTATAAAATAAAATTTTAAATAAAGAAAATCAATAATAATATAATAAAAATTAAAATAACAAATTTAAAATTAAAACAAAATTCCGTCTTTCATTTCTCGCTCGATCAGCTTAACTATACATATATATATCATTTAATAAAAGTCATAGGACGATAATAAAATTGTCAATTCAATTTAATTCGCAAAATTAGTTTTATTAGGTGTATTTCTAAAAGATTATTTTATTAAATGTTTGTTGTTATTGTGTTTTGTGTTTGATATAGACTTTATATTACAGTATTGATTTAAAATAATTCAACTTACTTTTCTAAATTTACAATATCTATTTTAAACGTAATTGAATGTAAAAAATATTAGAATTATAAATATAAAAATAATTTAAGAAACTATTGTCAAAGATATTAAAAGTTGTCCATTCCAATTTTATTTAAATTGTTAAGTATAATAAATGAAAATAAATTGTAAATTGCAACAATTGCATATTAAAATTATAATTAAAGTATATTCATAAAAAAACAATAATAAAATGAATCATAACGAATAACTTTTATTTTCAATAGTTTCAAAATATCCATACCCATTTTTTGTGTTTTTAACACATTTTACTTATTTAATTATTATTATTAAATTTAATTTAAATTCGTAAATTATTTTAAATTTCTCAAACAAAATTATAAACTTGTGTATAAAAACAAACTAATTAACTAACAAATTGCTAAAATTTTTCATCCAAGTATTGATAAAAAAAAATTTCGAATTTAAATAAACGAAAAATAATTCAATTTAATGAGCACGTAAATTATAAATAATATTGAATATTAACAAAACTCAATAATAATTTTAACAAAAAAAAAAAAATTGAATTTCTAATTCCAAGTTATTACATTCATACATACATACATACGTATACATCATTGCATAGATATATATAATTTTCATAATCAATTTCAGAGCTTAAATAAAAAATTTATAAAAATAATAAAATTCGATTTTTGAAACAATTTAAATTTTTAGCTCAATACATATATTCAAACAATACATTTATACACAGTACATATTATATATACAATTCAAACTTACTTACATTGTATACAAAATTTACTCATTATAAATAATTTACCAATTCACCCGGAACAAATTACAATTGATAAAGGTAATATCATATTATTATTTGTAACGCCAGTTAGGCGACATAATTCAAAATTTAACCATTCTAAAACCACCCACTTTTTAATTGAAATAATAAAAACATTTTTTTTTTGTTGTTTTTATTTTAGCTGTTCTACATGAAAAAAAAATATTTTAATTAAATGTAAAGGACTATGAAATTTCGTTAATAATGTCTAAAAAAAAATATGATAACAATATTTTGCAGTTGTAATAATTGTAAACTGTCAGTTGATCCCCGCGTAAGCAGTCAAATTTAATAAAAGTTTATAATTTGGATTGACATGTTTTCAAAAGTTAATTTTTAATTAAATCGGAAGTAGGTAAAATGTTCCGTTTTTTTTTTGTCTCACATCAATAGTGTCAACTTGATAAGCAATAATATCAGTTTGTAAAAGTTGAAAAGATAACATATTTTATAGGTGTTAACAAATTAGTTATGAAACTTGCAGCAACGAGATAAAATTTTGAATTGAAAACGATATTCATCACCACCATCACCGTAAGATCCACTAAAGATCATGTATTTGCAAAAGAAATAGCTTTTTTATAGTTTTTTGTCATAAATTTTCTAAAAGTGGAAAGAACTAGATCTTTAAAAGACCTACTAAAGATTCACTTATTTGGAAGTATTTGGTAAAAATTTTTTATATCAACGTTTTTTTTTTTTTTTTCAACAATCGAAATTTTTGTCAGAATATCAAAACAAAACTACATTTCCAAAATGTCAAATATATCAAATATATGTTCAGAATAAATGTCAAATATATGTTCAGAATATCAAAATGTCAAATATATTTATGAACAAAAAATTATTATTAAAGGAGTCTTATTTTTGGTTGATCTAATACTATTAGAACTCATCAGTATAGGTATTGTATTGTTAGACTACCTACATTTCACTATACATACACTATCTTTTGGTTTTTAATTCTAATTTAATTCTATAACTTATATTAAGATGCGTAAACAACATCTGCGAGTTATAAAAATCAAATAAAAAGATTAACATAAAAACAATAATTATACATAAATAAAATAAGTTAAAATTATTGTAATTATAAACTTTTATAAAGAACTCAAATTGATATTAAACGGTAAACACAATTACGACTGCCGACGAAAAATTCGCCACGAAAAAATTAAAATACATACGGTCTTATGTATATGTTCACAATTCCAACTACAATCGCTAACCACATTTTCGTTGTCTTCGAAGTAATGATATTTTCTATTTTTTTCGCTGGTAGTCGGATTTGACATTTCTGACAACTTTTTTAATAGTAAAAAAATAACAACAAATTTGTAATTAGAATAATAAATAATTGTTTTGGTTTTTTTCTAAAGTTTAAGTTATATTGTTATATTTACAAAAAAAACTAAAATAAGTTATATAATATAAAAAATAATTCAATAATAACGAATAACTTAATAATAAATAATATTAATGAATAAAACTAAAATTAGAATAATAATAATTGTTTTGTTGTTTTTTAAACTTTTGGTTATATCATTTATTGACATTTGCTTTTCTGTTTTGTTTGTTTATTTTAATTTTTCTTTTCGCTGCAATTTTGTGTTTCATTTGACAAAAAATAGTTGAGCGAAGCGAATTTCGTTGGTAGCCGGTGGTGGGTGGTCGCAATTGTGTTTACCGCTTTAAACAGTAGGTATAAGTCAATCATTTGTTTTCAATTAATTATTTATTTTTTATTTATATATATATACAATTTATATATACATTTGTTTATATGTACATATATGAAACTGCTTGATTTATACCACTTTGAAATATTTATTTTTTTCGTATTAATTTTTTCAGCTGTCAAAAAAAATATTCAGTTAAATAATTATTTTGTAAAGCGTAAACACCAGTTCTATACTATAGCATACATTCAAACCTACTTCGACTTCAATATTATCAGATTAAATCCAGTAGATCAGGAAGAGCTAATTCAATGTCAGAAAACAGAAACGACCCATTTAAAAATTACTGTTTGAAATTGATAAGTCCAATACAGATGCGAATAAAATGAAAATTAAATGCGAATACTGCTTAAGGGAAGAGTAATCTGTACTTTCTCTTTGAATTCGATGCCATAACTTACAAAAGTTATAAATATGTCAAGGTACATATATTACCTGATTCAGAAATTAACATTAACACAATAATAAAAACTCAAGAAATGGAACATGCAATTTTCAATGACCAAACGGCTACATAGGACTTTCCACAGTTTAAAATAAACATATAAAACTATGTACAGTACAAGTATAAGTACAGTACATGTACAGTACAAATATAAGAGCAACTAAAAGAAGAAGATGTCAATTTACCATATGTATAACTGTATAATTGATGTATATATACATATAACTTTCCCAATAAATATATTCCCAGAAACGTGTGTACATATTCTCTTTCCTACCTGATAAAGTAAAGTGCTATGTTGTAAAAAATGTAAAACATATCAACCTGGCAACTAAATTGCTGAAGAAAAAACAAATTTGAAAATGTATGGTCAGAAGAATTTACCATATATAACTACAGCATATTGCAACCTTACAGACCTTATCGATGGCTTAAAGCATGAAATAGAATAAAAAAATGCAGCAGTCGTTAATTTTTCTTACCTTATCTCTTATCTCTTATCTAATGTATATATACACTATTTATTAATTGATTTTGAATGATTTTTTTATTAAGATAACTGATAACAACTTTATTTAGTGCCACGTGACCTCTATCTCTAAATCTCTAATTCTTTATCTCAAATCTATAATATCTAAATCTATTTAAAAAATTCCTAAAGTTGACAGGAACATAAATGAAGTTACTTAATTTAATTTTGCATTAATCGAATTAAAAATACATTGTCCTGGCACTTGGAAAGTTGGATATCGCAATTTAAGTGTAGGATGTTTTTTTTTTCACTATGGATTTATATCGATTGTTAGTTAAGCACTTAAATTATATTTCAAAAACATTATTATGTTAATTGCATCATTTATTTATTTATTTGTTATTTTTTTTGTTTTCTTTGTTTCTTTGTTTTAAATTTAGGATTTTTTAAATTATAATAAAATTTTTTTTATTTTTGTTTAAATAATAAATGTGCGACTGGTTTGGATTTATTCAATGAAAATATGTATATATATATAAACATGATTATAATAATATGTATTGGATAGATTAGGTCAGTTGAAGTTGAAGTATTTGTCTGGGGGAGGACACAATATTTGAACTATTGGGATAATTTAATTACTAAATTTATTAGAAAATATTTATTCTAAATAGCCCATTTGTTTGCATCATAACGAAGATTTATGAAGTTCTTATGAAGAACTAAAATTGTCGAACATTCAGATCGCTGTAGACTATAAAAATTGTATAGTTGTACCCGAAAATGCGAATTTTTTGTTTTAAAACCGAAAAAGGCATTGAAAATAATGTTGCAATATATCCTTTTACAGAAGGCTTCAAGGATTTTAATTAAAATTTTCGAATAGAGAGTAATAAGAAAAATAAAGAGTACGTTTATATCTCTTGAATCATATCTGATTACTATAGAATTAATTAATTATAGGTTCATAGCTGATTAACAACTTAGATATAACAACACAGATATAGTTTGCACTGATGTAACAACTATATTTTCAAGATAATATTATTTTAAAAAATTATTTTGCGGACAAAATGTCGAACAAAAATTGTTCAAAATCTAATCAATTTTAGCAAATGAAAATAAATGCTATTTTGTTTTGCTGTTGAGCCGACTGATACATAGAGATTTATGAAAATGGTTAACTACTGGTAGTACAGCGAACCTCTTTTCAAAATTTCATAATTGTAAGTCAATCAGTATGATTTTTTTTTTAATGTGAGTTGTTGTAATTTTCCTTCCATAAAACAATTATGAATCGTAAACCTCTCCGTTGGTGAAGTGTACACTTTTTAAAATTATTTTATTACACGCATACCGATCTTATTAAAGTGTAGGCTATAATTAAATCAAATTTTAACATTGTAAATTAAAAGTAAATAATATTACACCGAGAAATATTATACGGGTGCCATTATAATAAGAAAAAAGCTTTAATAGAACGAAATAGGTTTGCATGAATAGGCATGCATTCGATAGAACTTGATAACTCTAATCGTATAATCTTAGAAATTTATATGTTTAGGGTTAATTGGATGGATGGAATATAATTCACACATTTGGACGGACATTTCACCTATAGCCTTAGGTTATTTTGATCGATTTACAAATATAACTTCATCCTTAACTTTTCTTGGACATCGACATATAGTCCTTGTTCGGTTTTATAGATAATTCGTAAGTGTGAACACATGCTCACCAGAAATAGAAACACTGCTTCCTCCTATTAAATAATTGTGATGTGAAACAAGAAGAGGCATAAGTGCCCACCTCTACACTGCGGAAATCTCAAGATAGCATAAAACTGATTACAGAAATTCGATCATTGCTCGAACTTCAAGAATGTGAATAGAACTGCCTTTTAATATATCTCATAACTTCCTTTCTTTCCAGTTTTATTCTATACACATATAATTATCCCAACCAAGCGATATGTAAATGCTAAATGTATTATCCTGACGCGAATTGGCTAAATTAAAAAAATCAAAGACTTCCTAACAAAAATATTCTTTATCGATGATCGTTTGATTTATAGGTATTTGGCAGTTTAAAAACAAATTTATAAAGCTATTGAAAAATGTAATTCTTTGTTAAACTTTTGTATCCTGTAATAAATCGTAAGTCATTTTTAAATTCGGAAAACAAACTCTAATATATAAAACAATTATGAGTAGTGTATTTCTATATGGATTTATCGTATGGAAAGACAATGCCAAAACAAACATATGCCAGTTTTGAAAAGAAAACAAAATGCAATATTGAAATTAATTCTAGACATTTTTCAACCAAGAAATTGCATAAATTAGCTAAAATAAACATCATATTGCAACAAATTAAAAAGCTGAAATCTGCTTTCCTGGAAAGTTGTTACAATTACTCAAATAATTCGCTCATAAGAGTAATTTTAGTATAGGTTTTAATTTAGGTTTATTTCTTAGTATGTAAGTAGTGGTAAGTAGTTATGAAAAAATATAAATATTCAAAAAGGTTTTTTGTCGCCATTTTTCCTTTAAATAATAAATTAATTAATAAATAAATTAGTCAGCTAGTCTAAGTAATAATTAAGAATAGCCATGGGTGTAAATACAATAGTATGAGCTCTAAAAAATTTAATATTGTTAAAAAAAAAACTATGAATATGTATCACGGCAATAAATAAATAAATAAAAACAAATTTACTTTAAAAGTATAATTTAATATCGATTTTTTCATTTTATAAGTAATTAAAATTCTTAATGCTAATCAAATGTGTTAAAATAAGTAAAGCAAAAAATTTACAATTTATAAGCGAATCAGTTTTACTCCTCTATTTTCAATCTTTCAATTGACAATGAAGTATAGACTAATAAGACCTTTCATTCATGCATCGATGTGAATAACGTTTTTTCATTTTAATGTAAATTACTATTTTTTCCTCAAATTGAATAATAAATCAGCCAACATAATATCCAGTTAACATTAAATTACTTTCATTTCGTGTTTCAAGGACGAACATTCATAAATTTTAATACTTGTGTTATTTTTCATTGTTTTTGTAAAACACAATAGAAATACACTTTGTTCTGAGAATTCTAATTTAAATTAAATTTCGCTAATAAAAATTATTCTACTAAATCACATGAATTTAAACACACAAAACAGAAAAAATGAATTTTAATTAAAAAAAAAATCTTTTAATTTACTGAAACAGATGACTCGACATTAATTTTCTTCAAATACATAAAATTTTAATAGTGTCTCTTCGTTTATAAAAGCACCACCAAAAAATAAAAAAGCACAAAACAAAACCCGTAATGAAAATTATTAATCAAATTTTCCTTTTTCTTATTTTTCATGACACCAGTGCAGACAGTATAATAATAAAAGAGAATCTTTAGCAGCCAGCCATTTAGTCGCTTTTAATTTTATTCATCAGAAAATAAAAAGAAGAATAAAAAAAAACTACAAATTATTTTTATAAAATCCGTCCCACCGGAAATATTTAAAATTTTTGAAAAAATTAAATTCACAGTAATACCCGGATCAACGAACTTCGATTATAGTTTATTTGAAGTAAATTGGGTTGTATTTGAATGCCGAAAATAGATTCATAGAATTATTCTGACTGAAGTATATCAATTGGACATATTTTATTAAGATTTAAGTTGTGTAGGTATACCGATAAACATTTTTTTATGAATGAGTGATATAAATGAGATTTTTTACAATTTTCTCAATTTCAACCAATGCAGATATCTTTCGTATTTTTTTAACAGGAGTATTTGTCGACTGTTTCAAATATACGAGTTTCAATTTATTTGTTCTTTAGAAGTTATGTAATTTCTTTCTGCTTAAATTCATTATTAGGTCAATGTTAAAAAAAATTTTAAAACCAAATGTCTCGTTTCTGAAGTTTAAGTACTCGTAACACTCAAAAGTCATTTCATTGCAAAACTACTACCTCATCAAAGAGGGGTTAGTGATCGATGTCATAATGATGATTAAAAATGTTTTAATATGATTTGAAAGCTGCCAAAATGTATATTATCTAACAATTATGTTTCTACAACCTGATCGGCAAGAGTGCAAAGGGATTCTAATCCCATTTTAGATTAAATTTGGATTTTTTACTAAATGGCAGGATAACATTCAGAATACAATCAGGGAAAATAACAACAATAATAATAAAAAAAAAACTTTTTAAGAACTTGCTTTTTCCAAGGGTTACACAGTTTGGGGTAGCAACTTTAAATGCACTAAAAAGGAGAAAATAAATGAGGTAATTCAAGTTCTGTTAAAAACATTTGACTTAAGTCAAAAGCAAATAATGTTATATAAAATGTTTGTACGAAAAAAGCAAATATATGAACTTTACATGCATAAAAGCAAGGAGCGTAAGTCTAAACTATGTGCTAATATTTTAAACAGTTATCAGGATTGACGCTCCCTGCTTTTATTCATGGCAAATTCATATATTTGCTTTTTTCGTACACTTTTTTACTACAGTAAAATTGTATTATCTACAACAATTGGACCAAACAGTAGGAAATAATCTTACAATTACTTGATGTTATCACGAATTGAAAATGGCGTCATTTTAAGATCGCTTTACTATTATATTGTCGGAAAGTTTGAAAAAGAACTACTTTAAATGGCGGTGTTTAGACAGTCAGTTATTCAGTCAGTTTTTACTGTCAGTTAAAACTGAGAAGTGTCTACATATTCAGTTTTGAATAAAAAAATTCAACAGATGGCGAAAACTGAGAATTGTTATTTATGTCACAACTGGAAGCTAAACTTAAACAATAATATAAAGTAATTTTTAAAAATTGCAGATTTTTTTTTTTATTTGCTTGGTTTGTTTTAAGAAAGAATATGATGTTTATATTATTAAATGCCTTAATTCAAATGTAAAATTCAAATGTTACTTCTCTAATACGCTTTTATCGGTGTTTATGGTTATGCTGTATATTTTTACATTAAGATTAGAAACGTTGGCTATAAAACTCGGAACGATTTAAATCGAAAAACTGACGACAAGTTAAAAGCATTAATTAACTTTTTTTATTTTTTTCAAACAACAACAAATACATGGATTTTAGTGAAAAATGACAGTGTTCACTGACCGTTTAGACACCCCCAATATAAATTTATTAATTTAATAAATTTAAAACTTAGAAACAGAAAATATTACCTATACCGATCAAAAAACTATCGATAAACACACAATGTGTGGGCCAATAGGTAAACCACCTGCCTTTCAACCGAAAAAAAACCCAGATTCGATTCCCGATGAAGGCCAAAAATATTCTTTATAGAGTTTTCGACCTGGTCCTCTTGTCATTGAGATAGAATGAATGACCATAAGTAATTGAAAGTGATTTGATAAGAATTTAAAATAAAAAGGCATAACGCTATTTAAGAAGGCTTACTTCCTGACAATAGTAATATTTTTCCACATATTTAATGAATTGATATACTAGAAAAAGTAATAAATACTCGAATAACATTGTAGTTGTTTTATCACTAAAAATTGCAGTATCGTTTTTAATGTACGAAAATGTAGTTTTGCTTAAATAGCATTAATATTAACAGTCTACTGATGTAGTACGATTATGGCCAATAAAATATGTACTTTTTCCTGTACATAAGTAGTGGTATTTTGATATAATTATTTTATAATATCACGATAGTATAATGTAGCGAACATTTACAGTGAATACTAAATACATACTCATCATTAAATTTAATCTGTTAATTGAAAATAATAGAATATAAATATCTGAACGACTATTTTCATTATTATTCTTTTAAAAGATTGATAGATATTTAAAAGGCGATTAGGCAAAACTAAATATTTTTAATAATTTTTTAATTTTCAATTTAAAATTTCTCTTTATTTATAAGTTTTCACATACTTACTTCTTAATTTACAAAAATGTTAATTTATCAAATTGACACAAATCCCATCCCATCGCAAGAATTAAATTCAAATTTTTTTTTAATAAATTATAACCTTGTTGTTTAAGATAAAGCTACGTATGATGTTAGTATGCTGAGCAAAAAAAATGAAGTTCTTGTTTTGACCGCCAGGTATTAAGTTTCAAAATTTTTGTTCCTCATTAATATAACTGGGTATTTAAAAATGTTTTTTTGCTCGCCAAAATTTTGACATTAGACAATAAGCAACGTTTAATCTAGTAAAATAAAGTGAAAAATCGAAGTATACATAGTAAAAGAATATAAATCTTAGTAAAATAAAGTAAGTCTTAAAAAATATTATATAAAAATATTATTTTAAAGGTTCCGTTTTTAAATAATATTACTTAAGGTTCACTTTATTTCACTTACGATTTATTTTATTTTTAAATTGTTTATTAAAGATAATAGATTGATTAAGAATAGATAGATTAATTAATACTAATAGGTTTATTTAAGATAAATAGATAGATTTTATTTTCACATGTTGTTGATAGTCAAATGAACAAATAATGCCACCTGTTATTAATTAAACGAATTTTTGATAAAATTTTGCTACCGATTTTGCAGTAGTTTTTGTTTTCAATTTTTGACAGGCAAAATTTTTAACAGCGTACTTCAAATCAGCTTAAATCAATAAAAAAAATTTAAAATACATAGTACCAAGGATAAATGGAAATGATGAAAAAAAATTTATAATGAAATTAAGTATGATTTTTTATCAATTTTCCTCACTAATCAGGCAAATACTAGTAATATTAATTTAATAAAACATAATGCGAAAAAAATTTTAATGCATGAACTTTTAGCCGAGGTATTAATGTAAAATATTAACAATAGATTTTAATTAAGAGCTTTTTTTTAATTTAAAGTTTCCTTGATAAATGTCTAAGAATTATTATTAAGGCTTTAACTTGATTCCAAGTTATTGTTATAGTTATTACTTCAGTACTCATTTAACAAAAACAGAATAAAATAAAAAATAAGTATTTATAAATACGATATATGTGAAGTAATCCACCACATCTGAGTCATAACAAAAAAAATTTTCTAAAATTAAAAAAAAAAAACAAAAACGAATTCTTTTAATACCCTAAAAAGATTTCCGACTATGAATTTTTCATTCACTACATTAAAAATGTGAGTATATTAAAAATATGTACACAAAAAAAGAAACAGACAAGGAGAACCAAAAAAAAAAAAAAAAAAAAAGGAATTTTCATTCAATTTTTTTTTTCTTTGTCAATATTATTTTTTAAAGTGGATAAACTCGGACACATTATAGTTTTAAAAAGAGAATATCAGTAAGTAGGGCAGAAACAATTTCAAAGAATTGAAGAAAGACAAAAAAAATAAAAAATTGTGAACCAAATTTAATTTGGATTCATTTGGGAAACTATGCTCTAAAAATGAGATATTTAGTTTGCAAAAGGGTGGTCAAAAATTGTTTAATTCAAATATGATTGCTTTTAAGATTTATTTCAATTGCTTTGCAATTTGATCTTAGAAAAACTTACATATTTAAGCGATATTATTAATTATTAATGTAATCTAGGTTGTTATTATATAGGGTCTTTTCAAAAACTGTCTCCAATGACTTGCGAAAATTTAGAACATCATTGTGCTTTAGCCAAATGTCAAAAAAGTCTGTCAACGGATTTTAATAGGGATACTTAATGAACAAGAATTGTGTTTCATTTCCATGGATATTTAAACATTAAAATTTTGTCGAATTTTAACTGTCGGTAAAGTAAACGGTTTATAATGGAGCCATTTGTATTAAATTTGATTAATAATCAAACTATTGAAAATTGTTGCATAAATATGGAATTCCAACCAATTAAAAAAGAAAAATAAAGCTAAATAAGCGCTTGTTACTTATAAGTAGCTTAAAATTAAGAGAATTTATATTAAAGAATAATCAGATAATGAGTCATTTTCGCATGAGCCGAACAATTTTCTAAGTAAAAAAATAACGCTTATTCATATTATTTGTCTTACATAATTTTAAATTAAAGTTTAATTTATTTTATAGTTACTAGGGGCCCCTGTTGAGTAATTATATTTTCAGTAATTTACGTACTGACATAAAATTCGCACGATATAGCAGAAACCACTCGTGTTTAATAAAAAGTTTTATTTTTGGTTAGTAAGTTTTATTTAGGACACATAAATACACGTCCCTCATATACTGCTTCGTTTCCGATATATTCCCTATAGTAAGTGGCTAAATTACTAAATTTAGTAATTTAGTGGATAAAGTTACTAAAAATATAAATTTTTGTCATTAAAGAGTTATGTATATAGCTACATAATACATAATTTTAATAGAAACTATATTATTACTGCAAATAAACAAAATTTAGAGGCAGTTACTTAAAAAGTTAAAAAGGAAGAATTCAAGTGATTTGTTTTTTGTTGTTTTTATATTTTTTATTTTAGATGAATTTGTTTTTTTTTTGGCTTATGTACATAGATTCCTTTGCAAGTACATAATGTAAATTATAATAACTGATTTGCTTGCTTTTGTTTATTATTTTCATAAGATATCACATCACATATGCATAATGTATTTGCTGAATAATAAAATCATATGAGTACAAAATTTTCAACTGTGTGCGCATTTTTGTTTTATATATACATCTTATATATATTATATCAGAATTTCATTAAGGAGTAGGAGAATCGAAAAAAAATGAAAAGGTGTCTAAAATCCCTAAATGCTTGTCAATTATAATTATAGATTACACTTTAGACATTTTCCTTAGTAGGTTTTATTAAGCGTTGATCTAAGGAATTTTCTGATCCCTACATTGTAAAAGCTCTGTACACGACTGTGATTCGACCTAACTTGGAATATGCCATCTTGGAATATGATCCCCATGATGTTTACATACAAAGAATTGAATCTATTCAAAAAATTTTTTTTAAGATTTCTACGTAATCTTCCTTGTGAAGATCCGATTATTTTGCCACCTTACGTACATCGTCTAAATTTAATTCATCTGGAAATCCTGCAGGCAAAAAATAATAAAAGTTGCTGATGTAACCTTTATTGTTGAAATTTTTTTTTTTTTAAGTTAAACCAAACACTAGGTTTCAAACGATACCTTTATACACGAATGTATACAGCTTGGATTAACTGAGAATTGGAGAAAGAAAAATATCTCTTTGATTTGTAGGTACATTTGGAATAAATTTGTTAATATTACTCTTGAACTTTTGTGAATTGTACGTATGTATATTTTTGCATCGGGGAAATACTTTTGTTGGAATATGGTTCCATATTCGAGAAAATTTGACTACAAACGAATTCCCATAGCCAGTTTTGAGCCACCAAAATTGTGAATTTGTGAAAGGTAATGTTCTTTATTTTTGATCAAATTATTTTTAATAATAATTTTCGATTTAGGTCCGTAAATCTTTTTAGTTTAGTTCACCATAGAAATAATTTGAACCCATTAACAAAATGTTAATATTGGGAAATAAATACAAGGCCGTTATTGATTTCTGCCGTTCAAAGGTTGTTTAAAAAAAAACAAAACTACACCAACACAGAAATTAAAAAATTATACCTTTAACTTTTCAGTTAGTATTAAGAACTTATGTAAAGTATTTAAAAATTAAAATTAAAGGTTTTGTTTTTTCTCTTTTACGTAAAGGTTTTGTTTTTTCTCTTTTTAATTATACGTAACTTTTTATATAACTTTTTATTTGTAACTGCTTGAACTAGGCTTGAAATAAATAAATAAATAAAAAATTAAGAGTTCAAATTTTTTAATACAACCTTAGTTCTTAACACATGTTAATTAGAAAAATTAGATTTTGTTTTACTTGTCGCAAATGCAAATATGTTTAAACTTTAATTAACAAGATTTGAATTTTTATATTATAAATTTTCATATATGTACCGCATATGTATTTGGCTTGACTTTAGCTAAATTTTTTGCTGATCAATGTATTTTTGAGAATTGTGGCAATTGCAGTACAATTCGATTTTGATTTTTGATCATTCAATTTTGGCTATTTCATGTCATGTGACACTTCTCGAAAACGCCAATACTTTGATATTGAAAAATAAACATTAAATAATAAAAAAATATTATATATTTATATTATTCTACATTTATCTGGATGTTTGTAAGTCCGACGGAATACTCCAACACATATACAAATTGCAATATGTATACAAATTGCTTTGGTACTCTTTTTTTAACCCCTGTCTACCATGCTGAATCTTTGCAGGAAAAAATACCATTGCATGAAATATATTTTTTTAATTTAATGTTAGTCTTCTTCGCAAATAATAAGGAAAAATAAAAAATAATAATAATAATATAAGTAAAACAAACAATTTTTTTGATTTATAATAATAAGGACTAATAGAAATTTTATCAATAGTTTAATATGGTATAATAACCAAAAGGCAAACAACATTTAACACAAAAAAAAAACATAATGCACTTAAAGGTAATTCTTATTACTTAAAGTTATATACAATATGCATATGTGTCTACATATTTTTTTATTTTTTTGTTGTTGTTATGATAATGATCATAGCATCATAGTTTTGATATATGTATGCATTGCCTGTACTATAGCACTATAGGTATATATATATACTCTAGCCTGAAATGTAATGTGATGATGAGTTAAAATTGTTTTTCTTTTTTTTGTTTATTGTTTTTTTTTAAATATATAATATATAAATATATTATATATATGATATATAAATTTATGATCGTATATAATATTTAGTATGTATTATAGTTTTGGTTCTGCTGATTTACACATAAAAACAATAACAATCTATACATTTTTAAAGAAATTAAATGAAATTTTGTACCTATTATTTTTTATTTCTTATCTTTGTAAATTTATAATTTTTAGGTATATTTGTTTTCTTCAAGTGTGTAGAAATGTATGTTGTAGAGATTTAGAGAGTGATTATTTTTTTTAATATAGTAATTAGGTATATATATAGGTATCGGCATAGAGTAATCATATAAGTAGAGTATTCACGTAGAACAATATTTGTTAATCATTTTCTTCTAAAAATGCCGTCCCATTTTTACTCAAAACACGAAAATGCCGTCCCATTTTTACTCAATACCCCAAAACACTCAAATATAATTTTCGAAACTCAATTATTTTTACTCAAAATTTTTTTTTTATTGAGAAGAATATTTCATACAATGCCACTATACTTCTAGCCTATTCACAGAATGATTTTTTCGGAATTTTATCGAATTACGATTTCGTTTTAAGTTTTGTTTTAGTTTTGTGTATAAAGTTTTGCTCTCCCAGTGACTAGGCTAGGAGTATAGAGGCATTGTTTGATAATTTGAAAAGTATTTACATACCTATGTACTTTTGATTTATATGAAGAGTGTATATCTTAATATCGTATATGTGTTCACCATACATTTACATATCTAATTCAATACAAAAAATATATGTATATAGAAAAATGTAAACAAAAAAACACAATTAATCGCAAAGATAATGAATGAAATTGTATCCATACAATAATAGGTCAATGATAGCATCACATAATCCAGAAATTTTTTTTAAAAATAATGCTAATAAAAGAATAAAATTTATTAGTAATGCATTACAAATCGTGAAGTTTGTACGGAATACCGTTTTGTTTTCTTTTCTCAAAAGTTGGTTAAAAATCGTATTTCTATTTCAGATGAAATAATTTCTGAAGAAATAAAAACAGCCAACAATCCATATAAAGAATAAAATGTCCAGTTTTATTTTTTTAAATTTTGATAGCTTGTTTGTTTGTTTGTATTCATAATTATATTATGTATTCATATATATACTATTCATATTATTATCTACGGTAAGAAACAGACAAAATTAACAAACCCAAAATTGCTGAAAATTTAAAAATACATGTAGGTACCTACTTTTCAGTATACTTTTCAATAGAAATTAATTTGAATTATTTTTAATTTTACAAAACCAACATTAATTTTTTTGTCCCTTTCTTCTATAAAATTTGAAATCACAAATTTCATAAATCACATTGACCAAGTCCAAATAAAAATATTAATTCTTCAAATTTTAAAAATTAAAGCAAAATAACAACAAATCCAGCAATAATCTTGAATTCTTTCAATTTCTAAAAAAATTCAATACTTTGATTTGTAATATTATTTGTGGTCTATTGAAAGGACTTTAAATGCATGTATAGTTTTTTTTATACACATTGTGTAATTTTTAATTTTTATCACATAAGTAAAGTAGAAATGCGAGCAGCGAAATAAAGAAGTATGTATATACTGCATATAACTATACAATTTTGAGTACCTATACATACAACTTTTATATTGTTGACACTGTTGGCAGCATAATAACAAATAAATATGTTCATAAGTAGTAGGTACACAAAATCTTTTCATTTATGAGTACAAAATACATTGCGCTCAACTTATAAGCAGTTAAAAATTGAGTAATATTATTTTGAGTGAACACAGAATTTTGATATTTGAAAAAGTGACTAGCAAATTTTGTTCTACGTGAATACTCTACTTATATGATTACTCTATGGTATCGGTTAAAACATATTGATTGTTGTTCTTTTTAATTGTTATAAATAATAATTATGTATGAATTTTAACATGAACAGTTCGATAATGAATTGTTTGAAATTAAATGAAATTTTAAATAACCGATCAATGTTTCACAAGTTATGAACAGTTTTGTAAATACCTATTTATTTGCAGTAAATTTTTATATTTTAATTTTTCCAACACGAGTTTTTATTTTATTCATCAAAATAAATATTATGTATATCTACAATATTATTGTTTTTTTATATTTACAATTTTATTTATTTTTGTTTTTAAAATTTTTTTCGTTCAAAGTTGTGGCTCATTATAAAGTATACTTTGACGCTAAGCTTACGCAACGAATGTTATTGAATGTTAACAGGATTAACTTGATTCTGAATTACATAATAAATTTTCAATGTTGACAAAAAGGATGTCGCTAAAATGATCGAGTAAATGACCCTTAGGGAATAGAAAATTTTGCAACTTACTACAAATATTCTGTTTATATGGTAATTAAAAGCGTTATAATACAAAAATAAAGGTATGATAAATTAGTAAGTAAATACATATTTTTCTTAAACTTGAAATAAAAACTCTAATGAAAGAAAGAAATGCTAGAATTTATTTTGCTTCCGTAATTTATGGCGGGTTGCCAAGCTAGTAAAATAATAATTAAACATTTTTCTTAAATATAATATAACATTATTCATATTATATAAAAATCAATGTATGTCTATCTGTTTGTCGTTCAAGCATTTTGCTCCTCCTCACAAATATATCAGGTCTTGCAGGTCTAAAAATTGCTACATACTTAGGTACATCCTCAGAAGTAAACAAAAATTTATTTTACAGTTTTTTGAAATTCGGAGTACTTCGGTTAGCTGCATACAAGTTCTAGTACTCATCAAGATGTTATCAAAAATCTATTGTTTTAAAGACTTAAAAATTTGTACATAGATACTTCCTCAAAAATAAACTAAAATATATTTTATCGTTTTTCAAAATTCGAACAGGTTCGATTAGAGCTGCCATACAATTTATACCATCTGTTACAAAATATTTCAAAAACCAATAGCGTTATTGACCTGAAAATTGGAACTTAGGTACTCTCTCAAAAATAAACAATATTAATGTCCTTTATCTTTTTCCAAAATTTTAAAAGAAAGCTTCAATTTATAGCACATGGTTAAAAAATAAAATTCATGGTTTAATTAAGGACAATTATTGTTAAGAGGATATAAGAGTGTAGGATCAGTCAATAAAAATTGAGTATGACAATAATATGGCTCATCACTATTCATTCTCATTCATCCATTTAGTCATCCATCCATCCATCAAATTGTTTCAATTGTTAATAATCTCTTATTTCAAGTTTTTGTTGAATTCAGTTGAAACATAAATTTAATTTGACTTTGTATAACCAAAACTACTACTTGTAACATAATAACATGAATTTAAATGTATGTATGTATGTAATACAATTTTGTAGATAGCATAGCGCCATGAGATTAAATTTATAAAACTAAAAGCAAAAAAAAAAAAAAATTAAATCAAATTTATACACAAAAAAAATGACGTAAGAGTATATCAAACATGAGTTTGTTAAAAATTTGATCATGTACAACGAACATATTGCTATTTAATATATGGTACAATACATTAATAAAGTAAAATAAAACAAAAACAAAAACACAAGAAACAACATGAGTCATTAAAATCACCACGAATCTGGAACACTCAGAACAACACTATTAACACAGATATTAGATATAAAAAAAAGTTCCTGACTTCTTAGAATCCAAAGTCATTCATATTCTACAACAAAAGAATTTTAAAAACATCTAACAACAACAAAAACAACAATAATTAAAGTATGATGGTGATTATGGTGATGATGTGATAAGTAATGATGAAATTATATCAACAAAATGTTTACTTATAAACATTTCAATATTTGTTTTTTTTTTCTTCTTTTTTTTTTGCTGCTTATCACTTATGAATATTCCCAAAGGCAATAAATACATTTTAGAGATTACACAGCAATGCAGAAATATTTTTTGCACAAAAAACATTTTTTTTTGGTTTTTTTATTTTTCTTTTCTTAAATATGAAATAAATAATTTAAAATATTTTAGAAAATAAAAAATAAGAGATTAGAAGAAAAAATGTGATATCAGCAAATCGTTCTAATTTTTTTTTTTTTTTCACAAAGTTTTTTTTGTTAAAAACGATTCCATAAAAAATGTACTTTTAAGAGTTATCTGTTTGCCTCGCTGTTTTTGTTTTATGTTTTAATTAAAATATAAAAATAATTTTTAATTTCTACCTTCCTTCCTTCCTAATTTTCCTTTCCCACCCTAGCCAAACGTATTAATCGATATAAAAGGCCCCCCTACCTAGTGTTTTGGTTATGTATAAAAAAAAACATAAAGTTATGTGTTTAGGTACGAAAGAACGATGAATTTCGACAGATTAATTGGGAAATTTTTCGAGTTCTGCCAAATTTTGTTGAAAAATTACAAATCGACCTTCTTGAGTATTGCATTAATAGATAAGTGCTATTTTATATAATCGTGTTTGTTTTTGATAGTCTCGGATGAAACCACCACGCCGCTTTTATTGGAATAAATGAGTGGTGGAACAAAATTTGAATGCCAGTACCAAAATTGAAATGCTAATTTTGGCAAAACAAATAAAAAACGGGAAAAAAAATATGTGCTGTCACTTAAAGTTTTTCTTGTAAATAATTGTTATTTAATGTAGATCATAAGTTTAAAACAATATATGTATATTAATATTTTAAATGTACATAATATATTTTTATTTGTAAAAAGAATGGAAGATTTCAACAAAATACAAATTATCCAGATGCAACTAAAAATATTAATGGATTTTATCAAATTACATTACCAACTTGCGAAATGTATTTTAAAAACATTCAATAAATTGATGGCCCTGAAAATACTTTCGGGCTTCTTGTAATGTTTATTCTTTTATCTTTATCCAACGAGAACAAACGTCATCTTCTAGTATTTTTATGGTGTTTTTGAAAAAAAATTTAAATTTGGGCTCAGACCATTGTTATAAGTTTACAACATAACTACCATTAGTTGTTTAATATTACGGCGAGCTGTAATATTAACGAAACCCCCCCTAATATTTTTTTTTTTAAAATATTACAAAGAATCTGTTAATATATAGTTTTTAAATGATTTCCGCACTACATCGATGCTAATTTCGCAATACAGATTACGAAATGTTAAGTTGCGAAAATAATTTTGCGAAAGTAGCAATACGCAGTTAGGAGTATACTCTTTCCGACTTCTCTCTCCTACTCTTTTCTTGATAACTCAAAAATATTCGTTTTATCCCTTAATATGCGTCGTTCTATTTTATTATCACTTATATTTTCTTCATTAAACTATTTTTTTAACTAATAACTTATGAACTTTGTTAAATTATGAATTTTATTTTACAAAAAAATTTTTAAGTGTCAAATTTTTTGTTTCCGTCAATATATTTTGATTTTCAATAATACTTCTTGCGTGCTACCGAATATAAGCGAACAAATTGAAAAAAACGTTACAAGTTTTGATGCTGACATTTTTGATGGTAAACGAAACAACATGTTCGAAACAAATTTCATGGTTTCACCTTCGATTTCATTGCTTTGCAATTAAAAATTAGTGAAAATGTGTTTTTTAATCAAACCAGCATAGACGGCTTAATTCATCAACAAGGTTTACCAAGCGGAACTTGTGAATGAAAAAAACTATTTATCAAATATCATGAATGCCTTGAACTATCTCAAAAAGAGTTAATAGCATGACCCAGCAGCATACCACCGTCACGTTAAAAATAACAGAGTAAAACAATTCACAATCAACGATTATTTGTTGTATATTAAACATATCCTGCCGCCGTATGAATATTTAAATAAAGGAAAATTATAGCGGGGCAGATACTCTCCAATATTTGACTATCAAACCGTATTAATATTCCAGATATGGAGCAAAGTTCGATTTATTAGTAGTGCTTATAGTTGACTCAACAAACTGAAACCTTTCACAGGATGATCCGTAGTAAATATGTTTGTGGTATTTACTGATGTAAATTCAGAAATACCCGAGTCATGTTACAGTGTTGTAAGCAATCTCTGCAATTCCGCTCATGCTAGCTTGCCGGATTTTTAACCATTTTGATATTTTTATGATGTAACAGTGACTTTAGATTAGTTGTTGACTCTTCATTAGTTGAAAATGGATAATTTGAAAATCTGGGAAATGAAAATCCTGAAAATTAAGCTCTCTGGGATTAAGTACGAAAAAATTCCGGAAATAATAAATTTTTGAAGTAATATACTTAACTTATTAAAAAATTAAATTATTAAATTTGGATTTAGTTTGGCTTTTACTTATTGGCGTTTGACGTTAGGGATTTCGTAGCTTTTACTTTTACTCTTACGGCCACATTTATATGTTACTTTTGCTTATTATTCCTGGATTTTGAGTTCCGAGATTTTCATTTCTGGAATTTTCAATTCCGGGCTTTTAATTTGCGGGATTATGAAATTCCGGGCATTTTATTTCTTGGCTGGGTTTTTTATATGGTAAAAGTTTTAGTTCCAGGAATCCGATGGGTGGATTTTTTCAGGCTAAGCAGAAAATCTTCTATTTCATCACTTGGAAATACGTTCATTGCTGCAACTGTATCAACCTTTTGGGTGAAATTATTCGGTTTTTTATTATTTACTTAAAAAGTTATTGATTGACTTCCATCCAGAGATCTCTGATAAGACGGAGTATTAACAAAATCAAGAAAAAAAATTGCAACTAAATTTTGTAAAAAATCGACAATTTTTTTAAAAATGCAGCAATTTTGTATTACGATGTTATTTCTTTCATAAAAAATATTTACCAATTTCAAATCTAAAGTAAATATTTAATTTACAAAAAAAAAAAGACAAAAAGAGCAAAACAAAAAAAATTTTTTTTCACTGTAGGCGAAATTTAAACAGTGATCGAATAATATTTTATGATGCAACTAGTTTTTCCTTTTGTTATCTTCAACACATATCATTCTGCATACGTTTATACATACAAGTGCAAATTTACATTTATATTATTTTATGGAAATAATGAATTATAATAACTGTATAATATTATATAGTAATAGATCTGATTTGGTATAATGTAGAGTTGTGCAATTCTGAAAATGTAAGTACAAAACTATTTTTTTTTATTTTTGGAATGGAAATTTCAAATTTGAATTATAGTTTGTTGAATTTAAGGGTTGAATAACTTTGATAATCCCAAAAACTGATACTTAATTTTTTTTCCCCGATTTATTTCTTGTTCTTTGTTTGCTCTCTTTTCGTTTTTGTTGAGAGAATCAATTTAAATTTGAAAATCAATTAACAAATTCAAATTCATAGTTTTTTTTATTTGTGATGACTTTAAAATATCATACTCCTTTTTTTTTATTTGAAGTAAGTATAGTTTTCTTTTTTATTAACAGATGCCGTCAATGAATAAATTATTTTAATGTAAAAAGAAATTCAGTTAAGTTTTTAATCACGTTGGACGTTTCACTAGGGTGTGGGCATATTTGTTCAAAATAACAAAATGTTGAGTTAAAAATATTGAAAAACAAAAAACCGAAAAAAAATGTTGAAAAATTTGTTGCTGTGGAGCTATGTCCTAGCATCCCTTGAAAATTTAACATTTATTTCAAAGCACAATCAACAAAAAGACATTTTGTAAAATGGACACTTAAAATGTAGCAACTTTGATTTGGTATATTCAGAAAAAGTGTTGAATTTGAACCCTGATTTTGATTCCAACTTTAAAATCCCACCAAATTCAGAATGTCTCCCATATACATCCGACGAATAACCGTGGCCTTGATTTTGTAATCAACTATTAAATTCCTCCTAATTGAGGATCTGACGTAAGTTTGCATTATGTATACATTTTCTGGAAAAGGATAATACACTTATTTTGAATTCAAATCTAACCTAATTCAGAATCTTGCATATGCATTTGTATAAATATTCTGGAAAAAGCCGAATACTCAGTAATATTTTAATTGAACTATTTTGAATGCAATTCTTAAGCAGCTTTTAATTATTTTTATTACATATATACATTTCAATAACAATGAACTTATAACAGTAAAAGTTCTCGCCCCAAACCTCAGCTAAATATGTTATTGAAATTCTTATATTTTTTAGTTCCATATTTCGTGAATAATGAGAGCTGATTTGTGTAACTAGAATATAAAAAGTTCAAATTTTTTTTTTCAACATTGAAATTTGACATTCTTTTTTCAATAATTGGTCTTTCAACATTATTTTTTGAACATTTTATTTTTCAACATTTTTTTTTATTTTAAGTGCAAAATGAAACTAAATCAGAGCATGTAAATTTCACAAATAAAAGAATTCAATATAAATTGTTAATATTTAAATTGTCAAAAAATACGTCACCCAAGACTATTTAATATTTTTGGTATTACACTCCGTAACATCGTAAATGTATCGACAACGTCGCCAACATATTGACGTATGACCTTAAATGTCAAAAAAAAATTATTTACATTGTCTCATGATCGGTAATTAATTTTACAGTGTATCCACGACTCATTTTCACGACACAGGTTATTAAATTATGTATCTGAAAATTTTTTGATACACAATATAGTTTGGTACAGTTATGTTGAGTTGTTCTTATTAATCAAGCAATAAGTTTAAAAATCAAAGAAAAATAAGTATAAATTTTACTTCGTGTTTCAAAAATAAATTTAAAAATGTTTTTTTTTATTTTATATTACTTTAAGTTTAATAGGAAATGGACTCACGAAAGAAGATGCTTTTATTAGTTATAAGGCTAAAGCACAAAAAAACGAAATTGTCCATATTTTTTTGCGAAATTGTCCATATTAAATCTCCGTGTATACTACTTTGTTCTTTTCATACGGTTCAAGTTCTAGGTTTTATTAAATTCAAAAGAACGATGTAGATTAAAATATGGATAATTTTTTTTAAGTTGGCTAACCTGTTAATTGAATTATTGAAATATTTATATTGAAAAACTATGCAAGCGCCACTCGCGATAAATATAATTACTAAATATTTGAGACCTGTATAACAACCAGATAAATATCTGGGTTTTGATTTGTTATTGTAATTTCATATTAAACCTATAAACCTTGAACCGAATGAAAATAACACAGCTAATCTTTCACAAATATATTCAATTCAAATATTTTAAAAAATTATCCACAAAATATGTATAATATTTTGACATTTGATTTGACTTTTATTTTAGAGACAATGTGTTTAAACTGATCGGAATTGTAAGCAAAGTACATTGTGTCACCAACACAATGTTGTCAATTCAGAAAATTTGACATATTGCATTTGTATGTACATTGTATCGGTTGAAAATTGTTGGATACATTTCCGATGTCACCGACTGCTAGACGCAAAGTTCTACGGGGAAAGTCAGATAAAAAAATGAAAAGCCAGAAATTCCACTACAGTTGAGAAGATCTACAGTTGCAGTGGTTGAATTCTCCAAATTTATGGAATTAATTCAAATTTGCTTGAGATGTAAATAAATAAAACATAGAAATAAGCTGTAACAAAATATTTGAAAGTATAATTAACGATTATCGACTGAAACAATTTTTCTTCGTGAAATTTTTAGACTTCTTGAGATTAAAATTTTTTGATGACAAATTATTTCTTTAGGTTAACTTTAAAAATTTTTAGATTTAGCAGACTAAAATTACTAAACGATAAACATTATTATTGTATAAAAATATATAGTGCCGTCAAACAGTCTGAGAAAACAATAAAAATTAAATAACTAATTTTTCATTTTCAATTCGATCGAACTTATAATAATTGCAGTTCGTTGAAAATTTAATTTAAAATATTGAAAATTTTTATTAAGTTGAAATAATTATTTATCTCTCTTACACATTTAAAAGTAAATAATTCTGTTCACTGCATATTTCTATTTTATTTTTATTTTTAAAAAACAAAAAGTACGTAAACATTTCTTTACTGAAAATTCGAAATGAAGTTTAAGTAAAAGAAACCTTAAATTTTGCACGTGCTTTCAAACCGTCAGACATTATGTCTATGAACTAACTTTACTTTATGCACATACTAAATTCAGGAATACTAACATCATTTTATTTTATTAAAACAGAATTTCTCAAACAGTGAAGAATATATTGTTTTATAAAAAGATTTTTAAACATAACTCTTAAATTTTTCTTATCGCATTTTGATGATTGGAATAAATTGTAAGAGTGAGCTGATTTCTAGTTCAAATTCAAATCATATGAAAAACAAAATTCGTCGCTTCTACTGTACATTTTATAACTGTGAACATTTTATGACTAGTTCAAATTTCATTGATCAATGAAAAGTGCTGAAATTTTCATGTGTTACCTTTGAATCTAAATGTAACATAGCATACGAACTACTTCCAAACATACATTACAAAGTAATATGCAGGTAATTTATAACACTGGAGTCTGATTAATATAGCGATTTTTGTGTTTTAATAAAAAAAAAAATTATTCGATGTAAAATTGAAGACATGTCTGCATAACATAAGGGTTTTTGTTTTTTGGTAAAAACAACAATTTTTTTCTATTTAAAATTGAAAACATTTTGACCTCTCAAGTGTGATATCAAAGTCAGTTAATAAAGTGACGTAAAAAATATGGGGGTTTAATTATTTATAATTCAATTTTTTTAGTTTTGTAAAAATTGAATTTGTTTTTATGTTTCTATTTCAGATTTAAAGTTTTTTAGATTTTAAAATAATAATAATTAAGAACATTAAGAAAAAAAAAATAAATAAATTTAATTTATAGCAAAAATATGGTATTTTTTTATACAAGCCCTTCCTTACTTACTAAAGTGATTTATTTTCATTCATAGTAGCACCTTTTCAAGTATTACATTTCCAGCTATATAGAAGTGCTTCTTTATGCATTACATTTTCATCTATATAGAAGTCCATCTTTATGCATTACATTTTCATCTATGTATTGAAGTACTTTCTTGTGCATGAAATTGTAATGTATAAGGGACTACTTACACCCTATGACATTCGTTATAGAAAAGTAACATGAAATCGCAATAGGAAAAAGGAAGTAGTCATTGTGAAAATGTAATGCGTGAAGAATGACTTGGGAATGAGTGAAATTTCCGACTGGGGTATCAAGGATATCGCTTGTATATGTAATGATGAATATCAAGCGAATACAATTATTTCAATTCTTGTTGTTACCTATCGACGGGTATCTTTACAACCCAAATATATACCAAATAATTTCAAGGATAAGATTCAAGATATTTAATCGTCGTTTTAATAATCAAATGACATAAGCCACCTTATAGTGTAAAGTATCATGACAGTGATTTTATTTTATAATGGATTTATTTTGTGTCCTTTAAATTAGTATTCACTTTTTTATTAAATTTGTAAAACTTTGAGAGCCACTGATTTAGTGAATAAATAAATTTATTGGGTGGTTATCGTTTTTACTGAGATTTTTTATGAAATGAAATTGCAACTATGTAAATTTGAACTAAAAACGTAAATTTCATCTTCATTTTAAATCTTGCATGCATGTATGTATGTCTGTTGTAAATATGTATGATAAAAAAAGATTTGTTTTATAAAACGAATAAAGTTTAAATAAATACGAAAATAGAATATCCTAGGATCTACAGACTGAATACTTTATAATAGAAGATTTATTCTAAAAAACAAAATAGTTTGTGTTTTTATTTTTTTTTTTTTTTTAAACAAATAAATAATGTCAATTGTTGCAAATAAGAGATTATTCTGCTAACTAAGGTAACATTCAAATTTATATATAGAGTATATAAATATGTATATTATATACATTTGAATATTGAAATAACATTTAAATGTTTTTGGGCAGCACGTCGTATAAGATAAGCTCAATATGACAGACAAGTTATGATGAAAATAAAATTTCTAATTTTAACTATTTTAAATTCAGACAATGTAAATGATTTTTTGGTGTTTTTATATAAAAATATTTTATACATATACATAGGTGAGAGAGAAATTATTTACAAAATAGAGATAAAAATATATCTATTCTATACATATATATATATATATATATATATACAGTTTTTAAAAATAATTTCTTTTAATATTATGTCAAAATGTCATAGGATCAAAATTAAATATTTATAAAGGTACATATATATGAATAGCGTATAGTGAGTGGTTCGATATGCAAAGTAAATTTTTATTTTTATCAATTTATGGAAATTTTGAAGATTGAAAAATTTATTTTATTTGATGGAGGTGGAATAATTAAAAACGATTTTATCTTATTTTTGTACGTTTGTTCTGTTTGGTATATTCGAAGACTTTTAAAATCTTATTTCTAGAAATAAATAGAATTTAGTAAATATTTTTTGTTAGTTAATGAAATCAATATTATTAATAAAGTTTTTGACTCATTAAAGTTTATTTTTATTCAATTTCTGACAATTTAATCTTAATTATTTCTTATAATTTATAAAACAAAAATAACAGAACAAAAACCAAAAACGTCAACAAAATAAAATGTCAATTAATTCTTGGCAAATTTTATATCAATATAAATAAACAATATAAATAACCTGATAAAATTTATAATTTCCTGTAAATCTAAAATTTTGAACGCTGTTTACTATAAATTAACCTTTAAAATACTTAAATATTGACGTTGGTGTACTTTGTCATCAATAAAAACAATCTCACCGATCCCCCTAACGTGAAATAGATGCTCATAATATAATCAAAAGTTGTCCAAGTTTTATAGTCGGTATGTATAATATTGTAAGGCCTGTAAAGGTTTTCGTAACATTCTAGTTGGACCGTTGTTGTAGTAAAGCATGATTTTCGTTTCGTTGAAAAACATGACATCATCCCAAACCGTTAAAAAATTAAATTACATTGTATATTTTTTCTCCCAGTTTAATTTATACAATTTATCTTTGATAGAGACAGTATAGTTGTTGTTATTTCCTTTTTACATTTAATATACGTATACATTATAATGACATATTATAAATTGTATTAAATAAAATTCTAGGTTTCATTTTATTAAAATTGATTAATATTTCGTACCTAACATATCTGCTTCATCAGTGAATGTAAATAATTATATTTTATTTTTTTAACTTTTTTTTACATACCCAAATACAAATAGTAGGATTGCGGAAAGAATTGATTAACCATCTATGACAACGACATTTTATATTTTCTTGTTATTTAATTATTGTTGAACTGTTATACGAATGCTATTTATATCTATTACCTTGTTCCAGAACTCTATGAACCATGTAGAGATGAAGAAGATGGTAATTTTGTAATTTCAACACTAATTAAAGAAATAGTCAATATTGCCCTTGATATATTCTTACGTTCTTGATAATATCTTGCTTCTGGTATTTTTCATATAAGTAAATTTTCAAAAGCTAAGTTTCCCTCCCACCTTTGCAACAATAGTAATATTTTTTTTTATACTTGTCAATATTTTAGCTTTACAAACTAAATATAGTTATATATATTATATATTTTTTTTATATAATTCCGATTCTATGAAATGTTACAGAGAGATTTGGCTTACAAAATTACATACAATAGCTTATTCAGAATTTGTACTCCTAATTTAAATGTGGAAAACTATATCTTGTACAGTTCACATAAAATTATAATTTTGCTATATGGGTTTGGAACTTGGATATATGCTTTTCTAAAAACGATTTTGTTTGAAAGATGGGTACAACAATTTAGTATTTTTTAAATTTTTATTATTTCTTAATCGATAATTTTTTTTAAATGCATCTTTTGATAAACTGTATCGAATCCGTTAGATAGATACAAAGCATTAGTTCATACGTTTGAAATCAAACTAAAAATATACATTTTTTAATTAAAATTTTTGTTTAATTAAAGTTAATTGAGTTAGGTAGTTAAATTCAATAATAATTTGTACAGGGTGGTCATCAAATTATAAAATCAGAATTGATTTGAGCAATGCAAACAAACATACAAATTTTAATAGATGGAGAGGGGAACAAGGAAAAAGGTGATAGTCATTAATAATTCTTTAGAAATGAACCTTAAAAATTTATTCATTGAGTCTATAAAATCACAACCTGAGATGAGATGACAATAACAAAGATTTATTAAAGTTGACTGATGTACATTTTTACATACAATGCAAATATTGATAACTTTCTTTCTATTATGAAAAAATAAATAGATTTTTTTTTGTATGCATATAAATTATATAGAACAAGCGTTAGAATTAGGAAATAACAATACATAGATACAATGAAAATTCGCTATAAAAATATTCAGTAGTTAACTATTATTATTTTAATTTATTAAATTTTACATGTTTAGTTTTTTTTTTTTTTAAATTACCGTTTTTAATTATTAGAAATGACAAATATATGACATTAGTTTATTTTGTTTACTTTTACATAACTCTAAATCGCACAATAGAATGTCATGTACAAACAAAACCATTTTTAAAACGTTTTTTTTTTTTTATTAGAACAGAAATTAAAAAAAAAAATATAAGTAGCAATTTACCTAGGCATGTTTGAGAATTTATTAATAAAATTGTTAACAACATGTTTTTATGAGTTTACAAACCTACGCTTAAAATTTATTAAACACTTTCGTAAACTTAATTAAAAAGGTTGTTAAATAATGAGGTTACATTTTAATTATTATGAAATAATTAAAAGCAATACGTACTTATGAGTACAAAAAATATAAAAGAATCTGAATATCAATCCTTAAGAATATTATTAATCATATTTCCAGAAATTTATAAAGTCTGTTATTGAGTTCCTGAACGTGTTTTTTTTTTACATAACTTTTTCGATTATTGACAAAATTGTTTTTTTTTTTTTTTTTTTTTAACTTAATTTTCAATATTCAATTTATATATATATACATATATTATAAACATACAAGTACACCATTATTTCCTGGAACATAATTTTCATTAATATATTATGTGTTGTAAACCCTTTATGATTGAGTGGAATTTTACCTGTAATTAAAAAAAAAAAAAACAAAAAAACGATAAGTAATTGCTATTTAAAATTTATAATATAGTTAATTAATTAAATCATTTCAATATTTGCATACAATACATACATAAGTAACAAAAATATTATAAAATAAATACATTTCAAAAATATCAATCATAAAAGTAATTCAAATTAAATTAGGTTATTTTATTCAATAAATGAAATACGATTCATAATAAAATCTGCAATCAGTTGACATCAGTGAATTTTTAATTCATTTAATTATACAATTTAAAGGCTAATAAAGGGTGAATTAGGTATAAAGAATCATTGTTAATCGAAAAAAAAAAAATATTGTATGAGAGAGGAATTTATTTTGATAACCATTTTGTTCAGTATCAAAATAGCTTGACTCTATATTATTTTATCTCTAAAGTGACAACCCATATATAAAATTAAAGTGAAAATGATTAAAAGTTTGGTTGTTGTCGAAATGCCTATGAACCCTTAGTCTGAATGTCGATTACTTACTTACTTGTTGGGAGCTACAGACCTTGAAGGTACTGGGCTTTGCGCCAAATTGTCCTCTACTGACTTCGATCACGAGCGGAATCCTGAATGTCAATTACATAACGAAAAAAGTCAATTGTAATCGTTTTATTTTAGCGATTGATTTTTTTTTCTTTTTAAAGGGTAGCCTTCCAAAAGTACCAGAATTAAACGAGAATAGTTAACTATAATTATAATATTTTCATGTAATTATTGTTTTTACCATCATTGTTACTGTTTCAAGGTCACATAGATATACTGAAATAAATCTGTTCCATACTTAACACGATTTTGTTACGTTTTGTAAGGATGTTGTTACGTTTATTTCCATGAAAACCATTCGACACCAACACATTTTGAGACGCACACATTTTCGTTGACCTTCAGCGTTCCAATCTAGTGATTTTTTTGCTAGATTGTCGCCCGAAGATATTCAAAGTGTATACCTAGTTCGTTAGATTTGATACAAAAGAAACATCCATCTAGAAGCCTACTTTCTACATATGATGAATGATCTTACTAAGTATCCCAAATTAAGTGTCTCCATCGTGTTGTACAAAGTTCAAACTCAAAACTAGTTTTGACAAGTAGGGTCATAAATTGCAAAAGAAACACTCGATAAATTGAGATTCTATGGTATCAAATTAAACCTTGATTTAAGCGTAACAACTTATCTTCGGGCAATTAATTCATTAATATAACTGTTATAAATTCGGCAGGAAGCTCTAAACCAACTTCTTCTAAAAGATCAACAATTCTTTCAAATCAAAAAATTTTTATTCAATAATATTGACATTTTTTATTGTCTTGTATTCCTTTCAATGAGACATAGGAAGGAAACAAATTTTGTATCGTCCCAAAATAACTACTAATTTCTACAGTTAGTATCACATTCTAATTTAACATTATGATTTCATATTTTTATTTTCTCTAATCAGTACATTCAGTGGACCATTATAATTTGGCAATTACATTTTAAATAAATTGATTTTTTGTATTTGACATTTAAATAATAAAAACAGGAAAAACCCAAGAGATGTCACTGAACTAAAATGAATTTTTTTTTTTTTTTTTTTTTTTATTTTTTTCTGTCAAAAGCGTTTTACATAATTTTTACTTCTTTGTTTAAATGAAATTATGTCAATTATCGTTTAATATTCTTCCATTTTAAGTAAATTTTTTAATTGTGAATAACTTTTTTGTTGTTGTTGTTTATTTTTATTACTGTTCGAGGAAAGTAAAATCAACCAAAATAAGAGGTATGATAAGAGGGTTTCAGAACGAATTGTTTTGTTATTATATTCCTGTTAATTATACACATTTGGTATTTAGTTTTTTTTTTTCAATTTAAATTTTTTTTTATTCTTGTTTTATTTTACACTTATGACATTAAAAAGGGTTAAAAATAATTACCTAAAAGTGTGGTTACAGCCAGTTTTGCAACACTTCCACTCTTATATATATATATGTACAAAATACACAATATAATATGTATATGAAAAAAAGAAAAAAAAAAAGAAATGGCAACACATAAGTAAATAAGTTTTTTTAAACCTATATAAATTATTATAAAAATTTAAGTGGATGTTTATAAAAATGCCTTAAATCCTTTGACAATTTTATATTATTGAGAATATACAACGAAAATGACGAATAAAAGTGGTACAAATTTATCGAAATATACAATTTATATACGTATACAGTGTACAGTAATCAGGGATGTAATATTAATTATTTAATTTTTTTTTTTTTTATTTCAGACATTTTGAATTCAATCGCATTCCCAACTGATTTTAGTTATTTCATATTTGAATTGAAATTCTTTTACAAAATCAATTGGTTGGTATATTGGGACAACAGCACTAGAGTGTATTATTATCGAATAGATATTTTATAATCAATTAAAAGCATTAAATCAAAGTTTATTGAGTTAAAAGGATTCGTAACAAAAATATGTACAGCGTCTGACATTCAATAATTTAAATAAAAATATTATACAAAAATATTTGTATTGCTTTATAAGTAATAACAAAAACAAATAAAAGGTACAAATGATGGCGAAATATTGGTGAAATAATTATAGATAAGTAATTTACTAATAAAGAATTCGAATCCGTTGTTATTACTGATAATAGATTTATTGTTATTACCATTTTAGATTTATAAATTTAATAATTTATAAAACATTTGTATTTTGCATCTATACTAATGTAATTTTTTATTTGTTACTTATTTTTGTATATATTTTTTAAATGTTTTGTTGATGTTGTCATATTGTTTTTTAATCCCTTATTCTTACTATATTGCAGCAGCTCATTCTGGAAGCATGATCTTACCATTCTAAAATATATATTGTTCAGACTGTTTTTATGTTATCATTTTCCGTAATTTTTGATCGATAAAATAATAACTGCCTCAATAACGATTCCGTTCATATATTGATTTCGTAGATATCTAAAGACTTTGCGACTTTATATATATTTTAATATATTTTTAATGTTGAAAATTCATACTTGCTGCATCATATCCATTCTCCTTACTCTTCTTGGGACCATAGGAATTATTGACGTTTCCATCGTACTCGATTTCTAGCTGCATACTATGGTATCATCATTTCTATTTCCGCAATGTTTAATTTCATTTTTAATCTGTTTATACTGTCTATGTTACTGTGTTTACTGGGTACATCTCATGTCACATTCAAATACTTTTGTCAGTTGTTGACAATTGTAATTATTATTAGTATTTGTCCAATATTTATTTATTGTGTTGGTATAAGATATATGAGTATATTAATAAGATATTGATATATACGTAATATTTTTAGTTTTAAAGTATTAATATTATTAATTATTTTTAATTGATTATAAATTTTATATGTAATATTTTGCTATTTTTTTTTTAGCTATATTTTATACCCCCCACGAGAATCGAACTCGTGACTATATCACATCATAATTGAAACACATTTCTGTGCTCCAACCGATTAGGCCACGGAAGGGAAAATAATATTACAAGCCTTTAATTGTTTGCGGCACAAAGTTTAAGACAATTGACATAGCGATATGAAAAATGAATATGACCTGTTTTTAAAAATAAATCGAATTCAAATTTTAACAATTTATGTTCAATATTTCATATATAAAAGTAGTTATTTAATTATTTTACTGTTATCTTCAATTATTTACTCTTCCCTTGATTTTTTACTGTTATCCAATTTTTCAAAATTCTTAAACTGTTTGGGATAGATTTTGTTTTTTAGAGCTTTTATCATTCCTATAACTTCATATAAAAATTTCATGTTTGTTGCTATACAATAAAATTGAAAATAAAATGTTTACGTATTGCTGTAACTGCTGCTGTACCTAAGCAAACCTTAGATTTTAAAAGAAGGTAGCTATTTCATTATCGTATTAAATTTTATAAAAAATATATATATATATATATATCAATAATCAATATTATAATTTAAATTTTACAGTACAATAAAGTACAATACAATACAATTGCAGTACAATATTATAATTTAAATTTTATAAAATATATAATCAATAATTCGAATTATACAACTGACCACCTTTTCTATTAACTCTCAATACTTCTTAATACTATTTTAATACTCTTAAGACTGATTCTAGGACATTTTGTATAATAAACAAATTTCAAATTTTTACTGTACAATTTTACAATTACTTGATTGTAGTACCATCAGTAAAATTTCTTATATCAGTAAAGTCATATCCCTGGATAATAATGAAAGTTTAGTTACAGTTGACACAATAAGTGGCAAACAAAAAGCAACTAAGTGCATAATATATAAGATTGTAATTTTTATAAGATTTTATTTTTTATTTTTTATAAGTAAATTAAAAAAATAATATACTTTAAATATGCTCATTATATTCCCATTTATTAATTTTCTTTTAAAAAATTGTTTTTTTTTTTTTTTTTTTATATAATAACGCAAAGTTCTATTACACACATACTCACATATAGACACGCAGCAATAAAAGAAATACTTGAGACACTATTATAAAAATAGTGATTCTTTGTGAGTGATTATTGTGATCTTATATATAGAATATAAGATTGTATATATATATATATAATATTACTTATACATTATATAATTTGTTTATATATAATTTTCTTAAATTTAATAAATAAAAATTGTGATTCTGAAAACTTTTTTATTTCTTAAATTATATTCAGTTTCGAGTAATTTGAATACTTAATATTTAAAAAAAAAATATGAAATTAATAGTGGAAAAAAGAAAAGGGGGAGGCGGGGCGAAATGAAGAGTCAAAATAATTGAAATGAAATAATAGGGGAATCATTAAAGTACTTATGATAAACATTTTTGGGGTAAAAAACAAATACTTTACATTTAAAATAAAAAATACTTAAACTTTAATTTTTATTTATATTTGGGTAAATTGTTATATAATTAGAAAACTAAAATTAAAATTGTGGTTGTGGTTTTACAAAAGGGAAAAACAAAATTTATGATATGAAATCATAATAAGTTTTTACTTAATTCATGTAACATGGAAATTATTATTAATGTTTTTTTTTTTTTTTTGAGAGAGAGAACTAACAAAAAATATACCTATATTTCTTTCTTCATGTGTCTGTCATGTCACATATTGAGAACTTCAATGATTGTTTATTCAAATGTCAAATCGTATTTTTAATGTCAAATGTCAAAATTTATTTACAATATTGATATATTTTCCTATATATATACATACTCTTTTTAAAATTAACTTCTAAATTAACCCATGCTATAATTCTGTTCTATAGAGAGTTTGGAATAAAATACTGCGCAATTTTAATTTTATTGAATGGTAAATTTAGCCGCTCCTAAGCTTTGATCACATGAATTTGGTCGCAAAAGTCGCGAAGAACGTTGTTGATATTTGAAATCTAACAAATATATTTAGTTACATATCTTGCTTATTTATTTAGAAAATAATGCCTGCACTGTATGAATGCTTGTGTTTACAGTCTTCAGCTTATTCTTACCCAGCAGAGGCAGTTTTCCGTTGTTTTTTTATTTCTTAACGATTTCTGGTCATGTCTTTGAAAATTTTACAAGAAATAAAAGGGATCTCAGTTCCATGGTGATCACATTTTTTACTGTATCGGGAAACGTTCGAAATAATTACCTTTTTAAATCACTAGTTAGTAAGTTTTTCAACCGCGGCATCCTTCGTCTTTTTTTATCCTTGATTTTCGTCAATTTTATCATACATATTCTATATGAATGAATAGGTGGTTGTATTGACTAAACTAATGTCAAAACCAATCATGTAGGTGAATAACTGGTTGTATTGATTAGACTAATATCAACATTTTCTTTAGGTAAAAAAAAAAACTTTAGCATGCCAATTCTGCTTAAAAGTTTTTAGCAAGGTGAAACCGCCTATTGCCGGCAAATTACCTTTGCTATTTTAAATATTTTTTCTTTCGGGGATTGGTGGGACTCTTCATAGACACAATGAGCCCCGCCCCGTAGCTTCCATTATGAGTCAGATTTTTACTGACAAACCACATTCCTCTCATTAAAACTAGTCCGATGGACTTATCATTAATTTATTGCTAGTGATATTTTCTTAAAGAGAAAGTTTACAAAATTCTATCGTATTAAATCTGTAGTGGCTTACATAGTTCTTTTAATTCTTCTGATATTATTTTGATTTTCTAGCAGTCAACTAGAACTCTCATAACCCTCCAGACGAGCCAAATGGTTTGCTTCATTATTTTTATTTCCTTTGCTATATAAGAAATTTTTAGATCTTTCTTGCAAGTCACTGTTGCAAATATACCAAGGGACAATTACTATGTTGTACAAAACTTTATTTTGGAATTTTTGTATACAAATTACATATGTTTGGTTGGCACATCCCCATATTTGGATGTATCGTACAACCATATCGGTTTGATTATCTGATTATATAACAATATTATGTATAGGCAATTTCAAATTTCGACCTAGGAGCCAGTACATTTCTCTACATACCTATTTATTATTAAGCTCAAATCTTTTCTTTTTTACGTGCTCTTTCCACCTAAATTTGACATCTAATATCATTCCTAGTTATTTATCGTTATTTTCTTGGAGTATTTACCCCATTCCGATTTACCGATGGTTGATTTTCTAATTTTTTATTTGTAAAATTTACATGTACCGATTTTAGCTCATTGATTTTCCATTTCTTTGTCCAAAAAGGTATAGGTTGTCACTTGCTTGTTGCAATTTATTTGTAGCCTCGTCAATATTAGATCCTAAAGACATTATCGCAGTATCGTCAGCGAATGTAACTACAGTTATATTTTCCATTTGTGGTAAATCATTGGTGTGGAGCAATACTGTATCTGTATTTGGGACCGAGAATACTACCTTAAGGCACACCTGTTTTAATATCTCTGATATTCTACTCTTGTTTACCCTTCTTCCGGGTTAATTCTAAATATAGTCTGTTTTCCAGACATGATTAGAGTTTATCTACGTATTGTTTACGTAACATATGATTTAGTTTATATATTACGCCTCGATGCTATATGTTATCAAAAACTTGCGCGCTACATCTAGAAATATAGTAGAGCATACCTGCTTTTCTTTTAAAGCTTTTTCTATTATGTCTGTTATCCTATATATTTTATCGACTGTCGCTATTTTAATAATCGGTTTTTTTTTAATGTTTTCCTTAAATTTCATTCTATTTTTGTCATCCCGCACTTTTTCTCTTATACAGTTTATTTCTTGTACCCATTGTTTTTTTCTCAATGACTATAGTTGCACACTGTTTTTCTGTATATATATATTTAAATGACTAAGAAAAGCATTAGCATGTCAATTCTGATGCTTAAAAGTTTTTAGTAAATATTATCCAATTATTTTTATAATTTGTATTCTACTATACGAAATAACTCAGTTTCACCGGAGATTCCTTAACTTTTAAAGTTAAAGATTCATAATGTTAGAAATGTAAGTGATACCACAGAATTTTGATTTACATCGTGTTATCCTACCCCTTAGAATTATAGACACGTTAATTTTCGTACAAATAAAATCATCCAGAGTCCAGAAAGTAGGCTGCTATAGATGTGTCTTTCTTTATTGAGGTATTATAAGCATCTTATCCCCCTTTTCATCTTTTACAGGCTTTGCAGAAATCATTTAAGTGGTATGTTAAGTAACTGTAAAATAAATCGTTTATTTGCTAATCAGAATTCAGTATTTATGACAGCTGGTTAGCTTCCACTGGAACAATACTAAGTCTACAATAGGTATATAGTTGTTGACATTTAAATTAGTAGATACATCATAAAAATCCTAAAGAAAAACTATTGTATATATTTTTGTAGGCCAAATTTCTGTGTAAAAACATTTACGGTATTCATCGTATAAACTTGAAACAGTATAAAAATATATATATATATATATATATATATATAGCGATCGATACCATACAATCTCAACTGAGCACTCTCTTGATATTAATTTTATTTTGATAACTCCACTTGCGCGGTTCTATTCACACTTCTTTTTTTTTTTTATTATCTTTAATAGAGAATCCCGTTCCTATAATAATTCAAATTCTTAAATTTTAATTATTTTACTTATTACTCTGTACAGTGTGATTAATTTTAGATTTTTTATTATTATTTTCAATTGTTTTTCATTTTTTTGTTTATCATATCTACTTTAATAAATTAAAAATTTACAAAATGTATTTTTTTTTTATACAATTCAAAAATTATGATGACCTGTTTTAGTAATTTTAAGTCTAAGTTGTAATAAATTATATTACACTGTCATTTAAATTAGTAATAATAATATGAAAATTAAAATATTTTTTTCTCATGAAGATAGTTAAGTATCTCTCTCTTTTAGTTTTTTTTTTTTAGTTAAATTCATTATGTTGCGTGTAAAATTTCAATAAATTAAATTCAAGAATTTTGAATTTTTTTTAGAAAGATGATTTTTTTTTCTCTTTAATGTTCTTAAAAGGTCGTTTTTTCAAGAGTGTGTGAATACTTTTTTTTTGCTTTTATATTTAATTAATTTATAATTATGATTAAAAATGTTTATTATAATAGATCAAAGAGAATATCATATTATAACAGAGAGTATACAATTGGGTATGCCTATCAAGTGGGAATTTTTTTTAAAAAGCTAGTTAAAAATGGCCTTATTTATGCAAAGTTAATTACAAAATATACTTTCAATTAGACTCCCTAAAGACATATAAGTGAAACAACGAGGACAATATATATACATAGTAAAAATATGGTATGCCAATTTTAGTGTGATTTATGAATTTACAAGAGTTATGATGCGGTTTGAAAACTACATCATGATTTAATATGGATAACTGTATGGGATGCATTGGAAGAATATTTTGCATGTTGTTTAAAAATTATAATTAAATATTGTGGACTCTGAAAAATGTATTTGTTGTATACATATGTTATATTTAAAAACATGTGCATATAAAAAAATTTAAACTGCAATAATAGTTTTTTTTTTAATTATGATGTGATAAGATAACTAGTACACTCTAAAAAATGGTGTGGATTTAACTACAATCAATGTAGTTTTTTACAACGGTTTTAGTAGAGAATTCCGATCAAGCGAGTGAAAACATGCTTTCGAAGTGTATTTTTTAAAATAAGTCAAAAAAACTCGTGAAATCACTTTACTATAGCTAATTTAGACGATAATATTTAATTTTCAACATAAAATGTGTAATTTCACATTATTTTTTTGATCACACATTTTATGTGTGAATTAGCATTACACGATTGAAATGTACCACATTTTGCTGCTGGTATCTATGCATTTAATGTTGCATTCCACGCCATCTATTGAAAATGTACACATTTCGTTTTATTTGCTGGAATTACGTCAAATTATGCGTGGAAATACACAAAAATAATGTAGTTTATAATTTATTAGTATTACCATATCGTTTTTACAAACATCGAAATCAAAAAGTCTCCCAGGCAATGACCTCAATGGAGAATGGTTCTCAAGTTGACACCATTTTTACTGACATAAGTAAAGCATTTGACAAAATTCCTCATAGTATCATATTACTCAAGCACAAAATTATAGGTTTTTCACCGCATAGCCTTAACTGGCTTGAGTCTTACCTCTCTTCTCGGGAATACTCAGTTTTATTTAAAACTGCGATTTCTGACCAATATTCAGCGTCTTCTGGTGTTCCTCAAGGTAGTCATATAGGACCCCTTAGTTTTATAGTTTCAACAATTGATGCTCCTAAAGTGATAACTTTTTCTAAACTTCTTAGTTTTGCTGATGACTCAAAGCTTTTTACTCCTATATCTTCCTCATCGGATTGCTTAAAGTTACAAAACGATTTTAACAATTTCGCTTCTTGGTGTTCAAAAAATGGACTTGAATTGAACACTTCTAAATGCCAAGTCATTACCTTTTCTAGGAAAAATTCCATTCGGAAAATTTGGTTCAGCTACCAACTAAATGGCTGTCAGCTTTCAAGAGCGAATTCTATTATAGACCTCGGGTTAACGCTTGACACTAAACTGAGCTTTAAGCTACATTATGATAAGATAGTGAGCAAAGCAAATTCTTCTTTAGGTTTCATTAAACGTTGGTGTAAAGAATTTTCTGACCCCTACCTCACGAAACATCTTTATGTTACTTATGTAAGGCCTACCCTTGAATATGCCAGTCAAGTGTGGTCTCCACATTACTTGACTGACATTAACCGAATTGAATCGGTTCAACGAAAGTTCTTACGTTTCGCTTTGAGTAACTTTTCGTGGAATGATCCATTGCGGCTTCCACCTTATTACCACCGTCTTAAACTCATTGACTTACAGTCGTTGTCTGATCGTCGAATAATTGCAGATATCTCTTTTATTCACCAGATCCTTTCGGGTGTAACGCGAGCCCCTGAAATTTCAAATTATTTGGTTACAAGATCCAATCGGAATAATCTCAGAACCGTTGAGTTGTTCCACATTCCCTTCCACCCTACCGAATATGGTAGATTCGAGCCAATCACTAGAATGCTCCGTGAAGTAAATTCTAACTCTAGTTCTTTTGATCGTCAACTAAGTGTTTTAACAATTAAAAAACGATTACCTCTTAATGTACGTTCAACTGAGACTAACTAACAACTGTTGTTCTTTTTAGCTTTGATATTTTTTTTGAAGTGTTTGAAGTGTAGTGCCTAACTTTTTGAAGTGTTTTTATTAAATGTATAGCTATTAACGTAGGTATTAATTTATGACTTTTTACCCTTCTACTAACAGCATGTACCTGGTTTAGTTTATTTTTAAATTTTTTAATCAAAGGTGGCGGTGTTTTACTAACCCTACTGGATGATGAGTTATTGCACAATGAAATAAAGCAAGCTTTCGTCTAGTAATAGACGTCTGATGTGCTTGCTCTAAGCATAAATCTGACAGTATAAAAAAAATATATAAAAGGATATGATTCAAATATATTATAATATAATTTTTATAATAAATTTAGAAAAGTTTGTAAAATCTGTAAAAATCTTAAAGGACGTGGCATTTTTGGGAAGAAAACTGGAACTTTGATTATTGTCCAAAAATATGGTAATCAAATAAATCTGAAAATATGGCAAGGTAAGGACTAAATCATACTTGATACTTTACGTTGAATAACCGTCAGCATTAATTTTTCATAAGTCAGTCAAATTTCAAACGTGGTGTTAATTATATGTAATATAATTGTTTGTGTGATACAAAAAAATATAATTATATTTAATAAAGTATAATTTTTCAATAAATTTAAAATCATTCTTTATAATTTAGAATTTAATAAAATTAGTAATATCTAAGTATAATAAAAAGCTTAATTGAAGTTGTATGTACTTATTATTATAATTATTATTAAATAAGATACTAAGTTTAAGAAATATGTAATTGAAATCTCCAATAAATTCTACAAAATTTATGAAATAATTAATTGAAATCATTTTTGAAATTATATTATAAAAAATTTATTATTTCATATATGAATTATAAAATAAATTATGTATAAATGTAATATTTGTGAATTAGTTTTAAGTAATTGTGTAAATTATTATTGTTAAGCTGAAAAATATATATTATAATTAAAAAATTAATTTGTTCTCGAATTACACTTTTTTGTAGGGAAATTCACACGTTTAAGATAGTAAAATTTTTACACATTTTTAGTGTGAAAGTTAACAAAATTATGGTCTGTTGAATTTCACTACAAATAATGTAGGTTGTTAGGTTACCTACATTAATTGTAGTGAAATTCAACAACATTTTTTAGAGTGTAGTTATGTAGTAAATCCATTTAAAATAATGAGGAGATCCTGATTCAAGGATCTTGCAATTGAATAACAAAATTAACAATCAAATCAAGAAGATGAAAAAAATGTTTTTTTTTGTCAATGTTACGTCTAGAGATTAAATTTATCTGCACTGTTATATAAGAACCTGTTTAAAATAAAGAGTTAAAAAAAATTCTGGACGCAATATACTTACTTAGCAGAAATTCATTATTTAATTTTTCTCAAGACAAATAACTACAAGTTAGTTATAATTGTGAAGGTCATTAAGTAAACGTAACTATTTGTTTTTTTTTAAATATTGAAAAATATTAAATATTAAAAATTTTAAATATATAACCAAAACATTAGATGGAGATCTCTTATATTGGGGTACATTGTGCTAGACAGAGAAACATTATTTGGTATTAATTATTGAATGTCAAAAAACAAAAAACTCTTTGTAGTGGTTTCAATCAGGTTTAATTTAATTAAATTTGAATAACTTTTATTTTGAACAGATTGGTTTCAACTATTTTATTTAAAAACATATTTTAAACAAGCAAAGTAATATAATAAAAAATTACCTATTCATTTAAAAAAAAAAACAATTTACTACTTAACTATACTGAACAAAGTAGCTAAATGTTCATCGTATCTATCAGAATGTTATCTACTAGAATGCCAAAACTGAAATAAGGATAAAAAATAACTCCATAATATGACTCCATAATATGACCATGCACATGCGAATCTTAATAAAATAAATACTCTAGGAATGTTTCAATAAGGGTCATGCGGAAGTTTATTTTTTAATTGAATTGACTTCTAATATCTATCAATGTTATAGTATAGCGGAAGTCTATTGAAATTTTAAACTAATCCAAAATATAAAATTTATTCTCCTCCTGAGAACCCGTAATAAAATGAATATTCTATATTTTATAGATATTTTAACAAAGTATATCAACATATTTATAAAAAGTATAGTGTACAATATACTAAAAACAATTTACTAGGATATATCTATGTTAACTTACTTAGTATTTCAGCAATAAAATGCAATTAAATATTGTAACAGTAGCATAGTTTTGAAATGTCCCTCAGGAGATTTTTTACCTACCTTTGCAAAAACCAAAAATTCTTCAAAATTTTCACATTTTATCATTTGATTAACATTCCATGTCTCGAAGGTATATTTTTAAATAGAATTATTGAATTTCATTAATAAAGTTTAGAATATTTTTATGTATAACTAAAACAAGTTAATATTGTTAATAACAATTAAAATGATTAATTAAGTGTTTGAAAGTTAAATAGCCAATTCTTACATATAGAAATTATTGCATTTATTTTTAGTTTTAATGTCCTTGATTTAATCGATAACTTTCTATGATTTATACAGTTTTTTTTTCCCCCACCACTATTCTCCAACAACATTCACCACATTTGATATGTTTTGTAAAAATAATATATGAATATTAAAAATGTAAATATTTAACATTCTTTTGTATTAAATTTATTATGAATAATATTCCATTTATGGTATAAGTTAGCAAATATTTAAAAAGCTTTATTTAAAAGCCTAACTACTTATTAGATTTATTTAATAATTTATAGGATATAAATAATTCTATAATTTTCATTATAATGAAATAACTTCATAAAATTGTAATTTACAATAATATAAATTGAGTTGAATATTTGATTGAATAACTTTGTTTAATATTTAAGTTAAGTAAGTAAAAAATATTGTTTTAAATTAATTAATTTGATTGTTTACCGTTATGAACCGGGTTTTTTTTTATTTCAAATACAATATAAATAACAAACATTCTACAATTGATCAAGTGCATCGGATCACAAAAATAGTGGAAAAAGCGTTCGAAGAAAAAAAGTCTGCTCAGCAATCTTCTTAGATGTTGCTCAGGCTTTCGACAAAGTGTGGCACCAAGGCCTTGAATTTAAACTACATCGTGATTTACCAAGACAATTCTATGAAATATTAAAATCATATATGAACAATAGATGCTTTCGTGTACGTTATGCCAAAGAATATTCAGAAGTAAAAGAAATATCTGCTGGAGTCCCACAGGGAAGTGTTCTTGGTCCAATACTTTACCTGCTATATACAAGAGATATCCCACAAATTGACAACATTTTTATGGCTACCTTTGCAGACGACACTGCGATTCTTGCAGTTGACGTATCTGTCGAAAACTCCACAGCAAAACTTCAAAATGCAATGAATAAAATAAGATTATGGACCCAACGTTGGCGCATTAAACTTAATGAAAGCAAATCAACTCATATAAATTTTACATACAAAAAGATTGCAACCATTCCTATCTCAATCAATAACAAAATAGTACCATATGCCAATACAGCAAAGTATTTGGGAATGACACTCGATGCTAAGCTAAGATGGAAGGAACATATAAGAAAGAAAAAAGAAGAGCTAAACATTAGACTCAAAAAATTTTACTGGTTACTTGGGCGTGGTTCTGAGTTATCAGTACAGAACAAAATATTAATATATAAGCAGATATTAAAACCTGTGTGGACGTACGGTATCCAATTATGGGGCTGTGCAAAGAAAACCAACATTGAAATGTTGCAAAAATTTCAAAATAAAGTGCTCCGTGGTATAGTAAATGCACCATGGTACATACGTAACAAAGATCTCCACCGTGACTTGCGCATTGAAACAGTCACGGAAGAGATCAAGAAACATGCAGTCAAACACGAGCAGAGACTGCAAACTCATGTGAACTAGGAAATGGCAGCAGTTCTTCATATCGACAGCAGTATCCGTCGACTCAAGAGAACGAAACCCCACGAGCTGGTCACGACCTAAAATGGAAAATTCTACGATAATAGTTTCCTTTACGGAAATTTTTATTTCAATAATTTTCCTTTGCGAAAAAATCTAAAAAATCTTCCCACGCGGAGCTATTGCTGTGACTATCTCCTTCACGGGAAATATCATAGTGATAAAGTTCCTACACGGTAATTATTATGATGTTAGCGATCCTCCACGGAAACTATCACTATAATAATTTCCTAAAGACGCGACCGAAAATTTACGAAAAAAAAAGTCATTAGTCGATCTTACGTAGATTGGTTATAACGGAAAAAGATAGGTGGGCTTTAGTGGGTTCGATTCCTACACTATCAAGATGCACACGCGGCTGGAGCTCTTGATGTCCTTCGGGGATTACCTCCTATCTTTCGCAAAAAAAAAAAAAAAAAAAAAAAAAAAAAAAAATACAATATGTAATTGAATATAGTAAACAGGTATACAGTTATATACTATAGTTAACAGTTATCATATATATGACATTACAATAATTAATAGTTCTTATAACTGTATACTAAGCTATTCAAAATATGTACTTCAATTATGACTGAAAATTCATAGGCTGATGGCTTATTAGTAGGTAAGTAGTTTTACCAAAAAAAAATTTTCACGAGCATTAAGAAGTGTAAGCTTCTTCTATTGTAATGCGAACTTTATAATAGTAATAGTCTAGTTTCTGTTGAAACCCCGTTATATGAGAATCGAAATATTTTTCAAATGGTGAAAATTAATTTAAATATAATTTAATAATTAATAAAGATGTAATATAATTAATAAAAATAATATAAATATAAGATATAAAAATATATACCAAATAATTAATATAATTTAATAAAAAAAAAGGTTCACATTTCGAAAGGGAAAAGGATCTATAAAGTTGACCTGCAGATTTATCTCCACTGCTAAAATAAATAAATAAATAAATGTTCTTCCCATATCTATCCTGTACTAACAAATTCCATCAATTCAATTTGTTTTTTTTTTATAATTTTTCTTTTAAATCCATTTTATTTTAATGTCTATAGCTCCGATTGTCTATTAAAAACAATAAGATGTATTTAATTTTTCCTAAGAAACTGTAAACATATTGTCTCAGCAACTGAAATACTAAAAAGGCTTTTGGTTCTGTGTAGGATTGTGTAAAGAAGGTTAAGTAGTTATTTTTAACTACTTACTTAACCTTCAACCAAAAAAATTAATCACATTTAAATTATGCGTATACTATGGTTAGAGACTTAATCTGGATAAATGCGAACATATAGCATTAGATTTAATGTGATTATATGGAGTATATAGTGTCTTGTGCTTCGAATCATAGCGTCCAAGCTTCACATTTTGTACATATAAAGGTCTTATAATATAATATTTGCTAAACTTTAAAAATATATTCATATATAGTTATAGTCAGTGACGGGGCGTGGAATTTTCAACTGGGGAAGCACTATAAAAGGAAACATCAGTTTGCTTTGGTTTTCCTTTTCTATTGAATTTTTTTCTAAATTCGACAGTTAAAACTGTTCACATCTATTTCTCAAAGTAGTTTTAATTCTGTTTAGGCAGAAAAACGATCGCTCAATTGAAATAGTTGTTATAGAGGAAGTCTTATTATCAAATTACAAAATTTAGACTATTCATTAAAAGAATTGTTTAATTCTGTTTCAATTAAAAATGTTAATATTTCGCAAATACTGTTTTTGCTATTAAAATTTTCATCTGAAAATATAACTTTAATTTAAGTTCTTATTTTAAGAAAACAATGTAAAAAAAGTGTGAATATTAATTTTCTATATTAATGTTGAAAAATACTACGTATACGAATTATAAGATTTTACTGAAAAAGGCTGATTACACCGTTTTATTGTTGTTGTTATTAGTAGAGCAAGCATTGGTTTACCATCTTTAACAATTAATAATTTTTCCTCAAAACTTCTAGCAGAAAATTATTTTTTCTTAAGCTTTCAATAACACAATTACAATTTTCTATTTTAATTATTTATAGATAATAAAATAAAAAATGTTTTAAATTTTTACATTTGTTAACAAATTAATTGTTTCAAAACTGCTTAAAAGAAAATTTAGCTGAAAATAAGCAATGTAGCATTCAATAACAAAAAACAACAGAATTACTTAACACAAATCAATACTATTTTCTAAAAAAACCAAAACTACATACATTATTTACATAAATGTTAATTATCATTTAAATCAACAAATCACAATAATGCACAAAATTAATTCATTCCTTGCTACTTTTTTTGTTTGTAAATTCATTTTGTGTCATGTGATATTTTGTTGTCGTTTCCTTAGATAATTTATTTTCTATCAGATATTTTTTAATTATATCAGGTAGATTTGGAATGAATATTTGGAACTCAATTTATTTCCTTTCAAGATTTTATTTTATTGTCGCATCATTTATTATTTTGTTGCTGTTGCTAGGAGACTATATAGAGACAGTGTGTTTGAGTGTATGTAATATGTATATTGTAAATGAGCAGAATGATATTTAACTTGCCATTATATTTTTATACAATGTTTGGTAAGAGAAGAAATTTTAATAGGCATTATTTTCAAATATTTTAAATTTGTGGTTGTTGAATATCTCTTGTTGTCTTGTATGATTGAAAGAATATTAGAAAATAATGATGTTTATATACGCATTATTTTCTAAACATACATAGGGCGTCTCCGAACCTCTCGCACTTGCACTTGATACTTGCACTAAACCTGTCAAATCGGACTTGATTTGTTGTCAAAATTTTAGTGTAGTCTCAAATACACTAAATATCGCAAAATTAAATCTGAAAATAAAAAAAAAATTAGTGCGATTTGACAGGTTTAGTGCAAGTATCAACTGCAACTGCGAAAGGTTCGGAAACGCCCATAAGGGTAATTAATATCTATGCATATAATTTTTGCTTGAAATTTTTTTTCATTCGATTTGAATTTTTGTAGTTAAGTAATTTTTATATTAAATTAAATATATATTTTATATTAAGTTGTAAAAAAATAATAATTAATATTTTATTTGGGGAAGCGCTCACTCAACTCAATATATGGACGCTTCGTTCCTGATATATATACATATATATTTAAGTATTTTCCAAAACGAGAAAAATTTAAGTGAATGAAAAATGTTAATGAACAAATTCGTTCATTCTGCTCATAACTTGATACAATACGCAAATATTGGGGGAAAACAAATATAATTTAAATGTTCCAAAGTAACGTAATAAATTTTAATGTCAGTTATATTTAATGCTTTTTAAAGAAACTCCTCATATGATCAATATCTCATCTCAGAAACTGAAACTATTCTCTGGATAAATAATAAAGTACAAAACTAAGGTGAATATATGTATTTCGATCGATTTTAATCGAATCGTTCATCGTTAGAGTTATTCGATTGAAATCGTTACAGCCATTATGTATTTCGATCAAAATTTGATTGAAAGTGTTTAAAAATGCTGCCATTGTAAAATTCAAATCGACGATGAAAACGACATATGTTTGATTCTTTAACTGTCAAATTCAAATTATTATTATACGAAAAAAAAACAAAACCATTGTGTTATATTTGAAATTTTTAAGTTGAAATTTTAAGTGTTTAAATAAAATAGAAATTATAAAATTATAAGTTTTTATAAATAAAATGGTTTCAGCTGAGTTAAATTTTTTTTTTGAATTCTGCGCTAACAGAACATATGCAATTTGATATCAAATTGCAAAATTAAGAAACAAGCAGAAACAACAACATATATTCGGGATTATTCTAATCCACTGGATTTGGAAGATTATACGTATGTTATTTAAACATGAATTTGATGAGTTATTATCTACATTATTAAAAAAATTTAATTAACAGTTAAACAACAGTACTGTTATGGATTTATTAGAAAAATAAATAGACGTCGATTCCAAATATAAATAAATTGGCTAGTGTATTAAGATTCTGTGCAGTTTGTACCAAGGAAATGATTTTCATCGTAGGAAATGATGTGCATGTCAGACTAGCACAGCTAACTTTTTCTGTTGTGCTTAAAGAAGTTTTATTATGTATTTGCAGCTTATACTTATGTCCCAAATGGAGCAAATTCCCTTACTTACTAGAAGAAAAAAGTCAGGTAAACATTATTTTTATGATTAAAATAGAATTAATTAAATAATCGGTTGGAATAGTTGGAAAGCTTATTCAAATTTAATCTCCGAAACAAAACGTAAAACATTTATGTAATGTATAGAAAAGGATTTTTTTAGCATTAATGCAATGCTGATAAATTTATACTTATATTTTACATTATTATAACAGTTTTTGTTTTAGATATGTGGTAATAATCAAATAATTCGTTTTGTGAGCGCAATATATCGTGGTACCCCATTGGAAAATTTACGATGGTTTCTCACTATTTACATTATGCAGTTTATTTCTAACTGACCATTCATTCATATTAAAATTTATTTCAATAAAAAATAATTATGAAGAATAAAGTAAAATACCTACTCTCATTTCAACTGTATTTCAAATTTATTTTTATTCCAAAAAATATCATCAATATAAAACAAAACACCATTTATCCAAGCGTCATTATCCGTTCATTTCAATTTAAAATAATTAAAATAATTTGTACAAAATCTCTCTTTCGATGTCTCTTCGTGGTAAAATTTTACATCGATTTTGACATTTCGTTCGATCAAATCGTAATCATTATCGAAATACATAATAGGCACCTAACATTCTGTAGCAGCAAAACAATTCAAATTTGGTTAAATGCATTCTTTTGACTCCCACCCCACGGATGAGGTTACATGATATAAAATGATGATGATTCTGCTGACAATGTTGGTTTTGATTTTACCTGTAAGCTTTCTTTGACAGTTGTTGTGCATTAATTAAATTAATTATTGTATAATTTCATTAAGTCATAAATTCGAGTATGAGTATAGACAATGAGGAACTAGTTGGGAATCATTTAGTAAAATTTGTATTGAGAAAATAATACAATTAATCGCCTAACTATATAGCTATTAAAATATTCATATAGAATCTATTCATGAGTAGTACAAGTCGATTTATATAATTCGGCCGTATTAGTTTGATTTTCTTTCTGTCTCTATAATATTAAAATGAATAAAAGTTAATTTTGTTCAAATTATTTATTAGGTATTTAATAAACGCATTAAATCAATAAAATTACAATTTGAAGTGTTACTTAAGAACTGTCAATTATATTTCGTTTTTTAATCCCCCTCACAAAAAAACTGATTTTTTTTTTTTTTGTGGGGGAGCCATTTTTTTTTATTTCATCAATTTAAATGTATAGATTTAAATATTCGATTTCGAAAATTATTACAATATGTTTTCTTTGATATTCAGAGAAAATATTATTGACCATAAATAGGGCGTTCAAATAAATTATCTCTATTATAAATCATCAGTAAAAAAAAAAACTAGTTGAATACAACTATAAATAGAGCTTTAGTAAATAAAAAACCATTATATTCGACTGTCTGTTTTTTATTTTTCATTTCAAATCAAATCAATTGACAACAAAAAAAAATTATATAAAAATCAACAACAAAAATAACGAAAACAACAACAACAGCACAGTAGTAAAAGAAAATATTTGATTACAACGCACCCAAACGCATCAATTTGTAATGAAATATTAATTAAAATCATGGAAAATCGTTTACTTTTTTTATTTATCTTCAAGCAACGTGTTCTTCAAAGTTTCCCTTTCTACTATGTATTTTCTACTTTCCTCTCCACTCTAATATTTCCTTTTTTTAAATTATGATGCGAAAGCAAATGATACAAAATTGTTTAACGAAAATGGTTGACGGACGCATGATGAACCTTTCACCTTAAGGCAATTAAAACAAATTGAATTTTTTTTTTCATATATTTTTGGTATCTCTAAAAAATAACTAAATCTAGTTATTTTTTTTTCTGTTCCATCTCTTTTCTTAATTTCTAACATTACAATTTTGAAATGTAGCAATGTTGGTTTTTTTTTTATATAGATATAAGGGTTTATTAAAGAAAACGCAATTTAAACACTTTGCATTGATATACTGGTAAACATCTGGAATTTTAAATTATGTACATGGGATAGAAAACAAAAAACAAGCGAATTAATATAATTGAGACTAGAAGAAAATTAAATTTTCTGCTTTGACAACTATAAGATACCTGATTGTATTTATTATGTACACTGTGAATACAGCCAATTCTTCTTTATGTTTCAAAAAACGATTGAAAACGATTTCTGACTAAAAAAATTTTTACCTTAGATATGCAAAGAATACCCTTGAAATATGCTAAGCCAAGTATGGTCCCCTTAATTCTTAATAGACATTATGTAAACGATCATAATCTATTCAGGCGAAATTTTTACATTTCGTATTAAGAAATTTTTTTATGAAATTTTCCACTGCGATTTCCAACTAATTATCATCGTCTTTAAATTATTGACTTACAGGCAGTGTGTGATCGTCGAATAATTGCAAGTATTTCTTTTATTCACCAGAACGTTAAGGGATTTACTTATAATATAATTTTATAATATACAATCGTTGAATTGAGTCCACATTCCTTTCCACTATACTAAATATGGTAGAATTGGGGGAATCATTTATAGAATGTATCTATCGATTGTCAACTATAAAAATTGTTTTAACTCTTAAAAATAGATTTTGCAGTAAAGTGGGCGGTGGTGGATTGTACAATGGCGGAGACTATCTAACAACTTTTTGTTTCAGTTTTTGTATGAGGCACTGATTTTAAGCTTGATATGGAAACATTTGATGATTTTTGTAAAGATAACCAATTTTTACTTGCTTGCATTGTTATTTATTTATTTTATTGGGCGATGTAGGGGTCAAAATAAATTTTTATTTTATATCTGTATTTTGGAGAAATAACTTTGAGTGGTTGTTAGCTCAGTTGATTAAGGTGTCATGTTAATATCACAAGGTTTGTGAGTTCAATCTCCTTTGAGTCAAATTATTATTTTTAAAAAAAAATTTTTTTTTGTTATTATATTATAAAATTTATAATAGTAATTTTTAATTATCTCTTCTCTTCTCAATTATTTCAACACACACGAAAACTTTAGTTTAGAATAAATCTAAGCAACTCTTCTGAGCATACAAATTATGTATATATTGTATACTTATTACTTATACATATATTGACAGTTGAGAGTGCAGTTGACATGATATAATATTGATGCATCATGTAGATGTATGTATATATTATATCGTTGCGCTTTATAAAATGTTTGCTGATATTAAATTAATATAAGAGATTTTGTGTGAGTTCGATTCGATTATCTTTTGAGTCAAATTTTTTTTTGGTATTATTTATGGATTATTGCATTTGATTTTTTGGACTTTTAGTACGAGGAGCAAATTTATTAAAGATAAGTATTTCCTTTTCAGATACACGGAATTTATAGGATTTTAAAGAAACATCAACACCAATGCAACAAAGAGATAACTGAAATAATGTGATATTTTTATTTATTTATTTATTTATTGCCATGATACATATTCATAATATTTTTTTTACAATATTAAATGTTTTAGAGCTTATACTATTGTATTTAAACCTATAACTATTCTTAATTATTACTTAGACTAGCTGACTAATTTATTTATTAATTAATTTATTATTTAAAGGAAAAATGGCGACAAAAAACCTTTTTGAATATTTATGTTTTTTCATAAAACTTACCACTACTTACATACTAAGAAATAAACCTAAATTAAAACCTATTCTAATATTGCTCTTATGAACGGAATGTGATATTTTGTTGTTAAAATTTATATATACTTTTTCGTACAAACACTTTATCTAACATTATTTTCTCCTGCCTGAAGTCAACTGTTAGAATTACACTAAATTTTTAACACTACACTTAAATTTTTTAACAGATCTTGAACTACTTAATTTATTTTCTCCTTTTTAGTGCATTTAAAGTTGCTACCAAAACTGTGTAACCCTTGGAAAAACCAAGTTTTTAAAAAGTTTTTTTTTTATTTATTATGTTTGAATTTTGGTATTTAAAGACGACAGTTATTTTAAGCTAAGTTGTTTGAACAAACAAAAGCAACAGATGTTACTTGTTGCAAGGGTGCTTTTTCGTCGTATTACAATTTTTTGCATTAACTGCAGAATAGTTTTATTTTCTTTTACTTATAGTTTTGTTTCCACTAAGGAACTGATCGAAGGATTTTTGAATACTTTATAAGTAAGAAAATAACTACTGTGAATTGCTCATTACATATATGTATACGTATGACGTATATGTACCTGCACGGTCTTAATCAAAAAAGGAGAACCCATTTAGGAGCCTTTTTTCTGAACTCACCAAAACTCAGTCCGCTTTGTAAAAAGCTCGAAATGATTTGACAAGTACATTTTTATGCAACGAAAATTCGTGTGCTCTCAAAATGAGCCTCACTTGTCTAAGTTTATCTACCTACCATGTATGACGTACTGTAAGTTGTTGCTTGTTTCTGTTATTGTTTTTGTCACTTAGATAACTTTTAGTAATTAAGATAACTTATGAAATTTCGTATAATATCAGTTTTGTTTTTGAAATAATGCTTTCTATATATATAGTGTTATCGATTTATCGAACAAGAAAAGTTTGTAGAGATATAATTTAATAAATTATTATTTGCTCATTAAATATTTTTAAAGTTTTACATACACCATTTAAATAGGCCTAACTACACATTATTTTTTTATATTATTCTAGTAACTTAAAAATTTAAATTTTAATGGAAAAATTACCAAAACAAAAATTGTGTTGTGTACATTCGAAAAAATCATTCTGAACTTAACGACAATTTCAGATGTATGTTAAAAAAAAAAAATGAAAATTACGCGGATTATAAATTTCTTTCATGGCAGCAGAAAGTAAGTAAATTGTTTTTTTTTTGTATTCAGATTTTAATGATAGGAAATTTTGAGCACTTAAGTAAATTGTTAGAAAAAATTATTCTTCAATAGCAACAAAATATTGAGGTTTTCTCATATTTCGTGGTTAAAAAATATTTACACAAATTTTGACTTTTGATTAGATTTTTGATGTTTACATTTAAGTCAAATTAATTTTTTGCTGTTATAATTAGATAATTTAATTACTCTCATGAAACTGCTATGCTTTTGTACTAATTTTATAAAATTTAAATTAAGATTTTGGTTTTTATTTTTTAATAAATTTTTCAAAATATTTTAATCATTATTTTGGTAAATAGCAAATAATTTGATTTAGTAATTTTAATTTTGGACATGAGTTTTTTGTCAATTATTTTTATCTTTCATTTTTTTTTTGTACGAGTATACAGAACAACAGAATCACAAAAAAAAAAATTGATTTAAAAGCTTAAATTAAATTACTTTTTTATTAATTTGAAGCAAAAAAAAAAATATAACATAAATAATGTGGGAATTCGACCATGGCTATACCTAATTTTTCATTAGGTACACAATCATGTAATCATGTCTACGAGATTAATAAGTTGTATAGTAAACATTTTGTTAGATTAATTATATACTATTACTACACTATGTACTTCAATTTTAAATTTACGGACTTCTTTTAAGTTAATAAAGTAAAATTTAATTTTTTGCTTCATGTTACTGATTTTTTTTGTTTTTTTTTTTTTAAATAACAAAAAAACGTAAGTTTATAATTTTACTGAAAATATACATTGTCATGACAATATTTTTTTGTATTTATTTTAATTGAAAAGCAATTTTAAAAAATATCGTTAATTTAACAAAAATCAAAATACATAGTTATTAATAATCCTATCAAAATCGAAATAATTAGATTAGAGTTCCGTGACATCGAAAATGCAGTAAAAAGGCAAATAAACAATGTACTATGATCAAAAATGTTTAAAAAAAAAAATTACAATGCTTTGAGATAAAAAATGTTTAATATTGGTTTTAATACCGCAGTGAGACAGCAAAGTGTGCAGCGAAAATTTTGAATATACATTTTTTGAAATCTACTGCAATCAGTGTGTCCAAATATAGTAAAATAAAAAAAAAAATGTCAAAAAGCGTATATTTAAGCAAAATTTAGTATTTTTTAGTTAAAATTTTTGAAAATAATAGAAATTTAAAAGGAGACGTGGCGAAATCAAATGGCCTTTTAAAAAAATTTTAATTATAGAATAATATCATTTTAAAATTTCACCCCCCCCTGTCCATATCATTTTAACATACAAACATTTTAAATTATCAAATTACCGTTATTGCCCCCGATTTTAATTTTACTTTATTTATTTTTTAAATAAATTATTACGTATGAGGAGGTTGTTGTTTAAGATAAATCAATAAAAGACAATTACTTATATAGTGTATACGATAAATTAAGATGATGGAAACCAAATTCATAATTAAATATTGAGTAAGATTTTTTATCAAACTTAACAAACTAGTAAGGCGTCATCTTCAAAATATGAAGCTCCAATATTATGGTGACAGCTAAATTAATTAAAATCAGAAAATTTTACAAATAAATTAAATCAAACTAACTCTTTGAACATTATAAAACCTATAATTATGCAACGTTCTATTTATAATCACTTGTTAGCTTAATACTAATATAAGATAATTTATTTTAAGTGTTTTTTGTATGAAAAAAAAAAAAAAAAAAGTTATTTAAAACCGCCAGGATTTATTGTGACTATTGAACATATTATTTAAAAAATTAGTAGTTATAGAATGTAAGAGAAAACTTATGCAACTAATCTCTAAAACTAATTTCAATTACCTCTAAGTTTGTCGGTAAATTTCGTGAGAATTTAGGCTCTGCTATAGAATTTGCTTTTGAAAATTTGATCAGTCAAAGAGGAAAGCAAAAAAAAATTAACAAAAAATTACTAAATTGTAAAATAATAATTGTTAGATGTAAAAAAATATTGAATAATTTTACTAATTCTAAATAAATATAAATTGTTAAGGAAGTTTAGATTACTATTTTAATTTTTTTTAAATTGTATGTACATTTTCAGTTACACAAACGTACAGTCGTAGAGAAACTGTCAATTGGGCTGGCATACTTACTTATTTCAAAATAGTTATAATCGAAAAAAAAACATTCCATTCCATGTTTCTTACTTATACTTTATAATTCAACTTTTGCCAATTTCAATTTAGCAAGTTCTAGAATGTTTCTTATGATCGATCCAAAATCCTCCAAAATAATCTACCACACTATATAATTAACTAAAATACAATTATAATTACAAATTAAATTTTCTATAGTTTTTCTTAAATCTTACTAACCAAATACATACAACACAAAATCATGTCATCTTCTGTAACAGTAATGGACTATTTTCAATGAACGAAAAAATTTTGGTATTAGATTCCTAACTATAACTATACAATGAAAACGATTCTGTTTAGTATGATTCGAACCAAAAGACATTAGCAAATAATCGGTAATTTATATTTCTACAAACTTCTTAGAAGAGTAATACAAAAAAAAATATAGGTCAGATTTTAAAAATTTAAATTATTTAAGATGGTCAGTTACCACTTTGATTTTAATTGAGACATTTTAAAATAATTTTTTTTAACAACTATTCCTAAACCAACCTTGACCTTCGACATAACAACAAAAAGATTTAAATAAAAATAAACTGATTGAATTTTAATAGTTTATTAAAAGTACAACAATACCATAATGTTTTCTTTTTGTTTTTTTTTTGTTTTTTTTTTTTCTATCAATTGTAATGTAATTGAAAATTGCAAAATATTTCAAGAGACAATACACAAAAACATTTACTTAATTATTATATTGAACATCTCCCAACAATCAACAATTGTTTTGACATAAGTAAAAAACAAATAAAAAAAAAAACATCCATTCCATAGTTGGATAAAAAAATTATTAGAAAAAAAATATTGCACAATTGAGTCATACCGTTATTATAATAGAAGCGTTGGTGTTCAATTTTGAACATTTTTTTTTTATTAAGTTCTGCTTTTCATTCTCTCTAAAGTGTAAACAACAAACAGAAGAAAAAAAATCGACTTATCTTAATCTTAAAATTTTATAGTTCATTGATATTGAAAGCAAGAAAAAAAAAAAATTAAAAAAACTTTGTTTGCTGTCGACCCAGTAATATACATAAATTCCATACAAATACATAAAAATATCCCACTCATTTAAAATCTAACATGTTCATCAGTGGCGTATTTATAATATTAATAAATTAAAGGAATTAATAAAAATCAAATTTGTTGATTTAATGTATTTAATGTTGTATAGCCAGCTAGTCGCAATCGCTGACAAAGGAAGTACATACTTAGATTGTTTTACAAATATCTACACGTAAGTCGAATAATAAATAACGTACTATTATTTTTCTATATAATAGTACAGATTAATGTTAATAACTATAGTATTTAAAGTCAAACTACAATACCATTTTGCTATATCATATACATATTGTATTGGGGTCGTCATCGTCATCTATCATGAGTGATAGTTAACAAAAAAATTATCAGGCTAACACAAAAAATTATTTCATAAGTTTTACTAAGTATCTACTTTTATTTTCTTTTAATTCTATTCTAAACATTAGTTGGAACAAGAGAAATTCTTTCGATTCGTTTTATATCAAGGTATATAGTTTCAGGTACTTAGATCAACAGTTTTAGATATAGGGTGAAATCAAAATTAAAACTTGCGGCAGTTTCTAACAATTTAGCTTACATTTAGCATACATGCTAAATTGTTAAACACTGCCGCAATGTTTAATTTTTGATTTCACCCATACTTATGTATTAAAAATCTGCAATTCTTAATAAAAATTCAATCTTTATATTTATTAAATTTGTTTGATAATGTAGATGATTGTGACCTTAAATACAAAAATTAACAAATTTACCTAAACCAACTTGATGTAGTACAAAATAAAATTGATAAAAATAACTCAAGACCTTCTTGTATTACATCCAACTAGCAGTTTATATACTGAAAATAATGTAAGCTTATCAAACATTATTTAATAAGAACTTCTAACAATAATCATAATACTAGAAATAAAACTAAATTTTATCTGTCTTTGTTTAGAATTAGTCATTAAATCAATAATTGTTTATACTTATTTGCTTAAAAGATTATACTGATTTTTCCAGAAGAATTGAAATTAATACTAGATCTCAATTTGTTTAAAACTAAAATTAAAATAATTCTGGTAAAAACTAATATTTATTTATTTATTTATTTATTATATGTTTATTACCAATTAGTAACATTCTATGAATTGGCTCATAATTGCCATAATTGGTTCTATGAAAACTTAATGTAAAGAAGTTTGTATTTCGTAGGCGATTATTTGAATTAATATTGATGTTATTTAAAATCTGAGGAGAAGCAATGTTTCCTTTAATAATTTCAGTAAGAAAAATAACATCCGCCACTTCTCGTCTTAATTTCAAAGTTTTCAAATGAATTAAGTTCAATCTATGCTCATATGGCGGTAAAATTAATGGATTTGACCATTGGAAATTACGCAAAGCAAATCTTAAAAAATTTTTTTGCACTGCTTCAATCCTGTTAATATGAACATCATAGAAAGGTGACCAAACTTGACTAGCATACTCCAAATTTGGTCTAACGAGACTAGAATACAAAGATTTGAGAACATAGGGATCGTTAAATTCCTTTGACCAACGTTTAACAAAACCTAGCATAGAATTAGCTTTATTGATAATATTACAAAAATGTGATTTAAAGTTAAGCTTTTCATCAAAGTAAACCCCTAAGTCTTTAATTGAGCTCGTTTTAGAAAGGCTCATACCATTTAACGAATAATTAAAACAAACCGGATTACGTCGACGTGTGTAACACATAAGTGCACATTTGTTCACATTCAAAAGAAGATTATTAGCTGTACACCATTTAAAGAAGTTATCTAAATCGCCTTGTAGGAGTAAAGCGTCTTCTAAAGAAGTAATTTTTTTAAAAATTTTCATGTCATCCGCGTAAATTTTCAGCTCACTATTAAGAATTACTGAACAAACATCATTAACCGAGATTATAAAAAAAAGCGGTCCTAAATGACTGCCTTGTGGGACTCCTGAATTAGCATAAAAAGACTTAGAAGTATTTTTTCTAAATAAAATACTATAAGATCTATCCATTAGATATGATTTAACCCATTTCAGAAAGAATTCTGGGAAACCAAGTATCCTTAATTTTAAAAGTATTATTGCATGTGGTAAAACATCAAAGGCTTTACTATAATCGGTATAGATAACATCCGTTTGAAAACCTGCTTCCATATTTCTCGTAAACGTTGAAACTGACTCAACAAGATTAGTAACTGTGGATTTTTGATCCACAAATCCATGTTGGTTGTGAACTAAAAAAGATTTACAGTGATAATAAATGGAATCATACAATATTAACTCAAAAAGTTTAGGAATGGAGGAAAGTTTCGCGATTGGTCTATAATTAGTGATTTCATTTTTGGCATTCTTCTTATGAACTGGTCTAATAAATGAATGCTTCCAAATAGAGGGAAAAACGCCTGATTTTAAAGAAGAATTGAAGATGAATGACAGTGGAATTGCTAAGGCACTTGAGCATTTATTAAGTATAACTATCAATAAATTGTAAAAAAAATAAAATAAAAAAAAAGAACAAAAAATGCTTTTAATTGTTTTAATTGTAATTTTATATTTTTATTCAAATGTTAATTTATTGCTACATGCTAGGGTCATGAATAACATAAAAATAAATAAAAAAACTGATTTTTTGATATCGATCTTAAGTATAGCTTAAGGGTAAGAATTGAACATAAGCCAGCATATCGGGTATTCTATTTCTTCTCCGATGTACCATTGTAATGTGGAGCAAGGACACCGTCATTTAATATGATGCATTATTAGAGTTACATCATTTAATGTGGTGGATATAAACGGTTTTATTTAATATGGTGCATTTTTTGAAGTTGCATAATTTAATATGGTTCATTATTTAAAGTGCATCGTTAATATTTTCCATTTTATTTAATCAAATTTATTCCAAAGCTATTCATTTTGATAGATTTGGATTCTAATTTGCCATTAAATGAGAATAGGAATGAAATTAGTTATTTAAAATATATTTTCAGACATATTGAAAATTCTTAAATTTGCTTGATTTTCATTGTTTCATAATTGGTTAAAACTATTCTTAAGATTTTTCATATACTTAAGTACTTTGTGTTTATATTGTTTTTCCACTTTGAAAATATTTACCATAATAACAGTTTTTATCACCACCCTATTCATTTAATAATTACTTGCCACTGACATTTCTACACTAATTCAAAAAAATATTTAATTTAATAACAAAGCATTAGATTGGAGAAAAGCGTAACGTATATATATTTGCTTCTGTATAACCGCACTCATATTATAATTTATGTGAAATTTATCTTTTGTGGTTTACTCAGGTACAGTTTAAATCACATCAATAAGTCAAATATATATAATAATATAGAAGAAAAAATATCTAAATAAATATTTTCTCTATTCACATTACAACTAAAATATTATTTTTATTTTTTTAAATCTTTTACTTTTAAGCATTTTCCACACAACTACAAACGTACATTTTACTACTTTACGTTTAATTCTCCTACTATACTTCTCAAACAAGAAAGAGTTCAAACATTTTTATTTTATGCTTTCCGTCTTCCTATTCATGTGATCGAAACTGTATATATATACTTTTATTTTATTATTCTGCATATGTAATCAAAATCCTCCCATAAGTAGTTTAACTATTAGCCTAGTTTTAATGATTGGGTGATGTGTTTAAAAATTTTCCAATGAAATGAAAGATTTAAATTGTTTTATGAGTACGCATAAATTATATTAATTACATATAAGAGTATATAAGTATTATAATTATTAATTATTGGTTTCTAAAATGCAAGATTGTAAATTGCAAAAAGAAAAAAAATAATATAAATATTTTAAAACAGATTGAGTATGGCTTACGGCAAAATTCTACTTATATTTCCTATGTATAAATTTGAAAAATCAGATACAATGGGAAAATATCTAACTATAATTATTTTGATTTGAAAAGTTAATTAAAGAAATTTCAAAGATATTAAATTACAGTTATAAATATGGTATTTATTATATTTGTTACAATAGGATTGGAAAAACTTGCGTATTTTAATAATAATAGATTAAAAATTTATTTTAATAATTCAAGAGCATTTCTATAGCTTACCTTAGTTACATTCTAATTATAATTTTTATTTTCTGTATTCGATTAATCACCAAAATAAAATATAATAATTTTTTTTTTCTCTAATTTTTTTGTTTTACTTAATGACAATCAGTATTTTAAATTATATACAATAAACAAATTGAATTGTTAGAATTGCTATTGGCAGAATGAACGTATGAAATTAACCTCCAGTGAGTTTAATTTCTTTATTATATGTTGGCTGGCGTTATACGATGCAGACTAGTATGTCTTAAGCCTCTTGTCATCAGTATACTTGCCATTATATTTGGGTGATTATCCAGTCTGTCTCGATAATTCCTAATATACTTTTTGAACCACCTTAATTTTTAAATCTCTATGAATTAAATTATTTGTCACCTACCAAGGCGTATTATCGTATTATATATACATAGTAATATTTTGTTATCTAAATCCATCTGTGATTTCCTGCCAATCAGCCAGTACATTTTCCTGAACAGCATGTTTAAATGTATTATTTTTGTAAATATGTGTTTTTGCCAGGTTAGGTGTCGATCCAAGAAGATATTTAACATCATTGGATTGTGGTTGTTTTTTGGAAAAACAGGAGGACAAGTCCCTCGTCTCAAGATGAACGTTATGTGTTGCGACTTTGCTTCCTTTGCTCTGATTTTCCATTTATTTAGCCATCCCGATATTTCATCTAAGTGGTTTTGTACTAAATTCGACGCAACATTCTCATTGTTGTAAGATGCCAAAATAGCTGTGTCGTCCGCAAAAATAGCTAAAGTTGTATTTGTAGTTTGGGGGAAGTCAGCAGTGTACATAAGAATTTGAGTGTAAATAAAGAATTTGCCCGAGAACACTTACCTGAGGTACACTTGACTTGATTTTATGAAAATTTGAGGTTACCAGTTTGTTACTTGACGAAGTAATAACGATACTCAGTATAGCTTTTAAGTAATTCATAATATTGGTGTGATAAACATAGTTTTAACTTATAAAATCAAAGTTCTATTTTTGCCACACTTTGTCAAATTCCTGGCTTATATTTATTCAGAAATACCGCCGAACAAAATCTTTTTTTATGGAAGTTTTCATTTACTATATTTACATTGTCATTAAAGTGTTAGAGATAATTGTTGAATTTGTCATGGATACACAGGAAGGTGTTAAGAATATACTCTATGAATACCGGAGCCCGGAGGAATATTCATGTTTGATAACCTAAGTGAAATTTTTAAACTGTGTAATCCATTATGGATTTGAATTTAATGTTGGATTAGGTAAAGAGATTATAAATAAATAAATGGCTTAGTTTGGGTCGTTAGGCATTGCTATGGACTATCTATTCAAATTGCTTAATGTTGTAATTGTTTGCTTAGTGTTGTCAATTGATAATCATTGTTACAAACCCTTTTTCAAAATAACTGAATTAAAAATAATTTTGTTATCAAAATGTAAATGTAATACATAAACATATTGACTTGACATACTATAGCGTCATGACTAAATAATTATTACACTCATAGTTGGAATCTGAGTTTCGTCCAAATCATTTTCATTTTACAAATTTTGTTTCGATACAAATCATATTCCCACAATATAAAATTATTTCGACATGACTAAAAGTTCTGATGTCATACGTCCTATTGAATATATACTGTTTCGTGTTTATTCAATTAAATTTAACCTGTTAATTGAAATCAAACAGTTATAGTTGTATAAAATTTATGAATATGGATTTAAACACCACATATTCACTTAATCTTAAGCAAATAATTCGTGTAATTAATTTTGAAATTTTTTTAATCTATAAGTAAGTATAATTAATAATAACTTAGCTGAGAAAAACCTAATCGAATTAAATCTCTATTCATGCGATTAACTCTTTTACTATTTATTAAAAAAAAATAAGTTTTTTAAAATGATATAATTCTGTTTTTTTTTTCTATTAATCTTAACTATTATTGTTTTTTTTTTAACTCCTATTATTTTTCATTAAACAAAAATAGAAATATATATATGTATATATATATACGTGTACAATACATAAAACTAAAATCGTGGGAACTCGATTATTCAACAATTATAAATTCAAACTATTCTAAATGTGTGACATAACAATAATGCCAAAGTAACTATATACAATACTAAATACAAAGAGTATCCTAATTCTTTGTTAGGTTCAATAAGAGGACAGGATGTTTATTATTATTATTTTTTTTTTCAGTATTTTGAATGTCATGTGTAGCTTGCTATTTTCAATTAAAATAACAAATAACAAACTCACCTATAGTTAGATAATGTACAAGTTCTGTTATATTCAGCAGAATATTAAAATTTTTGCTATTTGAAAACCATTTTTTTCGTTTTTTTTTTTTTTTTGGACAAAAATTGTTCAGGGTGTCATGTATGATTGATTTTTGTTTTCATTGTAAATAACATTACACTACTTACTGATATTACAACTGATATTACAACTCATTCGTGAAATAGTTTGAGTATCTTCGAATGTATTTGCAATTTCGAAGAATATTGGGTAGAATGAATTTTTGGTGTATAATATGATAAAAGGCAGCCAGCACCTTCGCGCCATAATAAAATGAATTTCTAATAACTAGAAAAAGAATATACTCATAACCTTTAGCAAATATAATTTTTTTTTATTAAAAAAAGACTTAGTGTAAGATCAAGACAGTCTGAAGAATTCAAATAAAAAGTTGTTTAAGTCAAAATATTTTTTAGACTAGTATTGAAAATTTTAACCCAAAAATATTATATTTTTCGAAATATTTTCTTCGGTACGTATTGAATAATATAGATAAACTAAATTTTCACGAAAAAAATGACTACAAGTAAACCATTGTTTTTTTTTCTTTCCTCCTCTTGGAAGCGTTTGACCATCTTAATACAATATTCTATTTTAAGCAATTTTATTTTTGTTCCCTCCCAGGTTAATTTACATTTGGTCAGTTTTTGGTGTATCCAGATTTTTAACAAATTATATTTCACCAACCATGTATTCTTGTTTTTTTAACTGATGCGATACTCATTGGTCCAATATTGCTTGTTAGCTTTTTGAGTGTATATATATTCATTTCAATGAATTCGTTTGATTTGTTTTGATATGGGATTTCAGTTAATATCGGGTTAATATCGTGGAAACTTTGTTACTTGTCGTAGCTGGTCGAAATACTCAACACAATATCCTAAGATATTTGTGAGAGAAAACTTACTTTTTTTGGATATTAGCCGCCAATTTTCAAATCCCTATATCTCAATGAATTTCATACTAAACCATAATATTTTGAATTTTGTTTTTCTCAGTCTATCTATAATATATACATCAAGTTTGCGAAAATGTTTTTTTCAAAAATGGAACCTAATAGAAATAACATTCTGATTTATTTCCTCAACCGCACTAAGTACTTGAATCTAGAACAAAGCTTAAATGATTATCACTCTAAAAACAGACTCGATTCGTGACAACAAATAAGTATTATAATCTATAGTACTTACTGGTTAAAGTAGCTGAAACCGTTAATCTCAGCTACTACTTATTGCTATTCTCAGCTACTACTTATTGCTTTTACTAATCTATCTAATAGCAAGAGATAAAATTTACTGCTTACTTTCATTTTTTATACCAGAATAGTATTCTAATATCTAACCATGAAAGAAGATTAAAATATAATATAAAATATCTTTTATTACTATAACTCTTTCCGATTGCCTTGACTTTTATTATTTGCTTTATAAAAATTAAAAAAAAAAATTAATAATAATAATGAAACTATATAAATCTTTTTAATTTTATTCTTTTATAAAAAAGAACTTACAACACAAACATACATATACACCTATAGTTATACATACTATATAACTATATATAGTATAGTAATTGATCTGTAAATTGTCAACCATGACGACTTGATAGATTTTGACACGATTTGCAAAAAAAAAATTATCAAAAAAAAAAGACTTTTTTGTTTATGTACACAGCTAAATATATAACTATATATACATCTATTTTTATTTATTTGGATTTATTGAATGGTTTTAGTAAATAATTATAATAGTTATAATTAAATGTTACGAGTTACGTTTAAATGTACAGTATATATAGTAATAATGTTAGTTTATTTCTCTTTTTATTTTTGCAAATTAACTGTAATTATTGACATGCAACGGGATGTAGCTTTTTTATTCTATTAAATACAACACAAATCTATTTAATAAAAAAGTTTTGAAAATTATACAATATCGACACAAAATATTTAAATTTAATTGTGGGGTTATTAAAAATATAAAAACAAAATTATGCAATAAAAAAATCAATAAATTATTTAAAATTTTAAATGAATCAAATACAATAAATCCTTAATATAAATAACCCCATGTAACTATATATATATATATATATATATATATATTGATTTATACTTATTGTAATGAAAATAATAAATCAAACAGTTTTCTTAATATACATTTATTACATATATTTACAACTAAATGTTATTAAAATGTGCCCCATACCCCAAAAGCAATATGTAGCTGACTTTTGTGATTTCATGAAACTACCACTACAATGGATTCATTCAGTAGAATCTAGCGCTAATATAAATAAATTACAATAAAACAGTAATGTAGCAATTAGCGCTGTATTGTTGTACTGAACGTTTTGCAGTAAAATTGAAAATAACATTGTATTTCTATTCATTAAAACTTTACTTTAATTACTTCTCTACAATTTATTCGTATATATATATATATATATATATCTACAATTAAGTCTATAAACAGCATTTTTAATAAAAATATTTTTCAAATCTTATATATAATACACAAGATGAACGACGTGATAAGTAAAAAAAAACAAGAATAATTGAATAGTAAATTACACCACAAAAATATTAAAATTTTAGCAAATTCTTGGTGCTGAATACTTAAAACATTACACTAAATAAATGACGGTTATTTCCAAGTTGGGCGACATCTATACTCTAAAAGAAATTTCAATCACGGACAATTTTTAAAAAGGCTTCATAAAAATTCTATCATTATAAATAGACACACAAACTTATGAAATTTACAATTTATGCAATGTTTTATTGAAAAAATTGTAGTTATATTTTAATGTGACTATAAACGACGTATGAACTTATAAAGTTTATTACTTTCTTTAAAAAATTGTTGACTATAACAGAATAATTCTGACTACAAACGTGTTTGACTATAAACGAATTAAAATACATCGATCTACTACGTTGAGAGTAATGGGATTTTTTGTGTTAAATTATATTGAAAGTAGTATTAATTTCGTCATAAAGTACTAGGTATTATACTTTGATTTCATTATATATTATTCTATATATTATTATATATATATTCAATAATCAAATGATTCAGAAAACAACTACAATTATACCAAAACAAACATTTCTTTTTATATAAAATCGTATATGAAAGAACTGCTTCTGTGCAATTGCACAGGGGATTCACTAGTATAATTATATTAAAATTATATATTAAAACTTATTAAATCACCAATTTATTTAAATAAAATAAATTTTCAGTTTATTTATTATTATTTATTTTATTATTATAAGTTTAACCACAAACTTAATGAATTTTACCACTCTGAGCAAATTTAATTTAAACAAATAATTTTGACATCAAAATATGAACACATAAAAACGTCATTATTAAAAAATCGTTCAATATAACATACATTTTTTTCGCTGCAAAATTTAATAGCTTTAATCTAGGACAATATAAAATTACTGTTCAGTACAAAATTTGCTCGAGCGCTATAGTAATTTGGTAGGACTAGATTCTACTGAATCACAAGATTCCATGTTGTCAAAGGCAGTAAAAAAGAACAAATAAATATATCTGTCTTTCTGATACTAACGCTTTATTGCTCCTTAATATATGCAATATCTTTTTTTTTTTAAAGATTATATTAAAAATTCATGCGATTAAAAAAATCATTAAAAAATTATTTTTATTTATTAGTTTACCAAAGGGAACTATCACGTACTACAACATAAAATAAGAATGTGTTATATATATTCATTTTTGGTTTGTCTTTGGAAAAATTTATTTTTGAAAATTAGCCAACAACTATTCACTAAGTCCGAAACAAAAATAACTTTGCAAGGAAAATAATTAAACTAACATAGCCAATATGGTTCAATTAATTCTAGGATTAATTTTGCATCCGCATTCTGTCTTGTTCACATACATTTTTAAATATAATTTACTACAACTTTAATTACACATTTCTGAATTTCTAAAGAGAAAAATAACTATTATCACAATAATTGAAAACAACATTTTTTGTTTTTTTAAATTATATAAAAATTAAAAGAAGTAAATAAAAAAGTTTAGATACTTAAGGAAGGTACCTTAATGGTACATTAAGGTACAGGAACCAGTTTTAATTATGAAATAATTTAAATGAACAGAAAAATATTTATATTTCTATTATTAAATAATTAAAATTGAAAGAACAGCTTACAAAATATAACTAGTTATGGATATACAAATTTATTTAATATTGAATTTTTACAAATTCTATATATATATATATGCATATTATATGTACATATATGTATAATAAATTATATGAAGCTTTGAATAGTGAACGAATAACCTATAATTTTCTTTTATTTTCCAAATGGAATTTACCAGTAAAATTTAACTAGAGTAAGTAACTGATATATAAGATTAGATTTTTATATTATTAACCTAAATTTAAATTTCAGTCAGTTAAGAATTTAATTGGATTGAAAGTTAAAATTACATATAGTTATATAGAAAGAAAAAATAAAAATTAAATATACAATATTTATAGTTATGTATTGCAAAAGTGTATGAAAAGTGTAAAGAGAGAAAAAATATAAACCGTTTTCAAATTCAGAATTTTTTTTAATAAATTAAAATAAGAAAAATTTCTAGTTCACCAGCAAAAATAAATTCATTACTTATATAGATCCTAATTAAAATATTTTGTGAAATTTTTATAAATAGTTAGTTAGCAGAATTATTTTAAAATTACTTAGTTGTGAATAGAAAAAATGTTCCCTCTTTTTTAAACGTTTCATTTAATTACAAAAATTCTTACCTCCAGTAATTTAGTACAACCTACCGGCAATTTAATTAATTTACAACCTTGCATTTACAAAAAAAAACTGAACTGCATTTACAAAAAAAAAAAAAAAAAAAAACTGTTTAATTTAAAATATCCGCACATTCTATTATCATTCAGACTAATTGAAATGAACACACATTAATTATTAGATCTTATGTATATATATACATATATGGAAAAATAGATGATGGCTCCAATTAATGATATATCTAATACTCATAATAATGCGTGGATTTCTTTTTTTGTTTGGTTTTCTAGCTAGACCAACCTTTATTTATTTATTATATATTTATTTAGCCGATTACGATGATTAGTTTCCATCCGTAGTCATTTGACTGCAACTGCTCAAAGCTCGTGGCTCATCATTTCTAAACGGTTTTTCCAAATAAAAAATTTCCACACCGTATTTAGTATACGAACAGGTGTTTCTAATTAGCTACTGGTAATGATAACTATCCCTGTTTTCGATAATTCTGAATTGACTATCAATCAATTAACTTTCTATTCAACCAATCAACTGTAAAATAATAGACATGTTATGCCATGGTATAAAGAATTAATAAGGTAATATATTCAGAGTGTAAATTTTGAATTCTACTGCGCATGTACGTCACTCGACGACAAATAATGTGACAGTTGATTGAATTTTACATTCAAATATTCAAAACAAAATCAAGGCAGTTTTTTAGTAAAAATAAATAAAAAAGTATATTAAAAAAATAATATTACTTTATAATTATTAAAAATAAACATATTATTAAAATATAAAAAATAAAAACTATAAAACAATAGTGAGTTGTGCTATATTTGGTTGTTTTAGTAACAACAACAAGAAACTTTAAAGACTATATTGGTATTAAATATTTGCATTTTCCTAAAGATGAAAATATAGTGAAGATTTGGGGAAAAAAAATGCCAAAGAAAATATAATTTTAATGTAAAAACATTTTATATTTGTTCCAAGCATTTTAAGCCCGAGGATTATGTGAGAAATTTACAACACGAACTGTTAAATTATTCGCCGAAAAGGTGTAAAAAATTAAAGGCAAAATCACACAGATTCGGTGATAGAAGCACACTATTACCTTTTCAAAAAGAAGTGTTATTAAGCATCAGTTCACTAAAAATGGTGTTCAACGATAGGAAAGAGAATTACGAGATTTCATACATATTAACTTACAGGTAACCCAGTTATTGACAATATACTTATTTTACACATATTTTTTTCAAATAACTTTTGTTTTGTTAGATTAAATCAGGATCTTTTGGAAATGTTTTTTGGAATAATTAGAGCAAAAGGGGGATTGCATGATCATACAAGTGCGCTTGAGTTCAAATATAGATTACGCAGATTTCTACACAGAAAAAATGAAGGAATAATATCAGATACAGCTATATTGGTATTAAATATTTTCATTTTCCCAAAGATGAAAATATAATGACGATATATTTCAGATGCAGCTAATATCGAAGCAGATAAAGAAAAAAGCGTTCAAATGAATATACCTTTGTATATAGAAGAAAATAATTTCAATGACGAGACTGAGTTTGACGTTTCGGTGATTATTTGTGATTTATTGGCATCTCTATCAGATGTTCAAATTTCGATCAACAACAATTAGCCTAATGATTTGCAGGAAATGCCTGACCTCCAGTACGATGCTTTAGAATACTTAGCTGGATATATATTAAAGAGTTTTAAATTGAAATTACCAGAAATAGTCACTCAATATTCAGATGGAACATATGGATTAACCTGGACGGATCATATTAACGAAGGAGGACTCCAAAAACCAAATAATATTTTTATTCTAAAATTACCTAAAATACGTAAATTAGAAAATAGTTTAAGTAAATATAATGGAAATAAATTGTTAGTTAGTAAAAATTATATAAAATTTTTTTATATGCATTTGGAAATGTTGATATACATACAGAAATTAAAAAACTTTTTAATAAATGTAAAATGTATTTTAGTATAAGAATTTTAAATTTAAAAATATTCGTTGTAATTTAGCTGGACATAAAAGAAAGTTAAATAAAACAATAAATTAAATTTATGCAAAATAATAAGGAATACCTGTTTTCCAATTCTGAAATGTGAATGCAATTTAATATTTTATCATACGTTAATTAGCAATTGTTTTGAAATCTGGAAATCGATTACAAAACAAATTAAATGAAAACTCTCTATTTGAACATTTTTACATAGTAAAATTAATTTTTAAAAGTATAAAATTGAAGTTGATGGCTCATAATGTTATACGCAAAAATTTAAACAATAATATTTTTGTCGTCGAATGACGTCACAAATGTAGAAAGAGACAACAACATAATTGCGCAATATATTACCTTATTAATTCTTTATACCATGGACATATGCATACTTTTGACGTCATGTCTTCGATATTACCAAACATAAATTTTTGATTTATGAATTGAGATTTTTTGTGTGTATTTTTGATTTTTTTTAAATTTTTTTTAAATTTAATTTTTATAAAAATATATAATAAAAATTACAAATAGCACATAACAGTAGTTACATTACATATTCTAATAATTTTTTGCCAGTTCTCACAATACACGAACGCAGAGCAATAACGATCAAAAACTAATAATAAAATTTTTTGCTACTTTATATGCTCAAATTTAACTGCCATTTGTCATAACCCATTTGACCTGCATAATGACAGTTGATTTTCTTACAGTTGCAGACATATCCGAAAGCAAGGTATATAAAAAAAATTCTATTATTTACTAACCACTGGACACTGGCTCGGTTAAAAAACAATTTGTTCTCACTCAAATGAAATATTAATATCACTCTTTTAGATTTAGTTATGCGTTGTTTGGCTGCTTTCGCAGTGAATGGTCGATTCATTTCCGTTTTAATCTTGTTTGTTTGACTATATGGATACCTCGCCAGTTAGTGTAGAGGTCTTTACAATTTAAGATATTTGATTAGAATATCCAAGATAGTTATTCTGATACATTGATTAATGAAAAATTCCAATTTATGAATGAAGCTGCTAACCAAATTTCACTGGAATATGACTGGATATATAGGATTTAAACAAAATGGGAATATTTTAAGTTTAGTTTTTCTGGCCTTTAGTTTCTAGCAATAAGCTATTTTTATTTTTACGATTTATAAAAAATGTCAGGATAATGAGTGTTTTTTAGAGACGGCGAATTTTAAATTGGCAACACTGCTTTCAGTGTGTTTATGGGAAGTTCTATTTAGACGAGACCTTTTTAGATCTACTGTTCTTCCTCGTTTGTTTTCTTAGAATTGCAGGTATATGTCCTTGATGCTATTATTGCTTTAATGGCAATTTGAGAATTAGACACTATGTATTAACCTGGAAATATTTATATGAGAGTTTTTCTATTCCTCTTCTTCTAATCAGGATCTGTGTTCGATTTACCAATCTTGAACATATATTTGTTAAATGCGCCATGAGCTGTGATAAACCAAATTTTATTTATTTTAATTCCACTTAAAGTTCTCCGTCTCTCCACCCTTCATATAAAACATTTTTGTTCTAAATACTTCATCATAATATGTCATTCAGACTTCTGATTAATTTTTCCTACTCACGAACAGTAGTTATAGTAACATTGTTTTTACAAAACATATTCAGATATATTTTGATATCTATTTTAATTATTCGAATCTGTAAATAGATTCAATATGAGTAGCTCTTCTTAAAGGATAACAGATTTTAATTATTTGCATCATGTCAAAACAAAATTTTCACACATTCTTTAAACATCATTCAGTTATTAGTTTTCTACGCATTAAAAAATTTCCATAATTTGAAAAAGCTTTCAAAATTTCTCATTTTTATTATTAGTTTTTTTTTCAAATTGATAAAGACCTTGGTCTGGTCCCTAATTTAATAATCCGCATCGAACAATATAATATAAAATATTAAGCAAAAAAAAAAAAGTTTTTTTTAATTAAAACGTGACTTTTAATCTAAACTACATAAGCAAATCCCTTAGTCATCTTTATTATATAGACATGAAATTATCTGAGATGTACCAAAAAAAAAAAAAAAAATTTAAAATATGTTTCCACATTTTCATGATTTGCATAGAAATCAACCTAAACCAATACAACAACAACAAAAAAAAAACCAACTAAAAAAAGTTTACCAGCTGGCTATTTGTTGTCTTTCTCTGACACTGATGTTATTTCATATTCTTTACCACTGTATTTGTATATCTATGTAAGTATGTTTATATTTTGTGGTGTATATTAAGTAATCAAATTATATTGTGATAAAGAAGAGACAAGAAGAAAAAAAATTATTCAAATCGATCCTTGATAATATTATGTATAGTGACTGGCACCTGGGCTATAAAATTACTGTAAGGTCAATGCGAGGTATGATTAAGTATATACCAATCAAATTTTATTTAACTATACACAGCATTAACCAAAAATAACAACATGTTATGATTCAAAATAAAAAAAAAACAAGAAACTCCAACAATATTCATGGATTTTTAATATACGTACACTACACTGTAAGTTCCCCTACATGTAGATTTGTAAGGAGCAATTTTATTTTTTTGTTAATTCTAGAAATTTTAATCAAAATTGTAAATAACTAGTTAAGTAAAAAAAAATATATGTAAATAATTGTAAGGCACGTGCTTTTTCATTATAATCTTTAGGTCAATATTAAAAAAAACTAGGTTATTAAATCAGAATAATGCTAAATGAAAAATAAATTGGATACAAACCTAAAACTCACTTCAATTTGGTTTCATCTCTGATATTCTTTAAATATTTTTTTTTTTTAGTTTATTTATTTAACGTTACAATCTATCTTATTTTTATCTAATAATAGTATGTCACTATTAGACGATATTAATTTGGCTTCTTTTATGTAACAGGTGGTGAGTGAGTCCATCGGCTTTTCTCCGAAGTTTTATATTTCTGGTCAGTGGGAATTTCTGGTTTGACTATTTATCAATCTGCTGCTTAGATCTATCGGATGAAACCTTTTCAGCCTTCGCACATGTTGGTCTGTACACTGTAGTTGTGATGCAAGATCGATGGGATGTATTTCCAATCTCGCAAAGTATTTTGAGCTTCTTGTTGGTATGGTTTCTTTAACCGATTCGACTTTTAAGTCCTTTCTAATTTCCTCATTTCTCACGAATCATGGTGCATTTACTATTGATCGGAGTACTTTGCATTGAAACCTTTCCAGTATTTCAACGTTGGAATTACTTGTGGTTCCCCACAGTTCTATACCATATCCTCTGGCACTCCTTGCACTCCATTGATAACTGCGAATAACGTCCTATTAACCAGTATAGGCTGTTAAACTTCAATCTAAGTTGTTTATTTTTGTTGACAATATGCTCTCTCCAATTTAAAGGCCTATCCAGATGCATACCAAGATACTTTGCAGAGTTTGCATGTGTTAATGCCACATTATTTAGTGTTACAGCCGGGCAATCTTTTCGAATGATCCGATTCCGGGTGAAAGTAACATGCACTGATTTGTTTACATTCGCTTTGATTCTCCATATTTTTAGCCAATCTTCAATTTTTAATAAGTGTTCTTGCAATTGGTTTGAGGCAGCAGTTGGGCATGTGTTTGTTGCTAGTATTACTGTGTCATCATCAAACCTTGCAGTAACTGTGTTTTTTGTTGTTGGCAAATCTCCCGTATATATTAAGTATAAGGTAGCTCCTAGTACACTACCCTGAGGAACTCCTGATTTTATTATTTTTTCTGATGTGTGTTCTTGTTGTGGTTTTATTACAAATTCACGACTGTCTAGGTTTGATCTTATGAGTAGTAATAATTCATGAGGTAGCCTTTGCTTCAATTTGTATAGAAGTCCCTCATGTCACACCTTGTCGAACGCCTGTGCAATATCTAGAAACGCTGCCGACCAGTATTTTTTTTTTTCCAAAGTGTCGTTTATTATACATTTACTACTCTATGAATCGTTGAATTGTTGAGTGATTTTGCCTAAACCCAAATTGGTGGCTTGGTATTAGGTTTTCTGTTATCAATATTGACTTTAGTCGCGTCATTAACAATTTTTCAAATACCTTTGACAGTATAGGTAGTAAACTTACCGGCCTGTATGAAGCCATTGCACTTGGATCCTTACCCGGTTTTGATAACATGATAACTTGGACTTTCTTCCATTGATGCGGAAAACAGTTTAACCTTAGGGTAGCATTGAATAGGTATGTCATATATCTTATACCTATTTCTGGAAGGTCTTTTATCATTTTACCAGTTATTTTATCATATCAGTGCTTCATTTATCATAATGGTGCTTTTTTTTGGGTTTATTTCATTTTTAATGACTGCTTTTACTTCTTTTACGCTATATTTTTTTATTGGTAGATTAAGCTGAAGCGGTGTGTCAAGATAATCAGGGGTTCTGCGATTTCTTGCGTGCATAGAGTAAATGTAGTTTCTAAATGCGAAGCAAATAATTCTGCTTTCTCTCTTTGGCTTCTAGCCCAACTACCATCACTTTTTTTCAATGGAGGTTCATGTTGCTGGGGTTGATATGAATTCTTCATCATCTTCCATAATGCGTAATTTGTATCTGCTGTTGGTGTTAGCTCTTTTAGGGATTTTTACAGCTTCATCTCTTACGGATTTCATTAAACGTCTTAATTCCTTTACTGCCCGATTGAGTTTTGTTTTGTTTTCTGGCGATCTTAATTTCTGCCACGATTTTCTTAGTTTTCTCTTTTCCTCTATTTTTTTTTTAACATTTGAAATATATTTTTTTTTTAAATTTTGGTTATATAAAAAACAAACTGGTGATCCTTCAATCAGAGATCAGAAAATGTTGAAGATAAGTAAGGACTGTATGTGAAAAAAATGTATATATAACATTACACAATATTTTGCCTGACTAGGTTTCAATTTTTATGACAGAGACTTGCATTTGTTTTACCTGAAAAGAGTAATTATACAAAGGCGATGTGTATTCCTGAAAATATTTATCTGTTTTGCAAGCTATGTCGTGTATGCGTCTATGTTTTAACTGTAAAGAGTAGTTACTAAACAAAGACAAAAAAAAGGCCAAAATACGATTAGAGTGTACAACGGAAATACGAAAAAAAATAATAAAATTATTTAAAGTAAATCCGCTTTGGATAAAACTAAAAACATGCTAGGGACCCCTATTTATTCATTATAATTCAAGTTAAAGCCAAATTTAACGTTTTTAACAGAACAGGGATTTAAATAACTGATATTGACTTTTCACTATCAACCAGTAAACATCATATTTTAATAAAAAGCTACCGTTTGGTATGATTTTAAAAAACAAAATACTTCTTAATTGTCATGCCTTTTCTACCTTTTCTGTATATTAAGTCAAAATAATTTAGTTTTTTAAGAAACTATTTTTCAACAGTCAACTCCACCGCTAACTTCTACTAAGCAGGTCTTATTTTTTCATTTCAGAAAAGGAGGAAGCAGCAAGAAAGCAGCTGTTGAAATCCTAAATATTAAACTTGTTGTATATTATATATAAAGATGATCAAAAATCAGTGCCTATATAAATTTCAGTGATTTCGATTTTTTTTATTAACTTATAATATTATAAGAGCACTGATGTTGCATTTAGATAAATAATATTTTTTTCTTTTGTTTTTTTTTTAATGTTGTCAGTAACTTAGGTAGAATTACCGTTTCGTGCTAAATTTAAGTACGGTAACTACTGTAATTTTTTACTAAACATTTTTTCGAGTATTTTGGTTTGAAAAATTTAAAGAAGGTGATCGTGGTACTAATAAATTAGTAAATGATTTTTAAGAAACTGTTCGACGGAAACCCTTCTTTTTATAGTAATATAAATTTTCTTTAATTTCATATACCTATTCATATATATAAAAATAATAATAGTTGCATTACGCAAAATAAAAATCTTTTGGAATTTATTGAAAAATTATTGTAATTCAATTCACACATTGGCAAAACAAAAAACATGATAATAAAAAAAAAAACAAAAATAATTTAGTTTACAACAACTTACTACGGTACACACGAATTGTAGATTCGTAGCTTTACCTAAGTACCTTTCTACATTTAATGATGAAAATAAAACTCATATGCTATACTCTTGAAATTTGTAAATAGGATGGTGTAGGTCAGTAGGTGTGGCCGTGGTGTGGTTATTTAGGTAAACATATGCTGCGTTCTCTTTCTTTCTCGTTTTAATTTTCATATAGGCAATTAAATATGAAAATATTTTGTTGTTGTATATATATATATATAAAAAATTGCATTAGGTTTTCGAAAATGAAGAGCTTTTCTATCGAAAATAAAACTCATATGCACTTGCATTTCATTCTCTTGATATTTGTAAATAGGATGGTGTGGTGATTTATTTTTTTAATTTCTCTCAATTTTGGTGAATAGAATTTTTATTGTTGAGTTGAATTGTTGACAACTAACTCTATTATAATATATGACGATGTGAAAAGTACAAGTTGTTTACATCATAAAATTAAATTTTTTTTCTTGATAGTTCTAAATTATTATATACAGTTACTTTCGATACACCAAAACCGTTTGATCACCTTTATTTGTTTTGTTAAGATTGAAGTTGTTGTAAAACGTTTATTAAACTATACTGCATCAAAATATATTCAATATTTTTACTCTTTCACTATTCCTATTTCTCTCAAAAAAAAGGCGAACGAACGGTTGAGCATTTTATTTAACTAGAATGCGTGATTTTATTTATTTTTGTACAGAATAGCGAAAATGATAATGAATACTAAAGATGGATTTAAGTTTGATTAAAGCTGGATTTAAGCTGGATTTTAAAAACTTCTCAACAACGAACCGAGTTATAAGGAAGCATAATAAAATTTACACCTAAAGCCAATCACATTTTATCATGTATTGTCTTCTTCTTTTGGCACGATTTAGCAACGTCCCATTATGGAAGAATGGTCCTAGAATGGTACGAAGAAAACAACATTAATTTTCGCTTTGCCTAATTGAACGTTGCTGGGGATTAAGACAATATCACAATTTTGGCCAAAATGCTACAAATAAAATAATAGTTAGAAATATAATGGCCTCAAAAAGTCTCTGAATTCATTGATAATTATTTTTTTGTTTATATATGTAATTTGCAATAATCATTTTGAAATAGTTGTTTTATTTTTTTGCTCATTAATTTGTGTCTAGTTTTTTTTTCGTACAAACTTTACTTAAGTATATATTTAGTTATTAGAAAAAATTTGTTTATCGCCCGAAACTATTCAAATAACAGAATTAAATATAACTTTAATTTATCAAACAACAATATTAAAATAAGCTAATAAGAAACATAGGACATTGGCATAACTTGAATCAATTGTGGTTTTAAATTTGTACGTAAAAATTTGTATTGCGCAATTTATTAGTAGACCGATATGTTTCTTTACTAAGTTGCTAGCTACATCGTTTTATCCACCTCTATTTAAGTAAAAGAATGTGTTTGCCACATCATTCGATTATATTTATTTTTTCTACGGTCCTACCGATTAGACTACCCACATGAGGGAGGCTTATCTCGTTAGAAATGCGAGTCAAATATGATCTTTTCATTACTTGACTTATATTAATTGGTTGAAATTTATGCATTGAGGCTCCATCTTATTTCCATCACTACCTTTATTTTGTTGCCCTAGAGTAGTGACGATTATCATTTATCTATAATCATTGGATGCATCAGACCACTCGTTTATCCAACAAATTTTCATAGGTAAAACGTTTACCCTTGCAATTTCAAAATATTTGGAATAGTCTTAATATGTATTGGTAAAATGCTCAATTTACATTTCAAGTATAAAAACGGAATTAACCATTTTTTTTCTAGACCCTGCAAAACCAGAATTGGATGAATTGTTACTTTTTTCAATTCCTCGAATTGCGCATTTTAATAGAAAACAAAATTTTTTTTTTTCAATATTTTATACCGAAGTACAAGAAAGCACTGCGACAGTCGTTTACTGTATTTAAATGTTGGTTAACTTCACACAATAGATTTAAGGCAAGTCTAATATTTTAGCGATATGATTTACAATTATTGTTCATGCTAAATTTTTCAGTTGTTCATATCCTTTCCGATTATTACAATAATCACACAGAACCTAACAATAATTTTCATCAATGACAGTCAGAATATAATTATGTGACTTTTATATAAATTAAAAAAAAAAAAATATGTACTTAATAAATTATTTATCTTGAGAATGTGATTTATTGTCATTAAAATATTTTTTTTTATTTTATATTAAGTATAAGTAATTGCAGATAAATAAAGCTGATAAGTTAAATAAAAAAAAATTATTTTTTATTCATTCATTAGTCATAATAAATAATATACACGTATATATATAAGTATGTACATATATATATAAATATGATTGCACTAACTTTTTTGTAATTGAAATTCTGCAAAAAGAAAAAACAACAAAGTCTCTAACACCATGCTGACTTAATATTATATAATATACTATACATATATATTTATATATATATGCTTCGTCAAAAATTTAATGTAATCGAGTTTAAGAAAAAATTTTGTGACTAACAAAATTCACAGAAACTTTAGCTGAATAGTTAACAATCTACTTAACCTAATCTAACCTAACTATATGCCATTAAAAAATTATATAACTACTCAAAAAACAAAAAATCAAATCAAAATTGATTTTAACGCAAAAAAAAAGAAATAGCAGCGACCGTCGAAATATATGTCGATTTGCAAAAAACATAATGTAGGATAGAACAGTTTCACCAATAGAAAAATAACGAAAATCTCCTAGGTAAAATTTGGTTAAATCATTTGAAAATCCCGCAAAATACCTGGGTATGACAATAGTTAGATGTCAAACTGCAAAAAAAAGTATATGTTAAGAAGCACAGAGAACATGAATATTTAAGGATGTATTGATTGACTAGTGACAGTTTGAAAATGTTGACATATAATAAAATTTTGATGCCAGTCCTGGACATATATATATATAAGATATATATATACAATTCAATTATACTTGTAAATGTTTAAAATAACGTTACTATTTTTAAATATATTTTGTATATGTACGCTCCCGAGTGTGTACATAATACTTTATAATTATAGAGATCTTAAAATCGAAAATAAATTAGATACTGTAGTTTAATTGTGAATCAAGACTGTGCTATATGAGTCAAACGGACATATAGAAGATGGTTAATACTATAGAGACTCTTCAATTATTGTTCCAGTTTTCGATGGAAAACGAAGTGAAGTATTGTACCTACTTTAACGAACTAAAAACTTCTATGCTTATGTTAAACTTAAAACACTTGTCTTTTAGACTAACCATTAATACAGTTTAGAGCCAAGTAATAGCGCCATTTCCAATAACTTTGATCAAATTAAAGATTTTAGGTGCCTATTATGTATTTCGATAACGATTACGATTTGATATAACGAAATATCAAAATGCAAAATTGTCATTATGTATTTCGATATTGTTCAGAGATTGTCGAAAGTTTATCGATGTAAAATTTTATCACGAAAGAGACATCGAAGGAGAGATTTTGTACAAATTATTTTAGTTTTGAATTGAACGGATAAAATAAAAGAGTGACACTTGGACACTTGGTGTTTTGTTTTGTATTTATGATATTTTTTGGAATAAAAATAAATTTAAAAGTTGAAATGAGAGTAGGTATTTTACTTTATTCTTCACAATTATTTTTTATTGAAATAAATTTTAATAGGAATGAAAAGCCTAGGAAGTTAAAAATAAATTGCAATATGAAAGTTAATGTAAATAAATTATTTCAGTAATTCTACTTTAATCATAAAAATTATGTTTGTCTGTTTTTTCCATCTAGCGGGTAATGGAATTTGATATATTTTGGACGAGTATAAACTGCAAATACATATAGAACTTCCTTAAGCACAAAAGACAAAGCTAAATGTGCTAGTCCAACATGAAAATCATTTCCTACGCTGCAAATCATTTCCTTGGTACAAACCACACAGAATCTTACAACACTTGCCAATTTAATTATATTTGGAATCGAAGTGTTACTTATTATTGACTATTTAAATTTTTGCCTTAATTTTTCTAATAAATCACCAAATGTAATGTTGTTTAACAAGAAATTTTTATCAAAACGTTATACAAAAAAATATAAAGTTTTAATAATGTAAATAATCCAAAATCCAGTGGATTAGAATAATCCCGAATATATGTTCGCTTTTTTTTATTCTGCAATTTGATAGCGTTTTTCAGCACTATCAGAAAATGGAAAAATTTAACTCTGCTGAAATCATTTTATTTATAAAAATTTATAATTTTATAATTTCTATTTTATTTAAACACTTCCAGCTTATTTTCAACCTAAATTTCAAATATAACACTTTTGTTTGGTTTTTTTTCGTATAATAATTTGAATTTGACATTCAAACATATGTCATTTTCATCGTAGATTTGAATTTAACAATGGCAGCATTTTTAAACACTTTCGATCAAATTTTCATCGAAATACATAATGGCACTAACGACTACAATCGAATAACTCTAACGATAACGATTAAAATCGATCGAAATACATAATAGACACCTTAATCTGACACAGTTCGAACAGTTTCGTTCGTTTAAGTCATCTAACAAAGCTTTTATTATCCAGCTAAGCGTAAAATTTCTATATTAACATGTTAAGAAAAACAACTTTTGTTACTGTACAACAATTTTTTTATTTCCTTTTTTATAAAAGATATCCTGAGATGTCTGTGAATAAAAGTATTTGGGAACATATCAGGGAGTATAGGCAATTTTGTGCAATACTTTGTTTATATTTTGAATACTTGTTGCAATTTGAATATTAAGTTGTTTAGTACAAGCCCAATATCAGGTTGGCTTTTAATATTTGATTGTAGGTCAAAACTTTGTTATATGTTGTCAAATGCCAACATATACAACTTAGTTTAGGTTTTAGTTTAAAGGCATGATGACATTGTTTATTTTTAACCGGAATGGGCGACGCTATTTTTTTGTTTGTTAAACTAACGTGTGTTGATTTTGATTCACTTAGTTTAATTCTCCACATCAATAAGCAAAATTACAACAAAATTAATGGTTTTGATTAAAGTTTTAGTTATGAGTTACGACTGACATGACAATGATATGAAAGCTTTTATTTGGAAACTGCCACAGTATATTAGTGACTGCTGACTTCGATTTCAGTTATTCTCTCGACTCTCAGAAATAAAAATACTGATGTAACCGGAATTTTAGGTACAATTTACACGTTAGATAAAATACAAAACTAAATCTAATAAAAAATGATGATGAATATTTATCACCATAATATTTTCAGAAAAAAATCTAGATTTAAGCGGTAAACACAATTGCGACTACCGACGAAAAATTCGTGACGAAAAAATTAAAATACATACGCTCTTATATGCTCACAATAAGGCTATTTTCTATTTTTTTTTTCGCTGGTAGTTGGATTTGACATTTCTGACAACCTTTTTAAACATCAAAAAATAAAAACAAAACAATTATTCTGAAATCTGATATTATAATATAATTGTTCTGTTTTTTCAAAAGTTCTACAATTTATAATTATTTATTTTTTTATTTAGATACATATATAAATTTAGATTTATTAGCGAGGTATTTGGATCTGATGATGCTACAAATAAATTAATAAATTATTCAAAATGTTTTTTAAAATATTTTAATAAAAGATTTTTTTATTTTGAAATTCCGCCATTTACTTTTCTGTTTTGTTTGTTTATTTATATTTTTCGTTTCGCTGCAATTGTGTTTCATTTGACGAAAAATAGTTGAGCGAAGCGAATTTCGCTGGTAGTCGGTGGTCGGTGGTCGCAATTGTGTTTACCGTTTTAATTGTCATTATTTTATTTTGACATAACCTACAAGTAAATAAATTCTGAGGTTTTGTAATTGTAAACTAAGATGTTCTAAATATATTTATAAATCACGATAAATATTAAAACCAACTGATTGCGGTATATTCATAGAACTAAAACTAACTAATTACTTTTCATCATATTTTATACTACTATGTTAGGATTCAATTTGCTGGGCTGGGCAAACTTATATTCGAATCATGAAATTCTAAGTTTTTTTATTTTATTTTTTACTTATTATTGTTGTAATGGTATACGATTTAGAAAAATTAAACAGAAAACCTCTGATGCTAATGTTTATAATTGGCCATAATTATTCTAATTTTGGTTAATTAATTATACAAATAATAATTAAATAAATTTGAAATTAAATTCAAAAATTATTTAACAAATTCAATCATCGCCTTCCCTGAGTTCCGTATTGTAAAAAAATTGTAAGCTTTGACAATGTTTCGATTTCCATATTGTATTTTAAAAAATATTTTACAATGTTCCAAATTCCGAATTGTGAAATATTGGTTTTTGAAACACAGAAAAAAGTAAATCGTGCATTCAAAAAATTTTGGATGCTATCGTAAAACTTTTACACGTTACCGCTATATAAATTTATTTTATATTATTATTAAATTTATTTAAACATATATTATTAAGTTCAATTTTTTCCTAATAACAAAATAAAAGTTTATTATAAAATAAAAAATTTATAATATGTATAACTCAAGGAAAAAAATGGCCGAATTAGTGTTAGGTATATTTGAGAAGTATACCTAAATACATAATTTTTATAATATTTATTTATGTATGTATGCATGTAGGTACCTAACGCATAATATATAGGCACATATATATTAATGTTAAAAATTTTAGTTTTTGGTAGAGAAAAAAAGTGGACTTACAGCTTTCCCTTTCCCAAAAAATGTCAATGTCAAAACATCAAAAATTTGCGTTCCGAAATATAAAAAAAAACTTTGTATTTGTTTTACTATATTGTAATGGTTTTCAATTTAAAATTTCAGTTTGATTTAAAGGCGGTTCAAAAACATTTTTTTTTATAATATTTTGATAAACTTGACGTTTTATTTTATATAGCAAGTATGTAAGATCTGAATTTCGATCTAAATGATCACGCTTTAAACAGCTTCGAATGCACTCATTAGTGAAAAACAAATGAAAAATTAATAACCTAAGTTAAAAATTAAGCACAATTTTGATACGTATTTAACTGGGGGTTGAAATATATGAAAATGTTAAAAATTAAAAAAAAAAAAAACACAATATAAAAATTTCAAAAAATTTGATGAAAATAGAAGGAAACTCTTTTTTTTTCTCTCTGATTTAGATTTAATTTTAGATATTGTATTGACCAATACCGAAATCGCGACAGGTGTTAAATGAATAAGATCTTATTTTAAAACGTATTCACCTTAAAACTTTCAAAACAAAAATTTGTATATTTGATTAATTTGTAAATTTGTATTATAATGTATTTTTGAAATGAAATCTAATTTGATATTAATAACAATTATTGCAGCAAAAACGCAAATAAAGTTAAAAGTAAATTCTACTAAGTTTAATTTAGTAAAAAGATAATTATGAATATAGTTACTTAAGTAGTTAGTAAAGAAATAAGTTTAAAAAAAATAAAATTATTTTAATTTTCATCCGGTTATACTTTTTATAACTACATTTTTTTTTATTTTCAGATGTTCGAATTGAACTCAAATTATTCAATAAAAACAAGATGCCTTGTTTTATTATTAATTAATAAAAATATTTTTACTAATTACTTTTTGAATTTCTTTCATTCAATTAACAATTCAATATATATAAGTAAATACATAACTACTGTTTACACTTTTTTATTTTTAAAGTGTAATTAATTAAATTCTTTTATTTATTTATTAAAACAGTATTGTTACAAAAACAAAAACACGCATAATCACGAGTAACAGAAAATTTATTATTTTGTATTCGATAAGTTTTAATTGCCCGTAATAATAATTTACTAATTGGAATTCTGTTTTCGAAAATAGCAAAGTAAAAATAACTTATTTTTATTTTCGTTTAAATAAATACATATGTACGATGGTGTGTACACATATATACATTGTATATCAAAAATAATTACACGCTTCTATACAAATTTGAACAGAATATAAAAAATATTTTTTTTAAACCATAACTTTTAGTCACCCGGAAGTTCAAATGACGTTTAAAAATTTTTGAAATAATTTCATGTAGTTATTGGCATACTGGAAATGATGAAAAACTGTTTTGTGCTGAATTTATTTTATTGTAAATTGTTTTAATTTTATCACATTAAACGTAAGTGTAACAAATATTGTTACCGACTTTGTTATGTGTTTTCTTTAAAAATATAATATTGTAGTTAGCACGTTTAGTTAATGTTGTAGGATTTGATCAGATAAAAAGACATGGTAGATGATAGTTCGTTTAAATAATTTTCTAATTTCGTTGCCATACAAATGCGAGTGTTCAAACGATTTTTAAAATAATTTATAAGATTAGGAAACCAACAACAAATTGTAATGGAAATGTGTCTCTTTTCAGTACATCATCAACAATAATACTATCACTTTGGAAGTATGAAATTTTGGCATTTTGACTAATTTTTTGTTGTTGTTCCAAAGCTGGGTTTTGGATTGTTTTGTTATATTATTGACTAATCTACTGTTGCTATTCTAATTAGTTTTACTGAAGTCGTCTATTGTACACATAAAGTAGAAGAGGTAAATTTTATTTCTCAGGGCATTTAAACTTGTGTTTGCCAAATCGTTAGATCGTATTTAATGGGATTTTTATACCATAATTAACAGACTGCATATGACGATAATGGGTATATTGATAGGTCGCTATTTGCTTAATAACCATTCAGTGCGAATGGGACTTGCCAATAATGATTACTATTAAATCTGCCGAGGTCTTACTCATGAAGACATTAAGCATATCCTCTGCGATTACAGAGGTCAAGCAAAAGGTGGTTGAGAGGACATATATTTTACCACCCGACAGATATCTTAAAGATTTCATTTTAGGATATCCATTGATTCGTCACAACAGCTAAAAATTTACTCGGAGAATAGTTAAGATCCAGTTCATATATTGTGATATGATGAAGGATATCGCTATGGATTCCTTCGTCCTATTGTCGTGGCAACAACGAATTGTTGTAGCTGCAACTTTTGTTTTAACTAAACTAAAATAATTTAAATTGCATTTTTCTAGCATACTATCGATTGGAATGATAAAAAAAAATTTCCGTACAAAAGTTTTCAATATACTAAATTTACGTTATATTATAAGTAGTTATGCTTAAATACTTATATATACTTAAATATTTATATTAGATGCAGAGTGTATCCAAAACCCTGGTATTCCTTGGACTTAGTGATAAAAACTGTTAATTCTTATTTTTAAATATTTTAATTATATAAGTAAGTACTTACTACTTATAATTTCGATTTATATCATACAGGATACCTCCAACTCGAAGGTTTTCTTTGCATTTGATCATACAAGTGGATGTCTTCTAGGTGAAATTTGAACTGGCAAATCGTTCGACAAGTACTTAGGCAACTTTTAATTAATTGTACTAACTATAATGATGTACGAAAACATGTCAAAAATATACAAAAGATTTCTTTAAATTGTACTGATAAAAAATGACAACAGTATGCACTCGTGCATACAGGAGCGAATAAATGCAGGAAATAGAAGTTACTATGTTAATAAAAAATTACTACAATCCAAAATTCTTACTAGACAAACAAAACTTGTGATATACAAGACAATAATAAAACCAATAGTAATATATGGATGTGAATGCTAGACACTTACATTAAGAGACGAAGAACATTTACGTATATTCGAAAGAAAAATAGTCCGAAAAATCTTTGGCCCAATTTACCCAATTTACATGGAGGAATATCACGAAGAAGACTCTAGCTCACTCCGAGCTGTAACGGTAAATGAAGAAGAAGAAGAAGATCAAAATCAAAATCACTTTTAGTATATAACTATATATACATAAATAAGAAACAAAAATGATTAAAGTACCTATATACATACTTTCTGAAATATAATATTCTAAAAAAAAATATCATGACATCACCGTAATTTAAACAAAAAAGTACTTACTTAAGTACAATAAAAGTTTTGTTAAATAAATATTAAAACTCTAGGTAAGTATGTTTCACAATTTTATTAAATATCTTAATCGATTTCGGTTAATACACCATCATCACAAGACTGAGGTGGATGTAATAACCGAAGAACTGACTGACCGATTGATGATGGTGTAATAACCGAAATCGATTAAGATATTGAATAAAATTGTAAAGGATACCTACCTAGAGTTTTAATATTCATTTAATTTTAATAATGTTTCACCTAGAGCTTACAGCCTATTCTATAAATTATATGAAAAATTTTATATTTATAATGTTTTTATTTATAAACTCAGCTTGTTAGTTCACGTTTTGTATATATATAATATTTAAATCATACCATATATCAAATTAAACGAACTTTTGTAAACAATTGTCACGAGAATGATATAAAAGAGTGGAATTTTGATAACATACACAACCAGAACCTAAAAACCGTGGCGTAAATAAAAGTGACCTAGGAGAACTATCACCGCCATACTATAGTATAGCTCTTCCAAATAAAAAAAAAAATTTGGAATATCACGGATGAACTAGATAAAATTGGTATATAAAAAAAGTAAATTAATAAGGAACAGAAATTATTATATAATTTATTTTATTAAAAAATTAGTTAGTAAAGTATGAAACACTATAACGCTACAAGATACAGCTAGATACAAAATTAGATAGTATAAAAAAAAATCGAATAAGTTTATTTAAATACAAATGAACACAATAAAAATACAACTATAAAATACAGTTACTAAATTACAATAATTTTTAATTTTTTTACAATTTAACTATTTTGTAACTGTCTAAATTGCATATTCAACAGATGCAAATGTATATTTCTTTTTTTGTTTGTGTGTTTTAATCCTTCAATTGGAAGTTAGAAATTTAAAATCGTTTGTTAATTTTTATTAATATAATCAATAATGGAAAAATTAATATAGTTAATTAGATATAGTTATTTGAAATTAGTAGCGAATGTTTGTTTATTTTAATTTCACAATTAAAAATTGTATGAAATCTCTTTTTGTATCTTGTACATATTTTGTAGCGTAATGTGTTGTGTTGAGGCGGTCTTATCTTACTCAACTGCGATATTATGCTGTAACTTTAAAATTTTTATCAGTAAGTTTTTTCTAGTGCTATTATGTTTAATGCTTAACCCTTTTAATTTGTAATTACTTCGAGAGTCAAAATTCTTTATTACAGTTATTAAAAATTATATTAACTGTTAAAATTTAAATAATTCAATGAAAAAATTTCTTAAATTGGAAGTTAATAATGGAATTTTATTAATGAAAACAAAATGTTATCTAAGTATAGTAATAGAGATTGAGTACATATTATAAACGTCTAGTAAAATTGTCTAGTAAAATTAAAATTTACCTAAATTTCGAAAAAAGTCACACAAAAAGAACATAAAAATATATCGAGAAAAGTATTAAACTTACGTAAAGTACGAAAACTTTCATAATAATAATCTACAATACAAAAACCCTTACAAAAAATTTTTTTAATTCAAATTTGATGAAAATGATTTATCACAAAAAATTATAATTAAGTACCGAACTTACTAAGTATGATCATAATGTTACATAGAATTCGATACAAGTAGGTATTATCAATACTCACCAACTATATTGGTGAATAATAAAAATATATAATAATAATATACAAAATTAATTTAGTTCCATATTTCAATTAAATTATTATAAAAAATTAAATGGAAATAAATTAAGGTCATTCGATTGCTCAAAATAAAGCAAGTCTTAAACAAATTCACAGACATTTAATGGAAAAAAAATTTGATAAAAACAATTCAAAGTTTAAAATAAAAGTTAATCATTTTAAAATCAATACAAAATCAAAAACAAAGTTTAAAAAGCAATAAATATGAAAACTGAGAGAAGAAAAATAAACAATTATAAGTAGTTAAGTATCAAAAAAATAATCACAAAATAGTCATAATAGTATAGTAATTTTAATCCAAAAATAAATTAAAACCCGAACTGTTGTTGATGGAAATAAAATTCAATTTGTGAATTATTAAATTCAAATAAAGAACTTTCAAACTTGAGTGGAGAGGAATGATAAACAATTTTCCAATCTTAAACTTTTTATAACAAATTCTAAAAAAATTGTATTACAGATTCTTGGATCTGAGGTAGTGCTAAAGTGCTGAAAATGTGATGGGTTAGCTCTACTTATTCCAAAATAATGATAAACATGACAAAATAATTAAATTTACCGCGTGATTTTACATAACTACCATTGTCTGTTACAAAACATAAAAACACATAGTGATTACAGGCTTAATAAAGATAATTTTCTACGTGAAGCCTTAATTGCACCTAAATAGAAAATATCTTATTTGTTTCAGAATTTTTAAACAATTACTTAGTGCATAACCAATCACAAGTAAATGTGATTAGCCAATATTTATGGTGATTATACATGTAGCCTCCCGCGTATACTGGTATGTATACTACCGCGTTTATTAAATTTTCCGTAACATATAATTTGATTATGTTAAAAAAAATTAAAACAATTTAACTACGACTTAAATTAATTATCTCATTTAAAATTTAATTATACACAATATGCCTACATACACACACACACACATATACATACATCAGTTGTTTAAAATAATCCAAAAAATTCAATTGCTCCATTGAATATATTCTCAACTCTGACCAAATTAATTATTTTATTCTTTAATTAAATCAAGATTTTAGAAATTATTATAATAATTTCAAAATACAAAAAACAAACAAAAAAAAAAATAAATAATAATTTTTTTAAAGAGTTTAAGAGAGTTGAAACTGTTTATAGTTACTTAAAAACAACTTTATCATCTTCAAAACAATTCCAAAATTATCCAAAATAATATTTTAATAAAATAAAAAAATATATTTTTATAGAATTTCATTAACTAACTATTAATTATAAACTCATGTATGATGTATGTTATTAATTATTTAATAATAGTTACTTAATTACTAAAAAATTAACAACAAATATCTACTTAGTTAATGCATATATCTTTTATTTTTAATCTAACCAGATATACCTGTTTTTATTGAAGTAAAGTAAATGACCACTAAATGATAGCTTCATGTTATTATTTGGAATTTTAAACTTTTAAACAAATTAAATATTTGAGTTCTTAAACTGACGCATGTCCTTAATTAAAAACATTTTTTTTTTTTAATTTGAATCATGTGCTGTTAAAGCTCATATCAACATAAATTTTTAAAAATATGGTAAGTAGTTAGTTCATATTGATTTGATAAAAAAAGATTAGGAATTATAAAAATATTAAGAATAACTTACTTAAATAAAAGCTAAAATAAAAAAGTTTTCGAAATTAGTCTTGAACATCAAAAAAATCATAACGATTTTTGTAGCTACAGCTTCGAAAATGTAAAGCGTTGGAGGTAGATTAGATTTAAAATTCATTTATTTTCTTAAATATAAAATTTTTTACAAACTACATCAAATTAAAATTGAATATTATCAAAACATAAAGCTCTTAAATCTAATAAACTAATATAATAAATTCAATAAAATTAATAAAAGTAAAAAAAACTATAGTTTATTAGAATAGTTAATAGGAACAAAAATAATAATATAAAATTCAATAAGAAATAATTTAGTAAAAATAACAAAACTTTATGTAAGAAAATAAGTAGGATCATTCGAATATATTCCAAAGAATACGTGTTGAATGAAACAAACATAAATGAAAAAAAAATATAAATATAAATGTTTTAGCGGGGTACTAAAATCATAAGTAATTACAAATTAAGATTAGACAAAATAATTAAAAAAAAAAAATAGAATTAAAAATAAAATTATAGAATTAAAAATAAAAATAGTGTAAACAATGTATCAAAAAATGTAAAGAAAAAAGTTCAAGCAAAATTAAAGAATATAATATAATTGAAGTATGATACACAAAACACTTATTTAATACAAATTTCCACCATCAAATAGTGATTCAATTTGAAAGTGATCGAACTGAAATAACCAGATTTTCAACTGTCTAAGAAATGAGTAAAAATTACGTTCACTTCTGATGTGAATTGGTAGTCTATTAAAAATTCGTGGTGCCTAACAAAGCAATGCGTAGGTATAGTTACATACTGAAGGAATGGACTGAATGAACTAGTATCGAAGTAGAAAATAAAAAACGAGAACAAAAAATGAGGAAACACAAATTGCATCTAGGTATTATTAACCCTTCTTCCATTTACTCGACCCTTCTTCCATTTACTCGACACGACATTTACTCGGCCCGACTAATATATAATATTAAAATTAGGTAATATTAAAAAGAAAAACATTGCTCGAACTTACATATATGTATATATGTATATTCGAAGTTGTTGTGGATTTTGTTAGAAATTATTTTTGTAATCCAATTTTGTTAACCCTCGATATTTCAGCTCAAATTTTATAAAAAGATCTCCTAGTTTAAAACAATTTGTTGTTTAAAAGAATCCAAGGAAAATATTCATTGCTCCATTGTATGTTCACAATGATAAATGAAGATCTCATTTATAAAAGACGAAAAAATATGAATAAACGGCATAAAATCGTCAACACCGAAGATGCTAGGTTAATTGAAAATCAAAATTTTGTTAAGTGACTAAAACGAACAATTGATCACTTGAGTTATATTAAAAACTTTTATCTATCAAAACCTTATCACTATATTTTGTTAGATCAAAGCTATCTTACACTGTAGTCTAGTGTGTCTTTTGAATCTTGTTTATTTGGATGGTTTTGCAATTTATCATTTTTAATATGTTGCGCTGAATTCCTTTTTGAATCATAACTATTTTCAAATTTGTATATCAATTAATTTATTTGTCACAAACAATGGTGCAATGGTGCATCATTGCTGGTACATACTACTATTATGTTGAAAACACTGAATGATTTCGATATTGGACTTGTTTTCACTGTTTCCATGAACATGACCCTCATACAACATCAATAAAACCAAACAACTCTTAGTCAGATTCCGTACTGAATCTTCAGTACGGGTCACAGGCCGATAGGAAGCCACACTACCAAGCTAGGTATTCCTCCGTCACACTCCGGACTTTAAGTGAAGGTTTCCCCAGCAATATAGATATTATCGCGGAAAGTGAAATATAAGATCTGATCAATCTTCTCAAACACACAGGGTAACTCTAGTACTGAGTCCCTGTGGAGAGTAAAAGTAAGAGAATGTTCCCCTATAACAACCAACAACAATAAATAGGTCACTCAAAAGTCGTAATATCAAAAAGGAACAATAAGTGCTAATTGGTTTTTTGGAGTCATTCTGGTATTGTGTTTAAATTATTTTGTACTTAGTTCGACGCAGCATTTTAATCGTTGTGAGGCGCAAGAATAGCTGCGTCATCTGCAAAAGAGGTTTAAATTGTAATTGCAAATTATAGTTATAGCCGTGTACAACAAATAAAGAATCAACTCGAAAATACTTTTCTCAAGTACTTTTTCAAGATATTGCTTTTTCCATCGAAATGATTTTAAGGTTTAACTTTATTTGTTCGTGTTGCGTGGTGCATTTTATCAGTGATTTGAAAACAATAAATAGAAATATTTTTTTAATATCTATACTTATATACTTGTATTTCAATTATTTCCCTATAATTTTAAGCTGTTTGTCGATATAAGTGTACATGCAGTCTTGTTTTCCAATATAAGAGTAAATATGGACGTATATATATATTTGGTGGAATATACATATACTTGAGTTCTTAATTCTAATCTTATAAGAGACAATCTTAGTTAATAAAAAATTAATTTAATTTAATACGGATAATTTGAATCGAAATTTATTTCCTAAGAAATAATTTATGACAAAATACTTTCGACTGATGCCAATACTCATAAATTTCTTCAACACTTGAGTAAAAGTACCTACTTATGATGTTGTTATAAAAGTCAAACATTTTAATAAATTTTCATAAATCAAAATAAATTTATTTTCAATTAATTTGTTTTTGTTCGGGTATGGCCTATATTTAGTTAAGTACATATGTATTGGGACTATATATATAAGGATCGAAATGTATATATAGATACATATAACAAAAAAAGGTCTACGGAAATTCAAACATCTGCTACTAACAACCCAATAAATAAACATAAGTAAGACCCAATACTTACATATTTAAGTATATATAATAATAAAAAAAAAAAAAAAAAAAAAACAGTAAAAAAAAAAATTAAAATTAATTTTTGTCTAATGTATAATCCTTTTACAAATAAAATGAAAAAAATTAAAATTCCAATCCAAATACAAATAAAGTCTGGTTACAAAACTAATACCAAAAAAAAAAAAAAAAAATCAAAGTGATTATCTCAGCTGGGGCATGACAAATAAAATTTATTCAATAAAAAATCAAAAAAAAAAGTCCCTCTTATCTGATTTATCACTTTTCAACTTTCAATTTAAAAAAAAAAAAAAAATTTATTTGTTATATTTAATTTGGTTTTGTAATATTTATATAGAATAATATATTATTTCTATAATTGAACCCAATATGAATGAATACATTACATTATATTGTTGTGTACATATTTTATATAAATTTACAAAAAAACATAAAGAAAGAGAGCAAACTATAGAGGGAGATAGAAAGGGAAAAGAAAATTATATACAAAAAAAAAAAAAAATAGAAAATAAAAATAATTATTGGTTTTATTACTCCACTCCACATATCAATTTAATTCAAATGTTGACCCCAAGTGTCATTTGACATTTTAGTCTTTTATGGTAATAATAAATAAAATGCATTTCTCTACTATAGTTACATACTTAGTTACATACAATTTTTTTTTATATTTACATGGCTTTAAGTATGTCCTTTTTTTTAATTATACAAAAAAAAGGAAGAGAGGTTATCATATGGAAATAATAATTTTGTTTTTAATAAGTATTCGTGTATTGAGTAAATTAAAAAAAAAAAAAAAATTTGGGGAGAATCTACAAAATAATTTCGAACGTATTTTTAGAAAATTGCTACAAAATTATTTTGAAATTGTATTCTATAAAATATCTAAATTTCAAAATTATTCTAACTATAAAATTTCTACAAAATAATTTCGAAATGAGTTTTTTAACATTTTAGTGGTTTACTTATTTGTCTGTTTGGTTGGCGGTCTTTTTTTTTTTTAGATAATTCTATAGTGTGATATTTTAACTTCATTCGTCAAAGGAACATTTCGGTTTTTTTTCTGCTCTTACATACCTTTAACAACAATTATGTGCCTATCGCAACCTTCACTTTTTCATTCACTTCACTCTTTTTCCGTCCGGATGACAATTTCGGTATCGTAGCATTCACTTTCCAACTCAAAAGTGAGTGTAAAGTGAAAAAATTAATGTTGACATACATAGTTATATGTAGGTAAAAATAAATTTAAACTATTTCTATTTATGTATTTTTTGTATTTAAACACTATTAAGCTATGTACAAAGTTCTTATTAATAATAGTTAAATTTACTATTATATGATAAAATATTATTAATTTTAATATATTCTTTAACTATCTTTTTCCACTTTGTTTAATTAAAACACCAAACAACACCAAAAAAATGTATTCTTGCAAATTTCAACTATTGTGTGTTATTCACGTCAAAAAACCAGCCGGATAGTATCTATTCACCCGGATGATTTTTTTTTCACTTTTTTACTTTAACTAGAGCAAAACAGTTCTTTTAGAAGAGCAAAAAATCTTTTAACACTCTTTCTTATGGTAAATATAAGAAATTTAATCAATAATGTTAAAAACTAGCAATTTTTATATTGAACATACTGAAATAAAAGAGTTAGAAAATTTATATTGACATTATTTCTTATCATTAACATAAGAAAAAAAAGAGACAACTACTCAAAACGAAGCAACATTTTTTAAATGTTGCTCAGCATTGTTTCTTGTATAGTAGTAAGTGAAACTTGCGATACCATAGATATATAAAATATAAATTGGCAGTTAGAATAAACATTTTTAGCCACTTTTGATCAGCTGTTTTTGAAAAATCTGAGTTCAAATAATTTGGTTTCTATATAAGTACTGCAAATAATTCCCTTGAAAATGGAAACTTCGAACCAATGTAATATGAAAAGTTTTAGAGTAAAAAAAATATAAAATTACAATAATTTTAATAATTGGATTATTTTTAACGTAAAATCTCAATTCATTTAAAATACTTAATTCTTTTTAAATTTTCTTTTAAAAACATCTATATGTGTATATTCATACAAAATTCACAATAATATACGTATATAATTAACAAATCAAAAAGTAAAGTTAAAAAAGATGTTTTGATACGTATATATATATATATATGTAGATAAAAATGTTAAAAAAACAAAACTAATTTTAAATTTAATAAGAAAAAATTGAAAAGAAAACCATCAAAATATTAAGAAATGGCTGTTAAATTTATAAAATCAAATCAGCTGAGTTGAAATATTGAAAAATATATGCTAATTTTTGGCTGAATGTGACATTTAATAATTAATATGATAATGTATTGGAGAGAAAGAGAAAGCAATACCAAGCTGCCAATCTATATTTTATATATATATATCTATGTGCGATACCGATTTATTCCACAGACGGGTAAAAAATGAAGTGAAAAAGCAGAGTGAATGTTGCGATAGGCACATAAAATTCTTGCACTACTGATTTCATTGTTTGATTTTTAATGGTGTGTCCTGTATAAAAAATGTTCTCAGTTTTGAAAATCTGATTTCCGCTGTGTATGCTGTAACTGATCGAATGCATAATTAATATATGTTGAGCTTATTGTTTGTAAGATCTACTCAAAATAAATTATTTTTTTCAAAATAAAGCCGTTTTAAAATGAAATAGTAAAAATGTAATTGTACTACATATTCACTTTTCGTGAGTAATTCCGTATAGAATAAATTGAATTCCGTATACCTATATAGAATAAATAGGGATTGAATATTTTATACATAATACTTACTTACGAAGAAAACATGAAAAACGGTAATTTATAAAATGAATGCTTTGAGATTGCCCTTTTATTGTAAAATATGAATATATAGTTTTTGAATATTTAAAATCAAATAATTTTTAATCAATTCGTGTTCATTTTTATTTTAATTTTATTGATTTCAATTTTTTTGTATTCTTACAAAACTAATGAAAGTTGACTGGGTTTTGGGTTAGTACTATATTTCGTTCTATTTTAATAAGTTGAAAAAATTTTCTTTTCTTTGTTGTTTTTATTCTTGGATTTTTTTCATTAACTATTTCTTTCTTTTGAGAAGTTTAAAGATTTGAAGTCACAATAAAATAATGATAACACACATTGTGCATTTTATGTTGCATTTGCCAATTCAATTTCATTTACTTACTATATATTTAAATTTGTAATACTTTTGTATTCAAATGTATTTATTTATGTATAATAGAGTGTCCCTTATAAATGTATGAAAAATATTACTTTTGCAATTTTGAAGGTACATATGAGTACTTACTAGTTTTGTATAATTTTTTTGCATTTAAGTTGTTGAAAATTTTAAAAATAAAATGATTGACAATTGATAACGTTGCTTTGTTAATTTTAGGAGAAAAAATCAATTTAATTTACTAAATGTAATTTTGATATTCAATTTTTGACTGTTATTTCATCCATTGTCTAATTTTACAATATTTTTTGAAGTACTGATAAAGAAATCACTGTCGAAATGAATTGAATTCTAATTAGAAACAATAAGTGTCTAATAGCCACGGATATGTTCGAAAACACGCATTTAATAATTATTTTGAGTTAGTGGTTCATAAATCACTGGTTTTAAAAGTAAAATTAATATCAACAATTCACAAAACCAGCTCTAATTTATCTACTACTCTATTGCAAAAAAAAAACAGTAGACCACTTTGTTTGTATTAAATCGCTAGTTCAGTATTAGCATAATCATTTTCCATTTTTTTTTCCTCATTTTGTCCATAAGTCTCACAAGATGAGATATAAAATCAGAAGTTTTATAGATAGTAATTGCCTATACAAAATTTTTTATTGTGATCAGGTTAAAATTTGGTAAATTTTTTTTTAAGAACACTATTAGTTAAACCAAAAGAGATGCAAGTTTATTAGTCTTTCCAGTAGACAATAAACTACAAATTCACATTAAAGCATCAAGTATAAGTAGTTAATTTATTTAACTTTTAGAAGCATATAGAAGCATTTACATAGTGTCATTGTTAAATAGTAAATAAATTAATAAAATGAAAAAAAAAAAAAAATTGATCTGAACTTTAACGGATTTAACAAATGCTAACTGATTAATAGATAGCAAAAACTATGAGATGGAAAGTAGCATGGAGACGATAATACAGTCATAATTGTAAAATAAAAATAGCAAGACTGGAAATAACATTTGGATTAAAAATATAAAGGACACCCTAATGAACATAATATATACATATAATATATATATATATATATATATATATATATATATATTAATACCAATAACTACATTTATCAAAAATTTATTGATAGGTATATATTAACGGTATATAAATATATAAATATAATTTACAAATGTATCTCATTTGCTCTGAATTATAATATGAAAATAATATAAAAGAAGTTATTTCTTATCAATTTTTATTATGACCCCATTAACGAAAATGAGCTTTAAACTTACAATAAAGAAAAGTTTTTTTTTTCGCTTATTCATACGTTTGTATACATAAATATATATATATATATACGTACATTATTATAAATTTATAACGGTAAATACATTTTACAAAAAAAAAAATGTTTCCTTCTTATCTTCCTCATTATTTTAACGTTTTGTAAATACATAATATACATTTTATGTATTTACATACAACTGTGTATGTACATATATATATACTATATATAAATACACAATTGATGTCATTCAATACTCAACAATCGGTACTTAAATGAATTAAAAATAATAATAATAATAATAATAATAATAATAATAATAACACACACAAAGCCCTGTGCTGGGTAAGATGAACTCCCAATGAGAGTTTTGAGTTAAATGATTTTTTCCGTATTAAGGGACAATTGTATTATGCAATGTATACCTACTGTGATATATTATTTATTTTATTTTTTTATTGTTGAACTGACAATAATGAATTATTGTTTCAAGTAATGGTAGTAGTAGCAGTAAGCTCTTACATTTAACTATACTTACACAAGAATAATTGTAATTTATGTAAATTAATACGTTTTGAATATATATGCAAGTAGGAAAATATCTTATCTGTGTTAATGTTAATTAAATTTAAAAAAAAAACTATAAAATAATAAATATATAATTGGGGTATTCATGTCATTTTATTTAAATCAACAAATTAAGTGCGTTTCCTTGAACTTTTATAAAACAGCATCAATTACTACCTAACGTAAATGTATACGTATCACCGTCCATGCACTTTACTCCGTCCAAACCATTTCCGGTTAAATACAATAAATCCCGAGCTTATTATTTTATAATTTCTTTTTACAATTAAAAAAAGTAAATACTTATTACCTCCTCCTTGTAATGAAAAATAATGCACATATATTTTTACATATTAATAAATTGATTATTGATAAAAAAAAAACTAAACTAGAACGTTTCAGAGAAAATGTTAAAATTTCTTTTTATTTTGTTAAAACCATAATAATTAAAATATGATGTTCACTTATTTATTATATTATTAAATAGTTTCTGATACATATTCTCTTCAATTTGTAAATAAAAAATATTAAAACTTGCCAATTTATTTTGAGCGGGAATTACCCATACGTAAATTTAGTTGTACGTTTACGTCATTTAAAATATTCAACTATTATTTATATAATCCTTGGGGATGCAATTGGAAAATTTCAAATTGAAATTGAATAAAACTAAACTGGACCTAATTACGCCCTACATCTCTACATATTTAAGTTATCATATATGTATTTTTTGTTAATTTCAATGAAATTTGATAACTGCATTTTTGACATTTTGCAACTGGGTGAGTGAGTGATGGCGATGGCTGACTTCATTATGATGAAGGGATTATTCCAATGTACACCGTTGATTGTTTCCAACAAATTAACTAACTACTTACAATCGGAAATTTTTTAGTTAACTATCATAATATAACTAACTATAATAATTTGCTATGGCAGCATTTTTTTTTTAAATTTCAAAACCAAATATGTACCTATTTAAATTTTTTATTAAAATTTTATTGTAAAGTTTTAATAAAAATTCATGATTTGTAATAAATGAATAATATTTAAGTAAGTAATGTATAGAAGTTATTCATTGTCATTACAATTTATAAAACAAATAAATTTATTATAAATATAAGTAAGACGAATTTTAAAAATTTTTCCTCGAGTTTCTTGATCAATAAATTTTCTTAAAGTTTTTTAAAAAATGCTAGGGATGTACATTAATGGGTTAATCTGGAATTGACCACTTTCTTTGAATGTTTATAGATCGATAATATTATTTATAAATATATTATATTATAAATTTTTCTATCCGAAGATTGTCATCGATACTATATTATTTAAAGACATATATGTACCGAGTGTTCGAGAGCATGCGTATCAGTTTTTTAAGAGGGGAAGGAGACGTTATTTTAAAATTAAAAAAAAAAACGTTATTAACTAAATCGAGGAGGCTCTACCGATTGGTGATCTTTTCAATTTCCGAGAAGGACCGGAACCGGGTTTTTTAAGCTCAAAATTCGCTGAAATTGGCCGAAATCGAGATTTTCAAATATGGGAAAGGGTAGTTTTTTACGTAAATTCGGATTGGTGATGATTTTCGCACTTAACAAAACATTGTTGAACATTTAATCTATTTTGTTTCAAAATGATCTTCAAATCAAAATATTGAATTGTTGTAAATTTAACAAAACTCGAAATCGGAATCGGAATTTGCATAAAAAAGTACCCCCTCCTATTTGAAAATTTCGATTTCAGCCAATTAGTTACAGTGAATTTTGATTTGAAAAAACCCTGTTCTGGTTCTTCCCGGAAGTTGAAAATATCACGAATCGATAGAGAACCTTCGATTTAGTTAATAATTTTTTTCAAATTTTAAAATAACGGCTCCTTCTGCTCTTAAAAAACTGATAAGCATACTCTGGACAACCCGGTATATGTGTATGTCCATGTTTCTTAAATTATGTTCAAGCTTAGTTTGATACTGTGTATATAATATCAAAATCACTTAAAATGTCTGCATAATATATACTTATATGTAGATTCAAAAAAATGTTTCAAATTTAAACAAATCCTTTTGTGAGTTTATTTCAGATACCTTAATAAAATTTTGATAGCAAGATAAGTTCAGAGATTGCTTTTATTTATAACAAAATATAATTGGTATAAGTATATATATATATATATATATATATATAAGTATATACATATTTATATAAACATTAAATTATAGATTTTTTAATATAGGTATAAGAGAAATAAATATATTTAACTACTCCTAATTCCCGTTCAAAACAAATTAGCAATTTTTTTAATATTTTTTATTTACAAATTGAAGAAAATATGTACCTATCAGAAACTAGGTATTTAATAATATAATAAATAATTGAACATCATATTGTAATTATTATGGTCTTAACAAAATAAAAAATAATCTTAACATTTGAACTAATATTTTCACTGAAACGTCTATCTAGTTTAGTTTTTTATCAATAGCTAAGTTATTAATATGAAAACAAATCTGCATTGTGTTGAAAACAAATCTGCATTACAAGGAGGAGATAACACTTATTTTTATTGTAAAAAAAAATTAAAAAGCCAGGATTTAATATATTTAAAAAAAAAACAGAGTTTAGGTGAAGTAAGGTGCATGGGCGGTGAGACGTAAATGTACACGTTACTAGCATAAGAACCATCCTGTATATAAATTTAATATTTTGTTATTATTTCGAATATGTACTTAACAAAAATACATATACTCATAAATATACCAAAATTATACAATACTTATTTATAACAAGTAATTAAACAAAAAAATTAAACCCCTAAAATTATAAACATTCTTTCAAATCAATTTAATATACCCGCACTTAAAACGTAACCCACACACGTAAGTACTTGAGTACTGAACTTATTTAAAAAATAAATAACAAATTTAAAAAAAATATTATTTAGATAAAAATCTCATCATCATAATCATTATAATCATGATAATCAACATTATACATCATCAATATAACTAAATAAATAAATTAATGAGTAACAAATACAAATAAAAAAATAAATAAATAATGTTTTTTTTACTTTTAATTTTCTTCTACTTTCAAGGCGATATCCTTTTTAATATCCTTTTTAAATTTTCATCATGAAAAGCAACAAAAAAAAAACATTAGGTACTTATATAGAAACGTATATAATATATGTAAGAAATAAACACATTGAAATGTCTTCACGACGAATATTGTGCATTCAAATTATATTGTTTCCAATTATTGCTTTCATTGAAGAAAATATTCCCCTATATACATTATATATACACTATCAATACAATTACAACTGCGATAAAATGTAATTACTAATACATTTAAAGATAATATAAATTTAAGAAAAATACAGTTAAAAGCAAAAATTAAATATCTACTTTATGTATATACATATATGTAAGCATGCCGGATTATTTTGAGTACCCCATTATAACTCCCAAATGTTACAAAAATAATATGGATTTATTTTTTTATTGTTGTTGTTTTTCTATTCATTTTTGAATTGTAGTTAGTTGCCGGCTTGTTAACGAAAAAAAAGCATAAATAAATGAATTCCTGACTGAATGGCTAGCTGTTTCTAATGGTGCCGCCACTTATTTCACTACTACAATTTTAAAAATAAACATTTTGTTATTATTATTTGTTGGTTCGTTTTTTTTTTTCTATAACAGAGCAGTCGTCTGTTATAAAATTAACGAACCAACAACAGGGTAGTTTAAATTTTTTTAAAAAAATTGAAATCAAAATAAGGATTTTTTTTTTGTTAGTCTTATTTTTGTTGTTTTTTTTTCTTTTTGTTATTCTCTTATTTTGTTTCCTTTATAAAAAAAAAAAAACCTTATGGAAGTTAGTTGCGTGAGTTATTATGAACATTATAATAGAAGCAGGGGCAGATGCAATCATTTTCTAAGTTAAGTACATTTTGGTGGCTGTTGATTAGTAATTTTTAACTTCATTAAACTGTTGGTTATATTTGAGTTTTGTGAAAATGACTTGATTTCATATTGTATCTAATCCAATATAATTGTTGTATTCTGTAATCTTTAAAAATTAGTTAGTTATTAACAAAATAATAAATATTTTGGTTAAATTTTTTAATAAAATAAAAAACCGTGACATGTAACGGTAATAGGTTCCGATTGAAATCCACTTAAGTGACTATTCCTATTATCGTGTATATCTCATTTTTGGTTTTATAATTTTAATGTATGCAATGTATGCAAAATTATCATTGATTTACAATGAAGATTGATTTGCAATAAATAGATTAATTTCATAAATCTTCACTAATGACACGAGTGCAGAGCATCGCAATAATATTAAAGCTTCCAAAGTGCTAGAGTAAGGAGATATATGATTAGCAGACTAAAAAGAGTCAAACAATTTGAGCTGGTTTATGATAAATTATCAAAATATATTAAAACAAAAACAATTTTGCCAGCGGTTTTCAATTCAAAAATATTGTATATAGAAAAATTGCCAATTGGCTCAAATAGTTAGGTGGCAATAAAAAAAAAATCAATACAAAAAACTGATTAACTACAAACCTAAGTAAAATTTAAGAAAAACCTAAGAAAATAAATACTTAAGTAGTTATAACTAGTTACTAACCGAAATCATAGTAAAAGTATATCGTATGTGTATTTACGATATCTTCATTTGTATCATAACCATTTGTTTAAAGTTTGTTCTGAGAAATTTATAAGTGCCCTCTAATTATTTAATTAATTTGTTTGTACAACCTATAAGCTGGTTGCCATATACATAAATCCACAACGATTTAATTATACTCTTGTAAATTTGAAGTGTGGAGACTTACATTTTGACTCCCTGCCTATCCCTATGTAACTAAAATATATATATATATTTTTTTATTTGCAGTTGTTTTAGCTTTTCTTATATTTTCAGTTGATATGCAAAACAAGATTTAGGTTAAAATACTGCACTGTTTCTAGTTATACAAGTTGAATACTGTTAATACAGGAGGTCGTTTTCCATATCAGTTCACCACTAATCGTATGGTATTATTTAGGCCTGCCTTACTTTTTATAGATAAAATATTTTCATGTGACTTGGGTTAATGTTCGACCAATCTCTGTAAAATATACGGCTTAATGTAATTTTTTATTTTTTGAATTTTAGTAAATTGAATCGTTACCTCATTCCAAGTAGAGATAATGGAAAAAAATTAACCGTAATTAAAAAAAAACGCTCAGGCCTAGGAGGTGTAAATACTACTTTTGCACATCCTGGTTTGTGCCTGATTGGCTTGAATTAATCTTTATCTTGGTCTGTACTCTAAATTGTTTAATCGTTAATTTGTTAAATTGTTAAGCTGATGTTAAATTTTTATATTGTTGAATTGTTGAATTTTTTTTTTTTTAGATTATTTGTTATATTTCCTAGATCATAAAGTGTTATATTTTGTAAATTTTTAAATCTCTTTCGTTTCGTTTATCTTTATATTATAAAGGACGACATTCCGAAAGGGAAAAGGACCTGTAGTTAGCCTGCAGACTAATCTGTAGGTCCATTGTTAAATAAGTAAATAAATAATTAATAAAAAAAAAAAACCAACTTAATACAGTTTAATTAATCAGAGAACAAGAGTTCAAATTAGTTTTTCTCGTCTTAAGTTCTCCAGTTACTTACATGGATCTAAATTAAGAATTTTATAAAACTTGTACGATTTTTGTTAATACAAAAAAATAATTAAATAAATTTATACACACAATTTTTAGATTCTTTACGTGTTAGTGCATAATTAATGTCTTAATCGACTTTTGCATATTGATTGTCTTTTTGCTTATCACCATCTTAGACCCATCGTTGACGAGAAGAAAAAAATCATCTTGTCTCGTCTCGCTGAATATGCATTTCTGTTAGACACTGTATGTAAGCGGCACGATAAAACATTTTATTTGTTTTTAGTACTGATCATTTTTTACTGTCAACCAAAATTATTGGTATATATAAACAAAATATGGTTTATAAAATTTTTGGAAACTATTAAGTAGTGGGGTTTAGTTTTAAAATATTTTTTAAATGAAAAATAAATACAAATATATTTATGTTTTAAATTTTTTTTAGTTTAGGACATAAACAGTAGTAAAACAGTAATAGTAAAGATGGATTTTTTTTTTTCAAAACAAAAACACAATTTTAATAATAATGCAAATCTTTACTTAACTATTTTATCTATTCAATTTATTTATTTAATTCAATTTTTTGATAAAAAAACACAAAATACTTTGACGAGATACTCTGTCGCTTACAATTTTTGACGATATAAAAAATGGCTATCTCGTCTCGTCAAAGGTCTAACAGAATACAAAACTATCTCGTCAGAGATGTTCTCACGCGATCTCGCGAGATGGGTCTAACAGAATATGGGTGTATGTTGTCTAGCCCTGTGTTGTTTGTCCTTTTCCCGATGTTTGCTAACTACTTCAAGTTTTATTTTTGACTTTTTCAATCATTTTCACTTTTTTGCATTACATGATCATACAATTTTTACCGTTTATTAATGAGTTTGTCTGAATTTATCAATCAGTCACATTGCTTCAGACATTATTGAAAGTGTGTTTCGTTCATTCTACACTACTGAACTCTGTGGTTCATTCTACACTAACTACTACTGTAGATATTGTATTATTGAAATACTGATTTTGAACTTATATTGAGATAAAAAAAAATCATCTGTGAGTTATAAAAATGTTAATATACAAATATATTTATATGTATCCCAATTCTCCAATAAAAAGGATGTCTTTAATAAATAAATTCGATATTAATATTTTTCATTTATTAAAAATTGGCAAAACATTAAAGAAATTTATAAATTTATCTTACTAATTCTATATTGCAAAATTGATTTCTTACTTTATTGAGTAGAATTATACCACCAGATCAAATCAACGATCTGTAAATAAATATACTTATATATCATAAACGTGATAATAAATTTATTATGTATGACAGCCCACTTATTTATTTTCTAAATTCCATAAACAATACTTAACAGCAAAAAATTTATTTCTATTTATGGAAAATTTTTTTTTTGTGTTTGTTTTTATTTTCTCTGAAAAAAATTTTTTTTTTTAACAATGCGGTGGTAGTTATAAAAATAAAATACAATATTGTTGTCTCGAAAATCATATGTACATATAAATTTCAATAGACTTATAAACTTGGATGGTTGAATTTTTCCACGTTATATATGTGTGTATAACATACATAACCTCCCCTTTCAAAATTGTGAATGAAAATTTATGAAAATTTTGTATGATTTTTTTTTATTATATTTTGATTTTTGCATGTTAATGAGAACCAACTGAAAATATGTAAGTAAGTATATCGAAAAAAATTTCAAAGCATGTGGTGGTCGAGGTATTAAATATCCATAAACCAGAATTTTTAAAAATAGCAAATCTTAAAATTTAGTTTTTTAAGTATAGAGAAAGGAACATAAAAATCTTAAAAGTATGTACATATGAGAAGGTTTTAAATGAACCTAAAAATTATGGAAATTCTCATGGTGGTTTACCAAGTACGAATAGATCGAAAGGTAAGAATTATTCTGATTTTGAATTTTTTAGACATAATTCTTTCTCTTCATTATCATCATCCTTTTTCTCTCAAAGTAATTTATTTATTTACATACATCCATACATATATAAATATGTATATTGTAATTTTAAAACCATATATGAATGAATGCAAAGTGAAGAATGAAAATAGAGAAAATGGGAAGAAAACAGTTTTATTGTAGAGATTTAGAAGCCACCAGGATTATGCATAAAATAAATAAATAAAAAAAAAAACCAAAAAGAATTGCGGTATTGTGGGAGTGCGAATAATAAGGATATGAAAATATAAAATATAAAAATGAAAACAAACATAAATTTTTTTTTTATATTTTTCGTAAGACGATTAAAGGTTAAATAAAAACAACGAGAAAAAAAAAAACAAATAAAAAGGGAAAACATAAACATGTCAAAAGCACTTTCTATTTAAAAATACTTTCATACATCCGTACTTACGTATACATAAATAGAAACACTTTAGAATTATTTGTATACTTATGTATATTATGTATAAAAAAAAATTAGATGGTAAGTAATACAATAGAATAATTCTAGTTTAATGGACTTTCTTATTTAGAAAGAATTAGGATTTAACTTAAAATTTTAGAATAAATATGTACATAAGTTTCATATTATATAAATTATTACATTTATGTATATATATATTCATATATATTCATATATAATGTAACTTAACTTAAGCTGATTTGTTTTTTGTACATAACTTCAATGTAAGTAAGCTAGTAACTGTAGAAATTTTTAAAGCCAAATAATTATATATAAAGATTTTCAATTGAGTGATTTGGGGTAATAGCTATAAATATGGCTAAAAAATGCTGGGTAATAATGTACTGTATACTTTATGATGATTTTTGAACGTCTTGATACTAAATACTTATAGTTGCATAATTGTCAAAAATAGTTGAATATTTTCCTTTTAATTTTACTGATATGCTTATAATACAGATACGCGTATTTCGTCTACTATTTGCAAACTTCTTTTAATCTATTTTTTTTAATAATAAAATATCGCATTAAAACTTTAATTGTGATCAGTAGTTATAATAACAGTACTTTCAAAACAATAAATTCCATGAAGATGTGCCATTGAGAATCGATTAACATAAATTAAACAGAAAAATATACTTGTTAAAGTATATATATATACTAAAGTATATGTACATAGTACTATAAGAAGTTCTTAATAAAATTTCAAAATATAATCTCTTCAAATAATTTTCAAATCCAGACTCGAAGATACAAGATGGCACACCAAACCTTTGTTAGAGAAAATGAAATATCGTCAGTCATGAAACAATTTCGTATCATCAATGTATAGTAGAAACGGTTAGTGACCCACAAAAATGGAAGACGCTGATAAGTCTGTCTGTTAACCACCTCCGTAAGTAAAATTCAAATCAGTATTTGAAAAACTGTACTTAAGTATGACATAATGTACACGTATATATTCAAAATGTATTTTTTATTTTTTTTTAGACTGCAGTCTGTTGTTATTTTATGTTTCCAATAACTAAAGTCAACAAATTTGAATTGATAGTTTGAAAGATCCTACTTTGTAAATTTTACAGTTTTACTGAATTTTGGAAGTTAAAATAATTCGGGATCAAGTTTATAGTCGCCTTTCTCAAGTACAGAACTGCAATTTTTTTTATTATTTTAAAATTGAAATATTCAAGCAGATTCAAGTTATATATATATATATATATATTCATCAACTAAGTATACTTATTTGAAATTAATATCACATCCGTTAGTTATTACTGGACGTATTGTTTTATTTATTTATTTATTTTTTTTCGAGCTTAAATCAAGCAAGTTACAATATTTACTAATAATTACAATTATAATTACAATAATAATAAAATAAAAAAATAATTATATAAAAAAAAAATAATAAAATAAAAAAATAATTATATAAAAAAAAAATAATAAATAACCAAGAACTAAAAATTAATAATGATACATAATGATAATGATAGTGATGATAGAAATGTAGTTAATTTTTAAAAATCACAATCACAATGACAATTTAATTAAAAATTAATAAAATAAAAAAACGAAAAATGAAAAATTGATATTCGAGGGTAAGTAGTTCACCGATAAACGTACACTTTATCGTCACAACTTCTAAAAAGCATTTAAATATATATTGTACTTAAATATTTAATAAATATTAGATAAATAAAAATTTATTTTTTAAAATTAAATACAAAATTTTTAAATTTTTAAAATTTTTTTAAGAAAAAAACCGCATTAAAATACTAAAAAAGCATTCTCCTGACTGTCACAACAATATTTTTGTTTATACTTTTTCTTTTTATTCGAAAATGTGGTTATTGTTTAAAAAAAATAAATAATTATTTTACTCTAAGTAATGTAATGTGTTCTGTAAACACATTCAAAAGATGTTCAAAAGTTTTCTAAATGCATTTTACAAAGCCTAAAGTTTGTCTATCATTTTACACTACCAACTGAGTTGTGTTTTTTCTATGTATTAGAAATTCTCAAAATTCGGCATAACAAGTATGTAACAAGTTTCGTTAAAGAAAATTAAATTATTAATCTTCTCAGTTATTAAACAAATGTGAAAAGTGAATCAAGTAAAGTGTAAGGTATAAAAGATTGTGGGAATTTTACGAAGAACGCGAGTGTCGATCATTCTCCTGGTAAGCTTTTTTATTAAATTTAATTATATATTTCCTCATATAAGCAAACAAATCAAATACTACGTTGAATTTACTTACGCCATTTATACTTTTGCACGTTAATTTTAGTTTTTTTGTTATTAAAGTTAGATTTTGTATTGTTTTAACATTCTCCTGGAAAAAAATATTCCAGGAGAATTCGTTTTTAACAGGAGAATGTTTTTTTATATCAACCTCAGTAAATTTTAATGTTCTTTTAAAATAATATGCTATATTATTTAAGTTTAGAACACAACATTTCGCACATTATGGGCAAACCCACTCCAAAATCAAAAAATACGGCCAAAGCTCTTCAAGTCCAAAGAAAAAAAAGAAAAAGAAAGGTACAGAAAACTTAGACAGGATCCTGCTACCTTAGAACAAGAGGTTTAAGGTCTCGGCAAAAATATTTAAAAAGAAGGGAAAAGAAACAGTTAAAGCTTATAAATGAGATAACTTTAAGGGAGAAACGTGCTAAGCGAAAATCTTTGAGAAAAAATAACAAAACTCAAGAAGCCAAATAACTTTACATACCGTAGTAGTGTATACTAAAGATTCATCAAATGATCGATTGAAGACCGAATGTTTTTGCACATTATCGAAATGTATTTCACATAAACCAATTTTGAATGATATCGAAAAGAAAACTCCAGATATTTCTAGCTTACATTTTGTAAGCGATAGTCCTTCAACGTAATACAGAAATAAGACCAACTATGTTTTATTTTATGGGTGTAAAGCTAAGCCAATTATATCTAAAACTGAACCAGTTTACCTGGAACTACTCGGAAGCAGGTCACGGCAAAGGAGCTCCTGATGGTATTGGTAGACTCTGCAAAACGAACAGCTGATAGAATGGTAGAAGAGGAAAAGATCGTATCGATTTCAACACGATCTATGAAAGTTCACCAAGTAGTGGGAAATGTTTATTCTGCAGAATTACATATGAGGAAGTTAAGTTGATTTCAATGTTCTAGTGAATGTTATCACTTTGAGCTAGGATTCCAGTGTTATACAAAAACCGTTGAAGAATAAGGTAACACAAACAACCATCTACATACACTGAACGATATCACTAATTTTACTTCTACAGTGAATGAACAAATTTATTCAAGCAGTGATGAAGAGGATAATGAAGTTAAACCGAGAACATTTATCCTTGTGGAAACAAAAATTCATCTGAATTCAGATGACACAAAAATTATTAAATATAGTTTATACATATCATATTATATACTTAATATTATTTTATAAATTCAATTTTTGAATAGATAGTTACGTTGCAGTTTGTCAAGAAGTTACAAAAGATGGAGAAATTAAGATAATGTGCTTAAAAAGTACCAATGAGGACAAAACTAATTTTAAGGCTACCTAAAAAGATATTTTCTTCGTAGCTCCAAACCAAATGATTGATAATATTTGACTAATGATTTTGCCCTAATCCAATAATTAAACTAAATATTAAAGAAATCTTGTGATATTATGTTGCATATAATGAAATATTGTGATTTATTTTAATTGTTATGAAGTAAAACACATTTTTTTTTTTTATTTAATATTATTATAACTATTGTTGCCAAAAATTAATAAATTTGATTAAATTTAGTTTGTGTTTCGTTTAAAATTACGATATCAAAAACATTCTCCTGTTACCAATTTATTTTGCTCTGTAATGTATCCTACATTATCCAAAGAGTACATCATTTACCCTTAATGTGTTTATATAATTTTTTTAATTTTTTATACTTATAAGGATCTAATAATTTTATAGGAAAGTTTAGGTTTTTAATGAAATTTGTATTTTAAAAACATTCTCCTGGAATTTTCAAACATTCTCCTGTTACCAATTTTTTTTTAAATGCGCTTATTTCTTAGATTGAAGGTACGAATTAAGTGTTCCAACTGTTAATCCATTGCACAAGTATAGACTCGTTATTCTAGAGCAACAAAATGATAAATTTTGATCAAATAACGATTTGCCACTTTTTATATTCAAACTGTACGTTTACCGGAGAACTACCCATGAACTAAGTTACAATAACATAATAATGTAATTTATAAAAATATACATCATATAGCTCAAGAGATAACATTGGATGCACGTTCATTGACACGTATATATAAATTATTTTTTAAAGACTGCATTGTTAGTAGTAGGTTAATGCGGGAGTTATATGAGTTACATGAAGACATCATTCTATTTAATGGTTCATACTTGCCATAGTTAGTTCTATGATACTGGAGGTTAAACATATTATTCAATCTGAAATTGGAACAAAAGTTAAGCTGAGCGAGTAATTGAGTAGAAGAAATGTTCCCTTTGATTAATTCAGTTAAGAATAACTAATCAGCGACAGTTTTGCGTTTTACAAGCGTATTAAGATGTAGCAAATTCAATCTGTGCTCATATGGAGGTAATCTTAATGGATCTTCCCATGGGAGATTGCGTAAAGCAAATTTTAGGAATTTTTTTTGGAGCGATTCAATTCTGTTAATATGAATGCTATAGAAAGGATTCCATATCTGGCTGGCGTATTCCAAATTAGGTCTAACTAATTGTACTAACTATACGTCATCTTCAAATTCCTTAATAGCCATTAGGGTTGCAAATATTTTTTGTTCGTAAAACAACTGAGGCATGCTTAAATAATTAGATTTACAATAATTGCTCTAATCTACGTGATCTTTGAGCTTTGAGGAAATCTAAGTATATATAGTTAAATGATTTATTTTGTTCTAGATATTAAATATTTTAATTTAATTTGATAAAATAACGTTTACAGGTATACTTCACTACTATCATATAGAGCTATTTTTAAATGTTTTTCTTTGTAGGACAATTGAATTGTCACCAACAAATCATTGATATTTTTTTTTATTTATTTTGATAACCATATAAATTTTAGTTTTACTATGTTCACAGTTTGATATCATTTTCATAATCTTTTTTTCTTTTATTTTTGAAGTTTTCCGATATTTTAATAACTCAAGAAAATTTTCCCATATTATACAATGGTTTTGTGCATTTTTTCCCAAGACTTTGACTAAGTAACTAGTTTTAAAAAAGTTTTTACTTCGTCCGAAATGTATTTAGTAAATATTCTATATAAATAATTATTTTCCTATTTTATCATTTAACTTGCTTGGAACAATAGAGTATAGAATAATAAGAAAATATAGGTTATATGATGATAAATTGATTAACACCATCGATTCACCATATTTTATTTTATTTCTCGTCATATCATTTTGTATGATATTGCTTATGATTTGTGGTTTGTTATTGCTAAATATTTACTTAGTTAAAATGTTTTTTTTTTCTTGTTTACAAGCATTGTTTTGATACTAAGTACTTAGTTATTACCTGTCAGTTTATTTTGTAACTGTTTAATGAAGATAGCCTAAACCTAAAGTTATAATTGTAGCCATACTCTACCTGGTGTTAACTCCAGATTTAACTATAGCTAAGTACTGAGTTACTTAATTATTTTTTTCTATTAATAGTTAAATATAGAAATAGTTCGGGGTTGCAATGAAGGCTTTTTGGGTACTTCATTTTTCCATCAATAATTTTTAATTCATATTTTTTATACTTCTACTTAGGTAGTAAAAAATCTTAGCTATTATATACAATTAAGAGAAAAACATTTTTTTTTGTTTTTGTTTTTTGTTTTCATTAAAACTGAAATATAATCTTAAATCATTTATTTATTAATCATTTGCTGCCATATTTTATATTCGAACGTACTCCAAAACCACAAAATTATTATGTTTCTTTTCAATTTCAGAATTACTTACTTATTTGCAATTTTCATATTTTGTGTTGTAGTTACATCTTAAGTATTAGTTAACTATTTATTTAAAAATTTTCAATTGGTGTTGATTTTCATGGTATTGTAACTAGATATTATCGGAGTTTCTCCATATTAATTGTATTATCGTTTGAATAGGTATAGTTATTGTTGTTTTCACTTTTTTGTTTTTTTTTTGTGCTCTAACATAAAATTTTGTATTGTCATCAATTTGTATATATATATATATGTATATATATATAAGTATATATATATATAAATATGAAGATTATATAGATCACTAGATAAGTAGTTATGTACTACCATAAAATGTTTTTTATATACATATATATACATAAGTATATGTATATATTTATAAGTATATGAAGTATTTAAATAACAGCACACTATATAAATCTTCACTTTTTTGTGAAGATTGATTTTTCCACCTCCGTTCAAAAAATATAAATTTTAAATGGGTTATTAAAATATTATATTAAAATTTAATTTAATTAACTAAGTACAAACATCATAGGAAAAGTGAAATTTAAATCTATTTTGCCAATATCAAGTTTTAAAAGAGAGCTATAATGACACTAAGTATAGTTATGTGTTCGTTCTTTAGCTTAGTTAAGTTCTGAAAAAGTTGCTTCATTGGTTTATTTTATGTTCAATTGATTGAAGTTATATCTGAAATCAAGAGTGGTTTCTTTACTTTGAAAATTTCACTTTTACTTACTAATTAAATAGAATTAAGAAATTAATTAATTAAATAATCGAAAAATTAAGAAAATTAAAATTTTACCAGTTTTTATAAATTTAATTAAATAAATTTAAAAAATAAAATTAAAAAAAAATTATTAAATAAAAATAATTATTTAAGTACTATTAAATTTATTTATTAGAGGTTTCATTTTTATGGGGATTGTATTACTTGTACGATGTAAGTTTTATACATTGAAGGAGTGTTACATCATCGAACGCTACTGTGGAATCCACCAGTAGGTATTGTAGTATCTACCTAACCTATACAACTCTTGATCATTTTTTGATTGATTTTATGACTTAAAAAACCATTTGTTTCACTTTTACTGTTTTCATGTTTCAATGTTGAGATTGCTATTCTAATTGTCTTGGGCCTGACGGAAAATTGCCCTCCACTGACTTCGGTCACGAGCGGAATTTCTCCAGTTGGTGATTTGAAGTTTTTTCATATCTTCCGATACTTCATCTCTCCAACTTAGTGGAGACAACACGTTCCCTGGAGCTTGGATTCGAAGAGTTTTCTAGCTGAAGCATTTTATCCATACGCTCTACATGGCCTAGCCAATGAAGCCGTCTTATTCTGATTGTTTTTAGCTAGGTCCATGTCGTTGAAGAGCTGGTATAGTTCGGCATTGTATCTTCTTCTCCAAACCCCTTCGTCAGACACAGGACCATAAATGCGACGAAGAATTTTTCTCTCAAAGATACCAAGTGCATACTCGTTTGCTTTTGTTAATGTCCACGATTAAGAACCATAACTATAGCAGCATCGAAAGGATTAGCGTTTTGTATAATTCTGCCTTGGTATTTTGGGATATGAGCTTTGAACCCACTTGTTTGGATAAACCGAAGTTGCAACGGTTTGCAAGAGTAATTTTTCAACATCGATGTTATTGGTGGAGTTGATGTTGGTTCACTTATTAATAAGACTATAGTTTTTGGAATTACTTGATTAAATTTAAACACAAAAATTTAAATGCATTTATTTAACTATAAATCTGCCTATAACTACGTATATATATAACAATATATTTTATGTATAATATATAACTATATCTCCTTTAAATATGTCTAACTAATAATCAATAAGTAAGTAGTTTTATCAATTTGAATTTGGCACAAAATCCAGAATAGTTAGTGGTTATAGTAAGAATAAAAAATCACGTAGGTAAACATCTACATGCACATGTACTATGTATGTACTTAAATTAAATATTTATATACTTAAATATAGTTTAGTTGGAATAGAATAAAAAACAAAAATGCAGTTTAAGTTGTCTATTGGCTAGGTTGAATGAACTAAAATGTAAAATTATAAAAATAAAATCCTTTATCATTTTTAGAGTTAGAGGGTAACTATATGACACTATGTTTGCCTGTCAATAATTCACAGATGATTCAATAAAGTTCTCAATTTCAATAATAAGTAATAGTTATTGATTTAAATTTAAAGGTTTATGTATTGGAAAAGTAGAAATTTTAAAGTGTTTGACGAAAGTTAGTAATTTTAACAATTCATTAGTAGTTTGTTATTTATTACATATAACTATACATATATACCTACTTAGTTATGTATTTGTTTATTAAACAGATTATTATGGACACTTGTGCTCTAAATAGTTAATAAGATTTTAAAAGTTTATATACATTTTAATTGAAATAACTGAGAGTTATTTTTGTAATTAAAGGACGTTAAATTAAATTAATAATTCTTAACTGTAAATTTTTTTTTGATTGTTGACATTTTAACTCTAAGTAAATTTTTTTATAAATGTATTGTTGTCAAACATACGTAAACTATAAAACGAATTGAATTAAAGTTGAAGTTTATTTCGGGCCGCTGAACCTTATTAGGTTTTTTTATTTTTTTTTAACAAATATATAACTACTAAATTTAATCTTAAACAAATTGAGTAAGTACTTATAAACAATCATAAATTGCAGAAGCTGAAAAAAATAAATGAAAAAATAAACAAATTCTTAACTATAGTTAATTATGTAAACTAAAATAGAGAGAGAAAAAAAATACAAATAACAAAAACTTTGAGACTTTACCGAAGATGTTGATATATTTGGTGAATTGAATAATAAGTATGTTCCAATGACTGTTCAGTGTCCTCAGCGATAATATTTAATTTTTTATAAAACGTGAAAAATATAATAAACTATAGTTATATCTATACGTATATTAATTTTGATAAAATGACAAGACGTAAAAGACCAAGGTATTTTTTAATCTAGCAATCTCTCTAATAAAAACAATTTTTTTTACTTTTCAAAATTTAACAAATGTATAGACTCTTAGTAATCACTGACGGTGATAGTTACTAACCCACTGGATGATGATCTCACCGCTTCAGAAGTGATGCAAGCTTTCTTCTATAACTAATAGACTTCTAATTTGCTCTATGAACAATCTTATTCCATTAATAAAATAATTTCATTTGCCATTGGCATCAAATAATTATAAGTATATAGTTATAAGTATAATTTTGTACCAATTAAATAAATGAAACAACGCTTTTTAAGAAGGATAGTTGACAATTGCAGTAATTTAATAAATGCTCGAAAAGTATTGTAGATATTGTAGTATAAACTAGCAGAACGTACTTAATTAAGCATGAAAAGGTAATTTTACCAAAAAATACTATTGAAAGAACATAAAAAAAAGTATGTTCTGGAATTTAAATCATAATTATATTCATATACTTATGATGACAGTATAATACTGTTAACATACATAAATATAAGTAGTTACCAGTCCAGTTGATTGCGAATAGTTTCATGACAATCAAAAATGTAGATAAATAATATTTTAATCCTTGCCTAAACATAAATAAAAATTTAAAAACCTCTCCTTTCCTGCTCCTCAAATTCTCAATTGTCAACATCATTAGTGGTAATATATATACATATATACTTATGTATTGTATGATGTATAGTTGAAATTAATAAAAATCTTTAGTTATTAAATTATTTATTACAAATCAATATTGCGGTTTCAATACGGTTTTCAAAATCAGGATTAATTTTATAGTTAAGCTTATTTTCTCTGTCCTCTGACTATCAGTATACTCTTTTCTTTTCCAGTTTATTTGTTTATGAATTGTTTAATTGCATGAATTACTTGTATTATAAAAAGACTAATTACTTGAATCGACAAAATGAAAGTTAGCTTCACAATTCAAAATCCAAAATATTCAATTTGCTACCAAATATGTTCGCATTGCATTGTAAATGTAACGTAACAATAAATAATTCTAATATACCTAAGTACCTACTTAGCATTTAAAAAACATTAAAAAAACAAATTTTATTCTTCAATATTATGGGCACCAATTTAATCATAACATGAATGTACAGAGATATTTCTTTTCTTCAATGTTGTTTTTAATCATAGCCTTCATCTTCATCAAAGATTTTCAAGGTGAGAAATTTTAAAAAATATGTAATTTAAGAGTGTATTTCATTTCAATATTATTATCAACATCAATATTATCATCATCAAATCATCAAAAAAATTATTATTATCAGCTGCAAGAAAAAAAAAAGAACAAAAACAACAATAATAATACATAACAACATAAAAAAAACTTTGAGACATTCGCATTCACAAAAGAATGGTAGATACCTAGGGTGTTTGAATTGTTGAAATTTCAAAATTATTGTTTGCAATCAGGATTTTTCCCATTAAAAATATAAATTAATTTTATCTCGCATTTTGCTTTCAATGGTTTTTTTTAAATATTTTCTTGAATATAAAAATATTTACCTTTTTTGTTTTTGTTATGTTTTTTTTTATTTATTTAATATCCATTTTTGTAAATATATCCGAAATATGGTAATATGTAGAAAAGTATATATATACATGCATATATATATATGTAATTAATCCACTTTTCGAGTTGCAATTGTAATCCAATATTAAAAATTTTGTATATGTAAGTATTTAAATATTTATAAAATTTAATTTGTATATTCCATTTGAAATTAAATTGATATTTAAATTTTAAAAAACATAAAACTTGTAAAAAATTTTAAAATAACTTTATTTCAACTTTTTTTTTCTTTCAATATTTCACCAATCAACACTAAAATACACCAACGAGACCAACTTCTACTACGATACGACCATCAACTTCTTTATTTTTTTTTTTTTTTGTAAAACTACTTTCTTTATTTTTATTTCCAATTTTTCTAATTTTTTTTAAAAATGTTTATATTTTTGAATAAAAATAAACCACTCTTAAATACTAGTTTTAATATAAATACACAGTAAATATGTAAAAATTATTTTTTTTAAATTTATTTATTTTACAAAAAAATATTCTTTTTTTTCTCCAATTCACTTCAAATACACAGAGAAAACCATGTTTAAAAAAAAAAGAACTACCAATTAACAAAAAAATGTTGCGGACTCTTGCGATTGCGATATCAAAAAACACACAACAAACCGAACCGAAGTCAAAAGCAAATATGGTCGTTTTCGTTTATCGGTAATTTCATTTCATCATAAAAATTCTCCTCCAGTTTATGTTTGTTTATGTAGTAAATTGTTAATTTGTTTTGTTGTTGTTGCTGTTGCTGTTGAAGTTTATAGGGTCATTTTTGATAAGCGCAAAAAATAAAGTAATTTTCAAATGCGACAAATTGTTTTTGCGACATGACATGACATTCAAATATTTCAATTAAAAAAAATTAGTGTTGCCATTTGATGATAATAAAGTAAATATTTCTGTCAAATATATTATTTAGTTTTAGAATAATAAATTTCAATTGAACTTTTATATTTCAAAAAATATTTTTTAAATAATCGGGTCAGGACTATTCAAAGTTTTCTGATTTCTTTTTTATTTATTCGAACGTATTTTTTTGTATTTCATCTCAGATTTCGAATAAACAGAATTACAGAATTACGGAATGAATAGTTCAAGTAATAATTTGATTGATTTACCTAATTTACTTTAATTTTTGTTTATTTAACTTACATTTGTTTAAAATAAAAATTGTAAAAGTTTTTATTATTGTTTGTTTTAATATTTTCAAGAAATTCAAAGTAATTTGAAGTTTAGTTTCTGCCTACAAAATATGTGTTTTTTTCTAAATCTGCAGTAATCCAGACTAGTTTGTTTATTTCATAAAAACGAGCACCACTTTGTTATACTTACAACTTACATATTTTTACATTTATTGATAACATTTTTTTTAGTTTTGCAAATAATTTATTAAAATATATAGATAGGTACTAGATAAAATTATGCCACCTTGTTTTTTGTTTATTCTTGACAACCCTTTTTGTTCAGTTTTTAGAATGATTTTGTGTATAAAAATACTGCTCCGTGAGGTTAAGAAGCTGTAAACACAATGGTGAAAACATAAAAAAGCTTTTTCGGTAACGAAACAACTGCATTGCAACGGTGTGTAAACATGTTCATTGTTGTAATAATTTTATTTGTCAATGGAAATTTAAAACAATATCTTAATTTGGAGTAAAAATTTAATTTATTTTAATACTATATAGAAGTTATACATATATATAGAAAATTTACAATCATCTATTGATGTATAAATAGTTCACGGCAAAAATACAAAATTAAAAAATTAAACAATTTTAAATTTTTAAAAAGTGTTACCTTTATATTCAATAGATCGATAATATAAAAAAGAGAAATCGAAAAAAACGAATTATCGCTTTCTCTTTTTATATGGAGACACGTACACGTCATGTAGTAAAAAAATAAAAAAATGAAATGAAATTTGAATAGAAAACTGTGCCCAATACAATGCTGCCATTTGGTTTTTTTTTTTGAATTTCAAATCATGAAAATGAATTTTAAATAATGGTTTGTGTCTTAGTTAGATGACAAAACTTCATTGTTCAATGTTCATGATAAAATTTTATTACAAAAAATTGAAAACAAAAGAAGGTGGACGCTATTTTTGTCGGCTCTTCAACATTTTAATAAATATAAAATAAAATACAATAAATAAATAGTATATTTATAGTTAATTAATAAACAAAATTAATAAGGAATAAAATAAAATAAAAATAAATAATGCAGGCCCATAGCAAAAAAAGAGTTTGTTATTATTATGATAGTAAGTTTATTTCATATAATATATAAATTTTCGTTAAAATATCTATAAATTTACATTAAAACTATATTAGTTTGCTTAAAATTTATATTAAATCATGTTATTTTCATAAATTAATATTAATTTTGTAGTAAAACATACCAACAATGAGTTTTAGTATTTTTAGTTCAACTAATTCTATGTACACTTTTCTACGGTCGGATGTCATTAAAAAGATTAATTTTGCGCGTTTGTTGTACTCATGTGCCTTTACTAAAAGTACGGCGTCAATTTGTGTAAACCATAAGTGTACATAGATTCTTTTGAATTAAAAATTTCAAAACTAGATATTCAACATAATTAGACTGTTTGGGTAGCATTTTTTTGAAAAAATAAAAAAAGAAATTTTAAATTTTTAAATTATAGGTGATATTGGTAATTATTATTATGGACAAGGACATCCAATGAAACCTCATCGTATACGAATGACACATAATTTATTATTAAACTATGGATTGTATAGAAAAATGGAAATATATGTAAGTTAATATAGAAAATACTTGGATTCATACATAATAAAAAAAGGGTTATTGTATTTTAAAATAAAAAAAAATGTGTAAAATACAATCTTCGTTCTAATTAAATATTCTATTTATTTTTTCCAAATAATATACATATAAAATAAAATGATATATTTTTTTTTTATTTTAAGCGTCCTCATAAAGCTACCGCTGATGAAATGACGAAATTCCATTCAGATGAGTATATAAGATTTCTGCGTTCAATTCGACCAGATAATATGACTGAATATAATAAACAAATGCAACGTTTTAATGTTGGTGAAGATTGTCCAGTATTTGATGGTTTGTATGAATTTTGTCAATTATCTGCTGGAGGTTCAGTTGCAGCTGCTGTCAAATTAAATAAACAAGCCACTGAAATATGTATTAATTGGGGTGGTGGTCTTCATCATGCTAAAAAAAGTGAAGCATCTGGTTTTTGTTATGTTAATGACATAGTTTTGGGAATTTTGGAATTATTGAAATATCATCAACGTGTTCTTTATATTGATATTGATGTACATCATGGTGATGGTGTTGAAGAAGCATTTTATACAACTGATCGTGTTATGACAGTTAGTTTTCATAAATATGGTGAATATTTTCCTGGCACTGGTGATTTAAGAGATATAGGAGCTGGTAAAGGAAAATATTATGCTGTTAATATACCGTTAAGAGATGGTATGGATGATGAAGCATATGAATCAATTTTTGTACCAATTATTTCAAAAGTAATGGAAACATTTCAACCATCAGCGGTTGTATTACAATGTGGTGCAGATTCATTAACTGGGGATCGTTTGGGTTGTTTTAATTTAACCGTTAAAGGTCATGGAAAATGTGTAGAATTTGTTAAAAAATATAATTTACCATTTTTAATGGTTGGTGGTGGTGGTTATACAATTCGAAATGTATCACGTTGTTGGACTTATGAAACATCAGTTGCCTTAGGGGTAGAAATTGCAAATGAATTACCATATAATGATTATTTTGAATATTTTGGTCCAGATTTTAAACTTCATATAAGTCCAAGTAATATGTCCAATCAAAATACTACAGAATATTTGGAAAAAATTAAGAACAGGTAAAGATTATCAATACTATTAGTGTTCTTCATTTGGGACATAATATATGTAATTGTTTTTGATATTTTTAATTTATATACATAAATAATTTTAGATTATTTGAAAATCTTCGTATGCTTCCACATGCTCCGGGAGTTCAAGTGCAAACAATTCCTGAAGATGCTGTAAATGAAGAATCAGATGATGAAGATAAAATTGATAAAGATGAAAGATTACCACAAAGCGATAAAGATAAGAGAATTGTTCCAGATAATGAATTTTCAGATTCTGAAGATGAAGGGGAAGGTGGACGAAGAGATAATCGTAATTTTAAAGGACAAAGAAAACGACCTCGATTAGATAAAGATGGTGGTATTAAATCAGAATCAGGTGAAAATAAGGATGAAAAAGAAAATAAAAGTAAATTTTAATTAGGTTTTTTTTGTTTGTTTTTGTTTTTATTATTGTTTTTTTATTTAATTGTAATAATTTAAAATATTATATATATATTCTATTTTAGTGGACACAACTGAACCTGAGGATTCAGTTAAAACTGAAGAAACTAAAAAGGAAACACCAACGTTGACATGATGAGCAAAAATAATAAATTATCGAAAAAATTTTCTTCCAAAAAGAAATGCTTAACGAATATTAATTCAGAACATTTTTTTTTAATACGTTAAAATTAGAATTTTTTTTTAAATATAGGACACAAATAGATTTTAAGAACTACTAATGGTTTCTTAAGATTTTTTTAGTTTCAAATTGATTTTAGGGACTCCATATTAATATTATATGTAATAATTTTAATATAATAGGGAGGTTGAGTAATTTATGTAAACATAGAAGTCCGTTGTGAAAATGACGTAGTCATCTACTTTTACATATTATTTTCTCTACTTTTACGTAAATTTCTCAAGCTACTTAATAAAATACAAACTAATTTTAGTTAATTTTTCAAAGACTTTATAAATTAGATATTAAAATTAAATATTTTTCAATTATTTAAAAACAAAAAAAAAATCAAAATGAATTTTTGTAAATTTTTAATTGCATAGCTAAATTTTCTCTTCATAATTACTTAATTTATTTCTGTAAAAGATTTGTTTTATTTATTTTCGTTTTTTTTTTTTTGCAATTTTTATAACACAACCAACCACCAATGACATCAAATTTTGAATGTCACGGAATATTAAAACAAAAATATTTATTGAATTTTAACAATAATATTTCATTCCTACCTTATATTAATTAACAGATCTTAACTAATCATATTGTAATTATCTAATTAGATAATATTACATTAATTTATAAATTCATCAAAAAATTTTAAATAAAATAAAATCTATTAGTTTTTTAAAATTTAAGTCTGTCTGTCTCCATCTAAACGGGAAGCAATCACACAAAAACAAATAAAAATAATAAATTTTAAATACAAAAACTAAGAACTATACATTAAGGCATTAAATAAATAAAAAATATTTTTTAAATATTAAAAATACATTTTTTTTTAAATTTGAGAAAAAAATCAATATATTAAAAGTATAAAAATGTAGTTTACTACATAAATATAAAAACTTAATTATATATACATACATAAATAAAAATTAAAATATTAAAATGTTTTTTTGTCCATGAAGAATGGTTAAAAACTAAAAATAAATTATATACAGAGAATATTTAGCTCTGTTGTGCACTGTTAACTAAGAGTGAAGTACCGACCTAATGTATTTTCATAATTTAGATGTATATGAAACAAAAACAATTAACATATTGAAAAATACATACAAAAATTTAACTGTAGATATTCGTGTTTTTTATTTTACTTCTAATAATATTTATTGCAACATTCACTTTTTTAGTTACTTACTTCACTTTTCTTTTTATATGTTTATGGAAAAAATTAGTGACTGAAATTAGTGATAAAGTGATTGCTGTGATAAACATTAAGGCCTTATTTAATTTGATACAACGAGCGAAAGGAGAAATGTGAATATTAATTGATTTTCATTTATAAATTTTTTAAAAAAATTAATCAAATTAAAAATGAATAATGAATAATCCTACAAGTTCAGGTGAAACTGAAGGTAAATTTGTACTAAGAACAATAGAATACTCTGAAAAACTAATATAGCCAAAGTTTTAAAAAATCTATATATGAATTTCTTTATTTAAAAATAACAGAAGTTCAGACACGTTGGCTGAAGCAGTATGTAGAACCGTAGAACTAGCCGAAAGGACCCAAGTTCGATTCCCGATGAAAGCAAATTGCTTTATAGGTTTTTCGATCTGGGTTCCAGTACCTTTTGTCATTGGGATAAAATAAATTAACAAAAATAGTTGAAACTATAATCTAGTAAGAACTTAACTAAAATGGAACTATGTACGCTATTTAAGAAGGCTTAGTTCCTGGAATAGTGGTAGTTTTCCACATTTAATTAGTTGATAGATATACTAGAAATTAACAAATATTCGAATAACATCGTGGTCACCATTTAACATGTAATTACAAATTGCAGTAACGTATTTAATATATAAAAAAATATTTCTACCTAAGTTTTTGTCAGGAAGATATAAAACAAATATTGGGGAAGAATTGAAAATGTTTTACAAAGAGATATATTAACTCGAATGCTCATAAATACATATCTTTTATTTGGATGTGTACTTTTTTTTTTACATTTTGGTGCCGATCGCAACTTTTATTTTTATAACATTCCTCTTCTTTTCCTTCGAATGAGTCATTTGATATTTCAGCATCGACTCGATGTATGTTAAAAAAATCTAAATAAAAAAGTTTCTTGAACTAGGTACATCTACATAGTTATTTCCATTTCGGTATAAAATTACATAGAACATATTTGTTTTGTAAAAAAAAAAAAAAAAATTAAAATTGGAACTAATTTTTTTTAGCAAAAAAAAGAAATCGAATTTTAGTTTTGTTTTTTATTTTTAACAGTGTATCTGCAAGTCAACTACAGGTTGTTTTTCCTTTCGGAATTTTTGTCTTTTATATACATAGCAATTTGTTGCAGTACCGTATTTAATTAAGCACGAAAAGGTGATTCTACCTAAGTTACTCTCAAGAACATAAAAAAAAAATAATAATATTTTGTATATTATCTTAATAGTTTTTTTTTTTTTATAACTTTATTTAAGTGGCCTTTGAACACAATATAGGTTTTTTCAGGCCAGGTCTTTACATTATTTTTTTAATTTTTTTTTTTTTGTTTTTGTTTCTATATAAAATAATTCAATAGTTAAATTTTTCTTATACATATATTAATTATATGAAGTTATTATAACTAAATATTTTCTATTTTATTCCTTTTTTTTTTTTAACATTTAATATTTTTCATTTAACATATTTTATTGATTTTATTTAATCTTTAGTTTTAAATTGTTTTGTTTAGTTGTTGAATAGCTTTTAGGAAATTTATTATTTTTCTATAATTGGTTTCATCATCACTCTTTAAAATATCTAGACTATTACTTTTTAAATATCTATCTCTATCCCTTGAATATTTAATACAAGTTTCGAACAGATGCCTAATAGTAAGGTTTGCTCCACATGTACAATTTGGTGGTGTTGTATTATCAAATATAAATTTGTGTGTTAAATTAGTGTACCCTATGCTTATTCTAGTAATCACGGTCGACTCTCTTCTGTTAAGTAAATTGAGATTTTTCCAAGGTCTCGTATTTGGCTTGATATTTTTTAGTTTGTCTCGTCCGTTTCTATCCATTTTTTTGTTCTACACTTTGATATATTTTCTTATTTATTATATTTTTAAGATCTTTATAATACATATAAAAGGCGATATCGTATGGTTGGTTTACAGAGCTTTCTGCTAGACTGCCAACTATCTCGTTATCATGGATGCCGATATGACTTGGAATCCACATAAATTGTATATTTTTTTGATTTTTATTTATCATTGCTTGAGTGCTTTAAATATTGCGTATAGTTCAGCCGTAAATATAGTGGTATGCCTTTGAAGATGAAATTTGTGTTCTTCTTGTTTGTGTTTGAATGAGCATCCTGCCTCTTGATCTTTTAAAGACCCATCAGTAAATATATGTTCATATTCACAGTATCTTGTCTTTGTTTTTTCTATGAATAATTCTCGAAACTGAATTTGGTTTGTACTATCTTTTCTATAATTTGCTAACTCGAAATCTATATTTGGGTCCGGAACAAGCCACGGAGGGCTTGAGAATTTTTGGGTCTCCATATTATGGAGACTACTTGAGAATTTTTGGGTCTCCATATTATTTTGGAAAGGTATATTATATTTTTCAAAAATTGTTCTTGCTCTTGTCAGAAGTGGTTGGGAGTGCGTATTCAACCTTTTCATTTTATTATGCATTTCATCATTTTTAAAAAAATTTGTTAAAGGATGATTTTCAAATGAAGGAATCTTCATTGCGTAATTCAACATCTGCTTTTCTCGTCTTTTAATTAAATTTAATTGACCAGCATCTATCATTATACTTAGAATGGGGCTAGATAAGCTCCTATTGAGATTTGCGTGCCTAAGTTATTAATAGTATCAAGCATTTTCAAATTTGTTTTACAAGTTGAACTATATATTGGGCTAGCATAATCTAATATTGGTAATACAACAGTATTCAAAATTCTAATAAGCGTCTTACGATCTGAGCCATATCGTGTATTACTTAAAATTTTTAGTATATTTAAACTTTTGTTGGCTTTGTTTTTAATTTTGTTTATGTGGCCTTTCCAATTTAATTTAGAGTCTAGTGTGAGACCTAAGAATTTATGTGTGTTAACATATTTAATACTGATGTTATTCAAGGTAAGTCTTGGTTGATACACATTTTTCCTTTTTCTAGTAAAAAGTATTGCGACTGTTTTCTTCTCCGAGATTTTGAATCCGGTTTTTTCACACCATTTATCTATTTTACGTAGTGTATTCTGTAGATTATTTTGTAATATCTCAAGATTCGAGTGCGTCATAAATATTGCAAGATCATCAGCGAAAATCATAAATTTCACAGGTTGTTCTATAATTTTGAAAATGTTATTTATGGCTATAATGAACAGTACTACACTCAACACAGATCCTTGTGGTATTCCGTTTTCTTGTAATTTTTCTGAGAAAATTGCGTTTGCAGTGTACACTTGGAAGGATCTGTTCGCTAAAAAGTTTGAAATAAATTTATCAAGATTCTCTTTAAACCCCATTTGTACCAGTTGCTGTATTACTCTTTGTTTCCATACTCTATCAAAAGCCTTTTCCAGATCAAGAACAACTGAAATGAAGAATTTTTTATTGGCAAAAACTTGCATGACTTCTGTTTCCAGATAAGTGAGATTATCTAGAGTGTTACGATTTTGTCGAAATCCAGATTGAAATATACTAACTATTAGTATGTTCAAGGACCCATGTTTTTCGATGTTCACTGGAATGTTCTTGGTCCAATATTTTATTTGCTATGTACAAAAGAAATCTCATAATTGATCTGCCGAAGTTTTAAAGGGGAGTATTATTGGTACAATACTTTACCTGTTAAGAGAAAATCTCAAATTGATGTACTTTGATGGCTACCTTTGCAGACAACATTGCGATTCTTACAATTGACGAATCTATCGAAAATTCTGTAATAAATCTTTAAAATGCAGTGAATAAAATAAGAACATACACTTACCATGAATACCACGAAGCATTAATTTAAATGTTTTTTTACACTGTATAGTATATACATATATAAGAAATAACAAAAATTTCAAAACACTATCTTTTTTTTTAATAAATTTTTATTTAACAACTAACATAAATAAGAAATTGTTTTAAATAAATATTTGTTATAAATTAATATTAATTTCTTTACTCATTTGTTTTTTTTTTTTTTTTTTGTTTTACTACATTAATCCAATGACTTTATTGATTCTATACTATTTCTATTACGTATTTTCATTATTGGTCCACCTAAATAACTAATAGGATTCAAAAATTGTCGATGTCCTTCATCAATAAATATTGGTGCTGAATTCTCTTTTGGATTAAGACGTGGAATAAATGGTTTAATTTCTACACTAGCTATATCTGACGGAATATCTTGATATATTGTTGATCTTATTGAATCGTCATCATCATCATCATCATCATCAATTTGTAATTGAATAAAACTTTCTGTTGATGGGTGACGTTTAAATGATTTCCTTTTATAAATTTTCGGAGTATTTGTAATTGATAAATTATTTAATTTATAGATGGTTTCCAGATAGTCCTCCTGATTTTAATGAATTTGGATGAAATTCAATTACTACAACTTTTTATTTAATTTTTCTGATGATGACTATTTTGTTTTTTCTTTTTTTTCTTTTTTTTTCCAATTTATTATTTTATATTTTCAGGAATTTTAAGTATGTATAGTTTTAGTTTAAAGGATGAAGAAAAATGGAAGAGAAAATGTTGAAGAGAGAAAAGGTATAAATATATTTTAGAATTTTTTATTTTAATTAATTAAAATTGAAAATTTTAGTTGAAAAAAAAAATGAACAAACACAAAGTGGAGAAATAAAAACTAAAATCGTAAATAATAAGGCTTAAAAAAATAGTAAAACACATAAAGTTAACACAACAAAAATATGAACAGAATTTTATTAGTGTTCACACTCTATATAAATTTGATTTTATAATAATCTTTTTCTAATTGCACATTAATGTTTAATCAAAGACAGTAAATATATATATATATATATATATATATATATATATATATATATATCTATATATATATTGTCTTTGGTTTAATGATGTTATGATAAAAGCCAACTTATTATCAACATATGAAACTAATGTCTGACAATGCTGATGCCTGAAAAAGAAAAAAATTATCGACTATTCTATGTAATTTTTAATAAATACAATTTTAAGTGGTATGAAATTGATATGAATGATGTGAATACTTCTCTGCTTTATAATATAATATTAAAAAAATAATAAGAATAACTGGAAAATGATGCTCTGATTCAATTATTTAATTTTTTATTTTATATAATTTCAAGTCAATGGGATAGCCACTTTAACTAGCATACACAATTATCTACATAGAATAGTTTTTTATTTAGATTTTTTATGATATATGCATATGTATCTACTAGTACTTATTTAAATGTGGAAAACTATACATATCTATTGTAGAGTAATTTCGTCTTCATATAATAGCACAGCTCCATTTTGTTTTTAGTGATAACCAACCGTCAAAATTCAACTATTTTTTATCATTCATTTCATTGCAATGACAAACCAGGTCTAGTGAACCCATAAAGCAATTTTTTTTTGGCTTCGTCGGAATCGAACATGGAACCTATGGGGTGAAATCTGGGAGCTTTGGCTGTTTATCTACCTACAGCACCACCCAGCGTCTTTATTATTAAATTAGAGACTCATACAATTTATATATAATATAAACTGTCTTTAAACGCTATGAAATAAGGTAATTAAGAACATTTATTGCTATTAGGAAAGAGCTTCGACAAAAATTATAAATAAGAAGTATACTACATCAATTATTTAATCAAGTAAAAGCGATTCAAATCAGTAAAATTAAAAATAAAGACAAACTCTAATATAAAAGTAAAATTTATCATTAGAAATGAGATCTGAACAAACTAGAATAAACAAAATAATATTTATTATTATCAGCATTATATTCGTCTAGCTAATCTTAATATTGTAAGCTTCTATATTAATTTACAGCAGAAATTTTGTTACAAAATTAAAACTAATAAAAATGACTCTAAGAAACAGCTAAAGTTATACTACAGAACGAATGCTCAGATTCACTTGTAATAAAATATGAGTTAAACAAGGGAGAAATACCCTATCAAATCCATGTAATTTAGTTTTGTCTTATACAGTGAAAAGTGAAAACCCTCTAAGACGGAATCTCACAGGACCAATATAAGGTGCCTATTATGTATTTCGATCGATTTTAATCGAATCGTTCATCGTTATCGTTAAAGTTATTCGACTGTAATAGTTAGTGCCATTATGCATTTCGATGAAAATTTGGTCGAAAGTGTTTCAAAAAATGCTGCCATTGTGGAATTCAAATCTACGATGAAAATGACATATCTTTGATTCTTAAACTGTCAAATTCAAATTATTATACGAAAAAAAACAAAACAATAGTGTTATATTTGAAATTTTTAAGTTGAAAATAAGTTAGAAGTATTTAAATCAAATAGAAATTATAAAATTATAAGTTTTTAAAAAACGCTATCAAGTTCAAATTGCAGATTAAAAAAACAAGCGAGCATATTATATTTGGAATTATTTTAATCTACTGGATTTGGAATATTATACGTACGTTATTTACACTTGAAGTTGATGATTTATTATTTACATTATTGAAACTTTATTTTATTGACAGTTTTGATCAAAATTTCCTGTTAAACAACATTACTTTTATGGATTGGTATATACTTATATAATTGGCCAGTGTATTGAGATTCTTGTGGTTTGTAACAAGGAAATGATTTTCAGCGTAGGAAATGATTTTCATGTCTATCACAGCTAATTTTTTCAGTTGTGCTTAAGGAAGTTTTATCAAATTTGCAGTTTATACTCGAAGAAAAAAGTCAGGCAAACATTATTTTTATGATTAAAGTAGAATTACTGAAATAATTTATTTACATTAACTTTTCATATTGCAGTTAATTTGTAACTGGCCTTTCATTCCTATAAAAATTTATATCAATAAAAAATAATTATGAAGAATAAAGTAAAATATCTACTTCCATTTCAACTGTTAAATTTATTTTTATTCCAAAAAATATCGCAAATATAAAACAAACACAGGTGTCCACGCGTCACTCTTTTATTTTATCTTTTCAATTCAAAATTGAAATAATTTGTACAAAATCTCTCTTTCGATGTCTCTTTCGTGATAAAATTTTACATCGATAAACTTTGTCGATTTCGTCGACAATTTCTGAACGATATCGAAATACATAATGGCAATTTTGCATTTTGACATTTCGTTCGATCAAATCGTAATCGTTATCGACATACATAATAGGCACCTAAATTTCCGTTTTACAGAATTTTGTATTGCAGAACATTTATAGGAAAGTTAAAATAAGAGGAAAATTTTTTTTAAAGTTATTTTTAATAGATAAACAAAAAATTATTGCATTTGATTTCATTTTTATAAAAATTTCATCACACACATATAACAAAACTAATAACATAACAAAATTATAAAACGTTGTACTATTCCAAGCGTGTAAAAAACAACAAAAATTATATGACCATAAAAAAAATTAAAAAAAATCAATTGCGAGTAACACAGTCTTTCTTCTTAAAATCCGTAATACATTTCTGTTTCATTTTTCTTTCATCTTGCTTTTGTTGTAATAAATGTGATTTTCGATTTCGCAACCAAAAAATATAAATTATCATTACCGCATTATCTACTATAAATATCTAAACATTTTATTGACTTTAGAGCCTCTGTAATGCTAATTTCGTGCTCAATTTCTTCCTCGTCATCCTCTTCGTAACTATCTAAAATTTCTGTGACATTGTCATCTACACTAGCGTAATTTCTTGCTGAACAAATGGCTTCTCCAAATGCTGATTCTATTAAGTTTTGTATTTCTAATATTGGTTGCTCATTTTGATTATTCATTTCCAGCTCAGTAATTGTAGTATCAAATTTAAATCCACACTTTAGAAAACTTTTTACAATTGTTGAGGGTAATATTTGATCACAAGCAGTTTTAAGAAATTGAATTGCATCTAGAATTGTAATTTTTTTTGTCAACGTCGAGATCGTGTTACAGTTTTCCATTTCAATTAATAAATTTTTCATCATAAATTTTCGATAATTGCATTAAAATGCTGCAGTTATTCCTGCATCTAACGGTTGTAATTTGGAAGTTGTGTTTGGAGGCAAGTAAGCTAAATGTATATGCGATAAATTTAAATTCGGGTGAGAAGAAGCGTTATCAAATAAAAGAAGAATTTTTCTGTCTTCGTATTTCATTTGTTTATTTAAATTTTTCAAATACTGCTCAAAAATATAACCCGTCATCCAGGCCTCTTTATTATAAACTTATTCGATATTTATATTTGGAGCCACGTAGCCAACCGGTAGATGCTTTAAAATTACTTATGTTATGTTTTTCGGCTATTTTGATTGCTTCTGTTTGTAATATAGGACCGGAAATTGGAAATTTTTTTTTATCTAGCTCTACAGAAAAATTCAAACACAACCGAGTTCAACTCGGAAAACTGAGAATTTTTTTTCAAATATTTTGATGATTGATATCTTTCTTGAATAAGATTTTCTTCAGTTAAACATTTATAAATTGCAGTTTTCCCACATTTAAAGATTTTGGTTGACTGCTGCACTGTTTTTTCCTTGTTTTTTCTTAAATTAATAATTTCAATTTTTTGTTTCCACCAACAAAAACTATATAAATATGCTTACCGCTGAAAAATATTCAAATTTATCATTTTTTAACCAAAAAAATTTTTACAAAAAAAAAAATCCGTTTTAAAGGAGCTTTTTTGCCTGGAATTATGTGTGAGGATCCCAAAAATTACGATTCCGTTCCGTGTCAAGGATTTCCGTCTTAAATGCACTAATTTCAGTACTAAATAGTTTCGCCGGTAAATTTCTTCCGTCTTAGAGGTTTTTCCATCTTAAGGATTTCCGTCTTAGAGGACTTTTACTGTATTACGCTATTATAGACGACTTATATATATATATAAGTGGTAATATACACAGCTTATACAGACGATATTGTCATCAGAGCTGGTAATATTCCAGTATTTCACCATCCAGTATCAAAACCAGTACCAATGTTTTTTACTGGAGAATAATTGTTTAACTACTATTACCAGTATAGTTTACTCGTATTTAAAATTACCAGTAACAGTAACTGGTAAAAATTATGAAAAATTTTCCAGTAACTCTACAATACTGGTTTTTTACTGGTACTGAAAAATAAACAATTCTGATTGTCATAATAATCAAAAATTTCACAACCATAAAAAGTATTTTTATGGAAGTAGAATGACAGTGTGGCGAAACGGGCCTAAACATAAAAATGAGGATAAGACAGAATATATGTAGATATCAATAATGAATAGCCAAAGAATATCAGTACAAGGAAACATACACGAATATATTATAACTTATCGTATATCTAGGTGTACACATTAATAATGAAAATTATATGCATCAAATTATATTGTCTCTCATATTGCTTTCATAGTCCAACATCGCCTTCCGCTGATCTATCCCATAGTTACAATTTTTCTAGAACAAATTTTTTAGCCTTAAATCATTTTTTTTTATCTGTTGACTTCGAATCGTTAATTAAGGGTTGCGACATTAACAAAGCCGTTTCCAATTTCTACGAAATCATATCTCAAGGGTTTGAATTGTATGTAACCTTGGTCTGCAGTAGAGATCTTACTTCTAGTCCTCCTTGGTTTAATTATGAATTGAAAAAGTTAAGAAATAAAAAGAATAAAGCATGGAAAAAATATATGAATGAAAAAACAAATCATAACTGTAGGGAATTTGTTAAACTGTTTCATTCTTACAAACTAACATTAGATTTCAATTATAATAGATATCTCATAGATATGAATTCAGAACTAAAGAAAAATCCTAAGTCCTTTTGGAAATTTGTTAATTCGAAACGAAAATCGGATCAATTTCACGTCACTATGTCCTACAAAAATGATTCTAATAATTCTCCGCAATCTATTTAATTTAATATATTGCTGATCTTTTTAATATATTTTTCTCTAGTTCTTACTCGGAGAATCTCTTTGAAGTTGACGATACTAAATTCGATCATGTCGCAACCTTATCTTAATTACTCAATATTTCGATTGATTTTTCTGTTCAAAAAATAAAGGAATATTTGAACAAATTAAATAATGACTCTTTCCCTGGACCAGACAAAGTACCAGGATTAATTTTAAAAAATTGTTCTGATTCTCTTTCCTTACCATTATCGTTATTATTTAACCGTTTATTCACTTCAGGTATTTTTCCAGAATATTGGAAAAATTCATTTATCCGACCGATAAAAATAATGTCTCAAATTATCGTCCAATTGTGAAGCTCTCATGTATTCCCAAACTATTTGAACTGATAGTATTTGATTCAATATATGACATTTGCTCTAGTTCCTTAGCAGTTAACCATCACGGATTTATGAAATTATCTACTGTAAACACTTATCTACTGTAACTAATTTAGTTGAATCCTGTTCAAGCTTTTTGAATACTATGAAAGATGGTTCTCAAACTGATGTTATTTATACTGACCTAAGTAAGGCTTTTGACTTATTACCTCATAGCGTTATTCTTCTAAAGCTCAAAAAACTAGGGTTTCCTGAAACCTTATTAAAATGGATCAAAACGTTTTTGTCTAAGGGAACTTATAGTGTGATATTTAGATCAAATATATCTGATTCTTTTTGGGCCACCTCATTCCACCTCAGGACCATTACTATTCATTATTTCTATTAATAATGTTGTTATATATGCCGATGATATGAAAATTTATAAAAAAATTTCCTCATCTGATGATTCTACCTTGCTTCAGGAAGATCTAGACTCTTTTTTTAGTAGCTCCAACAACCTACTCCTAAACATTTACAAATGTGCTCTAATTTCCTATTCCCGTATTTAATCCCCCTTAGTAGTCAACTATACTTTTAATCCTAAACTTATTAAAAGAGTTTCCCACTTTAAAGATTTAGGTATCCTTTTCGATGATAAACTTTCATTTAAACCACACTTTAATATCATAATAAACAAGGCAAATTCTATGTTGGGATTCATAAAGAGATGGTCTAAAGAGTTTAACGATCCATATACAATTAAATCATTATTTACAACGCTCGTTCGCCCTCACCTTGAATACGCTAGTCTCGTCTGGTCACCTTACTACTTCACTCATATCAACAGAATAGAGTCAATTCAAAAAAAAATTCTTAGATTTGCCTTACGTAATCTTCCCTGGTCCAACCCAATAATCCTGCCTCCTTACCAAGATCGTCTCAAACTACTTCAATTAAATATATACTTTGCACTAGAGACGAGTTGTTGCGGATATTTTATTTATAATTCAACTATTGACTGGCGAAATTGATTCCCAAACTATAAAAGGCATAATCAATGAACAGATTAATATTAGTACGCGATTTCGTTCAGAAAATGTTTTTAACCTTCCTTTTCACAGAACAAATTATGGTAAATTTGAACCCATAAATAGAATGTTAATGGCAGTTAACCAACATAAAAATAGTATAGACTTTTCTTTTAGTAAAGCCAGGTTAAAGAAAATCCTATTCCAAATCCTTCCTTAATCCTACTAATCCTATTTATAGATGTAGTCACTAATTCACTAATTTACTTAATTGGTTTCTATGAATTTATTGTTTTTCCTCACACTTTTTCTTTTTTTTTAATCGAATTTAATTTCATTGAGTTAGTTGTTCATCATTTTTTTTTGGTTTATATTAATTTATTTCTAAGTTCATATAGTAATTGTTATTAATTCTAATAATTTCATTTTTATCATAATTATAATTTAAAAATTAAAGTTTAATTGAAAATCTAAATAAAAAAAGAGGAAAAACCAATTAAAAATTAAATTAAAATATATTATTAATTTAAATTGTTAATTATATTACAATATTGTAAGCCGTTTGAACTAAATGGTGAATAAATAAATAAACTACATTCAAAGTCAAATTCAAGCAGCGAATAGATGCTATTATGCTTACTAAAAATTGTTCAAATCCTTAATAAAGGGTGTAAGAAAGAAAATGTTAGTAAATGTTAGTAAGTCCAGTATATAGTGCTGAAGAGACTATGACAAAATATCATGAAAGTAACTACGAATTTTCGAACATGCTACGTAGAATAATTGGTTCAAAGCTGCTGGAAAATGGCTAATATCAGTTGCGTTGCGAAAAAATGAAGAACTTCTCAACTTTATGAAAGGAGAATTTATTATTAGGCATATAAAAAAAACCAAAGAATGAAATGAGCCGGAAACGTTATTTGAAAATGTCAAAAGAAAGATTTCAGAAATCCATTTTTGAGACAAAGCTAAACAGAAACCGCCCTGGAAGCAAATGAATAGATAACGTGTAAGAAGATTTTAAAAGAATGGGCATTTGCAGCTATAGAAAAATAAGGCAAACACAATAGAGATGATTGAAGGAAAATCGTGAGAGTGGTTTAGGCTTACTCATCAGTACAAATATAAAATGATGAATAAATATAGAAATTTTTAGTCCATCAAACCAATGTCGTCTGCTTTAAATAAGCAATTTCATATGCCTTTGTTTTATGACTTACTATGTTCTGCAACTTAACCCATTAAAATATTAATTGCTAAAAAGCTTTTCATTCGTTCTTATTTTCAACTCTACTTTTTTTTTTTCTTTTTTCATTACACAATCATTCCGTATCTTTAATATTCTCAAATTTTCATTTAAATGCAATGAAAAGTTTTTTTTTTTTTACTTTTATTAAACAAAATTCAATAAATTTACTTTTTTATTACCTACTCTATCGCCTTTAAGATTAAATCCTAAAACTAAACTTGATTTTCAACACAAATATTTACCAAAAGTCTTTTTTAGAATTATTAACAATATTAGGTTATAATCACTGGATGAGAGGCGTACAACATGTACATTTATTATAGGATTTGTACTTTACCTTACCACCTACACACACACACCACACCCATACTTACATAAAACAAATTCATGTATAATAAAATAATGTAAACTAAATAAAAACTTAAACAATAAAAGTAAAATACGTAAAATTCTGAAAATTAATAAATTTTCAACTCATCTGAAAATCTACAATCGCCACACGTTCCATACAAATCATAATCACCGTCAAAGTTTTATTTATTTTTCTTATGTTTATGTAACAAAGTTTCCAGCCTAACTCGTATTATAAATAATTTACCATATTATAAATTATCCTTAAATCCTTATACTAATCATTGTAAGAACTGTTTTTTTTAAGCGAAATAACTTCAAATCTCTTATATTATAAGCACGTAGGTAGGTAGGTAGGTATATTATAATAAAAAAAAAAACGAAAGAAAAAACTTTTATTTTTTAATTCCTTGATTCTCAGGATCAAAAAGTCAAAAACTCAATTGATTTCAGAAAATGTAAACAAAGAAATAAAACTTTACCTATTACAGTAAAATCTCGATTCGAATATACAAAACAGGACTGCTATATATATGGGTGAAATCAAAAAATAAACACTGCGACAGTGTTTAACAATTCAGCTTATATTTAGCATATGCTGAATTGTTAAACACTGCCGCAGTATTTATTTTTTGATTTCACCTTATGTATTTATAACACGATATAAATATTCTATCAAAGCATTCATTCATGATTACTTGTATAATGTTTTTCTTAGCTCCGTAATTTAAATTGAACTAACTAAGATCATAAAGTGTGGTATAAAAACTAGCATAGCTAAATGTTTTAAGACAATGATTTATCAAAATTTTATTTTTCATTTCTAAACATCAGGTCGGTTTACATCTGAGAAGTTATATTTTGGGACTATAATAAGATAGATTTTTGTTGCAAAAGAAGAAAATGGATTAAGATTATCGCACCAGCAAAATATGAATTGTGATTACATTACTTTTTATATTTAGTTTTTTATTCCACTGTTGCGGTATGGTCCAAACCAAAATCATATTGGATATCAGGTTCAGAATAATTTTATGTTATATATCAAACTTTCAATTGCAGCTTTTGATGGTGGGGTATTCTACGTAGTGCTGATTTTTCAGATCGATTGTACTTATCCCTTTATTATCTTCAAATTACAGGTACTATATGTCCTTGACAAGCGCTATTATTGAAAATTTCCAGACTATATATATACCTGGAAATATTTATGATATCACATTCAAATTTTTGGAGGATTCCTCTTCCTATAAGTACAATCTACATCTGTCTGTGTTTGCCTTAGCAATTTTGGACAGATGCTGCTTGAATGAATTGAAAGTTTTCTGCCATTGGATTCACTCTACCTGATTACCTGAATTAAGTGGTATGCCAGCTTTGATTTGAAAACTGGAGAAGAAGCAGGCTTTAAGCTAGCCTGCCTGTGTGAAATTATGTACTACATCATCCTTACACAATCTTTTAATGCATTCCATTAGCCGATAGCTAAATGGCATAGGATCAAACATGGACATAATTTTGCTAAATAGGTACAAGCATTTGGTATTTGGTAATAGATGATTGCGGTGAATACTGTAAAAATATTTTGATTGTGTACTATAACAAATACTGCACTATATAAGGTAATTGATAGCTTTGAACTAAATTTATAAAAATAAAAAAATAAAATAATGTTGGATATAGGCTTCACGTTGAGAAAACATTTGCACAACATCGCGGAAGGAGCCCTTATCAGCTTCGTAGGGCTAGAGTTACACAACTCTCAAGACAATAGGTCAATAGATAGAAATATACTATGCTACAAGAATGTAACATACTCAAAAAATCATGAATGATGAAGTTGAAGTAATCGCTTTTAGTCTCAAGAGGTTGAAAGGCACAGTTTATCACCTATTTTTGCCCGGATGATTGAAGAAGCCAAATAATTTTATAACAGTGAAAATAGTCGAATATTTTCCTTTTAACTTTACTGATGCTTATCATACAGATACGTGTATTTCGTCTACTACTTGCAGACTTCTTCAGTGTTTTGTACTCGATGAAATAATGTTGGTCAAACGTACATCATATACATACTTATCGAACTGGGAACAAGATAATGAAAAAATTCGTTTCGAATTGAATGTAAATCAGAAAATGAAATATAAAATGAACGGTAACTTATCGTGTTATTTCATCTAATCGTTAAATGCCAGGATCAACATGGTTAGATAAGAAGAACATTTGCCCAAAACAGATTGGAATGAAGAAAGATTGTGAACAAAGTTAGGACTCATAATTTTGAGCTGTTGCATTAACAATATGATTGTGAATTATTAACTTTAGAGCACTGCTGGTATGTCTTGTAATCTGTATTGTACTGTACTTCAGAAAATTAAATTTGCTACCTTAAAACTTTAAAAATCAATCTATAGATTTTTTTTTATTCTTGTTTTATTCTTAGAAATTTTCATGCTCAATTCAATGCTTTTTTTTTTAAATATTCGCGGAGCAATTTACAATAATTTCTTTAATTAAGAATAAAAATTATTTAATTATATGGAATTAAATTTTTCAGTATTTGATTGTGTTCAAATTCGAGTCCATTTTTGTATCTTCATTTTATGTAATAGTTAGACGTGAGGGTGAAATCCGATATACCTAAGACAGTCAAATAGTTTAAAAATGATAAGAAAATAAATTATGGTTGTTTTGGAATATTTTGTGAACTCAACAAAAAAAGATGAAGAAAAATCCTTAACTACCTATTTGACTAAACACGATACAAATTGGTATGCACAAAATACTTGAACAAAAGACAAAATATTCAGTATCTTTTTAAAAAGAAGATCTGATCTTAATTGAAAATAGTTTTTTTTATTGCGTTTCAATCAGAAGAGTCCGGGTAAATCGAATGGACTACCAGTCGAAATTTCAATGTTTCGTCAACTTTCGATATACTCGTTTCTTAATGAATCAAACAAAATTGTTATGCAAAAATGTCTTTAATCCAATTTCATAACTTATCAATTTAGTTTTATTTGTCTTTCATACTACTTTTTTCCTTCCTAAATGCAGCCTAAAAAAACATTAAACAAAAGTAAACAATTTTTTTTTTGTCTCCAATAAAATGTGGTTAAATTTTTTATGTTTTTTTTTATTCTCATAAACTCAACTAAATTTACTCCTGTTCTACTCCTGCTCATTCTATTCTTAAATCATAATTTTTTTTTAACTAACACAAAAAAGTTAAGTTGCCTAAAATTATTATCCTTAAATTTTTATAAAGTTGTTATCCAAAAATTATAAAAAATCTTGTATTTTTTTTTATTTTTGATAAAACTCGTATTTCGTATTGTATAAAAACATGAATTAAAATACGAGATACGAGTATAATATAGTTGTTCTTGACAACTGTAATGGTCTTGAATTATATTTTGGAACTATATACTTAGTTGTTTGACTTATGATATTTCTTATATATTGAGGTTTAGATTTAAGTACCTACTTTAAGTTGAGATTGTACTAACCACAGGGTGATTGTTGTCACGTTATTTTAGTTTTAAAGACCTGTCTTATAATCTATCAAAAAAAATATTCTAAATTCAAATTTTTTGAAATCTCATCAAAATCCACATTTTTAGATCTTTCTAAGATCTAAATAATAGAATTTTTAAATTAGTATTTTTATGATCAATATTTAAATACAAATATATATAATATTCAGGAAAGATGGACAATCCTGATTTTACAACCAATTCTAAAATCTCTACTTATTAATATTGTTTAAGTTTATGTATTTATCAACCCCTCTGTATTTAAGAAGCCTCGAAACTAATTTTTGCTTCGTTAAAAAAAGATTTTATTTGTACGGAAAAACGAAGATTTACGAAGATTTTTTTTTAACGACGGGGCTTTTCAAATATAAAGGCGTTTTATGTATATTAAAACAATAAAACGGTTAAACAATAATAATTTGTAAAAATGAATCTATAACATATATAAAAAAATATATGTGGCCAAAATTCCGGACAAAATTGCCGAAATTCAATATGTTCCTACCTATATATATATATATACATAGTGTGGAAAAGAGACAACCCTTATTTTGAATCCCATTCTAAAATCTTTCAAGTTAATCTCAGTTATTTTTGTTACATACACATTTCGACAACAAAGCATTTAAATAATGGAAACCACCATCGCAAAAGCCCACAATAGACAAATTATTGAGTTCCTGATTTTGAAACCAACTTTAAAATTTCCTTTTTGTCATTATCAAATCTAGTAGCATCATATGATTTTCTAAAACAAACTAATGCTACAGCTTCCGCAGTCACCTCCAAAAGAACAATGATGGCCGGCACGCTCAATCATGACCTTGCCAAAATTGTCGAATAGGGTATAAAGCTAACAGAGTCGAGTTTAACAAAAACTCAAATATGTGTTGTTAGTAACAAGCTAACAGCATTCGAACCTGCTCTCCGGTTTCAAAATGAAGGTATCCAGCGACTCAAAGATCTGAACATTCTCGGAATGCGAGTGAATCAAAATATGCACTGGAATGAACATATTTTCGATATTGCGAAAAGCGCCGCAAAATGTTTAGGCTTTTTGAGTCGCTGCAAAACTTATTTTTTATCTCGAGACCTTTTAAAAATCTATAAAGCATATATACGACCCAAGCTCGAGTATAACTCACATTTATGGGCAGGTGCACCAAAAACTGCTTTAAATTTTTTGGATAAAATTCAAAACCGCGCCATTCGTCTTATGGCGACATAAATGTGACCTCATCCCTTATACCACTTGGTCATCGTCGTATTGTTGGAGCATTTACTCTATTTTATAGATATCTGCTTGGTGTTGGCACTTGTTCCGAGAAATTAAAATCACTTCTTCCTCCTCTTAAGCAATTCCATCGCACAACACGAGAGGCATCAAGTGTAAACCCTTTCACAGTGGAAATTCCGAGATGGTTTAAGTTCGGTTATGGAAATTCTTTTATAGTAAGAACATCCCGATTGTGGAACCGCGTCCCAATCGAACCATTCCCAATGAGAGAAGGATTTTTTATTTATGACTTACAGAGGTTTAAGACGAATATTAACAACATTGTTCGCTCTTTCTCACAAAACTTTTCTTCTTCCTTTTTCTTTCCTTTCCTCTAACTATCCTTTCCTTTTTCAAATAGTCAACGTTACGCAAGTACTTAAAGGTTCAAAACCTAACTTTTGGCTATAATATAAAAAAAAAAAAAAAAATTCGAATTTTTGGACATTGTATATTTTTGTGTATTATAGATTTTGGCAATTATATATTTTTGTTTCATATTTTGACTGTTATATATTTTTAAGTATGTTAAATTTTTACTTGCTTTTTTTAGCTTGCAATGTTATTTATTTATTTATTTATTCTGCATATTGTGGAGATCAAAATAAATTTTTATTTTAAATCTGTATTTTGGTGAAAAAATTTTAATCGGATATTAACTCAGCTTGCTAAAGTCATTTTGTTAACATCAGAAATTTTTGAGAGTTCGATTCTCTTTTGAGTCAAATTATTTTTTTTTTGTTATTAAATTATAAAATTTATAATATTAATTTTTATGATATAATATTATAATAACAAAAATATTTTTTTAATAAAAAAAAGTAATTTTTAACTAATGTAGATGTGTTGTGTATATATGTATAGCATAATATAGTATCAAATGTTTGTTTGTATGAAAACGGATTTTACGATTTGTATGCTGGAATATAAAAACATTACTGGAACCATCGGGAATGGTTAAAACTGACCGTAAGCTTAGATCATACAATTTGGAAGTATTGAATTTAAGTGAAATTAGATGGAAAAAGAATATCGGATTAATTAGTGGAAAATACTTGACGTTTTTTTTTTTATGTACGAACGATGAAGTACACGCCGTGGCATTTGTGTCGATTTCTCATTGTCTGAACGTCAATCAGAAATGCCATCTAATCACTGAAAATCATCTAATGAAATTGAATGTCAAATTTAAAGTGCTAGAGGTGTATTTAGCAACTGTTTACCAGTTATGATATGAATGTTGGGTTAAAAATTAGATTTGTTAAATATATAGAAAGATCTTGAAAGCAGTTGAATATTGAAAATTGAAACATTCGAAATATGGTAGGCTCTCAATTTTTTTGGGCGAATAGATTTTTTGACTAACAAGTTTTTGGGAAGCTACATAAAATATCTTGAACTATTAACAAACATCATATGAAGAAAAATAGCATATTTAGGCATATTTAGGTACGAAAGGGCTCAATTAAAGAAAAGCACAAATGCTATGGTCGATTAGAAAAAAAATGCAGGCGAACTGATCAGAGTGTCACAGTATAAAGATGGGATTACGGATGATAGCATATGAATTGTTCAAGAAAATCTGAAATCAGATCGCGATGGTAGAAAGAAAAAAGGTATTTATTTTATAATGAGTACTGCAGCATTATGAGTTATGAGTTTTTCGACCTGATCCAGTACTTTTTGTCATTGGGATAAAATAAATGATAAAATATTGTTAAGAGTTTTGGTTTTCGCTAAAAATAAAATGAAAACTCTGGAATAGATATAGTTTGAGTTGGGGTCTAAGTTCCCAAATCAATATCGCCAAATCAAAATTCACCAACAGAAAATCGCCAAACACAAAATCCTCCCAAAAAAAATTCTAAAAAACAAAATCCCCAAATTGTAAACATAATTTGGGGATTTCGAATTTTAATGTGGATAACAGCTTTTTCTAGAAATAAAAACGGAATTAAGATAAATATTCTGTAAAAGGGATATATCCCCCTTTTGGTATCCAACTCTAAAATCCCTCGTAATTAATTTTTCTCAATTAAGTACGTAACGTGAAACAAATTGTTCATGCCCTTAAACATATTTTTGGTTTTGTTGGGTCCTACTTACTTTCACTCCATGTAATTGAAACCTTGATTTTCCCGACGTCAGGAAGATGTAGACGGCAAAACAAAAATTTAAATATAATATAATTCTTCACATTCCCTCGATTTACGTTAACAATTTTGTAATTTTGCCCATATAAATTAAAATAATTCTTTTTGGATTTTTTTGAAAAGATTTTTTTGGAGGTTTTGTGTATAGGGATTTTTTTTTTTGGGGGATTTTCTGTTTGGGGAATTTGGTTTTAAGGCTTTTTCAAAATCTGGGTATTTTGCGTGTTGGGAATTTTGACTTTGGGGATTTAGAGTGGTTCCCTACAGTTTCCCTCACTCTAAAGAAAAATTATTGTATGTAATTGTGTGTGCCAAATCTCTGTGTAAAAGTATTTAGGGTGTTCAACACAAATATTTAGAATGAAATGAAAAAAAAAATTTTTTTGCGAAGAACATTATGCATTTTCATCTACACTTTGTTATTCGGTCTGTCCAATTTGTGTAATGCATCAGTGCAGTGATATATTATTTAACTTCATTGTACCTAATTAGCAAAGATTACACTCCATAAATGTCAGATAAATTACACTCTTAATTTGAAAATGAAATTAGAAAAATTTGGCTATCAAAATATTTTATGCAAGTTAATTTTTATTTGGTTGAGTAAATTTTGGAAAAAATATTTAAATAAAATATAATCTTCGAATTCTGTAATCTGTAATCTGTATAAACTCTTAGTTAAGAAAAGTTAAACTGTTATTGAAGAGATTTAATACTAGTTATATATACATCAGTATATTTAATTTTCTAATTTCAGCAATTATTTGGCATTATGTCAGGACTATAACAGTAATTTTAAGTTTTAACAAGTAACTAAATAAATCTCTGAATCTAAAACTAAACTGGAACTCTTAAAAGGATATAATAAAGACAATGGAGAGAAAATAAACAAAAGTATAAATAACAATTTCCAACTGATGGTATATGCTTACAAATACAATTTTTTTTTTTATGGTATTCTAAGCTCAATTCATAAAATCAACATCATCATCTTTGAAATTCATTACGTGATGGTAGCAAAAAAAATTTTTATTCACATTTCACAGTTTTCTACACGGTGTACATAAAAAATTACGAGACCTTTTCTCATTTATTTTACGATTATAGTTTTTATTTTTTTTTAATATTCCTCTCTCATTTAAGACAGTTATGTTTGTTACTAAATAGGATAATAGGATATGTACACATATTTATATATTTATACATTCTTGTTACATGATGATTACATACTATGTACATACATAATAATATTATATGTGAAATATATTGAATGAGGACAAGCGTGTAATAGTATAGTACTATTAATGTATATATAGAATTGTCCACTATAATGACCTTGTTTTATTTATTTACTTAAATAAATGACCATAACGAATGGTATATAAACGAGTATGTAAATAGGGTTATTACTTTATTCTAGAGAATAATTTTTGATGCTTTTATGTGATGCTTTCATGAAATCATATTACAACAACAACAACAAAAAAGTATAAATAAAAAAAATAAATAAAATACGACTTAATAAATAGAAACTGTAATAAACCAAGTCCGTTTTATTAGAGTATCCATCCAAGTATCCAGAAACTGTTTTTATTTTTGTATTATTTTTAGAAAGAAACAAGAAAACTACGAGTATCAAGTGGAAAAGGGTACAAAATATGTCATTGGATTTTGACAATAATTTTAACTTGCATAATTTAAATAAAGTGTTTTTAATTATTTTTTATAACTTAATGTTTTTTTTTTTTTAGAAATTAAATTTTTCGAATTTAAAGAAAAATGTAATATAATAAGAGAGAGTGGTGGGAAATTATTCGAACAAATTAAAAAATTGTATAATCCGAGCTTTTAATTTTCTATAATTTTTTGTTTGTTTGTTTTAGTAATGGTCAAACATATTCATTTGGTATCAGATGTTGTAATTGAGAAATGGATAGTCAGGGTTGCGTACCAAGAAATATTTGTATTAAATGCCTACCGTAATTAAAACATTTTTTGAACTTCCTCTTCTGCTCATCTCATCTATTTCTGAATGTTAGCGATCACAATCTATACTTATAGAAGGGAAAGTTTGTTTTTTTGTGTGTTCGCTATACACGCCCACAGTTTTAAGGATAGAGTTCTGAAATTTTGCACAGTTATTCATGATCAACTTTACAAAGCTATCAAGTGACAGATTTGGTTAGCTGTCATACAACTCCTAGCGTGCACTTATCAGGAATGTTTCAAAAAACAAAGGAGTTACAGATTTGAAAATTTACACTTAGGTACAATTTCACAAATAAAAAAAATACGACTCTTACCGATTTCAAAAATTTTGACTGGTTCCGGTTGCTGCTATACAACTTCTAGCACCTATCAGGAATATTTCAGAAACCAATTACAGGTATGAAAATTTACATTTCTATACTCTTTCAAAATTAAAGAACTATGGCTTCTACAGATTTCGAAAATTTGTACTGATTCGGGTTGCTGCTGTACAATTCCTAGCACCTATATCAGGAATATTTCAAAAACCAATTGTGTTACAAACATCAAAATTTACACTTAGATATTCTTTTAAAGATAAAGTAAAGCGACTGTTACCAATATCGAAAATTTGGTTTGGTTCAGGTCTGTGCCATACAACCCCACAAAATAATTGTGTTACAGACTTAAAAACTTATAGATAGGTATTCTATGAAAAATAAACAGACACATATTTTCCTGAAAAAGTATTTCCGAATCTTAGGAATGAAAATAAAAATTTTACATGGCTATGTGAATTCGCTACACAATTTGTGACAATTCGTTTTATTAATCAGAGAAATACTGCATGGGTTTCATGGGGTTCATGTATACAAATCGATAGATACAGTTATCGATGAAAATGAAGTTGTTCCTCCTCATCAATTGGGATTAAAAGTAGTAGCTTCAATATTGCTTCAACGAAATTTGAAGATGCCAAAACTATGGTACTAGATTGAGAATAAGAACTTTGTATCCTCATTTCATTTAAGCACAAATTCAAATTGATTGTGGAAAAGGAGAACACATCTTTATTTTAAGAATACAACAATAGCAAGGAACGTGTTTCCTTATACTCCATTAGAAAAAGACCAAAATATTGTTTACAAAGAAATAATTTTAATATAAGATAGTTTAAGTTGTAGTATTGTTGATTTTGTTAAAGTAGTGAAAAAAAATATTAGAATATTTTTGATAAATCAATTTTTTTCAATTCGATTCATAAGTCATACTTCATTGAAGTAAATTCAATACATTTTGTGGTCGACCCGGACAACGTCGGGTAACTTTGCTAGCAATAAATATTTGGAAATTTTTGGTTTCTAATACAAAGTGGAGTCGTAAAAAATTATATCTCTAATAAATACTGGAGACAAGTCAGTTTAGAAGAAAAATCAATTCATTTGAAATTTATGAAATTAAAGATTGTTTGCAGAGTCAAATATGAGTGTAAGCTAGCAACTAGAGAGCTTAAAAAAATTTAGTTATTGTAATTTTAATTATAAAAACGAGATTTAACACAATTTCGACTTAGTTTTTAAATTTTTTGAAAAAATGGGATTTTGATAAAAAGAAATTATAAGAAACAAATCTTCTTTGGTCACTTTTATTTAGAAGAACTACTTTTAACGCCATTCCGAAGTGTAGATTAGACAATGTACTTTAGCGGCCCTTATTTATTGTAATCGGTATTATGTTTACATACAATTTTTCCATGCTTAAAGAAGGTATTTTTATAGGCTATTTTTTATTCCTTATTATTTTCACTTCTTAATCTGAGTCATAGTTTAAATGTGAGTATAAGCCTTCAATTTGTTTGGTAACAATTATGACAGAAATACTTTTATTTGAGTGCGGGTTTTTACTCACAATCATCGACTTTGGTTTTGTTAAGAACATAGAATTGATAAAATATGGGTTTTCGTAGTACTGGTAAATACCCCTTAGTTCCTGCTAAATTTAATTTAATTTAAATATCACACTTGTGGCCAGAATAACAGCTAAATCTAACAAAACTTATAGACACAAATTTCAGCTTAACTGAAACAATTTAACTTGCAACTTAGTGAAATCTGATTGTTAGAGGAAAAAAACTAAAAATGCAATTTTTTTTAAACTTCTTTTAAGACCCCTCCCACACATTTGTGTGGGTAATATTCAAACTACAATAAAAAGTTACCAGATGCACATAGAAATATAATTTTCATCCTGTTTTTTTGTCACTCTTTTCTCTTTTAATTTCTCTTTCATAGTAAGTAAAAATATTGTAGTTTAGTATGGTTTAATGCGTGTTGAAGTGCAGCAGGACATGAGTCATTAAAAGTAATAAAGTATTTGTTTATATATTTTATTTAAATAATATGTTTAAGTTAAATATTTTGTAAATTTTAGGTAGAAAATAGTTTAAATTTAATTTATTGCTGTATTTCAAATTTCAAATTTGTATAAATAAGCAGAACTATGGCAGAAAAAAGTAAGTTACACGATTGTGTGGGTTGGGACTTACTTTAATATAAATACATAATATTTTTTGCTTATTATGTAGTCACACGATTGTGTTAGTTGGGACTTTGTATATACTTTTAAATAGATATTAAAATGCACAATTATATTAACTTTGTTCATGTTTAATTTTGAATTTTTTCTATATGGGTTGTGTTTTTCTCTATATTTGTAATTGAAACATTTCAGTGTCTGATCTGAAAGATATGTAAAGCCTTTTCCGTTTGATAAATGCAAATTTTATGGTGCTTATTTGTATTTTGGTTGTATTCCTCTTTCCAAAATGAGACTTTACCGGCAACAGCGGTTTAGACCAGATATGGTAGCTTTAGACATTTCCAAAAATCGACTGTTCGATTTGAGAAAGTGCATACACTATGTTGATGTCAATAATCCACCATCAGAAGACAGACAACAAATTATTGGAAGATCAATAATAGACGCTGGCTTGCCTTACCTCAACATCACACACATTTTTCCATGGATGAAGAGATGATTTCATTTACAGGGCGATGTCCAACATCCTTAAGACAATATGCGAAAAACAAACCGTATCCTGATTGTATGGTACTCAATTTTGAAATATACCAGGGAATATCAATGCCTCTGCCAGAAAAAGATTTGGGTTTGGGAGTGGTAGTTATATTAAATTAAGTAAAACTATTTCCGAAAATAGTTGTATTTATTTTGAAATATATTTCCCCGTTTATCGCTTCTGAAAAAACTTAGCGACATGAAGCTTTATGAAACTGGACAAATTCAAGCGAATAGATTCAAAAATGTGCAATTTCCCAAAAACAAGGATATGAAGCAAGGAGAATCAGCAAGGAGCAAGGAGCTTGTAAAGACCGACAATAAAATCAGTTCAGAAAAATGGAAAGACAAAAATGCGTTGGGATGGCATTCTCAGTTTTTGGAAAAAATACTGAGCAACAAGTTAAACGACGTTCGCGATCTGACCAGACGCTTGAGTACTTAGTTGTACTTAATTTGAGTAGCTTAGTTGTAAGTTGTATTAATAAGAAGTCCGATTTTTGTTTTCTATAGAATAAGCTTTTTAAAATATTGACATTATTTTATTTTTTATTGTTCTTTCTTTATATTATAATTTTTTTAATTTCCGTTAAATTATAATGAATTTTTTAAGTTTGGTAAACTAGAAAAGTAATTTGGTTTTAAAAAAAAATGTAATATATAATATAAACTGAATAAAACATTATACTGAACTTAGTTTTCTTTTATTTTAATTAAGTCCCAATCCACACGTTCGTGTGGGTCCATTTACTGCTGTACGGCTAGCTGCAGGTCTTTAGCACATATCCAAACAATGTCTAAAATTTCATAACAATCGGATAAAGGAAAAATTTTTGGGACTTAAAGGGATAAGTTATCAGAAAAATAGCAAACAGGTCAATATCTTACATTTGGAAACTGTTTAAAGGCAAGTCTTTAATAATGCTTCAATTAAGCCATTGAAGATTAAATCATAAATATTTGTTTAATATGCAAGGTGTCCAGAACATGCGTATTAGCTTTTTAAGAGGGGAATGAGATGTTTTTTTTAATAAATCGAGGGTGTTCTATCGATTGGTGATATTTTCAACTTCCGGGAAAGACCAGAAAAGGGTTTTTTAATTAAATTTCGCCGAAATTGGTCAGGTTTAATTCAATCTCCATAAATATTCAAATATAGATTAAAGTCAAGAATTTTTGAACCTGAAATACATGTCAACTGCCCTCATATATTGTGATCAATATCATTTATATAGTTAAGATAGTTAGGTATACAGAATAAAAATCCAAAATAAAATATTTTAAAATAAAAGTTGACACTTCAAATTAACGACGATACTCAAAATTGTTTCAAAAATTTTTATTTCAAAACTGCACCGTGTTCAATATTTCAATATTACTAAGTGTTTTAGTAAGAATTACGGCTGGGTAATGAAGTAAAGGCATTTAGGGGTAAATAATGACAAAGGTAAGGTAATGACAGAAGTATACATACATATATGTATATATACAGATTAAGGTAAATATAAAAGAAGAATTTGCCATAAAATAGTGAAAAGTAGAGTTATAGGTGGTTGTAGTGTATGAGATAGAGATAGAAACAATTTATATTCAATATTTTTCCAACATTCTGCTACTTCAATTTTCCAGCAAATAAGCCCTTTCATTTTAGAATACACTACTAACACATTTTATTATATTAACTATATAAAAAAAAAATAACATTTAATTATATCTTTTAATATAAAATGTATCCAATTATATGTACATAACCTTATTTAAAAGAGTTAAGACCTGAAAATTTTTTCGCTATACAGATACGAGTACATACAGAGTTATACAATTTTCCATAAACCATAAAAACTATGATTTTTTGTTTTCTGTGTTAATTTATTATCAAAAAAAAAACAAACAAAAAAAAAAAATAAGAAATTTAATCAAGTTTTAGTCTAGCTCTAACTCTATTACATTGTATTGTGATATTGGTGAATTCCATCAACATCTTCATATCACTGAGAAAATATTGTGCCAACAAAACAAAAAACCTAAAAACTTCATAACCGAAATAAAGAATTTTTCTTATATCCTTCAACTGAACACTGAGGCAGTAACTATTTTTAATGTTATATAAATTTTATTTTATTTACTTGACTTATGCCTACATATTCTAATTAGACATATTATGATGTACATATATGTATGTTTGTTTGTACTCATCTTACATGGTTTATGACTTCTATTTTTACTATCATTACTTGTTGGTTTTTGCTATTTTTTTTTGTTTGTTTTTCTTTACTACAGTGTTCTGATCCTGGTATACCGTATTCACTTACATCACATGCCAAAAATCTTTATTACATCCATAATTTTTGATATGTTTATCTTGGATTGAATGTACGTTACGAGTACATACTTCCAATTATACATATAGATTTGGGTCTATATTTTTGTATAAATTTTGTAAGTTGATATGGATCTAGACATTTATGTAGACATGTATTTTTTGTGTTTGTTTGTGGTTCAGTTCAGTGGTCCGTTTCTAATATATTTTTTTTTGTGTGTGAAATGAATAAAAAAAAATATTTTCATATGAATTTGATTACGAATTTTTAAATTTGAGTCGAGAATGTGGTTTGAGTATACTAGAATAGAAATAAATGTCAGTTTACTAGAATAGAAAAAAAAATATTCCTTTTCATTGTACAGTGGCTGACAATTAGAAATAATTTTCTGGTTAAATTCAAAATTTAAAAATTTCAAATGTTAAAAACTGTAATGATAACAATAGAAGTTTTCAATGCGTTTTCATGACCTACATCATTGCCATTGTTATATAAGATGATATTGAAATGAATTAAATTAAAAAAAAAGGCTTCACTATAATTTTGGTTGGTAATTTATGGATTTGGTATTCAACCATAAATTACCAACCAGAAATCGAAAATAAGAATTTTCGAAATTTTTTGTATTATTTTTCGATCATAAGACTTAATGTGGTAGGCATGAGAATTTTTAGTTTAGACTCTCCAACACGATTGTCTACTCTTATCCAACTCCAACATAATTTTCTGCATGCTAAACGCAATTAATTCGAGTAACCGGTAATTCCAGAATAGTGTAAATCCGTAGGTAGTATTGTGCTGTTGTAATTCAAATTTAGTAGTAAGAGACTAAGGACTGGAAGTTGAAAGAAGCATGGAACGTATTGTATCATCTTTATCTGTATTCTCAACGTTTATATCCATTATCTGTTTAAGGTGACTACAAAAGGTGTATACACTCAGAATGAGTGGCTTAGATGAAAATGAATCTGACTATTCAATTGACAGATATATACAATTGTTGGTTATAAGATTTTTGTTTCATCACCTGTATATACTATATCAGGAAATGACAAAGGGCAAAGTGCTAAATTTTATAAAATATTATAACAAGTGATTTGCTCCTAATAAATAATCGCTGTCGGATTATATGATCTCTCGTAGTACCATTACACATCACATTTGCGGCTGTGATATATTTCATTTTGTGGTTTCGACTAGAAAATTGAGAATAAATTAGCTGTAAAGTCTCCATATTTTTTTTTACTATTTTCTTTTTCAAAATCATCTGACAGACTTTTAGGATCAAATCGCGTACCAAATAAACTAATTCTTTTGCAAGAAAAATCGATCAAAAATGTGAAGAGGTTCACCTATCTATGTAATATTCTTAATTCAGATGAAGTCGCTAATATTTACATTGAGAAACTTATTTTAATATTTTTTTTTTTCTTTTATTCGTTGCGATCAATCGTTGATCAAAATATTAGCTTTATTTGATGCAGCTCGAAACGAAAATTTGGTGCTTTTATTGAATTACTGACGTAGATTTTTCTATTATGATATTCTTTTTTTCAGAGGCTTCTGTTTCCTACAATTTTGCCTTCGCGGATAATTTTAACTATAGTTCATATTTTTCTGGATACCGAATCCCTTGGTTAAATTATTCAAATTTTCTGGATTTGAACTTTATTTTTCTTTAACCACGATTAAATACTTCTTCATTTATTATTCTCTCTATGCAACTGATTTTCAGCAACACTCCATTTTGAGGGCATATAATTTGTCATGGAGGTTTTGATAGTGCCCAGCCTTCTTCTCTCAACTCTTTCCAAGTTGAGTAAACAATCAGAGCTATATTGGATATCAGTATCTTACTTACCTTCATGTATGTTTTTGTTTCGTAATAAGCTTTAGCCCATAATCGTTGCATTTACCCACAACAGAATTAAAATCAGTTGCAGTAGTACTTCTTGTGTGCTTTCTATGAGACGCATATAATCAGTATAGTGTAAGTTATTAATTGAAACAGTGTTTACTCCTTCCATTGTACTTTTTAAAGATTCACGGAACATGAATTCGGAGTACAAATTAAATAAAAGTGGGGTAAGAATACAAAGCAAATGCATTTAATTTCTACATCATTTGGTTTTCTGTTCCAAATATAAATTTGCTATTTTTATCGATGTTTGTGGTTTTTAGAAATAGAATTAACTTTTCGTGGCTCTCAACGTATTAAAGCGCTTCCGAAATCTATAAAGCACAGATAAACGACATAGTATACTTCTCGGCATCGTTATATGAGTTCTTATACTGGCATTTTATTATACCTTTGTGAAATTTGGAAAGCTCATAAAAAAATTGCAGACCTACAATAATCGTTTTCTTCGTTTTGTATTTTAAAAGCTTGTTAGGTAACGAGTAAATCAAAAGTTATTGAGCGACGAGTTTCGAATTTGAAAAGAAAAAAATTGTAAAACTACAGTTTTAGTTGAAGCGGCTTGACAGATCAAAATTTAATTACAATAGTTTATTTTAGCCCAATGATCTGGTAAGTAAGCAAATGAGCGATTTTGAATGAAATTCCGATTATTTCCTGTGGGACCACATAAATTTACTGGTTTATGCTGATAAACCAACAGTAATTGATGCCTTGACGGCCTGATAGTGTTCGTGACATATGGCCAAAAAAATTTGACGTCTAGAATTTTCAAATGTAAATACCATCATGTGTATTGATCTTTCGAATAAATAAAAATTTAATTTAAATTGTGTTATTTTTTACATTTTTAAGCTCTAATCGGTCTTAAAAAGAACCTGATATAATTAGAGAAAATTATAATAGTAAAAATATGTATATGTATATACGCATTGAGTATGCAGTGCAATGCATCGACAAAGAGACAAGTAGGATATATTATATATGTATTTCAACGGTCGATACTCCTAACAAAAATACCAGTTTTGACGTTTGAATTTGTGAAGTTCATTTTTGATATTTATATTTTCGAAATTTCACAGCAATTTAGATGCCCGGTCTAAAAAACAGTCTAAAAATATTTCTTTTGCACTACCTGGAGTTAGTGTAGTTGAAAAATAAATTTTAATAAAATTTCCCCAAATTTTTCCCAAAAGCGCACTTTCATGTTCACTTCGATTTCATGAATATTTTTCTCGTCATGAAAATTTCACATGAACAGAATACTCTATGCTTAAATTAAAGTAATTCCAATCTAAGGAATTATTGAAATTTATATTTTTCTATTCTCTATACATTATAAAACATTTTAAATGGTGATTTGCGAACGCCAACTATTAAAAGCTTGTAAGAACAAAACAAAAAAAAAAAAAAAAAGCCTATTAGGAATGGTCAAAAAATAAATACCCAAAATAAATCTCAATGGATTTGTTTTTGTTACCGTGAACGTGTTAATGTTAATTTGTGGTAACTTTTAAATAATGTATGGTGTATTCATAGAAATTACTTTGAGTAATATTTTAGTGTAAAAACCAAAGTTAAAGAGGGGGGGTATGAAATATCCAACATAGTACGGGTAGGTGTAATATAATAATGACGATTTATATTACAAAATATTTTTATACTCAACAGCTTTGATTTACTTAAGGGGTTCATTTTTATTTTTCTAATGTAAATCTGTTGTATAAGTGAGAAAATTTGTGACTTGAATATTTACAGTTTGATTTTTATTTTGAAAAAGATTTATGTTTGAGAAAATTTCAATAGAAGACGGGGTAAAGTAATTGGAATACTTTATTATATCTTTAATTTTAGTTTTATTATTGGAATGATTCTACTTAAGAGAATTTATTTTTATTCTTTGCTGAAAACTTGAAGACATAAATATGGTGTAGTGTTATGTTTGGAAGTAGGAAGCGAATGGAAATAGGTTTTCATTAGTTGGCTTCGATTTTAAAATGACGTCTTGTTTAAAACGGATTTTCGATTTTTATGCTTTCCTTGAAAAAATGCATGACAAACTTGTAGATGGCACCAAGTAATTAAATAACAAAAATAAAAATTTTTTAAATAGAATTTCCAGAGAATTTGAGTCGTATTCTAAATCCTTCGGACATATGGGAAATAAGTTTGATGTCGTCAATCTTTTTATCAAGCATTAAGAGACTGAAAAACAGAAATGAAAATTGCTATGGAAAATTTACTTTAGAAGATTAAAAACAAAACTAGAAGAACGTCTGTAATGAAGTGACTGTTCTAGTGTCTAGGAAACAAATTTCATGACCATCGAGATCTTCCTCACAAATTATATAAAAAAAATTAGGTAAAGAAATCGATTATATATGGAAAAAGAATAATAGACACTATTTTACTAACAGGTTGCGGAAGTAGAGTGCCTTCTAGTATTAATGATGGCGGATATAGAGGTAGTAATTTCAGAAATTGGTTGATGACTTAAAAATTAGTTTAAAAATGATGGAAAAGATACTGGATCATCATCATTTATCTAAATGCTCCTCCACGATCGGCGGAGCGGGGGAATACATAGATACTCATTCGATTCCAATTAATTCAAAAATTCGAACAGATTTTTAGGCAACAAGAGTCAATCAGCTCTAACTAAACTAAAATTTGGAACACTGTGAACCACTAAGATTTATTAGAAAATACGAAGTATAGCAAATATAACCAACGTAAATCTTATGAAGATGAGATACGAGATATATTGTGAAAGACTGCGGGGAAAAATAAGTATGAAGTAGCAATAAAAATAATGTTATAACACTATACGATACCATAACGAACATTGATGGGATATTCTATTTAACTTTTTTCTCAATTCTTCTTCTTCTTAAGTTCCAATCGGATTGTGACTTATTCGATTACTTTAAGCAAAAATGTTCCTCTGTTAAAAATTCACAGCGATGTGAATTGCTTAGAAGGCAATAGAAAAATGATTACCTATATGGTTCTGGAAGTTTGGTATTTGACAACAAAATATCTATCAAAAAACTGTTATTAGGTCTAGTCTTGGTTTTTTCTGAAGTTTTTAAATCTGAAGTTGTAATCTCAAAAAATTACACATTTTTAAAGAATCTTATTTCATCAACGGATTTGGAAACAGTGTAAATAACATTTTTTTTCTGACGGCAGGAAAATCGAGATTTTACAAAGAGTGATTTTTAAAAATCGAAGTAGAAAAAAGTAAGCATATGTACCCGATCCAGACGGTCTAACACATTCCATTCCACACCAATTAGTTAAAGCAAAGACAACCGAAAATAACGTGTTAAAGAGCTGTATAGAGTAAAGTGAGTAGAGCGTGTCGAAAATTTGGGATAACTTCTAGACGCTAACGCTAAATAGACTTCGTGGAAAGAAAATTAGCTTTATTGATACTCTTGCACCCACCCGCGAAAAATTTCAAGAGAATAATAATTGTTTTGCTCGAATAAATTTAATTAATATTGGATAATAAATTAAGGGCTCATAGGCTTTAAACATTTTATTTAACTTTAGTTGGTAAACGTCGCTTAAGAACATCAAAAAATTTAACTAAGTATTGATCCACAAGAATTGATAAATAAATGTATTAAACAATTTGTTTTTTAAAACAGCAAACCCCCCTTCATCTTCAGTTCACACTAAGCATTATAATAATACAAAACGAAATTCCATTGTCCTGCAAAAATTATTTCGTCGTTATTTTCTTATATTTCTTTTTCATTTTGAAAAGCGACTATATATAGTTCAAATACCCACTTTCCTCCCTCATCGTCATCAACAATCAGTATTTTGTGTGATGATAGTATTTAATGAGGTCAAATGAAAGTGCTATAATGTTAATATTTTGTGGAAAATTTATTAATTTAAGTCTTAGATTATTAAGATAAATATTATGAAGAAGAATATCTATAGATCATTGTGTGTATATGTGTGTGTATGTAATTTGTTAGATGCTGGAGTAAATAATATTTTAAAATTATATACACAAATAGAAAAGATCTTGTATCATAGAGAAATGTGATATTAAAGTCAAACTAGGAAAAATAAAAATAGAAAAAAAACTAAATAAATAGGTCTAAAGTGAAAATGAAAATATGTTGGGATTTATTTATTTTTGGTTATTTTTTTTTATTTTTTTTTGGATCAAATGAAATTTGAAATTGTAATAAAGATTTTATTTTATGATAGACTTTTTACAGCACTTACATAAAAGATTAAATAAAGAGAAGGAGTCGGATTTAGGTTCCTTAAAGTTATAAAATGACAATAAATTTATTTAAGAATTTTAGGTGAACTTAAATGCGTGTGTTTCATTTATTTTTTATATCAGATTACAAAATAGTAACGGATATTATGTTGGAGATTTAAAATTGATAAATGTAAATGTACTTATGTCAATATAAGAGATTAAAAGGAAAATTTGAAGGAAAATCATAAAAACTGTAAATATTTATTACAATTTCGATATTTGTAAATAACCAATATTGACAGTTGAACGCACAAAATATACCTAATGATATATAATATATGTATATGTCTTTTAAAGTTAGATTGAACCAATTCTAAAGCTTTGTATTATAAAATATATCATTTGAGTAAACAAGTAATTTTACTTAATCTGGTTTGAGCTAAATGAGCGATTCAGGAGAAGTGTAGTTTATTTGTGTTGCTTTTATAGATAATAGTTCTGTGGCTAAAATATAAAATCGCTTAAATCGAGATTAGCGTCATCGTATTCCAAATTATGAAATCGCTTATCCGACAAAATCTTCTAGCACTTTAGCAATTTTAATGCGAGATGTCATAAAAAATGAACGCTTAAGTTTGTGGAGTTATGATTTTATTTGTTATATAAACGTGCTTGCTTAACCCTCTTAAGAAATACCTAAAATATAAGTTTATTTTTAATATAATAGCTTAATTTAATTTAAGCGATTTTTAAGTTAAAAAATTATTGTATAACTTTTAATATTACATACATTACTAAAATAGCTTATCTGGAGTCAAGTCATTTTGTCACATATTTTTAAAAAAATCGACATAAGTGTTTACGACATCAGTCGACTGATATCGACATAAGTGTTTACTGTTATTATTTTTATGTCAATTAAACGTATACATAAAAATTGTAACGTGTAAATTATATCGCTTATATTTTATTTTCTTAAATAATTTGAATAAAGGAGTGTACGCCATTTAAACGCACTTTGAAAATTCGTAAGCGATTTTATATTTTACCTTCACAAAGTCTTTGTCTAAAAATAAATGCCATGATCTCCTATATTCGATGACTTCATGAAATACTCAAGTTTCCTCTCAAGTTTCAGTTAACTCACCTTTCCTGAGATATTGTTAAAGCGATTAAAGAAGCTGTTTGTTTTATTGGTTGCGCATTGAAAGAATTAAAGAATACAAAATTGGAGCTTTAAGAGCTTTTGGAGCTTATTGGAGATTAAGTTGAAAAAGCGAAACGACTTACTTGAAGATAATTTTTACTGAATATTGTTTAGCAGTTCTTTTCAAATGTTAATTTGCTCTGAAGAGGAAATATAATTCACTGTAAAACAATTTTCAAATTTAAAAACTCAGTTTAATTTCAAAAATATGCCCGACATATTATATCAAGATCGGGGTTATGCTTTATTATGTAGAATTAGATATATTATTATTTTTGTCATGCCCAATCAATCGGCCCAGTCATTGAGTTTACAAATGTTTGATAATACGTTTTCTAAATTTCGATACAACAGCTTTGAAATATCTAAACTACTTTCTCCATTGTCCAACTTCAAGTTGCACGGGAATAGGGTTTTGTAAATCAAAAACTCAAAGAAAGCCTTTGAAAGCAGAAATTTCGTTTTCCTAATTTTTTTTTGTTTAGTCATCACTATTAATTATGCTATTTAACCTTGAAGTTATATTGTAAATTCCTTATAGCGTTTTGTTTCATATCGTAACTTTGGAAGTATAATTTTTACAGCAGTACATTACTTTCTTAATTTACTATGCTTTGTGAGTTCTTTTCGATAATCAATGAAATATTGTTTATGACTAAAATTTCGTTTCTGTTAAATAAAAAATTTAAAACTGTCATAAGTTTTAATTGCTCTAAATTAAAAAAAAATCACACCTTCGTAATGTAGGACGAATGTATTTTTCAGTTTGAATGCAAATTTTCGATTACACTATCTTTGAATATAAACGCTTATATTTGTATCATTTTGAGTATCCGTACTAATTTTTAGGTTTGTATTTTTGGATCAAGATAATTAATAGACCCAATGTCATAATTGATGTTTCCTAAATTGTACAAACCTTTAAAATATTAACACTATAAATAAATATCAAGTTTATTGTCCTTTTTCGTTCTAAATGTCGTACTGATTCTATCTTCTATTAAATATTAAATATGTATGTATGTGCTTGTGTTTACATCATTTCGCAAATAATAATAATAATAAAAATATGATAAAAAAAAAACATAATCCAAAAACTACTCATAATAAATGTTTATTTCGATTTAATCCTTTCATTTTAATAACATGTCCTAATCTCAGGCAATCACCTACTACTTTTTTTTTTGTTTTTTTTTTCTCTTTCATAATTCTGTATACAACTTGTGCATCTATATATGTATGAATATATGGCAAAATTATAGTAGTCTTATAATTATACCATAATCTTTAGTTATATGATAATCTGAAAGGACATCGAATTCAGGACATTTTTAATAATACCACAACCGACGACAACACCTTTAAGTACCTGTATTTGTTTGTTACCCGTCGCCTGCTCCACCTATCTTTCTATTCCTTATATAAAATGTAACCAGAATGGTAGAGTGTCATTTTTATGAACATGAATGAAATTGTCGAGCATAAAAGACTCGATATTTTTTAATCCTTAATGTAAATGATGTTCGTGCTTTTATGCTTGTGTAATTTTCTATTAAATTGGTTTTTCCTTTCAATTTACAGGAATTCTAAAGTAGTCATTTTTTTTGGTTTTTTGCTTTCCTTTAGATTTTGGTTATCTGTTATCTTTGATCAGGATAATAATTTATTTTTTAGTTTTATTATCCACAATATTATTACATTTCATCACCACCATATTGAGATTCATGTATTTTTTTTTGTATATACTCGTATACTATAGCTATAGTATATACAATATACATATACTTATTTATTCTAACCATACTCGTATGTACTATATTATTATATAAGAAGTTTAATCCTTATAATGTTTTAGATTTTATGAGATTTAGTAAATAGAACATTTTGAATTGTATTAAGTCAAATAAATGGAACAAAATTGTTCAGAAATATCATATTAGACACGTTGTAATTAGGTTCGTTCAAATTGAAGGAAGGAAAGATTTAAAACAAAAACAAAACAAAACAATAATAAAATGAAAAGATTGAATCTGAATAGAGATTTTTAGATAGTTTATTATTATATATACATATTTTATATTCCACCTTAAGTTTCATGTTATCCTTTATTCTGAATTTATTTTTGCCAGTTTTGTACTATGGTTTTAATTTTTTACTCTTGTATTGGGCAATATAAAACCTTTCGAGACAATAATAAGTCATTATTATCCTTTGGGTTAAATTATTATATTTTAAGTAAAGAAAAAAATTGTTTACCTTGTCAATAATCCTTTTATTTATAGTTACATTTCAATTCTACTGCATTTTGCACATTAAGCAAGTCATAGAAGGTGGACCTTGTCAAGAAATTGGCATAATAACTTAATAAAGAATTATAATATATTAAGAATAATATAGGATCAATTCCTATTAGCCTATCCTTATATCTCTTTAATCTTAATATGTACCATGAAAAAGAAATCTTATCTTTATCCATTTGATATTAATTAGAGTAAAAATCGATTTTAGTTACTATAATTTTACTGTCATCATCTTTTTTAGTATTTTTTTATATATTTTGTAGTCACAATTCTGTTATAGTCAACAATTTATTTGAAAGAAAGTAATAAGCTTCATACAATCGATGCCGTTTATAGTCACATATAACGCCAATTTTTTCAATAAAACAACAAAATAGCAGATAGCAAATGAACTAAAATTTATTATATCTAAATAAATAAATAAAAATAAATAAAAAAAAAAAAAAATATCATTTTTGAATAGTATGATCTGATTTTTGTTTTTCTGTTTTTTCAAATCTTTTTTCTATTTTCGTTTTTGTACTTTTTTCTATAAGTTTATGTGTTTATTTAAAATGAAAGAATTTTTATGAAGCCTTTTTAAAAATTGTCTGTGATTGAAATTTATTTTCGAGTATAGATGTCGCTCAACTCGGAAATAAATGTCGTTTATATGGTGTAACTATTTTTACTGTTTTAAGTATTCATCACCGTTTTGTATATTTTTATTTTTGACTTAAGAGTTTGCTAAAATTTGAATATGTTTGTGGTGTAATTTACTATTCTTGCTTTTTTACCCCCACGTCGTTCATCTTGTGTATTATATATAAAATTAGCAAAATGTCTCTACTTGACTCTTAATCACATCCCACTATAATAGTACTGAAAATATAAATAACGGTAAATTTAAAATGGATTTTCACATTAAAACATATTCTCTTGAATAGCCTGAACATTCAGCTTAGCCAAAAGATGTCAACTCAGAAATATAAATTTATATACTATAGAGAATTTCTTGTACATGTACACGTAAAATATATTCGTTAATAAATCAATTCATAAATAAATTATTTATTTAAATTATTTAATTTAGATATTAAAGTTATATAAAACTATTTATTATTCTGGCAAATAAATACAATTGGGTTTAGTTAGTTAAGTTATAATTTAAATTAAAATTTACGCTTCAAATGAATTTAAAAGTTAAGATTTATGATCATAAAATAAATTATAAAAATTTATTATAAATTTAAAATCTTGAATAAAATTTTCCTGAGCCTGTAATCTGTCCTTTGAAAGCACCAAGAATGATTATTTTAAATTAAAGAATTGTTAATTTATCTATATAAGGGGTTGGGTACGAAAGCCCAAATTAGAAGAAATTCAAAACAACTTTTTAAAATTTTTGGTATTTCATAATTTGGTATTTAATGTTTGGTTCCCATCTACAATTTGTATTATATTCAGAGCTATTTTAACAAATTTGAATAATTAGACAATTTTAGAAAAATTGTATCCCGAGATGTAAACGTTCTTTTAATAAAATATCATATTAAGGAGTTCAGAACAAAAAATGTCTAGTCCTGCCAATTGGTTTTAATGATGTTTACATATTGTAAATGTATTTAGTGAGTATATGTGATATAATGTAAAAGTATGTAATCTATAAATAAATTCAAGATGGCAACAAGTACAAAGAAAATAAAAAATATCTTGCTTGAGTTAATTTTAGTGTAATTTTAACGAACCGAAAACGATCCTTTCCGAAACACAAATAGAGAATAAATAAATACTCTAATTTGAAAACATCATTTGAAGAGTGCAAACTGATTATTCTATAGTTCATATTTAATATGAATAAAAGAACAAGAGCTGGAGGAATGAGGAGGATGATGAATACTGCAACTACAAATAAAGAAAGAATGATTCAAATACGAGCGCCAACTTACAAATAACGGGATGATTTTGAATTGCTTAAAAAGTGAAAAAAAAATTAAATTGGTTAGCGGCGTTTTTCTTTCGAATAAATATTTGTGTGGAATTAATCTGTAATTTATCCTGGTTCTCACTGATCTGATTCATCCTCCTGGGCTATTTTTTTTTATTTTTCTTCTGATGATAGGCAAACAATCGAAATGTATCAATATATTTAAATATATTATAGGGAAAATCTTTAATTTTACCATTTCAAGTGGTCCAACAGCATACTGGAGTTTGCATAAAGCTGTATAGCATACTTGGTTCAATATATTGATTTTGAAATACCATTACAAAATTGTTTATTCAAAAAATGGTAGTTCTTCAGACAGATTATTTTTTTCTAAAGGAATTGAACTGCTTCGAAAAGTTGACACATTTTGAAGTTGTCTCTTATTTATTAATATGCTCTGCAATATACACAGGAGTTTATCATAGTATTTGTATGTGTTGCCAGTTTTTATTATATACCAGTTATTTTTTTCAAATATAAATATATCCTGGTTTTGAGCTCATTTTATCTCTGTTCATAATTGTACGATAATAATTGTCTGTTGTTAAAGAACATTTCTACAACTGGACTTATGTATTAAACATTTTGTATTACATTGCGACATTACATATTGATATTTTTGTTGTTTTTTCAAAATTATCATCTATTTATTTACAATCCTTCATGAATTTTAATCTACTTGCGTTCAGCTATTGTACTGTCATTCTGATTTATTCCTCTAATTGCTGATCTTTACTCTTCGGTCCATGTATCTGATTCCATTTGATTTTATTTTGACTCTGTGGACATTTAGATCAACTCTGAGCCTAATAGTCCAATAGATGTTAAATGATTAAAATCAAAAAGTAAGTATTTGGGTAAAAGAAGTTATTGGCACTTTCAAAGGTATATTTGACTTGTATTTACGTCTTCTGATGCTGTTCGGTAGTTCATCTTTAACATTTTTAGATATATTTTTGTTGACCATATTTATTTTAAGATCTAATTTCGTAGACTTTGTATTCAATTACATAACAATTTATATCACTCTTCGGAGATTTCTCGTTGATGTGGGGATTTATTAAATATATTATCCCACCTATATTAAGTACAGCTTAGTATAAATTAATGTAGTACAAAATTTAATATCGTGGTTAATAGTCACCTTGCTTGAATTAAGTTATATTTTTCATGCCCTTTTTCTCGTGGTCAAAAGTCTCTGATCAATTGTGGATTTTCCCGGCCTGAATCCACCTTGGTATTCATGTAAAACATTTCTAACAATATTTATAAAAATAAATTATTTATTTTTATTTTTTATCTATCTATAATTCATAATTTGAAAAATAAATCATATTAAATTTTCTAAAAATTAATTTTTTTATGGTGATAAAATATTACAAGAGAAACTTTTGTGCATCCTTTAAAATTGAGACAAACATTTTTATATATAAGTAATGTATCTTTTTTTTTTTTTGGTTTTATATAATTGTATATTACATATTTATTATTATAATTATTTTAAATTTAAATTTATTTTATAAATTTGTCGGTCTTATATTCTCAAAAAAATATAATTTTATTTTTTTATCACAAGATAAATAGAATGAAAGGATATTATTTTATTACATTTTTAGTATTACTTTTTTTGTTTTGTTTTTTAGATTTATACTTATTAAACTATATTGAATATTATTTATTACTAAAATACTATTACAATGTTATAGATATTTTATTTAATATAATGATATTTAATTTTTTAGTTTTTCAATTTAAAAAACAAAAAAAAAATATTTTAAAATAAATTGTTTTAGTAGAAAATGTAGTGATAATTATTTATAGGTAAATTTACAGTTTCTTGCCATATACTTGAGTGTTTGAAAGGATTTATGTAGGTTTTACTTTTTCGATTTTTCGTTTTATTAAGTATTAAAGATGATATCATATAAAATTACATTTCTTCTAGATTTTAAGGTATAGGTTCAAAAAGGTTTCGTTGTTGAAAATAATTCTCTTAACTTTTTTAGTGCTTTGCCTCGGATTTTCGATTTTGCAAAAAATATATATGGGTATTCAACACTAGTTGATAATTCATACATATACTTCGGAAATACGAAGATTATTCGTTTTGATATAGGTAACAGATACGGATTATGGACACGTTTTATTCGTTAAATCTTTATAAATTGATTTATTTTGAAAAATTAAAAAATATAAGTGAATAGTTTGTCTATTATATTTTAATAAATTTAACTTAATATCGAACGGTTTTGACCATAGTATTCCCACGTATACATAAACCCAAATTTATTTTAGACAGTCATTTTTAGATGGTTTTAATTTAATAGAGTTTACCAAGAAATAAATTCAATTTCGTTATTACATGATTTGATTCGATTTACGTGATTTTACTTTTTGTTTTCTTTTCCCCAAATTATTTTTGGTAACGGTAATTTGTAGTTAACTTGTTTTTATTAAAACCATATCACTTAACCAGTTTTTTTGCCGGTTTTAGAAATATAGAACCAATTACCTTTTCTTATATGTACGCAATGTAATTTTTTACACGGGCAGTTTGTCTCTGAAACGTATCTACCGTGTAAAAGTAAAATCAAATTTATTTAGAAAATAACTTTCATATTGAATTTGTTGTTAATTTCTTTATTGTTTTCAATGATATCAATTTATGATATTCGAATATAATTCACTTGTACTTACGATTTCCCTATGGTGGTAGATTTCAATATCTTCATTGCTAGAATAACCACTTGAAGAAGAATAAAATATTGTAAAAAGTGGAGGTTAATAATATTTTTCACGGTGAAGAAATAAAATAAGAGTATGATTAAAATCTGATTAAAATCATCAACCTTAAATTAAAAGTCCAAATCTAATACCATCTAATACTAAATATTATAATATTTTGGGTAAAATAATTCATGATATCCTAACCCAAACAAACGTAATACTTAATTTTATTTTGTTTATATAAATTGTACATAAGATGATTAGTTGTGTTTATATCTGTCACGAAAATTAATTATCTTTTTTTTATAAGGAATAGTATTGAGCTTTCGATATAATATAACAACATGTAAATACAATAACAAATTAAATTGATGTAATGGTACACGATTGCTTAATTTTTTAGTACTTATTTATAGTACTAATGATGGTTGTCCTATACATACATTAACTAATTGTAATTTGAGTGAAATGAGTTCAAGTTAATAAAAATATTTAAGAAATTAACTTTATGATCACAACTAAACTTGAATCTATATTTTAAACGATGGAACAAATTTTTTTTAGTACCATCTTACCTACTGAACTGCAAATATAAATAATATCGTAAAAAAGCACCTGGGTAGATTATTCAAATTATACTTTATTATATTTTTAAAATCTGAATTTCAAATATTTTTAATATACATTTTTCGTAACTTAACCCTTTTATTACTAACTACTAAAAGACTTTTATGATAGTAATATATTGAATTATGAATATTGATAGGTCAGTATATTGTCATTGGCTATCCTGAATTTCTACTCTAATTTTATGTTGTTAAATGCTTCCAGCATCTCTATAATAATCAAATCCATAAGATGATACAAAATGCAATCTAACAATGTGTCATGTACTGGTTCGAATTCTCTAAGAGATAAAATTCGTCTCTTCTACTAGAAGATAGGTGAAACAAACCACACCAAGTAGAATAGCAGTAGAATAATTAACTACTTTGTGAGAATAACGATGTTGCAAATTTATCTAGTGTACAGAGTACAGTAAACCATAATATTTAGCTGTGCCAAAGCTTTATACTCTTAATTGAAGTGTAAAAGTATAACGAAAAATTCTTCCACAATTGAATTATCAATTTGATTATACAACAACGTGAATGAAAAAAAAAACAGTTCACTATATGTGACATTTAAGATAAAAAAGCATAGCTGATTGTTGTTGTAATTAATTTAATAAAACAGGGTAGATTGTCTTGTAATTTTGAATAATATATTTCTAAAATCAGGTTAACATTTCCGGGAATAGAGTGATAAAGGGAGGAGAAATCTGGATTATATTGTAAACTTTTATAATTAACTCGCTAAGTAATCTGTCAAGAAACTGTTTGTCAAACTTATCAATAAATTTCTATTGTTTTTTTTGTTTTTTTTTTTTAGAATAAGGCACACTTTAACTTATTTCGATTTTTTTTATGTACTACCTGTTGTTCACTCTAATTGCGAAAACTATATACTAACTAAAGTTCATTCTAATTACTGAACTCTACTAATTTACTATAACCTGTTACATTACAATATAATCTATAGTCTAAAATATAATTTATTTTTTTTTTACAAGAAAATGTTTATATATGTATATGTATATATTTAAATATAAAACATTGTAAGGCTATGAATGTAACATTTCTGAATTATTATTATTATTATTATTATTGAAATGTCCATTTCTAGATGAATGATGATACATTGTTGATTTTGTTTGTGGTGTTGTTGTTACTCTATTTGTACCTCCACTACCACCACCACCACCACCTGAGTTTGCTGATGATGATAATGTTGGTATTTTTCCTACTGATTGTAAATTTCTAAATAGTCCAGGAGCGGAATTGGACGATTTCAACTTTGATGTTGATGATACTCCTGATGTTATACCTGATGCTGATGATAATGTTGCAGATGATGCTGATATTTCATTAATTTTGTATGGTAATTGTGTTGTATTATATTTAGCTATTGATGATGGACCCCAAGATACTTGTCGTGTTAAACGATTTCTTACTGGTGGTGGTTTAAAATTATTATAATTTGTTGATTTGGCTGTATTTCCTGGTGTTGTTGTTGTTAATCTGGTTGATTTTGTTGAATTTCCTTTTATTTGAATTTTTAGCTGAATAAAAAATTTTTCGAAAAAAAAAATAATGTTTGCATAATATTTGATGAATTTCTATTTACATGTTGTTGATTTTGTTGATAATTGCTTGATTGATATAGTATTAGTAGTATATAGAATAATGGTAGTTGTAAATAAGTAAGATATAGTTGAAATCATTCAATATGCTTTTGTTATTTAAAGTTTTTAATATATATTAATATGATATTATATCATGCTTATTAAAATAGTTCACTCATGCTAACTTATTTTATTTACAAAAAATGCACTTAAACTGTTTTTCGAAGTTTACTTTAATTTTTAATGTTTACATTTCTAACGAATCGGTACAGTGGAAAATAATAAAATTTAATTTTAGTATGTAATCCACACTGGACTTTTTTTTTAAATACCTGATTGATTAATTTGACCCTGATTAAGCAGATATCTACGAACTTGATAATTTCTAAGATATTATTTTAATAACAAATTGTTACACATCATTTAATTTGAATTAAAAAAAAAATATTAATTATGTGAAGCTGATTTGGGATGACAGGTATTTAATTAGCTGTTAGATACCAAAACACGTCACAGTCGAGTTCTTGTGCGAGGGTTTATAATAATTCTACGTGAGGGTCGTGATCAAACTAAAATAGTTATTGCACTGGAAATCTTACAAATTTTAGATTAACGTAAGGCTTCAGTTTACCCATTATAGTATCTTAGCATAAAGAATATTATTAAAACAAGTGTAAGGTTAAAAGTATGAACTAAAATTTTATAGAAAATGCAGTTAAAGTAAAATAGTAAAGCTTTAAACACATAATTGTTTTTTTCAACTAATACTATACGCGACATATCATATTAAATTTTTTCTTTTCTCATCTTCAAATGATGCAATTTCTTAACCGATAATTTTTTGGATAAACAACCCCAGTTTAGTAATACTAGCAGGGGAAAAAGATATATAGTTATCTTATATAATAAAACGCAATGTCCTGTTGCTGCTGCTGCGTTAGCGAGGCATTTTATTAGTATTGCAATAATAACAAACAGAAATTATTTAGCAGAATTCATAACACAAAAATAATCACTCCCATCACATGCATTTGGAAAAAATTGTATACATAAAATTAATCACTCTCTTTTGAAATTTCATGGTTTTTTTTTTTTACTTTTTTTTTATTTTAAAATTGTTTTTAAGAGAACGGCGAATAATTTCGAAAGGAAATAACAATTTTCAGTACGCGGTTTTTGGGAAATGTATGGTTTTTTTTTTTAATTTGTTGTTTGCACTACACAAAAACACTTATATAATATTTGAGTACGTTTATTAATACCAATTTTTTTTTGCAGTGTCTTAAAACATTTTTTTTTATTTACCACCGTCATATGACGGACCTTTTTGTTAGTTTAACTATAAAAGGTAATCTAACTTGAATATCAGCTAAGTCTAAGTTGAAAGCTACATTACTTTTATCTCCGAAATAATTGACTTCGCTGTCAAATGAAATAAAATAATCTTAATAAATAAGTTGTCAAGGGGTAACCTACTTAATACAGAATATTTTCCTCTAACTAAACCAAATATAATAAACACAAAATACTTCTTTGGTAAACAAATTATATAAAGCAATGAGAAAAACTATCTCTACTTAAGGTATACAATTATGGGATGTTATCAGCGATTCCAACATTGAAATTTTGCAACGATATCAACTACTTCGTAGAATAATTGTATTTGCATAGTGTTTTATCAGAAAGTAAATAATGCAGCGTTACCTGAAAATGATATTAATTAAATAAAATTTAAAGTTTAAAGTGCTAAATAACAGGCAAGGCTACTGGATTGTGCAAAAATTTTGGCAAATGTACTGATCGTGTAATCGCAAGTAGTAAATAGACTTAAACACCACAATTTTTTTGCCCTTGATGCCTTCCAGAGATAATAAATTTATGTATGGCTTCAAAAAAGCCATGTTTATATACACTTAGCACGACATGCCAAGTACAAAATTTCGAAATTTAGGGTCAGGTTGAATGTAAGGATGTGAAAGTAATAAGCTCCACATTATTGTTTGGTAGGACGGGAAATTTCATGCCATATTATGAAAGCTATAATATGAGCCAAGAATGGTTAAATCAAATTAAAAGTTTTTCTCCATATTTATCTCTATTACTTCAATATCTAGTTCGGCTACTCCATTTGTTGATATGATACTTCCCAGACAATTGAGCTTATTTACCTTCTCGATTTGCCCTATTTCATGGAGGATGTTGTGATGTGTCAATTGTACTTATTATTTTTATTTTTATCTGTATTGATCTTTAGGCACAAATTTTTTTGCAGTTTTATACAATTTTTTGCACATATCATATAAACCCCCCCATTCGTATAACGTAAACACATATTGTCGGAGTAAATTAAGTTGCTGATACGTATAATACATTTACATTTACAATTGTAGTCATTAAATCATCCATTTTACTACTAAAAACAATATCAGTGTTTTTATAAAAACTTGTTTTCCTGCGTTAGAGTAAAATTTTGGTATAATAGTGAAAATAGTCGAATATTTCCCTTGTAATTTTACTAATATGCTTATCATACAGATACGCGTATTTTGTCTACTACTTGCAGACTTCTTCAGTGTTTTTTACTCGACTTAAAATATAGTGATAAGATATAGCCCTACCTTACTCTTTGACAAACCTCGAAGCAATTCGATAGCTTAGCGGTCGGGATCTTACATCTTTGTAGGGTTCTTACATCTCTGCTACTAAGTGATCCCCAAATATACTCGCGATTTAATCTATCAAAAGGTTTCACAAAATCTACAAACGTGAGATGTAAAGTTAGCTTAAATATAACAGTAACGTTTTCATTTTCTATTCATATGAAACAATTATACGTAATTGAAAATGAAATCGTGCAAAAAAAAGTAAACAATATAGTATAAGGGATATTGTGATTAATTAATATAGTGTAAAAATTAATGAATTGAGGTAAGTTTTGAAATAATTTAGAAAATTTTTTAAGTAAAATTCTGCTTAAATGTTCATTTCCTAGTATGTACATAGATTATAAATCATTTTGCAGAAAATTAACTAAATGTGAAAATAATAAATTTTTACAGAAAATTATGTAAAAATTATACAATTCGAAGAACAGAAGAAGCGTTATAAATTTATTTATTTTCAAAAAAAATTTTTTTTTTTAATATTTCCAGTTTTAGATAGTTTTTTTTAGATTATTATTCAATTATCGCGTTTATTACATATATTTTTATTTATAATTCGTTGTTAAAATTATATTAAAAAAAAAAAAAAAAAATAAAATATATGATAATTATTGAACAAAGTAAAAATTTATAAATATTAATTAATTTCAACTTTAATGTTTTGAAAATTCTTATTTATCAAAAATAATTTTTTTTTTTATTTCATTATAATATAAAAAAGTTTGAACTAAAATTTGAATAGAATTTCCATTTCACAAAATTCACAACAATAAAAGTTTAAAATTATGTAAAATACTAATAAATAATATTATATATATGTACGAGTATATTATGTATATCTACATATATTATTCAAAGTTAAAGTAAATTTAATGTATTTTCACAATGTTTAAATTATTCTCAAAAATAAAAAAAATGTTTTTTAATTGTTTTTAGAATAATTATGAAAATTTGTATTTAAAAAACAAGAAAATGAAAATACCCAGCTGGTTTTTGTTAGAATACATTATAGAATTTGTTTGTCTTTTTAATTTTGATTATTGAAAATATTTTTAAAAAAATAACGTGGAATTTTAAAGTTTTAATGAAAATTTTTGTTAGCTTATTAATTTTTTTAATCGATACATATTTGAATTTGAATAAGGTTTGAATAATAAATTAAAAAATATATTCAATTAAATAAAATATCTTGAACATATTTAATTATATTTAATGGCACATTGTATAGTTAAACGAATGGGTGTCCTTTCAGCAAACTCCACTTAGTATATAATTGGTTCAAAGATTACCTGTCTGATCGTCAACAATATGCTGAGTGCGGAAATTATAAAAGTGAATTGAAAATTGATTACGAAGTCGTTCAAGGCAGCTCGTTAGGTCCTATATTATTCAAATGTTTTATAAGTAGCTTCTCTACGACTAATCTAGTTGGCAAGGCATTCTTATATGCTGACGACCTTGTTATTGCTTTCAAGGCAAAAACGTATAATGAATTAGAAGCAATTATGAATTCAGATACTATAATAGTTGAAAAGTGGATGTCAGTACACAAACTTACTGCCAACGTCAAAAAAACTAAATACATGCTCATAAAAAAACCATCTAACATATTACTAGAAGTACGATTCAAAAACAACGTAATTGAAGAAGTCCAAGTCTTCAAATACCTAGGTATATATATAGATAGTGACTTAAAATGGAACCACCAAGTAAATGATATCGCCAAAAAGTGTCGACGTATACCTGGGGTATTTAGACATACACAAAAAAGAATACCACATGAAGCAAAAAAAAACGTATTTTACAGTCTATTTTATTCAACCATAATATATGGCATTTCTATATGGGGAAATACATACATTAAAAATATGAAAATATTGCAAACAGTTCAAAACAAAGCAATAAAAAATTTGTTTGGAATATATCAGAGCACATCAACAGCTGAAATTCACAAAACATTAGAAAAACTGCCACTTGAACTATATATAAAAAAAACAACCACTACATATATACAATATCACAAACAAGTTATCAAAATCAAATTAAAGAATCACTCACAACAATGAAATACACACCTACAACACAAGAAATGCAAGTCACATACACCATATCATGTACACAAATGCTTATCACTCTGGTTCAATGGGTATATACAATAATTCAATAAGAGTTTTCAACAATCTTCCAGGTGATATTAAAATTAGTGAGAAAAATAAAATAAAAGTAAAAATGAAAAAATATTTTTTAAATTTAATAGTATTTAGCGAAAGCTAACTTATTAAATTGTAAACAAAACTAAATTTAAACAAATATTCATAAATAAAACATGAAATAAATGAATAATGCAAATTGAAAAATTTATATATTAATATAACTAATAATTACAAATTAACTGTAAAGCTATATTTTGTAAAAAATTATTGTTTCAAAGAATAATATTCTAGTAAAAATTGTTCATAAAAATTAACATTAACACATATGTCATTAATATATCAATAGTTGTAACTTGTAAGCTTATTATGTACATAGTTATACAAATTTAAAAAAAACTTCTTTATTCTAATCTATTGCATTCGATTAACATATTATTTACTATAGTTAAAATAAACATTTCGCAAAAAAAGCTTAAGCAAAAAAAAACTTTCACAACTAAACATTTGACAAATCGACACCTGACAACTCTGTTATTTTAATATTGCTCTAAGAAATGTTTCTTTGGAAATTCAGATGGGGTATATCGTATATGTGAGATTCTGAATTAGGAAAAATGTTGAAGTTGGATTCAAAATCAGGGTATTCCTTTTTTTCAGAATATTAGGTTTACATGACCTCACATAGAAACAACTATATACACATTTACAGAATAAACACCGAGAATTTAAACCTAAGATTTTAAAACCCATTCAAATAATTGATAATAGTTTAATAACATTATTTGCAAAAAAACAATTTTGAAAGTCCGGCGTATCAGAATTCGGGTCCAGAGCTTTGACTATCTCATGTAAAAGATTTAAGATCGACGTATACCGTGTAAAAGTTGTAAAATGTAAAATGTTCATTACCTTATCTTCCTTTTGCTAAGTGTTCATTTTGCCAAATAAGCTTTTTTTGATAAATATCCAAAGATCAAAATAATGTCTATTTGTGAAGTGGAATTGCCAAATTGCCTATTTTCATTGAATTTCATTGTCCAACTGTGAAGGATTGATTGAGGTTCAATTGTAGCAGATTTGAGGTACATAATGGATCGTTGACTGAAGCTGCTGTATCATCAGAAAAGATTGCTACTTCAACATCTGGTGTCGTTGGGATATCTGCGTAAAGGTGAGGTAGAGTGGGGGTCCGAGAACCCTTCATTGGGGCACCCCAGATTGGACATCGAAGAGTTTTGTAATCTAGTTGAATTAGTAAAATGAATACGTGAAAATGAAACATTGAAAAAATATTTTGTTTTAACTGTGAGACGGGTTTATAACGTTCAGAAACATGGTTTTAGTAAAAATGATTGTCATATGGATAAATAAAAAAGATATAAGGGAATTACATGTTAGTATTGAAATGATCCAACCATGTCGGCTAACAAAAAATATACTCGTTGATTTGTTTCAAGGGTATGCTTTTCTTTTGCGTGTTTTTTTTTTGTGAAAAATAGAAATTTAGCTGTGGGCTTATATAAAACTTTAATAGATAGGTTAATTGTAGCATAAAGAGTGATAGAAAAATTAATGTCGGGGGTTAACGCAAGATATAGAAAACCAAACAATATAAGATAAAGATGAAGAAAGTTATAGATATATATAGATAATGGAATAATGCAAGCAAAAACGGAAAGTAGACTAATTAAATATTTTGAGTAAAGCAAAATGATGCTTTAAGTGAAGCACTAAAAGTGGGAGTAAAAAGAAATAACTAGACTAATATCTAATTAAGTGGAGTGATAATTTAAGAAGCAGTTATTGTAAGCGACAGTTAAGTCACAATAAAAAAATTGTGTACATAATTTTTCTAAGATTATTGTTTTTGAATGAGCAGACTTGTACGTTATCCTAAGTCTATTTGAATTCGAATGATTATAGTATTAAAAACTACTAAATACTGAAATTTCATGCTATAAATGGAATTGAAATGATGACAAACTTTTTTAGACATCATCAAAAAAATATATTTTATTTCTAAACTCTAAAATTTGTTCTGAAACAACACGCATTTTTTTTCCATATGTATTGAAATAAGTAAGTAAGTAATAATAATAATAACAATAATAATAACAATAATAATAATAATAATAATAATAATAGATAGTGAGTTGTAGTTGTAGTGAAACTTTTCATAAAATTCAAAAGATATGAACATTTTATATGAATCCTGTTTTATATTTTTTTTTTGTTTTGCTAACAAAAGGAAACTTTTCATGACAATTGCATGTGCTGTCATTTTCAATTTCACCCCAGATGGCAGATTGTAAGGTTTACAATATTGTTGTTGTATTTCTGTTTGCTTTTGTTTTCAAATCTGGTACGCTTAGGTTTTTTGTTTTATTTATTTATTTATTTTTTGTTTGGATTATAATGGGTGTCATAAAATTGGAAATATGCATTTAAAGACTAAATACATATAATTGGTAGTTTTAGGTTATGATGATGTTTTAAGTGCCATGATCAGTTTTTTTTCTTTTCATAATTAGATTTGGTTTTAGATTTTAAATGAGGATTGCTAATGGAAAATTGTATTCCATCATACAGGGGAAGCTTGAGGTGGATCAAGTTAAAGATAAAAATACAGGTGCTATGTAAAGGATCGTGCTAACGATTGCAACTTGTTCGATTTGTTAAATAAATAGCGACAGTGTTGTAATGCTGGTGAAAATGATAAAATATATTTCAAAATTGTGTGGACTTAGCTTTACCTTCTTTAATAATTTTTTATCATAAAAAACACTAAATAGATAAACTTAATTGGTAAATTAGCCATGGAACTACTCACTCACGTAATTTTCTATATTTAATTCATATAGAAAATCCTCATATAACATAACCAATTGTATCAGATGTGATGGTGTGAAAATTTCCAATTAATATTAAGTACCAGGATCACAGGATCACAGGTAAAGTATAAAGTAAATAAAATTGTAGTTGATTAATGTTATATATTAATTCCGATAATACAAACTAATAAATTAACAACTTTTAATACAGTCTACAGTCTCTGTTTTCTAAAATTTCATTCATTTCTTTGAAATAGTAAAATATTAAAAACACCATCAACATGGATTTCTGATTTTGTTCAGTGAGTACATAAAACATAAACTTTACATGAATACACGTCCAACAACATTATGAAGAAACGTTATGAATTCAATGAACTTCTTATTGTTATTATCATCACTTGATGTTTCATAATATTATCCTTACAAAACAATTTTTTCTTTTTCTTTTGTGTGTGTTTTTTTGTGATCCTTTATCTGATTTGATGTTATGACACTGTGCATACATACAGAAAATTTTAAATAATGTTAAAAATTTTCCTAATACAAAGTTGTACCGTATAATATACAAAGTAAGAAACATTATTCAACAAAGGACCCTGCTTAACAACAAAAAGAACAACAACAACAACAGCAACAATGACAATGACAAAAAAAAGTGCAATTGAAATTGAAAGAAGAAGATAGAGGAAAACTCATACTAACCATAACTAAAAGAAAGAAAATAATAAGAAGAAAATTTACTAAATAAATAAAAAATTCACAAACACGAATTCAACTTGGAAGGAATAAAAAAAATACCTAAATTGAAAATCTTCTATTACCACTAGGACTGTACGGTTTTTGTTGTTATTGTTTATTTTTTTTCTGTTACTTTATATTTGGAAAATTTCTTTAAAATGAAAATATTTGAATGAATGGGTGTGGAATTCATTCATTTAATTTTAGGATACGGATACTCTATGTAAGTGTTTATAAATAATAGATATAGAGTAAACAATGGAGCAAAAGTGTTCAGAACCTACAGTGTCGATAAAAATTATTTTAATGTTTTTAATAAAAATTATTTTTTTTTTCGTTCTTAACAGTGTAGCTTAGGTAGAATCAACTTTCCCTCCATCGACGAACAAAATGTGAAACAGTATTTTGTTAAGACATTGGATATCTAACCAAGGAACTGCACTAAATTATGAGTGAAAAGTAAGAACGGTAAAACTAGCAAAAGTGTGAACTCCTACTACTACTGCTTCGAATACGAAATTTTGACTAGTCATAGTCCCAACACAATATAGAAAAATAAATTATAAATTAGGCAGATAGACAGTACCTGAAGCCAATATCTTACGAATAATTCTACAAGAGCTACAATGTAAAAGCAGATTTCTAAACAAAATGAGTTAGTCATCTGAAATATAATGTGCAAATTATCAGACGAACAAATCAAATGGAGAAGTTGGCTTTTAACAAACAAAAAAGAAAACAAAGAGTGTCTATCCCACACACATTCTAAACGTTGAGACTGACTAATCAAGTGTTATTTTTAATAGCAAAAACAATTGTAGAATTCCCAGAGATGATGGAAAATAGATTTATCTGACAACACGCTGAACTCGAGTATTCGGAACGAAGAGAGATTGTGTTAGATACAGCTGTTATAAATAAGTAAATAATTATGTAAATAAAACCGAATAACATTGTCTGCGTTATTGTCTTCTTATTCATGAACATGTTTCTCATTTTTCAAATTTGTGAAGGAGGTTAAATGTGACAATTTGATTTAGACGGTGATTTCAAAATATTTGAAAAACTTATTGTATTAAAATATCATTTAGTAAAAATGTTATTATACTTTTAACCGATACTGTATTGCTTTATTTATGCAATAATGTGTGTGTAAATGTAAAATTTTTAAATCAAAATATCAACATAATCAGTTGCAGTAAACGACGTGACCCAACTTAACTATATTTTTGTATTGGGGTTTTTGTGGTAGAGACAGGAAACACTTTTGTTAGTTTTCAATAGTCTTGTTGTAATCTATGCATATGTAGTGTTTCTCTATTCTCTAATTCATTTAATAAGTAATTGAAACTTGGAGGAATATATTGTGTATAACCATCAACTATAGGATGGATTTATAATAAAAATTGTATTCATTCTTCAGATAAATGTATGCAGCTGTTAGGTATATATAGAATAGACTTGGTGTGCATTTGTTAAATTTTTTTTTTTGATTGGTTAAAATTTTGACAGCTTTAGAGATTTATATAAAAAAAATAATAAGAATTAAAATTGTTAAATCAAAAGCGAGTTCAAAAGTTAATCATGATCTTTTTTTTCATTATGATCCTTGAATATGATATTTTTAAATTTTTTAAACATCCTTTATATTTGATTTAAATATAGGTATTATAAACTAAAATTGATGATGGTTATACCAGCTTTCAAAAACTGTTTTTTCTTGCTAGAACACTCTTGACATTCGCAGTACATATAGTTGGAAGAATTAGTAAGGAAATAAGAAAATAAGAAGGAACTGAGAACTGAGATGTTCTAGAATCACTTCAGAATTTGAATTGTAAAAAATGGTTTTTGTAAAAAAAAAAATCTAGTTTTATTTAATTTTTAAACAAAACATGATCATAACTGTATTGTGATGATGAGTTTTAATTTTAGACAATGTTTTTGTGTCAACAAAATAAGAATAAAAAAAGACAGGATACTCGTATTTTATAACGATGACATTTTATGGACACAAATACAATAATCTTTTGGTTGTAGTTAAAAGGAATAAAAAAATGACAGAATAAAAAATGAATATAAGTGAAGAAATAAAAATTAAAATATGCAACCATACATCAATTGCAATAAAAATCAGAAATATAGGTGGCCTCAATAATTCTGGGTATATTTTGAAAAATATTTATATTTACTCAACAATTATTACCAACATCGGAACTTGTTAGTTTTAAAATGAGTTCGTCAAATGAAAATAATTTGAATGTATTTGAACTTTTGAAGAGATAAGATCTATATGCTAAAGAGCTCTCAATCGGTAGTATGGGCAAAAAATGCAATCTAACAATGTGGAGGAGGAAATATGAGCTCAAATACCGTGGGAGACAAGACTCGTATCCTCTTGTAGACTAGTAGAAGCAGCACTAAATAGAATAACAACTAAAAATAATGATTTACGGAAATGGAAAAACAGTTTCAGACAATATCTGAGCATTCCGATGTCCTGTATTCCCAAAACGAAGTGCACAGGATAAAAGGTGATGTAAAGAGTTTAAGGTAATTCACGCAGGCTCTTTTAAAGCAGGCTTTGTAAAAAATTTTTAATTCATGTGTAAATGAGGATGATCTTAAACATTTCTCTTGCCATCACATTATCCATTTTGAAGCAATTAAATTTTTTGTTAGATATAAAAACATTATAAATTCATGTACTATGATCAATTCAAGTATTATTTAAAATTTTTAAATTTATTCAAATTAAAAAAAAAATTATGGTAAAGTTCAAATAGTTAATCAATTTTGGATTGATTTTACTCGAAGTGGAAAATTTAAATGAATTCATTATTTTAGGTAAGTTCATTGGATGAACAGGCTAGCTGCTTTTCTAACTATCTTTTCAATCTATGTTAAATATAAAGATTCAATATTTAAATTAAATTTTCCAATCAATTTTTATTTTAAATATAATATGTAGGTATGTAGAAAAGATCTGATTCTTAAGTTCATTAGGGACTTTCAGAAAGAAGAACAACGTAAAAGGTAGATCTTGGGGATAAATCAATATACAAATTGATAATCAATTGTATCCAAGGTAACAAAATACAAATTGATAATCAATTTTTCTAACTGGAATTGTGAATCATATAATATTTTCATGATTGCATCATTTGAATTTCTATACCATTACTTTCAATATTTGAATTAATCAGTTTAATGACTTCTTGCATTTTTTTTTTATTATAAACTAATTACATCGGTAATTATTTAAAAATAATTAGAGGAAATTAAATTATTTGTAAATTGTTAATTAATAAAAAAAAAACTTAATAAATTAAATAATTCGGTTCAAAAATTTTAATAAAATTATTTTAATTTCCGGTATTTTTTATTTATTATTACTATATGCACATATATATTTATATATGTAATTTCTATTTATTTACTTCTTTGTATTTTTAATTTATTTTTATTATTTTTATTATTAATTAATGTGCATATTAAAATCTAATATAATATGTGTAATGTTTATTATCTCTTCTGAGGGAGATGTTGTATCGGTGTAGGACCTAATGACGGAATATCCAAAGGATAGCTGAAATTGCTAGCTTTCCAAAAATATATATCTTTAGTGGCGCATTTTATCCTTTAAGGACGATTCGAAAGTATGTTACCTTGTTGTTTTGATATTTTTTTAGAAAAACCGTTATATCTGTTGATCTATGAAATATATATGTATTCAGTTATATACTCTAGAAAGATAATGGTCTGGAGCATATTTTAACATTTATTTGATGATGATAGATGCTGCCGTTATGGAGATATTGTAGTTCAAAGTAGAAATTAGCAAATCAATTAACAAAAAAGCAATCTTTATTTTCTTTATTGAAAAACCAAATACCTCAAGATTTTCCCAATTGCGGCAATTCCGTCATTTTGCGTCAATTGCGGCAATTGCGTCGTTTGCGTCAATTCAATTGCGTCATTTGCGTCAATCATGTTAATTTCACACAAAAAATGGGAAATCGATGAAATTCGAAATCGGTGATCGTCTAGACACCGCCCTTGCCTTCAAATTTCTTTCATTCACTAGGAAGTAAGTTCAAAATTTTTTTTTTCGATCATTTTATTCGAACTTTTTTAATTTAATGATAGCTTACGTCAACTGATGATCAACGGTTAAATATTAAATATTTACATCAATTTGTACTAAAATGTGACTGTTTATAGAGTTATACTACTTACTGACATAAGTTGACTACAAGGGAGCCTGTTAATTAATTCAAATTAACTATATTTTATAAGTATAAATAATCAAAATGGAATCTAATAAAATATTATGAAGTTTTGTAAATTTTATTTTAAGAGTTAGTTAATTGAATTTAATTTAAGGGTTAATTACTTTTACATTTATAAAATTTAATAATCCCAATGTATTTTTTATTTTTCGAATGTGAAATGTAATTTTCTTTTTTATTTGAGTTTAAAAACAAATTTAATATAAAATTAAATGATTTTTATTTACTGTTATATATATACAAAAAATTTCAAATAATATGGAAAAAAATGTTTTTAAAATAAACATTTTTTTTTATTTTTTTTTTTATATGAACAGCATAATGTAAATGAAATTTTTGATCAAATAATAATTTTTAAATTAAAAAATACAATATTGCCAATAAAAATAATAATAATAAAATTCTAATTTAATTTAAATAAATAAAATTTTTATATATGTATTGTATATTATGTAAATAATATGCATAAATAATTTTCATATTATTATAATACAGATGTGATCAAATTATTTTAAGAATAGTTTTGTCTTGTTTTAAATTTATTTTATTTATTGAGATCATTGTTAATGAGTATAATTTGATTTGTCCTACAGGGAACAGCAGAGCGATATAGAGACCACTGAAGATGATTCAGTTGGTATGAAAATTATGAGTGACGATGCGTCCCCAAATCTAATAATTTACAATAAAGGGTTACAGTCAACTCCGGTTAGGTGCTTCTCGGTTATGTGCACAACTCGCTTAAGTACCTTAAAATACAAATATTTGACAATTTCCTTTAATTTTTATATTAAATTATTCGGATTATTACTTCTCGTATAAATACCCATTTCGGTTTACTGCCCTCTATTATTGAACACTTTTAGTATTTTTTTTATAAATTTTTTTCCTTGACGGGAAATATATTTTACAAGAACGAATTATTTTGAATAAATTTAAAATATGTATGAAAAAAAAAAATTTTGCAAGATGAAATTCATTTTTATCATCAGAAGATATAGTTCTGTGGCTACAGTATTTTTATTTATGTAGTTTATTAAAATTTTAAGTTTTTTTATGAAATGTAATAGCAATGAAATAATGCATTTTGTTTAAATTTATTTATTGTTTTATATGGATTAATTTTACATATGAATATTTAATAAAATTAATTTAAAATATCTGTTCCTAATCAATATGTATAGAAAATAATTTGGGTGAAATTCTATATTATTTTGTCTATATTAAACGTTTTTGTTTAGCTGCCTAATGGGGAACTTACCCGAATTTTCATATGTACCCATTGAATCAACTAACCCAGCTCGCTTAATTGCCTTTTTCGGTTAAGTAACTTAAAAATCGTGCATTTTTGGAAAAGCAGTTAGCCGGGGTATTCTGTATATAGTTATTAATAATTAAAGTATATAAAAAAAAGGTCAATAGTTAAAAAATTAATATGAATTAATTAATAAAAACCGTATGTGATTTGTTAAGGTAAAGATAATGTAGTTTGACCTGTGAAAGTTTTGATATACAGGAAGATATTAAACGTATTTTCTGCTATTACATTTCTTTTGCATTAGTTAAATGATGCCAGTTAGTGCTGTTGGCAATTTTTATAAATCTACAAAGTCTAATCCTACTAGTGTAATTTAAAATTTCAGACAAAAATTCATCATTATTTGTTTTGTAGGTGTTCTTAGTTTAATAACGTTTCAGGATAGACTTTTAGTCTGATGATTAAGGGAGGCATAGCCTTAAATTAAAGTAAGTTCCTAGATAAAAGTTTACCAATATTTGGGTTATCGTTTAAGTTGGGTTAAAGTTTACCAATATTTAGGCTATATCCTCATCGTTTTTAGACTAAAGGACTGTCTCAATGATTAAGGGAAACATATCCTTCAGTTAAATATTTTTAAAACTTACTACTAATTATGAATTGAAAATTATTTCAAAAAAACAAAAGCATAACTAAATAATTTGATCAAGTCTATATTTTTATATAATTTGTATATAAATATAATAATAATATGTTAAATGTAATTAATAATTTAAATAATGTATACTAATTATAAATTTTTAATTTTATATTTCCGTTTCGATTTAATACTTCTAATTTTAATATTTCAATTTAAAACAAAAAAATTGCTATATAAATTATTATTATTATTTAAAATTAATGAAATTATTCTTAAATATTTGAAAATAAATAATGTAATTAAATTTTTATAGTAATAAATTCAATTTAATTAAATTGTTTATACAATATGCAACAAACTCAAATCAAGTTTGTGATAGGATAAATAGAATTTAAGTGAGAGAATAAAGCTGAAATCAAAATAAACCCATTGTTATAAATTTTCTAAATGAAGTTTTAAAAATCAAATCATTTCATTTCTGTTGAATCGAGAATTTGTATGTCTGTTGCTTTTAATCATCGTCTAGTGGCAACCTAGACCTAGAGTTTTAATATTTATTTAATTTTAATAATGTTTTATCTAAAGCCTAGAACATATCATATAAATTAAATACATAGTTATTAATTCGTGTTGTCTGAGTCGAATTGTAAAAGTATTATGCCAAATACAATATCAAATAGCGATCTACACAGAAGATGTAAGCAACAAGCCATAAGGGAAAATATTAAAATTTAAAGGTAGAAGTGGATTGATCACATGATCAAAAAATATTTTGCAATCTAGAATAAGACAGAAAACGTGGTTGAATGAGAAGCTCGTGGATATATAATATGCCCAGGCAAAAGCTAAGAACAAATAAAACGCATTACGTTGGGTTGAATCGAAGTGAAGTTTCAGAAAAACTCCATATGTTCCATTTCACTACAAATTAAGAAAATAAGTATTTGACTGGCAGTTGAATAAATTAAACATAAGTTTAATGATGTTTAATAGTGTTTTAAGCAACTTAAAGTTCGACTCAGCTCATCTTAAATTTTGATTTTTATTACCTATATTTTGAGCGTGACTTCAGTCTATTGTAGTAAATTCAATCCACATTCCCATTTTATTATAATAATAATATATTTTTTTAAATTTTAAATCATTTGCTTACATTTAACAATGTACATTAAAGGTACGTACATTTTTTTTTCTGAATTTGATTTAATTTAAGTTACACTCACTTGATTGGTCAACTCAAATGTTGCTCAAATTTAAGATTGAGCTGATATTTTTGCTCAAAATACGAAGCAGAAGCGATTTTAATATTTAAATTGATTTGAGTAGAGCAAATAAGTACAAACTGCTTTAATTAATTATGGAAGAAATAATCAAAGTCCAGCGAAATATCGCTAAAAAATAAATGTTCAGGCTGAAAAATATAACAAACTGAATCGGACTAAACAGAAAATGGTCTACGCAGTCAGATTCTAGAATAGTAGCCAATTTTTTAACGAGTAAAAAGAAATTTCAAGTGATCGCTTCCAAAAGTGAAAATAGCAGTAGAATAATATGAGTTTAATAAATCAGTCCTAAAAAATTTAAAATGATATACTCTTTAATAGATAGGAAAATTAAACTTATCTATTATCACTAAATATAAAATATTTCTTTGATTACGTTTTCATAATCTGATAAGATTTATTTTGTTTTCAGCTCATGAAATAAATAAAATTTAATTTAAAAGAAAAAAATAATTTAAGTGCAACATGCCAGTGCAAAAAAGGAAAAATTCATGCATAAAATATCACAAATTATCTTATGTAACATCACTAATTTTATTTAATGGCGTTAATTTTTGTAATGAATTTATTTTGCTTACCGGATTTTCAATTTCATCATTATTTTGTTGTTGTATTTGTTGTGGGCGTATATCATTTGTTGATTCTATTTCACTATAATCTAAATCAATTCCACCATCACCACAACTATCAACATCAGATGGATTATCATTATTAGATGGAATTGATGATTTTCTTGCTGTTGAAATACCACCATTTTGTTTTTTTGATATTTCATTAATTGGTTTTTGTTTTTGCTTTTCTTGTAGTTTTATTTGTTGGTGTTTTTGTTGTTCTTGATTTGGAAGTGTTGGGACTAACTGAATTGTTGTAGATGTAGATGGTGAATGTGAAGTTTCATTTTTATTTTCATCATTTTTTTTAACTTCAACATTTAATTGTGAGTCTAATTTAAAATAATTTGTATATATAAATTTATTAATTAAAGTAATTAAAAGAAAATTAAAACATTATATTATTTGATCTTAAAATTACAAAAAGTACAGTACAAATATCTGAACCATTTCAAAACCGATCTTAATTATTATATTTTTCATTGACAGATACTTAAATTGAGACATAGCGAAATTAAAATTGTTTTTTTTTTGTTTTTAATTAGAGATTTCAATTTAAAATTTCCTATGTATACATTTTAACATAGAAAATTTTAAATTTATCAAATTCTCGCAACTAACAGAGTTTCTTGTTTTCCTTGCCAGAAATAAAACTAATTTTTTTTCTTAAATAAATCATTATGTGGTTGTTGTCTAGATAATATTATAAAAAGATAAATCAATAAAAAAATAGTATATAATGCCAAGAATAAATTGAAATGATGAAAAACAATATCCATAATGAAGTTGATTTTCAAGGACCGGGCGAATACTAGTCAATATTTAAATTGTAGTTGGAGGCGGAGATAATTTTGTCTTAAATAATTTTTAATTAAGTTTTTGAATAAAAATATATTACAAATTTAGAAAGTTTTAAGATCTCTACAAAGAAGTAATTAATCAGATCACAGTTATAGATAATAGCAAATAATTTTATACATTGGTTTAATTCAATTTTCTTATAAAGAACCCGCCCGCAGTGAGCCATTCAATTTTTTGCAAATAAACTTGAATCCTGGTAGTAAATATATATCTATTTAAAACAGTTAGCCTAGATCTTCTTTAATATACCTTTAAACGAGATGTTACCTAGTTGTATTATAATTCTTATTAAGTTTACTTTGTATTTACTTTGTGTGACTATATAATATAGAAAGAGTTAAAGTATAAGTAAATTTTTTTTGAAATAATAACTTTGGGTTCCTTATCCTTAGCAGAAGAGTTGATAGGTACATATAATTTTCTAGAAAATTTTTTTCATATGTGTATAAGGTGATTGTATAATCTATATACCTATAAAATGTGAAGTTTTTTTTGTTCGCAAATATATTATATATTTTTATAATAAAAAAAAAGAATATTAATGTTGTACTTCAAAATTCTATCAAATGACAGATTCGAATAGCTGCCATAAAATTTTGCACCCTTCAGGAATATTTCAAAAATCAATTGTGCTCCAGACCTGAAAATTTGTACTTATGTACTCTCTTAAAAACCATCAAACACTTATTTTACTATGGATTTAATATTGTGGCATAAATGGATAACTGTGCTTACCACTTATTTTGAGATAAACTGTTCAAAATATTTCATGGGAAGTAAATAGATAAATAATCAATATATTTTATTACAACGCGGTGTTGATTAGATGATTAAAGCAGAAATTAATAATAATAATATAATACATATATATTTCTTAGAAACGGTAATTGTTTATTTAATCAATGAATATAATATCCATTATTCGGTCAATTATTGATTGACTTATGTAATTCGATTACAAAACAATGAAAATTACTATGAACTATATTTTAATTATGTCCATATTATATATTACAATATATACAAATATAAAAAAATGTTCAAAAAAATATCAGTTTTCTAAGTAAATAATTATATATGTATGTACTTAAAAACAAATATGCAGTAAATTTATTTTATCCTTTTTAATTAATTACAAATAAATTTAATTTATTTTAATTTTTTTTTATTTGAATTTACATAATATACGTACATATTTTGAATTACATTATATAATTAAATAATGAAAATTGTATTTTGTATTATTATTGTTCAATTTACTGACATATGAATTTCAATTAAATGAAATTAAATTAATTTAAAATTTAAATAAAAAAAAAAATAAAAATGAAATAAAAATATGTGATTAATTAGCGATAAAATTTTGATGGTAAATTTTATTTTTTAGAAGAGTGGCTAGTTCAAATGGAATTTGCATTATATGTTTTTCGTATATGGTGCATAAAAATACCACATTCCTTCAAACTGAACTGTTTAATCCTTTAAGAACTTTATCAAACACACAAACAAAAAAAAAATTCTGTGTTTTTTCACAATTTGGATTTAGAAACAAATTTATGAATTCAACTCTCAAATTCCAAAATAAGACTATTATAGTGTATATAATAACTATAAAAATAAATAAATTTGTTGTTTTTATATTTACATATTATTATTTTAAATCTAAATCCCAATCCGATTTTGGCATCGTTAAAAATTTCAAAATTACAAGAAATAAAAACCTATCATAAACCCTCATTTTTGGACCAAATTCAAAGTTTTTGCATTTGTTCTGTTCTTGTTTCAATGAATATCCTAAAATATGGTAATGAATCAACAGAAATAACGTATTAGTGATGAAATTACGTAAAAATTTAGACCAGCCAAATTGATTCTCATACTTATCTTTCAAACAAGACATTAAAGTAAAAAAAAAACATGTAAAATATACCTTTTACTACAGACATAAGTGGAATTTTTTCATTATCTTCATTACTACTATCATCTTTATTTTTATCTTCTTCTTTTTCTAACATTTTCTCATCTTTTATATCATCAATATTTGAGTTCATGTTATCATCTTCACTTTGTTTTGATTCAATTTCATCTTTGTCATCTTCTTCGCTATCTTCTTCTTCAATGATTTCAGGTGGTATACTTCCATTTAATGATGATTTTGGTGTTAAGATTGGTTTCATTTGTATATTTTGATTAAGTCCAGCTGGTGATTGATTAACATTACCATTTTTTAGTATGCTAACTAATGGGACTGAATTTGAATCTTTTTTTTCAATATTCGCATTTATCTAAAAGATAAATTTTAAATTTTTGTTTTATATTAAAAAAAAAACAAAAAGAAAATAGTTTATAACTTACAATTGGTGTAAAATTAATAGGTTTGGGTCGTACTCCTGGTGATTCATGCATTTGATTTGCGTGCTCTTTAGACCATATAATATCTTCATCTGTTTGACGTTCGATACGTTTTTTATATTCTAAATGACTTCGATATACTTCAATTAAACAACAAATTACAATAACAACAAAAAGTGCAGTCAATACAATGAATACAACTTGAGTTTGTTCTTCTTTTGTTGATGTATCAAAATATTGGGCAATATAGGCAATTTTTATTGGTGGTTCTTCGACCCATGTTTTATCCGAACCCTAAACAAAAATATAAATAAAAAAAATAAAATTATTTTGAGAAATGATAGAAAAATAAAATATGTAGACATCGCATTCCAAGACCTTACTTATTCTGTTGCAATAAATATTTAAGTAGTCAATTGAATTTGTGTGAAGTAAAAATTATATACTCATTATTTTTTAAACAATTAATTAATTAATTTTTCATGGTGAATAGTGTTAAAATAAAATTATATTTTTTTCATATACTCACCACACTAAAGTTTAAAGTTGGTTCTGGCATTAAATTTTCACTACGATCAAAATGTGCAATACATTGAGCACTACGAACACCCTGAGAATTTACAACTGTTATGTTATCCGGTGCTGATTTAGTGAATAACATGTATTCTTCCAATGGTTTCATAGAGTATTTATTGACTTGAATGAAAATATCTGAAAAAAAAAAATAAATAAAAACAAAACAAAATAATAAATTATTGCTAATTCTGTGGGAAATAGAATAAAAATTTAGAATAACTTGTTTTAAACTAAATTAATTTTTAAAATATATCTGTTACAAAATCGTCGGTTGCATTTCCTACATAGCTAATCTACTAAAAGCAAAATATTGAGAAAATTGATTTTTATGGTTTCCATTTTATAAAAATTTAAGCACATTTTTAACATCTAATATAAATAGTTTTATAATTTTAATATTTTAAAATATTAAAATAACATATTTAAAAAAAAATCTGTAGAAAGTTATATAGAAATTTACTGTATCGTGTTAAGCTTCATATGTTTTTGGATATTTGGTAATAAAAAGGGTCTGTTAGATACTTAGGAATACCTTATCATATACGTAATGCTTTTAAAATTTATATTACTTCTCAGTACAAAAACTGTAGTTTGAATAAATAGGCAGCAACTTGAAGGCCAAAAAAGCAGTAAGATATTGGTTGTTTGGATAAATCAGAAAAAAATATTTCGAAAACTATAAGAGACACGTTTACTTTAACTGGAAATTCGGATAGGGCATAACCGAAAATGGTATAATAGATTGAAAAGTCAATTTCGGACAAAATGGTCTGTTGGATACATAGGAAATGCCGACGAAATGTAAATTCTTTGAACGAAGTTATTTTATTTTATTTAATTTAGGTGAGCCTATATATTATGTAGATCACTTGGTAATTAATCTATTCCAAAGTGCAAGTAAAAAATATTGGCATTATAATCTAAGCAGACCCAGTAATATGTTTTCTAAAACTTCTTCTTATATACTTTGATCCCAGAACATTGATAGTCATTCATTGGAAAACAATTGAGTAAGATGGAGAAAATTTGATAAATGTAATTTAATTCTTACTGGACTGTAGTGCTATAACAATTTTCAAACATTGTGATGACATAATTATAAGATTCAATAAAAATATAATTCATAATGGAATAATATTTATTTTATTTATATTTCACATCAATTTAAAAATTTTCCATTCCATTTCTTATATCTTTCATATCAATTCAAAATCTAATAAACTGTGTTTTTCAATTCAGTTTTTTAATGTCTCAACAATTTCCTAAAGTCATTTTCATTCAAAAGATCACATTTATTAAATAAGTGGGGGTTGTTGTGTATTAGGGTTGATAAGTAAACTTTAAAAGAAGAATTAAACCAAAACTCATCACCTTTCCACAAATTTAGTTAGTAAGTAAAATCAAATACCTATGCCCCTCTTATATATCCACCTTTCTCTTGTATTCTTTAAAATTCATATGAAATTAAAATAATTGACCTAGATCAAAGAGTATTTTATGGTCAGACGATTCCACAACTATACCTATATAATAATTACGCAATCTGGACAATAATATCCATATATAATGTATATATATATACAATAAATTAACCATATGTTTGTTGAAGGAATATTGTGTGTGGGTGAGTGTCTATTTGAGTGAATTAAAGATAACCAAAATATTTTCTTTAATTTATTAGTGTAGTATGTTTTAGGTTTCTCTTCTCTCTTGTTAGCTCTTTTATTTAACTAAACCATATTAAAATACAAAAAAAAAGGAAACTAAACATAATATATAAAAAATTCAAATGTAAAAAAAAAAAAAAAACAAAACAAAAAAAAAATTGAAAATTAAAAAAGGATCAAAAAACGATCCAATTCATGAATTCTGGGTGGTTGTGTTTTTCTTTAATTTTTTTTTTGTTTTTATTTATTTTTTTATCTTGGTTTTTCATTATATTGACCTTAAATTACTTGAACCAAAACGTAAATTTGATTCTTGGGAATAATAAATTAACCTTAAAAATTGGATATTTAAAAAAAAAAAAAAAAAAAAAATTCTCTTAGTATTTAATAGCTCTATTATATAATTATTATGTGAATGAATGTGTTGGGTAATACACCTTCATATATGTATGTAAGGATCCCAATAAAGGATCACTTTAAAAATTTGTGTAGTAAAATATTCTACATATACATATGTGAATTATATAATATTATATTTAAATAATTGCTCCATTTGTATATTTGTATATATATGATATCATATATAAATGTGTATAAATATATAGAGTGTTCCAGAAACAGTTACCTGTATATAAACCTGTCATGCATATAGTAGGTGGGTTGCCATTGGTAGGCGAAGTTTTGTCGTGTAGGAATTATGAGACATTTATTTTTCTTTATTATTCTATTCAGAACTATTCAGTTATAAATTTAATTCTATAATTTGATTTCTAAGAAATTATGAAATAAATACTGAGAATATTTTCATTTTGTGATGACCGTTGTTATGTTTAAAATTGCTATTTATTTATTGTATTATTTTAATTGTATTGTATGAGATATATGAGTATTGATATAGGTAATATTTTTTAGTTATAAAGTATTAATTAATTATTTTTTATTGATTATAAATTTTATACATAATATTTTGCTATTTTTTTTATTAGGCAACGGAAGAGAAAATAAACTTTTATTTAAGTAATAATGAAAAATCGCTGTTCCTATATATAATATATATATATATATATATAATAACGATTGTTACTTTTCAGTACTCAATATTTTAGTAAAAGTTTGATTCAGAATAATTAGTTGTTATTTTTTAATTTTATTAAAAAGAATAATAACATAGAATTTTTATTAATTTTACTTAAAATATTATAAAATGTAATTTAAATGAAATATCTAACTACTTTAGAGAATTTTTTGAAAGTAATTATTCTTCTTCAACCTTTTCAGTTAATGAAGCAAATTTCACTCATTTAGAAACCTTTCCAAACATACCACTTGAATCAATATCCTTTACACGAAGCAATGTTCAGTTTTATTTAAGTAAACTTGCTTATAATACAGTTCCAGGCCCGGACGGTCTGCCTGAAATCATATTAAAAAACTGTGCAGATTCTTTATCTTCCCCTATTTCTTTTCTATTCAATAAATCTTTAACTTCTGGGGTATTCCCAAGTTTTTGGAAAAATTCCTTTATAAGACCAGTTCACAGAAAGGATTCAAAGATTAATGTTTCAAATTATAGACCTTTTGCCAAACTATCGAGTTTATCTAAAGAGTTTGAACTTATGGTATTTGATACGATCTATAATTATTGTTCCTCATTTATAGTAAATGAGCAACATGGCTTTGTAAAAAAAAGATCAACTGTAACAAATCTTATAGAATCAGCCTCAACTTTTTTGAAAACCATGGAAGCCGGTAAGCAAACAGATGTGGTTTACACTGACCTTAGTAAGGCTTTTGATCTCTTACCACATAGTGTGATTCTCTTCAAACTTCAAAAATATGGTTTTACGTATTTTCTAATTAAATGGATTGACTCTTACCTTAGTAATAGATGCTAAAGTGTTCTTTTCAGAACAGCAACTTCGGCGTCTTTCTTTGCTAATTCTGGAGTGCCACAAGGGAGTCACCTCGGACCACTGTTATTTATTATTTCTATAAATGATATCACTGAAATTATCCAGAGCAGTGGTATAATTACACCGACGGCATGAAATTTTTTAAAGATATTAGTTCAAATAACGACTCCTTTTCTCTTCAAAAAGACTTAAACAATTTTATGAAATGGTGTAATTATAATGGTTAATTTTTAAACGTTGATAAATGCGCCATCATATCGTTTACACGCTCTACAAATCCTATGTGTAATAATTATACCTTTGATGGTTCTATAATTAGACGAGTCATCGAATTTAATGATCTTGGGGTGACTTTTGATTCGAAAATTACATTTAACATACATATTAATAAGATCATCAACAAAGCAAACTCAATGCTTGGTTTTATAAAAGGATGGTCCAAGGAAATCGATGATCTTTATGTTACTAAATCGTTATTTACGACATTAGTTAGACCAATTCTTGAATATGCTAACCAAGTTTGGTCTCCTTTTTATCGCCAACACATTGATAGAATAGAAAGTATTCAAAAAATTTTTCTTAGGTTTGCATTAAGAGCTTTGAATTGGAATAATCCCTTAATATTGCCCCCCTACATTGAACGTCTTAAACTGCTTAATATGTATACTTTAGAAGGTAGGAGAACTGTGTTAGGTATTGTTTTTATAACCCAAGTACTGAAGAAACACATTGATTCACGTTATATTGATAACATTTTAAGAAATACAATTAACACAAGAGCACGATTTAAGCATGAAAACATATTTTCTATTACATTTCACAGGATTAACTACGGAAAATATGAGCCTATTAACAGAATGCTGATAAACACAAACCAATACAACACAACAATAAATTTTGATATGAGTAAAGATGTTGTAAAGAAATCCTTATTTAAAGTAATTTCCTAATTTCATTAGGAATTTTATGTAAATGTAAACTAATTGTATAATTTTTACAATTTCTATTTCAAATTACTAATTGTATTCGTTTTATATTTTATTATTGTAAAATGGTTTTATTGTAAATTTTAATATTGTAATTTGTAAACACTTGAACTAAGTAAGAATAAATAAATAAATATTATTAAAATACTCTTTCTCTTTATCTAAATTTTTGTATTTCTACTTCTGTTCTATTCTATTTGTTGTTTAGTAACCAGATTGATCCTGTTGTTTAAAAATAACTTGAAAAAAATCGTTGTATTTCTATTATCTGGCCTCATAATTTTTTAAATATTTTTGACATTCATTTTTAATTTTTCTAAATTTTCATTGAAATTTTATTTCCATAAAAAATATTAATTTATTAGTTAAAAACCAACAAACCATGAGAATCGCAAAATTATCTCCCAAAATATCCCCTAGAAGAATGTACTTGTTCGCCGCGAATTCATATTTTATTCTTCTGCGATTCATTAGTATTATGAAAAGGTTGACATCGCCGCGACAATCTTAAATTGAATCGCATTAGCTTCCCCGGGAAATACGAATGTTAAGAAAAATAAATAGCGAATGTTAAGAAGAAAATAATATCTGTTCCAGGGACCTAAAATAATTTCCAATAAAATTCATCAAAATTTAACTATTAATATTTATTTATTATAAATATTTAAGGTTATTTTATTTTTTACTTTTTTTTATACATTGAAAATTTTTGAAGTTTGTACTTAACACATATACATATATGAAAAATAGATTCCAAATGGAGAAAACAAAAATAAACATTCTTTTAATGAAACGTAATTAATTCGCTTTTAATTCTTCCTCGCGAATATTCGCATAAAGTTTATCACCCGGAGGATTTGTATATGTTTCTTCTTAAAGAACATGTTATTCCTATGGTTTGTTGGGAAATATTATTTATCCATTTTAAATTTTTAAATTATTTTGTTTAGTTTTATGCCTGTAAAGCGTATATGTATATCAAAGCTGATTTGAATAAAATAGTTCAATGTTTTGTTAATAAAAAATTTTACAATATTTGATTTTACAGTCAAATAATTCCCGATCGAAGTTACATACAATAATTAAAATGATTTGAATATCCGTCTCAAATAAGCCTCTATCTCACTCTTATCCTATACTTAATAACATCGTTTGCAAAATTAGAGGTAAATTTAACTTTAAGAAATTATAACAATGGTATAATCTTTAAACCTAGAATTCAATATAAAACAATACTCTCTCATACGATTTTTTGTTATTTGAGGCGTCCCACCATCGAGTGCAGGATTAGCCGTTGAGTTGGGAACACCCTATAGACAAATTTAATTTTTGGTTTTTACTATTATATATTATAATATTCATATTCCACATTATGGTATTTTTGGGAACGTTTTTATTTGTTTTTATTGTTTTATTTTTTAACAAATCCATAAATAATGTTGCGGTCTCGACCCTCCTCATTAAAAGGACATTAAGAAAAGTTTTTTGAATGAATGTATATATATATATCTTTTTTTTCAAATTTTATTTTTATTCTTTTTATCTAACCTTAGGTGAATAGTAATAGTGAGGTAACTAGTTTTATGACGCCCGTGTTGAAAATAATTCTCAATTAAACTAATTTGTTGTTTTTAATTTTTTTAGTTAATATATAGCTTCCTTAATTATTCCATATTTTAATAATTATTATAATATTGCAATGGGTTCAATTATCTACACTATACCTATTGTGTTTTGTTTTACACGTGGTTTACTTACTAACTCATACACATTATAATTTTAATTTTTTAATTACTTCAGATTCATATGAGCTCATATTGTATTAGTTACGTCATGGGTTTAATAAAAGGTTTATGCAAAGGTTTGGCTTAAGAATTTATTAAACTACATTGCAATGATCCTATGCACAATAAGTTGGAAAAAATAAAATCAAGTGCGAATTATGAAATTTTATATTGCGTAACAAGATGTGAACTAATTTTTTTTTTTTACGAAGATTCAAAATCAAAATTATTTGAAAGTAGAATTTTTAATTTTTTTGAAGTTGCAGAAATGTGTCGTAGTCAATAGGAGAAGACTATTGCAGTATTACGAATTAAAATGATTAAATAAACTGATATGATTAATGTCATCCATATATGTATAACGCAATTGCCATGTTATATATGACGTTTATGAAAATGCCCTCTTCAAAATTCCTTGATGTTGCACAAGCTTTTGATACAGTATGGCATGAAGTATTTTTTTTACATGTTGCACTATACGCTACCCTAAAGTTTATGTTGAGTTAATCGCTTCTTACTTATTAAAACTAGTATTTCAAATTAAACAAGTGGAATACTACTCTATACAATAAACAATATACCACCTCAAGGGAGTATGCTAGTTTCCATACTATATTTACTTTATCCCATTCATGATATAGCTGAGCTAGAATATGCAATGATAGCAACTTTTATATTTGATGCAGTAGGTAATAATACAAATGAAGCAATAAATAAATTGCAAGATGCTAATAACAAAATCTTCAGATGGTGTTTAGTAAAGTTAATTTATTTATTTTATTTATTTCAAAAGCAATGTCTAAAGAGAGTTATCTCATTACAGACTATATAAGTTTACATTTAGGTTTTTAATATAACAATAAGATAATTAAAATTATAAATTATTATTACAAAAAATATATAATTATAAAACTATAAAAATAAAAAATAAAAATTTAAAAAATGATTGTAACAGGCATAATGAAAAAATTGCAAAACATTTGCGGAAATTGAAATTTCTTTAGTGCAAGAATAAAAAATGAAAAGCGAAGAAGAAAAATTTTGCACAATAATTGCTATGTCTTAAGTATATCCTATACATTTCGAATAAAAAAATTTATTATTGAGAAATTAAATATTGATGATTACTATAGCTATTTACAAATGATTCTATTAATTGTTTTTTTTAAAATTTGTTGAATTTTCTTGTTTTAATTGTATATCTAGTTTATTGTATAACTTGGTACCAGTGTACAGAGTTGTGGAAGATCCAAATTGTAAAGTTCTTATTTTATTCAAATGGAAAAGATGTTTACTTCTGGTGTTGGCACTATGTATATCCTTCCTCTGCGTAAGAGCAGACATTGTATGGATATTATCATTAGCAATATCATGTATATGCGTAATTAGTTTCATTTCAATAAAGTCCCTGACTTTTAGAAGTTCATTATCTTTGTGTATGAAATCTGTTCTTTTTCTCCATTTATAATTATATAAATTTTTTATAGCTTTGTTTTGTATTACTTGAATATTTTCAATATAATTTTTTGAATTAGTACCCCATAGTTTAACACCGTAGCTAAGATGACTATGAAATAAAGCATAATAAACAGACTGTTTGATTTCACTGTGTAAGAGTTTAGAAATTTTATAAAATATTCCTGCAGTTGATGATAATTTTCCACTTAGTACTTCTATATGTGTATTCCATTTCAAACTTTCATCAATCCATATACCAAGATATTTACATTTTCCTACTTTTGCTAACTTATCATTAGAAATGCAGACATTGAATTCGGGTGTATTACTACCAATTAAAATATATTTACTTTTCATTGTATTAATAGTTAGTTTATGTGTTTGCATCCATTTTTGTATCTTTTTAATCTCTGTATTCATTTTATTTTGTAATAATACATCGTTTATATCTTCAAATACTATGCATATATCATCTGCAAATAAAAATATTTCAGCATCTAAATTAATTTCTTGAAGACTATCCATATATAGCGTGAATAAGAGAGGCCCAAGAATGCTACATTGTGGTACTCCATAATTTATACTTTCTTTGTTACTTTGATTATCTTTGATTTCTACAAATTGTGTGCGATTGCTCAAGTATGACAAAAACCACTTATAGGCCGATCCTCTGATTCCAAAACTGTATAATTTTTTAAATAGTATATTATGATCAACAGTATCAAATGCTTTTGACAAATCAAGAAACATTAATGATACCATTTTTTTATTTTCTTTAAGTTTTTGAACATGTGTAACCATATCAATAATTGTAGTTTCAGTACTTGACTAGGTTCTGAAACCATATTGTCTATCGCTTAATACATTATGCTTCATCAAAAAGTCATGCACTTGTTGATAAATTACTTTTTCAATAATTTTGGCCAAAATAGGTTCCAGACATATTGGTCTGTAATTATTGTAATTTGCTTTATCTCCACCTTTGTTTATTTTTTTCACAAATAAAAAAATAAAGTCATGCATTGCGGTCACAATAAACAATGTCGTCACACCATATCAAAATTCTGCAAAATAATTTGGTATGAATTTTGATGCAAAGCTCCGATGAAAAGAATACGTGAAGAAAAAGGAACAAGAATTAGAAATGAAATACAATCAGTTGTATTGGCTAATTGGACGAACATTTTCGCTTTTAATATATCACAAATTTGATGAAATATAGAAGACAGTGTGGGCATTAAAATATGGGGTGTTCTATTACGCAAAAGTTATCTTTCTCAACATGTCAATATAGAAGTATATTACGCTTAGTTAAAATTTTGTTAGATCTTTGTAAAATCTTTTATCTCTCCATAATTATAATGGGAATTTGATTGATCAAAGGATATCTGAAGTAACCAAAATTGTATTTCTGGTTAGCTTAAGACTATTTTAAATTTTAACAAAAGGATAGAAGTTTTTAGTGCACTAAAGTGGGTTCTTCATTTCATTTTCCTTCGAAAAATAGATAATTTTTTTAAGATTCTCCTGGCTCTTTAGATAATTTTCTTTTATCTAAAATTTTTGTTTTTTTATATACAAATACACAATAAATTATTTTCACTGTGTCTGGTCATGTCTTTATTTACAACTAATTCCGTCACTGTCCATTAATTTTGTATTCATTTCTAAATACGTTAATAAATATTTTCTATTTAAGTCATAGACTCGAAAACATTTTTTAAAATATTGTTTTTTTTTTTTTTTTTTTTTTTTTTTTAAAGATTTTTAATGTTGCTTGTTTTGACCTTTTGGTTTGCTGTGTAATTCACCTTTTCCTCTCATTTTATAATCTTCTCTTCCATTTTAATTTTTTTGTTTTTGCTTTTTGGTTGATTTTTAATGTTCTTGTGAATGATGTTAAAAGGTAATGTTTTGTTCACCATACTATGTATGGTGAGTACATAATTTTTTGTGTTTTCTTTTTCGGACAAAAGTCAAGTAAGTTTCTGCGAGACTATAAATTTTGACAACGGTAAAGTATATAATAAATTCTTTATGAGGTTACCAATTTGCATGGTAATTTAATATGGTTATGATAATAAATTTTGAAACGGTTTAGTAGTAATTTAAAAATTAAAAATATTAAATTAAATGGGTGAGTTATTGGGTTGTGGGAATGAATTTATTTAAATTCAATTAATTTAATTTTATAAAATGTCATTTTTGGTTGAACTCTCATTTTATTTGTTGGCACAATTAGTTTAGTATAATTGTACCACTTCACAACGATTTGAAAAAAATCGAAATGCTAATAAACTAATTAATAAAAAGGTTAATAAATTCTGTAAAGCTTAACGAGAGTATTTGGAAAGTTATTTTTTTTGTTTTTTAAGAAAATAATGGCTTAAGGTTTCTTTAAGATTTAGCGATTAATTACAAAGTTATAAGTATTAATATTTTTATATTTATTTCATGTTACTTATTCATATCTCTTTATGATGCCAGTTCGAAGGGTTTAACTCTCTTTGGCTTTTGTGTCAATTTAATGGTTTTGAAAAGCTGTAGCGACTCAGTGCTAACAGAATTATGCTTCACATGTTATTGCAAATCGTTTTATTATTACCGATACTTGGTCGATATTAAGATCGTTGTGCATGTTGCTATTTCTACTGTATACCTAAGGAGCATTGAAAAGTTTTTTTTTTTTGGATGTATTCAATGTGGGTTTTAGCCGCGTATGTCTACATTTGCATACGATTGTAGGACTTTATTTTGTAGAGACAAACGTGAATTTCATCCTGTAAGTCAATACATTTTTTGATATTTTAGATTGCTGCTTTGATGAGGATAAAAGTAAAGGATGTCATTATTATGATATTGCGAAGGAAATAAACATATAAAATCTTTGACTTAAATGTATTAAATAAGCAATTAAACATTAATGTGTTGCTTTTTTGCGATAGTAAGTTGTTAGGAAACAATTAGATCCTGTGCTATTTTAACGTACCTGGTTTTGACCTGTATTTTTCTTATTGTAATTTTTTGTTATTAATTGATTATTTGGTTTCTAGTTTTTTAAATTCTTTCGTCGTAATTAAGTCATATCCTGAATTAGTTGACAATCTATACAAAAACAAGCAATTTCTAAATTCAGTTTTTGCCATGTCTGATGGGCTTACGAAAACTTGTATTTTTTTAGTGGAAAGAAATCATTCTTGTAACAAAAAATAATGTATTGGTAATTCCGTGCATCAGTCTATAGTGTCTTGACTTGCAGATAGTTCATATATCGTTCATAGGCTTACAAATTACTTATTATGTGAATGGTAAATATCAGGGTAGATGGTAACTTCAATTTTTAACTATCTTTACCTAGATAATTCTAAGTTGTTTAATACCTCATTTTAAATTTAATATTAACAATACCCTTGATAGAAGAAATTACGCCTAAAATGTTTTATACATAATTTTATTTTGTACAATAATATTTTTTCGAAAATAAATTTCTAATTTTATAATAAGTGGATTTTTGTTATTATTATTGTTTTTATTTTTTTAAGTATTTTATTTTTATTTTGAATATATTTTCCAGCCTATAAATATGGTTTTTGTGTTTTTTTAAATATTTTACTTTTGCATATATTTTAAACGAATTTCCCAGAAAGAATAATAAATAAATTTATTTTTGAACAATTTTCACGTTATTATACACACGAACAGATATAAACAATTTTGCATAACATGGTTGTAACTAAGTTAATCAAAATAGAAATAATAAAATAGAAAAAAAAAACAAAAAATAAAAAAAAAATAATATAAGAGACCCTCATCAAAAAAAAAAAAAAACAAAATAATTTTTATTTCTCTCTCTTGCTTTTAGCATGGACCAAATTCACATATAATTGACGAAACATTAGCGCTATTAAAGTTTTTGTTTTGTGGACAAAAATTCGTCAGAGAAAATTTCAAAATAATGAGGTAGGTAATTTTGTGTAGTTTTCCTTTTAAGACTCTTAAAGATTATGTCAGGAATGTTCATTTCAGGTTAGATATGAATGATGTTTTTTGGGTTATCTCTCTCCCACCGCTTACAGAAATCAAATCTTATGGTTTGATTTCTTATTAACAAATGACATGTGCTAATGTAGTTATAGAACATTACTCATTAAATGCCTTCAGCCCGCAGAAATCAATGTTGATAAAGAGAAACGTTATTACTGAATATCGATAATACGCCTAAGGATAAAGAGATAGTTTGAAACAGAATTTATAAATAAAACTATTAAGTACATCATTTAGAAAGTGATTTATTCTAACTAAAGAAAGTGTTACTTAAAGTTCTCAGGTCTACAATAATTTCTATAACATAAATATTTCACTTAAAATGTATGCGGTGATTATATCTCAAAAAATTATTAATAAATTCCAGAAAAAGTAAAGCTTTACCACATATGTAACTCTCCAAGTGATAAATAATTGCTACTATGATCTGGTGTAGTTTTTAGTAGTTTAAAAAAACAATGCCGTATAGAGTGAGTGGGGGGGAGGGCAATTAGTGATAATCGCTGTATAGAGTGTGGACAAGATTAGCATTGGTTTTGTCGCAGTTTATCTATAATACTTCAGTGTTAAAAGTTAAAGGATTTTGAAAGAAAACGAAATTTAATTTCTGAACTAGGTATGCAAAGATGGGGAACATAACACGCAGTTATAATTTTTACCTAGAATATTAAATCTTTGGTGGTTACGTTAAAAGCTGAAATTATAACCATTAACGCTGGGTGGCGCAGTAGGTAGAGCGCCTGCTTTTCAACCGAAAGGTCCCAGATTCGATTCCCGACGAAGGCAAAAAAAAAAAAAAATGCTTTCTGGATTTTTCGACCTGGTCCAGTACCCTTTATCATTGGGATAAAATAAATGATAAATAGTTGGGAGTTTGGGTTATCACTAGTAAAAAAAAAGGGAACTATGCTATTATGAAGGCGAAGTACTCTACAGTAGATATAGTTTTCCACATTTAAATTAGTAGATATACCATAAAAATTCTACAGAAAAAAAAGCTATTGTATGTAATTGTGTATTCCAAATCTCTGTGTAAAAGCAGTCAGGGTGTTCATCCCATAGACTTGGAATTATATCAAAAAAAAAAAAATAATAACATTCAAAGACCAAAGTGTAGTGTGTGTGTATTGCCACCGTGCTGTTTTATGCACAATGAAGAAAATGTTGGAACAATATTGCGGAAGCACATACCATTTATGACATAAAGAAATATTTTAAAAAATTTAAGAATCAAAATTTTTTTAGAGAATAATACCTTGGTATAGTTTGATATCAAAAACACCAATAGCACATATGAAACTTCAAAATATAAAAATAAAAATGTTTAATTAAAAATTTCCAATATCCAACAAACAGAAATTTAAAAGCAATTACCTAGTACTAATGAGTCTCGATATCCAAAAACCTCAAGCAGAGAACTTTAGAGAATATTTCAACAAAAATCAACGCTGGTATATTCTCTCGTGGCAACAATTCCACAAAATACAATAGCATAAATATAAAAAAAAATATGTTTTCAATTGCAAAATTGAAGTTTTTTATTTCTAGAATTACGAGGATTAGGGAGGAATTTAAATTAGGTAGAGATAAATTAATGGAGGATTAAAAAGGAACAATTTTAAGAAAGAGCAACTATTTAAAAAAGATAATAAAAATTGTGATAGAAATATAAACAATAATATTGAAAAAATTAAAATTATTGGTTCAGAGCATTTTTTCTCAGCCCTACATCAAAAAAATAAAAATGTTGACAACAAAAAAAAAAAACCTATGCTCATTATTTCATCTTTCGCCTGACACTTCTGCAAACAATTATTTGATTTTAAATTTATTAACCGTAAATTTCAGAAAATGTTTCAGTGATGTTTTAAATGGATTTAGAAGACATATGGTATTAGGATATCCCCCTTACTGTATAATAATATAATGATTGATATACTGGGTTATATAAAGTAAATTTGAACTTCAGGTTATTTGGGTAATACTATTCTATCACCTATATATTATATTTTATCCTTTTTAATATTTTGTTTTGTACCTACTTACCAAGTAATTCAATCTTTTTGACTTTTTAAAATTCCTAAGATTTATTTAATGTAATTTTCGATGATTTGTTTGTAACTCATAAGAAAATTTTCAAGCTAGTTATCATAATTTATTTTATTTTATTTTATTTTTAGACCGTTAAACAGAATTAATGATTCACCTTTTATGTATGTCTAATATCATAAGTTTCCAATGGGAGTATTTCTAGGGATAAACCATTAAAATCTAGGATAGGAAAAAAACAATAAAATTAAAGAAAAATAAAAAGAATTTGGCAATAGATCTTCTGTAAAGCTTTTCTTTTTTTTAAATTTATTTCTCTTTAATGATTATGATGTGTTTATAAGTATTTTTTTTTGGTTAAAATTGAAACCGATTAAATACCGTTAAATCAAAAGTTATGATTTTAAAATCACATACCTCCACACTTCTTAATGAAAACAATCATACAATTACTGAAACTAATGAAAAAAGTAAAACCTGCGAAGAATATATTAATAAATTGTTTAAAACGTCTACAGAACCATCCGAAACGCATATAATTATATAACAAAAGATGAAATAAAAAAAGCGATTATGACAGCCAAAAATAATAAAGCCATAGGACCAGACGAGACTCTGTCAGAAATAATTAAACTAGTGAAAACTTAATTGCGCTCCAAATTTTCCACCAGATTGACTAAAGCCAACATCTATGAAATGAACTAACGCAAGGGTAATTGTCAGCCTTGCGAAAAAACTAATGACAAAAAATGCGATGACTACCGATTAATAAGTTTAATGAGCCATGCACTCAAAATCTTCCTGGAAGTGTTACATATTCGTAAATACACAAATTGTGAGCTCTACATGGGCAGAAGGCAATTTGGATTCAAACAAGAAACTGCAATTAGAGAAGTCCTTATTAATATTCAAATACTAGTACAAAATTGTCGTGATGTTCATAAAGATATTTTCTTATGTGTTGTGGATTATGAAAATACTTGTGATAAGGTCAGCCATCAAAAACTAATTTAGGTATTAAATAGAATTGGCATATAGATATAAATATCATAATGTATATATAAATAGCTTATATTGGCAACAAACAGTCCGCGTAAAAATAAATAGTGTGCTGACGCAAAGCATTGATATTCAAAAAGCAGATGGATAAGGCTGTATTCTCTCTCCTTTACTGTTTAACATCTATGCTGAAGCCATTTTTCAAAAAGTAGAGTGAAAGACTTAGATGCTGGTATAAAAGTAAATGGCACATATATAAATAACTTCAGATATGCAGATGATACAGTACTTATAGCAGACATAATAATGAAGGATTCATAACATTTAGTCGATAAAGTCAACCATCATAGCGAAATGTTCAACTTAAAAATGAATACCTCAAAAATTAAATTAATGATCGTAAGTAGAAAAAGAACACCTCACACCGCAGCAACAATTAAAACAAATAACCGTTCAATTGGGAGAGTCTTCACGTACAAATATCTCGGATGCTGGTTACACAAGGATTGGAGCTGAGAAACGGAAAATAGAAGCTGAACTGAAACAGCAAGAAATGCATTTCTTAAACACAAAAAAGTCTTTTTCTGTCGCTTACGATTCGTTAAATGCTATGTCTATAATTTGGTCTATACTACCTATATGGTGTAGAAAGATGGACCTTACTCCTAAAGTAAGAGAATTCAACAAACTTGAAATCTTCGAAATGAATCTTGAAGGCTGGGTGGCGCAGTAGGTAGAGCGCTTGCCTTTCAACCGAAAGGTCCCAGTTTCGATTCCCGATGAAGCAAAAAAAAATGCTTTATGGATTTTCGACTTGGTCCAGTACCCTTCGTCATTGGGATATAATAAATGACAAAAAATAATTAAGAGTATATTCTAGTAACAAATTAATTAAAATGAAACTATTCTATTTAAGAAGGCTGAGTTCCTGACAATAGCAGTAGTTTTCCACATTTAATGAGTTCATAAGCCAGTAATTTGTTAAATAAATACTCGAAATATTATAGATATTGTAGTGTAAAATTGCAGTACCGTACTTAAATAAGCACGAAAAGGTGATTCTACCTAAGTTACTGTTAGAGTGAAAAAAAAAAAATGTGAATCTACCGAAAAATTGAAAAAATATCGTGGGCAGATCATATTACAAACGAAGAAGTTCTACGTAGAACAAACAAAGAAAGAGAACTATACTTCTAAAGCTAAAATAACAAAGAACCTCCTACTTTGGGCATATTATGTGTGGAAATAAATTTGAACTACTTCAGTTAATTGTTCAAAGAAAAATACAATGAAAAAGATGTATAGAAAGAAAACAATTGACATGGTTCGGCAACATTAGAAACTAGATATCCAGCTACGAATCGAAAGATCTATCACCACATTGTTGCCAATATCATATAACCGCTGACATCCAATTATGGACAGGCAATAAAAAAAGAAGATTTTAATGTGAATTGATCATGAAATGATTATTTTTTTTATGACGATACAGGTTTGTGTTCAAGAAAACCTGGTTATTTTTGTTCATATCACTATTAGAGAGCTTTTTTATAACAGCTTTGTAAAAATAACCGAACTGCAACTTTTTCAGTTGTTTTTATAATTCTATGCAATGAACTAATTTCATTTTTTAAGCAAAGATTTGGAATACAAAATCAAAAATACAGTAGTCTTACAGTAGTCTTATAAGTAAGCATTACAGAACTCGTACTTTCTTAACTATCCTAACTAAAGATAAATTAATTTTAAAAATTCAAAAGTAAACTTATACACGAAATTTATTAACATCAAGAAGCCCTATTCGTACGCTTTAATACAAAAAAAAATTACGTTAGAATTTGGTTTTGACCCAGCAGAAAATTTTTTTAAAAGCGGAAAAGCAGAGTCTGGTAGATTAGAATAAAATGTTTTCAGGTGCGATGGGTCAAAAGTTGATTGTAGGTCAATCAACTCCATTTCCAAGTAATTGGGAACATCTTCAAGTTTAATTGCAAATGGATTTTGAAAAAGATCAATTTCTTTGGAACGGCTGTGAAAGTCAGAAAACCGTGTCGAAAACTTATTTTCCAAGATTTCGATATAATCGTGAAATTTGGTATTTGATAAAGAAAGATTCGATTCTTGTTCTAACATTATTGCACAAAAAGGCTAGTTATGTGATTCATTTTTTAAAATATTGTTTTTAAGTAGTTTTAGTTTAATCTGAAAAGCTATTATATTTTAATATGCTTCATTAATCAAGTTTCCTTTTATTTGAAGCTTTCGGTTTAATTCGTTCATTAAAGAAGTCATGTCTATTAAGAATGCTAAATCAAAAATTCATTTTGGATCTGATTATTCTAATACTTCTCTTTTGCTTTCAACCATAAATATATGTATAGCTTTTTTAACTGAAAAAACTTTTTAAGTGCATTTCCTGCACTAAGCCACCTTACTTCGCAATTCTAGATATCGGAACAGTCAAATTAATAAGAGCCGAGTTTTTTAATTAAAAATTTTAATATTGGCGAACCAATAAAACTAATAGTAAAAAAAAAACACAATGGGCCGCACGTTGCCGGTGGTTGTATAAGATAATCTTAATGGAAATTTAGACGGGGTAAGTTTTATTATGAGGTCGGGCTACTTAGCGTTAAATAGAAATAATAGAAAGATCAGTCAAATGTATTGAGATATTTGGGAACGCTTCATTGTATGTGAGGAATTGGACATTGAAATGCAAAAAATTAAGAAAAGCTATAATCACAAATGAAAAAATATATAGCGACCCACTAGCCGGAATTTTGATTTATAAATCTATTTGAATAATAATGAAAAACGATTAAAGTTGTACCATGCCAACTTCAACTTAATTGACATTATGTAATTAAATATTGATAAGCCAAATAATAATGAAAGAAAACTAGACTATTATTTGTCAAATCTTAAAAATATTTTTCTTTCAAATAAGTTGTAATAAATTTTTTCGAATTTTTTATTTAAATAAAATATTTAAATATATTCTTTTAAAAATGTAAATAGCATGCTTTAAAATGAAAATAAAATAAAATATAAAATAAATAAATTAAATAAAAACTTACTTGATAAACAACCACTATAACTTTTATATGCAACAAATCTAATATCAGTTGTATTTGTACCACCAATTTGTACTTCATTAACACCATAATCGGCCATTTGCATTAATGGTTGTGCAATACCATCTTTTAATTCAACTTTTTCTCTATCAATTAATAGACTAGATTCATTACCATTACGTATATAATAAATCGAATGTCGTGCATTATTTAAAAAATTTCTTTGTACTTCAGCTCTCACAAAACCATTTTCACGATCTTCTTCAAAAATCAAATTATTATCGGTTGATATACCAACCATTAAATAATAACTACGTTCATTTATTGTTTGTAATACTAACATTATACGTTCTGTATGACGTAAATCATTACTTGAGAATGCCATTTGTAATTTAACATAATTAACGGGACCATTTAAATCAAATTTACGTTGTAATATTGATTCACCACTAAAATCAGCACCTTTTTCATCTGAACAAAATTCCCCCATAAAACTTGTATGCTCACATTCACATGAACTTGTTTGTTCAGCAAAATTTTCAATACATATCCCACCATTTTTACATGGTCCAGCATCACATTTAATTTGACAATTTGGTAGAACACCATCTAAAACTATATAGAAAAAAAAATTAAAATAGTTTTTAAAGTATTAAATTTATTTCACAATAGAATTGATTTAAATATAATAAACAGTTATATTTTTTGGTGCAAATTAGAGAGAGAGAGAGAGAGAGAGAGAGAATTCTTTTGGTTTCATTTACCTTTTTTTAATTTTTCAATTTTATTTATTATTTAATATTGTATCAAAAAATAAAATGTAACTAGTAATTTAATTATGTAAAATATTAAATTTGTAAAACTGAGTTTATTTTAAATAATTTGAGTTATTTTTTAATTGAGTGAATTAAAATAAAATTTTCAGAGAATTTATCATTTTTTCTTTTTTATGTCAGGCTATAATAATTAAAGTAACAGTTTTCTATTTCCTTATTATTCTGATATTTATCAAATGTTGATAAAGTAAAAGGTAAAGGTAAATTTTTAAATCCTTAAGGTTATCTATTTAATTTGTTAAAAATTCTGTATACCTTAAATTTACTCCTTGAGAAAAACATTTTTTTTTTGTTGTTTTGTTTTTTTTTTAAATATCCTTTCCCAAATTTTGTTATTTTATTTTAATTTTGTTTTTTTTTTTTAAATACACCGATAACAATTTATTTATTTGATATATTTATCAACAAAAAACCAAAACAATAAAAAAACAAAAGTAAGTAAACACGAGAAAAAACATACAGGACGAAATTTTATGTCCTGCTTGTTTTTATTTTTGTTTTAAATTTTATAACCCACACATCACTTTTTATATTTTTTTGTTCTTATTTTTTTTACATTTAATATCTAAAATATTTGAGCAAAATTTAATTTACAGAAAATTAAGAGTAAAATCGAGATATCTTTCATCTATGATTATTAATAATCGATAAAGAATTGTTTACCGGATTTGAAAATTCAAAGTTTCAAACGCTTTACAGCGACTGCATGAATAGATAGAGAGATTAGATAGTTGTCGTGTCTACTGGTAATTCACTGACACACTTAAAGTATTGAGGTCCATTATGCTACGACGAAGACTTTCCTCCCTCTTAAAACAGTTTGAGCTTGTAAAACTGGTGGACGTTTTCATAAACACCCAAAGAAGTCAGAAAGGGTACTTTTAGAAGAGTTTTTGGGTTTTGTGAATAAATATTTGGTTTTCCATAATAGATGAGTACCGATTTAATGTCTTTAAGTCTGACCGCTGTTCTAGATACCATTTCTTTGTAACAAAATGTTCTCGAACATTACCACCTTCGTTCGTAATTGTTCTCATTTCCTTCTACTTTTCTCCTTTCCGTATTTTCGTTTCCTACCCTAGCGAAATGTACCAATCGGTATAAAAGGTCCCCACCTAGTGTTTTGGCTATGTATAAAAAAAAAACATATCAATTGGTAAGGGTAGTGTATCTAGGGTATCGAGAGAAACTTTTGCAAAATGAAAGAATTCAAATATGAAACTTCAAATTATAATGATATTCATGGTGAGAATGAATGATACGAATGGTTTCTGTTTTAATATATGGAGTAAAGTCTTAAATCATTCATATTAAATCAATCATCATCACGTTAGTTGGGCAGAATGCTTACAAATTTTGATGTAGTAATGACCGTAAAAATACGAAATTTTAGGTACGTTTTTCATATAATTATGACAGAGTAGCAAATTTTCTATTTAGCAACGTTACATATAATTTATGGTGAAAGAACAACAGGTCAAATATCATGGTTAAAAATCTAGATAAATGGTTCATTTAATGTAATGCTAATCTGTTCGGCGCTGTTCTTAATAAAATTGTAATTTCGCAGCATAATCAAAGACCTAGGGCATGTTTAAATAGAAAGAAAATTACTTGCAGCAGAGCTTGTCTATTTTCTTATCCATTAGAGAGGAAACAAAATTATTCTAACATTTGTGGCTAGCTCCTTCGGCCATATTCTGTGTTTAGAATTCGCTTGAGCTAAGACTGGATATGGTTTTATGACCATTTAAGTATACCCCACACTTTGAAGATGATATTTGAAATATTATTTTTAGTTGTTGTTTACAAGTTTACTTTTACGTTTTCCTGATGTTCATCGCTATTTATACATATAACGCATCTATTAATGTAAGCTGTTAGCTGATTAGCAAAACATTTTTGGTCGCTTTTAGCAATTGATTTAACACAAACATTTTGTTTTAATATCCAGAGATATAGTTTTGGACAACTAATAATTATGTAAGTTTATATTTGAAATCATTCCTAAAGTAGTTAATGTGGGCTTTATTAATTCAAAATCAGTTTCAATATGCATTCATTGAGCACAGCACTTCTATCTGATCACTTCGGTATAAATTGAAATATTTATTTAGCCTTTATAAAGTATATTTTGCGTGAATAATTTTGTCACTGATTGTATAGTTCAAATATTTTTTGTAATTATTTTAAGAGAAAACGAATGGATTAAACAATGACCTATAGTGTCATCATGTCTGTTTACATTTAATTTGAATGAATAATTTCGTCTGTAACTGTGTACTCTAGAAATTTATAAAAAAAAATAAATAAAGGTAAGCAATCAATTTTTTGGTCCAAAAGGTTATTTATCCTTTTCTTATTTTATTTTTTTTTATTGCTTTTATTGTAAATATGTTTACCTTAAGGGCATTTAAAATAAACAAAAATCTTCTTTGTTTTTAATTTTCTCTAAGGTACACAAAAATACAAACAGTTACTAAAAATATACTCATATGTCCTAGATTTGGGAAATAATTCCAAAAAATTTTTTATATAAAGTTTTTAATTTTTATTTATGTACATTTAAAGAGAATTTAAAAAAAAAAATAAAAAAAAAATTAAAATAGATATTATATTTTTAATATAAATAGAAAATAATATAGCCTATGGTTATATTATAAATATCATATTTTTCATATTGTTTGCATTTTCGCAAATGTATGCTGTGATGAGTTAGTGATGACAACTTGTAGATTTCAGTAGCTGACTAAAGTATTAATTTGAGTTCATTCAATCATAAAAAACTTACTAAATCGAGAGGAATATTTTAAAATTATCCAAATATATAGAATGAAATACACATGAATTTGAAAAAAAAGTTATTTTATATTTTCAAATTATTAGTGTTTTTAGAAATGGGAGCTGATATTAAATAAATGTTATTATAAAATTACTATGAACTATCTGTAAATAGAGCTCTGAATATTAAATGTTTGTAAAAAATTATTATTTGATTATACTTTTGATCGATTCCTGGGACTTAAATTATTATTTTAATTTTAAATAATTTTCCTGCATTAACGGTTAAATCTAACAGTAAATAACTAATTTTGCATTGTTTTCTTGGAGATGGTAAAACTCTGCTATGGTAATATAAGAAATGAACAGTTATGTGTTTAATTTTTTTTTTATAGTGTTTTTACATTAAAAAATTATCCCTATAAAAATAATTTACATTAAAATTATAATGGTCCATCTTATTCTTTAAGGACGAAAAGGACATTTGCAAGTATTCTTGTTGTTTTGATGTTTTTGTATATAAACCGTTATATCTGTTTACCTATTAGATATATACTAGGGACCCCTGCTGAGTAACTATAATATAAGTTGAAGCCAAATTTAAAGCTTTTAGCAGAAGAGCAATTTATGTACTGACATACACTTCTCACGTTATAGTAGAAAACCCTCATATTTTAATAAAAATTTAGAGGTTAGTAAGTTTTATTTAGGAAACATAAATACTGCTCCCCCATATACTGTTTCGTTTTGACATATTCCTGTACTAAGTGGCATTTAATGGATAAAATCACTAAAAATAAAATATTTTTGTAATTAAAGAGGTATAAACATCTTATATATATTTTTAACCAAAACTATATGATTACTACAAATAACCAAAATATAAAAAAGAATAATTTGAGAAAGTTACTTAAAAAAAATAAAAGAATAAATTTCCTTTAATTATGTATAAAAATAATAAGATGTTGAATGACACAAAATGGCTATATTTTATTTAAAAGTTTGAATATTATAAAACCAAATAGAAATTTTTTTGACCCGTATGCACATTAAGGTTGTATATACAACTTATTTACATATTAAGAGTTCATTAAGAAGAAACGAAATAAAATGAATTGCGCAGGTCCTTAAATGCTTGTCAATTATAATTATAGAATTATTGATGCTATAACTCTATTATATAAAGATGAATTTGCCAGTCCATGTGCAATCCAACTGATTTTTTTTTTGTTGTTTTTGTTTTTTTATTTCAGATGAATTTGTTTTTTTTTTTTGTTTTTATTTGACATTATGTACAATGTACATCAGTTCACTTCAAGTAACTTTATAATAACTGATTTGTTTGTTTTATTATTATTATTTTATTATGCCTTAATTTCATTTTGCAATTTTTCTTATTTCTAATTTTAATAATTAAGAGCTTATACCAATGTATTTACAACTATGACTATTAATTTCTTAGACTAATCTGAATTTTTAAATATATATATATATATATATTTTTAAGGAAAAATGGCAAGTAAAAACCTTTTTGATCAATTTATTTTTATCCTAAAACTTAAAAACTAACTTAATTATAAAAAAAAAACCTAATTGGTAAAAGCTTAATCTACAATCGCTCTTATTAGCGGATTTACTGAATTTAGACAGTTCTCTAGAAAGGCAGGCGATATCTTTGCTATTTGTTCGGAAACAGTATTGATATTTGCTATGCTATGCAATCTGTTGGTGGAAAATAAAAAGGTTCAGCCAAGATTAATTTTAGGATTTCATATTGTTTTCTTTGTAGCACATTTAAATTTGTTCTCTCAGCGTTCTTCCATATAAGGAATCTGTATAAAAGAATACTGCGAAAAATGGCTTTAAATATTATTAGTTTGTTTTCTACAGTTAGCCCGGATTTTTTTATTTATAATTGGATACAACATTTTTATATATAGATCTATTTTATTGACTGTCTTAGTTATATGTTATTTAAACAGTAATTTTTTGTCCAAATGTATACCAAGATATTTAATATCATCGGACATAGATTCATTTGCAAGTACATATGTAAATTATAATAACTGATTTGTTTTTTTTTTTTTTCTTATTTTAATAAGAACTCACATATGCATAATGTATTTGCTGAATAATAAAACCATATGAGTAAAAAATTTTCAACTATGTGCGCATTATTGTTTTATATACAACTTATTTATATATTAGGAGTTCATTAAAGAGAAGCGAAACAAAATGAAAATGTGTCTACTGCGCAGGTCCTTAAATGCTTGCCAATTATAATTATAGATATAGATTCAGTACTTAAAATACACTAGTAGTCACAATATATAACTAAGTCACCAATATATATTGTACTTAAAATACTAAGTACAATAACATCTCTCTCAGAATCTCCGAAAACCCAAACAACCTTATTATAGTTAGAATTTAAAAGGAACTAAACTAATTAATTATTAAAATATAATAGATTTATAATTATATAAAGACTCAGTTCATATATCAAGAATTTTCGAAAACAGCTATTAAACTTGATCTACTATAAAAATATAAAAAATAGAATAGTAATAATCATAAAATAATCGATATGATGACGTAAATGTTAGCAAAAAAGTCAAATAAAGGGCGTTTTATCTTGGCTACAGAGAACGAAAATATAAAAATGCTGTGAATATTTTTTTAGAATTGGAGATTGTATTTTTTTTATAATTACTAGTATTTTTATAATATATATATATTTAGACTGTAAAATATAATTTCAGCTTCAGCTTCACATCTCACTGAATTGAAGAAGCAAAAAAATAATCTATTCAGGCTTTCAAAAGCAGATATATCTCATAAATATCTAATTTAAAATAGCTCTATAAATTTTACTTTATACGAGACGACTCTGTTATTTTTCATTCAATTTGAAATACATTCAAATAAAATGTATTAGAAGTACACAGAAAAATAATTATTCTTATTTTATTAAATAAAAACAAAAAAAATGAATATTTCGATTTAAATTAGATTTTGATTAAAATTTTAAAATGAATGTATCCAACCACCTACATATCGATGTATAACACACAAAATAGATAGATAGAATAAAAAATAATATATTTTTAATAAAATCGTATCAAAAATATAAAAAAAATTTTATACAATATAATTTTAATACAAAATTATAATGTTTTTTTGTTTTAATCAAAACTTTGAGGTAAATTCTTTTCACATTAGTACATTTTATGTACGTTTTCCTTAAGGGATTTAATTGAAATATTTCTTCAGTATTTATTATTTTAAAAATTATTATTAAAATTTGAAATAGTAAATAGTTAAATAATAATAAAAATAAAATAAAGTTAATTTTTCTTGTGGGAATTAGAATAAAATGGATAAAAAATTTTAATATCATAATATCATTTTTAATTCAAGGATCAAAGAACACAAAATATTAAAAATTTCTTTATCTCTATACATAAGTTATTTCAATTTAATTTAAAGACTTTAATTTATTTTATTATATTTTAAGTCTCTTATTATAAAATATTTAAAAAATATATATTTTTTGAAGTTATAATAAAATTGACTTCTAGAGTGAACACGTGACAACGTCGAAATCTTCAATAACTTTTACAAAATAATGGCAACATATTGATCAGTAATTATTTCACCATGAAATCACCTTACAAGCTGTTTTTCACGATATAGTTAATTTTCGAAAATATTTTTTAATTCAGAAATAAATTATTTTAATTAAAAAATTTAAATTTAAACTCTAGGTGATTTTTTAAGACTTTAGGTATGATTTACTAAATTTAATTGATATCTTGATCGAAATGGTTAGCTGTTATCAGAAGGCCAAAACTATCGATCTTTTGATGTTGGTGTAACAACTGAAATCGTTTAAGTTATTAATTGAACGTTAATGAAACTATAATTTTATGGTCTAAATTTAAATATGATTTGTTTGTCCAATAGCTGATTATAGTATTAATTTGAATTCGTTTAATCATACATTTTGTAAATACTTAACTATATCTCTTATCCTACAAAATTATAATTCTATTTTTCCAAATCATACTTTTAATATTATGTATTCGATCTTTTATATATAAATTCTATTCAGTATAATAAAATTCAAAATAAAAATGTATTATTTTTGATAATGCAATATATTTAATAATGCACCATGCACTATGCACCATTAACAACAAACACCGCTTATGACTCAAAAGAAGCACAAATTAATCTATCAAGAAAGCATATACTGTCAAATGAATAAACATTTGTCCGGAATAGGTAAATTACTGGCTGTCATATATGCAGATGATGATGTAGAAGAAGCCTCGGTGATTTAGTTTAGACTATAGGAAAAATTTCATTTACAAATCTAATTTAATATAATTCGTTAGTTTATAACTACAAATTTTACTTAATTTGAATGTGGTAGTATAATTGAAAGTAATTGTGGTAAAATTGAATATATTGTAAGTTAAGTAAAATAAATTTAAAACATTACAATTTGGTAATGAATTAAGATTACCCTTAGCAAGTTGCCTTAACCTGTATAATAATGTTTTGAGCCTCTGTTTGTGAGCACTGTTACTTCATTATAAAAAAATTAGACTTATCAAAAGAGTATAACTCTAAAATGCGATCAACGATATTTTATTTCACTTCCTATTAATAAAAATATTTCAACAAAAATATTTCTTTTCTTTTAAATTCACATAAAAATAAATCAAAATAGGTACGTATTAAATTTTTTTTTTTAAAAAATAATGTTAATATAAATTAACAATTCTCCAATGAAATTTTCATAATCCTAAAACAATAAAAAATAAATAAAAAATAAAATTATAACATACCATGTGCGAGATTTCTTTCATTTATTTTAGCTAAATCGATTAGATTTTCACCAATTTTCAGCCCACGTACACAACCAATATAACCTTGTAATTCCGGATAATCCAAATTTGTTCGTAATAAATTTGTTGAATCATAACCTCCAATATTAAATTGAAAATATTCTGTTGGTGGTGCTGGTGGTCTATGTGGTGAAAGAACTTCTATACTTCCCCCATTTTCCAAATTCGAATAACAAATAATAAAATGAAATAAAAATAAAATAGAAAAAAAGGTTAACATCAATTTATTTCAATAATATATAAAATAAAAATATTAATAATAATAATAATATAAAAATCTTAAATACAGAGTGATTCAATGAAATTTAAATATTTTATAAACTGTGAATTTATTTTAAAATTGAAATGTTTATTAACATCATAAATTTTATTATCTATTAATTTATTTATTTTTAATATCAAATATAATTTTTACTATTAATGGGGTTAAACTATCTATTATTGATGTGTTGCATTATGCAATAGCCACTATACATTTTTTGGCATTTTACTTTAAACTTTGTACCGTTTAATAATTTTCAAAAAGAAAAAATATTTTTTCCATTTAATATTTCATTTTGTCAAATCATACCTTTTATATGTATTCGATCTTTTATATATTCCAGAAGACATCAGTTCAAGTAGAATCTAATACATCCCTACGAAGTAAACTAAGTACTATTCTTATTACACATTAAATATTATTTCAATAATATTTTGCCTTCTTCAGGGAGTTAGATTTTCAGAAAAGCGAAAAATTGTACTTTCGGAAATTCCTGAATCTTTCTTGTTCTATAAAAATCTGCACAGAAGCCTATATTACTTAATTAATATATTTAACAAAAAAATTTCAATTACGAAAAAATATTGAGATAGTATTGTCTTGCGGGGGAGTTACTATTGTAATAATATTATTCATAGAAATTATTACTGTATTAAGCCTATAAATGCTATAAATATAAAATTGCAAAACAAATGTACTTCGTTAATCTATCATAGATTGGGTTATGATAGATATGGATAGAAGAGGTTTTAATACTATTAAGATCCTTCCTTAAAGCGAAATGGTGTTGATTGAAGACACCCGCCACTTGAAAAGTGGAAAAAAGTAGTTTGTTTTTCATTTTGTATCGTATATCAATTCGTAAACGGAATGAAATGCGAATTTTGCACGGCGTTAGGCTTAAAGAGTAGTTATAAGTGTCTAGTCAAATAATACATCATAAATTTGTATGTTAATTTGTCAATGGAATCGTAATGGTTATTTTGCTCTCTTAGTCTTACACTTTTTTGTGAATTTTTCATATAGAATTTCCCTTAGAAAAAGCTTGGAAACCAGAGTCATGTATTTCTTAAATAACCCGCCTTGTAAATATGGGGGAGGGGGGGATACGCATCCACCAAATCAAACATCAAATATGTTCAAATATTGTTTAATACCAATATAAATTTTTGTTGATTATTCCTTGACCTCAAATTTGTAGTAAATATTGACCTCTTCATTCAAATACAGTACAAGAATAAAATGAAATTAGTTGAACATGTTGTGAACAAGAATATAACAGAGTTTCATCAGAAATCTAATACTAAAAAGAAACCAGTTTTCAAAAGAGACTCTACCCTATTGAAAAACGAATTGATCGAACTGAGAATGAAAATACCTTAGATACCATCACCCTGGATGTAACCTGGATTTACAAATATTATCAAAGACATATTCAATTATACAAGTCAATTTGAAAATTTTGTCATACTTCTAAAGTTAAAGGAAAGAAAACTATTAAAAAAAATGAATAACTGTTAAAATAAAAAGGGTTCCAATTTAAGGGTGTTCTAATTTTAATACTAATTTATGTTACTATAACTCGTATATTTCGAATATGTAATAAAATAATTTTTTATTTTATTATTTTTGTCCCCAACAAAATTTACTGATTTAAAACCAATTGGGTACATGCCAATAATAGTTTTCTATTCGTAAATGAATCCTAATGAAACCGCAACAACTGTTCCAATAACAAAAATCCAAAAAATTGAGGCAAATCAAAAAAGATTAGAAAATAAAGAATACAAGGATAATACAATCAAATTTAATTTGATTTCTTCTATATTATTCCTTTCATTTTTATATATGCATATATATATATACATATTTATATACAATTATTACACTTTATTAGTTTAATTTATGGAAGAAGAAAAGCTTAATCAAGAAGAGAAAAATAAAAATGAGAAGTAAAAAAAAAAAATATAAAGAAAAAAAATAGCAAAACTTTTTATTTTGATCTGATGATGGACAACGAAAAATATTGAAATACTTCATATTTTCTAACTAATCTAAAAACATTCAAATTTCTAACATGTTTTTATGTGATGTTGAAAATTGAATTCTATTTGGAAGTTTCATTGTGTTCGATAGGTCTTCGAGTGGTATTCTTGGAGAATACCTACTGAAAATCTTGGTAAATGTTGAGTAATTAATGAAGACGTTTTGTTGTGGATAATGAAAACATATTATTGTCAAATCATCTTTACTTATAAAAGTGAAAGTTTGTTTGATTGTTCGCTATACTCGCCAAGAGTTTTAAAGATAGAGTTTTGCACGTTTCAGGAATATATCAAAAATCTAGTGTTTTAGAGGCATGAAAATTTACACTTAGATACCTTTTCACAAACAAGGAAATACGACTGTTACCGATTTCAAAAATTTGAACTGATTCGAGTCGGTGCTATACAACCCCTAGCATCTAACATGAATGCTTCAAAAAAAGATTAAAAATAAACAAACATGTATATTGTCCTGAAAAAGTATTTTTTAGAATTTTAGGAATCAGTATTACATCGCTATGTGAAATAGCCACAAAAATGATACAATTCGTTTTATTAATCAATCAAAAAATACTGCAGAGTGTTTCAGGGGGTCCATGTATACAAATCGATAGATACGGTTATCGATGAAAATGAAGTTGTTCCTCCTTATCAATTGGGATTAAAAGTAGTAGCTTCAATATTGCTTCTACGAAATTTGAAGCAGCCAAAACTATGGTACTAGAGTAAGAATAGGAACTTTGCATTCTCATTTCATTTAAGCACAAATTCAAATTGATTGTGGAAAAGGAGAACACATCTTTATTTCAAGAATACCGCAATAGCAAGGAACGTGTCATTATACTCCATTAGAAAAAGACCAAAATATTGTTTACAAAGAAATAATTTTAATATATGTAGGTAGGTAGTAGTGGCTACCGACAGTACATTGACACATTTAGACCGGTGAGGTCCATTGTGATACAATTTTAATATAAGTATAGTTTAAATTGTAGTATTGTTGATTTTGTTATCGTGGTGAAAAAAAAAAAAAAAATATCAAAACATTTTTGATAAACCAATTTTTTTCAATTCGATTCACAAATCAAACTTTGCTAGTATCAAATAAATATGAGTTACTCTATCTATAGGTGTATAATAATAATATAATAATAATGTCCCAACGACCAATTACCGCTCCCGTGCCGCGCACGCGGGGAGTCACCATTCTCATTATTATTATCATTTAGCATATGACTAGGAGTGTCGTATACAAGTTCATCACAGTGCTTGGAAGAATAAAACTCTTCGTATTAAAAGCATAGAAAGATTCCAATAAATTAAGTTATTCAGTATGTAATACTGTGACGAGCATACTCACAATGGACTTTCATTAATTAAACTTTAATATTATATTTTAATTATATTCAAAAAGAATACAAGCACGTGATAACCCTTAATGAAGAATGTGTTAGTAAGGAGAGAATTGGGTCAGGAAATGCTTAAAACAAGCATGCAAAACAAAAAATAAACAAAAAAAAGGGGGAAATTAGTAAACACGATTAAGGAAATTAGTAATTAGTAATAAATTGATAGAATACTAAAAACAAACAAAAATAAAATCCATAAAAGGTAAAAACAATTAAAAATCTAGTAACTTTGATTTGCCTTCCAACATGTCAAGGCAAATCAAAGAACAAAAATCAATAAGCAATATGCTCACAAGTCAAAAGTTGAAGCAATTTAAAATCTCCAATCAAAAAAAAATAAAAATTATATAATAGTTTTAGACTATCTTCCAACATGTCAAGATAGGCTAAATCAAAATTTCGCGATTTTAAATTATGCCGAAGAAGCATTAGTCAATTTATTTAGTTATAAACTAAAGAAATTTAAAAAAAAAGAAAAAATAATAAAAATAAATACTTATATAAAAATACAACACATGCAAAACGCAATTAGTCAAAGACACAAAAATAAAAAGAATAATAATAAAAATTAACAAAAATTAACATAATTTATTCACACTTATGTATACATGTTAAAAGTATGAAGTACTACTGATTCAACGTGAACAACTACATATACTACATGTATTACATGTCCTTCAAAAACTTATTACCTGTTTGAATAAAGCAGATTCTTTAGTTTGGACTTACTAATGTGAAAATCGAAGACATTAGAGTTATTGTTTACGTTATAAGGGTATCTGTGACTTAGGAAGAAGAGGATTATCGTAATTGAAAAATTTGTGTAAGAGTTTACTAAAATTTAGCATATAAGTGCTAATTGGAAGTATTTCTGGAACATTCATTTCCATCTACCTTAATAAAATAAAATAATTATTTTGAGGCGTTTTCAATAAATTGGAAGTGGTATGTTTTCGGAAAAGTAAATAACAGCAATTTTGACTTTGAATTAAAGATCGAGTTCGAAGCTTAAGATTCTACTCGTGCCTCTTTATTTCTTACTATCGCCCATGATGATAGTGTTTATAATATATCATCTGACTACTAACACTGATTACATATGTCTGAAAACTAAAGTCTTGAGTTTGAATTTCACTTGTGGATGTTGTATAAAACTTTTTTTCCCATTATTTTGTGAATATAGTTGAGAATATTATAATCTTCTAAAATGTGGAATCCCATTCCAGTACAAGCATTTCCAAAGAAGGTGTAGTTTTTATTTGTTTAATTTACAAAAATTCAAAGTGAACATCAATAACATAGTTCAAAACTTCCCGCCGAAACTTTCTCTTACTTCTTTCTCATTTTCTTCTCTTTAACTATCCCTTTTCTTTTCTCTTTCAAAAGCCAACGGTACGAAAGTATAAAGGTTTTTCTGACTTTCTAAATTTTGGATAATAATATAAGAAAAAAAATCTATTCTAATTACTAAAATAAAAAATTAAGTTAGTCTAAAATAGCTAAAGTCTTCTATTGTTTAAATTAATTAAAATACCGGTAAGAAAATTAATTGTATAAAAGAAACCGTAAAAACACAAAAAACGGAATATGAGAATATAGAAAAAAAATTAATGCGGACAATTTGAGGATGGAAATTCTAGCATGGACTTATCAGAGCTTTGCTCAAAGCATACATATAGTGGAGCAGTATGGGGGAGCAATACTTGGGTATTGTGAGCAGATTAAAAACACAAAAAAACATAATATGATGATAGAGAGAAAAAGTATTAATAAGAACAATTCGAGTGTCAAAGTCATTACATGGAGTCGGTTCAAGTTCTACAACAGAATAAAATTTTAAATTATAACCATAACGCACAGAAAGACCAAAAAAGTGATTGACAGTAAATCTGACAACAATTAGTTAAAATACTAATGTATTAGTTGGCTAATACATACTACTAATTATCACATCCGAGTATGCATTTTTTTTTGTCTCACTCATAAAATCATTTTATTTCAAGATTTTGTTTTTTTATATTTTCAAGTTTTAATTTTTACTTACCTTTTTCTGGATTAATCCATGGTTTATTTGAATATGTTTCTAATAATTTTGTACCACGATCAATTGTTACATTTTTATTATTAACATGCATTATAGTTTGTAAACCATCTCTAATTACAGCTACTTGAACACTTTTACCAGTATTTAATTCATTATTTGATATTATTAATTTAATTATTTCATTTTCATAATTATACATGAATACAACTTCATTTGAATTTGTTATAAATAAATGTATAAAATTATTTAAATGATCATTTGCATATAATACCAATGAATGGGTATCATAAGTACGTAAATTAATTAAAATGTTTTGTGTTAGAATATCTTTTAGCATATCACGTTCAACAATTGATGATGGTATTAGTGTATCCTCTGGTATATTTAAATAATTTCGTTTCAAATATGATTCACGATTAATAAATGTTAGGGCTTTTTCGTTAATGTCTGTAAATGCAAAAAACAAAAAAATAAAAAAATTTTTATTACCACTACAATAATAAAATTCAAGAATAATTAGTGTAGAATTTGGGTAGAATCCATAATAACAGCATATAAGTAAAAATATCAAATAATTATTTCTAATAATGATGATGATGATGATGATGAAAATGAATAAAATAAAAAATAATTTCTGTTCTAATTTATAAAATTAATTAAAAAGAATAATGATGAGTTATTTTGAATTATTACTAATGATGGTTCTTGTTTTTCTCTTTATTAACCATAATAAAATAATTATACTTTATTTACAGTCTTCGACAGCATCGTAATTTTATATAGAATGAAACAATTTACTTAAAATATATAATAAATATATATATATATATATATATTATAAATAAAAGTAATAAGTTGAAATGAAATTTACATGATTCAAAAATGTTCAGTAAATTTTAACATCTTTCTTGAAATATTTTAGCGAAATATTAACAAAACAAAAAAGAGCGAAAGAGAAAATGTAGTTAGATTAATCCATTAAATCTTAGATTCGCCTATAAATTTATCTTCTATATATTGTTACTTATTTATTTTTTTTTATTTCTATAACAGTGGAATCGGCAGATAAATTTGCAGTTTAACTACAGGCCTTTTTTCTTTTTTTGTTACTTTTGCTAAAAATTTGGATCCTAATCTGTTCATTTTTTTTTTTTACGTTCTTGGCAGTAACTTAGGTAAAATAACCTTTTCGTGTTTAAGTAAGTTCAGTAGTGCAAATTTATACCCCAATATCTATAATATTTTGAGCATTTATTTATTAAATTACTGGATCTCATTAAAGGTAGAAAACTACTGCTATTGTCAGGAATGAAGCCTTCTTAAATGGAATAGCTCCATATTTATTTAATATGTTACCAGATGATACTCTCATCCCAATGGCAAAGGGTAGTGGACCAGGTTGAAAAACCCATAAAGCATTTTTTTTTTTGCTTCATCGAGAATCGAACCTGGGACCTTTCGATTGAAAGGCAGCCGTTCTACCAACTGCATCATCCAACGTGTGATTACCACGTGTAATTTACCTTGTGTTTCAGTTTTACGTTCATTTATATATTTTTGCTATATTAAACAAGCTCTAACAGAAGTTTTTAATAATATTAAGGTCACTATCAATTCTCGGATTCTAATCAATTCTCGGATTCTATTCTCGATAAATAAATTTTTAATAAAAATGTGAGCATTTACTATTCATCTCCATCCTTAATTGTATTTGAACAATAGTTTTTTAGCATTTTCGTATTTAGAACCTGGAAAAACTTCTGTGAAAGCTGTGTTCAAATGAAAATTTACACAATTGATATTTGTTAAATTTGTCTACTTAACCTATCAAAACCGTTCCCTGAGATCTTGTGATTGAATTTTGTGTAGGTAGGTATATATGTGAAGTGGATTTAACAAAGAAACAAATTATAATTGTGTACCTATACCTTTTTTGTTGCCACTCGATTTATTGTTGTTATTTTAGGGTATTATTCACCCGAACTTCTAGTACTAGAACCGACCAGTGCAACTTTGGAAATCAATTACATTATTAATTTTTTACTTTTAATACAAAATTTTGTATTGTTTAGGAACTCTATATAAAGTTGGGATTTCGGTAAATGACGTTGCTTACGGAGGTTGGCAGTTGCGAAAGAAATACAATACAAATGTAAATTTTTATAGTTATGACCACAGCCGTTGAATGGGTTATTAGTAATCGTTTTCATTATTAATATATCAATATGGAATTTGTTTAGAAGCGGTTTTTAGAAACAGATTATTCTGAGCCTAGCTAAGATGCAATTAAAAGCTTGGGTAGAGCAAACATCTGAGGATTTCTGGGCCAACGTTCCTCGAAATCGTCAAGTAAAAATGTTCATACCTAAACGCTCGCTCAGGAAAACCAAAACTTTTCTAATTCTTAATAGGAAACAGGTACGTATTTGCCAAACAGTGGCAAACAGTGAGAGCTATCCAGCATACCATGGAACATAAAATCAGATATCCTTAAGGACTAAGAGACTAACTAACAAACACAGGTTATAATAATAAGCACAATCTACTACTAATCTATTACATCAGATTATTACAATACTTTTTGAAAGAGTGATTTAATAACGATTTACATTGTCTAATTTGTATCAGAAGATTTCAGAATAAAGTTGATTAATATAATTTTTTGTTGTTTTGTGATGTTTTACCTTAACATCTGGACTAAAAATTCCCATTTCAAAATACAAAGGCAGAACTGTAAAAATAATAATACTTCAGGTGGTTTTATATATAGATAGTATTCTTAGCCAAAGATTTTTGTGTCTAAAAACCAGTTTTGAGAAATTAAATTGAAGAAAGTTGCAATTACACTAGCATAAGTGGCAAGAGTTTGGGCTAAGGTTGTAGGAATAGTGATATCTCCTTTTCTATTTGCATTGCAAATAAATGTGCAAATTTTTATTAGAAACCAACCACAGATGTTATTCTAAATTTTAAAAATTACTTTAATTTGAGGTTACTGAGGTTACTTCAGATTACTAAGGTTTTAAAAATTACTTTATTTTTGAAATTTGAGTTGAAATTATAGGATACGAATATAGACTGCGCATGTTTTGCAAATGGATAAAGCTGTTTTTGTTCATTTAAATGCTTAAGAAAATCGACGAATAGCAGAAAAGTAACAGTGGCAAGATATGGAAAAACTTGAGATCTTAAGCTGGACATATATTAGAAGCTCCAAATATTTTTGATATTGTTGATATTGTTGAATTTACCTTGCACTTAGTACTGAATTTAATATTAGTTTGCATATCGTTAGCATATCGTCACGATTTCAAGATAAGCAAGCCATCTCCATTGTAGGTCATCCACATATATTTTCTTTTCTTAAGTAAACTTGAATTCAGCATGTTTTCTTAGAAGAAACACTTTCCGGGATCTAGGTATATGTATATTTATATATTTATTTATATATTTTCAATTTAATTTTATTAGATAATTTAATTAATTTATTATTAGTAACTCCACTTACGATATCAATTTATGTTTTTGATATTATTCAAAAATTATGCGAATATTTTGAGAAAATTAATTGAGAAGGAATATCATTTACGAAATACGGTTTCTTGTAAGGTACAATAATGTCAGCAATTTAAGATATTTTATTCAAATTCAGGAATTAGAAATTTACTTAAATTTATGAAAGAATTTTTTTTGAATTGAAGGAGCTGATGTTGAGATATAAATTTTGAAATTAAAAGGTAAATCAATGATTCTATTGAAAATGTTTAAATTTATAAATTTGCTTCTATTCCAATCCAACGTTTCAATATATATATATATAATTTTAATTGAGTCGGTAGCAATTATTTTTCTCATAATTCTTTCACCCCAAAATTTAAAATTTCACAAAATTGAAATTTGCAACTATATTAAGAAAGATTTTTCTAAGATATTTACTTTGTGGATAAAAATGTACAGTTATGGAAATTTTTTTGAGAGTCCTTTAAAAGTCCTATTAAATAAAAAAAATTTCTAGACAAAATTTTAAAATTTTACATTCTTCTTGAAACACTCAAGACATTGTGTAGTAGTACTTATCCCAGTAATTATTATTGTCTAGATGTCACGTCAGTTCTTTTACTGATGAATTTTCTTCCTGTTTTTAATAATTAAGAAAAATATTCACTTTAATAAAATGCGAGAATACTTTATTCAAAACGAACACACACACACACATACAGATTCAAACATAACATTTTATCCTTATTAGAAATAATTAAATAAAACTGAATTCATTTTGTTATAAATGAAGTAATCTGAAAATATTCATAGCTAAAAGTACTTACTTGTTTCACAAAATTGTCCTAAATGTGCCCATGCATTATTACAAACACATTGAAATGTACTCCATAGTTCTTTGCATTCAGCACCATTTTTACATGGTGATGGTACACAAGATGGTTTACAATCCTTAATTATTTCCGACAGATGAACAGACATATAACTATAAATATCAAGAATTTCTCCATTAACAACTAGACCACGGAAACAACCAATGAGACCTTGTTTAACAGAAAGTTTTTTAAGAAGATCCCTGTTAAAAGAAAAATATAAAGAAAAAAATGTTGTTGAATAAAAATTAAAATGTGGAAAAAAAGAATAAAAATATTTTACATAGACAGTATGGAATTAGAGTTACAACAAAAATGTTTGCTTGTTGCTATATTCAAGAGTTATTTTTCAACTTCTAAAATGAAGAATTTATGGTTAATTGTATTAAAGTCACTAAATCTTTTTACGAGTACAGTGAATAGTGAAAATATATTTAATTTTTTTGGTATTTCAAAATGCCACTTTAAAGTGGTTAAAGTTCTGAAATATAAAATAAAGGAGTAAAAAAATTTCAGGAATTTATTTTATAGGTTTGAAAATAGATTTTTTGTATATGTGATAATTTGATGGTCTAATAAAAGTTAAATAAAAATAATACTGAATTACAATTAAATAACTTAATTGCAAGTAATTTAATATTTTGCTTCCGTGTTGGGGGTAGGTAAATATCTATTTTTCTTCTAGTCTTCCATTTACCCTATGTACGGAGTATTAATAAATACGGATGCTAAATTTAAATTCTGCAGTTCGGGGCAAAAAGTATAGCTAAGTGTTTGGTCCACACTAAAACAAACTATACTTTTGGTACTGCTGATCTTAACGATAGTAATGGAATAGTATGATGCTGAAAGAAATGTTTAGTGATACCAATGACATAGGGATATCAAAGTATAGCAAAATAAATAGGAAATTAAAATAACTTAATTTTATAATATCAAATTTAATGCTTACAGCAAGCAATCAGACATCTATTAGAGACGAAAGCTTGCTATATATTTTTGTGCAATATTTAATCATCATTCAGTGAGGTTAGTAGCACCCAACAACTTTTGATAAAAAAATAAAAACATGCTGTTAGTAGATTAAAATTTTTTTTAAACTATATTAAAAGATTAAGTTAATACAATAATGTATAAATACTCTGTACGAGCTTCTTAACTTTTTTGCAGATATAAATGAAATAAATAAAAAAAAAGAAAGTAATAAAATAACCAAATGACAATAAAAAAAAATAAATTTAGCTATATAGTTAGCATTACGCACATAATTACGCAGTATAATTTTAACAGTTGCAATTGCAACGCTTACGTGACGGTTAAAAAAGCTTGAATTAGAGTCATTCTATAGTAGAGCGAAATGGAATGTGGAATATCGCAGTGGTCTTGAGCAGGGACTAAGAAAGTATCACTAGTATCTGTATTTCCTATGAGTATTTCTTTCCTATTATATCAGAAAGTCATTGAATACTGGATGTAGAATCTTAAGTTTTTACAACCAACCAGAAACAACAAAATCATAAGTAATAGACACCTTGAATGCCAATATTGTTCATGTTATTCGTGACATACAACCAGCAGTTTTTGTGGTAACACCCGTGGTGGTAATATGCGCAAAATCATGTTCATTATTTGTTCTTTCGATTAAAATTTACAATCTAAAGTTCTATCGGACTTAAGAAAATACATATTTTGTATAGATAGATTGAAAGTAAATTCTGAAAATATGAAATGGTAAAAATTAAGAAAACTGTTATACACAGTAAATAATATGTGAGATAATAACTATTTAGAAAAACTGAAGAGTAAGATTTGTTTATTAATATTTTCAATATCGTCTAATATTATTTATTTGATTTGAAAAATATTTATTTCAAGGTTATTATTGTTATATTGTTGTATCTCTATATTTGCTGTTTAAATATATTTTATTTGCCCGAAAAATGATTCTGATGAAATTTAAATTATGTGACGTTTATCATTTGAACAGCACTGTTTACCATTATTATTTTAATAATTAAAGTTAAAAATGTAAACAAAAGTATGGAATTTAAATAGTGTGTACTATATTTAGATTTGGATGATATAATTTGAACGTCTAAATTTTACTGTTAATTTATATTCGGTGTTTTTATTTATATAAATTTATTTAAAAGTTAATAAAAGGTGTATATTTATAAAATTATTATTTTACTTATTATTACAGTTTCATAATAATATTATGTTTAAATACAATTTTTTTTTCTTGTCGACTTTAAAACCATCTTTAGAAAAAAAATAAATTATATTAGAATAAGTAGCAGGTATATGTATTTAATTTAACATGTATTAGGGTATGTATCTATTCTCTAGATGTCGTTATATGTACTTTAAAAATAAAAATGAGTGAATATAGGAAAATAATTTTAAATTTATTAAAATAAAATGGAAATTTAGTTAGGTACCTCTTCAAAAATTAAAATTTCAAATTATACGTATTTTTTTATATTCATTTTATCAATATACAAGAATTGCAATTTATTTGAACTATTAAATTCTGTGATTTAAAATTTTAAAACGAATTATTTCCAAAAATAAAACTTAATTATTTGACCTTCATAAAATCAATCAATTTGATAGACAGCAAATAATAAATGGATCGAGTAAACGATTTTCGAACGATTATACTTGCTATACTAATTTACATTAATTGTAAAATCTAAATTAATAAATATTTCACTAGTGGGCCCCTGTTCAATTGCACAGTAGTAACTTTATTTAAAAAATTCTGAATATTATTATCATCATGGATTCATATGAATTTATATGAATCTTATTTAATCTGTAGGTAGGTGGGAATCCTCGAAGGACACCAAGTGGTTTCAGTTATGGGCGCGCAAGCTAACAATGGTAGTCAGGGCCTTAAACCGACTAAAACCACTTCTTTTTTATCTTTCATACATAACAAATCCATAACAAATCGACTAATCAATTCTTACTCTCGGAAATTATATGTTTTTTTTACATAATTTAAATTGTGGTTATGTCTCTGCATTATTAATTACATTTTTTTTTTTGTAAAATATTAAAGTAAATTTAAATTAAAATTAAATAAAAGCTTTAAAAAAATGATTTGAAAATGAAAATATAAAATATAAAAGTGCAAAAAATGAATGATTTTTTCTATATTTAGTATTTTTTCATAGTATTAGAATTGCTTAACTTTTTTCTGCTATTAGCCTATCCTTATATCTCTTTAATCTTATTATGTACCATCACATCATCATCAGTTTGACATCAATTTCAATAAAAATCGGTTACTACTGGTTAGAGGCACAGTTCGCTTTTAGTCAACAATTTTACTGTCATCATCATTTTTAATATTTTTTTATGTATTTTATAGTCAAAAACATTTGTTTTTGCACAATTCTGTTATAGTGAACAATTTTTTTGAAAGAAAAAAATAAACTTCGTAGGTTCATACAATGGATGTCGTCACATCAAAATATAATGCCAATTTTTCCAATAAAACAAAAAAATAAGTCTAAAAGTGAATTATTTAATTAAAAAACTGATTTAACTGATATAATTGTCTTTTTCTGTTCTTTATTACAAATATGTATATTTTGTGATTACATAGAAAAATTACTATTTATGAATAAAATAAAGTTTAAAATTGTTAGACGGAAGATATTTTATTGAATTTGATTTTCTTTATAAATTTGTTGATGCAATTTTTTTTTTACTACGCTTATAGTCACAAAACGGTTGTAGTAAGAAATATTACTGAAATTTAGCGATTGACAATAACCGTGTTTTACCGTATATATTTTTTTTAATAATAGCAGAAGCAAATGAACTAACAATTATTATATCATTTTTGAATATTATGACCTGATTTTTGTTTTTCTGTTTTGTTTTCAATTTTTCTTTGGCTTTTCGTTTTGGTACATTTTTCTATAAGTTTGTGTGTTTATTTAAAATGAAAGAATTTTATGAAGCCTTTTTAAAAATTGTCCGTGATTGAAATTTCTTTTGTATAGATGTCGCTCAACTTGGAAATAACCGTCATTTATTTGGTGTAAATATTTGAAATGTTTTAAGTATTCAGCACCAAGAACTTGCTAAAGTTTTAACATTTTTGTGGTGTAATTTACTATTCAGCTATTCTTGATTTTTTACTCCCCCACGTCGTTCATCTTGTATATTACATATAAGATATGCTTCTGGTTAGTCTCGAACATTACAAAATAGAAATTACAGGTATTCATTAAAAAATGTTTGTGGATCATATGTAGAGTGTGATGGTTAATCGTTACCAAATGTAAGGATAAGGGAAACTATACTCAGATACGCAGGTAAAAGAAGCGAAACAAAAAATTAAAATGACTTTAAAATGAAATCAACAAGATTAAAAAAAATGTGGATGTTGAAACAATATACAGACGTTTCAAAATTTCAAAATCCAATTTTTATGGAAAGAAAGCGGGCTAGGACGGATTTTTTTAGCTAATAATTCTTTAAATTTGTTTTTCGGGTTGGTTACGTTAATGCAAAACAGCTAATTTCAAACAAAATAAAGTGGAAGAAGAGTCAAACCTGACATAATAGAAGTTGGGAATGGAAATTTTAGTTTTTGGAATTTTATTTTGGACTAAGAACACAATTCTTTTTTTTCCCTGAAATATTACAATAATTTCGAATATTTCTCTTAAGTTCTATGTGTATAAAATAGCAACCATAATGGATACGATAAATTATTAACCTTTTGCGTATCTTTTTAAAGTATTTCAAACATTATTCCACGTCTCATTGATTGGAAAATATGAAGCCCTAAAATAAAATATTGTTGATAAGTCGTTTTGAGCGTTTTTTTAAACTAACAGTATTTTCAACATAAATATCTCAAAATTTATATTATTTCTCGTTTTCATATTTACATTTGGAGTATAATAACATTTTTGTAACCCGAAAAATTTAGAAGTTATACCTCAAATACTTTATCTTTACTTTTCAGATCAGGATTTTAAATGCTAGACTTTCTGTCAAAATAGTGAGGTAGAGTGAAAGATTTTGTAAAAAACATTTTGTAATGCCACGACTTTAAAAAAATAAAAATAAAAATTTGAGATTCGATATTTTGTATAAGAAAGATTATATAAAAAAATAATTTTCCAATTGAAGATTAAGACTTCAACCTAATTTGGGAGCGTCAATAAATTTGGAACTTCAATATCTCGCACCACAATGTATTTGAATTAGTCTGAATTAGGTTAATCTTAGATTTCTGTTCTGATGAATAAGTTTGGTTTTTAATTTCAATTCTTTGTTAAATCAACTAGATATTTAAGTTTCAATTCAGATACTTTATTTTTATATGAAAGTAATTAAATTAAAAAAAAAAAAATAAAACAATTTAAAATAAAATAAATAAATATTGAAAATAAAATGTATATGTTTAAAATTAAATAATTAAATTTAATTATTATTTTAAAATTTCATTTTAATGTGTATGCTTAATTACTATCTATTATATATTATATGTATATGTAATTAGAAATAAACGTTCTGAGCCAATTAGGTTAATATCCCAGGAAATAAAACTATCTTGTAGGTATTATGCATAATCTATTTCAATCAACTTAACATTTGCATTGAAGATAAAAACTAAAAAATAGTAAAATTTATAATAAAATACATATTTAATTTTCATTTAATATAGACTATATTGCATACATACAAGTACATATATTGCCAAAATGCCAAAATATAAAATACAATAACAGGATATATTTTAAAAATTTTAAGAAATTAATTTATAGAAAACATAAAAACAAAAATATTTTTTTACTTTTATTTTATTTTTTTAACTAAATATGAATTGTATTTTTATCTCTTAATTGAATTGAGTTGAAAAATTTCCAAAACAATTGCCAACTTTTTTATTTAAATTTTTTACTTTGCAATATCCTCTACCCTATGTCTTGTATCAGTACTTTGTAACATATATTATTTTAGCCAGGACAGTCTAAAAAAAGCCGTCTCGTCTAAATGGCACATTCACATTTACCGATTTAACTATGATTAGGTCCTTAACCATAGTATGTATATAATTTAACTATTTACTATTATATTTTTTTTTTTAAATGTTTTATTTTTTGTCAATTAATATTTTAGATAATTCTGAAATAAAACTAAATAGAATTACATATATAATTTTCTACATTTGTCTGGATGTTTGTAAGTTCGACGGAATAGTCCAACACATATACAAATTGAAATATATATACAAATTGTAACATCATGTAATTGTCATAAACATAGTATCTGTTTTTTGTTGTTTATATATGCCATCTGTCATCTGTTCAGTGCCATCTTTCATCTGTCATCTTTCACCTGTCATTTGTCATTTGTCATCTGTTATCTGTGTCATTTGCCTATAATTTCATAATGATTGTGATGTCATTCAAGTGTTAAATTTAGACGGCGCCATAGAACTTTTTACTTTTATTATGTCTTAATTAATTTCATTTTACAATTTGAATTTTACAGTAGAACGCTGCTATGATTGTAAAAATATAAAATTATTGTAAGTTCATATTATATAGTTAGATTTGGTTTTCATTAAAAATATTATTTTAATTTAGTATTTCTATATTAATTTAAATTGAAATTATATTTTTGACTAACTTATATTATAATTAATTGAATACAATAGAATGTCTAAGAATATTGATTATTTAGAATTATAGAGGTCTCAGGATAATATATGTTTAAATTTCCAATGATGACAAATAAGATGTCGTTAAAATGATCGAGTAAATAGCCCTTAGGGAATTGAAATTTTTTATTACCTCACACTGTTTACGTTACTATTTTTTTTCCCATCTGGATCTTTTAAATAAAACTGTTTCCATTTGTTTCTTACGTTGTGTGGTACTTTATCAGTTGTATTCCTGAACAGAATAGTTTGGCTTTTATCGTAATTAATTTTCAATCTTCATCGATCGCAATATTTTGAAACTTCATTTAATAATTTTTGCAAATCCTGTTGCGCTGTGTTTAAATTTTTGCTGGCGGTATATATTGTTATTTGGTCCGCAAAAGCGATACTATGATTTAACCCTAAGCTTCTGTTTAGAGAATCCAGTAAATCGCTTATAAATATATTAAATAGAATTGGTGAATTGACCGTACCTTGTTGAAGTCCGTTTTTAATGGCAAATTCTTTAGAGTATTTCTGATCTTAAAAATTTTATAGTTAACATATAAAAGTAATCATTTATATTAAATTTTCGTTCACAGCCTGGGTTATATGTTATATCATAGCTTTTATCGTATTTTTTTGTGTGAAATTCTAATGATTATTTTGAACTTTCAAACAAGTAAACAAAAATTATTAAAACAAATTCGTTCCTACCTAAAAAAATATTGATACCATTTATAATCAAAAATTATTCTAAATTTATTAATTTTTGGATTCCTATGGTTATTTTCTTATTAAAAATACTCTTTCCATATTTCTTGTTGTCACAGCGAAAGCGAAATAAAAAAAAATGTGACACTTAACTTAAGTATAATATGAATCACTTTTTTTCAACTATAGTAACGTAATTTAAACAGTAAACACAATGCGAACATACTAGGTAGTGTAGCCAGATAGAAGTGTCCGTTTCCTTCGAAAAACCAATTGACACTTAAATGTTGCTTTTTGATACCATGACTCGAGTGACCGATTTATTGTTGTTGGTTGTTATAGTGGATCATTTTCCCATTTTTGTTCTCCCCAGGGACTCGGTACTGTGTGATTGAGAAGATTGATCAGATGATCTCTTATTTTGCTTTCTGCGATAAAACCTATATTGTTGGGAAAAGTTTCACTAATTTAGAAGATAAAGCCTTACTAGTTTAGAAGATACAAGATACAAGCATTTATTATCTTATACTTTTTCTACATAAAACTAGGAATGTGCCTTTTAAGAAATAACAATCTTAGTAAATGTTAGATCAGCTTATTACATTACTTTGTAAAAGGAGTAACATTATTTTTTTTTATATAAAAACACTATAAAATAGATATTTTATTTTATTTAAATAAAGCTTATATATAACTAAAGCTTATACATTAAGAGCTGTTTCTCTAGGAGACAAAAATATTAAACGTTTCCTTAACAAAATTTTGAAATATCTAGTTTTTTGGAAAAGGTACGAAAGATTGTTTTTGAACTACAATATTTGCCTAACGGAAACATCTGTCGTCATCAAATAAGCGTTACAATATTTTTCAGATAGCTATCTTACTTGCTATAGATAACACCGAACACATACACTATTATATACTATATATTTACTAGACTAGACCGAAAAAGATGCAAAAACCCTAAATTGATTATGACAGATGGTTACCAAATGTCCTTTTTACCCTTATAATACTAAGTGCACTATATATTTCAGAAGTCGGTAACATCAATTATTTTCGAAATACTGTGATTTGGTCATCAGCTCGTGTTACACTTACTTTGAAGATTGTTACTTCGTAAAAGGCACATTCCTATAGTTTTATATTGGAAAGGAAACATTTTTTTTTTAATAAATGCTTATATCTTCTAAAATATTCGACGTAGATATAAAATATATATGAGTTATAGAAAAAACAGATACCTTTCCAACAGTATATAAATATTGGGGTAAATATTGAGGTATTTGGTGTTTCAAGAAAAAAAATAATGATAGTTTTTTTTCAAAATTTTTTACTTTGAACTACAATATCTCCACAACGGCAGCACCAATCATCATCAAATAAATGCTAAAATATTTCTAGAATATATAACTGAATATATATATATATATAATAGATCAACAGATATAACGGTTTTTATATAAAAACATCAAAACAATCAGGATATCTTCAAATGTCCTTTTCGTCCTGAAAGGATAAGGTGCGCCACTAAAGACATATATTTTTGGAAAGCTAGCAATTTCAGCTATCATTGGGATATCATTAGGTTCTACGCGGATCACATTAGGCTCTACGCCAATATCTCTCTCAGAAGAGTTCAAATTTCATATTTTTTCAAACGAAATGTTCATTAAAATGTATAGCATTTCTTGAGATATAGCAAGGGCAATATTAGTAGATAGCATGAATTTGATTTTAGAAAGATTTTATGTCGATCTTACAGGTTATGTTCCATTTAATTTGATTCTCTTAATTCCAATCCTAATTCTAGTCTGTCCTTATTCTAATTCTAAGACTAATATTTTCTTATTTTAAATTACATACATAAGCAATTAACACATATTTATATTATCGGTAAATTCATAGAATATAGTCGCGGGGCCTACTGTTACTTCTACGACTAAGTTTACAAAAGGTTAAGAAGAAGTAACTATAAAATTGAAAAAAAAACAGGACAGTGAATGTGAAAATTGAAATTTGAATGTCAGCACATGCTATTTAAATTAAAAAAATCACAGCGTTAAAAAAATAGTATTTTAATTAGTATTTTGAAAATAGTGTGCAATAGATTTCAAATTCAAAAATTTAAATTTATTGAGAAATCTACATGTAATTAATTTAAACATACGCATATCTAGCTATATATCGATTATTCAGTTTTTTTGCAGTGGTACCCGGGTAATTTTTGGAACATTTATTTAATTGTTTTTTGTTAGACTAAACCTGTTTTATTTGCCATTTTAGGTATGCCTCTATCAAGTTGTTAGACATACATTATTTAATTGTTTTTTACTAGGGCAGCGTTTTCGTAGATATATTTTGGGTCTTAGAAAATACATCTCCTTAGAGGCATCCGTGGTACCTAGGTACCCATAGAAATTAGTATGAAAATAAGGAAAATATGAGGCATATGAGGTTGTTTTTAAAAATAGTTTTCTGTATCTAAATAAAAAACAGTAAAATATATTTTTAAATAACATATTTTTTATTTTTCTCAATTACAATTTGAACATTTAGTAATAGTAAGCGAATGTTCATCGCATACTGAAACGTTATAATCTCCGCAAGATTTTCTTGTTTTGCGTCGTACTAAGACAAGCATTGCAGTTTCCAACAATTGGTATACGACCAGTAGAATCTCTTGCAGGTTTGACATGTCTCGCAAAGATTCAATTGACAGTTTAATGGTAAAATTTCGGTATACAGTTGACGTATTCGCTCGTGTATTTATTTCTGGCATAACCAATTCCTTCCCGAGATCTTTCAAAAACATTCGACGTGTTCTGGTTGTTTTATTCCAAGTAGGATTATTTTCGTGAAAACAAATTTAGGCTGCTAGAGATGCTTAATCAATTATATTGAAAAAAAATGCAACTGGCCACCACAGTGTTCTACGTTCTTCTTAGCATTTTATCCAAAGTGTCAACCCCACCTGTTGTGCTGTTGTAGTACAGAATAACCTCCGGTTTTCGTTTAAAATCCGATGACGCAGTTTTATTGCGATGTACAGTAGACAGCAATATAACTGCTTTGTCTTTCTTTGGTGTACATGAGCACATCATAATATTATCATCAGTAAACCCAAATAACGATGAATAAATTTCACGAGTTTTACTTGCTTTCATTTCGGTAGGAATATAAGGTTTATTTTTTTTAAGATACCTACAATGGATAAATTTGCAGCTTTCAAAAATCGAGCGAGAGACAAATTGGTGAAAAAGTTATCACATGTAATATTTCTACCGGTGTTTTTATATTTGGCACATAAGTCCATTACAACTCGCTCGCCTTGGTTTACTTCGCGGATTCCACCTTCTTTACTTTTATAAATTTGACCTTGCAAAGGATATGCAGTTTTTGAATCGCAGCCCACCATACTTTTATTCCATACTTTGCAGGTTTTGAAGGTATATATTGGGTAAATCTAGTACGCCCTCTAAACGGAAAAAGTTGTTCATCAATTGTAATGCAATCAGATGGAATGTAGTTAGCACATAAATTTGCATTCAACATGATGAACAAATCTGTAATAACAGCTGCTTTATCATTCAGTAAAGTAATTTTTTCATAAAGAGATAACTGCATTTTTATCAAATTTTTCTTATAATGTTTTTATGTACAAAATATATGACAAAAAATGTAGTTACCCGGGTACCACAGGTACCTTATTACTTAAGTTTTTTTAAAAAAATAAAAATAATAAAATCAGGAAAAAAGGAGAAAAAATGTTAAACAAAATCAATTTGATTCTGAACTGAATTCAAAAGTCAATTTTGTTTACCTTTACAATGAGATATAACGTTCAATATTATATTACTTCTTAATAAAGGGAGTTTATAAATCGAAACTGTTTTTGATTTGATTTAATAATTTAAGATTGTTGTGTTTTAACAAATATTTTTCTCAATTATTTTTGTTAAATGAACACAAATGATATTCCAGGTTGCTGAGCACTGTTATATATATATCCCAAAAATATAACTACAGAATATTTCAATTAATAATAATTGGTATACAATAAATAAAATTCCAATAGAAGATTTAAAAAATGAATATTTTTGTATCTGTAGTTATATAACAGAAATTAATTTAAGATAAAAATTTGTATAATATACATAAAAAAAATTTAAATTAAAAGTTTATGAAAATAAAATTTTTTTAGTGAAGGGTCAGTGATTATTAGACTCAACTAGTACCTAAAAATTATTTTTCTTAAATGTTCATATCAGTAGCTTAGGTAGAATTACCTTTTCGTAGATTAAGTAACGGTACGTTAAATTTTACTACATAAAGTAAAACATGCAAGTTTTGCCAGCATTTATTTATTAATTTTCTGGTGGTGATCAATTAATCAAATGTAAAAAACTACTACTGTAGGTCTTCTTAAAAATACCCTAATTCCATTTTTTTTTAGTTATTACCAAATTATACTCTCAACAATTTTCATAAAATTTTATGTTTTTAAATAATGAAAGAAAAGTGCAATTAAACAGCGAGACTCGACCTTGGGATCTTCTGAATAATAGTATACAAATAAAAAACCACTACATCAGGAAGGTGTAGGTTAGAATGTATGAAAAATAATTACACTACCGTAAAAGGCTGAAAATCCCGCAACGATGGTTATGTTGATAATTAAAGGACCTTTGTTGTGAATACAAGTAGTGTAATTTTATTATAATTTTCAAGTACCACTAATATTTCTATATCTGTTTTTTGTTCTCTAAAGTCATTGTTTGCATCAATTCGAAAGTGTAAATAAGTAATCAAACTGAAAAAATTATCTTCGAAAGATCTTATGTTATAACTAATAAAAGCTTATATTCCACTCTCAGCCTTAAGTTGTGTCTGGCAAGTTATGATGTTGATAAAGAGGGCCCTTTTTGTCTGCAAAATTAATATTGATTTTTTTAATCAACATTACGACCGACATAGAAAATTTTTAAAAGTAGTTTGAAGCTCTTACGTGTCTGTTTTTTTTTACTGATAAGAACATGGCAAGCTTTTTTGATAATTATTTTAACTTTTGAATTCATTCGATAACAAAAAATAATCTAAGAATATTTTCTGAAAATTATTCTACATGTTAAGAACATTTGTAATAATAAAACATAATTTCAAAATAACATCAAAATAAATCTTAAGGTATATGATTCCAATTATTTGTAGAATAATTAAATAAATAATATTAATTTATTTTTTGAATATAAAACAAACAAATCGGAGTATGTAGAAATCATTTTATTAAATTTTTAGATTTTAATTGTATTGAAGAATTTAATTTTGGAACTATTTTATTTTTCAATTTGATATGTGGCTAATTTGATTAAGATTAGCCTTAGTTTAAAAATATATTTCTTGATGTTATAATATAAGTGTATATAAAAATAAGTTGGTTTTTCTTCCAAAAGATTATTTTCTTTAGTATTGTTTAACAAAACTACTTAATGAATTAAGATTATGGACGCGACATCTCATGTGTATGAATTAATGTGAATAACTGCATTAATTATCTGCTTTATGACATTTATAGTAGAGTAAGAAAGGTTCTGTGCTGTATCAGAGGAATACTTATTAACTTATAAGTTTATAATACTTATTAATACTTATAAGCTCTGGTATACTCATTTCAAAACCTTTTGAAATTCTGGTATACTCATTTCAAAACCTTTTGAAATACACACGTGGTCCGAAACTGATTTTGAAACTTAGTTTTTATCATAAGAACTGCTAATGTGTGGAACATGCTTATGTGTTCCCTTACCAATAGAAATGCTTCACTTTAGAATATACAACTTTGGAACAAAATCACCTGCTTAGGTACTAATCTCTATCATCCTATTTTCCTAAATCCTAATTATTTTCTTCCTACCCGCACCTGCAATAATTTTGTATAAAATTTGTATATTTTTTCTGGTGTTTGTGTAGTGTGTAAAACAGTAATAAACATTTTTTTTAACTATTATCTAATCAGCTTTCTCAAACTGTATTTACTTTTAGATTATCTTATTTGATTCCAATAATATAAAAAATAATAAAATAAATCAAAAAATTTGCAATCTGGAAAAGTTTGAAATTTCTTCCTGTACTTGATATTTGATATTTCTGGTGGAGAGTTTCTAAATAACATTTTCATAATTGAATTTTTATTATTGCCGCCTTGAGTTCTGAGAATAATTAAGAAGTCATTTACAAAATAGATTTTTTTACATTAAAATGCAAAACGTATTCTAAATTGTTACCAATTCACTCTGGAGTTCTTCAGTGTCTGTGGATCTACGTCGTATTTACTATAAACAAGTTATCTGCCATATACTAATGAAATTAAAGTGGCAACTGTCGTAACTTTCGCAGTTTCATTAAATAATAATAATTTTGCTCAAACAAATGACGTCAAAAACCTAGGACTTCACTTCGATAAACGACTAAAGTGGCGAAACCACATTGATTACAAAAGGTATTAAGTGGAAAACCATATATTGGTCCAAAAGGAGAAAACCACATAGTAGATAAAATGTTACTGTAAAATTTTATACTGAAACCAATCTGGATTGATGGTATTCAACTATGGATAGTTGCAGCCAAAAGCAACGTCCAACATCCAACAGAATAAATTTACAAACTTAATGGTAAATGTTGTATAGTTCATGCCAAATCAAGTAACCGTGAATGATTTATGTATTACCCTAAGTTTAGAACCTAATATGATATAACATAACAATGCTGGTGCCAACGTGCCGTAGCAACCGTTGCTACAACAAAATAAAATAAAAAAAAATAAAATCTGTAAACAGAAATTTTTTCTTTTCTGCTACGTTTGTTTCTACCTTATTATAAAAGAAAAACAAAAAGACAAGAAAATAAAATGAAAAAAAGGAACCCAAATTTGTTTCTTCTCAGCTGCGTCAAAATCGTATTTATACTTATTGTGGATATGTAGACGGCTATGTATATTCTAGAATTGATTTTAAAATTATGTAATATAGCTAATGAATGATGTTTAATATAAATAATTGTAAACTATGAGCACAAGTATATTAATAAATATAAATGCACAAGATGAACGAACGATGGTGAGTAAAAAAGCAAGAATAATTGAATAGTAAATTAATTACACCATAAAAATAATAAAATTTTAGCAAGTTCTTGGTGCTGAATACTTGAAACATTTCAAATAGTTACCCCAAATAAATGACAGTTATTTCCAATTTGAGCGACATCTATACTCTAAAATAAATTTCAATCACGGACAATTTTTAAAAAGGCTTCATAAAAATTCGGTCATTTTAAATAGACACACAAACTTATCGAAAAAAGTACAGAAATAAAAACACAAATGAAAATTGAAAACAAAACAGAAAAACAAAAATCAGATCAGATCATAGTCTTAAAAATGATATATCTAATAAATGTTAGTTCATTTGGTTCTGCTATTATTAAAAAAAATATATACGGTAAAACACGGTTATTGTCAATCGCTAAATTTCAGTAATATTTCTGACTATAACCGTTTTGTGACTATAGGCGTAGTCAAAAAAAAAAAATGCATCTTTATAAACAAAATCAAATTCAATAAAATATCTTTCATACCTATAACAATTTTAAACTTTATTTTATTCATAAATAGCAGTTCAGTTGTGTAATCACAAAATATACATATATTTGTAATAAAGAACAGAAAAAGACAATATATAAATCTGTTTTTTAATAACATAAATCACTTTGACTTATTTTTTTGTTTTATTGAAAGTATTGGCGTATTAATTTTAATAAACGACCTCGATTCTATGAACTTATGAAGTTTATTATTACCTATTTTCTTTCAAAAAAATTCTGTTTCAAAACGTTTTTTACTATAAACAAATTATTTATATATACATATATATAAATATATTCATTTTCTATGACCATTAATAAGTCGCAAGGTCAAACATTGAAAAATGAAGGACTTATTTTTCTGAAACAGTATTTATCCATGGGCAACTTTATGTTGCAATTTCCAGAGTACGACGGTCTGATGATATGCAAATAAAACTTATTCAGGGAAGGGAGCAAAGCAAATTAATTCCACATTCCAATAAACTATATAAAAAAAATGTTGTATATAAAGAGGTTTTGACATTTAATCATTAGAGAAAAAATAGTAAAATGCTGCCTAAAACGGTTTTTTGCGTCGCAGTGTTTATTTGGAAACCACAAAAATAACGCAACTTTTTGTTTTCCTCATGGGTGGTGCGGAAAAACGAAAATAAAATTTCAATGAAAAAATTGTTGTTGTTTAACTCAATTTCTTTTTGTATGAAACAATTTTTCAATTTATCGAAATATTTCGATCTTTTAGAAAAAATAAAGAGTTTTGAACCTGACTTAACGTAATACACCTAATATTTGATTACAGTTCTTAGAATTCACTTTTTTGTGCAGTTTCACAAGAAGTTCTTTCTTTTCTAATTAGAACACCGTCTTGAGACATTACTACTTTTGAGCTCATTTGAGCCTTATTTTTTTTTTATGTAGCATATGCAAACAGATTAGCCACTCATTCAAATCATGATCGACAAATGCTGATAATGTACAATCAGGAAATTATTTATAAAATTTTAAAGTAAAAATTAAATATGTAAAATTATATTGAAAAATAAAGTTAGTCTTATTTCTGAAATAAAAATAAAAAGAACTGTTTTATTTCTAAAAACTGTTATTACATATTAACTAATTAAATGTTGCAAATTATTACTATATTCTCAAGAACTAAGCCTTCTTAACAAGTATAGTTCCATTTCGTTTAAGTTAATACCAAATTATACTCTGACCAAATTTTATGAAATTTCATTATTTTGAAAATAATGAAAGAAAATTTTAATTGACATCCATGCTCTGACCGAGATTCTAACCCAGATAATATTAACACTACACTATGCAGGTAGGCCGAGCAAAGAAAAATCAAGTATAGAATTTGGGTTATTTCCACAACTTTTTTCTACATTGCTTAGTACTACGTGTGGAAAATATATATTAGTGTAACTAATTAACCTATACACTCTCTATATAGTATAGACTATAGACTGTAGATAGTATAAATTCTAGATTTGGTTAACTTTACTATATCCCTAATTTAAAACAAAAATATTTGCACATTTAATTTCTCATTATTTAAATATATAACTACATTCACAAAAAAAATTTTTTAGAATAAAATAAAATTATTTAATTACTTACGCTGTTGCACCTCCAATATACATGCTGCCTTCAAATGGACCAAATTCTTCGTGTGCCTGTAAATCAACCATTTTATAATCTGTATTTATCATAAATCTAACATGATATTCATTATAATCGATCCAGATTTTATGCCATTCACCACCATTTAATTTACGATGTGCATTAATGACCAATTCTTTTGTGGTACCGGTATTCAATGTAAAATTAAATGTCAATTGGTCATCACCAGTTAATGCAACCATAAATGATGGATATGATGGACGTATAGGTGGTTGAAATAATAAAATTGCTTTTTCACCAGTTGTACGAAATGAGAATGCAATATCACCTTTACGCCAACCTGGTACTTCAATATATGATTGAGATGTTGTGAATGTGACAACATATTTTTGAGTATCTGAAATGACAAAAAAAAAAAACAACAATAATAAAAAAGAAATGTTGTAAAAAGAGAACAGAATTAGCAAAATGTGTGACGGCAAGCGTAGCACAAATTTATTTTTTGGAATGTGCAGTATCTTTTTTTTTGTTTGTTTTTATTTTTAATGTTTAAAAATTAAAATTTATGGGTTTATAAAGGGATACTCAAATATGGGAGAAGAAATCTTTATTCATTTTGTTTTTTTTTTCTTTTTGACAAGACATTTAATACAATTTTAAAGGTTGTTATTTTTTTGTTTGTTTAATAAATGGTGGTTCTATGTGATGTCTGGACATTTTATTTACTGCTGAATGAGTTAATTTTTTATTTTTTTTTTCATTTCCTTTTAAAATTTCTCATCCTTGGGATACGGATAAAGGATCAAAATTTAATATTTATTATCCAATGTAGAGTTTGGGGAGTTAAAATTTAATTGTGAAAGGAGTAGGTATTGTAAGAAGAACAATTTTTAAATATTGTGGAATTTTTTATTATGGTTTTGAACGTTTTGAACAATATAATGGTTCGATATTATGAATCAATACGATTTAATTGAAATAATATCAAAAGACTTGTTGAGATAGAGAGAACAAAAAGTATTTGGGATATATTATGTAATTAAGTTTTTTTTAACCCTTATGTCATCCATACAAAAAAAAAATGTTTTAGTCACAGGATCGCTACATTTCTACTCTTCTATTAAAATTATTTTGAAATAATAAATTGTTGAATAAATTATACAATGAGTTGTATAACTGTATCTCTATGTTCGTTAAATTACAAAAGCTGTAGTATTGAAAATGTGCATAATTCTAAAATATGCATTAGGAAAAATAATATATAAAATTTGAATTGTCGAAAGTCTCAACTACCATTCTTACGCAATAATTTGATATTTGGTAGATTACCTAGGATTGCAAATTTAACTGTTCCAAGTCACAATGATAAACTTAGGTATTAATCGTTCTTTGTCAGAGTTACCGTTATGGAATTCATTGTCCAAACCCTATTGGTAGTTTTTTTTAACTGTTAGTCAGGCTCAGAGGGCTATCTTGGGAAAACTTTATTCAAAAATTGTAAGTAATATGTGAAATAATAACAATTTATTGTTTTAATTTATTATAGTAATTGAAGAAATAATGTTATTTTTAGGTCAATATTTAATTTGTGTATTATAAGAATTGAATTTATTTTAAAGTGAACATTTGTTTCAAATTCCTAAAGTCACGGAAGTTGTTAGACTTTATGTATTATTCATCATAGGCCTGGGTAATAGTATTCTTGTTACTCAATGAATTTGTAGACATTTTTAATGAATTGGATGTTAGTTATTGTGGTTGAATATATCTTTCAAAGATTAACAAGTGTTAATCACCGTTTAAAATTAAAGTTTTTGCTAAACAATATTAAAACATACAAAACTACAACAAATTGCCTTCAAACAATTATAACCGAAATTAATGTTGCCACAGAATTAAGCCGGATCAAACCGATTGTGTGACAGCAGTAATTATGATTGACAGGAGCTATTTACGAAAACATTTTGATGTATTTGATTTCATCTATTAGACGAGTTCAATTAATTTCCCACGATATTTCATTCATGTAAAACTGAGCTTTTACCCAGTGCCCAGTGCAATTTTCGTATTAGAGTCCGGAGTAAAAGAAAGAAAAATTATCATTAAATATAAACTGCAGTGAATAATGCAGACATCTGTTATAATATTGAAAACATATTATAAGGGTTTATATACAATGTCTCTAGATATGTAGAACTGTATAGGTATAGGTATGGTAAAAAATATGATTCAGTTGTTGTTATGATGATTGAATTGAGAAAAGAAATTCTCGGCAGATCAAATTGGGTGAACAAGTTGTTTGGGTCATATAGTTAATAATATGTAATTAAATAAAAAAATTATTAACGTAATTATATTTTTTATATTATAATGTAAATAAAAATGTAAATAAAAAGAAATATAAAAAAAAGAATGCTGCACTCTATTTCAATTGAGTCAATCATAATGTAATTAATTATTATTGTTCAATAATGCTGAAATAAAACTCAGTATTTTTTTCTTTTCTTTCAATAGTTTTTTTTTTTTAATGCTATGATTAAATAATTTCATGAATTTCAATTAAAAATTGGAATCTCTTTTGAGCGGCTCTGATCGGTTTTTGTTTCAATTGTTGTTTTATTTTTTTGTTTTAAGTTGAAAAATGGAAATTTCGATATATTTACAATTGTAGATTAATGAATATAATTAAATATTTTTATTTTTTTTTTACATTTAAGAATTTATCTCTTGGCAAGTGATTCATATTAAATTTAATTTTGTATTTTATTTGAGAAAAATAAAATTATTGATATTGTAATTCATTGTTTCAATTTATTTAAATATTTTTCGAAATTGGTTATTCAATTTGTTTTTGGGTTTTATCAAATATAGTTGTAGAGAACAGGATAACAATTACATACTTTAATTTAATTTATAGTTCTTTTTGAATAATACGAAGTAATTAGAGAAAGACAGATAAATGATGTTGGTTAAAAAATATTAAAGAGGTCTCCATTTATATTACTTAAAAGCAGAGGTTTACTACCCATTATATATGTAGTTTCTATATTGTTTCCATCAGTTGGCTTTGGTTTGAATCTGAGCGACGGTAATTTATGTATATAATATTAAGTATATCTATATGTGTATATAAAAATAAATTTTGAATGGAATTATCTAGGGGTGAATCATCCAAAATTAGAGCAAGTGGTTAGTATCACAAATCAAGGGTGGTGTTGGTTAACAAGGTGAGTATAGCAGTAGGTGGAGCGCCTGTCTTTCAATCGAATGCTTCCAGGTTCGATTCTCGATGAAGCAAAAAAAATGCTTAATGGGATCTGGTCCAGTACCCTTTGTCATTGTGATAAAATAAATGACAAAAATTAATTGAGAGTATAATCTGGTAACAGCTTAAATAAAATAAAGCTTAGTTCCTGACAATTGTAGTAATTTTCCACATTTAATGAGTTGATAAGTCAGTAATTTAATAAAAAATGCTTGAAATATTGTACAAATTGTAGTATAAACTTGCAGTACCATACTTAATTAGGCAGGAAAAGGTGATTCTTAAGTTACTGTCAAGAGCAAAAAAAAAAGAAAAAAGACGGTTGAATTGGTCGCTGACATTTGAATTCGGATCGCGGAGAAAAAAATATTATTTTTTATCATATTCCTACAACTTTAAAATAAAATTTTAAATATGTGTCCAGCGCTTTCCAATACGCTTTCCAATTTCTTTTCTCTTATTGAATCAGTTAATCTGTGCTTTGGTGAAAAGCATAGATTAATTCAAAATATTTTTGAAAGGTGGACTAATATAAAAACTGTAAGCTTCTCATTATATTTTATTTGATATGATGTTATAGGACTTAAAAAGGAATAATTCCAAAATTTAAAAAAAATAAAATTGGGTTTTTTCTATAAATTAGTGACTAAAACTTTGATGTCTGCATTCAGCTGTCGTCGACAAAAACAGAGTTTCAATAATTGACTAGTGAGGGTTTGGGATCGACAACCGCCAAATTTACAAATAAAAATGGTTTTTTCTATACGCGTTTTACGAAAATATTGCCGTCGGAAAAAATAGGTTTTCAACAAAATTGTCCTTTTTGCAGAGTTGTGGAAAAAATATTTGTTTTGTGTGTTCACTGTTGGATGCAAAAAATGTAAGATCTCCTTTCCAGAGTTTTGAAAATATATCTATTTTGCAGGACCACTGTTGAATGCAAAAAATTAATATATCCTGAACACTTGAAAGAAGCAGAACTAGCTGAGAAGAAGAATTTTACATAATTCAGATCCAAAGTAGCAGAACACATCATCCAAGAGAATTACAGTATTTCGTAAGAAGACATAGTAATGGTAAATTACCTTAGAGATTCTAGGAAACAGGATTCATCTGAAAGCATCGAAATTTTCAAAACTAAAAAGGACACACTCGTAAATAAAGACCAAAGCAACGGATATTCTGCTTTAAATAAAATTTTAGCTAAATATAAGAGAACGAATAAAACCACCACCCTCACTTGTCTTTTTAATGTTGAAAATTATATTTAAAATACTAACAATATAATAAATATATTATAATGAAAATATTATTACTCAACCCTCCACCTGTGCTATTTCATTGGATAATAAATAGGCATTCAACTGCGAAAAAATTCAAATTGCTACCTGGCTAATTAAAATAAATAGAAGAATTTTAAATTTCTTTTCTTAGTGGGTTACAAAACACTGAAGAAGTCTGTAAGTAGTAGACGAAATACTCGTTTCTGTATGATATTTAGTAAAATTAAAAGGAAAATATTCGGCTATTTTCAACATTAATATCTTCATTTTCCAGAGTTTAGAAAAATATTTTTTTTTATTTTCTTTTTGGGGATTTTGTCTTTGGGAAGTTTGTCTTGAGGATTTTGACCCAAAACCTAATTTCATAGTAAAACAACTATTTTTATCTCCTTGCAAGCGGCTAAATTTCTTTGGAAACATTTTTGTAAATACTATCGGGGATTTTAGTGAATATTATTCTTAACAATGGCTTTTTGATTTTTGTATTTTTTTTTTTCAATTTATTTTTTAGACTTCTGTTTTTTTTTTATTTTCTGGCCAGTAATTTAGGTAGAATTACCTTTTCCATCTTAATTAAGTACGGCACTGCAAGTTAATACTACAATATTTATACAATATTTCGAGTATTTATTTAACAAATTACTGGCTTATGAACTCATTAAATGTGGAAAGCTACTGCTTATTATCGAGAACTAAGACTTCTTAAATAGAATAGATCCATTTTATTTAATTTGTTACCAAATATATTCAATTATTTTTTGTCATTTATTTTATCCCAATAACAAAGGGTACTGGACCAGGTCGAAAAATCCATAAAGCATTTTTTTCCTTCATCGGGAATCAAATCTGGATCCTTTCGGTTGATAGGCAGGCACTGTATCTACTGCGTCATCCAGCATGTATGAGTAAATTTAAATTATGGATACGAACGGACCCAGCCCATTTTATTTTGATATGGGGAATCTGCTTTATATTATATACGTTGGGGTTCTTAGTTTCTTACTTAAAAGTATTTAATTGATGTTAGAAAAAAAACTATCAAAGTTTTTTAGTTTATTTGTGCAGTTTTTAATGGGTCAGGGTACTACAAAATAATTTTTATATTGTATTTTGATTTGCTTTAAAATATTCATATTTTATCAATATTTACTTAACACAACAAAAATATAACTATTTAAAGTTTAATTAAAATATAGTATTAATGAATATAATAAAGTAGATAAATCCAACATTTTGTACAATAAATCATATTAGGCTGTTGCAACTCTATGAGTGCTATTTATAGAATTTTATTTAGAATAATAAGAATTTTACATATAAGTTTACGTATAGAATTTTAAAAGGGTTTTTTTCAGAAGATTTTCTTTAAATTTCTATTTATTTTTATGAGACATAATTATCGACATATATATTCGAAAAAGGTGATGTCATCTCAAATCGCAATCATCTTAAGACCACAATTCATTCAAGAATATAATAAAATTCTCAGACAGAAAAAACTAATAAATTATGATGACATCTTAGTGTCTGGCAATACATATTGTGTTTAGGAACAATTTATATTAAATATATTAATATACTAAATATTGAATAAATAATAAATTGTAAATGTGTGCGTGTGTTGAAAATATTGTTTGTGTGAATTCTAAAAATATGTCATTTTAATTTAGAATTCATTTTTTAGAAATCGATAAAAAAGATTAATTTATGTTGTCTGAGAATACAATGAAAATAAAATAAATAATAAGAAAAAATAAAACAAAATTTTCACAAAAAGGATATTATATCGAGGACAAAATGATTTTTATAAAGATTTTACCCCTATTATTAAAGGTATTATTAGGGGTAGAAATTATACTTTTTTAATAGGCTTGATAAAAAATTTGAGGTTAACAACTTGCATTGGAATTTTTTTAATGATTCTAGAGGATATCATATATCAATTTTTTAAATAGTCCTTTTATTTAAAGTGTTGTACTTACAACTATTTCATAATAGTGAAATGTATTTTGTTAGTTTGATGTTTTTTTTTTGTTACGAGATTCTTTTGTTTACCTTGTAAAACTGCTTTGAATTTCGAAAATATATTTTTGGTATGTTATAAAGTAATCTACTTTATATTTTAATTTTCTATATATACAAATGGTTCCACAATAGAAAGCGCAGGTTTTTTTGTTTTATAATTTATATGCTTTGTGAATGAAAATTACGAGATAAATGAGATATATTTCCTAGAGAGAATCGATATGCAAAAGCATTCCCGAGTTGAATTAAAATTAGAAATTTAATTAAGAAATGAAGTGATAAAAATAGTCTAGATGAATTTCAAACAAATTGCAGTGGAGTGAAACAACGGTTATAGAAAATGTAACATAGACGAAGTGGCGTATACTATAGAGGAACACATATTGATGCAATGTAAATGATGTATTATTTTTTTGGATTTTTGTTTGTATGTTGATTACAAACCAAATATTTCAAGAGTATTTTATTATTTTGTAATAATTTCATAAAAAAACTTTATTTTATCGATATCATTCAGATATCACACTTATGACACAAATATGCGATAAAATTTGAAAAAACAATATTACTATTGAGTTAGAACAACTAAAAAACTAAGAAAAGTAAAGAAATAAATTGTTTTTATATTGATAAATTCAAAAGCCTTTTAAATTTAACTTTAAAGAGTTTTCAGTCATTTACAAATCGACATTTTTAAATGGTTTTTAGTTAAATAGACTATGTATACATGTAGTTATATAATTTTTTAGCACTGTCACAAATGGGAAGTTAGATTGTCATATTATAACGATAAATGACAAAAATAGAGAATATCAAGACAAGACTAGTTGATCATTACACATATTTGCTTCACACAGTTAAACCAGCACTAATCACAAAGAACAGCTACATATAAGATATAACATTTCTCTCCGCATCCAAAATTATTATTATTATTACGTTTCAATTACATCCTCTGAGAGGTAAGACCCATATTTTTTAAATAATTTTATTAAAATAATTTGAATAAAACTTACAATTTTAGAATTTTGTATAAAAATTTGTAAATTTCAATTTTACCCTACCGCCAAAGATCTTGAATCAATTAAAATATTTTTATATGTTATTTACCAAAAATATTTCTTCTAAAAAAACTACATTGCAATGAAAAATTTCCCCAAAAATCCAAATAAATTAATTTAATTTTTTATTTACTGTATAATTAAATAATTAAATCTTCTTAAACGTTTCATACACATTTTGATTCGAATAGCATTGAAATTATTTATTCAAGTGTAACAAAATTAGGATGAAAATTAAATAATTTTCTATTATTTTCTACAGAGTGTACCTGCAACACAACAAAAAAAAAGATATTTACATAAAATTTTAATTATTATATTTTGATATTCATAAGAGATATAAATATTTCTATTATGTCTAGGTATACCAATCGTCTGATTTGGTTCGCCAAATTTAATCTAGCTTAGCTTGATATGCTACATTGTTCAATTAAATAAATATTCAAATAACATACTGATATTAGCTTTTTATTTCAAAAGGGCTCTATTTAATTTAATTTTCTTTCATCTGGTTCCACTTCTTTTTGCATGTATTTCTCAATTGCATACCTAAATTTTAATTTCAGTTGATTACGATGTAAATATTAAAGGTATTATAGTCAAATATGTATTCACAAAATATGAAAATGAGAAATAGTTTTATTTGAAGTGTCTCAGAAAGCTTTGATAGCACATATTCTAAATATTTCAACAGGGATTTGATATTTCTAATGATTTTAGAAAAAGCGACCCGTATAAAAGTGTGTTTTGAGAACCTATTCAATTCTACAATTTTATCCTATTCTGCTCACAAATTAGTTGATTTCAAATACATAAATATTTTTTTTTGATTATGTTCTTCATTTCCCTGCAAACTCTTTTATGATTCACGGAGCAAAATAAATTAATTCGCTCCATCTTTTACTATCTACCACTAGACTTGTTCTTTGTTAAATATATTTATGTGTTATCTTATCAAGAGTTAATATTTTTACAAAACAAATTGATAATATGTCGTGACAAATTTCTGTAACAAATTCAAGTAAATGACAACCTGTATCAGTTATTTTATGAGACATTCAATCATCTCTTCCACCAATTTACGTATTACAATTAATTTTATTCAACCTTCGAATAATACAATAGAAAATTCAATCCTACCCTAATACAGTATTTACTTATTTAGAGTCCTTTTTTTTTCTCCTGTTTTTACTTTTCCTTCAATATTTTATTCGTAAATCCTTTTATAGCTGCTTTTGTTTTGATTTCAGCTCTAGATGTTTTCATTTTTTTTTCTATTTTCTTGTTGATATTGTTTTATTTTAAAACTGACCCATCCGAAAGGGATAGAATGTAAGTAATGAAAAAAATGGTCCTAGAAAAACAAAAGCTTAAAATAGGCAAAAAATAAAAATTATAAACCAAAAAAAAAAAAAAATGGGTGTTGTAATATAGCAGCAGTCTTAAAATCCATAAAATAAATTTATTATAATATTAGAGAGAGAGTACAACATTATACCTCATCTATTTTAATAATTTGTATATACATTTCTTATGTTTAGGTTCTCAATCGTTGTTTTAATAAAATTTTAATAAGAAAACAAAATAAAATGTTTTTTTTTGTAATTTGGAACTACATCAATACACATATAAAATACATGCATATAAAGTCTAAAAGAATAATGTAAATAAAGTAAAAAACAAAAAAAAAAAATCATAACATACTTGTTTCCACACATTCCAATGGTCCTAAAGTGATTCGTCCTTGTGCTTCTTCATCTAGATCCTTTTGTTGTAAAAAAAACATATTTGTTATACCAAGACTATGAGGTTCAACATAATATCCTTCATCTGAGTTCCATTTGTTTTCCTTGACATCACAATTGCATGATTGATTTGGGTCTGTACATGTTTTGTTGACGGAACATGGACAACCTCCTCTATATAAATTGTTTTTGTTGTTGTTTTTGTTTGTATGTTTTGGATAAAAATTGTATAAAAATAAAAAAAAAATAAAGAAAAATTAATATAATATAGGTATATACTCGTATAGATATACATGGGTTATTCTATAGAAAGTGTCTTATTTATATGCCCTAATCTATATATATTTCAATTTTAAAAGCATAGTCAAATTTTAAATATTTTTCAAGTAAAAAATAAAAATGTTTGGTAATGCACAGAAAATCTTGAACTTAGAACATCTGGTTGTCATTGTGGTGGTTGATATGCTTCCACTACATAATGGGAATTATAAAAATCAAATATTATAATTCATATAATTTTAAACTTAGACATACGAGAGTTATAGTTTTTGAATTTTCAATATTAAAGCACATGGGTGCGAGCATATCTACATAATTACAGATAGTCAAACTCTTCAGTCAGTTTAAATCTCCCGCCTAAAAAAATATTAAGATATTTTAATTTATATTTACGTGTCTCGAAGAGATGTTGGGATTAATACCTTGACTATAATATAAAATAAAGAAGTTTAAGAGATTTTGTTGGACCATCTAAATAGCAATGATTTATTAAAAGTTTAACAGAGATTAATATTAAGTCGAACTCAAATTTATTAATATTAAGGTTTATTAGTGTTGCTCATTTTTATGTAGCTTCTGTGTACTATCACTGGCTGATTTGTCATTACCATTCACAAAAATTTTTCTATATAATTTTATTATACCTTTTTATTTATTACTAAAACGGTACAATATAATTTTCATTTGTTTTTGTTGACATTCGATAAAAGTTATTAGACTTTAATAATTTCTTTATAAGATAAAAAATATGAAGAATCGGAATTGTCGTAGTGAAACGCCATAAGTAAATAGTATTTGTCTATCTAATTTGTATTTTTTTTTTGTTTTTTTATATTATTAGCCAAAATTTAGGTCACAAAAATCTTTATACATTCGTACCGTTGACTCTTGGAACAGAAAAGGGATAGTTAAAGAAAAAAAATAGTAGTAGTAGAAAGGTTCGGGTGAGAGTTACTAACTATAATATTTATGTTAACTTCGGATTTTTCTAAATCAAACATTTAAAACCTATCCCGTCTTGGAAATGCTTGTAATGGAATGTGATTCCACATTCGAGAAGTTCTGACTATAAATAAATTTCCATAACCTTCTCTCTATTACCTCGTATCGTAAATGATGATTTAAATTCTTATTAGCTAGTATTTAAAAAATATCAATGTTCAAAAATGAAAGTTGAAAGTAAAACAATGCCAAAAAATATATTGTCATCATATTATTACATAAAAATCTGACTAGATTACCCAAATATGCTCATTTTACACCAATTCCGAAATTCTTACTTTGCAAAACCTCTTTGTATAGGATAATAATAGGAAAAAAATCTCTGTTATCGTTGTTAACCAAATTTTTGAAAAGGAGCTTTTAACATTTTTTGTTTTTTGAATTTGCTCTAAGCATTAACAAAAATTCAAATTCATTTTTGGATTTGTATTGCTACAATTCAAAATTTTTAAAGTATATCCTAAATATTTGTTTTATACTTCATTTTAAACATACATATATTTCCTTAGAACTACCCAGATAAATAGTGGTATTATACAACCTGGTATTATATAAATAATTTTTTTTATGTGTATTTATTACAAAAGTTGACGAGATGATTGAAATATTCTGTTACAGGATATTTTTTAGAAGCTAAAAAAAAACGCAACGACCTTTTGATAGAAGGTATCAGTTTAGGTACCGGAATTTATCATAACAAAAAATAAAAACAAATCTAATGTATTTTGCTTAAAGGATTCAATCCTTGAACCTTTAATTTTCCGGGCTGCTTTTCTTTTTATTTTAATATTTCATCACATCATTATTATTGTTGCCATTCGTTATAATTTTATTATACGAAATTCTTACAACTTATAAGCTACAATAGATACTCATATATTCATGTATGTACATATAAGATATTAAAAAATGGTAAAAAAATTAAAAATTATTTTTTTTTTTACATTACTAACCATTCAGACTTCAAAGTATAGTTTTTGACTTAATTGTAATTAAATATTTAAAAAAAAAATTATTTTCGTTAATTAATGACTCCGTGATTAATATTTTATATTTTGTCGTTTAAGTTTAAGTCGTTTAAGTTTAAGTATTTTCCAATTAATTGATGAATTTTTTAAATCCCTTAGCAAAGAAAAGTTATAAAATTTAATGTTAACTAACTGTTCAATTTTAATTTATAAGATATGCATAAACTACTAAATTTCACTAACAGCGATTATTTCTATGTGGAGAAAAACAGTTATTATCGAAATTCTACACGATATTTCTACTAAATGAGTTGGCTTTTGTATCCCCTTATGTTTTCACTAGCTATTTCAACTTCTTGAACGTTATTTTTCTGTTAGGTATAGCTTTTTGATTGCATTTGGTATTCAATTTTTGATTATGCTTATTTTGAAATTTATTAAGCGAATTTTTATTTTTAGCGATAATTTCATTTAAATACGAAATTCGTCACAATCACTGATGAGGGAAGTATATTGCTTCCGAAATATCGATATTTGCAATCAAATATTGAAATTATTATTTGTGAACAGAAATCTGCAAATAATTAAATTATTTAATTGATAATCGTGCTTGGCAACAATTAACCGATCGATATCATGTCGTATGTCATTTGGCTACTAATCAGAAGGTCTCCATTTCGAATCCCACTCTAGACATTTATATTGAAAATAGTGTTTTAAATAACTTTTTGGATTCGAAATAAATTGAATTGATTGTCATTAAAATGAAATGGAACTATTTTATTATAAAGATAAAAATACATTCTAATACATATAGTTTTCCACATTTAAATTAGTTTACATATACGAAAGAAAAATTCAAAACAATATATTTTAACACAATTTGTTGGAAGTTGATGTGGACATTTACTTTGATTTTTTTATTATTATCCTCCATTACTTCCATATAACAGAGTATACTTGATTTCTATTTCTCTGGAGAGGACTACTGAAAGCATTGTTTTTTCTAGTTGTGTAATGACAATTTTTCAACATTCGTATTTGTAATAAAAATTCTGAAAAATGAGCTCGGAACGCACGATAAAGAAGGTATTTGATTTTTTGATCAAAATAAAATTTTAATTGAAATTCAACTTAGAGATTTCTAAGTACAAACGTATTAAAAATATTTTTTTGCATATCAGTGCCTCGAAAATGTGGTAAGCTTGGTAATTGCTTAATTTCGTACTTCCGTACAATTTATCAAAACTTCAAATTTAGGAATAATGAGGTTTAATGAGCTGTCGGAAAATCTTGCAATAATTTTGACTAATTACCAGGTGTTATAAGTTCGCGATGATTCATTATAAATACATTAAATAAAATTTCTGAATAGTATGAATAGAAATATATATGTATATCGAAAATTCGAAACAAAATAATTAAAAAGAACATTTTTACATCCTCCCCCCTATAACAATTTGAAACATTTTATATAATATTATTCTCAATGACAATAATAGAAAATTATGACAAACATTATTGGTATACTCTCGGATTCCATCATATAAAATCATTTTGTTTAAAAATACAACTTAGTATGATGTATCCACTGATATTCCAACAATAACAGTAATTTTGAAAGTTAATTAATCCTACATATACCTACTCATGTAATTTGTTTTTTCCACTATAAATAAATAAACGCTAAGACTTATTTACTAAATTGATTGTTAACAAATATATTAAAAGACGATATAGATATGTATGTAAGTAATATTTAATTACTTATAAACATGTAAACATTTGATTATATAATATAATAAAATTAGATAACATAATTATGTATATAGCAATTAATGTCTATTATTTTAAAAACTTACCTTTTTACATTACCTAAAAAATCCACTGTACTATTATTATCCGATGATGTAAACCATGTTGCTGCATGTAATTCTAATGGTGCCTTATAACAATCATATTTAATATTTTGTGTACAATATAATGAATGTGATATTAATTCTTGTAACATTTCTGGTGAAAATTCACGATATTTAATATTAAAACTAAAATCTTTATCTCTTGATGATCTAACATCAACTTGACTTGGTAAATTATGTTCAACAATTGTTTTTGTTGCATTCTCTAAACTTTGAAAATCACATTTAACATGAGCTGGTGGAAATATACCATTACCATCAATATCAATTAAGTACACATCAGATTTTGTATAACCAAGTAAAGCTAATTCTTCGCATGTCTTACGATGTTTTGCAAAATGACAATTTTTACCAATATAACCAATATCTTTACAATCACATGTTACTCGATCATCTTTAACAAAACATTTACCACCATGTTCGCATGTATTTGGTCTTTTACATGGATCAACATAATTACAATTATCTAATGCAACTTCACCAACAACACGTTCTGTTTTAATAACATAACGTGGTTCAATTAAATAATCATTTATTTCAATATCACGAATACAACCAATTAAACCAGATGCAGCTGATTTTAAACTACTACCAATAATAACTTTATCACCAATATTAAATTTTAAATTATATTTAAGTAGTTGTGAATAACGGTAATCGATTGTAAATTTAATTGTATCATTTCTATAGTCAAATTCGATACTATGCCATGAAGTGGCACGATTTATTTTAATTACAATTGAATGTGTTGAATTATTCGTGCTATTTGGCATTAAATCAAAACTTAATTTATCGGAACTTAAACGTATCTAACGGGGATGTTTTCATGTAGTTTTTTATTTTTTATTTTAATGTTTTTCCAAAATGGATGGATGGTGTTAGTTTGTGGTTATGTATATTAGTTTGTTACAATATAAATATGAAGTTAATCGTATGTGAAAGAAACATTTATATATATATATATATGTATATATACAAATTTATAGTTTTTTTTTTTTCAATTAACCAGGTCAAATCGTTTAAGGTGACCGCCAAAATAAAATATAAATGTATATAAAAAAAAACAAAATGGAGTATCGAAATGATAAACGAATTGAACACGATAATAGAAGTGAAATGTTTGTATGCAGGAAATAGAAACGGACGGATATAGGAAGGAAATTCCATAGTCAATGACACCGTCATACCATACACATATTTATTTGTTTTTGTTGATGTTATTCAGTAAAATAGAAAAAAAAGATACATTAAATTTTGCAATTATATTGTTACCGTTATTCAAAGGTGTATTATTGTTTGTTATATTTTGTTGTACCGTTAATAGATTTTTCCAAATTTTTTATTTTTTCAACCATTCATTGATTTTTTGTTTTGTTTTTGTTTGTGTTTAAGTTGAATTAAAGAGTAGAATTGGAAAAATGGTGATACATTTAGTTTCCATGTTGTCATTGTTGTTTTAATTTTTTATTTATTTTTGTTGTTATCATTATTTTTGTGTTGTATCCAGAACAATGGATTTTTTGTAGAGTTGATTTTTTATTGATTTGTTTTTCACACGAATATACAAAACCCAATAATTGGCACCACCACACGTTGTTATCAATGAAAATAGAAGCAAATAAAAAAAGAAAAAAAATAAATATATAAATAAAAAATTGTATGTGATGTGATGGTCATTCATTTTATATACAAAATAAAAATAAAATAAAAATAGAATGGTAACATTTCATAATATAATATAAAAAAAAAGAAAAATATTGTTTTCTTTTTATATAGGATATTAATAAATTCAGAAGGATATTATGGCAGTAATTTCACGTTTATTTCAATTACAATAATTATATTTATTATTAATTATCAGATTTAATAAAAATAAAAAATAATTTATTCGTTAACCCTTTAGTTTTTGTTTTCTGATACAATTCATATATTTTTGTTCATTGTACAAATAACTGAATTAAGTTGAAACCATCAATTGTTTTAGAGTAGCACTACAACACACAATACCGGCTAACACACAGATACAATTAACAAAGTGAATATTATAATATTATAAGTGATTGGTACTTTTGACGAATAATATATGAGATTTTGAAAATATATAGCAGGAAAATAGAGGAATATTGTTACTTCGAAAATAATAAATCTATTTTTGCTTCGTAAGTTGGTTCAAAGTAAAAAGAAAACTAAGAAAGGACAGTAACGTAACGGTAAAGTTAAATTCATAAATCATTATCGAAAACTAATATGTACTTTGGAATATAATTCAATGCAATTTTTTATATAGTAATATTGTTGACAATTGATTGACGAACACAATTCTATTTCTCTAGTTTAAACATAAAGAGGTCATTTTATGCTCTGCAGAAGAGTAAATTTTCAATTCTAATAATGCAAACCAACAATATATAATATTTAGTATATGAATATTTAGTATTATGGCTAGTTTTCTTTGTCTTCCCAATCTTATAATTGTTTTACTTTTGAGAGTATATGTTTCTATAATTTTTTATTAGTTCATTCAACTCATTGTTACATCTCTTCTCTTATTTATAGTTGTATATCTTTTTTGTGACAAAATTATGCTGTAGTATCATCGATGCTTCAAATATTTTCAAACTAATTTCTTTACAGTTTTCAATTTCGAAATTATTTTAAATAGATCTCAATGTTTTCCGTAAATCATTTTATGAATTTAAAAGAGTTGTAGTTGATTCAATTTTATTTTTCAAAGTTAATATTTACATACATACATTATATATCTCTTTTACATACTGACTCAAGCAAGAAAATTCAATTTATTTTTTTTTTTCGAAATTCCAAAAAAAAAATGAATTATTCGTTTTTTATTTGATTTCAGCAAAAATACGTACGTCTAAAATAATTATTAACGTGAAATAGGACTTGTATCTCTGAAATGACAGTTAAACATAACAATAATAAAAAACAAATGATGATAAAAAGAATATTATATTTGTATATGTATATGTATGCTGTTTTCATAATCCTTATATTTAATTCAAATCCAAAAATGAGCCTCACAAAGAAGAATCGAGAATAACTTGTATAAGAGGTTGGAGACGCGTTATAAATGTTCAGTTAAAAGTTGAAATTATTGTATTGAGAAAAGTAAGTAAAATATCTAGATGAACAAAATATGACTTATAATGCATCTATTTTATTAATGATAAATCACCGAAGCTAAGTATTAACTTGGAAAAGAATTTTTTTTTTCAAGTCTATAGGATGAAAACCCTAACTGCTTTTGGACGCAGATTTAACATACTCAATTTCATACAATAGTTTTTTCTTCAGAATCTTTATGATAGATATATTTACTAATTTTATAAATGGAAAATTATATCTATTGTAGAGCAACTTCGCCTTCATTATAGCAAAGTTACATTTTATTTTTAGGGATAAAAAAAATTCCCACTATCTTTTATTATTTATTTTATCCCAATGACACTTGACTATTTTATCCCAATGACTTATCCCATACTGGACCTGGTCGAAACATTCATAAAGCATTTTTTTTTCTTTATGGAACCGGGACCTTTAGGTTGAAAGGCAGGTGTTCTAGCTACTGTGCTACTCAGCGTGTAAACAATACGATTTTGATATTCATTGGTTTAAAATTCAATTAGTTACTATCAGTTGCTCATCATAACTATGTCAAAGCTCAATAACTGGATTATATAGGACATTATTCCGTTATTGATTTTATATGGCGTTTTCAATATCGTATATAAATAATTATTACTTACTTAATTACTTGTTGGGCGCTACAGACCTTGAAGGTCCTGGGCCTGACGATGAATAATTATGGTGATATATCTGCTTTCGTGTATGCTATTGAGCAATTCTGCTCCATATAAATGTCTTTAACTTGTGAGAAAATTTGGTTTTGAGGTCATCTTTCCGATCAGTTTACAGGGAATGCTTTGCGTAACAGAATTTTACTAAGCGGAATTATACTTATGATATGTCATAAAATGACGTTTATAACGTGCCACTAAATTGCGTTGTATTCTTATTGAATTTTATTAACACAGTGTGGATTTAGACTTTTGTCTAAACAAAATGGATTGCCCTAATAAAAATTGTTGTAAATTTAATACCAATAAAAGTTCATGTTTTAAAGATCATTCTAAAAATAGTTAATATCGAAAAAGTTTGATTTTTTCTTAAAGAGTTTCTTAATTTTTTTATGGCTTATCAGCCATCTTTGCTTTTATGTCTCTTAGAACAAATTTCTATAATCGAATGTAATTTAATGGGTTTTTGGTGTTTTATTTTTTAAAGCAAAGAATGTGACCACAATTGAAGAGGTTCGCCGCAGATAGGACCCGATGGAAAACAATTTTTTCCGCCCTATGCCCCACGGATGGGGTTGCGGGACAATGATGATGATGATTTGTTAAATATTTTTTTATTGAAAATTTTAGCTTTTATCCTGTAAATATTCCCTGTAAATATCACTATTAACATTTCAGTTTTGCTAATGTCTTTTGTTCGAAATAAGGATTTTATATTTTGTTTAAATATTATTGAGTTAGTGATGAAAATTGAAAATGAATTGCTTTGTAAAACGTGTTCAAATCAATCAGGAAATTTTACATTGATTGAATGAATAATGATGACAGTGAGATAAACAAATATATTGCTATGTAGGTACTCCTTTAAAATGTTTAAAGTGAAAAGTGGAAACGACCGTTATAAGACAATAATCAAGATTTATAAGTAAATAATTCCAAAATAATGCTTAAAATAGAACTTTTAAGATTACGCAATGCCATAAAAAGTCTATGAAAAAACTTTGAGCAAAATTATTCTCTTGGTAAGACTGAGCTTAACCAAATCGTGACATCAATAAAAAAAAAAGTTGGATAACAATAAACAATACACAATAATACAGCAATGCACAGTGCAAATTAATGTATATAACTTATGTACATTTTTGAAATTTACGATAGAGTCTGCAACGTTAAAAATACTTGATATCATTTTAAATCAGATTACAGGCTAAAAATTTTGTAGTTACAAATCTATACAGCCATTCACGTCGCACACTGGGTGAGGTAGTTGGTAGAGCACATGCTTTTCAACCGAAAAGCCCCAGGCTCAATTACACACAAAGGCTAAAAAAATATTTTTTTGGGGTTTTTTTCAGTTTAAAAAAAAGAAGGTTTTTCAAGCTTTTTTTTTTCTAAAAAACCCATCTTTTCAATTTTATATTTTATTATTTTTAAATATTTCACTTAGCGCTCTCACCATTTTTTGGTAACACTTCAGGTTAGCATTGGAAGGATGTTACTTTCCAAAGCCTGCTCAACGAACTACCTAGGACTTACAATAAATTGCTGAAAGCATTATTATTATTTTTTTTTTTATTTATTTATTTCTTTCAAATCTCAAAAGAGCTTGCAGCTCGTATACAGTATATACAAAATATTGTTAGCATCAAAACTTAATAACTTAAGACTAATGCGGATAATTCGAACAATGCATTTAAAGGGAAAATTCATACAATTATCTAAAAAAAAAATTAAATTTCTATAAAAAATATTACAAAAAAAGATTAACAACTTTACCTCAGTAAAATAGATATACTTATTTAATTTAATTTAAGGAATATTTTATGATTGTTATCACAATAAAATTAATTTAAGCGGATACAACTACCACATAACATAACTAAAACTCACTATATAGTTATAAATATTTCCAAAAATTTACTAAATTTAATTTTTAATTTAATCCTTCTCATATATTATACAAATTACTAAAAATTTAATTGTCAAATCATTCCATTTTATGATCACATTTTTAACTTTTTTTTCAAAATCTCATTTCAAATTTAAAATACATAAAAAATACATTGAAAAATGAAAATTTCTATTGCAACATATTTGCATCACATTTCAATATTATGCATTTTTTTTTTTATAATTTAATTTAAACTTCTCGATGAGTTCAGGTTTTCAGAATAAATAGCTAGATACTAAAAAAAAAAAATAAATAAAATCAAAATGGGGTAGGAAAAATCTTATAATAAAGTAATAAAAAACAATTTTATGTTATTATTTTGTTGTTGTTTTTATTTTGAAATCTTTAAGGAATGTCAACTTCAAATTGTATCATTTAAAAGAGAAATATATATATTATATTTGTAAATATGTGTGTATATTATAACAACAATAATAAAATGTTAAATAAAATTAAAATAAAGTATTTGCAAAAAACTATATTATTATTATATACGAGTTTATTCGTTTCTTTTATTCTTCTCATAAAACTGACTTTTCTCTTTCAACGGATAATAAACTACTCAAATAACTGTAAATACAAAACAAAAAAAGCAAAATGGTATATAAGTAGCCATTTGAAAGGACATTATTGAAGTGAAATTTATATTCTCAGCTACTTAAATTTACTATTTTAACAGATATTGTATTTCACCGAAAAAAAAAAATAAATAAAACAACAACAAAAAAAAAACATTCATCCTTCTTTTAAATTTATTGTGCAGATTTATGTAAGTGAATACTGTATAGCTATATATACAGTGGTGAAAATTTTTAAAATAAATTGTTTACTAAAAAACTATTTAGTTAATTTGAAAATTTCCTAGAAAATATGATTTTTGTGTAAATAAAAAATGCAACAGATTTTAGTCACATATAATTGAGACAAATCAAATGTACTTGTCCTCTCTTCTATTACGTGTTTCCATATAAATTAGGTCAATTAGTTGTTATATGGTCAACACTGAAGCCTAAATTAAATTGATAAACTTAATTTAGTTGTGTTATGCAAAATAGCGATTCTGTCATTAACTTAAAAAGCTTAATAATTACTTAAAAAGCACAATAATTATTAATGAGTAACGAATAAATGAGAGTAGGAAGAGTAAAAATACTGTTTTATTCATGAGTAAATTTTTTATTTTTGCAATGAATTTAAATTTTTTTTTTCAACTCACTCGTGTAGAGTGAAAATAAAATATGAATGATTTATGAATAAATAACGTATAAATAAAATTAAAATAACTATTTTTTGTAATGAAAAATAATTGGAGTTTTATTTGATTGAAATAGCAAATGAGTAGTAGATTGTAATATACAACAGTACCGACTGAGTTCAGTTAGTATTATTGAGTATCTTAAGATTATGTAAAACCTTGATTATATTTCTAATAAATGGATATTGTGTTTATCACTTAGAATAGTGTTTAAAACTGAATTTTTGTGTGTTTTTAGCATTGAGGATTGTTCTAAGTATTATGTCAACCATTGGTTTGAATCAGCCAATCATTAAATATTGCACTAAAATTGAGTGAAAATTTTGTGAAAAACTGAAAATTTATTTAATATAGTACTGAGCAGAGAGTATTATACCAAACCAAGTCTTAAGTATTCTCGTAATTATTGATTATTAAGTATTGAGTTGTGTACCGAGGATTAAATATTCAATAAAGTACTGCGTATTGCTCTGAATATTAGGTACTAATATGTTAATTATTAAGTTATATGATACAAATTGTTTCTACGAATCATCATATACAAGATATTTTCAACGATAGAGTTTGTTTAGTAAGTTAATTTTTCTTACTGTACATATCTACATGCATATAAATTTATTATTAACAATATATAAACTATATTAGAAACATTATAAAAATAATTTCCAAAATGAAAATATTTTTTTTTTCTTTCTATTTTACTACTCATTTTATTTCCTTACGGTTAAACCCATTATTAGAGAGTAAAGAGAATTCGATGTTTTTCATACGTTTGTTGTTACAATAATTTTGATGCAACGATATTTTGTATATACTCGTAAAATATATTGAAGTAAATTTTTAAGCGAAAACAAAAATTTAAGTTTATTTATAAAATTTTTAACACACCAATACAAATACATATACAAAATGGGTTTGAATTTAAAATTGAATGAAATAACTTTAATAAATTTCATTTTGTAGTCATACAAATTCAATTTAGAGTTATACGTAATTTTTTGATTTTTAAAGTCTTATAGTGGAAGTAACTGTTGATGTTAATAAATAATGAAGGGCTCCCAACGAAATATGATGATCTACATAAACTGTATATCAAATTTCCTAATTCTATTGGTGTTAATGAACAAGAAGTAGAAGACGATCTTCGATCTCATCGAAGTCATTGTGAAAGTAATTATTACAAACACTTGAATTCCTCACGTGAAAGTTTTAATAAGTTTTTTTCCCCAGCACCTCGAAATAATCTTCTTTATGTGCCTATTAATTCTAATTTAAATAAATATAATATGCCTTTTTATTATCAAAATTTAAGAGGTGTTAGGCCAAAGATAAGGAATGTGTTTTTAAATTCAACTATTTTAAATTTTGACGTACTTGCTTTAAGGGAGACATGGCTAAATCCATCCTTTTTAGACTTAGAGGTATTTCATAACTCATATACTGTTTTTAGGAAGGATAGACACTCTGATCTTTCCAATTTTTCTAATGGTATAGTTCCGAAAGGGGGTGGTGTCTTGATAGCTATAAAAAATTCTTTTAATGCAACTCAAGTTAATATTCCTTGTTCTGAAAGTCTTGAATTAATTATTGTAAAAATTGAGTTTTATTCAAAAAATTTATTTCTTATTAACTGTTATATTCCTCCTGCTTCCAACATTAATATTGACACTTCTGTAGGTGAAACCATTGATTCAATTTGCAACGATTTTGGACCAAACGACGAATTGATTTTATGTGGCGATTTTAATCTTCCGAACTTAAGATGGATAAAGCATGACGAGGAATATCTAATGATTCCGAAACATATTAGGGCGGAATGTGAATATGTATTTATTGATAAATTAAATACTAATTATTTACAACAAGTCTCTGAAATTTGTCATGTTAAATCAAAGAATCCTTTCGATTATAATATATTTAAAAGCATTTTTGATGAATTCAAAGCATTTTCGGAATTACTTTATAACAATTTTGTTCGTCGATTGTCTTCTAAATTAATATCAAATCCAAAACATTTCTTGAGATTCATCAATTCCAAACGGAAATGTGATGAGTTTCCTACTCATATGAAATACAATGGAATTTCTAGTAATGATTCAGAAATAATATCTAATTTCTTTCGCGAATATTTTAGTTCAGCGTACACTAACCCAATTTTCGCACCAAATAATGATGATTTTTCTCATTTAAATGATTTTCCTAAAACTACTTGGTCTAATATTGATATTAATGAAGCTTTAATAACAAAATACTTGGACAATCTTGAGACTAATAAATTTCCTGGGGCAGATGGTATTCCCGAAGTTATACTTAATAAATGCTCAAGTGCCTTAGCAATTCCACTGTCATTCATCTGCAATTCTTCTTTAAAATCAGGAATTTTTCCCTCTATTTGGAGTTTTTAGACCAATTCATAAGAAAAACGCCAAAAATGAAATCACTAATTATAGACCAATCGCGAAACTTTCCTCCATTCCTAAACTTTTTGAGGTAATATTGTATGATTCCATTTATTATCACTGTAAATCTTTTTTAGTTCACAACCAACATGGATTTGTGGATCAAAAATCCACAGTTACTAATCTTGTTGAGTCAGTTTCAACGTTTACGAGAAATATGGAAGCAGGTTTTTAAACGGATGTTATCTATACCGATTATAGTAAAGCCTTTGATGTTTTACCACATGCAATAATACTTTTCAAAAATTCAGGATATGCACTTGGTTTCCCAGAATTCTTTCTGAAATGGGTTAAATCATATCTAATCGATAGACCTGGTAGTATTTTATTTAGAAAAAATACTTCTAAGTCTTTTTATGCTAATTCAGGAGTCCCACAAGGCAGTTATTTAGGACCGCTTTTTTTATATTCTCGGTTAATGATGTCTGTTCAGCAATTCTTAATAGTGAACCGAAGATTTACGCGGATGACATGCAAATTTTAAAAAAAATTACTTCTTTAGAAGACGCTTTACTCCTACAAGGCGATTTAGATAACTTCTTTAAATGGTGTACAGCTAATAATCTTCTTTTAAATGTGAATAAATGTGCACTTATGTGTTACACACGTCGATGTAATCCGGTTTGTTTTAATTATTCGTTAAATGGTATTAGCCTTTCCAAAACGAGCTCAATTAAAAACTTATGAGTTTACTTTGACGACGAGCTTAACTTGAAATCACATTTTTGTAATATTCTATGCTAGGTTTTGTTAAACGTTGGTCACAGGAATTTAACGATCCCTATGTTCTCAAATCTTTGTATTCTAGTCTCGTTAGACCAAATTTTGAGTATGCTAGTCAAGTTTGGTCACATTTCTATGATGTTCATATTAATAGGATTGAAGCGCAAAGTGTAAAACATTTTTTTAAGATTTGCTTTGCGTAATTTCCAATGGTCAAATTCATTAATTTTACCTCCATATGACGATAGATTGAACATAATTCATTTGATAGCTTTGAAATCAAAACAAGAAGTGGCGGATGTTATTTTTCTTACTGAAATTATTAAAGGAAACATTGCTTCTCCTCAGATTTTAAATAACATCAACATTAATTCAAATAATCGCCTACGAAATACAAACTTCTCTACATTAAGTTTTCATAGGACCAATTATGGCAAGCATGAACCAATTCATAGAATGTTACTAATTGGTAATAAACACATAAACTATATCAGACTCAAAAACTTAAATTATATAAGTAATCTGTAGTAATTAAAATATGTGTGAAATTTATTTCAAGGTATTTTAACTAGTTCTAAGTTAGATATAATTTTAATTTGTAAATTGAATGTGTTATGTTGTATTGTAAAAATAAAAAAAAAAAAAAAATAATAATTATTGTAATGAAGTTTGAGCTAAACTAAATAAATAAATAAATAAATAAACTGGTAACATAGCTAGGTAACAGCTATATTATTTGATTATATTATGTACGGTATTGAAATTCATTAGGGATAAGCTGTCATAGAGCTTTTACTGGATTTTATCTGAAACTGGTTACTTTAATTGTACCTATTCATCGATTCAAAGTCTACATACGATAGCGTATAGCGTAACTAAGTGTACATTGTTGGGCCGAAATTTGGTGTTTTAGCCGAGCTCATTCAAGATGTGCTTTGGTGATTGGTTATAACACTTCTGACTTATTTTAGATGTGTACTGGGTTTCGACAAGCAGATGCACTATCATGCGACTTTTTCAATCTGGTACTGAAACGACCGGGAGTAAACACGGCTTTCTTATTTGTTCAACTACTAGGGTATATTGACGACTTTGCAATCATCGCCAGAAAACAACGAGTTGTCCTTAGCCTTTTTCCCAGAGTGGGCAATTATAAGTTTGAGATAGTTCAGGAGTTTATCTACTTTAGGACGGCGTATAGAATAACCCTTGCAAACCGTTGCTTCGTTTTGTCAAAACACCTCGAGTCAAATCTCCTATCCCGAAGCACCAAAGTTCAAATCAACAAAACGCTAATACTCCATGTTGATCAGAATCAAGTAAACTGCCCAAGTGACAGCCTTACTGTGAGCATTCACTTACTGTCTTCGGGAAGAAAATTTTTCTCTGGATATTTGGTGGTTCTGAAAACGATGATGAGGTCTGGAGGAGAAGGTAAAATGCCGAACTCTATGTGTATAGTGAAGTGGACGTTGTCACGAAAATTAAATTCAAGAGATTATACCGTGGCTCGAACATTTATAGCTTGTCCAGAGGAGATTATCAAATCCAGACTCGAAGTTACAAGACATCAGTACAGACCAAATTTTCGTTTGGGAGAGATGAAATATCGGCAGATATGAAACCATTGTATCTTCTAAACATATTCTATGCTGCCTTTATTTGACAACTCACTGATTTGTCAACTGTTAAATATTCTGCAACTATGACAATTATAGAATTATATTTTCATTTAGGGAGGGAATTCGTAGGAGAAAATTTAGGTGAATACCATTAAGAAATATTTTGATAATTTATCTAGAAATTCAATGGATTGTTTACTGGTAAGAAACAGAAGAATGGAGAATGGATCCAATTATACCTGAGAATGCATTAACCTAATTAAGTTTGAATACAATTTTAAGGTACTTAATTACCCTAATTAAGTTAGGTTAGAAGATATATGCTGCGCTACACATTTCTATATTCATTGTGAACCATTGCAACGTGCATGCAATCACCAATTTTCGATACTTCTGTCCAGTTTAATATTGCGTAACCATGACATTTGCTTTCTATAATATGAAATTATTGTTTATTAAAAAGTTATTAAAAAATGATCGGTCATAATAAAAATCCCAAGTGGAAGTCTTCAGAACATTTAAGAATAATAATTGTATTTAACTCAAAAATAATTTTTTGTTCATAGAACAAATTGAAATTCTGACAATTAAAAATATAAGCAAAATTTATTTAAATTTATATTTAAATAACGTTGCTGTAAACAACTATAAAAGAAAAATTGGAATTTTAAAGAAAATATTGTTTTATAACGAGAATATAGTTTTTATTGCAAGAAAGAAAGATAAAAAAATCCTTTTTGTATATAATGATGAAAATTATTTAAAGATATTTTCTAAAAGAAAGATGATTATCCGTTTGTAATATCCTAAGGATATTTTTTAATATAAAGACTTTCATATTACAATAGGAAGTATTTTTTAATGACTTTAATAATTGCTATTTTATTTTGTGTATTATTGTATGAATAATTTCGTGGTATAACACTTTAATGTATTCAATGAATTGTTTGACTGGAGGAAGAAGTGATTTTCAGTTCTCAAAACAAATGCCAGCACCAAGTAGATATTTATAAAATAGAGTAAGCTCTCCAACAATATGACGATGACCAAGTGGTATAAGGGATGAGGTTACATTCATGTCGCATATAAGACGAATTCATGTCGCATATAAGGCGCGGTTTTGAACTTTGTTCAAAAAATTTGAAGCATTTTTTGGCGGACCATAAATGTGAGTTATACTGGAACTTGCGTCGGATACATGTTTTATAGATTTTTAAGATGTCTCGTAATGAGAAATAAGTTTTGCAGCGACTCAAAAAACCTAAGCATTTGGCGGTGCTTTTTGCAATATCGAAGATATGTTCATTCCAATTCATATTTTGATTCACTCGCATTCCGAAAACGTTCAGGCGTTTGAGTCGCTGAATTTCTTCATTTTGAAACCGGAGATTTGGTTCGACTGGTGTTAGCTTATTACTAACAAGACAGCTTTGAGTTTTTGAAGTGTAAAGCTCAACGGTGTTTGTTTTAGCTCGTGATTGCGTGCGTTGACCATCATTTCTCTTTTGAAGTTGACTGCCGAACCTGTACCATTATTTTTTTTAAAGAAAATCATGTGATGCTACTAAAGTGCTCTCATCAGCAAAACTATGGATTGGATTGAAAGTCAATTTGAGAGGGTGATTAATAAAAATGAGATATAGGGTGGGTGAAAAGACAGATCCATGTGGAATACCAGTGTTGATTTGAAATTGGGCGGAAAAAGAACCGTCAACTGAAACTATCGATTTAAAAGAAAATTTTAAATTTTAATTTAGAAAATGTTGAACCAATGCTTACAGTGCTGCATTTTGCTATAAGAGCAGAATACCACACTCGATCCAAAAACTGAATCTAGAGTTACAGTAGTACCTTCACCAGATTGATGAAGGCTGGTGTTGAGCTTCTCGCATAGGCATGTAATGAGATCACCGGTGGAATGTTGGACTCGAAAGCCATGTTAAATATCATGAATTATACCTCTACTATCAAGATATTTTTTCAACTTTTGATTGATTAAGATTTCCATCGTTTTTGAAATAATGAATGATAGCTATCCATATAGTTCGAAGGATTGCTTTTGTCACCTTTTTTAGGAATAGGATAAGCTTGGGAAATTTTCTAATACGACGGGTAAGTTCCTAAGGAAAAGGACAAATGGAATAAGTTGCGTATTTTTTCTTAGGTTGGTCATAAAAAATTATTTGAAAATAATTGCAAATTATATATTCACGCATTATATTCGGGCAATATTTACCACCATAAAGGTCTTTGATAGCACATTATCGAGCACCTGAAGGTCGTGAAGATTTAATAAAAACATTTAATAAAATCGTTAACATCGACAATGTGAACATTCCGTATTAATTCTTTGGTGATTCAGTATATTCTTTTGTTTCGTGGATTATGAAGTATTTTAAAAATATACAAATTTTCAACATGAAATTAAGTTCAGGTAGATTGAAATTGAAAGAGGCGTTCAGCTTATTGGAGAATTTTTTCCCGAAGAATTAGATCTCGATATTATACCGGAAATAGATAAATTTCATGCCATTAGTATAGTTGCAGCCTGCTATACGCAGGTACGCTTCATAATATTATTAGGAGAAGAGTTCATTCTTCAAATGCATTCAGATTAATTTTATTTAAACGAAAGCATACAATATTTTGATATAAAGGCTCTACTATATACTATTGACAGAATTAACATCATTTTCAGCAGAATCAATTAAGAATGGTATTATAACGAATAAACTCTATGAGAGATAATAGAATTTAATATATTTGGAAATAAAATGAAAATACAAAAAATAAATTATTAGGAACATTATTTAATTTATTTCATGAAGTTTTCAGGCACATATTGCAATTTTTAATTAATAGTACATGATGATATTATTATGATAATACATTAACTATTATATTTTTAACTTAAATTTTTTATTTATAAATTAAGCATATAATTGTAAGTATATATAATTAAATATATTAAAAAATCAAAGAAATAAAGAGGTAGAAGAAATAAAACTAAATTTGTTGTAATCTGTAGCAATTTTGGCGTTTATACCGTGCTATATTAGCTCAGTCAGCTACGTTAACTAAACTAAATTCGTATTTGTATTTTAGCTAGCAGTGATAGAAAAATGCCATATTTATGCCGTTGCCACAAATGTCAATTTAGATAAGCATTCGTTATTTAGCACCGGCATATGAACGCAATCAATGCAGTAAATATATGAAATCAACTGTAGTTGAAATTGAATGTGGTTAGATTTTTAAAATTTTCGATATTTTAGATATAGGTAAATAGCTACGATTAAAAATTGAACATAAAAAGTTTGAAGGTGGCAAAATTACGTAAAAGCAGAAAGAAAACTTTTTAAGATTATATGGTCCGGTAGGTCATATGGTCATGATAGTCAACTCTAGTATATAAGGTATTATAATAGATATGCAAGAATAAAAATACTGACGATGACACAAACCGCATACCGTGCATGTAAATTTGGAAGAAGTGATACCATATTAATTATCATAGCGAGCTATATCATATATTATCATCATATAAAGATAAAATGGCCAATATAAACTAAGATTAAGAGTCTCCAGTTTCCATCTATAATGTTTAGGATCATTTGAAAAACAACAATTAATCCATAAATGAAAATCAGAAAAATTGGTGAGTAATTTTCGTAATCTTTAAATGGTCCAGATCAACTGATTGTATAGAAATAGTTTAAATCGTTTTTAATTTTGTGAAAATTTTACTTAAGTTATTACATTTTGCTACTCTCTTTGATGGAGATTCCTTTCAAATTTAATATTGTTGTAAATATTAACGACTCTCTTTTTTTTTTTTTTTTTTTTTTTTTTCTTTAGTAAAATTAAATTTTGTAACTTTGAATTTTATTTTATTTTTCAATAGAATTTTATCCTTGTTGTTTGAATAAAATATAATCGGAGCCCTTTGAACGAATTTCTTTTTTTATATTATTTAAATTATTCAGAAAAATAAAATAAACAACATTTTACTTTGTAAATAAGTTTTCATCTAGAAGGGCGGTAGATTTTCAATGTTGAATATTCCAAATGAAATAATAATTTGAGTGTAATAATTTAAAAGGATATATTTTGAGATTTAATCCTATTATTCACTTTTGAATGCACTTTGTATACTACAATACGATGGATTTGTTTAATTGTTTATAATAATATGAATAATGTTGGGTTATGTTGTAATAAGGTATTTGAAATTATATTTACCTGAATTATTTTATATATGTATTTAGATATTCATTATCAGATAAATCTCATAATGTGCTTCAATGATAAACTTTATTAAGACGTATTTTTGCAAGTTTGAAACAACGATTTAGAAAACAATTTTCGTAATAGATAAAATCTATTCTGTTTTTTTTTTGTTACTTTCAATGATTCAAAAGATTTAGTTTCAGGATTTCTGCTAGGGGTTGACTTTCCATTAGTAGAAAATAAAGGTTATTCATTTAAAATAAGATCGGCACTGTTCTTCATTCGCGTGACAAAACATTGAAATCGGTCCAAAAATGAAGATTTTAGAGTAATTTTTGATTTGCTAATTTTGAAAATTTTTAGCGATGCTAGCATAAAAAAAAAATACGAAAATTTTAAATTTTTTCAAAATGGTTTTATTTTGTTACTATCTTTTAGAATTCATTAAACAAAGTGAAACAGTTGAAAAAAAACCGAAATCTGCAAAAACGAGGATTTTAGAGTATTTTTTGATTTGTTATTTTGAAAAGTTTTAACGATGCTAGCATCACCAAAAAATACGAAAATTTTCAATTTGTTCAAAATGGTTTTATTTCTTTACTAACTTTTAGAGAAATCATTAAAACAAGTAAAACAGTTGCAAAATCATGGTAATCGGTCCAAAAATGAAGATTTTAGAGCATTTTTTGGTTTTTTATAATTTTACGAATTTTTTGAATAGCTAGCATCACAAAAAATTACGAAAATTTTAAAATTTTCAATTTTTTCAAAATCACTTTATTTCTTTACTAACTTTTAGAATATTCAATAAAACAAGTAAAACAGATGAAAAAACTTGGTAATCCGTCGAAAATGAGGAATTTAGAGTATTTTTTGATTTTTAAAATTTTGCAAAATTTGATGACCCCGGCATCACAAAAAATTACGAAAATTTTCATATTTTCAATTTTTTCAAAATTACTTTATTTCTTTACTAACTCTTAGAATCTTATATATAAAGAAGGATGTTTGTATGTATGTATGTATGTATGTATGTATGTATGTATGTTTGTATGTATGTATGTATGTATGTATGTTTGTGTCAGAACTCCTCCGAGACGCAAGGACCAATTTCAACAAAATTTTACAGGATGGTTTTTTACTACTTGGAATCGAACTCGTGATACGTGTTTTCCAAAATTCTGACTGGTTCGGGATCCAAGGTAAAATGTCAAGTCCCTAACTTAACAGGAAGTGGGTCTAAAATGCCTGAATTTCATATGTCATACAACTCCGAGCACCTGACAAAAATATTTCGAAAACCAAAGGTGCTACAGAGTTGAAAATTTGCACACTGTTACTCTCTCAAAAATAGACAATTATGGCTTTCCAATTTTTTCGAAATTTTGACTGGTTCGGGTAGCTACCATACAACTCCCAGTACCCGACAAAAATATTTCAAAAACCAAAGGTCCTAGAGAGCTGAAAATTTGCACACAGGTACTCTTCCAAAAATAAACAAATATGACTTTCACATTTTTTCGAAATTTTGACTGGTTCGGGTAGCTGTCATACAACTCTTAGCACACGACAAAAAGATTTCAAAAACCAAAGGTGCTAGAGAGCGGAAAATTTGCACACAGGTACTCTTCCAAAAATAAACAAATATAACTTTTACATTTTTTCGAAATTTTGACTGATTCGGGTAGCTGTCATATAACTCCGAGCTCTGATAAGAAAAACAGTGGTCATTGGAACCACATCGATGCAGTTTATGAGATATGAATTTTCGTTCAAAAGAGCTCTGGCGGAAATCAGGTCCAACAAATTTGGCAGAAACTGCCGTAATCGGGATCCAAGGTAAAATGTCAAGTCCCTAACTTAACAGGAAGTGGGTCTAAAATGCCTGAATTTCATATGTTATGCAGACCATATATAATTTTCTAATGGAGGTTGAATTTAGCTTATTTATTTGACCCTTTTTAGTGCAATTAATATTGGTGCGAAATATTGGTGATAGTCATTTAAAAAGCAAGTTTTTAAATTTTTTTTTATTTTATTGAGAGGAAAAGAAAAAGGGGTGAAGAAAACTGCAAAACAAAATTTTAATTTTTATTTATTTCTATCTTTCAATGAAATAAAATAAAGAAAAAAAATTTTTTTTTAGAAATATTGGCCTTGAACTTAAGCGTACTAAAACTACAAAAAAAAACTTTAGAATCGCACCTTGATATAAGGTTTTCAAAGCAATACAGAAGAAAAGTCGGACAGCCCATCCCCGGATATGATATGGTCAAGAGTGACACCTTGAGTCGAGTATATACTGTTCTGCCAAAGTCCGGCGCGAAAATCCGATGTTAGCCATCACGTTTGGTCCGGACATATTCAACAACGCATTAATTATTCTAGAAGATAAATTTCACCAGTACGAAACCAACAAAATGAACTTTATACAGATTACATACGAGAAAAGAACTACAACGTAGAGCTGAAAACGTAATATCGCGGAAAAAATACCACTTCTAAATCAAGATCAGAAAAAAGCATACAAAATTATCATGGATGAGGTAGAGAAACAACGAGGTGGTACCGCTTTTCAAAAGCGACATGCAAGATTATCGTATGGGATGAATGTACCATGGCTCACAAGAAATTGACGTTTGACGTCAAACTTTGCCCGTCATCCCAAATGATGAAATTTACTAATGTTTAAAACATTCATCTTTGTGGAGATATGTACGAAAGATAAGTTTGAAACAAAACATGAGACTAAATCTGGGGGATGACAGTGCTCATATTTTCGCAAACAAGCTACTTGAGATCGGAGAAAGTAGATTTGCAGTTGAGCCGTCTGGAAAATTAAAGTTGCTATCCGATTTTTGTAATTAGGTGTCGTTCGTCGCATAACTAATAGATGCAGTCTATCCGGATATTCAGCAAAACTATCACAATTTGAAACAAAACTAAACTAAAACTTAAACTAAACTAAACTCAAAACTATTTGGTTTCGAGAGAGGGCAATTCTTGCTGCTAAAAATGCTGATATCAGCGAAATGAATAATCAAATACTTTCCATATTACCAGGCGTAGTAAATGAATACAAGTCCATTGATAACGTAGTAAATGCGGATGAGGTAGTCAATTTTTCAACAGAATTCTTAAATTCAATTGATCCGACCCACCAAAACTTTGCAACGGTACAAGACTTTGTGTTAAAAAATTGCTGGCAAATGTAATTGAAGCGACTATTTTAACAGGGAAGGGACAGGGTGAAGTCGTTTTCATCCCAAGGATACCACTTATTCCAAATGATCTCCCTTTTAACTTAAAGAGGTTGCAATTTCCAGTTAAACTTGCGTTCTCGATTACGATAAACAAGGCACAGGGACAGCCTATTAAGTACTGCGGTGTGGATTTAAGTGTGAAGTAGAAACTAAAAACTTTGTTTATAATCAAGTTTTATCTTGAGAAAATTATTTAATCACCCGTCAATTTAATTAGTTTATTATTTTGTATTTTTTCGTTTTTCCTTTTTTCTGTTCTTTTGGTTTTTCCTAATTGTCTTTGTCTTTTTTGTATTTCTAAATTTGGTTTTGTTTTCTTTATAACATTTTGTACTTTTCTTTTTTAAACAATGAAAAAAACTGCTATATGGATAAGAATTGATTAATTAAATTAAGAGTAACAAAAATTAAAATGTGAACTACTAGCATCTAGCATAAGTTTATGTAGTATTAGTTTTATACTAACATATAGAAATAAGTACTTAATGTTTGAATATTATAAAAATGAAAATGTTTATTATTAATACCTAAAAAAGATTTATACTAACATAAAAAACGGACCATAATTTAGTTTTCAAAAAATGCTTCTAATTAAAATCCCAAAATTCTAATTGAAATTTATAAACAACGCCTAAGACTTATGTTTGCATTTTATTTTAAGTTGTAAGTACTATATTATTTTTGTACAAAACTGAAACTCATTTTAATTTTCGTTCACTTTTGATTTTTTTTTTTGTATTTTATTTAAGTAGATAAGTACCTATAATAATTTTTAAAATTTTCATGAATTAGATTTTTATTATATTTTTAAAAACTTGCATTGGTTTTAGTGGGGGTGGATCCCACACTATTACAAAACATGGGCGTGTATTCTTTGTATTGGTTTTCAAACTTTCAAAAACACAACACAAACACAAAAGAAAAAAAAAACAAAAAACAATTACATATAAAAACATTTAACGGTTAGTTTACTAACAGACAAACATCTCATAATACTTCCCTTTTCAAACTAAAAACGAAGAAAAAATTCTAGCAATTTTAAATTTTCTCGGGCAACGCCGGGTAACTCCGCTAGTATTCAATAAAACAAGTAAAACAGATGAAAAAACTTGGTAATTCGTCGAAAAATGAGGAATTTAGAGTGTTTTTTGGTTTGTAAAATTTTGCAAAATTTTATGACCCCGGCATCACAAAAAATTACAAAAATTTTCATATTTTCAAATTTTTCAAAATTACTTTATTTCTTTACTAACTTTTAGAGAATTCATTAAAACAAGTAAAACAGATGAATTTTTTTTTTTTTTTTTTTTTTGTTTTATTAAACTTTATTTTACCCATTGTACAATCTTATAATTACTTAGCCTAGATAAAGTTTACAAAAAAACAGCTTTTGTGATAATATTATTAACATGTAAAGTAATAGTTTGCTTTTTATGTTAATTTATGTTATATAATTATTCTTGTTATTATTCTTATTATTTAGTTTTAATTTACTTAAGTTCTTATATAAATCTGTTGGAAAAAACCTGGGATGTAAAAACCAATATATTCTCGTATTATTTAAGATAAAACTTAACCTAACTAATCCTACTAACCTAACTAAACCTAACTAAAACTGCTTAAACCTAGTTAAAACGATAAAAAAAATATGTATTTGTAGTACTTTGTGCTAATTATACGTGTTTTCCAACCACCAATAGTCTCTTTTTATAAATTTATCTTTGTTCGGTATAGACATGTCATATCTCAAATTTTCTCCATTAATGTTGCCCGGGTTATACTCTATAGTTTTACATGTGGCCCGTCTACTATAGTGATATAGTGTAGGGACATGATTTTGGTTCTGAATATAACCATTTTTATCCAAAAAGATAAAGTGCTCAGGGGCTATAAAGCCTGTGAGCATTGTCTTTTTAATGTACTCCTCGTTGTGGTAGAATATATGCGATATTAAACCATTTTCTGGAGTTTTTTGTGCTCTGTCATAATGTTTTCGAATCAATTTTATTAGAAAATTGTCGATTCTAATTATGTTTGCTTCCTTGTACAAGTATTTATTGGAATAGTAATGCTTGTAGTCGGAATTAGGCTTTCTATAAATATTAGTACATACTCATATACACTTTCTTTCAAATTTTCGAAGTGTTTCCATTAAGCTTGCACTGACGTTGTACCATATGGGTACACCATATGCAAGTGTTGGCCTTATTAATGTTTGATAACATATTATTTTTACTCTAGTGCTTACGTTTTTGTTGTAAAATAGTTTTTTTGCCATCATGAAGGACTTATTGCCTTTAGATATAGTGTATTTTATATGCTCGGAATAATTCAAATTACGGTGAAGAAAAATTCCGAGATATTTCACAACTTTTTTGTTTGCCAGCGGTGAGTTATTTGGAGATTTTATAGAAAAAGATTTCCAATTTTTTTTTATGTCTGAACTTGTTTTATCCACCGTGTTACGGAATAGCACGGTTTCGCATTTTTTAAAGTTCACTTTTAATATCTATATCTTGCAGTAGTCCAAAATAGTATTAAACATTTTTTGAACTTTGTATTGTATATTACTAACTTTGCTATCCGCAGAATAAACTATTATATCGTCCGCAAAGGCTAATGCAAAATTATTAGCTTTTACTCTATCTAATAAGTGAAGCAGATCTGTTATATAGATTGAAAAAAGGATTGGTGCGTTAACAATTCCTTGCTGTAAACCGTTTTCGATAGAGAATACGTTATCCGATGAATTTTGTTGATAGTGGATCTGAAATTTATTTCCATATACCATGCTTTGAATAAGCGCAATTAAATGTAATGGGAATTCATATTTTATTAGCTTAAATATTAAGCCGTCCAACCATACCGAGTTGAAAGCCTTTTCCAAATCGACCAAACAGGCACCTACGCCATATTTTTTATTTATGAACCAGCAGATATCTGATGTTAGTTTGGTTATTGTATGAATGGTTCCGTGCTTGTGCCTGAACCCAAACTGATTTTCGGTTATAATATTTTTTGACTCTAGGAAATTTGAAATTTTGTCGTTAATGAGTGTTTCGAATACTTTACTGATGTTAGGCATTAGACTTATTGGCCTGTAATTGCTAGGATCAGTTGGATCTTTGCCTGGTTTTTTTAGCAATATAGTTTTCGACACTTTCCATATTTTCGGAAAATACGAATTATTAATTGCGTTGTTGAATAAAATAACATATTTTGAAATTATTAAACTACTTAAATTTTTTAGGACTACATTAGGTATATTATCGACACCAGAAGAAGTTTTATTTTTTAAAGTATTAAATTTCAGCGAAAGCTCTTCTTGGTTCGTGTACTGGCTATTTTCCCCTCTTGGTTGTGATGCTTTATTTGTGTGGGAGAAATTGCAGAGAGCAATGTTATTTCTTTGTTTTTGTTCGATATTTAATTTGAATTGACTAACTGTATTTCTAATGTTGGTGTGGAATCTATTGTTTATTGGTATATGTATTTTATGAGATTTTTCTAGATAAGATCCTAATACATTGTGAATTTGTGTTTGGTCTTTTATAATAAATTTATTAGTATTGGTTTTTTCTAAGCTTGAAATGTCAACATTGTTTACGTTAAGTAATGCAATGTCAACTTGGTCTATGTGTAGGTTATTAATTTGATTTGATTTTTTTCTTCGAAATATTTTATTTAATTCAGGAAACATGTTTTTACTATTTTTTGGTGTTATTTTTTTAAGTCTGCGTTGCCAGTAGCTGTTGATTTCCACCTGGATTTGTTGTTTAATAAGGGATTTTACGTTGTTTAGAAGGCTTTTGAGTAATCGTACGTTGTGCGTAGAAAATTGAAGTCTTTGTTTATTAACTATGTGTATATCTTTCATTAAGCTATTTTTTTTATTGAGCAGTATTTTTAGTTTTGTAGAATAAAATTTGTTTAGATGATTAGTATTTTTATTTTTTGGTATTACTTTGTTCATTGTTTTCAGTATTATTTCATTTAATTGTGACAAGTGATAGTCAATGTTTTGGTTAGTTATATTGGCGTTATCAACAATATTGTTATCGTTAGTTGCATAATTTCTTGTATAGTTGTAGTCTAGTTTTTTTTTGAATGAACTCCACTTGGCTTTGGCGAAGTTTAAGCCGTTGTTGTTTGGTAGCTCTTCAAGTGAAAGCTCGTCGTTTCTAAACTTGATCTCTGTACAAATGGCATTATGGTCACTATCATATGGAATTGTGGTTAGTTTATTGTTATGTTGCGGGAACTTTATATTAATTCTAATTGGTGCTTCAGTCAATAAGAGATTGATCTTGTATCGTATTTTATTTTTTTGAAACCACCTGTGCAATTGTATTCCTCTAGCATTATTAGTAATATTTAACCACAAAGTGTGTTTGGCATTAAAATCGCCAGTTAATATATAGTAGTTATTCAAATTTTTTAAATTTAAAATTTCGAATATTTTATCTAGTTCTGTTAGAAACATATGCGAATTTCTATCTGATGCGTAAATAGAAATTATAAATAGTTTCTTTTGTTTTAATTGTAATGATATAACACATGGTTCGATACATAAAAATTCATCGAAAATGGTATTATTTACAATTTGAAAAAAAAAATGTTTTTTAATACATATGGCCACCCCTCCGCCACTGATTTCGAGTTTGCGGTCTCTTCTAATTATATTATAATTATCAACCACCATGCGGTTAGCTGGCTTAAGTTTTGTTTCACTCATACAAATTATGTCAGGCTTATTGTTTTCCAGAAAGTGTATAAAAGCTAATTTCTTATTGTAGGAGATAAGAGAATTTACATTTACCGAAATAATTTTATACGTATGTGAGGAATTACACATATTGTTGGTTGGATTCGATAGACATTATGTCGTATAATATATTAATTCTGTTAGTGTTAGTATTAATATTTTTTTCGATGTTGCTAATTTTTTTGTTTAATTCTACTATACTATTACGTATTTCTAATAAAATGTCAATGTTAATATTATTGCCATTGCTTGTATTGTTAGTATTGGTATTACTAGTATTATTAATGTTATTATTATTATTTCCACTTACTACATTTGCGAATGATCTGTTTGGCTGTATGAAATTCGTTGGAATGTGTCTAGTTTCAATTCGTCTTCTGAGCAGTGTTCTATTTTCCTCGCGTTTTTTTAATTTTTCCTGGTATTCAGGACAATTTCTATAAGATGCTGGATGACCATATTTTTTGCACAGAGTACAAAACAGCTTTTCTCTCGGATCTTCTGTTTTAATGGAGCATTGTCCAGGTATGTGGTTATCTCCACATTTTACACATCTGAAATCCATTCTACAATTTGATGCAGAGTGTCCAAAACGTTGACAACGTGTACATTGCATAATATCGGGCTTGTGAATACGTTCCCAGCGTATTATTTGATGATCAATAGCTTTTATTTTAAATATATCGTTTACTGAGCTGTTTGGCGATGCCTGCACTATAAAATGAGGCAGTGTTACTCCTTTTGTTGATGAAAATTTGGTGGTAAGTCTGGATACTCTTTCAAAATTAATTGCATCATTATCAAAATCTTTTAGGCATGACAAGACTTCCTCACATGTGTAACTATTACTCAACCCTTTCAGTACGAGTGAAATTTTTTTATCCTCCTTTGGTGTGAAGGTATAATAATTGATGGCGGATTTTTCCAGTAAACCACGTGCTTTTCTATAGTCTTCAATGTTAAATGTGAATAACACGTTTCTATTTTCATCCGATTGTTTAATTAGGAAATCTTTAATTTTTAGGTTTTTCGTGAGAAGTTCTTTCATCAATTTTACATCTGTTTTGCCGAAATTAATAGGTGGCATTCGTTTCTTTGTCTGGTCTTGTTGATCGGTTTCTTTTGATGTGGCCTGGTCATGTGAGCCATTCGCAGCAGTATGTATATTTTTAGTATTATTATTACTTAGCTCAACTTTTTTTTCTTTTGTTTTTTTAGCCAACTCCAGGATACCCTGTTCGAGAGCTTGATCATCACGATCATCGTTGTCTTCTTCCATAAGAGGAGCAAAGTAATTTTCAGAAGAAGTACCTTCTCCAGTCAGGTTCATCAATTTACGATTATTTTCCATTAACGTGGTTATTTGCTTTTTGAGATCGTCAATTTCATGCAGATGCTTGCTTTTGGTCTGCTTCTTGTTTCCATTCATAGTCTTCTTGTTTATGGTGAATAAAGTGCTCTTCTTAGCTGTGTTAGTTTTAATTGCTCCTGTTAACAAGATCAACCAACTTTGGGTTGATGGCTTCTTTTAATGGCATCGTTTTATTCTCCGCGGCTTTTGGGTCAACTTTCATGATTGCTCTCCTTTTGGTGAAAGGATGCAATCACTAGAGTTGGTAATTTTGGTGTTTTATAGCAGTTCAATATTAGTTGGATTTTTTTTATTGAATTTCAGGTTGGAAAAGTGAACTCCGTTACGGTGTTTTTTATTCCGTTTTCTTATATTTTTTTTTGTATTTAATTTATTCAATAGCAAACTGTTTACTGTCCTTGCGACTATCCTCTATCAAAGTCAAAATCACAATCCAGTAAAACAGATGAAAAATCATGGTAATCGGTCCAAAAATGAAGAATTTTCTTTTAGAATTTAGTTGCTAACTTGGCTAACCGTATGTCCCCCACATTTCTCGTTTTAGATACAGCGTTCTATAGTCTTTAAGTCCGAGTGCCGATTAAATTCAATATACATAGTTCGATTGTGAAGAAAATTAATATTGCTATAGTGTAGGTTAATTTTATTTAATATTCATGAAAGTATTAACCCAAATTGGAATTGAATAATCCATTATTAAATAATCAAGAATTCGTACCATTTTATATTTCCGCTTGCTAAAATTCAAATGAAGTAAAATTTAAACATTTTCTTTAGAAATTTTCAATGAAAAATAAATTACAAACAAAATTTTAATTCTAATGTCTAATCTTAGAAAACTAAACAATAATTCAAATCTGATTATTCTTTTGAATATATAGAGTGAATGAGTTCACAACTTTGGAAATGTATAATGCATTGTAGAATTGGCTAATTTGTAAGGGTGCATTGAAGTATTGTATAAATTTTATTTTATTTTTATCAAAAGGCAATCTATGGTATAAATTTTAATATTAAATACATATAAACAAAAATCATGTACAGAATGTATCAAAAATGGTTGATTAAACTATTAAAATTATATTATTTTGAAATTTTAACTGAATTATCTTCATTGTAAAAATAATTTAATTTAATTTGAAAATATCATTGGTAAAATTTAATAATGGATTGACTGTTTCATAACTTGGTTTATGTATAACTTGGATTATGGATATTGGATTATGGATTGAATAATGGATTAACTGTTAAAATAAATTCTTTTATACTTGCAAGTTATGGTTATTGTTTTATTTGTAATATTATGGTCAATTGCAATTATAATTTCTAACACCAGTAATACACTAAAATCATGGAGCACTTTGCTTGTTTGTATTTTGTTAATTTTGAAGTAATTTTTGTTCAATTTGAAATATTGCAATCAGGTTTTTTATTTGTAATTAACATTCTAGATTATCCTTTATATCATTTCAGACGCTCTTATTATGTTATTTTAAATATGCCACTATAACTTTCCTTATATTCTTATTTTATTTTCGAAATTTTAATAAACTGATCACTTTTTAACTTTTATACTAACTGTTATCAAGTTTAACGGAAAATTGGCATATAATAAAGAAATCCTTCTAATATTTAAATAATGTAACTATTTTTTTCGTACATCTGATTGGAGGACCTAGATTAATGTTAAAACGGTTAGAATAATGTATATAATATGTCATTATAGGTTGTTATAAAAGGAAGGTATAATTATTAGGTTCTTACTCTTATATTATCGCAATATTTTTAGAAATATTTCCCCTTTCTCTATATATACATCACTTGGTTATAACTAGATTAATACATATTTCTTACAACTCATTTTTAATTCTCAGTGTACTTAAATATCATTTTGTGATTCTGATTATCAGTACTTACTACTAGCACCAGTGTGTAAAGTCATGTGATTAGATAAATTTCCAAATTTGAGTTCATACCAAAAATTATTCATTATGATAGGGTCAATTTTCTCATATAAAAGCATTTCTATATATGTATGTACAATGAAATTTTACAAATTTATTTTATTATTTTTTCTTTTTTCTTATTTAAAATTTGACATAAAATTCAGACATCGATTTTAGGTTACATACATCTTCTAATGTACAATACACATGTACAAAAATAATTTCAATAGATCGAACTGAAAATTAACAAATTTTGTACATGTTCAATTTTATATCCTTCAGAGCTAATTGTTTTTTGGGTGGGGTAGGGTATAGTAATTGTGTACGTTTTGGTTGAATAAAGAGAGAGAAAAAAAAACAACAAATATAAAATGGCGAAATAGAAAATTATTATCGTATGTAATAAAATCAGAATCACATTTCGATCATTACTATATATACATTATATTTATTTACCGCATATTTGATTAGATACAGGGTGTATTTATCTAACAATGATATAGTATAATAGAGACAAATTTGTGTACGAATTGTATTTTGAAATATAACCAATTTACGATATTCTAGCGATTTTTTAGTGTGATTCTACGAAAATAACAATGAAAAAACTGATGTTATTGTTATAGGTACTGTGAAGGCGATGATTGTTTCAAACCTACAGAAAACAAAGTAAATTCATAGTTGTAAAGAAGAAAGAGAGAGAGAGAACGATTCAATTGAATATTAATTTGATTGTTATCAGCTGTAAGTAACCTTAAGCTGTGACCGACAACTGAATATTTCTAAAATGTGTTTTGATTGAAAAGTTTTATGTTTTGAACTAGTTTGGTTTCCGATATGTATACACATTCAATCTAGACCATGGTATTATTTTGCTCATGCAGATAGGTGAAATTGAATTTTAAAACAATTTGTCCTGATGTTTTAGGTCTAACAATTCCTGGAATAAAAATTCAAAAATTTATACTCTATTGAAAACTTCTCTATTGAAAACTTAATCAAATTAATTTGTTTTACGTCCAATATACTGACTGTGGTGTATATGTACGTTACTGAGTTAACATAAACCAATAACATTTTTTTAGAACTATTTCAATTAACTAAAATCGTAGAGCTAAATCTTAAATGTTAAAATAAATATATTTTCCAGTACAACTTCGCCTACTCACAATTGTATATCGATACAAAAGAATATAGTTGTGAGAAACCCCTATATATATGCAATGGTTTATTTATTTATGGTTATGATGGCTATAAGTAAATAAAACATTAAATATGTATTTTAAGAAAATGATGGTATGTAATTAACTAAAATATCTTTCTTAATACAACATCCTAACGGAATAGGTCTTTATCCTCAGCAAAGTATTTAAATATGTTGCAGGAGAATGCAGCAAATATGGAAATATATAAAACATAAACTGAATCTATATTACTCATTGATAAAATTTAAATAGTAGGATGAAATAAAAATGTACTTTTGTTATTTTGTATATATAGTTTTAATTGCAAATTAATTTCATTTTTAGAATATAACGGTAGTATGATATAAGTATAATATAATGATAGTTTAGTTGTTTCTACACAAAATAAATATTAGTGTTGATTTTAGTTATTTCTAGTTTCTTAATACTCTTTTAATTATATGTTTTTGCTCTGTTATTTTATTGCATTTAATTATTTGTAAATTAGTTTATACCTATTGTTGAAATACATATATTTGCGGTAAGCCAACGAAACCAACAGATAATTATGCAATTTCTTTAAAAAAAACTCAAACCGTACTGATGGGAGTTTTTAAGGCAGATGGATTTTTTTTTATAACCGTCTCTCTATTTTTATAACCGTCCCAATATTTGTGCTGAAATCTCAGTGTAAAAATGTTAGTATTTTATTAATGTAATATTTTTAGGTGAAACACTGAGTTGATATTATATTATATTCTATCATATACCATTGTAAATGATAAAATAGAGCTTGAACGTGTTCAATGGATTTTTAATGATTCTCTTTTCTTTTTAAAAATATGTGGCTATTAATTTTGATGTACTTTTCGTTTTTTTTTCTTTTTTGTTCTATTTGAAATGTCCTTATTGTTAATGATGTTGTTATTATTACTTTTTTACGATTTCTACCACTTTTATATTCTAATATAAATATTTGTTCATATATTATTTACTATATAATATTATATGTACTGATGTGATTTTTAATATGAATAAAGTATAGACAATAATAATTAATTGAGGAGTTTGAAAAGAGTGTTCAATATTTTTAATTGTTGATGTTATTAATAATAATAAAGTATTTATATGTATATGTATATGTATATATATAAAACGTTCATAATCATAGAATCATTACTGATATCAATTGTTTTCATTCAGAAAATATATATGGTGTTTTGTTTTGAATCAAAACAATAAATACGAATAGGAATAATCGAAGAGTTTTGTTGTAAAAGAATCGAAAAAATAGTGTGAAATCAAGGTGGATAGTGTAATAAATTTCAACAGATATTTTGGAAGAAGACAAGTAGCATTTTAAGAGTAGTGAATTCATCGTTATTTAAGAAAGACTTAAATGTTAATTTTCAATTTCTTCCCAGAATAAATTCAAGTGACCATGACGGATGTAAATAAAAACGAAAATTAAATATTTCAAATCTAATATTTATTTTGACATTGCACGATTTCGAGTTGACAGCAGACAGAATATACAAGAAATGAAAAGCAGATAAATGCTATGATAGATTGTATAAAACGGAAATAAATAAAAAAAATGCTTTGTGAATGTTCAGGATCAATATCGGAAAAATAACGTTAGATTGGAGTCCACAAAGTCTCTTTGACATTGTTAATATAAAATCCGTCGATTTGTAACGCTTATGGTAGAGAGTAAGTGATATTGAAAATGTAAATAAAAGGTATTGGGGAAACTCAAGTTAGTAGAAATGTTAATTTTCAAATTAGTTTGATCTTGAAGTAAGTTTAAAATTTTTTGTAAAATTTCTACAAGCATCCAAAAGTGAGAACTGTCATTGTCAAATCAACACTTAACACAAACAGTATTAACACCTTATACTAATATTTTACATTAGCAAATGTTATAGATAAATTTTAAAGAGAATTTTTTTGACCAATTTGACTTGCTTGTCGTGACTTTTGAAAATAATATTTGGTTGAGTATACACCTTCTTGATCTTGAATTACTCATCTTCAGTTCTTAATGAATCAGTTAAAAGTAATGATCAAGTAGTTAGTGGCGAAATAATTTCATTTATTTTAGTTGAGTTCGAGGAAGGGTTTTTATACTCTCTTATATCTATCATGAATACTTTTTTTTAGGACCATTTTTTTTAGGTTATATTACTTGAACTTAATTTTATTTACTTTTTATATTATTTGAGCTTAGATTTTTTTTACTAAAACTTTAACGCACTGAATGAAACCGAAAACTCTATTAACCCTTTCATGCTCATGTTGCAATATGAATTAAAAGATTTATTTATCGCTTATTTACATTACAAATCTAGTTCAAATTATTATTTTAAAATATTTTTCCTTACTTCCAAAAACAAAAAATAAATGATATTATGTAATAATATACATATATAAATATATATTATGGCTAAAAAATGCAATAAGCCAATTTTGGAATTTGCAATTGATTGGGCAATTGATTGCTATTATTGGCAATTGATTGGGTAATTGATTGCCATACCACATACTTACTACTATCTCAACCTCACTTAAAAATAAATTGTTTTTTTGCGGCAATTAATTTCAACTAAGCAAAAATTATAAACAAATATGAAAAATTTAAAGATAATTCATCTCAACTACATCGTAATGTTAGTGGTCGCATCGTAATATTAGCGGTCGAAAGGTTAAAATCCATAAAAAATTTTTTTAGAACAGTTATCGACAACAAAGTTTTTAAGTGATATAAAAGTATATTCATTTATATTCTATTTACAAAATTAATTTCTAATCGAATTTTGGTCATAGCTAATAATAAACACATCCTTTTTTTTTTTTTTTTAAAGAATAATTTTGTTAATTATCACAATTAATTTTAAAGAGCTTTATGGGAGGACTTTTATAAAATGATTTTATTTTCAATCATTATAGTTATTGTTATTATTGTTATTAAATAAAGGTACCTATAGTGTTAATGTCCTTAACAGAGTATAGCGATCAATTCAATTATGTAATAATATTTTATGCAATTTCTTTTTTTTATTATAGATAAAAATTTAGATGAAAAATTTATTTTTATTTATTTAATAATTTTTTATCAAAATATTTTAAATTATGAAATTGCTATACAAAATTTAATAATCGAATTCAAAGGACATTTTTACAAAAAAATTGTAAATAATTTTGTTTTCTATTAAAGTATTTTAGATAGTACGAGCACAATAAAAATAAATTAATTGTATTTAAAAATATAAAAATTAATAGTAAAGAATATTTAATAATAATTATTAATTTATTAAAAAATTTGAATTAAATATTTTAGGTTAATTTATTTATCACTTAGCGTCGTAAAATTAAATGAAAAAATTGTAAATGGAATAGTTTCAAAAAGCTCGGACGTTAGATTTTAATAAAATTCTTCTTAAAGGAATTATTGAAGAACATTCAAGTCGGTTCCGTAACCGCATCTGATTTTAAATGACCTTAATTAAAAGGCAAAAATACTCTTAATAATTAAATTGTAAAAATGCCCTTTTTAACATTTTACTGATATCAATTTAATCTCAATTTAATATAAATATTTCCAGATTTTAAGGTGCAAAAAGCTTCTTTTAGCTACCCACAGTTACAGCCTTACAAAAGCTTTTTAAATGTCATAAGGTTTTCTGTGTAAAATAAGAAGAAAATTTACTCAATCTTTTAATCTAACGTATTTGCGCTTTTATTGTGGGCATATACGGCTAATATTATGGGCGCATATGCGGCTAATTCTTCAATTACAAATACCATTTGCTTTCCATTAGGTAAGTCTTTTTTAATTCCAGTATTTAATTCGTCAGTTTTAAGACTAATAATCCAAACTAATAATCCAAACTAAAAATATTTTAATATGGAAATATATATCGGAAATGGATACCGAATTAGAACGTTTTATCAGAGTTTACAGTCAACAAAACAATATTTATATAGTATTCAATTTGAATAATAAACAAATTAATATAATAACTACTTTTTAGATTTATAGATTTTTATATATTTTATCTAAAATAATATATATAATAAAAATATTCAACGAATTTATTATTTATTTGGTCTTATAAAATTGACAAGATAAATAATCAAAAATCAACTTTTGATTACAATTTTCAGTATTTTGATTACAAATTTCAGCGGTTCTTGGGGTAAAAATGTATGGTTTTTTTTTTTTAATTTTTTATAATGTTTTGCACTACACAAAAATACTTATCCAAAATTTGTTTACAATTATTAATACCAATTTTTTTTTGCAATTTATAAAAAATATTTGCTTTTTTTCATCACCGTCATTTTTGCTAGTTATTTAACCCTTAACCATATTTATGGTGCCGATGCCTCTATTTAAAATTTTTAATTAATACCATTCCTTTATTTAACATATAATATTTCTAAAAATTTACATAATCTTCAATTGATTCTTTAAAATAATAATGTTTAAATAATTCGAGTTATCCTTGTACAATTTGTGTGCTTATATAAGACGAAATCAATTTTACAAACATAGACACTATTATGGCGCCCATTGCGGCTCAATATAAATTTCAGTATAAATAAAATGTCAATATAATAAAAAATTAAATAAAAATAACTTCCTAAGAAAAAATCAAAATGTGTACAATGTCATCTCTCCAATATGAGAAGGCAAATATTTCAGGTGTGCAATAAATATGATAAAACAACATTTACTGACCATGCAAATTTTTTTTGCAATACTTATGGCAATTAAAATCTTTAAAATGTATTAAATATTCAATTTTATTATTTTTAATAAAAAAATTAATTTTATGTTTGTTATTTATAAGAATAAATAATAGATATATAAGAATAAACGTATTCAAAACAAATTATTGATTGCATTTTATTTATTTATATGAAATTTACATAAGAGCCGCTGCGGCGCTAAAACAGTGTTTGTGTGACTAATTTTACAACAGTGGTTAAGGGTTAATAAAATAAAATGTTTATTAGTTTTTAGTTAATAATTTCGTATGATATATTAATATTTGGAACCATTTATTTATAATTTAACATCTTTTAATAAAATTAAATTTAAAAATTTATCTAATATCTAACATCAGCGACATTTACGATTTGAAATTGTGAATAATGTTATAACATATTTACTTTATTTAAAAATAAATTATATTTAATTTATAATAACAAATTATTTTGAATACCAAAAATATTGTACAACGCTATTCCCACACATTAGTCAAACATTCGATAAAATCTGGCACGAAAATTTACTATATAAGCCGAAAGAACAATATTACCACAACAATATTATCAATTAGTAAAAACATTGTTTAAATTACAGGAAATTTATGGAAAAATTTAATAATGAATCTTCCCAATTATTTAACATCTCGACCAATGTACAACAAGGGAGTTTATTAGGACCTGTTATAGGTTTGTTATTTACTGCTGATTTACCAACCAGACAAAACACCATGGTTAAAACGTTTGCAAACAACACAGCTGTTCTAGCTTGAAGTATTTTCCCTCTAATGGCATCCTTTAAGCTGGATAGAAACGTAGATGACCTAAATAACTGGTTAAAAAAGTGAAAAATTAAAGGAAACAAAGTCAAATCTATCCACATTACTTTCATCACAAAGCAATCTTTCCTCCAGTTAAAATCAATAACAATAAGTTACCAAAGACGGATTCGGTCAAATATTCGGCAAAACTTAACCTGCAGGATGCATATTATAGCAAAAACTAAACAACTACGTTTAAAATTTTCCAACTTATACTGGAAAATTGGTAGAAATTCACAAATCTCTCTAGAAAGCAAGGGTTTAATCTATAAGAAGTTAAACGACAAGAAGTTAAAACATATCAGTTATGGAACATTTTTAAGCAAAGATACTTAGATTAATCGTCAACGCGTGTTGGTATGTTCGAAACTCAGTTATAAGAAATGACTTACAAGTGAGATCTGTATGAAAGAGGAAATAACTGCTACAACCAAAAGATATAAGACCAGGGCTGGAAATCACACAAATCAACTGGTAGAAAAACTAAGTCAACCAGACAATTAAAATGATTCTCAACAGCGGACGTTTTTACCACTTAGTATTGTCAAATATAATATAAATACTAGGAGTATATAATATGTTGAAATGTACCCTGACAAGCCAATAAATACATTGTATAGATTGTCATAAAAATTTACAGAATATTTATTAGAAATTTTTGTTAAAATTTTAAAAATATTAATGATTGTTTGTAAATAAACGTAAAAATAATAAAATAAAAAAAATACATGAGAAACCTTGAACGAAGTGAAAAAAAATAAGTTATTATTTTTGTAAGATCTCCCACGATTGAAATAGTTAATTTCATCAAAAAGTTAATATTATTAAAAACAAAATATATTATTTAATAACGGCTTATCAATTTCCCTCATCTCTCCGTATTGTCATTTTCATTTTGTTTCGAATTATTTTCCATCGAATTTTCAATAAAGTATGAATCGAATTTTTTATACTATTTTATTTTAAGTTGTATATATTTTTTTTTTATTTTCTGTCATTTTTCAAAGATATTCAATTTAACTACATAGAGGATTGGTTTATCATTTTGTTTTTAAGAATCAAGTTTCATTTCAAAGATGAAAGTGGTTTTTTTTAATTTAAGTTTATTTTAAAAAGTTGAAAATATGATTTGAAAATGCTTTTAGAAAAATAATATTTTTTTTTTAAATTAAATTTTTATGCGAACATTTTTGTTTTGTAGTTTTTAACTATGAATTAAAAAATAAATTTTTGTTTTTCTAAGACTTAATTTTTAAGAATTCCAGGTATGGTTTTGAAATTTAATGGAATGGATAAATTTATTTTATGGTTTTTAAATTTGATAAAGTAGATTTTAAAAATTATTCATTTTTTAAATAAAATTTCTTTTGTTAGTTATATTAAAGAAATTTCAGGATAGTTTAAAAATATTTCGATAGTAAAAGTTGTAATAATCGGATTTGAAGTTTGTGAATATGAAGAGGCTAACATTAATTCACTCTTTTGTAATACGGCGAGAAAAATGAAACAAATGCTATAACTCAATAGAGCTGATATAATAGGGTGATTTTATTTAGAATGATATAATTTTTAACAGAGGCAGTATAGCAGTAGCAGAGCACTACAAGCTACATTTGTATCTGAAAAATAAACTTGAAATAATATAGCAACAACATTTGAAATTTCGTGAAATTTATTTCCAAAATCAATGTTCTATTCGTCGAAGTTTAAAAGTATCTCATGAAATTTATGGTATCATAATTTTAGGTCCGCTTCTCTTTATTATTTCCATTAATGATGTGACTTCCGTCATTAAGCATAGTAAAATTACACTGGTCAAATTCAGTTATTCTGCCACCTTATAGGAACCGGTTATTGGATCTTAAATCATTAGAATCCAGAAGGGAGGTTGCTGATATTATATTCATTATTAAAGTTTTAAGTAATGAAATTGATTCTCCTTATGATCCACTTATATATTAACAACAGAAACCGCTTTTCAAAAAAATTTTTCGTCCAATATTTCATCGTACCAATTATGGTAAATACGAGACTGGTAATAGAATATTTATGTTATTAAATAAACAAAAACACGACATCGATTTTACATTAAACACAACCCAACTTATTTTTTTCAAAAAAAAAGCTGTACTTACATATATATCTTAGAGTTAGTATATAAATTTATAATTTTCTAACACTCTTTGGTATTAAATATATACTTATAAATAAAATAAAATATAATTACAAAAATGTATAAATGTCAATTTTAATATTATGATCTAGAATAAGATTAAGCTTAAAATTATATTTTGTTTGTTTAACTTTGTACACTTATGTATATTGTAATATGTTTGTATTAAGCATAAATAAAAAAAAAATAATCGACCATCTAAACAACTTATTTTAAACCAAAATACTTAAAAGCACGAAAAGCTTTAAATCTCAAAAAAGTTAAAAACTTAAAACTTAAAACCCAAGGCATAGAAACTAGTATTAAAAATTTTTTATTTATAATTTAATAAGAAATTAATTTTAATTTAATTCAAATTTACTTTGAAATTGATTTGAACTCTGCTGAAAAAAAGTAAAATGAGAAAAAGCTACAAACCAAATTCTTAAAGTGTTTATTTCGAATATATTCACAACTCTATGTAAGAAGAACAACAAGATGAAAAAATGTGGGAAAAAAGAAAAATATCGGTGCTTTATGTTGATCTTTTTGATACTAACCACATTAACAAAGTTTTGTACGTGAATAGTAAAAATAGTTTTTAAGACATTCACCAGGCCTCCGTTCATTCTGAAAACGTAGTGTTTAAGATCGTTTACATTTTGGAAGCAATATTGATCCTTACTTCTTTCAAAATAAAGCTAGCTGTAGCTAATGATATTGCCAATGGTAATCATTACAGATCTATGCTAAATTATTCGTTGTTTATATCTAAATTTGTTTGATATCGACCTGTGATATATGCAAATGCAAACAATGATATTTTTCTAAAACAAAATTATATTCTATTACTTATTTCAAACAATGATTCAATTGACTAACTTTCAGGCTTAACTAACCGCCGTTCTGATTGTATATACTTCATTATTTTACATAGTTCGTATAAATATGTTTAAAATTTCGGTAGTTCAATAATTATAATTTAATATTTTTTAAATTAATGAAAATCAATTCTTATCTATAATGAAACATTTCCAAAATATTAAAGAAACTAATGCCATATGGGATTGTTGCTAGTGACTATTGCAGTCTAAAGCATTTTTGAAATTTAATCTTAATCGATTAAGTCGGGTAAATGAAAAGAACAAATCCAATATGAAAAGAAAACTAATATGATTTATAACAGGATAGATCTGTAAAAGCCTCACAATTCCAACATAGGCAGATGCAGATTCTGCACACCTTCTGTTCGAATGCGACGGATGCCATAGCCTGCTTCACCTGATTCCAAAAATTGACATTAACTGAAGAATGGCATTTGCCAAGTACATACCACTATGATTCTAAACAATGAAATGTGGAAGTACAGATTTGTCACAACATGGAATAAAGGGTAATAATGATAAAAATGCTGAAAAGGATTAATAATTTATTAGAATTAAAATCAATATAATTTTGACCCATAATATGTGTCCATCTTTGAAACTTGTTATACATGAATATATTTGCGTATTATTTTTTCAGGAAGTGCTGTGGTATTATACCCTTAGTTGTTACAAACATTTTTGAATATCATTACTCTTATATAGAAAAATACTTAAGAATTTACAGGAAGCTCTATATAGCTTTTTCACACAGTTTTTAATATATATGTATATATATACATTTATTTATTTGTATATACATATTATGTATATAGTATATGCGATGTTATTTACCGAAATTAATTGTTGAAACTAAATAAAAAATAACGAAATAATCCTGTAAAGAAAATTGGTAGAAAGAAAATTGCATTTTAATTTAATTATTTTTTTTTATTATTCAGTTTTCAAAGAATAAAATTTACCAAAAATTAAAACGCAGAAAAGCATAATATCTATATTGCTTTCCGCTGACAAATCCTAACCACCCGCAGTTCAGCCCAAAATAGTATTTTCATTCAATTTTGGCAGTTTAATTATTTTAAATATTTTTCAATAGTTTTTAAAAAATTCTATGAAGTTTTTATATTAAATCATCAAAATGATGTTTTGTATGTGTGTTTGTGTGTATACAGGGTGTTAATAGGATTTTTTTCCTTTAATTTACTTTTAAAAATTTTAACATTAAAAAACTTTATTCAAAAATTTAAATTTCAAATTATTGAAAAATAAATAAATTTGGAAATATTGAAAATATTGGAAAATATATGTATAGAAAAAAAACCATACAATTTAGATTTAAAAATTTTTTTTTTGAAAGATTGTATCTCTAAAACTGACATCTTATGTTCAAAGAAATTTGAATGTAGTTTTTACATAGAAAAAAAGTATGCGATTTTTGTTTTTATAATTCCAATATCTCCGAACAGAACAGTGGAAATGCGCAGTCTTATGCGTAAATTTTACCTACTAAAGAAGCTCTAAAGAATGCCATAGTTTCAAGTGCACTCATAAAAATAACTATTAACATCCTGTATAAAATAGTTTTAAAGGTTAAAAATGACTGCTTAAAAAGGATATTAAAAAAATATATATTTTTTTTTTGATGGAGGCAAATTGAAATGAAAACAAGTGAAATTATTTTAAGTTAAATATTTTTTCGTTGTGTAATCAAAGTGAAAATAAATTAAATTTTATTATTATTATTTTTACTTACAATTTCTTAAATTTGATAGAAAATGCAGTTATATATATAAGTATATGTATTTATATATTTTAAGATTTATATATAGTATCTATATATACATAATATCTACTTTTATTCTCTCTAGGTTTGAATTTATTTTATTTTGAATGTTTTAAAATAAATCTTTGGTCATTTTATTCGATTCACGAACTAAAATTAATGATCATCAAGTTTTGTGATAATATTTTTATTTTGTCTAACTGTCTTACCTATATATAATATTTATTTGTATTTTAATCAACTTTAAATTTAATATAATATAATTATTTAAATAACAATTAATATTATTTTCGTTACATGGTTAAAACCCGTGAAGTGTAGAAATGTTTGAAAATTTTGTAAAGCTGGAATCCTAGTTAATATGAATTCTAAAATTATACTTAAGTCAAAATTTTACAGTCTTACATTTTTCTATAAACTTAATGTTTTCGTAAAGTAAGGTGGTTCTCTTTTAAATTTAAATTTGTTTCTACTTGGTATTGCAACACAATGGAATTAATAATTTTATAAAATTATATGCTATTGTCAAAATTTAGATTTGATGTTTGGAGAAATGATATTCAATTAGAACATCGAATTTGATAAAATGCAGCATTAATAATTAATACAGTTAGAAGTATTTTGAAGCAAAGAATTACTTAAGTAATATATTATTATGTATTCTGCATTCTATAATTTAAAAAAAAATATTAATGAATTATGTAGGTAACGATCTAAATGGAAGTGTGTTTGCCAATTCTCAATTTATTAATACTAAAGAAGTTCAGTATGGCAAAATTTCATTCATCATAAACAATGAATTACAAAAGAGTTGAGATATACATTTTTTGTTTAACTTTTTATAAAAGTAAATACAATTTATAACTTAAAACCATTTGAATTTTCTATTCTATTTTTTTAAAGCAACCAATAAATGTTTAGCAACCTATAAATGTTTAAATGTTTTAATAAATATATGTGTTAAAGTTTTGAAATTGCAAAAATTATGGTGTTAACTTTTTCCAACAAACCTGGATATAAATTCTACCAACTTTGCCCAAAATTAAAAAGTTATTAATAATTTGGTTTTGATTTAGTTTACAAAAAATAAAAATGCAACTGTGCAAAGGCATAATAACTTAAATTATCGTAAAAATTTAACTAGTATCAGCAGTGTCAAAAAAATATCTGGTAATAAATATAGAATAAGCAAATGCAATTTTACTACATGTATCTAAGTTTAAGTTAACTAAATAAGGTAAAATAATTAATACTATAGATTAATGTTAGACTAAACAAAATTTATATCCTTGAATTCGTTTGACGTAATAACACTGAAAATTAAATTTTCAAAAATTTTGCCGTTTCGAATTTTTAGTAAAATATAAACCTTGTCTTTTACCGTGTATTCTATTATTTTTATTTTTGCATTCGAATAAATAGTTGGAACAAGACAATAATCAGCATGAGAAAAATCTGGCTTTGTTTATTTTCGTATTTCTATATGTATGTATACCGGGTGGTCCAGAGCATGCATATCAGCTTTTTAAGAAAGGAAGGAGCCTTTATTTTAAAATTTAAAAAAAAGTTTGTTAACTAAATCGAGGATGCTCTATCCATTGGTAGTTTTTTGAACTTCCGGAAAGGACCGCAAACCGGTTTTTTACGACCAAAAATCGCTAAAACTGGCCGAAATCGAAATTTTCAAATGGGAAGAGGTATTTCAACACAAATTCAGATTCTACTAAAAAAAAAATAAGAAAATTATGTTAAATGATTTTTTTTTCGTTTTCTTAGTATTTTTCTTTAAGATTAATAACAATAAAACAAAAATGCTCAATACTTTCCTTTGATAAACTAGAATTATTTATAATAATTTTTATAAATAAATTTGTTTTTCATGTTATCATATTTTTTGTCTCAGTTTTGGGCTCCTACAAAGTTTAAACAAAAAAAAAAAAAAAAATTTACTTTACAAAAGTTACTTATTTTTTGACGTAGAATCCGAATTTGCATAAAAAAGTAACCCTTCCTATTTCAAAATCTCGATTTCGGCCAATTTCGGCGATTTTTGATCTGAAAAAATCGATTTCCCTTCCTTTCCGGAATTTGAAAATATCACCAATCGATAGAGCACCCTTGATTAAGTTAATAAAATTTTTATTCAGTTTTAAAATAATGGCTCCTTCCCCTCTTAAAAAGCTGATACGAGTGGCCTGGACATACATCCAGTATATTGGGTCCAATGGACATACACCCAGTATATTGGGTCCAATGTCTGGAAACAACCGGCCTATTTTTTTTTATTTTTTTATTATTTACAAAAAGATAGTTTAAATAAAATATCTTATCGGAGGTTGGTTTCAGTTTCTAGTCTGCTCTTGCACATATTTTATCTTTAATTGCTTGTAAAAATTTACATTTTATTAAAATAATCAATCGGTAATTTAAATTTTTTTCATATTTTGATTATAATAGCAGCTTTATTAAAATAGATAAACGGGATTCTGGGTTCAGTGTCTTAAACCACTTGCTCTTGATTAATATTTTCCTAATGACTTTGTTTTAAAATTTACGCAAATACAAAATATACAAGAAATTTTTTTCTTCGAATATTTGACAAAATAATGAATTTAGCGTACATCTAAATTTCACTGTGTGAATAAATTTTTCCCTGCCATCGGTTTAAGTTTCTACTCGGGAAATTGTTTCTATTAAACTGTTTCACTACTTTTTCAAATGCCGTAGATAAAAGTCAAATAGATTTATTTATTTATTTATTAAACAGTGGACCTGCAGATAAATCTGTAGGCAAACTACAGACCCTTTTCCCTTTCGGGGTGTGAGCATTTAGAATATAAAAGTAAATTTACGAAGTAAATCTAAGGAATATAACAAACTAAGCACTTTTTTACCACATCAACCGAATAGGCTTATACTAACAATAATATAATTTTTACATTATAGTCAATTGTAATTACATTAAAATATTTTCTCATTATTTCAACCAAATTTCACCATTTCATAGTTTCCTTTGTAACAGAAGTTCCGGCAGAAAAAAAGTTCAGGAAAAAAAAAATAAAAAGATAGAAACAAAAAAATTCCGAAGAATAGAAATCAAGAATTTTATTCTCGAAAAAGAAAAATTGTAAATGCTTTCAAAGTTTTGTTGTTTTTTTTTGGTTTTTCTTTCATCATTTTTAATTTATTGTTTTTTGAGATTTGTTGGTTGTAAATTTAATCTCTTGAAATAATCAGGTCGTATCCAAAAATAACTAAAGTTGGAAGATTTTGTTTTTTTTTTTGTTTTTTCGTTTTTGAATTTTCTAAAGAAAATACAACTTTGGAAAACTAATTCAATTGGTCCAGGATAAGTGTAGAGTCTTAAGTTTAAATCAAGATTATAGGTGAAATTATAAAGTTTTGGTATACATTATACTGTTATATAGAATACACACCATCAGAGATTTCACTAATATATAGAACTAAGTAATTAAAATTTTTAATTCAATGTAGGTTGGTACTCAAGTACTCAGGTATCTACTATAAATTAATATTGATTTTACTCTTACTGTGAAGACTGGGACTTGAAGTCTTTTGAAAGTATATTGAATTTTCATAGAAGTCTTATCACTTTAATAGTATTTATAAACAGGCGAAAAATAATTAATTTTGTATAAATTTATTATAGGTAAGTCTCAGTTCACTTCAGAGAATTAAATTTTAATGACAAACAAGGAAATGAAAACATAGGCGTTTAAGCTTTTTTTTTCTCACGGCGGTGGCCCTAATATGTCAGGGCGCGCATGTAGGCTTTTAGACCTTTATGCCCTCTTCCACCCTCAACTTAGTCGACCTTTTTGATAAAGGCCAATAGGTTTGAGAGTTTTATTCTGCAGAAGCTTTCTGAGGTTATGAAGTGAGTTTCCAACAACGTTTAAGCTTAATTTTAACAAAGTTGAGTTTTGCTGACTAAAAGTCAGAAAGACAAAACAAAATGAAACATGATATAACAAAGATGTACATTTTTTTGTATTTTGTATTACTTTTGTGTGGTAATTCTATAGGATTTAACATAACTTGAAATCTTTGGAAATAATTCGGGTTACATTTGCTATTCTACCTGGTGTTGTTTGTATCAAATATCATTTAATAGCAGAAAATAAATTTTATATTCTACGCGGTTTGAATCCGTATCTGTCATTTTAACTACGAGTTAGTAACAACATATTGTTCGAATTCAAACGAAACCAACTGAAGTCAAATTTGAATTTTGAAACATTTTACTAACATTTTTACTAATTTGTTAAGATGAGGCACAATGATAAAATAATACCGCGATTATTTCAAAAAGATATGAACTGATATTTTTTAAGTTTAAGAATTTTACGTTAAATGAAATGGTCAATATAAAGAAACGATAAGGTATAAAAAAATAAAAGAATGTAGAAAGTAAGTTAGGCATATAAGCAGGGGATTTAAGTTTGAATATTTTATAACAATGTAACTTTATTAACACAAGAAGCGGATACTTTGGTGTTTTAGCTGGGAGTTAGCATCGACCTTGCTTACAAGTTTTCTCCTTTCTGATCTATCTTGTATCTGGTTTGATCTGTTTGATCAGTTATTTCTACTGTTTCCTTCATTCTTCAATTTCAATTTGTTGACAGTATTGTCATTAACTTTTTCTAACGATTTTGAATTAGGTATACCGAATTATCGAATTATATTATCGAATTTGGATTTAGAATCATATGGTAATTCAACAACTATCTAAATCCAATATATTTTTTTGTTTTGATTTGGGTTTGAATATAGCTTTGTAGTTATTATATTTGAGCATATAGATGCTTAAATGGTAAAATATAACAGTTCTATCAAATTATAACAGTTTTAATAGTTTTATTTTGAAATTTGGGAGATGAATCCAAAAATTCTGTTTTTAATCCAATTCGAAAGTCAGTTTGTTTAACACCGTAGCTGTACGGAACTGGTGGCACTTTTTTTTTTAAAATTCATCGAAATAATACTACAATATTCAGAAATAAACGAAAACATAAAACTATATCAAGTATAATAGATGAATCATCAAACCTATAACACTAGAGCTTATTAAGAACCTGAAAAAAAACGTGGTATACACAAAACTAAGATGAATTCCTTAATATTTTTCAAAAGTAAGATTTTTTTTTTATTCTTATTGTTTTGTTCTTTCAGTTTGGTATTTTATATTTTGGGGATGTTCTCTGACCTAAATTCTATTCTACTTACTATGGGTGTTCTTCTATGGGTAGTTATTTTGTATGTACTTTAAAAAAATGAAATCTTTAAAATCCGTTTTTGTGTCTATTATTATATTTTGTTTTATTATTTTGTTTTTGTTAACAGCAGTTATGGTTAAATGAACACAAAATTTATTTTGTTGGAAGAAAAATATGGTGGAAAATAGATTTGATGCAATTTTTTTTTGTTTTTTTGTACCACAATTTGCAAATTATTTGAATGTAATAACGTATATATACATTTATTTTGGAATGCAATCAAAACTAAAACTCCATTATTCTTTTATTAATTACCCTACAAATCTGGTAACTTTTTATTAGGGTGTTATCTATTATTTATTTAATTTAAATAAAAATTTATTTTCTGGTTATGATCAATAATGAACTAAAATTTAAGATGGGGGGTGGGATAATATTTTGGAATATTTTGAAAATTTGTTTTAAATTTTGAAATCGATCCCATATGAATAAAACTTAGGTGCCTATTATGTATTTCGATAACGATTACCATTTGATCGAATGAAATTTCAAAATGCAAAATTGCAACTATGTATTTTGATATCGTTCAGAAATTGTCGACGAAATCGATAAAGCTTATCGATGTAAAATTTTACCACGAAAGATACATCGAAAGAGAGATTTTGTACAAATTATTTCAATTTTGAATTGAAAGGATAAAATAAAAGAGTGCGCTTGGACACTTGGTGTTTTGTTTTATATTTATGACATTTTTTGAAATAAAAATAAATTTAAAAGTTGAAATGAAAGTAGGTATTTTACTTTATTCTTCATAATAATTTTTTATTGAAATAAATTTTAATAGGAATGAAAGGCCTGTTACAAATAAACTGCAATATGAAAGTTATAGTGTAAATAATGAGACACCATTATAAATTTTCTAAAGAGGTACCAGAATAACTTGCACTCGCAAAACCAATTACCTGATTATGATCACATATCTATCTATCATAAACAAAAACTGTTATAATAATGTAAACTAATTACAATAAAGTATAAACTTATCAGAATTGCATTAATGCTAAGAAATCCCTTTCTACTATAACATAAATGTTGTACGTTTTGCTTCGGTGATTTAATTTGAATAAGCTTTCCATCTACTGCTCCAATTATTTCAGTAATTCTGCTTTAATCATAAAGATAATGTTTGCCTGACTTTTTTCTTCTAGTGCGTAATGGAATTTGATCCATTTTGCACATAATTATAAACTGCAAATACATATAAAACTTCTTTAAGAACAAAAAAAAAAATTAGCTGTGCTAGTCCGACATGAAAATCATTTCCTACGTGGAAAATCATTTGCTTGGTACAAACCGCACAAAATCTTAATACACTAACCAATTTAATTATATTTGGAATCGACGTACTATTTATTGGCTATTTCAATTGGCATTTTTAAACTCTTTCGATCAAATTTTCATCGAAATACATAATGACAGTAGCGATTACAATCGAATAACTCTAACGATAACGATGAACGATTCGATTAATTTCGATCGAAATACATAATAGGCACCTCAATCTTTCAAATAGAATAAATATATTAATATTTTGGTATATTTTTAGCAAAATTGTTAATTTGAAAAAAAAAAAAATATTTAGTATTGTAAAATGAAGACCAAATTTTTTTTATTTGAATTATGATGTTGAAATGGTAATGCCGGAATTAAGTTAAGTAAAAAAAACTTTACTAAAATTTTAAAACTAATTGTTCTGAATCTGAAATGCAAACTCCTAAAAAAAATGTAACTAACGTATTTTGGATACAGCTAGATGGTGGTAAAAAATTGGAAAACTGATACTTGAACGTAGAAGCAATGAAAGAAGAGTAAGAGACCGATCTTCCACCCGTTGAATAGACCAACTGCAGCTCTGAATGATAAGAAGCGCCAAAGAGTCAAAAAAATTTGGAACTAGATAGGTCAATTTGAAAATCGCAAGTGAAAAGCTGGATATTATAAAATAAAAATCATTGTCACTACGTCCTGTGTAGGGTAAATGAGAGTAGTAAAGCCACTGTTTTCCATCAGATAACAATGTAGAGCTGAGGTATTAAATCTCGTACATAGTACATGAAGACCTTTTGAATATAGCCTTCTTATTGTCTATTTCATAAACCAGTGTGAGAAGACTTTTGTGATAGTAACTTTGACACTAAAACTTAGTGGAATCTATTGTTACTTATTGTTAGTTATTGATTTTGCAATCAAATATTAAAATAGTTATCAGTAAACGAAAATCTAACAACAGTTAAATTATTTAATATAGATTTTAGTTTACAAAAAACTCATTACAATAATTTCAATTTATAGGTGATTAATAAAATATTTTAAGTAATGGTTTTGTATGGTTTCGATATTTGAAATACTGCATTTTCAATAACTACCTTCAATAACTTTTAGTTATTTTTATAAAATCTCTCATAAGTTTTAATTGTAGCTATTCCTACATAAAAATTAGAACGTTTGATTTGGATTAATATTTTAAACAGAGCAATTAATTTACGAATGAATTTATTAAGTCACAAAGACTAAAACCAACAGAGAATGAGTCAATCAAAATATGTCAAAAAGAATGCTGGACACAATGTTGTCTAAATTCATCCAATCCAATGTCACATAAATTCAAAGGCAACTAATGAAAGAATGGATAATATAACTGATGAGGTAACTGATGGAGAACAGTTCAGCAACACAGATCAGAGTATAGATAGGTCATAAACGAGATCAAGAGTTATAGCAAGGTGCAGCACCAGCACAGATGATGTTAAACTATTGTAACATGTTGTTTTTAGGAAATGTTAACAATGAAAAATTCAATCCTAGTCCATCCACGAAAGTGTTACAACATTAATGGGCAAATACAAACTTTGTAGTGGCGAAAATTTTTACTAAACTTGGTTGCCTAACTAATGGAAGTGGGAATAAAATTATTTTTGTTTGCTTCATCAGTCCAAATGATCGATGTTATTTTGGACTAGCTATGTAAAAAAGATAAATATTTTTCACTAGAATTATAAAGATATATAGGACCCCAATAATTCCGTGAGTCTTACTATTTTGAATCATGAACCTTATGCATATGGTTATGCATATGGCCAATGATAATCAGATGCAATTTTTAAAAAAAATTTTAAAATCCTGCTCAAGTTCTTTGGTGCGGTAAACATAAACGATATTCATATCGTTGTGCCATCTAAATTAGTAAAAATTATTATAAATATAATTTTCTGCATTTATCTGGATGTTTGTTTGTCCGACGGAATACTCCAACACATATACAAATTGCAATATGTATACAAATTGCTTTGGTGCTCTTTTTTAACCCCTATCTACCATGCTGAACCTTTGCAGGAAAAAATACCATTGCATGAAATATATTTTTTTAGTTTAATGTTAGTCTTCTTCATAAATAATAAGGAAAAATTAAAAATAATAATAATAATATAAATAAAACAAACAATTTTTTTGATTTATAATAATAAGAACTAATAGAAATTTTATCAATAGTTTAATATGGTATAATAACCAAAAGGCAAACAGTATTTAACACAAATAAAAACATAATGCACTTAAAGGTTATTCTTATTACTTAAAATTATACACAATATGCAGATGTGGCTATATATTTTTTTTTAATTTTTTTTTGTTGTTATGATAATGATCATAGCATCATAGTTTTGGTACCGTACGCATAGCCTGTATATACTATAGGTATATATACTCTAGCCAGAAATGTGATGCGATGATGAGTTAAAATTGTTATTTATTTTTATTTTTTTTGTTAATTGTTTTTTTTTTCAATATATATATATATATATATATCTATATGATATATAAATTTATGATCGTATATAATATTTAGTATGTATTATAAATATGTGTTATAAATAATAATTATGTATGAATTTCGATAATGAATTTTTTGAAATGAAATGAAATTTTAAATAACCGATCAATGGTTCACAAGCTATGAACATTTTTGTAAATACCTATTTATTTGCAGTAAATTTTTTTATTTTAATTTTTTCTCCAAACACGAGTTTTTATTTTATTCATCAAAATAAATATTATGTGTACCTACAATATTATTATTTTTTTATATTTACAATTTTATTTATTTTTGTTTTTAAAATTGTTTTCGTTCAAAGTTGTATAAATTTACTTTGACGTTAAGCTTACGCAACGAATGTTATTGAATGTTAACAGGATTAACTTGATTCTGAATTACACAATAAATTTTCAATCTTGGCAAAACGGATGTCGCTAAAATGATCGAGTAAACGACCCTTAGGGAATAGAAAAGTTTGCACCTTACTACAATTATTCTGTTTGGTAATTAAAAGCGTTATAATACAAAAATAAAGGGATGATAAATTAGTAAGTAAATACGTATTTTTCTTAAACTTGAAATGAAAATTCTAATGAAGGAAAGAAATGCTAGAATTTATTTTGCTTCCGTCATTTACGGCGGGTTACAAAGCTAGTTCGAAATCTTCTTCGTATACAACTGAAAATGATAATATCCTAAAATCTTTATATCCTAGTGGTAAACGCAGATAAATATAAGAATTGAGATAGATTTAAATTGCTACAAAATTTACAAGGTCTATTAAATAAATCAGTAAAATTAAAAAAAAAAATAGAATAATAAATAAATTTAATTATGATACGGATAATTTTTTTTTTACTACAATAAACACGCCAGAAAATTTTCAACATAAATCAAACGAAAGAAAAAATTTTTTTACACTTTATCAAAAATCACTTCCACCAACCAATTCATTTCCTTTCAACAAGTCTTTAGCAGGAAAATTATTTTAAATTTATTTCCATTTTAAATATAAATAATAATTGTTTTGTAAAATAACTCATTTTACCTGTTTTTATTTTTTTTTATTCATATTTAATCGTAGTTATATATTTTCTACAGCCTTAATTTACTTTTAGGATCATCTAGTTTAATTTTTTGTTTTAATCCTTGAGAAAAAAAAAGAAAAAACAAAACACTTTATTAAATTTTCTAAACAAAAACAAAAATTCTTCCTCCTACTTTTAATAAACTTGTACTTAAAATACCGTTAATAATAACAGGAACTGATGTAAATATAAAAAAAACAAACAAAAGAAAAAAATATAACAATCTAAAATTATTATTTTTTTGTATAATGTCCTGCTGCCGTTATCACAGTTTGAATTAATTTTTCATTCATTTCTCTCTGTGTTTCCACCTTATTTTATTATAATGATGGCTTTAAATGTTTTTTTAAATTGTATGTGTCTTTTTTTGTATATATAATATATACATATATAAGTATAGTGTATAGATATTTTTATAAAACAATATACGAGTAGTTTAGAGAAACTTCAGTTAAGAGGTGATTTAAATAATGTTTTGATGTCGTATAATTTTATTGAAGTCAAATAAACGTTTTTTTTTTGTGTTCAACTACAGTCTCTGTTCATAACACTGTGTTATGATAAATGAAAAAAAGAGTGGTAAAGCATAGAGTAAATGAGTGCGGTCTACTTTTGAACTACTAACATATTTTTTAATATGTTTGTCTTAAAGTGACAATTATAATTAATTCGAAGTAATAATATTTCGAATAGGATCGAATCGAATCGGATCGTATTGACTATAATTTGTACTTTAAACATAAAAAATACTAATATTTCTTAGGGTATGTGAATATTGGAACTTTATTATACGATAACAACTGCAATAAGAACATAGATTTCTTTCTTTTTTTGATATACAGTACGAACTTCAGTAATAGTTGTATAGAGACTAGTTAAATGAAGCAAAAACATAATTTCAAATACGTACAGAGAAGAAAATATAATTTCACACTACTTTTATCGTTTATGGTTAAAAAAAGGGTTGCTCTAATATGAAAAATTTGATCGTAAGCTATCTTATATTTAATCTGTTGAATTGAAAAACACCCTACCCGTATCTGTTCCATTTCACAACCAATTTTTATCATTATTATTTTAAGTGTTAGATATTTAGAAGGAGATGTAGCGAAACTAAATATTTTTTAAAAATTTTGTAATTTTCAATTACAAAATTCAATTCAAAATTTCTCAAAATATACACATACATTCCCCAATTTTCATCAAAGTCCAGAGTTCACTAAATACAGTCACCAAAGTATAGAGTGTCTTCTTTTTTAAGAATTAAATTTGAATTTGATGATTTTTTTTTAAATAAATTATTACATATGCGGTTGTTGTCTAAGATAAATCAATAAAAAAAATTTTGTAATTCCAAGAATAAATTGAAGCGGTGGAAAACAATTTATAATTAAATTAAGTAAGATTTTTTATAAAACTTTTTTAAACAAATTTTTTCTTCGAACTTTGAGAAGCAGGCACATACTATGATATTAATTTTATATGATTTACCAGTATTACTGTTATTCATATTTTGAGAGCTTCAATATTAATGTACCTTTGTATAAAGCGCTAAGTTATTTACTATAAGAAGATTCTTCTACAATTGTGTATTTAGCTATTTCTTACTTTCGTTGCCTCAAACGTGTATAATTTACACATAATTTATGTATGAATAGTTATATTTAATTTTTCCTCCATGTTCGATTTTGCTTGATATGTATCTTATTTATATTTATATTTTTTGAAAAAAACTACATATAACATGAGTATAGGCTTAGTTTTGTGGGCTACATGAAAATGACAATATTTTCGTAGATCAGTTGCATTAAAACAAAATTAATTTATTTGATAGAATTATAGTCTCGCTGATTGCTATCATTTGCTCTAACTAACTCTTTTACTGACTTTAAATTCCAAAGTTTCCTGACAAATCTCGCACATAGTTGAAAATTCCAAAAATTTGTAAATGAAATGAAAAAAAAACAATAAAAAATTTAGACAAAGATGAATCTGATCATCCAACTGATTATTATATGTACAGTTTTTATTATTCAGAAAACAATAAAATTTCAAGCAATTGATGATATTTGCAAATTGACAACGACCAAATCTGTTTCCAAGGTATAATTGTAATTGAATCCTGAAGACTAGAATTTGGCAAGAAGCTTGAATAACAAATTTAGTGGTACATCATATATCATGTTACAGTGTTGAGCGGTGCTCTGATGTGACACAATCGAATGATAATTTATTATATTAGGCATAAATATGGAATAACGCCTTAATTTTTTTTGTAATAACGATTTGAGATAAGGAAATTTTGCTTAATATTTTGAGATTAGAACTAAGAAAAGAAATATAAATGGGATTTGTCTATTATTTATTAAGCCACAATATGATTGATGAGTATGCAACATCCTTGCGCGATTTAATAAAACTACCAGTTTTAAAACTGATCCTGCTTCCCCATATTTATACGTTCATTTATCGAAATTCTGAAAATATCAATAATACTATACAAAATATTACTAGTTTAAGTGACTAGTAATACTCTTAATACTCGGCATTACTTAGACTGAAATTGAATAATTTTAAAGATTGATCTGTTTGTATTCGTCTAACTTTCTATCATTATAAAACTTATATTAATATTAATTTTCTGTACCAATTATTGTAAAACTGTATTTCGTATTACTATACTGCATTTTCAATAAATCACACAATAAATTTCCACGACACTGTTCGTTTTTTTTTTCTTTTTATAACTGATTATTTATGCAAATTTATGTTATTTTCTGATTTTGTTTGTTTGTCTTTTGTTTCTGCTTACTATAGAAAATCTATTACATACCGAACTTAAGTAAAACCGTAGTTATACTGTAGTAAGGTCCTTCAAAACAAACAAACAAACAAACAACTAACTGATAAGACACCTTTTAAGAAAGTGAAACACTAAATCAAAACAAAACGTAAGCAAAAACTGTAAAGAAAAATAAAAAAAAATTATCCAAACATCGTAGTAGAAAGATTAAAAGTTCACGGTACCTATAGCGAAAATTTCAACAGAGATTAAAAGAATAACAAGAAAGAAAACAATTTTCATCAGAACCTAACGAAAGCAAAACAAAAAAAAAAAAAATTAAATTTACTCTTACATCTACAACAATAAATTACTCTTAATTTGTTTTGACACAGTATGCAGACAAATATTTTATCCAGGACAAATTCCCAACATGATATCAGTAGATCTCTACATAACTACATTCCCATCATAATAATTGCTATATTCCTATACCTTATTTAACCTAAATACATATATATATATATATATATACATACAGAAAAGTATATGTTTACACCTGAACTAACTTAACTTTCTTGGATCCTTTCATATCCTTTTGGAAAAAAAATATTTATTTTCTTTTCTTTGCATAATGGTGTTAGTAGCCCAAGAAATAAAAACAAAAAAAAACATTTTTTTTTTTTTTTAAGAAGGGGGAGTACCCATAAATAATTCATATTCATACGAAACTGAATGAAATGAGAAAAAAAATATGATAATTGGACTAGCGGAGTAAAGGACGTACACTATAGATACTAACAAAAAAAAAGAAGAAAAAAAAAAAGGATTTCATCTTTGGGAAATTTATGAAAATTAATTTTATTCTTGTCTTTTTCTCACACTTTAAATCTCATATTTTTGTTTAAAAGAGCTGGGCAGTTCTTGGTTTTTTCCTTTCCATTTACATTCTTCAAAAAAAAAAAATTTCAAAAGTAGACCGTTTTATGATTTTAAATTAAATTAATTTGGAAAAACGTAAAAAACAAAAAAAAAAAGGTAATATATTTCATTTTAGGTGAAATGAATTACTTTAAAATGGGTGTGTGTATTCTAAAAATTTATTTTATACCAAATAGAATTGAATTTATGTTGATTTTTTTTTTTTAATTGGACCTTTGGTAGCTCTAATGACAAATTAAAATTTAATTTGAATTTTACATATTTTAAAAAAAAATATACTTAAAAAAAAAAAAAAAAAAAACAGTTTAGTGGGAAACTCAAAGTTTTCGAAATAGTAGTGACATTTTAAATTCGAATATTAAAAAAAAAAAAAAATATTTTATTTTCAAATTGAAAATTTTTCTACTCGTAAATTAAAGTTTATAAAAGAAAAATAAAACTATTTTATTTGTTCGAAATTGTTTCGTAAAGTTTTCATAGAATTGTGAGTGTGTCTTGGTACAGTAAAATTTGTTACAGTTACAAAATTTTAAGTGAAATTATAGTGCCAATGAGATTAAAGATTTAAAGGAAAATTATATATTCAATAAAGTATCATGGGTATAGGAAAAGTTCTTGTACCTATGACTAATTGTAGCTCGAACAATTCGGGATATTTCATGATTTTGAAAACGTTAGAACTTAAAGTTCTTTTACCATTTGTTTTATTTATTCAAATGTATTTGAAAGCTCTATTTATAAAAGATTTTAGTTTTAATTAAAAATTTAAGCAATTAACAATTATTGTTCTAAGTGATGTGTAAATTTTATTGAAAAATATGAACAAAGTTGCCATACGTTGCCAGGGTTCAACAAAAAATGTATAAAATTTACTTCAATAAAGCTTTGAACCTGATTTCTGAAAAATGTTCCATAAAAGATATTTACACATGGGTCAAATTCAAAATTTGTATTAGGTGTAAACTTGTTTGAGTTTGTGCTTCAATAGCATAAAAATATAATACTTTTAAATTCCTATACTTTAATATTAATCTGGTATTGTACAATTTCTGCTGATTGGAATTTTATAGATTTTCGTTCTGGCTGGTGAGAAAGCATAATGTCAAGAGCCTTGTCAAATCCAACAAATTTAGAAATTGACTAGCTTAAAGCTTAATATTGTTTTGGACTCAATCGTTGCTGTTTCAATTTCCCACTTTAAGTTCTTAGAAATTCTTAGACTAGGCTAAAATAAGTTCAGGTCAAATATCAGAATTACTTTCACTATAAAATCTTCTGAGATGATCAAAATTTCGGAAGACATATTTTCAAAAAGTATCTATATACTTTTATTTTGGAAATATTATTGATGGGAGTTATACGGCAGCTATCCGAACCAGTCTGAATTGAAGAAAACGGTAAAATACACATTCGTTTATTTTTAAAAAACAATTCAGTTACAATTTTTCAGATCTGTTGCGCCCTTGGGTTTTGAAATATTTCTCAGGAGTGCTAGAAATTGTGTGGCAACGACAAAAATTAGTTCTAATTTCAGAAAACCGGTAAAAAACGTTTGTTCCTTTTTTAGAGAGTTTCTAAGTACGAATTTTCAGGTCTGTTACTCGTTTAGTGCTTAAAATACCCAAACCTGTAATCTGAAAGCTTTATAAATTTAATTCAACGTCAACTCTCGTTTTTGATCATTAATAACGTTACAGAATTTGAGATCTTTATCTTTAAATTTTTGAACGTGAATAACGAACAAACAAACAAACAAACTGTTCCTTTTATAAGTATAGAAGATTTTCAAAATGAATTTCACTAAGTAAAAATATTTTTATCTCTAATTAAGGTATATTAAAGTAGTATTCCAACCAAAATAGCAGTAATATTTTTTATATAAAATATTTATATTTTAAATATGCTAAATAAAACAATTGTAAAAAAAACTATAGTAAAGTCTAAATTTTTTTAGAAATTATTAAATTAATTTCCCAATTGTTTTCCCAAAAAAGAATATTAAAATAGAAACTGGGAGCTCTATAAGTAGTCCAATACTATTATATAGCTACTGATGAGTTATAGTAGTGTGGGCGACACTTCTTTCATTTCAAACTACTACAACAACTTTATTTTGTAAAAACATGTTTCGGTGGGATATGCTGATTGTATCAATGTTTCCTTAATAATATATAAATTTGACTTTTTAGTAAATAAAGTCGATATTCATATTCAGTTTTTATATAAACCAACAAATGCGTTTTTTTTTCTTTTTTTTTTAATTTTTTTCATTAATTTCTAAATAAACCACGTAATTTTATTGCTGTAGGACTCTTACGAACTCTTATAACTAATATAAACTAATATAAACACGCTTATAGCAGTATTAGTGTTAATTTGAGTGTTCCGCAATTGTTGCGAAACGTTATAAATAAGATAATGGAGAATCTCCACTAAAATAGAGAATCCCACAAGGCACCGGAGCAATTGCTGTAATAATTTGATAGGATTAGTATACATATGTTTTAGTGTAGATGTTTTTATTTTGAAATTCATGTGAAATAATTTATGGTGTGCAAGAGTGAGAAAGGTATTATTTTTTATTTTGAAATAATAATTTTATGGAGTTTATATTTATTTCTTGAGAAAGGGAGATAGATATATTAAATACATATTTTAATATTTGTAATATAAAATTTATAATATAAAAAATGTCATACTAATAAATAATATTCTGCGGTTAAGAATAATTGTTTCAATATTTATAATTATTATGACCGAAATGAAAAATTTGGGTGGAAAAGAAATTTCATTGACATTTATAATAATACTATTTCGAAAATATATATTGCCCTTCAAAAATAACCAATTTTTAAATAAATAAGAGAAAATATATTTCTTAATTGCATTTTTAATGCATAAAATAAAATTTGATATTTAAATAAATAATCTTTTAAGTAAAAATTATACTTTTGCGAAAAGAATGCAAAATAAAGCTTTTCAGTTTTTGTTTATTTACAAAAAATTTTTTTTTACCATATTTGTAAAAAATAAGGGCCATCGCAATATATTTAGTATAATATAATTTAGTATAATATTATAATCGCAATATATTTAGTATAATATTTTACTGTATTAATAATACAGTAAAATAATAACACTACTACTCCTATTCTAGCAATTTTAGTCTTCTTATAACAACACTTTAACTCTTATTATAAGATTACGAACTTTTAGACTTTAGCAACATTGTTATAGCACTTGCTGAAAATCTCATTATAACAACGCCCGCAATTACAATAAGAACATTCTAATAGCAATAAAAACATTATTATAATACCTTTAGTGCTTATCGGGAGTCATATAGGAGTCTTATAGCAATAATTTTTTTTTAACAATAAAACGTGGGAGAGTGTTTATACTAATATATTATTAACATTAAAGTTTTATCAAGTTGATATTTTGATTTAGTTCTTATAACTCATATATTGGTGAGTTTTTTTAAATCTATATAATGAGTTTTGAAATTCAAACTCGGAACTGGCTCAGCGGTGTTAGTGAACGAAACATGCCATTAATTTAAAAAAGAGTATTTAAAACTATATTTTATATATATATTTGGTAGCCCATGTTTACCTTTGATCGATACATGTAACGTATCTTGCTTCAGTTTAAAGTACAATGATTATAACTTAATATTTCAGATGTAAATATTAAGATAGAGAGTCAATAATAAGAAAAATCTAGGTTCAGCAATAAATAAGGTAATTAATAAAAATAATGACTTTGAATTTGCAAACGTAAAGCGGCTCAAAAAAGTCGCACAATTCGCAGCCAAAATTTGACTACAAAAAAATCGTTAATCGGTTTTTCGAAAAATTTATGAAATTGATTAAATTCTGACGCCTAATAAATGAAAAAAAAATATTTTCTAAAACGAAATTACGGATCGGATTCGAACCGAATATAAAACTGAACCTTGGAGAGATTATTTTTACAGTCTATTTTTCAATGCTATTCAGAGAAAATTATTAACTTAAAAATTCATCTCTGAATAGTAATCTAATGCTAACTGAGTCTACTGTATATTAATTTCTAAATTTCAAATAAATCAGTTTAATAGTTATAAATTTTCCAAAATATTCATTGGACCAAATTGTAATGAAGCCATTAAAATCCGGTGCACATTTACATTTTCACATAATAAATGTCAATAAATTATCCTTTACCCTTTAATCTGTTTTATTTTGGTTCGTTTTCCTTTTGTAAATGTTTTTTTTTTCTATTCTATATAAAAATACAAAAATTCATCGATTTAAAAAAATAAAATAAAAATTAAAATAAAAAAGTCGAACGAAAGTTATCAAAAAAAAAAAAAAAAAAATACTTTAAATCCACTGACACTAAATAAATTTTTAAGTGAATATTCATTCGTAATGATCAAACTGGATGATGATGATGATGATGTTGATTATCCTTAATATAAAATTAAAATCATTTTATTCCTTTTTATAATATATTGGATATAGATTCAATCATCATGCATTTGATATTCATTTCCAAGAAGGTCCTTTCATCATGAATATTACGATATTATTTAAGAATTCCATATACTATTCCTATATGCGTCCTTACAATTATTCTGTATTATGTATCTATGCATCTATGGATGTGTACATGGGAATTCTATAAAGCACTAAATATTGTTAATAGACGTTTAAAATGTGAATAATTCAACAGAATATTACTAATATCACACCAGTAGACTATATCCAATAATAGTAATAACAACAAAAAGGCTATAGAATTCTTGAATTGTCCATTTGATTTATGATATAAGAATATTTCAACCATCTTTATTCGTTTTCAATTCAAGTATGTACAGATAACCCAATCTCTAATAACATTTTGATTTTTTTAGTTTTGTTTTCTTTTTTTTCTTTTAAGTTTTACAGAAATTCTTACTGACTTGAAATAGAAAAGAAAATTAACAAAAAAAAAAAAGGTTTTTGGTACCTTATTCAGTACTTGAAACTGGTAAACATATGTTCTAAGTCAAAAATATAGTTTTCAGGGTTTTCGTCTCTATTTTTTATTCCAATTTGTAAAATCAAGATTTTTGTTTAAATATTTTTAAAAAAAAAATTAATTTTTTTTACGAAGTCTCTAAGTCCACAATATATGAGAATACCGTTTTTTAGACGGCAGGAAAATGTATACGTTTATTTAATCCCCATTCAAATTAAGAGGAGTCCTGTTCTAAAAGGTATTATTTTTTATCTGTATTTTCTCGAAAAACGTAATTTAGCGAGATTTTTACGAATTCCAACTTTTAAAAAATGAAACTTTGAAAAAAATTAGAGGTTAAAAAGAGATTTAAAATATACAAAAACATTGGCGCTGACTTGTGATATATCAGAAGTTAGGTTTTGTTATTTTAAATACTGAGCCACATGTTGGGTGACGCAGTAAATAGGTTGTCTGCCGCTTAACCGAAAAATCCTCGGATTATTGGCCCATCACATATTATCATTGTGATAAAACAAATGGCAAAAAATAATTGAGACTATAATCTGGTAACAACATAAAAAAAATTAAACTTGTTCTATTTAAGAAGGCTTAATTCCTGACAATAGTGGTAGTTTTACACATTTAATGATTTGATAAGCTAGAAATTTAAAAAGCATTGAATTAAAATATGTAGTAAAAACTTACAGTACTACTTAGTTAAGCAAGGAAAAGGAATTCTCCCCAAGTTACTGTCAGTAATGAGTTGCATTAGACAGACCCTAGTTTTCTAGTTTTTATATAACTGATTTTGAGCTAATTTCGCTTTTATATAGAGATTTGGAAACAACATTTTTATTAAAATTTATAAATAAATAAGTAAAAGTTGGAGTTTAATTTTATTTCTTCCGAAATGCCTATCTAAAAAAAATAAAATAAGATTTATAATTTTTCATATATGCAATATCATTGTTGTAATTCCGAATTGTATGAATGAATTGCGATAATTTGAACGTTTTGTTTTGTTATAATATCTAAATCTTGTAAGCTGGCCAAAATTTAACCAGTAGAGTCTGAAAATTTGATTTGTGATATTTTGCAACGAAATATTTTTAAAGAAGTGAATTGTGAAAAATAAAACTATCGCTTTAATTGGTCACAAAAATTATACTATTACATACCATATAGGTTCGAACCATCTTATTGTAGTTGATTTATTTCATTGAATAAAAATACTTGAATTAAAATAACATAAATAAGAGATTTTTGACATAACTGGGTGCTTGTTGTAATAAAGAAGGGTTTATTTAAAAATACGAAATAATTTCTTAGTTTATTGAATACTAGCAAAGATACCCGACGTTGTCCGGGTCGAACACAAAATGTTTAGAATTTCCTTCAATGAAGTTTGATTTATGAATCGGATTGAAAAAAAAATTAAATAGATACAGTTATCAATCTATTCTATCGATTTGTACACATGTACATGGACCTCTTAGAATACTCTGCAGTATTTTCTGATTAATAAAACGAGTTGTCACATTATTTTGTAAAAATTCTGAAATACTTTTTCAGTCAATTATTCAATACTTTCAATTTCAATTTTTACATTTAAGTCTTCTGAAATTAGGCCTTCACCAAGCTGTGTTAAGTTCATTGGCTTATTGCAAATGTTATTTATATGAAATCGGTAACAGTCGCATTTCTTTATTTGTGAAAGAGTATCTTAATGTAAATGTTCATGCCTGTAACACAATTGGTTTTTGAAATATGCTTAGGCACCAGTCCAAATTTTCAAAATCGGCAAAAATCGTATTTCTTTATTTGGGAAAGAGTACCCAAGTGTAAATTTTCAGATCTGTAACACCTCTAGCCTTTGAAAAATTCTTGTTAGGTGCTAGGAGTTGTACAGCAGCTACCCGAGCCAGTCCAAATTTTCGAAATCGATAACAATCGTATTTCTGTGAAAGAGTATCTAAATGTAAATTTGCATGCCTGTAACACAATTGGTTTTAGAAAAATTCCTGTTAGGTGCTAGGATTTGTATGGCAGCTACCCATACCTGTCATTTTCTGTCAGGTTCTGCCATACCTGTCATTCTGTCACTGTCAACTTCAGAACTTTATCTTTAAAATTGCGGGTGTGTATTGCGAACAAACAAACAAACAAACTTTCCCTTTTGTAAGTATAGATTTACCCATACTAAGAAAATGATATAAAATTGTTGTTGATACAATGCTTTGAACATTTCTTTGTAATGACTAGAGAAAAAGCGATACGAAAAATGCTTGTCTAGTTTGTCTTACATGTTCGTCAGACAGTTCATTAGCATTTTTTCGAACACTTGAATATGGATTTGAATATGGATTTGAATATGAATCAAAAATATGTCTTGTGCTTATTCGATATTATGAAGATAGTATAATAACGGTATTACTAAGTAAATCTGATGATATATTAAGTGTATTTGAACACGTATGACAACCTTCCGAACGAATTATATACGAACATGGAATACACCAACATGTCAACATGTAGATATTATTAACTCTGTATAGTTAGTATAGTAATGTGTATTGCGAACATTTGAAAATGTATAATGAACATGTATTATGAAGCATATACGAAAATACGCAAATATGCAATAATTAGTTTTGTAATGTTTTGCAAACCAAAACCAACCCATTGAATATACATTAATAACATATTCATTCGCGAAATTTTCTCCCAAAATATGAGACATTACAACAGTATAAAACGGAATTGCGCAAAAATATAGTAAATACATGTTTGTCCGTTATAATACTTAATGTTAAAATCTTCCTTCCAAAACTTATTTTTCACAAGTTGTGTCATATTCAAATTTAGTATTCTATGTTGATTTTGCAACGAATATGTTTAGTTTGCTTGAATGCTCAAGCATAACAACGAATTGTAAAACTTTTAAAATTATGTATTGCTTAATAATTTTAAATATTATTTCAAATTTTTTTTATATAAATTTATATAAAATGTATAGCATACGGACCGAGGCATTTCGTAAAAATCTGATTATCAAATTTATATTTTGCCTATTCTCATTTAATATAATTTCGTATATAATTCTTTTTGATTAAGAAATTGAAATTATTATAGTCTTCAACAATTTGTTCGCTACTTGCTCTTGACAACACATATTGGTGGGTAAGCGTAAGTTATGTTAGTTTCCATTCGGTTATATTTAGAATATTTTCAAATACTTCGTAATTTTCAACTATACAGCCTTTTTTAACTCTTTTATTTGTTGCTTTGTTAAATGTTGGTATAGTCAAAAGGCTGAATAAATTCATTTTAAGCTTTTTTAATGTTGAACATTTTATAGCTCTTTAAAAAGTTCTTTTGACAAAGAACATTTTATAGCTGTTTGTCGATTGTCTGATTCGACAAATTGAATATTTTAATAATTCAAATTAAATCTAAATTGTTGTTATTATATCTATAACATGCATCACTAAATTACTATTTAATATTAATTTGGATATTTGTGATTCAATATAGTGCTGATTATATGTTCAGTGTTTTAATCAGTATTAACTCAAAGAACCATGTATTTGTTGTTGTGAAATGCAAAATGCAGGACTTAAAAAAGGTAAAACGATTATACTTTTCTTCACTTATTTTAATTGATACTGTTGTAGCCAATGTTTAAAAAGTATCAGTTAAATTTGATAGTATATAATCACTCTTCAATGTGTCAGTGATGATTGATGAATAATAACTGAACATGTAATTAATGCCAATAATTACATTTAATTGGTAAATTGGCAACAAGTTTAATTTTTTAAATATTTGAATTTTTCGTGTAAAAACTAAATGTCAAGCATTTTTTATATTCCGACACGATTGTTAAATTTCTATTTCTGAAATATATTTTTCCTAAAATTTACTTTTAGCATTACTTTTGTTAATCGTAAATTTTTAAATCGAAAAATCGATTTAATGATAAAATATTAATTTAGGATTTAAAATGCGGTTAACTGCACCATACCCATATATTCAATTGTATATAGATATATAGTATATATGTATTATGTATATATAATATGAATTAATATTAAAATAATATATTACCTCCCAAAATCCATTTCCTTCGGAAGTTTTTACATCACAATATGCAAGGACAGCAGTTGTCCGACTACTACGAAAATCGAATTTAATATTTAGTTGGTTTGGTTGATTTATTGGCCACCAAATGTGAGATGTTGCAAACGGATATGTAATTGGTATGACATCAACTTCAGAGTCTTTGAATTCAGGTTCTAGAACGCCTGAAAAAAATACAATATTTATTATGAACACATATATTTTTTCATACACATATATAGATTTGTAGTAATGTATGCGAATTAGAAGTTTAGATAAAAGAACAACAACAATAATAGAAGATAAATTTGGGACGTTAAAGGATATTTTTATGGATTAAAAAAATGTTTTTTATTATATTTTTTTTTTGTTTTATTTTGTTGGAAAAATAGTTGCAGCCCTCAATTGCACTATTATAAATTTTAACAATATATGATACGAAAGAAGATCGAAAGAGAGGGAAAAAATGTGAGTGGAAATGTAGGAGGAGAAGAAGTAAAAATGTTTTGTAATCTGTAAAATATTTTATTAGATTTTTTTTTCGTCCTTTTATTATCCTAAAAATGCTTTCATAATGGATCATTACGGGCGTTTTTATTGCACTAATTCGATTTATTGGAATTTCCATTAAAATTGAAATTGTTATAAAAAATGAAATTCAATTCGTTTATTATAAGGGAAGTGAATAAAAGTAATCAGATTATTTTTTTTTTTTTTGTTTTTTGCCACGACATTTTTGTTATTTGGAAGATTGGTATAGATGGCAATATGGTAATAAAATTGTGATATGACCAGTGCATGACCGATGACGAATTTTTATGTTGAATTTATTTATTTATTTTTTTTTTTGATGATGGAATGAAATACTTAGAAGAAATTATTAAAGCTTAAAAATTTTACTGAGTAAAATTAAAGTATTGTAAAAATGATATTATTTCAAAGTGAAATAAGTTTATTTTATTTCCGAGATAATTGAGTTATTTGCGGCTTAATGAAATTAAATATTTCAATTAAAAATCTTTTACGTTATTCAGAATTATTTTCTGTTAGGTGTGTACAAAGGAATATCATAATAATTGATATATATATATATATATGGACTGAAAAAGATATATTATCAGGATAAAATTGAATTAGTAGACTGGTGAGCTGAATTGTTGTTTTTTTATCTTGAGAAGCGTTCCCTATAAATGTTTTGGTAAATTATATTGGATTTGAATCGGATTTCGGTAAATTATATCGGGTTTAAACCGGATTTGGGAGAATTATATTTGCTTAGACTTATTTTATGTGCCGTTATAAATGACAAAAGTAAAATAAATTCTAGTATTAATAGAAATAAATCCATATACAGTATACTTTCGATAACGAAAGAATGGAACAACACGAACTACACGGTAAAGTGAACATAAATGTTTGTACATAGACTATTCTAAAACGTGAGCAAATGTTAATCTGTAATTCATTTGCATGTTCTTTAGTTCAATTTTACTTTTAATTATAGAATTATTTTTATTGTGTCTAGAATATTGGTTTTATTTTAGCTTTTGAAAATGTGAATTTTTCGATAACGTGAGTCGATCGATATTCTTATTTGTGCACGCTGCCACGAGTGTACTGTATGTTAGTTTAATTAATTTTTTCACATTTGCATTTTTGTTTGGGGCTTATTGCACTTAGTTGACACGGAACAGAGATTAACTTTGATTTGAAAAATAAATTTTGATTTATTGATTTTTTTAAAAAAAAAAGTAAACAACAGAACAAAAATATTTTTATCGATAAAAGAGAAAAATTTGCAAATTGTTATATTTTAATGCATTCCTATTTTATAAAAATGGATAGCATTCTTTGGTAATAAAGTAAATTTGTTTTATTTAGTTATTTAATTTTTTAGTAATATGAATTTTCAATATCTTGCAATTTTTTTTTTGTTTTAGAAAAATAATGTAATATATTGCATATCATCAGGGGCACTAAAGCGTTACCGTCAGAAATACAAATATATTATGTAAACTAAGAATAATATAAACTAAATTTTTAAACCTAGTCGGTATTTTATTGATCCAAACCTGAGTTTATATAGGTAGATTATTAAAAAAAATTATATACTGTTAGATTAATGCTTAGAGCAAGCAATATCAGACGCCACTAGACGAAAGCTTGCAACAATTTATTTTGAAATATATAATCATGTAGTAAGGTTAAAATAATAAAATTAAGAACTCTAGATATGTTTTATTATGTTTACTTCATTAAGATTTTGATGGATTCGTTCTATTAATGATAGCACAACAACTGAAATCGATTAAGATAAACTTTTTGAAACAGGGACAGAGGTTTTTATTTTAGTAGGTATACCTTATTTTCTAAAGTAATCATTAACTGGGTATACATATCCAATGCTTGTACACTTAATTATGTAAAAATTATATTAGATATCAAACTGGGTTGTTAGTGAAAGGAACATCCAAAAATTTTTTTTGAAAAAATTCTGAATTTTCTCACAATAATTTTTTTTTTACAAGCGAATTAAACGAAAAGCAAAAATATCATTGGTAGGTCTATAATATATATTGCTTGTAATGGAATAAAATGAGATAAGATAGGGTGAGTAATACTTTACAATATGTAAAGGTAAGCGTATTTATGCATTCTTGAGTTTTTCGTATATTGCTAATGACTGCATAAAGTTAGTGTAGTGGATTTTCTTTCTTTTATACTTTTGAAAGATTCCGTAGAAACTTCATCAGGTTTTATTTATCTACGAACAGTGTTACCACTCGACAAATAAAAAATGTATACAATTCTAAAAAACTAAAGTATCCAAAGGTATCTTTTTTTTCTTTAATGTTGAAAACACAATCACGACGAATGACGAGTGACGAATGACCAAAATTCGCCCTTAGAGACACAATCACGACGAACAAATTTTTGTGTTTTTGAAATTTCAAAATTTGTTTATTAAAAAAATGGAGGAAAAATTAAAAAAAAATTAATTTAAAAATTTTTTTACTTTAATTTGAATTTTAAAAATGTTTTATTAAAGCCATTTTGACCAATTTATGTTGGTATCCATGAATGTCATTCGCATTCGTCGACGAATAAAATAGAAATAGATCTATTTTTTGAACGCAAAATTTTAGTCATTCGTCACGATTTACATATAATCTCATGTATTTGAACTTACTTTATTCAATCTTTAGGAGTTTTTTTTCGGACAAATCATCATTCGATTCGGATCATCATTGAACCGGTTGTTTCAAGTTGAAATCTAGTTTATTAAAATTAGATCATAAAAAATCCGTTCGGCGGTGGCGGAGCTATGCGATAAACTATTAGATAAAGATTAGATAAATTTTCAAAAATTAGTTCATTTAAGCAATTTTCTATCGAACCAAGTTTTGACGAAAATTCTTCGATATTAGTTTTATTTTTAGTTTATTAGTTCAATCTGAACTGGTTCGTAATTTCATCTTTTCTGCTATGGTTTCTTAATAGGTTTGGAAAGTAATTTAAAGCGAAGTAATGGAGTATATTTGAAGAATTTAATTTAAATAACCTATTTGAATTTGAATTTCAACTAAATTTAGATAATTTTCATTAATTTTCAAGCAAATGAATAACGATTACAAAAAATTTCATTTAAATGATATGAGTCAATTTGATAAATATGTATCCAAATGTATCCATTAACAAAAAAATTATTCATTTTTGTTGTTTTAAACATTTTCCGTATCCAAGTATCCAATATGAAATATCTTGGAAAAAAGTATACAAATGTATACAAAAGTATCCAAGTGGTAACACTGTCTACGAATGCAAAACAAATAGCCTGCTTTATTCAGTTTTGTAGTTAAAATATCAGTGTTGTGTGAAATAAATTTGGTTTTTGAAAATGTCAACTTCTTTAAGTTATATCATATTTTTCTAGTTTTCATATTCTTTAATTGGTTAAATATATGTCGCTTGCATAGCTCTTGACTAGTTATTCGTTTTTAATTTAAATATTATAATAATTATTAGATATTTAAAGGTAAAATCTACTACGGCAAATCTACTATGAATGACTGTTCAATTAAATAGAATTGAATATCAATATATACTTTAAGTCAAACTTCTAGTTGTTTCATTTTAAATTAAATATATTAACAGTTTCTATATTGTATTAAATAGCAATGATAAAAATTCGATTTCATAAAAATTAAAGCTTACCATGATAATGAACTTTAGGATTTCCTTTTTTTAATTCATACAAAATCGATATGTCATTATAATAGGCATATTTCATGCTACCAACAAATTTATTATGTGATATTAAACCTTTTTTATATGGATCTGGACAACCACCAAAATATATTTCCGGATCAAATAATAATTTTGATGTTATTGTTGATGGTATCTCTAATATTTTTGTTTGATAATCTAATGTTATTTTAACAGTTCGTTGATTATGTATTATTGTTAAATTATGCCAATCATGACGTAATAATTCATCACCTAATATGGCTGACATAATATTATCACCAAAATCAATTTCAACATAAACTGATTGATTTTTTAGAGATGCTGCGATATATTGTGGTTTGATTGACTCACCACTAGCATAAAATAATGTTGAATCATCAAAACCAGTTTTAAATATCATACTAATACGTGTCGTTGGTGAATGTACACGATCTTTCCAATCATATATACGATATGAAACATAACTAGCTCCACGTAGTGTTAAAATTGTTGCAGCTAAAACAAAATAAAAAATTAATAATTAAAAAGTTAAATCGAATTATTACACAAAAATTAGTTAAAATAGCTTAAAAAAAAGTAACTAATTGAAAATTAATTAAATTGGTTTTGATTACACCGCACAAAGATGTTGAGCTGGAATCATGAAGGAGGATTTATTTATTTCAAATAGATTACACTAAAAACTATGGAAACATATTTCAAATAGAAAAATCATTTTGAATCGGGATTAGTTAGTGTTTTAAAGTGAATAGTTGCTATAAACTCTTTAAAGGTGATAATTGTAATGGTAAGAAAATATGGACACATTTTAACAATAAAACCAGAAAGAAACCACATAGAAATATATATGAAGCAATTCGTAATATTTACCTCAGATGTGCTTTCTGATGTGAATCTTCAGATTCTAGTGTAATAAAACAAATAAAAGAGAGCTAATTTGATTAGACAACAGCGCAACCATCGACTTAAGTCAGGAAATAATTTCTCACAACTAAATAATTTTTTTATTTAATGTACAACTTATTACGGTAACGATTTTGTTCATTTTGTAAGAAGCAACATTGAGTTAGTAATAAAAGTAAAAAAAAAACAATATCAGATACGCTCAACACACCACCTTACTGGTAGATATTTTATAAGTATTGGAAATCTTATTTATTAAAAGAGTCAGAAGAATACTTTCAAACAAAAAAGTATTCACCGATAATTATGATCATTATGTGAATGTTGGGTTAAAAATTTGGTTCGTTTAATGTTGTTGTATGGTGTAAAACTTGAGATAATCTTTTTTTCCTTACGGTGGTGGCTCTAATATATGAGAGCCGGCGGAAGATTGAAGAATGCCAAATTTGACTTAACATATTATTTTAATAGTTTTCATTCTGTTTTTCTTAACACATTTTGCTTTGAAATAAAAAATATTTCAATTGGTGCCAGAAGAGAAGATTGAAGTAATGGTAGATATCGTCAAAAAGATTTATGGTTGTTGCTAAACATTAGGAAGTTGATTGGAAATATCAAGTATTGATGAGTTAATCCAAGCGATGGAGGATAAAGGTATATTCAGGAAGATATATGATAGTATAACAATGGCCAATTGATGAATTGGTATTGCATATAGGATTGAATTAGATGATAAAGTAGTAATAGTACTATTCACAGCATCTTCATATTGTCATTGAAAATGTTACAACGTTCCTTATTTAAGAGACTTGTATGAATCTAACCATATAGAAAAAAAAAACATATATCAGCCAGATATGAGATATTTCTCACTGGTATTTTTGAAATTTTTAAGAAATTCACTAAGTGATGACATTTGTATGCTCAGTATTTCCAAAAGGTAACAATGAATGGATTGTGGATGAACTTTTATCTGGTATCACAAATTTTTGTAAAGTGCCATTAGATACAATTTACTATTGGAATCGAACTTTCTATTGTTTCTAATTAAAAAAAATATATCTGGTGCTTTTATAAATTTAATATTTTAATACTATGTATACATTTTCTTTCTCTCTTTCTCTAATTTATTAGATATTCAGGATTGTTCTTAATTCATTTATACTGTTTTTGATTCAGTGAATCACAGTATTGAAAAAAGTTTGTTAATGAAATATTTGCGAGTGATGATGTTTTCTTTGTAGTTTCTAGTTATTTATCCTTTTTTGTTATGTTTTGCTCTTTATTGTTTTTTTTTTTTATTAATTTGAGGTTAATGAATTTATTTTCTTATTGTTGTTTTATTTTGTTTCCTATATAAAAAAAAAAAATTGGATTTTGGTTTCTTGTAATGTGGTTTAAGTATATTGTATTAGATTGAATTGAATTGGAATGGATTTGAATTTGGATGTATATTAATTATAATGTCGAAAATGTTTGTATAGAAGTAGAAAATTTGAGAATAAATGGATTCGATTTCATTAATTTATGATTGTTTGGTTGTGAAATTGAAGGAGGAAAATTAAAGTTATTTGTATTTGAATTTAACTGAATTAATTATATTTAAAGATTGATATTTTGGAAATCTTTAATAATTTTGTTAGAAAAGTTTGATTTTGTTTAGATATATTTTTTTTATATTATGTGCTCTTGTAATGTGTAATATAAATTTTATTTATTTACGGTGTTTTCCAGAGGTAGGAAGAAATGTGAATGTTTAAAAAAAAACATGCTAACCGATGTGATGTAGTGTTCATCTAGTTTTATCTAATTTTTGGTTTATAACAAGTAGGATATTTTTTTTAACATAATATATTATTTATTTATTTTCTAACTAAATTCTTCCGAACCCAAAACTGTACCATTAATATTCTGAAGAATAATGAATAATTTTGAAGATTACATGAAGAATTTATAATTTAGATTTAGTATAGATTCAACGAATTTTGCATCATCGCTCTGAGTTTTTTCATTCGAGCTGATTTTGCTAGCTATTGATAAGTGCAATGTTAGTTCCGGTCGACCACAGTTTATAATTAAGCTTATTCGATCCGATTTAGAAATTTTTAATTGGGTCTTGAGCTTTTTAATTCGAATAAAAAAAGTTATCAACAATGCTTTTTCCTTCTTAAAAATATATCCGAATATTTCATCTTCGGCAATGAATGCTCGTATTCAAGTGTATAAGTGATGTCTTATATAATAAAAGGCAATGTCCTGCTGCTGCTGAGTTAGCGTGGCATTTTATTAATATTACAATAATAAAAACAGAAATTATTTAGCAGAAATTATAACACAAAAATTTAATCATTCCCATCACATACATTTTGAAAAAATAATATACATAAATTTAATTCCTCTTTTGAAATTTCATCTTTTTTTTTGTTTTTGTTTTGTTTCTTATTTTAAAATTGTTTTCAACAGGTAACGATTTTCGGATGATGTGATGATAATGTCGAAAGAAAATAACAAAAAAATTTTGTTTTGAATCAATTTTTTTTTGTTCTGTTTGAATCAAGAAAATAGGTATTCAACTCATGGATATGTGTATATGTAAAAAAGAAAAAAAGATGCAATCTGCGTAATTATACAAGAAATTTTTGGAAATAGTCGGAATGTAGATAGTTTTGCATATTCAAAAACGTCCATATTTTGCTGTAAACATTTTGATATCAATACAATTAACGAACTAGTATTAAACATTTTAGAAGCAAATATAATTTATTTAAACACAGATTCTATTGACGATTGCGGGCTGAAAACTATGAAAACAATTAACTCGTGAAATTTTTAAATTGCTGCTGTCCAAATGGAATGCTTCCACATAAACTTAATTAGAAAGTGAGGGGTATAATAATATTACTTAGTAACCTAAATACCAAACGAGGTCTCTGCAATGGAACTCGGTTAGCACCTAAAATCAAACTTAATAAATGCAGAAGTCCTAATCGGCACAGCTATAAGGGAAAATATATTTATTCCAGGAATATATTTATCTCCATGTATCACAAAATTGTCATTTATTCTCAGACATTGACAATTCCCCATTAAATTAGCCTTTTTTATGACCATAAAGTAGGATTTTATTATTTATTTACTTGAGGTAGTATTTAGCCATGGACAACATTATATGTGGCATTATTGATTATGTGGCAAGAGTACGTATAGATATATATTAAAATAAAAATTATTGAAGGTAGAGAACAAGGAAAATTATTTCCTAATTTTAATAAACTTTATACAAAAAATGGAAGTTTTGAAATATGTAAATACATAAATGTTACGGTAAATTTTTAAACATTTTTAACGTGACTGCAACTTTTTTATTTGAAATATTTTATATATATGGTTTCAAAAATTAATTTATTTTAATTCATTATTTTAAAAAGAAATTTTATATTAAGTATAAAATTTTTGTGTTTCCAATGAATAGATATGAATTTCAAATGCAAGAGCTAATTTTTCAAATATGCGAAACTCTGCTTTGAATTTTATTCTTTAGCTCATCGTTGGGAAAAATAAAATTTTTTCTTTTTTATAAAGCTTTAAAAACTACTCTAAAAATTTTTGTTTTTTAGTGAAATAAATTTCACCACATGCGTTGAAAAAATATGTGTATACCAACGAAATTTATACCTATAAGATTTAGAATCATTGGATATAAAGAGATGGGAATATCCAATTACCAATCTATTTAGAATAATATATGGATAAAACATTTATAGCCTATCAAATATTGTTCTTTTTAGATCTAAATTGCGCACTATCTAAATAAATAAATAATAAAAATATTCAAAAAATTTATTATTTATTTTGACTTATAAAATTTACATGATAAATAATCAAAAATCAATTTTGGGTTACAATTTTCAGTACGCGGTTTTTGGGGTAAAAATGTATGGTTTTTTAATTTTTTGTAAAGTTTTGCACTACACAAAAATACTTCTAAACTAAAATTTGATTACGTTTATTAATACCAATTTTGTCACAAAATATATTTTTTTTTATTTACCACAGTCATATGACGGGCCTTTTTGCTAGTAAGTATATAAATTAAAGACAAATTAAAAGTGGTCAGTATGTACATCACAATAATGAGATAATTATTTCAGTTAATTTATGGTTTCAGTAAAAAAGTTTAATTTGTTTCGATAATTAAATTGACTAAATGTATACTTACTATAGATGTCACAATTTTCACCTTCATAATTTGTACTAAAACAATCACATGATACATCATAATAATGATTAATGCATCTTGAGCCAACAAAACATAAATTCCAATTGCTATAACATCTATTAATACAGCCCTCATTGACATTTTCATGTTTTGTAGCAATTAATGGCATTATTGGTAATAGATCTGATGCAGCCTTACCAGATTTTAATGTTATTTTACGTATACAACCAACGAATGATTCAATTATATATTTAACACCATGAAGTTTTTCTTCAGATGATAGTCCTATATTCAAAAAAAAAAAAGAAAATTTAAATTTAAGTTCAAATGGAATATATAATTAATGATTTGACAAGGTTTAAAAAAAAGGAAAAAAAAATTAAAAAAACATTTTTTGAATAATTTTTTAAAAGTTTTTGATTTTAAGTATGTTTTTATATACATTCATATACGTACATAGCTATATAGCAAGTAGAATTGGATTAGGAAATTTTTACGATATTTGTTGCTGCATATGTAAATTCAAAGTAGCATAAGGTTAAAAAGTTTAAAAAATTTTTAATTTTATCGTAAACTTTATTGTTAGAATAGTAAAATTTTGACACAATTTGATGCCATACAAATTTTGTGAATTGAAAGAAAAAGACTGATTTACATAGGAATAGATTAATAATATAAAATTTCTAAATTTTTGTTGAATTTTAAATGCGTCCTTGTGTACATTACGTGGGAAAAAAGTGTTATAATTGAAATAAAAAGTAGATTTTATGAAATTTTTTTAACTATTTTTTATTAACAAAAATATTATATTTTGTTCTTTTGGATATACATAGATAGCTATTTTAAGAATTACTTAAGTATATATTTATTGAATAGAATAAAAGTAATGTTGGAATTAAAATTAATTAAAGAAGACAATCTATACGATAAGGTAAAGAGTTTCCTTCCATAGTAGAATAAAAACAACGAAAGCATTTAATTATGAAGGATATTTACATATGTAGGAGGTATATAGAATATGTTGAATAAATATTAAATAATTTTATTTTACTTCTTCAATTAAGTTAGCATAAATTATTTAATGAATAAAAATGAAATAAATTATTATATTCTTTGAGGAGCATCACAGTTCGGAAAATCCATATTAAAAACATCAACTTGGCCCAGGTATAGTAATGACTGCCGACAGTACGCCGATACGCTTAGACCAATAAGGTACATTGTAATAAATAAGGTCTACTTGGCCTAAATGGATTTCCCAAAAATCATAATTAATAAAAAAACAATTTATACAATTAACAGTTATATAGCACTCAACCGGTACTTAACAAAAACACATTCGAACTAAATATCTTCGTTAAAAAAAGTAATTGTCAAATACACATGGAATGAAATATTTAAAGCTTAAAAATTTTACTGAGTTAAATTAAAGTATTGTAAAAATGATATTATTTCAAAGTGAAATAAGTTTATTTTATTTCCGAGATAATTGAGTTATTTGCGGCTTAATGAAATTAAATATTTCAATTAAAAATCTTTTACGTTATTCAGAATTATTTTCTGTTAGGTGTGCACAAAGGAATAGCATAATAATTGATATATATATATATATATATATATATGAACTGAAGAAGATATATTATCAGGATAAAATTGAATTAACAGATTGGTGAGCTGAACAGTTTTGTTTTTATCTTGAGTAAGCGTTCCCTATAAATGTTTTGGTAAATTATATTGGATTTGAATCCGATTTCGGTAAATTATATCGGGTTTAAACCGACTGAGTTTGTTGCCGTTATAAATGACAAAAGTAAAATAAATTTTAGTTATTATATAGAAATAATATACTGAAGTATTATATAGAATAATATACTGAATATACTGGATTTATATAGAAATAAATACAGTATAGTCTCGATAACGTAATCATGGAATAAGACGAACTACACGGTAAAGTAAATATAAATATTTGTACATAGACTAATCTGTAATTCATTTGCATGTTCTTTAATTCAATTTTACTTTTAATTATAGAATTATTTTTGTGTTTAGAGTATTGGTTTTATTTTAGCTTTTGAAAATGTGAATTTTTTGATAACGTGAGTCGATTGATATTCTTATTCGTTCACGCTGCCCCAACTGTATTGTATGTTAGTTTCATTAATTTTCTCGTATGTGCATTTTTGTTTGGGGCTTATTGCACTTATTGGAGAAGGAACAGAGATTAACTTTGATTTGAAAAATAAATTTTCATTTATCGATTTTTGAGAAAAAAAAGTAATCAACAGAACAAAAATATTTTTATCGAGAAAAGATGAAAAATTTGCAAATAGTTATATTTTAATGAATTCGTATTTTATAAAAATGGATAGCATTCTTTGTTAAAATAAAGTAAATTTGTTTTATTTACTGATTTTTAGTTATTTGATTTTTTAATTATATGAATTTTCAATATTTTCCAAATTTTTTTGTTTTTGTTTTAGAGAAATGATGTAATATATTGCATATTATCAGGGGCACTGTCACAATGCATTGATTGTCAAATACACACTTTTATGAAATAATTGAAAAATGTGCATTTGGTACAAAAATATGAACTTATGAAAATTTAATTTTTACTTGCCAAACGTAAATAGAGAGCCCCATGAATGGTAACTGAAGCTCTTTAATTGTTTTTCTTAACCTACTGTACGTATTTTTATTAACCTACTATACTAACACCGCTAGAAGTCGGGATTCTTGAACATGATTTTTGAATACTTATCAAACGTAATTAATACGGCTTTTTAAAGGGCCCCAGGAGCAACTTCAAGGACACCAGATAAATAAATATATTAAATTAACTTGGTTCTTCGTTAGGAGAAAATTTAAGACCCAACTAATTGGTTGAAATGCATAACAGAAATAGTGAGATCAGTATTCTTTATATACCGAAAATACTTTGGTGAGATACTTAATGGGAGATATCTGCTCTGTACTTTTATATAACGGTTGAGGTGAAGGACAATAAACGTAGCGAACGTAGTAGCGTAACAGGCAAATGCTGAAAATTTCATACATGGACAGAGGAACAGATATCGAAGTCATATCTTCATTTTAGAAAAGAAGAAGAACTAAAAATACTTCAAGATCAAGATCAGAAAAACAATCACTTCTGCATGTACGCGATTTTAACAATACAGTCGATTCAAATTAATAATTAAATGAAAAGTTTTGGCTATGCAATATAAAAAAGAAATCAAATAAAATATGATTATGTATGTTTGAATATGATTTAATTGATAAATGATTAGTAAGTAAATTATAAAAAAGAATTATAAATTAATTATTGGTCGGCAATACGAATATATTGATGAAATACCTAGTCTAAAACAGTTTAACATGCTACTGCTATTTGTCTTACGTGTAACATGTTTTAAATACGACATATTTTTACTTCTATGTGTAAACTATGATCTTAAGATTAACAGTTATAATTTAGATGACTCCCATCCTGCTTAATTTGAATGTCAGCTTGCTTAATTAATCTATCGAAAGTAGTAACTTTTTTCAATTTAAATACATTGCTTTGTTGTAATTCGATTTCAAAATAAAAGAACATTTTTAAAATTTACCTTGATTATTCAATGAAATCATTTAATTTATCATGAAAATTTTTTAATTTTATATTGTGTATTAGAAGAAGGACATTTTTTATCCTTGAAATAGAAAATTAATTTTAAAAATTAAATTAAATTCATTGACTATAACAAATTTTGCTCTTTTTTGTGTTTTATTTTGTAAAGAGTCACAATGACAAGAGAATACCACTAAAAGAGACAAAATTAAATAAAAAATATTAAAATTGAAAAATCAAAAATAAAGAATTCATTATAAATAAAAAAACTAAACAACCGAATAGCATAGCATAAAATTGAATGTCAAATTACAAAAAATTTATTAGAATCATACTGACAAGATCATAACCTGTTTTGTTGCATAAAAAAAAACAACAAAATAAGATAAAAATACTGAAACTTACCTCCAACTAACACAACTGATGGCAAATTTGTTGATACACCGTAATTTGTATCGTGATTTAATCCTTTTAAATAAACTTCTTCTTGACTATTGTCAACTCGTGCTATTAATCTAGCTCCGTGTACATCAATTCGGACCTTAAAAAAATATAATTATATTATTTTAAAATTGTATACTTACAAAAATATTTTCAATTAAATTTAATTTAGTCCGGAGGTCCTAACGAAAAAGTTTTTTTCTTCCGTCACCCAGACGGCATTAACAGAAGTTTCTTACAGAATTTAAAAATCATTTTGGGAATTCCTTACCGTAGTTTTTAATATTTACTAAAAAAAATTAAACAAGCGATATTGTTTGATTGCTAGTTCAGACAAGACTATTTAGATTTGTTATATACAAATTCACACTGAAAACAATGGTAGCGTTCAGTGAAATTAACCATTCGATCTGCGATAACTCATTCTCCATGGATCTGTTTACTGAACGGTGTGATAAATGTACCGGTTAATGTATTCTAGATACATTTCATGGATCTGACTTTTTATATGTAAAAACAACAACAACAATTTTTATGTTCAGCGTTGTGACATCTACCGTAAGAAAAATTAAATGTTTATATTTTTTATGAAAGTTTTTAAATTTAAATCGCCATTATTTTTTGAATTAGTGTGAAAATTTAAATTCTTAAGGAAGATTTATGTACATAAAACTTAAATTTAGAGTTATAAAAAATAAATTATATATATGATAATAAATATTATTCCATTCAAATTTAATTTATTTTTAAAAGTACTCATTATATTTGCCGGTGATGGCGCTAGTATTGCGGTAAATTTCTGTGGTGAATTCCGTTCAGTAGCCAGATATATGGTACATGGATCCAAAATGTATTCCAGATCTGCCGGTTAATGCTACTGAACGAGCCCAATATCATGAAAATAGACGAGTGACAAGTAATCAAATTTCGCCTAATTTTAAGAAATTTATAAATGTATGTATAAAAAAAATTATATTGACCAAACCAACTTATGCCGACGAGTGAAATAGAAATAGATCTATTTTTTGAAGGCGAAATTTTGGCTACTCGTCATTTGTCGCGATTTACATTTAACCTATTGTATTTGAACGCTGGAAATTGATCACTAGTCGTGATTGTATTTTCAGCATCAAGCTACAAAAAACCAAGTTCTAAAAATTAATTTTATTATTATTTTTTACTAAGCTTGCTTGGTTTTTTATGTTGAAGTATTTATGCTAATATACATTTTATGAAGTTTTCAACAACTTATGTTATAGGCTTCTAATAATAAAGTTTAGTTCCCAAAAATTTTCCGCAGGTGAGAGTTAGTATTTGCCAATTTTAATTGTTTTGAACTGCTTTCGTTTAGATTAATAATTAAATTGGTATGGCCAGTATGGATCGCATACTGACTACGTACGAGTAGGGTACGAAATACTGCATCACAAAATTCCGTATTGTATAATATACTGTATTGCAAAATACACTTTATAAAAACCATGTGAGATGATGATAAAAAATTGTGAGATGTATTTTTTGTGTTTTATTAATAAAGAATGCTTTGAAACGAATAATATAAAATTTAGTTTCGAATTTTAATAATTTAATCAATTGGTAGTTATTTAAAATTATTTTTGATTTGTGATGTACTTTCTGTATTTTAAAATTAAAGTTAAAATATGTATTTGCTTCGAATAAAGGTAAAAAATAAAATAAATCGGTTTTAAAAAATACTGTTTTGCATTTCAGGAGAACTTCTATAATACATGTAATTGGCGTGGTAATGCATGTGATTGGCGTGTAAATTGGTGTGGTCATCGAAAAATATTTTACTGCAAAATCAGTGTTCTAACCAAATTTTCTGATTGTATCCAAATATCTAATAAAAACTAAGAGGACATTTCTATGATCCTTTGGTTTGATTCCCATCCTACTGCATATAAAAAACAACTCAGTTAAGCAAAAATTTGTTTGGTTCAACCTTAAAATGTTCAGGATTAAAACTTACAAACTATATTACATTATATGAAATTCAGTAGTGAAAGCTGAATATATTTTTCGGACTTATACAAAAATATATAAAATAAATAAATTGGCACATAAGAAAAATCAAATGATTCCAATTTGGAAAAGGCTGAACAGTCATAAAGCAGCCTTTTGTTACACAGTATTTTGAACATACACTTTTTTGTACATAATAGTATTTTATATGTCATAATATAGTATTTTATAATACAATGTTTTTTGTAATACAATATTTTGAAAAAAAAATCAGTATTTTGTATGTAGAATAACAGTCTTTTGTAATACAAGGTTTCGTAATGATCACATTTACTACATAGAAATGTCATTACATTAATTTTCCTAATAAAATTTAAAAATGAGATTAGCTGTATTGTAATTATTTTTTCAGAGAAGAGTTGATAATTTTATGTCAATATATTTTTACGTACCATAATAATTTGTGATATAATAATTACTTATATGTTGTAAAATTATTCTTTTATTTGATTTACTTACTGTTACACTATGCCATTCATCACGATTTAATCCTTCGCCAACTGTTACACTTGTTGAATGTTTACCAAAAACATGTACAACTTTTAATTGTCCCTTTTCAACAATAACATATAATGCATACGGTGCCAAATCAATTCCATCGGGATTTTTAACATTATGATAAACTAAAAGACCATGTGGCAGACGTGTTCGAAAATCAAATGATATTTCACGACATAACCTATAAGAAAAGAAATTGATTATATAAATTTTTAACGAATTTCATTTTAAAATTATGAAAATTATAATAAAATTGGTTTTTAGCTTCGTTTGGATCTATAAATAAGATTATTTCAAATATGGAATGCCACATGAAGATCCCCATGTTAAAATTACCAAGATAGAATCTTCAAAGATAAATTAATCAAACAGAATCCCCAGTTGAGATATTTTCTTGGTATTCAAGACCAGCCTCTATACTCAAAACGAATATATTCTGCTAACTTTATAGGATATGTAAGGATAAAAAAGGATATATTTCTTTTTTGGTGAATTTTGTCCTTGAGAGATTTTTTTGTGGGATTTTACCATTTTCTTGAGATTGCAAATCTAATACACTTTTTTGAGATATAACTTTTTCATTATACCTCAGAAACTAACTGACGTTTACATTATGGAGCCATTCGTTTATTGTTAATTATAACTCAAGATAACTCAACATTAATATCTACAGAATTTATATTGCAATTCTGCCTGAGTGGGAAATACCGAAATTTATATTTACGTTCTTCTTCATGATTTCTCTTAGTAATTTGTCTCAAGTGTGGTTCTATATTTTGTTTTCAAAATGTGGATTAGTAAACAAGTTTAAATAAATTATCCCACTAAGACTAACAATGTGGTAATATTCGTCCAAGGTAATGATTTGTTAAATAATGAAATTTTTTTTAAACATTACAAACTCAAACAAAATGGTCAAATGTTACATGTTGTAATGTTTTTTTTTGTCACAATTTATTTTCTTTTTAGTTTTTTATTGATTCTACTCTACTTATGGCAATTGTTATTCATTTTTGTTTATCTTATTAACTATTCTAATTTTTTGTGAAATTAAAAAAATTAATTAAAGTTATTTTCTATGAATTGAATTTTTTTATTCAAGATGCTTTTCAATACAAAAACAATGTAGTTGTAAAATATAAAATAAAAAATTGTATTATGAAAAATTCTTAAAGAAGGGATAAAAATATAAAAACAAAAATGAGAAACGAGTTATAGCCTCAATCATTCTATCGGAAAGAAAAGTTCAAGATTTTTTATTTTACTTTTGTTGTTAATTTTTAATTTTTTAACTTTAAAAAAAGATTACTAAAATGTCCGTTTTAAAAATTTTTCAAGTTTCTTGGACTTAAATAAATGAATTGATGCTGTAAACAACAGCAACAACAACAAAATTGAAATGAGATTTTTTTGAATTGAAACCACAAAACAAAAGATATTTTTTGCTCTGTTACTTTTTAAATTTTATAATTAGGATTTTTATATCCTTTTAAGCATATTTCGTTTTTAATTTTGTTTTCTTTTTTTTTTATTAAAAATAAAATGTTTATACATGTGTTTGTATATTTTAATTAAAAACATTTATTTTTATTTTTTGTGTTATTTGTGTTTAACTTTCAATTTTTAGGGCTAAAATTTAATTCAAAAAATTGTATGCGGGTAATCACATTTTTTTTTTATAATTCTAAAGTTCTTTAAAACTTTGGATTATTATTACGACTTTAGAGTTCTATATTTATTATTTGCAAAAAAAATACATGTATAGGAAAGCTATAAGTGTCAACTGACGATGTTAGTATCAATTTTGTAATATTTTAATTTCTCTCAACTCGAGGTGAAGTTGTTAAACCAAATAAACTAACATGGAACGAAAATTTAAAAATAATTAAGTCTGAATAACATGGATGTATTTAACTATATGCAAATTAACTATCATTATGTAAAATTATCAAAGAAAAAATATAATTTTTTGGTATAATCGTGTCAGGATGTGTTATGATGAAGGTTCTTAATAAATCAGGTCGTACTTCAAATAGAAAACAAAATAATTTAATGTTTGATTTCATAACAAACAATTGAATTTTTTGGATGAATCTATAATCAACAGATATTTATCGAATCTGAAAAGTTAAAGCCAAATTATTTGGTCAGAAATTACATTAAAATTTACAAATAATTTTACATTTCATAATTAGAATTATATTCATATTTATAATTTAATACATTAATACATAAACAGACAAGTTTTTTGACAGATGGATTTCCCAATAAGCTTTTTGATTTGTGTAAGCATACAAAATTTTCTCCTTACCAGATCAGATTGTAGTAAAAATTTAAAATGTAAAAAAATAAAATACTTTGTAGGTTCCTGGAATTTGCAATTCAACGCACAGTTTTTCTAAATCCCATATTTTACCATCAGATATTGAAAGTCTTATCGAATAGGCTCGTATTTGTTGTAAGTTCGATGGGTAACATCTCCTTTGCTTTAAACTGTGTTGTTTAAAAACGTGCTCATAATCAGTTTTTATATGCAATTTATCGTGGGATGACCTTCGAATACTGAAATCAAGCAAAAATTTTGAAAGGAAATGTGTTGTTTTCGTCTTCTATAAAAAAACTTTCTCTGAATTATACATAGTCTATAAAATCTGTGTGTGTTAGCGAAGAAACACTACACGGAGATTGATTTTTCGGTGCATTTCTTATTTGCTGAACCCATTCTTCTGGAGTACACACCGGAAGTCATTTTGCCTTCATAAATTTGTTTTGATGTATTGAATCGCATTGCATGAGGCTATGTCCTGATTCAAAATATATGTGCCCACACCCACAACACCCACAACATCTATTTATAATGTTTATTATTCTTTGCAAATAACAATTTTTAACGCGACATTTTTTCATTCTGGTTCTCAATTCAAAATCAATTAAACATTTTAAAACAATTTTTAAATACATAAATAAGATCAAAGAGATAATAATAGCTATTTATTATGCAGAAATAGAGATTATTATAGAAATATTATAATTATTGAAAGATTCGTCATTTTACTGAGTGCAGATTAAGTAAATTTTAAGTTTAAATTAAAAATTCACAACGACAAAGACACTAATCTGACACTTCAAAGACAAAGTGAACATTAGCATTTTAAAAAATAATGACAAAAGTAAATTAACGCAAAATCACATTCAACAGTTTGTTGGAGTGATAAATGTTAGATGTGTACTTTCACCAAATTACAACACGCAATTACATCGATTTAGAGACAAGATAGAGATTCAGGACTTTGTCACAGTAAAGAACTTAAATAAACATGTAAAACTACGATGTCAGCTCAAATTCGCTGATTTTGCAGATTCGATAGTTTGTTATTGCGGGGATGATATGATATAATAAACTTAGCTCTAAGAACAGAAATAACTTTATTCGAAAAACCAATTTAACAATCTATGTTGATCGGTTATCTTGAAGATTAAATGATTTGTTATAGTTATAGAGTTTGAGTAATTTCCGAAGTCTTGCATTCGATATTTTAAAAATTTTCCCATTAAGAAAAGAGAAGTATATTGATGTTGCAAAAATCGATTAAAAAACTCACAGTATTAGCTTCAATATCTAACTTCAGTACAAGTGTAAAAGCAAGCGAAGTACAAAAAATTATTATTATATTTGGGAATTTTCTCTTATAGAGGATTTTGATCCCTGAAATTTTTTCTTTAATGATTTCATTCTTCTACTACATTCTTCTACCGCCAAAACAAACTCGGTTAACAAAAACAGATATTATTGAATAAGCAGTAATTCTGATCGGCCCTCCACCAAGTAATTTTCTTTGATATTGGTTTGTGGTAAAGTATGTATTTCAGTTCTATTAAGTTTTACGGCTCAACAGCGCACCCTAAGTAAATTAAATAGATTAAATGTTCATCTTTATCAAAATCAAAATGTTTTTTTTTTTGTAAGCGGTTAAATACAAAAGCAAATTCCAAATGCGAGGATATTATAAAAAGATTGAAGAAATATGCTTTTCAATTTTTTTTTTTTTTTTTTAATTATTTTGCAATAACCAAAAAGGGATTAAAAGACCTTCAACTCAAAATAACTATGAGAAAAATAAAACAAAAATTTTGTTTCGCTTTTTCATGTTTTAACACCACAATATTCAGAGAAGAAATTGAATTAATAACAATAGAATCCTTTAGAAATGATTTAAACAACAACGAGATTGAAGTGCCATCAAAAATTGATACCAAAAGTAAATGAAATTCAATGTGGTAGAGTGTTTCATTGTTATATTTTTTAACCAAGAATCCAATATTCACTATACAGGATTTTTTTTTATTCATAGCTACGATTTGTAATAACAGTGTTCAAGGCACATATTTATTTACACATTGAAAAGAGGTTAAAAAGATCATCTAAATAATATAAAAGAACTGTAAATTAAAAATAAAATCATAACAAAAATAAGAAAACAATAATTCAAAAATGAAACTGCGAAAGTCAAATAGAACAATTTTGTATATTTATGTACATAGCTACGGCTAAAACTGTAATTGCAAATAAAACAAAAAAAAAAAGTAATTAAGAACACCAAATTCAAGCGAATTTAAACTGGTGTGGTGAATTTTAAAACAATCCTCGTACCGAAGTAATACAATTATAATTTAAATTACTTTATTCTTTCTATTAAGTAACCAGTGAATATTTTGATAATTAATCTGAATTCATGTCTAGTATTGTTTCTATTTAATTGAGAAAACATTGCGTATCTATAATAATTTGCTGTATGTTATAATGCTATGTAACATAGAATATCTATCATAATAGGTATCTATTCTATATCGGTAGGTAGAATTCATGATAAATGTACGAAAAATTAATTTATTGCCAATTGTCGGTTCTTGCCAACGTATAATATTTAACATTAAGTCTATATTTTTGTATTCTAGAGACATGTTTGTTCCAATCTTATTTTATCTGAAACGATAAAAGCTTTTCTTATTTCGATCATTTGTATTCCACCGCTTAATGTATGTTCTGAGAAATAAATTTTCGATTTACTATAAAGTTGCGTTCATTCTGCAGGTCTCTGTTTTTTGCATATTTAAAAATGGTGTTACCACATGTTTTGTATTATTTTGTCCTTGCTATTCTTGCTACTTGCTACTTACATCTTTAGTTTCCATATTAGGACGACTAAGCATGTAGAGATTATCGTTCATTTGTTGATTTGGTCTTGTGTATTGTCTTGCGTAGAGGAACCTTTTATTCGAAAATACTTGAATGCCCTTAATTTAAAAGTAAGAATCGACTTTGTTTATGGTTACAGCTTATAATATTTTTAAACCAAATTATATTCATATATGTATCTCATACAACCCTATAACTATAATAATACAATGAAATAAATATTGACAAAGAACTAATAATAATTACAAAATTGTCAACATATTTTTTTTTTTTTTTTTTTTTTTTATGCATAGCCAAAACACTAGGTGGGAACCTTTTATACCGATTGGTACGTTTGGCTAGGGAGGGAAAGGAAAATTTGGAAAGGAGGATGGTAAAAGGGAAGGAGGACAATTACGAACGAAGGTGTTAATGTTCGTCTTGAATTTGTTTAGGTCATAAATATAAAATCTGTCATGTTTTAGGAACACATAAGATGGAATTTGGTTCCACATTCGGGATGTTGAAGTTATAAACGAATTTCCATAACTTGTCTTTTGCCATCTAGGGATTTCGATGGTGTAGGGATGAGCACATGCTGCCCTTCGTGTTTCGCGAGGGAAACGCTTAAGTGGAGGTAATGTAGATTTAATTTCCACTGAGCATGTGCCGATGCCTACGAGATATCTATAAAAAAGTGAGAGAGCTCCGACTATACGACGATGTCCAAGAGGAGCAAGATGGGCTGTCACATTTGGGTCGTTGATTAGACGAATAGCCCATTTTTGGACTTTATCCAAATGTTTTAACGCAATACTAGAAGCGCCAGCCCATATGTGAGAATTGTACTCCATTTTGGGTCGTATGAAAGCTTTATAGATTTTCAAGAGGTCACAGGGGGAGAAGTAAGCCTTGCAGCGGCTAAGAAAACCCAAACATTTGGCTGCGTTTTTTGCAACATCAAATATATGATCATTCCATATCATTTTTCGATTAAGGTGCATACCTAATATGCTTAAGCTTTCAAACCGCTGAAGTACAAAAGAGTAGGATCAAAAATGGAAATTTTTCGGGAGATTGTACAGCTCTGAGTTTTAGAAGAGTTAAACTCGACTCTGTTTTTTATGCCCCAATTAGCTATTGCGACCAAATCGTGGCTGAGGGAACTAGCCATGATGTCTCTTTTGGTTGACACAGCGGTGGATGTAGCTTCAGATTTTTTATGAAAATCGTAGGAGGCTACTAGGGTGCTGTCGTCTGCAAAGCTGTGGATTGGATTGAAAGTGGTTTGGAGCAAATCATTTATAAATATAAGGAATAGGGTAGGTGAGATAACTGATCCTTGGGGAACACCAGCGTTTATTTGGAATTGATCGGATTTAAATCCGTCAACTAAGACTTGAATCGTACGATTCGAGAGGAAATCTGACAAAAAAAGTCACATGACGTACTCAGTACGCAGATTAACGTGAGACAACTTAACGTCAGAGTTGGATTAAATCGGACTGACATCTTGCAGAAATATGTCGTGGTCTTACCACATAGGCACATATAGAGTTATCAAAGTGGTCTTCTACAGTAGGCCAATCCCCTACTTAGACAGTATAAATAGATTAAAAAATTAACATTTTTAAAAAATTAAAGACTCTTGTTAATTTCACAAAATTATTTTATTCCGACACGTGTTTCGACGTTTCGGTCATAATCATGGATCATAAATGGATATCCAAACAAAATATTACAAGCATTAAATACAAAAATTTAAAAAATTTATTTCCTCTCCAAATTATCAAAATAAGGTATCAGATTACGAAGAATTGGCTATAAAAACTGAAATGGCAATATCTCGAAACAACATATCAAATATGGAAAGGATGGGTTTTGGCAAAATTATCAGCAATCACTATTTGATTGATAGAAATACACGCCACAGCAACATAAACATTTTTGTCAATAATATAGAATATATCAAAAATAAATGCAAAGACAATGAACTCATCATCAGCAAAGCGGACAAAGGTAATACTATCACAATTTTGAATAAACGTGATTATATATCAAAAGTAGAAGATTTTATTTTTTCAAATAATTTGTTCCTCCTTGACAAAGATCCCACATATAAGTTCCAACGTAATCTCATCAACACTTTAAAAGAATTCAAATTTAACTTATTCAAATATAAGTTAATGAACCCTTCAGCTCCAGTTTTCTATGGTTTGCCGAAAATTCATAAAGATAATATTCCTATTAGACCGGTAGTCTCATATCGTAATGCGCCAACATACAAACTTTGTGCTTACCTAAATGAAACACTAAAGAATTTAATGACGTGTTCATCAAAATATTCTATCAAAAACTCACTAGAATTTGTTTAAAAAACGAAAGGTCTATTAATTCCTTATAATGCTTAATTGGTATACTTTGACGTGAAAAGTTTATTCACGTCGATTCCAGTAGACCGTCTAAAGATCATTTTAAAATCAAAACTGGACTCGTTAAGAATTGATCATAGGAAAAAGAATGAGTTGATTCAACTTATAAACATTTGTCTCGACCAAAATTACTTTAGATTGAACAACAAATTTTATTCTCAAAAAGAAGGTTTACCTATGGGGTCGCCTTTATCCCCCTTGTTGGCTGAAATTTTCATGAGTGATTTCAAGAGTGAAGGGATATTGTTTTGAAATTTTCAAGAGTGAAGGAATATTGTTTCAAAGTGATAATAACTTTATCAATAATATAACTTTTTTGTGCAGATATGTGGATGATATTTTTTGTACACTATCTATACAGGTACAAGTCGCCAATTATCAAATAAATTTAATAAAAAAAACAACACCAAAATGTACTAAACTTTTTAGACCTCACCTTAGGTGTGTCTAACAATTATCTAACATACAAAATATATAGGAAGCCAACTACTACAGATACAGTTATTTCTGTAGACTCTAAACAATCTTACAATATAAAATTAGCGTCTTTTAATAGTTTTGTTCATCGTTTAATTAATATTCCTATGTCAGAGAACGATTTAATGCAAGAATTATCAATAATTAAAACTATCGGTAAAAATAAAGTTCACTGTAAATCTTTACCTGGTTAAATTTTTTAAAATTTTTGTATTTAATGCTTGTAATATTTTGTTTTGTATCCATTTATGATCCATGATTATGACCGAAAGGTCGAAACACGTGTCGGAATAAAATAATTTTGTGAAATTAACAAAGGTCTTTAATTTTTTAAAAATGTTTATTAAATTTCACCAAGAGTGTACAAGTGAAAGCATAAAAGCTACTTTAAAAAATTAAATTCGAAATTACGTCGCAAGAAAAATGATGAGCAATCGAGTACGATAGAAATGTCAAGTGGAAGCCTGATGGTCCCAAGAGGAGTAAGGGGGGAAAAATTTTATTGCTTCACTTGAAAAAAAATTATTTCTATTCTATTCTATAAAAATAAATATTAAATTCTATACCATAACTTATCAATATACAATAAGTTTTGATTTAACAATTTTTCATTATTGTTTGTTTTTTTTTTCATTTTAGTTCGTATAGCTATATGGATTAGCCTATCGCCAACCTTCAATATGAAATTTTGTGTTGTGAATTAATAATCTTATTTCATCGCATATTAGTCCGCTCCTCAAACTTCGATAAAATTTCGGACTCAATTTCATTATGAATTGTTTTCCATCATTTGAATTTATTCTTGGTAGTACATCATTTTTTTTATTGATTTATCTTAGACAACAACCGAATATGTAATAATTTAAATTTAATTATGGCGATGAGTTGCGACAATTTGATAAATTAAAATTTTTGTAAGTTAAGATGCATGTGTATACTTATATGGACATGGGGTGAAATTTTAAATTGAAATTTTAAAAAAAAATTTAGTTTTGCTACGTTTCCCTTTAAATATGTGCGATGAATTTTTACTGGACTTTTTCAAATTTATGGATTAAATGTTATCATCATTAACCGTGATTTTTTCTTTTAAATCCCAACCATGTACGGTTTTCATTTATTTAAAAAAATCGTTGAATAGATTTGTCAAATAAGTATATTTACAACTGTTTGCTCTTTTACGTAATATTATTTCACCTAATTCGAAAGCGTATTTTTTACAAATTCAAAGAAAATTTATATTTCCAATACTGCAAATTGGTGTTGGAATTTCCACCAGTTACTATGTTTTTTTTTGTATTATGATTACAATGATATTTTCAACAGCATCAATTTTGAGGATATTCAAGAATTTATTAAATTCACTTAAATTTTTTATCCTTTCGATTGGTTTTTTTTTTTATTTTTTTTTAGTTCGAAATAAAATTTTTATAGTTGTACGAAATCAATTGCTTCATAGAAGAGTGTAATGAATTCAATTAAAATTTTTACAAAATAATTAAAATTCTAAAATCAAACAAAAACTAAAAAAATAGTTTTCAGAAGTTTTACCTGTATTAATTAATAAATACTGTTAACTTTTATCCAAATGAACGATGAATACTTAGAAATATTTTGTGCTATCCTAGGCATTTTAAACTTTTATATGCATAAGTATTCTTAATTCCAGTATCAAAAATAGAGCTCTGAATAGTTTTTCAATTGCAGTTGTATTCACGTCTATCAGTTTGTTCCAACAGTTTTTGTTTTTTTTTAATTCCAAGAATATGAGATCAACACCTTAATTGATTCAATGCAGAGACATATTCAATTACATATAACAGTTGTTTGTTTTGGATTTTTTATATATTTACTGACTTTTGATATATTTACTGAAGCCTGGAAAACTGTATCTGTTAAGAAGCTCGTCTTGATAATAGCATGGTTTTCATGGTAACCAAATTGAGTTCCAAATTAGTTTCATAGAATAATTAAAAAACACGATCATAATCTGAGCGGGATTCGAACCTGGTACTTTTCGATTAGTAGCTCAGATGAAAGAACCATAAAACCATATCGGTTGACAAGTTAGAAAATTAATTGGAGTATTAAGGACAGAATAATAATAAAATTTCGACCTAACCTACTATGCGACCTAACCTACTACTCAATGCGTATTTACATATTTTTAAACTGTTAAGAAGTGTGTATAAGCTCATACGGCGAAAAAAGTTAACATATCAATTGGCTACAGAAAAAATTAAATTAAAAAATAGAGAAAATGAGATTAAAAAATAGAAAAATTGGGTGCATAAAATGATAATATAAAATTGCACATACAAGTTATAGACGTCGAATATGATAATTGACTAAACTCCTGTCTGCTAAAGAGTTTTGAAATTATTATGCTCTGTAAATTTTCATTTTGTTACATAAAATTAATTATGGATGATGAATAAATGTTGATAAAATGTTAAATAAACGATCAAATTAGCCATTAGCTATAACCCAAGACAACAGGAGATACTAGTTATAGGAATACTTAGTACGAGCAGAAATACTAAAGTTACACGCAGAATAAGTAAAGCTACCAATGCGTACTATTCTGTTGCAAAATTAAAACCTAAGGGATAAAAAGCGTGAAGACTTACAAAATTTTAATAAGATCAATCCAATGAATAATACCCAAAACACGGCACCTAAGTAGCAAATATATTCAGAAATAAAATTTTAATTAAAATAAATTTCAGATTCAGTAATAGAATACGAAGAAATGTGCGAAAGAATGCGGTGTAATAGCAATATTCTAAGTAAATGGACCAAATACAATTACCCAAATATAGCAAAACACATAAGAAACGTTTTTGATGGGCTAATCATGTCATGAAGACGGTAGTATAATTGAATCTCTAAAATAAAGGTCAAAACTGAAAATGTATTTCTCGAAGCTGAATCAAATAGAAAAATTATGTGGATTTCAAGTCCTAATGAATAAAAAGAAAGAGTAATTTCATATCGTTGTTATTTTGTTAATGCTTTCAAAGATCACGTAGTTTTCGAAACAGATCGAAATAGTTTTGCTTTTGTACACTATTACCAGTAATTAGGTGTTTTAATAGTTTTTCTTATATAACTGAAATTGTATTTAAAAACTTAACATGCTTCTTCATTTATATTGTTTGTGTTTCGTGTATTATATTACAATGCCATGTCAAGTGTTTTGAGTAACTATAGGGCTTACTCAATCTCATTTTTATTTTTCTGAAATATTATTGAAAAAAAAAAAAAAAAAAAAAAAAAAAATGTTTTTTTTTCAATTACCTTGCTTCTTACAAAGTTTGTATCCACTATTCGATACATATTTCGGTGATCTCCTCTTACAGATAGGTTTGATGTTATTTGGTCTGTTTAACTTGATTTGCAACTTAAATAGTGACGTGGTCATTTCAGACTTGTATTCTGGCTCTAATCAGTCTTACTACATTTTGTATGTTATGCACTTTTCTGTTTCGGAGTGTTTTAATTCAATACCTTAAAGTGGTACCTGTCTATACAACTCGATTCAAAACTTTTATCTTGAAATCGAATGTAATGATCATTCTTTATTTGGAGGAGAATATATAACACCAAATTATATCATATGCTGAACGATATAGACCTAACTAAAAATGTCCAGCTCAGATGCCTTCTCTGACTTTGCCATACAGAACGAAAATTAAAGACAATGTTCCCAAATCCCAAAGTCAAAATCCCAAAATAAAAATCCCAAAGTTAAAAATCGCAGTGTTAGAAAATCCCAATATTACAAAATCCCAAGTTACAAAAGAAAAAGTTTTATTCATTTAAAAATCCTCTTTTTTGCATCCAACAGCGACTACGCATAAAAATAATTGAGGTAAATATTCTGGAAAAAGGACCAATACTGATCTTTAACTCCAACTCTAAAATGCTCCTAACTCAAAATCTCACATACACATATATATAAATATTCTGTAAAAGGCGTATTACTCTGATGTTGAATCCAACTCTAAAATAAATCCTAAACAAAAACAAAAACATTTTAAAATATCTAAAAAATATCGATTTTTAAAGAAAATTTCACAAATTCAATTATTGGAACCTTGGTTTTGAATCTAACTCGGCTTCTCCCAAAACCACGCCCATCCATTTATTGGAACCTTGTTTTTGCCGACGGCAGGTAAACGCATACGGCACAGTTTTAGTAAAAAATATAAAAAAAAAAATATTTTAATTTTTAAGGTCCCGGTTTTGCTTTTAAACTTCGATTTTTGCTTTTAAACTTCGCTCCATGTATATAATTTTAAATATGAAAAAAAATTTTAATTTTTAAATGCATAAAAAAATAAATAGTTTCTTGGGATTTTGCATTACTGGGAGTGTGCCATTTGTAATTTTAGGGATATAGTTGGACTCCCATTCAATCGAATCAAATTCCTAAGAAACCCTTGTCAAATGAGACTACAATTTCGTTGCGGGGATAAGATATCGGCTGATATGAACTGCAGTCATTGGAGGAAAATATTGCGCTAGACAAAAGATCTTTAAGGTCTTTAGCGCTCAGAATGTAAGTAAATAAAGTGTGCCCTGTAATTTTTCTTAGATTATAATTATTAAATTGTATAAAATATCCATTTTAGAGCCAAGATTTAAACTTGAAACCTATGATTTATAGTAAGATGTCTTAACTACTACACTTCATTACCCAATTGGTTTTATTTTATTGCAAGTAGTATAGCTTGTATCGTTTTTATTTGTAAAATAAGTTGCTGAAAATTACTCAACTAATTCTGATTCTTCCTGTAGTAAAAAAAAAAAAACCAATAATTTCCATTTAGCTAAACATTTGCTTTGTTTTTTTGTTTGTATTCCACTTTATTAAGCTTTAAAATTTTTATCATGACAGGGGTATAAAAACTATATGAATTTTAAAAAACTTAATTTTTCGTTACAATTTTAAAGGCGTAAAAATAATGTCGACATTTTTATATTTTTTATTTCTCTGTGGTTAGATACGTACATCCACGAATATACCGCATGGTGTGTGGCTATGTATTTTCTATGTAACTAAAATCAATAAATAAAAATTTAATTAAAATAGAAAAAAAAACAAAAAAAAAACAAAACTGCAACAATAAAAATATATTTTTGAAGTGTGCTATTTGCAAAATGGTTTATTTAATTTAAGTTGTTGATGATGATGATGTTGTTGTTGTTTTTTTTTTGTAAAAATCGACAGAGTTGTGAAAAAGATGGAAAAAAATGAATGAACAGTACAAAAAAAATAATCCAAACGGAAAAACAAAGCAGAAACACCTTAACGTGTTCCATAGATAATTCGTTAAAAATTGTTCATTTTTTTGGATTAATTTTTTTTTTTGTAGTATCTCGAAACTTTATTATTTTAAAATTCAAAAATTCATTGAAAATTTTTAATAAATTTAGTTTTATTGAATTTTTAAAGATTATTCGACGGTTGTTTTTATTAGTTTTAAATAAAAATGGCATACAAATACAAATTTATGAGTTGTTTTTGCAAAGTTGACATTTTTTTTTTTTTTAGATGTTTTAGATGTGTCCTATTAATATTAAATGTCATGTTAGTATTTGGCAGTTTAAAAATAAAATATATAACACTTTTTTTTTAAATTTTTAAAATTTTTTTATGTTGCAATTAAATTACAATTTAAAGTGAAAGATTTTAATAAAATTTTGTGGTTTACTTAATGGCACAGATGAATCTAAAAAATAGTTTAAGCTTTGGATAGTGAAGTGAAAAAATTAGTAAGTTTGCTCCTGAAATACTGAAGCTTATTGTATGACATGAGAAAAGACTTAATACCAACAATAGTTGAAAGCTTCAATTTCCTGTGATACATTGAGGAAAAAGAAATTGGTTGATCTAAAAACATGTGAACGGAATAGAACAAATAATTGAGGAACGAATGCAAATTACTAGGTAAGTATATAGTGCATAAATATTGCAAAAACGAGTGTCTGAGCATTAATCCACACAAAATTAAGCTTTTTGACCACCAGCCATCTTCATTGGATAGAGTTGCTATTGAAATGGTAAAGGAACTGGAACCACTAGGAACACATGTAATTTTTTGTATGCCAAAAAATGTTTTCAAAATCTTCCAACACAGCCAGATGCAGATTCTCCTTAGAAGAGGAATCCTTCTCTCACATTCCAATTGTTTGCAGCGCATTCACAGACCGCCAAAGACATACATATTTCCAGGAATACACATTGCCTAAATCTGAAATTGGCATTAAAGTAACAATATAATTCACCATACAGATAACAAAAGGGGCAGTACATTAGATCTGAAAAGGTCGGTTCTATATAGAACTCTCCATCGAAAAAAAGTAACATGACAAGAAAATAAGTGGTACAAAAAAATCATAAATATCGATTAGAAAACATCGACACAGATTGCTTGAGTTTCAGGAAGGCCATATACATCGCAACGGACTAAAGAAGTGTAGGACCTTCCTTTATCAAAAAAACATACTACATAAAATGTTAAACTAAGAAAAATGATAAATAAATTGAAAGAGTTTTCATTTTACGTAGACAAAATCACAAAACGGTGAATTTCTAAGAATAACTGAAAATGATAGAAAACTACTCCTAGTAATCAAACGCAGAAAGGTAAGCTATTTTGGCTATATAATGACGAATAACTAATTGCACAATTAAAATTAATTATATTGGTAAAATAATGAAGATTAGTTATTGAACGAAGAATCGAATGAAGGTGAAGTATCAAGTGAAGGCATCCAAGCTTGGAAATCCAAGAAGAAACTGAACACGTATAAGAAACTATAGGAGATTGCGCGTTCAGATAAATATCGTGAAAGACTTAACAGCATAGTAAAAATATGTTAAGGTAAGAGTAAAAGAAACATCAAATGATCGTTTAATTTGCAGAGTGGGAAAAGATGAAGTAGAAGATTAATATTCAATGTTAAAGCAAAGAATGGATTACAAATATTTTTTTTTTGTAAGTGAAACTTATTTATAACACGTTTATCGATTTGGTAGAGAAAAATGTTTTAAACTCGCGTCACATTAAATTGTGAATTACTAATGTTATTAACATATACATTCATATACATTCTAAATACAGGTACAGAAAAATTTTGTTTGCTGTTTTTCTTTAATTTTTAGATACCTACATGCTACATACAGACAATACACGTAGTAGAGAATAATAAGAATAATAAGTAAAAAAAATTATCAAAATAAAATAAAACAAAAAATAATTTTTTTTTTCATGTTAATACAAACAACAAAACAAAAAACAATATTTGAAGTTGTTCTCTTCTCATAGTTCTCATCAAAGAATATCTATCACAATTAGAATATGCAGTATGCCTGCCTATGCACTCATGCATGTATTCAATCGATGTTCAGACCTCAATCTCAATCTCAATTCCATGACTGGACTTTCTTTTTTTTTTTACTATTTCTATAGTCTCTCTGGAAATATAGAGTTTCTCTTACAAGGGCTGCACTTGTCATTTAATGCAACATATGTATGTCTTTTATTTGCGGAGTAAGTTATTTGAATTTTAGCTTAACTCATTATCAGAATCGTAAGCTGGGTAATTTGTTAGACGTAGGCTTTAGTATTTATACATACATAATATAGAGCATAGCGATGTATGATGTACAATATTAAAAACAAATTTGTTTTAATGTTATATTGTTGAATTTTAGTTATAATATATGCATATACTCTTATATTATATTAAATATTTAATATTGAAATATTTGTTATATATCTTATATATTCTCTTCCTATCAGTCGAACCAATGCTTGGCATATCAGTTGAATTCCGTTATGTGGATTAGACTATACAGGAGGGGATATAAAAACATCAATGGTGTAGCAAAAAATATAATAAACTTGGAAAATTGTCATAAGACATTTATTTGCAATTTTGTTAATTGATAAAATGACTTAAATACCGGCTTGCAGTATACCAGTTTTGATTTGATCAATCTTAATTAAGATGTTAATATTCACGATAAGTTTAAATCAGTATCAGAAGATTGTTTCTGTAATAACTACTTATAAATAATTTTAAAATTTTGGAAGCGACAATTATTTATTTATTTCAAAATTTATACTGGGATCAAACCCTTCTTAGATAGATTATATTACTTACAATACTTATTTGAGTCGTTTTAAACTCAAATAGCAAATGGAAAGTTGTTCTCTCTATTTTTTGGTCACTCAATTAACAGAAAATAAATTTAAGTAAAGTTTTTACTTTAAATTCTAATTTATGCATCATTTATTTTAATATAAGTTTGAGAGCTTCTAAAAGGACTCTTAAGAGTAATATTTTTGAAATAAAAAATTACAAATATTAAAATTTATGAAGATTAAATGAAAAACATAAAAAATGAAATCCCAAATGTCCTACATAAATAAAACCACTTCATAAAATTGTACATGAACAGTATTTTTTATTCCCATTTCAATGATTCAAATAATAATTGTAATGAACCAAATCGTAGGTGTTAAATACGCCCACATAATATCTTAAGATTTTTATTATATATAATTAATTAAAAAATAAAATAAAATGATAATGTTTATAACATTACCTTAATTGAAATGTCTGGATAATTTCACCATCCAATTGAATAAATGTATTATTTTTAGCAAACATAAAAGTTTTTTCAAAGCCATTTTCTTCAAATGTCAATTCGGGATCATTTGATTCACTATGATGTGGCCGATTTGGATCTGGTGTTATTTGTGTTTGAACATCAATTTGATCATCACCTGGCTCAGTTGGTTCAGCTGAACTTTTTGTTGTTGTTATCATATTAGGTGGCAGTGTATCTGTTTGTTATAAATAAAATATAATTAAAATAAATCGTGATGGAAGAAATTTAAACTTATATTGCGGTTGTTTTTGATTATATTGCGGTGTATGAATTAAAATAATTATACAGAGTGAACGACTAATAATATGCATTTAAAATGTGTTGTGACTTAAGGTTAAGACCAGGAGAAATTTTTGCCTCGAATTTCTCCCAACTATTAGATATTTTTTGAATTAGTAAATACTTGATCTTGAATAATAATTTTTTGTCACTGATGTTCTTGATGAGTAGAAGATCTTTATTCGTTCATTCTGTATAATTATTAGCACATTAAACAATATAATAGTTAGCTAGTGGATTATAATTCAAGAGGTGTTAACAAAATGCAAAATATTTTTAATTTGTTAAAATATTTTCTAAAAGTCATTACTTAGATACAAAATACATACAATTTTTAAAATAATATATAAGCTCAAAATAAACATGGTGAAAGAAAATGTTTATAATTTAGTATTTAGAAAAAAAAAATTATACAAGCACAAATTATTAGTACAACATTTACAACAACTGAAAAATTTAAATATCCAATTTTCGATTTCTATTTATACTTTACCGCAAAATTAAAAGCGTTTTTTAGATAATTAAGTGCACTTTTTTTAATTTAAAAATAATCATATTAAAATTATGTGAGATTTCATTTAAAATTTATTATGCAGTATTCGTTAATATTTTATTAGTTAGTTTAATAATGGGAGACTGTCATAGTTATTCTTCGCTGCAAAAATGTTGAGCTGCAAGCAAACTAAACCATTATTTATTTCACAAGTAAGCCCATAACATATGATAAGAAAATTGAAATATAACTTAAAATGTTCGAAAATTTTGATTCAATCGATTCGCTGTTCATAAATAATTATTAATTTGAATTTGATAGGTTATGCTATAATAATATCATCATTTTAGATTTTTATACAGCAGCTGTCTACAATAACAAAATAATAAATGTAAACAATTTGTCTACATACTGTCTTGTTTTGTTGAGCTCCAAAATATGAAGCAATGGGATCTAGACACTTACAAAAAACTTTTTAAGTATTTAATCTGAAAATATTTACGAATTCTTTATTTTTATAATAGGTGACAAATACAACGAAATGTTATATTCGTTAAGATCCAAATTACTCCAAATCCATCATTTTTAGGTGTACATTCTAAACTACAACTAAATTATTGATTCAAAAAGTGTAAAAATGCAAAATTAGTATATCAAATTAAAAAAATATAAAATTCAAAAATTTACAAAATTATCATTAGTCGGGAAGAAATAACTTTTTTTATTTAGGGTAAGTTGCATTCATATATAGAATTGGCATTATTAATAATACACCAAAATATCTTGTAAATTTTTTTTATTAAAATAAAATTATATTCGACGATGGGCTTGCTTTATATAATAAAGCGGCTGGTCCAAGCATGCGTATCAGCTTTTTAAGAAGAAAGGAACCGTTATTTTAAAATTTTAATATAAAAATTATTAACTAAATCGAGGGTGCTACATTGATTGGTGATATTTTCCACTACCGAAAAGAACCGGAAAAGCTCAAAATTCGCCGAAATCGAGATTTTCAAATGGAAAGGAGTACTTTTTTATGCAAATTCGTATTCCATGACAAAAAATAAAAAACTTTTATGATTTTATGTTTGTTTTCTCAGCATTTTTCTTTAAATAAATAAAAATAAAATGGAAATTTTCCTTTGATAAACTAAAATTATTAATAATCATTTTTATAAAAAAATTAGTTTTTCATATTATCACATTTTTTTATCTCAGTTTTGGGTACCTACTTTTACTTTACAAAAGTTATTTTTTAAAAAAAAAGTTAAAAATAGTTGTTGTTTTTACTTAGAATCCGAATTTGCATAAAAAAGTACCCCTTCCCACTTGAAAATCTCAATTTCAGCCAACATCAGTGATTTTTGGTCTTAAAAAACCAATTTGCGGTCCTCCCCGGAAGTTGAAAATGTCACCGATCGATAGAGCACCTTCTACTTAGTTAAAAAATTTGTTTTTTAATTTTTAAATAATTTAAAAAACTGATACGCATGCTCTGGCACACCCGGTATAGGTACTATGTACATTCACATATTTGTATGAAAATGTGTGTAGAAATGTTTCGTCCTTTAAACAATACTGGACGTAGAAGTGTACAATAGCCTAAACATCTCATTTCAGTCCTAACAAACGTTGAACAAGATTTATACTTTGTGTCAATATTTAAAAGGATTATCTGTGAGTTGTAAAAACGGGTTAAAAAATGCTCTATTTTTAACCAGCAGTATTGTTTTATTAAAAATATCTTTTTTTTTAAATTTATTTGTAGTTTCAGTAATATACGATTTGTATTACAATTTTATTACTGCCTTATTCCGTGTAACATAATTTTACCATGTCCATACAATTAGATTTTGTCGCTAAACAGTTCATATGACAACGCCATAAATAATAAACATTTTTTTAAACGACATTATGAACGATTAAAGTCGTACAGATTGTTGTACGAAAAATTGTTTTGTGTATGAGGTATTCAAGGGAAATTGTAAACAGCACTGAGTGATTTGTTTTGCTTATTTGCTTCCAATTATTATAAAATTATTTTAATTTAGTAGCAAGTAGCAAGCTTTGAAATATAAAATAAAATTATAATGTAAAAATAAAATTTTTAAAATATACTTTTATCAAAAAAAAACTAGTCCCATAAAAAGTAGAAAATAAAACTAGTGGTAGATGTTGAGCTTCTAGACTTCTTATATGATAAAACGCAAAAGTATATAATGAATTTTGCTGGAATATTAAAAATGAAAATTTTGGAATATTTGTGGCCTGGAAACATCGCGAATATTAAAAGAACAGCGTTTTCGTCTCGAACCACTTTAAGTTTTCGAAAGCAGTAACATTCGTATTTCTTTATTTGCGAAAGAGTATCTAAGTGTAAATTTTTTTGTCTGTAACCCAATTGGTTTTTGAAACATTATTAATAGGTGCTGGGAGTTGTATGGCACCAACCCGAACCAGTCCAAATTTTCAAAATTAGTAACGGTCGAACCTCTTTATTTGTGAAGTCGTATATAATTGTAAATGTTCATGTCTGTTGTTTGGTTTTTGGAAAATTCATGAAATATTTTCCATTTTTTTATCATGAATAACTGTGCAAAATTTCAGAACTTTTTCTTCTAGCAACACTGTTATCAACATTGAATTTGTTTTTGTTTTAAACAGAAAAAAAGCAGAAATCTAAACAAGAAAATATGTGAATAAATTAATAGAAGCTGGTGAGTTAATATAAAAAGTATATAATATAAAATAATCATAGTAACGTAAAAATGTAAAAACAATTTTTTTTTTAACTTAGTTCACGTTCACTTCACTTGAATTTGTACGACGGAGTACAGACGAGAATAGAAAGAAAAAATATATGTAAATCAATTTTATTTTTTTCTTAATTGTCAAAACATTGATTCCAACATCCGAGTCCAGTTTTCAAATTACTAAAAGAATGTTAGATTTCGTAATGAAATGGCTGTGTTAAAAAAAAAATAGGACATTACTCTCGTTACAAGGAAAAGAAGAAATTTAAATAAATTTGAGTTGACATGCATTACCTAGGTACATACATATGTATTTCAATTACATTTCCACTTTTTAATTTTAAAAAAAAAATTACATTTAATTGAGATAAAATATTGTAAATTGTGTCTAATTTGAACTGTATGTATAAAAATTGGATATAAAATTGCTTACGTGGATCACCAATACAATGAAATAAACATTCAGGTTCTGTATTAAAACGATTTTGATTATTTCCTTCACAACCACCCCAAATAAATTGAATACATGAATCTGTTGTTTGTTCATAACGCCATCTATATACAAAATTTTTACATGGACCTGGATCACCAGGTCCAGTACATTTATCATAAATTTTTGTTTCTTTATTTATACCACTTATACTACTAGGTATACTACCACTAACACTAATACCTGTACCAGTATTACCAGTATTACCACCACCGCCACCCCCAATATTACCACCACCAGTGCCACTATTTCCGATACCACCACCACTTATACCACTATTACTATTCATACCAGCACCACCTGTGCTACCACTATTACCACCACCACCAATATTATTGTTACCACCACCACCACCTCCACCACCACCACCACCACCACTACTACTACTACTACCAATTAATGTTGAATTAATACCAATCATTTGATTATTCATTAAATTACTATTAGTATTTGTATTCAAATGTTGATTAATATTTTGATTATTACTACTATTTGAACTTGTTGGGGCCGGTATCATTCTAATTGTTGAAAATAATTCAAATATAACAATTAGATTTAATAATGATATTAATTTTCTATGACGTTGTTCCGTCAAATATTTATTATGATAAATTTTCATTTTGTTACTGCAGATTTGGATGCTCCTGCTGGCTTTTATTGCCACTGCTGTTGATTGGTCTATTTAAATGTATAGTACTTAGTTAATTTTCGATTGTACGTTATATTGAAATATGTTTTATTTATACCAAGTCAAGTGAATATTTTAATTCGATTATTTGCAAAATGTAAGCTCTGAAATGAAAAAAAAAAAATAAAAATAAAAACTTTAAATTTTACATTCATTGCGCAATTAAATGAAAAAAATAAAAACAAAAAAATTAAAGTAATAACGAAAGTTTTTCTGTTATATTGAACAGAATTTACATTTTTGACATGTTAAATAGGGTTAGGGGTAACAGATGTTCTACAATTTTGAAATGGTCCATAAAATTTTAAAAGTTTTAGTAATTGTTTTTCTGTCATTTTGGTTTTTTATTTATTTTTTTTTTTGCATTTAAAGAAAATTTCTCTATGGAATGAACGTACATAAGGTATTTATTATTATATATTTTCTTTTTGCAACATAGAATTACATTTATATATTTATATATATGTAATGTAGGTATTTTTTATTTTGTAGTTGTCAATTTTTTATTTGTTTTGTTTATAAGAAAAAAATTTGTTGAACAGTTACGAGGATGATTCAGGAAATTGTGAATAAGAATTATTTGTACAGTGATTATACTTTCAATTAAAAGAAAGTTCAAATACAGAGAGAGATAGATTGGGTAGCATCTAAACAGCAAAATGTTTTCCAACAAATTATCAGTTTCTCTTTTTGGCATTTAAGTCAGAATTTTTAGTCGAATCATATGGTTAAGTTCGTTAATAATTATTTTATCTTCAATTGACAATTTCAAAAATTGTAACCGACTACAGGGATAACTATATATAGTTAAAAATTTATGTGTTAGTATAGCTATATAGTTAGTATCGTATGAACCAGTTTTTTAGATAAGTAAATTTAAAAAAATAGCATTTTCCTAACCATAAGCTAATTCGTACAAAAACAAAAATTAATTCAAGATGTCACGTGACAACTCAATCAGTTATCACGTCGGCGCTCTATTTTCACATAGCATAAGAAACGTACAGAAAGAAAAAGTGCCTAAGTTTTTTTAAAAAAGTAAAATTATGTTAAAATTAACATTAAAAGAACAAAAAACTAAACTTTAATAAAAATTAAAAAAATTAAATTTTACATAAAAATTATATTAAAATGTGCATTAGGAGGCAACACTAATTTTACAAATTAAGATACTTTAAAATTGATCAATTGTTATGCACGTTTTTTAACAAATAAAAAATGTGCAATAAATAGAGTGATAAATCAATATTTTCGAGAAATGCAAGTGTTAAGTGCGAAGTAGAGTTTAGCTCAGATACGCTTTTAGTTGTCAATCAAAACTGACAAATTAAAAAATATATGTACTTATCGTCGCCCCGCAATTAATTTGTCGTATGTCCAGAAAATCGAGTTTTGGGAAATTGAGTTTGAAGTTTGAGACGAAATAAAACAAAATTGAGCCAAAAAAGTTTTATTTTTTTTTAATGTTTAGTAGTAGTATAAAAACAAAGTCATTTGGAACAAGAGTTCGAACTTTTTTTTTTTCAATATCAATTATCCTTTATTATTCATTATTATATTAAAATCATTATTATTAAATTAACACTTAACAATACTTTACTTAATAACTTTAAGGACCTTTTACTTAAAACCGTATACAATTTACTTAAAACCGTAATCTTACCGTATACGCCATTTTTAATTTTCATTCATTTTGTATGAACGTACGACAAAATAATTTGTATATACGGCAAAATAAGTATTTTATTTTTTAATCTAAAATATTTAAGTTTATATGAAACCAAAATAGTTTTGGAGTTTAATTTTTATTTTATTAAGCCCAGCTTCAATTTAGGCATAAAATACAATAAAGTGTTAAGTGTAATTTAAAAAATTAATCTTAATAATTACTTAAATCTAATTTTCAAAATTGTTATCACACACATCAAAAACACGTACCTACGGCATTATAATAAAATTAAAAACAAGCAACAATCTTTTGTTTGTCAATCTACGTCAAAATAATTGCAAGAATTCCAAAGCGTTAATTTACGCGTTTTGTCGTATATCCAAAAATTTGGTATTTAAGTCAAAATAAGAATAAAAACATCAATCTCGGTGTTGCTTATGGCAAAGTAGCACTGAAATATCTCTGGATCTATGCTACATAGAAAAATGCGAATACACAGATTGATAGAGCATCAAAAATGAATTAACAAAAATTAAGTTCATTTTTTTCGATTTTGTGATGTACGACAGTATAATTGCGGGACAACGTTATATAAAATATTACCATTTTGTTGATATTAAAACAGAATATTTTCAGTCTTCTCTCGTACTTATTTGCACAATTATATGCATCCATTGGGTCTCTTATATCTTCATTACGTATTTGAATATATTTGAGTTGAAGGTACTGTCAGGTCATTGAATTTTATAAAATTCTGTGTTTATTTCTTTTCTTTTTATGTTTTTGTAGTTTTGTAAGGTGTAGAGGGAGCTCGGGATTTGATTAAAATTTTTCTGTTAATTTTCATATTTAATTGCTATAATAAATTTATGTCTAGCCACCAATGCAACAATAAAATAAAAATTTTTAATGAAAAATAAGAAATTTTGTATATTTTTACAAATGTTAAACATTTTTCTTTTTTCAATATTTTTATAAAAGAAATATTATTATAAAATTTATAAATTTTGAATATTAAAATCTATGGTCAACTTTAGAAACAATGTGTCAACTTTTTTGTTTTGTCTTTTTTTTTTTAATTTGAATAAATTTTTTGTAAACTGAATGTTTTTTTTTTGTTTTTCTATTTTTTTTTTATTCGGTTTGTTGTGTACTTTCCAAAGGGATATAAAATTAAAACTTAGGATTAGTATAAATTAAAAATAAATAATTAATTTAATTATTGATGGGTTTAATTTAAATAAGAGTTTTTATTACAACATATTGAAATTATTCAACATCTCATGTGAGATTTTCTTTTATGCACCAGAATAGAAATCGTTAGTAATTGCTTGCCGTTGAACTGTGATAGACCAGAGAACGTTTTTGAACATCAATAACGAAGCATTTCTATCGGAGGGCAACACGTGAGATGGAAGCATGTTCCACATTTTAGCAGTTCTTACAATAAAAGAATTTCCGAAACAGAGGAGATAGAGGAGTAAGGGTTATCTGTATTAAGAGGAGTAAGGGTTATCTGGACGGTGGAGTTGCCAATAAGGCGTTCCACTCTATTTTTTGGTTTAGCTGCATGCCTAAAATATTTAAACTTTCGGACCGTTGTAGGTTTACTCCTTGAAATCGCAGAGTTAGGTCGGGTTGAACTCTTTTACAAGAAATAAAACAGCTTTGAATTTTGGACGTGTTGAACTCAACTCTGTTTACGTTACTCCAATCGGCTATTTTTGGTAGATCATGATTAGTGAGCTAACCAGTATGATTCTCTTCGAGTTGATTGCGGTAGAGGTGACGTTAGATTTCCTTAAAAAGTCGTAGGATGCCACCTGGGTGCTGTCATCAGCAAAACTATGGATTGGAGTGAGGTTTTTGCAGAGAGTAAGTCGTTGATTCAAGAAAAGATTAGGTGATAAGGCAGAGCCTTGTGGAACGCCAGCGTTTATATCATAGTTGTGGGATATAAATCTGTCGACAACGAAACGTACACTACGACACGAGAGAAAGTCCTCAATCCATGTACAGAAGAAGCTGCCCAAGCAAATGGTCTGACATTTACACAGAAGAGCAGAATGCCATACTCGATCGAAGGCTTTTGAGATGACGAGAGCTACAACCTCAGATTCACCGGTACAATGAATACTGGTGTTAAGCTTAACACACAGAGAAGTTAAAAGATCGGCTGTTGACCGTTGGGTTCTAAAGCCGTATTGGCGATCATTTAACATACGCGAACTACTTAGGTATCTCAATAGCCTTTTCTTTATTACGATTTCCATTATTTTTAAAAGAATCGAAGTAATGACAATTGGTCGGTAGTTGTTGGGGTCGCTTTTGTTACCTTTTTTGGGAATTGGGGAAACATGCGCAATCTTCCACTGGCTGGGGTATTTACCAGTCGAGAATGAAATCGAGAAATGATTTCGTAGAGGTTTCGAAATGGGAGAGGCGATATGTTTGAGAACCATGGCTGGAATTCCATCAGGGCCAGTGGACTTTCTAACATTCAGATTCTTCAGCACTGTCACTACAGCACTGGTGGTGTTCGTGTTGTAGGAGGGAGTGTAGAATTTTCCGCAAATAATTTTGCAAATAAATTAGTTTTGTCGAGTGAATCTGAAATGATAGAGTTGTCGCAAGCAATCAGTTGTGCAAAGGATGATCCACAAAAGTTGTTTTAACACTTTTTACAAAGGTCTAGAAAGAGCGATTACAATGAGGGAGATTAATTATTTTCTGTCTCAACCTTTGATTGTAGAGAAACTTTTCTGAATGAAGATTCCGATACATTGGCCTTATACTTTTTAAAATTAGTAAACTGTAAACTGTTTTCTTGTTTTGTATTGAAAATAGGGGAGGAAGCATCTCTTTTATATCTGCTGAGCATGTGATCGCCCCTACGAAGCATCTACGAAGCATCAAAACAAGGAGAGTACTCAAACTACACGATGTTTTCCAAGCGAAGTTAAAAATAAAGTTAGATTTCAATCAAGAGGAGAGTGAGAGATATAACGGATATGTGCGAAACACCATAATTTAATTTCGCAATATAAAATTTTAAAGCATTATTTAATAGCAACCAAATGTGCTTCATCAATATAGTTATTTAATTGATGATAAATTGCTTTTACTCATTTCAAAAACCATTTACAAAATTATTTTCTAATTTTATGAATAGTAGCTGAAAAATCGTTTATAATCAATTGTACGAGTATATTGGGTTTTGTATTTCCTTTCAAAGGATTCAAGGTTTTGAAAATTACTATAGTTTGATTCTATATATATAGAAATAAAATTACGCCCTTGAGCACCAATTCTATTTATCACTTTGATGAATGAAAACAAAAAAAAAGTATAATTTTTCACCACACTTTCCATTTTTCGAAAATAAAAAAATAAAAAAAAAAATTTGCATCTATTTAATTGTATTTTAGATCGAAACGGTAAAGTTTTCTCTAGTTGTCTTTCTTCCTTTCAAAAAAAAATTTTGAGTAAAAATTGCATTAATTATGCAACAAAGTCAGCTTGAAACATTGGAAAACTTTTTTTTTTTATTTTTGTGTTTTTTTTGTGACTTTTGGTTAAACTTTTTCTATGGTTCAATGATGTAGCCAACAGATGATGAATTATTTATTATAAAAGGGGTTAAAATGTCACTGGTAATTAATGAAATTTGAGTAAAGAAAACATTCTCCCATTTTCTATCTCTCTCTCTCACACACACACACATTTTGTGTTATTTTTATTCTCTGTTTTTGTTCCATCACAGTTGGTAGAATAATTTTGTTTAAAAAAAAAACATTGTTTTTCATCTGAATTTGTATTTAGTAGACACTTTTACTCTTCTAGTAATTATTAATTGGCTGTCTTAATTTCAATTCCTTATATGTATTGATATCATGGCATCAGTAAAACTTTTTTCATAGAATTTAATTTTGTTCTAGCGTTTTGACCTTATCCATTGAAGTGTTTCTATACGTCTTTGCTTAAATTATTAAATACAATTCACTTACTTATATCTACTTAGGGGACCAACAGACCATGTATGTCACTCATCAAAGTCCTCAATTTTTGTCGGTCAGGGGCGACTTCTCTCCAATCTCCAGCGGATAATTTGTCTCTCTAACGAAGGTTTGGTCTTTGCCATCCTCTGCCTTCGGGGTGATTTGAAGATTCTATTAGCTGGAGCCAAAATACTATTCATAGGACATCAATGCTGGTTAGCCGAAGTAAGTAGAGCGCGTGCCTTTCGACTAAGTTCAGTTCACAATGAAGCAAAAAAAAAAATGCTTTATGAATTTTTCGACCTGATCCAGCAGTCTTTGTTATTGGGTAAAATAAATGACAAAATAAAATTAAGAGTTTAATCTGCTAACAAATTCAATAAAATGGAGCTCTATTTAAAAAGGCTGAGTTCCCTACAATAGTAGTAGTTTTCCACATTTAATGAGTTGATTAGCCAGTAATTTGATAAATAAATGCTCGAAAAACATTGTAGATATTGTAGTATAAACTTGCACGAAAAGGTGATTTTACCTAAATTACTGTCAAGAATATAAAAAAAAATTGTGTTACTTCATCAACTTTTTCCACAATTGTTTATTTAATTTAATACTGTTTGGCTTTACACTAATTTTGGTCGTGTAGGCTTGTAACGATACTGCTTATGATATTCCGTTTGAGAACTGCGAAATCCCTTACAAGTCAGTGAAGTTCAATAATCTTGTTTAAATCTTGTACTAATTCCTTTTTTCATTCTCACAGTTACATTTTTTCTAGGCACAGTGTACGTAGTGTAGACAACAAGATGATTCTTTCTGCAATTTGGATATTTGACTTAAACTAAAATAATATTTTTATGGCTTCACGGCTTGAAAAACATTTAAGTAAAAATCGAAAAACTAAAAACTGTCACCTAACTCTTCAATTTCACATATCGGTTGGATTTACATCAATATTTAAGTTACCGCGTTTGAATCTTATTCTATTAAATTTCTATAAAAGTACTGAACTTGACTTAAATTTTAGTAAAATGCATTAGTGGCTTAAGAAGTACTTTTATTCAGAAGTAATTTAGTTGATTCCTAGAATTAAAGTTTATCCAAATTGATTTTCAAATCGTTTTCGACTTTTTTGTTGTGTATATTTCGAATATATAAAAATTTGGTAGAGTTAGAATTAGTAAGATCTAATATTGGGATAATTATTTTAATTAATTTGAACTTCTTAAAATATGTTACGACGGGTTAGAGTGTTATTATTTATCGGATGCTAATACTTTAGTCTAGAATAATTTGAACAAGTTCTTTATCGAATTTTAGTTATTCAAGAAATCTTCTTTTACATGAATTTAATTATTTAAACTGCTCATCTACGTTTGATTTTATTATACTAACTTGGTTTATTTTTGATATATTTAGATGATAACGGTTAAAGTTTTCTACTTGGTTTTCCAAACAGCTGTAATATAGTGGCTCTCTTAAGGTTAGAGCGAATCAAACTGATGGGATTTTCACATATATTCACTTTATCTTAACAATTCTACTTGGAAATAGAAGTAATATGTTTCAGGTATTGTGGCAATTACAATTACGATGTCATTATTATCATGATATAATTTGCCTTTGCCAAATTATTAACAGCTTCTATTGATAATGAAACACTCGAATAGATTTTTGAATAGTTTTTTCATATAATGCAAACTTTTAGATTTTATTAATGTGTGTTGCGATACTGAGTGAAGTTTTTCTATTTCTTCTTATTTTGGTTATATTTTTCTAACATTTATCTGATAAGAAATATTTAATGTTTGGCTTTTACTATTGTTATTGTTTTCATAATAAAATATTAATGATACTTGTATAATGCAAAGTTTCAAGGAATTGCTTATCATATGTTGTGAAAAGATGTTTAATTGTTAATTATATTATTAAGAAAATTAATTTTTTCTGAAAAATGTTTTGCGAATAAAAAGAGAACGTTTTTTTGTAATCAGTGACCGCCAAAAATCAAAATTAGGGTTTTGAAAAAAATAATTATGTTTAAAAATTATGTTTTTCCAATGTTTATACATAAGTTGTGGAAATTAAAGTTTTTTATAAATATTAATTTATTTTCAAATTTAAATTAAATATTTTTTAAATAAAGAAAAAAGTACAGGATGAGTTATCAGAGTAGAATTATATTTAAATAGAAAAATTATATTATTTTTTTTGTATATCATTTTTTTGATCAGTTTTAACGGAGATTCTGAGGGAGATACTGTATCAGCGTATAACCTAATGACCATATCCCAAGGATAGCTGGAATTCTTAGCTTTCCAAAAATATATAACTTTAGTAGCGCATCTTATCCTTTAAGAACGAAAAGGACATTTGAAAGTACCCTTGTTGTTTTGATCGTTATATCTGTTGATCTATTAGATATATATATATATATATTCAGTTACATATTCTAGAAAAATAACCTTCTGGAGCATATTTTAACATTTATTTGATGATAATTGGTGCTGCCGTTAGGGAGATATTGTAGTTCAAAGTAGAACATTTTGGAAAAAAAACTACTGGAAAAAATTTTATTTCTTGAATAACCAGATACCTCAAGATTTTACCACAAAACACCCGCAATATTTATATACTGTTAGAAAGGTCTCCTATATAAAACTAGGAATTTGTCGTTTACGAAGTAAAAATCTTCAAAGTAAATATAACACAGCTCTGGTGACCAAATCACTCTATCTCGAAAATAATTGATGTTCCCAATTTTTAAAACATATCTCCTTAATAGTGCATTTAGTATTTTAAGTACAAAAAGGACATTTGATAACATGCTTGTTGTTTTAGGGTTTTTGTATCTGTTGAAAGATAGGAATTCCAGCTATCTTTGGGATATGGTCTTTAGGTCCTACGCCGATACAACATCTCCCTCAGAAGAGCCGTTTTAACTATTCTTGTTGTTATAAATTGGTTGATTAGTTTACTGTAATTATTCTAAGTGTTGTCCGTTCCGCACTTATGTTCTAGTAGATGAGACTAATTAAGTTTTCCACGGTGATTTTTTGATTACTATGTAACGTCGTAACGTACTCCCTTATGAACAAAATATACTACAGCAAACTCAAACATTAACTCGTATTTAAATTTTTGAGGTTAATCTTAATGAGTGAAAAAACATGTGATTTGAATAGAAGTCTTAAATAAAGACAATGTACATAATGTCTTCATCGTCTAACCGTGAAGGATATATAACCAATAAATGGTTCATCTTCAACTTTTGCAACTCAACTACATTCATGTAGGGTGGTTTTTTTTTGATATATTCCTATTCCTATATACATCTAACTTACTATATACTCAGAATCTTGCAAATTTCAATCAAAAGCCATTATCACCATGCTTATATGTGAATTTTGGTGAACTGTGTAACTAATATATAAAGAAGTGTGTTTTCTGGTGGTGTGGTTGCAAAAAAGCTAGTTGCGTTCAGCATTTCTTATAACACCTAGCCGATATATTTTCACAATTCACCGCAAGCAGATATAAATGCTTGTATAATTGATATTATACTTTGAATTTTGATTATAGTAAGATTTCGATTTTAGGTATCTATAATGTCACCTTGCAAGTCTTCCAGAGCTGTAGAGAATACTTGTTAGACATTAAATTTCCCAATCCGCTTTTATTTAATCTCCTATAGCTCAGGTCAAATTTAAAAATAGAAAGTGGAAACCACAATTATGTCATTAAGATTCTTAAGATGATTAGGATATTGGTTAAGACTTTTCTATTATGGAAAACCAAAAATTTGTTTCTGTTAACTTTAAAAAATACCTCTTTGAGAGGTCATATCAGATCATTATTTCATTCATGGGAAGCTTGAAGAATCGTTTACGATTCTGGTGGAAGAGCACCTCTAGACTTCTCGTTTAAAATTGATTGACAGAGTTTGAAATGAAGTATAAAACAACTATGGGCCCTCGTGAGTAATTATAATTCAAGTTGAAGCTAAATTTTACTTACTTACTTACCTAAAATTTACTTTTTGTTGTCTGTGGGAATTTACTTTTTGTTGTCTTTGCTTAAAATTTCAATATAAAATCTTTAATTATTTTCCGAACTTTTTTTCTCACTATGTACTTAATAAATAATCCCGCATATAAAAATTTCATAAGCGTTTTCAAATTTTTTGTCGGCCTAATAAAAATTTGTATATAAAAATTTAGGCAAGCATATGCTGTGTTCTCTTTCTTTCACATTTATACGGCAATGCTAAAGTAGTTATAGTATGATAGTTTTTACTTGTTTCAACTAATCAGGAAATATTTTGTTGTGATTTATGTAAAAAATTGCATTAGGTTTACGTAAATGAAGAGTTTCCCTTCTAATATGAGTTGAGTTCTTTAAGGAGAAGCGAGATAAAATGAAAAGGTGTCTACTGTGCAGGTTCCTAAATGCTTGTCAATTATAGTTATAGATATTAGAAGTTCATTAAGCAGTAGAAGAATCGAAATAAAATTAAAAGGTGTCTACTGCGCAGGTCCTTAAGTGCTTGTCAATTATAATTATAGATTTTATTCTTAAGATACTCGGTCACCCTATTAAAGAATTTTCAGGTTTAACGGGACCACCCAGTATATTCTAAAGCACTATTTGTTCAAATTTTATTGGTTTTTTGACAATGTTGTATTCAAAACTTAACTTTTTCTTTTTATAAAAATTGTTTTATCAACTAATGAGTGTTAATCTATTTATTGTATCTTAAATGAAAGGAAAATAAATAAACAAAATTAAAGTAGAAAAACAATTATGAAAAAATTAACTTTTTATTAAAAACATTAACACAATTTGGCATTATTTATTGTTTTGTTTTTACTGATTTTAACACAATACCATTTTAATGAAACTGCCATAAGGTTCCAACTAGAAAAGTAGAATAAAAAGAAAAATTTATGAAATTTTTTTTTACATATTATGTTGGAAAAATAATTTGCTATTAGACCAACATACGGCAATTTAAATTTTCAAGAAAATCTAAATGTAGTGAAATATTCAAAGGTAAATTCAGTTCATATTTTTAGTTTGTTTGGAATTTATTTAGTGAAAGAAATCAATAACAATAATTTTTTGAATTTGAAAATTTCAATTTTTTGATAAGAAACAATAAAAAAATAAAACAAGTTTTTAGTCTTACGCAAAAAATAAATGAAATATTAACAATTTTAAAAAAAAAAAGAAAAATAAAATTATCTGACTCGAAAAGTATTTCAGTTCAATGATTTCTGAAATTATTGGTAACACAATAGAATCAGCAAAATTTCATTATCAAATTTTGTACATATTTTGATCATATGTACTTCATACAAAAAAAATAAAAAAAAAAAATTAATATGTAATTTGAAACTTTCCTTACTCTTCTCATAGGTGAGGTGCATTCATACAGATTTATAGATAGTTATAGATACTCTCAAATCTAGATAATTAAATTATACAGTGGGTTGCACAATCATTTAGACAATTTATATTGTTAAAAAAAAATATACAAATAAAATCGAAATAACATTGGTTACCATATTGAAATAAAATGCACACAAGCTCTTTATTTGATTCTTAACAAAATGAATAGAAAAAAATTGTAAAGAAAAAACATTATCAAACAAACTGAAGTTCCATAATTATCTAGACAGTTATTTATCGTTTAACAATTATTTAGATAAAAATGCCTTAGCCAGTGTACTATTTGTACACTTTAAATTGAGTTACATTACTTACTTTTTTTTATACATAGCCAAAACATTATGTGGGGATCTTTTTGAGAAAAGAAAATTATTAAAGGAGGAAGGTAGAGTTTCCATCGGGACCGGTAGACTTTCTGTATTCACATTCTTAAGTACCTTAAGAACGGCACGAATTCTGAAGTACACTCTTCCGAAGGATGAGTTACTTATAGAAACTGAAGGTGGATTTTGAGTCATTGGGGGAAGTGTGGAATTAGAAGAAAACAATTTAGCAAATAAATTTGCATTTCCAACCGAATCTGATATCATTTTGTCCTGGGCTATTAGTGGCAGGAATGAAGATTCGCAAAAATTATGCATGACGTTTTTAGCAAAGGACCAAAAGGTCTGCTAGTGTTAGGGAGATATAAGATTTCTTGTCTCAACTTTTGAGTATGTAAAAACTTCTGCTGGTTAATGACCTTTTTACAATTATTCCTGACGACGTTGTAAGTCTTTTTTGATTCCTCTGACTCTTTGCCCATGAGATTTCTAAATGCCATATATTTTTCTAAAAGCTTTCCTACAGACGTTATTGAACCACGACGTGGATAATTTTTTTACACTTTTTAACGAGTTAGGAATACAAATTTTAATACCAAACTATGATCGTTTTGCTAACAACGTCTGTAGCAAAGTCGACATTTTTATGTTGGAAACACAAGAACTAATCAAAGTTTGTTAAAATATTGTTAAGACCATCCCAGTTGGCTCGATTATAATGCCAGATCAATCTTTTGGGATGTATATTTTGGTTGGTCGATGTGCTTGTAAAGAAACTGACATTTACAAGACAATGATCAGATTTGTTAAGTCCAGAATTAATTGTATTTCTGAACAGTGAGTCCATACTCATGCAATATAACGCACCAGCACCAAAGATAATAACAATAACCCAAGTCTTATCAGTTAGTTTAACAAAATGTACGACATTGGCCAACACAAAAGTAAAATTTAAATATTTTTCAGAAGGTGTAGCATAAATTAAAGTGTTAATGAAAAAAATGTTATAAAACAAAGGACACACGCACAAAGAGACAACTATTTTATAGTATAGAAAGAAAATAAGTAGACTTAGTACTTAAACGGCTGAAACAGCAAATTCTACAAAGGTATATAAAAATAAAGGATAATAAAAACTGTAAAAATACTTGTGAAACACACTGTATATCTAAAAAACGAATTTATAATTGACCCCAAAAAAAAAATTATGTTTTCGACAATTTTAAAATTTCAATTAGTAACACTTAAAATTTCATGTATGAAATCTTTACGTAATCGATTATAATCGATCTATGAGTTTGTGTATCAGTAAGAAAATTGTTTTGATGTTTCTTTTGAAATGTATGTAGAAAATTGGAAATTATAAAGATTTTAATATCAAAGAATAAGAATTCTTAATTCAATAAAACCCAAATAAAATTTTTAAGATGTCTTATAATAAATCCTAATTCGGGAAGCGGACAAACTCCACAAAAACCCAGGTAAAAGAGTATACCATATTAAGTATATAAATTTCGGAAGTGGAATTTTGTGAGCCTTATCCAGAGCTATGAAAAAATGCGTATTTAATCGTTGAAAACAAAATAAATTTATATAGTTTTCCAAAGTTGAGAGAAGACATTTGTTTAAAGTTTTGAAAATTTCAGTTCCAACTCACTTCATTTATTAAAACCTTTTGTGAAGCTCACTGATATTCTTGTGTGGAATTCGGTAAAGTATTTTAGATACACTTTCCGTTAAGCTAGAAGCTTGAAATTTTTGGAACAGTTTTGATTCCGCAGCCAACACTTCAGGTCAAAATTGGAGCCCTGGTCCCGATGAAAGTTTGGTTTTTTTTTTATCAAAATCCGTATTCTGATATAAGCTTTTTAGTCATACTTTTTATTATTTAGAGACTTGAAATTTCAAATACAGCTTAAGCACTGAAAATAACACTTTCTGTAAAAGTTAGGGAGATCTGGTCCTCATCGGAGTTCTTACATGGGCTCAAATCCAACTTTTCTAAGGAATCTGATGAAGTAGACATGAAATTTTAGGCTGAATTTGGATCTCAGTGACAACACTTATTGGGGACCTGGTCACAGGCGAAGGTCTCTTTTTTTAGCCAAAAAAAGAGAGACTTAGGTTATTTTGATTTGAAAACACTTTCATCATTTTAAACACACTTTACATCAATTAGGGATTCCAAATTACGATCCCAGCGTCGGTACTGAAAACAATAATTTGTGTAAGAATTTGGGAGATCTGTTCTTCGTCGAAGTTTTTTTTTTTTAAGATTTTTAGTACACTTCGTATTAAGCTAAAAATTTAAAATTTTAGGCAGGGTTTGAGTACCGGTAACAACACTTTTTCTTTTTTAAATTATAAAAATAAAAAACTGTTTGACCTTAAGCTTTTAATTTGACAGACCCAACGATGCAAATATATTTTCTTCTATTGAAACAAAATATATTTTGGAAATGTAAATTTCATTACAAAATATTCACTTTTTTACTTTTTAGTTCAGATTTATAAAAAAATGTGTGCTTTTTTTAAATTTTTTTATTTATTTATATAAGTTAAATTTGTTAATTTTATTAACTATACTTATTATTCCCCTTAATGTGTCACAGAATGTAAGCTCGACAAAAAGTCTAATAATGTGGCCTTTCTATAAAATCTATTATATATTTCGTGACAAATATTAAATACACATTGATGTTCAAATGTACGTGATATGTACATTTGATATGTACATTTGATATCTACAGGTACGAACCTGTACGAACTTACATTTGAACTATTTAACTTAATTAACTCGGGCATACAAAAATGTACATTGAAATGGGGATAAAAAAAATCTTCATCAACTACAACTACAAGGTATCTAGACAACAAAAAAAAAATTAGAAAGCTTAGAAAAATCCTTATTATAATTTAGGGGAGAGGATATACTACGTAATCTTGTTTTTTTTTTAAATCTTGTTTTTTTTTTAAATCTTGTTTTTTTATAATTTAGGGCATACTACGTTATCTTGTTTTTTTAATTTTGTTTTTTAAAATCTTGTTTTTAAAATTTTTTTTTTTTTAAATTGTGTTTTTTAAAAACTTGTTTTTTTAATTATTTTTGATTTTTAAATTTTTTAAGTAAAATATAGCTTTTACTAGAGGCCCCTGCTGAGTAACTATAATTTATATAGTGACATAGCTTCTCACGTTATATTAGAAACCACTCATGTTTTCATAAAAATTTAGAGGTTAGTAAGTTTTATTTAGGAAACATAAGTACTGCTTCCTCATATACTGTTTCGTTTCGACATATTCCTATACTAAGTGACACTTAATGGATAAAATCACTAAAAATAAAATATTTTTGTAATTAAAGAGGTATATACATCATATACATATTTTTAGCCAAAACTATATGATTACCGCAAATGACCAAAATATAGGAAGCAATACTTTGAGACAGTTAATTAGAAAAATTAAAAGAATAAATTTCCTTTGTATAAAAATGATAAGATGTTGAATAACACAAAATGACTATATTTTATTTAACAGTTTGAATATTATAAAACCAAATAGAATTTTTTTTGACCCGTATGAGCATTTCGGTCTTATATACAACTTGTTTAGAGAAGAAGAAGCGAAATAAAATGAACTACGCAGGTCCTTAAATGCTTGTCAATTATAACTATAGATTCTATTTCATAATTAAAAATTAAAAATAATTAAAAAAATAAAATGCTTGAATGTAAATATTCAGTTATTTTAGAAAAACCAAAATATTAATTAAAAAAATTAGTAAACATAATAAAATATAATAAAGGTAAATATTCTGTAAAAGCAATATATCCCCTTTTTTGCATCCAAAGCAGCTGCGCATAAAAATAATTAAGATATAAGCTTGTTTTTTGAGGATTTTGTGGCATTCCAAAATCTTTATAATATAAAAATATAAATTCTGGTGTTGCTTAAAACAAAAAAATATTTTTAAAAACAAGATAACGTACCGCTCCCTAATTAAGAACAGTAAAAAATCTCATATTGTATGTATTGTATGTATGTATTGTATGTATATGTATATTAGAAATTGTAAAAAAATTGTGTCAATGTCCAAATTCTGTTGGGTATCTAGAATATTTTTTCCAACTATTTGCACATTTTTAAATTAGTCTAGTTTCCAATGATTTATAAAAACATTGTTTTTATTTATTTTTATTATATTTTATTAACTTTTATTAATATTTTATATCTAGGCAAATTTTTAGTTTTTATTACACTGTTTTTAATAATTTTTGCTACTAGTATTATGTACAAATTTTGCAAAAAGTTTGTCGCTGAATTATAATATTAAGAAAACATAAAAAATAAAACTTAGCATAACTTAATCTATCTTAAAAATGCTAAACTTAATTGAAAAAAAAAAAAAATGTGGAACACTTCATGATTTTACTTGTCATCCATGCGCATGCACGGAGGGGACATGTTATACTTCTCTGTATCATTCCAATTTTATAATATATTATGTTCTGACGAAGCAAGAACGGCATTTAAAGTGAGAGTGCTAATATCAATAAAAATAATTATTGTGCAGTCAATAATAAGTAAGTCAATAATATTCGATTCTTTGTTTCATGGAACCACTCTCAAATAAGACATTTAAAAAAAACTGAATACTTACAATAAAAATTTAAAAATATTTTATTAGTTTTATTTCCTCAAATTTGTGTTATCTATGGTATGGTAATTTCAGCGAGAACTCTTAGGCAGAGAGATAAACAGTTTGATATAGAACTATTTTTTATATTTAGTCCAGTAACTGCAATGATGACATTGGCATTAATCATTGCAAATGACGTTGTAATTCTGCTAGGATTTCAAACTTGATTCGATATTGAAATTATACTTTCATTCGATTTTCGAAACTATAGTTGAGTAGAGTTTTCCAAATTATGTTAAACATTTTCCATAAATAAGTAGCTATCCAAACTTTTCAGAATAAGCAGGATCTTTCAATTTTTAACAAATGTACGCTCAATTTGACTGCATCATTTTATATCGACAAATTAATTATGTTGGCATTTAATGTTAAAAATATTCGCATAGGGTTTGATTGCAAATAGTTTTATTTTGTTAAAATATAATTCAATGATTTGACAAGCATAGATTTAAAAAAGTTTGTGTGAGATAGAAATTGCCGAAGAAAGTAGGAAAATGACATCAAAAAATGTTTGACATTATAAAATTCAAAAGTTTAATTATAATATAGCCTTATTTTTGACAATTAAGTTGTTTTTATTTGGTTTTAATAAAAATTAAGTATTAAAATAAAATATTTGCTTAATTTTAGTAAATCTATAAATGATATTTAATTTTTAATAAACATCAAAAAATTAAAAGTATAAGTGCGTATTATTCTAGGTGTATTTATTATCACTATATTAGGTAAAATTTCAATCTTGCTTAATTACATCAATTATACTTTAAATCCTCGACACTAAATACAATTGATATACACAGAAAATATTTCTTATATACATTAAAAATTTAAGGACCTTGCTAAAGGACATCACAATTAAAATAAAATAAGACAATAATTTAAAAACTGCTGTTTTTTTTTTCTTATATAAAAATATTTTGTGGTAGTTTGAGGAAAATAGAAACAAAGATAAAAAAAAAAGAAAAATAAAATAAAAAAAAAAATCCATCCCAACTATCAAAGAAAGTGTTTGTTCTAAAGTCATGTCATTCAACAAAATTTTAAATTTTAATTGCTTTACTTTTAATTCTTGTTGCTGTCGTTTCTTTGAACTTTTAAGTCCGTTGCTTTTTTATTATCTTTTCTTTTTCTCTTTTTTTTTCTTAATTGTCTGCCATGAACGATGATGACACACAAAAGACGAAACAAATATATTCATATAATATATCCAGATATATTTAGTCTTCTCAAATCTTGTTTGTTAAGATTTTATACCCAGCGTAGGTGGAACTCGTGGAGGAACTCTTCAATAAATTAATGTTTATTAAAGACGATGATATGTATATGTGTTTGTGAAACAATATCGTAGCTTATGAAATGAAAATAGAATTAAAAGTATAAAAAACAAATTGCAGAATAGGTAAATTGGTATACATTGTTACATAATGGTATATTATAAATGAAAAATAGAAATTTAGTTCCCGTCAACACTCAGCTCTTTAAATGGAATTTATGAAAAAAAACACATTAAACAAGTACTCTATTTGTTTGAGTTTTTATATTTTTTTTTGTTGTTGTTGTTGTTGTTATAGTACCATTTGCTCCTGGCCTTAATAAATTTAGTTCAGTAGAAAAAAATATATACTAGCTATATATCTATTTTGAATGATTAGAAAATTTTGGTCTAAAATAAGTTTATAAATTTTTTTAGACAAAAACCAAATTATTCTCTGATTTGTATGTTGTGTAAACATAATAATGTTTATCGTTATCGCATTATCGTTAAATAATCTGAAATGTGTACAGATGTAAAATTTATGATAGAATGCCCTTTGCAAAAACCCAAAACTATCAAAAACAATTAAAATAAAACGATTGTGATGCCTAAAACTTTCTGTAAAAATAGTTGAGCTCTGCGTACTGTGGCGATAAGAATGGTTTCGGAATCTAATTTCAGTGGTACATACAGTATACGATGTAGGCGGAGGTAAGTAGTCAGATACAAATACATACATATAAAACTTTTGGGGTGTCCGGTTTTTTAAGACAATCTGTTGAGAGCAATGGAAATGTTTTCTTAATTCGATCAGACTTTTGTAGCTCCACCTAAATAACTAATATTACGATTCATCTTAACCCATTAACAACGGCTACCAGAACCCGTTGTCAGAAAATAATAATTTTTTAACAGTGGTATATTTTTAGTTCCAGATACTCAAATATATAAATATCAATTTCGTGGGGCTGCTGTTCCTAGATCCTGAGATCTAGCCTGTATTTTATATAGTACAACCGTTGTGAGAAGTAAAAAAAAAAAATTAAAATTTTAAAAATGAAAAGCAATGTTAATTTTTTTGTTTATATTAGGTTTACTAAATTTTCTTACATTATTTTTTTACATTATAATTAAATTAGTTATGGCAGTTTCTTTGTTGTTTTTAGACAAATTTTGCAACTATACTATAATAATTTAATTGGAACATTGTGATTTATTTCCTTTTCTACTTATTGAGATGGTGAATTCCTTTTTTTTGCTCATATTTTCTTCTTTTGTTTCTAGCATAATTTTTCGCACAATAAGCCTATAGGGAAGTTAAGTTGGTTATTATATTACCAATTTTTTCTCGAAAGCAAGTAAAGTTTCCACGCATTAACCATTGCAAGATTAATGATGTAAGTAATAGCCCACTACAATTTCTTCCCGTTTATTGAAATACTTTATTTATATTTTGGTCCACGTTATCTACGCCTCCCATATGAACATTGTAAGTAGTATATACGTGTGGATGCTCCAATGGAATTTTTTGATGAGCTTGTTTAGAGCACCGCTTGACATAATTGATTGGTCTTATATGATCAAAATTGGTTATGGTTCTGCAAACACTATTGTCCATTCATTGCACAGCTAATAAATCATTTGTTGAATCATATCTGCAATTTAAATGAAACATACCTTTATTTCAAATTAAGATCACTGCCAACATCACTTTCTTTTTGTTTTATATCATTTGGGATTATGCTGAAAATTTTTTAAAAATAGAAAACAGAGTGCCAAAATTACTTTTATTTTCTTTATTTCTTTAGGCAGGTACTTAAAAAAAAAATGTAAAATTTTCTTTCTTTTAAGATTTAAAAAACAAGAAAAATCTTAATTTAATTTAATTTTCATTTAAGATTTAAAATTGAATTAGTTTCTTTTAATACGTTGCTTTATTTTCATATCGCTTTTCTTTAAAAGGATTTTTTATTAAGAGTGTTTTCAAGTAGAGAAAATATTTCGAAAAAAATAATTTTCAATAGTAAATTGAAGTTTGAAGCAAATTAACAAAGTTTTAACATTCATAATAGTGTTTTCTATTATTAATTGCTTTTTTTTTACCGGATTACATAATTAAATCGTTATTTTGAATTAATTGTTGAAATAAAGTAATTAAAAATGAAAATGTACAGTAGTAAAAACAAAAAATCGAATCGAATTTTTATCTGGATTCAAGATACTGAAAAAGTTGTTATTATTTTATTCTAACGCCAAAGAATAAGTTTTTCTTAATAAAGTTTGTTGATCAAATTAATTTAAACAATATACTTATTTACGACACTAACTAAACCCGACCTTTAATTCGGTTTTTAATAAATTTGAAATTAATTAGGCTAGTTTAGTTGAAATGATGTAATAGTATGATTATTGTAATGATAAAATTAGTTTCTAAGACTTGATTACAAAGCTATCTCAGGGTTATGCAATGTCACTTTATTATTAAAATCACTTATATATTGATTTTATATCAACCCCACTAAATTTAGCAATAATTGTATTTACTTAAATAGAAAATTTAAATTATTTTTAAATTGCTTTACATATTGTTTTACTTTTTCATGTGCATGCAATCTTAAAAATAATACACAAGATGAACGACTTGGTGAGTAAAAAAGCGGAATATTTAAAAAATTTTAAATAGTTACACCAAATAGTGACGGTTATTTCCCAGTTGAGCAACATCTGTACTCTAAAATAAATTTTGAATCACGGACAATTTTTAAAAAAGCTTCATAAAAATTCGGTCATTTTAAATAGACACACAAACTTATATAAAAAAGTACAAAAACAAAAACACGAACAAAAATTGAAAACAAAACAGAAAAACTAAAATCAGATCAGATCATACTCTTCAAAAATTATATAATAAATGTTAGTTCATTTGCTTCTGCTATTATTAAAAAAAATATATACATTAAAACACGGCTATAGTCATTCGTTGAATTTCAGTAATATTTCTGACTATAACCGTTTTGTGACTATAGGCGTAGTAAAAAAAAAATGCATCTTTATAAACAAAATCAAATTCAATAAAATATCTTTCGTATAACAATTTTAAATTTTATATTATTCATTAATAGCAATTCTGTTATATAATCACAAAATATACATATTTGTAATAAAGAACAAAAAGTCAATATATAAATCAGTTTTTTAATAATTCACTTTTGATTTATTTTTTTGTTTTATTGAAAAAATTGGCGTTATATTTTAATGTGACTATAAACGGCATCGATTGCATGAAATTTATTACTGTCTTTCAAACAAATTGTTGACTATTGGTAAAACACAATTACGAACACAAATGTTTTTGACTATAAACGAATTAAAATACATCAATCTACTACGATTAGAGTACTGGGATTTTATTGTTTTAAGTTATATTGAAATTAGTTATAAATTTCGTCATAAAGTATTACGTATTAGGTATACTTTAATCTCATTATACATAGATTCAAGAATCAAGCGATTCAGAAAATAACTACAATTATACCAAATCTAATATATCTTCAAATATAAAATCGTACCTGAAAGAACTGCTTCTGCGCAATTGCACAGGGCTTTCTTAGTTAATAATAATTACTGTAAGCAACTACATAAGGCATTTATTACTAGGCGAAAACTTTCTACATTCGATTGTTGCAATATATATTATCATCCAGTATAGGGCTAGTAATACACTTAAATTTAAATACTTTCAATCCCACGCCGAACTAGTAAATATCAAGGGAAAAAAACAAAAGTTGTTAGTTAGTATCAGCTATACGTACATATAACGTAATATTTTTTTTGAAGAAAACACATACTTGTAGTTCAAAAGATGTAGAATTAGAATTTGCTTTGCAGAGCATTCAAGTGATTGGTTTGAATCTGCCATATTTTGTAGAGTGAAAGGAAATGTGGAACAGATCAACTATTCTGAGATTATTTCGATTGGTTCTTTCAACTAAATAATTTAAGTTATTGTGTTTCCCAAAACGTTTTGGCTAATAAACAAGAGATCTACAATTTTTCGACGATCTGCTTGTATAAGTCAAAAAGCTAAGGACGGTGAGAATATAGTGGAAATTGTAGTCAAGAAAAATTGCTAAATCGCAACGAACAATTTTCACTGAATAGATTTCAATTGTTTAATGTCATATAAAGGTATCATATTTGTCTTAACATATTCAAGCATACAAGGGTAGACTTTACATATGGCACATAAAGATGTTTCGTGAGCTAACATTTCCCTTGACCATTGAAATTTGCTTTCACCACTATCTTATCAAAATGTAGCTCAAGAGCAGAAATGTAGCTTAAAGCTCAGTTTATCATGAAATCTATAGTAGAATTTACTGTTGAAAGAGAGCAACAATTTAATTAGTAGCTTAATCAAAACGTCCCAACAGAAGTTCTTCTAGAAATGACTTGACATTTAAAGAGCTCAATTCCAGCCCATTTTTTGAACACCATATGAAGCGAAATTGTTTATATAACTTTGCAGGTTTAAGTAATCTGATCGGGAAGATCTAGGAGTCTATAAAGTCGTTTGGAAAACTAAGAAATTTAGAAAAACTGATCACTTAAGAAGCAATATATTTTGAATATTTTGAATTTATCCCATGTGACTGTCATGAGGAATTTCAGAAGATGTTCAGTCAGAAATTACAGTTCTGAATAAAAATAAGTACTCACGAGAATTACATCTGTAAGACTCAAGCTAATTAAGGCTAAGTGTTGAAAATCTTATGATTTTGTGCTTCGGTACTATGAGGATACTATGAGGAATTCTGTCAAATGCCTTTCATAATTGTCAAACGTCTTACATAAATAAAACTCCATTGAGGTCATTGTATCCAAGACAAAGTCTACTATGGTAGTAGTCGTTGAAACTTACCTCTTTGAAAACAAACGTGTTGCTCAACGTAAATAAAACGAAAAAATTTAATTAATTGACTTTGCCTATTGATTTAACTGTATTTTTCAAATATTCTTTGAAAGATAAAAATACTAACAGGGGCCTAGTTTCTGTTCTGATAAAAATAATTCTTCGAAAAATTTGATTAAATTTTGCTTTTGCACATTTAAGTGGGAATCTCATGTTATCCGCATCAGCTACTTAGCAAAATGTAATCTTTTATTTACTATTTAGTTCAAACAGTTTACAAACACATGTATCAAATACATAAACATAATTAACACAATGTATCAAATAAGATTTATGATTTAAGGTTTAAATTACTTTGAAATTTAATACAACATAGTTTTTATAAAAAACAAAATTAGATAAAATAAATTTCAGCAGAAAAAAAAACAGAAAATGAAAAGTTATTAAAAGTATTAAAAGTTAATTATAAAGCTACAAATTAGTTAATATTAGTAGCGCAAAAACAAAGATTGTTAGGAGAACTAAGGAAGCAAGTGAGATAAGGTTTTCTTTAAACTAGTTTTGTTCAAAGAAAAGTCATCACTGTTTTTGTATTGATTAACTTCCATTAACATTCTGTTAATTGGCTCAAATTTACCATAATTAGTTCTATGGAAAGAAAGATTAAAAAGATTTTATATACGAAAACGCGTACTGGTGTTAATGTACGAGTTAATCTGATTTTTATAATTTTGGAATCAATTTCACCATTGTATACTTGGGATATGAATAAGATATCTGCAACAACCCTTCTTGATTGCAATGTGTTCATTTGAAGAAGCTTCAAACGATTTATGTATGGAGGTAGGATTATTGAGTTAGACCAAGGAAGATTACGTAGAGCATATCGCAAAAAAAAAATTTTGAATAGATGCAATTCTATTACTATGAGTGGAATAGTGAGTTGACCAGACAAGGCTTGCGTACTCAAAGTGAGGGCGAACAAGAGTAATGAATAAAGATTTAGTAATGTATGGATCATCAAATTCCTTAAATCATCTTTTAATAAAACCTAACATAGAATTTGCCTTGTTAATTATGATATTAAAGTGAAGTTTAAATGTGAGTTTATCGTCAAAAAGTACGCTAAGGTCTTTAAAATGGGAAACTCCGTTGAGTATAATCCGGTATTATTGGAATGAATCTACGAGTAAAGGAAACAACAGCTCATTTATCAGCCGATTATTATAGGCACACCACTTAAAAAACGAATCAAGATCATTCTGTAATATACAGTACAATAATTATATGAAAATATTTTTTTATAAATTTTCATATCATCAGAGACAGCAGAGGTGGCAGAAAATTATTCAGAAAAAGCTGATCTAAACATTACACTATAAGATATATTAGATAAAAATGATTTAATCCACATTATAAAGAATTTAAGAAATCCCAGTTTTTTAAGTTTTAATAAAATAACACTATGAGGCAGTAAATCGAATGCCTTACTTAAATCTGTGTAAATGACATCAGTCTGAAAGCCAGCCTCCATAGTGTTCAGGAAGTGTGAGCAAGACTCAACTAAATTTGTAATCGTAGATTTTTTCTTTACAAAACCATGGTGATTAATTGATAACTGTTTAGAACAAATATCATAAATTGTATCAAAAACTATTAATTCGAAAAGTTTAGGTATGCATGAAAGTTTTGCTGTTGGACGGTAATTTGTGACCATATTTTCAGCACCTTTTTTTATAAACAGGGCGAGTAAATGAATTTTTCCAATATTGTGGAAAAATTCCAGAAGTAAACCATCGGTTGAATAAAAGGGGTAATGGTAACGCAAAAGATTCCGAACAGTTTTTTAAGATTAAAAATGATATTTTGGCAGGTCCAGGAAATACATCACTGTTAAGATTATTCAAATAACTCTTTATTTCCTGAGAAGATAAATCTATTGAAATACCTTAGTTTTCAGGTTGGTTTATCATGTGATTAAAATTATTTTCATGAACTTCAAAGAGATTTTCTGAATAAGAACTACAGTACATACAATTCAAATCTTATTAAGATTTCTACCCTGACTGGTCTGAATGATCATCTGATAAAATGTTTCTTTATTCTATTTTTGTTATACCGACTATTATGGTATATTACCGACTTATCTGCCAATGACACCGATGGTGTATTACCGACTTATCTGTCAATGTAAACGTACCCGTTACAAGTCAACCATTATGATCTGATTTCTAATGACCGTTATTCTGTTATGGATGCTTTCGAGTATTTGTGTCATTGGTAATTGTAAAACCAAAAAGAAAAACCCAATAATAACCAGCAAAAAAGTTTAAATTTTCTTTTTTTATATTATGCAATATTATAATACACCAAAATTCTCACATATTAATTCTGAAGAGAAAACAACTATCAAGCCTAAGAAACCTAAATTCTATTATTTTAGTTTTAAACTTAAAAAAAAAATAAAACTTTAAATTAAAATCCTTTCAACACTGTCCAAACTTTTCAAATTAATCTTTAAAAGTCTTTAAAAAATTTCAAAACTTAACTAAATTGAATTCGAAATAAGAAAAAAATGGGCTTCTAATTGCCTTATACATAATAGTACCAACTTCAAAATTAATCTTTAAACCCTTTAATTTTAATTTTAGTAAATAGAAAAAGTTTAATGTTATTTTTTTTTTTTTCCAAAATCAATTTCACCATTATGTACCCTCTCTTAAATAGTATAAAATTGTACATACATACACACATAGATACACATACAAATCTAAATGCATAATATAAGCATCTATTAACTGTACTTAACACAATATCCATATATTCTTCTTCTACTTCTACCTTAATACCTTTAAATCTAAGTCTATGTGTGTATGTTTATTAACACCCAATTTAAAAATTGAGTTCCTCAAGTAAATTGTATTTGAGAGAGTATATTATGTAGGAAACGTAAAAATTCAGCAAGTCCTTTAAAATAAAAAAAAAAAATCTTTTCAGGACATTAACTTTAATGGGTATACAGTCGGTGGAGTCTATATAATATTATGTGAATAAATTTCAGTTTCAAATTATTTTGAATACATCTTTGTATGTACATTCATTCTTAAATAGTTATATAATACGGTACACAAATTACACTTTGTTACCTTTAATTAAAACCAAATAAATAAAATTAATTCTTCTTGTGTTGTGACAATGTTCAATGTTGTCTGTTTGATCCAAATTATTCGTTTTATTTCTATAATCTTGTATGGATGACATTCGATATTGATAATACAAAGCTGAAAATGTGAGAGAACTAATTTTACTCAGGTTGTGTTTTGTGTTTAATTATGAACTCACTTTAGCTGATAGAGCGGACCTTGACGTGCAACGTTATTTCATTTTAAGTTTTCCCGTTGCTTAACCCATATAGATCCGGACCTAGATCTAGTTCGCCTAGAGTCATAAGCATAGCGGAAAACTATGTTTTCTACTAGTCCATATAGACTATCATTTTCCTCTGAAGCTCCTTCATAATGTATAAATGCGAACAGGGTCTTCGTTATCGGAACTTTCATTTATTAATTCTTCTATTTCTCGTATACTGAAATACTTTTTTTTTGAATATTTTTGCACAGTTTATTCACTTATATTCACTTCATTTTAACTCTCTTTTATATTACGACTGATGACGATTGAACATCGGTTGTGATATATATACTAATTTACTGACGTTGATTTTATATAGTAGCTTGGTATTATATTTCCAAGAATTCAAAACCAAGTATTGAATTCTTGCCTCTTATCATTAAGTTATTGATGCCCATTTAGCATAATTTGTTATTTGATTTCCAAGTATTTAATCGCTGAATACGTGGTCCGTAATAAAAAAAGACCGTATTTGTATAATTATTGCTTGGAAGAGGAAAAAATAATAAAAAAGGATATAAAATTTTTTTTTTATCTGAAAATTTTTAGATATCGTTTACTTGATGTTTCGTTTTCGACACACTGCTTGAAAAAGTCACCCTGTAGCTAGAAATTTTGTTGGATTAGTTTTATATTGTGATTAAATTGTTACATGGCTTTAAATTAGTTTAGTTAGAAGATATTTTTTTTTGCCACATTTAAAAAAAAGGTAAATTAGATATTGGTTTTAAATTATATAATAATAAACTTTAGTAATAACACGTGATGTGTTTCGTTTTCGACACTTTGGGTTTTTATGGGTTAAATGGTGTTTATTTAAAGTATTTTTTTTTAATTTAATGTATTTTATGTGGTTTTATTTTTTGTTGCTTAAATGATTAGTTTTATGCCACAATCATTTATTGGGTTAGTCTGAATTTTATTGACTATTTGCCTCCGGTTGTCGTTGTCTATATCATTTTTTTGTTTCTCCAATTGCTAATGCGCATTGTTTATTCATTTATTGGCTATTTGGTCCTGGTTCACAGATGGGAGCATTATGTTGTCTTGATATATTCATGATACTGCGTCCATGTCATGTTCTATTTGATTGAAGTTGTATTTATGTAGTTTTCCTGATATTCTATTAATGTGTCCATCACATATTATTCTAAAAAAATACATATATGTTGATGAGGTATCAGTAGCCTTGCACCATAAATTTTCCGTTGATTTTTTTTTTCAAATATGGTTTGCCACAGTCTATGTATGCTGTAGAACTGACAATTGGACACACTAAAGTTTTGTACAGGTTTATCTTACACTCTTCATTCTTTAAGTATTTTTTGATTTGAACAGTTTTTGGTAAGCAATTCGACTTTGTATACAGTTGTGTATTTGGTTTGAAATATTGAGAAATATTACCAAAGAGTAATCATATTATAGAGTATTCACGTTGAACAAAATTTGTTAATCATTTTCTTCTAAAAATCCCGTCCCATTTTTACTCAAAACACGAAAATGCCGTCCCATTTTCACTCAATACCCCAAAACACTCAAATATAATTTTCGAAACTCAATAATTTTTACTCAAAATTTTTTATTTATTGACAAGAATATTTCATACAATGCCTCTACACTGCTAGCCTATTCACAGAATGATTTTTCCGGAATTTTATCGAATTACGATTTCGTTTTAAGTTTTGTTTTAATTTTGTGTATATAAAGTGTTGCTCTCCCAGTGAACAGGCTAGGAGTATAGAAGCATTGTTTCATAATTTGAAGAGTCTACACAAACGTTACGTATGTACTTTTAATTTATATGAAGAGTATATCGTATATAGTTCACCATATATTTACATATGTAATTCAATATAAAAAATATATATGGAAAAATGTAAACAAAAAAAACACAATTAATCGGAAAAATAATGAATGATGTATACATACAATAATAGGTCAATGATAGAATCACATAATTTAGAAAATTTTTTTTTAAGATAATAGTAATAAAATAATCAAATTTGTTAGTTATGCATTACAAATCGTGAACTATGTACGGAATACCGTTTTTTTCTTTTCTCACAACTTGTTTGAAAATCGTATTTCTATTTTAGATAAAATAATTTTTGAAGAAATAAAAACAGTCAACAATCCATATAAAGAATAAAATGTCCAGTTTTACTTTTTTTACTTACTTTTTTATATTTTGATAGATTGTTTGTTTGTATTGATAATTATATTATGTTTGTATTGATGTGTATGTTTGTATTGATATTAATTATACTTTTTGGCAGTCAAATTCAACATTTCGTCAAACAAATTAAACATTTTTTTTATCCAAATTCAACATTTTTTTTAATAATTTGAAAATAATAAGTATTATACATAGTTCTCAAGTATCAGTATGTAACAAAAGTCTGAAAACATTATAATTCTAAAAAGATTTTTCTTAAAAGAACTAAATTTTGCAATCCAAAAAAACTATTTAAGAAAAAATGTTGAATTTGGATAAACAAAATTGTTTAATTTGAAAAAGAAATTGTTTAATTTCACATAAAGTGTTTTATTTATTGGCGTTATATTTTAATGTGACTAGAAATGACATCGATTGTATGAACTTATGAAGCTTATTACTTTCTTTCAAACAAATTGTTGACTATTGCTCTAACAGAATTGTGACAACAAACGTTTTTGACTATAAACGAATTAAAATACATCAATCTACTACGATGAGAGTAATAATATTTTATTGTGTCAAGTTATATTGAAATTAATATTAATTTCGTCATAAAGTATTATGTATCATACTTTAATTTCATTATATATATATATATATATATATATTCAATAATCAAGGGATTCAGAAAACAACTACAATTATAGCAAAACAAATATTTCTTTTTATATAAAATCGTACCTCATCGTGCTAAATCGTGCAATTGCACAGGGGATTCACTAGTATTCATTTAAAAAATTAGATACAAAAATTCAGCCAACGGAAAACAAAACAATTTATTAAATTCAAATATCTAAGTTGCTTACCCATTCTAAAGCTGAGAAGGTTAATTCGGCGAAGTAGTGTATATATGCTACTTTTATATGCTCTGATTTTGCAGTTACTCAATATGTGTTTAAAAGTTTTTCGAGAAGCACCGCAATCAAAAACTGAAACCATTAGTGAAAAATGTTAAAATCATTTTCAATTAGATGATTTTCTTCAGCAATTGGTTGGTGTCGTGATTTTAATATTGAGATGTTTTGCTGCAGTATATTGATATTATTATGTATTTGTAATTCGTATTATTTTATAATACTCTCTAATCAAAGCATTTTCACGACTTAGGTTGGGAGGTGTTATTTTGCTAAGCACTGGTAGACATGAAATCAGATTACAATAACTTAGAAACCCTGTTTTTGCATTTTGCCAGCTAGCATGTTTTTCACATCGATTCTATTAACTTTTTTCAAGAAATGTATTTATATCGAAATGATGTTGACCTTCATTATTTCGTTTATGGTCCGACATTTTAATTTTTAATATAATTCGATTAAAAATATTACATCAAACTAACTAATGATTTGAAATTATTATTCGTATCTTCATAGTTGCAGACAAAAATGCAGTAGCGTCGTGCATAAATTTTTCCATGACAAGTATGAACAAAAAATATGAGTAGATGTGTAGAAATTTTTTCTGTAGTCATTTTTGTTGATCCCTCTATCAACATTATCAACCTCTGCAACATATGCAAAAGTTTATTTTGTCATTTTGCAAAAGTTTATTTTAAAACAGCAACCCGCTTCCCGAAACCCAAAATTAGGTTCATAGTTTTTCTTTGTTTTTTGTAAGTTAATCAAATGTAACGAAGTGTATTAGGGTTAAAAATAATTTGAAAAATAAAAAAAAAATTAAATGATTTTTTTTTTTTTGGCAAAATAATTGGCAATACTAACCGATTTTAAATTTTCAAATGCATACAAACTTATAGTAGCATATTTATTTAGAATAAAATGTTGGTATGTTCATTTAAAACCACATAAGTTTATGTTATTTGGTTTTGTATACTGTGTTGGGCAACATTAAATTCTACTTAACTGATATACAACTAAATGTGTGTTAATATTTTAAAAGTATGTACTTATGTACATGGACAATGGACTACTCTTGTTAGTATATAATATATAATATGTATATAGTTCAGTTGACTCCATAAATGAGTTTTAAATATTTAGATCAAGAATTATTGGAAAATTGATTCTACAAAAAAAAATATTCTCATTATCAAAGAAAAATTGAATATTCGGCTTGAAGTAGCAATCTTTCTTGATTACTTGGGAATTATCTGTTAGTATCTCTCTCAGTGTTTATTAAAACAAATAAAATAATATTATGCTTTATGCTTTATTTCCTATACTACTTGATCTATAATTTATGTTTTAGGTAGGTATTATACATAAGTATAATAGAGTCAGTGATATTTATAATATAATTGAAAAATATTTACAGTTTGCAATTATAGATATTAGTAGGTCTTAATGTTGTTTACAATAGCTTTGAATATTCACTAGGAACAAATTTGAATACCAAACTAAATTTGTTTAGTCCCGGAACAAATCGTTTTAATATAGAAAAAAATTTCGAAGCATATTTAATCCTAAAACAATTTCGTACCTTCAACTGAAGAGAATCCGCCTGTGACTGACAAAAATGGAGGACATTTATTAGTTAGGCCCAGGACATAAATGGTCTGTTAGTTACCTCAGTAAGTAGGTATATTAAGACTTTGAATCTATATAGTTCGATATACTTCCTTCATATAAATTACACTTTATCTATATTGGACTTCAAATATGGGATAAAATACTATTATAGTTTATTACAAAATAGATGCAGATAACATGATGACATTTTTTCATAATATTGACAGTGTCACTCGGTGAATCGAACTAAAGCATTATAGTATTGTACTTCAGAATTTTTTTTTATATTTTATTATCAAATAACATTTACAGAATCATTATCCTATTTATACTTAATTTAGATAATGTTAGTTAAAGTTTCTCATAAGATACCTTTTTACAATTCTGTCATTTGAGAAAATAAAGTAATAAAGAAATAACAGTACTAACAATCACCTCATGATTGGTTTGGAAAAGTACAAGAGAGTAGTTGAAACGTAGAGTAGATAAAGGAATTAAAATACACATGTATTCGACCCTAGAAAAGATTCAAAAAATAAAGCAATATTTCTGAAAATCTAGTTAATTGCATGGCTATTAAACTCTGAGCTCAACGCAATGGTATATCACGATCTCCTCTATATAAAAACACAATTAAATCCATTGAGACATACGAAATTTTGTAAAACCTTGTATATTTGATTATTTCGTACTTGAACACAATTTATTTTTATTTGAATTTTCACTAATTAGAATCAATTATTATCCTTAACAGTTCAACCAAAATTTAAATTTAAATCCTTATTCCTTATTAAAATCATTTCAAAAGGGATTTTGCTTTAAAGATATTCGAATGAAAACTAATGCAAAATCAAAATTTCAACATATCTAACAATTTATGTTAATGTTACAAACAACAACACAAAAACAAAAAAATTCAAAATATGAAAAAAACAGGCAAAAAAAAATAATTTATTTTCTTAATTGCGATTGTCATAACAGCAATTATTTTATTCTCTGTAGAAATTCAAAATCCATACAATAATATTTATCTGTCATAACACTATTACTGTCATGTTTATTTTTCAGTTATTGCATCCAATTTGCATTTATGGGAGTACGTAAGTATATGCATCCATAATAATGTAATACTGTTGCATTTAATATTATGACATTAGATTTTTACACCATATTCAGCATAAATATGTATAAAATAATGTAATGTAAGTACATTGTATATGGAATGGAGTGGTTGTTATAAGGGTATACATTATATTTATGTAGTACAAGGACAGTAGTAAAAAGTTATTTGTATTGTAATGGATATGATATTAATGTAATGTATAATGTATGAATTTTAAACATCTTATGACAGTTATTAGTAATAAAAAGTTTATATAAATTAACTACTTTCTCTTTATTTTGTTTTTGAATTAGTAAAAATAAGATCATAGTTAAATAGAATATGAAGTCAATCGTTTTAAAAAAGATATTTTTAAATTTTGATAATGGGTGAGTAGAGAAGTATTAAGATAAATATATTTTGAAAATAATATTATGATGATATATGTAAGTGCCTTAATACACAAGCTTATATAAGGTAAAAACGATTTTGGATTCTTATTAAATATTAGTTATAAAATTTTAGTTTAATTTTTATTCATTCCAATATTTAACATAAGCTGACTTTATTGTTTTAAAGCTTACTTTTATTATGAGTTAGTAAGCTTCGAATATTATAAGAAGAGTTTCTGACTCAATTTCATTTGCTTGCCATATATTTAAAAGTTGACGAATTCAGTAATGTCTCATTTGATTGAGATGGAATTGTGACTGGTACTGGTAGAGTAAAAATATATCAGATTCTATAACTGAAAAATTAATTGAAGCTGTTGAGGACTTCAAGGGCTGCAATTTACAAAGAAATCTTAAAAGAATATTCAAATAAAAATGTGATGTTTTTTTTTTTTTATAAAAACTTGTTTTCCAGCGTTTGAGTAAAATTTTGGTATAACAGTGAAAATAGTCGAATATTTTCCTTTTAATTTTACTGATATGCTTATCATACAGATACGCGTATTTCGTCTACTACTAGCAGACTTCTTCAGTGTTTTGTACTCGACTGAGGAAAGAAATCTAAAATTGTCTTATTTATTTTATTCGTACAGGTAACAATTTGATGTTTCTCGCAGCTGCATGGTTGTTTATTATCCAATGAATTAGCACAGGTAGGGGGTTGAATAAAAATATTTTTATTTATTTTATTATTGGTATTTGAAATAATTTTTCCGACGTTAGAGTGACAGGTAGGGGTGTTGTTATTTGTTTTATTGTATTTCACTAAAAATTTAAATAAAGAAGAATATCCATTGCCTTGGTCTTTATTTAGGAGTGAGTCATTTTTAGTTTTGTAAATTTCGATGCTTTCAGCTGAATCTAGTTTCCTAGAATCTCTAATGTAATTTATCATTACAATGTCTTCTTTCGAAATGCTATGATTCTCCTGGATGATGTGATCTGCTACTTTGGATCGGAACTCTGTTGAGTTCTTCTTTTTAGCCAGTTCTGCTTCTTTCAGGTGTTCATTGAGTCGTGTTTGCATGTTTCTCCTAGTTTGCCCAATATAAACTTTGTTGCAATGACTGCAAGTTACCTTATATACACCTGATTTTTCCATTTGCTCGATTGGATCTTTAGTTGAACCTAGAACAGACTTGAGTTGGTTAGTTCTGCTGCTATATACGATATCTAACCCGTGTTTTCTTAATTCCGTTCTGAGTGGGCGAGAAATCTTGCTAAACTCCAATGCTACTCTTCTTATGGGTTGTTGATCAGTGAGTAGGTTAGTGAGGGAATTCCGTTGTAAACTTCTTTTCCGTTTACTAAGTAAGGCCGTGATGGTTTTTTCCGGATATCCGTTTATTCTCGCAATTTAAAATATGTGTTTAGTTTCTTTTACTAAACCTTTTTGGGAGATGGGAAGTGTTAACATTCGATGGATCATGTGGTTGAACGATGCCATCTTATGTTGATAGGAGTGGTTAGAGGTATTCGGGATGACCCTGTTAGTATCCGTAGGTTTCCTGTAAATCTCTAGCTCTAGAGATGTTCCTGTTTTACTTAACAGTAGATTTAAGAATGGTAGTTGGCCTTTTTTTCTACTTCGAAATTAAACTGTATATTCCTGTGGAGCCCGTTAAGAGTAGTTAAGGTTGATTCTAAGTCCCTTTCCTTTATTACAGCAAAAATATCATCTACGTATCTTTTCCAAAATCTTGGTAACCGTTCTTCTGCTGCTAAATCTGACTCCAATTTAGCCATGAAAATTTCATTCATGAATGGAGAAAGGGGATTTCCCATTGGAGCCCCCTTCAATTGCTTGTAGAAATTTCCTCTAAAGGTGAAATAATTTTCTTCCATGCAAAGCCGGATCAGCTTTATGTACTGTTTTACTTTTGTCCTCCACTGTGGTCCAGTTTCTTGTTGTAGTAACCATTATTCTACCAGAATAATAGCCTCTTTGACTAGGATACTGGGAAAAAGGGATTTTACCTCAAAAGAGACCATGACCTCGTCTTCGTTAGTCCTCCCATTGATTGTAATTCTTGAGCAAGTTCCTTAGAGTCTTTCACTGATTGGGTTTCGAATTGCTTATCCATATTACGAAACTCCTCCACTAACCATTTGGCTATTTTATATGTTGGAGACATATCTGCTGTCACAATTTCTCTCATCTCATTCCCTGGTTTGTGAATTTTAGGAAGTCCTTTAATTCTAGGAAGTGCTGGATTGGGGACCTTAAGTTTGTTGACTCCTATTACTTGTCGGCATTCCTTGATAGTGCTGTCTACTCGCTTGATGAACTGTTGAAGAGGATCGTTTCTTAATTTCCTGTAAGGTCCGTTCGTGATCTTCTCCTGCATCCTATTATCGTAATCTTCTTTGTTTAAAATTACCAGTGCGTTGCCTTTATCAGCCTTGACAAAGTATACTGGTTTCGCCTTGATGTCTCTGATGACTTTTTTCTCATTTCTGATTACCTTTTTATTCATCTTTTCTTTAATGACTTTTGCTGTGGTAGCTCTTATAAGCTCCTTTTGTTCTGTTGTAATGGGCAACGTTGGATTGTACGTGTTGATTCCTGCTTCTAAGTCTACAATAAGTCTTTCGACATCAGTTTCATTGGGTATCGCGTAATTAAGTCCGTTGTTAAGTAGCACCATTTGATCTTCGGTGAAGGTCTGAGAGGACTGATTCACCACAAAATTTCCAATTTGCTGCACGTGAACTTTAGGTTTTGTGTCAACCTGTTGTTTTTCCTGAAGTAAGTTGAATTTCCTTTCAAGCAGTTTCCTCTTTCTTTCGCTCTCGCATTCTTCTGCCACTTTCACTTTGATAAGGAACAAGGGGAATTCTCTGGGATATTGTTGTGCTAGTTTGAGATGAAGATAGTATGCTTCTAGAGTTTTGCGGTCAAGTTTAGCTCTAAGGGAAGCGATACTATTGCTAATTATTTCATTCTCAATTTTTTTCATTATTTGAATATTAATCGATGTACGAATTTTTATTTGATGACTCTTAGGTGTTAGGTTAGAGTTTTTGCATCTGCTTAAAAATGCGATGTCTTTGCTAAGCGATACAATTGCTTTCCTCAAAGCGATGAACTTATTTGGCTCTGATGTGGGCTTGGTTGCCCACAAATGTGATGCCAACCTTGTGGACATAAGTCAGCGAAATTATTTTTGTTTCTCTTCTGTTGAAATGGCATTCTTCCACTTTGTGGTTTGATATGTAATTGAAAGTCCAACTAAAGACAGAAGATTATCGAAAGAAGCTATACTCATTCTATACACTTTTTCAAAAACTTTATAAAATGCCATTTTATTGATCTCTGGCTTCATAAAGGTTCAAACCAATATGGTGTTTTCCTTAATTTTTTTCTCCTTTTGATTTCATGAGCACAAATGCATGCTAACTCTACAAAATCCATTTTAAAGCTGAACGAAATACAGCTCTTTAATTACTATGTGTGTGCGGCACCAGAAAATCAAATAGTTTGGTTGTGTGCGCGCAAAGATTTTTTGCAATCAAGCAGTTGCAACACTAGAAAGTGCATGTGGGCGCCTAGCCTAAGACCTAAGATTCAGTTTGCCAATTTTTGAAATGAAATACTATCTCTAAAATTTGCATCAGAAGAATGATCAGTTATTATTTATTAGGTTAATACTTATAATGTATAATATTTGAAGAATTTCTATATAAAAAAATTATTGGTCCTCATGATATAAAAACAATGTCCTGCAACATTTTGCCTTCGCAATTTCTATTCCTCTGCGCAACTTATTCCCTTTCTTCAGGAACTCACCTGTTCTATTAGAAAGTTGCCCAAGTTAATGCCATTCCTGGAAAAGATGACAAAAGCAATACTTCGAATTATAGGTCCATAGCTATTCCTTTCATTCTTTCAAAACGATGGAGACTTTAACCAATAAAGAAGTTGATGAGCTCCTCAAAATTGTCGACTATCTTGTTAGTTATAAGCTAACGACACTGGAACGATTATCCGGTTTCCTTACTTCCGGTCCTTCAAAAACCGTTTGTTGGACCACTTACTCTATTTTATATATATCTACTTAGTGTTGGTACTTGTTCCAAGGTCTGAGGAACTAAAATCATTTTTCGTCCGCTCAAGCAAGGCTGTTGGATAACACGAGAGGTATCAGTTGATAACCATAAAATCAATGGTCAACACTAATATTAGACTGAGAAAAATGCTGCTAACTAAGCTATACTAAAACCAACATATATTGTATAATAATGGAAAAAAAATTAAGCTGCGACACACCCGCGCAAAATATTAATTAGCTCAGAAACAGAAAAAATCCACTTAACTGTCACCTGAGTAAAACACTTAGAGATACATAGTTATTTGAAACCAATTTATGTTAATTAAAATCGAATTTCTGCACCTAAGCAGAGTATTATTACATTAATTATTGCACTAATTAATTATAGTTGTCAATACTACTACAACTACATAAAATTTTCTTTATTGTGAAATAATTTTTGATGAGATTCGAAAAAAACGCTTTAATTCCAGAAAAATGAAAATTTTACAGAAAATTACAATGAAACCTAGATATATCAATTTACAAATTTAAAAATTATAAAAATAAAATTCCCAGCACAATTAAAGTACTTAATATATGAATGGTAGAATATGAAATTTTTTTTTTTATATATTATTTACAAATATTTTCATTCTTAAACATATTCACACACACACATTCATATTATTATGTACTTACATTTATAATATTAAATTTATTTGTGAAAGAAAAGCCCATAAGGATAGAATGCGATGATTTGATTAAATTAAATTTTACTCATGTACCGCTTATTGAAGAGATGGTAGAGAAAATAAATTGAGAGAATTCTTATTGCAAACAAAAACTAAATATTTTTACAATATTATATTTTTATTTACATACCGACATATATTAACATAATTAATATATATGATGAATATATGTATGTAAAAGTATGCGGAAATTTTCATGGTATTTGGAAATATTTTTATATTGTAACACAATTGCACTTATAACTTTGACTAACCCTATACAAATTTATAAAAGCATACATAATATAAGAATTACAATAAGAATCTTCTTTGAGTATATCAAAATATTTACAATATTAATGCTATCTCTTTCTCTATCTTATATTTATTTTGTCCTTATGAAATGGTTGTTTTCACAATATATTTTGTTGCAGGCATTGTACTTGCATACAAAATTATAGTGTGGTAAGAAGTAAAAACTGTGTAAGTTGAATTATAACTAAAATGAGTTCTAATAAATTAATATGTGTACACCAAATAATTTTAAAACTTGCACCGCTATTCAACTCCCAAAGTTCATTTGAATTTATTAAAGTAAATTATATTTTAGGGCAATGATGAGACAAAATTAAATATAGTGAAATATAAAGCTTTCTGACCCCACCTTAAGCTATTGTGAAATATATAATGTACGTATTAATTGATAGTTAGATTTGAAAACTATAATCTAAAAGTATCTATCCATAGCTCTTGTTTAGTTGGCTTTTTATTAAATTTTAGTTATGTAAAACTAATCGAAGTGAAATATTTACCATGGATCTGAAAGGATTGAGTTCTAATGATTATCTGTCTGCACGAAGTTGATTCAATGATGCCAATATATTGAAACCATTAAAAAGAAGAATTAAGATTAGTTAAGCAAATCGGAATCTACAATAAAAACAAAAGTCAAAATTTTTTTAATATTCTTCAATTCATTATTATTCGATTCCCATATACCATGTGTTCCATAGATTGCGTATCAGCTTTTTAATTAAACAAATCGAGGATACTCATCGATTGGTGATATTTTCAATTTCGGGAAAAGACCGGAAATGGGTTTTTTAAAATTCGATGAAATTAGGCGAAATCGAAATTTTTAAATAAGACGAGTTAATTGTTTATGTAAATTCGGATTCAATGTCAAACAATAAGAAACTGTTGCCAAAGTTGAAAATATCACCAATCGATAGAGCACCCTCGATTTATTTATTAATTCTTTTTTAAAATCTTAAAAAGCTGATAAGCATGCTCTGGCACCCCGTGTATAAACAATATCATCAAAATTGATTCTCTATTCCATATACTCAACAAAATATATCTATTTCATACTTTTCGTCAAAATATGCCTAAACTTAGAAATTTGATTCTTGCGTATGAATTCAGGGTGTGAAACAATGTTTTGCTTTACCACTACAATGAAAATATGTACATATATACAACAAAACACATAATGAAATTTCTCGAATTGTACAGGTTGTACAATATCAATTTCAATGGAATCGAGACAGTTCGGTTAGTAGTTGGTTCTTACAAATAATATTTATATAAACACAAAGCTTTCCTTATTCGACTGTTATAAGTCATTCAGCATATGATAGGAAAAAAATTATATGGTACATAGAGTTTTAATAGAAAATGCGGTTGACATTTTTTCGTCTGTTTTTGCACTTATGGTTGATTTTCTCTTAATGGACGAACGTTCGAACAACTTTTTTAACCAATCAGAAATGTTTATTTAACAACACATACATAAAAAATCATCTCCGAACAATTATTTACTTCATCCAAGATTTAACAAATGCCAGTCCTTCGCACATTGTTTTTTTTTGTATTTGTGTTTCCATTATAGTACAAAAAAAAATTGTCCGAACGTTCGTCCATGAAGACGAGATTCGACTTTACTGCCATTTACTTTTTATTTTGTTCAATTTTAATGTTTTGTTGCACAAGGTTGTTGTTGCACGATAGAGACGTATGCTGAAGCATTACGAGTCTAGAATGGACCACACTATAGAAAATTACAAATTTAATGGAAATTCAAAGAAAGTCAAACAAATTATTGTGGTAGCAAAAGAGTAAAGTAAGAAGCAGATTAAGATTAAGTAAGACAAAGTCGAGCAAGCAACTTTGCGTTCGTATATGATTAAAAAATCTAATAACCTGTCCTTTCACTTCTCATAATACTCTTTTTTTTATGCTCTTGACAGTAACTTAGGTAGAATCACCTTTTCGTGGTTAATTAAGTACGGTACTGCAAGTTTATACTACAATGTCTACAATATTTCGAGTATTTATTTAACAAATTACTGGCTCATGAACACATGAAATATGGAAAACTACTGCTATTGTCAGGAACTAAGCCTTCTTAAATAGAATAGTTTCATTTTATTTAATTTGTTACCAGATTATACTATCAATTATTTTTTGTCATTTATTTTATCCAAATGACAGGTACTGGACCAGGTTGAAAACCCCACAAAGCATTTTATTTGCTTGATCGGGACTCGAACCTGGGACCTTTCGATACTACTTAACATCATTTAAGATTAAAGATTAAATTAATTACTTAAAAAAGTGACCACAGACATTTCAGTGCTCTAAATTTAAAAACAAATTCAAACCCTGGTTTATTTCAAAATATTTCTTTGACTTAAGCTGTTTTTATTTGTAAACAAATCCATATATTAGCATTGATTAAAGTTCTTTAATAGTGCAGTGCTTCCATCAACATAAGCATTTTTACTTCTCAAATTGGAAATTTTAGTATTTGGATTTTAGTATATTGGTTGGTTGTGCGATTGGGAGGGTGAATTCAAAATGTGTGTTGGTAAATAAATTTTAAACTATATATGTACAATATATTCTGTAAATGTGTACAAGTGTACAAGAATACATAAATAAAATCGAATGGAGACAGAAAATTTTTGTTTAATTTTATTGTTGTTTTTGCCAATATGTGTTTACATATTCAAAATATCAAATAGGGAGAAATTGTCTAGGGAATTCAATTGAAGTAATTGAGAAAAATAAATTAAAATGAGAAATTTGTGAAAAAAACTGTTTTCATATTATGAGTATTTATATATGTATATATATAAATATTAAATATAATATTTTTAAATTAATAAAATACAAAATAAAAAGAGATTACTTATATGTAGTTGCCCTCAAGCTATATAAGAGTATTTTATACTAAATGAATTGAATTGAAAGTGAAATGAAATGCAATATCACAGTCATAAAACGTGAAGTTTAAAGTTCATTTTTTTATTTTTGTTGTTTTGGAACTTTAACCTAAATTGAACTTAAAAAACAATACTAAAAAAAAAAAACATTTGTAAAAACATTAAAATAAAATAAACCCTTATAAGAAGTGAAGGTGTATGTAAATATTAATGAAACTATAAGAAGTTACTACTTAACTGTACTTAACATTCAATACGAAATTAAGAAGTTAAGTATTCCCTTAATCTCAGTTGTGTTCGCACGCTCTGCAAAGTTCTCAGTTTTTGTTCATACTTCTTTATATGGAGCGAAATCATGTAGGGGATTGTTAAAAGTTATAAAATATATATATACTTATATATATATATAGATATATATACATCCACCAGTCCATGACAATGCGGTACTGAAATGAAGATAATCGTGCGATTTGCAAAGGGAAAAATTATGTAAACAAGAATATTATTGTTTTACGTTACCTTACGTTACCGGTGGCGCCGTAGGTAAACCGCCTGTCTTTCAACCGAAAGGTTCCAGGCTCAATTCCCGATGATGCAAAAAAATGTTTTATTGGTTTTTCCACCAAGTCTAGTACCCTTTGTCATTTGGATACAATAAATAACAAAAAATTACTGAGGGTATAATCTAGTAACAATTTAACTAAAATGGAGCTGTTCTATTTAAAAAGACTTAGTTCCTGAAAATAGCAATAGTTTTCCACATTTAATGAGTAGATAACCCAGTAACTAGTTAAATAAATATTCGAAATATAGTACATTGTAGTATAGATTTGCAGTGCCGTACTTAATTAAGCACGAAAAGGTTATTCTGCCTAAGCTACTGTCAAGACTGTTAAAAACAAAAAATATCAAAGCCCAATCGTATAAAACGCTTTTCTGTCTATACGGTTACTACACGCTTTAGATTTTTGGACCTTACCAAAAGAATGTTAGCATACACTAGATTATTTCTGAAAAATCTTCGTCGAATTTATTATCCTGTGTCAGACGAAGTGGCTGATGGGATGAGAAAATATATCACTGAATTATATTATCTGTCACTAGCTAAGCTATGTAAAGCGGATAAAAGATTATTTTTTTTGTTCTCTGAAACATTTGCCTTATTGAAAATGACAAATTTCTTGTTTCATTAATCTACCAAATTCTAATATATACCTTCTTTAGGTATTTATGTTTTGTACTGACAGCTGATAAGTTGAATATTTAATTATTTTTAGCGATTAAGCGGATTTAATCAAACTTAAGCGGTGGTGTGGTGATGAACTTTGAATTTTGTTTTGGCATTCTTGACAGCTATGTGAATCCTGATGATTATTTTTGCAGTCAAAATATTTTGTATTTACTTTGAAAATGGTACTTTTTTTCAAATACTCAGAAGCTTTTCAATAGCTTTGCAATATATAAAAAATCTTTAAAAAATGTTTTGTATTACATTATTATTTGTGAGCCGTAAGTTTTTTTGAACGTAATTCAGATTTCAAAATGACTTTTATGGTATTTGGCTTACTCAAACAATTTGGTATTCTTTGAATACAATAAATCTATTGTTCATAGTACCGGAAAATTTGCAAAATAATTAATAATCATTTGCGATAACAGATTGCGATGAACTACATGATTGCAGGATTCAGTGAAAGTAAATTAATCTGATTTAGTATTGGCAAATTGATTTAGGATTAAAGACTTGTTTCTCTTATCATTATGTGTGTTGTAACATTCCTCCATAAAAATTGATCCAGCGATCTGTATGAACTTACTTTACTTTACTATACAGAAATTCTGTAGTTTAAATCGCGATCAGAGCATGGATATTGTATATTTATTTTTTAAATTAAATACCAATACAACTTAGTTGTCACTAAAATAAAATGCAAAATTGATGATGAAAATTATGAAGATGAATATACCATAAGTTTTTAATCTATAAATTTAGTTAAAATTATAAAAAAATGTTATAATTTAAAAATTTCTTAAAATTTCATACAGGAATGAATTTTGTAATACCTATCCACTAAAATGAATATCAATTAATTATACTGCTCCAGAAGAAGGAAATTACATTCTTCAAAACCCAAACAATAAATAAACTTTTCTGTAGAAAAATGAACACAATTTTGAAAGTAAACAATATGTGTACAATAATAAGACCCATGCAAATTTTCATATCGTATAATTCTTTATAATTGGTTTGCAATTGTTAAGAGTCTGTCGAACCGAATTTTTTTTTTATATGTATTTTTTCAATTGAAATTATTTCTTGTTGTTTGGTATTATAAATAATATTGTTATATTTTAATAGGATCTTATATATACCATTGTATGTTAAATAATATATATAAAATATATAACATATTTACAAAGAGTTTCCTTTCCACTTGAGACATTCACTTGTTCTTGTTTTTCTATCTGGTAAACAATTCATACTACGTGCATACAAATTTAATGAATTTAACCTTATTTTTGGTAAGTAAATTTCTTAGTCTTGATTTTTTTTGATATATTTTTATTATTATCCAGTAGTTTTTATTCAATTTAATTAAAATAGAAACTGTTTCTATCAAAATATAAAAAAAAATTTCGGACCTACTGCAAATTTAATTGAAAAAAAAAAGTGATTTTAAGTCCTGTTATCATCGTGTATTATTATGCGTTTTATCCCAATAACATTAGAGGCGTAAATAAAATACTAAATATTAAGCGTATTAAATAAGATAAATGTTGATAGATTGGATCTGAAATCTTGCTTTCAAAAAATTATTTTCAAAATCATGTTTTTTTTTTAAATCTCTTTTTTTCCATTTTTATAAAAACTCTAGAAAAGACAGATACCCCGTTTCTGAAGCAACAGCGATTGCTCATAAAATTAAATAATGCAATAATTTTGGAATTAAAACGATATTTAAATATCGATCATTTTGAAAAACTTGATTTCAAGATACAAAATTTTGTTACGCTCCCGTTCTTAATCTCTATTGTTAAGTAAAAAAAAAAAATAATTCTGTTGTGTTTTTAATTTGATAGATGAATAGTTATATAGTAACTGGTTAATATTTTTTTTAAAATTAATTGTTTTGGGTTTTATTTACTTTGTGTGAGCACAAAAATAACCAATAATTCGAAACAAAGCTATTATTTTTGAAATAATTTCTGTTAGCAAGAATTGGTATCCCGTTTCCGATTTTAATAAAGATTTTCTAACGGATTAAATTTGCGTAGTCACTTCTGTTTGCACCTACGGTTAACTAATCTTAATGGTAACGAGTGAATACTAGCTATTACTACAAAGCTCAAAGGAACACAGTTAAGAACTGTTTAACGTTAAGCACTGTTTTGTAGCTGGTGGCGACAATGTATATTTGCATCGATTTTATGATATTGTGGAATCGGCTGATAACAATTAAATTTTTAAATACGGTACTGGCGGAAAGACTATTTTTATATCTACATTGATGAATCTATAATGGATGAAGAAGTGGAAGTTACCTTTTTTATAAATGTATATGTTGGCTTATCTTATAGCTTCCAAAATATTATACCTAGTGTATTTAATAAGATAATATGGTAGTTGTGGTTGGTAAGCGACAGAGAAAATTCTTCTTCTGCACCTGTGTCTGCTACCAGCAAGTGCACATTACACCTCCTCGTGGTATCTACCGGCAATGGAATGCCGAGAGGGTGAAGAAGGAATTGATCTAGAGCTGACTCTAATAATTGCAGTCCGCTCTTGAACAGTTTCTTCATAAAAATCTCAGTTTCAGGCTAAGAAATGTGGGCTAGACGAGCCAGCCTCGAAAACAAAAACCCCAAACTCAAGGTGTCATTCGTACCGTGCCGAAGGGATGAATGGCTACTGGATTAAGTAGTATAGGGCTAAAACATCAAGTACGAATAGTTGATGGAGACCAAATACCTCCATCGACTAACTGTATAGCGTACATCAATGTGAGAAACAAAATAGCAAAAAAGGAATTCATCTCAAGACTGGGCAAACTAAATCCTTGTCTTAAAACTACCGGTAGCAGACTTCGCCACTTGGGAACAGCGTTCCCCGAACAATAGGAGCTATTCAGTATACCATTGAAGAATATCTTGAGTGTAATAACAAAATCAGGTATCCTTAAGGACTATGAAACTTAATAACAAAACTGGACTATCACAATGAGTCTATTTGAGGCTGCTGTGATATAGGGACTAAGTCCTTCCCGAAATTAAAAAACTAATCTAATCTAATCTGATGTAATAGTATCAGTACGAAGGTAGTAATTACGCAGGACACTTCCATATGAATAAATTCTGCAGTGTCTGTAGAGTAGCATATGACATGGTATAGGGCAATGTATTTTTTGACGACTAAATTTAACTAAGCATAAATGTCAAATGAATGTAAATTAAAATAAAATTAAAATTAAATGAAATGAAAAATGAAAATGTAAAACAGGACAAAAAAAATTAATAATTTTGTAATATAAAATTATTGAAAATATTTTAAAATATAATATTAAATATTTTTTATACCTGTTAATTAATAACAACAATTAACACAATTCATTTTCTTTATTATTTTTATAATTAATATATATGTATATATTTTTTTTTTTTTGAAACTGGCCTTTAAAATTAATTAAACTTGTTATAAAATATTAAATTAATTTAAAAAATACTTTTTTTTTATTTTTGTTTATTTTTTAAATAACACATTATTTTATTTTTATTTATTCATAATTATTATAACACAATTTTTATTTACATATTCTAATTTGAATAATTTTTTTTCCCATTTTCTATTTTACTTAAGTGTATTAAACTTTTTTTTTTATTAAATTGAAATAAATTATTATTATATTAACTAAATAAATTCAAAATGGCAGAACTTATTAAGAAGACAAAAAAAAAATGGTGGCATTAAATTTGAATTTTTGATTTAAAATAAATATACCTACTACAATTTTATAATTTTTTTCTTCAAATATTTAGAATTACATCGATTTAATTTTAATTTTAAAAATTTCTTTTAAAAAATTTAATTCTACATTTTTTATACTTTTAATAAATTATGAATAAATTGTTAAAAATTTAATTCGATTAGTAATTTTTTATTACTTTAATAGCTTTTTGAATTTTTTAATTTCACATTTTATTATCATACACAACTATATATTTTCATATATTTCAATTTAATTTGAATATATTTAATTATTTATATTTTTTTACTGAATAAATTTATGAATTGAAATCATTTATTTTTTAACATTTTTTTTATATAGGTATATATTTTTTTTTAACTTAAATAATTAAATTATTTTTTAATATATTAAATATTTTTTCATTAATTTCTTAAATGAATTTATTCCCAAAAAATAATATCAATTATTTAATACAATTTTAACTATTTAGTAATTTTATCCTTAAATTATTACAGTTGTAATATGATATATTGATATTCCTTGAAGTTAATTAATCCAATAATTAAAGTTGCCTAAGAGGTAATCCATTTTTACATAATAACTGATGTAATATTTTTTTTTTCAATTTTGAAATTTTTTTAACGTGAAATTAATTCGATTTTGACGTGTTACACTTATTATAAATCAACAGATAATTACAAAAAATAATTGTGATTTTTAATAGAATAAAAAAGTAATTATTGTCAGAAAGTTTCGAATTTAAACGAAAAATAAATTAAACCGATTAAGTATTCGTTAAATTGCAATTTAATTTTAAAAATTCCATATTTTTAACTTGAAACTGATAGAATTTTCAAGAAAACGCCCGAAAAAATGGCTTCCTGATAACGGGAAATATTATTAAATGAATTATTCTATATATCAAATAAAGCTTTAGGATACGCGGCAACAAATATTTTTTTTTTTTTGCTTAAATTGTTGCATTCGCGATGACGGATAAACTTAAAATGAAATTTAAAATATATAAAAATTTAAAATAATTTTAAATTACTACTTTAAATTCAGCCATTTTGCATTTTTATTATTTTGATTTACTAATGTACAGTTATGATGAGATTATTTTTAGTAGAGTAGTTTAAATAAAATTGTGCTATTAATGATAGTTTTGTCTGTTCTAAATTTTTTTTTTATTTTTCAGTTAAGTATACAGTTATACTACATATTTGAATAATATTACATGTAAAATGAATGAGCAATAAAATAGTTATAACATAATAGTTATAACTTCTTGAACAAAGGTATAGTTGGGTACAGAGTTTGTTAAAGATTCTAAAGATGAAAATAAATGAAAAAAAAAATGTAAGTATCGAAACTGAGTTTGAGTTTCAATGCCATGTCATTGTAGACTCTAGAAAATTACGAATGATTCTAGATATTAGTTGTAATTTTAGAATGAATTAGACAAACTCAATGTCAGAAATTTTTTATCCTTCGGTCGGTAACCTTCAAACACATCAACCGGACAAATCACATCTTTGTTGAAGAAATAAGACATCTCAGATATTGAGAAAACTCCTAGATTCAAGATGAAGAAAGTCAACTGGGGTTAAATGGAAATCGAAGGAAATATTATGCAAGTTTAGGTTTCAATTTTAAGGTTTAATGGCCCTATCAATAAGAAAACCAGGGTTCAATCAATCCATGTTGTATCTTATTGTGGGTAAATAGACTTTAGCGATGAAATTATAATCTTATGTATGTATGGCGGTTAATAAGGTTTTTTATCTAGTTCTTTTTACTTTTTGTTTTTTCTTCATGTGCCAAATTTTATTAATACGGTTATCGAACGTCGATGTTAATGTGGTGTATAATAGTTTTATAAGCAGTATCGTGGAAGTTAATTTTAAATTGAATAAATTATACTGATTATGTTGATTGAATAATATTGTTGATTCATATATAGATCACAAATTTTGAAGTAGTTTTGGGGTTCACGTAACCCAGGTTTCGAATGTGGTTTTTAAAAATAAACTAATCTTGTCCTACCATTGTATTCTGAATTACAGTCAATCTTTATAATTAAGTATCTGCTATTGAAATATATTATTTTATTCCATATTGTAATGGAAGACAATATGGTAATTCACATTGCGTCACAATAATAAAATACCACTTCGATTTAAAACTCAGTATTTTGATAATCATAGTTTAGAGAGAAATTTAAAGAGATTATCATAATATCTTAAATAATTTGTATTATTGTTTTTAATATGAAATACTTAATAAATACAAAAAGAAAACAACAAATAAAACAAAACCAGAAAGGAAATAAATCAGAAAAATGCGCTCATTTCGTTGATTCGTTAAATTCTTTAAATTCGTTAAATTAAGTAGAATGTAAAATGAGAGTTGACAATTGTTGTGACGACAAGTCGGTGACAGCGGGAATTCAATGTAAACTCATATTGTTTTTTTATTTTTTTTCTTTTAAGTTTGTTGTTCTTCATCTGAATTTCTATCTTTGTTTGTTTTTATATAGTTTAAATATTATTATTATTTTTTTTCTCATTACATATATAAATAAAATTATTGTTATTGTAATTTTTTATTTTATAATAAAATATTAAGTTAATTTTTTAAATAAAATGATACATATTATATTATATGTAATACAGACATAGTTATAAAATTAAATATGATAAATATTAAGGATTGTAGTCAAGCGTTTTTGAATAGTTTTTGAAAATTTAATGAAATCTTGAATATAAGATGTTTAAAATTATCTGAACGCTGTGATGACGTACTGAAAGTGAGTACTCGCGCACCTACCTGATTATGTCATTTTTTTGTATGAATTTTTAAACATTTAATTAGATTCTAATGTGTCGAAGAAGATAAGTAAACATAATATTCCCGATCAAATCGATATTTTACTCTAAAAACTGTATATTAAGACATATTTTGAAAAAAAGGGTGCATAATTGAAAGCGAACGTATAGTTGTATAAAAGAAAAGTTGACTGCGGAACAAACTTTTTACTAACTCCCTGAAAATAAAAATTTAACTTTTACGGAAGGAAATACGGAAGTAATGAACTTGAATTGTTAATAAACTTGGCATCTCCATACTAAAAGAATGCACAAACCGCAACTCGGCTATAACTTTATCAACTTTTTACAGATGAGGGAAGTGCTAGGGGGCAATTAGCTCATAAAACCCTACTTAATCAAATTATATGGAAAATCTATCTCCTCTATCTCCGACCGAGGGTGGCTCTACCATATAGGCGGTCGCCTAGGGTGCTGAACTGTTGAGGTCGCGAAAAAATTTTGACGATGATAATTTGCGACTTATGAAACAACAAGAAAATCATTGGCATGGAGTATTAGTACGTTTGATCTTTTTAGCTCGGGTTCTAGGTCAACAAAATTTAGCACTATGTGGTACTGGTAGCGGCGAAAAAAAATTGTTTATTCGTGGCAACGAAAACTTTTTATATTTTGAAAATTCCTCCACAACGATTTAAAGTAAATTTTTACTTTGTAGTCCTTGGTACTGCTATTAACTCCGCCAGTGATAGATTTAAGCAAATGCAAAATCTTGAGTCAGTTTTTGGATTCATTTTTGACATTTATAGCCTACAAAATGTAACACCACAACACCTATATCCATCATGTGGTAAGCTTGAGTCTGCATTAAGTCATGATGGCTCTAGATATCAAAGCAGTGGATTTTTGTAAACGCATTGAACAGAGTTCGTCGCCGAAAAATGTCCTATATTTTATTTGTGAAAGAAAGTTGACCGATATTTATCCAAATTTTTTATCACCTTAAGAATCTTTTTACGTTACCTGTTACTGTAGAAAGTGGTAAAAGAAGTTTTTCGAAACTAAAATTAATTAAAACTTATCCTCGCTCAAAAACCACTCAAAAACGGCTTGTAGGCCTTGCTCCATGGAGCAAGATTATTTTCTTTACGTACCTGTTTTCATTAGTAGAGAGGGCGCCATAAAAAAGATTGCGTAGGGCGCGAAAAAAAAAATGTTTTTGTTTACCCAGTTACATTTTTGAAGTCGTTTCGAGGGAATTTTTCCAGATTGGTTCAGTCATTCATAAGTTCTAACTTGGACCATTAAACTAATTTACATAGTCTGATCATAGTAAAATTTAAGGCAATAAATTTGCAGATGGCGTAGTCAAGAAATTCTCTGAAAACTACTTTGTATGGCCATTACCTATTTGCTGTGTTCCATTGTCTACAGAGTTTAAATGATGCTAAAAAACTGGTTTATAACTCAATCAAGCCATCACTGCCAATCAAAAACGAGATGTCGATCATTTTATGAGATTTTTTCAATCAAAGAATTTCTTACAAACTCGCTGAACAGTTCAATCTCTTCCAGATTAATTGAAAGATCAAATTGCGGAATGTTTGAATAGACCTTATGATCGGCTTGATGTTCAGACAACAGTATCAACCCTCAACTAAACATTCTAATCTAATTGAATTAAGCATTATGTGACTGGTTATTTCTTATAAACTTTTATATTAACTTGCCAGTGTCTATTAATATGTTAATATGTTAATATGTTACTTATTTATTTATTTATTTATTTATATGTAGGTTTACTTGGTAGGTTGGAGTTTTTATTTAAATATTAAAACTAAACGCAAAAAGAAAAAAAATTATTTTTTTAAAAAAATTTACAGATATAGAGTTCTGAAATTTTGCACAGTTACTCATGATCAAAAAAGAAACCGGACATGGCTGCAAAACTATCAAATGACAGGTTCGGGTTGTTGCCGTACAACTCTTAGGACATCTCAGGAGTATAGAGAAAACCAATTGGGTTACCGATTTCGAAAATTTGGCCTGGTTCGGGTTACTGTCATACAACTAAACTAGTGGTGGATATTAAGCATCTAGAACTATAGTAAGATAAAACGCAAAAGTATATAATGAATCTTGCTGGAATATTGTTAATTGAAATTTGAAATATTTTCGGCTCAAAAACAATGGATAAAAAGCTTGGTTCTTTTAACGTTCGTGTTTTTTTTAAGCCATAAATATTCCAAATTTCCATTAACAATATTCCAACAAGATTCATTATATACTTTTACGTTAATTTTATTTAATTTTATTTTCTACTTTTTAGGGGGCTACTTTTGTTTCGTAAAAGTATATTTTAAACATTTTTATTTTTACATTATTATTTTATTTATATTTTTACAAGAATTTGTGAAAGAATCGGTTCAAGCATCCAAATTATTAGAATAATTTTTCGTTTAACACTGAACTTTAATTGATCAGAAAAATTACAATACCTACGTAAAAATGACACAGTGAAGATATTTTGTTTTTACTGTCAGATGGTTATATTGGTCACAAAAATAGTTTTTGGCAAAATTGATTGTCATTACGGTCAGAATTTTTTTTTGTGATCAATGAAACAGTGAAAAAATTAAACAGAGATACTTCAGTAAAACAATTTTGTTTTATATTGTTTCATCTGTTCAGAAAACTATACCGATCCGTAAAATGATAAAATTGATTTGATATGACAAATTACGACAAAAATGTTAAAATTTATAAATTTATTAGTTTTTTAGAACAATTTTTACAATCTCTATAGAACTTTGTATTCAAATTTACCAAGTGTTATGACAGTAAAATTGAAATAAAAGATTTTACGTATAGGTCCATTTTGCCGATTGCTATAACTGCAGCATAATTCGAATTCATTTACTCATTTATATAAAAAAAATACTAAAATTTCAGGAAAAAACACCCTGTTAAAGATAACAAGTTTTTGTTTTTGTTTAAATCTGTGACGATTAATCCAATTTAATAGTTTTAGTTTTTTTTTTTTGTTTTTTTTTTGTATAAATTACCCTTATAAATTTCATTTAAAATTAAAAAGCGACAGTTTAAAATTAAACATAACTGTTAAATATTCCCATCTTAATATTGGTGTTGGTTGGATTTCATTTCTAGGTTCAAACATTGTATATATAATAATTTTATTTGAATGTTTAAAATTAATTTTAATAAAACAAAATAATATACATATATATGTATGTATATATTTCTAAAAGTCAAGGGTGATTACATACTGAGTATTGGTCGCAATTTTTCATTTCTTTCTTTAGAACAAACTATCCCATAGAATAGACAATTTATATATGTACGCAAAATATGTTTTTGTAAATTATTCCAAAAAAATCAAAATTCTACAGGCAATTTTAAAGAGAAATAGAGAAAAAACAGAAATCTTGAAAATCATCTCTTGATTAAGCACTTGTATAGTACTTACTTCTTTGTATTGATAATGATTATCAGTACCTATAATATTGATGATAAAAGTTGATTATGATGAAATTTTTAACGTTTTTTAAATAGAAAAATTGTTTCAATTAAACTTTGATTAATGTATTCAATTCAAAAAAAAAAAAAAAAAAAAAATAATTCAAATTTATTTTCTAAGGATATTAAACTAAATGAACTTTGATTAATAATTGGACATTGCAAAATTGTGACCATAAAATCCATCATGAATATAATGAACTTGATTCTCTTCTCTCCATTTATATGCAGTTCTGATTCTCATTTAATTATCGCGTGATTTATTAATTCTTTTTTTTTTTTATTACAGTAATCAAAGGTCATTCATTCATAATATTGCATCTTCAATAATAATAGTAATAATGATAATAATAAATGTACATTCATTTACAAGATGCAATAATGAAGTCAAAACATTTGATATCGTATTGTGGATTGACCAATAAAATATATGAATGAGCTAGTACACCATCAGAATTAGCAAGATTAGAGAGCTTAGATTAATTAGCGAATAGCTTTGTCATTAAAATAAAAATAAATTTGAAGTTTCAATGCACTAAATAAGAACAGACTGCAATGTTGAGCATTCATTGAGCATTCATTGAGCATCAAACGAAGCATTTTAACATATCCTAATAATTCCCCTAGCACCTTAAGCCCTTTATTAGTAATTTAGTAAATGGGAAAATAAAGCGTCGAATTTTACGATAAAAAATTAAATATAACTCAGATACTTTTATAAATATAATTATTTCAGTATTCCTGGAGAAAGTGGGGTGGTAGTAAATATAACAGAAATATGTTAGGAGAGATTGTTTGGACTTATAAAGTGATTATATACTGTATAAAATATCATCCCGAACTTACATTCGTAAAAAATGAAATTTTTTTGAATATGAAATACTCCACCGTTCTCCCTCATTGGAACTGTTAACGCCAGGAGTCTGCTCTGCTCTCTGTCAAATCTCTAAATTGTAAGTAATGGAATTATGTAAAATATACTTGTATCTGGATTAGCTAAATTTTTTTTTTTTTTTTTTTACCTTTTTGTGCTTAATTAAGTACGATACTGCAATTAAACACCGTTTCAAAGGCCTTATAAAATGAATCGTACAAAAATCTAGTCGGTTGTCTGACAACATTTATTTTACCTTATTTGTAATTTTTAATGAGCACCTTCATGTTTAATTCAGGAACAAAAAAATAAATAGTTCAAAGTTTTTTTTTTAATTTTTTAATAGGAACACAATGAAATTAAGAGAATAAAAAATATACGGAAAAAATTCCATGTTGGTAGGTAGAGAGCACGATACCCGCCGGTAGACTTGAATGGAAGCTAATTTTTTTTTTTTTTTTTTAATTTGATGAACTTTGAAACTTATTCATGTTCTTTAATTTTATTATTCTGATTTTAATGAATCTTTAGAAAATATTTGTTTAATTCAAATGAAACCGGAAATAAAAAAATGTGCAATTTGTATAAATATTGGCATTGGCAGTGAACTATAATAGAATGTGGGTAGGTTGGATTTTTATTTAAAATGAATCAATGTGTGATAGAGATTGGTAGGGATGTTGTTTATTCTAAGAATTTTTTTTTTTTTTTTTTATGGAAGGAAGTACTTATGTAGAATACTAAATCATTGTATTAATTTTGGAAAATTTAATAAAGCAAAAAAATGGTAATATAAAGAAAACAGAGAAAACTGGGTTGTTCTTTTGAAGAATTCAAGGAATTATTATATTTCAAATAATCCTATACCACTGACACAAATGTGTTTTTTTCTTTTTATATATTTAAAAAAGGATATAGGAATAAAAATTCACACTACATGATAAAAACGGATTGTTTTTAGAACAAATATAAAGTAAATCAGTTAATTGAAACTCATGTTTGATCCTGGAAACCACCATGCGGACTGAGAGATAAAATATAAATAGTATTCGCCCGCTCTTTGAAATTCCAAGAAATTTGATAAAAAAAATCGTACTCAATTTCATTATGAATTATTTTCCATCATTTCAATTTATACTTATCTACTATAAATATACTAGGGGCCCCTGTTGAGTAATTATAATTCAAGTTGAAGTCAAATTTAAAGTTTTTAAAAAAACAGTAGTTTACGTACTGACTTGGACTTCGCACGATATAGCAGAAATCATTCATGTTTAATAAAACGTTTTGTGGTTAGAAAGTTTTATTTAAGACATATAAATACACGTCCCTCATATATTGTTTTGTTTCCAATATATTCCCTATAGTAAGTCGCATTTAGTGGATGAAATTACTAAAAATAAAAAATTTTGTCATTAAAGAGGTATATACCTACATATATATAATTTTAATAAAAACTATATTATTATTACTACAAATAACCAAAATTTTGAAACAGTTACTTAAAAAGATAAAAAAATGAAGAATTCAAGTGATTTGTTTTTTTTTTGTTTTTATTTGACGTATGTGACAATGTACATTATATTCACTGCAAGTAATTATAATAACTTATTTGTTTGTTTCCGTTTTTTATTTTAATAAGAACTCACATATACATAGTGTATTTGCTGAATAATAAAATCATATGAGTAAAAAATTTTCAACTGTGTGTGCATTATTGTTTTACATACAACTTATTTATATATTAGGAGTTCATTAAAAAAAAGCGAAATAAAATGAAAAGGTGGCTACTGCGCAGGTCCTTAAATGCTTGTCAATTATAATTATAGATGTAGACACTATATTTTTTTTTTTTTATTGATTTATCTTAGATCATAACCTCAATATGAAATAATTTAATTTATGTAAAAAAAATAAAGTTTAAATTAATTCTGTACAGAAAAAAAAAATCTGTACAGGGGTGATGAGTTGAGGGAATTTGTGTCATTTTAAATATTTATTATTTAAAAGAATGATAATGAAAATGGTTTGTTAGATTTGTAACGTACTTTTTTTAATTTAAAGATTAAATATAATAATCCTGATTTTTATGAATAGTATACATAAGAGATGTAAGTAAGAATGCCAGATTTTTTGAAGAGATGAATTTAATAAAATCTAACAAAATTGAAAATATTCTCTCGCAGTATAAATAAGACATTATTGCGATATAGGAAATCCGATGGAAAGGATATGGCATGTTAAAAAAACGAACATGCGATATATATTACAGTTGCCACGAAAAACATCAGATATTTGGATGCGGATTCGTAGTGGGAAAACGGCTTAGAGGAAACGTCATTGATTTTACACCGGTTAATGAACGTCTAGCCATCATCCGTATCAAAGGCAAATTCTTCAACATCAGCCTAATATGTGTACACGCACTAACCAACGAAGCGGAGGACTCCACGAAGGATGAATTCTACGTCATCCTAGATAAAACATATGTGTCCTGTCCTGAGTATGATGCGAAAATCGTGCTTGGAGACTTCAATACTAAAATCGGTAAGGAAGGAATTTTCGGCAAAACAGTGGTAACCATAGTCTTCACCCCACCACCACAGATAATGGATACCGAACAATCGATTTTGCAGCAGCACGTAATATAGTTATAAGTAGCACAAATTTCCCCCATAAAAATATCCACAAAGCTGCCTGGCTATCTCCGGATGGATGTACAGCGAATCAAATTGACCACATTATGATTGACGCCCGACATGCTACCAGTGTGTCGGATGTACGTACCTATCGAAGAGCTAACATCGACTCTGACCCCTTCCTAGTTGTGCCCAATTCTGAGCACGAATATCCAATGTCAAAAAAGGACGCACCAGCCAAAATAGGTAGTTTAACATTGGAAGACTGCAAACACATGAGATAGCATTAGCATACAAGGAGCGAGTAAGCGATATACTCAATACCACACCTCTACAACATAATCTCTTCGTCAACGAAAAATGGAAACAATGCGCAAACATCATCACGATGGCTGCAACACATACCGTGCGTTTTGAAACACTTCGCGTGAGAAACTCATGGTACGACGACGAATGCTTAGCAAAGACGGTAGAGAAAAATAAGGCCTACAGGAAAGCGCTGCAACGTAAAACAAGAGCAGCTCAAGAAGAGTATAGAGCGAAAAGAAGAGAAAACTGACAGTGCTCACTGATCGTCTAGACACCGCCATCTATTATAAAATTCTATCAGTTGTTGTTGACGAGATTTGATTTTAATAAACTTAAATAATACGTAAATTATTAAATCTTTAGTTATTGATAATATTAAAATATTTTTTGAAAATTCAGAAAAATTATAATCATTTTTACTATACCAATTTATCAAATAAATATCGCTCACCGCATCCTAAAAATTGATGGACCCAACCTTCAATGTACCGGCAGAGAAACAAATAAAAATGGTTTGTAATTTTTTTTAAAATTAATTTTCACAAATTTTCCATATTGTTCTGCTCTAAAGAGTAGCCCATAAACAAAAAAAAAAAAAAAAAAAATAAATTTAAATAAATTTACTAAACAAAAAAGATATATATATATATAATATCTACAGTCAACACAGAGAAATAGGCAGAAAGAAAGAGAGAGAGAAAGAAACAAAACAAAAGAAACAAATTTGATGTAAATTTTTCAATTAAGAGTTCATTGCTTTCTATAACATCAGGGCATTGCCGAGACACAACAATAATAACAGAAAATAAATAAAAATTACGAATCTCAATAATTGGAATACACAACTATCGCATTAACATGTCTATATAGTTAGAAAGAAAATTTTTATTAAAATTTAAAAGTAAAACAAAAATGTAAAACCAAAGACTGATAATTTTAAGATTTTGCAAAATAGGTTTTGCAAAACTAATTTCTATTCAGATATTCACACAACAGTGTTGTTGTTCTTCTTCATTTCATCTGAATTTTGAACTTAATATGAAAACAAAAGCCAAAACAAAAATAAAAATATTTCAATCAGGTTACCTTAATAAAATTAGAAATATTCACCTTTATACAAACTTAAGGTTTGAATAGCAATCTTAAAAATTCTATTATATAATTATACGATTCGATTTGGTGTGTTCATCCTAAATAACCTTTAAATGTACGATCAGGTTTCTTGAATTACTTTCAATTCACCAACTTATTTTATAATTCAGGACAATTTACAAAAATAATATGAAACAATTCTAGACAATTTTCTTAAATTAGAATTCATGTGATAATTTTTTAATGAGAATTTTTTGTTTTTAATATCCTTTGCGGTTGAGTGTATTCAGTATCAGAACTATAATCAAAATGAAGAGGAGTCGTTTAAGTGGGCTCACTAAGTTTTATATTTTTGGTATACATTATATATGTAGGTAGGCTCATTTTAATATTAGAGAGTCTTTAAATATTATTTTTTTTTTGTTTTGTGCTACCATTTTGATCCTTATTTCCATTTTATTTGAAATTGATGACAGTAAAAAAATGAGTTGGTCATATACAAAAGAAAAGAAGCAAAATTAGATTAGAGGATGATGAAAATTAACATCTGGATTGAATTATGAGATTTTAATATTAATAATATCTTTTTTTTTTCGTCAGATGGTGGATACCTGATCATTACTTAAAAATTTTCGCAAAGATATTTGGTTGTAAATGATAATAATTAAAAACCGAATAATAAAATGAAAAAAAAAAAATTTAATTTACAGTCTGGTGCATAAAAACTTTGCCTATATAATATTATGCGATGCGGAATGAGCAGATATTATGTCAAATATTTAAAAATAGAAATTTAAATTTTCACGTCAATGTAAAGACGAAATTAAGAAAAAGAAACTAGGATATAACAACTAAAATACAATCAATTGTATTGATTTAGTGCTCGGACATCTTTAATTTCTATTTGTATCAAAATTTTCATATAATGTTTTTCTTTAAACAATTTCATATTTAAAACAAACCATTGAGAAATATTGCTAAAGAGAAATTGCCGCGCAAAATTTTAATTAAAAAAGCATGAGATTTCTGTTAAAAAAATTATTCAAAATATTGGTTGTACATCACAAAACTAGTTTGTTCCAGCATTCCAATGTAGAAGTATTAGCTAATGAAGATCAAAACTTTGTTAAACGACTTTAATGAATGAAGTCATTCGAATTGTATTAGATTAAAGATTTTCATTTTTAAAAAATTCCTAGTCGGATCTCATTAGTTCCAATATATCTGAAATTATAGAGCTAAATATGTATATTAATGGCTAGTAGTAACAACTAGTTATAATTTTAATATACATTTTTAGTATTTACATGTCTGTATAGCCTGATCGATAGGAGTGGAGAAAAAAAATATTTATACAATCAATCACTTGCCATTCATTGCCACAGACAAATTGTTCGTTTCAGGGTTCTTTTGACGATTTTGAAAAATGCAGTCATCTTCCGTCAAATGAAATGCAAAGTTTTTTAATGAACAACATTGAATCAACACAGGTACAATAGGAATGTCCAAAATATGGCATTGATCAAATATTCGTATGGGAGATTAAAAATTTGTCAATTATTAGTGTTTGTATATGATTAAAGTTGGAAAAATTATAAATCTAGTTTCAAACAGTGTTTGGCTGAGTAGGATTGAAAATTAATATTTCTTAAAAGTAAAAACGTTAAAATATAAGTAAGGATATTTTCTTAATAATTAAGGCGAACACATCTCTAAAAAATAGTACAATAAAAAATATTTAAGTAAAATAACATCAATAAATAAGACCAAGGGCAAAAGTTGTTTAGATACGAATTAAAACAAAGTTTATACTACAATTAAAACGAAAAAATCTCATAATTATAACGGGGATTATAATGATAATTTGAGTTTGGAATTAAAATCTGTTGACATGATAATAGTTGTATGTCTGATTGATTCGATTTGCCATTGAATAAAAAATGCCTTATTATAAAAAAATAAAGTTTGAAGTGAAATAATAATGCATAATCACCTCTTTGTGATTTTAACTGGTACGTTTTCAAATTGGGTGGTAAGTTGAGAAGAACTGATATTAAAAATATATTCTACATATGAATCTAAAATTCTTCGTCCATTAGGATTGAATTTTTTTTCAGAAGATCCGCTTTTTTTGAAGGCGATCTTCTAATATTCGGATGATATTTCGTAAAACCTAATATTCTTTGGCCTGTTTTTTGCTATTTACAAAATTAATTTAGTAATTAATAAGATTATTAATAAACTAAAATAGAATGTATCATATGACGAATCCCCCCTAGTATAAATTCTAGAAAAAAAAAAAAAAAATTTACTTTACATAAGTGTCATGATAAAATCCAAGTTTGCATAAAAAAGTACAAAGTAAAAAGTACCTCTTCCTATTTGAAAATCTCAATTTCTGCAAATTTCGACCATTTTTGGTTTTAAAATACCCTTTTCCTTCCCGGTTGTTGAAAATATCACCAATCGATAGAGCACCTTCGATTTATATAATAAATTTTAAAATAACCGCTTCTCTTAAAAAGCTGATACGCATGCCCTAGAACACCCGGTATAATGTAAACCAACAAATTAGTAGTTTAAACAGTAGCTTTACGTAATATAATCAACTTCACAGTGGGCATGGAAGAGGTAAATTTTGAAAGTAGTTAATAAATGGAATAATCAAAATCATAGCTGAGCTTAGTTTAGTTTTGTTTAATAGGCCACCCTGACATTATGTCACTTCTTCATCGCATCGTAATATAAACGTATTCATAAATTATTTTCCGGGCAAGCCCGTAGTAATGGTGTATCTGCAAATATCCTGAAAAGGACATTTTGATATCTCTCTTAAGTTGTTAAAAATATTCAACGGGTTTTCAACCTAACCTAGTTTTTGCTAAAAGTGCGGGCAGCAACAGATAATATGACTGATGTCCACCTGAATGTTAATACCATTGCAGATTGTCCAATTTAATTTTTATCATTGTTGATAGGTTCCAATGTTATAGCATTTTTCTTAAGCAAACAGTTTGATTTTTGTAAAACTCCTTGTCCATTCGCTATACTTTGTTAGCTTTTTATATTAGAATATCCAACAGGAATCAAACAGAACTTTAGCTACATTTATATAGCTACAATTACGCACCAAAAACAACTTCGTGTAAAAAGATTTTAGTGTCTTATCAAAATTTTAAAAACTAATGGTTGAAAGCAAATTAATCTGAAGAAATCAGCAAGTTAAACTTTAAATTAATATATCAGTCAGTTTGTACTTACCAACAATAGAATACAAGATGATGATGCCCAAAAACATATTCGTGACAAGATAGTATAAATAAAACAAGTAATGTTATTCAACTAGTAGAAATATCTGCAAATCAAAACCCCAAAGGCAGAATTAATGATTATGAATTCTATAATTACAAAAATTCATAAACTGAGATGATAAAGGCCAATACATATACATTAAACATGTAGAATAGTTAGTGTATGTATTTGTAATATAAATAAATTTAATGATGTAAGACTAGTGTATCAGACTGTTGATTTCTTGAAGATTTTAAAGATACATATTATAAATTATACTTACACTATCCACATACACACATACATTTCTAATTCATTGTTTTTCTTTTATAATTTTTAATCGATAAAGAGCGAAAGTACCTCAAATAATGATAATTTTCTCTTCTCTTTATGGGTATTAAATGTGTTTACCTTTAGTTATTAATTACTTCTGTTTATCGTAATGATTACAAATGAGGCAGGCAAACGATAACATTCTTGGGTAAATATTGTTATCTAATTTTTTTGTTTTTTTTGTTTTTATTTTTGTAAAAAAATTTTTTTGTAATCACATTGGTCGTGTGACTGTGTTTGCTCAGGTTATTTTATGAGGAAATCAGAAAAAGTTTTTGTTAACAAATTCCAAAATGTATTAAAGAAGAAATGTTAGTTATATATATGTATACCTACTAGTATGTGTAGGAGTTTTATAGTGGCAAGAAGGACGAATAAAATATAGTTGTGTGTATATATAAATATAATGTGTATATATAAAACATTGGTTACCTACATAATAATAACAGATTTTCTTTTGCCGGTGGCAATATAAATTTCTTTTGTTTTAGTATAGTTATTATTTCATATGACTATTTTCAACTTAACATTGATAGTAAATTTTACTTAGGGGTTATTAGTTGCTGATTTTTTTATTTTTTATTTTTTTTTCTTTGTTTTTGTAATTACTTTATTCTGTTGAACGTTTTTATGATACTTGGATTCTTAAATAATATTTGTTGAAGTGTAATAGTTATAGAAAATTATGGAACTGATGGTTCTCTAAAACGAATGAAATGGCTTTCTCATCAGAATATAAGTTTGATAGTAAAGATATATTATTGTTATATTGCTTTATATTCCGTTAAAATATTTTAGGTTTTAACTAGAAATTGCAAAAGAAAACTAATATCATTATTTAGTTATTCCCAGTTGATATTTTCTTGATACATATGAATAATCAAAAACGATAGACTGTAGTGATATTCGAAGTGATATTCGAAGGCTTAATTCCCAAGCAAAAGTCTCGGATGAAACATTCGAAAACACTTTTTTCACAGTAATTTGTAGTAGAGAATAAAAGGCCGTTGTCCTTCATTTTAATATCAAATTACTTTTACTGATAATTATTGTCAAGTTAGCGAAATTTTAATTCATTGGAAAAATTAAAGTCTTTTCTATGGCATGTAAATGCGTACTGTTCTACAGTTACTGATCTAAAGTCATAAAATTTCAGTGTATTATGCATTGGTGGATTGTAGAATTATCTGATGAAGAAAAATACACAAAAATTGACTGTAGAGCTATCAAATGAAGTAGAGTAAACCTTAAAGCTTCATAGTACTGAGAAATATGATATTTCTGTTTATTCAGTAAGTACAAGTTTGGCAATTCAGCCAAGACTAACATCATGCAAGGATAAAGAGGGTAATCTATTGACTTCAGATCAACAAATTATAGATAGAGGGGCTGAGTATTACGAAAAAATATTAAATAAAACATTCGAACAAAATCAAACAGAAAATGATGATATATACACAGCCGAGTTAATTATAAATGAACCCTCATTAAATGATGTGAAGAATGCTATAAAGAAGCTAAAAAATAATAAAGCACCAGGGGAAGATTCGATAACATCCGAACTACTATATAAGGATGGGGAACATTTACATAAGAAGATACATAAATTAATGTGTGCAATATGACTTAATGAAACAATACCAGAACAATGGCGTTTAAGTGTACTAAGACCAATCCATAAGAAGGGAGATAGAACTAATTGTAATAATTATCGAGGAATTATGCTACTAAACACAGCGTACAAAATACTGTCAAATATTGTATACGAAAAAATCGAGCCGTATGCTGAAGAAAGGCTTGGCGAATATCAGTGCGGTTATTAAAACAAAACATGGACAACAAAATGACAAGGAAAATCGATCAAATAATACCACAAAATATTACCATCAACAACTTTAATTTTGAAGATGTCCCAAACTTTAATTATCTTGGTGTACCAATAAAAAATGACACAGTATGCACTCGTGCATACAGGAGTGAATAAATGCAGGAAATAGAAGTTACTATGTTAATAAAAAATTACTACAATCCAAAGTTCTTACTAGACAAACAAAACTTGTGATATATAAGACAATAATTAAACCAATAGTAACATATGGATGTGAATGCTGGACACTTACATTAAGAGACGAAGAACATTTACGTATATTCGAAAGAAAAATATTCCGAAAAATCTTTGGCCCAAAAAGATTACAAAACGGAGAATATTGAAGATATTGTAAAGTTTGTAAAGGCACAACGACTAAGATGGGCAGGGCATATGATAAGAATGAACGAAAATCGCCCTCAACAAAGAATTTTCAAAACAAGACCACTATGTAATAGAGCAAGAGGCAGATCAAGAATCAGATGGAAAGATAATATCGAAAATGACTGCCAAAAAATGAATGTACAAAATTGGCAGAATTCTGCGGAAAATCGATTTACATGGAGGAATATCACGAAGAAGGCTTTAGCTCACCCCGAGCTGTAACGCTAAATGAAGAAGAAGAAGACAAGTTTGGCAATGCTCAAATTTGAGAACTACACCATATATATGTATATATATGTTAGTGAGTAAAACTTAAATTTTCTAAATAGGGATATCTGCGAGTGATTAACCAAATTACATACAAAGTCAATGTCATAAATGTTAAATAATGGATGCTGATGTTACCCAGCAACAAACTAATTATTATGAAGAAAAATTTCAATTAAAATAACCTTAAATGAAAATATTTATAACACAAAATAATTCGATTTAAATTTTGAGACAAAGAAAATTGTTTATGTTAATGTACTTTAAGACATTGGAACGAAATGATTAATCATTCGACAAAAACACTATTTAGCATAAATATTATGAGTAATTTTCTTGACAAAAATAAAACTATTTGTGACAGTTTAAATGATATCCCAGCAAACAATTTGAGCGTACAGAATTTGTTTTTTTAAAACATTTTAATTCAAATTGTATCATAAGTTATATCATTAAAGTGTTAATAAATATTCTTAAAAATTTAAATTCAAAGATAAGAACATAGTCTTTAAGGTTTATGTGTTAAAATTAAATGGTTTTTAAAAATATTTTTACAATTAGTTACATTAAAATATTTTTTTGATGTACTCTATATAGGCTCCAGTTTAAAAATTAGATATTAGAAGACACTAATATGGTTATTTTTTTTTTTTTACATATCTATATTGTAGTCAATTATTATAAAAATCACTTGTACATAACTCACTTGAAAAACTATTTAGCCGGAAATGTATTATTATATAATGTGCCTTTTGATAACTCTATAGTCTATACATTTAATTCATTGGAAAAAAAACATGGCAATGCTAAAAGAAAGTGCTACCTAGAATAATTATAAATATGAATTGAATTATTACTTCATTCCATCATTTTTACGCGATTTCATATCTATTAAATTTTCCAAAGTTTTGTATCTTGTGGTCATTCTACATTCATTTTTTTTTTTAAGTCTATGGGATGAACAGACTCTAACTGCTTGTACACAGAGATTTGGCATACACAATAACATACAATAGTTTTTTCTTTAGAAGATTAATTGATTGATTGTATATCTACTAATCTAAATGTGGAAAACTATATCTGTTGTTTGTAGAGCAACTGAACCTTCATATTTTTTATTTATTTTATTTATTTATTTATTTGAGTTATTGACTCAAAAGAGCTATAAGCTCGTACAGAGTGTATTTTTTTTTGTTGTACATTATAAACTACATATATTAAAAAAAGAAAATAAGAAAAAATTTTAATTCTAAAAAAAAATATTAAAAATACAGAGATATAAAGACGAGAATTCATATTAATTAATGTTAAAGATATTAAAGGAAAGTTCATCATAAGTTAATCCTTATCATAAAATAGAAATAGATATAAAGTAGAACAAAACGATACGTACTTTTATATTTTATAGTTTTCTAAAAATGAATTTTTAATGGTTTTTTTCAATTTATGTTTAACCAAGCTTTTAATTTAATCTTCGAGTTGATTGTAGAATATGTAGCTACTTTTGATAATTGCATCTACTCCATTCAATCTCAAACCTGGCTGACACCGTAGTTTATTTGCAAATCTAGTACTGTAACCATGTATGTCTTTTTTTTTAACTATTTCTGTGTTTGATTTCAAGACATATTTATAATGGATTGCATTTGTAGTCGTTCTCATAGGTAAGCCAAATAGATTTTTTATAGATTTGTTTTAAATTTTTTGTATTGCATCCATACATAATTCTTCGGTTGAAAGGTAGCTGCTTTACATGTGTAACCCAGCGTGTTGAACACAATACAATAATTTATTGATATGTACCATAATGTTCTATTTTCACATTTTGCCACAGAAATTAATTAAAATGAATATAATGACGTAATCATTGTCGGTTTCGAGGGGTTTAAAAAAATAAGTTGTGTAATTAAAAAGGGATTAATTTTTTTGCAGCCAAGCAGAAATAGTAATATGACTTAAATCAAAATGTACATTTTAAATTACATATACACCAAAATTTTAATATTCTCTTAAATACTGAATAAACCAAAAATGTTAGTAGGGATTATCTTTTTTATTATCTTTAATTACCATTAGTAATTTATAGTACCCGGTTAAAATTGGGTCACTAAACTTCTAGTTAGCAGAAAAATAAAAAGTGAAATTAAAATTTTTGCACATAAGACGACGGTATAAAATTTATAAACAAAATAATAATATTAGAATCAATTAAATTATGAATGAGATAAATGACTCATTCTCAGACGCCTTTTAAGCACATAAATAAAAAAGGCATAAAATTGGTTAATTTAATTTCCGTTAAAATTAAAAATTCAAAAGAAAATATATTATGAAATTTTACAATGCCGTTCACGATGTATAAGTAATAAAGTCTTGATAAGAAAATTAAATTATCTTGTACTTATAGAAGGTCTTAAATTAACACGAATCACCATGGAATGTAATCTATTTGTAAATTTTATTAAAATTGTGGTTTTCAGAAGTCTAAATTATAAAAATTTTAAACTTCAACACTATTTGAAATTAGAAAATTATTTTTAGAAATTAAAATTATTATAATCCACAATTTAAAGATTAATTTCAGACCTCAATTGAATATACTCTAATAATAATAATCAATTAAACTCTTTTTTTTTTTTAGATCGAAGAAAATCGTCAAACTTAAGCTTATTAATTTTTGTACATATAAAAAATTTTTTCAAAAAATATATATATATATATATATATATATCACCCCAATAAGAATTAAGCGATTAAGAAAAAGTAATAAAAATCACTATAACCTAGTCGCACAAAAGCAAAAAAACAGATAAAGGTCTATTTCCAAGGGAAAGAAATAAGTGAAGGACTGTACCGACTTTAATTCACTAAAAACTTCTATCCTATTATTAAAATTAAAACTAGTCGTTTAGACTAACTAAATACAATTTTTACTTTAATACTTCAGATATCTTTTGGAATTATTGAGAGAATATTCTAGCTTAATACATATTGTTCCAACGGTTTGGTAACACTAAACTTAATAAAAGTTTCGTAATAATTCAATCAGTCTAATTTATTTATTATTAACTTCAGTTGGTAACCGCTAATTCTAAATTATTAAGAAAATAAAATAAAATAATTTTTCTTTATGATTAAAATAAGTTGCCATCCAAGCTTTCAAGAAATTATTAATACTGAATAGATTAAGATAATTTTCTTTTGCACGACTAGATTATAGTGATGGGGTAAAAATTATTATTATTCAAATTTTTATTACGTTTTGTTAATCGCTTAATTCTTATTGGAGTGATATATATATATATATATTTTCTGAATAAATCTTGTATCTACAAACTTAATAAACTTTATTTAGATATTATATAGTATGTTTTCTGAATAACTGGTGATAAAGTAAAGTTTTTACTTAAATTTAACGGTGTTTTCATTTTGTAGTGATTTTCATTTTGAATTTTTATTATAAATTCATAATATAATTTTTTGAATTGCTTAAACTAATATTTACAATTTACATTATTCGTATATCCCAATTTACTGAAATGAATTTGTGGGACTAAACCCTAAGCTAGGAAAATCTTAAAAAACTATTTTCTATCAATATTTTGTAGTTTATATTACCACAAGGTGTGTGGTGCAGTAGATAAAGCGCCTACCTTTCAACCAATAGCTCCTAGGTTCGATTCCCGATGAAGCAAAAAAAAAAATGTTTTATTGGTTTTTTGACCTGGTCCTGTAATTGGCGTAAAATAAATGACAAAAAAAATAAAATACTGTTACCAGAATATAATCTGGTAACAACTTAAATAAAATGGAGCTATTATATTTAATAAGGTTTAGTTCCTAACAATAGCAGTATTTTTCTACATTGAATGAGTTCATATTATAAGCAAGTAATTAATTTGATAAAATCAAGAACATAAAAGACAAAAAGGCTAAGACCATGTGCAGGTCAAATAAAATTGAATCAACTTTAATATGGAAGTATAAATAATGCCAGTCGAGGAGCATTGTGAAGATTAAAAGAATAATGTAAACAAAATAGTATCAAAATAGTTTAGGAAGACTGAGGAAGAGAGGATATAGGAACAAAACCATTACTATAGTAAAATTATAAGCATGCTGCTCTACAGTATAAGAAACATGATTTATGAATGAAAACGATACAAATAATAAGTTTCATGTAATATCTTCAATACATGATGATGCAACATCTATATTTTGGGCTACGGCTAAAATGCTGTACCAAATATAGATCAATAAATGTGGTTTAATTAATAAGAACATATCAAAGCACTGCAAACAACAGTAAAGGTAGTCAATTCAAATCCGTAGCAGATAAAACTATTTTCGTTTTTTATTTATTAGACGATAAATTGCATGAGTAGACTATTCAACCAATTCAAACCAACGCAATATGTATAAGCTATATAAAAGTTGTCATGCACTTATCATTAAATCCATATCTAAGTCACACATTATATATATATAAAATCCTATAAATGATATTATCATCCTATTTTTTAAGGTAGTATTATGTTAAAAGACAACTTAATATTGCGTAGATTATATATTAGAATATACCTTAACGTGAGAGTTGGACTTATAGTTTTACTTTTTCTCGTAGCATTTGGGTGGACAACCTATGTTATCCATGATTCCTCCATGAATCTGTAAACACTTTAATTGAATAATAATTCTTCTAATTGAAATTAACCCTGCAACAGATAAAGTATCTTATGGTTACGAGCGTTTCATATATTATGTTGCCATCATAACCTTGCAGCATATAACGGATATAATTTAAAACGTATATAGGTATCCTACATAAATAGGATAAAATTTCACCTCGACAGTACAACTACGGTTGCTTACCAAAGTACGCAGCATATTTAAATGTCCAAATACGGTTTAAAAAAAAAAATTAACCATTGGTAAACAAATAATTAGTTATACTTATTTATTACCAATATAAATTAGTGTCATTCGATCAAAATTTAAATAAATAAAAAAAAAACTAAAAATAAAAGTAAAATAAATGTTCTTACCCATCAATTAAGTATGAACTTTCAATTAACTAAAATATTTAATTATAGTTTTTTTTTTTTTTTATTATAACTTTTTTGTAAAAAACTTTGTAAAGATCATAAATTTATTTTTCAATCGCGAAAATTAAATAATTTTTTACACAAATTTTTTATTTCGAGAAAGAAATTACACTTTTTAATTATTAATATTTAGTATACTAATATACTTACTATTAAATTTTTCAATTTAAATTAAAATATTCTTAAAACAATTTTATAAAAGTCGTAATTTTGTAATTTTGTATTTCTTTTCTTGATTTGCTTCTTTATTTTTATTTTTCGAAATTCGAAATTATCTCACTCTATTTTATGTATTTTACTTACAGATATATATTTTTACTATGATAATAATAACAATTAGCACTTTTTATTTATTATTTGCCTTGACTTCTGTTAAATAATACAAAAATAAATATTATTTGAATACGTTTTTCTTTTAATAACTATTTACAATTTTCGTTCTTCAAGGGAATTTAATATAAATTGCATAATGAAAAAAATTAAATAAAAAATTAAAAAATAAACATATAAAATTAAACGGTACAAATAATTGCATAATAAAAACTACCGATCGTTCGTTTTTTTTTTTTTTAATTATTATTAAAACACCCACACTTTATTTTAGTTCACGAATGACCAATATATAAATTAAGATACCATTCATTCGTGTTTTTAAATGTGAGTTCCAGTTTTTCAGTGAGTTCCATATAAATTAAAAAACAAAAACTATGCTTACAAATTTAAATAGTTTTTTTATCGACAATTATATCCTATCATCTTGTCCAAAAAAACAAAAAAAAAATTATAAAATTCGAATTAAAAAAAAATAAAACAAAACGAAAAATAATTAAAATAAACTCAGTTGACTGAAAATGCGCGAGCTGATAAAAATCAAATGTATCGTTTCAGCTGAGCTTATTTTTAAAACTAATTTAAAATACAATAAAGCTTTATTTATCAGAAGATTCAACTGACATATCTCATAATTTTGGTTTTGTTTTTATTGTTTTTCTCGTATATTCATTCATCTCAGTTATCATACAGACAGACATGTTATCTGAAATTCTAACAAAATTAAATTCACACTTTTATATTAAAAAAAAAAGAATGAAAACAAAAACAAAAATTTATCGGCTTCAATTATTTTTATATATCGTCACTGTTATCATTACTATCATCATTATAATCAAAATTATCATCTGTATCACGATAATACAATCATCAATAATTATTGATCTTTCATGTTTGTTTGCTTTTTTTTTTTGTTATTTTCTTTTAAAGAAGGTTTGTATAGGTAGGTGTGAAAAATTAAAAAAAAAAAATATATACTTTTATATATATAGTATTATTAAGCTTAGAAAATGAATATGCAAAATAACAAAAATCAGACAATAAAAACAAATTTTTGTTTATTATAATAAAACTTACCACATTATGTGGAGTGTGGATGTATTATTTAATAGGGGCAAAAAAACAAACGAAAACGAGAATACTTGCAATTAGATAAGCAAATATTATTGGTATCATTGTTGGTATACATTTTATTTTTTTTTTATGTTCTTGACAGTAGCTTAGGTAGAACCGCCTTTTCGTGCCTAATTAAGTACGGTACTACAAGTTTATACTACAATATCAACAGTGTCTTTCCAGCATTGTTTTATCTTTATAGAAAATAGCAATCTGATACCAAATTATCAATTTGGTTTTAGATCTAATCACTCGACAATCAATCAAATACATAGGACAACAGACGTAATAGAAAAAGCTTTAAGAATAAAAGCAAGTATGCTCTACTATATTCCTATATCAAGCTTTTGATATAGTATGGCCCGAGGCTTAATACATAAACTAAATAATATGTTACCTAAACAATACGTAGAATTACTGTTATCCTATCTAGAAAACAGACTATTCAGAATAAAACAAGACGAAGACTATTCTAATATCAGAGATATTATAACGGGTGTGCCTCAAGGTAGTATTCTGGGTCCCATACTGTATTTGCTCTACACCAATGATTTACCACAAATGGAAAATATAACTGTAGCTATATTCGCTGACGATACTGCGTTGATGGCAGTAGGATCAAATATTGACTAGGCTACAAATAAATTCCAAAGAGCAAGCGACAAGATATACGTCTGGACAAAGAAGTGCAAAATTAAACTTAATGAGTTAAAATCGCTACATATAAATTTTACAAATAAAATATTAGAAAATCAACCATCGGTAAATCTGAATAGGGTAAATATACCCCAGGAAAACAACGCTAAATACCTAGGAAAGGCATTTGATGTCAGACTTAGATGGAAAAAGCACGTCAAAAAGAAAATATTTGAGCTTGATAATAAATATAAAGAAATATACTGCCTCTTAGGTCGAAATTCAAAACTACCTATAAGTACATAACAAGATATTGTTAATATAGAATCAGGTCATTGCTTGGTATACTGTATCAGGCTTCCATATTAAATTTTAAAAAAAACTAACTAAAAACTAAAATTACAATAACGTTAACTTTTTTTGATTTATTTTTTGTTCTTATATTTCTCATTTTATTTTTTGCTTGGTGTGTTCAAATAAGTTTAATGTGTATTATGCTTGTTTTGTCAAATTAAACTTATTGAACACAGCAAGCCTTGGTGTGTGAGATATTTTGAATTCTATGAAAACTAAAATCAAAATAAAGAGATTTTTTTTTAGTCTTCTGATAAAAGTTGAAGTGAAAGGTTGTATGTAAAATAATTATGCTTATTAATTTTTTTAATTTGTAAAATTATGAATGAAAACATTAACATTTTTTAATGCGGCACTAGATATAAAAAGTGTAAAACACTCCCCTTCCATATTGGTAAATTAAATTTAGTCGAAACTTTGCCAGAAGTAATATCTTTTGAAAAGAAAAATGCCCATTTGAGTACTATTTTTACTCAAATTTTTTAATCTACCGGCCTGTTAACAATATACAAGGCAATGATCAGGTAATCAAACCGATATGGTTGTACAGCATACAAATATGGGGATGTGGATGTTACACATGTATTTTGTATACAAAAATTTCAAAATAAAGTTTTGCGCAAAATGGTAAATGCCCCTTGGTATGTTTGCGACAGTGACTTGCACAGAGATCTAAAAATTCCTTCATTCATAGAAAATGAAATAACAAGATATGCAACAAAACATTTGAATCGTTTGAAGGTTCAGGTCAGGTTCATAATCAAAATGACATCAGAAAGCTTAAAAGAACTAAGCCACTAGATTTATTACGATAGAATTTCGTAAACTTTTTCTTTAAGAAAATAACACTAGAAATAAATTAATGGTCAGTAAAAATCTGACACACAATGGAAACTACGGGGCTCATTTTGTCTATGAAGATTCCCACCCAATCCAGGCAAAAAAAAAAAAAAATTACTGGCTTATCAAACTCATTAAATGGGGAAAACTACTGCTATTGATTGTCAGGAATTCAGTCTTCTTAAATAGAATAGTTTCATTTTTTATATAATTTATTACCAGATTATACTCTCAATTATTTTTTGTCATTTATTTTATCCCAATGACAAAGGGTACTGGACCAGGTCGAAAAGCATATAAAGCATTTTTTATTTGCTTCATTGGGAATCGAACCTGACTCGGCCTGTCGATTGAAATGCAGGCCCCACCCAGCGTGTCACGTTTCTCTATGTGTACTTATAAATACTACACAAAACATAAGTATAGTGTTAATTAACTTCTAAATAATTTAGTAGAGTTTCTCACAAAATATTTTAATTCCATTTTTTATAATTTTCTTAAAACTTAACTTTAAATGGACCTACCAATTAGGATTTTTATAATAGAAAAAATTACAGAAATTATAATAAATATATAATATTAATGGTAAGATACTATGAATTAATTGGAGGTGGGCTACAAAATATTGATGTACACTATGAATATTGTTCTAAGATATGATTATTCCCCATTTCAATGAAGAATTTTTTTTTTGTTATAGAACAGATGCAAATCAATTTATAGAACAAATGCAAAGGGTGAACATGTGGTACATAGATTTAAACTTATTGATTCTCTAACGGAAATATTAGTTTAAATTTTTATTTTTACCAGTTAACATTTAAAATTGCTTTTATTTTTCAGTTATAATATTAAGTAGATATGATTATGTTGGATAAATAAAATTAATTTTACTAATTAATAATTATTATATAAATTATAATAATACATAATAATTATTATTATGTAAAATATTATTTTCCTATTTTCTGATACTCAATAACCCAAATTAATTATACCGTTAATTATAATTGAAATTTATTAAAATGAGCTATATACCTACTATGATGAGATAAACTTCACACTAAAGAATTATTTTTTTTAAAATTATAATTAACATAAAATAAATAATAACGATTTTTAAAACAATTATCGAAAGCAAATTATTGAAATTAGCTCAAGGTTTTTGTTTTTTAAACGTACTTCTCACATGGTTGTGATTTATTTATTTATGTTGAGAAAATCACTTAATCGAATTCAACTCAATATGTTTAAGAACAAAATATTTTCGTAATAAAGAACTCAATTTAATTTTATTCAAAATTTGGTCCACATACTGGGTTTAGACACTTTATTTTTGACATCATTTTAACCACTTTTATTATATAAATATATATTAACTGTAAATAGTCGATAGATAGGGACATAAGATTAAGTAGCAACAATCGAAAGTAAATATCTAATTTAGACACTAGATATTAAGAAAAATACAAGATGATAGATGAGAAGAAACGGACAGTAATACGATGGAGTATCAAAAGAAAAGCGTGGATCCTTAACCAATGATTTATCTCATCCATTAGCTATTATGCAAGTATGTTTGTTACATGTTAAAAAATAATACATATCAACTATTTAACATTTTTGTCAGAGACAGATTGACTAGTTTGAGACAGTAAAAAAGAGGAACTAAATTTTTAATGATAGGTAATAAAAAAGAGATGCTAATATACGAAACGAGAGAGAGAGAGAGAAACAGTTTTTTTTTTATTCTATAATATATTTCACAGGAATTCACTAAATGTTGCTTAACCTGGGGAGAAATAAAACGAAATTTCAAATTTGGTAATAAAATACGATAGAGAAGTCAATTAAAATCCCTATGAGAAGTGTACATAAAAATATAGGTTCACTACTGGGTTATTTCGAACAGACAAAACAATTTGAATACAATTTATAACATACTAGCAAAGTCACCCGACGTTGTTCGGGCTCCACACAAAATATATAAAATTTGGAATTTTGAAATATAATATAGCAAAGGCCCAGTGTGCGCTGCCATATTCATGTTCACCAAATGGAACTTTGCATGCTCACCAAATATGCACACAAACAATCGGCGGCATGCTCACGATAAGATAAAGTATATTTATACCAGACCTTTTTGATTTCATCATCTATTGGGTCAAATAACAATATTTATATAAATAAGTTAGACATCGTCAAAATTTTGTTGCCTGAAACTTATTAAAAGTGACTAAGCTCGTAATGTATATATCACCCTATGTGCATGTTGCAATAGGTTTTACAATTTATTATTTGCAATACTTAAATTAATACTGTAATTAATAATTACACTACAATTATTATTTCTGTCAAATTAAAGCTTCTTTATAGACAATATTTTTTGTTTTATTTGCAGGAATTAAAATAAAAATATTTTCTTGCTATTTACAGTCGAGCAAGCTACATAAAATTGACCATGAGAGAAGTATGGTTCCCTTAAGTCAATTGCTAAAATACTTAAAGTTTGTCTTGGGTTTTAGTTATAAAAATAGCAAACCATATTTTAAGAAAATTGATGGCGTTAAGACAGGAAAGGGTAGTCAGATTTAAGCCGGGCATCCTTACATGTCTTAAGGAGCGCACTCGGAGTAGATTGGATATATACAATATATATATAATATTATCATCTATTTTATAAGTAGACTATAACAAAGTTACCCGACGTTGTCCGGGTCGAACAGAAAATGTATATAATTTAATTCAATAAAGTATGAATCGAATTAAAAAAAATTGGTTTATCAAAAATATTCTAATATATTTTTTTTTCACTACGATAACAAAATCAGCAATACTATATACAATAAACTACAATATTTTTTTGTAAACAATATTTTGGGTTTTTCTTGATAGAATATAAACCATCACGTTTCTCACTGTTCCTACTCGGGATCATCCCACTTATAAAATTGTCCATGAGAAAAAATTTTTTCTTTCAGTTGCAGACCAAAGAATTTGGAGCTAATTCACATGTAAAATCTTTATACTGATTCCTAAAATTCAGAAATACTTCTACAGTCAACTCTTTAATTCTTTGAATGGTTGTACTGATCGTTCCCATTTAAATTTTGACATTTAAGTCTTCTGAAATTTAAACCTATTACCTTATTGCTTGCAAATATTATTTACGAAATCGGTAGCAGTCGTATTTTTTCATTTTTGAAAGAATACCTAAGAATATTTTTGATAGATGCTACAAGTTGTAAGGCCGTTCCTACTAGTTTACTTAAATCATTTTTATGCGTACTTGCTGTTGGACTTTTGGTTTGAGACAAATAAAATGATTGAATTCGAAAACACTAAATGAATTAAAGTCGAATTTTCGAGTTTTGAGATTTTGTTATTTTGGGATATTGAATTTTGTATGTGGGATTCCGTGGACAGTGCATAAATTGTACATATAAATTCACGCAAATGAAATACAGGCAAATGAACGACAGGCATGTGAGCAAAGTACATTCAGAATTTATGATACAATTTTACTGAATATTCTATTAGTTGTTGATGATATAATTTAAAGAACTGCTCAAAAACTATAAGCAGCCCAAATTTTGACTAACTGTAAGATATATGTTTGTTTATTTTTGATAGATTACCCATGTATAAATTTTCATGTCTAAAACACAACTTTTTTTTAAAGCATTCCTGTTAGATGTTTGCAGTTCTATTGCAGCTACCTGAGCCTGTCATTTGGTAGCATTGTAAAATACCGCCTTCTTTTTTTAATCATGAATAACTGTGCAAAATTTCAGGTACGCTATCTTTAAAACTGTGGGCGTGTATAGCATAAAAACAAACAAACTTTGTTTTTTATAAGTACAGATTAACTGTAAATTGTAATATAGACAGAGGAGACAATATTTAGTAGCAACAATCAAGTGTCAATCAACTCCTAATTTACAAATATAAGATACATTTTTTTTTGATAAGATTAGATATGATTTTATGGAAATATTGCCAACTCTTCACTACACAAAAAAAAATTAAGTTTAATAAATGCTAGCACTTAAAATTTGAAAACACATTGACAATATTTTCCATTTCAACTGCATCATAGAATGTTAAAAATTTAACGACTGAAGCGAACGAAACCAATCGAATTGAGAACAAAATGCTAATGCAAATAACCATCTTTAGAAAATGTAACTGACAGAAAACAATTTGTGCAGAATATGTGAATTAAAGTAAGAATCTATTGAATTTCTGTCCTGTGAAGCTCGTAATATACTCGTAATATACTTTAACATTTGGGAGCAATGTTGCCAAAATAATGGAAGCTGCGCAGCATACAATTGAAAATATCCTGAGTTTAATCACTAGATTAGATATCCTTAAGAACTACTTAAAATCCTTAAAATTGACATTTGGTCTTCGGATATTTCGCAAAAAAGAACATTTATGGAATTTTTTAACCTTTACATTTTTTATCTACAACAAAATAAACAATTAGCAAAAAGACGATTAGCAAATGGGCGATCAACAAATACATTGGTTGCAGTTTTTCCAGAACATTTATTTAAATTTATATTATATACCATGTGATTATATCAAAATATATAGGCAAAAAGGCAACCAATGTTTTAGTAATTAACTCTAAAGTGTTAAGAGTGTATTTCTGCATTTGTTCATGTACTATTTTTGTGAAGTATCAATTTTTTTCAAGGGTCAATCTTGCCAAGTGTCAACTTTTACATGCGAAATGTTTTCTGCTGAATGTTTGTTTTGGTTAAAGGTTTTTTTTTTGTCAAATATCTTTTTAGTCGAATAGAATTTGAATGTGAAATGTCCATTTTCAGAAGTAGAGTTTGATAACTGGGTGAACATTATAATTGCAATAATACGGTTACAAAGACAAAGAACTCAGTTGTGACTGTTTGTGACAATGGGGTCAGACTTCTACCCGTTATATATATATATAATAATTTAATCTAATCTAATTTATGTAAAAGCTTGTAGTGGGTAAGGGTCATCAGCCAATATATTTCAAAAACTGCTCACCCAAATTACCCAATATAAAATTTTGTATTTTTTTTTTCGATGATTTTCCCTGACAGAAAAATTGGAAACAAATATAAATTTTAATTTAATTTCAATAAATTTCACTCAATAATTCATTTAATTTTTATTTTATACTTTAATATTTCATCATTGCATATATGTTTTAAAATTAATCAAAATTTATTTTAATGTATTTCTAATTCTTTTTCGGAAAAATTCGTGATTTTTTTTATTTTTAATATCATTTGTATTACAAATTAGAACCCAAAATCCATTTTAATAACCTTACTTCATTATTTACATGACAACAATTAGGTATTTATAATTTGTAATTATATAATATAAAATAAAAAAAAAATTTGTCATAACTTTTAAAATTGGTTATGGCATGTAAAAATGGTGTCGGGACAATATTACATAAGACAAAATTACGTAGGACAAAATTACACAAGACAAAATTACATATAGACAAAATAACATATGAACAAAATGTCATAAGACAAAGTTACATATGAGTAAAATTTCATATTTTAAAAAATTACGGTGCCGTATGCATTTATTTGCCGTCAGCAAAAACAGAGTTCCAATAAATGAATAGCGGTGGTTTGGGAGTGGCAGCCCCCCACTATAAAAACAAGAGCTGCAGTGTCCCAAGTGCCGAGACCAAAGACCTAGAAATTTTTATTTTTTTTTGTCATCAGTACAATAGCCCTTAAATGTAATGAAGACAATAGGTCCGGGGCACAATCAATTGGGGCCGAAATTCCATATCAAGTGTTTCAGTTGTATCTTTCTGGAAAAAGGTTATTAATAATTATTACAAATAGTTTTTAAAAAATTTTCGGATAGGTCCCCGGTTCAGAAGTCTGGACCAAAGACCTCAACAGAAAAATTGTCCTAAAGCCAAAATGCCAATACCATTCATTCCGTATCAAGATCAGTGTAAAAAAACATTCTTATTTTGTTTTTTTTTTGTTCAATCGTTTTGGTCCCGACTTTCGGTTCAATCCAAAATATTTTTAAAATTTTTTTATAATAATTATTAATAAAATAACCTTTTTCCAGAAAAAGACAACCTAAACACGTGATATAGAGTTTGGGCCCTAATTTCTTAGCCCTCCGTTCAACTATTTTCATCACATTTAAGAGCTATTGTATTGATGAAAAAGAAAAATTCAAGATCTTCGTTTCTGACACTTGGGACGCCGAATCTCTTGTGTGCATAAGAGACATGTGTACTAAAGACAAGTTAAAAAAAAATTTTTTTTTTGAGAGGGTTTTGATGAGATGGGACCCGGAACTATTTTTGCTGGAGGCTGATCAATGTCTTGAAATTGATATAAAACAGAATTGATATGAAACATAATATCTAATTTTTTTAAGTATGAAATTTTGTCCATATGTAATTTTGTCTTGTTTAATTTTGTCATGTAACCTGTAAAAATATGAATTTATCCACAAAACTGAATTTTGTCATAAATTTCATTATCCAAAATAATCTTTCAGTTTATGTACATTATATTTTTTTTTTGTCAAAATAATTAAATGGCATCAATAAATTAAAATATTTGATAAAATAATATTGCACAATAAAAAATGATTGCGTAAGTAAGTACGACAATATTGATTGGTATTAAGTTATATTAAATTGCGGGAAGACTGAATGATACTCAAAGCATAAAAAAATATTTGAATTGATAAATGGAGTGGATGGAGAGGATAATACGTGTACTTATTATAATTTAGAATTGGTTGAAGAACAAAATTAAATAATTAATTTATTGATTTTTTGCAAATAAAATTTTCATATCGAAATAACCAGTATAACATGAAAGTATCGTCTACACCTCTCAATTATCGTGAAATAAACTAAATTGCTAAAGATTGGATTGATAGAAAATTCGAATTTTTTCAACTACCATAATTTCAGTTATTGAAACATTTTTTCTCTGTGCAATTTTCTCATTGTTTTAGTAAAGTGTTACTATTGCACAGGAATTTTGTCGGGGTTTCAATCGTAGCTTTCTTTGGTAATTAAAAATTTTGCATTTAATTTTTTTTATTTTTTTTTTTACTACTTTTACTGGATATATTGTAGGGTTTTTGTTCCGCAATTTAACTCTGTTTTAGATCAGTGCTTGTTTTTTGTCTATTTGTTGCTGTTAGTGCAAAATAGATTAAGTTTACAAGTAATTGGTCATGAACAGTAAAATAATATGTTCTGTTTCTGTTGTAACGATCAAATTATCAAATTTATATTCTGTAGGATTCACTCTCTAATGAAAAATCATTTAAAAACTTCAGCTTGGAATTTGTCTTATTAATAAAAAAATTACATTTAATATAACAATATTTTTTTATCAGATACCAGAGCTACATTTTTTTGTTGTTGCCAGATTGTTTATTTGGAGCGTTTTATATAATAAATTAAGTAAACAAGAATAGATCCGACATGATACGAAGCCCTTGAAAAAAGTATTTTTCTGAAGGCAAGTTATTAATAATTATATAAAATAATTTTTAAAAATTATTCGGAGAAATGGGAGATTCCTGGAGGAGTCGAAACCGAAGCCCTCCGAAGTAAGTTTCTTTTTTAGACAATGGGCATTTAGGCTACCAGTAGTCGATTATTATAATCGCTATTCGGTAGTTTTAGTGTCAAAATAATGACCAAGAGAATAAGAATCATTAGTAGTACGTTTAGTTATCCATGTAATTTATTGCATTTTGACAAGTCTCTTCTGTTAAAGCAAAACTAATCTATTTATTTAATATTTTAAATGACATGCGAATGGATTTTAAATGACATGTGTCTGGGACATGTGTCACGACAAAAAGTCTGGGTTTATTTATTTTAAAATATTGAAATTAAGTTTTTTAAGTTCTAGTAAAATTTTATATTTAAAGTGATGCTTAAAATATTGGTAATTCAATGTTGATTATGTTTGTATGCTGACAATGCTCATAAAAAATTTATTGTAACAATCATCATTGTGAGTGTGCTAAAATAATTTTTTAACTAATAGATTTTTCTGAGTATGACCAAATGTTTTTTTTTTAATATAAAATTTCATTGAAAATATGATAGAAATAAAATTAAAAATAAATATTTTATTTAAATATTAATAATGAAACCCTTTAAAAACTTAAATGATTCTGGATATTTAATTTATTTATAACAGTGGGATCTGCAGATAAATTTGGAAATTGAATTTTAAAAACTACAGGTCCTTTTCCCTTTCGAAATGCCTTTTATATAATAATTATTCGTGGAAATTTAATATATTTGTATTTGTAATTTGTATTTGTAACTTAAATTATTTTCAAAACTTAAAAAAAAAATTAAATCAATTAAAATTTATAAATTTGTGTTAGTGAGTAGATATCAGAGCTTTTAAAAATTTTTCTTACAGGAAAATATATATTACATTATTATATCTATAAATCAATCAATTTACACAATCTACAACAATTTTACAGTATTGATAACCCACACAACCATTCTCTATGGAGTGATTGCAATAAACGCAAAATAATACAATCGAGTGTAGTTCCAAATTTAGATTGAAATGCCATAAATCGTTTCTTTATTGATGAAATTTTAGTAGATGATAAACGATGAGATATTGGTGGAAAGAAAAACATTATACTGAATAGCCCTTTAAGTCCCAAACATTTTTCCTTTATTTATTGAATGATTGTTATGAAATTTCAGACATTGTTTGAATATGTGCTAAAAAAACTTAAATCTAAATTTTTACGGACCTGCAGCTAGCCCTTCAGCAGTAAATGGACCCACACAAACGTGTGGGTTGGGACTTAATTAACATAAAAGAAAAATAAATTCAGTATAATGTTTTATTCAGTTTATAATAATATAATGTATAAATATTACATTTTTTTTGTAAACTAAATTACTCTTCTAGTTTACCAAACTTTAAAAATTCATTGTAATTTAACTTTAACTTGAAATTAAAAAAATTAAAATATAAAGTAACAATAAAAAAACAATTAAAAAAATTCCTTAAAAATAAAATAGTGTCAATATTTTGAAAAGTTTATTCTATAGAAAACAAAAATCGGACTTCTTAATAATACAACTTACAACTAAAGTACTCAAATTAAGTACAACTAAATACTGTTGCTCAGTATTTTTTCCAGAAACTGAGAATGCCATCCCAACGCATTTTTGTCTTTCCATTTTACTGAACTGATTTTATTGTCGGTCTTTACAAGCTGGACTGATTCTCCTTGCTTCATATCCTTGTTTTTGGGAAATTGCACATTTTTGAATCTATTCGCTTGTATTTGTCCGATTCCATAAAGCTTCATGTCGCTAAGTTTTTTCAGAAGCGATAAACGGTGAAATATATTTCAAAATAAATACAACTATTTTCGGGAATAGCTTTACTTAATTTAATATTACTACCGCTCCCAAACCCAAATCTTTTTCTGCCAGAGGCGTTAATATTCCCTAGTACATTTCAAAATTGAATAACATACCAGCAGGACACGGTTTGTTTTTCACATATTGTCTCAAGAATGTTGGACATCGCCCTGTAAATGAAATCATCTGCTCATCCATGGAATAATGTGTGTGATGTCGGGGTAAGGCAAGGGAGCGATTTCTTACATCGTCTATTATTGGTCTTCCCATAATTTGTTGTCTGTCTTCCGATGGTGTATTATTGACATCAACATAGTGTATGCACTTTCTCAAATCGAATTGACGATTTTTGGAAATGTCTTAAGCTACCATATCTTGTCTAAACCGATGTTGGTGGTAAAGTCTCATTTTCGGAAGAGGAATACAACCAAAATACAAATAAGCACCATAAAATTTGCATTCATCAAACGTAAAATGATTTGCATATATTTCGGATCAGACATTGAAATGTTTCAGTTAAAAATATAGAGAAAAACACAACCCATATAGAAAAAATTCAAAATTAAACATGAAGAAAGTTAATATAATTGCGCATTTTAATATCTATTTAAAAGTATATGCAAAGTCCCAACTAACACAATCGTGTGACTACATAATAAGCAAAAAATATGTATTTATATTAAAGTAAGTCCCAACCCACACAATCGTGTTACTAACTTTTTTCTGACATAGTTCTGCTTATTTGTACAAATTTGGAATTTGAAATATAGCAAACAATCAAATTCAAACTATTTTCTAACTAAAAGTTACACAAAATTTAAAAAAAAATAATATTTAAATAAAATATATAAACAAATACTTTATTACTTTTAATGACTCATATCCTACCGTACTTCAACACGCATTAAACCATACTAAAGCACAATATTTTTACTTACTATGAGAAAGTAAAAGAGAAAAGAGTAACAAAAAAAACAAAACCAAAATTATATTTCTATGTGCATCGGGTAACTTTTTATTGCAGTTTGAATATTACCCACACAAATGTGTGGGAGGGGTCTTAAAGGGATAGGCCAGTTAAAATGTCTACTTTGTGAAAAATTAATGATATTAAAAAAATTGTAGCACATGTTTAAAATTATACTGGACATACTGAATAGCCCATGTTTAAAATTATACTGGACTCGAGCGGAGCTAAAATTCTATATGCCAAAGTGAATACATAAAATTATTCTATATTATTGGAATTATTTTGGAAAGAATAGTATTTCTATGTGTATAAATAAAATTTTGGAATTAAGTGTAGAATAAATCGAAACTACTATGCAAATAATACACTAATGCAATTCAAAAATCGAAAGAACAATAATTAATTAAAAGATCATCTAAAATGGTGGGTTACAATTTATAGAATTTAAGTTTTTAGTGAAAAATACGAAAATGATTTGACAATAAACTATCAAAAAAAATAATTAAAGCGTTGAAATTTCCAGATTCAGTCCGAAAGAAGTAACTGCGGATTGGTGTTTATATACTTATTTTGATTCTCATTAATTTTTCACTAACTACTAAGATGTCAAAATTATGCCAAATTTGATATTTTTTTATGTGAAAAATTTTATGTTTTAATTTTAAACATAGCATAATCTAAAAACATAACATAATCGAAAAACATTTTGAACTATAAAAATTCATTTAATAAATCAATACTGTTAAAACGGAAAAAAGCATTTTTTTTTTTGAAAAATGTAGGCTTCGCATTTTGATCTCTTCTTAACTAGTTTAGGCTGCTGCACCCTAAAGTCCAAACGTTAAATCGTCACCCCCTCATTAATTTGTCGTATATCCAGTAAATCGAGTTTTGGGAAATTGAGTTTGAGGTTTGAGACGAAATAAAACAAAAATTGAGTCGAAAAAGTTCTACTTGTTTAATGATTAGTAGTAGTATGATTCATAAGTTATCTTTTAGAGGTATATAATTAAAGTGTCATTTGGAACAAAAATTAGGACTTTAATTACCATCTTACGTAATATTTAGTATATGTAAACCATCTTACCGTATACGGACATTTTTATGCAGTTTTCATATATCTTATAATATTTTTCGATTTTGTGATTTACGACAGTATAATTGCGGGGCGATGAAATGTAACAAATAAAACCATTCAGAATATTTTATGATTGAAATAAGTTGTGTTGGACATATTTCATAGTAATTAATTCCCTAAGTAAATCCAGAAGGATCCCAGCAATGAATTAATAAAAAAAATAAGGCATAATTTAACCCATATAAACCCAGAGTGTCGAAAATTAAACATATAACGTTTTCCGGCATAGTGGTCACCCGGTGTGTATTTTAAATCAAACTAAAATTTATTAATTTAAAACAAATATATAATTTACCTTTCTTTTTTTTTTGAAACGTGACAAAAAGCATGTTTGCCGAGGGGTGTAAAAGGCCGAATTTCGAGTTTTTTTTTCATTCTTGTTAAAGTAAAAAAAAAAAAAAAAAACTTTTAAATAAACTAGCTTAAATCCATAGAAATAATTTAATCGCAATATAAAACTAATCCAACAAAATTTGTAGCTACAGGGTGACTTTTTCAAGCAGTGTATCGAAAACGAAACATCAGGCTTAAACGATACCTAAAAATTTTTATATAAAAAAAAATCTTGGTTTTTTTGTTGTTGTTTTTTCCTCTTCTAAGCTATAATTATACCAATACTGTCTTTTTTATTACGGACCTCGTATACTGCAATAGAAATCAAATAACAAGTTATGCTAAATCAGCGTTAATAGCTTGATTATAAGAGATACCTGAGTTTGAATTCTTGGAAACACAATAGCAAGACACGCTAAAATCGGCGTCAGTAATTAGCTTACAAGCCAAGAACTTAATACCTGTTTTTTAATTCTTGGAAATATAATAGCAAATACATCTTTGAACGAATTTATGAACAAAAGGTTTATGGAATTTGGAATATTTTTTCACAATTTATCTATAGATAAGCAAATGATTGCTTATTTTGGACACCATTCCTTCCAAAATGTTCAACAAATCTAAGCCTATTCGATTTGGCTTCAAGTACTGGTCTTTTTATCCTTACGAAGGCTACTTGTTCTCATTTATACCTTAGGGAGGAGCTTCAGAGGAAAATGATAGCCTATATGGACCTAATGTGTCCTAAAATACCTAACTGCGTTGTTTACTAAGAAAAGTTGAAAAAAAGCCTTATACACAAACTCGAATTCCGAGTTTTTTTTTGTTGAGTTCTTGGTGAAATCCGCGAAAATACCTTTAAGAAAAGTATTAGCACCAAGAGAGAGCGGACAAAGCTCTGGTACTTCAATGATATGACCGTGTGGATCACAATATCATCCATAGGGAGAAACGAGCTCGATGCCGTCACTGCAAAAATCAAATTGTTTTTATGCCAATGTGGCGTTAATTTGCATACGAAATGTTCTTTACCATATCACAGCTTGCCTAAGATCTGATAATTTTTTGAGATTAAAATTTGTTAAAACAATAAAATTCTTTTTTTTTTATAAAATAAATTGTTATTTTTTTTTTGTAAGGAATTTATTCACTTCAGGAATTTATTGTAGTAAATTTTTGAAGAAATATTTTTTTGAAAATATTATATCGTTTGATCCTAAAGTTTCGTTTTCGAAACATATAATATCTCCTTTCCAGGATGTGATATCAAATGCGTAATTTTTTTTTTTCTTAATGAAGTTTAAAGTACTTTATGTATAAATTTTTATGACTATGGGTGAACTGGATCTAGGTCCGGGACTATATGGGTTAAAAGCTTTAAATTAGGTTTAAGTATGCATCTATTCAACGTTTAGAACTACATCAGTAAGTGGCTGCTCAAACCATAATATTTACCAATCACAAGGTATAACCATTCACATATAAACCACCTTTCTATTCCATAACCGATATCTGCAAACTATTAGTGTCCATCTAACATCTTAAATGATTATTACATGGTACTTAAATCATAATATATTATATTTTTATTATATATAACAATTTTTTTATGTTACTTACTACTTACTTAGGTGGCCAACAGACCTTGTGTAGATCCTGGGCATAACTCATTTGTTTTATATAATTTCAACCAAAAAAACAGTTAATTTACATGTAAGAGAATAGGCGTACGGTATAATTATTATGAGAAGTAAAGTAACTGTAACAGTTAAGTATTTTCAGAATAGTGATCTAAAAAAGGCGAAGAAGATGTAGGACATACTAAAATTTTTTCCAATTTCTATAGGGTCATCTAAATAAGTAAAGTTATATTAACAGCATTTTGCAAAACTCATGGGTGATTGAAATTGTTTTAGTAATAATGCTTCGAATTTATAATAAATTAGCAAATTCAATCTAGTTTTTTTATATGTTTTTAATACATGTTTGTAATGTCAAAAATTATTCTATTATATAATACTTTGAATTATATTTTTATCAATCAAAAATATAATAAAGTAAGTATAATACCTACTTTAAAATTTTTAAATTTAAAATTAATTATTTTTTTCACCCATACTTGAATTTAAAATATTATACAGAGTGTTTCGTTAGATAATCAGTTATCAGAGGTAAATGAGTAATTGAAGATGTTTTATGAATCAAAAAAATTGGGAAGCGGAGTTTATTCTTATGGTGTCTTAAAATTTTGAACTGCCGAAATACCTCAAATTATATTGATAAGAATAAAAATGAATAAAAAGGATAAGATTGTAATTTTGATTTAAGTAATAAAGTCGCAAGTAACTATCGCATTATCAAATATTGACTTAGAATTTTTTAATTAAACATTATGAGGTAATAAAATAAAATACTCGTGTTATTAATTTTTTTTTTTACCACAATATAATATTAATTATTAAAATAGATTTGATTAAAGAAATAGCCTATATTTCCCTCTTCGTTGAAATTTCCTAATTTTATACAAAACCGACAAATACCAAAATCATAAAATTTCAAAATTCCAAAATATTAAAATGCAAACAGCGCCTGCACATAAAAATATTTTAGGTAAATATTCTGAAAAAAGGCGTAGAATTTTGATTTTTAATAAAAGCTCTAAAATTTCTCCTAGCTCAAAATATCCACACTTATATTCATTATATATATATATATATATTATGTATAATATTTATCATATCCAGCATATCCAGTAAAGTGATATACAGGCAAATGAAAATATAGGTAAATGAAAGGAAAGCATATGACACGTTCTCATGTTTTGAAAGCTTAAGGCTGCATATACTAGAGAAAAAAGTTTAGTGAACCCTAAAAAGAGTTGAGAAATATGGCGTACCCCTTTCCTCCGTATTTTTCGAAGAACGTTAAAAGAATGGCTATTTGTTTAATATTGTGTGAATTGTTTGTACAGATTATTATTTCAGTAAAAAAACAGAATATTAATTTTGAACTTCTTTAGTTCAGTTCGATGGTTCCTGGGGGCTCAATCGAATACAAATGAATTCGAGAAAATTTTGAAAGTAATGAATGAGCTTTTGTATTGATCATTCTATTATAAATTTTGTATACAATGTATTGATATTACAGTTCCTCTTACTCTGAGATCTATTTGCGTTTGCAGCTTATTGTATGTTCTACATCTTTTCTTTTTGAAATGAAGTATCAAAAATTTATCTTCCACTACTAAGGTATTTTGTGGTCAACTAGATCCTTTGAGCTGTTCTATAGCAGTTCAAAATAATACCAGCTGTAAAAAAAACAAAAAATTTGTAGGGATTCAAAATGTTCAGATTTTATACATTTCTGGATATTTTTTTTTTTTTTTTTTTTTGATTCAATATTTTTATTTTTCAGTATTTTCTTAATCTATGATAAAATGTAATTGATATAGTAGGTATATACAAATAATAAAATTAATTTTATAGCTAAAAGTTATATTAATTCAAAATTATATCTGTACAATACAAATTCATTTAGTATTAATTAATAGAGAAAATAAAAAAATAAAAATAGTTAGTCACCATTCTGTTGCATAAAGCAAGAATCGAATGATGCTTATTTCTTAAAAAAAAAAATCAACAAATAACATTAGTGGAGAAAGTGCAAAAGAGAAATTAAAATTTAATTACAAAGAGAAAACAAAAAATAAAAAATACAAAATTTAAAGTAATTTGATGTAGTGCAATATTAAGTAAATATGTTAAAAGTTGAAAAGAATTTTACTTAACCTTCACTTGGGCAGGATTAACGTATGTTAATATTTTTTTTATTCATATAAAATGTATGGTATTCCATAAAAATTTTGTAAATATTTCGATAAAAGTTGAAAAATAAGGTAAAGGTTCTGAAATATTTTAAATTGAAATAGAAATATACTAAGATTAATATATTTTAAAACATAAAATAAAATTAATTTTTTTTTTTTTTTTTTTGCGTGGATTGGTGGGAATCTTCATAGACACAATGAGCCTCGTAGCTTCCATTGTGTGCCATATTTTTACTGACTAAACCACACCCCTCCCATTAATACTAGTCCAACGGACTAACCATTAATTTATTGCTATTTTGATTTTCTTAAAGAAAAAGTTTACGAAATTCTATCGTATTAAATCTAGTGGCTTAGTTCTTTTAAGCCTTCTGACATCATTTTGATTATCTAGCAATTGAGTGGCCTCAACGTTAACATGTCCCTCCAGACGAGCTATATGCTTTGTTTTTATTTCATTTTCTATGCAAGGAATTTTTAGATCTCTGTGCAAATCACTGTTGCGAACATACCAGGGGGCATTTACCATGTTGCGCAAGACTTTATTTTGGAATTTTTGTATACAAAGTACATGTGTTTGTTTGGCACATCCCCATATTTGTATGCCGTACAACCATATTGGTTTGAGTATCTGATTATATAACAAAATCTTGTTATGTATAGGTAATTTAGAATTACGACCTAAGAGCCAGTACATTTCTCTATACTTATTTTCAAGCTCAAATTTTTTCTTTTTAACGTGCTCTTTCCATCTAAGTTTGACATCCAATGTCATTCCTAGGTATTTAGCATTGTTTTCTTGGGGTATATTGACCCCATTCAGATTTACCAATGGTGGTTGATTTTCTAATTTTTTATTTGTAAAATTTACATGTACTGATTTTAACTCATTGAGTTTAATTTTCCATTTCTTTGTCCAGAGGTATAGCTTATCGCTTGCTCTTTGCAATTTAATTGTAGCCTCGTCAATATTTGATCCTACTGCCATCAACGCAGTATCGTCAGCGAATGTAGCTACAGTTATATTTTCCATTTCTGGTAAATCATTGGTGTAGAGCAAATACAGTATGGGACCCAGAATACTACCTTGAGGCACACCCGTTTTAATATCTCTAATAGTAGAATACTCTTCGTCTTGTTTTATTCTGAATAGTCTGTTTTCTAGATATGATGAGAGTATATCTACGTATTGCTTAAGTAACATATTGTTTAGTTTATTTATTAAGCCTCGATGCCATACTTTATCAAAAGCTTGGGCTACATCTAGAAATATGGTAGAGCATACTTTCTTTTCCTCTAAAGCTTTTTCTATTATGTCTGTTATTCTATGAATTTGATCGATTGTCGAGTGCTTAGATCTAAAGCCAAATTGATAATTTGGAATCAGATTACTATTTTCTATGATCGGTCTCATTCGAATCAATAATAGTTTTTCAAATAATTTTGATACTATTGGTAGTAATGATATTGGTCTGTAGGATTTGACCTCATTTATGGGCTTACCTGGCTATCATAATTATCTCTGCTATTTTCCACATATTCGGCACATACCTTATTCTTATAGCAGCGTTTATAATGCGTGTTAGCATTGTTATAGCTTTTTTCGGAAGTTCTTTCAGGACTTCCGATGTAATTAGATCAAAACCTGGAACTTTTTTATCTCTGAGTTTTTTAATTTGTTCAACTATTTCACTCTCTGAAAATGGTGATATAACATTTTCTTGCCAATTATTATTTTCTTCAGTCAGATCATCCGAATCTGTCTCGTCTGGACAAAAAAATTTCTTCAAGATGATCTGCGAATGTTTCAGCTTTATTTTTATTATCTCTCGCCGATTCACCGCTTTTCATTCTGATTGGCGGGATTTGAGAGATCGAGGTTTTTGTACTCTTTGTTGCTTTCCACAACGAGTAGTTATTTTCTCTTTTAGCTGATAAATTTTTTATATATTTTTCAAAATTTTCATTTTTAAGATCTTTAATTTTTCTTTTAAGATTCTGAGTTAACCTATTTAGCACAGTTTTGTCTGCCGGATCACGCGATTGTTGCCATCTGCGTCTAGCTCTTCTTTTTATTTTTATCATATTTAATATTTCTCTAGGGTAGTTTAATCCTACCGATTTATATTCACAATTTTTTGTATTATTCCATCCAGCATTTTGAATAATTTTAATAAAATTTTCTACTTCAGAATCTATATCACATTTGGATCTTAGTTTTGTTTTTATGTTTATTTTGTTTTCTATTTCTTGTTTAAAGCTAGCCCAGTCAGTTGTCTTGTTCGTTAGCAGAGGTTTCGACTGTTTCTTAATAACCTTTTCATATAGATTTAGTATGACTGCAGAGTGATCTGAGTCCAAATCATGGTTATCTTCTAGCTTAATATAATTGGGTGAAATTTTTTTTGTTATATAAAAATCAAGCAGATCAGGAGTTTTATTTCTATCAGTTGGCCAATAGGTTGGCTTACCGGTAGATTGGTAAATGCAGCCTTTTTCTTTTATAGCTTTTCTTAGCTCTCTTCCTCTCGTAGAGGTTACTCTAGACCCCCAATCTATGTGCTTGGCGTTGTAGTCACCTCCCAGGATAAATCTATCGCCAAGTAGTTTAAGAATTTCTTCAAACATGTTATTCTTTATGTTGTATTTGGGTGGACAGTATAATGCACCGACACAAAGGCTTTGTTTAACAGACATAATTCGTAGCACGATTAGTTGGAATTCATCTATTTCTAGACTAAGTTCCTCGTGGTGCTTAATATCTTTCTTTATTAAAATTGAGCTACCACCTCTGGGTGTATTACTCGGATGGTTTGCGCTGTAGCATGTATAGTCATTTATTTTAAGCGATGACTTATCTGTCATATGTGTTTCTGTCAAGAGACATACATCAATATTTTGTGTTCTCAATAGAATTTCCAAATTGTTTTTCTTGTTCAGAATACCATTGGCATTCCACGTGACTATACGAAGTGCGTTCTTAACCATGCCTTGCGGATTTATTTTTTGGTGTATACATATATATTTCATTATGTTTGTTTTCTAATGTGCATAGTCTTGTTGAGATTTCATTCATTGTTTTTATCATATTTTGCATCATCTGCATAATGGTATTTTCAGTCAACTTTTGTGTAGAAACTTTATTTTGTTCTTTCGGGTTTCTTTTTTGACTTAGGTTATTTTGTGTTACCTGTGAATATGATAAGCCTTCTACGACTTTTTTCGACGTAAAAGTTTTAGGTAAAATCTGAAGTTTCAATGCAATTCTGTTTCTCTGCACTAGGTTGCCTAGGTTTTGTCTTTTGTTTTTCTTGTCTATGTTGCATTTGTTTTGGGGCATTTTTTTGTAGCTTCTTTCCTTTTTGCAACTCTCTAGCCACCTGGCAACCACGATAACTTGCTGGGTGTGCCTTTAAGCAATTTAGGCTTATTTTTTTTTTTTCTTTACAAGAAATTGTTAAGTGGGGACCAGCACATTTAACACACTGAACTAGACGCTGGCAAAACTTTTGTGTATGGCCAAATCTTTGGCATCTCTTACATTTAGGAATGGTAGTCGTTTTACGAATAGCCTCCATTTTAACCCTCATGTGCTGGATAAATTCAATTTTGAATATTTATATCTTCGGAGTTTTCGAATGTTAGCATAAAGAGAGGAAGACGTACCGTAGATTCTTTGTTATTTTCCTTTTTCTTTATTATTTTATTTGTGACTTTTAGAATTTTGAAGCCTCTATCTTTCAATTCATTTTTTATATCTCCAGGTTGGCATGACGGATGTAAATACCTAACCATTACTTTAATAGGCCTGGTGCTCTTATTTTCATAAGTGTGCCATTCAATATTGGCTACATTTATTGCCTTAGTCAACTCTCTATATTCTTTTTCTTCTTGAACATTAATTTTTAGTTGTTTATTGTTAAGCATATTAACTTTATATTTAATATTGCTTTCTTTTAATTTTTTGTTTATTGAGGGTATTCCACTACATTACTAAGTATAACTGGAGGAGGTTTACCTTTTCTTTTACTTTTCGCAACTTCATTTATTTGCACATTTTTCTCTACTTTGTCCGCAACATTTTCTGGGCTTAAAGTAGGTGATTTTTCTGCTTTTCTTTTTTTACATATTCTTTTTGTTTTAAAGATCCAGTCGGTTTCTCGAGCTAGTTCTTCATCATCTGTATGAAATTCTTCAGCAGTTTTTAGTACTACTCTTTTAGTAGACATGTTTTGTGAATTTTTTAGTTTCACATTTTCTTCTTTAATTATGCAGAGTTCATTTTTCAATTCCCTGCATAAGATTTCTAATTCTGTAACTCTGGCATTAAGTTGATTATTTTTTGCCTCAAGTGCCTTTTCGTTATTATTACCCTCGTCGGGTTTTCTATAGCTGTCTTTTTGGGACATGTTTTCGTAGATATTTTGAGACCCTGCTGGAGGTGTTCTCTGGACCCCAGATTTTCTTCTGAATGGGTCAATTAAAGCAGCTCTGCTTTCGTGGTTTTGCAATAAGTGGTCTCCCCCAGAATCCGTGAGACCTGTCTCGAAAGAGGGTGGATTTTCCAGAAGATCTGGATTACCACCTGGGGTATACAATCTTTGAGTTTTATTCATTGCATACTTTTTTTTTTTGTTTTAATTCGGAGTTCCATCTCCTAGCCTAAAGATAATATTTCCCTTGTACAAGGCGGTACCTTTTATTCCTGCCGTCCCTCTGGGATCAGTCGCAGACCAGAAAGCCGCCCATTCTGGATCAGTCGCTTCTGGATTTTTCTAGGATTTTAGTGGACTTTTACCACAACCATGCCTTACTGCGGATATTTCGTACCCCAACCCGCCGGGGATAAATAAAATAAATGAAACACCAAAGGTTCTTTGAAAAAAAATTTTGTTTTGAATTTTATTTTTGGTATGTTAGAAAAAAGAAAAATTCTCTTACGAAGTTAAATTAAAAATTTATGTCAACCATTGATGTATTGAAAATTGCGGCGAATGTTTCACAATCAGTTAAACTTTTTGTTAATGGATATCGGACCTATCGATTTTTGTCGGAAAATATTTTGTTGTCTAGGCCTTTGATATGTTGATGGAATTTTATTCCGCTTTGTGCCATCCTTTCCAATAAAATATTGATTTGAATCAACAATGTGATTATTTTCTTCTAGTAGGAATTTTTGATTCATCATCTAGTGAGTCAGTTTCAGAATCATGACCATCACTTACTTTAAGATGCCTTTTTTAAGCATCTGATTCTGCATTTTCATTTTGCGAAATCTTCATTTTCATCATTGTCATTATTATCATCACTTTCGACTCTTGATTGACCAGCAACTGGTACAATATCTATTTCTTTCGGTGGTCCTATATCAGCATGTTCATCATCTAGCACACGTTTCACCAATCTAAAGAAATATGCTTGTTCTTTCTCAAACGATAACTTGTAAAAATAAGTGTTTTGTATCTTTTGTGTGCATTTTAAAAAAAAAAATTTTTTTTGATTTTTTGTGTTTCTCATAGTAAAATTCAATAAAAAAGTGTCATATACCTGTAACGGCATTTTTTTTTTAAATTTCATACATTTTTAATAGTTTTGCTTGATTTCGAAGAAATTTATTAATATTTACATCAAAATATAGGAAATTTAATAAATGAGTTTTTTGAAGAAAAACACTCATTTTTTGTGTTTTTGCACTTTTACTAAAAATTACAAAATTTACTTACCTACCTACCTGAACGGCACATAAAATTTTAAACTCTTCCATATTATTGCAAATATTGAAAATTCAATAAATAATCTTTCCAAAATATATATATTTTATTTAATTTTTTTTTTGTTTCACTGAAATAGGCACACTGTTGTTGTCGGAACTACGAACTCTGTTATAAGTACCTTGTAACAAACGGAAGTCCTCAGTAGCACTTTCTTTTTCTAAAAAACCGGTATTTCCAAAAAAATATCTTAGAGGATAGATATCCGTAGGTAATAAAAGCAAACATAAAAGTAACAGTAATGCACATACAAAAATAATTATAAAAACATAAAAAACACTTATTTTTATCAAAAAATTCTCCATACAAAATATATGGAAAAACCAAAAATATTAACATATGTTAGTCTTGCCCGCTTACGTATATTTCATTTGCCGCTGAAGCGAAGGTTAAGCTAATCATGAAAATAGACATCATATGTAAATCGCAAGAACTTCAAAAATCTTATTCAGCTAAACAACTCTTAATAACTCCTCACTTCTATCAAAATTAATTTCCAAAAGCCAAGCTTTCAATAATTTTAAAAAATTCGATAAAATTCTAATTTGCCTGATGTGGTTAGGAAGTTTATTAAAAATTCTAGGTGCTACAATATCATAGAAACGACAAAAATGACTTTACCAACAACGTGGAACGTGAACCAAATTACGATAATTAACTCTCAAGTTATACCTTTTAGTATATCTAACATCTAAATATCCAGACTTCAAAAATATATAATATTAGGATATATAAATTCAAAAAAATTAAAACCACAATAATTTAAAAACTTTAAAAATTTAATTAATATATTCGGAAAAATTATTTTAACAAAATTAGTGTTATCCTTTTTAATATGCTTTTATTAGAAATATAATCTGTTGCTTCTTGGATAATTAAATTAAATACTTAAAATGCATTGTGTATTATTGCCAACAAAATAGTTGTTGCATTTAAATCCGTAGGGAGTTTAAAAATTCCACGACAAATTTTGTTTTAAAAAATATATGTTTTTTTTTTTTGTGGAAATACTATTGATAAATTCCAAAACTTAACAATTTTTTATTCGATTATTTACACTGAATAAATCCCTCATAAATGTAGTAGGTAGCAAAAAATTATGCTTCACTTGTTTAAAAACATTTTAAAATAATTTTGAATTTTGCATATATTTTTTTTCGAGGGGAAAATTATTAATTTTCATTTTTATTCAAATTTTTAGAAAAATTGTTTAAAAATTCTAGCTTTTTATATAATAAGGAGATAAATAAATTAAATTAAATTAAATTAAACTGTTTGTGTAGGCATTGTTATAGCGATAAATGCCTAAAATACCAATTTTAATTATTCATAATTGCATATTTTTAGGCAAATTATGATGAAAATTTATATTGACTTAATTTTACTAGAAAATGATGGAATATGTGAAAAACTAAAAGTTAATTAAATTGGAAGGAAATATTAATATACTATAAAATTATTAAAATACATTAAAGTTAGACTTGAAATTATAAAAATAATAAATTAAATAATATAAATAAAAATAATTTGTAAAAAATTATTATTTAGAATGTTAAAATAATCGTAATAAATGATTAAAATACAGAACCACCAATAAAAATATCAACATTTTCTAGATCCCTTTAAACGAGTATAATAAAGAAACTTAAGCAGATTACATTAAAAGATTCAATATAAAGCAGCTTAAGTTGACAAATGATTTTGAAGAAAATAACAGTATTCTATAGCAAATGCATTCTATTTTATATAAATATATAGAGCACAGAAAAAATATAATCCAACGATGTGGTAAGAACTAGCTTGAATAATATGGAGATAAAATTCATTGCTGCTATTAGACTATAGGTCAGTCACGACTAGTATTTGATAGAATTGTAGCAATAGATTAATCAGCTAATTGGTGAAAATAAAATATTTACAAGAAATTATAACGGATGAACTATGCTGAAACAAAAGATAAATTTGAATAATATTAGGAAAAATTGGTTCGCTTTACTTGTTTTTTTGGAAAAATTAATTCAGGTTCAAAAATTAAATTAGTTTTGGGTAATCTTATTTAATTATTTTTTGTTGATTAGCATTCTAAATTTAGATAAATTTATAAATTCTTACTTCTAAATTTCTATTCAAATAATTATCAGGTAATATTTTGACCTATTTGTGCCTTAAAAAGCAGCTTTATATAGCTCCTAAATTATTTTTATAAAATTTGATTTTCGAAGTTTTCATGGGATTAAGGGATATTTTAATTACAAATTTCTTTCCGTTTGCAACAAATTGATTTTAGGTAAAAAAATTCTTGCATGATTGAATTTATGTGACATAATGCTGGCTTATTAAAATGATTATATGCCGTTATCATTGGTCATATACATCACATAGATTAGATTATTTATATTGAAAATTTACATACTTTACTATCGTCAACATTATTTTTAAGATTTTCTAGGCTTTTACTATAGGTATTACAAAATAATATCATATTTTGACAACTGATACTTATAATAATTCACTAAAATTAATATCTTAAACTGAGAAAAATTATAGAAGAGAGCTTCTAAAACCGCTTTAGTCACCACTTGAATACAATAAAACTTAGAATATTTTAGGACTACAGTTACTTACCTTAATTATTGTGGGTTAACTGTTCACCGTAAATAATTTAAAAAAAAAAACGCTACATAAAAATCAATTTCATAAAAATCCTTGCTTTATATGTTTTTCTATATTAGAATTAAGCTGTCATCAATTAGAAACATTTTGAGTTGGTTAATTTCAAGACACAAACCAAGGAAATTTTAAATTGGAAAGTTCTAATTCAAATTTTTATATAAACATCTGTCACAATTTGAATTTGTCATTTCATTACGCACGCACCCTAATAAAGTTAAATTGTCTATCGTTTTTCTGGTCAATTTCCCGATATTTGACTTCTTGCTGCTGATTTTTTTTTCCAACCCACAAAATAAATATGTATATAAATTCAGCAAGGCTATTATAAATATATGGTTTTGATGCAGCATTATACAGTTTGTATAATACTTACCTCTTATACTTACTTTCTTATTCATGCTACGAGTCATGTAAGTCTTTTTTTAAAAATGTCTTTACTGAGGTACGAAAATACTACAATTGGAAATTAAAAATAGATTTAAAGTCTGGGAGATATTTCGTTTATTGCTTTGTTGGATTAGTCTGAATAATATTAAGCCTCAGATTCATTTGGAGATTATCTTTGTTAGGACATTTTCTTTCTTTAGCTCATTACATGTCGAACCGGTGAAGTATGTTGATTTTAACTTTGACAACTGTATAATATTAACATTGGTATATCTTTATCGAATTTTTCAATTTTCATCTTCTTTATGAAAAGTACATTTCTGCATGCGGTAGTATTAAGAATTTTGACACCTAGAATAGAACTGAAGTTTTTGAACGTGTTTTATGTATTTGAGTATATTAATATTTGTAAATAGGAGCTTCAAACCAAGATGTTTTGGTTAAAAACTGTCGATGTCGAAATTGCACCCTTATGTTGTTTGAGTGAAAATGTTAGTTTCAAGATAGACAAACCCCTAAATTATATTAAAATTATATGTGTTGACCATCATTTTTTTTTTGGCAAATTAATTTTAAAACTAATTTATTTGATTTCTTTGGTAATCTGGGTGCATAGCACTTTTTATTAGTTTAATATACAGTTTATGACCATATTTCTCCAAGTCATTGTCATCATCTTATAGTGCTACAGTTTTGGGTCAGCTTTGGCCTTCATAATAATACTCCCCCAAAAAGGGGCGATCTTGCACCGTTTGTCCCAATTTGGGGTTTTTAGGGCTTGACAATCATTTTGAACATTTTCTTACTCCATCTATTATTTGTCCAAGTAAATTGACAAAGAATGGTTGTGCAGTTCCGTATTTGTTCGTGTAGATTGTTAAGAACCTAAAGCAGCCAGAGATTGGTATAAATTTCATTTATTTTTTCTTTGGTATTTCGAAACAGAATTCCATTCAATCAAAAATACATATTTTCTAATACAAAAAACCAAAGAGAATTAATTAGAAGTCAATGAATTTACAAAAAAAAACAAAAAAAAAAACAAACAAATAAAAAAAGGCTAAAATCAATAAAAAAAATTAAATAAATTTCAAGCCTGCAAACACATGTGTCCCATATATAATATAAAGAAAATAATCTGCTAATTTTGATTGCAATTACCTGTATAACTAAAACACCACAAAACCCCAATTCCATTATCACAACCAACTAAAATGTTCTATTCAAAAATCAACACGCACCAAAAATATCGATTGAAAATTTTATTTTTGGACCATATGAGCTCTAAATATTATCAAAGTGTTTTAAGTATGTATGAATTAGTCTGTGTGTATGTATGTGTGTGTATAATTAAATGTCAAAAAATTTGCATTGATGACTTTAATGTTGTATCAGAGGCAATACAACATAAGTTTTAATATGTCAAGTTTTCGTATATATATATAGATTAAAATAACGTTTTGTTCATATATCGTTTGTATACCAATTTTACCACATCAAAACATGGCTGGTTAATATGTACGCTTAGTACAATACACTAGCTTTGGTCACAATAAGGTTTTTTTTTATATTTTTATTTTTATTGTTTTTTTTTTTTATAATAGCAATTCATGCGATACAATGTGACACGGCATTTAGTTAACGCTTCAAAGAATTACACAAAAATTATATTATTCAGATCGAACTGAACGGTAAACAAGAAATGTTTAGTGAATGTTGGTGTTAAAATTTTAGGTTTTCTGTTGTTGTTGCGTTGTTATTCACAATTATTCCGATTTCATTTTTTTGTTTTTTGTTTTTTAAGGGTACCCTGAAAAAGGACTTTTTGAAAAATTTCTAAATGAATGTTTTCGATGTTAGAGGAATATACCAACTGTGATTTTTAGAATATTTTTAATGATTGTATGTTTTTTTTTTTTGTTTTTTTTTTATTTCTCAGGGTTGGAGGAAAGATGAGAATTGAGTTGAGTAATAAATTTTTAATCAGAATTTTATGCAAATTAGCCCCAACCATATTGGTTATTGGTGTTTTGTATTTTTATTTTTCACTTTTTATTTAAGGACATTTTGCAACGCCTATAGTATTGAAATAATCAAGTAACAATTTGTAGGAGACATGAAGCCTATTGAGAGGGTATATCTGTGTACATTATGTACATAAGCTCTTTTATTGTATTTTTTTCATGTTGATGATTTCTAATCATTGATGTTTAATTGGAGGAGGACATTGGGAGATAAAATCTATAATATTAAGGATAGCATTTTTCTTTTGTGTTTCAGAAATAAAGCATTCAATTTCATTATTATATTGTGTATATAAATGTATAGGTAGATATAGATATACATATATAGATAGAGATATATCTAGGTTTTGATTTTGTGGTCCGTTGGATTTGAATTTTCAATCACGTGGCCATATAAAAATTTATTCCAAATGAATAATTTTTTTTTTTTTTATTATTCTATACATTAAAAATAAATTTCTAATAAAAATTGGAGCTTTAAGTAAAGAATTAACATGACAGTGCGGTGACCGGGGGTGAGATATCAGTTTGGTGTTTTATTGATAATATGTATACATATATATATATATATATATATGTATATATGCGTATGTTGATATATTAGAATTTTAATATAATATTATATTGCTTTTGTGAATAATTGATGAGTTTTATAATAATTTTATACAAAAATAATATTGTAGAGGAGTCTCTGAATCCTTATGTCTATACGAAATAAACAACATAAAATTAGGAAATTAAAATTCAGAAACATTTATTAAAAATTTACATAAAAATATATTTTGTAAAAATAAACGAAAACATTAAAAAGCTAAAATTAAATCAGGGAAATATTAATTTTGTATAATGGAGATAAACAAATAGGGAAATTGAAGATGTTTTAAAGTATTAAACTTTCTTGTAAAAGTAAAAAACTTCAGCTTCAGGTCACTAATTATGAAAGTTACAATTTGTTCAAATCTGCATGATGTGATATTTCTTGTTACTAAAATTAAATAAAACTTGAAGAATCCAAATATTTTATAGGCTGTCGTTTCAAATGCAATTTGCTAATTTATTTCAACCATGCCAATCCTCTCTTATTTCTTTAACAAGTTATTTTCAATTCACAATCTTACATAATATGATATTTATATGTGGGTTATGTACTGGCTTAGGCGATGCTATATTTTTTTTCAAGTGAATGTAGATGTAGTTGAATCCCAAAAGTTGAATTCAGCAGTTAGGGTTTATTTATAACCAACAATTCTGACGATAAGGATGAATCTTTACACATTTTCAAAGCATTCAATGCAAAGTTACATTTAAAATTAATTAAAAAAATGTTTTGTTCGCCAATACTATACTGAAAGTCATCAGTAGATAAAAAAAAATTAAAAAGTAGGAAAAAAAAAAAATTAGTAAAAAGTAGAACCTATGAATAACAAATCAAATAATTAATTATTTCATGCTATAATTAAAATTTAACCCTAGAAATTAAATTTATTACTTTAACACTAAAACTACAACGTTCGCTACAAATTGTTTATATGTATTTCTTTTATGTATAACTTAACATTCTGTTAAACGTTAATCGTTCAGTTTTCGGGACTTTTTTGTAAGTGGAAATCATTTTATACAGTAAGCCCTCCAACTGCGCGGTTTTTCATTGCGCGGACAAGTTTTAAATACCTTTTAAATACCAAAATTTCTATCTGCGCGGTAAAAATTTCGTAGCTGCGCGGTTTTTTTTTTTTGCTGTTTTTGACAAAAAAAATCATGTTAATTCATATCGGTGAATCATTCATATGTTTGAAACGAAAAATAGTGAATCCCCGTATTTCGAATTGCACAGCAATGTTAAAGTAATATTTCTGTCTCTAAATACGACATCTTTAATTCAACCGATGGACCAAGGCATTATTGCCGCATTTAAGCTGTATTATCTTAGAACGACTTTTCGGCAGTTAATTGAAGCTACGGATGAACCAGATAGTCTTTCAATTCGTGAATATTGGCGTCAGTATAACATTCTATCTTCTGTAAAAAATATTAAACTAGCATGGGATGAAGTTAAAAACTCAACGATGACTGCGGTTTGGAAAAAAATATGGCCAGAATGCTGCATAAGAGAAGCTATTGTTGAAATGCCAGAAATTGTGACTTTAGGTAGAACAATTGGTGGTGACGGATTTCAAATTTGGAATCAGAAGATATCACGGAAGTCCTTATAACTAATGAAGAAAATATTACTGTTGATGATATGTTGACACAATTCGGCGATAATAATAATGATAAAAATGATGAAAGTGAAGAAGATGTAGAGATTATAGGAAAGAAAAGGTTTACTAGTGAAAAACTATCAAATTTTTTAAAAATTGGTAGTCAACTTGAACAGGAAGCTCTTGATATGGATCCATATATGGAACATGCTTTAAAATTTCGGAGAAATCTGACAGTAGTATGCTGAAATTTATAAAGACAAACAAAAAGCTGGTAAGCAATCAGTGTTAACAAACTTTTTTCAAAAACATGTAGAATCACGGTCATTAGAATCAAGCTCATCAGAATGTAGCAGTGATTAAAACCACGTTATTTATATTTAATTTTTAATTATGTTTATATTCATTATGTAATTGAGACTGTTTTCTATAGTTTTTGCAATATTATTTTATATAATTTTAATTTATGTTCGATTTTTATTAATGTTTATAAGATAATCATTATAAGTCGTTGAATTGAGACTGTTTTATATAGTTCTTATGTTTATATTAATGTAAATATGTATATTAGTCGTATATAGTATATTTTTTGCAATTTTTCTAATATCTGGAACCTAACCTCATAATAACATATAAAATCGCGAAAATATCGTTCAAATCGTTCACAGTGCGCGGTTTCGGTTTGCGCGTTGTTTTTGCTGAACGTATCTACCGCGCAGTTGAAGAGTTTACTATACTAATGAAAATTTTATATTAATTCTTACCAAGATTTGTTCAATTTTCATATAATTGGTATGTGAATATTAGGCATCAGTTTAATTAGCATATTTACTAAAATGATTGGATTTTAAACTATAAATGAACCGATGGAATTTAATTTTTGCATTTATCAACTTAAAAATATAAATCAATTTGAACTTAAAATCATAGTTCAGTTACTTTTTTCATATTTCATTTTCAAATTTAACGTTCAGGAAATTGAAGCATCTTGAAACTACTTAGATAATTAATATAATTCATTTGTGAAGACAAATAAATGATTTTTTTCTTAAATTAATTATTAAGTTGATTCAACAACGTATATAAGATTAAAGAAGACTATGAAAAATAATGAAAATATAGTTTTTCATTTTTAAAAATATTTCGAAGATCAATAATTTCAAAAAATTACTGCGCCTAAACATATGCAATTTTGAGAATGTTTAATATTTTCGCTTTAAAAATCTTGTGAATTCGCCGTAAACAAAAGAAAACTCATTTGTAAAAGTACATAGATAGGTACGGTAAATTTTTTTTTTTGTTTCTTTTTCATAAAATCATTTTTCTATACATATTGAGTACAATTTTTCATACTATACTAAATGACAAGATAATTCAATTTGTAAACAATGAAAAAATACTACCTGAAAACCAATTCGGTTTCAGGAACAAGCACAGTACAAATCACGCAATTAACCCATTTTCGGCAGTTGTTCGATTTTTCAAACAGCAAAATTACCTATTTTTATTAAAGTTTTTTCTGTTATAGCTGTATATTTTTGACTAAAATTTAATACATTAATAAACTTTGGACTCTTGGCTTTCAAATAAGTTATTTAGATTTAAAATTGACTCACTCGTTCTCAAGATAGTGTGGGTGGGAAAAAACTCCTAATTTTAACGATTTTTTGGAAATGAAAACAAACCTAATTTAAATTTTTAATTCAAAAAACCAATGACGAGGTTTTCTTGTCAAAGAGTCATATTTAACATATTCTTATATTTTTTGTCGATTCTACCCCACAAGAATGTGTCATATACGTATAAATATTGCTGTTCGAAAAATCGAACACTGGCCGCTATTTGACTTTTTTTTTACGACTAATAATTTGATATTTTTTAATAATTTTTATTTATTTATGGTTATTGTTAAATTTTTTCAATCTGGAATAACCTTTTTTAATCGTAGATACTTTTTATAAACGTTTAAAATAAGGTTTCTAACAATTGCAATGTATAACAAAAATGATATGAAATAATTTGTAAGAAAAAATATCATAATTTTGTATAATAAAAATTTAAAATAAAGTCTATAAGATAACCAATATAATAATTTATAATAGTAATATAAAATACAGGTAAGAAAAAATAGTAACTACAAAATATCTTTTGTAATTAAAAACTTTTAATTATTTACCTTAAATAATCAGGTAAATAATTTAACTTAAATAAAAAAAAAATTGAAAATATTAGAATTTTTGCCGGAAATAGATCAATTTGATGTTTGGTCTGAGAATCTGTCAATAGACGAACAGATGGTGCCTTATTTTGGTCATCACTCCTGTAAGATGTATATTAGAAATAAACCAATCCGTTTCGGGTTATAAAATATGGTCCCTCTGTTCTTCTGATGGATACTTGTTCTCATGGATTCCATATACAGGATCAAGCGACAACTATAATAAGCAAATTGGTTTAGATGTCGATGTCGTCATTTGATTACTTTCAACATCCAAATCGACACAAAGTTTATTTTGATAACTTTTCACATCGTACTATTTGATATGCTTGCTTGGCGAAAAACGTTTCCTTGCCACTGGAGCAGTACGAACAAATCGAATATCAAACGCACCATTTGAAACATAAAAAATTACAGCGTGGTGAACATGATTACATATTTGATGCAACAAACAAATTATTATTCTGTCGATAGTCTGATAATAAAGAGGTTATAGTTTATTCTACCTTTGACCAAATCGAGCCAATGATACAGTTAAATGCTGGAAAAAAGAAAACAAGGATTATGTCAACTATCAGCAACCATTACTTCTACATAACCACAAATGGGGCGTGGGAGGTGTCGATTTGCATGATAATGGAGTTGCAAATTATCGCATTAATATCAGAGCAAAAAACTATTGGCCATTGTGGATTACAGGTTTGAGTTCTTCAATAGTAAATGCTTGGAAGCTACACTGTTTTGTGGCGAAATATAAAAATTAAAATCCTGTACCACAAAAAAGTTTTCGTGTTTTCGTTGCTGAAAAATTATTATTGGGATTTGAATATGAATCATCTCAAGAAGAATATGAGTCTCATAATTTACCAAAAGTATCAGGCAGGCATGTTGTTGTTTCTAAGTCAGAAGGAAAGTATCGTCGATGTCAACTGAAAAGATTCAGCAAGCCAACGAAATTCATGTACAGGAAGTAAAACGTTCATTTACACACTAAATGCTTTGAAAAATATCATGGAAAATAGTTTTTGTATTAAGATTTCATAATTTATAAGACTTTATGTAATAAATTTTTTATTAATTATCTCTATGAAGTTTTTGTTTAACCCTATTTTATATTTTTATTCATTGTTTAGCTTTAATTTCACTAAAACTTAGTCAAATTGCTAAAAATATAAACTTAATTTTTGATTCTCATGAACAAAAAAAAATGTCAAATAGCGGCCAGTGTTCGATTTTTCGAACAGCCCTTTCCCAGGCTCTGGAACGTGCTAGTCCCAATCTCACAACGGATTTGAATTTTTTGGGCATCAATTATCCTAAAACCAATGGATTAATTAATAATCCAGATATATTTTTTTTTCTGGCCGAAGATGGGTTAATAAGCTTACCTCTGATATTTGCTGGCATAATAATAAAAAAGAATGCGTTGGTGCTTGCCTTATAGACTTAGAAAAGGCTTTTAATAGCATATAGATAGAAAGTTTAATATATAAATTAATAAAACGAATTTTCCCAAACAATCTAATTAGATTAATATTAGATATTATGATCAATGGAAATAGTTTCGTAATAGCAAACAAATCAACAATACAAGGTACTGTAAACTCATCAATATTATATTCTCCTTTTACACAACAGATCTACTAAATATGCTAAATGTTTTCAAGGGCGATAATTTTGCTATCGCTTTTGCTGAAGTTCTCATATACTCAGCAGTAAATAATATAAAAGAGGTTCAAACTAATGTTCAAAAACAATTTAACCTCACCGTTGATTATTGTAAAGTATGGTTACTGAAAATGAAAATAAACAAATGTGAAATGATATTATTCCGCAACACAGTGGACAAAGTGAATAAAAAGACACTGGAAAAAATTTGAAATTAAGTATCCAAACATAATAATCATCAATAAAAGAAAAATATTTAAATACTTAGGCGTAAACCTTCATCAAAATCTAAATTTTATTTTCCACGAACATTTTATTTATCTTGACTCTAAAGGGTATATTCAAAAATAACGAGCATTTTCCTCTATCTATTATATCACAATGTAAGTGTATAGAATATAACCCTCAGAATATTGAGACTAATCTACTAAAATATGACACGTTTATTCCTGAAAAATAGGTTAATATATAAATAGAATAGGTTTAGATTAGGGTTAGGGTATTAGGTATTTAGTTAGGGTTGTATGTATAGCTTTAGTTTAGTTTTAAGTTCGTATAAGTTTTATTTAATAAAAAAAAAAGTCTACACCATTTTTTGGTTTTTATCATATTTTTTGGTGATATTAAAAATAACAAATAGGTATATTAATACAGTGTGTAAATAATATTTTAGAAAAAACAAATTAAATAACTTTTAAGGTTTTAGTTCTAAGTAAATTAAGAAATAATATTAGTTTTATAAAACTTTTTTTCTAATTGTAAACAAACTGAAACAAGAAAAAAAAAATAAAAGTTAAAAAAAAAAAAAAAAAAATTGCAATTTTTCATTTATAAAATGAAACAATTAAGGTTTTTCGAGAATAAATTATATAAATTTTCTGGTATTAAAAATATGGAAAAGTATGGTCTTCTTAAATACCAAATTTTCATTTTATTTAAGTTATAACCAAATTCTAATATGAACAATTTTTTATAAAATTTAATTATTTTATAAAAATGCATACCAATTAAACAATAATTATTTATTCGGACCTGTCTTATTCGGATACGTATCCCGGGATTTTCTGATTAGTATTTTGGATGATATACACAGCCACAAGACCATATCGGTAATAATCGTTTGCAATTATAATTTTGTTAACCCTTATAACCCTTAATCAACAAAGCAACGATGTAACATTTGCATTTTCGAATAAAAAGAAATTTTCTTGTAAGGCTTTCCAATTAGCAACTCCTCGACAATTTAAAACGATATAAATTTACTAATTTTAAGGATTTTTAAATTTTATCATCAATGGTAGTTAAAAATTTCGTCTATATATAGACTTTTCTACTTTCTTCACCACTTGAGTCAAAAAAAAACTCGGACATTTCATACAATGTTAACAAATTTCTTAACTCTCCATGGGATATAGGTAACAGCAAAAAAAGGTGGGTTCGGTTTTTTAGGTCTATCTCCTCGAATCTTGGGCGCAAACAGCTAGTTTTATTTTTATAGCTTTGAAAATATACATTTACTTTGTAAAGAAACTTTTATCGGGCAGTTTTTTTTTTATTAAACTGCAAGCTTTAAATTCGATTTACTCGAAACTATACTAAAACGTTTGTCCGAAAATAGAAAAAAAACCGACGATTTATGTAAATTGTATTTAGTTTAGTATTTACTATTGAACAAACTTTAATTAGTCTTCTAATGATGGTGTAAAAGCCGAAATCGATTAAGATATTAATAAAAAATTAGTAAAAAATAGCCCAAGGTTTTTATTTTATTTTAATGAACACATACGCAAATTAAAAATATGTAGGAAATGTAAATGAATAAATTTTGAACAAATTTTACAAAAAGCTATTTTATTAAATTTTAATTTATTTATTTATTTTATAGATAGATAGATAAATCTGTAGGCCAACTTTATAGGTCCTTTTCCCTTTCGAAATGTCGCCATTTTTTATTAAATTATATTAATTATTTGGTATATATTTTTGTATATAATATATATACATATTATTATTTTTTATTAGTTATATTATATTTTTATTATTCATTAAATTAGATTTCAAATGATGTGGTTGTATTGAAAGTACATTTTTCAGTAATTTTCAACATTTGAAAATTATTTCGGTTCTAACGGGGTTTGAACCCGTGCTCCTTCGGTCGTTATATTACTACATTCGGGTGCTTGACCACTCGGCTACCGAGTCCACTTTAAATTTTAATATTTAAATAAAAAAATAATTAAATTTTTTAATATAAAAAATAATTTAATATGTAGATATTAATTTTTATGTATTTCATGTCTGGTGTTTTTGTTAGGAAAACAAATTTTGCATTCAAAAATTTTAAGTTAAGTTTTAAGTTAATTATTTCTTTTTTGTATTTATTATTTTTTATTAGTTATATTATAACAATGTTTTTGTATTTTCTATTTGGTATTTAAGTTTTTTGTTATCATTATTATTGTATTATTGTTTTTCATTGTTTTTCAATTTTTCTCTTGCTTTACTGTTAACTTCTATAGATTAACTTCGTTTTAATACAATGAATTTACATTTTTTTTTATCGTATACTCTTCTAGAGACTTACCGTCTCATGTATATGTACAAAATTAAATAAATTTTAATATTTTAATCTGGCAACCTTAAAAAGGAAAATTTTCCATTTATACACAACCTACTAACGATTAACGAACTGAATACTATGACCACTGAAAAATAAATAAATTAAAATTTTAGTGCGAACCACATTTTTATTTTAATTTCACAAAACAAAAAAAAAAATGATCATTGTTTTTTAAAAAAAATCTCTTTTTCTCTATTTCTCAATAATACATTGTCTCAATTTAATTTTTCTCTATCTGTTATCATCATAATTGCATTCGTATATTTAACCAGTCCAACAACTATTGAGTTCACTGTAGTGTGTGTGTGATACAAAAATATAAAAATTTTCTGTTTTTTCTTTAAGACAACTAACTATAGCCACATTTGGAAAAATAATAAATTCAATTAAAATTAATAAATTTTATTGAGCTCATTGCTATGTGCTGAACGAAAAGAGTGCAACAGATCAGATGTTCAATTTTAAGTATATATACTTATTACTCGTGTATTAAAACTTAACTACTACAATTACAATTTGATTGTGGCAAAAATCCAACTTTTCTTAATACAAATTTCCATAATATTTAAATTAAGTTTTTGTAAAATAAAAAAACAAAAAAAAAAACCGGTTTTGTGCAACCATGTTTATAGTTTTCTATACATAGCTAATATATTTTCTTTATTATAATATGGGTGATATGAATTGTTTTTTTTTTCTTCGTTTTTACTTCTTTCATTTATTCATGATTGCATATGTATTTATTAAATTATGTCTGGTCTCTCTTCTGAAATATTTATTACGGTAAAACGAGTTTTTCTTTTTATTTTGTTATTTTTCATTTATTCATCAAGAACCTGGGTATAGGAAAAAAGAAATTAAGAAAACCGACCACTCGACGATCTATCTTAAAAAAAATAAAGCAGTTAAACTCGCATAGCAGTCTCATTCTTTTTTATTTTTATAGTTTTTCTTTTTCTTTAGTTATTATTTTTTATTTTTTTCTTTTATTACTGTGCAAATAAAAAACTATGGTAGAGCTGAGGTGACTGGTGATATAAATTTGGTGTATTAAGCACGAAATAGGTAAGCAGCTGCTGCTATTTAGTAGTTTATGTGGTTTTAAAGTTGTTTAATTTTGGTTTAATGTGGTTTATTTTTGTTATAAATATATTTTCTCTTTGATTCTCTTTTGCTCTCTCTCTCTCTATATAAAACATTTTCTATCTACCATTTTGGTTTGGTAATTTTCTTTTAATATATATGAACCTGATAGTAGTATACGAGTATACATAGTGTATATATATAATATATATATACACTATACTGTTTTGATCTTTTCGAAATAGAAAAAGAGAATTTTTCTTTATTTTTAATTTTTCTTATTCTATTCTATTGTGAGAGTAAACAATTATTTGAGAAAACTGTTCTGTGATTGTGTTGTGTTGGTGTCTTTTATTTTGAAGATATGAAAACTTTTGGTTATATTTCGTTTTTTTATTATTTTAATACAGTGCGGTAATTTTTGACATATACGCTTAAAGATCTGCATTCGATAGTGTACCGTTGAACTATAAGCAACGGTTTAATTTCTTTCGTTATAGCTTGTGCATTTGAAACGTCGGGACGAATTATATATTTGAAATTATTTGAAAATAAAAAGATAAAACAAAAAAAAAGTAATAATATTCGTTTTTTTTTGTGTAAAATATGAAATTTATGTGGTTTCTCGAAATTTGATTTTAATAATGCGTTCATGACGCATATATATATATATATATATATATATATATATATATTTTTTTTTTTTGATTTTTCATAATTCGGTCAAATTCTTAATGCGGATGAGTGTTATTTTCTTGTTTTGTTGTTATTTTTTATATTCTTTTTCGTATTTTGAATAAATTTTTGTGTTTTTTGTTTTGAAAATCTTAAAGAAATGTGGTGAATTTTTTGTATATTTTGCTTTTTTGTTTTGGAAAGCAATAATTCTTGACCAGTTTGTATGTTGTGTTGAAAAGAATAATAGTAAGAGAAGAAGAAAAGAAAATATAAGTTGATAACTAAAAATAAAATAAATTAAAATTTACTACTACCAGCCTACCTGATATCAAGTATCAAATATCATTAATTTTGATCTTGACTACTATGTATGTTTTTTAATTCAATCGATATTTGAGCATACTGGTTGTTGGATTCTTGTATATTACTGCATACCGGATATTTTGATCACGGAAATTTTCAAATCACTTGATCATAATACAAAAAGTATATATATATGTACATTCTTAATTTGTGTAGTTTTAGTATTATTTTTTTTTTGCTTTGCTTTTACTAAATTTACTGTTCTTTCGTCAGTATTTTAGTGTGTCGCGAGATTATTCTTCAATATAATCGTGTGTTGTTTCCTGTATTCGATTCATTTCTGCAGAATGAGAAATTCAAGTTTTTCTGAATGAAATTATTTTTTGTTTGAATTTCTTTTTTTCGTTTTGGTTTTGTTTTGTGTGTTTTTTTTTTTTTATTTGGTCAAAAGAAGAGTTAAGAATTATTCAAGTGATTATTATTGTGTATCTTTGAAACGGAATATATTTAAAATAAGAAAAATATAAATAACAAAAATTAAAATAAAAAAAATATATATATAAATCTGTTATAACAGTTATGATGTTTTTAAATTGTTGATGTGAATTTTTGGAAATAAAAAAGAAAATATATACTACATATATATAAAAAGAAGATTTTGAATGAAATCGGTTACAGAGGAAATTTCTTTTATATTTCTAGACTACTAGAATAACGGCTTCATTTATAAATAATGATAATAATAGTAAAGTAAAATAATTTTGAATATTTTATGTTTCCATTATAGTTAAATGATATTTATTGTGTTAAATAGAAAAAAAAATACATATACTAGTATTTCTAAATTAATTGTAAATGTGTTAAAGTTATCGAAAAACAACTAGAATATATCACAAAATAAATTCAGAACAAATTTTTTTGTTTCGACTATTAAATAATATTTTCTGATGTAATAAAATACCATATTCAATATAATATGCAAAAATAATACATTATTATAACAAGCGATTTATAAGAAAAAAAGAAGGAAATAAAAAATAGAAATTGTCATATTAGAAAATAATATTTATCGATTTAAATTTTCTTGTTCAATAAATTAACAAATACATTCATTACAAATTTATTATTACTTTATTAATAATTTCCATTATTTATATAATTTAACATTTTGGTAAATTTATATTATATAAAATTTAAAAATATAAATAAATTGTTTTACTTTTTTAAATGAAATAATTAATTTTATCAGTTATATTAATAAGAATATTTATTCTTTTCTATTTCAAGTACTATATTTAAATAAAAAAATATTCTTAGCAAAATAAAATTTTAAAGTGAATAATATTTATGAAAAATAATATAAAGAAAAAAAAATCAAAACAAAGTTTTTATTAATTTTTAAATAAGCATTGAAGTCTTTTGAATTTATTTATTAATTTTGATAAAATATTTACAAAATTTTAATATAACAGAATAATTACAAAAAATTAAGTGATTTGCAAAATTAAAAATTAAAGTGTTAACAACTAATAATAATTAAATTGAAATCACATTAAAATAATAATTTTTTATAAATAATAAAATTTTTCAATTTCTTTATATCAAAATTAAAAAGCAAAACGCTCCTATTGAAAAAATATAATTTATAAATAATATTTTAAATTACATTAAAATGGTTTAATATTTTTTTGAAAAATTAATTTGAATTTGTTTTTATAAGTGTAACAGTTTTATATTTATTAAATTCTTGTCTTCATAATTTTTTTTCTTTATTTATCTGTTTATGGATTTATTTGGATTACACTAACTTTCTGACAGTTTGCTGTTTTGTTTATTTTTTAAAGGTAAGTGATTCAAACATTTTTAAATACAAAATATACAATCCAAAATGTAGATATAATTCAAAAAAGAATAAGAAGGTATCAATAGGTAGGAATTCGGTAAACTTCAATCAACAAGGTTCATTGTGATACCACAAAATATGGGTTAAATAGGAAAACAAAAATAAATATATAATTAATTTTTCACTCCTTATGTTATAAATTTTTTCTTCACAATAGTAAATTGGGATACTTTTTTATTTTAGTTTCTGTTCAAGTTATATTTTGGACTTAATAATATCTTTTTTCTAATATTTTTACCTATACTTTGTTTGTTTTTAAAGCCAAGATTTTTATTTTATTATTATTGTGATATTTATATGTTCTTTCTATTCACTCCTACTTCTTTACCAATTGATCAGAATTTATGGTCATACAACTATGGACATATTCATATATATTTAATATAATCAGCACATTGCAATTTTATTAAAACAATAATTTTTTTAACACTCTTACAGTAACTTAGGTAGAATCACCTTTTCGTGCTTAATTAAGTACGGTACTGCAATTTTACACTACAATATCTAGAATATTTCGAGTATTTATATTACTGGCTTACGAACTCATTAAATGTGGAAAACTACTGCTATTGGAACTAAGCCTTCTTAAATAGAATAGTTTCATTTTATTTAATTTGTTACCAGATTACACTTTCAGTTTAAAATATACTATGTTGAATATTAATAAATTGTTATAATTTATAATATATATACTCAAGATTACGAAGTGTGTTGGTTTAGGATTGAAAAATCGACAAATGTGGATCAAATTTTTGTTAATATAACATAGGTCTAATCCATCTGTAGCGTTAGTGGATAAAAAGAGGCATATATATAGAATAAAAAAAAAATATATTAAATTGATAAATTATACTTAAATAATTATAAATTGGAACAAAACCGATTTTTTAAAGTTTTCTCTTGCTATAATGTTTATTCCTAAATTTAATTTGTATTTCTGTTTTCTATCAATGCTTTGTCATCAAATGATCAGATTAAACAGATAAGATAAAATTAGATAAAATAATGAAATATTTCATACAGTTCTAATTTATTATTGTTGTAAGGTAGTGTTTATGAGAACTCTTACCTCTCCCCAGTAGTGTAGAATTTACTTTAAGATCTATTCTTCGTTCCATTCTACAGTCTTACTTTCATAATCTTACATTGCTAAATCGAGCTAAAAGATGCACGCTAGATGCGCTATGGTTTATAATAAATGACCTTATGCGCTTATTCAAGTACTATGTTGTATAAATTATTCGATTAATTGGTCTTTCCGTGATAAATGGGGTACTTCTTTCACTGCAGGAATAAATTCAATTATGATTCAATTGTAAATTCATCAATTTATATTTTAATTTCTCAGCAACACCTTTACTTTTGTTGGCTATTTAAAATATTTAGTAAGGTAGCTGCTTGAATTCAGCTAAAATATAGTTTTCATTGTCCATTGTGTAGTTTTTATAGTTCGAAACAAAATCTCGCATTAAATCTTAAGTTTCTTTTATTTGCTTCAGTATTCTTTGCTGAAGCTCTGTAAGGTACACTTGTTACTTTATAGGCCACATTGTTTCTATTTGTGGAAATATAATACAGATGTACCATCACTTTTTCTTCCCTGTTAAATTGCTTTGTAATTTTTTATAAATTTGTTGACTACGCGCTTATGTTTTACTTAAACGTCCATCAATATCATACCACACGTCGCATAATAATAATGCAGTACTATGCATTTTTTATTTTGAATATATGCAAATAAAATAAATGTGAAACTTATAAAAATTTTGGGTGGGCTGAGTAGGTAAATTATTTCTAATTATTTATGAATTCATATTTAATAGATGTATGATAGATCGGGATCCATACCCTCAATATTTGTGTTTTAAATAATTACTATCACACCATATTATAATGATAAATTAAGAGTAATGACAACTTCATTAGTAACTAATTCAAACCTATTTTATAAGTATTATGTACTCTGCCTGGAAAATTCATGGAAATTAAAAGCAAAAATTTTCACTCTGTTTTTATAGGTCATCAAATTATATTCTTTCTATTTTCTATTAATAAATATTTTTTTTTTTTTTTGAAAACCTAAAATAGCAATGAAAGAGAGTTTAATTTTAAATTAATTATGTAAATGGAAAAACTTTAAACAAAATTTCAAAAAATAATTAAAAATGAATGATTTTTCTATTCTCATGACTCTTAATTGACTTAAAACTTAATATTCACATTTTAATTTTTCTATTTTTGTTTTTTGTTTTTATATTCATTAGTAGTTTTTGATATTTTTGTTGGAAATGTTTTTGTAAATATTATTTTAATGTGATGGAATTAAAGAATTTAATTTAAATAATTTTCCTCGATTGAAAACCAAATATAGTAGAGTCATGAATAGGATGAGTATTTTGTACAGTTGCACTTTGGTATTTTTTTTTAAAGATAAAAGTTTTTCAATAAACCTGTTGTTTGCATAAACTGTAATTTTAAATTTTGCTTACCGGTATCCGTTATCTTTACATTAATGTCATCTATAAAGTTAATATTTTTGTTGATAAACTTTTAATTATATAAAAATTTAAGGTATGTAGTGGACGTAAGTTTTTGTTATTCCTGGTTATAATGTTTGCCTTACTTTTACACGAACATTGTACTCTAAAGTATTAATTCGGAGTAGTTGGCAAATGAAACGGCATTTATTTTTATTTCAGGAATGAAACATAACGTATACTTACTTTAGCCGTTTACTCTTTCTGAAAGACTGAAGTAGTTAAAAGTGGAAAAAAGTGGTTTACTTAAATGAAACTCAAATACTAAATAAATAAAAAAAATTATTATAATTATGATGGATAGAAATACTTTTCCAGAAATTTTCCATTTAAATAAATATTTTTTGTGTATATTAACTTTTGGAAAAGATTAATAAACATAAATTTTATTCGAATATGAGTTGAAATTGGAGCATTCAGTACATAACTTTTAGAAAAATTATCTTTTACTTAATATAATTTTTTTATAATTATCTTTTATCTGATCATATGATATGAAATTGAAATATAAAATTTTGATAAATCTAATTTTTGTTGATCAATTATGAATATTATGTAGATTGTCATGATATGGATATGGTTCTTAAGAGGTTTTTACTATTATGAAAACATTTAATAATTTGAAATTAGTTGCCTTAGCGGTTCTCTGCAACCAGTTTTGCTTGCTACAGCAACTATAAAACCTGATGTTGTGGCAAGTTTTACAGAATTTTATGAAATTACTTCTCTGTGAAATGTGTATTTTTAACGCTCACCATATGACTATTTATATGTGCTTAAGTATTTACTGATATTTAAAATTATTTATTTATTTTATTAAAAGCAAATATTTTAGATTTTTTTTTATATTTATTATATGAAAAACTTGCTTAAAATTGTTTTAGTTATCTATTTACAGTTTGTGTTTTAATCCATGTTATGGTTTAGCCATAGAATCGATTTTAATTCACTCAACTTTACAATAATTGGTTGAATTATAAGAAAATTTCATTTCACAACTTACACATCAAAACTTTTATCTTTCGATTTTGTGTTCTATATTAATTTAGTTTTATTACAATAGTGTTTTTGGAGATAAAAATGATAAAACTCATCAGATATTTTTCTTGTTTGTTTCCCTGCAATTACAAAACACTGAGGTTGTCAACTTAATTGTTTAGAGAAGTTGCTAGGGCAAAATAAAAAACCTTTGCTGGGGTAATTTTACATAGTGTTTATTTTGTAGATGATACATATGTATCAATCTTTCCCTAATAATGAATAACTTTTTTGATATATAAACTAGATATTTATATCGATTTTATTTATAAAAAATAATAAATCTTAAACCCTTTTTTGAGACAAAAATCGATTTTTTAATTTCTAAATCGATTATAGTTTTTATTATAATTTTAATATCTAGTTTTTGTTTTATCAAGTTTAAATTTGATTTGGTTCTTATAACTCACATATTGATTTCTATGAAATCTATACATTATATAAATTTTAAAGTTTTTCAAATTCAAACTTTACCTACTGATGAGTTTCAGTATAGTGTTGATGAACGAAACACTCTTTTGAAAACAAATGAACGAAACACTCTTCCTAAAAAATAATTATTTTATATTTAAATATTGAATGTTTGAGCTACACATTATTGACAACACTATTTTCGTATTATCTAATATTACTTATATAGTATTTTATCCTGTCTGTGAATAATATTGTTACATAAATTCTTATCAAAAAATGTTATTTAAGTTCAGCGTTTATTCATTAAATTTAAAAAAATATTATATATATATATATATTGTTATATATAAGTAATGTAGACATGAGTGGGTTAAATTCATTTATTAAAATTTTACTTAAACGATATATTTAATACTTACAATTAGTCTTATATATAGCTTAGAAGGCTAAAAATTTTAAAATATAAATTGAAATTATTATTAATACAATTGGAAAAAAAGTAATTAAAATATTACGGTATTTTAATATTGGCATAAAAATCTATAATTAGAATAAACAAAGCATTTAAGGACCTGTGCAGTAAACACCTTTTCATTTTATTCTTCTTCTCCTTAATGAACGTTTAATACCTATGTAAATAAGTTGAATATGTACAACAGAAATGCGCATACGGTTGGAAAAATTTCTATTCTTGGTATATTTGTTTTCTTCAAGTGAGTAGAAATGTATATGTTGTAGAAGATGCATTGAATAAGTTACCATTTTTGTTATTTTATCATTTTTATTATTTTTGTTTTTAATGTTTTGTTTTTTTTAATATAGGCATATATAGGTTCGGTTAAACCATATTGATTGTTGTTCTTATTTTTAATGTAAATTATAAATCTGTATAGTCTATATTTTAACATTAACAACGATAATGAATAACGATAATTAATATTAAATAAAATTTCCTTTAAAATAAATCCTCGAAAGACTATACGCCGATCAATGGTTCAAAAGTTATGAACAATTTTATAAATACACTTCCTATTTATTTGCAGTAAATTTTTTTTTTATTTTAATTTTTTTTTCCAACACTACTTTTTATTTTATTCATCAAAAGAAATATTATGTGCGTACATATTATTGATTTTTTATATTTATAATTTGATTTATTTTCGTTTTTTGTCTATTGCAAGTTGCAAGTGCAAAATCGAAACTGAATTACTAAAATTGTTTTCGTTTAAAGTTTGTGGCTTATTATCCAAAATTATTCTACTGTTCAAGATTCTATTTATGCGTATTAGCAAAGAACATAATATATACAATTTTATATATATATACTTAATGTTCTTTGGTATTAGTTATCAAAATATTCTAAGATTTCAAAATTTATATAAATAAGACAAAAAAAAAAAAGAAATAAATTGATAAAATCAAATATAATATGATATTAACGACATTGAGATTCTGGCAATGTTATACAAACACATGACAGTATACAAATAACGATAGTTTTTTTTTCAAACTAACAATGATGAAACATGTTGATCACAATGCATTAAAATACTCATTAATTTTTAATAGTATTTATTTTAAATTGAAAAATAACTTACAGAAACTCAAATTTTGACACAGAGAATTTCTGTTCAGTCCCTATCACCTTTCGGTACATTCAACATTCGATTTCCTGATAAAAAAAAAACCTGTATTAAGAAATTTATTTTTACACAAAAGTTAATACTTAACTTGAATTATAGCTACCAACAGGGGTTACCCCTAGTCAATTTAAATTAGAGTAGTTGGATTGGATTGAATAATGCTAAGTTTTTATATTACATGCGCGCCAGTATCTTCTATACCTATATAAAAATTATTAAACTCTAATAAGCCAACTTAAGATTCTGAGTCGATTTATAATGTATTATTTACTATGTAGAAAGCAGTCAGTAGTTTTGTTTTCAATTGATTAAGGTTTACCGATGTCTCTCTTATTTAAAAACTGAATTTTTGGATTCAATTTGTTTTTTTTTTAATATAATTTTATTTGTAAAATACCATCAAATTATTTTTCATACTGTGTACTACGTATTTTATTTTGCACTTTTTGGAATTTTTGTAATTTACGATATTTAGTTTACTTTAATTAGTTTTGGTTAAGCTTTAAAAAAAATTATTTTATAATTAATTCAAAAATAAAAAAAATACAAATTGGCATTCAAGTCTCACAGGATAGGGTGGGTAGGATTTTAATTTTGGGAAAAACTCAGTTTTATTTTGATATTCAATATTTTCGCCTATTTAAATATCGATCCGACTGCATTCCAAAATATTTAGTTTCTTCATTAATAATTTTAGACATATGGTTAATTATTATATTAGCGAATACATATCCACTCTGTGAGTGAAAGTCACATAAATTGGCATTATTCGCTCGAATTCGCCATTCTTTCCAATCAAGTTTCAACTTTTAAACATCTTTTTTTAACATAGACTCTGAGGCTTTTATAGAATTTCTATGGAAATCATCAATCACTGTATCATCAACATTATCTTGTAAGTGAATTTTAGTAGCAGTTTCTCTGTCAATTTTTAAGTCATTTTTTAATTTAAAATTATTATTTTTGAGTTCAGAATACACCACTAATAGTTCATTCTAAGAATTTACAGATAAGTATAATATTCTGTAGGGTTGTGGTTAAATAAAAAACAAAAAACTTAAAACTCTATGAAGGCAAAATTTTTATGATTAAATTAACCATAACAAAACCATAAATTAAAATACAAGATTGCAAAAAATTTCAAAAAACAAATGTAGTTAATACAAAAGAAGCCAAGTAAAATCTATAAGATGGTATTTATTAATATTTTTTATGCCCTAAATACAATTGTGGTGTTAATTCATGGTATTTGTTATAGATAAATTTTTTAGTTTTTAAATTAAATTTTCAAAAATCTTTAGTATCTAACTATACTAAAATGTATCTCTACCTGTATTAGTTTCTGTGACTTCAATTTCACACAATTTTTTCTAAAAGAATTTATTAAAATTACAAAAACAATTTGCTTAAAATATCTTAAAGAGGTTCAAATACCTTAATGCTAATTTTATAAAATATTGCCATGAATTGAAAGATCATCTTTCTCATTTCAGTTCAAAAAAAAGTAAGGCTTCTTTATTAAAAGAGGGTTTAGTTTTCTTTTTTGTTTTTCTTTTTTAAGAATTTCAATATTCATATTATTGTTTTCACACATAGACTCAATAAAAAAAAAAAAAAGGGTTTTGAAATTTCAATAATTTTATTTTTTATTACAATTACATTAATGTTGCAATATAATATACATATCGAATAATATAAAAAAATAAAAACTTGAATAGTAACTGTTTATGGTTTTAGAATGTTAATAAAAAATAGTAAAAATAAATAAAAAACAAAAAAATTAGAAAATATTTTTTTTCAAAATGTAATAAGATGCAATTTTGCTATGATCATAACAATGATGAGTGTTAATGATGATGATGATTATGATAATGATTATAAGTATAATGTAGAAGTTTTAATGTTAAATGTTAATGTTTTTTTATCTGATCCATGATTGAATTGAATATGATCTGAACGCATTCATGTTAAATTACAACCACATTTTCTAAATTCAATCATGCAATTTAGTTTCAAATAACATTATTAATGGTAGTACATATCTAACTATTGAATATTAATTTCATAAAAATTTCATAAAATTTTAAATTATTTTAATTTCATTATTAAGTATTAATATTATAATATGTAAATGTAAGTGAAGTTAATTTTTTTATATTTCAATATTGATATATTCTTCTGGTGGGATTCTGATAGTTTTGTAATAATATTAATTGAAATTTTTTCATCTTTAAGAATTTATTAATTACAAAAATGTAAAGGTTTCTAGTAATATCTTAATTTTTATATTCACATTATATACCCAATATCTTTAATTATACATATACATCTATTTTGATCTAGATCTAGTTTTATAATATTTTGAAATTAATTCTAAAGTATGTGGTAGAACAAAAATATTTTAGTGTTCTTGATTTAGCACTTCAGACGATTATATATTGTAGAATATGAAAAATCAATTTTTTAAAAGATTAAAATTTTAATATTTTCTTCAAATTCAAATATAACAAAAAATAGTTTTTATCTGATAAATTTTAATTAATAATAATGTTATAGATTGTCCAGCACCAATATAATATCATTCGAAACATGCAATTAATAAAAAACCAGTTCTAAAATGCTTACCAAGTGTTCTATCATCATTATTCGGTGTTTATTAAGTAAAGAATTTCTTCTTCCAAAACATATGTTTTTTGTCCTAAAATAGACAGTCTGTGGAAGATAATCCAAGTAGATAAAAATTTCAAAAGCATTATTACAAAATAAAAATACTATATTAAAAATCAAAATCTCAAAACTCAAAAACTCTACAAAGAAAAATCACCAAGTTGCTGTTGGTTTTCAGAGTTTCCAAAAAAATATTTGTTTAATTCGTGTGTTGGATATAAAAAAGGAAATTCATATAACCATTTTCCAAGGCAAGAAACAAATTGGGTAACCGTTGTTGCGGCTACAAAATCCATTTGGAATTTGATTTTTCGAAATTTTCTAGATATTTAATGGATTTAATGGATGGATGTCTAAATAATTAATATTATACTTATATAGATATTAAATATAAATGTTAAATGGATGATAGTCTAAATATTAATATTTTATATACTCAATATACGAGTCGATTAACAAGTCGATTTTTTTAAATTTTTAATTGAAATGTCAAGAACAACATTCATTTATAGGATATCAAAGTGCTAAAATTTCCTTGCATTGAAATCTTGCATTTAAATAAAATTTTAAAATGTCACATAGCACAATTTAGCTTACGATCAAATTTAATCATAGACTGACATAATTCTTGTATTGAAATTTTTTAATATGACCACCTATCCGACCGCCTACATAAATGCAATTGGAACTGTATTGTGTTCTACATATACATCCTACATTGGGGGAAAAAATAATAATTATAAAAATAACAAAAGTCATGTAAAAAACAATAATTGCAAGTCGATAGCAATCATTTCGTACATGTTTTGGTTTTAGTATATTATAGATAGAATCCATCATGATGTGTGCAGGAAATCAAGAAAGAGTGTAACAGTTTTTTTTTTGTATTTTGTATTTTATTTCTTTCCTTTTCTAATTTGTTTTTTTTTTTGTTATTTATAAATAAATGACTTTTAAGAAATTAAATAAATATGTGTGCATGTATATAGGTAGATAAAGGTATTGATCTTAATATGAGAATAAAATCTATAATGGTAAAAAACAAAAAAAAAACAAATGAATAAAATAAATAGAAATAAAAAAAAAACAAATGGGAAAAATAAAATAAGTAAATAGAAAAACATTTATTTATTTTCAATTTAAAAAGAGTAATTGGTTTCCGGTACACTAAACATTCACAAAATGTAAAATTTTGCAAAGAGGAGACAATAACAAAATTACTAACAATAGAAAAAAAAAAAAAAATAATCTACCTTCTTTATATCCTATTTTAAAGGTTTTGTTATTGTTCTTTTATTTTTATTTCTGATTTCAGAAAACCTAGCAAATTTACATTACGCTTTTTTCTTTTATTTTGAATGTTGTTAGAGCGTTTACAATCAACTTGAGTAGATTTACTCTTATAATATTGTGTCCTTCTAATTTTTATATTTAATTTATAATTGTTTCATTTTAGTACTTTAATCAGACGGGCTGTTAAGTATATACATACATATTAAAATAAAGCTGTACGAATAGGGGCTCGTACTGTTATAATCGGAGCCTTGTAAATGTGATAGAAGTAATGAAATTAATACAATTTAAACACACATTTCAAAACAAATTTCTTGGATGTATTGTCGATGCTCCTTGGTTTAGAAAACACAGTGATATCCACAGAGATTGAAGTAAAATAGCTTCTCAACCAGTAGGGTTTAATTAAAACTTTTGCATAGAAAATATTTTCATTAACCAATCCGATAAATTTATATAATAAATTAGTAACCGGCAAAAATTGCATGCCACTGTAGTATTTAGTGGTAAAACAATTTAATTTTTAAGATGCATTTAAGTTAAAAATTTTTTAATATCTTAATTTTTCCCGTAATTTAATAAATGGTACAAAAAAGAAATGCTAGAGCATGTCTGTTTACGTGCTATTCATATTATTAAATAATAAATAATTTAAAACTCTAATGAAACCAATTTTATGAATTAGGAATCACTTCACTACACCATCAGATCATATTAAAAAAGTTAAGAAGATTATGAAATATTTCAAATTGAAACAATAAACTGAAATAATTCTAAAACACAAAATATGTGGTTGTAGTATTCTGATACTAAGTTATTTAATATGTTTCACATCATATCAAAATTCTTATTTCGGTCATCATCAGATGAAAGTTACCCCCGTATCTAAGGATAGTATTACCACAGTTTTTAGTATTTTAGTATTTATCTGTTTCATATTAGGTATTGTTGACTCCTAATAGTCAGTTGATGGATTAGCAGATACTCAAAGTAACTTCTTGTAAGATAACAGGCCAGTCATTAACCAATCCCTATAGTCAATTATTCTAAATTAGACCATTTTGATAAACATTTGATTTAAAAACATAAAAATGCATTCATTGCCCTGATCTTTTAAATAATAAATAAAAAAATCACTCTTTTTCATATTGTCTCTTCTCCTATAATTGTTTTAATAAATATTTCTACTTCCGTTTCAAATAATAATTATTTTTTTTTATATTATGTTTTTCGTTTTCTATTATTCATTGCTTTATTACTTCTATATCTATGTCATTCTCATTTTCTATTCTCTGTTCTATTTTCTTTTCTTTTTTTGTTGTTGATAGACATCTTTACCTGTACGTGTACCCGTAAATGTATTATCATTCTTGAGATTTTGTTTTTGGCAGAAACAAAATAAAAAAGAAATATGGAAAGAGATAGATAGATAGAGAATTGAAAATAGAAATTGTTTATGAAATAAACAATATAAAATATAGCAAAAAAAAAAAAAAAATTAAGAAAATTTAAATTTTGTTTTTTTCTTCTAAAGAGAGTAAAAAAAGTATGAAGATTAAAAAAAATATAGAATAAAAAAATTAATAAAAGAAGAAAAAATTAATACAAATAAATAATAAAGGATTTTAAAGAATAAAGATACAATTTTTGCAGAGGAAAGGTTTTAGGTCATAACTGTTGTATATGAATTCATATAAACAAAACAGAGTGACGAAAAGACAATTATTAATGCTATGTAGAAATATCTCGACTTTACTAATTCACAACGTTTAGATAAGCGTTTATAACATTTATTTTTGCTAATCTTTTCAAAAATTCACTAGTAAACTATCTTGAAGCATTTGAATTGTGGATATATTACGTATGATGATGTAGTTATCATGGGTACATAAATTCAGATTTTGATTCAAACGTATTTTAAAAATAATATTTTTAAACGTTGTTTATTAGTAAAATCGATGTATTTATATATACCGTTAATACTTTTCGTCACTCTGTTTTGTTTTTTACATGGATTCATATACAACAGTTATGACCTAAAATTTCTCCTCTACAAAAATTGTATCTTGGTTCTTTACAATCCTTTATTTTTTATTTTTATTAATTTTTTCTTCTTTTATTAATTTATTTTTTTATTATATATTTTTTTTTTTAAATAATATTATAGAAGAGTGGAATACATCAACTGTCAGAAGCCTTGTCAGGCTTCCACTATCTAAAAATATACCTATCCTTATTTTAACATTTTTAAAAAAAATTCAAAATAGAGGAAGTATTTATTAAATCTACGGCTTCTATATAAAATAACTCTTGTATATATAACTCTTAAACAACTTTCATTTGGAGTGTAGAGCAATCTCATGTGAGTAAACTAAACCTATTGAACATACAAGATTATAAAAGTAATATCTGAATATCCCAGACTTTATTGAATTTTATGGGTATCAAAATAATTTTTAACTAAATTGGACATAATCATATTAAACAGTAATTTCGATATACATAGTACAGATATATTATTAGAAACCAATCTAATTTCTATCTAATTTTGTTTCGAACTGAAAATCATAATCAGTTCCTAAACCTTTTATTAAACAATGTATTAAGAAATTACCATGCGAATTGGAACTTATTTAATTATAATTTATGTATTTTTAAAACCAAAATTATTGAATATATTCGTTCTTTAAATTAATTATACCTAATCCTAATAATGATATTACAAAAAAATAAATAAAATTTAAAAAGCATATATCAAAATAATATTTTTTTTACTTTATTTTTCTATTTAGTCTATTTTCGATTTTATTTGCAAATTTATATGACCTTCGGGCAAACTTTATAAATAAATATTTAGTTTTTATTAAATAATTGTTAAAAAAGCTGTAATTTTTAGTTTATAAAGTTAAATATAATATAATTGATTATGATTAAATTATTGAATAAATAAGGACAAAAAAAAAAAATAAAAACCTAAATAGTTACGCAAATTTTGAGTGAATAGAAATCATGAATTAGTTTTATCAATCAAGAGCAGAAAAATGTTCGTTACAGGGTACAGTGTTTTGCAACTTCATTTGCATAGAAAAATTTAAGGTAGAATCCATTTTGACTCAGAACTATCAGGTAATAGACAGCTTGGCAATTAGTACTAATAACTCAGGAGAAAGAAAATGAAAAAACAATATGATGACAAACACTCAGTTCTGAATATCCAGCCTCATTAAAATAATTTAAGATTTTACTTTTTCATCATTAAATTACTTTAAAAGTTAGCTGGTACCTTTGTTATAACATTTTCCTGATAACTGACATAACTTTGATCCAATTTTGAATTTTAAATTGATGATTTAGAAAATATTAATGAATACTGCCTGCCCCTGAAATTCGGAGAAGTTTGATAAAAATCGTACTCATTTTAATTTTTTCCATCATTTCAATATTTATAATTGGTTTATCTTAGACAACAACCGCATACGTAATCATTTATTTATTTAAATTAATTTCTGTTCGTGGGTGAATTTTTTTATGTTCAAATAACTTATGCAGATGAAACTTTAAATTGAAATTTCTAATTGAAAATTGAAAATATTTAAAAAATATTTATTTCCCCACATCTCCTTTAAATATCTAACATATTTAAAAGAATAAAAATGATAATCGGTTATAAGATGGTTCAAATATTTGTACAATACTTTTTTTCAATTTAAAGATTAAGTATAATGATTTCAGCAGCCAGTCCTATTTGTATATACTAAAAATTTCATGAGAGGGTAGGTACTAATAAAATATTACTTTACGATGAAATCATTCATTATCATTCTGTATTTTCTGTAATTTTGTATCCTTTACTAGCATAAGATCACCTGAATTTTTCCGGGTCCAACAAAAAATGCATTTAATTTACTTCAATAAAAATTTTTTAAAAATAGTTTCTGCAAAATATTCTGGAATTTCAAAATTTGTGAGAGTACCTGAGTTACCATTGTCGGGACTTGTAACATCCTTCGTTTTTGAAATATGGCACCTACTTGAATCAGTTCGAATTTTGGAAAATAAAGTGTTTTATCTATTTTTTTTAATCAGTTTATTTATTTTTTGAAAGATTAGCTAAGTACAAATTTTCAAGTTTGTAGCACCTTTGCTTTTTGAAATATTTTCCTGATGAGTTGCGAAAAGTTGAGTTTTATGGCAGTTACTCGAACAAGTCAATTGTTAGTTTTGTAAAGTTGTGGCATTAGTTTCATTATAAATAACCGTACAAAGTTCAGTACTCTATCTATAAAGCTTTGGATGTCGCCATACACAAACAAACAAACGAACAAACTTACCCTTTTATTTGTTGTACATTTTCACTTAAAAAATTATTTGTGTGAACATTTTTATATTAGTTGTGGTACTGAGGATGAATTTTAACTGCCTTTCTAATATATTTTAATTTAGCAGGAATTTCTTAAAAGAGAGGTGTTTTAAGGAAATTATTTTTTTTTTACATTGAAAATTTGAATCGACTTGATCTCACTGTTAAATAAATCAATATGAAACTACAACTTTTCAGACAATTTTATATAACTGATGGTTTTTAAAACACCCTATTAAGTGTTCTAAATAAATTCAAAAATTTATTTTTTTTCCTGTTTTTGGAAAATACTATGAAGTTTATATTGAAGTTTACATCCAAACACCAATTATAATAATTAAATAGCTTTGGGTTTTAACGTTATCATTATTATTATTATTTCCTTAAAATAGCCACTTACGTAATAAAGCTGATAAAAATTTTGTAATAATGTTGTTACATAATTGTGTGATTTAAATAAATGAAAATTAATTAGTACGAAAATATTTTTCATCTAATATTACTAATGAACTTTATAATTTGAATGTGGTATACAATTTTGTTCGATAATTCAATTGTTTTACATAAAATGGGATCAATAATATAATTGATGTACTTGTGCTTCAATAATTTGAATTTGTTACACATTATTTCTATTTTATCGAGATTTACAATTAATACACCCAAATAAAATATTTTTGAATAGCGATATAATGTTATAGGTTAATTTTAATTTTTTATGATTGTCGTTTTTTGAAATATATTAATTTTTGTTATTTAATTATCTTAAAATTTGATATTATTGATAATTTTCACCTGCAATCAAATAAAATTCATTTAGTACTATTCAATGTAGTTTAATTATTCCACACTATTTTTAGCAAATAAATAAATTATAATTTATTAAAATATTGATTGACCTAAATAAAATATATCGAACAAACTTAGATAATAAAGTCTAAAATAAATAATAAGAATGGGAATACAAAATAATTTATATACTTGGTGTGAGCTACAAAGTCTTAAATTCGACCTAATATTTCTTTTCATTGGCTGCAATCTGGAGCGGATTCTTCCGAATTTGAATTCTGAAGTATTCTTAGACAGCGGGTTAAGACCCAGTTGCTTAAATAATAATAATAGTAATAATAATTATCATAATTGTAATCATTTTTTGTTAAAATATTATAATAATAATAATAGTAATGATAATAGATTATCAAACATTATATTCCCAAACAACTGAGTTTAGGGTTCTACTACAATGTTTCAAACACTTTACAAATAATTATCAATCGCAATTTTTCACTTTAAAAAAAATTAGTTTAAGTGGAAAGTGTGCGCTTGGATTGTGTAATAAGCATAATACTAGATTTGCATTGTAACATACTTTCTTTAAAACTATTCACTTATTCACTTACAGCTAAATATCAACTACAAGAATAAAAGGGCTAATTATTTTATTTTTCAAATAATAGCTGCTATACTTGTTATTCCCGTCGTAACATTTGGTGATTTTTTTTCCGTTCATTTAAAAACTTAACTCAAAACAAAGTTTTCTATTTTCACCAAAACAATTAATTTTTCGTAATATATCGTTAAATTTAAGTATATCATTTTCGTTACGTAAGGTATTTTTTCTTTCTTTTATCTCGTTGTTGTTACCTCCATGGAGGCAGCGATGTACAACTGCCCCTTCTGGTTTAAAATTTTGTTTTGGATACAACAGAGGCACCATGTGGATATGAAAAAGATGGTAGTTTTGTAATTTCAGCACCAATTGAAGAAATAGTCAATATTGCCCTTGCTATGTTCTCTATAGTATTTGGCTTCTGTTGTTGTTCCTATAGAAAAGATTTTTAGCAAATCTAATGAATTTTGAAAGGTGACGAACCTAAGTATACTATCAGGGCAACAATAGGAATATTTATTTCTGCTTTTAAAAATTTTTCATTAACAAAATATACATTCATTTGAACTTGTAGATGTGCCTACATTGGTCAATTACAAACATTTCGAGGTGGCTAATTCAAAGACGCAAGCCATTGAAGTTTAAAAAATGTGAATAGATATACTTTATTTTCTGGATAAGTAATTTAAACAATTTTGATTTTAAAAAATATTTCTAATTTAAAACAGCTTCATGTTTTATAGATTTTATGATGTTTTGTTATTTGGTTCTTGTATTAAATATCAATATATAGTTTTCCTATGTGGGTTTAGAACTTGGATATGCCTTTCTATAATAATGATTTATTTAAAAGTTTCATATATACTTTTTAATTTTTATATAAGCTTTACGTTAAAATTTTTGGGTTCCTGTTACTACTTTTTGCTTTAATTCACCGAGGTGGAAAGTTTTACAAACATTATTAATATATCAGATAGCGTGATTTAACCGTTAGCCATTTACTGTTACTATTTTTTTTAGCAAATTTGACAAATTAAATTTGAAATAACTTAATTAAATTCAAATCACAATTCAAATTCTACATATTATATATTGTGTATACATATATTGTAGGATATATTTCATAACTTAGGCTAATATAATAAATTAATTAGAGCTTTGAACACAAAACACTCTTGAAGTTAAATATAAGTTAAAATTAAGAAATAGTTTGATTTAACTTAATGAGTCAAATACTATTAAGCAAAAAAACATAAATTTAACTTTGATATTATTCATCATCATATGAATCTATAGAAAATTGAGTCCAACTACTCCTACCCATAAAACCCACTTTTTCCGGGCAATAAAATTAAATCAAAAATTAAAACAAGAATTTATAAAAAAAAGAAAGAAAATTACAAAAATAATAACTAAAAAAAATGTACATTAAAAGAAAGTTTTATTAGTGTCAAAAATTATTGTTACATCAAGAAAGAAAGAAAGAGAAAGAACGATGATCGAACGTTTACAAAAAAATACACGACCAAACTAATTTTAGTATAAAATATAACGTATATTCAATGATCTGGTCGCTATGGGTATAGAGGTGTACCACCTTTAAAAAAATATACGTTGTTTTTTTATCCGAAATACCTTAGTAAGTTTTTTGTTTAATAATAATAAAAAAAAAAAATTAAACAAAAATTGGGTAAAAAAATTGGAGCTCGCTCGCGTTTTGTTCGTAAACAAAACTCTTTGTGTTTTTTTTTTTTTTTGGTTTTTAAGTTTTTTTTACACGGTCTTTTGAGCAGCTCTCTTATAGAAAGTGAGATTGAAATTCACCTTTATGAGTTGTTATTATTGTTTTTATTTTTACTGTTGTTGTTTTTATTGTTGTTATCATTAAAAAAGAAAATTATTTTTTTATTTGGTTTTTTTACTTGACTGTACGAATTTTTTTTTGTTTTTTTTTGTTTAGATCTACCTTTTATTAGTGAATTTTTTTATTTTATTTATTTATTTTATTTTATTTTTTTTTTGTAACAATATTTCTATATAAGGAATGTGTGTACAAACCTTATGTTATTGTATTTTGTTGTTTAGGAAATGTCCAGCAACAAATTGTTTCCGGATTAAAACTTCAAATATATAAGAGAGTAAGAATAATTATATGAAATATGAAGTTTTTGTTACTGTTGTAGTTACTGTGTAGAAGTAAATTCATTAGAAAATTAATTTAATATGGAGTTATGTATAGCTACCTCCATATATATTAAGATGTCGTTATAAGCTGATTTGTTTTTTTATTTATGATTGATTTTTGTGCTATGCATTATTGTTTATTCATATTTAAATATATTCAAGCAATTTTTAAATCGATTTCTATGCACTTCTTTACTCTCTGAATTATTTAAATTTACTTTAAAATTACTCTAAACAAACAGAGATAATAATTGTTAGTTGTTTGAACTTAACGATTAGATAATCAACTCTCACTCAGTGTAGTAAGATTGATCAAAAACAAACGATATGTATTTTTCATAATGAGCAATTGTGTGTGGCAGAATGAGCCTTAGAGTCATATCATCTCTATCTCGAACACAAGAAACCGTTCAATTTAGTTGATCAGAAAGGTAAATCATACTACTTCAAATAGGTAATCATCATATTGATTAACCAGCTATTTAGTAAAATGAACATCGGTTGTGGAAATTTACAAAATTTTACGCTAATATGATAAAAGCCAAGTAAATTTTCTGCCCTATGCTCCACGGATGATGATATAAATTAAACATTAGATGTCCAAATTTTGACAGCCAATTTAGTTATGAATATAAATTAGGTTAGCATTTTTGGAGTTGTTGACCATTTTGGAGTAGAGTCTAAAAATGAAAGTTCAGTACATAATTCAGTACCTTTTGCAAAGAAATATATCTGCTTCCTGTATTACAAAATCTTTTTTACCTTATCTATTTTATTTTCCAAGCAGAAGTATTGGCAATAGTACAGACTGTGAAATTGAGATTATCATTAGACCAAATCTAAGCTAAGGAAATTACCTATTATAGTGACAATCAAGCGACTATAATAAAAACCTTTATACCAAGTCGCATAGACAATATTATGATACTATACTAGTGGAACTCAGTGTATAAGAAAAAGCTAAATTTGTTTCTTGAAGATTCTAAAATACAGACTAAAGAAGGATTCGCTAGAAAAGGGATTGCACGAAACAATCTTAGCTCAGTGAATGCTCATCATGCATCATATACCATTAAAAAATATATTTTTTAGAACTGACACGATAACCAAATTAATTTTAGCTGACATGAAATAGTATAAAGTCCTGTATAACTTCCATGGAATTATGGCCGAGAATTGATAAAGGAAGAACTAAAAAATTATTTCAAATTAATAGAAGGAAGATTAAGACGATAGTGGGTATAATTACAGGTCTCGGTTTGCTTAACAAGAACGTAATACAATTAGGACTTGTCAGGAAAGACAAACTTCGAGTCCGCGAGGTAACCGAATCCACCCAGGTTTTTTTTTTTTATATTACATATGACGCTTGACTACATTTAACGCCCATTACTATATTTGACTATATTTGACATCCTTCGACAACATAATATGTGGCTTGGCTATGACTAATTATCAATTTTCATCTGTAACAAGTTGTTTAACTGTCACTGGAATATTCTAAAATTGTATGCTCTTTTATACAAATCTTTAAATAAATCATAATAATGACGACGGTCTCTTTACCATGACTTGCGGCTAATTTAATTATACCTACATAACAACCTTAAAAACGATTTTGTTAATTATAAGTATTATTCAAATATTATTTTATTACATTACGAGCATTAGAATCATCTATTCATTAAATTGAGATCAATTGATTAGCCTTGATACAATAAACTAAATTCATCTTTAGCAGAAAAAAATGCTCATATTTTGATGTTATTTAAATGCCTTTAAGGGATTTTTTGGTTGTGGTATTTTTGATTTGGTTGCCTTCAGAAAAGAAAAACGAAAAGAGAAATCATAAAGTAAAAATAAAAAAATTAAAACATTCCCAAAAATATATTTTTTTGTTTAGAAAAATTCCAGATTTTTGGCAAGGTGGAATCGTGTTTAGTGTTGTTGTTTTATATTTCATTTCATGAGTATTAGGGATCGCAATGCTAATTTTTTTTGTTTTTTGCGTTTTAATTAGACGTGGAAGACACTCAAATAATTCGTTTCAAATACAACTCTATGAAATGGAGACTTAAAATTAAGAACAAAAACGAAGGTGATCATGATGATACTCTTTTGGAATTTTTAGTTGTGAGAAAAAAAAAAACAGCAAACCTAATTTTAAAAATTATTATCATGTGAATAAAAGATTTGATCGTAGAACTTTTTGAATCCATGTTGATCGACAAATTCAAAAAAATTAAAATTAATTATTTATTAGATTAAAGTTATTTTTACGTTATTTTATCATCTCTATTGAGTATTAGGGTAGACAGCTGTTAAGATTTTTTAAAATGAAAACTATGAATCCAATGAAGCTTAAAAATTTTTTTGATTGCGCTTTAAACAATTACAATTTATTTTAAATTTTTTTTGGTTTTATTTAATTCAAGCCTTTGAAGCCGTTCTAATTGTGTGTTTTCATTTTAAAATTATAAAACAAGAGATTGATTCGATTTTCAATAGAGGGCACTTAACCTCACTCAGTTTTTGGGACGCATTTTTTTATGTGTACAAACTTAAAAACAAATGTTTAAAAAAATAATAATCAAATCTACAAAAATTAAAAATAAGGAATTCAAATATAACTATACAAAAATAGTTAAACTTGAGTGATGAAATAGAGTAAAAAATAAAAATTTGTAAATTACGGTTACAAAATTTTGACGGTTTGCTGTTCCGTGCTGTTCTATTCGGCCTCATGCATGTGCTGTACTATTTTTTTATCAACCCTTGGTAATCTGCTGCTGCGCATCAGAATTTATGTTCTTGGCAATTTTTGTAAGCATATCTATTTAACCGTTTTCGCTGATGCCGCTGCAGCTTATTAGCCAAAACAACTTAACTCAATTGACTCAATTGACTAAATGAATTAGTTTTTAAATCCTTATTATAGTAGGATGTATCGAAGTTAGAAATGATAAACATGGAATACCGTTCAGTATAGTATGCGAGTCAGTACAGATTATGTGTGTGTTTTGTTATTCTTATATTGCAACACAAATATTCTTCTATTTTTAATATTAATAACTAGATCTCTAGATTAATTTGTTGGAAAATTTTTGATTCATTTTAGTTTATTTTTTGACAGTTCGCTGTTTGGGTTCCTGCATGTCTGTACCATTTTGAATTAAGACTTTACTTTTGCTATTTAAGTCACCTCATCTCATATTATGACACGTTATTTAATGTTTGTATTTCCAGCTTAGTTTTAATATCTAACACAAAATATAGGTTTTGAAATGTCAATAGTTGCTGATATAACTGATAGAATTTGAAACGATTACTTGCTGATATAAATTTTATTATAAGTAAGTTTAGCTGAAAAATAAGTATAATAAATTAGTAAGGTTTAATGCATTATGCAAATCCGCTTCTAATATCAGATCTAATAGCACAAACTTTCTATTCAAGTATTAAAATTTTGAAATCCAATCAATTGCAAAAATTGGTCTTAATTTATCGGAGGTCTATCTTAATCTCCAAAAAACAAAAATCCCAATGTAACAACATTTTAAGTTAATAATATTAATGGTTAAGTGAATAATTTATTAAGTATCAAATGGATAGCTCAAGAGAAGCTGTAGCTAATTATCAAATATTCATCTGTAAAAGATTGTTTAACTGTCACTGGAATATTGTATAATTGTATGTTATTTTACCAATCTTTATCCAAGCAATGTGCAAAGTTTATTTTTCTTTATGCGGTATTAACTAGTGTTGACAAGTAATAATTAGTTTAACTGTTAAGGTGATAACATTTTATTTGAATCGCTAATTCACAAATTACTAATTTTCATAATTCACAATTAGACATGTTATACATACATTATATTTTATATTGTGAATTCTTATATACAGAACGTCTCTATAGTATCTATAGTATATTGATATATAGTATCTATACATAAAACTAAAGTTTTTTCTTTCACTAGATCTGATATTGATTTCTTTGATAATTTGAAAAACAATTACGAAAATAATAATAAAAAAAAAAATAAAAAAAAAAACAGAAAAAAACTTGAATTCAGAATGATTTCAGCAGAATCACACAAATCGTGATAATCAAATTGAATTCAGCGCCGTCATCATCATTTTAATTTGTTTAAAAATAAAATTATTGAAAAGAGGGCCGTGATTTTTTTATTATTATTATTATTATTATTAGTGCTCTTCATTATTATTTATTATTTAGAAATCAGCAACAAGAAAAAATATATTATTAATAATTTTCTACTAATATTTAAAAATTATCTTATTTTTTTATCTCATTCTCAAATGAAGACGAAAATTATTTTGTTATTGTTATTATTGTTATTGTCTAATAATAATTATTCTGACACTATTTCACGTTTGTATGATATCACCTGGATTCGCTAATGAAATTTATTGAAAAAAACAAAAAGAAAAATTTCCGAACTTAACATCAATATGTTTTTTTTTTTTTTTACAAAATACGTTAAACTTGTATATAAAAACAAATATAAAAATAGAATTTTAATATGAATTTAATTTATATACGTTTAAAACTTGAAATTTTCACAATGTTAATCAATTAACCCATTTCCGCTGATTGCTTAATTTTAACTACAGTTATATACATATATATTAGAGAATCCGAATAGGGAATTGATGGGTTATATTAACCGCTTCAATATTATTAACATGATTCCTGTTATAAACAATCGCAGCCGAAACGATGGGAACCACAGAGAAATCTATTGAACAACTTCTATACCTTTATTCAAATTAAATTAGATTCAGAGACTTAGAACTGATATAGTTAAAGCATAATATAAAAATTCTAAGGAAAATAAGGAAAACAAAATTAGATATTTGATTGACTTCTTTGGTTTTATAATTAAGGTCAACCGAAAAATAACGAAGCCGAGTGATGGGATTAAAAAGGCATATTGTAGTGAAAATTATCACTCCTTTAGTAACTACAGTTATATACATATATATTAGAGAATCCGAATAGGGAATTGATGGGTTATATTAACCGCTTCAATATTATTAACATGATTCCTGTTATAAACAATCGCAGCCGAAACGATGGGAACCACAGAGAAATCTATTGAACAACTTCTATACCTTTATTCAAATTAAATTAGATTCAGAGACTTAGAACTGATATAGTTAAAGCATAATATAAAAATTCTAAGGAAAATAAAGAAAACAAAATTAGATATTTGATTGACTTCTTTGGTTTTATAATTAAGTTCAACCGAAAAATAACGAAGCTGAGTGATGGCATTAAAAAGGCATATTGTAGTGAAAATTATCACTCCTTTAGTAACTGAAATATAAACTTTTAACAACATACCTATTATCTATCTTTAGCAGACTTTCATTTTGACTAATAGTGTTTGGTGTTGTATAACAACATGGTAATAACAGTTATATAAATTTTCACTATTTTATGAAAAGAGTCTAAAATGTATTATACAACAATAAAATGAGAGTAATAAAACAATGGGCCCTGTCGTTGTAAACGTAAAAGTAAGTAAAACGGCAAACGTTTAAATTTGGTATCGTGATTACAGCAAGTCATAAAAACTGCGTAAACGTTAAATGTCAACTTTTCGAAACTAATTTTTTTCATATCGTAGTTCCCGCGCTGTTACCGTTTGTAGAACAAAGTTTAACCGCGAAAATTAGTTTATGTTTGAAAAATTATAGTTCCCAAAATGAAAATATTTGTTATGTATTTTAATTCATTTATTCATTAATTATACATTTTAAAAGAAAAAAGATAAAAGAAATGCAACGGCATAATTTAGAAACAGAAAAGACTACTTTAGAAAAAATGAAATTAAAAAGAAAAATAGTTGAACTGCAACTGTTAAAATAGAACAAGAATTTAACAGATTCTCATGATGAAGATTTGTGATAAAAATATTTTTAATTAGTTGATTAGCCATGAAGACATTTAAGATTCCACTTTTTTTTTTTTAATCATGAAGACTTACATTATTTATGTTTAAGTATCTTATTTTTTTTATTAAAATAACATTAAATTATTGAGTTTTACTTAAATATTCTATTTTTGGAACAGGAAAATAATATGCAAATTTTAAATTTCATTTAAAGTAGCTGCAATTCGCCTTCTAATTTCTACAGCTTCACTATTATAAGTTGATATATCGGTATTTTTTTTTTTCATTTTTTTATGATGGACTTTCAAATTTATTATGATGGTATCAATTTTTTATTTAATTGTTTTAATAATTAATACAATTAAATTAATTTATCTTGTTTTTATAAAGGTCTAAAAATTCATTTTTCTTAAAAACATATGTATGTATTTTTGATTTGATTTTATCGATTTTAAATTATTCACGCCGTAACTACGATTGAAGGCAAACGTAAGGTGAATAATTATTACTGCGCGGTCACCCGGTAACCACGATAAGTCAACCAATATATAGTTCAGTTCTGAAACTTTTCTTAATCATTTTCTCTCTCTCTCTCTCTGCTTAATTTTTAGATTTATTAACTTCGTTTTTTCTATAAAGAAATGCCTTTCAGAATAGTATTAACATATAAACATTACTAACATACAAACATACAATATTATTCTTTTGAAATAATCCCAAAAAAAATTCTATTTACATTCAAAAACCTTCCTTATCTGCAAAATTTTTATAACAAGAATAAAACTAAATAAAATGGAATATGTTTTTATTACAACTTGTGTTTTATATTATTATTTCAGTAAATGCTAATGCCTGTTGTATGGGGTTGTTGAAATTATAATTATTTACCTGACTGAGCATTATAATATACATCAGAATTTTTTCAGAGCAGACAGTTAGGATTTTCTATTGTTTTATTTTTCAGTTATGATGTTTTTGTTACTTATTTTGTTAATGAAAAACATCAGGATTATTTATTTTTAGTTTAAAAGGCTAAGAAGTTTTCAAAACAACAAACAAAATTCTATTAGTAACTCTTTACTTACTAATTTTACAAATTTGATTTTTTTTTGGTTCATAAAATCAATAAAATTTTTTTAATAATTTCTAAAATCATTATTATAAATTATAAATTTCTCCAAATTTATTCGTTGGTTCTAAATGGGTTAAAAAAAAATAAAATTGCAAGAGAAATTTTTCTATTTTGCTATCTCTTGAGATGAATATTCAAAAACATAAAAAAAAAGAAAAACAACAAAAATAAATTAAAACAAAATATCGCGTCGTTGTCGTTACATAGTCATATACACAGGTATTAAACTGTTTATTATATTATAACTATTATTATTAGTACTATTATTATTATTTTTTTTATTTTTATTATTATTATTACTATTTTATAGTGATTGCGTAAAAATTAGGTCAACTTAAGTAATATATTATACATATATGTACAGTTAACGGTATTTTGTACTAAATTTATTTGATAGATTTATTTAACAGTAATCAAATTTTTAAATATAGAAAAAAAGTTTAAGAACCTAAATAGTAACTGTTTTTTTTTTTCAAATAAGATTAAGTATTAATAGAAATTAAATTTAAGTAAAAATGTAAGAAAATCGTGAAATTTTGATTCAAGCTTTATGTTTTAATACAAAGTAGGTAATATAATAACTACAGGAGGGTTTTAAATTTGGTAAGAGGTTTTTTTTTTTTTTTTTTTAGTTCTTATTTATTGAATATAACTGATATTAAAAGTAACGTTAGGTAGTTTTTTATTATTAAATTTTTATGAAAAAGTTTAATTTTTATTTTGAGAAATGTATGAAATTGGGATTTCAATGAGATATTTTGAAAATTAAAAATATTATACTGTAAATTAATTGAATTTTGTTAACTGTAACGAATACTTGTAAAATGAATGAAAGCTTCGCTAGTAAAAAACACAGATATGATATTTAAAAGAAAACGTTGTGGTTCTAAAGCCCATAACTGTATGGTATAAAATGGACGGGCTTAGAAAAGTTCAGGCCGAAATTTGAAATAAAACGTTAATTTAATATTATATATATTATTGGAACAATATGAAGGGAAGACAAAACAGTCACATAGAATCGCATTGAAATCAGATATTTCATTAAATGTTCCACTAGTATATATCAAAATAAATAGCTATGGTACAGGTTGTTGAACAACTGATATAATTCAACCTTAAAAAAATTAACTTCGATTCTATATAATATTATATAGATGCTGTTGTCTACTGATCTATTCGAATTGAAAGTAAATTTTTGAAACAAATTTTTTGTAATAAACTTGGAAAAAATGTTGAGTTATCGTTCTTATCTGTAATATAACGAACATTGCAGAATTTTTTTTAAACCTATTTAATTTTTTTTCCAGCTTACCTTTTTACAACTTTTTCCTAGATATGGAGCAAGTATTTCTTTCAGTGTAATTCATTGCAACGCAAACTCTTATACGGATTAATGCAATATTCTCTTGTATAATCTGGTTTATATTATGAATCAAAGCCGATAGAAATGCGCTTCAGCTTTGGGACATTATCACTTTCAAAATAACATATCGTGACTGTTTCGAACAGCTTATAAATTCCAACATAAAACACTTACTACTTATTGTCTTTTATTTTATTTTATTAAATAAAAAAAAAAAAACAAAAATGTTCCTGAAATATTTTTTGTGCAAAAAAAATGTTTCTATTTTGTCTTAAATTTTTTGTTTTTTTAGATCTTCAAAAAACCTTGACTTCGAATCATAAACATTTTATCATGTATTATATAATATTAAACAAATAAATTTACCTTGACTCAAGTTTAAAGTCACATACAAAAAACAAAGAAAAATAATTTTATTTCTAATTATTGAAACCTACAAAAAAAAACAACATTTTTTTTTTACTAACGATAAATTATAAAAAAGGTAAATTTAAATATCTGTACAGGTATAAAATATAATAAATGAAATAAATAAATAATTAAAATAAAGTTGGGAATTCATTTTGATGGCAAAAATTAAAAATGATTTGAAATAAAAAAAAAAAATAGCTAAATTTCGAAAATGACTTCGAAACAGAATTATTTAGTTTTAATTAAATTTCTCTATAACTTTTTCTAAGATTCCTTTTAATAAATCAAAATTTTATTTACCTGTTTTACCTGTTTATCTATTTTTTTCTTTCGAAAGATACTTTTGTTTTTTTTATTTTCAATATAAGTTATTTTTTGTTTTTTTTTTTTTTATTTTTAAAAATAATTTTTTTTTGCATCTCTTATTTAAAATTTATTGGAATATTGCACACTTTATCATAGAAAAATTGTGATATCTAGACACGCAAGCTTTTCACATTATCTTTATTTTTTTACAATTTTATTCTTTCTTTTGTTACTCGGTATTAGAAAATGAATTTATCGATTTAAAATTAGTGACAATATTATATTTTGAATGACATTTTGAAATTTTTCAATAGAAATAATTGTTTTTACCAAACATTGCAGATGTTTCATGAATATTTATTATGATTTGTTGTAGATATCTTGAAGATATACTTATTCCTGGTATGACAATCGATTATGATAAATTATTGTTTAGAACTTTCTACTCTATCCGAAAAAAAATTATAGCCTTAATTTGTATTGTGATGCCAATTAAATTAATCAAGAAATTTATTACGAATCGTGAAAGAAAAACTTATATATATAAAATGTGGTGTCGTATAAGATTCTAAAAATCTGTGCAAACAAATCATAACTGCTTATGACAACTTTTTTAACCATATTCAGAATTTCCGAAAGTATTACTGTTAATAGGTGGTTTGATTGTAGAATTAACTTCATTGCTAGGGTACATTTTTGTCAATACATATGGCCCAAAATATATTTTTGTCATATTGGCTTATTTAATTTAAAATATTTGAAATATATCCCTACAATTAGTCATAAAAACTGATAAGCATTTTCTTACAAATTTGCAATATAATTTTCAAATTTTCAAATGTGTTGAGTGTTTAAACGGCTTATTTTACCTAGCGAATTATACAAAATTATATTTATTAAAATACTACAATCATTTTAAAACAACGTAAGCTGTTTTTACAAAATAAGTTTTTAGATTTTAAATGCTTACATAATTTAAGCAATTTTGAAAAATTAAAAACTAGTACAATTCTGTTACTATATATTGTTTATTTTGTTTTTTATATTATTAGCCAAAACTTAGGTCAGATCTTTACTTTTGTACCGTTGGCTTTCGGAAAAGAAATTATCAGCTTATTTAAATGATAATGAAATTAAATTAAGAGCTTAAAAAAACCGCAAGCACTGAGGAAGGAAGTATAAGTTGCTTCCGAAATATGATATTTGTGCAATAAAAATAAATTATTAGTTAAAAGAAATTCGACTCTTAATTAAATTTTAAAATTGATATTATTCGAAAAATCAATTTTCTGATATAAGCGGTTTAAACTTTCTGCCCACAGAAATAATATAACAATTTTATCATATGAAGAACAAAAGTTATTTTCTTAGATTTTAAATTTTTTTTCAAAAACTATGTATTGCACAGCACACGCTGGGTGGAGCAGTACGTAGAATGCCTGCTCCTTTTAACCGAAAGGTCCCAGGTTTGATTCCCGACAAAACAAAACAAAAGGCTACATTTGTTTTCGACTAGGTCCAGTACCTTTTGTCATTGGTATGAAATAAATTATAAAAAATAATTTTGTAACCTACTTAAATAAAATTGAGCTAATCTATTGAAGAAGGGTTAGGGACTAAGACAAGAGCAGTAGTTTTCAACATTTATTGAGTTGATAAGCCAGAATGTAGTTAAATAAATTTCGGCTTTTTTTGCAAATCGGGGATTTTTTTACGTCTGGGAACACTTTATTTCGCTAACGAATGCTTAGTCTATCACGACATCATTTCATTTCGAACGGTGCAAATTATACATAAAGATTTTTTTTACGAAAGTCGGATCAATAAAATTGAGCTTTTATTGCTTGTACCGGGTGTGCCGGAACATGTGTATCAGCTTTATAAGAGGGGAAAGAGCTGTTATTATCGAGGGTACTAAGTCGAGGGTGCTCTATCGATTGGTGATATTTTCAACTTCCTGAAGGAACGCAAATCGGCTTTTTAAGCTCAAAAATCAACGAAATTGGCCAAAATCCAAATTTTGAAATGGGAATGCAAACTCTTTTTAATGCAAATTCGGGTTCTAAGACAGAAAATAAGAAATTTATTAAATGATATTAAATGATTTTTTTTTGTTTTAGTATTTTTCTTTAAAATTAATAAAAATAAAACAAAAATCCTGTATATTTTCCTTTGGTAAAATTTAATAATAACCTTTTTTATTAATAAATTTTTTTTTCATATTATTATATTTTTTTATCTCAGTTTTGGGTACCTACATAGTTAAAATTAAAAAAAAAAAAATAAAACAAACAAAGAAAAAAAAAATTATTTCACAAAAGTTTCTTATTTTTTGATGAATCCGAATTTGCATAAAAAAGTACCTCTTCCCATTTGAAAAGCTTGATTTCGGCCAATTTCGGCGAATTTTGATCTTAAAAAATCGTTTTTTGATCCTTCCCGGAAGTTAAAAAAATCAACAATCAATTGCGCACCTTCGATTTAGATAATGATGTTGTTTTTAATTTTAAAATAACAACCGCTTCCTCTCTTAAAAAGCTGATAGGCATGCTCTGAAAAACCTGGTATATTCACTTGTTCAAACTGATTAATAGAAATTTTTGCTGTCTAATAGATAGCAAATTAATTTTTAATAAGCATAGTAATAAAATAGATAAGCATTTTAATTTTTTCGATTTGATAATTTTTGATGTTATTAAATTTACTTATAATATAATGCATAAAAAAATCGATTTAGCTTTTTAATCTCCTGGTTTTCTTATATTTCGAAATGTTCGGCTTATTAATAACAGTTTGTCATTTTCGAGGTAAGTTGAATTAATAAACTTTCTCGTGTATATCACTTAGGTTTGTAATTTAGATAGATTCGTTTTTCGTTATATAAATATTTAAAATATTTACACTTCAGAAATAACCTTTTCAAATTGAATCACAACCTTTCAAAAGCAAACATTGATTAACTCTAAGTTTGTATATTCTTGTACGTATACTTTACTTCTTAGGTGTTAGGACATTATATAACATTTTTATTATTTCTCAAAGTATTATTAATTTTTATATTTTAATCTATTTAATTCGCAGTTTCCTACCTTTTCAGTAATTTCTAATAAAACCTTTTTTTCACTCGGCTGTTGCTCAATGATTTGCTAATGTTAACTTTAATAATTGCATCAATAAGTTTGTACAACATATTATTAAATTGATCTGAATTCAAATTGCAACCCACTAATCTATATATATTCAACATATTTTCCCCTAAACTATATACATTTTTCTAATCGGATTTTTCAACCACATTAATTAAGTTTTACAACTGTCAAATATTATTTCAATCAATTTATTTAATATCAAACATACTTCCATTTTATTAAAAAATTTTAAGGAAATCGAAATGTGATGGAATTAAATTAAATAAAGCTTATTACATTATTTACATAAATGTAAAGTAACAAACAAATGTCAAACATTAGTTTTTTTAATAAATTACAATAGAAGTATACATCGATACGCGTGTAACTCTGACCTTACATAAAACGATTAGTTTTAAATTAGGAAATAAGGCGATTGAACGTGAACGTATTTAAATTTTTGTTTTTTTGTTATACTTATTGTACAATAATTGAAATTTTGAAATTTATTTATTTAAATCTGACACTTTCAATTAAGTTTTTAAATTGTTACGTTAATTTTATTGGTATTAAAGTGTAACTAACTAAAATTGTAATTGCAATTTGGTTAAACATTTTGTTATGTGCTTATAACTTCTTCAATTTAAATTCTTAACGAATTAATTTCAAAAAATATTTTTTTTTAGTTTATAATTATTAAAATTTAATCTCATTTCAAGATCACTTGTATTTTATTTCCTTTAATTTGATAATTTTTTTTATAAATGTAATATTTATGTATTTGATGGAACCTTTTACGAAGATTTTCGCACATTATTATGACGTTTCACTTTACAACACCGAATTAAGAGGCAACTTACTTAATTTAAGGTAATAATAAGAAAAAGCATTAATCAATATATTTTGATAGATTGTGATGAAAAGAGAATGGTTTTAGTGGTTAATATTCCATTCTCGGAGCTTTTTGAAAAATCTATCAGTCGTTGAGTAGTTAGTAATAATAAAATTTTAAAAATAATGCAAATTCGAAAAATATTCATTATAATTTGAAAATTTAAATTTATAATTTTTGATAAAGTTGATAATTCTTAACACCAGGATGTGATTTTGAAAATATTTAATTTTTAATAAATATATTTCTGATTTGAGCACTACACTCATATTCCCACTACTTACTTAATGAAAATGTCCGGTCTGCTGTAGAACTTATTTTCAAATGAATTTTACTAATTATGCGGTGGTCCTCAGGAGCTATATTAGTTGGTCTGTTTAATATTGATATGTTGATGGGTCCGAAAAACTCTCATTATTCTCCTATATACATATAGATCGAAACTTTATAAGTTTCAGTCTATGTTATTGTCAACGTTTCTGCAGCATAGGTGGATTGGTTATTGGGAATATAAATTATTTCCCTAACCTTGATTTTGTATTTTTACTAATGCTTCTGTCTTTAAATTTGTTTGTTAGTTTGGTTTTGTACATTTTTATCATTGCCAATCTTTTGTCATCGGTGCTGCTTCTTTGTTTTGATATTATGGTTTCGAGGTAATTACATTTCTTACTGTTTTATAACAAGCAAGTAATTGAATGTTCTATAAATGTAAATGTAAATGATAATTTAACCAATATATGATTATGAATTTAATACGGTTGTACATCTATCTGTCAGATATTACCCTATCAATCCAAAAACTTATCAACCTTTATATTTTATGTTTAAATGCGTTTGTATTTTATTCCTTTTATAGACAATTACAACGTTTTCGATTATTATAATATACAACTTATACCTGGTACCTAGATACGTATTTTAAATTATAATCATTTATTTTACGTAATTTCCATTAACAAAATTAAATTCCAGTTCGTTAAGTTTTACCATTACTTAAATTGTGTAAAAATTTAATAAATAACATTTTATAAACTTGCAGTTACAGGTATATGCATGTATTTATCTACATAATGTACATATTAAGCAGATTGAAATATCATTAGAGTTGACATGAAAAATAAATAATATATTAGAAAAAAAAACATAAAATAAATAAAATCAACAAAAAAAAATTTAAATTGAAAATTTATTTACTATATAGATTTGAATCTATTGAATTCATCACACATTATTATGTACCATCATACATATAAATTAAAATACACAAACGTATATCTATTTATTTGGATGCCTGTTGGAGTTATCATCATACTAAATTAAAGTAAATTTGTTTTTCTTGTTTTTATTATTTTTATATTTAATATATTAAAAACTGTAATTAAAATATCACTTTTTTAAAATCTGTGAATGTGAAGTTATTTATAAATGTATATGCGTGAAATTATTTATATATTATGTATATACATAGGGTATAGTACATTTGGAAAATTCACTCTGTAAATAGACATATTGGTCTTTGGACATATTGTAAAAAACTTATTTGGCAAACAAATGTTTGACGAAATGGACACTTAGCAAAAAGGAGATTAGTAAAAGGACATGGACAGAATAAAAGTTAACAAAAAGTGATCGGAAAGCAATGATTAAAACTTGGCGAGGTAAAAAAGATTTGGCATGATATTCGAAAAATTTGAAAATTTTTCCATAAAATATTGTCCAAAATTTCTTCTATAGATAGTTCATTCAAAATTTGCCATCTATATTTAATAGAGCAGTTCTTATAAACAGATACTGAAGTTATAGAGTTGTCAAGTGTACATTTGTTAAATGCTTAGTTGCGAAAGTTTATTTTGGTAGTGCTGAATTTGTTAAAGGTTTTTTACCAAACGTTTATTTTGTTAAGTGGATTTTGCTAAAAGGACAAACACATAAGTTAAATTTGTATAAAGTAGAATTGTTTATCTTTATAATTTTATTGTTAAAACACTTTTGTTCGGAAATGTAGATGAATTTTGTTTGTGGCATAATGTTGTGACAGTGACCTGTTAATGGCCTTTAACAAAAACGATTTTAACAAAATAAAATGATTAAAAACGGTATATTTTTCAGTTTAGTGCTTGCACAACGAGATTGCATCATAAACAAGGTTGGTATACTTCTCTATTATTCACATTGAAATAATTTAAAAACTATGCATTTATTTTCATTTATTTACTACATTAATTCTCTCTGCTCATCAGGAAAAATTAAATCTTATATTATGAAAGAAAGGTAAAAATTGATGAAATCACAATTGTTATCAAAATAATGCAAAATGTTCTACTGGGAAAATATTGCATTCAACTTTAATTCGTGATCTAACTGTATGCTATATAAGCAGTTTTACTAGGATCACACCCATAAAAACAATGTACATTCTTGGATTTGCAGAGAAGTAGATGAAAATGTTTATTCCTATCATTTCTGGAATAACAATTAACAATAGGTTTTTCCCTTATGATGTATCAACTGGAGTAACTCATTTACTGTTAATGTTTGTTTTTAACTGACTTGCTTTTTGGTTCGATTTTAGAACTATTTTGGAATTGATTTTAAGGAAGCCAATTAAATATCTACATTCATCCACGAGATATCTCCTATATTTGTTTGAAATCAAATTTCAAATTTAACAATTTTATAGTCGCAAAATTAACATTAACTCAAATTAAATTAATTATCTCTTTTACAATCCTAAATGAAACATAATCTGAATTTAACTTGCCTATGAAAGTATTAAGCAAACTAAATTGAATCATTCAAATAATTGAATATTTAATACTTTTGAACTAATTTAAATGAATCTGAATGGTGTACCTACCTAGATACATAATTTGTAAATAATATACATACATACATACATATTTAGTATTTATTTTAATTTATATTTGTTTTAAAAAAAAAAAATGTATATAAAATAAAATAATTTTAAAATTATATCAAAAAATATAAATAATGGAGAAAAAAAAAACATACATTTTAAATGCAAGATTATTGCATCACCAATGTGGTTTCGCTCTACATGATATTTTGTCAATTCCGGAATTTTTTTTTTAATTTTAATTTTTGTTGTTTTATTTATTTGTTTTTATTTGTGAGCTGGTGTACATAATACAATATATTTTTCCGTATTCATTATAATAAAATTAAAATAAATAAATTAATATTTAAAAAAAACAATAAAAACAACAACAACAAAATTACATATTTGTTGAAATTTGTGACACTTTAACACTTTAATTTGAAAATAATGTACTGTGAAATAACGTTAAGTATAAAATAGTTTTGGTTTATATTTGGACTGTAAAATAACAAAAATTCAAATAAACATTTTCATTAAAATATTTTTTGACAATTTTTTTTCTATTCCAACATTCTGCCTACTGGTTTTTTTATAGTCCTTATTCTTTGCCAATATTAATTAACAAATATACCAAATTGCATTTGTGTAAGACTATTTGAATTTCTATATAGTTAAAATCATGATTTTTATTCACTTTTACTGAAGTTGTTCTTTGGAGAGGGGCAAATTGACTTTTAAAAATTCCATTTCGACTCTATTCAGTCTTTGATCTGCCAAAATTGGATTTTATTCCCAAAGTGAAAAATTATAATATTGTGGTCAATAGCTATTGATGCTAAACTAACAGTAAATAAGATAATAAATATTTTGATCAATGAATAAAAATAAATAGGTTTATGGAAATAGATAAATAGACATAATGTTTATAATTAACTTGTTGAGTAAAAAACAACTCCGATTAGTTATTTTATTTTTTTTAATTTTTCATTTATATTATATTTTATTAAATATTAGAAATCATTACAATTATAGTAAATTAATTAAAACTAAAATTCAAAACTTAAAAATAGAAAATAAACAAATATATTAATAGTACCAAATTAAAAGCATCTACAGAATTCAAAATATAAATAAAATAAAATAGTTAGGAAACATTCTATTGCAAAAGCAAGTTTCGAATGGTCCATCACAAGAAATAAACAATTTAAATTATTCAATATTTGTGGAGTAACAAATTTAAATGTAAATATTAATTTGGAAAACTAAAATCTTAAAGAAAAATAGAATATACTAAATTTAATCTGATTAAATATTTATGTATAAAAAAATAATTTAATTTAAGAAATAATTAATATTAAAATTAAAAGTACAATATAGAAATGTGAATTAAATTTATAGAAAAAAATTTACAAATAAGTGAATTGAAGGAAAATTTACAAAAAGAAGATAAAAAATTTAAACAATTTTATAAACTACTATATGTTTTAGAACGAGATTTAATATTTAAATTAATTTAAAGGAAAAGAAATGAAATGAAAGAAAGCAAAAAATTAAGTGTAAGAAAAGAATGAACAAAGCTACATAATAATAATATAGATAGATATCAGCAACAGGATACTATAATATATATATCAGTAATAATATTATCTAATGACTCTTATTAGTTCTTCAACTTCATGCCAACTAATATTCCTAAGCCAATTTTTAGTTTTAGCTAAAAATTCGGATAAAACTCTGATATTTCTGATATCAATAGGTAGCTTATTAAAAATTATCGGTGCAATAATTTTAAAGAAATGACAAAATATATGAAACTTATAAAACGGGGTACAACAACTAAATTCCTGCTATTAATTCTTAGATTATGGATAACGGTATGTCTCACATCATAATATCCTGATTTAATAAAAAATACTTTCAGGGTTTTATATAGGTATAAATTCTTGATGGGAAGAATACTTAAATTACTAAATAAGCTTTCAGTGTGTGTAAGACGGTTAACCTTACAAAACTAATCTAATAGCATGCTTTTGAAATATTAGAAGTGGTTGTAGTTTGTTAAAGTGAGTACCAACCCAACAAACTATACCATACTGAAGTTTAGAATGGAATATCGCAAAGTACACCATTGAACACAATTTAGCAGAGCTATATAGATTTACCTATTACAGTTGCCGAATCACGTTTTTTAAATGGTTCTTGAGGTAAAAAGTGTGTTCGGTCCAATCAAGCTCAAGAATCAATCAATAATTTTAAATATTTGAAAGTAAAGACAAGTTCAATTAAAAAATAATTTGAGTCACATTGATGATTATTAAAACAGTGAGAGGAATCATTGTAATTAGAAACAGAATTAAGACATAGAGGATATTTGTTACAATTAGGAAACCCAAATGAGAGTGTCAATAAATAGAGATAATATAAATTAAGCTCTAGAGAAATAAATTTATTCTCTTTCTTTCAGATAATTTAAACAAAAAGTATACAAAAAGTAATTTTATTGGAAAAGGAGTAGGTTCTTACAATGTTAAACGTTTATCACTTCCGTAGCTTGAAGAACATGTAAGAAATTTCAAGCCTTCGTTTATATTACAATCTAGTAATCTAGTATTCGGAAAAAATACTAAGAAATTATAGTTTTTTGGTTTGTTTGAAACGGTTAGACTTGTTTTCCAGCGTTTGGTATAACAGTGAAAATAGTCGAATATTTTCCTTTTAATTTTACTGATATGCTTATCATACAGATATGCGTATTTCGTCTACTACTTGCAGACTTTTTCAGTGTTTTGTCACTCGTCAAAACTCGACTCGTCAAAATTAAAAGGAAAATATTCGACTATTTTCACTATTATTATAGTTTTTTTTTAATTTTCAAATACTTTAACCAAAGATAGACCTCTTCTTTGCTCTATTTGAGATGGAAAGTTTTTCTATATTAGGCTTGTCTAATCGTACTTAAGTTAACATAATACTTTTCGTTAAACTTACGTCACAACTTAAAGGTACTTATAGTTAACTAGCCAACATAAGTTACGTCTGGCTAAACTTTATTTGATTAGAATTCAATTAAAATAACAAACATAGGCCCATAGCTATTACTTCCGTTATTTCAAAAACGATGGAAATCTTAATTAATCATAAGCTGAAGAAATATCTTGACAGTAGAGGTATAATTCATGATAGCCAATACGGCTTTCGAGCCCAACGTTCCACCGGTGATCTCATGACATGCCTCTGCGAGAAGCTCAACACCAGCCTGCATCAATCTGGTGAAGCTACTGTTGTAGCTCTGGATATATCTAAGGCTTTTGATCGAGTTTGGCATTCTGCTCTTATAGCAAAATGCAACGCTATAGACCTTGGTTCAACCTTTTCTAAATGGATTGAAAGTTTTCTTTTAAATCGATCTATCATAGTTTCAGTTGACGGTTCTTTTTCCGACCAACTTCAAATCAATGCTGGTGTTCCACAAGGCTCTGTCCTTTCCCCAACCCTATTTCTCATTTTCATTAATGACCTTCTCAAATTAACTTTCAATCCAATCCATAGTTTTGCTGATGACAGCACTCTAGTAGCATCATATGATTTTCTAAAACAAACTAATGCTACAGCTTCCGCAGTCACCTCCAAAAGAACAATGATGGCCGGCGCGCTCAATCACGACCTTGCCAAAACTGTCGACTGGGGTAAAGCTAACAGAGTCGAGTTTAACACTTCAAAAACTCAAAGCTGTTTTGTCAGTAACAAGCTAACAACATTCGAACCAATTCTCCGGCTTCAAAATGAAGGTATCCAGCGACTCAAAGATCTGAACATTCTCGGAATGCGAGTGAATCAAAATATGCACTGGAATGAGCATATTTTCGATATTGCGAAAAGCGCCGCAAAATGTTTAGGATTTTTGAGCCGCTGCAAAACTTATTTTTCATCTCGAGACCTTTTAAAAATCTATAAACCATATATACGACCCAAGTTCGAGTATAACTCACATTTATGGGTAGGTGCACCAAAAACCGCTTTAAATTTTTTGGACAAAGTTCAAAACCGCGCCATTCGTCTTATAGGCGACATAAATGTGACCTCATCCCTTATACCACTTGGTCATCGTCGTATTGTTGGAGCACTTACTCTATTTTATAGATATCTGCTTGGTGTTGGCACTTGTTCCGAGGAATTAAAATCACTTCTTCCTCCTCTTAAGCAATTCAATCGCACAACACGAGAGGCATCAAGTGCCCACCCTTTCACAGTGGAAATTCCGAGATGGTTTAAGTCCGGCTATGGAAACTCTTTTATAGTAAGAACATCCCGATTGTGGAACCGCGTCCCAATCGAAGCATTCCTAATGAGAGAAGGATTTTTTATTTATGACTTACAGAGGTTTAAGACGAATATTAACAACATTGTTCGCTCTTTCCCACAAAACTTTTCTTCTTCCTTTTTCTTTCCTTTCCTCTAACTATCCTTTCCTTTTTCAAATAGTCAACGGTACGCAAGTACTTAAAGGTTCAAAACCTAAGTTTTGGCTATAATATAAAAAAAAAAAAAAAAAAAATACACATTTATTTACAGTAAATTATTTTTATTGAAAGTGAATTTTTTAGATTAGGGCTAGTTTATGTAACCCATCTGTTTGTATAAAATAATAACAGAAATTTTTGTAAAATGATTAAGTCTTGATTTGATTATAATAAACGAAGGTTCTCTTTCCTTCAAATCAAATAGTGTTTTCAATTTAACTTATATAAGCCATGACAGCGTACATTTAACTTAAGTACGACTAATCAGGCCTATTAGCCTTTCTGCATAGCTTTTAGCTATACTCTTGCTAATCTTTTGTCCCATTGGTCTTATCTGTACATTTCTTGAATGACTACCGTTTCAACAATTACCGTAGGAAACATTTATAATTTCTTACCTTACCTTGCTTTAAAATCTTTTGATAAATTTTATGTTCATTTCTCATATTTTTGGTAACCATATTTATGTCCTAGTTTTAGGAATTGTAATATTTGTATAAAATAAGCTTCATTTTCGTGGAAATGCCTGAATCTGAATGAAGGCCATCTTTCAAACAAAATATTTATATTTTTGCGGTTTTAAATTATATATTTTGGAACACATTTTAAATTATGTGCACATGTTAATAAGGTAGAGTATTATATTTAAACTTATCTATTACCAACATAATGGTAATAAAAAAATTTAATTTAGTTTATTTTGAAGTTTTAATTCAGTTTATTTTCATTTCATATATTTTAATCATCATTTTAGCACTACATAATTTTGTAAAAGTTTTACATTAAAATACTCACCACTATAACAATTACTTAAAATTTTATTAATTAACAATAAAATTACAATATGTTATTTTTTAACAAAATTAAAAGCAATTAAAAAAAATATTAACTCAAAAAGAAAAAAATTATTTTAAATAAATAAATTTACAAAATAAACATAATTTAAAATTAAATTAAAACCACCTTTTTTAATTTGATATTAATTATTTAAGTTAAAAACTTTTTTAATATACAAAAATATATTTTTCTGTTAATTATTGACTCAATTTTAATTTTTTGTTTTTTTTTTTTTTTGTTTTAATGTTGACCTCCATCATTTACACTAAAACAACAGTTTTTAATTATATAAATAATGACAACAAAAATAGAAAGAAAACAAAAAATTATAATAAAATTACATTAAAATCACACTCCATTACAACAAAAATAACATATAAAACAAAATAAAAATTAACTGTTCTACACCCTGAGTATTACAGAATACAAAAATTTGGTTTGAAGAATGGTAAAATGAAAAATAATTTCGAAAGAAAATATACAAGCAATTTAAAAACAAAAATAGTGTTGTAAAAATCAGAGTATGATTTAATAATATCATTGCCAACTAAAAGAGTTGCCACAACATAATAATGTACTTTAAATATAGTACAAACTCTTGATAAGCTTACTTTGTAATTATTTTAATTATTTAAAAACAATAAAATGAAGTATCAATTATACAGTTATACTCTAAAAAATTATTTCAAGCATAAAAATATATTTTAAAAATCTAATTTAACAAATGTGTAGTAAATTAGTAAAATTGAAACGGCAATCTCTGAAACTATAGTTTTGTATTCTTTTCGACAGCATAGACACGATAGTAAATTGTCGCGACGGCAAATGTCAAAACAATCTCGTGAGTAATTTCTGTTAGACATTTGACGAGACGTGATAGCCATTTTCCATCTCGTCAAAAATTGTAAACGATAGAGCATCTCGCCAAAGTATTTTGTGTTTTTTTTTATCAAAAAATTTAATTAAATAAATAAATTGAATAGATAAAATGGTTAAGTAAAGATTAATAAACAATTTTTCATTATTTTTTTTGCATTATTATTAAAATTGTGTTTTTGTCTTGAAAATAAAAAACCACAGTAAAAAATGATCAGTACAACCAACAAATAAAATGTTCTATCGCGCCGCTTACAGTGTCTAACAGAAATGCATATTCAGCGAGGAGATCAATTTTTTCTTCTCGTCAACGATGGGTCTAAGAGAATATAGGTGATAATTTTGAATAATTGTATTTACTTGTTACTTTTCGCAATAGATTTTGCGTAAGCATCTCAATATCAGTGATTCTATTTAAGTTTATTTTTTGTTCCAACTCTGCTCCAACTCTGCTCTGCTCAGCTCTTCTTCTATTGGTTCATATTTAATTGTGTTGGTGGTTTTTAAATTATATAAAATTCAGTAAAAATTGCAACTTATACAGAATACTGTTACCAGCTGTTTAAAGTAAAACATTTTAACTGTCAGCTTGAAATATACTTGAATTAAAGTTTAGTTATTGAAGTAAACGTCGAAAATTTAAAGCATTTAAAATTATATTTACTACAGGTATTCGAAGTCATAACCAATAACAAAAAATAATTTTGATTCATTTATTTGTTTGCTTTTTACAATAAATTGGGATCTTATAGTTTGTACCTACTATGGGATAAAATAAGAGCGGTAATGACATGACAGAAAGTATTGTTTTTTTTTTGTGTAAAATGTAATCAATATAATTAAAAATTGGTAAAATTAATGTCTCTTTTACTAACATTATTTTTAAATTGGTAATTTTAATTTTTTTTGGACTACCACACCATACCATACAATTACCCTTTTGAACAAACAAGTCAAATTATTAAGAAGAGAAAACTGAATACATATTGTGTGAAAACACACGCAAAACATCGCATTAATTGATTATTGATTATTGATTGTCATTGATTAAAATCTACAAGGCAAATTAGTATATGACTAGATTGAGAGACAAAAAAGACCTTATAATCGGCACGAGTTGGAAATGTATAATTATTGGTCGTCCATATTTTTCTGCGGAATGACAAGACCAGATAATGGTAAATTGGAAAAGGTCGAAAAATACCTACCTATTTAAAGATGAAAAATATTTGCATTTACGCAAAAGCGGTAACACTACTAAAAAAAGCAGTAATAAAGAGTAAAATCCAAGTAATTTAAAAAAAAAAACTTTTTTTTTCAGTAACTTTTAAGTACCGTAAATTGCATGTTTAAAATATTTTATTGCATATAATTTAATGCAAGCAAATTAATTTCGAATTTCGAAATTCCAAATAAATTTCCAAATTCAAGGTAAAGTTACAAAAATTACCATTTTTTTTTTTTTTTGTAACATGCATATATTTTTTGAGATGTAATATTTCAGACTTGCAAAATTCTCTCAGGTATTAAAGAACTTCATAATTATGACACTTATACTTTTCGACGGAGTATTTATTCGCTTAAGATCGTCCTGAGGAATTTTCATTAATTGGTATTAACTTCCAGAATTTTCTTATTAGCAATTGCTTGGTGGAGGGAATTGATTTGTAAAATATCAGTTTGCTTCGGCATTTAGGAGGACTTCAGAACTTGTAACTTTTGTTTATGGAATCAATAGTTGTTTTATAAGTGTTAGTGGTAACCTGATAAGTGATTCTGTTATTTATATACGAGGTATTTTTTTGTTCATCCTACTGTAGATAATATGTTATGTAATGTTAATCAGGTAGGTATTGTTCTTGCAAAAATTTTTATTCACGTTTGTGAAATACAAAAAACGGCTAAAAGCTATCGGGATGTGTGTGAAATCACATTAATACCAAATAAATGATAAATGTCGGCCCCGGTCGTTATTTGACTATATGTGCAATTTAATAAAACAGCAAAAAAATCTATGTTATCTGTATATAATACGCTTACATGAACTACTTCAGACAATATTCAACTACAATTTCTATATCGACAAAAAAATTATTTCCATTACTAATTTGTCTCTGCAAACGTTATATTTTTACTATATAAATGTCTTCACAATAACAATTTGCTACTGTATTATATTTTCAAGTAAACTGTATTAATATTTTCAAATAAAAATCATCGTGTACAATGTGTTTAAACAATCAAAGATTCACCACAACATAAAATAGGTCTGTAATTGGTTACACGGTATGCAACATTATTAAGTGGTAATGATTATTACAATAAGTTGACGATTGATCCATTCTAACTACCAACGACATTATAATAATAATATTATATGGGTATGTGCGAGCGAGCATTAATGATTATTTTGTGAAACTTTTGAAATATTATCTCTATACTATGTAATCTATCATCAACTCGATTACATTGTATTAACAATGGTAAAAGTTCAATGTCTATGTCGAATTGGTTTAGCTAGAAGAGAGAATTCAATTATAAGTGTAAAATCTGAAGTTTAATTTTTATTTTGTTTTTGGAGATTAATAGAGATAAATCTTTTCCAACATTAAATTTTTAATCACATTGGACAACACTATTGTAGAGGGTATAATATAAGTTGAATAGTTAGTTTAAAGATAAATTGCAGTGATACCATTTTATATAGGTGGATATAATTAATAATATTGTGGTAGCCTTAATACAACAGAATTTAGTGAGAAAATTACATAACTAGTAATATTATATGTGTTAAGAGGTTTTTATAAGATTTGAAAATATGTATCTATATATACGAGTATATTTATGAGAATCTTTTAAATTCATAACTGAAGTTAAAAATTTTATTTTCATATTGTGACTAATTGTTGTTATACTGTTGTACTGTATTTTTAAACCATTATTCACACACACTTACTGTTACAAAAAGATAGGATTATTCAATTTTTCTATAGCTATATGTCTTACGATATATAGGTCAATTGAATCAGAGGCCTATTAATTCTGATGTCATTAAATTTAACAGTCTTCATCAATTTGATGGTATTATAGTAGGCTTAACTTATCAGTAGTATATGATCTATTTTAAACTTAACTCTCAAACTTCTATAAACCGCACTATAAAATTTCACTAGGAAAATAATACAGAAAAAATTAACTAAATCATAACATTATCTTTGAAAAATCAGAACCAGAGAAGTAAATATATTTAAAGTGGTGATTTTATTTTTCTGTATATTTTTTTTTATATTGGATATGAGAATTTAAAAAAATGTTATAAGAGAAGCTACGAAGTTGAAAAATTCAGTTGTAACAACTAATGTTCAAAAAATTAGTCATACAACCATTTTAATATTGCAAGCCACCTCTGACTGGTATTAATTATTGTAATATATTGAAGTCGTTTATTAAAATACGACCAACACGACCAACACGACCAATCACTGAACAAGACGAATTCAATTGTTGATCAGCAGTATTTCAATTTAAATTTTATACTTAAATACTCACGACTTATATTAAAATTTTATATTACACTTAATACATTCATAACCTATTAAATTTGACATAATGAGCTATATGAAATAATTATATGAAGCTCCTAAAAAATATTTATTAAATAAGTTCGAAAAAAATGAAATAAACCTTGTTTTTAAAAAACCATGTTTCCACACAAATATGTTGGAAGATGTTTTTCCTGTGAATGTATAAAATCTGATCAACATAGCAATATTTATAGCTTTTTTAGCATATATCATAGGTTCTCATTGATTAATAAATAATGGGTTCTCACTTGTTAATCCTCTATGACGTACTTATTATAGGCATTCGTGATGTCCACATTTATAGACTAGATGTTATATGGTGTAGTGAATTTATAATCTGACTAATAATCATTAGATCTCTAAGTTCGATTCCCACTCAAGACATGGATGTTGTTAAAAAAAATTTCAATTATTCTTTGAAATTAATTTGGAAACAATTTGGTTATAATTTTCAATTAAATAAAACTATGCTATTATGAAGGAGAATTTATTCTACATAATAGATCTAGTTTTTCACATTTGAATTAACATTGATAATTATATGAAATAATTAAAAGTGTGGTTGAGTCTTGGAATTCTAAAAAAAAAACTTATATTTAAATATTGCATTATTGGGTCGTTATAAAATTCTAATTGATATCTGTTCAGTATAGTTGCAAAATGATGTGTCTCTGTGTGATTATTTGCTGTTTTCTGAATGACTTATTTTATATTTTTATAACTGAAGTTTCAAATTACTGTTCTTATTTGTATAATACCGTTATTGATGAACCATGGCAGGTCTACTGCTAATCATAGTATTTTGTATTGAAATCATTACAATATGTATTCGAATTAGTTCCCATACTTCACAACTGGATTTTATAGGTTCACATCGATTTTTATATTTGTATAAACTGCTTTCCAACCTATTATTGAGAGAAAATTTGAAGGGGTGCCAAAAAAGAAAGTAAAGGCTACACCGTTAACATTAGAAATTGAACTACAACAAGAATTATTAGTTAATTCTATTCAATTGCAATTAAGGTTATTCATATTTTAATATACATACATGAGATGAGACATTTGTTTTAGGTATATATATATATATAAATATATATATACACTGCTGTGAAAAAATGGAACAGTTGTAAATTTTTAGAAATATTTTATTTATACTATTATTTTTTTAATTATGTATTTTCATATCTAAGGAAATCTTAATAATTATGGGACACTATCAATATATTTAGCAATATAGAAGCAATATTTCAAATATTTATAAAAAAATTAATAGTTTATATGTCCTCCGTTTTTGGGCAATTACTTCTTCACATCTTCTCTTCATGGATTTGGACAAATTTTTCAATGTTAAAGATGGAATTGAGCTCCATGTCGTTCTAATTAAAGTTTTGAGGTTGTCTGTTACTCCTGGGTGATTGTTTGCAACCTACTGAGGTACCTACTTAAGTATTGACCAAATATTTTTTATTGGATTTAGGTTTGGGCTATATATAGGCCATTCCATTACTGTGATCTGTCTGTCTTTCATGTGATCTTGAACTTGTAAGTGAAATTAGAAAGAAATTAACTGTGTTCTACCAAAAAATATATTCAGAGATGAGAGTATAATATCTAACCTACTTAAGAAAGATAAACAAAAACTTATTCTGATCTTTCTAGCAGTAAGTTACAAGTTTCACCAAAGAACATATGAGCAGAAAGCTCCAATTAATTTTCCAAAATATTTATATGAATATTCGCATTCATTTTTGAGGACACAAGGCATAATCTTCCTATTTCTGGATCGGAGAAACATTCCCATGCCATTACACCTTCAGATTTTGGTGGTAACATTTGCATGCATTAATTCCTTAATCGTTCTCTTACTCTTCGCCGAATCAACAATCTGCCATTACTGTCGTGCTCTTTGAATTGGCTTTCCTCCCACATATCCTCTATCCGTGTTTTTTTACCCATGTAAACCTTTTGTGCCGCTATATTGGCTTCAACTCGGGCTTCTTTACTGATGGGACGATGTGCATTTAATCCTTTGTTCAATAGTCTATATATCGTACCAAAATGGATGAAATGAAATTCCGCTTGCTCTATACAGAGTGTTTCGATAATCTGTAGACGTTTTAAAACTTTTTCTATAACTGTATGTTGAAAAAAAATGTTTATGAGCTAATTCTCCACCTACGTTAGTAGTCCTGATCCCTTAGTTCTATCAAAGCCCCCGATTTCATTATATTTTTTAAAAATATAAGTCACTATGCATTTAGAGCAACACAATATTTCAGCAATTTGCCTTGTTGACAGATTTACCCCTGCCAGCACAATAATATTGCTCTTTAACTCGTTACTTATTTTTCCCATTATTATTCTAATTATTATTACACTTCACATTTTATATTCACACTAATCAATATTTAAAATTTTTTTCCTTTATATATCCAATATAGGGAGATGTTAGATAGATAGATATACCTGAGAACAAGAAATTTAACCCGTTTATAAATTTCGCAATAATTGCATTCCTTAGATGAACTGCAGGCAAAAATTTAAACTGTCCCGTTTTTTTCACAACAGGGTTTTCCCAGCTAAATTTGTACAGTCGTACAGCCAGAAACAAGGAAGAATTTGCCAATATAATTGAAAACATTTCAGAAGTGAATCAGCAGTAGCCGAAAATATCGGTTTTAAAGTAGATGTATAAATTAGTAATTTGATGTTTAGTGGACATAACTTAGTTGTATTCAAACAAAATATATATTTAATTTAAATTTAATTATAATTTGTCCATCTAACTCACCCGCGTGTAAGTTGCATGTTCATATATACCTCTAGTTGGTTTTAGACCTAGTTGATCATGTAACATAAGCTTTAATTTCGTACTATTCAATCGAATTGTCCAATTCAGTATTACAATATTATACTTTATTACAACAGTATGTTGACAAAATTTCAACAATGCCATACTAATGTTTAAAACCTATAATGCCAATATTCATATTATTAAAAATAATTTGGTGATGGTTGTCTCATGTGTTGTTGGTAAATCTGATAAGATTTTCTTTCGAACTAATCCTCTAACTTTTATATTGTAAAATTAAATATTACCTAATTAAGTCCTCATAAAACGGAATATCTTAAATTATTTTTATGAAGTTGCAAAACTATTTCCCATATAAAATTTTGCACATTTTTTTTTTTTTTTTTTTAAAGGTATTTTATTGGGAAATTATCCCATACATCAATTATTACTAGTTACAGTAATTTTTTTTTAATTGAACTCTGCTAGGGATGCTACTCTAAAAAAACACAATTAATTCAATAAAATAAAACAAAAAATTAATCTAAAAACTCAAACTAAATAAATACCATTCACTCCACAGTATACACATATAATTTTTTAAGAGTCATTAAATATGATTGCATAATCAAAAACTACAAAATGACTTTGAAAATTTCAACTGAGTGAGTGATATTTTAAAATGAATTTTCGCAGATAAAGAAGACGAAAATTCAAAATTAATTTTGAAGGTTATTATATTTTTGTAATTGAGTATACTTAATATGTAAGTTTTATAAAAAAAAATGGGGAGTTCATTGGATTCACATGCACTGAATTTCACATTCGTGATATTTTTGAACTTATAATTTATTATTGTTTGCATTGTTTTAAATTTGCTGCAACAGTCGTTGTTTGTTTTAAAAATTTCGAAATAGCTATTTTAAAGTTTATATACTCTAAGAAGCAATCTTCTCATATTAATTAAGTTCTCATTATTATGTTTTTATTTTATTGCAATTTTTATTAATTATAAAGAAGATTTATAAATTCAAGCAATAATTAAAATATTTTGATAAGATAAATTTGTAACTGGAGGTTTTTATTGTCACGATCAATTCAATTAATTACAAACTGAGTTGGGTTTTATAATTAAATAAGTATAATGATCATTAAATTCAGTTGTTTGTTTTGGACCAGAATTGAATCAAAATAATAGGAAATGGAAGGATTTACGATGAATACAATGAAAAGAAATATAGATTTGAGAAATTATTCAGAAAAATAGTAGAGAGTAGGTGAAGGATAATTCAAGAAAAAGTTTCAATATCTTTGTAATCATTATTCTAAAAGCCTGGCAGTTGGATAAAATTCACTTCAGTTGTGAGTACATTTTTTGTTGGATATTTCAAATTATGTTATTATCCAATTGCTCAAATTTCCGATTGGATTTCCAAATATTTTTTCCGAAATTGTATCACGTACCAATGGTACAGAATGGTACATATTTTCGGAAAAGCTGAATGAAAATTAATTGGAATTCCAATGTCTCTTCCTATGAAAGTGGTCACTTTTTTAAAATGTACCAATGTTGGAATTTTTATCTGAACATGTACCTTAAATGTACCTAATAAAAATTAATAATGTCATAGTTTTCTTACTATTTTTCCGTAATAAATTCCTATTATTATTCCTAAAGGAACTCTAACCTTTTTTCCAACAATGTTTCCACACTTTGTACCAAGTATTATTCCTATAATTTTTCACATGGTTTTTCCTATAAATTTTCCTACGTTTTCCCAATATTATTTCACTCTCTTTTCCTTGTATGGTTCCTATACTTTTTCAAATGGATTTTCCTATAATTTTTCCTTGGTTTTTTTTCATAATTGTTCACACTATTCTTTATTCAATTCTGTTTCACCCTGTTGTACTTTGTTTTATTCGTATTTTTCTTAAGTATTAGTTTTTGTGTAAAAACTGTTTACTTACAGGTTTTTTTTAATCAGAAAATCCCATGTTAAATTGACTGAATGAATGAATGATTGACTGCGACTGAACAGATCTCTATGTCAAAAGTTGAGTTTCTATAAGTTGTTTTTCAATTGAAAATACTACTAATGAGTATTTTAATGCATTGCGAATTTACCGTGTTAGTCTGTTTAATTTGTTTTTTATTCATACTCCTAATTATAAGTTATTTTAAACTCGATTGTATAAATCAAGATATGGTACTCTATGAGTAGGAAAATTTTGGAGATAAAGATGAGTAGAAAAATTTTGGAAAGCAATCAGAATAAATTTAGGAGAAGCAAATAGCAGAATAAATTTAATTCAACGATCCAAGAAAATTTTAAGAAAACTTAATATTTATCTTTACCTATATTAAATGAACATCATATGCACTCTCTTGATATTGGTAAAAAGGATGCGGTATGGTTTATTTTTTTATTTTCCCTTATTTTTGGTGAATAAAATTTTTATTATATAATTTTGAGGTGAATTGTTGACAATTAACTACATTAAAATCTATAATTATAATTGATAAGTATTTAGGGACCTGCGCAGACACCTTTTCATTTTATTTTGATTCTCTTACTCCTTAATGAACTTCTAATATAATATATAAGTTGTATATAAAACAAGAATGCGCACACAGTTGAAAATTTTGTACTCATATGATTTTATTATTCAGCAAATACATTATGCATATGTCAGATCTTATGAAAATAATAAACAAAACCAAACAAATCAGTTATTATAATTTACATTATGTACTTGCAAATGAATCTATGTACATATGCCAAAAAAACAAATTCATCTAAAATAAAAAATATAAAAACAACAAAAAAACAAATCACTTGAATTGTTCATTTTTATCTTTTTAAGTAACTGTTTCTAAATTTTGGTTATTTGTAGTAATAATATAGTTTTTATTAAAATTATGTATTATGTAGGTAAGGTATATATATACAGACCTCTTTAATGACAACATTTTTTATTTTTAGTAATTTTATCCACTAAATGTCACTAGGGAATATATCTGAAACGAAGCAGTATATGAGGGACGTGTATTTATGTGTCCTAAATAAAACTTACTAACAACACAACTTTTTATTAAACACGAGTGGTTTCTGCTATATCGTGCGAAGTCTATGTCTGTACGTAAACTACTGTGTTTTTAAAAACTTTAAATTTGACTTCAACTTGAAATATAAGTACCCAACAGGGGACCCTAGTATGATTATAATAGATATCAACTATGCAAGAGAATAAAACTATAATAACAAAAATGAAACATAATAAAAATAAGAGCCCAGATGTGTTACATCACATTTTTAATGCGAAAAAAAAACTCCACCCTGGCGATTTAATTCGTAATGCATTATTTCACCACCTCTAATTACATACTTATATTGAAACTATATTTAAATGTGATTGATATGAAATTATCCTTAACAAATAAAACAAATATTTAAATATCGGTAAGTTCTAATTATGTTGTATTAACTTTTTCAAATAAAAAAATTTGTTTTTCGTATTAAAAATTAAATTTAAATTTGAAACTATATTGATTTTGTATATTCGTTTAGTAAAAATTCACTTTTTACCATTTAAATTAAATTAACTTTATGGTATACCTTTATAGGTACCTTTATACATTCATTTAAATGTGCATCGAAAAAATTGCAAAACTTTCTAATTAGCAGCTCTAATTTTAATTTTTTTTTTTATTCCACTCCATTTAATTTTGATTTTGACTCTAATAAAATAAATATTAGGAAATTACGAAACAAAACTACAAAAATGAAAAAAGTTTTCGCACGTACAAAATTTTCCAATTTCAATATTAAAATACAATAAAAAGTGAAAATTTAAATTTTTTCTAATTTTTCAAGAAATTTTTTTTAAAAATTCATAGATCAAATTATGCTCCACTAACTTTATAATACCCTATTTTTTATACATAAAAGTTATGAACCAGTTATGAATGATATCTGCTTTCAAATGGTGGTGACACATTTTGATGATTCTTTCCAATGCAATAGGCATTGTCTCGTTGTTATTTGTGACCGCAGCTGAATAAGGACGAATCATAGTAGATGTGTGCATTGATTATACCGATGGGAAATTGTGGTATCTCCTGTGGTTTTCCACGTCAAAAATTCAACGGTTTGTCAAGGATTTCAGTTTGTGTAACTATACTGAAGTGATATGGATGAGGTTAGACCGGAGGTTCTAAATTGAAAATGTATAAATTATAAAAATGTATAAAAAAATATAAAAAATTTAAAAGTTTATAAATTATAAGTAATATAAACATAAAAGTTGAAATTCTGTTTTATATAACATTTTGAATTGAAATCTTCGAAATCAATTTAATGATAAGTAAAACTAAAACTGATTTGATTAAGAAAAGTAATTAGCTTATAGATGACAGTGACAATCACAATTGCTTCTGAAAAACATATTAGTGCTTAATTATGTATTCGTAATGCCACTATAACTTAATGCCACTGATGTCCAAACTATGTACAAAAACCAACCTTTGTGATTGTGGAAGTAAATTATATCATTCATTGTACTTTTTGTAATAAAAACCTATATAGCAACGGGCTAGATTAAGTTATGATTAATGAAAAATTTTCTCTTTTATATTTATTATACAAAGTGGTTCAAATAACAGTGAAGTGTAAGTACAAAGTCAAGAGTTGCTAAACATAACCGCTTTTTTTCTATATTCTAAATATTATTTCGAATGACTTTAAGATTTAGTTTTGCAAATCGTTTCAGTATTGTTTAAGAGACGCATGATTAGGCAAATCGTTACATGGTCCAAAAAAGGGTTAAATTGAACATCGATCAAACCAAAAAAAATTTATAATTAGAGTTATCTATACAATTTTGACAGCTACAAAGCATAATAAATATAGACTTAACATTTTTCGCTTATACATTATACTAGTATAGTTGGTATATTGAAATAAAGATGAATTTCGTGCTAGAACATTGAATATTTTCTCTTGTATCATAAATTTATAAATTCTATTCTAATTATTCAACTATTCAACTCCATATTTGATTTTAAGATTTTTGTTTCAATCTGCTATTGATTGAATTACATACAATTAAATTCCGCAACCTAGTCCATTTGTCTTTTGTTAGAATTAAATTTTATATTTTTTAATTTTACCTTGTAGTTGACAGATACAATATTTAATTACAATTTAACAAATAAGAAAATTAAATTTCGATATGCTCCGATAATTATTTAATATGCAAAACCATCAGTTTTTTAATGTTTAATCATGCGATAATCTGTTGTACATTGGTGTTTTTTTATATATACCATTGGAAGTTTAATTTTTACTGAATTACAGCAATTGCAATGATTTTGAAAATTATATGAAAACAGAACTGATATGAAATTTTGACAATGTTTAATATTATATTAGTGGCATCATATTGTATAACAAAGATTAATATGAGTTAAGACTTTAAAGCACTTACAAAGAATAATATTTTTATTAAACAGATTAATTTAATTCCAGTTTTTCCAGATTTATTGGAAGTATAAGAATATCATATATGCATAGATGAAGGGATTTTATAATAGACCTACGGACTGCGGTAACATTATAACTCTTCATTTAATATTCCCAACTAAATTTAATTTTATCTAATCTAAAGTGAATTAGATTTATCAGAGATCAATACTATGAAATTTTAAAATACAAATAATTAGATAATAATCTATATAATTGAAATTAAAAAATTCGAATTCATTGGAAATATGCAATCTTCTTCGTATTCTACCATTAATTCTACTTTTGGAAATTAAGCGATCGCTTAAAACTTGATTAACATGTCACCGGAAATTTTCTATTGTGCTGTAAATTGCAAATAGGATATGGCTGTTTGAACTAATTTTTCTATTTTTCTTGGTACTGTACTAAATATTTCTCAGTCTTATTAGGCTGATAATTTTGTATATCGTTCAATAACTAATAGTATTATTGATTATTCTGAGAACCTAACCGTTTGTGATTGTGTTTATATGTAATATATTCTTTACTAGCATTATATTCAATTTGAAAATATTAAGATATTTAAGAATTATATTTTTGAAGTTTAAACTTCTACAGTATAGGCACTGACCAAAAATAGTATTCTAATAAACGCGATCTGAATTTAATGTTTATGTTAGGATTACAGAGTTTTTTTCATTTTATATTTCCAATATATGAATTTTGCCATTTCGTTTCTACATTTGATTGATTTATCTAATCATCTTCTAGCCACCGTCCAAAATATTAAAAAAATCGGTGCATGAAAAAAACTAGATCTTATATAAACTTTTAGTATAAGTTCGAGATTACACCAGATTTCTGTTAATAGACGTGGAGTTAATTACGTCGAGTTTTGTTAATAGATCATCAAGTTACTTATAGTCAAAAACACAATGCAGTTAAGGTGTTTATCTTTTTTCGCACATAGATATTAACAAAACTAGAGACATAAGATATTTCGCACAAAATTACAGACCTAAGATTATTCAGATTAAATATTTTAACATTATAATAGTTTGATAATATTCAGAGTTAACCTCTGGTTCAAAAAAGATCTCGAGCATAAAATTGAATTCGTGGTACATATTAGTTGATCCTCTACATATAAATCTGTAGGCCAACTTTATAGATTCTTTTCCTTTTCGAAATCTGAGCCTTTTTATTAAATAATATTAATTATTTGGTATATATTTTTGTATAAATTATAAACATTTATATTATTTTTATTATTTATATTATTACTTTATTAAAAAAATATATATAAATATAAAAAAAAATTAAAATTTTAATTAAATATTAATCAATTTATTTTTTCTCTTTTTAGGTAAGTTCTTCAAAATTTAAACGTGGACTTAAATATTAATAAATAAATTTGTTTTGTGAAGATCGTAATGTTATTTAATGTAAGTTTTGCTTTTTTAAATGTTTTTTTTTTAATACTTGTAAATTTAAGAGATTTGCTAAAATTTTGTGGTGCAAAAATTTGATTGCAAGTTTTTTTAATTATTTTAGCTGATAATTTTTCTTTACAAACTCATTTATTAGCTATATTTGGTCCAATTGTTGATCTATATCTATCCATATTTTCTTGTAGCTACTTTATTAGTTGTAGTAAAATTATTAATTATGCTTAAAATAACAATACATATATTGATTCTTAGAACAAAAGATGATTGAGAATTGCTCGAAACAAACAAACGATCGTATGAAAAAGAAGGGTCATATTTTTAATTGTTTAAGATGATTATGGGACTTTAAAGAATATATATCATTGCCGAATAATCAAACTTTTGTTATTTCTCTGTGAATTCACAGTCATGTCAGTCAAAATAAGATAAATGGTGGAAAAAATGGTTTCTTAAACCTGATTTAAGTCATTTCTTATATAAGGTAGCTGTAAGACCTTAGAAAGAATTATTTTAAAAATTTCATTAAAAGCTTGTTTTCTCAAAAACGAAATAATTTTATTAAAATAATTTTTGCATTCGACTATTTGATATTTCTTCCCGTACATTTTAACTATACTATAAACTTACCTCTTGAACAGAATGAGCGCAGTCATCACATAGTCATTACGCAGAAATAATTAATTTGAAAGTTGAAACATATGACAACGAATACAAATGCTCAGAATGAAAGTAGTTATCGTAGCCATTGGGCAAAAATTTAAAAAGCTAAAATAAACAAAGAACCAAGCTTTGTGATATTCTTTTAATATTCGTAATTTTTTTCAAGTCGCAAATATTTAAAATTTCCACTAACAATATTCCAGCAAGATTCATTATATACTTTTGCGTTTTATCTTATAATATTTTTAGATGCTCAACATTCACCACCAGTTTTTTTTTCTACTTTTTAGGCGGCCAGTTTTGTTTTGATAATAGTATATTTTAAAAATTTTTATTTCTACATAATTATTTTATTTCAACTATTTTTTATTTATATTGAATTTTTACTGTGAGTTTCTTTTATTTACAATATTGTTTCTATTGCTCTTCAAAACAATGTCACTTTAACCCCTTTCAATATTTTGCATTATTTCTGTACATAAAAATTGATTGCTACGTTTTTTGACAATTTGAAATTTTGTTGGTTGTGTGAGATTTGCTCAACAGATTAGGGTGGTTCAAAAATAGTAGACATTTTTTTTTTCTCAATAAAATAACAAAATAAAAACAAAAAAATCAATTTTCACTTCATTTAAGAAAAATTATTTTAATAACCTTAAATAGGGTGTATATAATTTTTATTTCAGTGCTTTACTACATCTGATCAAAGAAAAGCAATATGCGAATACTGATAATCAATGAAAATTAAACTTTAATTTGAATAAACAGTCTAATATACTACATTGATTGAACAGAATATTTTTATTCACAGATTAAAGTGTTTATTTTTTTTTTAGATAATTGTGATTTTTAACAATTTTTTTGAGTTCACCCTAAAAAGTGTTTCATATTCGAATTATATCTTTAGTACCCTACCTACCTACTCCAAATTAATTTTTTGTTTTAAATTATTGTCAACTAACATTTCATTCCTTTATTACCTATTTCAAAAATTAATTATTTTCTTATACCTACTCTGTTTTAAAACATGCCGATGTCATGAACATTTCAATTGTTTTGATTTCTAAATTTTTTTAATAATTTCGCATAATTACTATTGGTACTGATCATCAACTCATGTGTCAAGTTTAATAGGTACATATCCAAATTAATTAAATTAACTATTATCGTAATCAGTAAATTTTTTGACTGATGAAATAAATTAATTTTAATTTTATCAAATGATTTGTTATGAAGGTCAATCCGTTATAGTTATTATTAAATTCACAATAAAGAAAATAACATAAAATAAAACAATAAAATACAAAAACAAAAAAAAAAAATCTTTTCACTTTTTACTACAAATAATTTTGTTGACGACGGACACTTTAGTTGATTGTTCAATTGTCGTACTTTAAAAAAATAAAATCATTGATTTTTATAATAAGATAACAGTGTTAACCTCTAACTATTAGAAATAACAATAATAACTATTATTCTGTACAACAAAATCTTTTACACTTTAAAATTATATTTTTGTCCTAAAAATAAAAAAAAAAATAAAAAACATAAAACAGTTTAGTCATGGGATTGTGTACAGTTTTATTGTTTAAAAAAAATTAACAACGAAAAATTGGTTAAAGTCGCGCGTTTTATAAAATAATTTCAATTGTTATTATGATGGTGAGATTTGATTAACTTTTCCATTAAATTTTAAGGTTAACATTGCAAAATGTAGATTTTACTTAATGCTCTTAACGTTCATTATATTGAGAAAGGTTTTGTTTTTAAAAAAAAAATAGTTTTTTTTTTCTCCCTTTGGGACATCATGAAGAAAAAAATCGAACATAGTTTTTTTTTAAAAAAAATCCTTAACATCACTAATAATATTAATGTGTCGGATTATGCACCGAGGAGTTAGATTACATTATGAATTTTAATTTGTTCTAAGTGGATTTATTGTGATTATATTTTTATTGTTTTGTAACTTTACTTTATTAATATTGAAGTATAATAATTATTAAATTTTTTTTTTTTTTTTATGTTCTTGACAGTAACTTAGGTAGAATTACCTTTTCATGCTTAATTACGTACGGTTCTGCAATTTTACACTACAATATCTACAATAATTCGAGTATTTATTTTAACAAATTGCTGGCTTATAAACTCATTAAATGTGGAAATCTACTACTATTGTCAGGAACTAAGCCTCCTTAAATAGAATAGCTAAAATAGATGCTTAAAATAGCAATATTCAGGGCTTTTTAAGGTCATCGATACTTCCAGTCGTATATTTTTCATGCAGCTTTCACAATTACGTAACTGTCGAATAATCAAAGTTTTATTTAAAGTATTTCCTATAAATTAGATAAATCATGGTTTCTTAAGGATGATTCAAGTCTTATTTTTTTTAGGTATTTATAAGGCTATAAAGTTTAGAAAATTTAGTTATTAAAATATTTAATGATGCAGTAGCTATATACGAACATATAAATATACTTATAGCACAGCTTACCATATAGCAAAATCCAGTCTTAATTTTTATTAATGTTAACACTTCTGTTTGAAGTTGTTTTTATTAAAACGTTTTCAACTTCTATACGCTAACATGTTCGTTAATTTTTAATGACAATAAATTATTAATTAAATAGCGTTTTTGTGTCTTCGCATTAATAATACTTTAGGTTATTTAAAACAACAATAATAATAATTACAATACTATTATTTACTTCATCTATTTATTGACTGACAATCAAATACTGATATTGTTTCAAAATCTTTCATACTATTTATATATAGAAAATTGTTATTCTATTAAGATTCATGTAGAATATTAGTATAATAACTAGAAACCCCTATTTATTAATTATAATTCAAGTGAAAACCAAATTTCACATTTTTAACAGAACAGGGATTTAATATACTGATATTTTTCACTATCAATGAATAGGTATAAAAAAACAATAATAATTTTGTTTACAACTTACTATGATACACATTACATTGGCTATACCTAAGTACCTACATTACCTACATGTAATTATGAAAATAAAACTCATATGTTACCTATGTTATATTGCTATTCACTCTCTTGAAATTTGTATAAGTAGGGTGGTGTAGGTGGGGTCTTGCTGTGATGATTTTATTTCTCTCATTTTTGGTGAATAGATTGAATAGTTTTGATGTGAAATGTTGACAACTAACTCTATTATAATATATGATAAATAATGATAAATAACATTAATGTAGAATATTCTAACTGTAACACTATAAGCTAATGGTTACTATAAAATTTTAAATAATACATACGTTGTATTTATATAAAAGTAAACAGATGAATTAAACAGATAACATTACATTTAATATAACTGGTAGCATTATATTTATCATAACAGAAAATATTACATAACAATTAACATTACATTTAACATAACATATACTATTACATATAACATAACATTTGGATAACATTTATATAAACTAACATCAGTACGTACATCAGTATAATAATTATGTATACTGTTAGTCAGATTAATGCTAAGAGCAAGCACTTCAGACGACTATTAGAAGACGAATGCTTGCTGTATTTAATATTGCAATACATCATTATCCAGTAGGGTTAGTTAAACACCGTAACCTAGTTGTTTAGAAAAATTTGAGAATAAACTACTTCTTTTTTTTTCTTCCACGGAGATGGCCCTAATATGTCAGAGCCGGCATGTAGGCTTTTTAGCCCTTTATGCCGTCCTCCACCCCTCAACTTAGTCGACCCTTTTGATAAAGGCCAATAGGTTTGGGGGACTTATCCTGCAGAGGTTTTCTGAGGTTATGTAGTGCGTTTCCAGCAGCCTGAGTCTCAGCCTTGAAAGAGCTAAGCACTCTCCTACAACGTGTGTGGAGGTTTCTTCCTCTTCCAGACAGTGTCTACAGGTTGGGTCGTCACTTAGTGCTAGTCTACACATGTGTTTATTCATGTGGTTATGACCAGTAAGTATGCCCACCATCTTACTACAGTCTCCTCTATTGAGGCAGGAAGTTGGTTATTTTGGTGTTTATTCTTGGTGCATATATTTTGGAGACCCTGTGGCCTTCCATACGCTCCTAAAGAATATTTGCTTCCCTTTTCAGGGTGTTTTCTATTGATAGTTTATTATTACCAATAGATATACCAACTGCTGGTTCCGAGCCATAAATGTTTCTCGCCGATGATCTGGCTAGTTCGTCAGCCTTCTCATTTCCAGTCAGACCACAATGACTCGGTATCCAGATCAGTTGTACCTTGTTTCGGAGCCCTATGAGGTTTAAGGCTTCCGAACATTCTCCCACCAATCTAGATTTGATGATGTTACTTTAAAGAGCTTTTAAGGCAGCCTGACTGTCACTAAAGATTCTAATGACTTTGTTAGACCATCTTTGCTCTTTTATTATATTCACTGCTGCGTTTATGGCAAAGACTTCAGCCTGAAAGTCTGTGCAGTGTTTGCCAAGAGGAAACTGGAGTTCAAGTTGCTCTTTTTCAAAGAACACTCCAGCTCCCGCGCTTAGAGCCGTAAGGGATCCGTCAGTGAAAATTTCCGAGGTATTTGAGGACCTGGCCTGCTCTTCTGAACCACGCCAGGTCTCTCTTGTCGGGATTTCTACTTCATATCACTTCTTCAAAGATACGTATGTATGTAGTGATGTCATCTGTTGGCATGAAGAACTCTTTTTGCTCCTCTTCTAAGTAAATAAACTACTACTAAATTATTACGATAAGTTCTGCTACCGTAGTTCGGCTTAGCACTTCTTATGTATTACAAAACTTTAATTTTAATATTAAAACTATTAGATTTCAAGAGGATGGCTTGACATATAAAACTAATTTTTTAATTTTTTTTAATCATTCCATCAGTTTTTTTTATACTACGGGTGTAAAATAAATAATTTCAAGAGAATTTCACTAAAGAGTGCATAAGTAATCGAAAGTGAAAATAGTGAAGTTGTATATTAGAAACTATGTCCGAGACTTGATATTGGTTGTCGTCATAGTCTTTGGAAACAGTTTTTGTAAAATAAAATTAGATTTGATGTTAAAAAGAAAGTTTCTTTTAGTTATGTAACATTTGTTAGTTTTATATTTTATAATGTAATTCAAAATTTAAGTATGCAATCCACTTTATAAAAATATACATAATGCTTTTAAATATTTTTTTTTTACAAAATTTGATTTAATTTTTTTTGCAAAATACTTCAAGTGTAAATTTTTAAATTTCATTTTAACATTTTAATTTTTTATTACCTTAAAAATATAGCTTAGCATTTACATAAATTGCTATTGCACAAATCATATACATATTAGAATCACCCAACACCAACGAAAACAACCAGAATAACAACAACAACATCAACATAATTAGATTCATAAACTGACTAACAGGTGGCATTATCATCTTATTTCATCGCAACAACAAAATAGAAATAAAATATGGAAATAAAAATAAAAATGCATGCAATGGAACAATGATAATTTAATTAATATTATTAAAAATTTAATGAAATTAAAAATTAAATATTAGAAAAAATTTTATTTAATTTTTTTTTTCTTCTGTTTTTGTAATTTAAATTTTTAGGTTAGTTTTTATTTCAGATTCACTCTTAATTCGTGCAATATGTTTAAAGTTTTTTAAACCTTGGGTAAAAATAAAAAACCAAAAACAAATAATAACAAATAAAAAAAAATAATTCAACAAATCAAATACGTGTATAAATATCACATTTAGTAATTTATAAAATAATTATAAAAATAATTAAATTGTTTAAATTTAAGATGTCTATTAAACTTCGGTTGCGACGTAAACGATGTATCGCTGTCGTGGAAATTTTATTGGAGTATGTTTGAAATTTTTTATTTTTTTGGGGTGTAGCATGAGCTGGGTTGGGTAAGTTGAATTAGGTCAGGAAAGATAATTTAAGATTAAAATTTGGGACTTGCAGAATCAATATTTATGTTACTAGATTGCTAACTATTTATTTATTTACTTTTTTCGTGCTCTTATCTTTTTTGGTATTACTCAGAAACCGAGAGTGAGCCTTTAAGCTAATTTTTCAACTAAAACAAACTTTTTTGTTTTTGATAAAAAAGCGTTATCTACAATTATTGACTTTTGAGCATAATTAAATATTTTCTGAGTTTATAATTGCGGTTTTGGGTTGTATTTTATTAAATACCATATCCAATTATTACCCTTTTGCTCATTTACATTCTATTTTCCAATTTTTACAAATTCTTCTTGTCAGCTTTTTTTTTTATTTATATGATTTTTTAAAGTAATTAGTTAAATCGTAGACTGAAAATTTCGTTAGTAAGGCACAGACTTAAAAATAATATTGATGTACACCACAGTATAACAAATTTCCGTTTTCAGTCACTTGAACAACTAGAATGGCAGACAATGTATAGCTGAAAATGAGTATAGCTCAAATGTAAGAGAATGTATGTGTATCAGGTCGAATACGTACTTGGTCTGTTACGTTGGAAAAGTGGATTTGAAATATTTTATATATGGCTGACGGCTGTCATTATGATATCTGTAGAACAAACCAATTTCCAGCCCGTAAGGTGCCATACAGTTAACTTAGACATTCCTTCCGATTCTCATAGATGAAACTGACATGATATAGTATATAGACTGAAATTGATGTTCATATCCATTCAAGTACTCTGATATTTTAAAATTAAAATTGCACTGAATTAAAATTTAATTAGTTATAAGTAAAATTGTAAAAACTAAAAACACTCTGTACGAGCAATAAAGCTCATTTGAGTAAATAAATGAATAAAAAATGAAAAATTAAATATAGTTCGAACAATCAAATTCCTGATTTTTATTATTAATTTTTTTTTAAAATTGCAAATAATTTGTCCATGTCTGTTGAATTCATTTAAAGCTCAATTTCGATTACATTATTTAAAAGAAAAACTTTTGATAACTTTATTTTAAATTTTTATAATAAATGTATATGTATAGTATTTCAATTATATAATATTAAAATAATTAAAAAATAGAAATAAATAACATAAAAAGTTAATTAATATATGTATAACCTTACATCATATAAGCGCAACGCACACAACAAATTAACTCACCTTTTGGCATAATTTTAACTTTTTTCTGTTTTTTTTTTTAACTTTAATATGTTACATTCTACAATAATTAATGTTGAAGATCATCATTTTAAACGCAACAACAAAACAACAACAACAAAACGAAAGTTGCGAAAATAATTAAAAACTTTAATATTTGACCTTTCAAAGCAGAAATTTTGAGCTACCAAAAGAAAAAAAACAAGAAGCAAAAAGTCATTTCTATACTACCTAAGAGTACTGAATTTAAATAGATTTACGTCATTCAAATGTCTATTTATCTTCATCAGTATCCAGTACAGGTATTGTTTTGAGTTTTAGTACATTTTTTTGTGTGTTATATTTTATGATTATCCATAGCCCAGTCCGTTCATAACTACTACTATCCAATTTTAACATAATTTAATAAAAAATTATTTAATTTTTTTAATTTTTTATAATTTATTTTAAATAGAGCTTATCACAAAAATAATTTAATTTATTTGCTAACATCATGAGTCGACACAACGATATGAAGTATTGAACGATTATGTCTATAAAATTACTACAGATTAAAAATTAATGATTCGTTATTTATTTGAATATAGGTATGTCAATTTAAAATTAAACGCGGCTGGTTTTACTAGCTGATAGGATATTTAATTGACATCAAACGGACTTATAGTATTGCTAATTTTTAGTAATTTTTGAATTGCTATTACTCTTCATAAAAAGTTTGATATGTGCTTTAGTTTTGGTTACACCATGTAATTTCCTTTTAGGTGTAATGGCGCTACCTTCTGAATAAGACAAATGGAATAAAAAAAAGATAATGCTATGTATTGGCATCAATATACATCTATAGATTCTAATTTAGTGGGTCGAAATAATTTTAATTTTCATATCAATTTTATCTTATAGAAAAATTACAACAAAAAAATGTTGTCATTAGAGACGCATCAATTCTCGCGGAAAAATTGGTGTAAAAATGAACATACATTGGGCCCGACATATACAGCCCAAGAGCTTGATGGGCCCATTATAAAATACTAGTAATTAAATTAAATTAAACTGATCCAAAAATTAATTTATATAGGACCCCGAATTAAGTCTATGCATATCTTACATTCGATTATCTAAATAAATAAATAAACAAATTGACTTTAAAAATAATGAAATTAATTTCTTCTTTAATAACGCAATTTTTTGTAGGAAACTTATGAATTTTCAAAAAAACAATCCGGTCTAAAATAAAAAATGTTTATTTGAGTACTCGTAATCTTCAAACTTTTTTACCTTACATATTACATTGCTAATGTTAATGTAATAAATAACTAATAATTAAATGAGAGGAAAAGTTTAAAAATAAATTATGTAATTTTTGTTTCTGTATTGTTCAAATTTAAGTTATGATGATATAATTTTCATTATAATTGTTAAAAAATTCAAAAACTACACTTTTCAAAAAAAAAAAAAACTTAAATATAGGTATACGTGTATATTTAAGTACATTCGTTATTATAGTGTACTTTACTTACTTACATTAGAGTCCTAAAATTCAAATAAAATTTTACATTTGTTTTTTTTTTTTTAATAATAGTTCATTTAAGGTATAAAATTGTAATTATAAAACTGAAGAAAATTCATGCGTTATTTTAAAAGGTATAATTAATAAAATTTTAAAATTATAAAAATTTATATAATATTAAATTATTGTGTTATGATAGTTTCTTTGTTCACTACATTTTGTGATTTTTTTGTTTGTTATAAAAGTAAAAAAATCATTTTGTTAAAATTTTGAATTTTATTAATATTAGGCTTTGAAATATTTGTAATGTTTTTAGAATAACTTGTGTATTTGATGGGTTACTTAAGTGCAACATTATACATTACGTACATGTCACCACATTTTCAATAAACTATATGCAAACTGATTAGTTGAAAATTTCCACAACCACATTTTGATAAAAAATAAGAGTTTCAAAGAAACAAGTGGAAGAAAGAATGCGCTTTACAGTTAAAACAACTTGGTGAAATTCATAAAAATGATTTTAAGCTCAGATAGTAAGTGAAAGAGTTGGAACGTAACAATCAGTTCTGATAATAAGCAATTACTATACTTAAACTCCATTTTGTATGAAAAACAAAGAAAACGTTTTAGATTGTGCAAAACAAAAAAAAAAAACTAGCTTATTTGTTTAAACGCAATTTAGGATATTTTGTTAAATGTCGAAGTAAGTACAGTTGTTTTATAAGTTGTTTATGTTTTCCTAGTCCACTTTTTTCAAATATTTGTACAAAAAATTGTCCATAATAAAACATTTTTAGTCCGGATAAAAAACTAACTAATTCAGGTCCACTTAATATTAACGTGAATAATTTTTTCTTACTTTTGGTTTTGAGATGTATTCATCTCAGTGTTCAACAGGATTTTTGATATGTCACTGAGCACAGAAGACTACTCTTCATATTGTGAATATTTGTATCTATTGGTCAATAAGTATTTTGCCACCTGAAAATCACCTGCTGCCGTAAAAAAATGAATCCCTTGCACCTATATAATTTCATAACTTTGATCTAAAAATAACTCTACATACAAATTTTATATTGTCTTCGTCAAACGTATACAAACATTTTTCTTAATTAATTTTTTATACAAGGAAATTACTGGTTAACCACCTTCAACTCAAAAATCAGGACAAATGTTAAAAATAATTATATTTTTAAACTAATGTAAGCTAAAAGTTCAGCGAAATTTTATTTATGTAGCAGGTTATAACTTTCTGAACAAATTATTTAAGCTAAGTTCAAGCTAATTTTATTTTAACATGCTAATATTGACTTAAAAATGTGAGGTTTGCGTTTATATTCAATTCTGTGCATGTTACCCATTGAAACTAAATGAAAAAAAATTTGGAAAACAGTATCTTAAAAAACATACAGATTTTCAATGTCAGTTAGATGTTATTTGTTGTTTTTTTCTCTTATCAAATTACCATTTTAGTTAATACACCATGTCCAATTACTAATATTTCGTAATCATAACATATTTGGTTTTATGTCAATTTCTGTTGTGGAGTATAGATATTTTGTTCGTATTTTTGAACTTGTTGAACCCGTTTTGAACTTGTTCAAAATATTCAATTAATTTTTCTGTTTCATGTTCACCAATAGCTTTAGGTTTTTAATATTCTATCGGGAAGTTGCTCATCTAAGCCATGGTTTATATATGGAATTTTATTCTTTTAAATACGACTAAATTTCAAATACCTTAAGTTAATTGATACAAGTTCAAGCTTAAGATTTTATACTATATAATAGACATATATTATTACATAAAGCAAAGATTAAGATTTAAATATAAATCTTTAATTGTAAAAAAGACATTTTTATATTTAGTAGTATCAAATCAATATCATATCTTTTTTGTTGTTTTCAGATGCCCTAAATGCATATAAACGGCAACTACTAGAAAATGAATTTAATTCAAATATCATTGGACTATGAAATTTACACATTTTTGTTACTATGTATTCTAATTTTCGTTTAATTTTTTGTAGGTACCCATTTTGTTTTTCATTTTTGAATCGCATCCTAAATTCTGCAAACGAAATTCTTAAATCGTTAGGCGTCAAGTCTAATGAAAAATATATTTGAATTTTATTTACTTCTACTTCTGTTTAAGCTATTAACCGTATAGTAAGAAATATACTGTTGATTTGAATCTGACTACACGTTTAATATTAAGGTTTTTCAATTTTAACTTTAAATGTTGTATAAGTATGTAAGATTAGTTTTTAGTTTAAGTTTGCCGTTTCCATTACTAATAACTATTGTATTTTTAAAAATATAGTATAGTTCGAATTTATAGTTTTATAGTTTTCAATTGGCTGTTGAGAAAAAATCATTAAATTTAAAAAAAAAATATTAGGTATATTAAAATTATATTTGATTAAAATGACATCTTAACTTAATTTAATGCTACTGATAGCTACATGTAATATCGATGTTGTAATATTGCTGATATAGTAATATTCCTATATATTATGTGTTTCATCTAATATCATGATATTATTGCAATATAAACGTAGTATTAATATTAGCAAACAAAGGCATAATATTACGAATCAATGCGGCAATGATGTACATCAGCGTAGTCTATCGTCAAATAAATAATTAAATTAGTACAAAAAAATAGTTGATTTGACACATTTTAAAAATTAAACAAAATTTGTCATTGTCAAATCAAAATGCATAATGAATAAAAATAAAAAAATGGAGACAAATTTGAAAGTTTTATCCTCCATTTTACATGTCATAATAAATACTACGTTAATCTTAACCACAAACGATGTACATAATATTATAAAAAATTCTCACAATCTAGTGTACGCTGACGATATGAAAATATTTAAACAAATCTCATCTCCGCGTGAATCTCATCTTCTTCAGAGTGACGTTAATAATTTCGCTATTTGGTGTTGTAATAATAACCTAGAACTTAACGCTAGCAAATGCCAAAGCATCACCTTTTCCCGTAAAACGGCAATATCAGCGCGTTATTATAGTATGAACGGTGTTATTTTATCTCTAATGTTACATCCACTAAAAACTTAGGTATTCTATTAGACACCGAGCTAAATTTCAGATCTCATGTAGATAATATTGTCAGTAGAGCTAATTCAGGTCTTGGGTTTATCAAAAGATAGTCAAAAGAATTTTCCCACCCATATGTCTCCAGAGCTTTATATTTGACTATGGTAAGACCATTACTTGAATACGCGTCTCAGGTATGTTCACCTTTTCATCAAGTTCACATAGACAGGATTGAATCTGTTCAACGTAGATTTGTTCGTTTCGCTCTTCGTGGTCTTTCATGGACAGACCCATATAAGCCAGCCACATTACTTCACAATATTTTAAAATTCAATTTATTCCTATGTAAAAAAAGAAATTAAAACAACGAAAATTAATCATTTACTTTAAACCAAATTATGTTATTACTACCACTACGAAACAAATAATAATATTATAAAATTAAAATTATAGTTTTTTAATCACTTTAATCTGGAATATTCACTTTTTCAAAAATTAAAAATAACACTACCTAGGTATCTGTCTATTCATTTTTATATAATTTCCAATAATTGTGTTTATTGCAATTTATCATTTTTTACTGTTTTTTGTTTCATAAATTTTTTGTCTCTTTATAGCAATATTAATCAATGTAATAAAATATGGTTTTTTGTTTTTTTTTTTTTAATTCTATAATCGGGAGTTTAAAATAAAAAAAAATAAATAATAATATAGGTAATAGTGTTTTATAATATCCATAATGGTTTATTTAATTTAAAAAAATATATTTTAATATTAATAAAATAATATTTTCAATAATATTAAATTAACCACAAAAAGTCCTTTACAGATAACAACACGCAATATAAAAACTAAAATATGGTTATAATATTAAACCAATTACAATTGCAAAAACATGTCGTTTTATGTTATATGTAGAAAGTTTATCAGATCATTATTTTGTATTAATAAATTTCGAAAAAAAAAAATCAAATTATGAGTTGAAATAAAAATTGTGATAAAAAAGGTTAAAAATAAGTTAGTTTAGTATCAGGTCGAACATTATGTTTCTGTTTAATTATAGTTAATTTTTCTTTTATTACGAACTTTGAAGATATTGATATGATTGCAGGTACATTATGGGTTCCAACAACTTTTAATATTAGAATAATAGAATAATACACAATTGTTTTTTACACTTTTGAAAGTAGCTTAGATAGAATCACCTTTTCGTGCTTAATTAAGTACATACGGTGCTGCAATTTTACACTACAATATTTACAATATTTCGAGTATTTATTTAATAAATTACTGGCTTATCTACTCATTAAATGTGGAAAAACTAACAATTCTATCTTCATATTAGAAAAACAAAAAAAGAAATCAATATTAAATAAGTACAAAGTGTAATTTACTTTCCTTTATAAATAAAAAAATAACTAAGATTTAATTTCATATTTACTATTACTAATATTTTAAGCATTAATTTTTATAATTTTTGTTATTTAACTTTTTTTTTAGTAAAAATTTTCTTCTCGAAATATACAGTTATAAACAGTTGAACACTAACCAGGTAATTTTATCTTTTATTATATTTTATCGTTTTGTACATTTTGTACAATCCTTATTCGGAAAAGAATTTGGTAGAAATTTTTGATGACTCGCTTGGTTTTTGGGTTTTTGGGTTCAAAAGCAGTTTCCATTCCTGCATTTTAGAAAATTAATTTCAGTACCTATTTATAAACTTAAATCTATTTGTGGCTATATTAACTTTTTATTACTATCTGGCAGACATTCCATTATTTATAAAATCATCATCAGTTGCGACGGGTTATTGTCCCCAAAATTCGTAATGATACAAATAATTTCAATCGAATTTCTTACTATATTTTTCGAATATAATTAAAATGCTTAGAGCTTCTCTTCTAGGTCACACTTCCATTTCTATTCATATCTTTCATCCATAAACGTTCCAGCGTTTTGAAGTTCAAATCTGTTTTGTTTTTTTTTCTTAATATTATTTTAAGAACAATACGAATTAATTAATAAAATCGTGAGTTCATAACAGTTCCATATTAAAATCGGATATGACCTGTTCAACATACGCAATGAAATACAATTTTTTTGTTTTTTTAAATTTCCAATTGTGAAAAATCTGAAAGTTTTTTCTATTTTTTTCCTTTTTTTGTTATTGTTTTTTTGTTTTTTTGATGCAATTAAGAGAAAAAATTTTTATTCACCAATGCTTATTTTGTATTAAAACTTTAAATGACAGGATAATTTTTTTGTTGTTGTTATAATTTTTTTTATATTTATCTTTTTGTTGTTTTTGTTATTTTTGTTATTTGAATATGTAATTAAAATGTCGATTACTTTATCAGATTACCATAAAATACCAAATTATGTTTAAATTAAAAAATGAACAATAATATAATATGAAAGATTAAATAAAAAAAAAAAAACAAATAAATTAAAAATAATAATAAAATATGCATTGGTAAAATTGTTGAAAATTAGTTTTGTCAACAAAAGGATATTAAAAATTATTGTTAATAACTAGGTAGAAATAAAATATAATATTGAAGCGGATATATAAAATTATTTAAATGATGTAAGCGGTCAATGCTGTCTGCACACATTAAATATAATAAAATTATTTCTTAATAATAATTATAGTTTGTTTAGTATAGAAGTTTCACTTTCCTACTTGTAATTAATTCAAAATTCAGAAAGTAACGGTGAAAACGCCGTTGTTGTTTTTCTCTAGAATTATAATATACAAAATTATTATTACTTACGTAAAGTATTTATTTTATTTATTTATTTTAACAGTTGATACTACAGACTGATAAATCTGTAGGCCAACTTTATAGGTAGGTCCTTTTCGGGCCTTTTTATTAAACTATATTAATTGTTGAGTATATATTTTTGTATATTATATATTTATATTATTTTTATTAATTACATTATATCTTTATTATTTATTAAATTATATTTCGACGGATGTGGTTGTATTGGAAATTACATTTTCAGTAATTTTCACCATTTGAAAAAATTTTCGATTCTCACGGGGTCTGAATCCGTGCTCCTTCGTTCGTTGCATTACTACACTCCAGTACTTTCCCACTAGGCTACCGAGGCCACGTTATGTAAAGTAAGAGTGTGGTAAGAATACGCGTTATTAAAATACAAATAATATTGACATCTGAAAAGTTCGAAGTCGGTTTAATTTTTTCTACCTTTTACTTAACCACTACTGGGTTTAAACCATTATTTGATCTTCCATTATTTTATCTATCTGCTGCGGCTTATTCTATTTTTGAAATTTAAAAGTTTATGTTACGTAGATTGCTATAGATAAGTAGGTTGAATTGGTTACTACCTAGCACACGTAAATCAATGAGGTCCAAAGTCAACAGCTTTTTCCGCATATAGATCTCCTATAGATGAAATTGTCAAAATTATTGTAACAATAATAAGTAAATGTGATGAGTGTGGGATTTAAGTCAATATATTACAAGAAGGTGATTAATAATTATGCTTTAAGTTATGCTAGTTGTGCTATTCTTCAAAAAACTTGCTTTGTTATGATTTCCTAATGTGACGCAACAAAATATTTACTACATTTAAAGGAGATGAAATCCCTTCTCTTATATTGGTAATCATAATTCTTTTTCTTTTCAAGAAAGAAATCGTAATTCCGTGAATCGATTAAAGGTGTCCATTCCTCTTAATGGACGAACGTCCGGACAAAATTTTTAACCAATAAAAACATTTTATTTTACCAACACATACACAAAAAATCCTCTCTGTGCAATTTTCTTCATCCATTTTCTTAGTTAAAATATTTTTAAATTTTGACTGAAGGACGAAGTAAAAGAAAAGGATAGATATATTTATTATTTGATAAATATTTATTGCTAACTCGATTTATGTATGAACGCATTCACATATAGAATTTCAAATGTTATTAAGAAAAAGACATAGTTTAATTTTTTTTGTTTTTTAATATAAGATTATTTTGTTTCTAACAAATTATTTATATTTTAAGATAAAAGAAAAGCGCTATATATTTTATTTTTTCGAATTACATTACAATGTTATTTTTACTCTGAACAAAATTTAAAATTTTTTTAATAAAAATAATATCAACGCATGTAAACAATTTTTCAAACGTCAATTTTTTTTGACTGCATAACAAATGTCAGTCCTTCGCGCATTGACAGGAAATCATAAAATTTTCTTTAATGGTATTTGTGTTTGAATTATAGTGTAAAATATAATTGTCCGGACGTTCATCCATGAAGAGGAAATCCACCATAAGTCGACTGAACAAGCGGGTGCGATAAATAGTTATTTCGACATTATATTATAATATAAATTGTGTAGTGTTGGATATATCATAAGTATAATTTAATCATAGTTAACTTATAATAATTTCGTTCGTTATACTAAGTTACACCTGAAACGGTGACAGTTTTGTGTTATTTTTGGAACTATTCTACTTCTTACACGAAGAATACAATTATTGAAATATATTTATAGACACAGATTTTCTGAATACTAAATAATCTTGTCTGTTTCAATTCAATTAAAACTCTTGACATTTTTTTCTATCACTTATAAATATTTACTTTTTGAAGTGTAGTTATTTTCCGATTTTGGTGAATGGATTGGTTTAATTCCATAATATTAAAACTTGTAAAATTGATATTGGCTATCAAATTGGCTTTCCAATTTCAAATCTAAAAGTGAAAAATTAATAAATCTCCATTTCTGAAATGTGAATTGATCGTGTGAATCTATACTATAATATCTTCAGTATTGCTCATATTTTGAGCGATGGTACAATCAATTTGACTTGAGTGATGAGTTGAATCGAAATTTGAATTATTGATAAGACACTCTGAGCGACTAATAATGAAAACATTGGTAATTTTTGGAAATTTCATAATATAAAATTATTAAATTAAATTATTCGCATTCAAAACGAAGTATCTATGTTTATATATATATATCGAAAGTATTACACTTCAGCTTAGGAAAGCATAAATAAATAAATGATTATTATAGAACCGTAAAATTTATGTTCACACAAAAAAATCAATTTATATTCGCGTTCAGATTTCAGGTGTTTAATAACAAATTGCTTTTTAACAACGATTTTGAGTGTATCTCTTTGGGGCACCCTTCAGAAAGCTCCCTGATTTTATCTTTACTATAATATACCAAATATTAGATAGCTATAAAATTTTCTGTATAATTATTAATTTTTCCCTGTTAAAAGAATAAAAATATTTAATATTTCAAGCGAAGCGAATTCTCGAATCTAGACCCAAAGGTATAAAACGTTGAGGCAGACCGAACCTTTGTTAGAAAAATGTAATATTTCGTATTTTCAACTCTTCACTTCAAAAATCGAGGGGCCGACAAAATTGAGGACCCTGACTAATGAGTCAGGATCTACATGGTCTGTTAGTCACCTAAGTAAGAAAACAATTTCATATTTCGGGTTTTTCAAACTGGGTTCTTCAGAAAAAAATTTAAAAACTCCCCAAATTAGTAATTTAATGAAATAGACAATTTATAGAATATATTTGAGTTATTAAAGCTTTTATTCGTGTATAGGGCTGTGATTATAACTATGAAAGAAAATGTTTACAGAATAATGGCTTATTATTGTTTAACGTCATAAACGTAGTAGAAAAATATGTATTTACTTATAGATAGATAATTTTGCGTATAAAGTACTGTTGCTGTTGCAACATATTATTTTTGTGAATTCCATCAAAATCAATAAATTTTTATGTAAAATATTAAAAACAATAACAAAAAGAATAAAAATTTATGCTAAACTGTAAAAATATCAGATGATTGGTAAATTTTTTAACTACTTTTCTTTTTGATGCTGTTGTTGTTGTTGTTTTTTTTGTTTTTTTTTTTAAATATGAACAGTAATAACCACTATTTAAAATTTTGTTTTTACTGAGAAAAAAAAAACAAAAATTATAAAAAATTAAATTCTGATTAAAATGTTTTGATAAAAATATTTAATAGGTAATTTGTTTTGCAAATATTTGTTTGTTTTTTTTTCTTGTTTCTCTTTAATTTTTTGTAATTTAAAATTTGAAAATTTGTCAAAATAAATTTAGGTAATAAAATTTTTGTAATTATATTTTTTAAGTTTATTTTGAATAGCTGTAATTAATGTCACAATATATATATATATATAGAGATATATATATTTATATAAATTTGAATTTGATAAATTAATTTTGATAATATTTAAAGAGATTATTTAACTGTTTATCATGGTAATTGTTGGGGAAAGTTAGAAAAGTGTCGATATTAAAATCTAATGTTTTCGTTTTTATCACGTTTAGGTGGTTTAATTATGTTTTCACTTCAAATAAGGATTTTAAAATTTTTGTTTTTGCTATTAAAGATTTTATCATAATATAAATAGAAGTTGATAGAAATTATTAAAAAGTTTTATTTTCAAAAGATTAAAATCTTAAAATTAGAATAAAAAAAGAAATGGCGATTGAAAAGTTATTAAAATAAAATTGTAATTGAAATCACTTAGAAGTTTTTATATTATCAAATCCTTTTCATTTTATCGATTTATTTTCAATTAATTTTTTTTCTCCTAATATAGACACGATTGTAATCCTAGGGAAAGTATCTAAATCTATTTTATGTTACTGCCATTGCAGTAACCATTATTTTATATGTAACAAGTTCGTAACAAAATTTAATGGATTAATGGAAAATCTAAATACAATAAAAACTTTTAATCTCTTTCTAACGAGGGACAACATTTTTGTTTTTGTTTTAAAAAAATAAAATATTGAAAAGAAGGTAAGGTGTTTCAATAGTCTGCAATTTAAAAAAAAAATATGAAATTTCTATTTTCTACGAGTATTAAACTATGAAATTTCTTTTAATTAAACGATTTGATGCATAAGAAGCTTGACTTGACTTGGGCTAATAATAAATTTGGTTTGAATTACTAAATTGAAATTTTTAAAATTATAATAAGATGAATGCCGTTATAAACTAGATTAACTTTAGAAATATAGAAGAAAAATCTATCTTCTAATTCTTCTTTTTTTTATATAATTAACTACCTGATATTAGAAATGTTTGTCTTAAGCTTCACTTTGTTGCATCTGAGAATTTACATTTTTTTCTTTGATTTATTTTTATCAGGACATATATTTTTACAATCGACAGTTACATAATTTTTTCTCGTATAAGATTTTTTCGATCCTATGTGATTCAATTCTTTCGGTGTGGTCATGTCAACCATACTTCCTTTTTATAGGAAGATATAATAAAACATCTTGGACGATGGATATTTGATAGCGGTTATCAATAATGTCTACACTTGTGATATGATCCTCTTACGACTTTCCCACAACTGTGCTAATTTAACTGTACCTATTAAAAAAAAAACTAAAAAATAGCAAAAACAAATTTACTTTACAATAGTTTCTTATTTTGTGATATAGAATATGATTTTGTATAAAAAAAGTACCTCTTCCCATTTGAAAATCTCAATCTTATAGTGGTGGTATTTCTTCTTTCCTATAGTCTAACTAAGATGTCACGATGCGTTTAGTCTTTAATAAAATTTGAATTTGCTGGATGTTTTCATGTATTTGTTCTTCCTTTATGATATCACTCAGTATACCGGGTGTTTCAGCGCATGCATATCAGCTAAGAAAGAAAGGGCCCGTTATTTTAAAATTAAAAAAATAATATTAACTAAATTGAGGGTGCTCTATCGATTGGCCATATTTTAAATTTCCGGGAAGGACCGCAAATCGGTTTTTTCAGTTAAAAATTCACCAAATTTGGCCGAAATTGAGATTTTCAAATAGCAAGAGGTATTTTTTTTTATGCAAATTCTGATTCAATGTTATTTTTGTTAAACAATTTTTGTTTGTTTTCTCAGCATTTTTCTTCAAAGTTAATAAAAATATAACAAAAATCGCTGATATTTGCCTTTGGTAAACTAAAATTAATAATAATAATTTTTATAAATCATTTTTATAAATAAATGGAAGTCTCGATTTCGGCCGATTTCGGTGAATTTTTAGCTGAAAAATATCACCAGTCGATAACCTTCGATTTAGTTAATAATTTTTTTTTAAACAGCTCCTTCCTCTCATAAAAATCTGATAACCATGCTGTGGACCACTCGGTCTATTCCTGCAAATCTAAAATTGATTTTATTACTTACTTATTTTTTAATCGCAAATTCTGATGTTATTTTGGGATTAAAGTATTTGGATAGAGTTAATATTTCTATAGGTTTTCGACTAGATTATAATATTTTATTAGTTTTTTCGATAGCAATTTCTTAGTTACTTATAGTTAGTTCGTTTATTTCCAAAAATTTGTTTATACATAATTTATAATGAGAGAATCGTTTTGGATTAACCCGAATTAGCTCAGATTATTTTTTTTTTAATTCTGAGTTTATATTTAGTAAAAACTGTTAGCCCTCAGTAGAATAACATATTTTTGTATTTCGTTTATAGAACCGCCCTGTGATAAAAGAATTAATAAAAGAAAAAATGGTGAAAAATTACAAAAACCTTATTTGAATACTTGTATTTTTTTTATTTTACATAAAAACTTATAACTAAACTTAAGCTATTTTAAAACAAAACAAAGAAAAAATATATCGTCTATTAAATAATTTTAACGACCAAATTGCCTGATTAAACTGTCTTCGGAGCAGGAGCAGTTGACAATAAATTTGTTTACGTTAGTAGTAATATTGTTTGGTGATACTGCAAATACTGATGTGATAAAAAAAGGCTGTAAAGTATAAACTAATCATAACAGCTCATAATTTTGGATTTGTAAATGTATATCAATTGTACTATGATTGCCAATAAGGGGGGTGTAGCATTATTTCAAGTAGTTTATTTTGCGTATTTTTTTTTTTATCAGAGTATTCGCAGTATGATCAGACTGGAGAACAATATATAGATAGTAGAAGAAACCCCCGAGTACATACCCGGCCGAGCAAAAGAAAGGAATTTTCTGTGAAACGGCACAATAAGTTGATTTTTTGGTGCTCGATAACATAAACGTAATTGCTTATTTTTCCAAACACATACAATTTGCTAATATCATTTAAAAACTCCTTTAATTTCAGATTGAATACTCGTGTTACTAAATTAGGGCGATCTGAAGAGTTTTGAAATGAATGTAGTTCAAATTTGATTTCTGGCCAAGCTGGATTACATGTAAACGTGATGAAAAAATCGGGACGACCAAATTTTCTAACCATAACCATATTGTCTTGATAAAGTTTTGACATGAAACGCGGCCCACCAACAAATGACGATGGAAGTATAAATAAATTTCTGACCCTTATATTGTTGTCACTACTAAAGCTATTCATATGGTCTAAAAGTCCTTTATAAGAATCTACACGAAAAGATTTTTGATTAGAACGAATATACATTAAACGATTGGCTTCTACACGTGCATAAGCGCATACAATATACTGCTGAAATAGTTTTCCTCCGTAGTGAAGGGGTTTAAAAATATTTGGTCTGACTGCTATTTTAAATGAGTAAAATTGGAGAGTGGTTATATTATTTCTTACAGCTGTAGACACAGTTCTATTATGGCACATATTTGTAGTCCATCCGAAATCCCCAAATTAAAAATTTGAATTCATAGAGAATCGAACTCACAAAAATTTGTGATATTAAAACCTATATTAATAATATTAGCCAACTAATTAATTTTTTTCCTACTAAAAGTGCAAAAAACTAAATGCGATAAATAAAAAATAAATAAAAAAAATTTGAAGCACACGAAAAACCACGAAAAGTGTGCCTTTAAAATCGTCCTCTTGTGTGTTATAACATAGATAAAATAAAAATTGATTTTGATCGCCACAGCCTGAATTATCGCCGATAGATTGTATGAAAAAAATAAACGAAGCATACGAAGAACCACGAATAGTGTGCCTTCACTAATCGTGCTCTTGTGTATTATAATATAGATGTTCTTTGGAAGATTGATTTGAAGATTAAAATTTTGTTGAATTTAGAGAGAGAGTATTTTCTATTAATTAGTCCGTATAACGATTTGATTATTTATTTTATTTTAGCATTTATTAGTGGTTTAAAATTTAATTTGAGGTTTAGGATGTTCCCTGCTAGATATTAGACGTGTAATGCTCCCGTCGATGAATAGCCATTTAGTTGCTAGTTTATGTCAGGTAAGAAGCAATGTTTGCTTTTTCTAGTAAAGAAGCGCACGGAGGTCGATACCAATTTGAATTTAATATTTGAACATCGAAATTGATAGATTTTATTTCACTGGTTATTTTTAATTTTAATTTTGTATGTTCAAAGAGTTATTTTTAATTTAATTTTGTATTTATAATAATATATATCTAGTAATTATAGATACATTTCGGAATATCTAGTTATCTAAGTGGTATCGGACTTTTAATACAAGTAAAAAATATTGAATTTTTAGTTGAGCTGTAAATAATTGCATATTTTAATATCATATATTAAAAATATTAAAAATTAAATTTCGATTTTGTTTCGAGCTCTCCAAATCACTGTTAATAAAAGCATGTTTACAATGATTTTATTAAAAATTGCTTTTAATAAAAAAAAATCATGTTTTAAAAATTATATCTTACGAAATAATCATTAAATTTCGCTCAATATTCAATTCACTATGTTGAAAGGACATTCTTAGACTAAACTAAAATTAATTTATTGTGATATCAAAGGAAAAATAAAAGTCAATAGAATTTTTTTTCAAAACGAATTCAAGAATTTCATTTTCACTTAATTGAAATTCTTTTATCAAAAGAATTTTTCATAAAATTTCAATTCACTGAAAGTAGATACACTGTAGCTATCTGGTTGCTAAGAATTAATTAAAATCATTAACAATTTCAAGATCATATTCATGTCTTTGAGTTGAATAACTTCTATTGACAATATTAAATTAAAAATATAAAAAACAAAAGTATTTTTTCTTTATCTCATCGCATCAACTTCCGTTCAATTAACGATCTGAGTTCGATGACAACTTCCTGTGTGTTGCAGAATATCAACTCATTTTATTGCACTGTGAGCATTTATATTAATTTTTTGTTTTTTTTTTTAAATAAAATGATTGAAAAATTAATTGATGTCTTTACCTTTAATATATTAAAAGAAAAATTTAATTTAATTTTGTTTTTGTTTTAAATTTTAATTGAAATGATCATTAAATTAAATTAAGTTAAATGGAATAAGTACAGGTAACTTGTTAATCAAAGACTATATTGGATTATTCATTTTAATTTTTTTCTTTTTTAATACCTATGCTACTATTGAAAATCTTTGAAATCCGGTTGCGAATACTGTCAAATTAATTTGGTAATCATTTTGATTTTCTTTAAGTAACCAAAATACAAAAAAAAAAAAAAACAAAACAAGTTAAGATCATGAAGAGCTTTTCTTACATATAAGCTTATATTTTCGAAACTTATTTATTTGAGATTAAAAAAAAATTAAGGAAAATTAATAATAAATAAAAAAAAAATAAATTAAAAAAAATTTAAAGCATATGTCACTGTGACATTATGTCAATTCGGCTAAGAAAAAAAAAATGTAGCTCACTGAACGGAACGGAAGTGGAAACCATACACATTGTTATTATTATTGGGAACTTATACTTAAAAAAAATTTAAATCTTTTAGTATGCACCGGCATTTTGTCTTTTCAAAGAATGTTTGGTCTACTTCGGTATCTTGTACCCTTTGGTTTATATTTGATGTTTTCTTGCCTAGAGTATTAATCATTACTTCAGCATATCCAAAATAGAAAAATAATGTTTGTTAGTTACTTTAATTAATAGAGTGTGTGTCTAAAGCGATTTCACCATTCTGTTTCATTCGCAAACACGAACTGAACCGTTACCTATTCTCCAAACAGACCCGTAGTTCTGCCAAAAATATCTTGAAAATTAACTATTGAAATCTTCTTTAGGCTGTCAAATATAAACTCTCCCAACAACCTGAGCCTAATTTTACATTTGTCCATAGACCGAAACAGTATCAAAAAATATTATTCTTAATCATCATTCTTAAAGATATCAATCTTATACTGTGAACACATTTTAAATTCGACTGTTATCAGTATATTGTACTGTACCCATTCGAATTGCGTGATTGTTAAGCAAACAATTACATGTAAATATACCCAATACATCATCCTAATCTTCCTTCTATTAAGTTACATTTACTACTATAGTCATTTACTATCTACGACTATAATTCGTTGAAAGTTTCACAAGCGTATGCCAGGTAGAATTCATCTGTCGTTTCAATAAACATCTCTTATAGTTATATGGACCTCCGCTAAGCTAAAAACGATTTCAGAAAAATAATTTTACTTAAATTTTTGTTACTTTATCAAAGTTATTTTACAGCTAATAGAGTACGATATTACAATATTCTGTTCCAAATTTGATTTTCGCAAAAATAAAATGTATGCTGAACAATGGCAAAAAATATAACCGTTTGCTATAATTAGTTTTTGATGTTTCGGTACGGAAAATTTTTAGTAAAATTTTTTCTGCAAGATCGATCAAATTTTTTCAAATCAATTCAGCACAGATTAGCAAAGTTGATTCTATATTTTAATATCACTTATTTAGTTGATGTTTGTACAAAAATAGATAAGTATAGTTGGGGGAAAAATAGATAAGTATATGTTATAGTATTACGATTATTACTGACTTGTTGACAGCTAACTTTTTCTTTTATTCTCATTTATTAGTAGAGATATGCTTTCCGCTTTCTTTTTTTTGTATTATTGACCAAAACTTTGGTCAGAGAAATCTTAATACTTTCGGTACGTTGGCTTTTGCAAAATGAAAGAAAATGAATAGTTAAAGAAACGAAAAAGACAAAGAAGTAGGAGAAAGGTTCGGCGGGAATTATGAACTATGTTAATAATATTCACCTTCAATTTTTGTAAATTGAACAAATAGAAAGTATCTCTTCTTGGGAATGTTTGTAGTGGAATGCGATTCCACATAATAGAAGTTCTGACTATAAATGAACTTTCATAAATCAGTCTTGATAAGCATTTGCAGTCTCTCGCATTTCTCCACGCAATCTTAACATAAAGAAGTAATAAATTTAGTTCTTCCGAGCATGTCCCACGATATATCTATAAAATAAAGTTAGTATTTCAGAAGCCAGGATTGATGAAACATTTAAATCATTTACGAGGCAAATGGCGCGTTTTTATTATCTGTAAAGAAAGCTTAGAGCAGTCTGTGAAACACTTGCCCATATATGCGAATTGTACTCCATTTTGGGTCGTATGTAGGTTTTATAGATATTAAACAGATCTTTAGATGCAAAATATACTCACTTAAAAAACCCAAACATTTTGCAGCGTTTTTCTCAAGATCGAAAATATGGTCATTCCAGAGCATATTTAAATTTTCTAGTCGCTGTAAGAAATTTTAGAATACGCTTGAATGGCGTTAATCTTTGCGTAACTAGACATTTTTAAGTCTTGGAGGTATTAAACTCAACTCAGTTTACGTTTCCAGTCGGGAATTTTAACTAAGTCATGGTTTACCCGATATTGTTCTTTTGTGGTAAACTGAGTTAGCTGTAACATTAGATTTTTTAAAAAAATCGATTTGCCCCAGTCTGAATCAGTTTTTGTCTTAAACTGCATAAATTTTGTTTCTAGGACCGATACATGATATCCAAATAAGAATTTAAGTTTGAAATATCTATGTAATATGAAGAAAGAAAACTTACTTATTTCTGTCTTTCAAACTGCTATACGTGTAGGTTACTACTCGGAACAGGCTCCAACAACGATTACCATTTCATCTTAATAATATTGTATACAGAATTAGTATCTATTTTAACTTTCTATATATATAGTATATTATAATAAAACTTCGTACTTATTTTGGTTTTCGTTTTTAATCTATTTAGAGTATTGATTTATTGTTTTACTGCTCTTCGACGGCATTGCAAGAGTTTTGCTGTTACATTGCAACTTTATTTTCACATTTAATTGACAATAGATTCAGTTTCGACCGATATTTTGAGCTTTTCTTCCATATATTTACATATTGTAGTACCATCAATCGATCTTCAGACATTATCTGATTTCAAATCGAATGTTTTGTAGTATTACTATGTAGCTTTCCGTAGGACATTTTAAATTATTATAAAAATAATGTTTCATATTTCGTCGGCTGAGGTCTGCAAGGCTCCATAAGCCATTTTCACTTTTTTTGACTTATGAATATATTCTTAGGTTTTACGATTCGCTCTTTCTTTTGGCCCAAACTATTTTTTCGCTATGTTTTACCATTTCGGAGATATTTAGTTCCGGATTGACCCATATCCACCTTTTAAATACTTTGCTAATTATAAAATGATTCATACGCCAATTTTTTGGATATGTGTAATTTTTGTATGAAATTTGACGGCAAAATTGGCTTATTTCTGAAGTGCCCCATATCCATATGTCAAAATTTGCTGACTTATTTGCCAACAAATGATCAAAACTATCTAAAAGCATTATTAAAAATAAAATAATTGTGATTGAAAACGTACGCTTTTATTATGGGGGGATTAACCGTTGGTGTTAAAAACGTATGGTTATTCTCGCAATAATAGAACCGTACATCTTCAATAGTTATAAGTTTTAGGTATACCTAGGTAAGGTATATAATAAATAATTTTAAGTTCTTTATTTTTTTAATAATTGAGTTATTGATTTTGTTTTAGATTATAATATTGTTATAAGACAATGTGATCTCAATGTAATAAACTGATTTTTAATTTTGAAATTATTTTACACCAGAAATATTTCTTATGTATTGGACCATACATTTATTTGTAAAGCTTAGTAATAAAACGACCCATATCCAAATAAATTTAACCCACTTGCATGGACTAAAATCAACTTGTTCAAAAAAGTGGATATAAGTTGTTTGGGAATCGATTTCGAAAAACAAAAATACCTATAACTTATAAACTATAAGGCATAGGCACTTGAAATTTTGTAATTAAATAACAAAATAAGTATTAACTTATTGCGAAACTTACAAAAAATTGTATCGTACAGTTTTTTTTTTTAAGTAACTTTAAACTTCAAATCGAGTTTACTCGAAACCGAGTTGATGGTATATGGTGCCTTGCAGAATCAGCCGACGATTTTTCGAATATTCTTCGTAAGACGCAAAAAACAAGAAATATTGTATATGAAAGAAACTAAAGAAGAAAATAAATAAATGTTGGTTAAAGAAGGCTAATGTATTGTTGATTGAAGATTGATTTCCTTTTACTGAGTCTTTCACTGAGTGAATAATAAATGACATTTAATTAATAATTAAATTTAAATTTAATTCATAAAAGTTAGTTTTTTTTTTCTTAGCTTTCATTGATTGATTTAATAAAATATTTTTATAACTTGTCTGAATAATACTCGTTTATAAATTCGTATTTGTTTTTTGTCACTACTAGTGAAAGTGTATATTGAATAATATAAACTGATCTGATATTTTTTTTTACAGAGAATGAATCAAAAAGAGCCTGCTACTTCACGTAGTTAGCTATACTTTAACTATGGTTTGATTGTTATTCTGTTTTGTTGCTTGAGCAATAGCATAAGAGAAAATATTTTTGTTCGAAATATTTGCTAGGATTAATTAATACATGTCCATCTGATATTAATTAACTCAGAAGATAAAAATATTTATATTGCTTATGTGGTGTAATTGACCATTAACAACATTTAAAATACAAAAATTTTAATATTAGAATTATAATTCTAAAATATTTAACTTTTGAGATCACTTGTTATTCCACCATAACTCAGGAATAGTTATTCGGTCTATTTAACTCATTAAAAAAATTTAATAAGTTTCAAAATTTAATTTTAAAACTCACAAATTCTATTTTAAAGATAATTTATAGCTGTACAAATATACATATTGCATTCTTAATATTTTTAATTAGAAATTCTTTAAGATACAGGAAATTATATTAAAAATATGACTTCTCTAACTAGGTTAAAGATATTCTTTATTAAATTTTTTAAAGTAAAAAAAAAAAAAAAAAAAGTAACATGAACATGAAAGTTTTTGATGCTATTCACGTTAACTGAATTTCATAAATAATATTCAAAAACATTAGATTTCAATAAATTCTTCAATGGTTAGAGAATTTTGAATGATTTTAATTTCAATTGTTGTAATATACACATTCAACTATATTCACGATTGATTTATACAGCCAGCCAGAACTACGGTAAAATGTGGCAATGAATTATACCTTTAATGCCTATATAATTTAAACTAATAAATCTTAAACTTCTTATACGTATTTATACACTTGTGTGGCATAGATCTTCAAGAGTTCTACATATGCCTACAGTATAACTTGAAAATTTTGTCATATTACAACTTAATTCGGCTCAAATATTCGGGTATTTTAAACATAATTAAAAAAAATATTCTGTATAAAAAAGAATTTAAATTGTTCGCGTATCATGAATATAAATGACTTGGTGTTGTTCACTCGATTATCGGCTTCGAATCTTAGTATTTAATAATATAATGAGACTAATCTGGAAATTTGAATGCCATTAGATTTTTATTAAGAATTACTTGAAGTTATATTTATTCATTTACTGGAAAATTAACCCTTAGTTGCAGTATATATATTTTGAATACATTTAAACCCATAAATATTTAGAAATAAGTAATCTATTCAATCTACTGGGGATATCGCTCACAGATTTCAGCTTAAACTAAAGCCATACCTAAAAGTACAAAATACAATTAATTTAAAAAAAATTTACTCTTGAAGAATTGTCTGCTATAATGAAAGTCTATCAAGCAAGCATTAAATAGACGTTGATGTATTAAAGATATCAAACAGACGTGATAGCCTCAGAAAAACCATAATTAGTTCTATGAGATTCGAGATATAAAAATCTAGGAGATCGTACATTGCATTATACAAATTTAAAATAAATGGGTAATTCTAGCTGATAAAATATTATAAGAAAACATTACTGAAACAATATTACGTCTAGATTCAAGATTTTGAATATCAATGAGTTGACATTTTACAATGTAGCCATTAGTGACATTAACTTGCCAATTAAATTTACGTTGGCAAAATCTAATTGCATTTTTCTGAATTGATTCAATTATTTTTATTTGTTTAGCATAAGATGATATTCAGATAGGGGAAGCATATTTCAGATGAGGGCGGACTAATGAAATATATAAGTTCTTTTTTTTTCTTTATTAACAAAAAATCATGTTTACATTATATATACATAATGTATTTGTATAACAAAATTTTATTCATTGAATTATTCATTATTGGAGAAAAAATTAATTTCTTAAATGTGTATGGATCAAAAATTGAAGAGAATTTATTTTTTAAAAATCAATCATACGAAATGATGTTTGGATTAATTCTTTCCGGATAGGTTCGGTTAACCACTTATTTAATTTTTATAAAAACTTGTTTTCCAGCGTTAGAGTAATTTTGGTATAACAGTGAAAATAGTCGACTATTTTCCTTTTAATTTTACTGATATGCTTATCATACAGATACGCGTATTTCGTCTTCTTCAGTGTTTTGTTTCACTGTTACACTTATTTAAAACTCTTTCTTACCCACTCAGTGCCATCTGTTGGCAATTTTAACTGTTATTTAATAAATTTAGATTATTCTTAAACTAATTTTAAAATTAAATTTTTGCAATAAATTCGAGTATTCGAGTATTCGAGTATTCCCCTTTTAGTTTTAATCAAAAAACTGTGTCCACGTGAAGTGTTTGAGTGGTTAGTTTTGTTTTCAAATATCTATTACTATAATATACAAGAGCACGATTTTGAAGGCACACTTTCGTGGTTTTTCGTGTGCTTCGTTTTTTTTTCATTCATTCAATCGGCGGTGATGCAGACCCTGGTGATCAAAATCAATTTTTATTTTATCTATATTATAATACACAAGAGCACGATTTTGGAGGCACATTTTTCGTGGTTTTTCGTGTACTTTTTTTTTTTTTTTGTTTCATTCAATTAATTTTTTTTGTCGATTCTCTTTTGATTCAAATTCTTTTTATTTTTTTTTTATTTATCGCATTTGGTTTTTGCTCTTTTAGTAGGAAAAAAAAAATTAATTAGTAGGGTAATATTATTAATATAAATTTTAATATCCCAAATTTTTGTGAGTTCGATTCTCTATTAATTTAAAAATTTTTTTTATTATTATGTATTATTATGTATTATATAATAACTTTTAATATATTATATTATAGATAACAATATTTTTTTAATAAAAAAAAAAATTTTTAATTATTACTCTCTTCTCAATTATTTCAGCAAAATACGAAAGCGTTTAGTTTAACATAGATCTAAGCATACAAATTATGTATACTTATTACTTATCCATACATGGAATGTATTCACAGTTGACAATTTTGACACTATGATGTATCATATAGATGTTTGGATATAATATAATATGTTATAATTCGACCCATCCAAAGAATATGTTGATAACTCGACAACCATAGTTTTGCAGAAAATGCAATTTAAGTTTTTGCAAAATTAAGTTATTTATAATTATGAATTTTTTACCAAATTCGATAAAATTTAAGCATAAATTAGATTTTTATGCCAAATTTACATAAGCATACATTAATAGTGGTTAATATAATAAAATTATGGAGATTTAGGCAAAAACTACTTTTTGCATGAAAGACATTTTAATTGTTGCTTGATAACTTGAATTATCAACATAATGCTTAGATTTTTCTTTGCTAATATGATTGACAAAGAGAGTTATTAACTTATTGCACAAACTTTTACGATATTGTTTTGGTTTGAAGTGTAGTTAAACACCTATTACATGGAAAATCAATTCATATAAATATTAGCAATTTTTAATTTGCTATAAATGTAATATTTTCAGAATTTCATGGAACAAATAAAATGGGATAAGTTTATATTACTATAATTTATTTCATCACATTAAATATAGGAACTAAACATTTCTTCATATTCATAATAAAATTATACGAAAATAACAATAACTTCAGTCATAATAATTTAGAGTTGATCAAATTAGTTTTATTACACAAATTCATATCACATAAATTATAAATTATTCCACTTCATCATTAGAATTGTCCTCAACCACAGGTACGTTTTTGTAAAAATTATGATAAAACTTAGGAATGTAATTTTCCTTGCATAAAGTAATCAAATCCTTCTTTTTTTTGTTGAAATTGCAAAGGCGATTTATAAAGTAAATTCAACTCGGTTTCATATGGATTCATTTTTTTCCTGCCACGCTTCATTAAATTTTTTTAATCAAACACAACAAAGTCATTATTATTATTTTCTTACTCATATTTGATTCGTACAATAAATGGAATATAATCTGTAGCGTCGACTCTAACTTCCTTAATTTTACCGTATATTGGTTTAATTTTTTTACTGTGTTCTTGGAATTAAAATTATAAAAATCTAACTCAACCATTTCTATAGTTTGATAAGGTTCTCCCTTAATTTTAGCATGTCTAATTAGTGCGTACCAATCACTAGGTACAAATACTGTTTTTCTTTTCTTCTCATTTTCTATTCTGGCATGAACGCTATTCCCTTCATTTTGGGTATGCCCTTTTTCTAAAAATCTGTGTATAATGGAAACCTTGAATTTTGTAAGAAAAGTATGAATATGCAGCAAATAGTATTTTATTTTTATTTTGACCTGGGCAATGGTCGGACCAAAATCTTAATTCTTTGCACCCAGCTTCTAACTCTCTTTTAATAAAACTCATAAGGCAACTTGAAATTTCGCATGCTCGTTTTTTCGCGATGCATTCATCCCAAACGTAGCAATATGCTTCCTTTTTACACATTTTAAAACGGTAAAATTAAAAGTAAAAAATTTTCTTTTATAATATAGTACAATGACGTTTGAGTTTGGACAGGTTAAAATCTTTTGAAAGTCGAAACAGGCCGCAATAATTTTTCTCATTGTCTGAAAATTTAATTAAAACTTACGTTTTTTTAGATTTAAATTGGCTCTAGCTAACTCTAAAATTTTTTGTGCTCGCGATGATATTATTTATTCTATTAAAATCTTTGAACAACACTATTTTAAAATAATACGTAATTACAAAACAGATGATTATCGTTTCGCGCTTTTTTTGACAAGCAATTTTAATGAAAAAATTTCCATGTCTAACATTGCCAAACACACTTATTACCAATATTGGCAATATGTTTTGCAAATTATGTTGATAAATTAAGTTAGCAACTAATATTTTTGGTACGTTTTTGTGTAATATGTTGATAACTCGAATTACAACTAGTAACAAAATGAATTATTTTTGTGCATTATGTTGATAAATCAAATTAGCAACTGAATGCAAATTTTTATTGGATGTAAGAAGTTGATAACTCTATTTATAAATATATTATCGGGAAAATTTCAAATAAAGTGTCAAACTGAATATGTTGTTTTTTGTTCTCATATTTTAATTTCAAATTTTACGATATCAGCACGGGGATTTTTTCATTCAATAGATTGACTTACAGGTAGTTCCTTTATAAGTATCCCGTAATAAGTTGACATTTCGAGTTATCAACATATTCCTTGGATGGGTCGAATTATACCAATTAGCATTTATCCTACCTATATATGTATACTCAAACAGCTAAAATGTAGGTACAATAAATATAATATAATTTGTACTTTTTTTTGGTTAGGAAGTCTTATTAGTATATTTGTGAAATGTTATGTATATCGAACCTATGTTAAAATTTTATTGTTCAAATTTATTTTACAGATTTTATAATATTTACTAGAAAAAAGAAACATATCTTAATTTATGACTAAAATTTTTATTTTTTAAATTTAAAAAGTTTTGAAAAAATTATTAAAATATCTAACATACATACATTGTATATGTATATTATTATAAATTTATGATAAAACTGACAATTTATTTAAAAAAAAAAAAACTAGGAGCAAAATTATATATTTATTAAAATCTACACAAAAAACTATCTGACGGCCAATAACCAAACTAAAATTTAAAGTTCATACAAGAAAAATAGTAAAATATTAGGTTTATTCAGTCATACGTTTGATTATTTCTTTAATGTCATATGTCATAGTCATTTGAAAATATATAATTTATGTTTAATTTATAGATTGAAAAAGCACGGTTCAAATCTGAACCATCTAACAACCGATGTTCATTATTAGTTTTTAAAATGATAGACATTTAAAAGGAGACTAAGCAATATTATATATTTTTTTAAATTTTTTTAATTATTTATTAGAAATTTCCATTTAAAATTTCACCCGATACCTAAAAAAAAATTTTTTTTTTAAACAAATTATTATTTACGTATACGGTTGTTTTCTAAGTAAAATCAATACAAAAATAAAATATAGTATTTACCTGAAATGATTGATACAATTCATAATGAAGCTGATTTTTCATTAAGCCGTATAGTAAATCTGAGGTATATCTATATGATATCTATCTCCTTTTCCAATTTAAGATTATTTCGAAGTAATTTAAAGTACGACACAATCCACATAATCCACTGCAAAAAAAAATATATCTGATATATGAAAATCATTTTATAAGAATTTATTAGACATCAATTTCCAGCAAGTCTTGCATATGCAATATATAAACATAATCAATAATTCACAAGGTCAAACATTTCAGAGAGTCGGAATTTATCTCTCTCAACCTACCTTCACCCATGGTCAGCTCTACACAATCCACTGATCTAACAATTAAAATTCTAGCAGGACTAAGACAGGGGAAAGCTGTAACCGACACTGTAACTGATAATTTTTCATACCAGGAGGTTGACAATATGACAATGTTGCATACCAGGTCTAGAATACTTCATTTTATCCAACTGTTTCCTATATGATGAATTTTAAAATTCCCTCATAATAATTGGGAAACGGTACTAACCCATAGTTAATAAAATGGTTTAATAAAATTATCGGAAACTATTTTTTAATAACATTCCGACACACATTTTCCCAATTAACGTGACAATCAATTAATCGGTTAATAATATCAATTATGGTAAAGGGTTTCGGTGGTTTTAGTGGGTTAGTGTTCCACATAGCTAAGTACCTACATGCGTGATCTGCTTAGTATTTTTCGAGGTTTTCACCTTCCCTCGAGAAATAAAAAAATAATAAAAACAAATTAAATCTTACAAAAAAAGTTTAATTCTATCTGATAGTTTTGATATTTTAAAATTAATATTAACTTAAAATTTTGAACATTTTTTATTTTTTTATGGTTTGCAATTAATATTACTATTCTATATTATATTGTTGTCAGATACTTTCAACGTGTCAAATGTATAATTGTATTAAAAATCATTTTATTGTGCCGTTTCACAGAAAAATTTCTTTCTTTTGCTTGGCCGGGTATGTACCCGGGGGTTTCTTCTAGTAAATATACAATAGTATAAAGTATGTACCTAAAATGTAAAAAATTTGATTTCCAATAATTTTCATTATAATAATGTGAAAGAAAATTGGTGGTTATTGTCAGTAACCACTGTGATTAATACCGGGTGTTGCAGAGCATGCGTATCACCTTTTTAAGAGGAGAATAACCGTTATTGCAAAATTATTGACTAAATCGAGAGTGTTCTATCGATTGGTGATATTTTCAACTTCGGGGAAGGACCGCAAAAGGGTTTCTTAAGCCCGAAATTCGCCATAATTCGACGAAATCGAGATTTACAAATGGGAAGAGGTGCTTTTTTATGCAAATTCGAATTTTACGTTGAAATATAAGAAACTTATGCTAAATACTTTTTTTCATTTTTTCAGTATTTTTCTTTAAAATTAATAAAAATAAAACAAAAATTTTCCATATTTTCCTGTGGTAAACTAAAATTAATAAATAAATTTGTTTTTCATATTCCAATATTTCTTATCTTAGTTTTAGGTACCTACAAAGTTTAAACTAAAAAAAAAACTAAAAAAAACCAAAACAAAAATAATTAAAAATTAATTCAAATAAAAATAAAAAAAATTTTTACATGTATTTATAAGTTGCTGATGTGCTGGTGTGGTTAGTCTAGAACACCACCCAATTTCTCCAAAATCTAACCAATTTTTCATTGAGTTTAAATTTATTATGCTTGTTTAGGTGTTAAATAACACAAAAATTCAACTTTTACTAAAAAAAATATTAGCAGCGTAAAAGTGTGACTGAAAGAAAGGTTTCAAATTCATTAATAACAAAAATAGCAATACCTTGGGGAAATCCTAAAGTTGCTAGAAATGAATGAGAAGCAGTACTAGAAATTTTTTTTGAAAATTTACGATCAATTATGTAAGATTGTCTCCATTTTAAAAATGTGTCATAAATACCCAATGCTTTAATTTTAGATAGAAGTTTAAAATGATTTACTTTATCAAAAGCTTTACAAATAAATAACAGGCCTAGTTTAACTGAATTGAACATTGCATAGAGAAAGACATCAGATAAGTTTGTTATTGTAGAGTTATCTTCCAAACAAATCACTTAATCCCACTACTATTTTTTTTTGTCAATAATTTGGGTTTTTGTATATTACACTTTTTTTATAATTTCCTCATATTTATTATCTTATTAAATATGTTAAAAATTTGGTTTCCAATTTTACTGCAGCGGTAGACACAAAAATTTAATACGAAGTTATAGAAATGATAACAAAAAATATATGTTCCTACTGCTTAAGAAGGGTCCGACTCTTAAATATACTATTATTATGAACTCTATTTATTAATACAATCTTATTCTCACACCTTTGGTCAAATTTTTGGTACCATTGTTTTTTTCTCTATTTCAAAGATGTTGCTTATTTTTTTTATTAATTTTTTTTTTTATAAATTTATTTTCGAAATTTATGCCATAATTTTAAATATTTATGAAAATTATGTTTTTGAACTCTACTAAATTAAATTGTGCATTGACTACAAGAAAAGAAAAACAAAAAAAAAAAAAACAAAAAAAAAAAAACAAAAATCAAAATCTCATAGAACTACGATTGGGTGGTGAAAATTAAATTTGTGGTTTTCATATGAAACTTTCAGGTTATATTCTTTTTGTGAATCTGCTCTCAGAAAGTCGTTAAGTATATGTACTCGTATATTAACAACGTTTTAAAGGTGGAATCATTTTTAGGAAGTTCATTAGTTTTTTTTTTTTTGTTATTTAAAATTAAGAACTTGTTTAATATACAAGTCAGGAAACAAGTTAAAAAGTTGATATTCGATTAGGAAAAACTCTTTAGTAGAAGCCATTATGGCTTCTAGTTTATTTTGTGCGTTTTAACAAATTTTAATTAATGTAATGAACAGTTGGATTTTATCATTGAAATTTATATTAGTATTGCTATAAAATTAACTCATCCTGTTCATCACCTGTAAAAAATAATAAATTATTTACTTATATTAGATAATATCCACTAAGTTGATTTGCAGTTATAAATTGTAGAACATCAGTGATTGGCAGTAGTTGAGTGTCATTAGGATGTCGATGAGAAGATTTAAGTATAATTCAATCACAAATTAAGTGTCATATGGAAATTAATTAAATTATACAATTTGGGATTACGTACGTTATATAAAACGAGATTTTTTCGACAAAATAATAAATTTAAAAGTTGAATTATTTAATTAGCTTAGGTTAAGCATTATTTAATTTAAACCTGTTTATTAAATTAAATTTTGATGTGGAGTAAATTTATTGATTAATTCGGTTTATCAAAATTTAGATACACTTTTAAGATCTGATTTATAAATATTTTCTTTTTTCTTTTTTCTTTATTTAATTCATATTTATTTACCTTATAACTTAACAATAATTTTACAATGTGATTTATCAAAAATAAATATTGACCTCATTAACATAAGTATATGAAACCAATTAGGTGAAAATATGAAGGATATATGCCTTAGAACAAGCTGTATGGCCTTATTAGTTAAATTTAACAAAGTTAATCAAAAAAAGTTTATTTTCTATGAGGACGTATAGTAAAATAAAAAAAATATAAAACATATAATATATTATATAAAACAAAATATAAAATAAATCAAAATCAAAAATTAAATTAAAATATACAATAGGAATAAAGTGAACATAAAAATTATAATAAAAAAGTATATAGTTATTTAAATAAGAATTCCAATTTTTTTTTTTTAAACAGACAAATATTTTCTGTATCTTTAATATCATTTGGCAATTCATTAAACATTTTTAGGCAATTATAAACACAATTATTCTTTTGGTTGTTTATTCTGAATAAGTGCAAATAAAAGTTAGCTTTATTACGAGTATTATGACTATGAATATCCATGTTTCTATTTATAATGAAATTATGTTTAATTTTATTATTAATAATTTTAAAAGCAACTATGTACAACTCTCGTTTACAGATCTTTTGAAAGCTTATATATGTATTATTATACAGCAAATGGGTAGGATGTAATATATTATAATTATGAATGATTTTGATAGCTTTTTTTAAAATGGTTTCAATTCTGATAAGATATTTCTGAGCAGCACCGTTCCAGATTGGATTGACGTAGGTAACTTGGGATAAAATATAAGAAGTGTAAATACTGAAAAAGCTTATTATTTAGAAACTTCCTTAACCTCTTCAATAAGATTATATAAGGTGATATTTTTTTTATAACCTGATTTATATGCTCATTCCATTTCATCCTACTATCCAACAAAAGACCAAAGTAATTATATTTTTGAACTATTTCAAAACTAAGATTGTTATGAGTGAAAGAATTCACTTGAAAATTTTTGTTGTTGAATAGCAGTATTTTCGTTTTATCAACATTCATAAGTAATTTATAGTGGAATAACCATTCATTTATCTTCTCTAGATCATGTTTAATTGTAACAAAAAATTCATCTTCCTTATGATTCGAGTACTTAATGACAGCATCGTCTGCATAGAGTTGAATGCTGCCAATTAATGGAAGACGTGCTAAGTCATCGAAATATAATTTAACCAGATCAGGACCAGGAATTGAGCCTAGCGGAACTCCTTTTCTGATACTTAACCAATTATTCGTATGTGATGCAACACGTACGCACTGTGTTCTTTCGTATAGGTATGATTTAAAGAAAGCTATTTGCGATTCAGTAAAGTTTATATTCAGTTTCGAATTTCAAAATTATAATAAATCATAATAAATAGACAAAAAAATTCTGTCACATAAGTAAAAAGTGTTTATTTATGTTTGTATTTGTGTTAGTATAGATTCAATAGTTCACCAGTTAAAATTTTTACATCAAATTGATGATTGAAAATGGTTGACACAAAATTGGGTTTGTTTCATTTGTTTGTATGTATGGCATCACTATGTAGCCAAAAATAAAACTAAATGATTAAATTGATATGAAAGCGGGTCCAAATGGAAGTTTTATTAATCGTCATAATGATTCAACTTCGACCACTTCACCAAAAAAAAAAAATTATATCTAATGATTTTCCAATGTGAATAAATTCAATATCCATGGTCTATCAGGATGCCTATAGATATATATATTTGGAAAATTTGTATACAACTTAGTAAGAAGTAAGAAAAAAATACGAAATATCTGATTTTCTTATTAATAAAAAATAATTATGCGATATAAGGCATATCAGACTGGTTAATCTAACAAGGCTAAAGAAGATATAATATATGTTAAAAGTGCAAATAGTTGAGCTTGTTTTAACCAATAGCATGTTTATCTAGAATATTTCAAAACTCAGAATTAATATTTACTTTCGTTACTATGCAGTTAATTTTGTTGAGTTCTTCTCGAAGACCTCATCTTATACATTATAAAGTTCTATGAACATTCCTCGTATTCTTAATCATCTTTTATTATCCTATATGTGTTGTTGTAAGAAAATCCTAAAAATACAAACGATTTTAAATTAACCCTCCCGGAAGTTGTAGCTTCAAATCTAAGCCGACAAATGCTAACGAATGCTTTGTAGCTTATATAGATGGCTAAGACAGATTAATTGGTTGTGGTATGATTTTGAATTGAAATTATTTTACAACCTAAATTGAAATTATTTTACAAGCAAGCACCTCATCAATTGGAATTAAAAGTAGTAGCTTCAATATTGCTTCTACGAAACTTGAAGATGCCAAAACTACGGTACTAGATTAAGAATAAGAACTTTGCATTCTCATTTCATTTAATTACAAATTCCAATTGATTGTGGAAAAGGTGAGGCGATTTCAAGAATACCTCAACAGCAAGGAAGGTAATTGCTTATACTTCATTAGAAAAGACCACCGAAATATTATTTACAAAGAAATAATTTCAATATAAGTATAGTTTTACAATACAACAATTGTTGATATTTTGTTATCGTAGTGAAAAAAAATATTAGAATACTTTTGATAAACCAATTTTTTTCAATTCGATTCATAAATCAAACTTCATTGAAATAAATTCGATACATTTTGCGGTCGACCCGGACAATGTCGGGTAACTTTGCTAGTATTATATAAAAAGAAAAGAAAGAAAAAAAATAAAAAGATTTCATTGTGTTGTAAACTAGAGTGTGTATATAGCAATTTTAGCATGGGCGTAAGACAATATTGAAGCTCTTGTAAGAAAGCTTTTAGCCGATATGTTTGCCTCAAGGTCTGTTTTAGTATTGCCATCTATGGCTACGTGGCCTGGTATCCAAGGCAATCGCAAGGGTTAATTGTTTTGGGATATTGCATTTCTGATATATATTGACATATATTCACTGTTGGCTATCAGTTATTTATTAGTAGATAATTTAGATTATGTATTTCGGTTGCTTGGATTTCTCTGTATATGGCGGCTAGCTCAACTATGAAGATTAAACATACCCTTGGGAGCGTTTCCCCGTTCCAAATTATCCTTAATTATCGCCCAGGCTACTCCTTGGGCGCTCTTTGATCCATCTGTGAAGAATTCCGAATGCGTGGAGAAGGATTGCTTTAATTGGGTGTATTGGAATTGGTTTTCCAATTGGTCCATAAGTGATTTCCTGTATGGCTCAGGCGAGTCGCATAGATCGAGTTACAATGGCTGAACTAGCGGAATCATTTTGTTTATCGATGGTGTTCTGTATGTAGGAAAATTGTTCTTTAGAAAGCTTGAATATATTTTATGAAGTGGATTTTGTTGATCAAAGTTAGCCCTTGCTATTAGTTTTGACCATAAAATATTCCTTCTCTCCTCTATGGAGGGGAAGTTTGCCTCCACTCTCAAGACTTCTATTGCTGTATTTGGCAGTACGCCAATACAAACCTAGCCGCCTGGCTTATAGCAACTTGTAGCTTTTGGATATTTCCTTGTGTCGTGAAACCTTATAAAAAAAAATAAGCCGTAAATAAAAATTAATGTTAATATTGTAATCTCTTTCCCATCTTATTGTATAAATTCTAATATTTATCATTTTTCTAAGATATTATTTTTGTTTGATTTGATAATTTGGTACCTTTTCAAGATCGTGTAAACGATACTAAATATAATCGATTTATTTTCTAATATTTTATTGGTTATTCGTCTTGATGTGTTATTCGTTTAGTGCAGAATCAATGAATCAATGGTTATTATAGTTTTTCATAAACAAATTCACAAAAAATGTATTCATTTTTATTGTGACATTTCACAGAGTATGGCAGAGATCCATTCGGATTTTTTTTTCGTATATATTCAAAATAAATAACAAATAAATTTCTGTAAAATCTATAATGGATTTAAAGTCAAAATGACTCACAATGAAAAAAAAAATTTAATCGAAATGGACAGATTTGATCATATCACATTCATTTATGGAAATTTAAATTGAAATTAAAACCTTCAAAAATCCAAATATAAACTAAAAAAAAAAACAAACAAAAACAATGTATGATGATGATTCTCTAATGACCAAAAAATTTAATATTTTTTAAATTATGGTTATAATGAGCCAATGACTATTTTTGTCAAAGTCTTAATTGTAAAATTTTTCTTGATTTAATCAAATTGGAAATAAAAAAGGTTCTCCAATATATACATATATATACATAAATGGGGATTTCAACTAGGTCAATCGGAAGATGATGAACTAAAATAATAATGTTTTTTATATTATAAAACATTTTGAATTGATTTTTCTTTTTTTGATAGGGGTTTGTTTAATTCAGCTTTGTTTAGACATCTTATAGACTTGCATAATTCAAAAAAAAAATCGATTCGGTTAGTCATGGGAAGCATATAATGGTTATAAATATTAATTTAATTAGAAATTTATATTTTTCAAATATTGAATTAATAGAAAACGGTTTTGTGCAACAAAATGTTTTTTTTTTTAATATTGATTGTTGTTGATTAAATGTAGAATTAAATTTCTTTAGTACGTTGTTATACTTAAACATATCATCATATATATATTATTCTGCGTTTATCTGGACGTTTGTAAATTCAACGGAACGCTCCAACACATATACAAATTGCATATGTATACAAATGCATATATATATACAAATTGCTTTGGTGCTTTGTTTTAACCCCTGTCTACCATGCTGAACCTTTGCAGGAAAAATTGATTGCATGAACTATATTTTTTTAATTTAATGTTAGTCTTCTTCGCAAATAATAAGGAAAAATAATAAATAATAATAATAATATAAATAAAACAAACAATTTTTTTGATTTATAATAATAAGGACTAATAGAAATTTAATCAATAGTTTAATATTGTATAATAACCAAAAGGCAAACAGCATTTAACACAAAAAAAAACATAATTCACTCAAAGGTTATTCTTATTACTTAAAATTATACATAATAATACACATGTGTAGCAGCATATTTGTATTGTATAATATTATACATTATACTACTTTATTGCTGCTACCTTTTATTTTTGTCATTATTGTGTGCACTTCACTCAAAAACAATTATTTTTGTTTTTTTTTGTTTTTTTTTATTATTTGCTGTATCTGTATCCTGTATGTTCTATATGCTCCATTCCAAAAATATTATTTTATTTTCAGTGTTAAGTGTTCACTTTTCACTTCACTGTTCAGGTTCACTGTTCAATCAATAGAACTTGATGGAAGTAGAGTAGGATAATTAACTCTACTTCTACGCCGGATAATAAAACATTGTTTTTTTTAAATTGAAAATTATTGATGAAAATGTTTTTGTATTTTTTGTAAATTTTACCAATTTAGATACAAAATTTTGAATATTTTTTTAAAAATAACACAATACCATAATAACAGTTTATTCATATAGCAAAATAAGATCCCTATACATTATACAAAAGACAAAATTTACATGAAAATAAGATCCCATTTTTAAATTTGCTCTCCCAGAGGCCACAATAACACTAATACGGTATAATTTATACTAAATGGAACCCAACTAACGAATTATAACTAAATGGAAGTGAGTACGAGTATACCATACAAAAATACAAACATTTTATACAAATTTGTTGGTATGGTACTTCTTTTTCTGTTATATAAAAAAAAAGATTGGTGTTAGGCCAATATAAACATAAATAAAAATAAATAAAAAGTGATATAAACATGAGTACTGTAATTTCGGAATAAAGAATCTAATGAAAGAAAAAAAGAAACTAGGATTTATTTTGCTTCCGTCATTTATGACGGGTTACAAAGCTAGTATTATTATATTAGTACTCAAAATTTAATTGAAGCAAATAAGTAGTTTCAGAATGTTATTCAAAAATTGATTCAAGCGTATTTGTATAAAAAAATAGTTAAAAAAAAATTTGAATTTTTTTTATTGCTGATCCGCAATATTATAAAATGTCAATATTTAAATGAACATCATCGAAAATTATTTGGGAAATTCATTTACATCAATCTTACATGCTTGTAATAAATCTTATTGTAAAAGTAAAAATTTATATTTTTTTTCCAGAATATTTACATGAATCATTTTTATGAGTAGATGTTCTATATTCTTTTTTTCTCCAGGATTAATCTTGCCACAATTTTATTTTTAGTGGATTTTTATATTCCATAGGATTTCGGATTATAGCTTTTCTCACTAACCCTTTTTTTGACATAAAACTACTGAGATTTTAATTTTCAAATACTTCTGAATAATTTGAATTTATTCTAAAGCTACCGTTTATGCAAATTATATGATCAAATTGACTTTTAGCAAAACACGTTACATAAAAATAATAGTATTCATTTTCGAAGTCACTTTTTACCAGATAGAAAAAAATCATCAAAATAAACTTCATTTATCGTTCTGTTTCCCGTGCGAAAACAAAGTGAAAGATTGTGTCGACTTTAACGCACTTAAAACTCTTATTCTCTTGTTAAAATTACAACTAGTCTTTTAGATTAACCATTAATACAATTTGGTTCAACTACTTTAAATATCTGTGATCAAATAAAATTCCATTAGGAATTCGAAATCTACAATATTGTAACATAAAAGATTTTATCCTAACACAGTTAGAACGGTTTCGTTAAGTCTTCTAACAAAATATTGACTGTCAGCTGAGCGTAACTCTTCAGTGTTAACATGTTGAGATGAATATTGTGACGTACTGCCAGTTTTTTATTTCATCTTTAATGATATTGATCTTGATATCTCAATGAATATTAGCATGGCGAACATACCAGGAACATCAATTTACAATTTTTTTTTATAGTTTGAATATGAAGTTGTTTAGCACAACCCCATATTTGAATACCGTATGCTTAGACAGGTTTTAAAATTTGATTGTAGATCAAAACTTTGTTATATATTGAAAGCGAAAATGTCCGCCCAATTAGCCAAGCTGGTTGTATTTCCTAACTCTTTTTTTTTTCCTCAACATAGTTTTTTCTATGGGAGCTTTACATCAAATGTCATATTAAGGTATAGTTTGCACAATTCTGATATGATATAACGACAATTCTGTAATGATATGATAATTTTTTATTGTGATTGGAATGGGCGACTGTTTTTTTTTGTTTGTAAAATTAATATTTGGGGACTTTTCCAAGTCACTTGACAAATAATTTGTTTATTGGATAAAGTATTGATAATTATGTTTTTACTGGCGAACATGAAAATATAAGCGACCAGACGTTTGCAAACTACCCATTATTGAAATCTTGGTTTTTGAAAAATGTGAACGACAAGACTAAGAAATAGTTTTCTAGCCACTAATAATAAAAAATATTTGTTTTGAAATTATTTTTGGTATCTCTAACAAAAATGTAAAAGGATTTTTAATGCAGTTAAGAAAAATACGATTTCAAACACCGGTTTGGTTTTAGTATACAAAAGTGTGTAAATATTTTAATTTTACTTAAAGCTTGTCTGTAGTTTTGCTACTGTAAGGAATTCAATTAATAAACTGAGGTTGGAGTTTGCAGTAGCAGTCTTCGACAACAACAAAATGTAAAATTAATCAACAATATAAAATAAAATTATTTTCGTTGTTTTAGTTTTCCGCTCAAAACTAAAACTCTAATTTAATGAAGTTCTGTTTTAACTAATGGAAAAAAAAATTTAAAAATGAAAAAAATTAAAATAAATATTTTATTATTTAAATGAAATAGGCTGAGGTATTATGTCCTATTAATGGCGGACCATAACCTCCATCAATTATAAATACTGGTATACTTATGTTCGAGTATGCAGTTCATGTGTGCTCTAACACAACACATGTTTAATATCATTATGTCCAACCAATGATGAAATATAGTACACATATTGAACCATATGGCTCAGAAGATAATGATACGTCGCCGTTATTAGTTACTCTAATAAAATTCCAAAATACCTAACTAGAATAAGTTAATATAAAACATAGATGTGCCACTTTTATTATAAATTTTATTATTATACTAATTAAAATGTTCTTTCATGCCAAATCCAAAATTAATCATAATAATTTTCAGAGCATTTCCAGTATACATATTTCTAATTATTATGTCCGAAAATTTTGATTTATGAAAATTCATAAATATTTCACGATTTCTAAACATGACCAAATCAAAAAAACGAAAAACATTATTTTTAATTTTTAATAATATGTAATCAAAATTGTCATGATTTTCATTTCTATAACAAAAAAAAAAAAAAATAAAAAAATTACAAGCACCTTACAATTTATAATAGTAAAATATTCTTAAAGAATAAAATTAATAAGTAATATAAAATGATGAAACTCACAACAAAAAAGCAAAGTACTTAAAATAAAAAAAAAATGCTCATAAATAACAAAAAAAAAAAAAACAAAAAACAATCAAATGTCAACTAAAATTTGACATTTCGTTCCAGTACACGTTCAATAACCTATTTATATATTTATTTATTTTTGTTCTTTTATTTAAAATTCTTACCTTGCACTGATTCCTGTCATTGCCCTGTCCTCATTAATTCCAATAACAAATCAGTTTGTTTTTAAATATTTTGTTATGTAGGTTGTTGGTAGATGAAAATAATGCGTGAAGGTGAAACACACATTCATTAAAATCAATGTTTTTATTCTTTAAAATAGGAATTGATCTGCTTCTAATAAAATTAAGTGAATAAATGAGTGAGAGAATGTACATTTATTATGTACATAATACATTCATAATAGGTAATATGAATGAAAATGATGTTTGTTACTGTCTATTTTGTTTTTCATTTCTTTTGTTGTTGATTATTTTTTTTTCAAAAAATCATTCACAATATTCGTTAATTCTTGAGTTTTGTGTTTTGTTGTAAGAAATTCTTTCACATTTTCATTTTGGTTTTGTTTTTCTTATTTTTTTTTTTGTTTTTTTTTTAGTGATCATCTGTTAAGTAGGTATTCCATATTATTTGTTCCATTTTATTTCGACCGTACACGTTATACGTATTTACAATTAAGAGCATAAACAAAATGAAAATATGTAAGGTGTTAGTAAAAAAGTTATTATAGAAAATGGTCATTTTAAAATATTTACATTAACATGCATTAGAAACATACATGGGTATGCATTTAGAATAACAATTTACTTATTCAAAAGATACATATATACATACATATGTACATATTATATACATTTCTATAAAAAAAAGATGATGTTTATACGAATAGGTATGTGATGACAATCTAAATTACTTATAAATAATTTTTTTAAAATTATTTCTCGTGTTATTTTTCTTTTTATATTAACTTGTGACATAAATCCTTTAAATATATGTATATATGTATATATGTACATAATTATCATTTATTAGATGATGTGCGTTTAAAGAAGTGCGTTTACGATTATTGAACTCGATAATAGAATACGAAATTACCTAAAAAAAAAGAACGCAAATTGTTTTTACAAGAGTGGGTAAATAGAAAAAGAAGAAATCTAGGCTATAATTAAAATGTTTCCAATTTATATATATATATATATATATATTATTTTTATGTATATATGATTTTTGTAATGTTTAATAACATTAACCTTATAGGAAAATACCGTAAAAAAAAGGTTAACATAATTTATGGTAAATGGTATACAAACACCTATTGAATCTATCATAGAAAATAATTTTAATTAGCACTGATGGAAGAGTTATAATATGTACCTAATTTGCAATTGAAATTAGTTTTAATATCAAGAAAGTATATACATAATAGAATTTATATAAAAAAGTGTTTGTTGTTAAAATTTAATTTTATTAGATTTTTCGTTTGTTCTAAAAAAAAACGTTTGAACCTAAAAAGTAGACTCCAAAAAATTTTCAGAGCTTTACAGCTTAGTTGCAATGGTAATGTTTAGACAAAATTTTATAATTAAAATTTTCTCAGAAATTGAATCTGTTTTTAATATTCAGATGTTTTTATTCAATAATTTTATTGAAGTTTATCAAGGGTTTTTTAGAATCAGAACTGAAAATATTTGTATTGCTTTGTATGGAACATGCTTATCATATAATTACGCGTATATTGTTTACTACTTACATATTGCTTATACTGTTTTATAATCGACTACATGTACTAGTAGTAGACGAAATATATACTCGTATCTGTTTGAAATAAATAAAATTAAAATGAAGATATTCGACAACAATGTTAATACAAATTATACTCTAACACTGAATAGTTAGTTTATTAAAAATATTTAGTTGTATCGTTCCGAAGTAGTACGAGCCGAAATTCAATTAGACAAGCATTTATCTAATACATAAATCGAGCTCATCGGTTACAAAATATTAAAAATTGTAACTCTTGAATTTTATTTGTAGTTTATAGACAAATAAATAAGTAAAAAAAAAAAATGGATTTTATTTTGAGAACATGATTTTAATATTGTTATACTTGGCCGATATAACAGATATACCAGTATTTTGCCTATAAGTACTTAGAAATTGTTAATAATCAATAGAAGATGTTACAGTCAATTATTTATACCATTTTGTATGGTAATATGTTAAAATCATTTATTCAAAATGTATATTACATATCAAGATTTACATTTCATCTACATTGACATTACATTAGATTTTAATAAATACAGTTATTTAGAAGAAGAATTTTCTTTGCATGCAGTTTTAAGATTTCTTTCGATTTATAATTTTCTTATTTATTATATTACATCATTGCCAGTAACCCATGGCCTTTGATTACTAATTAAATTTCATGATGACTATATCATATCGATTGGTCAATATTTATTTAATATTTGGTCAATATGGTCAACATTGTGCACAAAAATTCACTAAATTATTTGCAATATTATAATTTAAAAAAAAACTGAGTCTAGTGTTAAAATGCAAACTGTTTTCAAGAAGATAGGTTGCGATTAAACTCTTAAAATACAAACAAATAGTCAATTAATTTATTGTAGATTTGATTAGATTTGACTTTAATTAACGATTGGTTCCAAAGATATAATTTCACAATATTAGAAATTAATAGCTAGTGCCCTAGTGTATGTTATTCGGGTATATAGATGTTATTTTAGTTTAATAAATTCTTGTACAATATTTTTACCTGCTTAAAATTAAATCAAAATAAAAATAATCGAATTAAAATCATATCAAATTTCATTGAAAACATGAGTATTACAATATTTTGTAATTTATACTTTAATGCAATTAATTGAATGCTGATATTCATTCCTCATTGGTAAATTATTTTCAGGAAATAATTTAACAATAATTAATTTATTTACATTATTTGATTAAATAACCCCATTTCTTAATTTAATAATTTAAATATTTCATTAAATCACAATAAGAAAATTAAGCAGAAATTTTTAACTGAAAAATTTAAAAAAGAAATACTCTTAGTAATTATCTATAATAATATTATAATCAAAACATTATATTCCCAACAGGGATATTGGAACATTATAACCACATTATAAAAATTTGAAATTATTTCACAAATTGAGTTTTCAATTGACTGTTATATTAGATTGCATTTAGGAAAATGTTACACTTTAGGGAAACTTCCAAATCATTTTATGTTTTTATAAGAAATCTCTAGAATATAAAATTTTACAGTTAATTTGTTGTAAAAAAAAATGTTTTTTTAAATTAATAATTAGGAAGGCTTTTAAATGAATATTTAAACTAAAATAACTGAATTTTAAATATTAGTGAAATAAAATAAATCAATTTTTATTAAATGTAGTTAAACTATCAATAGACTTAAATGTTTCTAGAAGTTCCTAATACCTCTTCCCTTTGGAACTGTTTTTGTTTTTTTTTAATTTTGCACACTTGATAAAATTTAAAAGTGAAAAAATAAATTTGAAATTTGCAATTTACATTTTACAAAAATCATTCTACAATTTAAATTTACTATTTTTGTTTTTAATATTGATAAATTAAATTCTAATAAAAAATATTAATTAATTATTTTCAACTTCATTTCCCAATATTTTATTTAAATTAAATAATAATTATTAATATTGATAGGTGTGTGTACATATCGTATGTATATAGCTACTTACAGGTAATTGTTAGCATACAGGATGTCATATTAATAATAAATTTATGTGTTTTAATTTTCACATACATTTTATTTAATTATTTTACATAAAAAAAAATTTAATTTACAGTTCATTAGTTAATAAAAAATCAAACTGTGTTTTTAAAATATTTAATTATTAATACATAATAATTTGTTAATAATTTAAATTGTTTTTAATTGATATCACTTAGTCATTTAATTTCATTTCCTATATCTATCTCTGTCTAACGTATATTTATGATTTTCTATGATAATATGCATTTAATTTAAATAACATTATGTAGTATTAAAGAAGTATTTTATAAATTATTATTATGAGAATTATTGAGATTTAAAGTTACAGTTATAGCATAGGTAAATTATACTATTTAATATTTTAATATAAAGTTATTTGAGAATAAGTTACAGAGAATTAGCAAACGTTAGAAGCCAAAGTGAATATCTTCCGAGTTAATAATTAATAAAACTATTAGAAGTTGATTTTTTTAAATTAGAATTGCCATTTGGCAATTATCTTAGCTATAAAGAAGTTGGAAGTTTTAAGTGCAATTATTTTTTTTTTAACAAAATTATATAATTTTTTATCCTAATTAAATATTCTAAATATTTGTTATGCCTTTCGATATCTTAATAAGTGTTTTTTTTAAAATTTAATTAGAGGTTTTCCACTTAAGATTTTGTTTGGGATACAATTAATAGTAGTTATATTTGGTCATTGGTTATGGTGATGCCCATATAATTTCTATAAGACACGATCTAATACATTAGGTGTAGTGTGGTTATAAATTAATATATTTTTTGTTGTAAACTATCTATGTAGGTAGTAGAAGTGACTATTTTAGGGGTTTTCTAAAAGTACTTAACCCTAAATTGTACATTTTTGTTGTCACAACTCAAGTAAGCGAATAAAAAACTATTTAACTTGAAACAAAAATTACCTTGTGGATTGAGTGTTCTAAAAGAAGTAACAATAAAATATTTATTAATATGAAACAAATAATTGTTAAATGAATTTTTCTTTTATGACTCTTCGGAACTAATGGAAGTAAAATAAAAATAAATCTGTGTACAAAAAAATTGTCCCTTGCTTATCGAACCTTAAAAAGTAGAATATGTATTATATTCTATAAAATCTATTATGTTTGATTATTTTTCTTAAAATGAATGGAATTTTCTATTTTTGCGTGGTGATACATGCTTTACTTGGAAAAGTGTATCTGCCACCGGACTACCCCTCTTCACAGTTTTTTTTTCATAAAAAATTTTATTTGTAATAGTTTGTTGAAAGTGCATAATGTATTTTTAGTAATTGGTAATTTTGGTAGCACCAATTACCAGAACGTTGTCTTCTGCATTCACGTCAAGTAAAATTATTCCTTTTTTAAGCTAATTTCCTTAATTTAACTTTTCGATTGATAAAATTTGCTATTGGGTTCATAATATAGTCGAGTGTATGTGGATATGAAGAGAAGTTTTTAAAATTTATATAAATTTAAATAATAATAGATAAATATTGATCAAGAATTGTACTGTACAATAATATTAATTTATTTTACTGTATCTAATTTAAATAATTTTTTTATATTTCTTCTAATTTAAATAATTTTTTTATATTATTTTTATCCATTTTTTTTCAATTTGATACAACCAGTAAGCAAAAAGTTCACTGCTTTGCTTATATATAACGTCTCATATGGATTTACTTAGAGAACACCGTTTTTAATAATTTACTATAGTTAAAATTCAAATTCGGAAGCCACTAAAGCTATGTTCTTTTTATTCCAAATAATTTGTTACCTATATGTAGTTTAAAGTTTATTTTATATATTTTTCAGAATGCAGCTTTTAATTGCAAAACAATTAAAAAAAAAAAAAATAATAATAATATTGTACAATCAATGCACTGAAAAAATTTTTACTGTTAAATTAATAAAATCGTTATTAAATTAACAAAAATTTTATTAAAATACGTTGAATAACAAAACGTTATTAAATTAATCACCAGTGTTTTTAAATTAATAACAATTCGGAGAAAAAAGAGAGGCATAAATGATTATGAATTTAACATTAAAATTGTTGATTTAACAACTTGAGTTTTTAATTTAATGGTAGAAGTTGTTAATATAGCAAAAAGCATTATTTCTTTAATAACTAAGACTGTGAATTTAATAAAGATTACTGTAAATATAATAATAAAATTGTTATTTTAACAGGCAAAGGCTTTTAATTTAACAGTAACAGTTGTCAATTTAACAAGAAGGATTATCTATTTAATAGCTAAAATTGTGGATTTAACAAACATTATTGTAAATATAATAATGAATATGTTGGTTTAGAAACATGAGCTGTTACAATATTCAACATGTAATAGCAATGACAATATTCTGCTATTAACTTTACAAACCTCATTATTATTTTTACAATACAAGTTGTTATTTTAAAAATAAGTTGTCCTAAAAAAAACACAATATCCATTCAACTCTGGTTCATAAACGGACCTATTCATTTTATAATGCATAATATTTAATTCAAAATGACTTTTTTTTATTTGCTTATAATTTTTATATACATAAAGCACTTCATCTTAAACGCATTTCTTTATGGTCATCTACAGTTCATGTTACAAGTAGTTACGAATGAATTGGCCGATTTTCTTGAATTCGTTTCTCTAACAATTCTTGCAGTTGTTGAACTGTGTTGCCAATAATTACAAAACAATTTTGTGAATCGCAAATCGAAATTTTTTTATGTATATAGTTTTTCTTTATTTGCCACAATAAGAACAATTCTTGCTGTTGGTACTAGTATGTGGTGCAATAAGTCATCTGTAATTAAATAAAAAGAAATAGGGTAAATTTACTTCATATTATACAAAACAAGAAGATTAATTTTAATAGATTAGACCTATTATATTTATATAAATTAAATTTGTATGTGTTTACCATATTGAAATCAATCTTACATTGTTAAACACTTTGCAAATTTTTAATTTATATTCATAAAATAAAACTTACTAGTTATATGTTACTTTATCAGCTGCAACAAAATCAATCATGGATTTAACGGAAGATTCTTTAACTTTGTCTTTATATTGATGAATGATGATTATAAATGATCCTTTGTGTTAAAAAATCATTTTTGTTATCATTTTAATAAAAAATACTATTAATTTAACAAATATTGGTATTGGCATTTTTTACAACCGATTCAACAACCGATTTATTGAAAAAATAGTAAAACTTTTTTCAGTGTGAGTGAAATAAGGCTAGCTTCATCATTAATGTCCTGCAACTTCATCCGTGGGGCATAGGGCAAAATTAAATTCTTTCCATCTGGTCCTATCTGCGGCTAGCCTCTTCAATAGAGGCCACGTTCAAGATTAGTTTAGCCATTGATTTTCTCAATAGAGTGTGCTTACTACGAATGAAATTAGCCGGGACAGTATTCATCAAACTCTTCTAAACATGAGGATTGCAAACGCATAAAACTAATTTTATAAAAAAGTAAATCAAAACAAAAAAAATGTTTTTGGAACCTGTATAAAGTATTTGTTTCATCTATCTGGGTATCAGCTTTTTAAGAGGGGAAGAAGCAGTTATTTTAAAATAAAAAAAAAATTTGTTAACTAAATCGAGGATGCTCTATCGAGTGGTGATATTTTCAATTTCCTGGAAGGACCGAAAAAGGGGTTTTCGATCTCAAAATTCGCCGAAATTGGTCGAAATCCAGATTTTCAAATGGGAAGGCATACTTTTTTGCTAATTTTAATTATACAACCAAAAATAAGAAACTTATGTTAAATCATTTTTTTTTTGTTTTCTCAGTATTTCTCTTTAAAATTAATAAAAATAAAACAAAAAACCACCATATTTTCCTTTGGTAAACTAAAATTAATCATAATCATTTTTATAAAAAAATTTGTGTTTCATGTTATCACAGTTTTTTCTCAGTTTCGGGTTCCTACAAAGTTTAAACTAAAAAAACAAAAAATCCATTAACATAAATTTCTTACTTTTTGACGTAGAATCCGAATTTGCATAAAAAAAAGTACCCCTTCCCATTTGAAAATCATGATTTCGTGAATTTTGGGTCTGAAAAAGCTGATTTATCTTTCTTTCCGGAAGTTGAAAATATCACCAATCGAATAGAGTACCCTCGATTTAGTTAATAAAATTTTTATTTAATTTTAAATTAACGGCTCGTTCCCCTCTTAAAAAGCTGATACGTATGGTTTGGAACCGGATAGTGAAGAAATCTTATTTTTGAAAATCTTATTTTCTGAAAATCTTATTTCTGAAATTCTTATTTTTTCAAAATCTTATTTTTTGCAAATCTTATTTTTTTCTAAAAATCTTATTTTTTTTCTCCGAAAATCTTACTTTTTACTGTAAAATTTTTTCTCGTCCATATTAATCTTTTTTTGTGGTGAAACTAAATTTATACACAAAATCGATTTGGTATACAACAGCCCTTAAATGTGATGAAGACAATGGGTCCGGGGTCCCAGGATTTGGGGTCGAAACTTAACATCACATGCTTTCATGCGTTTCGTATGCGTTTACTTGCCGCCGGCAAAACCACGGTTTCAATTAATGAACAACAGAGTCGAGTTTAACTCTTCTAAAACTCAGAGCTGTACAATCTCCCGAAAAATTTCCATTTTTGATCCTACTCTTTTGTTTCAGGAAGATAAACTTCAGCGGTTTGAAAGCTTAAGCATATTAGGTATGCACCTTAATCGAAAAATGATCTGGAATGATCATATATTTGATGTTGCAAAAAACGCAGCCAAATGTTTGGGTTTTCTTAGCCGCTGCAAGGCTTACTTCTCCCCCTGTGACCTCTTGAAAATCTATAAAGCTTTCATACGACCCAAAATGGAGTACAATTCTCACATATGGGCTGGCGCTTCTAGTATTGCGTTAAAACATTTGGATAAAGTCCAAAAATGGGCTATTCGTCTAATCAACGACCCAAATGTGACAGCCCATCTTGCTCCTCTTGGACATCGTCGTATAGTCGGAGCTCTCTCACTTTTTTATAGATATCTCGTAGGCATCGGCACATGCTCAGTGGAAATTAAATCTACATTACCTCCACTTAAGCGTTTCCCTCGCGAAACACGAAGGGCAGCATGTGCTCATCCCTACACCATCGAAATCCCTAGATGGCAAAAGACAAGTTATGGAAATTCGTTTATAACTTCAACATCCCGAATGTGGAACCAAATTCCATCTTATGTGTTCCCAAAACATGACAAATTTTATATTTATGACCTAAACAAATTCAAGACGAACATTAACACCTTCGTTCGTAATTGTCCTCCTTCCCTTTTACCATCCTCCTTTCCAAATTTTCCTTTCCCTCCCTAGCCAAACGTAGCAATCGGTATAAAAGGTTCCCACCTAGTGTTTTGGCTATGCATAAAAAAAAAAAAAAAAAAAAAAATCAGTAGCGGGGTTTTGGGGGCAGCAGCCCCCGACTTTAAAAATAAAATAATTTTTTTAAAAAATTTTTTTACCAAGACTGTGTCGTATGCGATTAGTTGCAGTCGACAAAAACAGGGTTTCAATAAATGAGTAGCGGAGGTTTAGGGGCGGCAGCCTCCGACTGTGAAAATAAAATAATTTTTTTAAAAACATTTTTTTACTAAGGCTGTGCCGTATGCGTAATTGTGTGCTCCTATTTAGAAAAAAAACAAAAAATACAAAATAAGATTTTGATCAAATAAGATTTAAAAAAATAAAATTTTCAGAAAATAAGATTTTCAAAAATAAGATTTCGACCCCAACCCATTTGGAACACCCGGTATATGAAAACAAACGTTCTTTTTAAAATAGTCAACCACTAACCAAGCGCAAACGTTTGTAAATAAATATCTTAGGTAGTAAAATTATGTCCACGAAATCATGCAAACGAATTCTAAAATAAATAACTTTTGGTATAAGCGATCAAGAAGCCCACACCACAAATGAGCTTCAATATACGTTTAGTGAATGGAAGAAGTAAACGAATGTAATATGACATATGGTTATGATAAAGCAACTATCCGAATATGCAGGGGAAGTTTTCTGGAAATCTTACGTCCCCAAAGACAAAGAGAAAGCAATTACAAACAAAAATTTTAAGTATATACCGGAACTAAAAAATACCATTACATTTTTTTTTATATTAATTTGCAATTTTTCAAATTCTCATTACGGAAATCCATTTAAATATAGTCATGCAAAAGTTATCAACCATTTGTTTTTTCTTATCTATATTGAATACTCTTTTTAAAGAAACATGTTACATTGTCTTAGTAATAAAATAATTTCCATTTGTGGGATTCATTTCAACTTTCAATATTCCACTTTCAATGACTTAAATTGTAAAACAACAAAAAAACACCTTGTTTAGTTTATGGATTCGATTTATGGTTTATTTACTATGGTTTAAATAGACCAATTTCGGTGATAACTGTCAACTAACATTTTCTTTTTGTAACCATTTTAAACTATTTATACGTCTTTTTATAATACTAAATTTATCGTTAAATGAACATAATTAATATTTTTTTTTTTTTTTTTTTTTTGCGAAATGTCAAAATAAACATTTAAAGTATAAAAATGTAATATTTTAAGATAAAATTAAAATTTCACTGAAGAAAATTGATTTTTTTTATTGGAATATTGGAACATATTACAATTATGAATGGCATCATCCAATTTCGGAATTTTTTCAGTTTAATAAAATAATATTGAAGTAATATGAATGTGAAGTGTTAGAAATTGAAAAATTTATAATAAAAATACCGGAAATAATAATAAATAGTTGAATATTTTTATCCTGATATATATATTAGAATTATTATGAAAAACTTATGATGTGTAGGCTGCTTTGATTCGATATTAGAAATGCGTAGGTTTATTTGTGCTACTTACAGGTATTAGAAATGATTGAAATGGCATTAAAAATTTGTATTAAGCAAAAATTGACATTTCTGCTCACAAGAATAGGTTATTTTGTTTTCTATTCACTTTTGTTGTAGTCTAAATTTTTAAATGCAATTCGATTTTTTAAAATCTACTTCTTAAACTGTTTCAACAAAATTTTCATTTTATTTTTATAAAGTTTTGTGAATATCCTCTATTTTTGTATCTATTATTCAGGGTTACTAATTTATTTAAGATTTTTTGTATTTTTTTTTTTTTTATTATATACACTTACACCGTACTGTTTTTTTTAATTTATTTAATTATTGATATCCTCCTCTCTTGAATATCTTCACCATGATGATTCAATGCGATCCGATTTAATTTCCATTGAAAATATTTTACGTTGGTGTAATTTATATAAATGAAATAATTTCACATAATGCATTCATTCTATATCTAATCGTTTTATATGTATATACGATACAATTGTAGATTTATTTTTTACATACATATTTTACAATAAATAATTTTCATTGAGCATTTCGCATTTTATTTATTGTTGTTGTTTTTTGTTTTTGTTTTTGTTGTTGTAATAAAGACTAACACGTTTGAAAACCAATTTCACAATCTCGGTTGAATTAATGATGTTCATTTTCTTGTTATTATTATTATTATTATTATTATTTTTAGTTAGTTTTTTGTAAACAATGCACATATTTTGAAAATATTGCTATAAAATTTAAAAAAAAAAAATAATAAGAAAAACAACAACAATAAAGACGCAATTTTCTCTAGAAAATTTCTTTTATTTTCTCTACAAAAAAAAAAATTTAATCGAAATTGAACGGGTTTGTTTAGGCGGTTATTGATGTTTTTGTTATTGAATTTTACAGGTAGAAATAATCAAGGTAGACTTACTGATCTTTCTTAATATTTATATATTTTACTCTGTATATATTATGGTTATAAAGTGAATGTGGATAATTTTCAATATTCATTAAAACTAACACGCAATATTTTTTTTTGTGTTTATTTATTGCTATTAAGTTTTTGAAACAAAATGATGTGAGGGTAATGTTATATCTTATCGTTATTGTTATAAAAAGTTGTTATAATATCCGAAATTCATTCGATGACGATGATTATAAGTACTAAAACGTGGTTGTTATTTTTTAAATAATATTATTCTAGTATTTGAAAAATTCAATTTTTTATTTTGATATTTCAAAAAATTAGGTTATATTTTCGGGATACTAACTTAAAATTCAACTGGAGGGGTTTCAAGACTTTTAGGAAAAATAGACCAACCTAATATTTGGTAGGTTAGATTTCTGACAGACATTATTTTATGTTTGTAGAATTTTTAACGAAAATGGAACTAGAAGAGGACGTTTGATGTCATCATAGTATATTTTTAGTTGTTACCAAATAAAACAGTCGATAATTACTGTATAGATTCTAGTTAGTCGATAATTACTGGTATAAATAGTAGTATACTAATTCGTCTACTCTCAGGGTGATCTAATTTAATTGTTATAGTTTCGAAAGCGTTAACAATTTCATTAATTTTATTTGGACTTCTTATTGCAAAATCTTATTGCAAATATTTACTCAATTCTTGGAATTGATTTTATATCAACAAAATATAGGATTCATTGTCAGTAAATAGAAGTCAGTAAATATGTATATCGGATACTTTGATATATTACCTATTTTTATATACTTAAATATATTTACAATGTATACAATGTATATAAATTACTGGTCATTATCTGCTATTCTGAAATTAACGCTAATATCATAATAGAAATTTATTTTCATCGAACATTATAACTATTTTAGTAATCTTTATTAAATTTGCAAGAATTGAACTGTCCGATTGCGGTCTTTTAAACTTGAACATATTTAGTATTTTCAAGTAGCTACATACATATTTTCGATTATAAAGATATATACGCAATTATTATATATTATTTTAATACCTAATTTATTCGATATCTATAATTAATTGGACAAATCTATATTAGTTTGATATTTTAGATTTTGCGCAAAATAAAGAAAACTACTGAACATTTTATTAATTTTATTTATTTAATTTCATTTAATTTAATTGAATTTAATTTTATTATATCGTATGAATGTACAGTCAAAATCTAAAACCCTTTGCCTAACAGGATGTAGGCCATTTTTTATTGACAAACATTTTTTTAGGAAATTGTTTCGTTCATCATAATACTATTATAGATACAATGGTGACATAAAATATCTATGTATCAATATTAATTAATAAATCGAACTTGGAACTATTAAAGGTAAATGACATGCAAATTTTAATATTTGACATTTAAAAAAATTTATAATTACATAAATTTATTTTATGACAACAATTTATTTATTTAATTTCATTTCAGTTATCTCAAATTAAGCATAATAGCTCGTGTAGAGTGTATATTATAACTCATATTATCCTTATTAACTAATAAAACAACTTAACGAATTGGCAACTGGAAAATTGAAAAACTAGTTAATGAAAACAAAATTTTTAAAATAAACGATTTGATACGTAATGTATACTTGTATTCAATAATAAGTATCTAAGAAATTTAATTTTTAATTCGATTTGATTACTATTGAGAAGGATTTTTTAGCGATTATAATTATTTTTTAAGCTTTTCATGAGGTTGATGTGAGCATATATAAATTTCATTTAACAAAAATTAAACCACAGATATTCCAAGAGCTAACTAATTTTCAGACCTAACACTCTTGAAGGGTTAAAAATATACACATTTCCATACAAATTTACCATTCCCAATACAGTATTTTACTGGATTCGAACTATTCAGTCAGCTGTGATACTCAATACTCTCGATTCACCTTATACATACATACATAAGTTATAACGTATATATATATATAATATTGTATTATTATTAACTTTAACAAACGTTTCTCAAACACTATTACTAGCATATTATCATTAAAATATAAATAGCTACATAAAAGTTAAATAGAACCGTAACATCATCATGAATGTTTCAGAATATAGCTTTAAAATACAAATCAGATCTTTTTTTTTATTAAAGAAAGTTTACATTATAGATCATGTCTTACTTTACAATTATTTTATCGACAATATTATTATTACATATAGCCTACGTTTATATTATTATTATACGACCTTCATTAAATTTAAAAATTGATCTTGATTTCATTGATTATCCATCTATTCATCATCCATCTGTTTCAAAATTCAGCCTACCTATATTAAAAATTAAAGAAAAAACAAAATTCATAGTAGGATTGGAAATTAAACAAAAAAGAAAGAATATAAAAACAGCAAAAAAAAAAAAAATCGAGAAAATATCTCGAGTCACTCGTTAACAAGATATTGTAATATTGTAAAAATAAAAATTGAAATACAAGAAAATTATGACAATTTCATGTCCATTATGACTTTAATTGGATTCATTTATCTGTAAATACATTTTATTGTAATCTCTATATGTAGGTATAAATATTATTCGTATTTGATATTGTTATTGTTTGAATGCAGTCATTTCTAGTTGATGATGATGATGATGATGATGATGATAATAATGATGATGGTTAGTCGATTGGTAAACAAAAATCTTAGACATGTATGTTGAAAATATTGTGTATGGTGTTAATAAGATAAAAGAAAAAAATATATAATAAAATAAAATAAAGATGAAGAAAAATCGAGTTTTAATAGAAATTTATTACGATAAAATGAGATCACTATGTACTTAATTAGTTTTTGTTTCTTTTTATTATTTTTTATATTCATAAAATTGACACCTTTATTGTATAGATAGTAGACGATGATGACGATACAGACCAATATAGATTATCTTAATATTGATACTATATTCAGATATGTTTATTATATGAAATAGTACTGCTGTAATAAAAACCACATTAATATCTGGGTAATATTTATAATGATTTGATTGCAGTTAGAAATCTATTAAGTGGCGTGTGCATGACTTAAAATAAGGAAAAGTTTAATTTTATAAACAGATTTGATACAATGCAAAGAAAAACAATATTTTGTCTCTCCTTCTTTCATCTATCTTACTACTTTTCTTGATTCTCTTTGTAAAAGACATTTTATTATGGTTATTTCATGTTTTTGATGAGAGAAAAAGCTTCAATCAATTTATCTACTTTAAATAACAGTTTTTTAGTTAGTTGAAAAAAAATTTATCTTTAAGATATTACTTAGTGAGCAAATATTTTAATGGTTATATATAGTAAAGATATTTTTGAAATTCAAATAATATGTATTTGAAACTACTAAACCAGTGATTCTCAATTTTTGTATATTTATTTATTATTAACAGTGTATCCCACAAATAAATCTTTAGGCCAAGTTATAGGTCCTATTCCCTTTCGAAATATGGGTCTTTTTATTGAATTATACATACACTCAGGGAAAAATCCTATAAAATAAAATTATATCCTATTAATTCAATTAGATTTTACTATTAAAATTCGTCAATGAAATATACAGTTTTAAAATAACAATTTGAATCTTATTAAATCAATAGTGGAAATGTAACATTATTTTTAAAGTATTGCCCTGTAAATATTATAATCCATCACATTATAATTTAATAGTATATACTATTATAATAATAGTTTCAGCAATATTAATTTAATAAATCTAATAGTATACACACTATTATTTTAATAGTATTGTCCTATAAATATTATAATGCATCACATTATAATTTAATAGTATATTATAATAATATTTGTCATAATATTAATTTAATAAATCTAATAGTATGCATACTATCATTTTAATAGTATTGTCGAAATGGTATACTTTTTTTATAATAGGAGCATCCATCACATTAATATTAATATTAAATATTATTACTTTTATAGTTTTATGCTTTATATTATTTTAATGAAGTAAATTTTATTTTTCTAGAACCTATATTTGTTATGTAAAGTTAAAGCAGTCCAAATTAAATGAAACAATATTATATAATTATTTATTAAATCATTTTATTCCATAAGCATTATTTACTTTTACTTGTACTTTTTAACAGACTTGTTTGTACTTTATCATAGAAATAGAAATATAGCCTAAATCTATCAAAATCACTAATAACAATAATAACTAACTAATATTAAACATAAATATATTAAAATTAATTATATATAACAATTAGATACAACATGCTTTGAAATGCTCGTTAAAATAAATATCATGCCACTGTTTGCATAAGATGTAAGGCCTTTTTTGTGTAAAACTATTTCTTCGATTTGATAAAGTGGAACTGTTTGAATATCCAACTTTGTTAAATAGAAACTTTTCCTATAAATTTTGCCTCAAAATATTATTTTTTTGTTTCACTTAGCTTCGGATAAGTCAATGTTTTCAATAATCTGAATAGTTTTCTTCATATACCAAATGAAGGTTATTGTGATATGATGTATATATTTTTTTCTGCAAAAAGTATATCCATTTCGAAAAAACGTTTAGTAGCAAGTTTATGTGAAAATTATAGATCAGCTTTGATTAGCAGTGTAAATGAAATATTAGTTCTTTATTATAGTTTATTTAGCAAAAATTGTTTATTAAAATTATAATTTTTTCTTACTATATTATAATATTTTGCTTAAGCACTATTATTTGAATAACGTTAATAGTTTTTTTTATTTTTGATGTCCACTTAAATATAGTATTTAATTTATTAACTTTTAATTTTAATTTATTAAACATTTTTTATCGAAATTAGATTTGTTTTTAAACTTTTTTATAACATTTAGCTTAAGCACACTATTAAAGATTATTTTGTTTTTACATTTCTACTTATTATTTTATTTCAATTATTTCTAATTTATTCTTATCTTTATTTTTAAATTTTTTTTTAATACTTTAATTTTTTAATTTATCTTTTAACTTTTTTTACTCCTTTAATGCAAGAAAATCAAGTTCAAACAGGTGATATTATCTCTTTAAACACATTTTTACTTTTGAACAAATATTGCATTACTGGATCCTATATAGGTTATTTTTAGCTCGTTTTTTGAATGATTTCCGAATGATATTGTTGATTTTATAGTATATACTTTTAAATATATGTGTCATTATTAAAAAGTGCGGCAAGTACAGGGCACAGTGACAGTATTACAGTTTAAAACCATACGTACGTATACGTACAATAATTAATAGTACATGTGGTTAACCATACCATTAAATTAATTCTGGTAATGTTATTAAAAATTAACTATTTTGTAATATTGAAGTAATAGTAGAATCCAATAAAAACAATGAGTAGAACAGTTTTAAATTTATAGTATTTCTTATTACAATTAATAATACGGTCTACTATTAATATAATAATAGTATGCATCTTATTAAATGAAAACTACCAAACATATTGTTTTAAACAAAAAACTATTATTTTATAGTAAAAACCTATTGATACCCGTCCTATTGAATCAATACCTGTTCTATTAAACATTTAATAGTATGTTTTTCCCTGAGTGTAGTAATTATTTGGTTTATATAGTTTTGCTTATTATATATTTAATTTTTAATTATTATATCTTTACATTAATTATATAAATTATATTTGAACCACGTAGTTGTATTGAAAATTACATTTTTCAGTATGATATGAGAAAAAAATTATCCTTGACAAAGCAGTTACAATTACCTAATCCTTAGGGCCTAGTGGTGTACGCTCGAACACTTTTTTCCAATTTAATAATCACGAAGAATAGATCTAACATCAGAATATTGTATATAACAACACAAGGCCCATTCAACAAACATCAGCTCAAAATTGGTAAATGCAACATAGACAGGTGTAGAAAAGTCGAAAAATATTTCTTTTCCTTTCTATTGTAAGTCGAATGATATTTAAAACAAATTCATTCAGATAATTTTCGATTGAGAAACACTGATCAATACCATAATATACAAAGTATGTATATTTAACGGATTTAAAACAACACCTTATCTGTGTTGTTTAACGTACAAATAGTGTCAATTATTTTAAATCAAAATACATAATAATTTATAATGTGATTGAATATTTTGGGGCGGGGGAAATAATATATTATAATGAAAATTTTATTTTTGAAATGTAAATAAGAAAATGTATTTTTGTTGTGTAATAAAGAGTTTTAGTTAATAAATAATGACCTAGAGAAACACATTTTAAACTGAATAAGAATAATTATTGTTGTCTATGGCAATCTTTAAGACACTATGGATAAACATGTATTCTACATATATATTATGATGTATTTGCTCTATTTAATAATTAAGGTTCTGAATATTTTTATAGTCAAATCCGCAATAATTGTAGACAAAATTTCAACTTTGTTGTGAATCTGATACATTTTGCGGCGATATATATGTAGGTACTACGTTATAAAATATGCTGGATATGAATGATTTATATTTTTTTTTAATTAATTAGAAAACAATTTATAAATTTTTTTTTGCTTGAGGTTTCAATATAAACACGTATTCTTATACGGTATTAAAATATTAGAATTTGTTCTCATTGCTATTTTCTAGTTTTTTTAAACAATTTTTCTAATAATTTTTTTTTATTATTTTCAGGTATGTGTCAGTAAAAAACAATGATGTGGTAAATATTAAATAATTTTATTAATGTATCTATAAAAATAAATATTTTAACAAATCGACTACTATTAATTTTTAATACCATTGGTTCAAGTTATCTTAGTCTAATATTTTTCATATAATTTTGCTTATTTGTTAGTTGTTGTGAACAATGTAAGTTGTCGATCTTAATCAGAATCGTTTCAATTTTCGTTTGACAAGTATTGAGCATCTTTTCTTCGATTGGAAACACGAAATTGTTTGTGGATGTTTGTTTCGCTTCTCTCTTATAATTGATTATGATGCATCGTATACATATTTGTACTCTTATGATATTGTGTTATACATACCGTAACATTTTGCATATTCAGCTCTGCTTACAAAAAATATTTTTAATGAAAAGATTATATTATTAGAAACCGAGACAAATTTTTGATTAAAGATAGAGACAACCTCTTAGGTATCTGATGGTTTGAATGAAACTTGTATACAAATTCTCCTGAATGAAGTTTTCGTTTCCCACAAAGAAAAACAGTTTTTTTAGTCAAAATCTTTCAATTTCACTTTTTAAGTTTTATTAAGTTATCTTATTTTATTTTTAACGAACGCTTTCATGTGGATTGTAGTATAGTACTACATTAATTATTTATTATTTTCAAAATGGTAAATTCATTGAAGAAACTATTAAAGTATCTTATTCCTGTTATATATAACTCTCTATAAATATTTCATCATGTCATATGTCATAAGTCATGTTGAACTCACAAATTCACTTTATGCTAGTTTTTATAAAAACGTGTTTTCCAGCTTTAGAGTAACTGATAAGCATATCAGTAAAATTAAAAGGAAAATATTTGACTATTTTTACTGTTACACTTTATACTATTTTTTTTTTATGCTTTTGACAGTAACTTAGGTAGAATCATCTTTCGTACTTAATTAAGTATGGTACTGCAAGTTTATATACACTTTTTTTTGTTATATAATTCCAAGTCTGTGGGATGAACACCCTAACTGCTTTTACATAGAGATTTGGAATATACAAACACATACAATAGCTTTTTCTGCAGAATTTTTATGGTATAGACTAATTTTTTAAATGTGGAAAACTGTATCTGCTGTAGACTACTTCACCTTCATAATAGCATAGTTTCCATTTTATTTTTAGTGATAACCAAAACTTTCAACTATTCATAATTTTATCCCAATGGACCACGTCGAGAAATCCAGAAAGAATTTTTTGACTTCATCGGAATCGAATCTGTGAATCGAATTAATCCAACAATGTGGCAAGCCATATAGTTTAAATCTAATCCAAAACAAAAGTATGCTGAATAAAACTGTGTAAGATAAACTAACAGTACACCAATTAATACTTTGTAGAACACTTATTGATATCAAAATTGTAAGCTCACCCTGGGAATCACCTCACCATGAATCCAAGTTATACGAAAATCCTAAAATCCATTGAAGAAAGTAGAAAAAGGACTAGAAACTCCTTCAAAACTGGGAAAAAAAATATGACAACGTAAACAAACACTCGTTTTGCATGTCTTTTATTGCTAATCACATGCAGTAGACCAATTATATAATTCTGAAATTGTTTTTTATTTAAGACATTATCAGAATTCCAAACAATGTTTAACTTCAATTTAAAATTATGTTTTTCAATCGATTTGTCGATTTTAAGAATATCAAAATTATTTTAACAAAAATTAGTTTGCTGATACCTAGTGTAAGTTCTTTGTTGTGAGGTTATGTTTATATTTTCGTAGAGTATTATAAATTTTTTTAATTTTTTCACTTCTTTTATTTTATTGATTCTGATTTTTGAAATTTGTCAGATATTCTTTTGTAATATTATATTTTCAACTTTTACAATTAATACCACTGATTTATAAGTCAACCGTAATTAATTCGTGTTATTGTTCACACGTGTATTCATTTATAGCAAAAATAAAATAACTCTTAAGTATATTATGTTGTTGGAATAAATAATGTTAATTTAGAAAATTTTACTCAAATTATAGACTAATACTAATCGTAACGGTGATGATGAATATATATGATGACCATCAAAATCATTATCATCGTCACCATTTTAATTTAAAATTAATATGAATTGCATTTTAAAATCAGAAGCAAAATTATTTTCATATTTCATTTTTCTTATTTTCTACCGAATACCAAACATTTTCTTTTGTCATATGAAAATTAAAACTTTTAATTAATAATACTAGTAACTAATGGTAGTCATGCTAAAAATCATATACCAGAAGATTTACTTTGAAAATATTTTATTTATAATTTGAGTTTTCAATATTTTTCTCCTTTTAAAACAAAATCCAATAGAGATTTCAATTATATGACAATGTAGTTGTAATGAGAATTATTGTAATGCATACATGCAAGCAAAAACTCAAACAGTAAAAACAGATTTTTAATGAGTGAAAAATGAAAAACAAACTTCTAATTTCAATGGAAAATAACTGCAATTTCAGTTGGTTTTTTTTTTAGGGTTACTAATGACAAGCTAGATAAAATAATTATATTTATAATTTCGATTTATAGAAAATTTTAAAATATCTATGTACATACATATAACAGAAAATAAATATGTACCTACTAAAAAGTTTATTTTAATTTTAAATCTTTTATTAGAAAATAAGTTAATTAGAAGTGTATTTTGCTTTTATCGTTGATGTTTGGGAAATAAAAAAATGGAGTTTTGTAAGAAAATTCTGGAAAATCTTAATTATATATTTTTGTAGTACTAAATTATTTAGAAATTCAGTATAATTTTTTAGAACTTGTGGAAAACGGTCTAATAATTATTACTAATCTTTATTTATTATACCTTGTTTTCAAATACAATTTTTATGTTAACGATTTTTAAATATTCAAAAAAAAATTATTAGATTTGACAATGTGGGTTAAAATAGAATGATTTAAACTAAGTTGGAAATGAGCGAAATAATTTGCCAATAAATCAATTCATCATTTAACCTAAATCAAATGAAATTTTGAGTACATTCGAATAGTGGTGATGAAAACAACTCAAATTTCGGTTCAACTCATTGTTAAAATAAAAATAGATAAGTGCACTCAAATTTTTTGATTGAAGGTTCACGATAATAATTAAATGTACTCAAGATTTGGATAAACTGATTGAGTGATGAGTTGAGTTCAAATAATATCAATTAAAATATAATACAAATTTCTGTTATATTTTTGAATTTTAACTGTACGTGAATTAAAATTTATGAATTAAAAACAAAAATGTGTGAAAATTAATTTAAAGGAATTAAATAAGAATTTTGAATTTGAATTAGTTTAAGCTACGCTCAACTCATTGTTCAATAGAAATTTTGAAATCGCTAGAGCTTGAGTTTTGTTACAACTTCTATTTTGATTTAAGAAAATTTCTACCTTTGCTCAAAGTTTGAACGAAATAGAAATTGATTGATGAGATCAGTCACAATTTAATTTTTCACAATTTTGAATTTAAATTTAATCATTAATTTTTAAAAAAGAAATTTGAGTAGATATATTATTATTTATCGTATTGAGCGATTTACATTATTTGACGGCATTAAAAATTATCGAATGTATATTTTGATTATTATTCATAACCAATTTAGTTTTAGTTAATTTAATAATCTTTTCTTGATAGAATATTCAATACATAAAATGTTTGTAAGGTTTACATGATGAAAACTTAACTAGTGCTTATGTCCAGAGAAATAAATCAATTTAAATTAAATTATATTAAAAATTGTAATTTTCTTAAGAGCTGTTTTTTATTAATCTTGCCATTAATTTTTTTTACATCTGGCAACAAATCATTATATATTTAATTATTATAAGGTGGGAACATAATAAAACATCAGTACTTTAATAAAAAGGTTTGAATTATAAAAAAAAAATATGAAAAAAAATGGTATCAAAAATTTACATAAAAATTTGAATTTTTTTTTATATAAGATGACAAACTTAAACGTCATTGAAGTTCGAAAAATTAATCAGTTAAACGTAGAAGATCTAAAAAATCGATTAATAGATATTACAATTACCTTTTAATAATCTTCATTCATTTTTTTTTTGTATAATTTTATATAATTTAATTCAGAAAATGGTAATTACACTATATAATATGATAATTGTACTATTTTGTAAATGTAAAATATACATGTACTAAGATTTTGCTAACAAATTAAAAATATTTTTCTTTGTTCAAAGATCAAAAATGTTAAAGACATTTATTTATTTATTTATTTTTAACAGTTGATCCTACAGATAAATCTGTAGGCCAACTTTATAGGTCCTTTTCCTTTTCGAAATGTGGGCCTTTTTATTAAATTATAAAAGACATATTATCATTTTAATTGAGACCAATGTCGTAATGGGACTGATAATCGTCATTAATAAATTAAATTTATTTCATTTGCAATCTCTACTATCAAGTTATCTATATCTAATAACAATAGTGATATTATTGAATATTCTATACATTAATTTCTAATTAATTAAATTAATTAAAATTTTTGAGTGATACAAGTTTTACGAAATCTGATATAATAATGATCATAATAGATCATTATAATATAAATAAACTCTTTTCAATCAAATCCTAATGTTAAAAAGTTCTTAATTTGAGTTTATTAATAAATAACAGCAGTAAATATTGAATAATAAATTAGGGAATTAGGTCATATTTTAGAAGTTTTAAGTTTACAAAATAACTTAATAAAGTCCAATGATCTTATAATAAAAGTTTTTCTTTAATATCTAGAATTACCTGATTTTATCTTATTACAATAATAATTGGCTGATTCATGAATGAGTGTTAATCACTAAGCAAATTTTTTCAAAAAATTATTATTGAGTTTTATTTTTAATTCAATATTTTATAAAAATAAAAACACAATAATTTAGAATATTAAAATAAAATTTCTAAATTTTATTTATTTATTTAATTTTTGTTACCTTGATTTTAGACCGGTTTTTTATTTCAATTTTTATTTGTTTTGACGGGTTATTGTGTCCCAATTCTTCCAAATATTACGATTTCTTTTTCTAAATGTATATATATTTTTTTTTTTTTTTATATTTGTTTTAATTTAAAGTATTAGACGTTAAATTTTAAAATATCATTTAAAAAACAAACAACCATCTATTGAAAAAATAAATACTGTAAGAGTGCATGGAATTAAGTAAGAATGTGTTTATACAAGGTTATTTCGAAGAAAAAAACTTGGATCAATTGAAGAAGTAAGCTTAGAATGTATAAAACTAGCCCTTTGTTTAAAACTTTGAATGTATAAGTTTTGTCATTATGCATTATGCTGTTAACGGATGAATTTTCAAATCAACACAACATTATGAGCTATCTATACTGCAAGGATTAAATAAACAAAGTGTCACTGGTATCGATATGTTTACACTTGGTTATTTAGAGAAAAAGCTATGTATTGCACAAAATGTAGAACGATTTTCAAATCAAACAAGGGTTCAGAAGAGCTTCTGAAATTAAAGTATTAAAGAAAATTATTGGTAACTCTCAGCAATTTAATAAGAATTGAAATTATTGTTAAAAACCTACGCAATATTCAAGAAGTAGCCATATCAAGATATACTAGAAGAAAAAAAATAATATGGCGGAAACGATGAAATGGATTAAATCATGTTTAATAAATTCGGTTAGGACCAGCACCTACATTAAAAATGTGGAAATCATGCTGACAATTAGAATTGCTATATGCCGCGGAATAGTTGAAAGAGATGCAAACGAAAAATTACGATAATTAAATTTTATACGATTTTTAATTAAAATTTACTGTGAGTTTTTAACATGAATAAAAATTCTTTTAAGCGTATAGATAGGTATATTTAAAAAAAAATTATTTTGGTAGTTACTTTGAAATGAATTAATTTTTTAAAAATTTAATAAATAATTCTAAATATTTTAAAAATTTGTCTGGTCAAATAGCCCAAAATCAGAATATATCAGAAAAGACGTTAAGTAATTTTAGACAAATTTTGAGTAGGTTATTAAGAAATTATGATAATAAAACTATATAGTGGAAATTTTTTATCAATTACTACAAATACAAGCTGAATTGTTCTGTCGTACGAGGTCTGAATTCAGTGTGAGCACGACAGGAACGTTTTGTCTTAAGCTCGATAGAAGCATTGATGTAGAAAAGTGATATACAAAATAATTTCTTAAAAACAAACGTTGTCGGTTAGATTATAGCTATTACAATTTTAGTGATAACAGCCAATCAAAATTATTTTATATGCGTATATAGATATTAACAACCCACCATAGCTGAAAACAGGAAGTACGAGAATAAACATAAAAAAGTGAATAATGAAAACCAAGATTATTAAACACTATCAAACAAAACATAAAGGAAAGGATAATGATTTTAAAAATATAATAATCCAGGATTGACCATTTTAACACTTCAGAACTAAAAAAAGCTAACCCCGAAAAGGGATAATAGAAAATGAAAAAAAAAATTTTTCTACTTGACTCTTCTATCATGATATTTCTATTGAATTATTTATTGCATAATTCATTTCCAATAGTAAATATTAAATAATATATCAATGAGAGAACAAAATTTGATAATAATTAATTTTAGGAACTGAGCCAAATGCTAATACAGACAATATTAGCTATTAATATTTTCAAATCAAAAAAAAATTATACAAGAATGTATAGGTATATAATACTAAAGTTTTCACAAAAATAAAATTAATTTGATTTTATAACTCTCACAGAATCTCTATTGTTTGTGTAAGTAATTGGCGTTAGCGCGTGCGACATAACAAGTCATTATACATACAGTTTTTTTTTTTGCACTAATATCATTCAAAAACAAATCTTCTCTGCTACCTACTATAGTGTTTATTAATATTATTTTTTTGCTAATATATTTAATTTTATTTTCTTTTTTTATTATTAATAAATTCGGAATTAAATAGTTTTTTTTTTATTTTTATTTTTTGAATAAATTATTTGTTTTTTTGTTTTTACGCTATAATTTTAGTTAGGGAAAGTTAATAAAAATCCATTTTAATTGATACAAAAACAGATAAAATATATTAAAAACTTGTCTATAAAATAAATAAAAACAAAAAGAGAACAACAAAAAGGTAAAAAAAAAATAACTATAAATAAATACACGAGCAAAAATGTTAAAATTTATGGATTTTCATAATAATATGTTGAGAGATGTAAACATTTTGTCGTATACGGTAAAATATTTATGTAAATATTGTGTAGGTGGTATTCTTATATTTTCAAATCAGTGTATTTTTAATAATTACAATATAACGGTTTTTTTTTTATTTAATAAAAATCTCATATTTTATTTTGATCATAAAATATCAAAAATTCAAAACAGCATATAACATTCAAGTGACTCATTTTAACTACTGTATAATATTAATAACCCATAATTATAACCAGAGAGATAGATAGGTTGATTTCACATTTTACATGTAAAAATAAAAATGGTAAAGTAAATATTATTGAATTATTGATTTTGATTCATTTATTGGATTAAATAACGTGACCTTATGTGTAAAATATATCATGTAAGAGAAAACAGTTATATATATGTATTTTTTTGAGATAACACAGTTATTTTAATTTTGTTTTCGGTGTAATATTTTTGAAAATGAAATGAAATCGAAATGACATTATATTATTAAATTTAAAATAATTAAATAATTTGCATTAACAAAAACCAAATGGCTTGAGTATTGGATTTATGAAATTATCAATTTATTGAATAATAAATATATTATTATAATAAGGGTTCCATATTAAATAATATATAATTATTTAATCTGAGAAATTTCAAATATGAATTATTGACAAATTATAAAAAAAAAGATATATCTTAATACCATTCATTTTTTATCATTATATACTATAGGATTTCATTTAAATTAATTCTTATGACTATAGTTTATTTAAACCAACTTGAATTATGTTATTATATTTATGTTACATTTTTTTAAAGGAAAAATGTGCATACTATTAATTTCATAAATAATTATTTTCTGTAATCAATATTTAATTTCGTAACTTAATGGTTTGTGTACTGAATATATGAATATTTAAATAATTTTTCAAATGAAATTTGCAATTAAATATATCTAAGCAAATAAATTAACTAAAACACAATTATAGCGAGGAACGAGTGACTCGATAGTAATCGAATCTTGTCTTTAAGGGCACAATATGTGACGAACTTATTTACTACTGTTTTTGTTTACAATGGGTCTCTTACCTTTAATTAAATTAATTGAAAATTAGCCCTGGGCTGGATTTATTAACCTTTAAATAATGTAATTATTTTAATCCTGTTTTTTATATATGCTTGCTTGATAAGTGTGTTGTGTTGCTTTTGAAATTCTGATTAAAGAATTTCTGATTGATTTAGAATACTACACAGTTATAAAATTATCGTATGGAACTAAAATCGAACGAAACGAAAAATTAGTTGATTATCAGAAATAATAGATTAATGAATTGTCTTATTAATTTTATCTTGTGAAGAGAGCTATTACAAAAATTTCTTATAATTTGATGAAAATGGTATTGATGCACAAATATTATAAGCTGATATATGTTTTTTATTTTGTTCTTTATTTACTTCGTATTAGTAGTTTTAAACATTAAATGTTTTCCACTTTTTTGTTTATCAAAATCAATGGCTTATCCTATCAGTATTGACAAAATAAAGAAAAATTCTTTTCTTATAAATCTCACTATAATGGTGTCAATAACTGATATATATATGATGTATCTATAGTATGTTTTGAACACCAAAATTTCTCCAAATCATTCTTCGTCGTAATTTACACAATAATCTCATGTATTTAAACATCATAATTTCATCATTTGATTGTGTTTTCAGCATAATAATTATTTTACTTATTTGTTCACAATATACAACATTTCCCAAATAATTTTTACATTAGTTGAAGTAATATATGATTGTATCACTTAACCATTTAATACTTTTTAATATTCATTTGACATATCAACATACCCATTCAAGTATTAATATTTAATATAATAACAAAACTTTAGCCCTTTTCTGCCATATTTTATATTTTTATTTTCTGAGAACACAGAAAAATTGAAGAGTAAAATAACTATCCAGCGTATTACAATATTTAAAGTATAAAAAACAAAAAAAGTTTTTATAGAATGGAACACAGTATATGGAATGATGTTTCATATAGCTAATTGGGTTAATTTTTTCACAGTGATCAAATAATTACATTGACAGATAAAAAATTTTGACTATTTAATTACATTTTTTTTTTTGGTTTAGAGTTATTCCAGCTAAAAAACAAAATTGACATTTACCATTACATTTAACAACAATTGACTTAATAATCGAGTTTTAGTTTGAAATGTAAAAAAAAACAAAACAAAGCTTAGATTCAACTTAGTATAATACAAATTAATTCGTAAAGATGTAAATGTATATGACTGTATGTAAATATCAGAAGAAAAAAGTAATTAAATTAATTAATTTATTACTATTAGTAATAATGACAGGATTTTATCATATGATTTTGACATTTTAAATTTCATTTTGAAATTATAAATTAATTATTATATCACAATTTTATTAATCCATTGATTGAAAGACAACAAAGATAATAATAATTATTATTACAGATTAAATTTTTTATTATCTTTTTTATTTTGAATAGTATAATACTGAATTCGATGACATTTTTAAATTTCAATAAATTCAAGGTTACTCTCTATTACTATTATTTCTATAAATATAACTTTGATTCAATTAATTTGTGTCGTTCATTTTATTGACTTATCTTCATTATAATTTTAATGATTCTTTTGTGGTTTATTATTATTATGCTAAAAATAATATTAATAGATTAAATTAAAAATATTGTCTTTGTTTAACCAGAAATTCGAGTTTATTTGTTGTTGGATTAGTGTGTTTTCTTATTTTTATTGTTATGCTTTTTTTTTTTGCATATTTTTCTATTCTTTCTCTTGGTTTATTTTTATTTATTTGAATAAAGAAGCAGCATCTTGTTAAATCTTGTTTTCAATTATAAATGAAACACACAGAATTTATTGTCATGAATTGACAACAAATACAATCGTATATTGGCAACAAAATTAAAAAAATTGATGTATTAATTATTTAGAAGAAATTTGTTTTTAAAAACAATTAAGTATTGTTCGTATATCTAAAATCTCCACTTGGTTGGAAAATTTTAACTAGGTACAGAAATGTAAACATGATTTTTCATTTCTCTTCTTTGATAATAACACGAGTAGATACTGTCAGTTGATTATAGGGTGGTATAAAATTTATTGTTTTTTGAAGGAATTTTTCACTTAGTGTTAGAGTTTTGAATTTTAGCTTTATGGATTTTAAAAATGATTTCCTCTGATTTACAATAATTTTATTACAAGTAATTTACATATGATGATTTCTCTGAACAGTTCTGCTTTTTTGGTATCGAATAATTATTATCTCTTGTTGAAAAATAATTACTGGTTTAATATAAAGACTTATTACAGACTCGTACTATTTGCGTATGTAATATCAAAACAACGTAGTTACTACTGCAGAACAATACTTCTAATGGGATCACAATCATTCGAATTACTGTTAATTACTTGCAAAAATTTCTGAAAGGTTTTTTTTTATACATAGTCCTTTGTTAAAAAATCATAAGAAAAAATTTAGATAAAAGAAACAGTATATTCTGAATTTTCAAAAGCATTTCCTGTCACAATTTGGTATTATTCTGACAACTATAAGCCACATTTTAGCTGGGGTACATAATAGCTTATGTGAAAATGACCTAAAAATGTTTTTTTCATAATCACTTATGTAACTTAAAATTATATTTCTACAATTAGTAATAAAAAATTATAAATTGAAAAGTGTTTTTAGGCAGCGTTTACACTTCAATATATATTGACAGTATTTATTGATGAGAGAGAATATTGAAGAAATATTGATGTGTAAACACATATTGATATCAATATAATTGCAGAACAAAATAGAATTTATCCTATTTTCTTCAATATTTTATTGAGAGAGACAAAATTAAATATGGCGAATAATGAAAAACTTAGCAACATTCATATGTTATTTTTTCAATTTTTTTTTTTGTTATTTCAAATTTGCTTTATATTCACAGGGTACTTCATTAAAAAAGTTTTTATTTTTATGTTAGTTTTGGTGAATATATAAGAAAAAACTGGCAAATAGTTTGATTGATGTGTAAACACAGATGTCTCTCTCTCTCTCTTCAATCTAAAATCGTCAATAATAATATTGAAGAATATTGATGTGTAAACCCTGCCTACAAATTTTGAATATCGTTTTAAAATTTTCAAATAAATTGAGTATACGGCTTATTTTACTTAAAATTAATCTTAAGCAAACATAAGCATTTTTTTCGAAAATAAAGCTATTCGATTTCAAACGCTTTCACAATTTAAGCGATTTTAAAAAATCAAAAACTAATACAGTCCCGTCATTAAATATTTTTAAACTCTATTTATATTTTAAAATTGATTTTACTCGAAACATCAATTTCAGACATAAGCGGTTATGCCTTGTTGCAACAGATTTGTTGACTGAATAAATAAACAACTGCGAAAAGTCGAAATTTAACTTAACTCAATTAAAAAGTAAAAGAAAATCACTTGTCACATGTATGCCCTCCGGTATTGTTCGATAGTTTCATTAGTAATATAAAAATTTCATCGTAGGTATTGATTTTTTTTACAAATGGTTATTTATTTTGTTTTTTATTATGGGCATCTACATTATTATAATATCATTGTGCAGCTTGTATTACTTGGAACAGTAATTGTTTACATAATAAATTTTAACATTATCATAATGTACATTTAAATATTAAAAACTGTGCATTACAATCAATGCGATAAATAAATAAATATTTGTATAAAAAAAAAAAGAAGAAAAACTCTTTTGTTGCACTTCATTTTTACTTTAACTATTTTTGCATGTTAAATAATATTAAAATTTAAAATTATTAAAATCAATTTTTAATTGAGAGTTAAAAAAAAATTAAGATAAAAAAGCGCAATGCTCATCGATCCGATTTTTTTAAAATTAAAATTTAAAATTTTTATTTATTTAAATCTTTTTTACCTGCAATTTTCATCAACCTTGAAAACATTGAACACATTTTTTTTTCAACCGAATTCATTTCAAAAGATATAAAATCAGTTTGACTATTGTTCTTATTGCTTTTATTATTTTTTTTTTGTTTTTATTTAAATATAAAAGAAAACAAAAAAAAAAATTAATGAGATTTAAAATAAAAAAAATAATAAAAAAATGAACGATTTTTAAATGCTTAAACGGAAGAGTTTCTATAAAAATATCATTAATATTTATATACATTTTAATATTAAATTGTATAGATTAAAGGTTAATACAATTTGGCCATGACCTAACTTGATGTTAATTAAATTTATAAAATTACCAATAAATGTCTAAAATTGTATCAGAAATGCAATTTTTCAGTTTTTTTTTTTTTTTTTGTTAAAATGGAATTTTTTAAGTAAATTTTCAATAGCAAAATTGAAATGGAATTATTTATTTCGAGCACTCTAATATTTAGATTGCTGTAAATTTTATTATAGATGTTTAAAGGTCATAGTGAAATAAGTTTTTTTTTACTTAATGCTTGAAGAAGTAGTGCAGAGGTCTCTTGTGGACTGTGTTTACATAAATATCAAGTTTTTGGATTTTCCATAGTTGGAATGTCAATATTATTGGAATATTGCGACGTACAGTTTTTGAAGTCTTATTGGAATATTGCGACGTACAGTTACTGAAGTCTTAGCAAAGATTAAAGAAAAAAGGTATTTTATTCCGTTTTTCAGATGAAAATAAAACAAAACAAAAAATATTCTTGGCAAATTTACGGATCTCGTAATGTCATTTAATACATATCATCACCGTCTGCACATATAGCTTTGAAATAGCTCATACCTTCAGTGCTTATAATATAAAACATAGTTTATTTACCTAGCAGTTTATTTACATTCGAAAAAAATTATTACACAAAAAATTTCAGTGTTACGATAAGTCAAAGAATAACTCTTAAAAACCGCTTTAGTTTGTACGAATCTCCGGGGTTTTGTACAAATTTAATACATTTGCAAATTACAATAGGATTTAATACTTCAGTTTTGAAAAAGCAAGCTGTAACTGTATAATACAAAAAAAACGTTTATTCTTCAGTAAACACATACACAAGCGCTTCTCTATGTTTCCAAATCGTGACCATTAAACAACCTAGATATTTCAAAACGGTTTTGTAGCTCACGAAGAAGTTAAGTTAATATTTTAAAAGTCGGCAACACTAATTATTTCTGAGATACAGCAATTTGGCCACAAGCTGGTGTTACATTTACTTCAGAAGATTGTTACGTATGCCACACACAATATCTCCCTCGAAAGAGCCAGCCAAAGCATCAAGAATATCACTATGTTTGAATATTAACTTTTGAATATTAACTGACGAACCTGAAGTCTGATGTTTAAATATATAAAACATTACATTAGCCCAATTATCATATACACAGCAGAAGCCAGAGAACCGATATCAATAAAACAAAAAGCATTATACGAAGTAAAAAAATTACAATGCAAAGAAATTTTTCAGTATACACCAACATAGAACAACCAAACAACCAAATTCAGAAATTATGCAAATAATTTTAATATAGTCAGATGGCTTAGAAGTAAAATAAAAAACATGAAATTATCAAATATTTCGGATGAATAAAATCTAGATAAATAAGAACATAATGGTGAACAAAAAAGTAAACCAGGCAGACAATCGAAACGTTGACGGAGCAATTGCACCTGTACATCTTAAGACATGCAATATAGTTACAAACAGGCTCAACTCTAATATAAAGCGAAAAAGAAGAAGAAAAAGAAGTTGAATTGAATTGACTTGAAGAGTAAAATCTTGTTTACAAAAAAAAAAATTTGTTATTTCCATTATTATGTAAAACTATTTGAAAAATTTCCCAATTATTCATTTTATTTTCTTAATTTCTACATTGATTCTCTCTCATATAATGAACCCCATAGTAATGAACTCATCTTGACAATTAGTTTGCATAAATACTTACTTATGTAAAATATCAGTAAACGCGAGTCTCTTACAAATAACCATACATTAAATAAAACCATACATAAATAATAATATTTATTTATAATATTTTATATTATGTATATGCCTAATGCCTGAAAAAGAAAAATAGTTAACCTAAGGCTTTAAAGTAGGTAATCAACAATTTTATCGGTCATTTAAATATGGTAAAGAGAATATTTTTTTTTCTTTCTATTCAATTTGGTTTACATCAGGATTTGAACTGAATTCTTTATTTGTTCAATTTGAATGTCTTAAGAAGAGGAGGAGCATTATTAAACATGTATATATAGGTATGTATGTATAGTCAGAAATGTAAGAAAAAATTCTAAATAAACATTTTGTTTTTTACGGAAATTTGATGTAAAAAAATATTTCTTCTTCTTCTTCAGCTATCATGTAATGACTTTCTTTTGCTGTACTAAAATTGTTCTACAAATACAAAACTATATAATAAACATCTATTAGGTATTATTGCTGTATATATGTATTATCATAACAAAACAGAATTTTATTTTCTTTTCTAACATCACTATTAAATTATATCTATGATATTTTCTCTCTATATTTGCATATTTATCTATAAAAAAAAAAATCTTAAAAAGAGAAAAAACTTGTATAGGTTATGTGCCGCCCGTTGTGGTCAGCTCTATATAGCTATATTTATCTATTAATTTTTTTTTATTTTCTTATGTTTTGTTTTATTTTTTTTTACTAGTCATCCTACAGCGCGATTTTGTTCCAATTAGATTTTTGCATCTTCTATACAACTTTTTATTCCTATATTTCTTTTTTCAAACTATTTTAAATTTTTTATTTGTCAATCCACTCGTTTTTGTGTTACGTCATATACGTTTTCACTTACAAATTGTATCACTTGTTATGTTTTAAGAATTTCATAAAAGATTGTTCTTCACCAGCCGGTATATGATTTGATTTAATATTATTGAAATAGCGATATTTTAATCTTTCGCTAACTTAAATCCTCTACCATGTAAAGAAATGGTTAACCTTTAATTGTATCCTCCCATTCGTAAAATGTGTACCTAATCAAATTACAAGACTTGAATCTATACAAAATCGATATTATATTATTATATCAGTTCTGACAATTTGGAAGAAAACGATGTCGAAAGAAGTGGGTGTTGCATAGAAAGAAGTGTCATTGCGGAGGGAGGTAAGAAGTCGGTAGGTCAACAAATAATTAAGCAGTTGATGTATGTATGTAGTATGCTAGGAAAGAGAATGTTTTAAAAATTGTATCACAAAAAAGTAGTAGTGGATATAAAGCTAAAAAAGAAGAAGGTTGAGGGCATAATAATCGAAAAATATTCAACACATATGATCGTATAATGCAAACCAAATTTTTTTCAATTAGACATGACTTTTCCATAATATAACGAGGTTTTTGCTTTAATTTTCTTCAATATCTTTTTGAAAGAACTGAAAGCAAAGTGTCTAAATGTATTTCGTTCTGCAATATTGTGTATCATTGACTTGACTTCTTCAATTGTGTTCTCTCCAAAGAACATCTGTAGAATAAATGCTGCCCTATTAGCATGTTACGACTTATAAGTGGTTATTGGATAAGTGTTTTTTTTTTTTCAAATGGTATTTGCTATCTTGTAGTAGTAGAGTAACACATTGATAGATGTATTGTGCTGTCCTCCAATATCTCTATTACCCCAAGTTGTATATTTTCGGTTAAATTAAATAATGCATTTTTTTTTAACTGTTAAGATATGTTTGTATATACTGATCTCCGACTGGGAATTGCTTACGCGTTCGGGGTTTTATTATTAAATAAATTCAATAATGAAAGATAATATATGTAAACTTTGAAGTTCATTATGAAGCGGTAAAAACAATTGCGACCACCGACCACCGACTACCAACGAAATTCGCTTCGCTCAATTATTGTTCGTCAAATGAAACACAATTGTAGCGAAACAAACAAAACAGAAAAGCAAAATGACGGACTTTCAAAAATGAAAAAAATTATTTTGAATAATTTATTAATTTATTTGTTAGCATCATCAGATCCAGATTATGTATGTATATAATAAAAAAATAAAGAAGTATAAATTGTAGAACATTATAAAACTTTTAAAAAAAAGCAGAACAATGATATTTCAGATTATAGAATATCAGATTTCAGAATAATTGTTTTGTTTTTATTTTTGATGTTTAAAAAGGTTGTCAGGTTTGTCAAATCCAGCGAAAAAAATAGAAAATAACCTTATTTCGATGACAACGAAATTGTGGTTGAACGATTATAGTTGCAATTGTGAGCATATAGAGCGTATGTATTTTAAATTTTTCTTCGCGAATTTCACATCAGTAGTTCCAATTGTGTTTACCGCTTGAAGCTGTTATTCTATATTCGAAACATATTATTTACTAAAATTTGTTGTAATTTTATCAGTTTTACTGGAATTCTATCACAGTTCATGTATTACGTGTAATAACGTGTATTTCTAGTCAATTAAAGTTGTCGTTAATATCCTATTTTCTGGTCTTAATATTATAATTTACAAGTAATTAAATAAATTTTAAACTATGAATACTGCTATCAACAAAGTATGGAAGATCGATTAAGTTGAGAATGGATTAAGAGAGGACTAATAAAGTTGATAATCTGCAAAGTTTGATATAAATATAATGATTAATAAAGTTTCGGGTCGATACAGTTCAAAATCGATAAATTTGACTTTGATAAGTTTTTGTCAAATACAAAATCAATATCAATAAATCAGAGGATCAACAAAAAAAAAAAACTCAATAAATTCAACGGTCGATAAACATAGTGATCACTAAAAATAGATAATAATGTAAAACTATATACATTATTAACAATTCAATTTACGATGTAACACTTTTATTTTCTATATGTTAGACTGGACTGCATTCTATTCAACTATATCATTATAAAAGAAAAGAAAAAAAGATGCTAAGTTTAAAGACATATTTATGAACATAGCGAAAGTATATTACCATATATAGCACCACTTTGGTCAATTTTACAATTTTACAATATGCTATTAAGAAAATAAATTTTAATTTAGATGGTTAATAATATATGGGTAAATTTAGTCTATAAAGATGTTGAAGAAATTTCCGTGATTATTTAATTTCCTCTCTGTTATACCCACAAAGTGTTTCACATAATCATTTGGAATTCACATAATTTTTGATAAAGCTGTAAGAATTTTTTTTTTTTTCACATTTGTATTCTCGATATTAGAAATGTGGAAATTGAAAAAGTGAAATATGTATAGATGGTATTGGTATATGAAACCAACAAATAATGATAATTTTGAGAGGTGCGGATATTATTGGTTTGCAAATAACAATTTATAGAATTTCGTTTATTTGGTCTAATAATTGAATTTATACAGTCGGAATATACTAATATATTAAATTTATCTAGATGGAAATGAAGTAAAGGTTTTTTAATTTGAAGAATAAAATAAATAGGGAAAACTTGAAGTTGGTATCAAGAAATTGAAAGAGTTAATAAATTAGAAAGTTTTATCAGATTTTGTTATTAACTGGTTTTAACAGTTGGGCTTTTAAATTTAAGGTTTAAAAGAATACAACAGCGTTTATTTTGGGAAAATCGATTGTTTATTGTTAGTTCTAGATTTGTAGAAAGATTTAATAATAAAAAAATAACATAATTAATCGTACGAATAATGTGTATAAAATAACTATATTCTTTAATCCAATTCGGTAAATAATGTTCGGTAAATTATCCAATCGGTAATCCAATTCAAAAAATTATCCAATCGGTAAATAAAGAGTATTATTGAATAGCCTTCTAATAGGGTTACAGTATAATGACGATTATGACTTAAAAGTTATTTTAGAATTAGTTTTTATTATTGAAAATCAATGGTTCACCTTGGTCTAAATGTGTTGACTACAAACCTATTATACACAACTATTTACCTGAGCTCTGAAGTTTCAATTATTGTACTCCATTTAATATCTTAGACGTGCGATATGTTATTTTTTGTTATATTATTTTCATTACTCTAAAATAAATGAATATTTTGAATTTGATTTTTCTCACTATGTATTTTTGTAATTATCAGTATTTGGATTGTTCTGATTTTTATTAGAATGCAGTATAACTAATTTAGTTTATATTGTGTTCAATTTAATTAATGTAAGGAACCTACCTTGACCGTGTTCAAAATTGCGCCTATTTTCCTCTAATTGGTGACGTAACTATTCATCCCTAACTTCTTTCATACATCGACGTCGTGTATTCGGAACACTTTCCCTGTTTTATAGATAAGTGTGAAGAAATGCTCAGCAGAAGCCAAAGCACTTCATCGTCCTCTTAAGCCATTTCACTGTGAAACTAGAGAAGCCACAAATGCTCACCCCTACACTGTGTAAATCCCAAAATGATAGTTTATGGAGGTTCGTTCATAATTCGGAATACTTCAAGAATGTGTAATCATATTTCTTCTGATATGGTTCCACATTCAACTTATAATTTGCAAAAGTTTACGAAAATATTAATACATTTATTCTTCAAATTCCTATTATTAATTTGTCTCTCTTGTTTTCTTCCTAATTTATCCTCTCCTATCCCAAACAAGCGGCTCTTAAGTGCTAGACGTATTTTCCTATCTAATACTTTGAATGTTTATAAAAAAAAAAAAATAAAAAGCTTGTAAAATTCCCTCTACTTTTTCATTTACTTATTTTATGCAAAACATCTTCTGGATATTTTGTTTGGTCAGAATTATTGTTTGAACTCAACAAATATTATATTTAATTCTTAGTAGTGTTGCAATCTTTTGCTTTTTTTCTGCAAATTTTCAAGATTTTTTTTTTTTTGTAATTTAATTGTCAGAATCTATTATACGGTCATCAAATTTTTCAATAATTCAATTTAAAATAAAACATGTTTTTCATCTCACTTTTAAATCCATTTATACATTTAAATGCCACTCTACTTAGTGTGTATATATTTAATCAATTTCTATGTAAATATAATTTTATTAGAAGCAACAGACTTCATCATATTCTAGTTAGTCAATATGTACGCATACGAAGCAAAATCTGACCTTTTTTTTTAACTCCATATCACCATAATTAAAGTAAAAAAAAAATTGATAAACGTTGATTTTCAATGGAATGCAAACGATTCAGATGAACCAAACTTGAAATAAGGCGAACGAATATTTCTGAAAGACATAGAAAAATAGATAAAAAAAAATATATAAAAATATAGAATAAATTGGGAACTAAATTTTAAGTCATAAAGTAAACTTATTATAATAAAAATAACAATAATAATAAAATACAATAAAATTGATAGACAAGTGAGTAAATTTTTTTACTAAATAACATGAAAATAGTCATCTAAGTCTGTTCAAATTTCTATTCTACATTATATACATAAATTATTATCATCGCAGCCCGAAAATATTGATATTCTACGGCTTAATCAAAACATATTATTTCAATGTCGTGTTTATTTAGTTGTTCTTATCTTTTAAGTTTTTAAGATTCTAAAATGTCTTTTTTCGTTTTGTTTGGGAATAAACTGTACGGAAGTTTTTATTACTATTATTTAAGTATGCATTACAACATCAGGTCTATTTATAAACGAAAAACCACACTGACACGTAAAATGAATACATTATGTAAATATAAATTGAATTTGACAAGATTTTAAAAAATATATATAATTAGCATATAAATATTATGCCGGTTGTACAGAATTAACCCTAAAAGCATGACAGTTATAAGCAATACTGCCATGACAGATATTATATGCTTGTCAGTCTCTATGCTATTATTATGCCATAATCTTTGTTAATAATTATATAATTTTTTCTGCAAAATTTTGGTACTTTTTCGATTTTGATATTTCAATTAAAATACAACCATATTCTCTTAGACGCGCACCACATTGTGTGATCGCTTAAAAATATTACTGAAGCGACCCTCTTTACTATTCTGTTTGGCTTTTCCTACGACGTGACAGACTTTTTTTATAACTTCAAAATTTTATAATTGATAGAGCATCGCTGCAAATTAATTTCAGTTGTTTCGTTGTTTGTTAAATAATTTAAATGTAAATGGATAAAACAGTTAAGTAAGGATTAGTAAATAATTTTTAATTAATTTTTTAGCATTATTATTAAATATGTATTGTGTTTTTGTTTAAAACAAAAAAAAAAGAAACTCATGTTTACTATTACTGTTTAACAATACTTACATATATATATTATTTTATTATGTATTTGTTCCTAGTATTTGTTTATATATATACACAAATAATCTTTTTTGAAATTAAGTCAGTACTAGCAACTTAATAAAATTTTCTGTTACCGGGCTTACATCGTTTAACAGAAATATATTATTCAGCTAAACGTAGCATGATCAATTTTTCAAGTAATGTGTCTAAGAGAATATAATTTGGTGGATAATTAGGTCTTACAGAAATGTCTCTATATGAAGAAAATGAATTACGAATCTATAATTGTAATATTGAAAACTAGGTCAAACGATGCTGTAACAGTTCTACTATAGAAACATCTACTTCCAAGAAATTTTTTAAGGAATATTTTAGATGGTTTGAAATTTATTATTAATTTGTAACACTGTACAAAAACAGAAACATAATCAATAAGTAGTTGGTCACAAATGTAAAAAAAAAAACAATAAATCGTCGGCTTATTGCTAAATTGTTCGATCGTACCAAAATGTAATTTTAGAGTATTAAAATGTTGTAAAAAAACATTCCCATCTATACATAATAAATTGGGAATCTGATGTATAAAAACTTCATCTTATTATTTTCTTATTTATTTAGAGTATTTAATAGGTAAGTGAAATAGAGAATTATTTTCATATAATTCTGCTTTTAACTATGAATTATGATGGTTTAATTATTGTGTGAGTATATTGTAGTGTACTCTGAAACTAATTAGACAATAATTGGTAATAATTGGTAATTCATCAATATGTCGAAGCAGAAATATTTTTCTGAATCTATTATCAAATACTATTCGTTCAATACTAGGGGTTGTCCCAAATCTAAAGTGGTTTAAGTTTAATTTCGATAGTGTGGATTTTCTGAATGACTATACATACAATTGATATTATTATTATCTTTTATTTTCATTTATCAAGCGAGAAATTATTTTTTTTTTTATTACAATTACAAAATCATACAAAATTTTAGCACGTATCTATTCGTTTTGAAAATGAAGAAACAATAATTAAGCTATGATGAATAAAAACTTATAAATTATAAAAAATATATCCCTTAATTTACAAACGTTTAATATGATAAAAAAATGTTTGTGCTACAATTCGGACTGAGTTTTGACACAATCCTTTTCCATTTTAATTTTTTGAAAAACTTTCTCATTAATTTAAATTTTTTCGACTAATGTCCTCTTCTTTGTTTTAATATCCTGCGATCATTATCAATTTCTTGTTCTAGTATTGAATCAACTCTAGTTTTGTTGATTTGACATACTGTCAATATTTTGGATAAATAATTAACAAGTTGTTTTTCTTTTAAATATATGCCCAAAGCCGTAATAGATTCATGCAACGCCGAGTAATAAATTTCAAGCGATTGTTATTATTGTGTGTGGAGATTTTTTAAGTCAAAACAAAAAAAATTTCTTTTTGCAGAGAATTATAGATTAGTCTAATGATTATTTACTGTCCTCAGAGGTACAATAATTTTGAATAGATTTTTGAATCATTTAATATTTCAAGTTTACGTTTTTATTTCGTAATAAATTTTCTAGATAAATCCATACTTCAACTGAAATATTTCATTTAATCAAAGTAAACATAAATGTTGAAGAACCTATAAAGTTTAAGAAACTGGCAAATGCTGATTTAGATAAAAAATAATATTATTTAGTTTTGGAAAAGTGAAATATTTATCAAATCTAGCTAATACATCCGACTCTAACTAATTTTATTAATAATATGTAATAATATTACACTCCTACAGCAGACATGACATTTAATTGTATATAAAATGAATTTACTATATACATCAATTGAAATTTGACAGATCTTTATCTAATAGGTAATGTAACAAAGTTACAATATTTTATTTTTAAGTTGAATACACAACCAGAAAAAATAACAAAAGTGTACAGTAAAAGTAAAAAATATCAAAGGTTATGCAAATTGATAAAATTGTTTGGAAATGTTAAATTGAAGTTTTTTTGTGTGAATTTTGTATGCGATTAATCAAAGCTCAAAAGAATGTTATTATTACCCTTTGATATATTTGTAGCTGTAATAGAGAAAATTACGAGTACATTCCAACGAAAGATTCTTAAATATAACTTATTGACAACATTGAAGGACTAACCGATGAACTTATTGAAAACATTGTCCGGACTAACAGTTTTTCAAAACATTGTCCAAGCAATTAACATTCGTAACATAATGATTGTGACTAAGGTTGTTTTAGTTCGCTTTAGATCGTTATACTAATAAAGTTTTTTTGCTTTAATTAATCATAATCATACGCAAAACTTATTTTTTAAGGTTTATTTCAAATAGTTGGGCACAAAAGCGTTGAATATAATGAAGTTATAGATGGATCAAACCTTAAATAAATCACACGTGATGATTGACGATAATCGATAAAGAATATGTTAATAATAAGTACCTGGATATAGACGAAATTCTCTTCCAAAAATTTTTAACTGTTTTTTTTTGTCTTTAAAATTAATGTCAAAATTTATTTACTTTTTTTATTAAAACTCTTGTATTTAATACAAATTTTTACAGCTGTCGTCATTGTTTCTTTTACTTTTATTGAAGCTTCAGCATTAAAATAACCTTATAACCTTACCTATAATTTGCATATTAAAATTATTTATTTAGATAGATGGATTGTACGTTTATTTCCAAAATTTGTTAATACATAATTTATAATGACAGAGTCTTCTTATACTTAAATTAGAGTTTAGATTATTAGTATCTTAACAGCTGCTAGTTTTATTTTATTCTAATTTTTATTTTGCATTACATTTGTTGTTTGATTTACAATTTATTTTAATTTATACAAGGAAAAATGGTGGAAAATTACAAAAACCTTGTGACTACTTGTATTTTTAAAAATTTTACTTAAAAACTTATGACTAGAATTAAACTAATTTATAGCAAAACAAAGACATCGATAGTAATTATCGACCAATTGCCTAAATAAAATGTTTTCGAAGCTGGAGCAGTTGGCAATAAATTTGTTGTTAAAATTATTTATTTATTTTCTCAAATACATTTCAAAAAAATCTATATGAAAATTTTATTATTTTTTTGTCCCTTACTGTGTATGTAGGGTTTTCATTACGCCCAATCTAAATTAAATTTGAAAGAAAACAAAACTAAAAAAAAAACGTACCTCACGTTTTAAACATTAAACTTAAAAAAAAAAAAAATAAAACCGTTATAGGTATGTTACTTTACATAAGCATGACTTCAGTCAATGTAATTTAAATTTTTATACAACCATTTTTTTTCTTTTATTTTTTTTAACCATTTAAATTCGACCGTAGATAAAAATTTCTTTAAAACCTCATTGAATTACAAAACTAAAAATATAAACAAAAAATTTATTCTTATGACGAATTTTAATAAAACTTTATGATATCTAAGATTATTATTAAACTCTTCTCTATGAGATACCATAGGTACTACCTACCTGTATTTATAAAATTAATAGTTGAGAGTCCCAGGTGTAAAAGTTTAAAAGTATTTTGTTTTTTTTTTTTTAGCAATTGAATGGTGGTTAATTGAAGTTCTTATAGTTCAAATTGGATTTCGAGTGAAAAATGAACATTATTTTTCTTGTGTTTTTTTTGTCTATATTTCCCTTGGAAGCAGACTTTATGATTTAAAAGAGTTGAAATAATATTTTTGAAATAAGAGGTTGATGAATTATATTTTACCAATAGCTAATTATGTGAAGTTATTTTAAGTTATTTAACATGAAAATGAAGCTGATGTTGGGGTTCTAAAATAAAATTAAAATATAATATTTAATTAAAGTACTACATACATATTTATTTGGAACAATATTATATTTTACCAAAGTTAAATAATTCAAATTTTTATTTAAATAAACTTTGATATTCTTTTTTAGCTTCCAATTAGTTTTTAGAAAAAACTTATTCTTTAGCATTAGATTAAAATTAGTATCATATAATCATTACGGTCCTATAAGCCAATCGGAATGCTATGGGGCGAAAATGAAATTCTTTCAACGTCTCCTATCTGTAGGTACCCACGTAACAATTTTATTGATATAAGACTCTTGCGCACTCTTATAACACTATTATAAACACTCTTATAGCAGTATTAGTGTTAATTTGAGTGCTCCGCAATTGCTGCGAAAGGTTATAAATACGTTATTGCACTAAAATGGAGAATCCTATAAGGAACCGGAGCAAGTGCTGTAATATTGTTATAGGATTAGTGTATGTGTTTTTATTTTGAAATGATATTCATGTGAAATAATTTATGGTGTGCAAGAGTGAGAATGGTATTATTTTTTATTTTCAAATAACATATTTATGGAGTTTATATTTATTTCCTGAGAAAGGGAGATAGATATTAGTTAATAATATAAAAAATGTTTTACTAATAAATAATATTTTCCGGTCAAAAATAATTGTATTAATATTTATAATTATTGTGACCAAAATTCGGCTCTGATTGAAATTTCATTGACATTTATTTAGTTTTATATATTTATTTTAAAAGAAATAAGCACATTCCAAACAAATAATACAAATAAAGTAAATTTTTCAATGCAGAATTTGAATATTTACAAATTTTGGGCCAAAAAGTGGAGTTGACGGCTTGTTAAAAAATTTGTAAGCTAATATTGACAGGAAGAGACAAACTTTTTTTAAAAATTATATTCATTTTTGATTCTAAACGTCACTAGTAATTATATTATTTTACAAACAAAGATAAACTTTTAATGTGATTAGTGTAAAAAGTTAATTTTAATCAAGGTTTTACTCAAGATAAAGACCAAAATGTAATATCTAACTAGGTTTTCTTAATAGTAAAATATATGACTTTGGAAATGCTTTCAACAAATTAGCGCAAGTATTTGAAGGATTAGAAACTTTCAAAACCTTAATCTACATTAATTCATTTCAGAATATTCTGCTTTAATTAGCCAGGAAAATAACATGCATTTCATAAGCACCTGTCGAAAAATTTCCGGAAGGCAATGTTGTGTATACTTTTATATAATATAACTTATTTCAATATTTTTCATATTTATAATATTTTTTTTTAAATCATGGTTTGCTATTTTTACATTGCGAAAACTTTACTGCTCTTAATGAAAGAAAATCATACACGGAATTGATTCCTCTGAAAGAGCATTCGGAAAGCTGTGGTAACTTTGTACCTTTAAGTCATATAAGATTGTTTAGTTAATTTTTTAACATATTTTTTTTTAAATTCTATAATAATTAAAAACGATTACATAAGGAGAAAAAAAATTATAGCAAAAAATGGTTTTATAAAAAAAAAACTATATTTTTGCAGCTTCCTCAATTTCTACCTCCACTTCATCTTCATTTAGCACATCTATGATAAAACCATAATAAAACTTATTTACCTGATGATATTTTTTGTGATGATAAGATTTAAGAAAGTCATGCACTTATTAGTAATACTAGTGAAAGTGCTTTTAGCTTGAACTCAATGCTAGCTCTTCTTAAAAAAGGAAGAAAACGTAAAAAAAAAGAAAATTTATGGAAAAGAAATGTATCAAAAAGACTAAGAAATCTTAAAAGAATACTACATGAATAGTGCAACTGTAAAAATACACAGGGAAAGAAATTTGTAAATCGCATGCACTGAAAAATGGAAAATGAAATGTTTTATTAAATTTACTGAGGAACAGAGGCTGGAAATTTTTAAAAGTTTTTGGGAATTAGGAAATGTTGAAAAACAGCGACAATTTATAAAAAATAGTATGAATCCCATTAAACCAAAATATCGTTATGTTCTTGTTGATCGAAAACATCCAGAAAGAAATTTAAATAATGCATTCTTTTGTCAACTAAACGGTGAGACAATTCGAGTGGGCAAACTGTTCTTCTAAGGCAAGCTTTCCAGATAAAACCTGGAATTTCTGAGAAAAACAAAAAATATCTTCTCGAACTTCTTAAAAACACCATATTCCAAAGATATAAAAACCATTCTTTAAAAATTTATAGATAACCTGAATTTTTTTTCTAGTTTGATTTAATTAAGTTTTTGCTTTAAGACCAAAATTAAATTTTGTTTTGCTTAAGAAGAGTATTTTATTTTATGTTAAACTTATGTTCTTTATGTTAATTTAAAACTAAAAATATTTTAATGATTTTTCGTGAAATGATTTATATGTTGAATTATTACCTAAAATAAAATTAAAATGTAAATAGTATATTTTTTTATACTACTTTAACTATCTAAATATTCTAAATGTTAAAGAAATATAAGTAATAACCCAAATTAAGAAGCATAAATCATTAAATTTTTAAAACAAGACTGACATAAGTAAAAATAATTCGTTATTTTTTTTATTTTTTATAGGTATTGTAACGTCACAATTCTATTTAAGTCGTCGTACAAAACAGATTCTGCTGCAACAACGACATATATTGGAACCCAAGTCCTTTTAAAAACTCAAGTATTTTAAATAGCTACCTATTGAGTTCGTTGCACCTTTACTTTTTAGTTTAATGTTCTTAGAATACAAGGTTTTAATTTGAAAGAGAAATATTATGTATTAGCAAGGATATAGTATAGTTTAAAACCTTGAAATGCGTCTAGGAATAACCAATTTTTAAATAAATAAAAGAAAATATATTTTTAAGTTGCATCTTTAAAATATTTAATAATGTATGTTAATGAATGCATAACATCAAATTTGATATTTAAATAATTATTCTTTTAAGTAAAAATGATATTTTTGCGAAAAGAATGCAAAATAAAACTTTTCAGTTTTTGTTTATTTAAAAAAAATTTTCCTCGTTTGTAGAAAATAATGGCCGTCGTCAAATATTTATCTAAAAGCTACAGTAAGTTTATTAGTAACACTATAGGAATACAGTAAAATAATAACACCACTACTGCTATTCCAGCAATTCTATTCTTATAACAACACTTTAACTCTTAATATAGGATTACACACTTTTAGATTAATAAAAACATTGCTGTATCACTTGCGGAAAATCCCATTATAACAACTCCCGCAATTGTTATAAGAAAACTCTTTTATAGCAATATTAATCACATTATTCCCATAAAAACATCATTATAACATCTTTAGTGCTTATCGGGAGTCATATAGAAGTCTTGTAGCACTAATTTTGTTTTTATAACAATAAAATTTTACGTGGGTAATCTCTTCAATTGTGGCCACGTTCTTTGTTGGGTTTGGGTACATACTTGTTTTGTCTAAAACTGTATTTATTAAATGTGTATAATTGTTGGAAATAGTCGAATATTTTGCTCTAAATTTTACTAAATATGCTTATTACACAGATACGCATATTTCGTTTACTATACTTTCAGACTCCTTCATTATTTTATATACTTTTCCAGTTAGACTTTGATTGTATAATGCACAAAATTGGCTTTTTAAAGTGTCAACTTTTAATTTTTACTTTAAAGCAGTAAAGCTGTAAAGTTCATTTAACGCTCTAAATTCGATTCAATTGTTAATTTCAGAATAAAATTTTTCAGTCAATTAGGAAAATTACGAATTGCATTGTGTCAGCCAAAATATAACACCCCAAACCGCAGTTTTCATATTGTTCTAATTTTTTACATTACGGCTACTCGACTATATGTGTATCTTTATAGTTTTGTAAAGTATATTACAAAAAAAGCAAATTATATCTGGTTTGAGCTTAGAACTATTGTACAATAAATTTAGATATTTTGTTATTAGTGAAACGTGAAAACGAGAAAAACACGGGAGAAAATTGAAAAGAAAAAATTCTGTTTTTTGTTTGTTTTTTTTTTATAGTTATGATGATGAATTCGAAATCAATCCATCTAGTTTAAATAATAAAAAATAGAAAAATAGAACAAATTGAATTAAATATAAAAACAATACTATTAATTGAATATTTCTTGTAAAAGTTTTGTATTTTTAAGCGGTGGGTTAACCACAAACAAATAACAATGTCAAAGAGTTATAAATTTAATGTACGTAACTAAATACAAAAAAAAAAAAAGAAAAACAGTAGAACACTTACGTTATCTAGTAAAACAAAATCCCGAATGACAAAATTCAGTAAAAACTTTTTGCCAATAGGACCCAAGAGAGACCTTGATTTTTTTTTTTTGTTTTGTCATCAGTATAAGAGCCCTTAAATATGATGAAGACAATTGGTCCGGGTTCAATTTAAACACGTGATATAGAATTTCGGCCCCAATTCCTTGTTGTATGATTGTCCATACTGAATTTTGTTTTACTGGATTATGTCTGGCTCCGATGCAAATTGTTTAAAAAATTGGTTTTGTATTATTTTTATAATTAGAAAAAACATAGTAATGGTGATGTAATGGGAAAAAAAATCAGAAGAAAATATAAAAAAATGCTAAAAAGAGAATTATTCTTTTTCTGATTTGAGCATGGTTGTATCGAGTTGGAAGTAAAAATACAGTAATCATAACGAAATCATAAATTTTTTTGTCTCAAAATGTAATTTTTTAGCATTTAATATTTACAAAAAAATGTTTATATGTAAATGTAAACGTATATTGTATATATGTAAATGTGCACTGCATCAGAAGCATAGCGAAATGATTTTTACGGACACATGGTATCATAAATAAATATTTTTTTAAGTTACTACGATAACGATCAATATTTTAGAAGACTTTTGAGTTTAATAATTTTACTAAAAGTCCATTTTCAGATTCTGATAAAAGTACTTTATTGGATTTAAGTAAAATATATTAGTGAGTGGAGTACATTAGCGTGGCTCACGGTGCATAGTGCATGGTTCATGGTGCATGCTGAATGATTTATGGTGCATTATTCATGTGTCATATGGTACACAGTGCATATGGAACTTAGTTTATATGCCTAGCGCATATGGTAAATAGTACACATGGTATGCATAACACAGTTTTTAAGTTTAAGTTTTCAGTTTTAAAATTCATAGTACATATGATACGTAGTGCATGATGCTTGGTGCAGATTGTATGGTGCATAATGAATTACTATGTCGTACATCACAGTATCACCAAATTAAAGATTTAACTTCGAACTGATCTAAAATTCTGATCAAAATATACAAAAAAAAAAACCAATTTCATCTTACGTAGATTTACATTTTGTTGAATTTGAATTTATAAATCAATATGCACTTTCTTGAAAACTCACAAAAATTAGCTTAACTTAAATTTTAAACTGTTAAATTTGGTTTTGTTTTGTTTTTATAAATTAAATAATATTTTGTTAGAAAAAAAAATTTTTTGTTTGCTATTTGGTAAATAAATAAATTTACAAAATTAATTAAAATAGTTAAATATACTATCATATGAAAGATCAAAGCGTACATACCTACCTCTTTTAACATTATTATCGTGTTTTCGACTAAGATAGATATACTCTTTTAGTCAAATAAATACTATTTTTTTTTCTCAATAATTAAATATCAAAAAAGCACCTTTCTAAGATACACAACAAAATTACATTGTCAGAGTACAAATAGAAAGTACATTATTTTATCAATTCCCCAAGTAAATAAAACTAAAACCAGAATAAAACAATGCAAATAAGACTTAAATGTATATTGTATATATGTATATAAATGTGTAAATAAAGAGCATGAGTATTATTGTTTGTTTGAATAATCGAATATGCATTCATGTGTAAGAAAACCAGAAATTATCTTATGAAAATTCAACAATTCGTTTTCGAATATTAAAAATTATTTTTGAAAATGGAAAGAAAATAAAAACAATATAAAAAAAGCAAAAATACAAGAAAAAAAAATTAATTTAAGATAATATTTTTTGTAATTGAAAATCAGTATTGCCAGCAGTATTTTGAAATTGTATAGTTATTGTGGTGTGTTTTGTATTTTTTTAAATTTACTTTCCTTCTCGTATTATTTTATAATGCTAACAAGAAACCAATAATGATTATTAAGTAGTCGGTATAGCTTGTTATTCGTTAAGTATCAAAAATCTACTAGTCGATGCAAGGTATATATTTCAACTTTATCATATAAAGCAGAAATTCATTTAACAGTCAGTCTAATTCCTGTATTCGTTGGTAACAATGTTAACGATCTCCATCGATTTGTCAACATCTCGAAAATTATTTAACCAGTATTTTCTATGTGATGTGGCAAATTAGATTTCGTTTTTGTTATGAGTATGCCGAATTGCCAATCAATGCTACTATTTACGTTACCAATTAATGTAGTTAAATTGTTCATGTCTTTAGGATTTAATTCTGCAATCCAGTTCATAACATCTTGTTTAGAATATTGTTTAGAATTACAGGATTTTTAATTGTAAATTGTAAAACAAGCATGTTGATTTGATCCCGACATCGATAAAGGTTTATTTTAATTACATTTGTGTTTTATAAGGTAAGGAATTTCATTTTAGGCAATTGCAGGTTCATTAATTTTTTTGTACATTACCTTAGATATTTAAAATGGTGATGAGAGTAGATAATATTTTTTAAGTTGAAAGTAAAATTTTTGCCCAACAGTAATAGTTGTATGATTAGTTAGAATCGATTCATCAACATTAAGATCCACACAAATTTTTGTTTTCAAAGTTTCCATTATTTTACCAAATTTTTGTCAAGCTTTAAAAATTGGTGAAATATTAAATATGCAAGAATTTTGTAAATTTCAAAGGTATATCAGAACCTTACATTGTAAGATAGAATTATTCGTTAGAATTTGTACGTTGTAGGTGTATATGTTTGTTAGTGTATGGTGGTAACCTGATTTCGAAAATAATAAAAACAAAATAAATGTCATTAAATTCAAAAGCAGCATCATTTCTTAAAAATTAATTCGAAGAATTGAGAAGTTTTTTCAACAGTTCAGTTCTTGATCACAGGAAATAATATTGTAATAATTCGTTATTCTTTCGTTATTCTGTTGTATAACCCTTATATATAGGTTGTTAAAATAATTTTATTAAATAAACTTCAATAATTGATTCATTCAATGGTTTTAAAAAACAATTTGGTTTTGGATTATCCCTTCTTCAGATTCATTAAGCATGACTTAATAATATCTCGTTAATATTTGGTAACTGATTGCTAATAGGTTTATTCCCTTTTAAAAATTATTTTTTGTTTTTTGTTTTATTGTTACTTATTTACTTTTCAGTGACTTAGTTACGTCAGTGGCTGATACTATACAGTTGATTATTGGTCCAATATTTCACGGCAAATTAATATAATTGTGGTAGAGTAGAGAAAAAGTAGTTGTGGTAGAGTATTAAGAAGTTAAAATGTAACTAATATATGAGTATAAGGAAGTTAAATGCAATGATAATCGTTGAAATGGAACAGTAATTTTACATTTACAAACGTTTACTAATGGAGTCTTTTAGTGCATACCATTGAATATATTAAAATAATTTTATAAGTGTTAGTTCATTTTTTAAAGTTAGTTATCTATTAGGGTTATCTTGCTTCGAGAATATCAGTTTTATTACAAATACCACCTCAAAATATAGGGTGTGTTAAATGTTGCAGTTTAATATTTCGGTTTAAATTTTGCAAATATTTCCATTGAAAATTTAAATACCAGTTGAACATTAAATTCAATATCAAATAATTTATTATTTTTAAAACTTCTCCGAAAACTAGTTTGATTTAATTCATTTCATCTGATTTGATAATCTTTGAGGTGCTCAGTTAATTGGATTTATTGTCTTCGATAATGTTTGTATTCAAGAGACTTTATGAGATGTTTTTAGTATGTTATTTAACTATTAAACAGAAGGCATTTGGCTCAAATCACGCTTATAACATGGATATTGTATATGTATATTTTTTTTTTGTTATTTCTTGACATGATCTGCTAATAGGTACAATTTGGCTACCGCTAAAATAAAATGAAACTATACTAGTACAAAGCCTAAATTACTCTGCATATACATACGTAAATAGATGACGTTTTCTACTTTAAATTAGCTGATATACTAAAAAATCAAAAACAAAACGAGAAAAGTGTTATTTTATTTGATTTTTGCTAATGGAAAGATTCTAAGTACAGCAATTATGGTATTGATCCCATAATTCTAGACATTGAAAAAATAAATAGAATAAAAAAAAAAGATAAAAAGTCTAAGAATGTAGATGTTATTATCGATTGCCTCGATGTATTTGTGAACTATACATTTGTCAAACCAACCGCAGCACCTAACACTAATTTTGTTCAAAATCGTATAAAATGTACATTATTTGCAACATAGACGTCATTTCAATTATTATTAATAAATTTTTTTTTTACAAAGTTTCTGTCTTTCTTCTAAAACAACAATTATTATATATTTTAATAATTATTTTGATAGATTTGATTGCTTAGGAAATGACGTAAATACCATAAACTCTTTTCGGCTTTTCTTTAAATATTTACAAAAACAAAAATAATGTATTCAAATATAAAATTAAATATTTATTTCTTCTAAATATCATTCTATTCAAATTTTATCCAATGACCTCAAGTATCTGAAAAGAAATTCATCATCTTCAGATAAAAGATACAATTTCATACGACATATTGGAATTTTATAGAACAAAAAAAAAGTGATTCCTACAAAACTTATAGTTTGTAATTCTTATAAAAAAAAAACCATAAAAAAATATAAAACAGATTTTTTCAAAAAGATAAAAATAGAAGTGTAATTCAAATAAAAGAAATTCTGCGGTAACCAAAATCTAATACATAGTAGATACAAGATACAATCAAAATATTAAAAAGTAAATTTGTAGAACAAATGAAAGTTAAAATTTTGTGGTTAAATTTTGAACATATTATTTTCTATTGTTTTAAGTAAAATATTTGAAATAATATAAAGTAATGACAGTGTTTCTCAAATGTAGTAAGAAATTTTATTATAAAAGGAATTTTTAACAAAGTCATTGAACGTGGATTGAAAGTGATTAAATAATAAATGTGTAATCATATAAGATCTATACTATTAGGATATACTGGTATAAAATTATTATATTAAAGTTAAACATCAATTATAATTCTGATTACCGAGACACCAAGTTAACAAGATTTCTTTGAAAATGTAAATTTGCAATAAACAATACAATATTTTAAATTATCAACAAACAATATAATATTTTGTTCGATTTTATAAGTAACAAATGTATTACTAACATCTGTTAATAAGTCCAACCAAAGCAAAAATCACAAGTTGTATATAGGTAATCTAACACTACCATAAATTGTGATGAGTTCAAATAGTGTTGTGATGAAAAAACAACTACTAAAAGTTATTGTTAAATATGTTATAAATTAAGTAAAAAAAAAACAATATATATATGTTTTCAGTTAGACTTGACCTGTCATCAATTAAAAACATTTTGAGTCGTTTAATTCAGAGACGCAAATCAACAAAAATTCAAGTTAGTCAATCCTAATTCAATAACTAATTTATGAAAATATGCTACAATTAGAATTAATCAACTCGTTAGGTGCCTATTACACATCATTCTTTTCATCAATCTTTTGTCAATATGTCAATATGTTGACTATAAGAATGATGGCCGATTACACATCAATCATGCACTCATCAATCTTTTTATCCAAATTTTGAGATTTTGCAAGGACATACTGTGGAACTGTTCTGAATATATTGATAATTTCGAAAAATATATATGATTATTGAAAATATAATTTCTGGAGGAATGTTTTTGACTTTAGTTTAAATTGACATATTAAAGTAAATGTTGTTTATAAAAAACAACAAATTATTTTTTTGCACATTTGAATAATATATCAATTGTTTTTTTTACATAAATTGCTATAATTATTAAAATTAATATAAAAATTGTTCTTTTTAGAATTACATTATAAATGAATATTAGAACCTTATCTGAAGATTCCCAAATAAGCCATCTTTTTTAACTCCGCTGATTTTGACAGCAAGATTGATGAGAATTTTGACAGCATAATTGATGAGAATAAAACCAATCTTCAATCATTTCTCATAAATCAACGGTCAATTTATTAACAATATATTGACCATTGATTGACCATTGATTGATGTGTAATAGGGTCCTTAGGTATATATCTACACCCTAAAAGTGAGTACTATAGTTGTCAGTGCTATCGATTTTATTAAATCACAATTAAAGGAATATATTAATTTTATTTGCACACAATTTATGACATTTTTCTTTTTTTCGTGACGCAGATGAAATTTATTTTCTTAACATTTCTAATTTTTTGTATATCTTTTCCACAAATTCCTAAAAGTTTACATTTTTGTACCCCTTGAAATATTAAATCTAAATAATTTTCCATTTTTTTATGAAGTTTATTAAATTAAATTAAGTAAGAAACAAAAAAAAAAAAGCAAAAAAAAACTGGCATTTTAATTAAATTTGAGTATATAAAAAACCTAAATCGGTTTATTCGTTTGATCTGATGCAAGTTAAATACATTATAATACAATAGTCTAAAATCAGTTTTTATAAATCGAACCACCTTTTCTTCTTGTTCCATGTTGCCTGAATTAGTTAGAAATGAAAAATAGAAAAACCGGAAGCTCACTTTTACACTACAAAATAATTTTTAATTCACCGCACATTTAAATTAAAATAAATTAACATTTTGATTTTAATAGGAGCTCATTATCAGAAGAGCAAAATCATTCGGGACAATTAAAATTATTACTTCAGACCTATTATAACTATACGTCATCAATATACGTCATCAATACTTTTATCACAAGTAGTGATTTAATTTATTTTATTTTTTTTTTATTTATTACATTAGGTGCATAGAAGTGCTATTGTTTTAGACATTTCAAATTGCATGTATATTTGTACATAATTTTATAAGAACTGTAGTACTCATGAATATAAGAAAATAGTATAAGACAAAAAGTATGTTATTCCTGTAATACGAATTGTTTGAATTTTAAAATTTTTGGCTTGTTTTTATTTTTCATTTTTTGATTAAATCCATTTTTAGGCAGTAGTGTTAGTAGTTGTGTTGTAGAACTTCACAATTTTGGGTTGTAAAATCTAAAAAACTTTAGTCCTAAGTAACTAACAAATTAAATATTTATACCCAAGTTAACATTAACATTATTATGTGATGCACATTATTATGTGATGTAATGTTATCTACATTGATATGTAGATAAAACAGAACCCTAACCCTAATAAATCTGTTTAATTACAATATTTTAACAACATCAAATATTTTAATATAATTATAATAGTTTTTATACTTAAGATACTTATTTAAATATTAAATTCCTGTTTGTAAAATAATTTTAAAAATGTAAAGAATAGAAAATGTTTTTTCTATCTCCTGTAAAATTTTATTTTTTTTTGTGACTTAGTCAATCAATTTATAATTTTTCTTTTCAAAGAACTTGAGAGCCACTGTTATTCAAATGTTCATAGAAAATAAATTTTTAAGAACATTATTGGACATTTTTTTTTTTTTTAGTTTCAAAATTAGTCTTTAAGTTAATATTTAAATAGCTATTAGAGATGTAATGGTTCAAATAACATTTTAATATCGTATTTAAATACAAGTAATTTAGATTTAAAATAACGAAATATTAAAATATGGCCATTTGACCATTTTAATTTTTTTTTTTTGTAGTGTTATTACTTAAAATATTATATTAGATAAATGAATAAATAAATATTTTTTGTTTTTTTGTGATTTAAAACGACCTCATTTAATTCTGTTTTACGTTTTTTTTTTTTTATAAAATTTCTCTAAGACAATCAAATATCATTGAATCTTGGTAATTTTTTAAGTAATTATTATTGCCCATTTAGTTTACAGTACACTACAGTAGTTTAAGTTTATAAAAAAAAAAAAAAAATAGAAGTTTTAAAATATAGCTAGTAATAATTGTTATAGGTATATATAGGATCTAATTAAAGGCCTTAGGAAAAGAGAGAGTTTGTATACATCAACCTTATCTCAGTATGGATGTTTATTATTTAGAAATTTAATTTGAAATGAAAAATGAAAAAAAAAAAAAACAAAAACATTGATTTCTTGTCTTATAATAGAGATTTATTAAAAAACAAAATTGATCATAGTTCCATTTTAATTGGAGTAATTTTCGTTATAATTTTAATGATTTGATTTTAATTCAAAATGAAATTTCTAGGTCGAAATTAGGTACCTACTTTAAAATAAAATTGTGTTTAAAATTTAAAATTAACAAAAAATAGAATTATTTATATTTTTGTTTAATGATGTTCAACTATACATTTTTTAACCGTATTTGAAGTATTCATAGAACTAAGTAGTTTCAGATTTAAGTTGATATTTAATTAAATATAGAGTAAGTCAATATTTAAAAAGTCCAGCTTGTAGTGGATTTAAATTGGTGTAATTCAATTTAGATAAGCGATAAAAGTTATTTCTAGAATTCTAAAACAAATTAAAATTTAATTAATACAATTTATGACATTCTCAATTTCTCTGTATATATACAAGTCATGCTTTTGAGCCCAATTAAAATATTATACGCATATTTAGAGTTAATAAAATACAAGAACGCAATATTAGAAATCAAAATGTTAGCACTTTGTAATACAATACAAGCATTGGTACCTCCAAAATTCACTAAAATGTGAGAGTTAACAAAAATATAATAATTTATTTAACCAATGTATATGTTGTTGTAAATAGAAAAACCAGGTTTTCGGGTGAAAATACCAAACCTTGAAGACAACAAAAAACAATCAAAAAAGGTTATAAGATTTATTTTAAACCTTATTGTAGCGTGTATCACTGTAGCAGCAATACCAGGATATTCAATTTTGATTAAATTTGCTTATTTATTCATATTCTAGAGCTTTTTATTATATATAAAGACTAGCAAAGTCACCCGACGTTGTTCGGGTCTATGCTTTAATGATTTTCTTTAATGATTCGGTCAAATTAAAACTTCTTTATACACAATATTTTTTGTTTTAATTTCTGGAGTTTTTTTTTTTAAATTTCTTTTAAGTCAATACGTGCTACACTTAAAGTTTGCTTTTGTACTTTATTTATGGTAATATTAATATGCAAAGCATATTTTTATGGGAAATTGAAGTCGTTTAAGTTGGAAAGAGTATTCAGATAGAATTAATGGTACTATAGGAATAATAATAATAAAGGACGTCAATTGCATCCTTTGCGTCAATTTCGTCATTTGCGTCAATTGCGTCATAATATCAAGTACTATATAAAACTAAAACATAACATACATTGCAGTATTTTCATTTTAATTGAATGAAATGTATTTAACTACTGGGAAATTTATAAAAATAGTGGAATTTATTGTACTGATCTCTCAACTAAAAGTTTTTTATTGTAAAGATGTGAAAACGTTTATGAATAAATTTAATTTGTAATTTTTTTTATATGCAAAATGTTTTAGTAGTATTGGCTGTACAGCTTTTGTCTATGCTTCAATACAACAATTATTTAATAAGACAAAAATTACATTTTGAAAAAATTAAAAATATTTATATGTTTGTAGATAGTAAATTAATGAAAAATTTTGTAATTTTAAAATGTTAATTGACAAAAGCTCTAAATTGTTTTAAATTTAAAATGTCCTCTTGGATCATTCATCAAGAATGCCTGATAATTTTAAGCTCTTGTTTTACATCTGAACCAGTTGACCACAAGAGGTTCCTTTGTCCGATGTTACTGTTCAAGACTATAGGCGTTACCATGTTAAAAAAAAATCTTAAACAAAAAAAATTCCCGAAAAATAAAAACTTAACTAAAAAATCTTTAAACGAGAAATATCTTGAAAACAAATTTTCGGAAGCAATAAATTTTGTACTTCCGAAAAGTAGATGTCTAATCGGGTGTTCGGCATAATTTTCTCAGTGCTCTTGTTTCTCTTGTACTAAGAATAATTTTGATTTTGTTTGCATTCTACTAAGAACCGCATAACTGTTTTCAACAGACATATTTTATATTATTTCACTGCAGTCTTCCGACTTATAAGGTTCATCGCACATCCAAATATTTTTACCAACTTACTGATTGGTTTCGGTTTACATATTTTCATTCTTAATTTGCAGATTATTTAACTCTTGACATTATTTTTTCTACCGTTTTGTTATTGACGAAATTTTATTTTTTTTTAAGTTATTTAAGAATGCCAATTTTGGATTGGAATAAATCGAATCTAGAGATTTTTTGCTTTCAAAATTTCTCTCTATATCATCATATTATTTCATTACACACACATTATTTGTTAATATGCCACTAAATGATTCCCTAAGGGTTTTAATATTATAAAAAATTTTCTATTAGAAAACAAATACAGAAAAAAAATAATTAAAAATTTTTTCAATTGAATAGTTTTTAAAAAAAAAATTTTTTTAATTCCCTTGAGATTTGATTTTTAATTTTAAAGCCACAGGCTTTATTCGTTCATTAACTTGATTTAAATCCGATTCATTTAAATTTTCTGAATTCATTTCTTCCGTATGAAGAATAATTTCAAATGATTTTTTTTTGGTTTTTCTTTTTTATTGTTGTTTTGCTGTCTAATTTTTTAAACAAACCATAATTCGGTTTCTTTTCCTTCAATAACAATATATTCATGAATAACATTAACAAGATAATTTTGTTGAAATAACATTTCCAATTTAAAAATTTTTTTTTTATTATTTTGCTTTTATTTATATTTTTGTTTTTTTTTCACAAAAAACATAAAATCTATTTTTTATGAACTTTAAAAATGTATTTCACATAACAATTAAACAACATTCATTTCCATTTTATTCCAATATCCGAAATAATACTCATTACATTACAATATTCATAGGTACATAATGACATTTGAAATGTCAAAACAAAATATCAAATTTAAATTGACAAGTTAATCTACGCTAATAATAAAATTTGTTTTTTTTTTACAAATTTTACAAAATGGACGGGTTTAACACAAAAACAACAAACAAAACAAAGTTAAGTACATAATGTACTTTGAATAACGGTTATTTGTAATCCGGAAATGCTACTTTAATTTAAATACCTTCAATTTTATGTTACATTGATTACATTTCTATATAATATATATGGAAAATATTATAATTAAAATAGAAAGAGGAGAGCTTGGAAAAAAAGAGAAAGAAAATTTAAAATTGGCAAATCACAAATTACAAAAACAAAAAAAACAAAAATTAACTTTCCCTGATTGTAAGATTTAAAAAAAAAAGCTAATTTACAAAAAAAAAATAGAAAATTAAAAAAGAAAAATTAAAAATGTCAAACAATAAAAAAATAGATGTTTCAGGTTCAAATCGAAATGAAATCATTTGAAGACTCACTTCACTTTTCAATTAGTTTACAAATAAAAAAAAAATTGAATTACAATAATACTATTTTAGGGTTGCTATCTTTTTTTTTGTTGTGTATACGCATTTGTAATAATGGAATAACTATAACTTTAGTGAATAGTTATATATATTATTTACAGATTTTGCTTACAAACTACAGTTTAAAACTTATAATTATTATTAATAAATTCAAATTGTGACATTTTATGACGAAAAAAATATGGTGATTTTCAATTTATTTAGTTGCAAAATTTTGTCTATTATAATTAAAATCAATTATAGAAGGGCGTTTATATTTTTTTTTAACTATTAATGATGGGTTCCGGAAATCCATAGCTTATCCTATATGATAATCTAATTATAGAAATTTCTATCACGAATAGTATAGACCGTAGATAATATTATATAAATCTAAAATATAAGGACAATTTATTTTAGTTAACCAAACGTCTTACGAAAAGATTATAACTGTCACATTTATAGTTACACCTCTTTATCATATTATACTATATACAGTAATATAACAAATTTATTATGTGCATATGATTTTCGATTATGAATCAGATTTCAGTATCATACAACACAATATATTTGAAACGGAGGGATCAAATGTTCTAACTATGTATATTTTTCATACATATTGACTATTTAGGTGGCTCCGATAATATAAGGATAGTACTCAACACTTACAAAAATGCTATCTATTTATTTGTTACGATCTTCATATTCTCCACAGTTTACATTAGATAATTTTTTTTTATTCATATCTATCGAATGATATGATTAATAAACATACCAGTTAATATTTATTATACGCCAAATACAAATTACGTCAATACACTGAAGAAGGCAATATATTATATCCGAAATATTGATATTTGTAAAAATAGACAAATAAAGATTTTAGTAAAATAAAATGAATTATGCGTTTTTCTTTCTTTTTAACTGATTATAGTTTTCAATAATATTTTTGCCAATTGGCAACTCTTTAAAAATAAATTACAAGTACTTAAATTAGTATTCAAATTCGAATTTGAAGTGAATTTTCACTATTCAACAAAAAAAAATTTTTTTAAATTTTTTTTTATAGTTGTTGATATTTTCCATGTTATCTTTAACAATGAACAATTCTGTTAGTTATAAAATAAAATAAAAATTTCACACTTATTTTAATATCAACACTGTTATTTTGTTACCCTTTCACCTCTTCTTCTATTCCGCAATTTCTGTTATTGTTATTATTTAAAGTTGATAAGCTCTTAAATGATGGTAATAATCTAAAAGTATACAATAAGGAATATTCATGGTTTTTGTTTTTGTTTTTTTTTTACATTTTAATCGTGGTAAATAAAAAATACATTTTGACTAATTTTAGTATATTAGTTAATGAAAGAATACAATTAAAAAACAATAATAAATAAAATAAAACTAATTTAGTCAATTAAAACAAAAATTTATTAACAAAATAAGGAAATAATTTCTAAAAATTAATTCTAAGCTGAGATGAGATTATCGATTATGTTTTTGAATTTGAAATTAAATTAATAATCAAACTGTTGAATAAAATATTGATTCTAGTGGTTCACATCAATTGAAAGGGGTTGAGTTTTGTTTAATTTTATTTGATTGAATACGGTATTAATACTTACTGACATATTTACTGAATATACATCACTTTGCTAAATGTTTTTACTATATTGAGGTCTTTGCTATGAAATTTTGTTAAAATACCTATGTACCTATCAGTTTTAACTGGGCATTATTTTATTATTGTGAAGTTATTACATTAATATAAAATTATATTTGCTCTAAATTTTTAAAGATAATATAATTTTGATATTTAAATTTCACCTCATATTAAAAATATATTTTTTAATATTAATTTTATGCAGAAACTAGAGTGTACCAGATATTAAAATAATATAAAATTACCTACATTAATAATTTATAATAATTTTCACTAAACAATTCGATACAGTCGAACAGAATAAAATGTATACCTAATTCCTGGTAAACATTTAGGAATGTGAAGTTTCTACGATCATAATAACATTACATTTTGATTTATTTTTCCACTTCATACAGCTAATTTCAATTATTTTCAATTTTGAATTTTTTAATGACTATATTTTTTTCACATCATATTCATGTCTTCCTTGCAATAAATTATTAAAAATTTCTAATTTTAATGCACGTTTTTTAAAAATATTTAAAATTTTGATAAAATATGATATTTAAATTTAATTGTTTGTTGTGTGATATTTTAATAATTTACAACATACACTATTATGATGTTGATTAAGTTGTAATCAAACATGTTGGATTGAAAATAATATTTTCAGTTATTACAGTTTGATTGAATTATATTAGAAGTGAAGAAAAGAAATATTTAGAAGTTAACCGAAATATTTTAATTGTACAGTAACTTATTGCGCAATTGCATTGTTTCTAATAGGAATGTAAAAATAGTATTGCAACAAAGAAGATGGTATGTTGTGTGATTCTAATTTCCAATGTATGATTGTAAAATTTACATATTTGTTTAGTAAAAATAATAATGTAAAAATAAAAATTTTTAAAATATACTTTTATCGAAACCAAACTAGTCCCCTAAAAAGTAGAAAATAAAACTAGTGGTGGATGTTGAGCATATCTAGAACTACTATAAAATAAAACACAAAAGTATATAATGAATCTTGCTGGAATATTGTACATGCTGGAGTATTGTACTTGTACATGCAATGAAAGCCCAATAGATTTACCTTCAAGATATATATATATCACTGTCCTCTAACCCCATCCGTGGAGAATATATATATATATACATATATATAAACAGACACTGGCAAGTTAATATAAAAGTATATAATTTATATATTTTTAGCTTCGAATTATTTAAGATTTTGGAATGGAATTGAATAAAATTTGCGAAATTTTTATTTTTTCACCCCCAAAGTTTCTGTTTAATTACCCGAAACAGGAAGCAGTATTACGAAATAGTCAAAGAACATTTTTACGTTTTATGTAAAAAAACATAAAAAAAATACTCATTTGGCAGGGCTGTAAAAGATAGCGTTTGAAAATTTTGCTAGCAATGATTAAGATGTCTAGAATATCTTATTAATCATCTCTGGAGGAAAAAAAATTTAGAAAACCAAAAGATATGACTAAAAAACTGTACTAAAACGAATTTGGTGAATAACTATAGGACTGATGATTTTGTGATGAAAGACTGAATAACAAAAAAAAAAAAATTGCTGTGATGATCTAAATCGACTTAAGTTAAATTTTAAACAAATGGCTTGAAACGCACTGCAGTTAAATTTATATGAAATTTGCATTTTGCTCTGCTCTATGTTATAAGAGAAAATAACAAAATACTTTTATGATTCACTACTTGATTTTTGCGATACTAACTTGCATCAGCTTAAAATGATTGAACGAGTTGATAGTTTTTGATTCCGTGGTACCAAAATAATTGCTCTCTTTCAGCGTCCACAAATGCTTCCTATCTACCTACTCAGGTTTGGTTTTAAGGTTTACCTTTTGTCACTATTTTTAATTGTATATCAACAACAACTAACAGTTAATAATAAAAACATACAACAACAACTATCAGTAGGTAATAACAATGCAATGTGGTATCCTTGGTGGTAAAAAGCTTAAAATATGCTTATATCTCGTTTAGAAGTTGAATTTATCAGTTCTGAGTCCTGCACATTAAAAATATCTTTGTGAAAAAAGAATAAATCATATTCTGAGAACATACACAATTACACATAAATGTACAGTCAAAACAAAGACCCTTTTTAGTTACGGATGCTGGGCACTTTATGCAAAACAAAATGTTAATTTAGAAGTGTAAATTATTATTTGAAAATTGGGTATTTCCAAAGCACAAATCTTAGTTAGAAATAATTTTTGTTAAAGGGAAAGAACAGAAAAAATAAATCAGGTAATCAGTGAGGGCAGATTCAATGTCAGAACATTGGGACGGTATATCACAGAACACGGTTTATTTAACATATATTATCTGCTCAATATTGATTAGTTCTTTTAGAACTTATGGAGAGGAGTAATTAAAAGAAGCAGAGCATGTATTAGCTTTTTGAATAGTTATAAAATTATGAATAGTCAAAAAATTACTATAGAATAGATAAAATTACTGTTATGCTATTACTTTTCATCTAGTATAGAAGAAATAAAATTTAATCTCCTATGGCATTTGAATGTGTACAGCATTGTTGGATTGCAAATTTATTCTGCTTCCCACCAAATAGAAAGCTAGGATCAGTTAAGGAATACCAAAAACACTCAATAAATTATTAATTAAATTTACTAAGTATATTAAATTCATTATACCCAAGGTGAATATGGTGAAATTGTATTGTGGTGAATAAAACATATGAAAATGAAGAATTAAATTTTTTTTTGATAATGTTACAATTTTTATTTATTATTTTTTTCGGTATTTATTTGAAGTTTTTATTTCACAATCCGCACCCCAAAAATTAATAAAAATAAAACGTTTATGCGAATGAGTTCAAACTATATAAAAGGAAATAAAAAATTATTGAAATTTGAATGACTGTAATTTTTATAGGTTATTTTTTTCAAAATATATAGAAAAAATTTAAAATTTTAATTTTTTATGTTATTAGTATGTTACTGATGACAACCAAAATTTTTAGATAGCAAAGTGATGAGTTTCAATAGGTTTCGATAATAATTTTGCATAACTATATGAAGAATGCTGATAGTGTGTAGGAAAAAAAAATTTGTATTCTAAAATTGTTTTTTTTTTTTTCATTTTTTTTTTTTTTTATTTCATTTAAATGGCAATTTTTTGATGAATGATTTTCTGATATTTTTACTTTTAACATTTATTATGAATTGTATGAGATTAGTGCTGTATAATATGACAAAAAAAAAAAAAAAAAATAACGCTTATAAAATTAATAAATAATCGCATAGTCTTGTGATTTTTGTCTTTATTTTCTTCTATATTGCACATAATATAAAAAACAAAATAACAACACAATCGAAATTGTAAGGGAAATCGATAGGTTGTGATTTATGTATGTTTCGTTGAGAATTTATAAATAGAAAAGAAAAACAAAACAAATGAAAAATTTAGGTAAAAGGTAAAAGTGTTAATCATTTTCATGTATTTTTCTATAACAATTTCTTTTATGCATATATATATATATATATATATATATATATATATATATATATATACATTATATTATATTTATATTTTGTGTCACTGAATGAATCGTTTTCATATTATTAGAATAATTTTTAGTTCATGGTTAATTTTTCTATTTTGAAAAATTTTTTATGAACGCTATCGTAGTGATAGAGAAAACATAAGTAAATACTTAGAAAGTGATATTGGGAATTTTTTTTTTCCATTTATTATTATTTTTTTTTTTTAAATATAATGTATATAAATTTAATACGACTAACCTACTTAGAAATTGAATGTTGAAACAAAAAAAAAAAAATTCATATTCTAAGTGTTAAATTTTTTAAAAGTTATAATTATCAATTTTCATGTATTTTAAACATAGATTCATAGATTACCTTCAATAAGGCTTTATAAAAACTTGAAGGTAAACTATGATTTTATAATATACAATATTTAGAATACTTTTTCAATAATCAATCATTTTTACTTTTTTGTTTTATTCTGATCCATTGATGGTAAAATGTATTGAGTCTTAAGGCTAAGTAGTTATATATAAAGTTGATGGAATTACTTAGATAATCAATGGAATCAATCACCTTTCACATATTAAGCTTATTCTTATTGTGAACTATTCTTCAAGTATTTTTTGTTCTTCTTTATTATGTTTTTGAAAATATTTTTTAATAAGTTTAGTTTTTCGCAAGTTTCCAAACTAATAATTCATCTTAGATTTTGGATATTTATTTATGCACTCTACAATTTCTATAGTTTTTTTTTGCAAAATAAAAAAGGTTTTCAGATCATCAGATCAAAACTTGAAATAGTGAAAAGAAACACTGAAAATTGTTATAACGCAGTGTTATAAATTAATTGAATTAGGAAAGAGCTTGAAGTGAAAATGAACAAGGATATGGATAATGAATGGATTGTTATGTCCGAAATTTACAATTCACCCGAAAAAAACGAAATACATGCTATAGTTGGTTCAATGATACGTCAGTTAAAAATTAAGACAATGAATGATAAGTTGGAATAAGTAAATGAATTTAAATACCTAGGATTATGGTTAGTTGTACAGCTAAATTGGAGCATACATACAAATTACCTAAGTAAAAAATTAAATGAAATAGCAGGAGTACTCCAGCATAGTATCAGATCTATTGCCACTCAAAGTAAAAAAAAATTGTATTACGCGTTGTTTCATAGTCATCTTAGCTATGGTATCATATTATGGGGAACAACATCAAAAAATAATGTTGTAGACTTACAAAACAAAGTACTCAAAAACTTATACCGATATGACTGGCGGGAAAGAACAAAGTATATACATAGTTTAAACAGTTTATTTCTAATTAAAGATTTTATTAAGGTTAAACTAATGTTGCATATTCATAATATGGAAACATCAGCAATCCCCAACACATCAACATCAATACAAAGATGAAAATATACAAATTCGATTCATCTTGAAAGGAGATAAGAATACACTTTGGCACAACTACAATAATATATCTGGCAATCGAATTATACAACAAACTTATAACGGCTTTAAAACATTAAACAATAATAATCTAAAAAAAGAATAAACTTTGGAAAATAATTGATCAATATTAAAATAAATATAATTCCAATTTATTATCCTGGTTTATGAAGTATCGAAATTTATGTGAGTAAATCCCTTAAGCAAACAACAGCAATACGTGGATCACTCGAGTTGTGACATCAAAAACACAGAAATTTATTTATTTATTTTTTCAGCAAACTTGCAGATAATTCTGCAGGTCAACTTCTGCAAGTCTGCTGTAAAAATAAATAAACAAAATTGTGTGTTTTTGATGTCACACAATTAAATGTTAATTGATTTTTTAGATACAACTGGTATAACCATTTCGAACTACTTATAGCTACTATAATACAATCAAAGTATTTGCGTAGCAAAAAGCCATTAAAAGAGATTATCAAAATAATTTAAGGAAAATTCTAACAGAAGTTTAACAATGAAACTGATCTCGGTGAATCAAATTCACTGAACAATTACAGCGTTATTAAAATTTTAAAATGACAAAACAAAAAAAAATAATATTACTAATCTTACTAAAGAGTATCGCAATAAAGATGAAGTGAAAATAGTTGAATTTACTTTAGTGCTATTTTCAAATCAAGAAGCCTGTGTTTTTATACGTTCATACGATTCAATACATATGCAAATAAAATTTTTATACATTAAACAGATGTACCTACGCGTAAAGAGCTGAAAGGAGTTCAAAACAAATAAAATTGAAAATACTTTTCTAAACGATTCAGGAATTAAGTGTGTAAAATAAATCTATTGTATAGAATTTTAGAATATCTATAATGTAAATAATAATTCGAGTTTTTTTTTATATATATATGTAATTCCAAGTCTATGGGAATACACAATCACATACAATTTCATTTCTGTAGAATTTTTATGGTATAGACCAGGCCTGGCCAACACGAACTAAATAATGAGCCAAGATAAAAAAAATCTATAACTGCATGAGCCGACAAAAAAGTTTACGAAATAAATTTTGTGAGTAAGTTTAATGCACTTTTTTATTCCATACATATTATGTAAATTATAAATACTTTATAATTTATAAAAATTATGTGTATATTAAATATAAAAAATATTATCAAATATTAAAAATGTATTAATGGGAAACTTGTTTCTCCACTGGCTTGGATAACTTGTCCATATCAATTTCTGTTTTGGATGTGGCAAAATTTGTAATTGATTGTGCACATTTTTATTAGTAATTGATTTACGATATTTGTTTTTAGTAAATGTCATTTTTGTGAAAAAAGAATTGCATAGTACGGTACTACCAAACACACTTATGATTTTCGCAACGAATTTTCTTATATTTGGATATTTTGAATTTTGAACAAATTTTGCATAAAACTGTACTTTATCATATGTTTTAAGAAAGATGATTTTTAATTCGGAATGGCATTGGAGATCAATTAATTCCATTTGCAAAGCAGATGGTGCTGTACTGGGTGATGGGATTAACATTGACTGGTGATTGAAATATTTCAAAATGTTTCGATATTATATGAAGCAATTTCATTGAAACTTGAATCAAAAGCTTTTTCCAATTTCTTCAAAAAAAATCAGCATATTTACTTCAAACAATCAGCAATTTCAGCATAAACTAATATTAAGAGATGTATCGCCATTCCTTAATTAATTATTCCACAAATGTAATTTGAGCATAATAGATTTGATTTCATCATAATAATTTTCTGCAACTGGTTTTTGTTCACCGTGAAGTTTTAAATTTAAGCTACTGAGGTAACCAGTCACGTATACAAGAAAACATAAATCTGTCAATCAATTATTATCTAACAATTGTTCAACAGAACTCCATAGAAATCTTATAATTTCTTCTTTCAGATACAAAAATCTTGTTAAACATCTGCCAACGAACATTAGATCAGACATTAGTCAAAATAAATAACGTCTTCGTATAGTGTGAAATTATTTTTTCCAAATATTCTTGAAATTGATGTTGGAATAGTATACGACTACAAATAACATTAATAGTTTTAACCACGACATTCATTACATGATTTATTTTTAATTTTTGACTACATAAGCTTTCTTGTATAATGCAATGAAATCTATAATCCTATCCAATAACTATTGTAGCTTTAATAGTTTTAATTGTCATATTTCACCACTAATAACTAGCTATGTTTAAAGCATTATTCACGATGTATTGATTTTTTTAATTTAAAAAATCAAAACATGCTGCGGTTGGCAAAAAACAATATTATTCTTGATTTAACATTGTTTAGGAGGAAACAAAAATGAATATATATCATGTTTTATTCATAAGAACAATATAGCTCTAAATTTAAAGCATTTTTTATATTTGAAATATTTTAATTATATTATTTGTGAGCCGCAAATTATCTTCCAATTATCGGGTTGGCCAGGTATAGACTAATTTAAATGTGGAAAAATAATATCTAATGTACTTCGCGCTTCGCCTTCATAATAGCATTGATCCATTTTAAATTTAATTATTAAATTTTTTGCTTAGATTAACTGCTTTACTAGTTTTGAAATTTATTATTCCACCAGTTCCTATTTTTTACATTTTTTATTTATCTTTTCTTTTGTAATAAAATTTTGTTAATATGGCATAGTGTGTATTTTTACTGAATCAATTTAATCTATAATACACGAATTACTAAGTTATAGTTATAATTCTCTGAAATTATTTAGAATAATACCAAGTATATTTTCGCTATCCTCTTGAAAGTTATTGATTTTATGATATATTTTTACCCATAAATACTTAAAGTCGATTAACTTTTCCTATATATATATATTTTTTTTTAAATGTGTTTTATTTGCTCATTTTTTTTCTTCTTATAGATATATTTGTACAAAAAAACCTTTAAACGAAATTATTCTATTTCTTGTTTTCATCCTTAATGACCTACTAAGAAAGGTAGTCAGAGATTTTAAATTTCTTAAATTTATTAATTTATTTAATCAGCTGTTAGCTATCTATTATTATTTAATTCCTTCGTACTTTATACATTTTTTTTCATTTTATTATTCAATTGGAAAAGAAAAATGTTTTTGATCACTAACCTACCGGCTAATTAAATCTAGCTAACAACTATCCTAATCTATCTTATATTTACCCTGACCCTTATTCTAACCTACCACGAATTATATCTAGCTTATAACTACCCTAATTTACCTTATATTTATCATAACTATTCTTATATACTATGTTTTTCTGTTTTAACTCATTTTCATGTTCTTCTATTCTTTCCACCAATATTTATCAATGTTTATTAAGTCTCTATTTGTTACATATACCTATCGCACCTAAATATTTCACTATTATATTCGAATTTAAGATTTCGTTGGTATTTTATTTTTTGGTCTGTAGCTCTCCTAAGTATTATGGTATATTATGGGCAATTTGTCTTCATTTTGAATATATTTATTTTTATCCAGGTAAGTCCATCGATTAAACCTTTTCTATTTCTGTAAATTTTGTTATGCTTTCAATATTAAACTCATCGCTTTGTAGGAGTTAATATAGGCTATACGGATCATTTTTAAAATAAATCAATAATGTATTTATCTAATCAGCTTCATCTTATACAAAACTTGGTACAAATTAAACAACTAATTAGAGATTAAAATATGCATTTAACATTCATTTCTTTTGATTAATGAACTAATACGAGTATTTAATATATTCTTTTACATTGTTTATAATTGTAATTAATTATTTTCCTTATATTCTAAGTTATTTCCTAGTGTGTTTTAATTTGTTTAAATCATTTCTTCATCAATTTCCATTTAATTATTATATAAAATTATTTATTCAAAAACTTAAATTCTACTTGACATCATAAATTAAATAGTTGAATTCGATGCCAAGGAAAACTTTATTATCTTTAAAAGAAACTGTTAAATATAATCTTTTTCACTATTTTTTTTTTTACTTTAATAATACTATAATATGTAATATATCTTTCTGTCATTTTTGTTTGACATTAAATTGTATTTAATGCATGTGTATAGTTATGTACAGTCGAGGATATTCAATTTCAAAATTCAAACACAGCTAAATGCATTGAAAAATTATTTATACCTTAAATTATTATTATCTAATATATTAATACGCTTAATAATGTCTGTAAAACTTTCCACTTCTGTGAATTAACAAAGAAGAAAAAACCAATGCGATGAACCCATAAATTTGAATATAGCTTTTCAAAATATTACTCCAAAACTGTAGGAACTAAAATTATTAAGAACTAAAATTAGTATGTACTAAAATTATTAAATACTAAAATTATTAAGTAGTATAGGGTCTCTGGCCACCCCGAAAATAGTTCCGAATTAACTGTAATTAATTTGTAAATTAGTTTTAAGTAAATAGCTATAATAAAATATTAATAAAATTGTTCTTAATTCAACACTAGAAACGAACAGTCATCTAACAGTCAAAACCTACAAAACATTACCGATAAAGAAATAAAAAATTTAAAAAGTATACTATTTTATGGTAAAACATAATTATCCAAGTTCTAAACCCATATGAAAACTACATATTTAATACAACAACCAAATAATTGGTGCTGACATTACAAAACTACCATCTTCTTCATCTTCCACGTGGTATCTCCGTTGTATGCAAGAGAAAATTTTAAACCAGAATGGATAGTTGTACATCGATGACTCAAGAGAGGTAACAACAAGGATATTGGAGAAAGAAAAAAACACCCTATGCAACAAAAATGTTATACTTAAATTGGACGATCAGCGGAGAAAAATTAATTGTTTTGCGGAAAAGGAAAACTTTATTTTGCGGTAAATTTTTAAAAGAACGAGAAAAAAATATTTTTTTAATGCTGGACCGACGAATACGCCGGGAATAGTTAGTTATTTTTTAAGCTATTAAGGTTGCTATCTGAGAACTAGTTAGTAATGCATGAATTAAATTTTAAAAGCCGCAATCAGTAAATTGAAATATCGCGATTAAACTTAAAATTCAATTCGGAAAAAGGCATTGTCATCGCTTCTATTCATGTATAGCAATCCAATAGAGTTATACAACTTCATGTATGTTCAAAGAATTTCGTGTAATTCAGTGGTGCCTAATTTAAACACTAAAATGTGTTCTTTTTCTTGATGATATTGCAGAGTTTTGACACAAAATGTATAAACTATAAAAAATGTACAAACTACATATAAACGCAACAAATACTATATGAATGCATATACACACCAATTGATTATGTAGCTAAGTCGACACGGTCTATCATCTTGTTCTACAGATATCAAAACATGAAGAAGATAAGCTTAAATAGCCAATCTTTGGGTTTTTTTGAAGGGGTGGAGGGGAGACGGTATATGCCGTCATTGCGTTCCTGAACAAAGTATTAATCTTTGTAAGCAAATGACGGTATTTACCGTTCTGCGGTATTAACCGTCTTTTGAATCTTGTAAGAAAAAATATATTTTTAAAACATATGACGGCGTTTACAGTCAGAATGTACTTACATAAAAATGCATGTTTTATTGGAAACTAAAAATATTTTAACATGAAAAATATGACTGATATTAGTGGCTAGAGGTAAAAATAGATTCGTTAGATGGCCAGTTTGGCCAACTTTATATTTTAGCTAAATATTTTTGTCTATTTTATTTTTAATAGGTAAAGTGGAAATTTGAAAACAAAAGTATAAGAGCCGCATGTTCAACTTGAAACATTAAAATTACTCAAAATTACTTCTTTGTCAACTAAAATTGAAGATGCTGACTTGAAGTAGCTTAATTGTTTCATTTCGCATAGTAGTTTTAGTCATTTTATTTTAGAAAGAATTCCTCTTCAAAAATTCCTGTGTTTACCGAAAGGAATAATAATTTATAAGAAGAATGTTTATACCTGAACGTATATCTAAATGTGATTTGGAATTTCCTGATGGTCATAGTTCGAAAAGAAATTAAATTCAGAGTACAGTACATTGAAATTTGGCTTGCTTGATCAGAATCTGTTATATTTATGGTTAAATTATAGTGAGACTATATAGATTATTTTTGTTAACCTAAAGAATTTCACGGCTCAAGTAATTAATGGAATCTCAGGAAGACATAAAACATAATTCTCTGCGACTATCCATCCACACTTAGCAAGAACAAGACTCAAATTTCTAGTTGGGTATGTGTTTTATAATCCAGAATACATTTTAAAATTGTCTGTTCTGAACTGCTACAGTTTTTTCAATGCAAATGCAAGAGAAATACTTTAAATAGAGGCAGGCAAATTGCTGAAGGATCAGGTAATGGTTTGATTTCTATAACTGTGGATTACTATGGATCAATACGTGGCTTAATAACACGCGAAACCGATGGATTAATGTAGATTTTTATCTTAAAACTAACTAGAGAATATACTGGAAAATATATAAACTAACGATAATTGTATGGTTTCTGTTTGAATCGTCATCACTGTTATGTACATGTATTCTATATGTGTATTTTTACATTTTCCCACAAATATCATCGTTTCGTGTTGAATTATGCAATTTAATCACAACACATAATATTTCTTTTTATGTCGGAAATTTTTTTTTTTTGTCTTTTCTGTTATTGTTTTCATTTTTATTTTTTTTAAATATGGTATCATCATAGATCTTTGATCTTCTTATGAATTCGCACTTTATTTACTGAAAAGATGACAGGTAAATTAATGATGTTGCTTAAGTTCATTATTTTTTATATATATATATATATATATATATATATATAAGTAAATGAATGAAACATATTATAGAATTTGTTAGTGGGACGCATAATTTATGAATAATTGTAAATTTGAAATTGTTTAAAAGAAAATTTATAAAGATAGGTATGTCTATGTATGTGTGTATATTTATGCATGATTGCTTGAGAAATTTTCTTTATAGTTCTAAAAGCTTGAAAAAGTTTTTGCAAGGAATTTTAGTGAATAGAATTAAAAAAATTTGGAAGAAGTAAAAATGTGTTTTTTTTTTTTATTTATTGTTTCTCATTTTAAGGATTACTGTAAATTATGATGTGTTGCAATTAATAACAATTTTCTTCTTTTGTCTAAATTAATATTTCTAGACATGAATGGGTTTTTCAGATTATTATAAATATATGCAGTAACAAAAGGTTATAGTAAATTTAAATGAAATGCATTCAGTTTCGTCAGAAGCTCATTGTATTGTTCACAAATTGATTAAGTTTTAGTTGATTCTAATAAGAGTATACGTGTATACAAATAAAATTACACAACAAAGGAGGGAGGACGGGTACTAAGCATGTACATAAATTCTGACAGTCAGGCTGCCTTAAAAGACATAACTTCTCCCAATTTTAAATCAAACCTTGCTTATTGCTGTTACAAAAGCTTAATAAAAGTAGTAGGAAAAATAACAGAGAGAAATGTGTAAATTCAAGGATGTGAAGGAATACACTGTATTATAAGAAGTTAGGTATTATTGCAACATTAAATGCGAAGAGTTAATTCTTAAAGCCAGAGCATAGGATTCTCGAAAGCTAACCAACAAAGAATTTAATTTAATTGCAAAATTAAACAAATAATACCATATAGGACAATAACCAAGGGATATCGAGGGCTATCTAAAAATTTTTCAAATTAAATAATATTATAGCCGATTAAATCAGGTAATCAGAGATAGTAGTCCAATATCAAAACTCTGTTATATAGTTTATTACTGGATACAGTAAATTTCCAAGATTGATCAGCTTAATTAGGAGAGATACTGATTTTTCTTGTAGTGTAAGTGGAAAGCGATAAGATGTTCTCTTAATCCTATTTGAATTCGACGCCATAATAAAAAATATAAATATTTAGAGGTATACATATACATTTCCTGGTATACAACATAACCGTAATAAAAGTATTCTAGCACATGGTTTTGAAATTTTAAATAGCCAAACGAAGAAGTACAATAGATCTGAAAAGAGCGAGTGTTAACACAAAATCGTAAGTTGATGTATGCCATTTGAGTAACTGTGCAGGAACATGTTTATACCATAATTATGGTATCATGAAAATTGAATCAAAAATTGAAAAATTTAAAAATTTAAAAATAAATCGTTCAGTATTGTATGGAAATTCCATAAAAAATTATAGAACAAGTAAACAGTCGTATACAATAACAAAAAATTCTGAATCCAACAAGACAAAAATATCAGATAATCCATAACCTACATTCACATTATGGATAAATAGATTTTTTTAAATAAATATTTTGAACTAATTCACCTATTCCCAAGTGAATTAACATAATTTACTATCTAATTATAATGGTAAGCAATTGGATTATGTTCCAGTAGACGACCATTGAATATGCAAGCCGATCTGTATAACAAAACCCATATAGAAAATTATTAAAATATTATGAATAGCGAAATCAGAAGAGATACAAAATTTATAGATAATACTTATCAAAAGGATTAAATATAAAGAGAGTTTAGTACACACGCTAGAGAAATAAAGTATCGGCGGATGTGAAAAAAATTTAAATGTTCAACTGCAACGTTCAGAAGGTAAAAAAAAATATAAAATGTTTGCACTAATGTTTTAATCAAATCTAATGCTAAATTCATCATCATTGTCCTGCAACCCCATCCGTGGGGCATAGGGCGGAAAAATGCTAAATTAAGATGCAGTAACTCAGATTCGAATCTCCTTTATCCCGTGTTATCGTCATATGTAAAATTTTACTTGGTTGCAACAATTTATTTACTCTGAACGAAAATAAATCAGTTTTATACTAACCAGTAAACCCTGGCATTATTATTATTATATGTTTTTGAACCCTATACCAGTCAATCATCCAGAAATTTTATATTATAATCAATAATGTATTGTGTTGAATGATTAACTGTCAAAATATCTCTATTTATGAATAATTTGTAGGTAGACGGGTGCAATAAAGGGCAACCATAATCAAACCAGATATGACTTTTTATTTTATATTTAAAAAAAAAATATTAAAATATTACAGACAAGAAGCAATTTTGTCAATATATTACAAAAGATATGCTGTTTTTTCCTACGATATTATTATTATTTTTTTGTTATAATTTAAAATATTTCAATTTAGAAGCTGAGATATCAAATTTATCCTTGTATCATTGTCCAGGAAATAAAACTTACTTTTTCCTAGTTGATGTTAAAAGATTTATTTGAAGTAGTATAGATAATAATTATTAATTATGGCAATTTGATTACGTTTTGATAAAGCAGATGGAAATATCGTTGTTATCATTTTCCAGGTCATTAAATGTAAAATATTTTCATACATTGTACCTATATTTATTTTTTTTTTCACAAATAAATTAAATCAATTTCAAATTGATTCAATTAATCACTTCCTTCTCTAATTTGTATTTGTCTCTTTGAAATAAAAAATTGTTTATTCAATAATATTAATAAATTATATCAGAAAATACAAAATTGATGCGGATACAAAAAAAATATTTATATTTTGTTACAAAAAAAAAAAATTTAAATTTAACCAAATCTAATAAGTAGTCAAAATAGAAATTCGAAATTAAATTTTAATTATGAAACAATCTTAAAATTTTTTATTATTAAAATTTTATTCCTACTTCTATTTTTGTCATGCTACAATATCGGTATAAGTGTTTGATAATGTGTTTATTAATATTTTCACGCTACCCAATATCCCAGTACGCTACACTCGTTTACTACTCAGTTTCATTTTTGACTGCGATTTTGCAAGCTAATTTGAGTAGTTCTATATATTTCAATCACTTCGTTATATTTTTTTTTAAAGATTTAGGATCCTGTGTTTGATACAACGCCGTAGTATATGAATTGTAGAATTAATATAAGTCAACCTCAGACGGTTCCACTGAATCAGCCAAATAAAGAGAATGAAAGAGAATATGGCTGTTAAAGAAATCTTCAAATTTAATCTCCTGGGAGTCGGGAGTCAAAGAACATAAATGTTTTGATCTGATAATCACTCAAAAACGGTGTGAGCATGCAGGAATACAATTTCCCATTGTGAATATTTTTTGTCTCGTATTATTGACATTTGTAGCAGATTTTATTAATTTTTTCTAACACTTTACTTATTACCTTTTATAACATAATGTTACACTTCCTGATAAACTCACAAAACCTATATGGACTAATAAAAATAAATTTATCTCGTTAAAAGAACAAGAATCTGTTATTCAGCAAGAATGAAAAATACCAAAGGATGTAAAAAATAAAAAAAAATGTCACTTGCATCATTAAATAAGAAAAATAAAATCAAGAAAAAAAAAAAAAAAATTTCCAATTTATTCATTGGTAAACATGTTTAGCAAGTTAATATTTATATTGCATAAAAATTTATTTAAATTACGGTACCTATTTTACCATTATTACTAATACTCTTGCAAATAAAAAAATCATGAATAAAAAATATACCTATAGCATTGACATTTTGTTACAGAAATATCCAAATAAAAGAAAAATAATAAAAAATATTTACTTCAGAATAAAATTAAGAAAAAAATTGTTTTAAAGCTTCATTTAACAAAAACAAATCACACCTGTGATCTTAAATGGTTAAATGGTAAAAGTTAATCACCAGGTGAAAAATAAAATAACAAAAAATGTAATTTTCTCAATTTAAATTTTATAATTTTGTTAGAAAAAGGGGTAAAAAATTTTTGAAAATTTTTTTACAAATCATAATGTGGAACAAATAAAACATTGGAACAGTTGAGAAAGTAATTCGAATTAAACCACTTGACAGTTAAACTGTAAACGATTTTGTCAAATTATCGTTATTTTACTTTATTAATTTTTTATTTTAACTAAAAAATTTCAATGAAATACTCTGCTGATCTGATTGCATATTTAGTTTCTAGAGAATTTCAAAACTATATTTCTACATAATAGAAAAAAGCCATTTCTGCTAATCTTGTTGAAAAAATTCGGTTTCATTTTAAAAAATATGCTTAAGTAGAAAGTAGTTAGTTTGAAATTTATAAAAATTTACACAAAATATTAGGTTCTATAGAGTTTTTAATTAATAGGGAATTAACCTGGTTTTACACAAACATTTTTATATTAGTACACGTTTTTTTCACATCCCACGTAACAATTTTATTCTACTTTTTCGCACTCTTATAACACTATTATAAACACTATTTTAGCAGTATTAGTGTTAATTTGAGTGTTCCGCAATTGCTGCGAAAGGTTATAAATACATTATAGCACTAAAATGGAGAATCCTATAAGACACCGGAGCAGGTGGTGTAATATTGGTATAGGATTAGTATACATGTATACTAATCCTATAACAATAGGATTTTATTTGAAATAATTTATGTTATGCGAGAGTGAGAAAGGTATTATTTTTTATTTTCAAATAATAATTTTATGGAGTTTATTTTTATTTCCTGAGAAAAGGAGATAGATATTAATTAATAATATAAAAAATGTCTTACTAATAAATAAATTTTTTCGGTCAAAAATAATTGTATTAATATTTATAATTATTGTGATCAAAATGCAAAATTTGGCTGGGATTGAAATTTCATTGATATTTATTATATAAATATTTCGAAAAGATACATTGCCCTACAAAAATAACCAATTTTTAAATAAATAAGAGAAAATATATTTTTAAATTGCATCCTTAAAATATTTAATTATGTATGTTAATTAATGCATAACATCAAATTTGATATTTAAATATTTATTCTTTTAAGTAAAAATGATATTTTTGCGAAAAGAATGCAAATTAAATCTTTTCAGTTTTTGTTTATTTAAAAAAAATTTACCTCGTTTGTAGAAAATAATGGCCGTCGTAAAATATTTATCTAAAAGCTACAGTAAGTTTATTAATAACACTATAGGAATACAGTAAAATAATAACACCACTACTGCTATTCCAGCAATTCTATTCTTATAACAACACTTTAACTCTTAATATAGGATTACGCACTTTTAGATTAATAAAAACATTGCTGTATCACTTACGGAAAATCCCATTATAACAACTCCCGCAATTGCTATAAGAACATTCTTATGGCAATATTAATCACATTATTCCTATAAAAACATCATTATAACACCTTTAGTGCTTATCCGGAGTCATATAGAAGTCTTGTAGCACTAATTTTGTTTTCATAACAATAAAATGTTACGTGGGATAAGTATTTAGCATCATTCAAAATCAGATCAGAAGAGTAAAGATGTCAAACATTGAATTTATTAGAATCACCTTTTTGTGCTGAATTAAGTACGGTACCGGTACTAATAATTGGTACTGGACCAGGTCGAAAAACCCGAACCCGAACTTGGTACTTTCGATTGAAAGGCAAGCGCTCTACCTACTTCGCCACCTAGTGTGTAAATATAGCATTTCTCGGCTTATTAAAAAAATTATATGTCAGATACAATTCAATTTTCAAAACCATATACAACTTGTTGAAAAATGTCTTAACAAATGTAAAGTAAAAATAAACGGAATTGTTATCAGACTGGTCTACAGAAATAAAGTATCTCGGAGTCCATTTCAACAGAAGGCTTGAAAAAAAAATTTTGGAATTAAAGTGAAATGAGAGTAAATATTATCTATTTACTCTCATAATTAAATAAATAAATAGACATCGGCAAATATACAAATGCTTTAATTATGTTTTATTTTAATTTTTTTCCTTTTGTTAACTGTATTTATTGAATCTTTCTAAACGAAAATGACAATATTTTATAACAACAGTAACTTTTATGGTTTTTCTTACAATCTAAAAAGTTGCAAGGTCTAGTCCATTAATTTGATAATTCATATTTGCTCGTTCATTCCAACTCGTCCTGCCTTGCGACTTTTTTTTTTAACCTGCTCGTAATTGGAATTTTTTGTAGATCTCGTGCCAAAGGGTTAGGGTGTTGGATTAGTGTAGATGCATATCTGTGCATATTTTTAAAATTTTTCTGTAATCAAATCTTTCTGTCTTTCAAATCTTTATGTATCTCAATATTTTTAAGGTATCAATGGGTTATGGTACGCAAAATTTTTCATTGCAACCTTTGAAGGGAGTCCACGAAATACCAAAATCAAAATCCTCTGTCTTTTAAAAAGCCCAAAATCAAAATCCCCAAACACAAAATCCCGAAAAAAAAAATCCCCAAACATGAAATCCCCAAACACGAAATCCCCAAAAACAAAATACCCAAAAGAAATATTTTAAAATAGATTGGCAAAATTACAAATAAAATAATTTTTTTTAAATATATTTTACTAAAACTGTGCCGTATGCGTTTACCTGCCGTCGACAAAAGCAGGGTTCCAATAAATGAGTACCGGGGGTTTGGGGAATTTTTAAAAATTTAAATTTCATTTGGGGATTTTGTTTTTGGCGATTTTGTGTTTGGTGATTTTGATTTGGGGATTTTGATTGTGAAGATTTCAACCCTCCTTTGAATTGTTTCAATGTTACTATTGGAAGCAGTTCACCATAATTTTGGTTTCAGAATGGCTTTATATAGCATTACTTTTGTATTCCAGATCTAGGGTAGAATTTTTTCAATAAGCCAATAAATGCTGTTCGTTTTGAGTTTTAGTTGCTCTTTTTTTGCCATGATATGCTTCTTCCATGTAACCTTTTGTCTTCAAGGTGTACTTTCAAGTATTTAATCTAGTTGGCTTACGGATTAATTATCCCATTTAAAGCAATTGGTAAAGCATAATCCCTTCTTTAACGAGAAAGTTACATGTATACACTTTTACTGTCATTGACCTTTATTTTCTACTCATAACGCCATTCCTGTATCTGCTACAAATGTTCTTGCAAATTTGGATGGGAGGCTTAAAGTTATAGCACACGAAGGTGGGTGTTAATGTGTTCATGTTTCCCGGTAGATCAGAATAGAATTGTTTTTCTTCAAATCCTTGTTTTATTTGGGCAGCTATTATATGTGCTATGTTCAGCTTGAAAACCATATTAATGCAGAAGAGTCTCTCCATTGTTGTTTTTTTTGCACCATTCTTTTATGTACACTATAATATTTCAAATACATTTGACAGCATAGATCATAGACTGATGTGCCTATATTACGTTTTTATTGCCAGAACAATTTTGTTTTTGTTTTTCAGAAACATACTTTTTTAAATGTATACGGTCTATGGCACCAAGACATTATATTTCTTACCTGTAATCCCACTTCAAGTTCTACGTTTATCTTTAACTTCTGACACAACGAAATTTGCTTATATTTTTATCAATTTTAAGTATACAGAGAATTTTTTATTTTTTTCACTGCCATTTTGATTTGAGTTGTTTGTTGTCACAAAAACCGAAACACATGATGTTATAAATAATATTGAATTAATTGAACAGATCAAAAATCAAGCGATTAAAGTTCTGTTAATATTACCAGTTATAAACAATTAGGTAACATATTATTATAATATAAATCCGCTAAGATTAATGTATTGTCTTGTTTTAAAGCTTAAAAAAATATTAGAAAGCTTCAAAATTAAATATATGTACATATAATATGTCAATTTACATATGAATTTAATAAAAACTATAGTTATTAGACACAAGTAGATACGTATATATTTTAAGACGCCTGAATATGTATTTATTTATGTATGCAAATAAAAAAATTCCACCTGTTACAATTCAATGAGTATAAAAGGAAATCATTTTAACTACTTGCAAACGATAACAACTTGTTTTTTTATTTTTTTTATATAATTTTTATGAAAAATAATTAATCGACATTTTAATTTTTATAATCCATACTTTGCATTTTAACTACAACTATTTATATAATTATTATTTCTGTACATGAAAATGTACAATACACACTATATTTTGTTACAATACAACATATTTTTTTGTTTTTTTATTTTTGAATTCATTAGATGCTATGCAAAATAAATCTATTCACTTTAATACTATTTAACTAATTTTATTATTACAATCTATTTTTGTTTTATTTATTTATTTTTTTTTTTTAAATAATCAAGTGCTCTGTAATTGGTTCGTTGCAAAAATAACGAAAGAAAAAATTAAAACAAAATAATAAAAAAAAAAAAATTAACATAGAAAAGCATCTATAACTATAGGTAAATTTTATTATTCAAAAACATACAATAAAACATTATACAAATAACGGTGTAATAACGGTGAATGAAAATGCAACAATCAAACTAATTTAAATACAACTTAAACTAAAAAAAAGGTAGATAAAACAAGCAATATAGTAACAATTGTAAAATTTTAAAATTAAATAAATATTGGTTAGATAAGATATATAATAATATTACATATACTTATATTAAATATACAGTCTAAGTATATGTATGTGGGTATTGGTTAATACCGTGTTTAGTTGCATTAATTAGGATAATTACTAGGTTCGAACAAGATAGAAAAGAAAATTTATGAAACAAAACATTATAAAAAAAAATAGGTATTGAAACTGGGTATTTTCGGTTTTATTTATTTTTATTTTTTATTAATAAGATTTATTTAAATGCAGGTAAATAATCTACAACTCTATAGGATATATTATTGTATTGTATACATTTTTATACAATAGAAAAATCAAATAGTTTATTTATATTAAAATATGTTAGTTGTTTGAATAAAATGTTTTTTATTTCTTACAACTTTATTTCTTTAATGCTATATTAATAATCAAGTAGGTAGGTTGGCTGATTTTGTTTGTAGTTTCCAATTCGCACCAAAGAGACTAATACAGTAGTACAGTTTTTTTGAGCCTAGAAATAATTTATGTGTTAAGCAAAGCGATAGTATCTTAAAACTGATGTCTGGGTTATATTTTGTTGTTTTTCAATTTTTTAATAAATAATATTGACTTTTCAATATAGAAAATGTTTGGATATGTCTTGATCCACAAAAAAAAAAATAAATATTAAGCATAGTTTTTGCAATTGCTTGGATCTGGTATATGAATTAAGCTCAAGTTTTTGAAATAGAAGAATAGTTTGGTCTCGTGTAACAAATTAATTGGGTAGTTCGTAATAAATTAATTATGGCCATTTGAATTTGAATATAATATATTGGGAATAGCTGTTATTTGGTTATTCTGGCTTAAATACTGGTCTTTACAGTGCAATAAAATTTAGCTTAATTGTAATATTTTAAGTAAATTGTAAAACTAAAACTTTAAATTATTTCGAATTGGCATTTGAATATTGTTTTGCGATGCAAATTATCAAATATAATTGTGTTCTTGAATGAATTGCATATTTCCATTTATTTTCTTAGTTAATCGTTATTTTTCATTAGAATTGTTATTTTTATTTTTATTTTATGTAGTTGAGCGTTTAAAAAAAAGGTAAAATGTAATTATTTTATTAAATCGTATAGCAAACCTTTGAAGTGAGTTTTATAAAACCAATTAATTAAATTCAGGATTGAGACCCAATCACTGATTTCAAAGATACAAAATAAATCATTAATACAAAATCTATGATTTATGATTTAATTTTAATCAACCATTTTCGCAAAGTTCACACCATTTTGTTTTAAGGGTTCCATTCTAGTCATAGTATTTTTTTAGCGTTCTGAGACAATTATATCTTTGGGATATCAATATTTTTATTGAAAAATAAAATTTAATTATTTTTTTTATATAAAATTTATTTACGTGTTATTCTTGCAACTATAAAACACCTTTAATGCAAGTAGTAGACCAAATACATGTAAGATAAACATGTTTAGTAAAATTCAAAGGAAAATATTCGACTATTTTCAATACATTTATAATGAACAAATCTTGTCAAATTTTTAATTATTTAAAAAAAAATTGGTATTATGAACGGTAATAGATGTCCAAGTATATTTCATTCAAAGTAAAATTAGTATTACAAAATTAAATTTTTTTAAGTAAGGTCTCATATAATACATCCGCGAAACTTTTTATTATCGTTCCATGTTATAATTTACTTCACTATTTTTGTATAAATTTCTTTTTATAAACATATATATATATAATATGTAAGTATATTTAATTTAATGCAGTTGCAATACCTATTAGCGATTTAATTTAACTAGGTATATTCTTGTTTGTTATTTTTATAGATAATATTATATTTAACTTAATTTAAAATATAGCAATTACACAAGTGAAAGGAATTATATAGCATTAAAATAGATTTAGAATTGAAATTGAAATGAAATAAATTTTATTAAAAATATTTTGTGGAGGACGGTTAAATTAAAAATTTAATAAAAACTGTGATTTTAATATAGTATTCAAATTTATATACATACGTAATTATAATGTATACGGTGTACAAAAAATTGAAACATGAGACTGACCTTTTAAAAATGCGTTTTAAAAATTAACTTTTCTATGTACATATATAATTTTGTAATTAAAGCAATTGCGTTGGTTGTGTACTATTTAAATATTTTTAATAATATATATGTACATATTGCGATACTATTAAATTTCTGTATCAAATTTTCCATTTCAATTTGTAGAATGTGTCACATATTCAAGAATTTCAAAATGATTAAAATTGTAGTATGTAGGTATTTAAAAATTTAAACTCGATATGGAAATTATGAAGTTGTTATTTAAAAAAATTGTCAAGTGATTTTGAAATATATTATATTAAGGCTCTTTATTCGAAAAAGAAAAAAATAATTTGTAGAAAGTAGATATACCTCTATATATTTCCTTGAAATAATATTTTTAAATTTTGTATTGTAGGAGTAGATTTTTATTAAAAAGTAAATAATATTAATCTCATGAGATTAATAATTTAAATAATATGTTATACCTATCTATGACTTTTATTGTAGATTTTGAAAACGAACCAAATTTTTAAATTAGTTTTTTTAAAATATACCTAAAGTTTTTGTATCGATCTAGTAAAGTTTACTTTCTCGATTAAGACTTTAATACAAAAATAAATTAAAATATAGTCCATAGTAAAAAATTAAGGAATTGGAGGAGGTAAAAAAAGCCGACTAGTACTACCCCGTCTTATCAATATCTCTTGGGTAAATGTTCTGATGAAATAAAAATTATAATGAGCACTTATTTTGCATAAATTTGCAATAGAGCCTATCGGAACTGTGAAATATCTTTTATCAACAGAATTTCTATACTATGGAATATCACACTGTTTAAGTATTCTTACAAAGATTTACATTTTAGAAGTTTTCAAAAAACGGAATTTTTTTTTGTTTTTGACAGTAACTTGGGTAGAATCACCTTTTCGTTCTTAATTAAGTACGGTACTGCAAGTTTATACAACAATATGCAATTTATTTGCACAATATTTTGAATCAGTCTTTGAAAATTCCTCAGCACCAGTAGTTCCACTATTAAATACACATAGTCCACTACTAGATCTAGATTCTATGTCTCTTTCTTATATTTACAATAAGAGTGAATCTCTTGATCTAAATTTAAGCGCTGGTCAAAATGGTATTCCAAATTTAATTTTAAAAAAATGTATTTTAAGCATTACTGAACCACTTTGTAAAATCTTTAACAGATCGTTAAATGATGGTGCTTTCCTAAATGACTGGAAATACTCTAGTATTGTTCCCATCTTTAAATCTGAATCAAGAATTTTAGTTGAAAATTATAGTCCTATAGCTAAACTATCTGCAATCCCCAAACTTTTTTTCCCCAAGCTATTTTCACAGACAAAATTTGTTTTATAATCAAGGAAAACATATCTCCAAATCAACATGGTTTCATTCAAGGTAGATCTACAACTACTAATCTATCTATTTTTCTACATAAAACCATTAATTCAGTTGAAAAGGGTTATCAAGTTGATAGCATTTTCACAGACATATCTAAGGCATTTGATAAAGTAAACCACCATAAACTCCTATTTAAAATTGAATTACTAGCAATTCATGGGAAAATGCTTACATGATTACAATCCTACTTAATTGGCCGTAAACTTTCCGTTACGATTTCAAATAAAAAATCTTCCATATTTGAAGCCACCTCTGGTTTTCTTCAAGGTACTTATATGGGTCCACTGTTATTTTTGCTTTACATGAATGATGTTGATTGTGAAACTAAAAATTAAACTCTTTCATATGTTAATTCTCTATCATTAGATCAAATGATGATTGCCTAGCCCTACAAAAAGATTTAGATACATTTCATTCCTGGTGCATTGAAAATGGTTTTGATTTAAACATCAAAAAATGTAAGTGTATGTTCTTTTATAGAAATAGAAATTTCATTCAATATAATTACAAATTTCATGATTCTGTTATAGAACATGCTAGTGAGGTTAAAGATCTCGGAGTAATTCTTGACAGCAAATTAACATTTAATCCTCATATAGATTTCATAGAACAGCAAAAGCTTTCTCTATGATAGGTTTTATTAAACGAAATTCCATAAATTTTACTGATCCTTATATATTTAAATCATTATATACTACTCTTGTTCGTCCTCACCTTGAATATGCCACTCCTATTTGGATGCCGTTTTACACTAGGCATATAAAAAGAATTGAATCGGTTCAAAAGAATATGATCAAATTCTGTCTTCGTAAGTTCAACTGGCAATCCTATACAACGAGTTATTCAGCTAAATGCCAACTCATAGATATTTCAACATTTGAAGCTAGGCGAAATGTGGACGCTGTAATGTTCTCGTATGACATTTTGTCAGCTAAAATAAACTGTCCTTTTATTTTAAATTCATTTTAATATCTATGTACCATTTTATACTATTTGTGATAGAAATTTTCTTTATTTAGATTCTCATAGGACGAACTATGGATTTTCGGAACCCATCGTTAATTCACAAAGATTATAAAAATAAATGCCATTCTATAATGGATTTTCATTATAGCAGACAAAATTTCAAAAGAAAAATCACCATATTTTACTCAGCATAAAATGTCAAAATTTAAATTGTATTTTACTATATTAATAATAATAAGTATTAGTTTTAAACTGCAGCTTGTAAGCAAAATCTGTAAGGTTCTTCCTGTAGATTGAAGTGAAATAAATAAATATCTACCATAATTCGAGCATTTATATATCAAATTACTGATGGTTTCTCAACTCATTAAATGTTGAAAAACTGCTGCTATTGTCATGAACTAAGCCTTCTTAAATAGAATAGCCCCATTTTATTTAATTTGTTACCAGGATATAGTCTAAATTATTATTTTTTTTCATTTATTTTATCCCAATGGCAAAGGGTACTGGATCAGGTCGAAAAACCCATAAAACATTTTTTTTGCTTAATGTGAAATCGATTCTCGAACCGTTCGTTTGAAAGACTGGCACATTACCTATTGCGTCACTCAATCTATTAATTTCCCTGTCTTATTAATTTACCTTAATTAAGCTTCTGTAAATTTTTATTCTACTAATTATTTTCTATTTCCATTTTGTTCATTTTCCATTTTGTTTTGTCCATTTTGTTAGAATTGGTTTCAAAATCAGGGGCTTGAGTTTTATTTTTATGCGTAATTGCCGTTCAAAATACAATAAAAGGGGATATCTTTTTTATTGTATTTTCAACGAAAACTTTCAAAATACAATAAAAGAGATATCCCCTTTATTGTCCCCTTTTCTTTTGATTTACCTTCATTAATTTCATGCGTAGCTGCTGTTTGGAAAAAAAAATGTCGCCATAAAACTTTTAATCGTGAAGTTTGTTTTTTTGAAATTTTTTTGACATTGTGTAAATGGAATTGTGAAAATAGATTTCATTTTGGAATTTCGTACCCAACTCTTAAAACCTTATCTTAAAACCTAATTTTTCAAACATATAATTCTTCAATCATCAAAACATAAGTCTTATCAAGCCAATGTAGTTATAGGTAAGCTATTTGATATTTTTATGTATTTGAACACCTTATTGTGAAACGGGGAATTTTATCATCACAAACTTAATTCATATCAGTAATAAGCAAAATATTGCTTACTAAGCAGTATGTTAGACTTTTTCATACTATCCAAAATCAGTTTGAATTTTCTATTAATATATTAAATAATTATTTAAACAATAATAGAAGCATTATAATTATTGTAATAAATTTGTAATAATTAGCATTGTACCAACTAATTATAGCAATTTATATATTGTAACAAAAATTACTATGACTCAGGCCGAAAGTGCACAAAATTATCTTTCGTAGAAGTTAATTATGGAATACATAAAACGCTGGAAAACTGCGTCTCAATCAATTTCAATTTATATTTCAAATAAATTTTAAGTAATAATTTTTTCAATTTGATGTCAATTATGCATATTGTTGTAGAGTCATATTCTTCGTCTATTCCATCTTTTTCTCTTTTTTTACACCCTTAATAGTAACTTAGGTAGAATCATTAATTTTTACTACAAAATGCTTTTACAAGTTAAAAATTTTGGAATTAAATGTGGAAAAAGACTATTATTGTAAGGAACTAAGATTACTTAAATAGCGTAGTTGCATTTTATTCAAGTTATTATTAAATTATACTTTCAATATTATTTTTTATCATTTGTTTATTTTAAATGGTAATAAACGATGTCCGAAAATCCATCAAGTTTTTTTTCTTTCATCGTAAATCACATTTGAGAAAGGTAGGCGATCTACCTATTACGTCATACTGCGTGTAATATCTGTTCAAAACATATAAATCAATTTGTTTTATTCTATAATATAGGTTTTATTTTCCGACAATCCTACACTACACTGTAGGTGTAATTGTTCTCGCTTCAAATAAAACCTTTTTCGTTTTTTTATTTGTACTTCAAAATGAAAGTTTAATTACATGTAATTACTATGAAATATATAAAATACAAAATTTTGTTTCCAAAATAAGTTAAATTTAGTAAATAAACATCACACTTTAATTAAACTAAACTAAACACAAACAAAAATGCTATAAAAATTACAAAAATAATATGTTTTGTTGTAAATTACATACCAAACTAAAATTAAGAAAATTTTTAATTGAAAAATCTCTTAAATTTACATTAGTTTTCAAAAAACCAAAAAAAAAAAAAAACCAAATACTAATAACATTTCTTATTTTTTTTTTTTACAGATCCAATTGCGACCAACAACATACCATCATCTGTAGTACATCTATCTCTTTTTATTATTTTATTTCCCTTAACAAAATTGGATTAATCATAGATCTTCATATAAAATAGAAAAAATAAAAAAAGAACAAAAAAAAAGTTTCCCACAATATTAAAAAAAAAAATAAAACCAGAACAACAAAAACATTTTTTTTTTATATTCAATCAAGGTAAGTGAATTTTTATAACTTTTTTAAACTTTTACTTTTTACTTTTTTTTTCTTTTAAATAAAATTTTATTCAACATTAAGTAAGTAATCAAAACTCAAATAAAAATAAAGAAAAAAAAAAAAAAATAATAAAAATAAAGAAAAATAATTTAAAATTACTATAATTACATGTAGGTACGAACTTGCTTTCCACAAAATTTTGAAATAGGTAAATAAAGACCCTATTCTCTACTATGAATAATTTTCTAAAATAATGCTCTCTTCTCGAAACTAATAATAGCTATGCGTATATACTTTGCGTATAATATGAATGAATGAGTTAAATACAAATATTTGTAAAATTTAATTAATTTTATTAAATATTAACTTAATTTGATTCTCTTCAAATTCAAATTCTATGTAGATCTTAGAGTGTTCATCATTATTTAATTTCAAAAAATAAAAATTGTTTTAAATTCAACTCGAGATAAAAAATTAAAACAAAATTAGCTTCTCAGCTTTAAATAAGTATGAGAGAAATAAGTACGACAGATACTGATTTTGAAATGATTTTTTAGTTTATAACTCCATATACTCTCCATATATATTCATAACGTAATACAGCTAAATTCAAATATCATATTTGATTAAGATCAAAATCTGGTACGAACTACACACTGAAGCTGTAAGTTTATAAAAAAGAGTGTTTCGACTTCAATGGAGGTTTACATGAAGGAGGAGTACTTTCATTTTGACAGGTTTACTAAAATTTGTTTGCGAACATTTTTTTCCACATAATGAATTCATTAACCTTCAATCGCAGAGTTGAAGAAAATCACACTATCATATCCATGACGTAAATTTTATATATATTTTTTAAATTTATAAATCTAAAAATTACTTTAAATAATTTTTTTCAATTTATAGCTAAAAAAAATATAATATTTACGTCATACTATTTATATAATTTAATTATATTATATTTAATGGTGAAATAAAAATTTGTTAAATATTATTTTTTTTTCTTTCTTTATTTATCTGTGTTCACTTACAAATTCAATAATTCAAAAATAGTTACAAATTAATTCAATATAATTGCAAAACAATTTTAAAGTTGTAATTTTGAAACACATTGTACACAAGAGTTTTATGACCGTAGCCGAAGCTGTCTGGTCTTATAATTTATTAATAATATAAAAATTCAATTGTTTGACAATAGTTTTTTTTTCTTTTAATATAAAATAAATACAATCAGTTAAAAAATCATTAAAAATTTACATTAATTCAAATATATTTGAAAATTGCACATTTAAACTATAAGAAATTCGACGATTTTTTTTTTGTATTGACTAAAATTATCAATTGACTTAATATTACCAGGTAGTAGATCATTAAAACTTTTTAAGCAATTGTTTGTCTTTTGACGGTTTGTTTTGAAAAGTGATATATAAAAATTGCATTTGTTTCGGGTGTTATAATTATGCACATCTACATATCTTTGCAAAATGAAATAATGCTTAATTTGATTATTTATAATTTTAAAGCCCAGAATGTGCCATTCAGGCTTACATATTATATTATCCGCACTAAGATACTTATCAGAATAAATCATACTCGTTGGGTGTAGTATTGGGTAATTATGATTATTTTAATAGATTTTTTCATTAGTATTTCGATTTTTTTTAAACTAATTACTCCATATAGGGTTGTCATAAACAACATTTGACAAAATATATGACGAGTATATAATAAAGAGTGTTTTTTTTATCGAGAAATTTTTTTAGTCTGCGTAGAATAAAAACATAAGGAGAAATTTTTTTGCAGACAAGATCAATATGATCTTCCCATTTAATTTTGGAATTTACTACGACACCTAGATAGTTATGACTTTTCACTACACCAATACGTGAGTTGTTGTGTAGAAATGTTGAATCAGAAAATAATTTATTTTCAAATAACAGGATTTTTGTTTTTTTTTAATGTTTAATAGTAGCCTATTTTTAGAAAGAAAGTGTTCGATTAATACCAGATCTTCTAACATCACAATCTTCAAATCACATTCACTGCTTAAAGTGTACTTAAGTGACTGCATCATCTGCAAAAAGCGAAGCAGACCCATTGAGATTAAGCCGCAAAAAATCGTCAATGTATATTTTAAAGAGGTCAGGACCTAGTATAGATTTTTTCTTAAAAATCTTTAGTTCATTTGCTTCTGCTATTATTAAAAGAAATATATACAGTAAAATACGGTTATAATCATTCGCTAATTTTTAGTAATATTGCTTACTATAACCGTTTTATGACTAACAGAATTGTGACTATAAACGTTTTTGGCTATCAACGAATTAAAATACATCGATCTACTGCGTTGAGAGTATTGGGATTTTATTGTGTTAAGTTATATTGAAATTAGTATTAATTTCGTCATAAATTATTAGGTATTATACCTAAATTTCATTATATATATATTCGAGAATCAAGCGATTCAGAAAACAATTAAAATTATACCAAAACAAATATTTATTTTTATATTAGTATTTACAACTTTAAAATTGTTTTGCAATTATATTGAATTAATTTGTAACTATTTTTGAATTATTAAAATCGTACCTGAAAGAACTGTTTCTGTGCAATTGCACAGGGGATTCACTAGTAGATATTTAAAAATATGATAAAACATACTAGTAAAGCAAAAAAAAATTAAATTTAAAAAAAACGAAAAAGCAAAGAAAGGTAGATTGTAAGGATTTTAATTTTTTTAGGACAAATATGGTCCATGTATGCATTGAATGGAACTATTTAAATGTTTGTAATTTTTCAAATGCGCTTAATTTTTTGCTTAAATTTTTTTTTTTTTTCTTTTACGTTTTATTATCTTTTAATTTTATTTATTTTCGTTTTTGAGTGTAAAATGAGGAGGCATGACAAATTAAATATGAATCAAATTCATTGGTAATGATACTAGCGCTTTTGGAGTTGATTTTGAATTTGACCATGTATTATCAGAAGATGACTCAGAAAGTGAATGTTATTTTAATATTTTTTTAATTATTTTTTTTATTGTTGCTATTAGTATTTAACGTACTTTAAAGACAAAACAAAATGAATTACGTTTTATTTAAGTTTTTATTATTTTATAATGCAGTATTGATCGTTGTGGCTAAGCTAGACTTTTTTTTTAATTTTTTTTTTCGGAATTATTTTTATAATTATGTTTGAAAAAACAAAAAAAAAACCCAAAACTGCTTTTGTTTTTGAAAAAATATTAGTTTTATTTTTAATTTTGTAATGAAGTACCTGTACTTTTTTTTTTTGAAAAAGGATGAAATAAAATAATAATGTATAAAAAAAAACAAAACACATTTTTTTTTTAATAAAAACAAATCAATATTTGAATTCAAGATAAAAAAATATTAAAAAATAAATTGTTTGTATATTTTTTTGAAATAAAATTTTGTTAGGACAGAAATGGTACATGTGTCCACTTAAGGTTATAAAAAATAAGTGTGCATTCAGAAGGTTAACTTAATTAAGATTTTTTTACTTAAAATTGATATTTTTTTGTAAGCTCTAAATGCAAATATATATTCCGTCTCGGTGTTTTCAGATTTCATTATAATAAGGTCAAATTATTTTACCAATCTTTGTTTTTTTTTATTCGGCTTTTATTTTAAACATTTTAAAAGTCCTAATAATTTTTTGTTCAACATGAATTTCACTACAGTCCCCTTCTGTCTTAAGTTCACGAATTCAAATGGCTAATATTATTTACTATACCACTCTTACATACTTATTTTCATCTCTACCTTCTAAATTAATTCAAACTTGTATTAAAACTTTTTTTAAAAAACACGATTTTAATAAAATTTACTCCAACTCAATTTAAGAAATTAAAAGGAGTTCATTGCTTTTGGAGATATGACATTTTCAATAGCATTAAATTTTTTGTTTCCAATTCATGTTTTTTATTTTTTCAGGGACATTATTTCAGATGCAAGCAACCATATTTTTTTTGTTTTTTTTTTTTTTAAATTAGTATGCGTGCTTTTGTTTTTTTTTTTGGCTTTGTTTTAGTATAGTTGGTTGTTTCTTATTTTAAATATTTGTTAAGAAAACAAATTAATTGGTGCTGTTATGTTATTTTGTTTTTATTTTGTTTTAAACAAGGACTCATTGTGTTCTTTAGAATTTATTTTGAAAAACTTTTAAAAGTTTTTCATGCAATGAAAAGTAAATGAATTTGTTTATGTTCTTTAGATTTGTTACGAGTCTGATTCAATAAACGAATGGGATTTGTTTCCGAAAAGATAAAGTTTTAAATCAAGTTTACTGCAGATATGAACATAACAATAATAATAAAAAACAAAATTATATAATATAATTGGATATAAGTTAAAATTGTTTTCATGGGGTCTTTAACGACAACTCGAATTCGTTATAATAAAAAAACTATATATATGTATATAATATATAGATAGATGCATATATGAGTATATCTAGAAGCAAAAGTTAAATTTAAAAGAAATAATTTTCAAATCGTTAGTTTAATTTTATGAAAGTTTTGGGGTGAAGTTGAATATTCTTTGCAAATCACAATCTAACAAATAAATTTTCTGCTAATTATTGTTGTAGTGCTAACTGATGAAAATTCATTTCGGAAGCAATATATAAAAATTTCATTGCAAATTTTAAAGTTTATTTTTTTAGTCTCAAAATTTGGTTGGGAATACTCTTTAACACATATTTTCATATTTTTAAGATAAAATATAGGTGAGGGTGAATTTACCAATATTGTATAAAGTATGAATATTATCTTCCATTTATTATTAATTAAATATTTAATATGTATATAACGTAGTTGTGGAATAATAAAATGGTATTACTTACTATATGCCGTAGCAGTCCAAAAAACTAGAACTTGTTCAAATTTCTAGATTTTACAAAATATTTTTTTGCCAGAACACCCAACAGGTACTAATAAATACAGTGGAATTTAATGAAATAAATATACATACACGGTTAATCAATGGGTTATTTCCTCCACTTGATATTATGGGTGTTTCGTAATAAGACATGTACACTTCATGTTTCCACCAGAGAGAGAACGGGAAACAAAAGAGGAAAAAAATCAGCAAATATTAAAGAAAACTTATTTCAATTTTGTGTTTATAAATTTTATATTAAAAAATAAAAAGTTGAAATTTATTATTATTTTATTTAAAGATTAAAAATATCCACTATCATAGACTATCATGCATTAAATATATTTTTTTTCCACGCCTTAGAATCAAATTTATTTAATTTTTTTCTTTCAGTCTTAATATTTTGGACATCATTTAAAATCGAACCTATGCTTCACTTAAAATTGTTATCTACTTATGAAGGTACAATTAAAAATATCAGTACAATAAATAATATTGTAATTACACCTACATTACTGTGATTTAATTTCTGGATTCCTTGTTAACAAACACGAGATAACTACATGTTATGTTATTACATCTAATTAAGTTTTGCGATTGTCGGTTAGTAAAACTTTCTTAACCTCTAAACATTTGCGATATTATGGAAAAAATAAATGAAATTCGATAATGGCACAGATATATTCATTATTTGGGAGTTTAGCATATTATTAAAATATGAGAAGGACAAATAATGAAAAATATTGAGAACTAATATTTGCCAAAAATTGCGTAATTTATTATGAATATAATAATTTAATGATACAAATTTCAAATACAATTTTATTACGATATTATTTTATTATAAGTTCTAAATAATTCTAAGGCGAAATTTGACCTATGTTTTCATATATTTTTCTTTTTAAATTCAATTTTTTGTTTAACTTAAGCTTAATGAGAGATAGTATTTACGAATTAGTTCTGCGTCATCTTGATTTAACCCACAAAATCTATATTATAATCAAGGTCGTTATCAAGGTTATAATCAAGGTCACCTTGTTTACAATATTTTTGCTCTTTCATACAAATCTCACTTTTTTGCATATAAAACACGTAAACACTGTCCCTCTTTGGGACTGTCTGTACTGGAATCCATATTCTAGATATTCTGACAATTAACAAATTTTATTAATAATTAAATATCTCTGTATTTTCTTATTTGTTGCTTTGTTGTTATTATTAATTTGTATGCCACAAAAAAACAAAAAAAAAAAATCGTACGCAAAAATAAGAGAAAAACAAGGACTCATGATTAAAGATAATAATAGTGAACATAATTAAAAATGTTTGTTCGTTTTAAAAATTTTTCCTAAACAAAAAATTGATTTTGTATTTGATTTTATTAAAAAATTTTACAGAGTTTTTTTTTAATTGTTTCTAATTAAGGATGTTTGTATTTTATTATATCTAATTTTTTTACTAATTTATGACACCATTTAGGTACCATTTTAGGTATCATTTTAAAATTATTAAAGCAAAATGAGTGAATAATGATTATCATTGTCATTGTCAAAATTCTGCATTAGTTTCAGATTTACGCTATTTTGTTACGTAGCGACTTGTTTTGGGAGCATAGGACTGACTTCCCTATAGCTCTGTAATTACACTCTAATTTAGTGGTATTAAATTTACTTACTGGTAATAAATTTTTCGACTTTTTACTGCTGTTCACTAATTTTTTATAGTTCAGGTTTTCTGTATTTTCTTTGTTCCGTTGTTTTTTCTATTTCAGAGTTTATCATGCACTTGCTCCTTCTAAATAGATTGAATCGCTATTTGTACATATACCAAATTCACTTTATTGCATTCATTGATTCCTACTTCATAAACAACCTTTGAGTTTATTTTTTTTTTTTGTTTTAGGCCAGAATAGCAAACACATAATTCTAAGGTATTTGACTTTAGCCTATTGCGAAATATATGTATATACCAGACAAATCCCTTTTACATGTACAAATTTTGAGGTATTTGGAAATGAAAGATGTCTTCATCTTGAATAATGATTTGTTCAACCAGAAAAACACTATTAAGTGTAATTTTTTTAGATTTTTCAGATCCATCAAAAGATCAAGTATAATATAGATTCGTAAATCTATAGACTATATTATCCATATATATGGTTGATATTAGGCCTATGATCACGGTGTCATTAAGATTTTGGGACAAATTCTCTACTGAAATATTTTAATAATTATTTTACGAATACTTGAATTTTGTGTACTGTTTTTTATTCACTGAGCCATAGGTCCACATAGTAGAACAGATATGGATAAGCAAATTCTGTTAAATTCTATACTTTTCATAATGTAAACAATTATTTTTTTTTACAGTTACTTTTTCTCTTTTATTGGTAGTTAAATTTGATGAATAAATAATATTAATTGTAATACAGTGGAAATTGAACTTTGTTACAATATTCATACTTATGTTATTTATGCTCATTTATTAATTTTTGTCACTATTTCCGATGTTTTTGTTATTAATGACAATATGATTGTTTTGTGTGTTGATTTTAAAGCCTGGTGTTTATCATTTGGTATTTCTTTTTTACGTGCATACTTCTATGTGTGTGTTTTCATTCTATATTGTCTAATATGGTCTGGAAGATTGAACATCATCTAGGACATTTTTTTTTAATAGTATCAGATGAAAGGATCAACATTGCTTAAATTGTTTTCTTATGCCAGCAGGCTTAATACGTATAGAAAATACATGGCACCATATTAGAGAGCCGACGTATTAAATTATTCATAAAACAAAATTTTAATTGTCCAATGTTTATTTTGTCCAATAAATATTGTCCAATAATTATTTGGTGAAAAATTAAATGTATTCATCAGTGCTGCTATAGTAACTAAAATTTAAATTTTAGTTTAGTGTTGCATTTCTTATATGATATGACATTCAAATTAAAAGCTGCAGACACTTTAAACTACTTATATATACAAAAACATTATTACAGTTGTGATTTCATTATTAAAACATAAGATTTCATAAAATTTTAATAACTTCCTAGTAACCTAGTCAATCATATTCTAAAAAAAAAAAAAAATAACAATTTGTATACATAACCTAGATAAAATTAATGTTAAGGAAAAACAAACAAAACAAAACAAAAAAAATTAAAATTTTTAAGAAAACCGAAATAATTTAGAATATTTTATTTTTTATTATGAAAGTTTAAAAATGAGAAAAAAAACCACATGAACAAACTGAAAATTATTATGAGTAAAAAAATTTCCCACAGAAGAAAAATAGGAAAATAAAAAAAATTAGCTCTCTTGTGTAAAAAAAAAATACATATTTTTTTCAGTTCATATTCAAATTTTTAAGAAACAAAATGAAAAGAAAAAATAAAATTTTTATAATGTGGCTTCTACTTTATAAAAAATGAATAAAAGAATGGGTTGTTGTTAATTCAATGATTTTATTCTCGCTCTTTTAAACTCCATATTTTTTAAAATTAAATCAAATAAATGCAATTTTTTAAAGAAAAATTGCTGCAATTTAAATCATTACAATTTTTCAATTATATGAAGAGGAAATATTATTAAAGATGCCATGAAAGCTATATGGTTTCTTTTTATCTTAACAATCTTTAATTTAATGTTTTAAATCAATTTATCCCTTATTTTTGAATTAATTATGAGACACTATTCCGTCAATTAGATAGCAGTTATTTTTAAAGCGCAACTCACATTCGAATAATATACAATATACCGTTTTTTACTTTTTCTCACAGTCTATGCAAGGGTACTGTGTGATTTTCCCAAGTGTATGCAGATTTTATTTTTGATTAGAAATATTGATTTGGAATTGCAATATTTGGCTATTCTGAGAGAAATGTTATATCGGCGTAGGACCTAATGAGCACATCCTGGCTGGAATTGCTAGCTTTCCAAAAATATATATCTTTAGTGGCGCATCTTATCCTTTAAGGACGAAAAGAAAAAAATCCTTGTTGTTTCGATGTTTTTGTATAAAAACGGTTATATCTATTGATTCATTAGATATATATATATATTCAGTTATATATTCTAGGAAGATAACGGAGCATATCTTAACATTTACTTCATGATGATTGGTACTGCCGTTATGGAGATATTGTAGTTCAAAGCAGAAAATTTTGGAAAAAAAACAATCTTTGAGATATGGTCATTAAGTCCTATGCCGATACAACATCTCCCTCAGAATCCCTCAATATTTCGTACATTGTTTTTTTTTAGTGCATAACCAATACATTTCATAATTTTTGTCAACATCCTTGTTTTCTTAGTACTTCAAGTTAACCCATTTTTTAACTTTACTGATTTACACTTAGACTGGGACATAGCTTGATGACACAAAACCTATTCATTAGGAGGGAAAAATTAGTAGATCGTAAATACTAAACCAGATCAAATAAAAAATTATTAAATTATAGTCATAAATTAGACAAATAAACACTATGATGACTTCAATATCACGGCGGTTTAATAAATTATATATAGACTGTTGTGGTATGCTAAAAATATATTGAAACAATTGGCTTCATTATATATCTTTATATTTTTGATTGCAGGTAGTTTAAGATGTTTAACAAAACACAATTAACCTCTTAGCGTATTTTTCAGTATGAAATTATCCCCCACTGAAATCATGGTTCCTTATTTTAATGTTGTTGTTTCTTGTTACCTTAAAAATCAACCTTTCCTAATCGTTATAAAATAATTATAGATAATTATATGAACAATCTGTCCTTTTTCAGTTTTATTCATGTTAACTTCATGTTTTCAGTTTTTTCAGTTTTTCACCTTTTTCAGTTTTATTCACTTTAAGTTTTGTATTTCATTGGTATTCCAGCTTCCAGACCTAGTCATCCAAGTTTTCAGTCAAAGTAAGGTTTTTTTAAATAATTTAAAATAAAAAAATTTTTTTGTTCGATCATTGATATCAAATATAGGCAAATATCTAATCTAATCTAAACTAAGAAGATAATATAAAAATGATTATGTATAATTTCAAAAGCTAGCTTGAAAAGCAACCCTTTGTTGTTAAGGAAAAAAAAACTTTTAAATCTTAAAAATTTATTAAAAACATTTCGTGAGCGTTGCTTCAACATTCACCTAGTGTGCTTGTACTTCTTGATTTTCTTATTCTATGACCGTTATCTTAATAAACATGTGAAGAATGAAAATTTAAAACTGTTACTTCAAAATCCAATAATTTTGAGGCTTTGTTTTATTTTCCAAAATATTTTTGCTGATCAATTTATGTACTCAAAATTAGCTCAATATTTTTAAATTACTACACTCAAGAAAAAACATACTTTTAAATGTTTAATAGTACAGTTATTGATTCAATAGAACGGATATCAATAGGTTTTTACTATAAAATAATAGTTTTTTGTTTAAAACAATATGTTTGGTAGTTTTGATTTAATAAGATGCATCCTATTATTATATTGATAGTAGACCGTATTAATATAATAAGAAATACTATAAATTTAAAACTGTTCTACTCATTGTATTTATTAGATTATACTATTACTTCAATATTATAAAATAATTAATTTTTAATAACATTACCAAAATTAATTTAATGGTTGGTTAACCACATGTACTATTAAATATTGTACGCATACTATGGTTTGAAACTATAATACTGTCACATGTGTACTGTACTTTCCGCGATTTTTTTAAAAATGACACATATATTTTATAGTATATATACTATAAAATCAACTATATCATTCTGAAATCATTCAAAAAACGCGCTAAAAATAACCTATATATATCGGATCCAGTAATGCAACTTTTGAACAAATAGTAAAAATTTGTTTGAATTTTCCCCTGCTTGAACTTGATTTGATTGCGTTGAAGAAGGAAAAAAAGTTAAATTATTAAATATATAAATTAAAAAATTAAAGTATTAAAAGGAAATTTAAAAATAAATACAAGAATAAATTAGAAATAATTGAAATAAAATAATATATAATTATAATTGACAAGCTTAAATGCTTGACTGATCTGCGCAGTAGACACCTTTCCATTTCGATTCTCCTACTCCTTAATGAACTTCTAATATAATATATAAGTTGTATATAAAACAATAATGCGCACACAGTTGAAAATTTTTTACTCATATTATTTTATTATTCAGCAAATACGTTATGTGAGATCTTATTAAAATAATAAACAAAAGCAAACAAATCAGTTATTATAATTTACATACTGTACTTGCAAATGAATCTATGTATACATAATGCCAAATAAAAACAAAGAAACAAATTCATCTCAAATAACAAATATAGAAAAAACAAAAAAACAAATCACTTGAATTCTTCATTTTTATCTTTTTAAGTAACTGTTTCTAAATTTTGGTTATTTGTAGTAATAATATAGTTTTTATTAGAATTATGTATTATGTAGATATATATATATATACATACCTTTAATGACAAAATTTTTTTTTTAGTAATTTCATCCACTAAATGCCACTTACTATAGGGAATATATCGGAAACGAAGCAGTATATGAGAGACGTGTATTTATGTGTCCTAAATAAAACTTACTAACCACAAAACTTTTTATTAAACACGAGTGGTTTCTGCTATATCGTGCGAAGTGTATGTCAGTACGTAAATTACTGTGTTTTTAAAAACTTTAAATTTGAATTCAACTTGAAATGTAATTACTCAACAGGGGCCCCTAGTAAATATAGATTTAAAAATAAAAATAAGCTTTAATAGTGCTGAAGTTAAATGTTATAATATAGTTTAAAAAATTCGAATTTAGGTAAAAATGTTTACTAAATTAAAGTGAAGAGTTAATAAATTAAATATTATATTTCAGTGGATATTAAAAATAAAAATAAACGTTATTTAAATAATAGTGCTTAAGCAAAATATTATAATAATATAGTATGAAAAAATTATAATTTTGATCAACAATTTTTGCTAAATCAACTATAATAAAGAACTAATATTTCATTTACACTTTCAATCAAAACTGCTAGGATATAAATTGTTCGTATTGTCCGGCATGGAATTGCTTCCGTGTTCGGGATTTGTTTATTAAACAAATACATATTATTTTTTTTAACTGCTAAGATATAAATGTTGCAATATAATGTTGCAATAATGATAGGAGTTCTTAGTGGGTTAAAGTCACACAGTCCTCCAAATTGCCTTCCCCGATAATAGGTAGGCCCTGAAGCCTCTTTCGATGATTTGCTACTATCTGAAAAAAAAAAAACCTTCAATCAAAGCTTTAAAGGCCAGCTTTTTTCACATCAACAAAAAAAAAAATATATATATATATATATCATATAAACCTCATTTGAGGAAAACTATTCAGATTATTGAAAATATTGAACTGTCCGAAGCTAAGTGTATCAAAAAAATAATATTTTGAGGCAAAATTTATGTTGCATATTCAAAAAGTTTCACTTTATCAAACCGAAAAAATATTTTTACACAAAACTGGGTCTTATATCTTATGCAAACAGTGGCATGATAATTATTTTATCGAGCATTTCCAAGCCTGTGTTGTAAATAATTAATTTTAAGATTATTTTTTCTTTGTGTTAAATCTAAATCTATCTTTAGTTAATTATTACTGTTTTTAGTTATTTTGATAGATTTAAGCTATATTTCTATTTTTATAATAAAGTACAAACAAGTCTGTTAAAAAGTGCAAGTTTAAATAAATAATATTTATAGAATAAAATGATTTAATAAATAATTAATATTGTTCCAAATTAGATGCACTATACCTTATATAACAAATATACAAATATAGGTACTAGAAATATAGGATTTACTTCATTAAATTAATATGAAGTAAAAAAGTAATAATATTTAATATTAAAATTAATGTGATGCTCCTATTATAAAAGTATAAAAAGTATAACACTTCGACAATACTATTAAAATGATAGATCACACAAAGTTTACGGTGAATGACAGAAATGATAGTATATGCATACTATTAAATTTATTAAATTAATATTATTAAAACTATATTATTATAATAGGATATACTATTAAATTATAGTGATGCATTATAATATTACTATTAAAACAATGGTACATTTCAACTATTGATTTAATAAGATTCAAATTGTTAGTTTAAAACTGTATATCCCATTGATGAATTTTAATAGTAAAATCTAATTGAATTAATAGGAAATAATTTTAATTTTATAGGATTTTTTCCTGAGTGTATATGAAAATTGATTATAATATTTCATAAATTTCAAATACCACTGTTTTAATTCTGAAATATTTATATAGCAAACAGAAAACATAATGAAAAACGTAATCTTTTTCTTTCTAAAGCATTCCAAAAATTTAATGAAGACTCACCTGATACTGTGCATAACTTTGTAAATTCAACTATTTGAACTACACTAAACCCATGTATACCTCCATGACAGTCATTGTGGAGCATATGATGATTTTTAAAAATGTGCAAATTTTCACATTTTATTTCGGTTTTATACAATGTTAAAATATAAATAGAAAATAAAAAGAAAAAATTAAATTCTCATATTAAAAATTGAAAAATTTGCATTTGAAGACCGTGAAAATATTTTCACCAAATTACATATATACTCTCTTTAAAACTATCTGTTATACATTGTATTCATCATACATATGTATAATTATATTATTTTACATACAATTTATTATATACAATTACAATATTACATGCATGTATACATTATTAAAACTGGAGATAAGGGATTTGAGTAGATAAATTTATAAAATTTCCGTTTTCCATTTTGTTTACGATTAAAAGTAAAATGATCTCATTTTTGGGCAAATGAACCCTCTCCTCATAGCATATCGAATTTTTATCTTATCATATTATATGTATGTAGTATATCATATTGAATGAAAACTTTACTATCAATACAATATACCAGTATAGATATGATAATAATATAAACGTGGTTTGATATTTATTATTTAAATACAGTTTCATGATTCTCTTCTTATATATTACAAAACAAAAAAAAAAAACAAAAAACAAAAAGAAAAATCCAATTTACTGTAAATTTAATAAGGCGGGAAAGTCATAGCAATCATTTGAACAATAAATTATATTTTAGTTATAACGAAGTTTTGCATTTACAGTAGACGAAACGATGATTATAATATTGAATATATAGATTTTAATTTTTATTTGAACTTCGAATAAACTGAAGAATGTGCAAAACTGACCGACAAATTTGATTCAACCCCAATTAGATGTTTGATATTTGAATCTGACGATGGTAAAATAATTTAATTGACCATTTTAGAATAAGAGTGTACATACAAGACGTGAACGTATGTATAAAAAAAGTTGAATTCATTCAAAGACATAAATCAGTTAGAAAGCTATCACTCAGTTAGCAGTTATTATTCTAGGCATTCAACGCTATTGATATAGTGATATATTAACAGAAATTTATTTACAGAATCTACCAAGTTATTTAAAGAACCATAACTGAAAATAATTTTGTAGACCCAAAACTTTGTTTTTGCAGAATAACGTAGTGATATAAGATTTTCCATTAAAAGTGATATAATTTTTTTAAAAAAAAACACACACTAATTGTTAAGGAAATTCAAATGTTTTTTTTTTAATGTGAAGTACAATCGATACAATTAAGTTCTGAATAAAACGTCATTCAAATGGCCTCCTCGACTTCTCTGCAGGAACGAATTCGATGAACCCAATTTTCGAGAACTTTTTCAACTAAATCCAGTCGTATGTCATGAATAGCACGTTCAATATTGACTTCTAAAGCTTGAGAAGAGAGTTTGGTGTATTACTAAAGACCAATAACTTCAAATAACCCCACAAAAAATAGTCTAATGGTGTTAAATCACAACTTCTCAGAGGCCATTCAATATCACAATTTCTTGAAATAATCGAATCTTTAAACTTTTTTCGCAATAATTCAATTGTTGCATTTGCTGTGTGGCACGTATCCCCGTCTTGTTGGAACCAAATTTTGTCAAGATCAACTTCTTCCAATTTCGGCCATAAAAAGTTGGTTATCATCGATCTATACCGCTTTTCATTGACAGTAACGGTGTTGCCAGCTTCATTTTGAAAGATGATGGACCGATGATTCCACCAGATCAAAAACCACACCAAACTGTCAATTTAGGTGAATGTAATGGTTTTTCATGAATAATTAGTGGACTTTCTTCGTACCAGAATCGACAGTTTTGTTTATTTACCGTACCAATCAAATCAAAGTGAGCCTCATCGGAGAAGATGATTTTCTTAAAAAAATCATTATCGTTTTCAAGTTGTTCCAAGGCAAAATCAGCAAATTCACAACGTTTACGATGAAATTGTAAACATTACTGAATTCAATGAAAAAAAAATGACAGATCATGACATATGACAAATGGCCGAAATGTCACTTCAAAATCATATCATCCCTATAGGAAAACCCCTTATCATAGAATCGATAATATCCTCTTAATACACTATTAAAGCGATAAGGTTTCCGGCAATAATATTAATAATTATCATTTTTAAGGAGTAACACTCTCATCCGACAATAACAAATTTATATATAATTTTTTTTTGCATATCTGCACAATGTGCTCTTGAAACAAAATAATAAAATTTTGAAAAAATTGTAAAACATGAATAAAATATGCTTTCTATATTAGCGCAATGGTTTATGCTATTTGCGTTTTCACTTTGAAAACATAGAGTTCTCTGCTGTGTTTGCTTTGACGATGACCACGGTTCGATGGCAGCAGAAGCCACAATTGTGAACGAGATTCTTACACTTAATATATTAATCAAATTTGGTCCTAGTTAATCATGATTCAGTTGGATAGTGTTATAACCAGTTACCCAATTTTGTTGATCAATTTTTAACGACTATAATCAAATCAAATTTATAACGCCCATAGTTAAATTTGATGGTACATTGAAATCTAAAATTTAATCGATAATCTGCATTGTTGTAGCCCTGCATTTGAAATTTGATATAGGCTTTTCGCGTTTTTTCTATTCAATTATACCTACACCAGCCTTATATTTTAAGTGCCCAAGGTATTATTGGGTATTTAAATGCAATTTTAACACGTTTTATTAGTTTTTATCAATTAGATTACGACTTCACTTCAGACATTTTTTTTTTTGTAGAAGAGAGAAATTACATTAAAATACACAACTATTAAAATATTTGAGAAATACTGTTCTGCTTAATTCATCGTACACTATAGACGATAATATTATCTTTCTGTTTTCTGCTGTACAAAGAAAAGATTTTTCATTCTATAAAAGTTAGTTATCATCATCAATTTATTTATTATTGTTGCTGTTGTTTTTGTAGATTGAGTACACTGTTGAAGTATAGGTATACCCAATGTTTAGATATTATTGTATTCAAAAATTTCAGTATAATTTTAAATAATTGAAGTAAAAGTAAGTAAAGAAAATGAAATGATCTAAAGTAGACCTGTAAATAATTGTAAAAAGCTATGAATATTATGTTTAGTTCCTGCTGCTGTTTTAATGAATTGTAGTTGTTATGTTTAGTAGTGTTGGTTCACTTTTGTTTTTTTTTTTATATAGTAAAGCTTACAACACTGCTGGTAGTTAGTATTAAAATTTAAAATTACAAGAAGAACCACATTGGTGGTGCATCACTAAAACAGTCACAAAAAATAAAAAAAATAGCAAAAAAAATGTTTTATTTTTTTTAAAGAAGAGATTTCGTGCTGCGGATTTCATGAAATATCTTTTAATATAGAGCATCATCTAGAGAATTATTATTAACAATCCAATTCGTAGTTTGTAAATGTTATGTTTTAGTTTCGTTTTTCGTTGTTTTTTTTTTTTTGCAATGATGATGGTAGATTTTCGTGAAGATTGAATTGTTGTTATTGTGTGTTGGTTTTTATATTTATTTTTTGTTGTTGTTTTTGTTGTTGAATAGTTTTTATTATAAAGTACCAACCAAACTATAACTACTGTGCATATAAGTACATGTATATAGTACATACTTTTTATTCATAGAAATGTAAAAAATAACCAGTTTTAGTTTAGTAAACCGCAATAATGTACAACGATGACTGTGATGAAAGATTTGTACAATATAAAAAAAAAACAAAAAAAAAAAGATGAAAAATAAAAAAAGAGGAAAAAGAGGAACGAAAAATAGTCGATGCAACAACCATATACACAAATACATCACAGCCACATTTTAGTTATCTGTTAGTTTCCAAACAGCAAGACTCTGGTATACACACAGTGCATCATTTATTGTAAAAGCAAAGTGTTTAGATATAGAATTAAATAGTTTTGATCAATTATGGTATTTATCTTCATTGTAAAATGTGTTCGATTGATCTGTGCAAAAACTTATAAGACTAACTTATAAGTCAGTGATAACTTGCAAATTCCAGTTTTTATTTTTCTACCTCTTTTAGAATATAATTATAAACTTTAATCAAATCAATAATTTCTAATTATATTATTTGGCTATTTTTTTTTTTATTTATTTAATCTAAGATAATCTCAGAAGGGCTAAATATGTAGGGTCAAAATTAGTCTTTAAAATAAAAAAGTATAAAAATACAAAGAAAAAACTAAATTAAAACAGTTATTTTGTAGATTTTGTGTCAGGCTTTACCTCTTAACTAAGACTATCTGGGGTTTGTTTTAAACACCAGATACTTTATGTTTTCTCCCCTTTAATTTTCTTTGTAAGTTATGATGAACTGGCGCTTGCAATGCTGTTGGACTTTCATATTCCGCAATTTTATGTTTCCGTGCCAATTTACACTACACTTTATTCCCTTTATTATCATCGTTATGGTGTCTTTCGATTGACAATTTTTTTATATTTCACTTAATTCTAAAGTTTATTTAACATTTATTTTCTAACATTTTTTTTCTAACTAAACATTTATTTTCTAACAGTTGAGGTTTTTGTTAAAGAACATCAAATGTGTATGCCATTTTTTCGTTCAAATTAGATTCATCTTAAAACGACTTAAAATGGCGGGTTAATGGTTCTTATTCTTATAATTTTTTTATTGATATTGACAGAATTATTTTGTTAATGGCGTTCGAATAATATCATATAGTTTTAATATTTCTTTTTCGGAATATTTTTTCTTACTTGTTATTATAATGATTAAATTTCTTAATATTTAATTTTTCACAAATTTTATTTTTGAATTAATTTTAAATGTTTTATTTATATTATTTACCCAGATTTTATTATTAATTTTATTATTCTTTGTATTTTATAACTATTCTAAGATTTTACTTATATAACTACAGATTTTATTCTATTCTCTTCAATGGTCCATCTGAGACTAAGTTTTAATCTAACAACGGTGTCTCTCATTTCCGTGAGTGCACAGCAACCGGAAATAGTAACCGACTGAAATCTGTCTTTGACAGACACCACCTATTAGATCTATTACATAACTATATACTATAAATAAAGGAAGCTAACTAAAGAAATATTATTCTAACGTAAAATGGTCTGAAATAAAAAAAGCGTGAAAATTTAAACAATACAATATTATGTACAGTAAATTTAACTTTATCATCAGTATTCAATTGAATATGGTAGTTATAGGTTCATTTTGTTTTTGTAATATCAATTATATTGTAATTTTCATCGTCAAAAAAAACTTGATCCTGCTTAAAACAAATATACTTTCAATTATATTCTGTATTATATAAAGTGTAGCAGAATAAACAAACTATTTGAAAATGGATATATTCAGGATGCGTCAGCCTTACGCACTGATTTCCTTTATTTTTGTTGTGTGTATCAACTGCTTAGAGTCAGTGATATTGATAAATTGGTTCTGTTTATCCTTTTATTAGTCCTAATTTGTATTCTTTAGTGTATATCTTTATCGACTTATAAATTATGAACTGTAATCGTTATTGCTTTTGTTTTAACTTCCATAAATTATATTACAATTTAGAAAAATTGTACAATATTGATTTTTTATATTATTACTCTTGATTTACATAGAGCTAGTTTTCTTTTTGCCAACACTTAATCAAATCGAATCGTTCATTGAGGTCTGCCTGTATTATGTTGATATTTTTGTTTTTTTTTAGTGATGGGTTGGAGTTTGAAATAAGCTTCTCTCTATATAGTTGTTTGTAATATGGTTCAAATAATATTCTGTTATTCATGTTTTTTTTTTTATTTTTATATTATTTATTATTGTTGTATTCTTCATTACTATCTAAGTTTTTAATTAATCTGATTCATTTTCATTTTGGCCAATTAGGAAGAAATAAACTTAATTAAAGTTAAAAAAAAAAAATAAATAAAATAAAAACAAAAATAATAACTATCAAAATAAAATAAAAATATAATATAATACGAGAATGAAAATAAAGAAAGATGATAATAACAATAATAATAACAACTTGAATTAAAGATTACAAGAAGTTGAACTTCATATATATATTTATTATTGTTTTTGTTATTTTTTATTATATTTTTATATAGTAATCCTCTTAAATTAAATAAAAATAAAAATTATTATTAGAAGATGTTACTGGAATAAAGATATTAGCTATAAAGTTGTTTTTATTGTTGTTTATTTTCTTGTATACATAATATTTTATAATTACAATTTTCTTGAATTTTATTTATTTGTTGTAATTTTCTAATTTTTAAAATAATTACTACTTTTTGTGATTTGTGATTTTTATTTAATGAATTTTAGCGAACGGAATTCTAGAATTTTGTTGTAATAAAATTAAATAATAATAATACAAGTTTTTAATAATTATTTTTTATACTGAAAAACTAGATAATATTTTTGTTTTTGAGAAGGAAGAAGATGAAATTTATATAATAGAATTCTAAATTGAATTTTGTAAGGTAATGATAAAAGTAACTGAATTTAAGAACAAAAAAAAACTATTTAAAATTTACTTTTCAGCAGTGGAAGTAAATAAAAAATATATTTTATTATTAGTTAACTTCCTTTACAGTAATTTAAAGTAGGTTATACTTACTTATTTAGGTGGCCAACATACAATGTAGGTCCTGGGTTTGACTCATTAATGTCTCATTTTTGTCGGTCACCGACAAGGATTCTTCCCAGTTGAGGATCCACATGGAGTGTCCATGATTCTGATCCGAATAGCAAACCAGTATTATGAACGTTTTATAGTTTTGTACTTTGGTGTTTCGGGAAAAAAGCTTTGACTTGAGATGTTTTGCAATGGCTATTAATTGCCGTACCTCAATATTGATGTCGTTTTTGGGATTAACGCTGGTTCCAAGATAAGTATACTCCTGAACTATCTCGAAAGTATATGTGCCCGACAGTGTTGTTTTGACCAATATGATGTTGAGGGGAATTTCTATTTTTCGACAACATATATTTTGTTTTTTCGTCATTTACTCTGAGACCCATTTGTTCTGCTTTTTCTTTAGTCTGGGTAAAGACCTCGACTACCTCCCGCTGTGATCTGGTGATGATGTTAATGTCATCCGCATACCCTAATCGCATTATACACGTTCCTACAGTGGCATGATAGTCCATCTCTTTGTCGAAATACGATACACGTCCGTAAGAAGTCACGAATGTTATTACCAATCACCACAGCACATTTTGTGTTTTCAAGTATCATTTTTGACAATTGGATGAGTTTGGCTGGTACACCCAATTCAGATATAGCAGCATACAGCTCGCTGTGGTATATGCTATCGTATGCAGATTTAAAATCGATAAATAGGTTGTGTCGATTTGAAACTCATGGGTCTTTTCCAAGATTTGCCTAAGTGTGAACATCTGGTCGCTTGTTGATTTTCCGTTTTTTCTGAAAGTAGGTATTTCTTTGAATAAAAACCTATCTTTTTTTGCTTCTTTTCTTGAATCTAACATATTCAACATAACAATATTCTAATATAACAGTATTCAATATTTTAATGTATGAGACTATGTGAAATGTTGTTAGAAGTGTATATCATTTTAAGATACTAACTGTATTCAAAAGTATATTAGAGTATGAAATATTAGAAGAATATTCTTCCTAGATCTATTAAATTTGCCTTATTTGTAGTGTAACAGCCTATATCATGCCTATATACATGGTAAAAACTATTATTATGGTAATGTAATTTTCCCAATCAGGCATTGTGTATATGCCGCAATGAGAATTTATTTATATATATATATATATATATATATATATATATATATTTATATCTTTTGCGAACTATATATCAAATAAAAAGTCTGAGAAGAAGAATCTGTATCTAATGTCTGTGTTTGACTTATTATTATTGAATAGATTTTTGTTAATAAAAAATGTTAGACTGCAATAATTATTCTTGGCAACTATACCAGTTATGTCTGTCATTTCCTAATTAGAAATAATTATTTGTAGGTAAAGGCATCTGAACCTTTAATACTAAACTTTGGCCCTAAGCATTGACTCATGGCACCCTTTTTTTTAAAAATATACCTGCTTCCTCATGATGTTGAATTCCTTCATGTTCAGAAGTCGTCATAACTATGACTGTTTATGTGGAAGCCAGGGTCAGGGCTATGAAGAAGCCAGGGCTTTTAAGACTATTTGGCTGTCTGAAATAATATATATCGTAGCACCGTTCTACTCTCTTTTAACACATTTTACTTCCGTCAAGTGGGTTGGTTACCAAACGCAGTGCTGAATTTGTAACTTGGTCCAAATACAACAGTTGATACCCGATTTTTGAGCGAAGATAGTATATCATTCCGCAAGTCTTGTAGGTAAGGCTCGTAAACAGAAGAACTGTTGGGTTAAGTTATTACTGTTTTAAGAAAAAATGTTGTAAAAATATGAAAATTTCGATAGTTGTACTCGACATAGCTTTCAAAAATAAAAAAAAATCATTTAATATAAAAAAATTATTTAATATAAGTTTCTTTTTTTTTGTCGTAGAATCCAAATTTGCATAAAAAAGTACCCCTTTCCGTTTGAAAATTTCGATTTCGGCCAATTTCGGCGATTTTTGGTCTTAAAAAATCCTTTTCCAGTTCTTCCCGGAAGTTGAAAATACCACCAATCGATAGTACACCGTCGATTTAGTTAATAAAGTTTTATTTTAAATTTTAAAATAACGACTCTTTCCCCAAAAAGCTGATACACATGCTCTGGTACACCCGGTATCCTGCTAAATAATATAGTTATAAGGTAAATTGTATTATTGATGAATTGAACTCTATAGATAAATCGAATGCAATTTTCTAGTGTCGATCTATATAAAGCAGTTCGCATATTTAAAATCTTCTTTCAGTCGCCATCAATTATCAGATTCTACACCATCCTCTAGTAAATCATAATTAAATATTTTATAAACAAAAACGAATATGAGTATATTATTACCAAATACTACCTTTGATTAAAAACACTATATATAGTTAAAAAAATTTGAAATCAACATTTTTAGAATAAATTCATTTTTAAAAAAAAAAATTGGATTCTATTGAATGTATTAATGAGTGTATTAGTAGTGATTCGTTTCACCAAAATTTACATTGAAACTCACGATGAGCATCTAAAGCAAGAAATTTATTTATTATTAATTACAATTGAAGTAAAAATTTCTTAAATAATGATTAATGAATTTTCCATTTATAGAATAAATATTATAGACAACTTAAAATTATGCCTCAAGAAACATTTTGTATTCATTGTAAACTACATTTAATAAATGAACTGAAAATATAATTTACTGCTGACATTTTGTACATGTTTACAAATAATCATAAATTATATTTCATATTTCAGATTCTTATTGGAAAACTTTTTTAATTTAAAAAAAACAAAACAAAATCAAAATACAAAATTCTTGTCATGATAACTATCTAAAGATTGAAACTGGATTAAAATCAATTAAATACAACATATTTTACAGTATCGAAATAAATAATTTTGCGTAACAACAATTTCTATTTTGAATATTGAAAACAAAAATAAAATATTCTAAATAAGTTATATTTTATTTAATTTTTACAAGCCATGTGTAATTAATATACATATATTTCAGCCAGCTACTAGAAGTAAATTGTTATATACAGGGTGGATCTTATAAATATGTGTGGATCTTTGGATAATGAATCAAAATACAGGGCTGTATTTGGTGTAGATTAAACCAAAAACAAAAATTTAATCGGAGAGGCACATTAAAGACTTGTTTCGTGTTGAAGTACTTTGGTTAATATTTTTGCCGAAGACACAGTCAACAGCTTTGTTTATCTGTAAATGCATTTTCTAAAAACAATGATTTATTTTATCATTATGGAATTAATCACAAATTTTAGATCAATTTTACATTCTAATCAACTCTAAACGTTTTTTAAAGGAGTGTAATTAATTTTAATTTGGATGTGAAATAACTTTTATAAGTATACCACTCAAATTTCCACAATTCCACATATCAATTATTATATACAACACATATACTTATAATATACATATAATATTGTCCTTCCATCGAAAAGTTCCAATTAAGATTCACGACGAAGACGAAAAAGAATGCTTTATGGGTTTTTTTACCTCGTCCAGTACGCTTTGTCATTGGCACAAAATTTAGTTTATGTAAAAAAAGCTGAAAGTTTTAATTATCACTAAAAATAAAATAGAACTATGCTATTATGAAGGCGAAATTACTCACTACAATAGATATAGTTTTCTGCATATAAATTAATTCTAGTAGTTAACTATATCATAAAAAATCTAAAGAAAAAACTTTTGTATGTAATTGTGTATACCCAATTTTTGTATAACAACATTTGGGGTATTCATCCCATAGACTTGGAATTACATAAAAAAAAATATAAAGCAGACAATGCTGATCAGCAAAACGAACCCAGTTACTTTCCATTCCTTAAGTGATCAAATTTAGAATTTCAATTTTAAGTCAACCTAAACAAGAATAGGAGGAGTTCTTGATGCTTTTTTGTCATTTTTTCGACTTCAAATTACCTTCTTGTCCAAATAAATTATTTTTTTTTTGTCCTCCATATATATTGCTCTATTTCGCATTGTATGATTTTTCGATCAAAAGCTGCACCCTCTCTTATTTTAACAAAAAACTTCTCAAATTTCTCTTCCGCATTTCTATTTTGAAGAAAAACTACTTGAATACAATATCATAAATACATATTAATCATTGAAGTTGTTCACGAATCTATGATATATCATATACACACCTATGTAGGTGTACAGAATTTACCAGATTTCGTTATATGACTTAGTATGTAAAAATAATTATTAGGATATTATCATAGATGCATTTTATAATAAAAATTCAAAATTGATATCAATTCAATGCATTAAAAAAAATTATGAAAGAGTTATGTAGAGTTTGATTTTCCGATTATAACACAATTTCATTATTATACGGGGTTAAAAAAATATTTTTGTATTGATTAAATACACTCGAGAACTGAACAAAGCTAATGAACTATAAATTCTTAAATATGCTAATACAATTTTCGATTATAATTTGATGAGAGGTCTAATTGGTCTAATTACGTTATAAATGAGTTAATTTATTGCAAAATTTACTATATCGATGGTTTCTACACTTTTCTACTCGGATAGAATCCTGTTCTTTATCAAAAGGCAAACCCATTTTCCCAAAAGAAGTTTGACAATTGTAATAGACAAACAAATTGGAATATTGTCCTCTATACAGAATCGAACTGAAAATACAATTCTTCAAATTAATGATCTCTGGCTATACGTTGATATGACCTGATTTGTTCCTGATTAGCGCATAATTTTTTAATTCATCTTGATTTACTGTTTTTCTATCTATTTGGTAAAACTGCTGATTTCTTTTTTGGTTTTGGATACGGATAGTTCACACATATGTTAAGTAACAAAAATGTTTACAGGAGACCATTTTAAAAGTTTTATTTTGTTGCATATTTTGTACTCAATCGTATTTCATTAAGAAATCAATGCTATAATAATTATTATGTGATTGTAGAACATATAGGTGGGTCTTTTTGTCGAAATAAAAAATGTCGAACGCAAAAATGTTGAATAACAAAAAAAATTGAATAAGGCTGAATTTTGAATGCAAAAATGTCGAAAAAGAATATGTCGAATAAGGAAAAATATACTCGTATGTTAATTTACAACAATTTTTGTTGTAATTTTGTTTATCTACTTTCATACGACCCTAACCGTTATTAATTCGGACACTGCAAAGTTTAAAAATTTTAAAAATATTTCATAAAAGTTTCATTATACGAAACTATTTTCTGTTATTACTGACAGAAATCATGAAATTTTTAAATCTGCATGAAGAGCCAAATTTTAAAATTCAACTTTCAAAACCATCCAAACATCAACAATCCAAATATTAAAATGCAAGCTTTCAATCTCCAAATTTCCAAAATCCAAATTTTTCCAACCCACATTGATCCAAACTTTCAACATTTTTTTCCAAACTTGACTCACGTAATGAATAACACTGAGAGAAATTTTCAAATATGTCTATGTCCCAGAATTTGAGGTCAAAGCTCTAGAATCATTTTTTTTTCCAAAACTTGCCAGACATAATTAAGACGGTTTAGAAACATTATTGGAGAGGTCCAGTATCCCAGAAATTAGGTATATATTCTGAAAAAAGGAATATATTCCATTTTTACATCCAACAGCGATTATGCACAAAAATAATTAAGGTAAATATTGTCGAAAAAGGGAATACCCTGTAATATTTTGAATGGCTTATTTGGAATCCTATTGTTTTATGCTATCTAATTATTTTTATTACATATACATTTCCACAAAAAGCACTTATAACAATGGGGGTTGTCACCCCAAGCCCCCACTAAACATTATTATTATTGAATTTCTTATATTGTTTTTGTGCATATTTCGTTTATGATAAAAGCTGATTTATTGTAAGTAGTTCTAAAATATACTGCTTTAAAAAAATGTCGAAATTTTTTTTTTCAACATGGAAATTCGACATTTATTTTTCTAGGACCGGTTTTCGGGAACATTTTATTTTTCAACATTTTTTCCTATTCGACATTTTTTTCAACATTTTTTCCTATTCGACATTTTTTTTTCAACATTTTTTTTTTAGTCAAAAATACCGTCTCCCCATGTAGGAAGTTTAGAACGTTAATATGCACTTAGCAGTGTAAAACATCTTAACGAAATGTACTTAGCATAATTGTGCACAAAATTATGAAGTTTTTTATTGCTATAAGATAACATAAAATAATAATTTATTCAAATAAAATAATTTAATTTTAGGAACTTTAAAAAAAAAATAATTATTATAGATAATAATTTAGGTATTATATATTTATCTACAAAAATTATTCATATGTTATAAAAACAATATCCATCTTTATTTGAAACATCAAAAATTGTAAATTTATAAACATTTAATTTTGTTTTGTAGTATAACTGGTGCACTAACCATATCTGTGTACTTTAGGTTTGACAAAATATGTACTTATATCCTGTTTGGGAAATCATTATAACATAATTATAGGGTTTTTTTTATACTTTTTATATTTCTGCATTAAAAAAAGAACAACTGGTCAAATTAAAACTGTACTTAATAAGTCAATTTGGAAAAAATAAATTATTTAGCATAATATGTGTGAACTATTATGTTTTTTTATTCTAAATATGGTTACTATTTTAATTGGTTTCCAAATCGCGAAATGCTATTGCAAAGATTTTAAATTTTTTGAAGCTGTTTATGTGTTACAAAAACAACGTGTTAATGCCACGTAATTAATGAAAAACATGACCACAAGAGCAATTTATTTAAGAGAAGACATACTAATCAATAATAGTTAATGTAATTATGTATAGAAAAATTCAAATCTAATAATTTTATTTATATTCTAAATAATGGTCACATGAGAGTACATATAAAAATAATTTAAAAACTACAACTCTTACTCAAAATAAATATCATATAGGATCGCTTAGTGACTACTATAATACCCTGTAGTTAGTTTGTTCAACTATTTATTTGTTTTATTTACTTTCAAATAACACTATGCTGTCACCACAGTATCTGTATTAATTTACGAAACCACAAAAATCAAACAACCTATTTATTATAATTAAAAAATTAATCGTTTTCTGATATAACAAAAAAAAAAAAAAAAAAATAGCAAAAAAAGAATGAAAAAAAAAAATAGTTTTAAAATATTATGTGGTGAATAAAAACTTTTTTTTTTTATACCATCACGAGTTGAGTTGAAACAATTTTTTAAGCATTCTGCAATACTGTTGTTGTTATTTAGCTATATTTTTTTACATGCATGGTAGACCCATAAGAAATTAAACTGTTTCCACATTTCATTCAGTTCATCGGATTAAAACTATGTGTTGGTGATAGTTGATTTTACTGTTATTTCTGTTAAAAACAAACTATTAGGACGAAATTGAGTCTTTCGATGCCATAGGTCAGAAATTTGTTGTTGTAATTAATTTTTGAGGATTTTTTATTTAAGCTTGATTCTAAAATTTACCTGTACGGCTTAGAAAATCTTCCTCAGATATATTCTAAACTACTTGGATAAGTTTAATTTACAATTCGAAGACTGATTCTAGCGACAAAATTTAGGACAATTGCAAAGAAAATATTTAAAAATTTCCCTCTTTTGCACATTCGGTATGCAGCTAGGATAATGAAAATTGGAAGAAATACCAATGTTAATTTCAAGGAATGTTAATTCCTTGGCTTGTAGTACGTATAGTGTATCTTTGAATTTTCAAAATAACATCTAGCGGTTGGAGAGGGTAGTAAAAATTTACCCAAATATTATAAGCCGTTGTTGAGATGAAGCCTTTCAAATTTTTTTTTCACTGAATTTTATAAATGAATTTATAACTTGGCCTTAACACCCAAACAATATGCATGGCTTACAACTCGTTGAATAAATAATAATAATTTATGAGAACATTTAAAATTCAAAGAGAACGTTTTAGGTCTTTATTCTAATTTTTCAGACTTGAATTGTGTAAAAACTGAAATTGATTTTTTCAAAATTGTTTGAGTGAGTGCTACTAAACGTTAGGTTTTAGGTTATATTAATTTTAAAAATTAGAATATTAATTTTTAAACTTCATTTGATATAATACGAAATCAATTAGGACAGTACGAAATTTGAAGTACAAAGTCGAATCAAATTAAAATAAAAAAAATATTAGCATCAAAATCATTAATTAAGATTTTTACTTGCCATTTTGTCATTTACAACTTAAGTTTATTCTAAATAATTAAGTCAGGTTAGTCTAAATAAGTACAAATCAAATATTCTAGTAATATAAACTGTTATAAAATATAAAATTAAAATATATGAAATTAAACATATTGTACAAATACATGAAGGTAATAAATAAAATAAAAATAAATGCTTAAAATTTCAAGTATAGATACTCTCTATATAGCCAGGTTGAGAATACACACCGGTCTATTTTCTACAATGTAATTTATGAAATCATTCTGAAACGATTCAGTTCCTAATTTACTTTTACACGACGGTATCTTAGAAAATGTTAAAAATATTAGATTATTTAATTTTGCTACGTTATATACTACCGGCAAGAATAAACACCATTTTGAAAATAACAAAAGACAATACAAGAAATATACATTCTAGGACAATATTTTAACAATATCATTGGGCAATAAATTGGTTCTAAATATCCGAAATTAGACTGAAGTAGAACAAGATGAAGAAAAATAAAAATTATGGGTGATACTCCTTAGATATATCCTCCTATGATTGCATTTTGTATCTGATGAAATTGCAGAACGACTTGTAGTTACTAGACTTATCACTCTAGATTTCGTTCTGTCCTACGTATCCAAAGTTAGAGATTATAGCAAGACACACTCTGTATTACATGTAAAATTAAGTCCTACTGGTGGCTTAGTGGTGTTTCCTCATACCAAAACAATAAAATAATATAAAAATTCACTTTTGTTTGGTTAACAAGCAAAATATTTCAGTTTCAAACATGGTTGGCCATAATGTAATCGTCCAGTAGAGTAGTTCAATCGTTCGTAAAAAGACATTTACAAAATTATTTTTGTTGCAAATTTTTTGTTTTTTTTTGTTTTTCTGTATTATATCGACTCGACGACTGATTAATTGAAATGACTAAAGCGGGCAAGATTTTTAAAAGCTTTTTTCTATATAAATTTATAGTGTGTTTAATCTTTTTATTAAGTTTTCAATAAATTGGAAATTTTTTTTGTTATTTGTTTTTTTTTTTACTTGTTTATTCTCATAATAATTAAGTTAAGGTAATGGAATAAAAAAATTAGCAAAAAAAAAAACAAAAAATCCCAAAACAAGTTCGCAAATTTTGTGACCTCATCTTTAAAATGATTACCATAAATATAGTGTAGTGTCAGTGACTAAAAATAAAAATTTTAATAAAATTCAATTCAAATTATTACACAAAAATAATAAAAAAATATAAAATAAAAAAAATTATTGTAACGAATGTAACGATAAATGATTCAACTGTATAGGTATGTATATTATTATATGAGTTGAGATTGTGGTAAGGAAATTTTTGTGCATCATCGATATTGCAACATACCTACTCGAAATAATATTATATCATGATATAAAGATGATTGTATTGAAATGTTGTGATGTGACAATTTTTCCACTTGGTTACACAAAAAATATTTTGTTGATTTGGGATGGAGTTTAAATCCTTAATGTAAAATGATTATGTATCCAGATTATGTTTATATATTAATTATTTATATGAAAAAATTGCATTTAAATTTGGATACAATTTTTATTTGATGGAAAGAAATTTTTGCTGGCTTACATGGAAACAGCTTACCATATTGAAAAATAAATTAACTAGCGGATAAACTAATCGAAAATAACTTTGTTCAATTTAGCAAGTGAATAAATATAAGCTGGCTTTGAAATTGATTTCAGAATCGATTTTAGTAAGTTTATTGTGTTGCAATATACTTGCGTGAAGCAACAGGAGTTATGATATTGTATAACAGAGAAACCGATTACTTAAATGTCTGAATATTATTTGTTATATTTATGTTATTGTAGCCTAGACTTGCGACCAATATATTTAATTGATTTAATTTTTTTTTGGTTTCATTATTTTTGTCAATTGAATCAATGTCAACTCAGTCTAATAACTGAATCACGTCACACATATCGATGGTCCCAAGAAAAACTTAGCTAACTCGAGTTAGCAGTTTCTTTTGCAAATACCATTATTCTAAAGCTCGTTATTAAATCTATAGCATCTGTGAAATTTTCAAAAGAATCCGTTAAAAATTGCGGATTTTTGTATTTAGAAATTTTGATTTACGTAAAATCAAAACATTCAGTGCAAAAATTCGCTAATTCTTTTTATCAGCTTAATAAAAGAAATTAATATACCAAAACATAAGACAACTCAAATTAGCATAGTTTTCGGTGTAAAAAAATTCAATACTTAGCATTTTTATAGTGGAAAAATTAATAATATACCTATAACAAATTGATTTAGCGGACTTCTGCTCCATACCCAAAACGTCTAAGTAGCATAGCAAATTTATAATTATTTCCGAAATTTTATGGTTTAACTCGCTTCCTCTTGAAATATTTTTTAAATATTTTCCGTTGATTTAGGATACTATGTTGTAAGGTCAAAAATATGCTAACTAGGCTTTAAATCCTGAAAATGTTAAAATTATAAAAAAAACCATTTTATGAACTTAAACTTTTAATAATAATATTCTATTATCCAAAAAATCAAGTGATAATCTCTTATATTTTAGAAAATATAAACGTTTGAAAATAACGAAAAACTTTAAATTGATTTTCTGCGAAAAGAGTTAGCTTAGTTTTGCTTGGGGCCATCGATATGAATCAAAATTAAAATGTGTTTTGATACGGAATTTCGATTTATTTTTCAAATTGTTGTTACTTGACTTGATAAAATACTTGTTAAATACATGCATCCACACCAAATTCAGAGTATCAATTGGATTTCTATCTCCTACTGTTTTAAATATTTATTATTCAGTTGTATAAAAAAAATTAAATAATGGAATTCAGTTTATAAATTTATTTGGATATAACAAATTCAACTTTTTGGAATAGTTTTATTGGACCAGTAAGAATCCGAATTTGCATAAAAAAGTACCTATCCCCATTTGAAAATCTCAATTTTGGCTAATTTCAGCGAATTTTGAGCTTAAAAACCCTTTTCCGGTACTTCACGGAATTTGTAAATATCACCAATCGATAGAGCACCCTCAATTTAGCTCATAAATAGTTTGTTTAATATTAAAATAACCGCTATTTCTCCTCTTAAAAAGTTAATACGCATGCTCTGGCACACCTGGTATATGTTTTTTGTTTGTCTTACTGGGATTACTAAAAATATTTAACTTTAACATGTGGTTGAATAATAATAGGATATTTTTTTAAGTCCGACTGAAGTTAAATTTGTAAAAATATAAAAAATTTAGTTTTAATAAAATTTTTTATTTTTACGATCAATAACATTTGAAAATTATTGTCGGGTGTATGACATTCGGATCATTCGGATCCGATCCTGTTTCCTGTTTCCTGCATTCGGATGTTCGGATCATTCGATCCGATCATTCGGATCTGATATATTTTGTTTCGGAATATTACATTCGGATATATGCAGCTGTTACGAAATACATTCTAGACGTCCAATTTCGGTCCAGTTTTTTCATCACTACTGACCATACGTAACTATTTATGCGAACAACATTGGCCTTCCAGGTGTCTATTTTTGCTAGGTTATCAGGGTAATTCAGTGATTTTACATAGCCTTATAGTAAATAATTGAGGGGTCGGGTCGACCTTGGAAGCCAATTTCTCGCAGTCAACTTACGCCAATTTTTTCAATAAGTCGATGGTTTCGATCCCGCGGTCATCCCGCTGAAACCCCTTATGAAATTTATTTTGAATGATTTTTTATTTGCAGCTCAACTAATTCTTGGGTATAAGTTTTTAAACAATTTTTAACAAGCAAATTGATTGTCTGCAAATTTTGAAAAAAATAAAATTTTTTTTTAAATAAAATTAAATTAAACTAAGTTTAACTAGTGATGACAAATTTTGTATTAAAGGCCCACTAATCGCATTCTCAGTAATTACTGAACCTATAATAAAATCAATAAAGAAATAGTTAACATTCAATCAGTTATTTCACCTAGCTCTGCTAATTAGGATTGGAAAAATCCTACAAAACAAATACCTAACTTAACTCATGGATCTAATAACCTAATAATTTAAATTTCTTGAGAAATGAAAATATTCATTTTCATCATGTACATTGTCCTGTAACCTCTTGTGCATACTCGGCGTAACGGGTAATGACGCATAATTCAAATGTTAGTTCGAAAACTAATTTTTCTAATATTCCTATGGAATTATAATTGTCCTTCCACATTTTTAATTTTGTCAGTTTTACTCCTCTCAATAACAAAGCTAAATTTTTGTAAAAGCTTTATAACATGAACCAACCACCACTTCATTTTATGTAATCGGTCAAAATATTTAATAAGGATTATTTTTTAAAGTGATATATTGAATTAATTATTTGGTTTCGTGTTACACAATTTTATTAATGTTTTTTAACAGTCTTGATTGCCATTTAATTTTTCCGGTTATTCTTTTGGTTATTGTAAAAGATTTCAAAGAGAGTAGGTACGTTAATATTAATGAAAAAATGTTTTTTTTTCAAAAATAACATTCTCCACATGATGTATGTATTAAAGTCTAAATATTACAATATCCGTTTAGTCAACTGATTGGGTAAAAAAAAAGATATTTTAAATAAAAAATTAAATTAAATCGGTTTTTCAGTAAATTAAAGTGAAAAAATAAACAAAAAAATTTGTACAAAATTTTTTCTTTATTGGTTGACAATGAAATTGTCTTAATTGATTCATAGATTCTGAGTCATTCTTTGACAAGGCAATTCACTTTCAATATTATTTTTATAAATAACTAGTTAATATATATTTTAAAATTGTTAAGAGTTAAAAAAAAAAAGAAAATCTTTAAAAAAAATAAAATAACAAAATTTAAAAATACTGTTTCAAAATTAGTGATTCTGAATAAAGTGATTCAGACTAGTTCCATCAACCGAGTTTTATTTCTCCATCAAAATAAGAAAACTTAGAATAATAATTTTTCACTAAGTGATTCACTAAAATTTTTTTATTCCTCTTGTACTATATCTTCCGATATTCGAACGATGATATTTAATATAATTCACATTAAGCTCTTAGATTTTTTTTTAGACTTGTAATCGTTGTTCAGTTAAGTTTATTAAATTTTTGTTTTCACTTTTATATTACGGTGCCTTAATATTCATTATACTCGTGAGCTCAACTGTTCCTGCCTGCCGTAGTGTTTCATATGTTTTTTTTACATACAGATGAGTTAGCATTTATTGGTCACAATATTTTTACAATACTTTAAATCTCGAAACTATATGTTTTTCTCTAGAATGATGAAGGTGGAAACTCCACTACTATTATTATAATTATGCATGGTAATACACCAACTCAGATTTATAATTTAATTAATCATCGAAGCATCTGTCAGATATTAATTTATAGAGTTTTTAACGTTGTACGTTCCACATTTAAATTTGTTAACAATATATGTAATTTGTATGTAAAAATTGGGCAAAAGCAACTAGCGTGCTTACCGCATCATCCTTGCGAGTACCTATTACAAATTTATCACGGGTCGGTTGAAGGAACTTATGTAAGGTTGGTCGATTTTTAATTTACTATATTCTATGTAAACGCGTCCTTTTCACATATATAATTGCACTTGCCCGTTTTACCATTTAAAATTGCAGGTCCAAGACCCTAACGAACAATATTTCTGTTTAAATGTTAATTTGTGAATCATGCAAAGTGTGTACCGGTAGAAATATTAGATTGTTCATTTGGTATCTTAAAGTGGAGCAGCAATAATAATTCACAGAACCGCAGGAGTAATTTCAGGTTGATATATTTACAGCTCTTAAACTTAAAGATTTTTGTTCAGTGTCAAAATAATTGTACCTATTTTTTTATTATAACTTAAATACTCTCACTTAGTGTAATAATCTTATATATAATATAGAAGATGAACGACGTAGGGAGTAAAAAAGCAATAATAGCTGAATAGTAAATTACACCACAAAAATATTAAAATTTTAGCAAGTTCTTAAGCCAAAAATAAAAATATGCAAAACGGTGGTGAATACTTAAAAGATTTAAAATAGTTACACATTCTGCAAACTAACATAAAAAGTAAATAAAACGGTGGCAAATACTCGAAACATTTAAAATCAAATATCAATAAACCAAAAATAAAAAATAAAAGTAATTACTCATACACAATTATGTATTTGATGGCATTGAATCATGCGGTTGTCCAATATTTAAAAAGATTTGTTAAAGCTCTGTGCTATATGTTCAGAAAACAACTACAACTATACCAAAACAAATATCTTTTTTTATATAAAATTGTGTCTGAAAGAACTATTTCTGTGCAATTGCACAGGGGATTCACTAGTATTGTCTTCTATTTTTTATAGTATTGTCTTCTATTGTATTCACTGTATTATAATATAATACAAAGTACATCCTGATATAGCTTAAATAGATGGCCTTGTAGGAAAATTCAATTTAATAATATGGTAAGCACCATTTCGAATCCTATGGGAGATAAAAAATAAATTGTCATTAGAAAGTTGCCAGATACGATAATTAAAATATTTTACAAAACTACATTTTCAAAAACTGATTCAATTCAAAAAAAAAATTATTCTAACAATTTTTGTCATTTAATTTTTAATTTCTTTCCAATAAATTTATTATTATTTTAATTTCACCTCAAATTATTTAACAAAAACAAAAATTTATAGAGTAAATAATTTTACATAATCTAAATTTATGAAATATTCAACCATCTGTCATATTCCATCAACTATCAAATTAAAAATCAAATTTTTATTAAACATATTTTATTTTCACTTATTATATAGTTTAGTCTATTCAAAAATTATGAATTTAAATTTAATTGAAAATTAACTTTCTATTTTGCCACTCACTCAATCTAATTTTATTTAATTTAAATTAACCATTTTAAAATATCACCACTGCCCAATAAATTATTCACACCTTTAATTTCATAACAACAAAATAAAAAAAAATAAAAAAAAAACAATTTAATTACATGGTTTTATAAATTTACAAATTCGAATAAACAACAAAAATTTCAGGTGTAATATTATAATACCTGTAATAAAGCGGTATACCTACAAACCACCCACAACTAATTTCATTAAATTACAGTAATTTCTTTATTTTCTCTTTCTAAATTCATTAATTTGTTAACTAACCATAAATGTTATTATTATTATGAAATTCAGACAGTAATCCAAGAATGAACCTAAATTATAAGAGAGCTTAACCAAGAAAATAAAGAAAATGAATTATTGTAAGAGATGTTCTATGATTATGTAGGGTCTCGAAAGGGAGAAATTATAAATGAAAACGATAATAGATAATAGATTAATTTCACTAAATTTATGGCGTTCCAAATAACAAAACAAAATTAAAATGTATTGGAAGGAGGTGATTATCAAAGAGACCATTTGAATTTAAAGAGATACTAAATAAAAACTATTGGGTTATTGGATAAAAAAATGTTTCTTGATTTTAAAAATTTTCTTTGCGTATTTATTAATTAGGTTTTAAAATGCGTCCTTATTAATTTAAACTATGCGTAATTATTTGTTAATACAATTAACTGAACTAATGTTCAAAATTCAAATAGGATACCTTTGCATAATAGATAAATAGATAAATGCTTCTAAATGCTGATAAAACATATGTTTTAAATAAAAATTAATCGCACTTTTACCAAACTTTAAATTGCAAAACGCATGAATTCATTTCCACCCTATACCACACCGATTGGGGGTTATAGAGAAAAGATGATGAGTTTCATGATTTTTTTCTACTATTCTATAGAATAAAATATTTTTTACTGGACTTATTTTTATGCAATAATATTAATAAGCCATTATTTGTTTTCGGTTAAAACATTTTCACTCAAAATATAATTTTTCGTTTTACAGATTGCAGTTAATTAGGTAGAATCGGTATTTACTAAAAGTCATTTACCATAACTGGTTCTAATTAAGTTATTTCCAAAATTATTTTGATAATTTCGTGATTTTGACACTAAACTTGAAATAATCATATTTTCTGTATTACAAATTTAATTTCTTGCAGTACTGCAAATTTTTTAATTATATCATTGTGAATTTGTAAAAGTTGATTTTGCAGAAATCTTCAAAAAATAAACTATTTTCGTAACAATACTATTATATATTTGTACGTGTAGACATATTAGTTTTTACAATATCATATCAACTGTTTAGAATGCAGAATTTGCAGTGCTGCAAGAACTTAATATTTCAAAAAAAAAAAAAATTTACAAAGAAATTTAATATGAGTATGGAATACTATTATATATTTGTACTCTTAGATATATTAATTTTTACAATATCATATTAATTATTTAGAATGCGAAATTTGCAGTGCTGCAAGAACTTAATATTTAAAAAAACAAATTTTTTACAAAGGAATTGAATATGAATATTGAAAAAGAAAATTTGTTTTAGAAAATATTGATGTAAAATTTTACTTACTAAGTATCATTTTATACCTAGTAGTGTATTGTAAATGTATTACAGTATGTTATTATATCATATACAATATGTTATTATGTATATATTTCCATACAGTGTTTTATCTCAACGTATAATCAAAATTTATAAATATTTTATGGTGATAAGATTGCCTGTGAAGAGTGCGTGTTCAAATAACTAAAAATTATTGTGGTTCACAGTTGTTGCTTTCATTTTCATTTTATTATATACTTGTAGGTAGAAATGTTTGTTTATATTTTGTTTTCTCGCAGAAATGAAAATAAGAAAATAAATCAAATGATTTTCTCTTAAAAATTTTGGTTTTAGATTTTGTTTTTGGATAAAGAAGATAATATAGAAAAAAAAATTATTTTTTTTTTGTGAGAAGTCATTACAAATCTAAATGGAAAATTCACTTTCATTTTAGTATACATGATTATTTTATCTTATCTAATTTTGTACTGAGAATTATATTATACCATTTAAATTGTTTTTTGAGCTGGTTTTACCAACATAAAATTAGTATTATTAACCATTGATGTACAAAGAAAGTAATTATAGCTTTTTTTAGCGATACTTGCATATCAAAATATATTAGGAAAGAAATACAAACTTTAATTGTAGTTTCAACACTTTATACACTTCACTCTAACGCTTACGAATAAGTTATTCTAAAAACCACCATAAAATTAAATTATTGAATAAATTGACACTATCTGCTACATTAACAGGTAAATATAAAAATAAGATGTAGCAGAAGCTGTTTTTGCACTGAAGCTGTTGGAATGCTGTCAAATTGCTATCAAAGTCTAATTGACAAACTTTAAATTCAGTGTCATGACGGTTCTCTTATACAGTTACAAATGAAAAAGCGGTTACAAGACGTGGAAAGTAAAAATAAACAAAATAAACATAATTGTTATTAAATATATGCGAGTTATGACTATTAAAAATATTTTCTTTCCACATACTATAACAAATGCTGAATTGTGAAGCGTAACTATAGCTTTGACGATGTTCAAACTCTACAAATCCCAAATTGGAGACAAGTGGCACAAGATCGACTTTTTTAGGAGAGCATAGTTATGAAGGCCAAAGCTCACCCAGAGTTGTAGCGCTATTAGATGATGATGATGATGATGAACTATAGCTTTGAGCAAATCAGTTAATTTATAAAGAGGACAAAATTAAGATGGAAAAACAACAAGCGGCAAAAACACACTTGACAAATAACTCTCGACAAAAGGACTGAAGACAAAACGTTTGACTTATCACTGCAAAACTCAATGTAATAGGGCTGGGAGTCAACCATTCTAAAACCGTGGTGAAATATTCTGCTAAACCATTTTCTATATAGGAGAAAATATATCCTGTTTCTTCGAAAAAAAACATTCCAAATTTAATAATTTGCTTAGATACCCAAGCGTTATAAATTTTCTTTAGCAAAAACGTAATCAAAAAGTTATTTTGAAGGATTTTTTGTACGCACGTATCTCTTAAATTCTTCAAATGCATGTGCAATATGTAACAATAACAAAAAAAAATACAAAATCGCGTTTATTCTGCATATTTTTTTTTCATTTGATTAAAAACAAAACTTATTAATTTAGCAGTTGAGCTGTGATGGTGGTAATAATTAAGTTTTGGTAATTAGTAGTTAATTTTGATGAGGTGAAATTTTTGTAATTATAAAACAATTTAAAAACAAAATTGAATTTTTGTTCCAACGAAGATATATTATGTTGGAAGTCATAAATAATGAAATTTATAATGTGTTATAAGGTTCTTCGTTATGGCTCACAACTCTACAACAAGAACAACACTACACGTATTAATATTTTATATAAAAGGATAATAAGTTTGTATGAACATTATAAGGATCAGATTATAATGTACTCGGTACTTGAAATTATTAAAGCAGTTTATTGCTTTCATTTCAAGGTTAAAATATTGTGCATTGGCATCACATGTTGAAATAAAATTCGAAACTAAATCTTTATATCTTGTTTTTGTTTTACATGAAATTTTAAAATTAATTTTTTTCTTACTGAAATAGAGAAGTTGAAATTATTCTATTATTAGGTTGAATGTATAAAATCATCTTGCTAAAGCGAATAATTTTATCTTCCAGAGATTTGTTGAACCTCATTGAATTGCATGTTTCGATCTCCCCTTATACTGATTTGGCCCTAGAAAATGAGAAGGGGTTACTTAATATTTATTTTGAGATAATCCTATCGCTTAGACTGCAGAGGGAATAATGGATTACTTTATATCTAATTGCTTAGAAACTTTATATTAGAATATGATGCTTCAGAACATTGTGTTCCGAACAAAAAAAATTGACATTTGAAATATTTTCAAACTTTTGTTTATTTCAATCTGGTGATTTTTTTAATTTTTTTGCATGTCTGCAAATTTTTTTTTTAAATGTCAGAAATGTCAAAAAAATTAAAAATGACAACAAAAAAAAATTGTTCCGAAAGAAAGTTGATTTTTTACCGGAGTGAAAAAAATGTTCCAAATTTTATTGAAAACTGAAAGAATTCAAATTTTTTACATAAAAAACTAAGAGCGTTTGTGTTCCGAACAATAATGTTCTGAAGCAGTGAATCAGGCATGAGTACTAAGTTTTTGTTTTAGTTTGTGATTTTATTATTAATGAGTAATATTATTTCCACACATAGATTTATTCAAAAAAAAAGGATGTCCAAAATTAAAGGACTTAAAAAAAAATTCAAATGTCCGGTTCATTAACTTACAATGAAGTTAGTGATGTGCGATATGCGAAAACAAATCGATATGTATCAAAATATACTTAATATATCGATGCGTACAAAAATTGGAACTAAATTTTTTGATGTATCGATTTAAATCGGGAAAATAATAATATTAAATAATAATAATAAAAATCACTTTTGAATTATCTAAAAACTAATTTTATTTAATCTTATTTTAACAAAGCGTGTCGTAGTATGTCTTACCCAATGTGTCTTAGACAAGGTATTTTAGCCAAGGGGTCTTAGCTAAGCTGTCTTAGCTATAGTGTCTTACCTAAGCTGTCTTAGCCATAGTGTCTTAGTCATAGTATCTTAGCCAAGTGATCTTAGTCAAGCTGTCTAGTGTTTTAACCAAGGCAATAATGAAACATTTAAAACGGATACGAAACGAATGATATACAATTTAACCTTTCTTGCTTCTGCAAATTTTGCTTGTCGTTTGTATACCAGTTTTCAGTACTACGACCAAAATATTTAAACCATTTAGAAATTAACAACATATGATGTAAAATTACATTACAAACTACAATACAATGCACATTTATTTTACTGTCAAAGAGTAATTTTTTTAAAGTGCAAAAGAAATGTTCCACATTGAAGGGTCGATGTATTCAAATATCACTAACAAAAATATCGAGTTTAAAATCGATATAATGTTAGCAAAATATTGATTATAACAAGAACACGATACATACCGTACATCACTAATTGAGATATGGTATTTGTAATGAAAAATTTCAAATCGACTACTCTCATATTCGAGTATTAGGCAGGGAATTTGATCATTACACAATAATAATTGACTAAAAATTTAAATTTAATTTTTTGTAAAAATAAATATTTCGTGTATTGATTAAAGCAAAAAAAAATAAAAAAAAAGAAGAAAAGCAATAAAAAAATTAAAAAAGTGATTCAATAGATTTAATTAACATTCATAATAATAAACAATTTTTAGCGATTCTAACCGAAAGAAACGATTTGAAATCTAAATTTAAAAATTACATAGACAGATACTCATAAAATCAAACCATCGCTTCGATTAGATATTTTTGTTATTAATAAAAATTATCATTAATATTAATTATTTTTATTATTTTTTTTTTAATTCTAAATTAATCATTATCTTACTAAATAACTATATTATTTCACTCAATTACTCAAAGTGTTAAAAACTCACATCATCGGGATATTGATTATTAAATTTTTCTTTTAGAGATGTTATTGGTGGTGTGCAAATTAAAAAAAAAATTTAAAAATTAAAATTTTTCTACACTATTATAATAATGTTATTCACATTTCTAAAATTATTTTTGAGCACCCTAACGTGTCATTAAACAATTAGAAAAAGGGAAAAAAATTGTTTTTAAACAAATTTTTTTTTCTTCAATAATTAATGGTTTATTTTGGAATTTTAATAACAAAAATAATAGTGTTAATTTTAAAATCGATTTTTATAAATTATGATTTTTATAAAAGTTTATCTAATATAGATACACCTATCCGGTTTTAGTTAGTAATTTCTGAAAAATGTTTTGGGAATTCTTAGTGTTGCTAAAATAATTAAAATCTATAGATATTTAATTACTTAATATTTATTTTTTCAGATCTTCTTCATTTTACATTTTCGGTGTGGTCTGATAAAAAAAAATTTATCATTATTTTGTAATTTTACTAATGTGTAAGTAAGTTTAACAAATTTGTTCACACAGTGTACTTCAGTATATAAAATGAATGTAGAATCAATACAATGAATAAATGGTAAAGTGGAAAATGTTAAGAAAAAATAAAAATTAGTTAAAAATTAAATTTGAATAACACAGAAAGAAGTTCAGCTTCGCTAAATGAACTTTTGTTAATTGGGGTTACCCTTAGAAATTAGAGTATATCAAAAATACAGAAAATATACAGCAAATAATAATATCAAAGTTATATGGCTTTTCAACATAATCTATTCCACTTTAAACCAATTTTAATGGATGAATGATTTTACGACAGTACTTGCATCTGCAACAACCGTTTGAGGTCAGCTCGGAAACTTATATTTTCTTTCATATTGAGTGTTTCAAAATCAAACAATGTTTTGTTATGTCGTCTGATTTTATCTATTTTATTCTTTGAAAACTTTGAGAAATCAATTTTGTAGTAAAAAGCAATTTAATTTGTGTACTTAAATTTGACTACTCCATTTCGGATTTACAGTTAATTCAATACAACCAATAATATTTGTTTCAAAATGAATGGTGCAAATTCAGTGGTGCAAAATTAACGGTGCATTATTTTAAAGTTCATAATTCAAGGTAATTTTTCTTTTTCTTTTATACATAGCCAAAACAGCTTTTATACCGATTGGTACGTTTGGCTAGGGTGGGAAAGGAAAATTAGGAAAGGAGGATGGTAAAAGGAAAGGAGGATGGTAAAAGGAAAGTAGGACAATTACGAACGAAGATGTTAATGTTCGCCTTGAATTTATTTATGTCATAAATATATAATTTGTCATGTTTTGGGAACACATAAGATGGAATTTGGTTGCACATTCGAGATGTTGGGGTTGTAAACGAATTTCCAACACATTTTTTCCATCTAGGGATTTCAATGGTGTAGGGATGAGCACATGCTGCCCTTCGTGTTTCACGGGGGAAACGCTTAAGTGGAGGTAATATAGATTTAATTTCCACTGAGCATCAGCCGATGCTTACGAGATATCTATAAAAAAAGGGAGGAGACTGTACGACGATGTCCAAGAGGAGCAAGATAAACTGTCTCATTTGAGTCATTGATTAGACGAATAGCCCACTTTTGGACTTTATCCAAATGTTTTAACGAAATATTAGAAGCACCAGCCGGTTTTTCGGGAGATTGTACATCTCTGAGTTTTAGAAGTGTTAAACTCGACTCTGTTTTCTAAGCCCCAATTAGCAATTGCGACCAAATCATGAGTGAAGGAACTAGCCATAATGTCACTTTTAGTTGACACAGCGATAGATGTATAGCTTCAGATTTTTTATGGAAATCGTAGGAGGCTACTAGAGTGCTGTCGTCTGCAAAGCGGTGGATTGGATTGCAAGGGATGTGAAGAAATTCCTTTATAAATATAAGGAATAGGGTAGGTTAGTGCATATTTGACGATAAAAAGTTTATGGTGAACTGTGCGTGACTAAAAGATTATTATGTTTGAAATTGATGGTTCAATGTCCATGTCTTTAGATCGAACATGAAATACAGTGCAAATATTATTACAAGATGAATCATGTTCATAGTTTAAAGCACATCCTACATGCCTCCTGATTCAAAATCTGTGATAGAAAAGCAAATTATTAGAATATCCAAGGATGTTTTTGTTTTTTTTGTTTTAATTTAATTTTATAATTTTTGAGCCAATATTTTTATTATATCTTAGCAACAATATAATATGCATCTGGCTAACGTTTTGCAGCTGTAAATTAAAGTAATTATGAGCTTATGTCTTCTATTATATTATTGGTATGACAATGTGAGTTGAATAGAATGCATATGGCTCTTTCGATATGTGAATCATTTAGTTACTTTCAATTTAATTATAAATCTATGCTTGGAGCTAGAATTTCTTATCAACATTACAGATTGATTGTTTCGATATTATTTATTTACTTAATAGTTTTTTACTGCCAACTCTTTTTACTGCAAACTCAACTACCTTTAGCTGACAGCCATTACTACTTCAATTTTATGCTATGGGCACATTATTTCCAATAAATCTCCAAAATTGAGTTGAACTTACAAAACGAATCAATAGTTTTTTATTTTTAGAAATTCAGTTGAAATAAATTTAATTAAATCTGTTGTCACAACTTTGTAATAACTACTAAAATTAGAATTGCAAAAATTTAAAAATGGACATATTTAATAAAAAAAAAAAAAGTGGGTTGGACAAAATCTTAAAATATTTTGCAATAAAAACACTATAAAGTTAGCTTATATAAAATATAATGGACATTTATATAAGTTAATAAAAAGATTTCCTTTTCAAATTAAAAGGTAACAATAATTGAAAACCTATTACAAAAAAAAAAAAAAAAAAAAAAACAAACAAAAAATTAAAACAATTTTTTTTTGTTTTTTAAATTTCTCCTTTAATCATTATTCCACATTCATGTTTCACAATAAAGCCTTTTTTATTTTTCTTTTGTTTTCTTCATTTTCTTGTTTTAATATTTTATTTGTTTGTACACGATAACAGACCGTAATATTGCATTGCACAAAAATTAAGTATAATATCCGTTATTTTGCTTGTTTTTGTTTTTACTTAAACAGGGTGTTGCCTCATTCAGTTAATTTTTTTTTTTTTTATGGAAGTTAAGTTCGATATCAATTTTAATTGAACATTATTTTTCTATTTAATTTTGAAACAAATTTTTATTTATTTATTTGAAATTCAATTTATTTAATTCTTAATGTTGATTAGTGTTTATAAGTGTATACAAATAAAAATGTGGAAAATGAAATATGAAATAACTTAGTAGAGTAGAGTCATGTTGAAGTATACATTTTTGACAGTTACTTAACATAAGTGGATTTTTTTTTTGTGAAAAAATTAATAAACAATAATAAAAATGCTCTTTGAGTTTTAGTATCTTGCGAAATTGAACGTTTATATCACACAAAATTTGTACCCTTTAATGAACAATCAATTCATATTAATTAAATTAAAAAGTCTATCATATTCTATTTATCACAACAGTGGATAGCCACATGAGAACTCGATGCAACTCTATGCAACACAAACTTAACCATTATAATATCACAGTTAAGCCTGTGTCTAACCAGAAAATCTAACAATTTAACCTTGCAAACATACAGGTCTTTGTGCAATTAAATCTAGCTCTTACTAGTCACAACCAATCATAGATACTTGATATTGTCATGGATGTCAAAATGCGAATCCGAAAGTCAAGATTAATGGTTCTGTTAATAAATCCCATATGATTTGCCTTTATGCTGTCTACGCAATGAAGTTTAAACAATATCGCTATACGGCATGTGTATTGGTATATACCCTGTGTATATATTTCTGTAAAAATATAAAAAAAAAAAAAACAATAATTTGATTTTCTTTACGTTTTCTTAAGCTGGTTTTAAAAATTTTATTTTTATTATTTTTGTTTTTCAACAGTGAAAGTGAAAATTATACACCTTGAAACATTTAATAACAATTATAAACAAATACATTTATTTATGTATGTTGTGTGTGAATGTATAAATATATATATCACATATATAAAATTATCCTCAAAGTGGGTCACTAAATCATATCATATGTTAGTACCTACCTTTAGCTGTATACGTTTGTTGCCACAACAATTGGAATGCAATAATAATATTGTCATTGTTGTTGCAATTGGTGGCATTCCTTCTTTGTATACTACAACTAGAGTGCACAATTTCTGTCACATTCGAGTGTTTGAAAAAAATTGTTTTCCTTTTAATTTTATTTTTCCAATAATTTTTTAAATGTTTTTTATATTTTTAAATTTTAATTATTTTTTAATTATTACAAATTAATGTAATTTGAATTGTGTAAAACGATTTCTAAATGAATTTTTTAATAAAAAATTTATAATTTTACAAATAGAGTTTTAAATTTATTCAAAATTTCTAAGAAATCTCCAATTATTTGTAGTTTATAAGAAATTTTAATCTGCTTCATAATTATTCAAATTTTGGGATACTTTACAGAAGGAAAATCTAATCCAATGATTTGACGTAACATTTTATTCGCCCGTTTGCTCGTTTGACAACTTTTTTATATGATTAACAGTGACTTTTTATTTTATGTATTCTACTGTCGCAGATAATACTGATGGCAGTGTAGTTTTCAATCAATCTGAATATTTTTTTTTAATTTATCGAATTCTTCTCTAACTATCAGTATATTATTTTTAAATCTATATACCGATTAATATTTATAACGAACCATGGTGTTTGTGTTATGATTCGCAAATTTTTTAATTTTATCATATTTTTGACTTCAATAACACTAATAGATTAATTTTTATAACTGGCATCTATTAAACTGTATTAATTTTGGAATAATGGTTATATAATAGCTTTTTGTATATCAAGTTTAATTTAAATATTTTCCCAATGAGCAAATAAAACTGTTCATGTTAAGTCTTGGGTTAGGTTAGTATTTATATTATATTTATTATACATATTAAGCGCTAAAGTTATGTATGGGCTTTTAATATTATTCAACTTTATCCTTTGCGTAGAAATATACTCCTGTATTTGGTGAAAATTTCTAGATGCTGTGGGTTAATTTGATGGCAGATTTAAAATGCTCCTCTATATAATCCAAATAATTTCATGATTTGTATTAAAACTAAATATTAATTCCAATCGTCAGCTCCCAATATGTATTACAGATGTTCTTGCAAAATTTCTATTTATTTGATGTTAATTTAGAAACTAGCTTAGAACTATTACTGTATAGTACGCAAAAATAGGATATTAAATAACTTATTTCTTATTATTATTGTTTTTTTTTTTTAATAATATTTTGCAAAACTGGAAAACTTTACAATCATATTTTAAATTTGTACAATTTACAAATTACTTATTTAAACAAAATTAATAAATCAAATTTAATAAATTAAATTTTAATTTCTTTTCACTTCTTTGTATTCTTATTACCATTTAATAAAACAAAACAAAAAAAAAAACAATCCAATGGTGCCATACTGTCACCAGTATTATATTTACCACACAACATCAGTCCTGTTTCATGGGCATGAAAATTTGCATATAAAAAAAAATGAATTAATTTTTAAAAATTTGAATTCAGACTTTCAAGCAAAAGAAAAATCATTTTTATTTAAATGTCAAAGTTTTTGCATCAGTCGTAAACAATAAAAACAAAAAAAAATACAAAAATAAAAGTAGTTCAACCGGTTAAACTGACCGTGGGTCAGTTTTTCGATTTCGTTTATTTTTGTACTTGGAAGCTTTTTTTTTTTTAGTTTTAATTTTTTTTTTTTTTTTTTTTTGGTTTTTTACATTTCAAAAAATCTCGTTCACGCCAAAATATTGTGCTGAATTGTGTACTTCAAGTCGTGCTTTAATCAATAACAAATATACCTCCTATTATTCATCTTATTTAAATATTTTTTTTTTGCTTATTTTTTTTTTTTGTTTTTGTAAATAAAATATAAATTAAAATTATAACAAAGACAAGATATTGAAATGAGTTTGCAGATTGTTGAAAGAAAATGAATAAATTAAAAAAAAAAAAATAAATTAATAATAATAATAATAATAAAAAGAAAAAGTGTAATAATTTTTCAAAATGTATTTCAAAAGTAAAATTGTTGTAAGTCAATTTTTTTTAAAAATTGTATAAAACGTTTTTGACTTACTTAACTTGGAACTGATCCCTATTCGATCTTTTTTCTTCAGATGAAGTGACTTAGGCCTTCGTTGGAAGACATTTTTCATTCAATTATTGTTGTTTTCAAGATTATAATATTGAACTAGAAGTTTTCCGAAAGTTTATGATTAATAGAAAAAATTAAAGATAAAGATAGTGAAATCGAGGGCTTGGTGAATCAGACTATATTTGATTTTATAATGAAAATTTAGTATTGAGGTCGTAAAATGCGGTATATTTGAAATATCCTTACTAGTACTATTTCCAAGAGTGTATTATCAATATTTTGGTTTAAGATGAAATTCTTGTCTGTTGCAATTTTAGATGAAATAAATTTCACGTTTGAGAAAGCCAATACAATTTTTTAATTTTATATATTAGAATTATAACCCACCCATGTAGTGCAGTTTATATATGACCTTTGATAAACTCGAAAACAAATAAATTTATTTCTGACGAAAACTTTTTTAACTACATATGGGTCGAGAATTTCGTTGGAATTTTTTTTTTTAATATTTCGTGTTTCCAATAAAGGCTTGGATTTCCATCAGCAATCAATTATAGTCACGGTTGATGTATATAAATTTCAACTGTTACAAGCTCTACAAAAATACAATAAGGTGATAAATAAAAAACGCAAAATTTATTTTATTTTGGTGAATTCATGGTTTTCTAATAAGAATGACCAATAAATTTCATCTACAATTATAATCATTAACGAATCCGGTCACCTCCAAATTTTCATTGATTCATATAAAATGTATTTTTACTTCGAAACAAAATATATTTTTAACACAATGCAAGAAAATTTCAATAAATATTATCTAGGGAAATATTATGTTCGTGTCATTATTTTTGATTTATACGAATTGTTTTACTAAAATAATAAAATTACAATAATAAGAAAATAACAATAATAAAATTAAGATTTTTTCTTATGTTTTTCAATATGGAGATCATAAAATTTGAACTTGGAAGCAACAATACAATTATCCATCTGTTCTGTCCATCATTGGAATAGTTGCTACTAACTTGAATTTGTTTCTTAGAGCATCTGTTTGGAATTTTATATATTACTACCCATTGTATTGAATACATTTTTTGTCATACAATTTGTTTGATTTCTTTGTTCGATTGTTTTAATATAATAATCAAGGTCATAAAAATATTTAAAACATCTTTTTAGGCATTTCTAGCAAATTTATTAGTGATAATATGCAATTTTTATAATAATATAATATGAATTAAAATTCTGATTAATTGTCAGATATAGAAAATATTAATAACTATATGGAATGTTTTAGAAGGCTTCCGGTATAAAAGAATATAAAATTAGAATTTTTTTTTCGATTGCTTATCATTAATATTGTTTTATAGTCTTTGAATTTAAATGTTTTAGAATATTGAAAATAGGGTGTGGCATTTAATTTTTTAGATTTGATATCTAATAACAATATGTGAATTGATATGAATTTAATGACTTGTATTATTATTTCCTATTATATGATCACTTCCTATTTTCAATTACATAGCATATTTTCCAGTAAAGTTTTTTCAGTTAAATTTAAAATATTATTAAAAATATTTCAAATATTAAAATTAAATTTAATATATTTGCAACAATAGATTTTTTTTTTTTTTAATTTTTGGAATTCAATTTAATTGTCATTAGATATTATATATTGCTTGTAGCTATAACAAATTTTTTTATCAAAAAATTGATCAAGTTAAAGTTAGAGATTAAAATACTGTTTAAAATAAAATATTTCCTATTTATGATGTATTGTAATTACAAATGCTTAGCAATTGCCGAAATTATTAGTTTACTCTTTTTCGTGTTAATTTAATAATAAATATATTTGGGATCACACTGTAATTAGTAGTTTTGATTATATATAATATATAATTTGGAATCATACTGTAATTAGTAGTAGCGTGAGTATATAATTTAAAACAACATCGTCATGATATTTTGTGTATACCTTAATGTTCTTTTTATCTTTTACAGATCCAAGATTTTATGTTTGATCTACCTATATTTTGGCTTCTACTAGTTTTTACTAATTCTATATTATGTTTTTAGAAAATTTGTTATTATTTTATTTATTGCCTTAATGTATTTGTATAATATGTTATTTTCATATATTTTAATTCTATATTTGAAGAGATTATATTACTAAAATATTTATACCTTTGATTTGTAATTATTTAGACTAAACCTGACTTAAATGTTTAGAATAAATTTAATTTGCAAAGGACAAATTGGCAAGTAAAAACCATTAATTAATTATTTTATGCTAATATAAAACCTAATGTAAACTTAACCTAAATCTTAACTAATGTCTATTAACTAAAATTTTTTAGAATATTTTCTTAAACTAGGCAATGAATTTTGAGTGTATTATGCAAATTCTTTTAGGTTTGTCTACATTTTTATTTTGTTTGAACAAAATGTCATACTATTCAATTCGATACGTTGCAGTTTTTTTTCCTTATCATTAGGTCTTTAATTTCATCATCATATCCATTTTCTTGTCTTGTATTAGAGTCTTTCGTTTTTGCAATTTTTCTCTGATAATGGTGTTGTTTCCAATCTGTTCACCATCGTATTTTATGTTACTATTTTTTGGTTATGTGAGTGATTTGTCTCAATGGTTCGTTGGGTATAGTAGTGTCTTTACTGTAGACATAAAATTGTATGTTACTATTTTTACATATTATTTTTAATGCCAGCAATGGTATTTCATTTTTTGCAAAATAGAGAATCGTTCTTGTTTAGTTAAGTTTAAGTTTTTGTCAGCTGTCTAGCTAGGTTTGTCATATTACTATTAAGTAAAACCATTTTGATGTATCAAAAAGTTTTCAATAAATTGCCGATATTTTGGTATTGAAGAAAAAGTATTGTATTTGAGTTGTTCGTGTAAGCAAGGGAGACTTACGATATAAATTATGTTAAATATCTAAATTCTCAAAAGCAGTGGTTTGCCAAACGTAGTACGGTGAAGTGATTAACGTGCTGTGCAGGATGAAAACTAATTCAAGGACATTCAAGAACATAATTGACAAAAATATAATAATAATAACTGGTAAATTAATCACAGATATCTGATTTTTATTTGCTATTAAAGAAGAATTGTCAAAAATTACGATTCGTAAAAATTGAAAAAAAATTGCACAATAAATTGTACAAATCCAGGTTCTTTTAAACTGATTTTTTCCTTTTTTCTTGTGTGAAAATGAATTACTACAAATAGTGATACATGCTTTTAACCGCATTCGCATATATTTTGTATTATACTGAGCAAGTAATAATGAGGTTGGGATAATTCAAATCTATAAATCTAAAATTTCAAATCCTTAGAGTGCGTTAATTCTCTTTAATTTGTGATAGTTTTATTTTTGTGGAGTGCACAAAATCAGTTAGCCAGTAGACTCTAGCCACATGTACAAATGTGGGTATATTTCAATAAAATAATTTTGGATAAATATATGAAAAAATTTCTATATATCTATGGACGCTAGTAGTATTAGTAATTTTGTTGTTTTAATTAAAAAACATATAAATGTCCACAATATCAAATACAAATAATTATTGAATGGATTGATTTTACCACAGTTTATTTTATTACAGTTACTTGAAAGTCAAATTAATATTTTCAAGATAAGTGAAAAAGCAGAAATGGATGCTTATATAAAAGGTTTTTTTCAATGTTCCACTTTAGCTCATATCTCGTACATAACTTTGGATGTGTGCTTCAATTAATGTTTTGAAGTTGTTTTTAAAAGAATATAATCAGTTTCTATGGAGGTAGAATAAATCTCGGGGTAGATAGAAATCTTATTTTACAAAATCTTATATTTTTTAACGGTCCATAAAAAGTGTTCAACCACAACTTTATCAATAAAATTAGTTTATATTCTCTTTCTTTACTTAAACCTATACATTTACTGAATTTTTTACTTAATAAAAATAATTAAAAAACGAAACAAGATTTTCAAAAGCAAGATTTTGAAATCCAAAATATCCACATAATCCTCTTTTTCATGACGTATAGTATGCAAGAAGATAAATTGTTAGATATAAATATGGAAACGTAGGGGTAGCAATAAATTTGGTCTACACTACATTTAATTTCAATTTTTCAATTGCAATTATTTCTTTGTAGATGATTTGAAATAATATTGCACGGTAGTAGGTACACACTATCCAGTCCAATGCACAAATCACATGAATCGTAAATCATAATTTTTTAGTACAATATTTCTTTCAAATCTGATAATCTATTAAGTTTTCTTATTCAGAAATCTTTCCATTTCAACTCAAATGTCTTAAATTCCATAAGTTATCCCTTTGTCTTTGGCAGAGCTCTCAGTAAAAAATTATATATAAAAAAAAAAAAAATTTATACCTTTTTCATGAATCGTGAATTTTCAAATCTTCCAATTAATCAAAAACATAAAAAAAAAAAATCAAAATTAAAATAATTTCTATTATTTTCCATAATGAATTTAACTAATTATATTCGACCAGAGAGTTAAAAATTTAATTTCTTTATTTCTTTCTTTCATATCAAAATTTTTACATCAGACTTCAAAAACAATTGTAAAAAATCAAAATAAAAAAAAAAGATGTGAAAATAACTTCAACACACACCTAAATTTTACAATTTTAATTTCTTATTGTACACAATTATAATAAGAAAAACAAAACAACCACGTTTTTTTTTTTTATCTTTTTTTATACAATTTATAATAATATCTATCTAACAGTACAGCGTTGCGGCTATGATGATATAAAAAGTAATTATTAATAAAGGATTCAACCAAGATAGAAGGTAAAAAAAAAAAAAATAATATTTTAGCTGAATCACTAAAACAACATTAGAAAGCTAACAAAATAAAAACAACTAAAATGATTAATGGACAAGTCCTATTATGAATTCAACAACCTCAGAAGAACTGCACGACAACAGTGCATTTGCATTCATTTTCACTTCAAATTACCATTTTCAAGCAATTTTCAGTTTATATAATTCCCAATCTGAGAAATTCATTTTTGTATACCTATACATATTGAATCAATATTATGTGCTCTCAAATGTTTGAACCATAACCAAACCCAATGTTGTATCCACCTTAAAGAAAAAAAAAAAAAAATCAAAACAAAAATGTAAATGAAAAAAAAATAGTAATCGACCGATCGAATGTAACCACCCAAGCGTTAGGTCATTCATAGAAATGAAAAGTGTTAATTCCAAAAATAAAAATTAAAACAAACATTCCAATCATCTAAAGAGATTTTCTCAGGATAATTCACCATATTGATGAAATTTTCATGCACTATATTTTTTTTTGTATATACTACTTTACTGTGGCAGTATACAACTGGCAAAAAATTGTGCCTAGAGACATTATTTTATTTTATATATCAAGTATAACATTAAAGCTATTATGTGAAATTAACCTTTATGTGTCCAACTGGAAAAACTAAACCCTTGGATACAGGCGTATATTGAAATTCATATTTCTGAGATTTAAGATGAGTATAGAATTGGAAACTTCAATTTATTATACGGATATCATAAGAGTAGAACTGATTAGTCAGTGTTCTGATCTACCGGCAGTTTTATAATTGACTATTAGATCAGTAATGCCCATAGAATAAAGACATTTTTCATTATCATTAACAGGAGCAAAATTTTCTTTGAAGCAAATCATCACTATACACTGACATTCACTTGATAGATTTTTTTACTATCCAGATGTGGATTCTATAATGGGATAAGGACTAATTTACGCATCGTAAATAGTTTGACAGTATTTTGAATTCTATATGAGAACAAAAATCACTAATTAAAAAATGGTTTGTTCTGAGGTTTGGTTTATCATATTGCCCTTCTCTTCTCAGCTCTTCGATCATACCGGACATAAGTTTCCTTTTCTTATCACATTTATATATTTTTAAATAATAGATATTCAAAAAAGAAACGTAGCGAAACTAAATATTTTTTCAAAATTTTTTAATTTTCAATTAGATATTTTTCAATGTAAAATTTGATCATATCTATAATTATACACTAACATCTTAATATACAAAAATTTTATGGACATCATCAAATTGTCGCAATGACGGCCTGAAAATGAAATTAAATTTAAATAAAAATTTTTTTTTTAATTATAATTCAAGTTAAAACCAAATTTGACGTTTTTAACAGAACATGGATTTAAATAGACTGATGTTTTACTATCAAACAGTAAACAGTCATGTTTTAATAAGAAGCTACGGTTTGGTATGATTTGGAAAAACAAAATACTTCTTAATTGCCACGCCTCTTCTACCTTTTCCCTAAATTAAGTAAAATTTTTTTATTTGCTCTCAATTTTGGTGAATAAATTGAATTATATAAATAATTGCAACAGGTATAAAGTAGGAAGGTGGGTGGAGTAATTTTTTTTTTTTTTTTAATTTTCTTATTTTCTCTCAATTTTGGGAATATAATTTTTATTGTATAATCGTATAATTTTGAGGTGAATTGTTAACAACTAACTCTATTATAATATATGATTACGTATGGTTGTTGTCTTAGATAAATGAATTAAAAAATGAAATATATTATGCAATAACGAAGTGAGTAACATAATACCATAATGAAATTGAGTATGATTTGAATTTGCAGGAGCGTGTGAATACTAATATTATTTTATTGGTATAATTAGAAAATACAGGCTAAAATTAAGGGTAAAAAATTAGTAATGAGTAAATAATTGAATGTCAAAGCCCCATTATAGAACAAACAAAATGTATAGCATTTTGTTATTGAACTTTAAATAAATATTACTATTCATTATCATCTTATTATATGTTTATATCTCTTTTTGATATTTTTGTTATCAGTACTATATTCTTGGGGATATGGGAGCTCTTAAATTGTGAAATATTCACAAAACAAAATACTAACTTTTGATTATGACAGATTATGGCATTTCGCAGACATGTTGCCTCTAATAGAAGATATGAATTTTATCAGTATTATTGAGCTCGAGTTTATCACATTGTAAGATTAAATTCATTTTCTGTACTTCTACCAGATCAAAAAGTACCAATAATTGTGAAGTGATAATAATTGTGAAATTTTGAAAGAGTCCTAACTTTATTATTTTATTGGCTTATAAGAGTTAATATTATTCAAGCAACTTTTTAAAGCATGTTTTTTTTTTGCAATTCATATTTCGTAGTTAATTATTTTATTCGAATATTCCACCTGTACAAAATTTAAAAAAAAAATCAAATACAAATATACCTATATAAAAAAATATATTTTTTTTTTTTAAATCTCAAAGGTGTTCGTTGCGTTGCGGTAAAAAGTCAAAAGTATGTCAAATATTAATTTAAATATTTTGCGAAGGTAGAAATCAATCAATATTGAAGCGAGGATTTTTTTTAAAAAATATTTTTTTTATTTTTCGCCAAATATGATACATGGTTTATTATCCAAATATGATACATATTATTATCAAATTTATAGATTTATGTAGCTATATTGTGTGTGTGTGTGTGTAGCTACTATATTTAGTACTATCAATGGAACTGTTGTATTGATCTATTTGGGTATGATTGAACTCTAAATTAAATTGAAAATGTAAGAGGGTAATGTCCGTATGAAGAAGGCATGAGTGTATGGTAATTTATTTGATAATAAAGTAATTTATTATGAAAATATTATTTTTTATAAATTGTTATTATCTGTTTTGTATAGTATCAAAATAACAATTACAGTATAAAAATAGTTATTTTGACAAGTGTTAAAATTTAAAAAAAAAAATTACTTTGAATGTTTTGATGTAAATTGAAGAAATATTAAACAGGAATTCTATAAATTGAAAATTCTGAGTCGAATTGGAAAGAATAGAAAAATGATTGAAATCAGCTTTGAATTTTCATATGTGTCACAAAACGGTACATATACTTGTAAATACGGAATTGTTTTTTTGGCGATGTCGAACCGCGTGTAAGTTTTTCTTTTGGTTACTATTTTTGGTTATTTTTGTTTTCGCTCTTTCTCAGTTTAATACCAGTATTTATCATATTGTTTATCGGTAGATAGCATATCAATTTCCTTAACGATTCTATTCAAAGGCAATTTAATTGATGTCATTTTTATTTTTCAATAGTATATGAGGTAAATTCAGTGTAACTGAACATTAATTTTTTTTTAAATTTATTTTAGTTCTTAACTCGCTCATAGTCTCAGAAAACAATCAATCAAGCTTTATATTATATTGTTATCGGTGTCCTTTTTGATCTAAAATTTTCTGCAAATCACCTTAACTGACGAAAATTTTGTGGTCAAAACACTTCTTTCCCATATTTATCTTGAATTTTGTCAATTCTTTTCATATTATTTTAATAACATGGCAACATTTTAAAATTTTTCATTTGGCATCACTTTATAATCTTGATCTTTCAATAAAAATTTTTTTATTTATTTTTTAGTTCAGTTTTTAAAAACTGTGTAGTTGTTGAATTTATTTTTATTATTGTCAAATAGCCAATCGTAAAAATAATATTTTTTTTTGTGAATTATTTATCACGTTCAGTATCAGTGTTTCGATTGTCTAGTATTATACCATTTCATACGAATTTTACAAAAGCTAACAGAATAACGAAAGATTATATCAGAATTTTATCTTCCTCGTAAGATCAAATAATTAAGATGAACTTTCGCTTTAGAATATTTTATTTTAAAATGACTGGAAAGTTTAACGCTCTGTAAATTTTTATGCTTTCTTGTTCTGAAATTTAATGAGACAATAAAATTAAGAAAGATGGAATCTTTATAGGTACAAATGTTTAAGAGAATAATCTGATTGTGAAAAGAACGAGTGTTTGTGTGCAAGAGTAGAGCATTCTAGTGATGGGGAAATAGATAATAAATGGTTGATAATAAATAGAAAAAATAAAGAAAAATAAAATTTTTTTTAGAAATTTTAGATTGTAATTACGGAAAAAGCAAATTACCCGAAATTTTTACCAAATCTCTTAAATGAAATCATATCAAGACTTCATAGAATTCCGGCTAATTTCCTTTTTTCTGTAATTACAATCATCACTTGCTTTGAAAATCTTATATCAAGCTGCGATTCTAAAGTTTATTTTTGTAGTTTTAGTACGCTTAATATGAAGGAAAAAATTTCTAAAAAAAAATTTTTTTTTCTTAATACGTCAAAGATAGAGAGTGCAAATGCAATCATACAAGCCGACTGAAAAAATGAAAATAGAAATATCAGCGACAGAAAACCGGCTGATTTATAAAAACAATAGCAAACATATAAATAAATAAATAAACAAACAATTAACGTAGAGGCAAGTTAATAAAGGCAAATATAATTAAGAAGAAAAAATTGGATATCAATTCAAATCTACATTCTGTTATAATATATTTTTCCCAAGGAAATTAAGTAGATATTCGTTCAGATTTGTAGCTTCGAACAGTTGTCTTACATTAAGTTAGAAAATGCAAAAGTGCGATGATATATTCAAGTGTTATTGATAAGTAAAGCAATTTGGGTATTGTATGTTGTATTGAATACCTCTTATTTCTGATAAATCAATTTCTCTTTACATTTGCCTGCCCTTATCAAGATAGTTTCACCTCATCTGTATTTTTTAAATTCAATTGAAAGCTTGAAATAAAAATCACTCACTAATACACTTTTGCATTATTGTACAATAATTTAAGACAAGAATTTTGTTGTTTTCATAATTTTAAACATAAATTATGTTGTTTGAACGTGAAATAATATGGTATGTTTTACAATTAAATTAAATTTTGTTTTTTATTTTGGTAATTTTTTACAATTGCTACAAAATTATGATAACACAATAATTTGGCATGCGTCACAGAATTAATTTGCCATGTATGAGTATCAAAACATTAAAAGTAAGTCTCGAATATTATTTTCTTGTTTGCTTTTGTTATGTTGTCGTTTTTTAACAACAATATTACAGTGTTTTTTTATAATTACATTTTTAAAGTTCATGTAACTTTGACTTTTTTTAAAGTTTAATTTTTATTAATATTTCAGTTTCCATTTTATTTCTCATAAATTTAATATTTTTTAAGGTATAATTTTGAATAGATATAATATTCATAATCTTATGGTCACTGTGAATGGTCACATTAAAAAAATGGATGTATGATATAATAAAGTCAATCGACTACAAATTCGTTTTCTAACCTTTACAACTTAAAATTGGGACTAAATAATTACAAATTGAGACATAACAATTTTCAATTGGGATTAAACAATTTCAAATTGAAACTAAACATTTTCAAAATGGGAATAAAAAATAAATAATTTATTCCAGTTAATTTAAAATATATTTATGAAAAATTTATTAATAAAATTATGAATTAAGTTATATCATTCATATCGAGTCCGGTATAAATTTTTGAATATGAGCGAAGTGCCGGTTACAATTAGGAACAGTAATTTTCGTAGTTCTGTTTTCACGAATTATATGTTCTAGCCGTAGTAGACGGAACTTTGTTTGTGTTACCTTTTGATCTACCTTCATCAGCTAGGATTTGCGGTAATTGGATAGTTAAATGGCTTTTGACTCCAGACTTCAAGTTTTGCCAAACATATTCAATTAAATTTAACATTGGACTATATGATGCCAGTCTTAGTAGATGATTATTAAGAAATTCTTCTTCAAGGAATACTTCCTTAATGACAGCATGTCAATGGTGCATTATCAATCACCATTAAGTTGATTGATTGAATTTCTATGTATATTTTGAGCATTCCGAAGACAACGACGCATGAAATCTATTGCTTCTGGCTTTTTAAATACTCCTCTTCCAATTTCATGAGGCATCAAACCCATATTACCTATACATCCAATTACATGTATATTGGATCCTAGACTCCCTGGTGTAACGTGAGTGTAACGAATTCGTTTTTTGGAACAACCTTTGGTTCTCCATATATAAAAATTGAAATTAATTTCATCCATGTAGAGTATTGTTTTGATGATGTTCTAAAATTTTGTGAATGTAATCACAACGTTTTATTTTATTGCTTTCAATGTTTGCTCTTTCTGGCTCTCTTCGAATGTCTTTCAACGTATACATACAGTAATCCATCTAAGTGTTTTCTCAAACATTCCGAAGAAACAACAGTTTGATGATTATTTTGGAACTTATCTCTCAGTTGGTTTAAAGTTATTTTAAGATTTTCCTCAATATAACTTTCAATAAATACTCGATTTTCATTAGTTACATATCTTTATTTTTCGCTTACCATCATGTTGCTCTGCGGGTATTTGTTGGTTATTCACCGATCGATAGACGGTTGATTTCCTTACGCCTAAAGTTTTTGCAGCTATTCTCCAATCCTCTACTACGGCTAGAACATAACTACGAAGATTACTGTTCCTAATTGTAGCCAACACGTCGCTCACACTCAAAAATTTATAGCGGACGCGGTAAATATGAATGATATGACTTAATTCATAATTTTATTAAAAAATATATTTTAAATTAACTGGAATAAATTATTTATTTTTTATTGCCATTTTAAAATTGTTTAATCCCAATTTGAAATTGCAAAGGTATAGTTTTGGATTGTTGTGTTAAATTTTTATAGAATTAATAAGTATAGTTATATTGTTTCTATTACAATTTTGTTGTGTTAATTTATTTCGCCTGAACTAGAATTTAAGAAAACAAATTTGTAGTTGTGCGTCAGCATCGTTAGTTGTATTTTCAGTGTTAATTTGATTTATAATCCATCCAAATATTTTATAATAATAATAATAAAAATCATATTTTTATTATTCTGTTTTACAAAACGAAATGTACCTATCGCCTGCACTCATTGTATTTTGATAGCATATTTTAGCGTATTTTATAGTATTTTATAGATATTTACATGCTACATAACGATCAAAAATTCTTATATCTAACATCGTTTTAGTTCATATTGCTTTAGTTCCAAACCTAGCAATAATCCAACTATTCTTTTGGTATGTAACCAAAGAATGTAGTAGTTAGATAGTATATGTATGTAGTTTCAATGAAGCGAGAGAAAAAGAAATGCTTACTTTGGTGATTCCTATTAGGTATTAGTTAAAACATAGTCTATTTAAAACATAAGAAATATTATCTTTTTTTTTGTATATTAATAATTTTTATTTATTTCTTATTTATTATTTATATACTTATTATTTACTATTATTACATATAACATTTTCAATTACAAAAAGCAATTAAATGCTTGTTAAAAGTCAAAGATTTTCCAATTGCAATTTTTTAAGCTAACACGAATACTTTTATATACGACATGCACAACTTGGAATAGTTGACTATGTGAATTGTATTCCAACTTTGGTTGTATGAATGATTTATAAATATTTCACATGTTTCACTGAAAAAAAACCGCATGTCCTGGTTTTGCAGCGGCTTAAAAAACTCAAACATTTCGTGGCATTTTTGACAATGTCAAAGATATGGTCATTCCATATCATTTTATTGTTTACCTGTATCCCAATGTCAAAAATTGTTACTTTAACGAAGTGGTCTCTGTTATTTTTTAAACTGCTAAGATATAAATTGTTCGTATATATACTACTCCAGTATGAAATTGCGTCTGTGTTTGAGATTTAAAATAGGTATCTGCAAGCTATCGTAAAAATACATTAAATTAATAAGACAATCTACAGAATTAACATTTCTATAGATTCTTGAATTAATTAAGACTATTGAGTTTTTTTTGATATTCTTGAAATAATTTTTTACTTATTAGAAAATGAAGAAAAATTTATCAATTCAGAACAGAAAATACTATTGAATGAATGATTTCGTTAATCGCACTCTTAAAATCAGAACAGAATCATATTAACAGTACTATACTCTTGAAATTACTCTACTGATTATTTGACTGATATTAAAATAATTATATTATGTAATTAAAAAATTAAAAATATAAAAATAAAATAAAAAAATGTCTATTTTATTTATAATATTATTACTCTTCACTAATGGCACTAATTAGAATACGTCAATCGATATTGATTTTGTTGTTGGTTTTTTTTTCTGAACTGATATTTTTACATTTTCTGCATCTCATTAATAGATAAGGAATATTTGAAAAATTTAATTACAACATTATATTAGAGGAGAAGATGAAATAAGATTGAGAATATACTGTGGTATCAAATTTTTGATCTGAAAAAGAAAAAAAAAATAATATCATCCTATTTTTATTTGGATCAATCGCAGTATAGTGAATACGATTTTTATTCGATAATTTAATTTTAGGTAAAGAACTAGGGAAGAATCGATAGTTACAGGTTCTAGCTAGCAGTATTATTCTCTTAAACTAATTTATTGTTAAAAGCATAATAGTAAATAAAAGTCCGTTAATATTTGTAATAGTTAATTGTTTAAACGTTATTAATATAATTTATTTTGTAGTATTTTTGATTTTGCTGGAAATATTATTTTTGAACATAACAAATAGCTATATTAATAATTTCTAATACGTATAATAACAGGAGTAGCTAGAACCGCGTTTATTATTGCTTGCAGATACATTATTTTGAATTTTCCGATTATTGAAAACATTTTAAGTATACTAGAATCTCTCCATAGTTCTAATTTTGTTTTTAATTATTTTATTAATTTTAAAAATATTTAATATATTAAAAAAAATATGGTTGTAAAACTAACCTTAATTCTTCGGTTATAGCTCTACTTGTAAAATAGCTTTTTCGACGACATAAATGCCTTTAAAACTTTATTAAGTATATTATTAACCTGATATTTTAGTTTTGTTGCAGATAAGCTCCTAGTTATTTCACTGTATTTTTCTTTTCTATGCAGTATTGATTCGTTCGGGGCTTTTATGTCGAAGGATATCCATATTTTTTATGTCATGGTTAGCTTTGTCTGTTGTATGCCTGCCTGTGGAAAATTGTTTTACACGTTTTTGGAAAATTTAATAGGTCGATTGTTATATATTGAAAATAATATTACGAAATCAACTGTCCCTTGTTATGCTTGTGAGCTACTACTAGATATATTAAGGAAATTGCCAGTAATTATATTGTGTATAAGGTTGTTCAGTTTATTTCGGAATTTATATTGTAATATTTTAAATACTATGTCATATATCTAAACACTATTGAAGGCTTTTTCGATATCAATGAAATAGGGTCCTAATGCACTATTTTTAATAATATACTAGCAAATAACAGATGTTAGTTTATTAATTGTGTTGTATTGTACTGTGGTATCTGTGTATTTGAAACAAAATTGGTTTTCTGGGTATATTTTCTTTATACTCACAAAGTTGGGTATTTTATTATTAATTAGATTTTCATAGAGTGAACTAATGTTAGGTAGTAAGCTTGGATCTTTATGGGGGTTTTTTTTTTTAGTATTATCACATCTATTTAAATGAAGTGTCCATTCCAAGGAAAATAGGAATAATTTAACGGACTGTTAAACAAAATAATATACTTTCTAATTACTTTGCTGCTTAAGTTACGTAAAATCCATATAGATTACTTACTTATGATCTTAAGATCTTATGTTAAAGGTAGCCTCATAACACTCACTAAATTCATTGAATTAAAAACTTAACAATTATAATATGGATATTTTCAAGGTGTTAAGTCTATAGCCGCACATAATATAGATCAACCATCGGCAACATTTTCAACCGATGGGCCAAAATAAATTTTCTGGATAAGAGCACGGGCTACAGGGGCTTAATACTTACAATAATTATATTTTCAACTGTCACAAATAATTTAATTTTAATTAAAACAAAGTTTTCAAAAATAAACTTTTTTATTTTTTACACAATAATTTTAATTAAAACAAAAAAAAAACAAAAATAAATAAATCCATTTAACAAAAAGGAAAAAAAAAACAAAATAGTGTAATTATAATTAATGAGAAATTTGGTATTGTTTGAAAGTTTTAAGCAACTCGTTGTAGTTCAGCTCAAAGTTGGTCGCACCTGCTCTTAATATTGCATGTAGGTGTTCATCAGTTATTCTACTGCGATATTTGTTTTTTTTTTATGTAATTTAACTTTGATAATGTTTGTTCTCAGATATGTGCTTGCAAAAATTATTATCAGTCCAGCAGAAAATTTTTTTAAAAGCGGAAAAGCAGAGTCTGGTAGATTAGAATAAAATGTTTTCAGCTGCGATGGGTCAAAAGTTTATTTTAAAACATCTTTGGATTGTAGGTCCAATTAACTCCATTTTTAAATAATTGGGAATATCTTCAAGTTTAATTGCAAATGGATTTTGAAAAAGGTCAATTTCTTTGGAACGTCAAAATCGTGAAATTTGACATTTGATAAAGATTCGATTCTTGTTTTAACATTATTGCACAAAAAAGCAATTTATGTGATTCATTTTTTAAAATATTGTTTTTATGTAGTTTTAGTATAATCTTATATTTGAATATGCTTCATTAATCAAAATTCCTTTTCTTTGAAGCTTTCGGTTTAATTCGTCCATTAAAGAAGTTATTTCTATTCAGAATGCTAAATCAAAAAATAATTTTGGATCCGATAATTCTAATACTTCTCTTTTGCTTTCGACCATAAATATATGTATAGGTTCTCTCAACTGAAAAAACCTTTTAAGTGCATTTTCTGCACTAAGCCACCTTACTTCACAATAGTAAAAATCGTTGAAATTTACGATGAATACAAGAGCAGCAATGGTTTCCTCAACTTTTTCAAAAATATCCATTGCAGTAGTTGTTCCATTCAAGCTACATAGAGCAGCCAATTCTTCACACGTATCATAATTATTATTAATTTCACGTAAAAAAATTAAAAGTTGAGCAGTGTCTTTGTTATTATTACTCTCATCTAATGCAAGGGAATAAAAGTAAAACGAATTAGATTGTTTTAATTGCAGCTATAAAAATATTCAAATTATTATATCTGAAAAAAAATACAAAATAATTAATATTTACTTTTAAATTGAATTAATAATGATACCAGTACAATGCAATGAAAACAATGTTTGTTTTTATAAAAACTTGTTTTCCAGCGTTAGAGTAAAATTTTGGTATAACAGTGAAAATAGTCGAATATTTTCCTTTTAAGTTTACTGATATGCTTATCATACAGTTGTTTGTTGTCAATTATCACTTGTTTATCAATTTTTTTTTCAAAAAAATTTAAATTATTGACATCATGGTCAGTTTTACCAAAATAAAATTAAACTTTGTGACGCCATTTGTTTTTCAATGCCTGTACTAGCACTAGATATCGGAACAGTCAAATTAATAAGAGTCAAGTTTTTTAATTAAGAATTTTAATACGAACGAATAAAACTAATAGTAAAAATAAAAACACAATGGGCAACATTTACAAACCGAATGGGTCGCAAGTTGCCGGTGGCTTATTTAGATATTTTATACATTTAACATATACCTTTGTGATTTCTTTATTTAATTTTGCTGCTACGAATCTTAGAAGCAATTATATATACTTTCTTCGTTTGCCTTATTTCTTCAAAACCTGATCCAATTTTGTATTTTCATTAAGTGCTACTGTTGTCGCAATTCTACTGCATAAATAATTGTTTGAATTTAAGCTATTATAGAACCGCAGTATTAATAGCAAATAATGTTATGTTATCCGTGATGATGATGATAATAATTTATTTATTTTTTGTTTTAGGCTTAATAAAATCTTATACGTTTTTATATGATCATCAGAAATATTATTTTAAATTTGTCACTCTAAAATTTACTAGAATCTATTTCGAAAACTTTTACTAATAAATTTCATAAACCTATAATTCTAACAATATAACTTTTATATTCTGCTGTTCAAAGTTAAATACATTTAAAAAAAAAAAATTTTTTTTAAACAATTATTACATAAATTTCAATTAAATTCAAAATTTTATTGCCTAACAAATTACTTTAGCAATCAAATCTCCTTCATCTAAAGACTACTCGCAGTATCTTGTATATATACTTGAAATAAGTATGTGGTGCAGTGATTTCTCATATTGCATAATATTGCACGATTCTTTGTATAAATTAAAAACAATTCACTCTTCGACTCAAAAAGTAATTTTAAACCACATAAATAAACTTGACAAAATGAACAGCCAGAGTGTTTGCATATTTTATTTGAGACATGACATATAAATTAACAAAAAAAAAAAAAACATAGATACTCGTTTTTGTTGTTGTTGTTTTTTTTGTAATTTTTGACATCCAACAAACCATAACATTTTTATTTAAATTGAATTTGAGACATCTGAGATTTTGTTACCAAATCAAAAACATATTTATTAAAATAGATCTAGCTAGCTTTTGTTAACATACGATAGTATAATAATATAATTGTATACAACAGAGATAGACTTTAAAGATGCTAGAGTATAATTTTTTTTTTTTTTTTTTACAAAAGATGAAATTTCCATGAAAATATGAAAAGAAAGAATGGATCAGTGACTCTTTTATTATAAATTTTATTAAGTAATATGAGATCAAAGGTAGTGATGGTAGTTTACAAATAATAGAATAATTTAAACACCTTGAAAAAAAAATAAGAATAACAAAAAATTCCTGGTGATCATATGTACCGTAATTTGTAAATAAATTTAACCATGTTTTATTTTTTTATATTTTATTTTTTTATATTTTATTTTTTTTTTTTCCTTTTTGTTCAAGTAATATGTCTTCTAAATATTGTACTTTGAATTAAAAATTATTATTGTAGAAGAGTGGGAATGTAGACAGACAGGCATACTCTGGAATATATGAAGGATTTTGAATTAATGTATAACCTACCTATTCAATTAGTTGTTAAGAATGTTTTATTTTTTTTTGTTTTTGTTTTTTCTGTTGAAAATTATAACAAATAAATCGTCTTAGTTGGCTGTATTTATAATGTAGGCGTGCGTGCTCATAGAACTTAATATGCATAAATTGAATTAGTTCTTTTCGGTATAATTTTAATTTTATTTTCGAGTATAATTTTAATTTCTCTTTACTCACAATAAAGTTGCACATTTTATTATATTTTAAGTCACTAGAATCAATTAAATACCATTGAAACTAGATTCTAGTAATTTAGTTTCAAATGTTCAAAAATTAAATTAATTTTTTTAATTTAATTTTTTAAATGATTTAATTTAAGTTAAGTCCGCTATGAGAAGAAAATTTTCCCAAATTCCTGTTTTATTGTTTGCAAGTTTTGAAAATCAAAAACATACAATTTTAAGCCCTAAAGTCAATATTAACGGAAATATGAGCGTTTAAAATTGTTTTATTTTTTACAAAAAAAATATTACTTTTTTCTGAAAATAACGGAATAAAATTCGATCTTCTTAGACATTAAGCGGTCGTATTTGGAAAAATAGTAGCAAATTTAATTTTTCTCCATTGACCAATATGGTTTTTTTTTGTGTAGACTTAGAGCTATAGCTCTGTAGTACAGTGAATCTAAACTTAAAATGATTCGTTTTGATCTCCATCTCTTTGATGTAGAATGGAACCATTTTGTTCCACCATGTTAATACATTGAATAAATTATTGAAAATCCTAGTTTTTTTTACACTTTATTACAGTCCTCTATATATTTATATTCGGATTAACATCATTTCTTCTAAGTCCATGAAATTATCTTAAATTTTTACTTCTATTTTTCTGTATTGATTTATAATGAAAAATATAGGTGTTATTTTCGAAATCACTTTGACAGCAAAATACCGCACACCAATATTTACAAATTTGTTTTTTCTTCATATTACAATAATGCGCTAAAAGATATTACCACAATGCGCTTCTCTTTGCGGACCAGTTTAAAAGCAATTAAAGTAGCAATATATGTATTTATCCAGAAATAATTCATTGCTAATATTTTACTATCGTTAAGCTCTGGAAGGCGAACTAGAATGCCAAAATCAATTTCACTTGCCAAATTGTTTGAGTGTTTCACTATTCTTGAATGGTATTTACCGCTATATACCCAACAATCTTAAAAATATTATATTTTATAATAACTACTTTTGATTGAGAAATTATTAGATTATAAAATGTAGCTGGTGTACAAGTTTTTCAGTCAAAGTAAATGTTATATAAATGGATTTTAACCTATTTGACTGTATGACTTCTCCATTTCTGCTGAATTTTTAAATTCAATTTCAAATAAATGTTTTTTTTTTTGCAAATTTATGTGGCATCTGAGATCTGAGTATCATAGTATCATTGGTGAACTTTACAGTTTTTTTATTTGATTTGGGTAGATCCGAAATATCATACTTATGGTTTGTTGACTGTAATGAACCGAAAGTAGTTTGATTATGTGAATTTGCATAATATTAAAGTTTAATTGAATAACAAATGGCTTTAAAGCCTGCATTCGCCCAGTTGTGACATGCAAAGCAGAAGGTAGAATCGATATCATGAAAATATATTCTTAGTGCTGATGTAGAAATGTAAAGACCCAGAAATATTGTTACAAAATCTTAAATAGGTTCCAAATTCGATAAACATGCCACACTTTTGAGGTGTGCAGCTAAAATTTGAAATAGAAAAGGTTTTGAAAAATATTATTTGTGTCTTGTATAATCTAAGACTAACTAAAATACCTCTTGTTTTTCCTAATTTATCGAATATGTATTTTTTTTCATGCTATCTCAAACAACCCGTACGTAAGTGCTAAAAGTAATACTCTAATGCTTCGGATATTTATAAAATAAATAAAACACAACATGTCAACCGTCAACCCAACAAACAACCGAAACTGTAAAGAGACAACTTGGCTTTTATACTCAAATAACAATCGGCTTGAAATAGGCTCAGACCTAACGTAATAGAAATAGAAATAAAAGGGCATAAAATATTTTTTTTTTAAATTGAAGCCAATATAATCGGATAAGCACCACAACTCTCTTCATAGAATTTAACCGTTATATCATGAATTGTAAAAATTGTTGTTTGTAAAATTATTTTATTTTTGAATGCAACTTGAACGTAAGTTGAATTGTTAACAATATTTGAAAATCTAAATAAAATTGAATTCAACATGATTTCAAACAAAAAATAGGTAAAACTCAATATTTAAAAAGAATCTTCAAAAAAAAAAATAAAATCGAATTCTATGAATACACTTAACTTTGAACTGTCAACTTAACACTAACTAATTTTTATTAAAATTGTTTTTAAATTTTAGAGCAATAATGTCAAAATTTTTCATTTAAACGTTTGAATTGTATTTTTTTTTTGTTCTTAAAATTGAATGCAAAATCTGAAATAGTGAAAAAGAAAAAAAATATCTCAAGTGACTTGCTGTGGTTGACCTTCATTTACTCTTTTATGGTAGTACATAAATCACTTCTATCCCGCTAATATGCTTAAATTTCAACGCTACTTATATAAAGCTTTTTATACCAACCAACAGTAATATTGAGATTATTATTATAATTTTTTCTTGTTACTTCTAAAATTCCGTTTTTCAAGCTTTTCAATCTATCAGATACAACGAGTTCAAAAAAATCTAATGACCTGTAAGTAAGGAAAAAAAATAATTTTTTTTTTTAATTAAAAAATAAATAAATAAAACAAGCTTCAAACTTGATTTATTGGGTGACTTAGGTATCTAACTGTAAAAAAAAAAAAATATATATTGTAGATATTTTTATCGAAGATTTTGACTTTTTATGACACACAAAGTCACTTTAATTTTAATAACGATAAATGCGATGCTAATGTGTTAGATATACGAATCGAGTTTTCATTTGTTTTTTTTTTATTTTTTTTTTTTTTTTTTATAATAGTAGTGTTTTGATTTCGTGTGCGTTTTGAGAAGTCATTTCAAGGTCTTTCAATAAAAATCAATAAAATAATTAAGAATTATTTTATTATAAGCTATTAAAAATTGCAAAAAAATAAATAAAAAATTAAGAGAAAAAAAAAAATAAATAAATTAATAGAATTAATTTTTTTTAAATTAATTTATTAAACTTGATTTTTATTTTTAGTTATTTTTTTTTCTAATTTTATAAAAATTAAAAACTTTTAATTAACATTTGCAACGAAATAATAATTTAATAAATAAGTTTAAGATTTATTTAAAACGAAAAATTAATTTTTGTTTTTTTTTTATTTATTTTCAGGTAAAGTATATTCAATCAAAGAATAGGTAAAGGTTTGATAGTAATGTATATTATATAGTTTAAAGTTAATTAAGGCATAAGTTTAAATTTAATGCCTAAATTAAATAAATGTGTATCTCAATCAATTTAATTGACTCTGGTCTGCTCAACATTATTAGCCCATTTTGACTTCTGTTTGTCCTTAAAAACATATTTTACGTAGAGCGCATCATAAAGGATAGCCTATGAAATAATGATATTTTTTTATTAATTTTTTTTGGCACATAATATAATTCTTGCACCCTTTTCAGGACCCTATGTCCTAGATATGAGAATATTGCAATCGGTGGTGATTTCAATATTGACTTACTTGATGCAAGTGATCCTATCAAATCTGATTTTCTTAGAATGCTCAGCTGCTTTTCCTTAAGGATTGTCAATAATTCTGTCTTTAACTAGACTTTTTTCTTACTGTATTTAATAGCGTTAGAAATATTGTGGTTTCTGGTGCCAGGTTTATCGGATCATGATCTTATATATATTGCTATGAAATTACCTTTGAAGCTCTCTGATGATAAAATTTGTACTTTCTCTTGGAACATGCTTTTCAAATCCCTTGGGACAATATTTTTACTTTGTAGAACATTGACGATAAAGCAGATACCTTCAACAAAATGGTTCTGTTTCTGGATCAATATGTCGCTCTACATAAGGTGAAAACACGTGAAAACTATATACCTTATTTCAATCCCGCTATTAAAAAATTAAGTTTATTATCGGATAAAGCATTTCAAGAAGATCAAATCATCGAACTTTTAAGCTCCAATCTTACCTCAAATAATTTCTGGAGTAATGCCTCGAAATTATAGGCTTGAATAAACTAAAAGTTAGTGATGATATTGGAGATTTTGATATTTATAATTTAAATAAAAATGTTCTAGTTAATTTACCTGTATGCCACATAACTGCTCATAATATTAACTTTCCTTGTGATCTTAATGACAGGCATTTTGCTTTTAGAATTGTTTCTCATGATTAAGTATACAATGCAATTCACCACATTGAATATAATGCCATAGGTCCTGATGCTATTCCCCCTGAAATTTATTAAACTACTACTACCTGTTGTCCTGCCATATATAACCCATATTTTCAATTTGGTTTTAACTTCGTCTCTCTATCCAAAAGTATAGAAATTTGCCAAAATTATCCCTATACGTAAGAAACTTAATACTGAAATCTCCGATCTCAGGCCTATTAGTATTTGAATTTCTTGTACATAATCAGGCTTTTCGATATATTGAAGATCATGGCCTATTATAATTTCAATCTGGATTCAGGAGGAACCACAGCACAAAAACTACTCTACTTGAAGTTGTTGACACTATTTTTTCTTGTTTTTGCGCAAAAAAATAGTGTCTAATATATTTATATTATTATTATACTAAAAATATGGTCTACAACTTCAAGTAGAGTAGTTTTTGTGCTATTGAATTTTGGCTTTTGACTCTAATGAATCATCATCTATTAGGTAGCAAGCGCTTTTTACTGAATTTCGGATTGCATTCATCTGCTGTTAACTTAATTAAAAATTATCTTGTTAGTCGCTCTCAATTTGTGTATTTCAATGAATCTACTTCCGATCAGCTTGAAGTTGGATGTGGGGTCCTCAAGCCTCTATATTAGGCCCCCTTCTATTCAGTGTATTTACAGATTTATATTAGTTGCCCAATTGCTCAGCTTACAAATTACATAGCCAAACTGAATGTTGAGCTGGAAGCCAAACTGAATGTTGAGCTGGAATCAATTCATGCTGAATTCTGTTAAGTCGCAAGCCATTGTGACTATTTTAAGAGTTTATAGATATTAAAGCCATCTATAATTTGTTTTGACATGTTGAATTTCATTCTCATATAGTTAAGTATTTAGCATTTTATTTTAGTTGTACTTCTATTATAATTTTTAATTATTTAGTTTGTTTTGCTTTTATTTTTGAATTTTATTAGGTTTAGTATTGTTGTCATATTCTATACACTTACTTGGATTATACAAATAGTAGGGACTAATCGTCTCATTGCATATCGAACATATATAGTATAAATAAATATATAAATAAATAACTATGTCTGATCCATCGAAATTGCTGGGCTTTAACAAAACAAGCTATATAATATTTTCATTTTAAAACACAATATATTCGAACTATTTCGAAACCCTATATATGCTCACAAAGAAAGTAATAGGGAAATAAAATAATAAAAATAATATAAATGGTCAACAAATTTGGCTTCCTGCAACAAAGTGCTTTTTTTTTTCTTAATTAGGATCATTAAAGGTGCATTTTGTTTAACATTTTTATTACCTATTGTGAATGCGTGTGCAAATTGTCTGAATCAAACTCCTAAAATATTTTTTTAATTTAGTTCAACATAATAATAAAAAATTAGCATAAAAATATTTGTTTTTTTATTACATCATAATTCCATAGTCACACTTTTACAACCTATTTTATGTATTTTATGTGATATTTTGCTACGTATTTGTAACTATTGGCATCTTGAAAAAATCATTAAATTCAATTTGATTGAATAAAATGGTTTACAATAAAAATGTGTATTAAAAACAAATAAAACACTATGAGTCCTAATTTATTAGCAATTGTTAATATATTATATATTTTTTTTAATATCATGTAGGTATGATATGATCATTTTTATTAATTCAAGGTTGTAACACCCTGTTAAAATTCATAATGACCACAATAATCCGGTTAATAATATTATATTATATATATATACATATATATATACCACTTGAAGGTCAATTTTTAATAATTAAGAAAAATTATGAAAAATAAGAAAAACATAACAACTTAACAATCATGAAGCATTTAGGTAAAGCACAAGCTAGGAGATTAAAGTAATGTGCTCGCTTATAATATCCTACCACCCATACACGAAATTTTTACTTTAAATTAGAGGTATTATAATAATTTTGAATTGCCACCTTTTGGATTTTTATTTTTTTGTTGTTGTTGGGTTTTATTATTTGGTTTTATTTTAATTAAAAATTTTATTTTATTCCTGTTTTTTTATTTGTTTTTTTGGTGCTCATAAATTAATTTATCTTTACTTTCCAGTTCTCTTTTGTTTTATATTTATTTTGTATTTAGATCTTTAAATACATCAGGTTTTCTGTTGACATTAAATGAATTTTTTTTCATACTTGAAATTAAGGTGTCCATCATATTGAGTATAAAATTAAAAGTGAAAGTTTTATTATAATTTTATCTATATTGCAATTTCAAGAATGTTGTTTAGTATGGACTATGGACTTTCCATATGTATTCGAAAGAAAAAATTTATAATTCATTAAGGCCAAAATTTTTAAAAGTCTAGTTATGTAAAACTGTAGGTATTCAAAGAACCTCTGTTAATTTCCAAAGTTTCAAAATAGTTGAATTTAGAATATGCAGGGTACATTTTTGTCCTGAAATCATATTGAGTAAAATAAGGTTTTTTTTTTAACAAAATAAGGTTTGGTTGGATACAAAATAGAAAATATTGGTTAAATACACGCAAATGAAAATGAAATGCAATCAAATAATATTACAGAGAAATTAAAATATAGCCAAGTGACATTCAATCAAAGGAAGTAGAATAACAATTTAGAAACACAAACGTGTTAGTTTTGATTTACAGTGAGTAACAACAAGCTATTTTTCCTGTCTTACAATTAATTTTAGTCCTAGTTAAATATTTTGAATAATCTCTTACGACTGTTATAATGTGGGTTTTTTTTAACGTTTTATGCGGCTTTATTTTTGTTATTTAACTGAATAATGATGAAAAAAAATGGCTAAGTATGCAGGCTTTATTAATATTGATTCACAAATCACAAAGAATGTAATTCAATGTAATTCTAATGTATATATAACAATTTCATGATTTAAAGGCCAGTGTTATGAGGGGCTACGAATACATTTTTAATTGACAATAATACGAATAGCCCGTATTCTCGGTAGTCGAAAAAAATGATATGATATTTTATTGTAATACACCGGCATAACTTTATTACCCTATATATAGTCAATTAACAATTTTAAAATTACAAACATTTGACATTTTTCTTGACAATACTCATAAAACGTGGCTATCAAAATTATTTTCATTTTTTTATGATTACTCTCATTTTTTACGACTATTGAAATAGAAAAATTTGTGTTTCACAACAAATGACAGTGAAATGGATATCCAGTGAAATGACTATAACATGGGCTATAATATAGCTATAATATACTAGTGAAATGGCTATAATATGGGCCAATAGTTAAAACTTCATTTAAATCGAAAGTAAGCTGAATTTCGGAACATAAAAAAAGAACCCTTTCAAGAGGTAAAAGGGTTAATACGAAAGGAATTATATATATATTATTCTGCATTTATTTGGATGTTTGTAAGTTCGACGGAATACTCCAACACATATACAAGTTGCAATATGTATACAAATTACTTTGGTACTCTTTTTTAAACCCTGTCTACCGTGCTGAACCTTTGCAGGAAAAAATACCATTGCATGAAATATATTTTTTTAATTTAATGTTAGTCTTCTTCGCAAATAATAAGGAAAAATAAAAAATAATAATAATAATATAAATAAAACAAACAATTTTTTTGATTTATAATAATAAGGACTAATAGAAATTTTATCAATAGTTTAATATGGTATAATAACCAAAAGGCAAACAGTATTTAACACAAATAAAAACATAATGCACTTAAAGGTTATTCTTATTACTTAAAATTATACACAATATGCATATGTGTCTACATATTTTTTTTTTTGATTTTTTGTTGTTGTTATGATAATGATCATAGCATCATAGTATTGTAGCCTGTATAGTACTGTAGGTATAGACTCTAGCCAGAAATGTGATGCGATGATGAGTTAAAATTGTTATCTATTTTTATTTTTTTTGCTTATTGTTTTTTTTTAAATATATATATATATATATATATATATCTATATGATATATAAATTTATGATCGTATATAATATTTAGTATATATATTAGGGGTTAGATTTTAGTTTGCTGATTTACACATAAAAACAATACATATATAACTATACATTTTTAAAGAAATTAAATGAAATTTTGTACTATTATTTTTTATTTCTTATCTTTGTAAATTTATAGTTTTTAGGTATATTTGTATTCTTCAAGTGTGTAGAAATGTATGTGTAAAGAGTGATGAATGTTTTTTAATATAATAGGTAGGTTGTTCTTCTTTTTAATGTATATTATAAATAATAATTATGTATGAATTTTAACATGAACAGTTCGATAATGAATTTTTTTAAATCAAATTTTAAATAACCGATCAATGGTTCACAAGTTATGAAAAGTTTTCTAAATACCTATTTATTTGCAGTAATTTTTTTTATTTTAATTTTTTCTTCAACACGAGTTTTTATTTTATTCATCAAAATAAATCTTATGTGTACCTACAATATTATTGTTTTTTTATATTTACAATTTTATTTATTTTTGTTTTTAAAATTGTTTTCGTTCAAAGTTGTGGCTCATTATAAAATATTATTTGTTCGCTACAAACTTTGACGCTAAGCTTACGCAGCGAATGTTATTGAATGTTAACAGGATTAAATTAATTCTGAATTATACGATAAATTTTCAATGTTGGCAAAAAGGATGTCGCTAAAATGATCGAGTAAATGGGAAGATGGAATGGTGATTCCCCTTAGGGAATAGAAAATTTTGCACCTTACTACAAATATTCTGTTTATATGGTAATTAAAAGCGTTATATTACAAAAATAAAGCTATGATTAAATTAGTAAGCAAATTCGTATTTTTCTTAAACTTGAAATAAAAACTCTAATGAAGGAAAGAAATCCTAGAATTTATTTTGCTTCCGTCATTTATGGCGGGTTACCAAGCTAGTTATAATATATAAGTCAATTTAAAATGTTTTTCAGAAGTAAAAAATCAAGACCACTTATAAATGGATATTAAATATTAACAAAGGGCTTTAAAAGTTAACACAACGAACAATATAACAACAATAATTTATTTCAAACACTGTCAGAATATTGAAATGGACCATAAATTATTGCAAACATTGCAAAAAGGTCTAAAAAAAATTTAAACATTTTAAGCAAGTTATATCATATCAAAACACAAAAAAGAACATTTCATGCTTCTTTAAAAATTTTATTTTTTTTTTGCATAAAAAAAAATAAAATTAACTTTTTTAATATGTCAAAAAAAAAGTAATACTGGTTTTTCAAAAAATAGAAAAACAAAAATAAATAATGTTTAATGTTAGATTAAATTAGATATATAAATTACTAAATACGTTCTCGTATTATAATGGATATATTTTTGAAAAAATATGCAAATTTAACTGCTAGTAAGTACATACATACAACCATTTAAATACTTTGTAAATTTCATCCATGACAAAAAAAAAAATAAAAACATAATATCGGAAAAAGTAGTTCAAACAGTTGAACAATTCCAAAATTTTTTTAAATTTGTTTTTATTTTGTTTTTATTTTTTTTCATATCTCCCTTTTAAATGAGGAAATAAAATTATACGATACGATTATCACCCTCAGATCAAAAATGTTAACGACACCTGTTTACCTATTCACTCACAATAAAAATGAAATATAAAAAAAATATATATTTAATATGTATATTGTATACAAACAATCCGGATGAGAATCCTTGATACGATATCAACAAATTTTACTACTAACATTGTTAACTGCTGACTATATTGTATTGACTATATTGTATTTAACATAGCAACTCCATAGATTGTGACATACGTATTATTTTAAAATGTAATAAAAAAGGTGTTTACTCGAAACTTGGTTGCTATTATATCAATATTATATATCTATTGTATATGTTTGTATATTGTATATAGAATTGGATCATATAATCGGAAATGATGATGCTATTAGAATGTTAACATGATTGCCCTCCATTTATTGTTTTTGTTTTATTTTATTTTCAATTTGATTTTCATATGTAAAGTTAACTTCTGATCCACTCGACTAAAATATTTTATTTTTACTTTTATTTTTTGTTATTCCAATTATTATTATTTATTTCACAGTACATATACCTACATTGTACGAACCTGTAACAGATAGATATGTGAATATTGAACTGCAAATCTATGGTACAAAAATAGTTTTTGAAGCTATTTTTGGCAGACGTTGGAAATGTCGAATTTGTTATTACATTTCATAGATTATGCTTGGTATGTATTCGAAATTCAATAACAAATAGAATTGGTTTACAATGTTGCCCACTCTCTCAATATCTAGATCAACCTGTGCTGAGTTTAAGTAATAATTATTTTATCTTATTCCATCTTCAAGACTATATGTTTATCTACTAATCTATTATTCTTCTCGAATAGCATTAATTTATGAATTAGTGTCAGGGTATTTCAATTTCAATTGTTAAAGGCTACTTTTTCTTTCTACTTTTGTGCCATTTTTAACTGCTTTTAAAAATCTTCGATCCATAAGTAACAAAATTGCGTTTGGGGTTTTCGAATTGGTCAAGTGCAGCTATATTTTTATACATTTATGTGCTTGTCATGTGTACTATTTACAAAGAAAATTAAACACAATTTTTGAAATAGTTCACCAAAGTCATTAACAGTGATCATTTTGTAAAGCTAATATTAAGAAAGCCATAATTGTCAAACTTTTGTTAAAAAAATATTTTTTTGTTCATCGTATATATTAAAAATCTGGTGGTTAAAACAAACAATTAAAAATATCAATTAATGTGTAGGCCAACATACAGAAGTTCATTGGCAGAAGAAAAATTTTTCCAAACAAAGTACTCTTAAGTAAGTCATTAGATCATGGACGTAATCATCAGCCAATAGTATTTAAAAAAAAAAAGAAAATAAAAAAATTTATAGAAAAGCATTTGATAGGAATCCACAATACAGTTTCAAATACGTTCAGGCGAAAGATCGTAAATAAATGCAAGGATTTAAAGATTAAGAAAATCTAAGGGGAGACGTAGTGAAATCAAGAAATTTTATAGAAACTGAATCTTCATGGTTCACCAGTGATTATGAGCAAAATATTACTAAATGTATTTTACTTTGAAAAAAAAACTAATCCTAAGAAAGTACTCAAAGTACCTACAACTGAAGGATGGTTATATGCGGAATACAGTAAATCTATTGGGATAGCAATGTATAGTTCAATTTAGTTCTACAAAAATTAGAATGCAATAGATTTATTGAAAACGCAATTTGAATTGGATTTGGGAATTTGATTCTTTTGCAATCCTTGTAGTGACATAGAATGGACTTAGGTACAGTATATAATCATTTATTGTAGCCAATGTCTTTATCTTAGACCATATCATATGAGATTTACAATGTAATTCTGAATTATATAATTCACTGGGTATTTATAAACTTTTTCGTTATTCTGGGAATGAACGCTTTGTACAACTGGGTTTCAGTATGGGGAATACCAATTAAATTAACAGAAAGTAGACAATTTTTATTTCAGTGTCAGTGTTAGATAAGTGAACAAAATTACTACACCTTTCATCTTCTTGAGATTATTTCGTTTTCCAATTTTCAAATTATTTTTTCAATTATTGCTAGTTCAAAACATTTTCTACACCTATACATAAAGATTGTAAAGATTTTGCCTTTTCATTGGATTTTGATTTTGAAAAAAAATAACAAAATTAAGATCTCATTGGTTATTCATTATCCTTGGCACTGTTAAATTTTATTTTATAATCAAATTTACCTTTCTCTTCGTCATGTCCTTTCACTATTTTATTTTGATTTTTTTTATTGTTTTTCTTTGGTGTTTTTCTGCATTTGTTTTTACTGATTTTATATCTGATATATTTAAATGGCGCTTAAAAATGTCAAAATACATGACGTGTATATGACGTTAACCAACATTATTTTTTAGTAGTCCTTTTTTTCTTTTTTTTCAGTCGTAGTAGCAGTAAAATAAAATAATCTTTATTGACACAAAATTGATTTTAAGGTAATAAGTATATTTAATATGTATATTTATATATATATATATGTATACAATATAATATATGTTATATTTTGGCTTTATTGTTGATGTATTTTGTTTTATTTTTTGTTAAATGTTAAATGTTAGTTCAAATGTATGTCCCATTTTCAAACTTTCACCAACAACGCATGTTATAAAATTGTACATCATCATTGTTACTATATTACGATAAGGTCGAAGAAGAGAAATTTAAAAGAATAAAGTTTAATAATTATTTTTTTTAAAATTAATTAACATTTTAAATTGATTAGAAAATTTTGGAATAATTGTTGAATGAATGATCCGTTAAAAAATATATATGTGCATATTATAATATAAATTGTTCTTTACTAAAAGTAATTAAAAATGACTTACTTTTAAAAATTTTGTCAAAGGATTTCGTTATACAGTGTTTCCAGTATTGTATTGAATCGACTAAAGTGACTAGTAGTATATTTTTAAATTAATGCTTAGTACTGTTATGTAAAACCGTTATGTAAATTTAACGGTATATTTTAACTCAGCGAATTGAATTGAATTGAACTATATATGAATATTGTTGGTTATTTTTATGGAATATTGTTTAACCATTATATAAGTTTAACGAAATGTTTATACCGTTTAAAAAAATTACTCTAATATTTTGAAATTTTACTGTTATCCTAGCTTCGAGGTAACAAATCCCTAATAATGCGCAGAAATGTAATTGAATACTAAAATTACATTTCTGCGCATTATTAGGGATTTGTTACCTCGAAGCTCACTTCTTTTTGAACTTTTTACTTATACGGTTTTTTAAGATTAATAAATTTAAATTTTATTAAAATTTATATAATTATCATATACAGTTGGCAACACTGTTTGCTATTTATTTTTTTAATTTATTTTGTTTTTTTTTTTTTTTTATTTTTTTTATAAAATTTAAGTCTCTTAAAAATATTATACTAATTTCATTCAACAGCTTTCAAATGTACATGATTCATATTAATTTATCTTAATACCTCCGGGTAAACCAATTTATAACCGAATATTTTAAAATATTTCTAAAAAAAAGTTTGTGAATACTATAAAAAAATAAAGTTTTACAGTAAAAACTTATTACCTATGGCAACACTATAATATTTTGATTAATCGTGGAAACAATTCAAAAAATTAATAAAACCAAAAAAAAAAAGGTTAATTTGACAGTTGAGAAATAAATTGAGAAGATGGAAAATAAAATTAAAAAAAAAAAACAAAAAATACAAAACAGCTTATCAACAAAAGAGAGTAAAAGAGAAATGGAAAAGAGCATAAACTAATCTTGTCAAATTAATGTCATTGCAAATAAAGAAAATAGTAATTGACACTTTTATACAATTATGAGGAAAAGTAGAAAGAATGAAAGTACCTAATTAATGTGTATATATATCTACACTATATTGAGGTAGTAGAATTAATAAAAAATAAAAGGATTAATAATTATTCTTTAAAATTAATTTCATTAAAATTGTTATATGCTAGTAGATAAAGAGAAGAAGAAGCTAATTAGTAAAATAAATTAAAATTATATCTGATATTTTTTTCTGATTTATTTTTTATTTAAAACAAATTCATAATATTATAAGTATTTTCATCATTATTGATCTCACCTTATCTACCTACAGTAATTGTATTGTACATGTTATCTCGTTTGTAGTAATTCAGCATTAGTTTTACCATAATCACTATGTATGTATGGAGTGGGTTGTATATGTCCTTGACTACGATTTTTCTTGAATTGAAGTTTTTCAGGTCCAGTTTAATTTCTGTCGCAACAAGTTATAACCGCTTATGTCTGAAATAATGATATTTCGAGTAAAATTCATTTTAAAGTTCAAATAAGAGTTTAAAAATATAGTAACAGGACAGTAATTATGTAAGCATCTGAAATCCATAAAGTATATACTTTGCAAAAATCGCTTACGTAAAATAAGTCATTTAGACACTCAATATATTTGAAAATGATATTCCAAAATTGTAGAAAACTCTTATAAATTTATAAAATTTTATGGTTAATTGTAGGAATAAATTTAAAATATTTTAATTTAAATAACACTGATTATGACAAAAATATTTTTAGGTCATATTTATACAAAAATGATTATGTACTCCGGCAAAAATTTGACTTGTAGTTGTCAGAATCGAGCCAAATTTTGACAAGAAATACTTTCGAAAATTTTGAATATGAAATTTATTTTATTTTAATTTTTTCTTATGTCGCCATAAGCGGTTATGATTTAATGGCACATATTTCACTGCGAAAATGTATAACAACAAGTTTAAATATTTTTTAGTATAAGTGAAGTCATATTTCTTAGCATATAATATATCGACCTATCCAAAGTAAAGTATGACAACTCAGAAAAGTTAATTTTACAGGAGGAGCAATTTAAAATTTTATCACATTTGAAATCTATTTTAAAAGCATTAACTGATGCGTAATATCATCCAAATTTTTGTCAGCATATTATTTTAAGGTATATTATTAATTTTTGCACAAAGTTTAATTTCAAAATTAGTTAAGTTCGAGATATTTGAATTGTACTAGTTCTATTTTTACCCTTGTTTTTTATTAACATAATAACATCTTGAGATGTAATACTTTAACATGGGGTAATTGGAAAACCAAAGGTTTGATAAAGCTTAGATATCATAGTCTTGCTGGGAAAAATAATTTCATACATACTATGTTATATCTCTCAACGTTGTAAAGTTACATGGATAATTATACGTGATTTTTATTACATCTCTTAATATAATAGTTCAAGCTACCTGGTTTTAAATTAATAATTCAACAAAATGCTATAAAATAATATATAAAAGTTTTAAATTGTAGCGTTATGTTTAAGTCAATATAAAAAAGTTTAGGTATACATTTTAAGAAAAATAAATTTTATTATATTAGCAAAAAAAATTAATAACATTAAGTTAACAGAAATCCATTTCTTGGAAAAACAAAGCTAAAAATATATATTTCAATCTTACTTAAAGTTTGCATACTTTTATACTAACTTTGATTTTTTTTATCACATGCTTCATTTTAATTTTGGTCACATATAGGTAGTTAATTTTAATTTTATGTTACATACAATATATCACATTATTAACTTTGATACAAAATTTAGTTAATTTTAACATTTTAATTTTCCTTTTCTGTTTCTGAATCATGTGTCTCCTCGAATTTAACTTTACTAATTGGTAAAACTGATGTATATATTTTTTTCATTACAAATGTTTTCTTTTTTTGGCTCGTTTTTCATTGTTTAAATTTATAGCATTTTATTCATCTTTTAAGTCATATTTGCTTACTGGGCTCCATAAAACTTCTTCTGAATTGCTGTCCTTATCTAAAAGTGAATTAAATTCTTCAAATTATAAATTTCGTCTTGGACCATTTCTATAACCATGTATGGTTTTCCAGTTTTTGTTAAACATTGTATTAACATAAACCATTGACTAGGTACATATATTTGCTTCCGTTTTTTCTCTTTCTATATTGGTATGAGCACTATCAGCTTCGTTTTAAGTATGGCCTTACTCTAAAAAACGGTGTGTTATATTTATATTATACGGTTTTGCAATCTTATTGACCTCCTTTACAGTTCTTTTATGTCTTCCTCTTGGATCAGTTAATAAAATTCCAAGATGATTCTCAAATTTCTTGAAAGCTGTTGCTATCCACTGCTTATTAGTATTCAAAGTATTCATAAACATTAACTGGCAAACCCGAATCTCCTCCGAAAACATAGTTTCTTATAAATTTTCTATTTATTTTTGAATTTAGTGTGCAGGTCTTTTTGTCAAATGTTTTTGTACGCTCTGATATGAATTGCCACTGCATCATCTTACTACCTAATTTCCAAAAACTATAAGAAATCTTAAGACATTCATCCAATTCAAATTTTTTATAACACTTCAATTGGCAAGAACAGCTATCCTTTAAGAGTCGAGCAGCTCTAATTTTTCCTTCAGTTCACTTATATTCTAAACCAAAATTTAACGCTTTTTTAGACTCATTTCTTTCTCATTGATCTGGAAAAGCTTTATTTACTTATGAGAATTGTTTATGACAAGTATCATTTCGCGCCAAAATATCCATGTAAGAAAGAGACAACCCGAATTTGACGTAAAAAAAAACATTCTCCACAATCAGTAAAAAAAATACAAACGGTAAATATAATAGATGAATTGAAACATAATTATGTTATAAATAAAAGTATAATGTATTATTAAAAAAAAAATAAAATTTACCTTAAATTATTACATATCACCTTGTCTGATTGTTTTTTATGATTAATTTGACGATAATTAATACAACTGGACTTAGATTACTTTTGTTCGGAAGATTTTTCAGTTTTTACTTTTAGTTAAAATATCTTTATGAGCATAACTTCCTTAATTTTAGGGCGATCGCTGTGAAATTTTGACAAGTTATAGATTGGAATATGGGCAATCAGATGTATACCATAATTCAATTTGCAGTTAAGTCGAGTTGTCATACTTTGCTTTGGATAGGTCGATATGCAAAATATTTTATTAAATTTACTTGCTCTTACTGTTGACAGTTGTTTTTGACAACTGTATCTTTACATTCCGTTGAAGGGGATTAACTTCTGACAAAAACCAAAGTTATCAGGAAAAGTTATTATTATTGAAAAATCCTCATAAAGCGTTTTTAAAATTTTTCCTAATGTCAATTTTTATTACTCAATTCTAAGGTAAATTCTATTATTGAAAAATATCATTGGTAAACAAAATCAAATTCAAATCCTTATTTTAAATACGGAAATAAAAAATAATATTATTATACATAACTATATAATATCATTGAACTTTAATTACATTTCCGTAATGGATATATGTATATTGCATTACCTGCACATTGTATACAAACATAAATATTTAGTTTTATTTTAATTTCAAGTGGCTTTTAATTAAACTCAATTTAATCTCCAAACAGCTTATATTAAAATTTTAATCAAATTCCATATAAATTCTTCATAATGATATGATTAAATTTCATTCACATCATCACCCTCGTTTTCAATTTACAGCCAAAAAAAAAAAGTTATATTTTTTTAAATAATTTCCGGAAAACACTTCTGTGTCTGAATTCTAACTTCTGTAATTTCCTTCCTGCGACATTGTAGAATGTATATTATATAATTTTTATATATTTTTTACAAATATTTTTAAAAATTATTTTTAAAATGTTGGAAAATATTTGAATATAAAAAAAAAATCAAAAATATTTTGTTTATTTAACCCTTAACAGGAGACATTGGAATATTGGTTATTTTTGTGGTATGAAATCGGGTTGTAATTTATACTTTCTACTAAATATATATTTTTGTTTGATTTTTATTATATCTACTGTCAAAAAGGAGGTTGATTTTACGAATATTTCACCTGTAGGGCCCTATACTGTTATATCATCCTTAGCTGTAAAATATTTTTGTAACAAGAATTCTTATCTCTCGTCAAATTACTATTAACCTTGTTGATTACGATAACTCCTATTACGATAATTTTTAGGAGTAAAACTAATATTACCTTAACCCTTTGTTGCATATATCATTGCACATAATGCAAGTATAACTTTATTAGTGCTTAATTCAGTTATATTTTTCAAAATTCTCTCCAAAAGAGTTAAAAATTATTATTTTCTCTATTTCAAAATAAATTCAGCTCTTTTTTTCACATTAAATTACTTAAATAGAGAAACTATGTGAACTTTAAATTATTTATTTTATTTATTTTAACAGTGACCGCGTGCGTCATATTTTTACATAATACGAATATAATATTTTTCTTCGATTAAAACTGCTTAAATTATTTGAATAACAAAATTTTCAATTAAAAAATTTCAATTTAATTAAATTTTATTATTTTATTTTTTTTGCATTTGTTATTCTAAATATTGCTTAAATTCATTTCTAAAATTGCAAATATGCAAGAACGTCCCCGCATCATATTTTATAAAATTTATATCACATTTACAACAGTTGCATATGTCCAAGATATGTTTATTAATAATCGTTGAAATTTCTAGATCTAGAGCTATTATTGATGAAGGATTGAAAAAAAATTATAGAATATTGGAGTTGTAAAGTGAAGATGAATTGTGGGATGATGATGAGAATTTTAATGGATGATACTCTCTAGACTGAATTACAAAACAAAATACAAATGAAGTGGTTGAAGAGAGTGTGTTGGTGGAATATATTGATTATATGGGACCCGAATAACGATAATATAAAAACTTACAAAATGTATCTCTGAACTTTATTGGTGGTAAAGATGACGAAATAATAGTCCGCAAACAATATGAAACCAAAATTGTGTTGGAAATAAATTATAATGTTTGAATTTGTATTCTAATGTTTTGTGGAAAATAACAGATTTCTCAATAGATGAAAAAAGTGTTGCACACTCCATATATAGTTTCTTTAAATACTTTTTTACCGATGAAATATGTAAGGTAATTATTAGGCAATCAAATTTGTCCAGTTGTCAGAAAAGGCCTGAAATATCAAAAAATCATACGAAAACTAAACTGAAAAAATATATTGGCGTAATAATCTTGATATCAATTATTCAAATACCAAATTTGCATTGATACTGGGCTCCAATTACTGTTGGGAACGATTCAATACGACAAACAATGTCTATCGATACTTTTGAAAGATTACGTCAACAACTATATTTTAATAATAACGATTTACACATGTATCAAAAGCAAACCCAACCCATGACATATTATTTAAAATTCTTCCACTAATAAGTGATCTTCAAGAAAGGTTTCAAAGTGTTCATATCGAGCAATGATTATCAGTTAAAGCAATACTTAAAGCAATATATCTACATATTACACATGAAACCACATAAATGAGGATTTCAATTATATCTAGTTTAAATTATATCTACTCTGAAATATACACTAGGGATTAAAAAAAAATTTACAACAGACTAACAAACAAGAAAAATTTAGGAACTAGCGCAAACGTTGTTTTAAGATGCCTTCGAACTATTTACCATTTTACAGGGTACAGTGCAAGGTACCTAAATGTGAAGGATATACATTCGTTAAATGTGGTGAATACTTCTACGTGAATAGTGTTTCCAAATTACTTGATTTTTTGTAATACTCGGTTATTCAAGTACTGCAACCAAAATTGAATGAGTACCTACTCGGTTACCATACTCGGAACTAAAATTAAAAAATTAAAGATTTGATTATGCATAGTATCTATAATTATAATTGACAACCATTTAGGGACCTGCGCAGTAGACACCATTTCATTTTATTTCGATTTTCCTACTCTTTAATGAACTTTTGATATAATATATAAGATGTATATCTAAAACAAAAATGCGCACACAGTTGAAAATTTTTTACTCATATGATTTTATTATTCAGCAAATACATTATGCATTTATGTTATTACAATCAGTTATTATAATTTACATTATATACTTGCAAGTGAATCTATGTACATATGCCAAAAAAAAACAAAAAAACAAATTCATCTAAAATAAAAAATATAAAAACAACAAAAAAAAAACAAATCCTTTCAATTCTTCATTTTTATCTTTTTAAGTAACTGTTTCTAAATTTTGGTTATTTGTAGTAATAATGTAGTTTTTATTAGAATTATGTATTATGTAGGTATATATATACATACCTCTAATGAAAATTTTTTATTTTTAGTAATTTTATCACTAAATGCCACTTACTATATCGGAATATATCGGAAACGAAGCAGTATATGAGAGACGTGTATTTATGTGTCCTAAATAAAACTTACTAACCACAAAACTTTTTATTAAACACGAGTGGTTTCTGCTATATCGTGCGGAGCCTATGTCAGTACGTAAATTACTGTTTTATTTTAACTTTAAATTTGACTTCAACTTGAAATATAATTACTCAACAGGGGCCCCTAGTTTAATTAAGTTTTATTGAATGTATCAATAATTTATTGTATATATTATATTTTTTATTTATTTAAGAAAAATTAGCGCAATTTAAAGTTCTTTTAGAGTTCAGAGTTCATTCAGTTTCAGATTTTTGTCTTCAAAGTGCCAGCTACTAACTAAGAAAACTCGCTCAGAGTTGTAGAGGCTGTAGAGGTTGGCTTTATTGTCAATAGTGCTTTGTACAATTTTTCAAGTTGTTCAGAACGTTTACTTTTATTTACTTCCAGTAGCTCGCATTCTTTTTCCATGTTTAAATTTCGCGAATTTTGGTGTTTCGGGGTGGTAAAGGAAGAAAAACACTTTTGCAATTTCTTTTATGGATTCAGACACTCACGCTTCTCATCTTAATTAGGGCTTGAACTTTCTAAATTTTCTTAATTTTTTGGAAATATACAGTTCGTTATTTTTGTAGTGAATCCTTTAACTTTACGTTTAGTTGAATGTTCAAAAAACTAATTATTTTCAAGATACAAGCATTGGTGTAAAAATGATAGTAGAGTATAATCAATTCTTATTTTGCCGTTTTTCAATTCGAGATTTCCAATTATTCAAGAATTCTGTCACGAGCGGAGTTTTAATCAATTCTAATTTTTGAACTAAAATGTAATAATAATGTTCCGCCTCCAGTCAATAAATTAGAATTTCTAAAATTCTAACGGTTCTAAAATTGAAACAATTTCTTTTATCAATTCAATATTATCATTATTATAAGGTGCAATTCCTAACTCGACCAATACACGATTAACTGAGTTTATTAATTTTAAAATCTCTAAGTTGTCAATACTAAACTCTCCATCTAGTCTTTACATCTAAGAGCAAACTCAAACAATTACCCTCATTTTGGCTAATATATTTTTTGGTAGTAAACTTCACTTCTTAAAGATGGTTTTCTAAAGAATTTTATAATTTTCCTAATTTTATCTATTGCGATTTTACAAAAAATCTTACTATTTGGCTTGCTTAGTTGAGAAAAACACAAAATGATTAATGTTACTATAGTTACCAATGCCAAAATTTCTGATATTTTTTGCTTGAAAAAAAAAATTATATCTAAAATAACTACTCGGTTACTCGACGAAATTATCCGGGTAACCGAATAATAAAAAATACCTGAAAATCGACGAGTACTCGTTTACTCGATTATTGGTTTGGAAACACTATTCGTGAAGTAAAAACAAATTATGATATATTTCAATAAATCATTGTAGGTACTATTTTTACAAATATCCTTAAAAAACTCTTAAATATATGAAAATGTGTTCAGATTGACTTTTTATATACTACTACTACTACTACTAAAATTAAGCACATTTTTGATGTAATGGCTAAATTAAGGTTTCGCATATTTGTTTAAAATCATATCATCACATATTGGAGTACTTTTAGCTTATTGGCTGAGCCATTAAATTAAGATTATGCCTTGATCTTAGTCCTAACAATCAGATAACTAAAAATTTGCAAATGTTTACCACTATACTACAATATACGGTTTTTAAAATTTAGTTTTTTAAAACAACAGCAGCACATATTAATAATCCTTACAACTGCATAAGAGTTAAGAGTTAAATAATTTTTAAATTATTTTCTATACTCTCAGTTATTTGGGTTCTAGGAAAATATACCTATACCTGTTCTCATTCCATCTTAAAATGTTTATGTGCATGTGTACTTTTCTATTTATATTTATTTTCAATTTATTAAATAAAATATTATTCCGGAAATCACTTTTTTTTAATTTTTGTTTATTTTTTTTTTTACCCGTATATTGCACTAACACCAATAATACATAAAAATGTAGTACAGGTGAAATAATTGTACTGCTGTACCTGTAAAATTTATATCAGGTGGTATGGAAAATAGAAAATAGGTAAGATGCATACTTGTTTAAATAAGGAAAGAATATTTTGTGGCAGGGAAGTTGTAAGGTATTTGAAAAATTCATTCAAATTGTATAAACACTTAACACTTTAGTGTTGTCGTTTTTTCTTGTTTTGGAGTAGTTGAACGATGTATGTATATTTTTAACCTGAAATTGTATTTCTGAGTACTGTTAACGATCTGGTAATGTGTTATTTGTTTTTCACAATTTTTTTCTAAATTCTAAGTTAATACGATGCAATTTTCTGTTATTTTAAAATTTTTATCTTTTTTAGTTTCTTTTTGTTTTTTTTTTTTTTTTTTTTGTTTAATTTACATTCGTAAAAGCTAATAAGACATCTGAGAATTGTTTTATGAGTTCAGAAAAATATTCTCTTCACCTAGGTGAATGCATCTGAAAAAAAAAATAAAAATAAAATAAAATAAATATTTTGGAAAATAGGTACTAAAGCAGTTTAGTGTACATCTTGGAATCAAGTGAACAGGAAATTCAATTTTATTTTTTTTTTATTAACTTTAAGTTTTTTTGTTGTTTTTTTTTTTTTTTTACATTTAAACTGTATAATAAATGGAGTTTGTGTTAGTTAGAACTGCAAATGGTTTGTGTGTTAGGTAAACAAAATTTTGGTTCTCGGAGGTATTTATTTATGTATTTTTTTTTTTTCTTTATTTTTTTCACAAGCATCCAACGAAATGAAAATTTTAAATTTGTTGATTTTAACTAAGTGGAAAATTTGTCATTTTCTTTAACATTTTGAATGGTATATTATGGTATTTCAAAGTACTTTATATTATTATGTATTTTGTTAAAATCGATTTTTAAATCAAATATGTATTTTAGAGATTTCTTAGGAAATAAATAAAGAATGTTCTGTTTGTATTTTAGCTTAACAGAATTTTGCAAAATATTTACATAGAATATAATAATATGTATGTATATTTTGATTCATGCTTCATTAATAATTTAATAACGTGATTGGTTTTAAATGTGTTAAATGAAAGTTAATATAAGTAAAATGTTGTTTGTCACAGCACAATGAGTTATTGACTAAATTATAATTAGAAAAGGGAAGAGAGGTAAGTGACCACCAGCACAATAATTAATTAGATTGATTTCAAATACGATAACTCTGATTTGGTTAGTTTTTCGGGATGTTTATTTTAGTTTTTGAGTACAAATTGAGAATGGAGAATTGTTGAAAAAATCAATGCCCAATCCAAGCTATTGGTCAAACCTATAATGATGATCTATGAGAATTATTTATGAAAATTTGTCATCATATTTTGTATCGAAAAGAGGCATCTCTAGAAAAATTTAACTTTTTAGGGTCAACGAATTCAACGATTTCAATAAAATATAATATCAGGCTTAAAATAATTATAGGCATTATTTTTTGATTTAAAATTTATATATATGTATATACGAAATGAAACAATAAATAATATTTTTGATTGTTGGTTCAAGCTTGGTTTTATTGTTATTCTTACGAAATAAGCGTTGTTTTATTTCTATGCTATGTTTGTAGTTTCTCTAAATTGAAGCTGCATGGTAACGAGTATATGTACGCCGACGATATTGTTGTTATCTATGAAACTGAACATATCGAGGAGCTAGAATGTAAAGTTAATAAAGACATTGTAATTATTTTAAACTGGAAGAACAAACACAAGCTTTCTGTTAATACGAAGAAAACCAAATATATGATTATGAAATGCAAACATAGTAATATTTCAGTAAAATACAACAACAATTCCATTGAAAGAGTTCACACTTATAAATACTTAGGTATCATTATCGATGATGAGTTAAATTGGAATGAACAAACAATAAATATAATTAAAAGAAGTAGAAGAATTGTTTGAGTTTGTGTTTTTAAAAAAATTGGTTTTAGAGTACCTATTGAAATGAAAACGCAAGTCTTTTACAGCTTGTTTCACAGTGTGATTAATTATGCCATAAATATATGGGGAAACACTTACAACAAAAATAATGAAACATAACAGAAAACACATAACAAAGCTATAAAAAATCTGTTCGGTATACCAATTAGAACATCTACTAATCAAATTCACAATCGATTGAATAATATATTAAAACTCGCTGATCATCGAGACATGGTTCAAATTCTACATATCCACAATGTACAAAATAATAAAATCAAATCTAATATGGATCTAGTTGTAAATCATCAAATTCATCGTTATAATATAAGAAATTCTAGTTATTTAAGATATTAAGTTTCTTTGCACTTAAATCGTCTTGAAGGTAGTATAAGTTGAATTATACAAAAGTATAACGATATGTTGAGCACATTTCCAGATCTTCATAATTTAACATATAAAAATTTGAAAAATAAAATTAAAACCTTTTATATAAATGCATATTCATAAAACAATTTTAGAAGATATACTTAAGTCGTGCATTTATTAAATTTGATATGTAATAATAGTAATTTGACATAACTTAATATTCTCTTTTATTTTTTCTAGAGTAACACTATTTTGTTTTTTTTTATTCGACGTGATAACTCTTTTATTTCTTTTGCACTTTTTCAATATATATCTTTTTTTCAATAATCAATTATATTTTTTTCTTAACTTTACTATACATTAATGATTAAACTTCTGTTAATTTTTGATAATATGAATAAAAACAGAAATTTAAATAACCTCTGTACGAGCTTTTTTTTTTTTTTTTTTTTTTTTATAATCTTAGTAACCTAGGTAGAAACACTTTTTCGTGCTTAGTTAAGTACGATACTGCAATTTTACACTACAATATCTACATTAATTCGAGTATTTATTTAACAAATTACTGGCTTATGAACTTAATAAATATGGAAAACTACTGCTATTGTCAGGAACTAAGCCTTCTTAAGTAGAATAGTTTCATTTTATTTTATTTGTGACCAGATTAACTCTCAATTATCTTTTGTCATTTATTATATCCCAATGACAAAGGGTACTAGACCAGTTCGAAAAACCAATGAAGCATTTTTTTTTTGCTTCATTAGGAATCGAACCCATGACCTTTCGGTTGAAAGGCAGGCGCTCTACCTACTGCGCCTCCCAGCGTATGAGCTTCTTTTGATTTAAGCTCCTTTTGAGATTTTTAAATAAATAAATAAAAATAAATAAATAAATAAATAAATATGCGATATTGTGAAGTCATAGAATATTTTCTAATCAATAAAATCTATATAATGGGGTAAAAATTTTGTGTAAATTGAAAAAACATTTTTTCATTACAAAATTTTATTAAAAATTACAAAAAAAAAATATTTTCATCATTATAACTATTTACATTTATTTAAAAACATAATTAATTAATAATTAGTCTCGAGAACAATCCTTAATCTATTACATAATTTTAACATTAATTTTTCATAAATCTTTTATTATAATAGGCATAATTGTTATTATATAATATACATATCTAGTTTAATAATAAAATGTAATATAAATTAAATTTAAATTAATTTTTTAAATTTTACATTTTTGTTTCGTTTTGGTTGTTATATTTCATTTTATTTTCATGGATTTAAAAAAAAATTTGCTCTTGGTATCGAACTTTTCAGCTGGAATTAAATTGTTTGATGGCTTCAAATGTAAGTTCTTAAAGCATTCAATATCAATACCCTAGGAACTGAAATCGTATTACAATTAAAATGAAATTTAAAAATAATATTTGGGACTCTTTAGCTTGAAGTTGTAGTTCTAGAACATTCCATAAATTGTTATTATTCATTATAGATAATAATGTCAACTATGAGATTAAAAATACAAAATGAGTCCTCATTATTTATTTATATCATTTTTTAATTTATTTAATTTCACTACATTTATTTTTAAATACTTTTTATTTTTAAAACATAGGTATACACTTATATTTTATTATTTATTTTTTTTTTTGAACGATAAAATAAAGAAATGCACACGACAGAACTGATTTTTTCCAACTAAAACATAAATTTTACAATTTCACAATAATTCATAGCTAAAATCATTATTTTAGCGTTATTTTAATATTGACCAATTTAATTATTTGAATTTACTGTGTTTTTTCTATGAATTTTATAATTTAACCAAATTTCTTAGAATTTTTAATTTTGAAATTCATATGAAAAAGAAAAAAATCAAAGAATTCAATTCTTCAAAGATTTTAATGGGAATATTTTGCAAAATCAATGAATATGTATTTTCTTTAAAAATTCTTCAACACAAGGAATTAAATTTCTAAATCAACCAATTTAATTCTTAAACTCAAATAAATCTAATTCCAATAATTACAAAATTAGATTTAATAAGTTAAATAATACATTTTTTGATTAAACTTAAATTTTCTTTGGTTGTATGAAATTTTGGTCAGATCTTATATATTAAAACGCTTAAACGTCTGTTAAATTTTTCACAAATCTTTTACGACACAAAGCTTTTTTCAACTAGATTAGACAACTTTATTAGAACCAAACTATTACGAATTACGATAGTGCGCAAAATTTAATTTAAAGACATAAATCACAAAACAATAAAACCAAATAAAACCAAAAACAAATTAAAATTAACCTAAAAACAATATTCACCTATTGAGCAATAGCATTGATTATATCTGATTATATGAATTAATTTAAAAAAAAAAAAACAAAGTAGCAAAGACAAAAACCGAATTATCAGAATATTATTATTATAACGAATTATAAAAATAGCTTTGTTAAAATATTACGATATTACGATATTACAGCAAAAAAACTTACCGGTAAAACAAATAGTAAATTTAGAAAATATATTTTTTATCTCAGCCAGACCATGTTCACAAATTCCAATAATTGAAATTTATTTACTTTATTAACAAATAATTCAACAACAGTATAAATTCAAATGCGCAGTAGCATTGAGTAAATATTATATTGTACATGGAGAGTCATAAACCGAAATTTACGATCTGCTAAGAACAAGAAAAACAAAATATGTTATGACATTATTATCAAGTTCCAATTCAATACACGGCAAATTTACTACACATAAAAATTAAAAAACCTTTAAAAAGAAAAATCTCCCTACATCAGAGACCCTAGCGGGATAAGAATATAACAATAAAAATTGAAGAATAAGAGAAAAAGTATAATTATTGGCTTTACCCCTAACTATAGTAGTCATAAGGCGTCAATAAAAACTGAACAATAAGAGAAAAAGCATAATTATTGGCTTTACCCCTAACTATAATAGTCATAAGGCGTCATATGATGGCATATGATACTTCGTCAAATGGCCTATATGATTCGATATGATTTAACAAAGTCATAACCAATCATAACCTTCACTATAATGGTCATACCTAATTATACCAAAACGTCAAAACCAAAATTTAAAAGAAGTGAAATAAAAATATAAATTCTATAAATAAATGTTTTTGTTTTTTTTTATTTTGAGTTTTGAAATAGTTAGGGCTATTATGATAATAAAAAAAACATAAAAAACGTATCTATGGCTATTTTAATGTGTTTTTAATGTGAGTGTGGTATGTATTTAGTTTAAATGCATTTAATTTCATATCTATACTGCCAGCGACATCTCTGTTCGCCACATTTTGTTGAAATGTACGTCTCTATTAATAGTATTTGTTAGTGAGCGTTTAGACATAAAATTTTGTTTCATGAAAGTTTTGGTTTACTTATTTTTATTACATTTACAAATTTTATTGCAATTACATCAAATTTTATTTCAAAAGTTTTAATTACATATTTCAAAGATAAACAAATATAGTTGCAAAGTATACTATATTTCTTCATGCAAAATCCACTTTCTAAACTTGCAAAATACGAAGATACGAATACGCGTTACGAGTACTAATAATAAATACTTGTAAACAAATATAAATATTCAGTGTAATTTCAGAACATGTATGAAATATAAATATTTAAATAGTAAATCGCTACCAACTTAGCCAGTAAGCAAGATTTTCTCACAAGTAAATTAACATGGGATTCATTATACGAATTTGTTTCTTTAGCAATTATTCTAAGTATTTGTATTGATAAAAAATAATAATATTTAATACACATTTTTTGTATTTTTTAATGTATATCTTTCAATATATTGGCATAACACAATTAGAAGTTAATAAATACCTTTTCTCGCATTGATTTATTATGTAATAAAAAAATATTTAAAACATTGATTTTTTTAAAGAAAATAAAGAAAATAAACAAATAAAATAAATTGTTTCATTTATAATGCTAATGCTAGACCGGCGAATGTTACGCCGGGAATAGCTAGTAATAAATAATTATTATTTGATTATTGTATTGTAATGTTTTTTTTTTCAGTAATATTTAGTGACTTTTTTATATTTTTTTTTTTTTTTTTTTTTTTTATATTATAGCCAAAACTTAGGTTTTGAACCTTTAAGTACTTGCGTACCGTTGACTATTTGAAAAAGGAAAGGATAGTTAGAGGAAAGGAAAGAAAAAGGAAGAAGAAAAGTTTTGTGGGAAAGAGCGAACAATGTTGTTAATATTCGTCTTAAACCTCTGTAAGTCATAAATAAAAAATCCTTCTCTCATTGGGAATGCTTCGATTGGGACGCGGTTCCACAATCGGGATGTTCTTACTATAAAAGAATTTCCATAGCCGGACTTAAACCATCTCGGAATTTCCACTGTGAAAGGGTGGGCACTTGATGCCTCTCGTGTTGTGCGATTGAATTGCTTAAGAGGAGGAAGAAGTGATTTTAATTCCTCGGAACAAGTGCCAACACCAAGCAGATATCTATAAAATAGAGTAAGTGCTCCAACAATCACATTTATGTCGCCTATAAGACGAATGGCGCGGTTTTGAACTTTGTCCAAAAAATTTAAAGCGGTTTTTGGTGCACCTGCCCATAAATGTGAGTTATACTCGAGCTTGGGTCGTATATATGCTTTATAGATTTTTAAAAGGTCTCGAGATGAAAAATAAGTTTTGCAGCGGCTCAAAAATCCTAAACATTTTGCGGCGCTTTTCGCAATATCGAAAATATGCTCATTCCAGTGCATATTTTGATTCACTCGCATTCCGAGAATGTTCAGATCTTTGAGTCGCTGGATACCTTCATTTTGAAGCCGGAGAATTGGTTCGAATGTTGTTAGCTTGTTACTAACAAAACAGCTTTGAGTTTTTGAAGTGTTAAACTCGACTCTGTTAGCTTTACCCCAGTCGATAATTTTGGCAAGGTCGTGATTGAGCGCGCCGGCCATCATTGTTCTTTTGGAGGTGACTGCGGAAGCTGTAGCATTAGTTTGTTTTAGAAAATCATATGATGCTACTAGAGTGCTGTCATCAGCAAAACTATGGATTGGATTGAAAGTTAATTTGAGAAGGTCATTAATGAAAATGAGAAATAGGGTGGGGGAAAGGACAGAGCCTTGTGGAACACCAGCATTGATTTGAAGTTGGTCGGAAAAAGAACCGTCAACTGAAACTATGATAGATCGATTTAAAAGAAAACTTTCAATCCATTTAGAAAAGGTTGAACCAAGGCCTATAGCGTTGCATTTTGCTATAAGAGCAGAATGACAAACTCGATCAAAAGCCTTAGATATATCCAGAGCTACAACAGTAGCTTCACCAGATTGATGCAGGCTGGTGTTGAGCTTCTCGCAGAGGCATGTCATGAGATCACCGGTGGAACGTTGGGCTCGAAAGCCGTATTGGCTATCATGAATTATACCTCTACTGTCAAGATATTTCTTCAGCTTATGATTAATTAAGATTTCCATCGTTTTTGAAATAATGGAAGTAATAGCTATGGGCCTATAGTTTGAAGGATTGCTTTTGTCACCTTTTTTAGGAATAGGATAAACTTGGGCAACTTTCCAATAGGACGGGTAAGTTCCTGACGAAAAGGACAAATGGAATAAGTTGCGCAGAGGTTTAGAAATAGCGAAGGCAATGTGTCGCAGCACAATTGCAGGTATACCATCAGGACCGGTAGATTTTTTTATATCGAGATTCTTCAAGACTTTTGCTACAGCTCTTGTTCTAAAGTAGATCCTTCCGAAGGAATAATTTAGAACAGGGATTGATGAAGGATTTTGGGCTGTAGGAGGGAGTGTGGAATTAGCTGCAAATAATTTTGCGAAGAGATTAGCCTTTCCAACAGAATCTGATATAATAGTACTATTATTATCAATCATAGGTGGAAACGAAGACTTGCAAAAATTTTGCCTAACATTTTTAGCAAATGTCCAGAAAGACCTGCTGTTGTTGGGGAGATCAAAGATTTCTCGTCTCAATCTTTGGTTATGCAGGAATTTTTGCTGATTGATAATTTTTTTACATTTATTCCTAACCACTTTATAACTCTCATACGTATTGACTGTTTTATTGTTCTTGTATTTTTTGTAAGCTTCTTCTTTGGATTTCAGAGCTTTGCTGCAGAGGTCGTTGAACCAACCTGAGGGATTTCGTTTTATACTTCTAAGGCTATTTGGAATGAAAGTTTTCATTCCTAATAGAATCCTCTTGGTAATCACCTCTGCAGCAAAGTCGACATTTTTATATTGGAAACACAACGACAGTTCGATGCATTTAAAAAGTTGTTGAAGCCTTCCCAGTCAGCTTGGTGATAATGCCAAACTAGTCTTTTGGGAGAATTAGAAGAACTGGTTGTTGTGCCTACTTCGAAGCTTGTGCTTACAAGACAGTGGTCGGAACCACCTAGCGGAGAGTTTACAGAGATTGAATATTTCTCTGGATGGGTAGTTAGGAATAAATCCAGGAGGTGTCCGTTCTGGTCGCGTCGGTCTGGTATCCTCGTAGGGCTTTTAACAAGTTGAGAAAGGTTGAAAAAATTGGAAAAAAGTTCAACTTGTTTGCCTTCGGGACTGTTGTGACTAGAAAAATTAAGCCAGTCTCTGTTATGAATATTGAAGTCTCCCGCCAGAATAATCTCAGACTCGGGATTGGTTTCCAGAATTGAGTTTATCTGGTTGGATAGTCTTTCTATAAGCATATCAGTTTCTAGCTGATTCGCTTGAGGCGATCTGTAAATAAAACAGAAGTGAATGATGTGCTTATCGGCGTGTATTTTCATCCAATTATATTGATAAATTGAATTGGAGCACTCAAAATTTTGAAGAGTCTTATAAGCTACATCATTTCGTATATACAAAGCAATCCCTCTATGGGGTATAAAAAGTGGCACAAGCGAATAATTATTGATATTAAAGTTAATATCATTATTCACAACTTGTGTTTCACTTAGTGCTAAAATTGCTGGATTTTGGAGCCGTAGATGGCTTTCGACGGAATGGAAATTTGTTGATAGACCGCGAATGTTACAAAAATCTATCTTAAACATAATAACGAACAATTTACAAAGAGAAAAGGAAAATAAATTAAACTTAACAAAAAGTACCGAAAAAAAAAAAAAATATATATATATAAAAAAAAAATATATAAATTAAATTTTTTGGCCCACGTACCACTTACTTATACCACCCCTGCAATGAATGCAACTGAAACCAATATCTACACACAACAGTTTTTAATACCTTATTGTGTGTAGAAATACTCTCAGAAACATTCACTGCAGGTTAGAACAATGAGAAAATTACGGTAATAACAAAATAAAAAAGAAGAAAAAATTATAGTGCATAATGAGAGAATTTTGTAGAAGAAAAAGAAAGCCGGAAAAGAAAAACGAGAAAAAAAAAATTATTTTAATGTGAATTGAATCATGATTTTATTATTGTCAACTAAGACGAACAGTTAACAACATTTTGAATAAAGGAGAGAAAAAAGAAAAAATTGTTTTGGCTATTTTTAAGTTATGTATTATTTGATTTTATTATTATTCTAAAGTAAATTTTATTATTGACACTATTTTTAAATTGTTTTTATAATTTAAATTTTTTATTATTTTAATTTTTTTTTTTTTTTTTTTTTATGCACTCTGATTTTAGTTTATTAATCATTAATTGCTTATTTAAACGTTTATTTATTACACCGCACTTTTAATTCACATGTACCTAGGTTGAAGTACAGTGGCAAACTTTGTATGCTAAATATGACATCATTTTTAAAATTTTCCTTGTATCAAAAATCTGCCGAAAATAATTTTTTCAATAAAATATTCTAATGACTCTTCTCTTTAGGGATTTTAAATATTTTAACGAACCACCACCCTGTAAAAATATAATGATATGATTTCAAACTTGTCTTTCCAAATTAATTATCTAATTTTAAAATTCCAAAATTCCAAAAAATTTTTGAAAATTCAATTAAAATTGACAACATTAAATTAATTTAATAAAAAATCCTTTTAAAATTTGTCTAAATCAAAAATTTAAATTCTTTCACACCATTTTTTTATTTTAAATATAACCGCTTTTTTTTGTTTCTTTGTTTTTCTGTTTTTTTTTTTTTGTTATCTGAAAACGGTTTAATTGCTGTTGACCATCATACTTTAATTATTATTATAAAAATAACGAAAAGTAAAAAATTTAATCAAGCAATTAAAACAAATAACAAAAAAAAAATGTAGTATAAAATGTAGTAATGTTAACTTAAACCATTTCATATATTCGAACCCAACCAACTAACATTCATTAGTAAAATTTAAGTTTTCTCCAATCCTCTAAATTTAATACTGAAAATGTAAAAATGTCCAAATATTTTGCAAATATTTTCATTTAAAAAAAAAAAACGAACAAAAACAAAAAGCAAACTACATCTAACAAGTTTGATTTCATCTAACAAACAACACTAAAGTAGGATGAATTGAATACTGCTGCGATCATAATGGTGTACACGGTTTTTCTTCTTCTATTTACTTTTCGTTATATTATTATATATAATAATATGTATATATGGTATTCAGGTGGAAAATGTTATCAAAAAAAAAAAAAAAAAAAAAATATAAATAAAAATGCAAATGAAGTTAAAACACGTAAAAAGTTTTTTCTTTTAAATTTTTTTCGTTTACTGTTTCACCGTTGAGTTGATCTCTGGTCTGGTATCTTGCCAATTATAATATTACGATTGCACTGGGGAACTGAGTAAATACAAAAAAAAAAAAGGAAAATTTATAAAAAGTGGAAAAAGAATTGTATCATACACCAAAAAATATTATTAGAGAATTTTTCATGGTGCACTAAAGTTTTTTATTAACATTATCACTTTTCGAAACAACAACGATATCCCGACTGCTAATCATAATATATTCACACTTCTTTGATTAAGATTTGATTTCATTCACTTCTGCTATTTTTTTTTTGCTTATATATTTGGACCAGAATAAATATAAATACTACTTTAAGGTATAACACCCCATTCATGATGCAAGTCTATAACCTAATATGAAACAATCCAAATAAATGATGATCACTATTGAGCCGCATACTTTTTGATTAGTTTTTTATCTTTATCAATAATGGCATCGTTTTCTATACAATTTGAATCTTCACGCCTTTATATAATTTTTATAATACATCTTACTGGTCGGGGGCGATATTATAGATTTGTTTTCATTTATTTATTTCATCAAGGGCTTGATTTTTCAGGTACTAAACGGTATTGTGGTTAGGTTCTGCTTCTAGACATTTTAATATACCGTAATACAGTTGAATTCGGTGGCTAAAGTGTGATCAGAGATTCGTTTTTTTTATTTTGTTTAAACTTGTGAGAGTATTCGAAAAAGAATGTAGAAGATAACAATCTTATAAAAACTGGAAATGCTGAACGTGATCTTAAAAGAATCATAAAGAAATGAATTTCACGTGAATATTATTTGGCAAAATTCATGTTAGGTTGATAATTATTTTTGAAAAAAAAAGATGAATTTGTCTTCTGATAATGGTGTAACAACAGAAGCTGATCAAAGATATTAAATTTTAAGTTTAGAAAAACCAACTTATTTAGGTGTATTTATTTAATATTTCATATCAAGTCCAATCGGATTATGTCAATCGGATTACACCATAAAATCAAATATTCTGAAATAAAATTGTGCAAGATTGTTTTTTATATAACTAATTACTATATTAACACTTAAACTTATTTTAAACTTTTATGTTAATTTTATTTTCTTACTAATTATTTTGGTTCGCTCGTAATTACAGTAATAATTACGAGCTAAAAATGTTAATATGTTTATTCTTAAATGTTATATTGTATAAAAATCAATATTAAATCTTTTTTTTTTGGTAAATAAAACTCTAGACTAAGCTAACCTATACTTAATCTAAGTTAGACTAATTGTTAAACTTAATATGTATTTAATACCTAATTCTGGTTGAGTGTGTTTGCTAATCACCAAACACACTCAACCAGAGTTTTGTTTCCATCTGTAGTAATCAATGATTTTACATGTGATCCATCTACTATAGTGATATAGTATAGGGACATGGTTGTGGTCTTGATTATAACCATTTTCAGAAATCAAATATGAAATGCTCGGATGCAATAAGTCCCGTGAGCATTGTTTTTTTATGTACTCCTCATTGTGGTAAAATATATGAGATATTAAACCATTTTCTGGAGTGTTTAGTACTCTATCATAATGTTTTCGAATCAATTTTATTAAAAAATTGTCGATTCTGATTATGTTTGCTTGCTTATACAAATATTTATGTTAGAGTAATAGTATTTGTATAGTCGGACTCGGGTTTTCTTGATATATTAGTACAAACTCTTATGCATTTTCTTTTGAACTTACGTAATTTTTCCATTAGACGTGAGTCGATATTATACCATATGGACACACCATATGCAAATGCTGGCCTAATTAATGTTATTATTTGTTAACAGATTATTTTTACTTCGTTACTTAGATTTTTATTGTAAAAAAAACTTTTTCTAACCCTGTGAGAACCGAAAAATTTTTCAAATGGTGAAAATGACCACAAAATGACCACCACAATACAACCACATCGGTTCAAATATAATTTAATAATTAATAAAGATATAATATAACTAATAAAAAAATAATATAAATATATAATATACAAATAATTAATATAATTTAATGAAAAGGCCCACATTTCGAAAGGGAAAAGAACATATAAAGTTCAACTGTTGAAATAAATAAATAAATTACATTTTTTTTCTGCCATAAAGGACTTATTTCCTTTAGTGATTGTATATTTAAATTTAACATGTTGGATGTAGCTCAAATTACGATACACAAGAACACTGAGATATTTGATAACCTTTTTGTTTGATAGTGACGAGCCGTTAGGTGATCAAAAACCTTTCCAATTCTTTTTAATGTCTATACTTGTTTTGTCGACCGTATTTTTTTTTTTTTTTTTTTACGAAATAATACAGTTTCACATGTATTAAAATTCACTTAGAGTGTAGCTATTTTTTTTGACACTGTCTAATAATTGTGCAAGCTCTGTTTATGAAATTGTTGAAATACACTCAGCACCGATTTAGAATAGGTGTGACAGTATTACATTTGTGAACAGATTTTACACACATTCAGATGATAATAATGTACCTGGGTGGAACAGTAAGTACATACATGTACACACATCTTATTAATATATGGACAATATATTGTCCAACACACACACACATACACAATATACATTTATTATTCATTTATTCTTTCCCTATTACACTTTCAAACAAAGTGTTGTTAATTTAAGTAATTTTCTAATCTCTCACACATTTTGTGCCTCTAAAAATTTATTTTAGTTGTATGCCGTTTTCAATGTTTATATTATATCTTTATATTTGATCTATAAATTGAAAAGAGTACGGTACAAATATCTGAAACATATCTGAAACATATTTGAACTATATATATTTAAAATGAGATGTAGCGAAACTAAATATTTTTTCTTAATTTTCAATTAGAAATTTGAATTGAAAATTTTACGTCATGTATAAGCCAAATATCCCAAAAATTCACCAAAGTACAGAGTTTCTTCTTTTCTTCGCCATAATCAAAACTCAATATAATTTTTTTTAAAATAAATTATTACATTTGCGGTTGTTGTCTGAAATAAATGAATAAACAAAATTATTATAGTGTCAAGAATTAATATTGTAATAATGAAAAACAATTCACAACGGTTTTTATCAAATTTGTCGAATTTTGAGGCACGAGCTAATTACTATAGTTATAGATTAAATAGATTCCTTCGCTTGGCAAGAGCTTTGAAATCATATAAATACTAAAATTTGATTTACCTTAACTCTAGTTAGTTCGTTCTTATGCGATTTAATATTTTTTATATTTAGCGGCGAAATGTTAATATCATAATATAACTTCCAATTACATAATTTTGTGTAGTCTCTAATGCCTGAAAATTTTTGAATGTTGTTAATGTTAAATGTATGTTAAATAAGCAGATTTTCTATTAATTTGCTAGATTTCGTTAGGCAATGCGTAACTGAATTTTCACTCATATAGATGTAAGAGATTTCAAATTGTAGATTTTGTTACTGTTTATTTTTTGGTGTTCGTTTACTCCTCGAGCAAGACTAGGATGAAAATATTTTCATTCCACATGGTATACCACCAATATATATTTATATTTTCAGCGCATTGGATAATCACTAATATTCTTAGGCGTCGGCAGATATTCCTCAAGCGTTTATATTTTCTAGAATCTTGTAGTTGTGGTTAGGTAACAAAGAGATTTATCATCCCTTGTGTTCTTGACTGCATTCTGACAAAATATATTAAATGGTTTCTAAAACAAATTTACTTTCCAACTCATCATTTAACAAATTTATTTTAAGTTGATTTATTTGTTTTGCTGTACAAACATTTTTTATGGATACATGTGTATATGTATTATTTTGTATAATAGATGGGTGGTTATAATAAAACTGTATCTACATACACCTGATTAATTAGTTAAGGTGGATATAAAAGAGGACAAATGAATTGTGGTCTTGTTGTTACTCTCGTGTTACAACTTTGTAATAATTTCAACAGATATTTTAAATATTTTTGATTTTTTTAATTTTGCTTATTTTTTTATTTTCTAAAGGTAGTAGCCAGCAATTAAGAACAACCACCACCTGATTATTATAATAAGTGTGTAACATTTTTTTTTATAAAAATATGAATCTTTCTTTTTTGAGTGAAATAATATATTTGTGAAATTGGTACTTTGTTAATATAATTCATGATTTTAATTAGAATGTCATCTGGATGTCGAAATTTTAGTAGAGTTAATTTTTATTTTTGTTGTGTTAATGGACGCTTATACATACATAGAAGTCATTACAGTTTTGAATATTTTTTAGAAAATGTAGTATTATTAAATATTTATATGATAACTATATAGTAAACAATGTGCTGGTATATATTATAATATTATTAGATAAACTGGGATAATCTAATTTATGTAACTAGATAGACTAGGGTGTGCTTATTTTTATCATGGATGAGATTAAATATTATCACATTTTAGTAAAAGTAGCTTAGAAATAGAAGCCAGTTAAAAGTACAAGTACCTTATATACACGACTAAAAACTATCTATTTGGTAGTTGTAAAGCAGGCTTTACACGGTACAATATTGAAGCAATATTGTTGCAATATTGCATGACAGCATTTACATGAAACAATTTTCATACAATATTGATACAATATTGTTGCGAAAGCATATACATAATACAATTTATAATAAACAATTTTTTATTCAATGAGATTTTCATGAGCCTGTCTGATTTAGTGGAGCAGAAAAAATTTATATTATTATGTAGTGTGTTGCTAACGACAGAAATTGATTCAATATTTATGTATGCGTCTACATGAAGCAAATATTGACACAATATTGTGAAATTTACGAGCAACACCATTCAATCCTGCAATTTTGGTTCAATATTGAATGAAAGCATTTACACGCAACAATTACCATTCAATAATGATTCAATATTGATATAATAATGTGCAATGTAAATCCTGCTTAAGGCATTTGATAAAAAGGGTTTTTTTCGCTCATCTGTTGGTACTTCAAAAAATGCTTATTAGGCTTGATGTATAGAAATGAAATATAGTGCGAAAATGTATTACGGAATACAAATATAATAACAATACTATATTAATTAACCCTCGAGAATTAACAAACTATGATGAAAAAAATTATACTTAAAAAGGGAGAATAAAATAGAGTCGGGTAGGATATCTTGTTTCTTAAATTTTCTTAAAGATATCGCTGTTGAAAGTCCCACTTTTTTGGTTTATCACACATTTTGTTTTTAAATATTAAAAATTAGAATAAATGTAAAAATATGTACGAAAAAGAACATATTACGTACATATCTGATAAGCATTACCATTAACTGTAATCGTAAATTTTACTCCCAAAATTGTTTAATAACAATAATTTTTAGAAGTTGTTTCGTTCATCACAACACTACTTGGACTCATCAGTAGGTTTTTGTAATGTTAGACTACCTATAAAACTCCTGATTTTTGCTTTGATCGATTTTATTACTTATTTATAGATGTTATTATAACATCTGTGAGTTATAAAAACCAATTAATCGAAAAAAATATTATTGTTATTAAACGAAAATGTTTATTTTGCCTTCAAGTTTTCCTTTATTATCTTTCCTTAACTGAATCGCTCCAAGTTATCAGTGTCTCACGCTGTTTACCTTGCCCTTTAAAGGTTTTAATCAAGTCGAAAATTTTTTTTTGTGTTGTGACCCAAATCATTTTTTTTTGTTTTGAAAAAACCAAGCATTGGCATGTAACTTTTAGGACTTACGTACCACTTGTTCGGGACAAAGCAGGACAGCAAATTTTTGTACGTTTAATCAATATTACAAGTAGTTCAATTTATTTTCAGAGTCTCCTAAGAACTCTATTGCTCTGTCTCTGTCGGAAATTTCCAGCTTAATTTAATAATATGACATTTCGAATGATGATAATTGACCTATGGCAAAACATTTTAACTAACACAATCAATTTTCATATTTACGAGTATTTTTCGATTGGATAGCACTTATTGTGTTTTTTTAAATGCTGATGTGCTTGTTTCATCAGAGAATATGTAGAAATAGTAGTTCCTGTAGCATAAAGTAATCCCTAATAAACTTTGTCTTTAAACGAAATATTATACAATATTATCAACGCACAAGTACTTAAACTTTAATAACTCCCAAGTGAGTGTAATAATTAATTGTTAGTACTTCAGAGTTAATAGCATCTTGAAAAGTATCTCCTTTATTGTAGTATATTATGAAATAAAAGATACTATTATTAAAAAGTATCTTTAAAATTTTTTATCAAATTTTCATAGATACCTAGTTATTTTTAATTATTTTTCAATTGGGATCTCAGCTTGAAAATAAGAAACATTATTAAAAAATAATATCAAATAACTGAATCTTAATTTAGGTTAAATTGTTATTATTATCTATTTTTTTTTTTTGTTTCCTTTCTCTTTTTAAACTTTATTCGTAAAATATTTTAAAGAGATATTTTCCATCCATTGAATGTTAAGAAAATTAATTAATTTTTTTTTTTTTTAAATTATCTATGTTGACTTAATATAATATCTAAGTTTATATAATATTTATTTTTACAAAATTTTTCTTTATTTATTTTTTTTTTATACTTTCAGGTAATTTGAGAATTTTTGAATCTCTTGTACGATAGCAGTATTTACACAAATCGATTAAAAATACATTAAATGGTTGTAAACAAAAATGCTATTTATTTGTGTAAAATTAAATTGAAATCTTTATTTTGGTGAGATTATGTACTATTAATTTATTTTTGTTTTTTCCTTATTTTTGCTACATTGCATCATTCATATTTTTGTAATTAAGAAGGTTAGACGAATTGAAATTATTATTATTTCTTATGTTTTTTTGAATTTTGTAAGATCAAATTGAAAACATGCAAACAACTCATCGAAATTAAAATTTAATTATTAATTAATTTTATTACAAAAAAAAAACAACAAATCAAAATAAAAAGAGTTTTTAAATTATTTGGTTTATATTATTCAGTTTCTTTAGACCATTTTATTCAATGGTGTCTTATTGCTGGTGTTGAGTTATTTCTAGTATATACTTTAAAATATGTTTTTTCATTTCTATCTCTACTGAACTAAGCTACTAAATTTTTGAATATTCTCAATCAAGTTTAATTTTGATTCAACTAGACTTGGTTAAATTTGTAAAATTTAGTTGATGTGTAATAAATTTCTTGGAACATATCCTTTAAAGAACCCACAAAGCGAATTATTTAAAATATTGAACTTTTGACTTATAGTAGAGGAACTTCGAATAATATGGACCATCCTTTTATTTGCCTAATATTTTACTAAATTTTTTAAGTGGCTATTTTGATACCTGAAATAGGTTAAAATAATACTATTTTTGCAGAATAAGTTTGGTGTTGCCATTTTTTAAATTATAATTAAAAAAATAAAAACAAGCTAATATTTTCAATTTCAATTTTCGAAGTGTAATGTGGACCAGATATTCGAGTTATTTGGACTAGTGGGCCACATAATCCGCCATAATTAAAAATAATACTTTTTATAATGAAAACAAAAATAGATTTCTAGTCTAGATAGATACTATTTTATATTGAATCACATTTCCTAGTTCAGGGCAATACGAATGCCCGGAAGCTGACTTTATTGGTATATGCAATTGCAATCATTCTAGATTTGTGAACCAATAAAATCAGTTTCCGTAAAAATATTTTTTTTTAAAAGGTGAAATTCCAGTAGATCCATTTGATGCAATTTCAGCATTCTGAACTTTTAAATAAGCCTAGCCAAAATAATTCTCCAAACTCGAAACATGTGATTTTTCTCTTCGTTTTTCGCATGAATTTTTTGATTGCATCATTGTAGTATGTCTTGAATGGAGACATAAATGTTTTGTCCAGTGTGGCTGTAACTTATGACTTGAATGGGGAGGTATTTTGTAAAAATAATTTCAATACCTCCTCATTCAAGTCATATGTTCTCATGCTAGATGTGCCAATATTATATAGTTTTTGTATGACTATAATGGCCGTCTAATATTTATAGTAATGGGTCACTTTCTGTTGGCTTAATAAATTTTATGAAGTGCTGAATCAAACGAGAAATTATACCAATATAGGTTAGGACTGTTATTAGGGATCCTATTAGGAATTATTAGGACTCATACAGGTTATGAATGTTATGACTGTTATTAGGGTTATGACTGCGGATGTTAATGCACTTATTATTTGCATTTTTATTTTTCTTACTACAATTTTCTGTTGCTTATTTTGTACAGTGCATAGACCAGTTTTTCACCTACATTTAATACTCCATTTGGACTAAACTGATATATTCGTAAATTCTTTCTAATAAGTCAAAACAAAATTTTGGTGTTTTCTTAATTAAAGCCCTAAGTTCTGACAATTGATGTTCCTGTAGTTATTCTTAAACTGATTTTATCTTTGTGCATTTTGAAAAATCGTATAACCAATCTTTTCCAGCATTTTCACGACTTTTGGAAAAAGAGTTTGGAAGGTTATTTTTAATTATTGCTATTGACAGAGGGCAGCGCTTATTCTCCAGTATTTCAGTTGACCAAACACTAATCGACCTATAGTAAAGAAACTGACAAGAATTTGGCATGACAGAAAGTTTTTTAAAAGAAAAGTGTTATAATGGCAAAACAGGTGCCTGCATGTATTGGTTTACAAACACACAATAATAATATTAGAGTAGAATACGCATTCTCTGAGTATTCATCTTATATATATATACAATTTCCTTATTTTTACGAGTACTCTGATTGTGTTCGTTTTTCCCATTTTCCCAGTTTATGCCATTTGGGTATAGATACTCGTTTTATTTTATTGGATTTTGTGTGGATCAAAATATTATTTTATGTTTGCATTTTGACGACATAATTTTAATCGGCTATTAGCTCAGTTAGTTAAAGTCATCTAAATATCGCAAATTTGGTTGTAAGTCCGATTCTCTATTGAGTCCAATTTTTTTTTTCTTTATTAAACAAATATTTTTTTTGTTATTATATTATAAAATTTATAATATTAATTTTTATAGACAAGAAAAAATATTTAAACAAAAACAAAAACGAATTTTTAATTATTATTCTCTTCTCAATTATTTCAACAAAACACGAAATCGTTTAGAATAAATCCAAGCATATAAATTATGTATACATGTATATATATTATATACCTCATTTTAAGTATGTATAAAATAAAATTAGTTAGTTAAGATCTTACAACATAGTTTAAGAACAATTTTTTCTTTCAATTTCAATCCCGAACAATAACAAGAAAATGTAATAATTTTCGAATTTTGTTTTTTCCTGCCATCTACATGTTCCTGCCATCTACATGTTCCTGCCATCTACATCTTTCTGCTGTCAGCAAAATCAAGATTTCAATAATATGGAGAGAAGGTTTTCCAAATAAAAACAAAAAAATGGATTAATATTTAAATTTTGCAACTGATAACAATAAAACTAACATTCCCCCAAAAACTAAACTTTATCACTGTGTAATCATTGAACGCAACGTTTAAAAATAAATAAAATTTTTAGCAACATTATAAAAATTCAAGCAAAAATTCATAAAAAATTCAAATTTAAATTTTTCGCGAAATCTTAATTTTTGTTTGAATTTCTCTTGAATAGGTTCTAAGCATCGAAATTTTCACCCTACTAAATGATTTATAAAAACTTATGTAAAAAAATCAAATAGGTCTGATTAGCCTTACTACAGCAGGTGCTTTGTCGGCATCATGATGTAGAAGGCGCGAAGGTACCGCAGGTCTTTGGTATGAATACAAAATACGTATCTTATAAAAAAACAAAAACTTATGAAAGTGGCGCGCAGACGTGCTTTGAACTATTATAAATGATTAAAAGTTCATATTGACATAAAGTCATGACTCGACGTATAGAATCCAATTTTAAATACACCTCTAAAATTCCTGCAAATTCAAAACGACGCCATTAACAAAAATACGCCTTCATTAAAATTAATATTTATTTTAATTTTAATGGTACCTTTTCAGGTGAAAACTACCAAAGGAAGTTATGACCTAAAATGTTACTCAAACTTTGAATAATTGGGCCAAGTATAGAAACATGTTCTATTACTCGTTAAGTACCTTGCATTTTTTACATTAAATTTTGTTATCTTATTGAAGGAATTATACATTAAAAAATTCTATTGACAAACACTTGTTTTCTTTGTTAACGTGTTACATTCAATTAGTTTCAATTGTCTTGATATATAACTTTTTTATGCATTTATTTCCTTGTTTTGTAATTTTTCTAATAAAGTGAATTTCCTTTTCCTTTAGTATACCTTGGCAAAACATTTTGTTAACATAAACAAACAACATATCGTTCTTGTATACAAACGGTGGTTTTTATAGTCTTTTAACACAAACTTTTTGCAACTCAAATTAAGTTTTTTAAACTTTTTACAAAAAAAAAACTCCATAAACAAGACTCCTCCATTCATGTAGAAAAATGTACATGTTGATATGTAGAAGTTTACTAAATGGACATCTGTATGATGTCCTTTGTATACTTAGGAATCTTCAAAGATAACCAAAACAATAACAACAGAATAAAAAAAAAAATTGATTTATGTTGTGATATTTACAAAAGTGAAATACAATAAAGGCAGAAAAGTTTAAAAAAGTATTTGTAAACTAAAAGTTTTTTTTTCTATAAAAATTGAAAATTTTCTTAGAAAGGACATGAAAATTGTTGTCATTTTACGAAAGTTAAAAAAAACAAAAAAATCGTAAATACCATAATACGAACTATACCTACTACACAAATAAAGTTCAAATAACTATGATCAATTTCAGTATTGTTGTGTTGTAACTACTATTTTTAAATTTTCAGTAGGAAAGTGTTAGTTAAAAACAGAGAAAAGCGAAAAAAAAATAAGTAATGCATGAGGTTGTGCAATATTACTATAGAGTAAGCCATAATAGTGCAAGAGGTTAATGCAATTTTTAGATTTTTTAAATTATATTGAAATTATTAATCAAATTTTCTCACAGTAGGCTCAATTGAGTAATATTTTGTGCTTGACTTCAGAATTATAATAAATCTTGTTCTTGTGGTATCGCTGCAGTTCTAATATGTCAGCTTTGGCCTACTTAACAGCGTTTCACTACTTAGTTCTATCTTGAGCAACTATACTCGAATTTCTTATATTTAGTATTCGAATATCATTTTCCATGTTATATAATGGTTTTTCCTTTACATCTATTTTCGTGCTAAACATTCTCATTTATTTTAACGCATTCTACTCACATATTTATTTTATTTATTTATTTATTTATTTCATAAAATCTCATGAGAGCTTAAAGCTCATATAGAGTGTAACATATATAAATTAAAACTTAAATATAGTCAAAATAATTAAACAAAACAATTATCAAGTTCAGTGCAAATATAAAAAATATTTTCTTATACATAAATTAGCCAATATATTTAAAATATATTATAGGAATTAAATACAAAAAAAAAACAAATAATCTCTCTTCTCCATAATAAACTTTTAATATATAATAAGTAAGTTATGGATATCTATTACTTTAAATTTGGCTCTAATGTATTATAATTATACTAGGGGCTCCTGTTGAGTAATTATAATTCAAGTTAAAGCCAAATTTAAAGTTTTTAAAAGAACAGGGATTTGCATGGACTGATATAGACTTCTCATTACAAAGCAGAAAACACTCATGTTTTAATGAAAAGCTTTGAAATTAGTATGTTTTCGTTAAAAAACATAAATACCTTACTTCGCATTTTCTGTATCGTTTCTACCTATTTCTTAATGTATTTGGTGAATAATAAAACCATATGATTAAAAAAATTTCAACTGTGTGCGCATTATTGTTTTATATACAACTTATATATTATATTAGAAATTGATTAAGGAGTAGGAGAATCGAAATAAAATGAAAAGGTGTCTACTGCGCAGGTCCCTAAATGCTTGTCAATTATAATTATAAATTAATTTTTAATCAGCTCATTAATTTCGAAATTCTATATTATGTTATTTCACCATACTCCCAATTTTTTGTTTTCAAGGGCCCAGATATTGATTTAAAAATGAATTATTTTTATTCGGAACTGCTAATTAAGGATTTCATATCGAAAATGTTTATAAAAAAAGATTTCTTCTAAAAAACTCAGGTTTGATTTGTCTTAAAAAATGAATTAATAAATTGTTATAAAAGTCTTGAGTTCATTTTGTCGGATTCTGAATTAGTCTAACTCAAAATAATGATACTGTTTATATATACTGTACTATTTTATATACAGGATAGACCAGATATAACATATCAATGTATAAAGAGCAGAAAGTGATTGAGATCGAAACAAATATATCGATGGTTTATGATATTAGTAAGCCAAACCAGATGTAAACTTATAAAGAATTGCAAGCTGTTGGTTGACAGTTGTCCATTTCTGAACTATGACACAGACTTAAAAGTAAGACGTCATATAAAAAAGAAAAGAAAGGCTCTGTTCCGTTTTGAATGTGATTGAAGCAGGTTAAAAATTGTATGTAATTAAATGTAATTATGTAAGTTGTTTTATAATAGAAAAATAAATGATAAAAACTAATAAAATAAATGAATAAAAATTGTATACTTATAAAAAAAATCAACAAAAACTCTTGCTTATCACATAGCTGCTTTAAAACAAATTGTATATTCATTTTTGTAAGTTTTTTAATAAATCTTCTTCAAATAATATTTCATTATTAAAAAACGAGTCATTATATTTAATATGTAAATTGAAAAAAGTACGGTGCAAATATCCCACGTAACAATTTTATTGCTATAATACTCTTCCGTACTCTTATAATACTATTATAAACACTCTTATAGAAGTATTAGTGTTAATTTAAGTGCTCTGTAATTGTTGCGAAATGTTATAAATACGTCATAGCACTACAATGGAGAATCCTATAAGGCACCGGAACAATTGCTGTAATATTGTTATAGAATTAGTATACATATGTATTAGTGTATGTGTTTTTATATTGAAATGATTTATGTTCTGCGAAATTGAAATAGGTATTATTTTTTATTTTAAAATAAAAATTTTATGGAATTTATATTTTTTTCAAAAATATATATTAATATCATAATAATAGGATATTTGTATGTATTTAAATGATTTATAATATTAGAAAATAATGACCGTCGCAAAATATTTATTCAAAACCTACAGTAAGCTTATTAGTAACATCATCATAGCAATACAGTAAAAGAATAACACTACTACTGCTCTTCTAGCAATTCTATTCTTATAACAACACTTTAACTCTTGTTGTACGATTATCCACTTTTAGACTTATAACAACATTGCTGTAACACTTGTTGGAAATCCCATTATAACAATTATTCCCGCAACTGCTATAAGAAAAACATAAAAACATCATTGTAACACATTTAATGCTTACCTGGAGTCATATTAGGAGTCTTATAGCACTAATTTTGTTTTAAAACAATAAAATATTATGTTACGTGAGATTTGAACCGTTGTTATTTTAAAAATGATAGATATTTCAGGAGGCGTAGCGAAAATAAATCATTTTTCAATTTGTTTTAATTTTCAATTAGAAATTTCAATTTAAAAGTTCACATATACACACACATCTTACCATACAGAAATTTTAACTTATTAAATTGCTCCAACTTACCAATGTACAGAGCCTTCTTTAATAAACTATTTATTAGGTACTTTTGCCAGATATGTATTTTGAATTACAATATTATATTCCACATAGCTACTTTACAACTAAATTTTTTCAAATGCAATCCATAACCGCGTATGGATTTACAAAATCAGGAACAAATTGTTATACTTATATAAATGAACCTATGTACATATGTAAAATAATAACAAAAAAAACAAATTCATCTGAAAAAAAAAAAATTTAAAAACAACAACAAAAAAAATTACTTGAATTCTTAATTTTTTATTTTTTTAAGTAACTGTTTCTAAATTTTGGTCATTTGTAGTAATAATATAGTTTTTACATATGTATCGTGAGAAGTCTATGTCAGTACGTAAATTACTGTTCTTTTAAAAACTTTAAATTTGACTTCAACTTGATTTATAATTACTCAACAGGGGACCCTAGTATTAAATATAGTATACTAAATTAAAAAAATTCTACTGTGACTTGTTTATATTTTCAGGAACTGTTGTATTATTTAGATTTTTGGACTTATTAGAAAACAGTTCATTTCATTTTTCTTACATTCACTAATTTTCAATGACTTTATAAATATTCCACAAAATAAAAATTAGAAAAAACATATAATTCGCCCAAAAAAAGTGTAGGTATATCATTAACAAACGTGAGTTAATGACACAATGAACTTTGCTTTAAATTAAATATAATAAGATGCATAATATATTTTAGTCTGACTTAAAATATACTGACCTAATTTAATTTAGAGAATTTTATTATAATCACGTAATCTGGCCAATACACATATTCATCTCTTAAAAAAAAAATGTATTTATTGATTCTCATATATTTTAATAAAACAATCTAATAATCATTTAGGCGTGTTACTTCAGTATGACAACATATCAAAGAATTTCAAAAATTAGTTTCATAGTTAGAATAATAACTTAAAACAAGTAAAACAACAGTAAAACAAAAACAGAAAAAATAACAAAAAAAAAAAAACGAACATAACATAACAAAATATAATAGTGCCGTTACTGATGCTGCTGTATTTATTTCAAACTTCAATAAAAATGAGTAGATCAACAATAATTCGAAAAAAAAAAAAAAATTTTTTTGTTGCATCAATCGCATCATTTCATTTTTAATTGGACTATAAAAAAATGTTTGGACACCGATATATCGATGGTACATACATATTCCAATTCATTGTATTGTATAGAAGCGCCATCTTACGACACAGAGTATACAATTCTGTTTTTATTTATTTTTTTCTATTTTTGTTATTGCAGTGCAATATTTTGCAAATTTTTTATTGTTTTTGTTATTTTTTTTATATTATTTTTTTTAACTAACTCCGGGCGACAACATTTATACAGAAAAATGGCATTAAATTGTTCAATTTTTTTTTTTTACTGTTTTTGCTTTTTATCTTTTCAACTATTGTACAGTAATTTCAAATTACATCGTGGAGGGACAAAATAACCGTTAGGAATTTATTGTTGTTCACTGTTTTGTAACTAATACAATCATAGTTATGGTAGAATAACTGTTAAAAATATTTACTAAAACAAAAAAAATTTAACAAGAGATGGCAGTTTAAAATAAAATTAAATAATAATAAAAAAAAAAAAAACATTTTTGTTTCTATATTATTGCCAGTAGATTAGAAAAAATTAAGTTTATAAAAATGGTGATTTTTTTTGCTGTAAATTAACCCTTGTGTGTTTATCAAAAAAAAAAAAAAAGGGGGAAAAAAATATAAAAATAAATTTTGCTAAATTGACTTTATATTTAAACCTTTTATTTTAAATATTTACATTTTTAGAAAGATTATTTTATTAATTAAATTTAATTTTTTAAATAAAAACTCATCCGCTCCGAATAAATTATTATTAGGAAAGAAATTTTAGAAAGAATTAACATTTGTCAGATTCAGGGTTTAAAAAACTACAGCAGAAATAGTAAAAGCACTTTAATTATTGCTGTTGCTGACTATAACAGCATTTGAAATTAAAAAAAAAAACTATTACTGCGCTTTGCTGTTACAACTTAACCGAAGTAAAGTAATAGTTTTATGCTTTTTACACATGCAAATACTACGCATGTGCTTTTGCTTTTCAAAACATAATAGTAATAGTAGAATTTTGCTGAATGCTTTTTAATATTTTAAGTCAAAGTAAAAAAAAAGCTATTTGCTGTGCTGATTTTGCTGTGCAGACTTTGCTGTGCATTTAGAAAGAAATTTTATTTCGAAGAAAAAAGTGAAGTAAAAGAAAAAAAATATGTCCAAAAGGTTTGTTCAATATGCAAATTAATATTGAATAGAGTAGAGCCAATGTGTGTGTATTCAACGGGACCATGTCATATGAACTACATCTTCTAGGTGGTGACTGGTGGATAGAGCCAAGTTCAAGAAATTGAACAGCCTCTAGCAAAAATAGGTCCGGGTCCCACCTCACAAAGCCCTCGAAAATTTTGTTTATTTTTTTTTTCAACTTGTCTTCAGTAAAATCGCTCCAAGGCACGATGCAAACAAGCGGTCCCAAGAGTCGGGACCGAAGACCTCAAATTTTTTTTAGAAGCTGCTTAATTTCTTGAACTTGGCTCTTTCCACCAGTCACCACCTCGAAGATTTCTTTACTTTTTTCATGTCCACTTATAAATTTAAAATAAAATACTTACGATTTTTTTTGTAAATCCATTTTTTAAATTTTAAACAACAAAAGTTTCCAAACAAACAAAAGCCGTCGCAAGGAACAAAAAATCACAGTAACTCTAAGTAAAACAAAAGTGTATTGTAAAGTGCTGTAAATGCTGAATAGTAATTCAAAGCAACAGCAAATGCTGTTTAGCTGTATTCAACTCATTTTGCTGTAGCTATTTAAAAAAAGAATGAAAAAGCTTTTTTTGCATATTACTTTTTGAAATAAAAATGCGCAGCAAAGCGGAAGCAAAACAACTACAAAAAAAATGCTTTTGCTATGCCTTTGCTGAATTGATGTTAGAAAGCAATAGTAAAAAAATAGTAAAAGCTTGAAATAACTACGAAGTTTTTTAAACCCTGGTCAGATTCATATGTGAAATATTGAATATGCCAAAATGTTTATTTCTCAACTTATTCTGAATTCGATTCAAAAAGACACAGACAGTTTTACACTAGCACGCTCACTATTTTCCACATTAGTATACACCCGTAGAATCAAATTGTGTCGAATTTTTCCCTATTAGTATGTCTTGATTTTTATAGTTGCTCTTTTTCACGGTGATGCGCTTCTTCGAAGTTTGCCTATTGTCTAGGTGTATTCACAGGTATTTAAAATTTATTTAACATCTAACATCACAGGTATATAACATTATGTGATAAGTGTTGTTATCACATTTATACCAACTGGTTGTTTACTTGTTTACCGAGAAAAATAGATATACAGTTTTACCCTCATTTACTTTTTTTATGTATGACTCTGTCATGTGATTTGATTTTTGTTTTATTATTTGCATATATTGATCTTCTATCAGTCCTGTTAAACTGTGATTGACTTTTTCTTCTTGTAATATTTGGATCGTATCATTCAGTTGTATTCTGTCAAAAGCTTGTCTTAAATCTACGAAACATATTAAGATAGGTTTATTGAATTCGATTGATTTTTCACTGAGTTGCTTCAATATAAATATAGCTGGTAGACCTAGTTTCGGCAATGTAATTTATATTCCTGCAATCGTATTTCATTACACATGGCTCTAATATAAAACTTGCTGGAGTTCACTAAGTTAGTCTTTTTAGCCAGTTAACATAACAAATATGTTTGTAGATAATACACGGCTATAATAAGGTATAAATAATTAAAATAGTGAAATAGTTTAACGAATTGAATACGAACATTTATATAGAAGAAAAACTGAAAAAGTAGAAAAGATTAAATTCAGTGAATCAAATTGGTTAGAAACTAATATGCACACTAAGGAAATAAAATAAAAATGTATATCTTTCTAATACCAGGCTGAAGTTATTTAATAGTTTAATGATATTTCATTTTCATTTCGTGGGACATGCATTCGGAATAGATATTGAGCTTAAAAAAGAAGAGATCAAATAATGTGAAAAGTCCAGCCGATCACTGTTCAGCCAGACATTTATTCAAACTTTTTTCTTTGTAAAGTCATAGCGAAGTTTATATATATGGAAATTATAATCTTCTGAAAGACTGGCAAATGTTAAAAATATACAAAATATGACTCATAGGGCGTTATAGCGAAGCTTATTTATGGATATACTCAAATTATAATGTTCTAAAAGACTGGCAAATGTTAAAAATATGTAAAATATGACTCATAAATATGACTATTCAAAATATATTAATATATAGGGATATTTTACTATGTTAATTTTTTGAAATTCAGATTACAATTATTATAATTTCTGGGAGTTATTCTTTTGAATATGACTTCCCTAACATAATTAAATCTATAAAAAAATTTTAAAACCATTGTCCAAAAACAATCCCCGTGCTAGTAATTCATAATTTGATCTACAAAATTGAAATTTCAAAATTTTTCAAATTTAATTTTAAAATAACAGTAAATCAATAATCATTTATGAATTAAAACCTTTGCTAAATTCATTTCAGATATTCAAATTTCAATTTCTAATACATTTTTTTTTTTTATTTTGCAAATCTCTAAAGATATTATATAATTTGTTAATATAGAAGCAATATTGTTTACACCTACAAAATTATTTAATAGTAATCTTTAGTCTGAACCGCAACCAGAAATATTCATATACATACCAATTTCTTATAATATGACCTCCTCCTCCTTCATTGAATTCCTTTGAAAAGTCATTAACCAAATAATTGTGTATAAATACAAAAATGTTGTACAAATTGGTTGAATTCTCTTGTTCTCAAAGTGGTTGCTGTTATTATAAGTAACATACCTTTAAAATAACACTAATTATGTAAATAAAATTAAAATGGAAGAAAAAACAACCAACAAAATAGCTTAAAGCATCCTCTAACATTAAATTGTTAGAAACGAACCCAAAAATAAAATGAATCGATTTAATTTATAAATTTCCTTTTCGAAAAAATAAATAAAATTTGTTTTTTTTTTACCAATTTTACTGTCGTAATTTTCCAATATTTCATGGAAACTAATTTGCTATCAAAGTATTTTTATTTTTTGTATTGGAATGCATTTTAAATGCTATTCAATTGAAATTACATGAATTTGAAGTTTTACAAAAATATAATTTTACGTTTGTAATAAACTATAAAAAAAATTGTATTATATTTTAAAAGTGCTTTTAATATAACTAGTTCTTATTCTGCCTTTTGCAATAAGTTTAAGGCTGCTTATTTCCATTCTATTGACTCAACGTGGTTAAATTTTGTCTTCTTTTATTGACAGCTGTAATTAGTCGTTGTATTATTAAACTTATTCATTGATCATATTTTCGGCAAATCCCAGTGCATGCTCCCCAGTAACCCAGTGCATGCTTCAGAGATTCTATAACACAGCATAAACAAAGTTCAGCAATGGCTAAAAACGTGGAGAATAAGGCTGATTGGAGCAAAATCAACACATATCACATTCACGCTAAAGAGAAAAACTTGTCCGGTGGTTGCAATTAATAACGAAGTACATCAAAAAGAGGCTGTAAAAGCTCGCATGGAAAATCCATATCCATAACAAAAGAAAGCAACTGGGCTTGAAGCTAAGCAAATTGTATTGGATGATTGGCCGCAACTCGCCGTTGTCACTTGAAAACAAGCTGCTGATTTATAAAGCTGTCTTGAAACCGATATGGACCTACGGAATTCAACTGTGGGGAGTAGCCAGCAACTCAAATATTGCATTACTACAGCGTTTCCAGTCAAAGCTATTAAGATTGATAGTTGGCATGCCTTGGTTTGTCTATAATGATGTCATACATTGTGATTTGCAGGTGAGAACCATTAAGGAGGAGATTAGAAGCATAAGCGGAAGGTACTAGATAAGATTAACTGCACATCCAAAGAAACTGGCAAGCAGCTTGTTGGCTACAACTAATATATGTCGTCTTAAGCGTCCTATCATCTTGCAGCTACCCAGTAGACAATAGGAACAATGGAGTATAATGTTGGGATCTAGAATGGTTGACCCCTGGGTTATCTCATCCGCTAGTCAATGCAATTTACCTGCATAAAAAAATGTCATACAAACTACTCAATGTCTCCTTCAGAGACAGATTTTAATGTTTCATTGGGAAAAAAAAACGACCTCTTGGTACTAATAAATTATTAATAAATACTTATAAATAAGACTCTTTGGACATCTTGACGTTCGTTGTTTCTCTTTGTTGGTCTTATCTTATTTGTGGTCGCAAATATTTCAGCTCCTAAACATTTACAAAATTTATTATTTTTTTCGACTATCATACTAATAGCTAATTTGCAGATCATAAGTTCATTGGCTAAAACAAATATTTTTGTTTTTGGTACCAATATTTTTATTATTTTTTTTTTATAGAGAAGAATAGATCGATGTAACCTTAGTTATTTTCATAAACTGTTCGCTCTTTCGAAAATAATAATCGTATCAGTTTATTTTTTCTAAAGCCAAGATCTGCAATTTGGACTTTTGTAATTATTTGATGCATAATTGTGTGGAAATTAATTGCTTTTTCATTGTATATAGTCTGATTCTAACAAGTTTTCTTGTTTTGAAATTCATGTTCAATATTTTTATAACTTTAATGATTTTTGTCGTTATGATCAATGTAGTTTATATTATTATGTTGTTATCAAATCTAGCATGCTCAAACACCTGGTTAATTCTAAAAAAAAAGCATAAAGATTGACTTATCCAGTTCCATTGCATAATACTTGGTGGGTATTTTATAACAAAAACGAGATCTAGAATTGATATGTTTTAATGAAATTTCAGCTATTCTTCGATTCTTAGATATAGGAGCTAAGTTCGAAAGTTGATAACCAATACTGAATTTCGCTAAACAGAATTATTCAACTATAGATTTCAAGTTGAATTTATTTTTCTCTTCCTACAGCGATTATAATTAATAATTCTTGTATTGAATATATATTTCACAAGATAATATAGGAGAAGTTGTGGATAAATCATTAAACTATGATCGTAATTCAAAATTTTAATGTCAACGAACGACATATCCGTTCATTCACACCAAATAATTTTTAAAAATGTAGTTTCAAAGTAATTTCTTTTCAATTTGTAACATTTCTCCTCAAAATATTTCTTACAATGTAAAATCTAAGTGTGTTACAGTTAAAATCATTTGCTTGATCCTAAAATTGTTTTCACCAACTTTTATTTTATTTTAATTTGTTTTAGTAATAGCCTGCTGATGTCTATAAAGATAGATTTTTCTAACGAAATAAAAAACAACAAAACTTTTATTTAATAAAAGTTATTATTATCATGGTGATTGCAATTCTCTTGATAATAATTTTCTAATCTGAATCATGACAGTAAAGCCCCAAAGTTGCAAAAAAAAAAATAGCAAAAATAAAACAAAATAAAAAAAAAACGATTAAAATTTTAGTTATTTTCGTAAATTTTAAGATTCTGAAAGATTTTTGATGTAGGTATTATAAGTTATAACCATTGTCACTACAGCTTTAATAAGGTAAGTTCAAAGATTATCTTATGATTATCGGGTTTTTCAACTTAGATTTAATTTACAATATTAATGCCAGATTAATGCTTTAGTAGAGCAAGCACATCAGACGTCTATTACTAGATGAAAGCTTGCTACAGTTGATTGTGTAATGTATCATCATCCAGTAGGATTAATATAACAACCGCATCCATTGATTGGAAAAATGTTAAAATAAACTAAACCACATATATGCTGTTAGTAGAGAAGTAAAAATCATAAGTTAATACACTTGCCGATAATAATACATTTTATTTAAAATACTTTAAAAAGCTAGGCCGAAAAAAAAAACAAAAGTGTGAGTTAGTCTCAACTATATACATACATTAGTAGCCTTCCATTATGCTGTGTAAACTAACCATTTTTGCACATTTTTGAACACAGCCTCTTGTTATTGTGTAGAAAATGGTTAGTAATTATCTACTTCCCGCTAGGTGCCGAATAAATTTTTTTTGTGCTGAATAACTATTTAGTGTCATATTTGAAGTTTGATATTAAGATTTAAATAAACAAAAATTTAAATTGAATAATTTTTTAAGAAAAAAATAATTTAAATATGATATAAAACTAAATTTAATGAATAAAACTAGACAACACCAAGAAAAGATCTCTTCTTTTATTTTTTGTTAAATTTTTTTTGATAAATAAATTTCCAAAACAAAACAAACTAACATCAATGTTCTTGGGTTATGTTTTGCTCATAAGATTAAAACGAAATGTACCAATTCAATTCGATTAATATCAGTCAAGTAAAGAGGGAACCATAATTTGCTAGCATATTCAAGACTAGGCCTGGCAATATGTAACATAAAGATGTTGTGTCGCGAGGAAAATTCTAGACCCTCGTTAAATGAAACCTACAGCTTTTTTACCATAATGTTGTTTGAAGTTGAGTTTAGAGTCAATTGTTAACTCGAGGCTTATAATTGACTTTATACTCTTAAAGGTAAACAGCAATTTAGTTGGTAGATGAACCAAACTGTCCAAACAGAACCAATATTTGTACATTTATCTTTAGAACCCATTTAGTGGAGTGGAATGATAGAAAAAAATATATTTCCACAACGTGATTGCAAATTCGTTGGACGGAGACAAATTCATCTCTTCTTCTAAACGAAAAATCGTATGAATGCAAATACGTAGAATAGTAATTTCAGCCTAATATTTCAATTTGTGAAAAATTTAAGAATTTTATTAAATTCACAGTTTGAAATTCACCATGGATTCGAATTATTCGGAAACTCCAAACTATGTATATTTTGATTTGTATTGTTATTCCAAAGGAATTGTAAAGTGATGATAAAAACTAAGCAACATATTTCTCGATGCAGTTTTCATTTTGTCACATTTTTATTGAAAATTATTAGGAATTCAGAGCTTTTAAACAATTTTGTTTCTTAATTAAAAGTCGCCTTTAGTTAGTACGTTTTTTATCAATGTGAATGAAGTTTATGAAAACACTTGTATTTATGTGAATCTACCAGGATTTCCAATATGTAATTCTTACTATTTCATCCAATCAAATATAATATGAATATTATTTATTGTCTCAGTAGTTGAATAATGAATCGAACATTGTAATTTGCAATGATATAGTGACTTCATCAATGATACCAACCGATAACTACAGCTATAGTGGCCAATTGACAAATAGCTTATATTATTAGTATTTTTTTCTATGTGTCTCAAAATTGATAAAATTATCATTTCCAATGATTTTCATAATCATAACCGTTATATTAAATACAGAATACTGATTGATTGCACTCTGTATATAATAATTTAATTCAAAAGTCAATTCCTTCTAAGCATTCATTTCGCAAATTTATTTATGCTCGATTTTACTTTATTGCAAATCTAATAAAAAACATTTTAAATGTTACTTTGAAATAAAAAAAAAAAAAAAAATTAAAGATTTTAACACATTTTAAAACATTTTTTTTTTTCAAATATCAGGCGTTCGTCATGATACCCAAGACACTAAATCTATTGTGTAACTAACTATATACTATTAAGCAAATGCCTTAAAATATCGTGACTTGATTTTCATGCATCCCAAGCGTTTTTTTTTTGTTAATTTTTTTTTTTTTAAATTAGACGAATGGTGCGAGAACGGACGAATACCAAAACGCAAAAAAAATAATAATAACAAAAAAAAAAACAGAATAATAAAAATACAAATTGCAAATTTAAAGTCACGTTAGCTACGTCTTGTTTTCTTCTCTCTATTATTTGTTGCCAAATTAATCAGGATAATAATCTTAGTGCAAGCAGATGACGTTTAAAATTATATCTTTTTAAATATATACTTCGTTATTTTAAAGTAAAATATTCTGACAGATACACATATTTTTACATAATAAAAACTTTTGTTTGTATATTTATGTAGTAATGTTATAGTGTAGGTGTCGAATCAATTGTACAGTACTATTCATTTGAATTAAGTTAGTTAATTAGCTTAAAATAGGGTATCAAGCGGCATCTGTTGATCTATGCAACAAAAACAAATCAATTATAATCCAATAGTGATCTGCTGTTACCATAACTGGATAATTTTTAATTCTAGGGATAAATCAGTATACCAGTAACAGATCTATATTGATATCTGAAATAAATATATCTAAGAAATATACCCAAATTTTAATATAATAAACTCGAAATTAGTTCTTACATAATTAATTGATTGAACATGTTTCACAAATTTTGGTGCAAAAAAGTATTTACGTAACTCATTTAACTGTTATACTTTCTTAGACTGTCTTATACTTTCTGTGGTCGGTAAAAATACGTTTTGGTAGATTCAATTATGAACGATTTTCTTCATTGGTTGTGATTACCACCTAATAGGTTTTCTCACGGACACTTTTAGTATTATCTTTGGTATAGAAGCTTATTTTACGGATTCATTTATATGAATTAATTAGTTAGCTTAAGGATATGATGACAACAATTATCCGTCGCTTCCACATCATTAAGCTACGTGTTAGCTTATAACGATCCCCTCAACAAAAATGTAATTGACATCAATTTTATTTTTATTCACAGTTCAAGATTATTCCGCTGCCTTTTCCATCAGGATATATGGTGCAATATATTAAAAAGATCTTAGCAAACCGTTAAACCGTTAAATTATAAGTAAAAGTAATATTAAATTTTCCAACGCTTGCGAAATATAATATCATTGATGTAGTAGCTATATTGTCTGTTATGTAAAGTATCAAATAAAAAAAGGTGATTTGAATAGACATGATAATATTATGTTCAAAAGTTTAATAAGAAAATTATTCTGAAACAAAATTAACTCTGGCATTAAATTTCAAAGCTTTATATTGTGAGCAGTTACCGTTACATAAATTAATTAAATCTTTAAAAGTGTAAAATTATCATCTGAGATTTGTACTTTATTTTAGACGAAAACAAATTATACTCTCAATAAATTTCTGAAAGCGTAACGAAAGCCGGTTTCTTATAATCCTGTTTTATTAAAATCCGGTTTTTCAAAATCCAGTTTTTTTCAAATCCCAAAAAAAGAGAGGTTATCTGATATTTCCAAAACTTTATTTAAATTGAAATTTGTTTGCAGACGCTTTACTGTGCTCAGCCGTAGGTGCGAATTAATTATTTTTTTCCAAAAAATAAATTTAAAGCACGAATTTTATTAAAAACAGGATAGATCGTAGTAGATCTAAAAATTAATTCCTACTTGATTATTATACAATAATAATGAAAAAGAAAATTACGGAGACGATTGTGGGAATATTGTAAAGCTTATCAATGTTTGTAATTTTATATGATGATAAACCAAAGAGAAAAAAATCAAATAAATAACAAATGTTCATGAAGAAGATTCGTGAATAGAACCTCTCATTAGCCCCGGTTGGAATCTTCTCGTGACTTATCATTCTGATTATTATAGGAGTCAAAAAATGTTATAAGCTATACAATATCGATCGGAAATATTGAATTCTTATCAATTCAAAGTATTTTAATTATTTAATGAAACACCTTATATTTTACCGTTGATTTTGTAAATTAAAAGCACACCAGATTTTAAAAGTCCAAGCTATATATTCGTGTATAAAGGTATCGTTTGAAACCTAGTGTTTGGCTTAACTTCAAAAAAAAAAAAATTTTTTTTTATAATAAGTATTAATAATCGAGTTTAGCTAAGTATTACTAAACTATTGATGAATATTATAGTTTAATAGAATTTCAAATGAACTGCTCTTCAAAAAAAAAAAAAAATCATCTTATGAATTTTATTTCCTTGCATATGACATTTTACTGTTTTTTTAACCTGTTAGTACCTAATTCTATTCCTAATGAACCGTTTTTTTCATATAGCTATAACAAATTTTTTTTTTCATTTTTATTTTTTGCTTAACGGAATCTCTGAACTTTTTTTTTCAATTAAATTAAAAACTAGGTACTTGTTGGCGTATAATTTAAAACTGATTAATAACATCCACGCTGCAATCTGGAAATAATCAAAAATATAAAATGCAAGTATATAGGATACAAGAATAATGTATAAATAATACTAATAAAGGAACAGGTGTACAAATTTAAAACAAGTGTTTGTTATTTTTTTTTTTTGTAAATTTTATGTACTTGATTAAACTAATAATATTATATTTAAATCAGTGTTTTCCAAACTTTGATTTTTTAATTTTTATATTTCGTATTAATCATTTCATTATGTTACAAACATTTTTAAGTATGAGAGTGGGGAGATAAAAAAAAAATATTTTGAGGTTAGTTGTAAATTGTCCAATTATTGTAAATACATATTTAGAAGTTAATGTAGAAATGTAGTTAGAACTCCAATTTATATGAAGAAAAGTGTAATATTCCATTAACAGAATTGTGTGTAATTTTTATTGAATTTTTAGCATGGCAGTAGAACTGTGTATGATCGCCACAAATTCAATCTGTTTTTATACGATGCTATGCCATAAGATTTGTTTTATTTATTTATCCATTTATTTAGTAATTTCTTACTATTAATATAAAATTCAATTGTATTAACTTAGCACAAAACGATTTGTTATAAAATTAAAAATTTCATTTCTACTCAATGTTATCACTAACATAATTATTAAAAAAATTTTTAAAGGTTTTAAAATTATTTTCTTTTTTTAAATTTTTTGGTAATTCATTAAATAATTTTAAACCATTACACATTATCATATTTTGAGTTTTACTTTTTTTAAATAGACTTAATCTAAAATTTGCAATACTCTTCTTAAATAATAGTTATGAACATCTTGTACGTAAACTAATCTATTAGTTAAGTAAGTTATTTGGCATCATTAGATTTTTTATTTTAAATATGATAAATTTAATTTTTTATGAGACACTTATCCATTTTAAACAATTTAACATATAAGTTTTTGACGAATACCTGTTTAGTTTTAATATAATTTTTATTTAAGCTAATTTTGTAGCTACTGTAATCTATAAAGCATTTCAGTGTTAAATATAAAAAGTATTGAAGAGCAGTATTCAAAATGTGATCGTACTATTACATTATAAAGTTTAATTGGACTAAGCATCGTTCAATTATCTCTAATTTATTAGAAAAAAGCCAAATTTTTTACTAATTTTTTTTACATAAGTATTCTAAATGTGCTTTAAAATTTAATTTATTATCTATAACTATACGCCTAAATATTTAATTTCGTTTACTATATCTATTATTTGATTTTCTACTTTGACTTCTCTATTTATATCACTATATATATTCATGTATTTGGTTTTCTCAAAATTTAACTTTAATTTGTTATTAATAAACCACTTATTGAATTTTTTTAGATCTTCATTAATTTTTACAACACATTCATCAATTGAGTTCCATACTACATAATGTAAAGCGTTATCAGCAAACAATACAATATTTCCTAAATTTATAACTTTTACTATATCATTAATATATTTAAAAATAATAAAACGCCAAGTATAGTACCTTTTGGGATGCCAAGTTCTACATTAATTTGTTCCGAAACTGCTTCATTAACTTTTGTTCTTTGTCTTCTAAAATTTAGATAAGATTGAAAATATTTTATTTCATTTTGTTTAACGCCATACTTTTCTAATTTATTTAATAAAATATCACGATCTACAGTTTCAAATGCTCGCTGTAACTTAAAAAAAACAGCTATAATAATTTTATCGTCATCAACGATAATCTTCCAATTTGTTACTACTAGATTCATCAAAGTTTCACAACTGTGATTTTTTTTGGAAACCCGAGTGATGCTGTTAAATTAAGCCAGTTGTGCTGGTTATGCTGCTTTATTCTTTGGGATTCCGCCCACCTTCAACCTTTGCGTACAATACCAATTGAAATATTTCGTATTTTTTTATATTCATATTTTGGTAACGAAAATGATAGTGGCATCCTATACAGAAAACATTAGCAATTTTAGGTTTCATTTTCTTTGAAAAATTAATTCGTACATGTAAATTATATAAACAGGGTTTTAAATCGATTTATAGAAAATCTAAATTTGTATGTTGTTTTTCTTTATTTAAGAATCAGAAATAACAATTATTGTATTTATCTAATTTGGAATCAGATCTCGGTTAATTTAAATACATCAACGTAAATTTAAAAACAGTTATAGTTATAAATATGAACTTTTACTGTTATTTTTTGTACAACGGAAAAAGGGTTTTAAAAATGGCTATAATCTTAAGCAATTTAGAACAATTTAAAACCACATTATAAATACAAATATTTATATTTATTAAAATAGTTTGTTAAACACTGATATAATATAAGATACTAAATAAATGTTAAATTAATTCTGATAATAAATTACACTTGAACTAAGTTTGTTTCTTGGTTTTTTTTTTTTGAAATAAATCATTAAATTACAAAATAAAATTTTCAAGCCATATGAATTGAATTGAAATGCAGAAAATCAGACTGAAATTCACAAAAAATAAAAAAGAAGAAAAACAAAAATAAATGAAATAATTTTGCAGTAATCGTGCAGAACAAAGAACTTGCATTGAATCTTTAAGAAATCTATATATTATTTTAACAAGAGATTGACAAATTGTTTCGTGACTTTGAGTTAAGAAATTACATCTTTACTTTTTGTATTTTTATTTTTGAGGTTAGAATTTCATATTATTGTGAATTAAATCAGCTGTCAGTATATTTCTTCTAACTTTAATAGAATCTATTTAATTGGAGATCTTGTATGAGATTTTCTGTGCTAGCATTTCTTAAGTGATGTTTAAGTGGCTGGACATTATAATTGTTACTTTAAAGTAAAATTTGATTATAATTATTGAAAATATTAAAAAATTTATTGACGTTTTTGGTACAAACAAAATTTTATGTATAACTACAAAATGTAACAGCATGAAGAGTATATTTTAGGAGTGTAGTAGGATTAGTGAACCAAGAGTATATATTCGATATGTTAGTCTGGATGACTTTTGTTGATTAAATATTGAATTTATGTTTTTTTATAATTCTCATTATAAAATTCATCAGTTTTAATGATATTTGGTTTAATCAGATAAATAAATACTCAAAACATATAACTCGACCAAAGTCGGGATATCAAGATAATGTTCTCGCTAAGAGAAAATGAAAATAAAGGAAGATACTAACCAATTATGGTACAATTCAAATCGGAAAACTTTCCATTGCGATATAATGTATAATACATATTACAAATATATCTAATACCAAGAATACATAACACCAAAAAAAAGGCGGAATATAAAATATATTTTGACAAAACCAACCTCTTTCTGACCAAAACCTATACGTTTAATAATAATTTAATTTTTTTTTGCAAATATTTGGTACCAGCAAAGTATATGAGTTTAATTTCTTTATATAATATATAAATTTATCTAATATTCAAGGCCAGAACATCTTGGTTTTAATTTAGAAATTATGTGAATCAAGAAACTATCATTTTTATACAATAATATACCAACATTCTATTAAACCATGTTTCAATATTTTAACAGGTTTCTTGAAAACATTGTATTTTTTTATATTTTGTTGTTTTTGTTTTTGGGCTTGGACTCATTTTAAATATTTAGTATAAATATAAAAACATTATTTTATATTAAATTAACCTGCTGTTAGTATATTTTGCTGCTCCTTAAACAACTTTTTCTTTTCATGTAATTCATAGGAATAAATTTTATATTTTGGTTGTTAACTAGTATATTATTGATTCTATCATAGCTTTCGATCTTTTTGTTTTAAAATTAATTTTTTACCTATAAAGGTATTTCAATGATTATATATAAATATTATATTATTTATACATAATATACATCTAATATCGCACCCACCCAATTGTGTATGAATAAAAAAATTATTCTGCAATTTAACTTGCAAAAGCTTTTTGATTATATTTTTGTGCATATAACTATAGCTATAACGTATTAAATTAATTCCACAAACAATATAGTGATAATTGTTTTAGTATTTATTGTGTAGTGTATAGGTATATGATCGATACAGTTATTAAATTTTAATATCAAATAATTTTAATTAATTATATTAAATCAGTTCAATGCAATTGATTAGAAAATGTTCATTTAATTGATTTGTGAATTAAAAGGCTTTTAGAAACTGCTACATAAAAATAGGTAAGATGAAATTTGACTAAAAATCAGACATAAACTACAGCATAGGGCATATAAGTAGTAATTTTTGATTTTAAATACATTTATAATAAAATTCTTAATTTATTCGTTGAGGAATAATTACATAGATAATAGTGAAAATAGTCGAATATTTCCGATATGCATATCAGTAAAATTAAAAGGAAAATAGTCGAATATTTTCGATATGCTTATCAGTAAAATTAAAAGGAAAATATTCGACTATTTTCACTGTTATACCAAATTTTTAGTCTAACGCTGGAAAACAAGTTTTTATAAAAACTACATAGATAAGTTTTGAAAATGTCTGTAAGATGGAATTATATACTACTGCTTTTAAAATTTTGAATAATTTAATAAAGCATCATTCCATTTTGAATAAATTGGTTGATATACATAATTATAATACTAGAAATAAGACCAATTTTTATTTAACACTGTTCAAAACTGATAAACAAAAAAACAACTACTTTTATAATTGTCTGAAATTGTATAATGAATTGCCACAAGAATATAAAATTATTAATAATATTTGTTCTTTTAAAAACCAAATTCTAAAATATATTTTAGAAAATTAAGTAATCTAAAAATTATTTTTGTAAGATATATTGAAGCACATTTAGTTTAAGTAAATATATTTTTTTTTCTTTCTTAAATAAAATATTAACTTTAAGCGTAAGTTATTAATTTAGTATTTAATTTTTGTTATTTCTCCAAAATATTACGAAAATATCAATCTATCATCATAACCTGCACTGTTCTTCTTCTATGTCATATATTTGATCACTTTTATAGGACAAATTTTCATCGAAATTAAATTGATTATTTAGCTTTAGTTATATTTGCCTTAATTAAGTCACATACTCCCATCGATGTTAATTCTTCTTTTAAAAGGCTGATTTTCAAATGTTAGTAGCTGATTTATATGCTTGCACTATCTATGGTGTAAAAAAGAACAAAAAGATATAAAAAAAAACGTACACTACAATCAAATCAAGATGGGGTAGTTAAGAGAGTTTACTTTACTAAAATGACAAAATTAATAAGATAGAAAAAAATATTTAGTCTTAATTATGGCGTTACAATTAACGAAAAATGTAATGTACATTAAATAATGCTCTAAAAGAGTATACGAAAATTTTTAATATAAAACAAGTAATCGAATGCCTACGATGGATAGATAACGAAATAATAAAATTAAAATAAAAAAATATTGGTATCATAAATTAGTACAAAATTTTTTATAATTGGTTAAATTAGTCAGATTAAATATTTAAGAAAACAAACATTATACGCAAAAATTCAATAATATTGTAATTGTAAACATGATGGAAGCAAAATATGTAACAATATAAAAAAAATAATAATAACTTATGGGAATAAATCTAGTATTGTAAATTATTTTAAAAAATTTTATATTAATATGTGAAACAAACAAATTAGACAAAATAAACGATTTTATCAATTATTACAGTAATACTAGTGAATCCCCTGTGCAGTTGGACAGAAGCAGTTTTTTCTGGTACGATTTTATAAAGAAGAAATATTTGTATTAATATATATAATGAAATTAAAGTATAATGACGAAATTAATACTAATTTCAATATAACTTAACACAATGAAATCCCATTACTCTCCACGAAGTAGATCGATGTATTTTAATTCGCTTATAGTTAAAAACGTTTGTAGTTACAAATCTGTTTTAGCAATAGGTCAACAGTGAATTATTTTATTAAAAGACTGATTTATATAGTATTTTTCTGTTCTTTCTTACAAATATGTGTATTTTGTTATTACATAACAGAATTGCTATTTATGAATAAAATAAAGTTTAAAATTGTAATACGAAACATATTTTATTGAATTTGATTTTGTTTATAAAGATGAAATTTTTTTTTACTACGCCTGTTGTCACAAAACGGTTATAGGTAGTCAGAAATGTTACTGAAATTTAGCGCCTGACCATAACCGTGTTTTATACTGTATATATGTTTTTTAAATAGCAGAAGCAAGTAAACTATCATTTATTATATCATTTGTGAAGAGTATATGATCTGATTTTTGTTTTTCTGTTTTGTTTTCATTTTTTGTTTGTGTTTTCGTTTTTGTACTTTTTTCTGTAAATTTGTATGTTTATTTAAAATGTTGTTATGAAGCCCTTTCAAAAATTGTCTGTGATTGAAATTTGCTTTACAGTACGTCGCTCAACTTGGAAATAACCGTCATATATTTGGTGTCAACTGTTTGAAATGTGTTAAGTATTCAGCAACAAGAATTTGCTAAAATTTCAATATTTTAGTTGTGAAATTAATTTACTATTCAATTATTCTTGCATTTTTACTCACCCCATCGTTCATCTTGTGTATTATTATATAAGATATAAAGTATAGGTAAATTACAAATTAAATTTAGTTTTTTTCTTTTAAATACATTTGGGGTCAATCATCTGTTACATACTTTTAAGCAACCTTAACTTATTTCTGTTTAATTATATTTTACATTATAATGTTATTAAATTATCTAAATTATAAATTAATTTGTATTTTTTTTTTTTTCTCTTTTTAGGTAAATTATTCAAAATTTGAATTTCTGATATGAATTTAATAAAATACTAATTTTATGTGAAAATAGATGAAAAAAGTAATTACATATTGTCAAGTAATATCATAAAGTGTAAGTGAGTTCTTAAATTTTCTATTTTAAAATTTATTTTCTATTGGTTTTGCCTGAATTCATAAAATTAGATAGTAGAAAAAAAAAAATTATAATTTGTATTCGCCCGCTCTTTGAAGTTCGAGAAAGTTTAGTAAAAAAATTGTACTCATTTTTTTCAATTTTAACTTTAATAAATATATTTGTTAGCCCTTAAAAAGGCTTTTTGTTGATGTTTGCTTTTATTTGAATTTATTTTTATTTAAAACTAAGGTAAGCAATTTTTTTTTTTTTAACTTAATTTAATAATTATTTATAAAGTGTGTTTTTAAATTATACCGGGTCGCCCAGAGCATGCGTATTAGCTTTTTAAGAGGCGAAGGAGCCGTTATTTTAAAATTTAAAACAAAAAATTATCAACTAAATCGAAGGTGCTCTATTGATTGGTGATATTTTCAATTTTCGGGAAGGATCAAAAAAGGATTTTTTAAGCCCAAAAATCGCCGAAATTGGCCGAAATCGAGATTTTTAAATGGAAAGGGGTATTTTTTTTTGCAAAATCGAATTCTACGACAACAAGAACTTAGGTTAATGATTTTTTGTTTCTTTGCTTATTATTTTTTATTTAAAATAAATATTAGTAAAAATAAAACAAAAATCCTCCATATTTTCCTTTAGTAAACCAAAATTAATGATAATTTTTATAAATAAATTTATTTTTGATATTATGATATTTTTTTTATCTCCGTTTTGGGTACCTATATAGTTTAATTTAAAAAAAAAAAAAAACAAAAAAAAAATTACTTTACAAAAGTTTTTTATTTTTTGACGTAGAATCCGAATTTGCATCAATAAGTACCCTTTCACATTTGAAAATCTCGATTTGGACAATTTCGGCGATTTTTGGTCTTCAAAAACTGATTTGCGGTCCTTCCCGGAAGTTGAAAATATCACCAATCGATAGAGCCACCCTCGATTTAGTCAAAAACTTTTCATTTTTAATTTTAAAATAACGGCTCCTTCCCTTCTTAAAAAACTGATACGCATGCTGTGGAACACCCGGTATACTATTTTTTTTTGTTGTAAAAAATCGGTTATTATTATGTTGTATGAGATGGCCCTTGGTTAATTTGCTCTTTAATAAAGAAAAAATGATATTTAATGAATGCTATTTAAAAATGAAAAAATATATGGAAGGCAAATTAAATTCAATTTAAATTTCAGTTTTTGAGTAATGAAACCAATACGGCAAACATTTAACCCCACACTTTACCAGTGTTGACCAATTATGGGCACTATGTGAACTTGTTCGTTCTTTATATTTTCGATATTATAATCAATTTTTAATATTCAAAGAATCTACAAATTTTCTTTATATTATACTTTATTAGAGTATCAATAATGGGTCAGCTATATTATATATGGGTATGAGCTTATATTTAAAAATTTTGTTCAAACAAAATCTATTTTCGCAGATTGCAAGATTTTCCTTAATTTTTTTCGAATTTGTCGGTATGATTTTTTGAAGTCTTACTTACGTTTTTAAGTTTTTATTTTACTCCTTCAAGTTCATTCAGTGATATTTTTTTGATGTCATCTGTCCTAATCCATATTAGTTTTGAATTGTGCTTAAAATATTAAGTCAGTCTATTTTTATTAAGTACAAATTCACCATTTGAAAGTTAGGTACGTAATTTGCGTTAACAACCAGTGGCAAATTTATAAACAAATCATTTAATTATTGAGTCTATCACATTTTGTTTGAAGGTCTACGAATTGACTATTCTCGCTTTATATTTATTACGTCGTATTATTGAAATTTTGTTGATTTTTCGATCAACTTATCAATTGTATTGTTAAGTAGGGAAAAATTAATGTTTGCTGATGATATTAGTCTGGAATACAAAGTTGTTATAACTTGCATTGTTGTTCCGGTTGATTACGTAATTGTTACAAATCTTCAACACCTATTATATCATATTAATGAACTCAAAATATTCAATATATACCTGTACAAAATGGAACTTTTTAATTTCATTTAAACTTCTTTATTTCCTTCAAACTTGGTATATAATTATGTACATTCATTCTTAATTAAATGTTCTCAATTTCTTATTTTCAGTTAAATTCTTTAACAGATAAAATTTAATTTTATACAAATGTCATTCACCCCTTCTAGGTATATATCTAGGTTCTTTTCATAATACTAAAATACTTCCGTTTAAATTTTCATTTATATAAATTTTCATTACGTTATCATCACGATTTTATTGCAAAATAATTTAAAAAAAAAAAAATCCTCAATGGTTTTAAAACTTATGTTAGTTAGTTTCTTAAATTGGCTTAATGTTACCATAAATTTAGTTTAACTAAAATTGTTGATTCTTTTTATTAAAAGATCTCAGGCTGTTCAATTCGTGAAGATTATTAAGTTCAATATGGTGGTAAATGATTAAATTGGAAGAAAATTGAAAGGATGATAATGTTTGTTGTGTTTTAGAGATTTAAGCCCGCTATGAGAAACGGAAATTCAAAACTGAAATATATTTGAAAGTATTAATGTGCAGCTGAAATTTTTGAAATTGATCCTAAGATCTCATTAATTAATCTTTAAAGTATAGTATTGGAATGTATAAAAGAATAGCAAAAACCAGATTCATCTGTCCATTCATGTCTTCAAGACATTCCCAACGAGAATTACTTGTTAATTTTAATTTCACAACAACCGATATTATGTTGTCCTTTTTTTTCTTTCTTCCTTTCGGAAAATAGGACCTCCACAATGCTCATCCATTCAAATCAATTTATAGATTATTTCTTTATATGGGCATATTTGCATGTTTTCCTTTCTATTTTAATTTACTTTCTAATGTACAGGTGTTCTAAGGCCTTACTATTTTAATTTTTTTTCTCCGGGAAATTCAGTTTGATTGCTTTTCTTGATATTGCTTTAGTCGATATCATTGAGGAATTTTTTAAATTATATCCTAAGCACATGATCAGTTTATTTATATTTTATCCTCCTTATTTCTAGTTTTATTTGAATTATTGTATTGTCTCAATTTATAATTCTTTTAACCAAAATACCATACATATTATTTGAATACATTTATTATTATAAATGCCAGCAATTTATGTGAATGTCATTTGTTTATGAGACGGGTTTCGCTGCCATACAAAAGCATAGATTTGATGCGGGTGTAGAATATTCGAAGTTTTGTTCTTCATTGTGTGTTGAGTGCTAAGGCCAACTGTCTACAAATGTACCTATGTTTTTTGGTTACATTGCCATAATCCATAGTTTCCATGCCGTTTCCATGCCATAGTTTCCGAATATATCCTATTTGCAAAACCTATAACATATTGTACTGTTATATACGAATTCACTATCTGACTTAGATTTGGAACTTCGTAGAATTCTTCTTAAAATTTATAATACCTTTTTCAAATATTCACAAAAAAAAAAAAATATTCAGCAACATTTTATAGTTTTTCTAAAATCATTTTCTAGATTTACAACATTTCTAGATTTTATTACAACATACACTGTCGTTGCTGTCGTTTTTGTTGTTATTGTTGTTATTTATAGTCTTTTTTACTGTAATTTTGTATAACATTTTTTACAGTGGTGGAATACAGATGGTATGATGAAATTTAAGCTTGTTATTATAACTTTCTGACCACTAACTGTATTTAGTCCCTTTTTAATTTCATGGTTCATGAAAAGTCGGCACAGTCCTTCACTTCGTTCTTCCACGGGAGAAGAACAGAAGTAGTAGACTCTTTTGATGATTTTCTTCTATCTGAAAAAAAGAACAATTCATGGTTGACATAAAAAAGTATAAGAAGCTAAAAAAAATTTTTGATATTTTATTCATTTATTAATATTTTACAAAATTAACAGCTGATAAACAGTATAAACTAAATAGTTCGAATGCACGGTAGAAAACTTCAGAAGCACTCATCATACTTACTTTACGATCACTACAGGCTTTGAAGCCTGTGGTTCAATATTTCCATTCACCGAATCGTATTTATAATAAATTCTATCCAGTTGAAATTTGAAATGAAGGTGTGGTGTCCCTGCATTTTCATTTGTCCGTTCTGCATGGTCTAATCGATGAAGGCATCTGAAACTTACTCTTTGTTTTGGTTCATTGAAATAAACAAAGTTCAATCTAATTTCCTCTTTTTAAAACCAGCTTGTTACAGACATGTCTTTTATGGTTAAAAATGTCCTTTATGGTTGAATTTGGAGAACATAGGGAACTGAAAGTGAACATAATTATCAAATAGTAGAATTAAATCTTGTATTTTAGTTAAAATAGCTACAGAAAATAATTTAAAATCTTTAAATGGTGTTTTAAAAAACTATTTTATAATGTTTAATACCTTTCCAACAATTAAGGTTATAATTGTGAACCGATTATGGTATAGAGCAAAATTAAATATGAAATGAAATATTTCGCATCACATCCTATTGTATGATAGGCAGTTTACCATAACAAATTTTGTATGACGATTTTTTATGTGAACTTAGATTACCCAGTTGGGACTTTTTTTCCATTGCATTGAAATTTCATGCTTTTTTTTTGTTAGTAATATTTAACGAATTTATGTTTTCTGAGATTGTGATACAAAAACATCGGTATATCTTACTCTCTTACTCAAAATGAGTTAGAAGTTTTTTCCGGTACAAATCTTAATATAATCCAACAGATTATCCAATCATTCAAACATGTTTTTGGTACCACTCGCTTTAATAATATAAATAATTTGCTGAGCATGATTTTGTTTTTTATTTAAAAAATAAAATTTCAGTTCCAATGTTATTTAACATTTTAGAGATTTTAATAGAAAATTAACAAATTTATTCAGAAACACAAAAATAGCAATAATTGCACACTTATATTCATACAAAGATTAAAATATACGGGGTGGTCCAGGCGCATACGTATCAGCTTTTTAAGAAGGGAAGGAGCAATTATTTCAGAAATTTTTAAGAGTGCTTTTCGAGAGTGCTCTATTGATTAGTGATATTTCCGGAAAGTTCCGGAAAGGACCAGAAAGGGGTTTTTTAGTTTTAAAATAACGGCTCCTTCCCCTCTCAAAAAGCTGATACGCATGCTCTGGAACACCCGGTATAATAATTATATAAATTTTTTAACAAAGATTATGTATGATATGTTATAAAACATTTATCGTGTAATGGGATGTTACAAATCTTGCAACTCTTTGTGGTACGTAATTTGCAATATTTGCAGGTCCAGATAAAATTAAATGCTGTTCTGTATATCTTGCAGGATTTTCAAAAATATTGTTACTACGGCGTCCAGGTGTAATTGTAGGTAACTAACCGGCTTTCCTCTTGTAAACTGTGTACAACCATAGCTCCCGAAGTATGATATCATAGTTTCATCAATAGACAAATTGAAATGTATTGAAATAAAATATTTGATAATACCATTTGCATATTCTAATAATGGCCGTATTTTATATAACTTGTCATTCGTATCAGAATTTTCATAATTCGAAAAGTGTAATAACGAAAAAATATCATCAAAACGCCTTCTGCGCATATATCAGATCCCCAGAATCTTTTTTTGTTAAATTTCCATCATTTTCTGGCGGAATTACGTAAATAGTATTTTTGTCAGATATAAGAAGTTAAAGATTTTGAGCTAGAGATTAAAAAACATAAAAGTTTGGTCAAAAAACTAATATTTTTTTTAGAAAAGTTTTATACATATTATACTAAATGGCTTTCTTCGGCCAGTAGAATAAGCCTAAAGATTTTTGAAGGCCTATGCTATTCCTAGCAATTCCTAGTCTAATATGAATGTTTTTAATAGTATCCCATAATAATGAAACCACAAATTTCAATATTGATACTTATCACTCCAAAACTTTAGCCATAGTTATGGGTTTAAAAACTTTATAATATTCACTTTAAGTAAAATAATTGACTTAAAACAACCAGCAGGTAGTTCTAAGTGAAAACAGTTTGCAAATTTAGTTAAAAAACCTCCTACATTATAAAATTTGCAAATAATTTGAATTTTTGCAGTAAAATATGTTAAAAACCCTACTGGCTTTTTTGGTAGTTAGTGTTAAATGGGTTACATTCAATAAATTATATTTGGGAATTACAAACGGCGCCGTATTTTGATTAAAAAATTAAATTCATCATAGTTTGTCTTTCTTTTTTATTTGACTTCAACGAAACAAAAGAAAAAACACTGAGAGTGAGTGACAAGCTTTAATCCTAGTATTAATTCAAATTGTTCAGTACATGCATTTTTTTTCAAAAATAAATTAGTATTAATTATCACAAAACACGGTGGATATGTGTTATATCAAGTTATAAGTCTAGGGATAAGCCTAGAAAATAGAGAAAGTAATTCAAGAAAAAATATTATCACTGATTCGCGATATTGGTTTGAATTAAATAAACATAGATTGGCATCGAACGGAATTTAACCGATTTTAAACATATACTCATAAATCAAGAACCATAACCTAAAAAAATACCCATATTTAAGAGTGTATCGGGATAATTAATTGTTTAATAATATTTATATAACCTATTATTATAAGCTCAGAATTTCTACCACTGTACTAGTGGTACTCTATTATACCAGTGCAGATTTGTGTAAAACAAAACAAAAATTTGCATATTCATTTTGCAAACATCAGCAACAACTGTAGCAATAATCAAAATAACAACAACAAAAAATAAAAAAAAATAAAAAAATAAATTTGAAACGTGAGAACGTTTTCATCCATCTATTTTTGTATTTTATTCTAGCTAGCTAGATATGTAGGTATCTACCTCTATTTATATTATATTTCTACCTTTTTATGTTATCAATAACTCTCTGTTACACAGTACAGTACATTTACTTTGGTTAGTTTGCAATTTTTTTTTTTTGTTATGCATTAGGTATAAAGCTGCAGAAACAGCAGCAGCACCACCATTAGAATAACAAGTTGCAATTTTTATCTAGCATTTTTCAATTATTTTAGATAAAAAAAAAAATAAAAAATTCTGTTCGATTTGATTTCTTCATCGTTCCAATTTGACCCTGAAAGTTAAGCGATATAATATGTAGGAAATATGCAATGTATAGAATAGATAGATGAACATGAGCATATGATATTTACGATGAAAATTTTTATTTTTTTTTTTTATTTTTGTTGAGTTTCTCTTTATTTAGTTTTCTTTAACAAATCAGTAAATAAGTAAGCAATAATATTGTAAAATTGAGTTGCATTTGCAGCAGCAGCAGCATTGGTAAATGATTATTGTTGAACGTGAGAATAAAAATTATACCAAGGGTTTGTTTTTGATTTTTGTTTTTGTTTTTTTTTTTTTCAGATAATCATGAATTTCACTCAATGGATATCAGTTGAGTCGAAAAATTCTTAATCAAATCAACAACAATACTTATAGTATTTTTGTTGTTGCCGTTGTTTCGGTTGTCTTGTTTTTATTATGCTAGGTAGAGATGTGGTTAAAATAAAATTTTTGTTACAATGTTATCAGATCAGATGTTGCAGGATTTAGTTTTAGTTACATGTATGGTATACTAAAGAGTATGTGGTTTCAGTAGATTTTTTTTTTTTTTTGCAATTTAAATAGTATGTTTTGTTATTGTTCTAGTATTTTATGCAGAGATGTATTTTAATATTCAAATTTTTACAATATTCAGAAAAATTTTGAGTTTTTAAATTATCGAATAGCTAACATAGAAAATGGTTTAGATTTGCAAAAATTTAAATAAAAGTTAAGTTTTTTATTTTGTTCTGATGATTTTTAATTTGCAAAAATGAAATTTGAAATTGATTATTGAAAGTGTTGTCATGTTATATTTATAAAATTTTTGTTTTGGTAAATTTAAGCATAAATTTCGGCAAAATATAAATTTATCTTTTTTAATGATTGATAACGAATTTTTTGAATTAATATCACAAGAAAAATATTCAATTAGTCTTAACTATATTTTTTACTAAAACTGTGTGGCATACGTATGCGTATGCGGGGGCTTAAGGGCGGCAGGCTCGACTATAAAAACAAGAGGTTCAGCGTCCCAAGTGTTGGCACCAAAGACCTTGAAATATTTTTTTGTTATCAGTACAATAGCCCTTAAATGTGATGAAGACAATACGGAGTCCAAACAATTGGAGCCGAAACTCTATATCACGTGTTTAAATTGTATTTTTATGGAAAAATGTTATCAATAATTATTATAAGCTATTTCTAAAAAAATTTCGGATAGGTCCGCGGTTCAGAAGTCGGGACCAAGGACCTTGAACAAAAAAATTGTCCAAAAACCAAAATGTCAATAATGTTCATTACGTATCAAGACAGATATAAAAAAATATTTTGTTTTTTTGTTTTGTTCATAGTCTTTGGTACCGACTTTCGGATCGTCGGATCAATCCGAACTTTTTTTAAAAATTATTTATTAAAATAATTATTAATGTTTTTCCAGAAACATACAATTCAATAGCGTCATATATAGTTCCGGTCGCAATTCTTTGGAACTCGGACCTATTGTCTTCCTCACATTTAAGGTACTGATGGTAAAAAAAAAATCAAGGTCTTTCTTGGGTCCTATTGGTAATTAGTTTTTACTGGATTTCTTACTGGATTTTATTGGATTTTTTTTTGCTGAATTTGTCATTCGGGATTTTGTTTTACTGGATAATGTCCCCAACATAAAATAATTTTTTTTTATATTTTTCACTAAAACTGTGTCGTATGCGTTTACCTGCCGTAGGCAAAAACAGGTCACCTTAACTGGAAAAAATATTGCGAATCAAAAATTCCCAAAAAAAATCTCATATAATTGAAAACCTTATTTTTCAGAAATTCTACATAACCTATTAATTTATTTTTCTATAAAAACAATTTGTATAAAGGCATGAGCAATCCGGTTTTCTGGAAAATCTACAAAAATATTAATTTCATGAATTGCATATTTATCCAAAATTTAAATTCGATATTTCTTGTATTTCCGGATTTTTGTTTTGGGAATATTTCTGTTCGGGATTTCGAATTCAAGACATACTCTATAAAGAAAGATGTGTATACTTTACCAATAAAAAGTCATATAGTTTACTTATATTTTGATTCTTGTTATAGCAGTTACAACAATATAGACGAGAGAGAAAACTTTTTTTTTTTTTTTTTTTTACTGTCTTGACAGTAACTTAGTTAGAATCAACTTTCCGTGCTTAATCAAATACGGTGCTGCAATTTTACACTAAATAGTCCTTTGAAATTGTGAGAGATAGGTAAGAAAGTTATATAACAAAACTACACGTTAAAAATTATTCTTTACAAGGATCTTATCTCGGAAGATTAAATATTAAATAATGTTCTGCGACACATACAAAATGAAGCTAATTGATGTATTTGGACGACATTAGTTTAGCTGGTGCTAACCCTTCAGCAGAAGAAGCCGACAAAGGTATAATTGTCTCAAAAAGTCGAGCGTTTATATTATATAATCCATTTCAAGAACCTTTAGCGTTTGGTGATAAAAACTAATTTCCACTTTACTCTATAAGGTAACTAGATAATGTATATAAAAAAAATTTTTTAAAAATTAAAAGAAAAATCCCCAGATTAAAATGATTCTTTCAAATCCATTATGATCAAAGTAATGAAGAATATTCTTGACAGATTTAAGGATTTACAATTCTTTACTAATCAATGGACTAATCAATGGACAATGGGTAAATCAATGGACTATTCACTAATCAATGGACAATGGGTAAATCAATGGACTATTCGCTAATCAATGGACAATGGGTAAATCAATGGACTGCCGATTTAATGGTTATTTGCAAATGTAGAGAAATTAACGGTAAGCTTACCTGTCTTCATTTTTATCAAGCATGGATTGGAGGGTGCAAAATATTAATTGGCTAATATAATCATTAATTCATCACATAATGGAAAATTCTAAATGTTTAAATTAAATAATTATATTTATTTTGTTCTAAAAATTAATTAAAACACATTTTTATTTTGTATCGTACAAAAAAAAAGTATTACAGTTCAATCCTTTCAAACTTTTGTCGAGCATATCTCGTGTATAAAAATTAATGATCTAATTTATTGACTTGTTTAAACGCTCAAAAATTAACATAAGGCTTGATCTTGTTCTTGTGACAGGTAACATTAACATCGTTGTTCCCAATTAGCCTTGTAATGGTGTGATATTCAGCGCTCATATACGTTTTTTTTAAATTCCGTTTCCGGATTATTTCAGTTTTCGCCAAATTATCTTACTCTATTCTGTGCACATGGTTTCTTCAGTCTCTTCGTCTAGTGTAGGTTCATTTAATAATTTTCTGTATATCATACGTCATATTATAAATACCAGTGTTTCGTTGTTTTTTGTTTTTCCGAGTGTAACCGCATTTCTGTGAAACGAATCTTTGTTTTGTTTTTGAAGAGTCCATTCTAGCTTCGACGACATTATTATAATAAATAGTATCCCCATTTATGTTTTGAATTAAGTTGTTCATGATCAATGGTAATAAAGTTGAGCTAATACTGTTTTAATAGTTTTATTTTTTTTTTAGTTTACAGCCTTGCTTACAACTACTTGTGAGTAATTAGATCTGTAAATAAGTCCACAGCTTATATAAATGTGGACATGAATTTGCTGAGAGATTTTAAAAGCTTCCAGCGAATATTTTTTAAATGTATAAGATTATATTGATTTAATCTAAATGAAAATAATAAAAGGAAAAATCAATAGATGGCCATTTGGCCATTGAGCTTTGACAGTTATGTAGTAATATAGTTTGTGTTTGATATTTCGTCCATATTTTGTAAATAATATTTTTTACGTTAAATTTAATAGGCGAATTTTTAAATTTGTTTGTAAGTTATCCCTCAGTCTTTATTATTTTAAAATAAAGTTTTCATTTTCCAAACAAAAACACGAATTTTACACATCAGAAATTAAATAGTAAAATCCTGAGGTTATATTTTGCTCTAAAATTTAATTTTTTTTTTCGTTTTGTTTACAAGCTACTTATAAGTACTTTTGTGAGCAAGCTAAAAAAAAGCCCAACTATAATATCTCTACCGAGGTTAATCATCTTAAATCCTAAGAAAATTCATCTAAAAAAAACAACAGAGTTATTCGCTTCATGTCATCCAAAAACAGGGACCAGAATTAACTAGAATAATAATAAATATTATTATTATTAATAAATCACAATTTAAATTGTAGCCAATTGTAAGCACTGGCATCAGAGGCTTTATGCTTATATTTTAGCAATTTTGGACTTATTATTCATTACTATACTATTTATTGCCTGCTGTATTAAAGTTTTAAATATAATAGATAAAGTATACATGTTTACAGTTTTGTGAGATGCAACCATGCTTACTGAAAAATTAAGAGAATGCTGAAAATTTGAATACCACTCCGAAGTAGTTCAATTTACTTATTAAGATTTACACACTTGTATTTATGTAGGTATATTGATTTAAATTTCCAGACAAATTTGGATCATCTCAATTGACCGAAATATATAGGAAGTTTGAATTTATTTCAATTTTTATTCCAATCAAAATTAATCTGAAAATCAATTGATTAAAATATGTATCTGTCACAGTTAAAAGGGCTACTAATATATAGACTTCTGAAATTGTATGAATACAGAATAATGAATTAAATGCGATATTCATAAATTTTAAAATCACAAAATTAATTGATTTTTAAACCCAGTTTCAGTTACTTTACAACTCATCTGAACAAGTGAAGCATGACGTGGGAATGAAACCCTAAGAATGAAATATGATCAGAAAAGAATTCTGTTTACAAGAGATTTGAATATAAAAACCTCATTTTAGGATTGTATCCTGCCCTATTTAAGTCATCTCATAACCTAATTTTATTTTGACATAATTTAGTATAATTCAGCAGAATTTGACAAATTTATTTTAAAAATAAATCTATTTTATGTAGATTCTAGTTAAAAATAAATTTATGATACTAAAGTTAGGATTTTTGATTTTTAGTTTGTATTTTCAGTTTTGCAACAAATTTCAATAAAGAATATAGAATACAATTCAAAAAAGAGATAATAATAGGGATGGGAATTAATTTTGTATAGATTATAAATATTTTGTTTTTAGAAATATTTAATAAAACAAAGAAAAAAAATGTAATTTTTATTTGTTCAAAATGGAAAAAATTAGTTTTGTAAACTATAAGAAACAAATTTTTGAGTTATTTTTTGAATATCTAATTTTGAATAAAATGTTTTTTAGAAGTAGGTAAAACTATTTTGTGGCTATTTTTAAAAATAAGTTTTTTTCTATTGTTTAAATCGAAAAAATTTAATAGCTAAGCTATAAGTATATTAGATTAATTATAATTTATAAAAACTATATAATAATAGATATAACAATAAAATAATAGATATTGGTAAAATACTTTTAAAATAAAATTCAATTTTAAAATTTTATTATTTATCTTTTTTTGTTTTTTTCGAAATTCAATAAAGGTGATAAAGTTTTTTAATTTTAAAATGGAAAATCAATTGAATGTAAATGTTTTTTTTTTGCTAAAATAAGCTTAAAAGTAATAAAATAATTTGAAAGTTTAAATTTAATGTTTATTAATTTTTTAAACCACCCAGGTTTGCTTTAGAGACCCAAGTTCGATTCGTAATGAAGGGGAAAAAAATGCTTTATAAGTTTTTTTCTAGTACCCCTATTTGTCCGTGATAAAATAAATGACAAAAAATAATTGAGATAAAATTAAAAAAATGGATAAAAAAAATATAAAAAAGTGGTTTGAACAGTTTGGGGCTAATAGTTGTTAAGTATGGTAGAAGGCTTGAACAATGTTTGAATGATATTTCCAGAACCTTCACTGATGTAGAAATAAATGAAAAAAAATTAGTGACTTTAGCCTTTTATAGAGCTTCTTATATTTATTTAATTTAGATGTATCAGCGTACTGTCATCAGCGACTACTACTAACTACCTACATCATACCTCCAATCTGCTGTACAAGCTCCTTTCAGTTGAAAATTAAACTAAACGTAATTAAATTTTACTTAATACGATCTTGATCGATAAATTGAAGGGTAAAAAATTCGATTTTCGATACGAGAGGTAGCGAGAATAGATTAGATAAAAAAATTAGCTTGCTTATATTTTCTGAAAGCATATATGAATCATAATGAATTTCAAGCAATGACGAATTCCTATACCACTCCAAAGCGAGTATAGAAATGAAGCAAAAATAAATAAATAAATGAAATTTAAATTAAATGAATGAAATTAGCCTGATTGATTTAAATGTAGAACCAGTTAAAATTGATATTTATAACAGTTAACAATTAATAACTAATATCGGAATGAATTTTAGTTCCCATTTGACAGAGAGGTGAATATTCATCACATATTCTCAGGAATATCAGAATGATCTCACATTTATCTAGATTTACCATTATTTTTTTGGAAATTTTTTAATTTAATTTATGATAATGTACTAAGGTATGTAATATGTAAAATGGTATAATAAATAAATGAATTTTAAAAACTAAAGTAACTAACTAAACTATTCTTAATTAATTTCATACAAAAAATTAACTATATAAATAACGTAAACAACTCAAAATAAATAATTTATTAACTGCAACATTTGTATATTAATAAACGAAAACTTACGAATATGAAGTGATTATGTTCAAAAAATAATTAAAATCACAATTTGCTAGGAACCTGCCTTACAATCTATTAAGATATCTTTTACAATCTATATTCTATATACATCAATCATTGTCAAAACTTTTATAACATTTTTGGTATGACGTATAGATATAATAAATATCGATTGGTAGCTTGGTATAGCTTGGCTTTTCTCTCTAATACATTATCTTATTCATCATTAAATGTAATTTTCAGCCAAAAATTAATATATCATGCCTTTCGAAATTTGAAATGTACATATGTTGTACATATATTTTTGAAGTTGACGTTATGTTAAGTTTAATTGTTATTGTTTTAAATCATCAGTTGCTCTTTTAAGCCAATGCTATTAAAAGGGCTTTAATGAAAATAAATAATGCGTTTCGATGATACAAATTCAGCTAAAGAAAACGTTGAATTCGAAGAAGGTTTGAAAATGTTAGAAATTAAACCTGATGTTTTAACATACATAGGATGATTTTGATTTAATGTTGGAATACTATAAGAAAAATAATTAAAGAAAGTAAAGCTTGTGAAGATGACAGCTGAACAAATGAAAAAAGAAAACGGGAGCAAAGTAGGTATTGTTTTTAAATTTCACATTAACCTCCTGTAGAATTGAAATTTTTCGTGTGAAGGGTTCAAAAATGCTCTTATATACCCATAGCTAACAATTTTCTATTATTTTTATATCTATATTATATTCTATAAATCGGTTTATTTTGTATATAATTGTATATATTTAGTACTCAACTTGGAGTACTAACCTACCAACTAATAAACCCTTTGCTTTAAATATAAAAAACTAGTTTTTTTTTTATATGGATTCATCAGTTTTAAGGAAGTTTTATCACATCAGTGGATATGGATATCAGTTTTAAGGAAGTTCTAACACATAATATTCATTAACCTCTTAATACTTTTCAGTGGGGTCCAAAATGACAGCAAATTAATTTCACTTTCTTCTATATATATAACTACCTTAAAAAAATAGGTACGTAAATATTAACGAACATTGTATTAACGAAATATTAATTAATTTTCAGCCGATATTGATTGAGACACCGAAAATTTTTTCATTAATACTAACCTTTATTCATCTGCAATTTGTTCGTTATGTTAATGAATATTTTTCATTAAACCACAAATAAATTTCTTTCGCAGATCATTTAAAACATTTATAAATCAATGTAGGTACATATTTGTTGTTTTAATGAAAGGTTTTCATAATTTAATAAATTTAATTTGTCAATATTTGGAATAAAATTGAAGATTTATAAATCTATGTATTTATTATCTTTACGAAAAAAAAAATAATAATAATAATAATATAGTTAATTAATTAAAATGTTTAATAATTTGATGAATGCAGTTATTATTATATATTATAAAAAATATTAATAAGCTAAACTAATTCTTTAATACAATGAGTTAATACATTAATTTACACTTCTTTACCTTTGTTTACAGTTTTTTACAGTTGATTACAGTAGCTTACAGTTGTTTACAGTTATCTACAGTTGTTTACTTCTATTTTACACTTTCATTTACGTCAAATATGTAAAGAATCATAAAAACCGTTAATTTACACATAAAATGCAAACACTGCATTGAAATCGTTTGAGTTTAAATAGTTTACCGGTTCTATATATTATTTTCAGCTTATTGCAATGTTGCACAATTTAAATGGAGATTTTAACATAATAATGGTTTAATACGTATAATGGTTCTTGTTCTTGGTGAATTGTGTAGGAGTATGATGATTCTGCTTGTTCTGCGAAATTCGGTAACTGCAGAAATGCGATTGGAAAATTTAATTTCAGAAAAATTTTCATTCTAGACGTCCGTCTCGTCTTACTTCATCTTGGAAGTTGAATTAAATTCTTCCGCAATTTTTCTTGTGACTAGAAATTTTACCCGTTGTTTACTTTTAGAGATTTTGAAATTCAGTAATTATTTTTTTTTTTTTTACTATTTCACTAAAATATTTTATTTCACATATAGCATGGTGCATTGGTTTATATTCATCTCCTCAAGGTTTGTTGCAGTTACAGATAAGATATTTCTATTTTTTAAATGAAATGAAAATTATTAGATTACAATAATTATTACTGTTTGCTTTCATTTTAAAAATATATTGATATAATAAGAGAGTACATAGATACATATACCACCCTACCCTATTCCTTAAAAATACATAAATGGCCTAAAGCTATTGTAAATTTTATTTAAAAAAAAAATCTCAAATTTCTTATTACATAGTTGAGATCACGAGACAATACAAAAGAGATTAAAATATATATATGTACCAAAGTAAATAAATAAGTCGGCGAACCCATTTATAAAAAATTTTATATTTTATTTTTCATTTTAATCCAACCAGTAGCTGATTGTAAAAAGTTTTTTTTTATAGTTGTTATATAAAATTTAAATTGGAAAGTAATAGGAAAAAGTGAAAAAAAAAAAAAGCAAATAGTTGCAATCATTGAAGTGAATTTATGCATAAAATTTTTCTTTTGTTTTCCTAACCATATAATATTTATTCAATATTTTATATCTTATAGATTTTCTATCATAATTCTTTTTCTTTTCTGTTTTTCATATTTTCTATATACCAATACCCTTCAAAAAATATATTTTACGAGCTAGTATGAGATAAAAGAACAAAAAAAAAAAAGGAAAAAAAAAACTTTTCCAAAAATTGTATTTACGTACCAAAATTTGCACTTATTTTTTTAATAGAACTTGTTGTTAGCCACATTACAGTCACAATTTGTTTCCCCAAATTTCTATACCATATGTTTATCGTACTATGAAAGAGACTATAATATGTGAATAGCTTAATCTTGTCTGGTAGTCGTTTTCTAATTTTTTTAAATACACCTGCGATTCTTCTGGACTTTTTTATCAGCTAATTTACATGAAAATTCCAGTTTAATTCATCATCGAATCAAACACCAAAATATTTGTAGCTAATAGTTTTATATATTTTAATTCCTTTGTAAGTTAATGTGATTTTCTCATATCATTGGCATTGATCATAATATATTTTGTCTTTGACACATTTACTGTGAGTTTGTGCAGCGCCATCCAACCATGTATTTGTAGTATGTCTCGGTTCATTTCTAGCTCGAGATTTAAATATTTTTGTCCTCTGAATATACTACAGTTAGATTATCTGCATACAAAAACGATTTTTCTGACAATTGTATGTTATTAAAGCTACTTTTATAACATGAAAATAGGGTTGGTCGTAACGAGCTTCCTTGAATCACACCATACTCAATATGTTCTACTTTACTTTTTATATCCTCGTATGAATTGTTCATAATAAATGCTTTTTACAAATTTGGTAAATTAAAATTAATCTTAGTCAATTGTATATGTCTTATTGTTCTATTCTGCCGTTCTGCACACTTTGTGATTTTGTCAGTGAATGTAGGAATGATTCATGCCTGAAAATAGATTTATTTTATAAGTTTAATAAACCTGCATCAGTTTTAAAAAATCTAAATGGTCTGAGCGTTTGACATCAAAACTTTTGATATCTTCTTGTAATCACTTCTATGTTAGGGAGTTAAAACTTTCAATACTGGAGTATCAGTAAACACAAAATTGATCAGGTGTAATAAAAAATGACGGAAAAAGTGCTGAACAAAACTTCGCACAATATTGTTAATGTTAATTTTAAGTTTATCGTAAACTATAGCTACATAGAATGTGTTCTTTTTCGAAAACACTTGCAATTGATTGAATTACCATATTATTCTTTTTTTTGGACATAAACAAATTCTCATAACCGGATTAAAACCATTTCGATACATCAAACCATTACTAATACAGAATATTTCTTACTCTACTTTTCACATCCGCTAAACTATTTTGCAGGAGTAATATAATATATAATTTAATTTTTCGCCTATAGAACTTGAAGATTTTGCTTCTCACGGAATATTGTTTTTCGCTACTGTTTCACCTTTACAATAAAAGTGTAGTTTTCCTAGACTATCCTTTTTTTTATAAATGCAAATCTGTAGTCAATCTGCATATTCTGAATTTATAAACACACTTGTCACATTTTCTGAACGCTGTTCATAAATGCAGACTCAAGTCTATACTGGGCGTTTACCTGGCAAAATAAATTTTCAATATGCATAAAAAATTGTAAAGGAGTTTTGTTGTTGTTTTGAGTATTTTATTTTTTGGTTTGTTATTTAAAAAAAAATTGTTATTTTCATGTCACTATTAATGAGCAGAAATTTTGCAGAATTGTCAAGTAAATGTAGTTAATTTTTTCAAGTCAATGTAGTCAAAATAGTGTTAATTATTGTATAGTACGCCAACTGGTGGGCAACTTGTTGTCAGTTTGCAGAATTTGTGAATATACCCTATGTGTTGTCCAAGATTTGAATTTGAAGAATTTTTTATTTCAATCATTTTCATCAATCAATCTCTACACCGCTTAGCTAGTGAAAACGTTTTAAATTGACAGTTTTGGATATGGTATAAAAACTAATGATATATAGTTATCCGCTTATACAAGTAGACACAAAATAGATTTTAGTGCTAGAACAACTCGACTAGATTCAGTTGTGAAGTTAATATTCGTAAAACATTTCATTTTTTATGACCATTTCATTCTTTAACATTTTTTAAATTTACCATGTGGATGCTTTTTGTGGTTTTAATAATATAATATTATGATTTATACCTTTTGAATATCTATTTTATTTTTGTTTCCTTTTTGTCTTCTTTTTGTTATTGTGATTGTGTTATACTCATACTAACTCATTATTCATATTACATACATATACATACTATATTTATTTCTTCTTTATTAGGAAAATAAAAAAGAAAAATCCAAGACAAAAAGAAAAAAAATCATTCATTTTGGCTATTCATGCAAACAATAGATCATTATTTACTTCACCAAAACAAAAAAAAAAAAAAAAATTATAAGAAAGTACCAATTCTTTAACAAAAGAAGTGAATATAATAATGCACATTACTACAACAATATGAGATATACCTTAAAAATTCTAGAAAAAATGTAATAATAAGCTCCTTAAATCTAAAAGAGATTCAAGTTTAAAATAGCTGCCATATTAGTTATCTTCGATGATTATATAATGTATACTTTTGTATATCGGATCAATGAATATCATCCCAACATTTAAAAAGTTCCCATATCCTAAAAATTCTATTCAAATAATATAAAATAATTCATAATATTATTATATACGAGTAGCTGTGTATATATTTGCTTGTATAAATTTAATTTTATTTTTCTTGTATTTATTTTGAATTTTTAATTGGGTTCATTGCGGTCACTTTATAGGAGTAATAATAATACTCATACTCTCTCAAGAATCCAAATCATCATCAAACAAAAAAAAAAACAAAAATAATGAAAATACAAAAGAATGAATAAAAACAGAAGCACTATGCTCGAACTCGATACTCGTATGTAGTATCGTAATATTATGTATATTGAAAGCCCAAAAGAGATGAATATATTGTAATAAAATAATGTATCTGTATCTGTCTGTACTGTACTCTTGGTTTTTTTTGTAAGAAAAAAAATGAAGTATCAGAAAATCTATGAAGTAAATAATTTCTATTCTATAGTTTCATATTTTTTAGGATATAATTCTCATATAATATACCTATTATGTATAGTTTTAGGTATAGGTAAGGTATAAAGTTACCTAAGAAAATTAATTTTTTCAATGAATGAATGTATATGAACCAACTTGATACCGACACGGACTTTTGATTCTGCATAATCAATAATAATAAAAATAATAAAAAAATAAATTCTTAAAGGGATAGATTCTACTCGTATAACTTTGAATCTATGAATAAATTCATATATGGAAAATGGGGATAACCCATTGTAATGTAAGTGAATTTAAGTTTTTTTTGTTTTCCTTAAGGTAGATATACCTAGATTTTGATATACATATTATGTACTAGACACTAGTACCTATATCTATTGACTTTTTAACTTTAGTTATATTTTGGGATACTTTTAAAGTAAAACCGAGTGATTCACTTACATTATAGCTGGAGTCAAATTTTGGTGTAGTTTAAAAAAAGTATACAGCGCTGTATTGCAGAGGTTATTTGTTATTATACTAATCAAAAATATTTCAGTCCTACTTCAGACACGAATATTAAATTAGATGTAAATTATTACTTATGCGGTTGTTGTCTAAGATAAGTAAAACAAAAAATTATAGAGTTGAACAAATTGAAATTATGGAAAATAATTCATAATAAAATTGACTACCTACGACTTTTTATCAAATTTCCTAGAATATGTAAGAGCGGGCAAATACTGATATATAGTCATAATGGATATATCCGTCAATATTTTTCTCTACGATAGGTAGAGTATCCGTACTACCCATTAAAAAATTACTCTCAATTTTCATTATTTAATTAGTAATTAATTCACCGTTACAATTATCAATTTACTCTTAAAGACAATACTAAACCAATGCCTCTATATCTTCTAGCCAAGCTACACGGTGATTTTTCCGGAATATATCGAATTATGATTTTTTTTTTAATTTCGTTTTTGTTTTGTGTATAAATTTTTTTAAATAAAAATAAAATTTGAGAAAAATACAACTAACACAAACAAGAATATTCTGAAAAACTAAATAGAAAAATTAAATACAAAATCATCCATCAAAGATTTTGCTCAGATAAAAAAATAAACAACAACAATTTACATGCTATTTTAATTTCGTCTCAAAATTTTTACTGTATAATCCAATTCACTATCCACCAGTTTTATTTTAGAACTTGTTAGAATTAGAACTTGATGGAAGTAAGTAGATTCCATGTCGGAGATAATCAATTTTTTTTTTTTTAAATTGAAAATTTTTAATGAAAATGTTTTTGTATTTTTTGTAAATTTTACCAATTTAGATACAAAATATTGAATATTTTTTCAAAAACAACACTATACCATAATTACAGGTTATTTATATAGTAAAATAAGACCCCTATACAAAAGGCAAAATTTATATGAAAATAAGTTCCATTTTTGAAGTTGCTCTCCCAGAGGCCAGGCTTTGAAGATATAGAGGCATTGACTAAACCATTCTAAAAACTATATTTTTCTCATCTAAAATTTTGTTTATATTTTTATATGTGTTGTTATGATTGTGTTATAGAGTTGATGTTTTTTGCTGTATATATTTTCATAATGGACAGCGATGATATTCTGAAAATTTTCAAAGTACTAAAATTATTAAAAAAATAGTACTTGATAAGCTCCTAAAAGTACTAAATACATGAAAAAGGTGAAACAGACGAAATATTGCAATTAAAAGTCAATGAAAATGTAGTATAATTATGTTCAAAATTAATTCAATTTTATTTTCACTTATATTTTAAATTTTTGTTATTATAAATTAAATTAAAAAAAAAATCGTATGACTAATTAGTAATTACTAATTATTTTAAAAAAAAATTAATTTATATAGCCACCTTTCACATTTCAAATTAAATTATATAGCCACATAAAAATCTATACTGTACAGAATAGAAGAAACGGAATTGTCGAAATTGTTTTGTTATATGAAGCTCAATTGCACTACTTTTAATTATATGCATCGAATATTGTTTACGAATGAGGCAATTTTCAAGTTGTCATCCAATTCTTCCTAAGCTGTAACACCTAATTTAAAACAAAAATTAATTTTGCTTACATAATATTGTTAAAGGAGTGTTGTTTTTTTGTTTTTTGTTTTTTATTCTCTTTCATATATAGGTTCATTGTCCAAACAGAGAATTGAACAAGAAAAACCTACATACATACTCACATCATTTTGTGGTTTGACTCACCTTTTTCTGTATATCTCGTTTAGCATAAAATGTCAAAAAAGTTAATAAATCCCAAATGGGATGAGTTAACTCTCATGCATTTTTCCATCTTCGGAAATTTTCCATGTCCAATTAAAATTGAATTTTTAGTGTTTTTGAAAGAAAAATGTTTTTTTTTGTTTTATTACAAGGTAGAAAATAAAAAAATAAAAAAATAAAAAATAAAAAAATTAGAAAATTTTTCTATTTTTATGTATGTTAATTTTCCAGAAAATTGAATTTTGAATTAAGATGGGAGTTCAGAATTGACAGAATATTGTCGATTTCATTTGCTTGATTTATATTAAAAAAAAAAAAAAAAAATTATGTTGTAATCTTTTATCTTATTTGTGAACTGAATTAAAAGAGCAATTAATATTAATTCTATATGGGACGTCTGTTTTCTTCCGTCGGGACGATCTCATTTTTCTAGAAGAAGTTATAGAAATTCTAAATATAACTTTTGTTTATCTTTAATATTTCAGTGAACTCAAATGATCTCTTTATAGTACAAAACTACGTTCTATTTCATTATAATAACGACAGCTGTGAGCCAAACAAGAGGTTTAGTTAAAATTGTACGATGCAAATAATATAATGTAATAAAAACAAATTCCATGTGAATTATAAGCTTAATAAACACCGTCTCTCCTCAAACATTAAAAAAACAAAAATTATGATTTTTGAAAATAAAAAATTCAATAACACTGAATTCATTTCATTTTAATAATATTGCCATTGACACTGTTTCAACGTTCAATTATTTAGGATTTGTGCTTGATAGTAGACAAAAATGAAAAGACCATGTTGACCACATAATTAAAATGATTTATACATTTTTGTATTGAGACTTCTCCGAAATTATTTTTCTAATATGTATATATATTCTATCTTCTGTTCCTATATATTATCCTCTAAAGGTTATCTCAACCCAATTTGGAGCCAATATAAAGCACCTGTAACTACATTGGCGAAATTAAATGTTACGCATAAAAAAGTAATTAAGGTAATTAATAAATATCCGATTATGTTTCCGACTGATCAATTGTATAGTGAAAAATACTTAAGTTTTGATGACATTTGTAAAAAAGTCAAAGTAAATTTGTAATCATTGTAATAGCCTTTAAAATAATAAATAATTTTATAAAACATAATTTCATATTAAATAGAAGTTTAGATTTCCATACTCATAATACCAGTAATAAATCTAATTTTTACTTAACTTTATTCAAAACCAACAAAAGAGCTGACTTTATAATTGTTTGAAAATCTACAACGATCTGCCATCAGAACTAAAAAAATATGAATAATGTCAGTCTGTTTAAGAAGGAAATAATTTAATATATTGCTGTTCAAAGACGGAATACCTTAATTAGATTTGGATTATTTTGCTTCTCTTGTTTTTTATATTATTTTTGTTTTATTTGCTTTGTTTGAAAAAAGTTTATTAGTATTATATAAGTATCCACTACAGCTCAGAAGAAATTGAAATTAGAGCAACATCTTCTTCATAGCTTTTTTTTATAATTAATACACCTAATTAACGGTATATGTTGAATGAGTATCAGACTTACCGTTTTTGTATAATAACTGCATAAACTTAAAAATTTCCTTTTAAAAACTGAAAATTTTGTAAAAAACGTTGATTATTTCGAAAAAATTCGCTTTTTTTTTTTTATTGTATTGATGCGCTACATCATCCCCTACAACTTTTTCACACACAACTTTCATATCAGACTTGCCGTTTTTCAGGTAAAGTCATACAAAATTAATAATATTTGGCTACCTTCTGCTATTAAAAAAAAAAAACTGAACTTTGAATTTTGTAATATAATTTTATTTTATTAGTCAAAAGTATTTATAAACAAAAATAATTATTAAAAATAATAAACAATAATAGGTAATAAATCACAATAAATGCTCAAAGTGAGCGCCACTTGTCTGAATACAAACTAGGGCACGTTTACAAATCATTCTTGTTGTATTTATAGTTGACAATTGCTATCTAATAGTTTGGACTGCTGTTCCTATTCGTTGTTCTAGTTCTTCCAAAGATGTTATTTCGGTTGCATAAACGAGTTTTTTATAGTTCCCCATACATAGAAATCCATAATTGTAAGATCAGGAGATCGTGTAGGACAATGTATGGGTCCGTTTCGACCAATCCAACGATTAGGATATTCGCTATTCAGAAAATTTGTAACGAGCCGGCCATAGTGACGTGGAGCACCGTCATGTTGATAAAAATGAGTCGCCCGTTGTGAAAGAGAAATATCTTCTAGCAGAGGTTGTAGTTCATTTTGAAGAAATTCCAGATATGTATCGCTATTTAGCCTGTTTGGCAAAATAAAAGGCCCTATAAACAAATCGCCAATAACGCCAGCCTATACATTTACACTGAATCTATGTTGAAATGATGTCTGCTTTGTTGTGTGTGGATTTTCATTGGCCCATGTATGCAGTTTGTGGAAATTAGTTACACCATCTCTAGTGAAATTTGCCTCGTCAGTCCATAAGATACTTTTCACAAAATTATCATCATCGAAGTGTTGCTCAAGCAGCCAACTACAAAATTCAACTCGTGCAGGATGGTGTTGTGGTAATAACTCCTGGACAGGTGTTGAATGATTAGCATGTAAGTTTTCTTGATGTAATACTGCAAAAATTTGTCGGCGCGAGCATTGAGTCGCAATGCTAACCTTCTCGTACTAATTCCAGGATTTTAACTAAGGCAGGCAAGGATCTGTTCTTCTAATTGTGTTGCACAAGTCAATATTCTTTTATATCGTAGGCAAAACGATTAGAAATGTACATGGAGCATCATAAAACAACTTAAAACTAGGTAGCTACTATAAAACAGGTGCCCAACACCATAAATCCAGTAACAATCATGATCGAAAAATTTCTTACATAGCACAAGTAGCCAAATATTACTGAAATTTTATATGACTTTACCTGAAAAACGGCAAGTCTGGTATGAAAGTTGTGTGTCTAAACCGGACCACGTTGTATAAAACATCATAAATTTTCATTTCTTCAATTAAGTTTTCGGTGAAATCTCTTCCCAATTCCATTTTCAATGTGATGATTTACTTTCAAAACTTGTCAAAAAAAAAATTCGTTAAGACTATTATAGACAGAAACTCGTTAAGACTTATTTCGACAGAAACTTAACGAATCTTAACCAAATTTGACAGCTTATCTTAAGACGTCTTAAGACTATTATAGTTAGGGCTAATAACAGTAGAAGAAGAGTAGAAGCTAAGAGTAGTATTTATATTAATTGATTTCTCACATTACGCATTGATAGTGATCAATGATCTCTCTGATGGTCCAAACCCATTTAATTTTAACGAAATGTAAAAATATTTTTAACCGATCAGGCTATGAAAAGTCAACAAAAAGCTTTTCTAAAAAAACATCGATTTAAATCATTTTTAAAATATACCGACAGCACCAAGAAATAATTCTAGAAGGTAAACCAAATAGAATTTTCTTTCAGAGTATAGATCAGAGTAGATGTAGAGAGGATGTAGTATAGGCTTATTCTTCTCCTTCATTTTTACAGGCATTTGAATAATAATTTAAGTCCAACCAAAAATAAGTTATATGTTTTTTCACTAGGCTAATGTTCTGTTATAACTCTTCTAGCATGAAATAAATTTTGTAGATAATATATTATAGTAGAGAAACCTTTCCAGTGAAGGAAAACATATTATTCTCTTACTGAAAACAAGTAATTTCATACTAAATCATACAATATGTGCACTTTAATGATCAACTAAGTTTCAGGCGTTAAAACATTATTAAAAAAAAAATATCCTTCAACTCAATTAAAATTTCTTAACCTATATCAAGGCATATAATATAATTTTTCTTAGATTCAGGAAATTTCCAGTGTTTTACAACCATTTTTTTTTAATAATAAAATGAACAATAAAATTCAATGCTGAACTAATCAAAATCATAAAAAATTGTACTTTGAAACTAATATAGACAATCCGGGTTATTTAAGTTCAAAATGCAGTCAATAAAAATATAAAAAAGCAAGGCACAAAACAATAAACAGGTGTAAATAATTGCGATATATGAAATGGTGTATGTAAAACTGGCTCACCTTTCTTTTGCTATAAAATAAAAAATTGCATTTTTTTTTTTATATTTTTATTAAAATTATCTCCTTGTTTTTACCATATCAAATGACAAAGTCGTTAACCTTTTCATTTCGACAAAACGTTCATTCAATTAAGGCAAAGTAATACCAACACCACAATATAACAACAGTGACAACAAAATAAGTGAAAATGAAAATCGTCACCCAAAACTAACTCGTTTGCTTTACATTTTTTTTTTTTTTTTTTTTTGTGAAAATTAACTTCAAGTCTACATAACTTTTCTGAATTTAAGTAAAAAAAAAAAAAAAAAAACAAATATACGAACTTGATGTTGTACATTGCATTTAAGTTATAATTTATTTTAAGCTTGCTGGTGAGGAAAAATCTTTTATTAGAGGTTACCCTATATTTTCTTTTTTGTTTTACTTTTTATTTTGTTTTTTTTTATATCCAACAAACAATTGAAAAGAAAATATTTTTTCGATCAAGGTAAAATCAAAAATACTTTTTAACTTTCCATTTTATAACAAGTCAAACAATTTGGCGGCATTTTATTTATTTATTTTTTTTTTTTAATTTCAATTGGTAAAATTATGAACTTGATTTGTATAATCAGTTAGGCAATTACAAGTTATGCATTATGCGTAAAAGTACCGCTTCAAGGTAGACTTGAATAGAAGAAAAAAATGTATTTTTAACCTACTGTTTAACACCAATATTAAAACTGGGCTTTTTTCTTCATCAACATGGATACACTATTAATATAGAAATGGAAATTTTGTTACTAAATGGGGCTACTAAATAAATCAATAATATATTAAAACTTCATCGGCGCTTAATAAAAAGACATCAACAATTCATCTTTAACAATAATATTTTTTCTATGTGAATGAATCTGGAAATAACTATACTAATCTTGTTACTATAGACCACAATGTTATTATTTAAATGTTGGTAGTAGTTATTTTACTTCAGAACTAGTTCAACTTGTTACAACAACTAAATATAGGGTTGAACACCTAGAGTCAGGATTTAAATAAAATAAAAAAATAACAAGATAGCAAATAAAAATAAAAAATGTTGGCAGAAATTTATTTGCAGCCTAGCCTGATTTATAAGATGTGGATTGACTTAATTAAAGAAGTTGTTTAGTAAATAACGAACAAAAGGTAGTTTTGCATTGTAGTTTTAGTTCGTCCAAATAGGTTAGTAATGATATTTGTTTTTGTGGATTACATTGTATTGCTTTCTTGAACCGGTAGGAGGTGAAAAACATCAAAATTCAATATTAATGTTAAAATTAACTGAAGTAGGTTAAAGTTTATTTTTTGTTTGTTTTTTCAAGGTTGTTGGAAGCATACAAGGTATTCACAAACCTTCTCTATAAGGAACGACATATTAAGCTATTTTTTTTTTCTTTGCATCCATATCTCCTTTTTTATTTTTAACTCTTTTTTTGCTTTTTCTTTTTAGTATTCAGCTATTCTAAATATAAAACTAATATAAATAATTCTGTTATTTATAAAAATTTAAATTTTATAATTAGGCAAATAAAGTATGACTGTGCGCATCTATAACCGACAAACTGTGCGTTGCGCATACTTGCCCCTAAGCATGTATTTAACGAATTATTAAATATATTTTAGAAAGCCAAAACAGTATATTAGGAAAACGTCTATAGGTGGCTGAAAATGAAAAAGGTTTTAAATGCAGTAAATGATGATGTATCAACTAGAAAAGCTGTACGGCTTTACAATATATCCGAATCCACGATTTGCAAAGCTAAAAAGAGTCATTGTTATGAAACCACTCCAGCATAAGGATGAAGACCTGTATTAACTATGGAGCAAAAGATTTATCGAACCATTTAATTACGTTATCATAAATGTTTTATGGACTCCAACCAATCGAACTTAGAAAACTTACATTTGATTACGGAGATTCAAATAAGATTTCACATAATTTTTCAAGCCAATAAAAAACTAACAAAAATAAAATTTAAAAAAAAAATTATTTTTTCCTACAAATATATGCGTACAGTTACACTAATTTATGTTATAATTGACTGTGGGTTACTGTGCGCAAACCTCATTTTTGTTTAATGAAATTTTATTTTTAAACAGGCCGTAACTCCAAATAAATTATGATTAAAAATATTAAAAAAGGGAACTATACCACTACATCCTTACACATTTTCTGCTGCCAGTTTCAAATATTGAAGGAGCATCAAAATATCGGACATAATGCTTAGGTGTGCGCAAATCACCCACTTTCTCCTATTATCTGGAAATATTTATTTATGAATTAACTGCAGATACTGTAAACGTCATTCGTTTATGAGACTGATTATCCCGTTATACTAGAAGAAGAGATATAACACAGTAGTAAAGTCTTGTAAGTTTTACTATCCCGGATATCAGTGACTATATACTTATATATTCTCCTTCACAGTTTATTTAAGGCTATTGTTAATGCCAAAGTCGAACGATTGAACTTACCTTACTTACAGTTTAACTTGTCAACAAGCTTTGAAGTTCCTAGATTTGATTAACTAAAAATTTAAACTAAAAATTAAATCTTCTTTGATTAGAATTATTCTATTATGTTCAGATAGGGTTATAATTTTCGATAATATTTATATTTTATTTTTGCAGATAGGTATGATAATCCTCTATGAACGACAATATAATATACAACCGCCTCACCCCATCTCAGTAAAATTTTTCATTTTATTCCAATTTAATCAAGAGTGTTAACTCCGTCTCTTAAAATCTAAACTTGGATTTCCGCTTCAAGGACGAACATCCGGACAAGTTTATTTTACACTTTAATCAAATACAATCAAAGAAAATTTTATGGTTTACTCTCAATGCGCATAGAACTGACATTTGTTATGTCAGTCAAAAAAGTTTAACGTCTAAAAAATTGTTTAGATTTGATTTTTATTAAAAAAATGGAGATTAGAAACAAAATAAACTTATACTATAAAACAAAAAATAAAAATAAATACACTTCATGTGTTTTTCTTAAAAAACATTTGAAATTCTACATGTGAATGGGTTGAATAGAGATAGCAATAAATATTTATCAAATATATATATCTATCCTTTTCCTTACTGCCTTCGAACTTATATAAATTGTTAATAGATATTATTATGTATTCAAAATCTCTGTGGTAAAGGCAGTTAGGAGTGCTCATCCCATAAACTTGGGGTTATAAAAAAAAAAGAAAAAAAATTCATAGATGAGTCATAAAATCAAACAGAGTCTGGATTTTCATTGAGCAATATTAAGAATCTAAAAAATTTTATCGGCTCTAAAAAGGGAGATAACATGAAATGACATTATTTTATATAAGAGCTCAATGCGTACGACAAGAACAGAAAATATCATTTACCGGGAATATTTTCACAAAAATTGGGGATATTTTCACAAAAATTTGGAATATTATACTTCTATAAAGTATATATTTAAAATACCGGGGATAGTTTCTTTATACTGGCAACACCTTTTTAACCATTTTTTGAGTAAATGTATGTAAAAAAAAATAATTTTTTTCAACAGATTGTTTTGACAGTTGAATTGTTGTTTTTTTGTGTATAAAATAAATTTCCCAAATAAAAATTTAGAAAATTCTTTGCAGCGGTCTATTTTTTCCTTACATAAAAATTCAATAAGCTATCTCCCTTTTTGGAGCCAATAAATTATTTTAAGATTCTAAATATTGCTCAATGAAAATCCAGCTTTATATTTTCGTTTTGCAATTTATTTTATTCTAATTAAATTATTATTGAACATCCGCAACGCAAGACTATGCAAACTGAACCATACCGATTTTATATCATATTTTCAATTTTGTCGAATCACAAACTGTGTAATGGAATTGCCAAGTAGAAAACTGTACACTGTAGTACATTGTAAGTTTTGCTATCGAGTTAGTATTTTTCATCCATTAGTTCTTGCCTTTGGTACATATTTGAGTGCTTTGCGATCAGAACACTCAAATAATCTTCTTAATTCCAATTTTCGTTTTTATATATTTTACGTTTTTATAACGAAATTATTATTTAATTTAATGTATTCCTTTTTTTTATATAATTTCTTTCTTCTATAATGTCTTATTTCATCGACTTAATTTACAATCGCAAGTCTTATACCTGTAGTGTGTTTCAAGACAAAAACTTTATCCCAATGTTATAGATTAGTCTACTGTAATGTCATTCAAGCCATTTGAACATTCCAGAAGTTGTTGGATTTGGATCCAGTAGTCAAATCATTGGATTGAATTTATTTTTCTGTTCTCATACATTCGACGGCTATCTCACTGGTTTCACATGGTTATAAGACCATAACTGTATGGAAAACTTCATTCAAAAGTATGTTTTACAGTTCAAGGTTGGAAGACTGGATATTGTAATTTACCTCGACATTTGTCTTTTTAACTATTGTTGAAATAATAGGTTAATTATTATTAATGACTTTTATTTAATTTAAATTTAACATTTTTTTAACTAAAATAGACATTTTTTTTTGTATTTAATAAAGCAAAAAATTCATCAAATTGAATCGAATTTCCCGGACGTCCCTCAACAACCAAATCATTTAATTGAAAACTTATAATTATTCGGTTTTTCCCATAGTTATTAATGAGACCGGAAATAAAGTAAAATTATTTTAAATAAATAAAATTTATAAAACTATTTTTAATTTCTTAATTTTTTAAATTTTTTCAATTAAAAAAAAAAAAAAAACCAATGTTGATATTAATTATTGCATTTTGAAAAACTGAAATTGTAATTATAAGATTGAAGATTTGCTATTAAAATATTTAAACGGATTATAACAATATTTGAAATATTCTCATAACAAAAAAACATTTCAAGAGTGTGATAGGTACAAGAGTGTTTTTTATTAACCATTTAAAAACATAAAAATTGACATTTAAATGGTGAAATCATAAAAATAACGTTTTTTTCACACACATACCCGCTTTTAAAATTAATAAATTAAAACACCATTTTTTTTTTTTTTTTTTAATAGATTTTCTCTGGGAAACATAACATACCAGAAATACATTCCACAAATGGGTGAAATAAAATAAAATTCCGTACTTTCAATAATATCTATGGTACCTTAGAGGTACAAAATTTCAAATTAGTATCTTTTTTTTTTTTTTAGTTTTGAGACTTTAAAGATTGTCGTCATCTTATAGAAAATCCCTTGCAACACCTGTTTTATCAGGTAAGGTAATCAATCAAAACTATGCCACAGTAAAAAATTTATGGCGATTTGGTTTTATTTTGATTTGTTGTTGTTGTGTTAATGTTGTTGTTGTTGTTGATTTTGAATTACTTTCTACACGAAATATTCCATAATTTGATTTTGTATAGTGTAAATACACTACAAATCAAGTGGAGAAAATACCAAAGGGTATAATATAATAAATAATAATAATAATAATAATAATAGCGTAGTGTTGCAGGAGGCTGTTATAAGTAATCATAGATAATACAAAAAAAAAAAATCACCTATTTTTAGAACAACACAAACAACAATATAATTGAAAATTGAATGAAATCTAAACAATTCATTAAAATCGATGGTATATATTTTATGGTTAGTACTTTGGTGGATCGGATTGATTAGTTATAATGAAAGGAAAAGTTTTATTTTTTGTTGTTGTTTTTTTTCTGCTTATATTATTTTTCAACTTATCGATCTGGTTTCTATTTTATCATTATTTACCTCAGATGATTTGAGTTAGACAGACACACACACACACTGATAAATAGAAAATACAAAAAGCTGAGTAAGAGAAGACATCAGGTATTATTTTGTTAATTTAAATTTTAAAAAAAATCGATATAGTCTGTGCTATAAATTGATATTGCTGTGCTGTAAAGAGGGATTGTATGTAACTTAAAATTATATCAATGCAGTAAAATATTTTTTACTGATTTAATGAGATCATTTTGAAGAGTAGATATATAGGAGCAAAGTTTTATTCATTGACTTAAATTAAAATTATTATTATTTGACTAAGATGAAAAAAATATTTTTATTATTTTAGATTTAAAAACAAACAGTAAATTTGTATATGCAAATAATAATAGTAGTAAAACGCAAGACTTATACTGCTTTTTGAATTTTATTACACAATTAATGGTAACATTATGAATACTTGAATGTGATTTCACTTTTTTCAATTATTCTGTTTTTGTTTTTTTATACAAGAAGCAATTAATATTGACAGCCAACAGTTTAAAGATCGGCTGAGACTTTATAGAATTGTTTTATTTTTTAAACATAATAAAATTTTGGAAAGCAAATTTCTATTTTTTTTTTTTCATCAATCAATTGTTTATACAAATCATACACTGTAATAACAGGATAATACAGGATAATTAGAAAATTTACAATAATATGTCAATATTATTTTATTTATCATCATCATCATCACTATATATAATTTATAAATTGAATAAAATACGGTACAAATATCTGAACCATTTCAGAATCGATTTTCATTACTATTCTTTTAAATTATAGATATTTGAAATGAGACGTAGCGAAACTAAATATTTATTTTTAATTGTTGTCAGGTTTCCGTTCACTAATAATTTTTTAATATTTGATTGCAAAGATCGATATTTCGGAAGCAACATCCTTCCTTCATCAGTACCTTCCTTCATCCTTATTAAAAAATTATCACTAAAAATAAAAAAATCCGATTGAAAAATAAAAAAATAAAATATATATTTTTTAAATTTTTTTAAATTTTCAATTAGAAATTGCAATTTAAAATTTCACCCCATGTACATACATACATAAGTATACACTTACATCTTGACATACAAAAATTTTGGTTTATCAAATTGCCGCACCAATCGCAAGAATTAAAATTAAATATTTTTTTTTTTTACATCAATTATTACATATGCGGTTGTTGTCTAAGAAAAATCTATTACAAAAAAATTGTTTAGTAAGTACCAAAAATAAATTGAAATGATGGAAAACCATTCATAACGAAATATGGAGTACGATTTAAACTTCTGCGAATTTCGAGGAATGGGCGAATACCATCTAGTACATAATAATCTTACAAGTTAGTTGAAAATTATATTTGAAAATAATTGTTTACTAATATTTGAATTCATGAATCAATATGAAAATTATCTAATTAAAAAGAACTTGGTTCGCTAAAAGTTCTGAGTAAAAACATAAGAATGGATTGCACAATATTTAGAATAAAAGTGTGGTGAAGACAATAAATAACACGGTGTTGAACTTTTATTAGAGATGGAAATTTATTTATTGATATACCGATGTGTAGCTGGCTTAATTTTTATATTAACATCATCATTAATATTTTTGAATGGCCTTACCATAAATATTAATAAGTGCAGTTACATGTCATTTTCTAGGAAGCAAACTCTAATTGAATTTTATTATAATATCAATGGTTTTATTATTGAACATGTCTATGAAACAAAAGACCTGGGTATCATTATCGATAATAAATTAACTTTTAATGCTCACATTATTTCGATCGAATTATTTCTAAAGCTTTTTCCATGTTAGATTTCATTAAGCGTAACTCACAGCAATTTTCTGGTCCTTTACATGTAAAAATTTATATACTGCACTCGTGCGTCGTCACCTCGAATATGCTTGTCCGATCTAGATGCCTTATTATGATAAACATATTAAGAGAATAGAGTCTGTTCAAAAGAATATGATTAGGTTTTGTCTACGTAAATTCAACTGGCAACCTTATATTGCTGGATATTTAGCTAAATGTCAACTTATTAAGCTTTCTACTCTTGCGGCTAGGCGAAATGATGTTACCGTGATGTTTTCCTATGATATCTTATCTGGCAGAATAAAATGTCCATCTATTCTTCGCCTTTATAATATCTATGCTCCAGTGCGCGGTTTCAGAAGCCAAAGGTTTTTATATCTTCAAAGTCATAGGCCGAACTATGGTTTTGCCGAACCTATAGCAAATCCTCAGCGCTTATTTAAAACAGTTTTTCAGTAATTCAGCGGTTGGAGGTCGACTTACGTATGACATAGTGCTTATGTCAGTCGACTACTAATGAAAGTGTTGGTAGTTCGAATGACCCTCAGGGCATGGATTATACTTTTAATAATTAATTAAATTTCCCTTTTGTTATTCATTAATAATAATGAAATTCTATAAAAAATTGTGTGAGTGGGTAACAACTTAAACAAAATGGAACTAAGCTATTTTAGAAGGCTTTATTCCTGACAATAGTAGGTGTTTTCAATATTTAAAGAGTTAAAGTACAGGAACAAAAAATAAATAAATTCCCGAAAAAGTACATACACTTATACACTTTTCCATTTACAAAAAAAAAATGTACTTCCGCACTTAATGCACGAAGAGATTTTACCTATGCTTTTACCTCAGCTTTATTAAAGAGTCTTAAAACTGTGTTCGATTTGAGCTACATAGAATTAATTTAAAGCTTCTTAACTTTTTTTTTTTTTTAAAAAGTAATCGAAGTTTATTTTTCTAATATTTTCAAAAAAATATTATTTAATCAATTATGTTATGTAAAGATTTAGGATAACAACTTACATTATAACACTGCTCTATAATGTTAAATAAACTTTATCTATATTCACATAATACGACACCATTCATTATCAACCCCTTCCGCCTAATCATTTTAAATTACAGATTTTTTTTTTTCAAATTTAAAATAAACAAAAAACATGTGTGAAAACAAAAGATTTAAAAGAAAGAAAGAAAACAAAAGTGCTGAAATTTTATAATGTAGAAAATTTAAAATTCAAAATACATTCTTCAGATCACGTTTATTCATAAAAGATCGCAAAAATTTGACCGCAAAAATTTGACCGCAAATAGAGTATTATGAAAAATTCAAAAAAAAAAACTCTGATAGACTATAAAACAATAACAATAATAAAAAAAAAAAAAACAATCAATATATGTAATGAGTATGCAATCTATATCAATGATGGCATCATAATCATTATCACATCGAATTAAATCACTAAAATGCTGCTGCGTCATGAATTTTTATTTTATTGAATTAGTTTTGAAACAGATTTTGTTAAAATATTAAAAAAAAAAAAAATACAAATAAATAAAAGTAAAAATCACTGGTAAATTTGATTCAAATTTACTTAAATTATTGATGTTAGGCAACAAATAAAAATTGAATTAGGTCAATTTATTTATTTTCTTTTTTGTGGTATCTTATTGACCTAAAACTTCATCATAATATAATTATATATTGTATAATATAATAGTAATATGGTGGGTGCGTATTTATTTTTATATATCTTAGGTCAGTAACAATATTATTTTGATTTTGAATGCAAAGTGGTAACTAGCTTGAATTCCAATTGAATTCGAAATATTTGCATTAATAATTTTTAGTTTGACTTCATTTTGAACTACACTGTAAATAAAATAAGGAAAAAAAAATTTTTTTTTAGAAATATGTGACTTTAATTTAAGCGTACTAAAACTACAAAAATAAACTTTAGAATCGCAGCTTGATATAAGGTTTTCAAGGCAAGTGATCATTGTAAATACGGAAAAAGCAAATTAGCCTAGATTCTATGAAGTCTTGATATGATTTCATTAAGAGATTTGGTAAAAATTTCGGCTTATGAAATCATATCGGCATATTCTCTTTATGGATATTCTTTGGTTGAATGGTTATTGAAATGGTTATTTTGTTGAATGGAACCAAATTGAAACAAACATATAAATAAAGTCCAAGGCAAGTTAATTAAAGCAAATATAATAATTAGAAACTTTTGTTTTTTTTTTTTTAAATTCTAAAATATTTGTGGCAAAAACAAAAAAATATAAAACATATGATAATCAAATTGCATCGTGTTCTCTGCATTGGAGTTGATACTATCACAGATATCATCAAGTAGTTTGTGAATAAGCTATAGCTATCGCTTTAAATATAATATATCTCATATGTTAGAGTCCCGAAGAACTGTTTCTGATATTGTATTTTTTAATACAAATGTACAAGTTATTAAGCATCTGATCGACACCCATTTAAAAACAAGTACTTAAATAGGTATTTCACCAAACTAACTATATGGGACATATGAATCAATTAATAGAATGTTTATGGCTGTTAATGAGTATACAGATTTTATTGATTTTTCTTTAAATAAATTAAAATTACAGAAACTTTTATATTTACCTCTACCACAATTTATAATGTATACCTACTTCTATTATTTATTACGTATTTTAACTTTAATTGTTGTTTCTATAAATTAATATTTGCTTTTTTATTGTTAATATAAATTAAATAATATAATAAATTAATAAAATTATTTTAATAAATAAAATAAAACACTTGTTGATATTTCACTGATTAGGAAAATATATGTAGATTTTTTTATATATTTTATTTTAATTTAATATTTTAATAAAAAATAAAAATAAAAATATGAGCCGACATGTTTCGTCCTTTTAAGACATTATCAAGACTAAGTAAATAACATAAAATTTAAATTTAAAAGATGAAAAATTAACATGTAGTGCAAGTATACCAGTACAAAAAATACTAACTGGTAAATTAGTAAAAATTATACATTTATTAAAAAACACACATATGATTTTAATATTAGCTAAGATTGACATGTTGTAAGCGACAAAGCTTACAAAATACAGAATTTGATTTACGATTTAAAAAATTAATATTAAGTAGCGGGCTCTCATTAGTTAGGTCTAACTGATGCTTTAATAAGTTGACTTTTTTTATTTTTAGTTTATTAATATGAAAAATTTCATATTTATCCAAAACTCTGCTACCTGTTACTTCCTTTACCAATTCCAATTTGTCAATGTCGGTAAAGTGGTCTGAATATTTTAAGTGATGAGCTAAGCCTGATGACGGATAGGGAGAAGCTACCGATTTTATGTGTTCGGTAAATCTAGTTTGAAGGGTTCGTCTTGTTTTGCCAACATATACTGCATCACATCCTCCACACTGACTCCACACTTCGTCCAGCCATCGTGATCTTGGTCTACCTCTTGCTCTTGTATTGTACGAACTGCGTCTAATATTCTTTTTGGCATCCTTTGATCATTCATCCTCACCACATGACCTGCCCATCTTAGTCTTTGTGCCTTAATAAATCAAAACTTTGTTGTATGTTTAGTTGTATGTGTTGTTTATTTCCAATTTTTTTTTTTTTTTTGTTTTGCTTTACGTGTTCCTTACCACAAAATTTGGCATCTAGTGTAGGCATGAATCGATACGTCTTAGATGAGTTGGATTCGAAATATCGCTTTCAACATGTCATTGATCAAAATCTTACTTTTAAAAATATTGTTTTTCAAAATATCGTTTTTGCAAAATATCGTTTCAAAATTTAGCTTTTCTTAAAAAAATCTTGCTATTTCTAAATTATATAAAAATTCTGAAAAAGGAGAAATCGTCATTTTTGCATCCAACACCGGCTACGTTAAATATTTAAGGTAAATATCTGAAAAAGCAGACATTTCTGTTTTTGTATCCAACAGCGGCTACGCATAAAAATAATTAAGGTAAGTATTCTGAAATTAAAACGGTATTTTAAAAAACGATATTTTGAGTAAGCGAGATTTTGAAAAACGATATTTAACATCTAGGCTCTGTACTTGCGAATTTATAATAAAAAAAATTTTAGTTAAAATTAAATTAATTATATTAATATTCCCCACATTAAAAAAATTGGAATATTCAGGTGACAAAAACAATAATAATAATAACAAACACAATCCTTAATGGAATCATAATTTTTCCTTTTTTTATATTTTTTTTTGTAATGCCATTTTAAACAATAAAAATAAAATAATAAAACAAAAAAAATTAAAAGAATTATAAAATTATTTTTTTTATATTTTCGATTAGATGTTAAAGATTTGATTTTATGTTTTTCTTTTCTTTTTTGTTTGTTGAAATTTCGAATTTGCTTATCAATATAATTACAAATTGTGTATATACAATTTAACTTTTCTTTTTTACCATATTTTAAGACGCATTCTTAAAAAATATCAAATAATATTTTAAGATAGGTGATATATCTACTAAATAATAATATTAAAAAAAATATATATATATATAAAAATCATGAACCTACCCAAATCTTATGAATTATTTTACATTTCATGACATAACACTTGCCAAAATACTATATAGAATACGCAAAAATACTTATTGAATCCATCAGGATTTGATCGTTACTATAGTATCGTATAATATTTGATAGGTATACCTTGATGGTTCATTGTGGTGTTCAAAATATAAAGTGATTTCCCTTTTAAAGTTTTTCTTTTATTTTCAGTTTTTCCTTTTTGTTTTTTTTTTCTTGTTATGTTTTGTAAATATCATCCGGAAGCCCCTAAAAATTAATGACCCGAAAATTTAAATTGGTTTACACACCATCAAATTTCGAAATTTTTTCATGTTTTGAATTTTCATTCCATGGTTTATTTTTTTTATTACTGTTTTTTTTTTCGTTTTTTGCTGAAATCATCTAAAAATTGAACCTTCTCTTCAAATTCAATTGTTAATAATTCTCATTCTATTGTGTTTCTTATATTCCTTCATTTTGAACTAACTCTTAGGCTTTATTTTCATATTATTGAAGTAAAATAAACAATAACAACTTTTGAATTACCAAAGGGAGTACTCCAGCAGTTCTCATCGGTTTTGTTTTTATTTTGTTCTAATTCTCATTTTTATTTTATTTTACTGTTATTTGGGAATCTGAAGAAGGATGACAACATATCAGCGACCAACTAAAGGATAACCACAAAATATAAAAATAAAAAAAATAAATACTGAATCCTCCTTTGATTGGAAAAAGGACAGATAGAGATGTAGCAGATAGAATGAGCAGCTCCCTTTAAGCAGCAACAACAAAAAATAAAAACAGAAATGAAAGAAGAGTAACAATTCGAGAGGGAAATAAAAAAAAAATAATAAAAGACAAGGCAGAAAAATAACAATAATAAAAATAAATAAATGGAAAATGAACACCAAATAAAAAAAAAAAAAACAAAATAAAATAAAACAATGAAGAAAATCTGCCCAAAGAATAAAACATTTATAGCTCCCTAGGGTTCTGTTAATAAATTAGCTCTAAAAAAAGAAAAAAAATAAATAATATAATATAATAATAATAATAATAAAAAATGTTTTAATGGGATATCATCCGGTTTATTTCATTTGTATGACTATCCGGATACTGTCAGATATGCTTTTTGTTTTACGGTGTTTTTTTTTTTTTTTTCATTTATTTTTCTTTTTCAGAGGATTTCATATACTTGACCAAAAACTGACAATTAAATAAAAGCTTTTGCTTTTGTGAAAAAAAAAATTAAAACATATTTCAATAATAGACAGGTATTATGGATGTCTATTTTGTAGCAAAGCATATAATATAGAAATTGATAATATAATAATATGGACAGTTGAAAAATTGTTTCAAAATAGATTTCGATTATGGATTGTTTAATTCGATTGTGGAAAAACATTGACCAAAGCCAAACAATATGCCCATAAAAGATTACGCGTCAAGGAAGATATTTGTGTATATAAGAATAGTGTCAACTTATAAATTCTGTTCTGTTATTATGTTAATTATCTAAAATCAACTTAAAAAATATACGAGGAACAAATTCTAAATTAGTTTGTTAATTCAAAACAGGGTGGTACCAAAGTACACCGTCACCACCCCGAAATTAGGCCACGATGGTTTCAATCGAACCGCGACCTCTTAAGATTTTAAATAACCGCGACCTCTTAAGATCTATTGTACTTCCTCGTCTATTTCAGAATTTCAGATCTATGTCCTTGATAAACGCTATTGTTGCTTTGATCGAAACCTTAAAAATACCAACACGAAGTGGAAATTAAATATTCTCAGTAACTTCGAAACATAATATGTTGGTATTCTGTAATCTGTATTAATCTATTTTTGGTTACCTAATATGTATTTTTTGAACGAACTTAAGTCTAGTTTTTTCCAAACCAGGGTAGTCATAGAGAACATGTTTAATATTTGATTGTCAATACCCTTGAAGATTCGACAGTTGTTATCATTATATTCAGCATGGAACAGAATGAAAATACACATTATGTTTAGCAAACCGGAAAATTACAAGAATCTTTACATGGGTGAAAAGATGAAAATTAAAAGAAAGCATAATATTCATTTTCAAATGTCTAGAAAAATATGTAACTAAGCCCGTAAATAATTATTGTTATTTCGAATCGGTCGCAAAGTACCATAGACATCGAAATATCAGAAAAAATGTAATTGTCCTTTCAGGTATAGTATAAAGCCCCTGAAATGGAAACTTTAAATCGCAAAATTGGAAAATGAAGCAAAAATTAAATGAAAATTTAATAAAAAGTAAGAAGTAATGGTTTATCAAACACAACATCTACACAACTTTGAAGAAAATGTGAAGAAATCTGTTGTCTACTTTTCATTATGTATAAATATCGAAATAATCCCAACTTTGTTGTTTTTTAACAGCTAGCGGTTCACAGGAGTGTCATTCTCAATTCGCACACTACTTTAAGGTCACAACTAACTAGATTTAATGTAGTTATCGCTGTCTATGGCGAGAGAGAGTAAGTAGAGATCTTCTATTGGCAGGTTAAAAATCAAAGTACTATGACAAACTTTGTTTTATATATTTTTAGTGTCTAAACTCTGCTTATGTTCACTGCGATTACAATAATTAATTCCAATCAAGTTTTTTAATTAGTTAAGCCGAATAATTCGACATCAGCGATTATATCTGTGGTTACAAACATTAACAGCCAAAGTCGAGTTAGGACAAAATCGACTTATTTATATATTTGTGGTCTCCGCAATAAACTACGTTACCACGCAAAATTTCATGTCTCTAGCTTGAAAAATAACGATTTTATAGCCTAAAAACTAATAGCCAAAGTTTGCTTTTGTAATTTTAGAATAACAGCCAAACTCAATAGGTTTCAAAATTGTTTTTCCTATGTAGATTTTGTCTTTTTTTCTAAATGGTTGTTTTAAAAAAATTTACTAGTTTTATGCTGAAAATCTTCTTAAGTTTAATTTGGCTGTTATTCTGATTTTTTAAATAAGTTTTTTATTTTGGAATAACAGCCAAAGTTTGAATTTGGCTGTTATTCAAAAATACAAACACTGTTTAATTTTTTCTAAACTCCACTTTAGTTGTTATTCCAAAATTCGTAAGCATTATTTAAAAATCTAAAATCAACTTTGGCTGTTTTTCTAAACTTGTTAAATTTAGAAGTGTGTTCCTAAATTCAGTTTGGTTGTTATTCCATATTTAATCTAGAAAATAAGTGTAATTAAATAAAGTTTGGCTATTATTTTAAATATTTTTTCCCAATTAAAAATCTTTTTTCTCATTCTAAAAAGAAGTGAAAAAGTATTGAAAATGTCTGAACATGCAAAAAATTTTTAGAATTAGATGGGAAGATAAGTGGACATTTTTAATATATGCCTCTTGAAAAAATCACGAATATTAAAAGAACATCACAAAGCGTTTCCAAAATCCCATTAACAATATTCCAGCAAGATTCATTATATACTTTTGTGTTTTATCTTATAGTAGTTCTAGATGCTCAAAATCCACCACTAGTTTTATTTTCTACTTTTTAGGGGGCTAGCTAGTTTGGTTTCGATAAAAGTATATTTTAAAAATTTTTATTTTTACATTATTGTTTTATTTTATACTTTTTAGTTTTAAGTGAAACCTATAGGTATTATAATTTCAGAAAGCGTATATAAGTGTAAACTCTTCTGCCTATAACACAATTGGTTTTAGAAATATGCCTGAGACGTGCTAAGATTTGTTCGGCAGCAACCCGAACCACTCCACATTTTCGAAATTGGAAGCAGCCGTATTGTTTTATTTATGAAAAAGTATCTAAGTGTAAATTTTCATGCCTGAAATACAATTGGTTTTCAAATATGTCAAAGAACGTGTTCGAAGTTGTTCGGCTGCAGCCCGAGCCAGTCCAAATTTTTGAAATCGGTATGAGTCGTATTTCTTTATTTGTGAAAAAGTATCTAAGTGTAAATTTTCATGCTTGTAATACAATTGGTTTTCAAATGTGCCAGAGGCGTGCTAGGAGTTGTTCGGCTGCAGCCCGAGCCAGTCCAAATTTTTGAAATCGGTATGAGTCGTATTTCTTTATTTGTGAAAAAGTATCTAAGTGTAAATTTTCATGCTTGTAATACAATTGGTTTTCAAATATGCCAGAGACGTGCTAGGAGTTGTTCGGCAGCAACCCGAACCAGTCCATATTTTCGAAATCGGTACCAGTCGTATTTCTTTATTTATGAAAAAGTATCTAAGTGTAAATTTTCATGCCTGAAATACAATTGGTTTTCAAATATGCCTGAGACGTGTTCGAAGTTGTTCGGCAGCAGCCCGAGCCAGTCCAAATTTTTGAAATCGGTATGAGTCGTATTTCTTTATTTCTGAAATAGTATCTAAGTGTAAATTTTTATGCCTGTAATACAATTGATTTTCGAAATATGCCTAAGACTTGCTAGAAGTTGTTCGACAGCAACCCGAACCAGTCCACATTTTCGAAATCGGTAACAGTCGTATTTCTTTATTTATGAAAAAGTATCTAAGTGTAAATTTTCATGCTTGTAATACAATTGGTTTTGAAATATGTCTGAGACGTGCTAAGAGTTGTTCGGCAGTAACCCGACCCAGTCCAAATTTTCGAAATCGGTATGAGTCGTATTTCTTTATTTGTGAAATAGTATCTACGTGTAAATTTTTATGCCTGTAATACAATTGGTTTTGAAATATGTCTGAGACGTGCTAAGAGTTGTTCGGCATAAACCCAAACCTGTCATTTGATAACTTTGTAAAGTACCGTGTCCGGTTGCTTTTTTCATCGTGAGTAACTGTGCAAAATTTCAGAGCTCTATCTTTAAATTTTTCAAACAAAATTATTTATTCTACCTACCAAACATATATATATACATATATACAAACATATATACATATACACATAGATACATATAAACAGACGGCAAGTTAATATAAAAGTATATAATTAATAATTATTATAATCGAATATAATTTCAAAATTCTCCACTAGAATGTTTTCAATTCTCTAGTGGTGCATATTTGCAAATACAAACAGTAGCTGTGCTGTGTCGCGTGCGTGTTTGTGTATAGTTTGGTGACTTTGCTCAGTATAAAAAAACACAAAACTACTAATCCATATTGAATTTTTCAATTTCAAGAAATACTTGATTGAAGGCTGCTGAAATTTTTTTGTTCTTGATGTTATTTTATTTCTCAAAACTATGCTGAAATTGTTGTTTAACTAAAATTAAAATTGTTTAAATTAATTTTGTAGACTTTCAGAATTTATTTTATTTTATTATGTACATGGAGGTATATAATATTTTGGGCATATAACTTGTAGGCATGCAGACGTTAACATGTATAATATGCATATTCATGAGCAATAAGTGCAAATCGCGAATCAAAGTTATTAATGTGGCAAATTACACTGATAGTCATTTACATCTGATTCTCGCTATTGTGACAAAAGTTTCGGTTTTAGATGAGTTATCTCGAATTAACAAAGTTCCATTAACACACCAATTTTTAAACTAAAACGATAAAAAAGGTAAAACAGCCAAACTAAACTTTGTTCTCTAACTTTTAAAATTTTGTACAAGGTGTAAGAGCCAAAATTTTTTATTTTAAATTATTACTCTTTATTAAATTAGTTTTTAATACTTTAAACATCACAATTTTAAGGCCAGTTAAATCTTTATAATTTCATCAAAGAAGCATGTGGTTATCTTAATTACCTGATTTCATGGAGCGAATTGAATTTTAAAAATGCTCTACTGAACATTTGATAAAACAGACTTTGGCTGTTATTCCTTGTGACCACAGATATGATTTAGAATTCAAAAATAAATAATAAAAATTAAATTACTTATAGTTGTAGGAAACAACTTTTCTATTATTTTTTTTTTTTGTTTACAAATAATTTCAAAATCTCAGTTTTTATTTATGTTGATTTTAGCATTTTTGTACAACAGTTTTTCATCCCTATTTTTGATATTATATTATTAGTATTATATTCTAGGAATTAAAATCGCCAGAGTATTTAAATTGAAAAAAAAAAATCATTGAAAGTGGGTATATAAAAATGGGATAGCTAGATACTCGAAATGAAACAAAAACAAAACAAAAAAAAAGTTAAAATTTAAACCAATTAAAATTGCTTAAATTGCTTGTTTTACAATGAAAACCATTTTATGGTGATGTATTTGATTAAATTGACCTCCGTTATGTTGTTTTACAATTTATTGTTTTTTTTTATTTTAGTCTGTTGTTTTTCTTTTATTAATGTGAACGCGGGTGGATACATAACAATTAACCTAACTTAATGATTCTAAAGTGTTTAAGATCGAAGTTCATTAAATTTATTTTTCTACGTATAATCTTTAGAAAGAAAAGATCAACTGTGGGTGTATTAATAAATATGAATGATTCCAGTTCTGGGGAATATTGTTAAAAGTCCTTTTTTTTATGTTCTTGACAGTAGAAACTTAGGTAGAATCACATTTTTGTATTTAATTAAGTAGGATATTACAAGTTTATTCTGGAATATCTAGAACCACTTTCGAGAATTTATTTATCAAAATTACTGGTTATCAACTTATTAAATGTGGAAAACTATTGATATTGTCAGGAACTAAGCCTGCTTAATAGCTCTTTTTACCAGATTATGCTATATAATTATTTTTGTTTTTTTTGTCATTATTTTATCCCAATGGACATAAGCATAAACATAAAAAATTGTTTTTGCTTCATCGTGAATTGAACCTGTGACCTTTTCGGTTCAAAAGCTGGCGCTCTCTACATATTGCGCCACCTAGCGTGTGTTTTTGATGTATTTATTATGAAGTACCTAACGTACGTTTAAACATGTTTTATTGAAATTAGTTTATTATTATGTTGACGCTTCAAGCACCAAGTGAGTGCTACTCCATTCCCATACAGTGTACGAAAACAAGATATTAACAAGAAGACAATAACAAGAAAATTGGGAGATTTTTTTTTTTATCACAATGAAACTGTCACACATGTTCCGTAAACATTTACATTATTTTTTTTTGATTAGTAAGAGTTTTCTAAATGCAAAATAAATTACGTTTTTGTTCACTCCCCCACGAAGCACACATAAATTAATTTTAGATATTGTCAAGACATAATTGTGAACACATAATTTGATATTGTCATTGAATCAAGAAAGTTGGCAAAAATAAAATAAGTTGGTTTTTTTTCTGCTTGATTTTTTTATTAATTTTTAAAACTAAAGTTGGTGTTATAATTTTTTTTTGACAGTAGCTAAATCTGTATGGTGTTTTAAATTCTGTAGTTATAGTAATAGGATGTCAAATTGCATATTAATAAAAGAATAGGATAAGGCACCAAAATGCTTTCGCTACAAAATAAAATGCTAAGAAATCCGTTATTAATTTTCTAAAAAGAAAGAGATTGGTAGCGCAAATCAATTCACATTGTCCCAAGACCTAAATTTAAATTTTTTGATTCAGGAAATTGCTTCAGAAAATATAATTTAGAACTAAAATTATTGGAAATAAATAAAATTAATGGAAATCAATATTGAGAAAGTCAATATTTTGTAATAAATTAAGCCAGTTTAAAACATAGTGGGCTTGTCAGGAAATTGAATAGGGATTGTATGAATAAGTACAGTTAATAAATTTAATAAAAAATTTTATTATAATATTTTTGATGTCCTAAGCATCCTTAACTGAAAAATCGCAAAGAAATGACGTGAGCAAAGAACCATGAATTTGAATTTGTTTCATGTTAGGCCCAAAGACTAGGTACTCTGATACAGTAATTTAATAACATTACCAAATTTTTCAAATTATTACTCATCTGTACATTTCTTTTTTTATGTGATAATAGTAAATTATAAAGACTTCCAATTTTAGAAAACAAATTTATGTAAACTCTAAAATGAGCAGAAACTTATTAAATTTTGTTTGTAATGTGGAAAATGAATACAAAACCAAATTATCATGTAGGGTACTTAAAAATTACCCATTTAAATTCCGGCAACAATATTCTATTGTATTTTATCAAGTTTACACAGATTTGATATAAATTTTAACACATATTTTTGAAATTAGAACAGGATTGAAATAAATAAAACTAATTAAAAAAAGACATGCAAATTTTATTTGTTATTAGGATAACGCTTTTGTACTTTCAGTATATTCATTCCTGTATAAATAAATTATAACAAGTTATTTCTGGCGTAACATTCACCGCCGGTCAAGCATAAAAAAATATTTCCGTTGTCTTTATTTAAATACCAAAACAAATGGAGAGTAGTGGGAGAATGTTTGGAAACCCTAAGCCTCATAGGGCTCCGAAATAAGATACAACTGATCTGGCTACCGGAACATAGTGGCTTGACTGGAAATGAGAAGGCTGACGAACTAGCCATATCATTGGCGGGCAATATTTATCAACCGGAATCGGCAGTAGGTATTATCTACTATCGACAGAAAACCTTTTTAAATGTATTGAATGTATTGAAAGCCACAGGTTCTCCAAAATATATGCACCAAGAATAAACAGCAAAATAACCAACTTCCTGCTCTCCAAAATAACCAACTCTCAATAGAGCCCACTGTCGGAAGATGATGGTCATACTTACTGGTTATAACCACATGAATAAGCACATGTGTTGTAGTTATAGTAGAGTGCTTAACTATTTCAGGGCTGAAAATCAGGTTGTTGAAAACGCACTACATACTCTCAGAAAAATTCTGCAAGATAAATGCCCCAAACCTATTGGCCTTTATCAAAAGGGTCAACTAAGTTGAGGGTTGGAGGAGGGCATAAAATCTAAAAGCCTATATGCCAGCCCTAACATATTAAGGTTACCTCCGCAAGGGAAATAAAACAAAGATTTCCATTTATGCAATTAATTTTCTTTAGCATACCTCTGTCGCCAAATTTAAGCATAACATTTATGTGCAACATAAATGTTAATTTATGTTTATTATAATAGGGTATAAGGTAACCTTGTTGTACCTTCGAGGATCTACCGATGTGCAGCTGTCCGTTTTAGCTTGTGGGAATAAAGAAGATGGTAGTTTTTTTAATTTACGCACCAGTTAAAGGGATAGTCAATAAATTTCCCCTAATATTTTTTTTATAATATCTTGCTTCTGGTGTTTTTCCTATAAAACGTATTACTTGAAAAATATAATGAATTTTTATAGGTTGCAGGGAAGATTTACCGTCATGGCAACACTTTTTTCTGCCTATCAATATTTTGCTTTACAAAATAGACATATTTTTGAGCTTGAAGATGTGCTTGCATTAGTCAATTAGAAAAATTTCGAGGTGACTTAATCAAAGACCCAAACCAGGGAAATTTATAAAAATTTTAATAGGTTTTTGGTTAATTTCAATTGTTTTAATGACTTTAAAAAATATTTCTAATTAGAAAAGGCTTTATATTTAATTTATTGCTTATGATGTTTTACAATTTGTCTTATTTGGTTCTTGTATTAAATATATAATTTTGCTATAGGGGCTTAGAACTTGGATATGCTTTTTATAAATGATTTATTTATTATTTCTTAATCAATAATTTTTTGGGGGTAATATTTTGAAAAAGCTTCACATTAAAAATTTTCGATTCCTATCTTTAATTCACAGAGTTGGAAAATTTTACAGATATTATTAACATATTAATATATTAAATGTTTCTTCAAAAACTAGTTCCATCATACATTTCATAGTACATATTGGTAAGTCTCTATAAATTTGTTAATGAACTCAAAAATTGCCAACACAAATCACGAGAATATTTGAGATTAGCAAATCATTCTTTAACGTTCTAAAACTAAGTGATAATGAGTTATGCACAGTACTGTTATTAATGTTTAATTTCCAAGATTAGTAACTTTATTTCGATTCTTCAGAAAATTTCTACGGTTAGGAGAATAAATAATAATATCTCTCTAATATTTCGATCCCACGTAATATAATACTTTTGGAAAATGTTTAAATACGATCTGAAGTCTGTCTACAGATAAAATTGGGTAACTGTAAAAAATGTCTTCAAGAGTATGTTTTTCGTCTATAAAATTGCATTTGCAAGAATTAGAATTGAAAACAATATCTAGTTTTAATTTAAAAAAAAAAAAAAAATTTATTTAAATTTAAGAAACTGAGATGAAGAACTTTGAAAGTAACTGATTCTAATTGACTGCAATCCGAATTTTGATTTCAACCCCTAATTCACTTATTGATAATAATGTGGTATTGTGAACTATTCCACTGAAGCTAAATGTATTCTATGCTAAGTGGACTAGCTTACCGATGCTGCTTTCAGACCAGTACCAAATATTTAATAACCACAACACCCTATTTTCGTTATGTAGTATTCTTTTAGATTTATTATTTTAGACTCATACTCAACTATTTAAACATAATAAAATAATATCCAACTCATAAAATTATACTAAAATGGATAGTCAAATTTTATTTGAATAAAATATTTTTTTAATTGACTTGCCTTAAACTGATCCTAAAGAGAATAATAATTTTCTGTACAAATTAAATCGCCTGTTGAGTTAATGGGCTATTTAAAAACAAAATAACAAAAATAAAAAAATTTCGTTCAGTTTTTTTGTTGCTGTTTTTCTTTATGAAATTAAAACACGATATTAATTTTTTTTTTTAATTCAAATTTAAAAATTAAAATGGCTGCCCTCAAAATGAAACATATTAATGCGATAACTTATAAAAAAAAAAAAACCAAATTAGAATAAAAATAAAAAAAAAATTAAATAAAAAAAGTTAAAAGTTTTGAAATTTATATGTGCAAATAAAAAAAAAAAGTTTTTTTTTTTAATTGTTCGGTTTATTTATTTTATTTTTTGTTTTTGTTGTTATTATTGTTATTTTTGATTTGTTTAAAAGTATTGTTCTGAGCTTATTAAGTTTATAGCATTAGAATTATGCATTAAGGATGCTTAATTGGATTTAAATTAGAAAAGTTTTTAAATGAGAAATTTTATAGAAAAATTTGTCAATTATTTTATTAAAAAAAAAGGTAATCAAGAAATAGAAGAGGATGACAGTTGAATTAGTGATTGTTTTAATGTGTCAGTTTTCACGTTTTACAACATTAAAAACTCATTTAAGAAAATAAAAATGAAGAATGCTTTTTTTAGCATTTAGCATTTTAGCTTTGGTAAATTTTAATTTTTTTTTTTTAATTGAGATCAGTTTTTTGTAAATGACGTATGACATACAAGGCTAACTGATGTCTCATTTTTGTATGCAACAAAACTTATCTCAACTTATCGACGTTTCATTGATTTTGAATTATATTTACATACATCAGAATATGAAAATATGATGTTTTAATTTCTATAGCTTTCTTTTAGTTATTACTTAATTTTAGGTATAGCATAGGTTGCCATTCCAATGCGCCGCTTAGATCAAAGCGTGTGATTCTATGCAATCAAATTTTTCCACGTAAATTCTATACTCATTTAATAGAAACGGTAGAACCTCTTAACCTTCATTAGCTGGAAACGCACACCTGTACCTTTTGCTTTTTACTTTTTAAATATTTTCGATGCAAGTCGACTTAGAGACTTGAATCTTTGTGAGAATTAATTTTTTATCCGTGGTCAGCTGAAAAGGTACACCTGTACCTATAATGCATTTTATATGAATTTTTGTGTTAAAATAAGAAAATATTATTTTTTGTATCACAGAATTAATTTATTTTAATAAATAACGGTACTTGGGTACCCAAATGACAGTTCATCATCAAAATATGAAACAAAAATAGTTCGGTACATAATGATAATTTTGTTATAGAAATTAAATAAAATTTTTCTGGACCTGAAACGTATACCATCGTCAGTAGGTACATGAAAAAATTAAAAATTCTAATGGTACTTGGGTACCCAGAAGATGTTTGTTTTTTATTTTTTCTATTTTTTTTAGTAAATTTCGAGGAAAAAAAAATTAATGAAAAAACCGGCACTTTTTTGTAATTCAATGTATTTTGAAGACTTTTGCTTAAATTTGTAGAAATTAAATAATATTTACAGTAAAATATATAAAATTTAATAAATAGGATTTTTAATGAAAAAAACACATTTTTTACGTGTTTTGTGTTTTTACGACAAACCGTCATATAATTGACTGTCCTTGCTACCTGAGCGGCAGATAAAATTTCAATTTTGTCGCTCCAGTTACAGAACTTTATAGTATGGTAAACAATAGTTTTTTTTATATATAATATTTTTTGAATTAGATGCATTTTTGCTGTTTCAAGCCGGAACTTTATACTTAATACTTCACCACAAACAGAATTGCTTAATAGACCTTTTTTTTCTAAAATAGCGTTACTTCCAAAACAATATTTTTAGAAAATAGATTCCCACAACTAATAAAACTAAATTTAAGAGTAAAAGTAGAACAAATACAAAAATAATCACAATAATATAACAAAAATAATAAAAATTATAGTAAAATCCATACATATTGTTTGAAGTTACAGGTGTACCTTTCCAGCTGAAGTAAGGGTTTTGAAATGCCAGCTGAATAAAGGTTAATAAACAAACCAAGAAAATTAATAAATAATTTTAGGAAATATGATTTCTTTTTTAGAGCATTGTTGCACGAAGGGAGGTTCAGAAGGGATGCAAGATGAATCCATCCTTTTCCATAGACTCAAAACTATAAGACAGACATCCGATGTTTCTGATATGTTTGCTAATCAGAAATAATTATCCCGTTAACACTTCTACCACCGACTAATAAATATCAATTGTCGGTTTCGTTGAATTTAAATTAACTTTTTTTATCATTCATATAAACCGATTATGGCAATATCTATTTTAGCACCATACCTCTGATATGACAATTATTATTCTTCTACATTTACGAGTAAATTATCTCCTGGTTGCTTTAAGAATGTAAATTTATTTTAAGATTTTCAAATATTATTTTTTCAGTGTTTTCAATTACTGTGTGTTTTGACTAAATAGAGAAGCAGGTAACGAAAAAAATCGCAGTACTGTAAAAAACTTTATTGCATCTATTCAGTACGTCGTATTGTTTCTACTATACATAATATACCAAACAAAACCAAAATATCTATAATTATAATTGACAAACATTTAGGGACCTGCGCAGTAGACACCTTTTCATTTTATTTCGATTCTCCTACTCCTTAATGAACTTCTAATATAATATATTAGATTGCATATAAAACAATAATGCGAACACAGTTGAACATTTTTTACTCCTATGATTTTATTATTCAGCAAATATATTATTCATATGTGAGATCTTATTAAAATCATAAACAAAAGCAAAGAAATCAGTTATTATAATTTACTTTATGTACTTGCAAATGAATCTATGTACATATGCCAAAAAAAAACACAAAAGCAAATTCATCTAATATAAAAAATATAAAACCAACAAAAAAACAAATCACTTGAGTTCTTCGTTTTTATCTTTTTAAGTAACTGTTTCTAAATTTTGTTTATTTGTAGTAATAATATAGTTTTTATTAAAATTATGTATTATGTAGGTACCTCTTTAATGACAAAATTTTTTATTTTTAATAATTTTATCCACTAAATGCCACTTACTATAGGGAATATATCGAAAACGAAGCAGTATATGAGGAACGTGTATTTATGTGTCCTAAATAAAACTTACTAACCACAAAACTTTTTATTAAACACGAGTGGTTTCTGCTATATCGTGCGAAGTCCATGTCAGTACGTAAATTACTGTTTTTTAAAAACTTTAAATTTGACTTCAACTTTAAATATAATTACTCAACAGGTGCCCCTAGTACAATATTCTAATTTTGTAGAAATGTGAGCACTTAAACAAGAACTCTACAGTTGAGCATCTGCATTTAGTATTCTGACACTCCCAGTCAAATAAATTAAATACAACAATTAATCCAAATTTTAGTAAAGTTGAACAATTTGATTTTGCATCAGAATAGACCGTTTTGGAATTAAATTCAAATAGAGCAGGTAATGAAAAGTTGTAACACTGAAAAAAAATTATTCATTCAGTACGTATTGTAAATACTATACTATACCATACCGTTTTATTCATTCAGTATAGCTGATACAACATAATAATTATCAGCGTTTCTGAGGTATTCTATGGTTACGAACAGCTTCTTGTATAATTTGTAATATTTTTTGAGAGCTTTTGTACGGAGTGATAATTACTTATATGTACTATAATTCTTTACTTTCTACCTGCATTTTAAAATTTATTCGTCACCGATTATTCAATAATTTTCCAAAATCTATATTAAGAACTTTTGCAGATCTGATTATTTTTGCTAATTATTATGCTTTTATTAGTTACCATTCGAACTTAACTTTTTGTTGAATTTATTGTCAATCTTCTTTGATTGTAAGGCAACAACAATTTGTACCAGTGCTAAATCGAATTATATAAAATTATCATTAGAGTATTTGCAAAAGTATGTAGTTTACAACAAACAATGTTTATAAATACAAAAAAAAAGGAAATTTAATCTAGAAAAGTTGCATTAAATCCGTAAATGGAATTCCGTCTTCCAATTTTTAAAATGATGCCCACATTACCATTAATCACAATATTATTTTTTGTTTGTTATAATTTATGACTTTCTTTTTCCTTTTAATAACTTAATAACTTGAAATTCATTTTCGAAAATAATGGAAAAGAAAGTTGAATATGTGTATAATAATATGTTATAATATGAGTGTGGGTTGGAGTCTAAGTCCCCAAAAACAAAATCTCCAAATCAAAATCTCCTAAACACAAAATCCAAAAAAAACTCCCCAAACACAAAATTTTCAAACACAAAATCCTCAAACACAAAATTACCAGAAAAAAGTTCTGAAATAAAAATCCCCAAATTTTACACATAATTTGGGAATTTCGTATTTTAAAATGAGGATTAAATTTAAAATAAATTTAAATTTTTTCTAAATCAATTTTACGTTTATTTTTATTCACCTTACTTATACTTTTCATTCACCATTTTAATTGAGACCCTTATTGAGACCCCACGGCAAAGAATGGTATACTTTAGCGCCAAGACTTTAGTCATTGCCATAATCATTAAAAAAAACATTATTTTATTCTTAAAGTCGGGGGCTGCCGTACCCAACCTCCGCCACTCATTTATTGGAACCCTGTTTTTACCGACGGCAGGTAAACGCTGGAGGAACAGTCTTAGTAAAAAATATATATAAAAAAAAATTTATTGCCCCCATATCCCCGCTACTCATTTATTGGAACCCTGTTTTTGCCGACGGCAGGTAAACGCGTGCCTGCCCGTAGTTTTAGTAAAGAATATAAAAAAAATAATTATTTGATTTTTAAGATAGGGGACTGCCTAACACACGCTACTAATTTATTGGAACCACCTTGTTGTCGACGTAAACGCATACAGCACAGTTTTAGTAAAAAATAGAAAAAACAATATTTTTATTTTTAAGGTCCGCTCCATGTTATTGAAATCTTGATTTTCCGCACGGCAGCAAGACGGCAAGACGGCGGATGTAGATTGCAAGACGAAAAAGAATGTATTGACAATACAATTTATCGGGTTAGTCCGTAAATCCACAAAACACGAAATCCATAATGGCTTTCGCCACTAAAAAAAACATTCACAAAAAACGATCCTTGTTATTCCTTTTACGCATTTCACTTTATTATCTACGGCCACTTTAAGCGAAATTATGAGTTAGGAGAGATTTTATTAATATTTAAATAAATATTTATATAAATTATTTTTGTGCATAGCCGCTGTTGGATACAATGAGGATATCTCCTTTTGTAGGATTAATTTACCACAATTTTATTGATATTTTTTTTTGAATTTCGTGTTGTGGATTTGCTCACTAATCCAATTTTTCATATTCTCTTATGAGATTTATATTGCCTTATATTTGGAGATTTTTTTTGGGGTTTTTGTGTTTGGGGACTTTTTGTTTGGGGATTTTGTGTTTGCGGATTTTGGTTTTTGGGCTTTTTAAAAATCTGAGGATCTTGTGTCTTCGGGATTTTGATTTTGGGGATTTAGAATGACCCCCTATGAGTGTGTGTGTATTAAAATTTCCGTATTCTTATTATTTAAATTTTATTCTTTTTATACGTAACCATTTTGTAAAATCTGATGTCCATTAAGAAATGAATATACACGGTAATTTCTATATTGATGATATTAATTCGAAAATCTTCTTAGTTTCATTAATTGAAACATAATAATGAATGATAGTGTAGATATAAGCACGCAGTGATTCTCAACATAATTTAATCATCTTCAATATTGTGCAAAATATTTCAATGTATACTCATTTTGAATTAAATTAATATGAATTGTTAAAAATCTCAAAATCATTTTTATTTTTTTTTAATTATTTCTGAATTATCAATTCGTAAACTTAAAAGTAGTTCAATCACGATCTCGTCATTATAAGTAATATCCATATCAATCTGATAGAAGATTGTTGCTTATTTTAGTAAATCCTTCAATAATATTCCAATTATATCTTGCTGTTAAGCGTAAAATTTGATTATATATATTGAAATTCAATTTTCACATTGTTCGTATAACTAAGGGACAAATTAAGTGCCAGTATCTACCTGTTCTTAGCTTATATCAATCTCTGTGTCAGAAATCACAAAAGTGGTTAAATTTAATTCATAAATAAGATGTATGATCTAAAGTACTTAAAAAGGGGAAAAAAAATCTAAACGGGATAGTCTACAACTGATAAAACAACAAACCTCTATATAACACAACCCCTATAAACAAACCCCTACATAACACGTGTGTAATAAATGGGATATCGAATATAAAACCGCCGGAAAATTTATGTGTAATATCAACAATGAACCAAGAGAAAAGAATTAGATCTGTCCTATGTTGCAACAGCGATAAAATAATCTAACAAACAAATAAATAATTTAGTTAGTAATGTGAAGCTATTTAATTGGGTTGCAGAGGTCCACAGAACCAGGAACGATTAGCTCTAACTCTATCACTCTCTTACAAACCACCAAACTACTACAAATTGTCATAAACTGATTCACATGCATAATATAAAACAAATACAGAAATGTTTAACTTTAGTTTAAAGCCACTGTGTATATTTAAGTTTTGGTCAAAATCAATAACAAACAATACATATTATACAATAGGAAAAGATATATAGCAAACATTTATTTAGAATACAATAATTATTGAATAGAATCCAATTATCATCATCAAGACAATTCGATTTTGCTATAACTTAATTAAGAACTTTGTTTGTATTATAATATAATATATATATATCACTAAATATCTATATAACACATACATTCATAAAGACCTAAAACATCATATTGTTATTCATATGTAGTATTATTGTGGTATTTTTATAAATTGAATTTAATATCAATTTAAATTACCACTCTTCCATCACATTACGTTTTTCATATCTAACTAGAAATAATATTTTTTTTTTCCCAAGATTTTTTAATTGAAAAAGATAATAATTTGCTATAAATTATTACCAGTGTCATAATTATTATGTTCAAAATCAATATATTATAATCAATATTAGTAATCATTATCATCACCATTATTATCATGATGAAAACTATCACAGAAATTATTAAGAAAATAATTTTCTTCTAAATTGAAATATTTTATTTCTAATATTTATATATATTAGATATAGAGGGTGTTTTAGACTTGATATTACTAAAGATTTTTAACAATATGTCAATGTTAAATCTACTAGCTTAACTAACAATGAAAACTTTGTTAAGCGATTAAAACGAATAAGACCACTCGGATAAAACCTTTTATGTATATCGAAATCCTATGGGATTTTGGTAAATCAAAAGTATGTAAGTTTGTTTGAGTCAAAAGTAAAATAGTTTGTTAATCTGTAAGACTATATAGTTTTAATATTGCAATAATAATAGAGATTTAGTTCCACAGTCCATCGAAATACTCCCCTGGTCAGAAATAGTTTTTGAAGCAGTGACCCTCTCTTGTGATTATTTACTAATATCTGAAAAAAAAACAGTATTGCTTTATTTACACATCTTATAAGGAGCAGTATCAGGTACTGGTAAAGGGTACTGGACCATGTCGAAAAAGACAATAGTAATAAAAAAGATGGAAAGTAAAAAATTTATTTAACAAGCTCTTGCAGCAAATAAATTTGGTTAGTTTCCAACTTAACCATAAAAGTATAATTCCCTACACTATTTTCATATTATTCTAATTATTAGACAAAATAGAGCTATGACGAATGGTTGAACATAGAACAATTATATGATTTATTGATTTTAATTTAACTCACATTAATTGGCTTAACATAGAATATTCAATTGTTCGTTGATAAATAATGTTAACACAGAAGTTAATTCGATTTATTTATTTTGCTTACTTTAATTTAAATTGGTGCATCAGTCTTTGTGTTTCAGTTGTTGTGTGAATGTGTTTCCAGCGGCGTTCATAATAATGTGAGCACCATTAAACAATAACTCCAAAATTGAGCATCTTGATTGATTGATCACATATTTTTCTGTTAGTCCCAGACAAATAAGTAAAGTAAAACAGGTATTCTAAATTTTTATAACTCTGAAAAATCTGATTTTACATCTGAATAACCAATTTTTGAAATTCAATTTCCATTCTTAAAATGTTAATCTTAAATATTTCTGTAGCACCCTTTAAATACAATAATTTAATAAAATAATTGAATTCAATTATAATATCTCTATTATATTTATCACTAAATTATTTTCTTTCATAGAATATAACAACCTCAACCTTAATATTCTCATTAATACCCTTCTGAGGACAAGTCTTTAGTTAGAGCCTTCATCTCATTATAGTTAATAAATATTGTTCACTTTGGTTTTTCCATTTTTCTAGCTTCTATTAAACTCAGACTCTGATCCTATTTCATAAAATCAATTCAACACTGACGTATAATTATGGTAAAGTGTAGTAGTGGTCTTCCTATAATATACGAATACGATGTAGGTACTTGCTTTATGGTTTGTTAAGTCTCTATTATAAGTGAATGGAATAGGAAGAAGAGTTTTTATTTCTAGTATTTTACTTTACTATTTTTTTCTGACCAAGAATTCTGCAAGCATGATAATAATAATCATTATATAAATATTACTATTATTAGTTTTGTTTTGTGTTGTAATACGGAAAATGAAAATTTGTGTAAGAAAATTATAGAAAACAAAAAAACAAGAATGAAACGAATTGAAAAAGTGTTCTCTATTTATGGGGAAAAAAAAATTAAGTTAAGTTCATTTGAAAGATGTACTACGTATCTACTTCTGTATCGATCGAGTACCACATTAATCAAAAATTAGTTGAGAATATAGTTTTAATAGATATTAATTAAATTTATGCTATTTATACTATCTATATGTTACAGGTAAGTTTTAAATTAATTATTTTTGAAAGAGAGAAAAATAAATTAATTAAAAATAGTTTTTTATTGTGGCTTTATCCATATTATTTTAAAGTTTATTCTAGGAATATTTCTTATAACATTTAGCTATGGTTCAGAGTATGCAATTATAATATGAAAGAAAATATTAATCAAAATATTAATAATAATATAAATTTTTTAACTGAAAATATAACCGATAGTAAATCAACTATGATAATATATGGCATATCCACAACGATGAAAACAAAATAAACTTTTAATTTTAATATAAACAAGATTAAATAATGTAGCCGTGAGGCAATACTCGTTATAACATATATTATTTTCTAATGTTAATCAGGATTGTCAACTAGAATAATATTAAAATATGTTTTTGACAAAATATTTTTGGAGGGCATTGTATTTTTTCGAATTATTTTTATAATAAATGTCAATGAAATTTCATTCCCAGCCAAATTTTGAATTTTGGTCACAATAATTATAAATATTAATACAATTATTTTTGACCGAAAAATATTATTTATTAGTAAGACATTTTTTAAATTATTAACTAATATCTATCTCTCTTTCTCAGGAAATAAATATAAACTCCATAAAACTATTATTTGAAAATAAAAAATAATACCGTTCTGCCTCTCGCATAACATAAATTATTTCAAATGAATATCATTCCAAAATAAAAACATATACACTAATACATGTATACTAATCCTATAACAATATTACAGCACCTGCTCCGGTGTCTTATAGGATTCTCCATTTTAGTGCTATAACGTATTTATAACCTTTCCAGCAATTGCGGAGCACTCAAATTAACACTAATACTGCTATAAGAGTGTTTATAATAGTGTTATAAGAGTGCGCAAAAGTCTTATAGCAATAAAATTGTTACGTGGGAGCTCAAAATATAAATGATGTATACAAGCACTTTTACTGAGATTCTAGCTAACGAATTTGGCAATAATAAAATCTGAAAAACTGAATATCAAATTAGTGTACAGGACATGAGCCATTTGATTTGCTCTCTTACTATTTATTATGATTTTATTGTTATCCACGATTAAATACTGTTAACTGTTACAGTTATACTAGTATACTATATTTTTCTAGTTAAAACTTTTTTTAGTTAAAACTTCATATTTAGAATTGATTCTTTGAATACTATTGATTCGATATAAATGCAATACAATTACTGATCATGCTGAAGATTTATTTATTTTATCCTTATATTAAATTATATACATTATATTTAAATACATAACGGGTGGAAGTCGTTAAATGTTCTTATTTTGATTATACATATCAATTGAATGACGTGTCTGAGTCCTTAAATAATGATGGTTTAATAATCATACTCATAATTTTCTTCAGTGTTATACTGGGTAGCTTACATTGTTGGGGTAGTGCCGTAGATGACGAAGGCTGCTACAAGTTTGCTACCCTTCCCCATCACAGATCTTCCATAACTTCACTAAGTTGTTTTCCAATAGGTAAATTTTATATAACATGCTTCTTTACTGGGAATTCGCCATATTTATTGTCACTGTTATGATACACATCTCTTTCCTATTGAAGCTTAGAAGTAATTTAGTTTTCTTGAGCACAATTTTATCTGTATTTTGGCTGTGGGGGGAAGCCTGTTTTAATGCTTTTCTCGCTAACTTATGTACACCTTCGTGTTCTGCCGTCGTTTTCATTATCCATAGTATTTTTGAATTTTGAGAATTTCTACACAATCCTATACAATATTTTATGTGATGGATGTAGCTTTTGATAGCTATAGTATGTTTGCTTTACTTTCTAATAGAATGCTTTTAAGTTTTTTTGTAATTTTGTCTTTTTAAACTATCTTGAAATGGCAAGGTTTGGAAAATTTTGTTCGTAAAATCTAGACTTGAAGACATATGGCCTCTGAGGGTTTTTATATATTATACTCCTGATCGTACACAATCAATTTTTTAAAGCTGTCAATGTACTATACTAATTTTACTTTGTCGAGAGAAGGTTGACTAGTTTCCACCACCTCTCTGTTTGTGATGTTTTTTTTTAATTAGTAATTTTCAAAATTATTTGTTGGTACATAGTAGTTGGATAATGGTATTGAAATCGTCTATTATCTTTCTTAAACATATACCAATTAGTTCTTACTTAATTTTTAATTATAATTTTGCTGCTAAATATATACTGTTTAACTGTTATTGTTGCTTCTAGATAATGTAATTTTCTGAAAAACCTTAATATTCATAACTAGTGTGAGCGATATAAATACAAAACTCAGTATTGTTTTGGACATAAATAAATTTAACGCATTTTAGACTTGAAGAAAAATTGAGTTTATTTTCTATTCCTGGTATATTGCAGTTAATTAACTGGTATATTGCAGTTAATTAACTAATAATGGGCACTTTTCAAATCAATTCATATTTATTTTTATTCATATCAATTCTCGCTCGCACTTGTATGTTTAATATTGTATCTCAGTTAGTAAAGTTTGTTTATTCATCTCACTCGCGCTGATTAATATGTATTACATTAATAGTAAAATGTTAATATGCGCGAAACAAATTTTAAAAAAGAAATTTAAAATATTGAAAAGAATTTAAGTAATTTACTGTTAGAAGTTTGAAAATCCAATTTTAAATATTACGCATGTGGACGCATGAGACTAAAAAAAACTTGTGCGATTTTTAAAAGAATTTGTACTCTCAAATTTCGGTCGCATGCGGTCTCATTGTGTCTTATAGATCTCAAATTATTTGTTGCGAAACATTTTCGGTTGCATATGAAAAGTGTAGAGTACATGTGATAGATGAAATTTCATTAAAAAATGTCTTTATCCATAGTCCGTCGTATGTCCATATTTGAAACAAACTGTTAAAAAAATTTTCTTCCATTTTACGTTAGGTATATAAAAAGTAATTGTCTTCGGCCATTTATGAACTCAAGCTTGTAAATTTTATTGAAATTAAGACATTTTTGAATAAAAGACTAATTTAACATATGACCACTAACCTCTATATTAATAAAAAATTCATTAACATACTCGTAACATTAGCGGCCCTATGTTGAAAAACTCATAATTTCAATTAAATTTACATCATTCTAAGAAACAGAAGCTTCTTCCAAATTAAAACTTTATCATAGAGAAGTGCTTTGCCGAAATAATCTTTATAAAAACCTCAATATAATCATGTTGTAAAAATGAGAATTGGAAAAAATCAAATACTGAATAAAACTTATTATAGAATATTGAAGTGGATACAGTTCTTGCAGAGTCATTCGAGCGAATATTTTGATAATGAAAATGGTATATCTTAAAATACCATAAAATTGAAATCAAATATTATTTTTTTCATATTCAAGTAGTGAACAAACTATACATGTACCGTACGTGTACATATTATACAGGGTGGTCCGGTTTAGAGCAAAAGTTTTTTAATGGGTGATTCCTTGGAGTATTTTAAGAAAAAAAATTGTTCTAGATGAAGGGTCTATCTTTAAATTTAACTTAGGGTACAGAGGGTTAAAGAAAATCGGATTAGAAAAATTATGTCTAAACGATATCCGCTAAAACTCCGAAAGAATTAAAACTAGAGCAATATTTTCTTCAAAACTTTTTGTTTTTAAATTAATACATCTAATTAACGGTATGTGTTGAATGAGTATGAGACTTACCGTTTTTGAATAATAATGTTGATGCGTTACATCATCCCATATAAATTTTTCATGCACAAGTTTCAAATCAGACTTGCTGTTTTCAGGTAAAGTCATATACAATTTCATTAAATTTAACTACTTTAAGTAAATTTGACTAATTTTGACGAAAAAATAAAAACTCTCAGTTATTATTTTTCTTACTAAACCACATTGGATTACCCAAATATTAAATAACTACTCAAAAATATAAGTACCCCAAAATATAAATATGATTCATTACTTTAAAAACGCAAGTGTGATATGAAAGTTGCATCGACACAATAAAAAAAAATTCAGTTGTTAAAAGCAAAATTTTAAGTTTGTGCAGCTATTATTCAAAAACGGTAAGTCGGATACTCATCCGTTATTATTAGGTGTATATTGATTTAAAAAAAAAATTGTGAAGAAGGTGTTACATTAGTTTGAATTCTTTCGTAGCTGTAGTGGATATTGTTTAGACATAATTTTTTTAATCCGATTTTCTTTAACCGTCTGTACCCTAGATTAAATTCAAAGATAGACTTCTCGTCTTGAACTAATTTTTCTTAAAATACTCCAAGGAATCACCCCTTAAAATATTTTTACTCTAAACTGGCCCACCATGTATTTTTGTTAAGTCGCCTCTTCTTTTCTATTCATTTTTATTGTTCTGACTTTCTCTATTATTTATTTCGTAGCTGGGGGAGGGTTTTTTTTTTAAAATAATTTGCCAATTTTTTTCGATATGACTTTCATTTAGTTTTTATTATTTTTTAGTTATTTTCTTGTTCTTTTTTCATCGATTGTCGAACATTTTATCTCCCATTATTTGCATTGTTAGCATACTATTCTATAGACGAGGTAGGTAACAGAATAATGAAATTTGAGAAAATAAAAGGAATGTTAAGTAAAACTGGAAAATTTCAATGAAAATTTATTTTTCTTTTTGATCGTAATATCAGTGTGTGTGTGTGTGTGTGTCTAGTGCATAAAATTTTTGTGATTTTCTTTTATTTTGTGATGTTGTTCTTTTTTTTTATTTTTGATTTTATTTTTTTCTTAGGTTTTTTTAACCGAAATATCCAATGTACATAACATTTGGTTGTATACTTAAAGAAAAAAAGAAAAAAATAAAAAAAAAAAAAAAAAACCTAGCAAAGTAGGTTACTCAAAATTTTTGTAAACCTGACCTTCTGTTACACAAATTATAATTGGGTTGATTAGTTAAATGTTAGGGTACCTAGGTAAGAATAAAATTCTTTCAAGTTCAATAATCTGGTACCACCATGCAATGTTGGGGGGCATAAGCCCTTCATTGAATTTCTATCTGGTGACTAGTTTCTTCAAGCCATTAAGAACTTATTTCGGATAAGATTGTTTATTTGCTGTTCATAAATATGTAAATCTTTTATATCGTTTTTTCGTCACTATGTTACCAACAAATCTTTAAGATGACATTTTCTGATTACGATGAATAACTTTTGAACATTGAATATTGAATTTCGTTAATATAATTTTCAAAAAGAATATCTTTTCAACATATTCCACATTTTTTGTTTGCGAACCACGTAAATGACATGAAGAAGCCCAAACGTTTGAACACTCAGAGTTTCTTCGAAGTGTAACATTCAAAGTCGAATTATAATGTAATCCAATTACATCAGAATATGATTTTTATCTCTGTAAAGTGAAGGATTCAAATATAGTCGATTAGGAATTCGCTCCAAATCTATCAAAACTCATATTAAAAATCTTTTCCTACTAAAAAACTGCACATACAAACTTAAATTCAATTTCTGTACAGATAAGAAAAAAAAGATAACGGTAATTATGTGTATCCGTGCATTCAGACTTACTTTTGTGCAAAAGAAAAGAAAAATATCTAAATTTTATTTACTATTGAATTAGTTCTTTAAAGAAATTATTCTGAACAATACAATACATACCAAGTATCTTACAGTTCAGTAAAGCTACATAAGTTTTGAAGTACATACATATGGTACTTATGGATATAGATGTTCAACAAAATAAAGTAGCTACTATTCTTATTACAATGAATTGAAGATTTTGAGTTTTGAATGCACACTTTTTACATGTATATACAATTTTTTTTTTTTTTTTTTTTATGTACATAATACAAGGATGAGTGAAGATTAAAAACGAACAAATCGAAAGTTCTGAAGTTAAAAATAAATAAATCGAAAAAAAAAAAAATAAAAAGTGTGGGAACAGTTAAAGAGATTTTTTAGGTTAGGTTTACCATATACTGTTTCGGTTAATAATTTTTAATTTAATTGATTGGAAATTGGAAAATAAAATGTGTTTTTTAAGTATTATAGTCTGAATTAGATCAGTAATCAAAGAGTTTATTTAAGTGGTGGAAAATTGTTTAAGTTATATTTTTTTTTATTTGTGTACCGATATGGTGAATCTGATGAAGGTCTTGGGCTCGAATCAAATCCGAGTCAGAACAAGGATGTTTTAAAACTTATTTTTGAATTTTGCAATTCAAATTTAATTTGGTATCGCTATTATGAAGGCAAGATTACTTTACCATTAAATATATTTTTTCAAGTGAAAATTAGTTTTGAAAATTAGAATTGTATATGTATAAAAGCAGTTGGGGTGTTCATTTGAATCAGTTATACTGTAATCAGAGCCATAAGACCGAGATGTAATGAAGTGGTAGCTTTCATAATATATTTGATCTAATAAGTGAAATTATTGTTGCTTTTGCAGATTTTAAGTAGTTCCAATTATTAGTCATGTAATAAAAATATTTATATAATTGACAGTGTATACATTATAATATAATACATAATTATATTTACATAGTATAATGGGTTACCTAGGTTTTTAAGATACATTCAAATCTTTAAATTCATTTCTAAATATAGAAATGGCTTTTTTGTTTTTGATAATCAGATTTGTTTTTAGTTTCTAGAGAACCTGTTAACAACAGACTTAATAATGATGTAGGTAGTGGATTCTCGCCATTATTTAGATTACTTTAAAAATAAAAATCAGGTTCAGGTAGAATTAAGATCATAAATACTAGAATAAGGGTTATTGCGTAAGACTAGTTTAAATGCAATAAATAATAATTATACAAAAAAACAAAAAAAAAAAAAAAATTTAATAAATAAAACACTATAGATTAGGTAGCACTATTAAGGAATTACTATTGTTAACAAAATGAGCATATTATTGAGGGTTCAAATTATATATTTATAGTTAAGCATTAGTGTAAATATTAATTAGTCGCAAAGCACTGATGAAGGAAGTAAGTTGCTTCCGAAATATCGATATTTGCAAAATAAATACAAATGATTAGTGAAAGGAAACTCGACTTTTATTCCATAAATCTAATAGAAATGGCTCCCATAAGCAGTATTTTTTCTCCGAAACCATACTTTTACGGAACATCCTTCTATGCCAATTTATTTACAATATGATACCCTATAAAATCGAACGTATTTTATTTTATCATCATTCTATTACTTACCCTACAATAGGTAATGATTGGACAGTGACGTTTATTTCCTGAAAAAATAAAAATATATAAATTGATATATAAATTTTGTGAATATAAAATCAAATTTAATAATTAATCTATAGATTTATGGAATAAAAGTCGAGTTTCCTTTCACTAATCCAGAAGGAAGTAAGTTGCTTCCGAAATATCGATATTTGCAAAATAAATACAAATGATCAGTGAAAGGAAACTCAACTTTTATTCCATAAATCTAAATATATCACTAAAAACAAATCTGATTATCAATAACAATGATTAATCTATATCAGGGTCGCCCAAACGGTCGATCTTTCGAATTTTTTCAGTCGATCGACGTAGTAAAAATTAAAAATAAACGTTTTTATTTTATTTCTTGACTTTTTATCGCTAGTTTACCATCAATTTTATTAAAACTTGAAATCATCAGAGGAAGTTCAAGATGTGGGTATTTTTAATAGTTTTAATAGTTCGATACCTATAATGATAATTTTGTTATAGAAATGAAATAAAATTTTTGTGGACCTGAAACGTACAACTTCATCAGTAGGTGCATGGAAAAAATAAAAATTCTAATGGTACTTAGGTTCCCAGAAGATGTCTTATCATCAAAATTAAAAATAAGAATAGTTCGGTACCTAAAAATGCTTATGTATTATACTATCATACAAGACTACACTAATGATATTGATTCTTTAAAAATAGAAAATGAAATTATAGCCCTTAATTTTGATATTTTTGTAAAAGCAAGAGCTTCTGAAAATAGTTATTGGTCGTTGCTACATGAAGATAAGTCTCCATAGTATTGCTTTGCAATGGACCGCTTACTTTCGTTCCACCTATCTATGCGAATCGGCATTTTCTCATATGAAAATAATAAAATCGAAACACCGCAACACTAGTACACTTGCATATGAACATTTAAAAATGTGTCTACACTTAGCAGTGACCAGTTACGTACCATTGATTGACCAGCTTGCTGATAAAATGCAATGTCATGCATCAACATCTCACGACAAATATTAAATTAATATTGAAAATGGTCATTTACTATTTATGATTATGAATTGAATAAATTATAAATATTCGCCCGCTCTCCTCTACGAAATTTGATAAAAAATTGTACTCATTATAAATTTTGAAAATCGTTATGAAATATTTGCCATCATTTCATTTTAATTCTTGGTAGTATATAATTTTATTTTATTCACTTATTTTAGACAACAACCACACATGTAATAATTTATTTAAAAAAAAAAAAATACAATAATAAGGCGAAAAAAAAACTCTGTAAAATTGTGAATTGCGGGATTTTTATTAATAAAAAAAATTCTATGTTAAGATGTGTTTATTATACATGTGGTGAAATTTAAATTTGAAAATTCTAATTGAAAATTAAAAATATTTGAAAAAAAAAATATTTAATTTCGCTACGTTTCTTTTTAAATATCTACTGTTTAAAAAAATTATAATGAAAATTAGTTGTTTTTTTTTTATAATTTGTGAACCTTATTTTTTTCAGTTTACAGATCAATAATAATTATCTTAGAGCATTATCATTAGATTTGAACACCATCGTATATGAGAATAACTATTTTGATTAATGAGAGGCTTGCGAAAAACAATTTTTATTAACCAGAGTTCAACTAGTTGAACAACTATTATAGAGAACAAATGAAAATATTTCAATTATTTTCGAATTAGAGAGCTCTCCATCATTAAACGATATGATAGACAATATATAGGTTTTTCACTTCTAATTCAAGTTTTTTTATTTCAAATTCAATTTTATTTATTTCAAATTCAATATTTGTAAATTGTGTTATTTTTGTTTTTAAATTTTTGAAATTAAATTTTTTAAACAAACAAAAATAGATTTTTTGATCAAAACAAACTTTAAATAAGTATATTAAATTTAACATTTAATGTAATGGTGGTCCAACTACAGCCAATGGTAATTTCATTGCCATATCCACGTAATAATTGTTGCAATCGGCTGAGGTAACAATTGCCACGGATGTTTCTATTACATTTACTAAATTTATATTAGTTTCCGCCAAAAAATCTGTCGATCCGCCAAAAAATCTGTCGCTGATAACTTAATTTTTGAAAATACTTTTTCAAATGGACTGAACATCGGTGAGTATGGAGAAAGAAAAATTAAAGTATGAATTGTCGAACTAATTCTTTCACGCACTTCTAGGGTTTTGTGGATGAAATTGTTCAAAACCAGCCATGCTCCTTTTATGTTAGCTTCAGCCATTTTAACAAATAAGGCATCCAAGAATGTAATCAAAATTGTTTGAATTAACAGATGAGTTTGCTTTTATGTATTTGACTATATATATTATTCCATATAAATTCAGATCTGCTATTAATGAAACATGTCGCCATTTTACAGTTGGTACTATGATATGTTATAGTAGTTTTTTGTAACGATTTATTATAATAGACATAGACAGTATTTTTATTGATTGACTCAATTATGGTTTCGCCTTCTTCATAGCATTTTATTAGGATCTGCTTTTTGTCTAAACTATTTTTACTGTATAGTTCCCTATGGTATCCTTTACGACGTATAACCAAGTTAGATAATAGTCTCTACACTACTATCATCAGAGGATATTATTAGCCGCTAATTCCGTCCGTTGGGACTGATCAAAGGACTAGATTCTATGGACGAAGTGTTATTCATTTTTTAGATTAACAAGACTACTGCAATTGCTAAAACTTATTTAAAGTATCTATTATATCTATTTTTGTTTGTTATATATATTTAGTTTGTTTTCTTTCAAAAATTTAATAATAAAAATAACAAAATTTACAAATATTGAATTTGAAATAAATAAAATTGAATTTGAAATAAAAAAACTTGAATTAGAAGTGAAAAACTTATAAAAGGAATCTCTTACATTTTCAGTCTTCTTAATATAAACAAACTTATTTGTATACTGAAATTCTGTAGATATGTCTTCAGATACTTATAATTGTTGGAGAGGGAAATAACACAAGAAAAATCAAAATTAAATATTATAAACTAATATTAATAATATTAATAACCTCAAGAAAAGCACCAAGAATGATAAAATACTTCTTCAATAGCTTTTAAAGTAACTCTTATTTTTTTTTACTTTATTTATTTGAAAATATTAAAACATACTGAAAACAAATCTTTCAATTTACTGTCATTCAATTCAAGAATAATAAATTATTATTATTAATCATATTTTTGAAATGATATGATTGGAAATGACAAAAATGGACATTTTAATATAATATTTAATGTAACTATCCATATTTAAATACAATAATTTAAAAAACAGTTAAAAGATTTATTATTTTTTCTATTCTACCTCTGTACATTATAACGGTAAACCCATCATATTATAATATTATCTTAAAACATAAATTTATTGAATACCTATTAACAAATTATAGCTTTTCTTTTTTTCATCTTCGTTTTTTTTAACAAGGTACCTGTTTTATATTAGAATTTTCGTTACATTCATATGCTCTTCTCATTCGTAAAATTCCATTGTTCAGTTATGTATTCAAAAGACAATGCTTACCTACTGTTCTAATAGATCCGTAAATTTGTATTCTCACAGTGAAAATATTTTTTCCATAAGTTTTAGTTAATGGATAGATATGAATTTAATCGACTCTCATCAATTTGTTATTGTCAATTAAATCGTTTGTTTCTCTTTATTTAAATCTTTATTTAATTTTTTCATTTTATTGTTTTTTTTAATCACATCTGACTATACGTAAAAACTGTGACCACTAAACAATTCTCATGATAATAAATTGAATTTTGGAATTTTTGTAAATAGCTAATGGTTTTAAAAATAAATAAGCCATTACAAATAGAATCAATTTGAAATTTATTGCTTAACGGTAAAAAAAAAATCTTAAAATGTTACTGTTAAACCGAACTATGATAAATTTAGTAGCCAGATAGTATATACGAGTATGTAAAATTGAATAAAAGGTGTAAATATTTGAGAAAAAAAATAAACCAAATTGAAAAATTCTAACTAAAGCTATTTAGGTTGCATTGCATTGAGTGCATCAAATTACTAGGTAAATTAAGAATTTTTATTTATTTAAAAAAAAAAAGATATTAAACTATTGTCATTGAAGTTGAATAATGTAACAAAACTTTAAATTAACAAAAGAAAATAATTTTATGTTCAAATTAGGTATAGAGGTATGCAGCATTAAGTAAGTAGTAAAATTTTAAATAGAAAGATAAAAATTCTTGGAAATTGATCATCATTTTTGGAATAAGACCAAACAAAAGACTGTGTAAACCTCAATTTTAAGCAAAGAAAGTGCATCAAACCGATAAAATTATTTTGTTCTGATCAATGATATTTATACATATTTATTGCTAGGGTTATTAAGTATTTCTCATTCAATTAAGCTTACCTCTTTCTCTCTCCACATAAATCTAAATATAAAAAACAACTATTTAAACTACACTAAAAAACAACTAAGTTTAAATAATAATAAAGTTATAAAAAATAATAAATTGGCTAATATAAATTAAAATTAAAATCTGTCAAAACAAAACGAAAAATCTGTCAGAATTTATATATGATGAATCACTATTAAAATTACTCAAAATTTTAGAAAATATGTCATTATTTTTTTATGAGGGAGTACCTGAAATACAATTTTTAGTAACATAAAAACTTTAATATTTTAAATATTCCTAATAGGTGATATGAAAGAACCCGAACCACCCAGATTATTGGAAAACGGTAAAATATATGTTTGCTCATTATATTTGTAATAAGTGTTGGGAGTTGTATGGCAGCTGTGCGAACCACTCAAAATTTTAAAAAACGGTAATAGACGTATTTATTTCTTTTTGAGGCAGTACGCAGTACCTTTGTATACATTTTCAGCTCGGTGGCACTTTTGGTTCTTAATACATTTGTGATAGGTGCTGAAGGTTGTATGGCAGTTGTCCGAATCACTCAAAATTTTGAGAAACGGTAAAAGACGGCTATTACTTGTTAAATTTATTGGAGAAACAATCTCCTGTTATGAATATATTTTGCTTCCGTAGGCAATTTGTTTAGTGTAAACGAATCTTTTTAAGCTTCAATAACTGTCAATTTTGTTGGTGGATTATGTAGTTAAGTGAATTTATTATGCCACTAGTTTAATATTAACAAAAAATTCCGAAAATAAATTCATCATAATTTCATATCTATTAAATCGAATTGGATGTCAGCCTCAGTCTGGTTCTCTTTTTAATTCGATTGCAAACTGCATTGGCGTCCAAAAAAACAGACATTTTTAATACTTTAGGTAAAATAGACATTTTTAATACTTTAGGTAAAATAGACATTTTTAATACTTTACCTACTAATTATAAATAAGTAGGTAATAAAATAAAATTAAAATAATTTAATCCGAATCCGTATAAAAAGTGTCCTCTTCCTAATTTGTAAATTTCGATTTCGGCGAATTTCCGGTCTGAAAAACCCATTTTCTGTTTTTCTCGGAAGTAGGAAATATCACTAATCGGTATAGCACCCTCGATTATGTTAATATTTTTTTTCTAATTTTAAAATAACGGTTCCTTCACCTCTTAAAAAGCTGTTACGCATGCTCTGGAACATTCGGTATATTATCTACAGTTCTACCATTTTATTCACTAACTATTACTTATAATAACGTTACTTGAAATTTAATATGTAGGTACTATAACTTGGTTGGCTTATAAAATTATAATATCATTGAATTTTTATTAGGTATTATATTTATAAAAAAAAGTGTTAATTTGTCAGGTATATAATCCTAATTTGCATAATTGTGCACATTGATTATCGCATCTAAACGAAACGCATGGCCTGACATCGTCATACTTCATTCAAACATACATGCTTACATACATTATATACGAGCATTTGTATTATTTTTGATATGCTGTTTTGAATATGGTGTAAATTTTATTTTTTCAAAGATTCCTATCCGATGTTGGTATTGTTGCAATGCTGCAAATATTCACATCAAGGTTTATTGTAATTGCTAATTAGTTGCATACCAGATATTAAGAGGTTATAATAAGGAAATAAAAAAAAAATTCTTTGCAATTATACATACCGTTGTCCGTTACACTAGATTGTTTTTAAATGTATGCTAATTTGTTTACTATTTAATAGTAATAAAAAAAAACTAATGGTTAGCGATATTTAAATAATTAATAACCATTGTCAACAATCAAATGTAAGCTTAGATATACTAGAATTTCTTTATTCAGAAATAATTCAGTTGGTTTTAATTTAATTATTAGCTCTGAAAATGAGTCGCTAGATTTTGAATGCGGAAATTTTAAACCATACATATACGAAGTTCATTAAACGATCTTTGTAATTTAAAAATAATTTAAAAATATTTATATATAAGCAGAATCATTAAAATTTACTTTTTATGTACGTAAAATATAAGATAAAAAACGTCTGAATTAAATTATGTCTGTAGAAGAATTTAGATTCTAATTTATATTAGATTAATTCAAGAGTCTGTAATTGTATTGTGAATATAGACTTATTTTTGCATTAAATTCCAAGCAAATAAATTGCTTGAGATAGGTTGAAAGACAATTTTTTAATTGCTAGTCCGCATATACAATATATTTTTTAAGCAACTTTTTAATCCGGAAACTTTTAATTGGCCAATAAATCGCGTCTACACTTAGTTCTTATTTACCTATCTATATTTTTTTTTCTCCTATTACTCCTCGTGGTAGCATAAGGCTTCGATAGTGCACCTCCATTCCTCTCTGTTGAGTACTACTTCCTTAATATCGTCCCAGGTATAATTGTTGATTGTTAATTCTTGATCGATTGTGCCTCTCCATGTGTTGTATGGTCTGCCGGGTCTCCTTTGTTCTTGTGGATTCCACTCTAGAGCTCTTCTTGCTATATCACTTTCTGATTTCCTTAGTGTATGACCTATCCATTTCTATTTTTTCCTATTTATCTGTCTGTTGATCGGTTCTTCTCCAGTTGTCATCCATAAATCCTCGTTGCTAATTCTTGCCGGCCAGAATATTCTGCATATAATTCTCAAGCACTTGTTGATGAATACTTGTAGCTTCTGTTTGATTCTGACCGAAGTGAGCCATGTTTCACTGCCATATATTAATGTTGACTTAACACATGTTCTGAATATTGTTAGCTTTGTTGTTCTCGATATTTGGTTGCTCCACCATATCTTCATTAGGCTCTCAAATGTTCTTCTTACATTTTTTATACGGTTGTTGACATCTTCTATTGTACGTCCTCTTGATATTATGATGTTCCCCAGGTAGTTGAATTCTTCAATGTATTCTATCTGTTGTCCACTCACTGTTATTGGCTCATTATCACTGTTGTTTGTCCTCATTGCCTTGGTTTTCTCGATATTTAATTTCAGTCCCGATTTCTTTGCTTCTTCCTGTAATCTGTTGACTTTGTTTTGTAGGTTCCTTTGATTTCTTGATATGAGGCATAGATCATCAACGTAATCTAAGTCTTCTAAGTTGCCGAAGAGATCCCATCCTATTCCGTTTATTCCAATGCAAACTTTTCTTAGAATGTCGTCTAGTGTTGTGTTGAAGAGAAGTGGTGATAGTGGACATCCTTGTCTAACTTCTATATTGGTGTAGAATGGATCACTGATGTTACCTCTGTGTTAAACTGTTGTCTCTGCATCTTTATACATAGCTTTGATGATGTTGATGATTTTTTCAGGAACTCCCTTCTTTGTAAGTGTTCTCCATATTGCGCATCTCTTGACTGTGTCGAATGCTTTCTTAAGATCTATGAATAGTAGATATAGTGGGGCATTCCATTCTACTGATTGTTCAACTATAACACGTAAAGTATTGGACACAGCTTCGGTTTGGTCTGAAACCTGCCTGCTCTTTCCGTAGTATTGGTTCTAGTACTTTTTCTAATCTTTTCCTTTTAATAATTGCTATTATCTTATGAATAGTTTTTAGAACCGTGATTACTCTCTAGTTGCTGCAATTTGCCAAGTCTCCTTTCTTAGGTCATTCAGGCTTGACAATCATTCCGTTCTTCCATGATAGTGGTATATTCTCTTCTATCCATGCTTTTCTGATGTGGGGTTCAATTGTTTTTGTGAATAGGTCGGGTTCCAGTTCAGCTATTTATGCTGGAATGCCATCTTCACCTGTTGCTTTGTTGTGTTTCAGGATATTGATTGTAGCTTTGATTTCTTCTATATGGAGTTGAGTAGATGTTGGCAGTCCCTCAGTTGAGTAGATGTTTGCATCGTCTCTGTTTCTATCTATCTATATAAACCGGAAAATCTAGAAAGAAATTTAGTTTTAATGACTGTTCTTTAATTGCAGTTATAAAAAAAATTAATTTCTATCCGATGTGGATCCTTAAGAAGAATAAAAGAACTATAATTAGTTTTTTGTCTTTCCAAATTCGTAAAAAGGTAAAGTGGTTGGATCCAAAATTAAAACAAAAAAAAATTGTATTTTCTTCCTTTTTTTTTTGTTAACTAAACTGTCAAATTAAATTCATAAATTTATTTTAATTTTTATTTCTTTAAAGAAGCTTTTTTTTAATTCCCTTTTCCTAAGGATATAATTTTTAATGCTATTTAAAAGCTTATCCAACTCTATATACATATCTCTTATATTACTGAAGAAAATCATAAAACAAAACAAAAATAAAAAAAAAATCAGTCCAGGTTCAAAAACTTCAGGTAATAAATCCATTAGGTTTTGATAATGAGGCATTTTTTTATGATTTCTCTCTTTTTCACATTTTGAATACTTACAGAATTAAGTTGTAGATGTGACGAAAAACTTAAATTATAATTAAAACTACAATTAAATCCCATATAAAATTAGCAAATAAACAAAGTTATAATCAAATTAATAAACCAACGGTCGTTGTGTTATAAAATAATTTGCTTAATATTGGACATGGGAAGACGCGGTACTTTCAGTATTTTTGAATTAAGATATGGTTTACTTTGCCAATTATAAGTTATTTTCTGATCGTTATTATGATATTTATAACAAATTTTTGAATATTGTTGAAAATTAAAATCTTTCTTGTAATTGTATAAGAATAGTCAGAACTTCTAAAATGTGGAATCGTTTCACAAGAATTCCCAAGGAGGGATAATTTTAATGTGTTTGATTTGAAATTCATCAAAATTTAAAATAAACATCAATAACATAGTTCGGAACTCACCGCCGAACTCTTCCTTTTTTTTGCTAAGTATCCATTCTGTTTTCCAAACGCCAACGGTTTGGTATAAACCCCAACGGTACTAAAGTATAACGGTTCTTTAATATAACATTTGGCAAATAAAATAAAAAAAAGAAAGCTAACTGTAGTAGTACGAGCATATTATGATACGGTTTGATAATCATATCCAAAAAATGTCAAGAAAACAATATCCAAAACATATAATTCGGGAGACTAAGGTGTGAAAATACTATCTACAACCGATAAAAACGAATATGCTAAACAAAAATAGTACGTATTAGGATATTTTTAGCTTATAGCTTATAGCACCGACATTTCCATCCATTATCCAATTGCTTTCTTCCAACACAAGTTCTGCTTTCGATACTACCCCTTGTATAATAATCATTTTGAATATCATTATAATCATCATAAAAAATGTTGTTTTACTTTACGTTTTATTATTGTCGGAACAACTCAAGGCCTCTATTTATTTTTCGTAGAAACTTATTTTTGCTCCCTCTCGATGTACATTTGATTTTAACGTTATATTTTTTTTTTAATGTTTTTGACAGTACCTTAGGTATATCACCTTTTCGTGCTTAATTAAGTACCGTACTGCAAGTTTATACTACAATATATTCCATAGTTTTGCAGACGACAGCACTCTAGTAGCATCCTTCGATTTTCTTCGAAAATCACATGCTACAATACCAGTTACTGATACTAAACGTAACATCATGGTCAGCACGCTCAACCATGACTTAGCCATTATTTTCAACTGGGGGAAAAGTAATAAAATTGAGTTCAACACCTCCAAAACTCAAATCTGTCTAGTCTCGCGCAAAACTATCCCATTTAACCCCACCCTATTTTTGGGGGGTGTGCGTATTCAGCGAACCGAACACTTGAATATCCTGGGCATCAACAATAAAATAATATGGAATGACCATATCTTTGACATTGCGAAAAATGCCGCGAAATGTTTGGGTTTTTTGAGTCGCTGCAAAACGTATTTTTCTTCCCAGGACATGCTAAATGTCAATAAATCATACATACGACCCAAGTTGGGATACAATTCACATATATGGGCCGGTGCTTCACGAATCGCACTAAATTTTCTTGACAAAGTTCAAAAGCGTGCCATTCGTCTTATTGACAACCCTAATGTGACATCCTCCCTTGTACCACTTGAAAATCGTCGTGTTGTTGGAGCACTTTCCCTATTTTATAGATATCTTGTAGGTTTAGGCACTTGTTCAGATGAAACAAAAACCCTAATGCCACCTCTCAAAAATTTCCGCCGAGGAACAAGAGAAGCATCAAGAGCCCACCCCTACTCAGTGCAAATTCCAAGGTGGCTCAAAACTGGCTATGGGAATTCGTTTGTAGTAAAATCTTCTTAAACAGAATAGCTCTATTTTATTTAATTTGTTACCAGATTATACTCTCAATTATTTTTTGTCATTTTTTTTATCCTAATGACAAAGGGTACTGGACCAGGTCGAAAAACCCATTAAGCATTTTTTTTGCTTCATCGGGAATCGAACCTGGGACCTATAGGTTGAAAGGTAGGAGCTGTATCTTCTGCGTCACCCAGCGTGTAAATACCGGGTATAATACAATGGGATACAATTCGGCAATTTTAAACTAAGATCAAATTAGTTTGCCCTCTTATCAATTAAGCAGTTTGAGTTAACCCATGTCATTTTTAATTTATATTTTAGACGATTATTTTTGCAGTGTAAAATTGTGTAATCAATTATTTAATCAGATCAAATTAATTTAATGAAAATATCATCTGTATGTCATTTTCATATTTTACAATTTAATCAAAAAATATGCATTAATTCCAGTTTTCTGTTAAAATTGAAAAATTTGTTATCATGTAAAAATAAATAAAGCTTATAAATTTTAATACAAAAATAATTTTTTTTTTTTTTTTCTCCTATTACTCCGCGTGGTAGCATAGGGCTTCGATAGTGAACCTCCATTCCTCTCTGTTGAGTACTACTTCCTTAATATCGTCCCAGGTATAATTGTTGACTGTTAATTCTTGATCGATTGTGCGTCTCCATGTGTTGTATGGTCTGCCGGGTCTCCTTTGTCCTTGTGGATTCCACTCTAGAGCTCTTCTTGCTATATCACTTTCTGATTTCCTTAGTGTATGACCTATCCATTTCCATTTTTTCCTATTTATCTGTCTGTTGATAGGTTCTTCTCCAGTTATCATTGGTAAAATATATTGCGACAAATGTCAAATTCAAAAATCAAAATAATTACAACAATCAATTATTACAATACAATATTTGAAGTACAATTGTCAAACTACATGATGTAGAAACTATACATTGTCATCAAATATGTTTTTGCGCCTGATTTTAGTTCTTCATTTCCAGTATGTTAAAAATTAAAGGTGGATGATGCGCAGCATTTTGTGTATTCCTCTAATTCTAATCACTGGTGGTATCTATCACAGAATTTTTATATATGAAAATGTGATATGATAGTTTTATTGACCTACCTCTATATCATTACATGAATATAATTAAAATCTCAATTGGCAGGATTTAAAATAAAAATGTTCTTTAATTCCAGTTTCAGCACTTATTTTAGAGCCCAAAATTTTGACAGAAAAAAATAATATGGTTTGAGATTTTTGTATTTTTATTGCTTGCAGTAAGCCATAAAAAGTTTAAACATTAAACCTTACCTTTATAATTATAACTTTTTATTTTCTTATAATGCTAATGTTTAATAAGAAGTAGAAAAGAAATGGAAAAAGGGGGATTTTTTGATTTTATTGAGCAAAAAGAAACCAAAAATAAAACAAAATCAGCTACCAAGCTGTGGTTTTTCATTGTTTTGTTTTTGTTTTTTACATATTCATTTTTTCTTAGCTTCATTCAAACAATACGAAACGGTTGTCAAATTCACATTTTTATAAATTTGAATCCTGTTTCATTCTAATATTTTGCTTTCTATAATGAATAATCAGAGATTTTATTGTTCGTTTGTGAATTGTATAAAAATAAGGAGAATTGAGGACATTATTATTTTTGTTGTTGTTGTTTTTTTTTTTCTTTAATAAATTTATTATATTTTGATTAGGTAGTAACTACGAAAGTTTTATTCACAACAGTAAGTGATATCATTATTTTTATATTTAAGGAGTTGAATATTAGATGTTGGATTATTTCTATAGGTGTATACAAAGCTTCATAGACACAGTCAGGTTGTTTTATTTTTGTTTTTAGAAAAGTTTTTCTATTCAAAAATCATTTCGAATTCAGTTACAGCAAAGAAAAAGTGTTAAAAGTTCAGTACAGTACAGCCATTTTGACAAAAGATGAGTAAAATATTATGTTCTATATTTTATTTTGTTCTAAGAAAATTAAAATTAAAAAGTTATGCAATTAAAAATTTATTTAATTTTCTTAAATTAATATGAAAAAAAAATTTAATTAACATTATAAATTTGTGCTTGGAAATTTATGAAGTATTTTGTTTAATTAAAGAAATAATATTCAGATTTTTGTGAAAATCAATGCGTTTGTGCGGTTTATCCTTTATGTTTGCGAATTGTCTTCAACTAGTGATCTTTTTTTTTAATATTATCATACCCTTAAAAACATATTTTATAGCACAGGTGTAGCGCCGACCTACGTGGTGTAATGATGAGATCTAATAATCAGACTCCGATTTGAAATTAGTTTTTTTCTTTCATTATTCTTAAAATAATGAAATTTTATAAAATTTGAATATTGACTTAAATAAAATGTAATTAAAATATTTAAGAAGAGCTGGTTCCAGAACATAGCAAGACCTTTCCACATTTAATTAGTTAATATATACCTACAAGAAAAGATAAAAAAAAAATAAATACTCGCTCTCGGCTGACGAACTTTTTTTAAATTGTAGTGTCTGAATCTTATTGTCAATAACTTAGATAGAATACTTAATAACCTAGTTAGTTTTCGTACATAATGTACACAGCTTATTAGGTTACTGACAATCAGATAAAACTGTAAATCAAAGATATACTTTTAAGTTAGGAAAATACTCTTATTTGTTATTTCTATACGCTTGATATTTGACTTCTGTTTCGTTAGATGCCATTTTTTCTTCATTAACGGTTTTAAAGGAAAAAATGGCAACTGATAAGAAGATAGTTTTTGGGAATAGTCATCAGGCTGCATTAGAATAGTATGAACAAAATTTTGGTTTTGTTCAAAATACCCATATATTATTTTAAAGGTATAAAATAAAAACTGCAGCAGTTTCATAGCGCCGCATAAACATTTGAACAATAATGAACTCTAATTACAAATTCGTTTTAAAAATTAAGCTCCTTAACTGATGTTTACAGATCTAACTTTAATTTTTAGAGGATTGAGTTATTTTTATTGCGTTGGATACAAAAATAACTCACGTGACAATTCTATTGCTATAAGACTTTTACGCATTCTTATAACACTATTATAAACACTCTTATAGCAGTATTAGTGTTAATTTGAGTATTCCGTAATTGTTGCGAAACGTTGTAAATACGTTCTAGCACTAAAATGGAGAATCCCATAAGGCACCAACCGAGCAATTGCTGTAATATTGATGTACGATTAGTATAGATAAGTATTAGTGTATATATGTTTTTATTTTGAAATTAAATTGATTTGAAATAACTTATGGTATGCAAGAGTGAGAAAGGCATTATTTTTTATTTTAAAATAATATGGAGTTTATATTTATTTCATGAAAAAGGGAAATAGATATTAATTACATATTTTTATATTTGTATGTAAATGATTTTATAAAAAATGTCTTACTAACAATTAAAAATTTTCCGGTGAAGAATAACTTATTATAAAATTTATAATTATTGTGACCAAAAAATTAAAATTTGGCTGGGAAAGAAATTTCATTGACATTTATTATAATAATACTTCGAAAAAATACATTGCAAGAGAAAATATATTTTTAAATTGCATTTTTAAAATGCTAATAATAATGCACGTTAACTATTCTTTTAAGTAAAAATTATACTTTTGCGAAAATAATGCAAAATGAAAATTTTTATATTTTGTTTATTAAAAAAAAAAAAATGTTTGTTACCATGTTTGTAGAAAATAATAACCGTCGCAAAATATTTGTTCTAAAAATTTATTCTAAAGCAGTAAGTTTATTAGTAACATTTCAGGAATAGATTAATATAATAACACTGCTACTGCTATTCTAGAAATTCTATTCTTATAACAACACTTTAACTCTTATTATACGATTACGCACTTTTAGACTTATAACAACATTACTGAACAGAGCATCCTTATAACAATATTAATCACATTATTCTCATAAAAACATCATTATAACACTTTTAGTGCTTATCGGGAGTGATATAGGAGCCTTATAGCACTAATTTTGTTTTTATAACAATTAATGTTACGTCGGAAGGTATCTTCTTTTTCAAAATTTTTAAATTGTTGATATTTTGAAAAGCAAAATTTTGATCGAACGACATTTTGAAGAGCGAAATTTCGAACCCAACCCGTTTTAGAACTATATTGGTTATTTGTTCTTGTTTAAGTTAATTGACAAAATCTTTGATTTAATATGTTCTGGGCACTGTAATTCCTTTTCGTCTCAGATCAACATATATCTTGTAGGAGAAAACAAAATAATTGTGCAGCTGACGTTCAGTTGTTTTCATCTCAAAATTCATAGAATCAATCAATTGAATTAATGAGTAATTGATTCTCGCAAACAAATATTAACCTTTTTTAATAGGTTTGCTAACTTCAAACTGAAAATAATTCCTTTAGATAAATTTTATAAATTCATTGAAATAAGTTTCAAAGTTAATATTTTTTATATTATTTTTTTAAGAATTTATTCTAGTTAAAAATTATTCGTTTATATGCCTTTCGGCAAGGTTAAATTAAAATCTAGAAAACATTAAAAATTGAACAAAAAAAATATTAGAAAAATTTTTGTTGGATTTTTCGAAAATTTCGGTGCCTATTAATTATTTATAATATTATGTAAAATACATAATAATTCTTTTATTTAATACTTCTTACCAAAATAATTAATTTGATTTACTTTATTAAAAATGTAAATAACATTATATTCTTTTTATTTTAATTTCAGGTAAATAAGATCCCGCCCTACAGCTAAACATTTATATATATAAAAAAAAAACAAATAATAATAATAACAAAAAGATATTCTTCTTTTTTGTTGTATATTCACATCACCTATTTTGCTTTGTTTTAAGGAGGTAAGGAACCATGAATTTATTTAAATGTTAAAATTAATACAATAATGTTATAAACAGATATTTTGCTAGTTAGTTATGTATATAATATAACAAAAATATAATTAAGCTATTAAGCTTGGCAATACTTTTTTTAATATACTCAAAAGATCATTTGGCCCACTCTTTAGAAACATAGGATCATTATGAATTATATTAACTCTTTGAAAATTTGTATTTTAAGTTTTAACACATTTATTAACGAAATGTGGACTACCAAATAGATTAGACATTTCAATATACTCAAACAAATTTTAGATTGTTGTCCGTTATATGGTGGAACCTATCAAATAACAACTGATAACTTTCAGCTAGGGAAACTCACTGAAATCATTATCTCTTGAGATCTCATCAATGGCGTAAAGGGTTCAAATTTACCCAGTAGGGATAAATCTAATTTAAAATAAAGCATTAATAATCAATTATAAAACAGATGGTTCATAATATCTCTCTGTGTAGTCTTCATTCCAGTTCAGTTTAGATAAAATGAAATTTAATCTTTGCATTAAGTTTTAATTGTGTTTAAACAAAGATGAAATAATATTATAGTACGTATATAACTTTTGGTTTAAACTATGTAAGCTTATAGTAAATAATATATTTATTTTAGAGTTATTTACATGACTAATACGTTCTGTAAAGAGAAAAAAATTAAAAATTTTATTTACCAACTACTTTTTCGCCCACATAGAATTTGTAAGAGTGTATGTTCCCATCTATCTACTCTAATATTTCATGGCAAATAAACTATTTTATAATTTGAACAAGAACCATCCATTGTGTTGTTATTTACTTTTATTTACTTATTTTTATCAAATTTTTATTAAATTTTTAGATTAATAATTTTTTTTGTACCCACATATTAACAATTAAAATATGTATGTAAACACATTTTCAAACTGTTAGTTATACAACTTCAACAACAAAAAAAAAATAACCTTATACTTACTTTAATATACTTTCGAATTGAAAACAACTAAAGTGGTTATTTTATAACTATTATTATACATACTTATGTACATTGTTAAATATATTATATTTAATTTCAATTACATACATTCAGTTTATATATATTTAACAGCAATTTAATACAAATATTGAATTCGTGTATAGGTTGTCAAATAGACCTACATTCTTTCTTAAAATTTCTTCAACACTATTATTTTTTGGTAATAAAAAATTATTTTTTTGAAGGTTCCTTTTTGACAATTTAAAAAACAGAACAGAAAAATGAAATATGCAGACTCTGTAACAAATTTGAATAATTTCATTTAAATATTTTTAATTTAATGTGTTTTTTTAGATCTACGAAAATGAATTTATTTGGCAATTAACTCATTACAAACGGTTAAGTTGTTTTATTGAATTTAATAGGTTTATAAAAAATGTGCTACCTTAACCATATATGTTGAATGAGTTATATATAAAAATATTAGATAGTACAAAAAAAGAAAATCAAAAAGATGATGATTGTACGCTAATAATTCCTTCTATTTGACAGTGATAGTATTAAAATTGTAAACCATTACAAGTCTGCCAATAAACAACATAAAAATTGGCTATTGAAAATTGCAAACAATATAAAATATTTTACCATCATAGAACAGAAGTTCAATAGATTCTTCGTCTGCTTCAAATTTTCTTTACACGTTGTTTCTGGTTAGGCGGATTCGATATATCTGCTTTTTCATCTCAGGCAGAGATGATCAGTTATTATTTCTATATTATGCGCCTCTCTCTCTTGTTGAAACTTATTAAAGCTTTAGTTTTCTTAGTTTTCACTGAACTATTACCAGATGTGTTAGTCCCTAAAACCTTACCTTTTTTCTCAAATTAAGTTTTTTATCAGCAATTTGGTTGTAAAGATGTTTGAAGTTTGAAAGAAATGGCTTAATGGGGCACATCAACGAAAAAATTATTGTACCATCTTGTTGTTAACATAAATTATTTGCTTGATTTTTATATTTCAAAACAAATTCGCATTCTTAACTTCAATCTTCATAGATCAGACAAACTATAAAAACCATACAGGCAACGTTTAAATTGTATGTAACCACATAAGCTATTTTCAACTAAATTGCTATTCATTTTATATATGTAATATCAAATGAATAAATTGCTACATTCAGTTTGCCTCTTTCATTAAAAATTTGCTCTCGTGAGCCTGATTTTCTTATTATGAGCAAAGTCATGAGCAAAATCATGAGCAAAATTTGATTGCGTATTATTATTATTATTATCTTTTTGTTGCTTGCTTAATAATATTTGTGTTAAAATTCAAGTAACTATCATGTTCCAATATTTAGATTATGGCACAGATTGCACCAGTGAGTAAAATATGCTTGCTACTTCAAATTTAATGCAACTTTAATTTTAATTTTTATTATAGCACATCGATATATTATGAAATTTGTAATTTTCAGAAGTATAGTATTAATATATGTATTTTCCTGATAAATACTTAATTTTTATTTAAATATTATATAATAATGATAATCTAATGATAATTTCAATTCGATGTGTTAACTCTTCGGCTGTAATTTGAAGTTATTTTTTTGCAGGGGCTCAAGCTCATTAGTGTTTGCACGTTATATTGATTCATTGTCACACGCAACGAAACTTTCTGCAGACCTAATTCAAAGTTTTTGTTAAGCGAAAAAACATTTGAAAAAGCTAAGCAAATGAATTATAACTATGAGGCCGTAACTATTTGATAAAACGGTGCAAAACAATTTGCGTGACTAACAAATGTTAGCTAGTAAAAGAATACGTCTTCTCTTTGAACAGGGGTTAATTCAAGAAGAAAAATGTATGTGAAAAATGAAGGATATCGTAATAGACATAACGGCAATAGTGGCATTTTGACTATAGGACAACTAAAAATTTAATTTAATCTAATCTTGATTAATAATTTATTAACAAATCATTTTATTTTTGTACCCACCTGATCAATAAATAAATTGCGATATGCACCACTGTTACGGCTATATCTTAAATCATTGACGAAATTACTTTGTTTTGGAACCCTTGAGTTCATACTTCAATTCCGTACATCCAAATTGAAGCTTGTACTTTGATTATTAATAAAAATTTAACAGACGAATAATTATTATTAAAAGCTATTTCTGTAATTTTCTTTACTGTACATGTTTGGGCTCAGGTAGGAAAAATTTCAAAAAACCAAAATAAAATAAGTAACAATAAAAAGTAGATAACTGAGGGTTATATTTTTCTATTTGTAGATATTATTAGTAATACAAATTTGGTCAAAACTTAAAAATTTGTATTTTGTTAATTTTTTATTTTTTTTTTTTAATTGTAGAATTCACATCACCCATTTACAATTGTGGGAACAAATTAAGAGCAAGGTCTGCTAGGTTATTCTTGATTTCATTTCAATTTTATTGTTTAATTTTTTTTTTTTTTTTAAATCTTTTGTATTTAAATTAAATTAATTATAATAAAACTCATATTGAATTAGGAATGGTGAATGATGGTGATGAGGTAAACTACTAAAATGCGTACATGGTATATTTTTAGGTTTGGGTTTTTTTTGTTTTTGTGGCCAAAAGTTATGTCATTGCAAAATTTTTTTTTAATTGGTATATAAAACATAAAAACACTAAACAAATAAAAATACCGGATGGCTTTTTATTGTAAATTTTATGATATGGTAATGAAGTTGACGTTTAATTTACAAAAAAAAAAAACAATAATAATAAAATAAAATAAAATTTTGTTCTTGTTTTTGTAATTTTCCGAAATCTGTAAATAACTTGTTTAAATTCACTGCTAATTTTGATGTGAGGAAAATTTTTAATATTTAATTGTTGTTATTTTTTTTTTCTGACGGATATTTAAAAATAATGCGGGAATTTTTCAATTTAAAAAATACATATTAGTTGTAAGCTTTTCCGCTTATTTTAGAAGACGATGTAAATTTCAACCATTTAAAGGTATAAAGGTATAAACTAAAATGTTGGTTACAATCTTCGTTACAATCTTATTTTTATATTAATTAGCAAAGGAAGTTAACTAACGACAAAATCTATTAATATAATTTTTATTTGAGAATAATTTTGCGGAAATTGAAAATATTATATTTTTAATATATTACATAATATATTTGCAATCGAGGTGAACTGGTTAAGAATAACTTCAAAAATTTAGAAGATGGATTCTATTCTTTTCTCTACTTTATATCCACATGAATCAGATACTTTTGACTTTGAGAGCTATACTTAAGTAACTATTTTGTATATTCTTGTCAGTAAATCTTAAGTATCTTTAGGTGTTTTTAAAATTTAAAGTTATTTGACTTCAGTTTCAAAGTCAAAGTACTCTACAGTAGATATAGTTTTCCATATAATAAGTATGTACCATCTACAGAGAACCTATTGTATATGATTGTGTATTTCAAATCTCTAGGTATAGGCGTGAAATTAGGTATATAAAAAAAAAATCATTGGCTTAGTCCTATATGTACAATATTATAGCCATATCTGATTACATCTTCATTTTTTAAGAAGAAATTACAAACTTTAGGTGTTGCGGCGCTGTGATACACAGTTACAGTATTCAAAGAAACTTCATTGTCAGTGTCAGTTAACATCATTTCGAATACAGATATAGTTTTTATTTTTCGTTTTTATTTGAAACCAGTTATATCAACTAAACACTACGTAAACCTTACTAATCTCAAAGTTTCAAGTATATTTATGATATAGCTTTGTTATACTTGTTTTTAGTGTTATACTTGTTATATAGTGTTATATTTATTATATATGTAGTGGTATAGTGGTTATTCCGCTTGCAACTTTTAAATATGAGTTTTTACACCAAACCATTTAATTCTTTGAATCAAATCATTCGCGTATGTTAGGTTGAGATATAAAAGGCATGATTTATACAATATTTATACCAAATGTAATTGAATTTGTTCATAGAAGAAATGTTCGGTAGATTCATCACATCATTTACACTATAGTGTAAGATAATTTTCTAAGACTTCCATTTCACACATTTTTATTTTAGTTCGTTTTCAGAAGAAAAAAAATTCGAAGTGACAAAGAGTACGTATACGGTATTTACAGCAAGATTTTAACTCACTAAAACTTTTATTTAATACATTCAATTAGAGCTATAAATAACTTAAATTATACAATTAATCTTTGAGCATAACTTAATCTACATTACCTGCGAGTTGATAAATAAAATAAATTCTAATAAATTATAAATATTTTTGCACCGTAGATGTTACACGGACTGATGTAGTTTAGCTATATTATGGTATTAATAATATTATTGATTATAAATTATTGAATTTGACGTATACATACAATATTGAGTGGTATATTTTGCATTACAAGTTATTTATAATTTACACTTCAAATTATTTATTAGCCCTTTATTAACGGCATAGCTCAGCTATTATTATTCAATTAACAATCATGATTATCTTGATAGTTCAAATAGTTGAGTAGTCGCTTATTGCAATTCAATCTAGTGTCAATTGCACCATCTATCGTTTAGTTGAAGATAACGAATTTCACCTCTTAGAGGTGAACATACTTCTCAAATCGTTCGATTTAATATTTTTGTCATTCTATTAGATGCTATTACAATATATTCTTTAAATGAAATTATTTTTTAAGCTGATGCTGTTTTGTTTCATCTTTAATATTAAAAAATGAGGTTAAAAAGTATTTGAAGAAAGTATAAAAGTTTTTTTGTTACTTCAACGGTTTTTTACAATAAACACAAAATATTAATTGAAATATGTTGCTATTATCATTTCAAAATATTATTAATAAATAAAAATATATCGAACTTCATTTTGTTACAATTACTTCAATGGCTACAATATTATAAAGTTACAGTTTTAATGATATATATATAAATTACATACATATATATTATTTTGTATTTACATTTTAAAATTTGTAATTAACAAGCCAAAATTACAAACATAATTACAACAAATGTAGTTACTGTAAAAGCAAATAATAAAATTAATTATCATCTTGATTTCTGGGTTATTTTTCAGACATTTTTTTTTAACTGTTTTGTTGTTTTTATTTTAGTTATATTATAAAATGATGCTGTGTCAATGTAGTACATATATACTTAAATATTAAAAGGATAAAAGCGAATCTGAGCAAAAAATTAACTGTGACAAAAAAACGAATGACAACATTGAATTGCAGATAATATGAAAAAAAAAATAACACTAGAGATAGCAAACATAGTTTTTATAATGATAACAATTAGGAAACTTGGTGTTCATTAAATATAAAAGTTGAAATATGAAACAATTTTATTATAATATTCTATTTTATTTTTAAACTTTAGATGAACTTTGAGCTATTATATTTTAAACTATGAGCAATATATAATCTGTGTCGATTTTCAATACCATAGATTGAACTATATATTATGTTATACTATTTTCAACTATTATTCTATCGTAAAAATCATAGTTTATTTTAATTAAGAGTTCAGACGATCAAATCGTATTGAGAACTAACTACAAGAAAAAACTAAAATATGTTTAGCGAAAGGGTAGAGCTTCACGTAGGTCTTGAACTCACGGTACATTCGTTTTAGTATCTAGATAACAATATAATTAGCTTGATTATTTATTAATGAAACTAGGTTGTTAAGGGATATCTCTCAAATTGAATTTTATTTTTTTGGTTCTGCATGTGTTCTTTACGGAGACTTTCATAGCTATATTGTCCTTCGTTATTTCATTTATTCCAATTATATTGTTATATAATATGAGCTATCTAGTAAATTTTTTTAGTTAATCAATGCGTGCAGGCGTACAAATTGAAAGTAGTTTTATTTCATTCCCCAACTACCTACTTGCATTTACATTATATTGAATGAATTACATGTTGCGGGATAAAATACTTTATACGGGATAACTAAATTTATTTTTAAGTGGTTAAATTTGTTTTGAATAAAAATTTAAATTGTTAAAAAAAAAGTAGAATATCAAATAACAATATTTCGAAATTAATTTTTGATTTTTATGCTCTTGACAGTTATAACTTAGTTAGATAACCTTTTTGTGTTTATTTGAGTATGGTACTGCAAGCTTATACTTTACATGTTTTCGAGCATTTATTTATCAAATTAAAATATGTACTGTTTTTATTTACAAGTTAAGCCAAAAATACTGGCTTATCAACTCATTAAATATAGAAAGCTATTGCTATTGTCAGGAACTAAGCTTTATTAAATGTACTTCAATTATCGATGCATGCGAATCCACTGAATAGAATTCCACAACTATTTAAATATATATTTTTAATTAGCGATCACAACTGAAGTTGCAATTTTATGATTTTATCTGATGAAGAGATAATAAATAATCTGATAGAAAAATATTTAAAAAGTTATTGCTTCATAAAATTTCTAAAGGATTATTTTTATTACCGCCATAGGAAAATTTCTAGAATACAAATTTTTAAGTATAATATCATTATTATGTAGGTACTGTCAACTCTTTTCAATTGACACAAGTGCCAGACATAAAAACAGAACAGACCTTGATAATGTATTTTAATTGAAGATAAAAATTTCAATGTAGACGAAAATTAATAATGATAATCTTGATTATAAGAATAGCTATCATTATAATTCATTAACAACAAAAATAAAATAAAAAATTCGTTACGAAGATCATGTTAATTATAAATATAATAAATCTGTAGTAATCAACATTACTCTCATCACAATCATCATCATTATGATCATGATTATACTATCATAAATTTTATACTTATACGTATATATATATATATAATATTATGTTAATCACATCAATTAAGGTTAATGAAGAGATCTATACCTCTTGTAACAGACAATAAATTGGACCGACAAAGTTTTGTAATAATTTTTTTTTTATTTTCAAAATATTTCCATTGTATTTAGGTAGAGTGCAGTGCTGAGCAATATCATTGATCCGATGAATGCAATTTTAAATGAAACTCTTTAAGTATAATGATACAAAAATAAATAAAAAACAAAAATAAATTGTTGCATTGCAACAAATTTATAATTTATGTAAACTACATGTAAATCAGTAACAGCAAGCCAGGAAATGATATTATTTTCGTGAAATGATTTTTCCTTTTTTTCAGTTTCTTTATTTTTATTGTTTTCATTTTTCTTCTTTACTCCTCTCTATATTCAATCGTTTTTCAATTTAGTAGATGAAAAAAGGGACAAATACCTTCGATTTCATAATGCATATACAGTGGAAGAAAATTAGGCTTAAAAATAATGTAAATTTTTATTTTAGGCCTGATGTAATTTTTTTTTGTGTTCTTGACAGTAGTTTAGATTGATTTATGTTTCGTACAATAATGTATAATAGTGCGGTATAGTAGTTTTTATTACGTTTACATTTAATGATTTTTCAAGTATTTAATAATTAAATTTTTGGCATTCTGGCAACTCTTTGAATGTAGAAAACTACTCTTATTGACACGAACTCAAATTTTAGTTTCAATTATTTTTGGTCATTTATTTTATCCCAAAAATAATATAAGTACTGAACCAGTTCCAAAAATATAAAATAAGAAAAAATGAACTTTTCACTTGATTGCGCCACCAATCGTGGAAGAAAATTTTGAGGTTTTTGATCAAAAATTTTAATTTTTTGTTTGTATTGTAATTGTAACAATATCAGGTGTTTTTTTTGGTATACAAAATAAAATCATAATGTTTAGATATTAAAAATATTACTGTTTAATAACATATTATTTATAGTTAATAATCAATCAATTCTATAAATAACAAATCAATTGATATCAAAAGGACTATTTTATTAGAGCTGACTATTATCTACTTATTTATGAAGTATGAAGGTAACAAAAACTAACTATTAAACGTCCAAATACAAGTTACTGAAAACCAAATACTGCTCAACCTAAATGTAACCGACGTATAAACGCCGTACGTTGTAACGAACGGCGCTCCCCGAAATAAAACGCGGCGTTTGTCAATTTAATGTGTCAATTTCACATGTTTTCAATTTTCAGAAAAAAATAAACTGAAAACTTTTAACATCTAACTAACAACATCTAATTTATATTATAATAATTTATATTAAAAATAATATTCTATTAAGAGATTAATGATGAAAAAATATCAAATCTTATCAAAAGTTAAATAAACAAATCAAAATATCTTCAAATATCTCCTGAACATAAACAAACAAAAAAATGAAAACATACGCTTGTGAAAATTGAAAATTTTAATATACAGAGTATCGGCGTTACGCATTTCGGTCACCTTCATATTATAACTTCATACTTCATACTACTATACCGCACTATTATACATTATTGTACGAAGCGTAAATCAATCTAAACTACTGTCAAGAACACAAAAAAAAAATGACATCAGACTTAAAATAAAAATTAAAATTATTTTTAAACCTATTTCTTAATATTAAACCCATTTTTTAATATTAGCTATAATTTGAACGTGTTACTTGCTTTTGATGTGAATATTTGTAAATGTCATAAACTCAGGTTACCCTCGAAAGTTTTGTACTATCATAAACTAGGATTACCCTTGACAACTCCAGTAGACTATTTCAAATTATCTTCATTTATTCATCGAAGCATTTAATATTGAAGCATCTTTTCCTTTACAGTTTTGGGGTTTTTTTATTTCGGGAATTTTGTAATAAATTTTTTTTATTAAAGGCACCCCCTCTCCGCATAAGTCTGCATATAGGACAGCTTTGAGAAAAATTGATCAAAAATTCAATAATCAGGTTTATTTTAAGCCAGATTCGAATATTTGTTCAATATAGTCAAGTTACTTACCAACTTACTGCATCAAACTGTTTTTTTAGTTTAATTTTATTTTTTTCGTACTGTGTGCATATTTACCTAACTTCATTTTAGAATAATTATGTTGGTAAGAATCCATTGTAAGCTTTTATTCTATTATTTTTTTATATTTTAGACAAAACGTTGTACTTTCGTACCGTTTTCGGTTTTTGAAGGGATAGAGTGGAAAAAAAGAGAAAGAAGCAGGAGAACTAATTTGTTATTTATTTGCGTTCTCTTTTTACGCAAGTAAGCATATACTTTCTTCTTTTAGAATTCTTAGAATATCATGAAGTTATGCGTAATTTAACCCTATGTTATGTCCTTTTTCTTTGATTTCTTTCTCGTTGGCTCTATAATATATTCTTAAACGCCACACACTGCGTTATTTTATTACCGATACGTTACAATTTTCTTCACTGTGCGCAGGTATTTTTAAAAGTATTTTCTTTTAGGTTTTTTCTACTTTTGGTTTACGATGCATCTGGAATATTAGTATAATAACTTTGAATCAGTTCAATCGAAGAATTTTCATTTAATTTGTTTTTGCTTATTTTTTTTTTTTTGTGAAATAAAATTTTTGGTATGTCAGATGGCGAAGTTGATTCAAAAATGTTGATTTTTGAAATTCTGTTTTTGTTTTTCGGTTTTTTATTTTATTTTTTATTATTAGTAGAGTTTTTGTTGCAATGCAATATGTATTGTTGATACGGATATTAATGATATGTTGCAGTGCAGATTTTAATGTTGTTATTGTTTTTTTTTTTTTGGTTTTTTTACTTTTTGTTACTTGTAAATTTGTATAAATAACAATCGCATTGAATTTTTGCATAAAGTGAAAGTTTTCATTTCGTGATAATGTATAATAAAAAATTAAATAAATAAATAATAAAAAAATAAAGAAGAGAATGAATAATTTTATATGAAATGGTAGTATAGAAAAACAAAAAAAATATTTATCAATAGAGTGTATCGAAATTTCAAATATACTACGTATTGGGGTTTGGTAGTGTGGTATGTTATTATTTGAAACCGTTAACAAAAATATTTTTGAAATAGATAATAATGCATTTGTTGGTTTTTGTTTATTTTTTTGAATAATCAAACATATGATAATGAAATCATTTAAACTTAAATAAAGGACTTAAATGTGTATATTAAGTAAATGGTATATAATGTAAGTTTGAATTTTCAAATTTCAATAGCCAATTATTAAAAATAACCATATACTTTTATTGTACTTTACATGACATTATCATGCTATCCATTCAGTTGTACATTGTTATTGTAATTGCACCATGTAAATCATGAGCATAATTTTATAATGTCTTATATTTCACCCGATTCGTTTCAATTTATGGTATAAGTTGGTATTATGGTAACAGTGGTATAAGTAACATATGCATACCTAAAGTAGGTAAGCGACAAAGTGACCAACCCAAATCCTACCGTTCAATTAGTCTAACATCATTTCTTTTAAAAACCGAAATCGATTAAGATATTTAATAAAATTGTGAAACATATACATATATCTAGAATTTTAATATTTATTTAATTTTAGTATTATTTGAAATTGGTATAAAATGTAGAGAGCATAAGCGGTTCCAAAGTTATTTTAGTAATAGGAAACAATGTGGTCAAAGTGGATGAAATCAAAAGTAAAACAAACAAATTGAATTTGGGGTTATTCAAGGCAGTTCGTTGGGCCCACTACTTTTTGCGTGCTATATTATGTTTATTTTTTTTTTTATTTTTTTTTGTTAATCAAAACAAAAATATTAATTTGAACATAATTTACAATAATACTACAATTCAAAATACTAACATATACAAATATTTAGGAGTCATAATTGATAATGAGTTGAACTGGAATTGTTATGTTGAAAATCTAATTAAAAGTACTAGCAGAATAGCAGGTATTTTCAAGAAAATATCTTCTAGAATTCGATAGTCTGTTTCACAGTAAAATAAGTCATAATATCTGTATTTGGGGAAATCCATATTTAAATAATATTATTTAATACTCTTCAAAAGATACAAAACAAATGTATAAAAAAGATTAATTAGTTTAGATAAAATTTAGATTATTTGATTTAGATTATAGAACGTCAACTAATCAAATAAATTAAAAATATGGAACACTCAAACTATATCAGATTACAAAAAAATAGTACAACTTTTATTACACATACATAAAATTAGGAGAAAAGAAATCAAAACTAATACTTAACTTATCGCAAGTTATGATAATTATAGCTTCAATACTAGAACAGCCAGTCATTTAAGAACTTTTATGACATATAATATGGGCGGCCTAGATCCAGTATATAGCTAGCATATGAATTTCTAAAACAATATTATAATTAATTGATTATTTGATTGTATAAAAAATATATATGCATGCATACAATTATCTTATATATAATACACAAGACGAACGACGTGGTGAGTAAAAAAGCAAGAATAATTGAATAGTAAATTAATTACACCACAAAAATATTAAAATTTTAGCAAGTTATTGCTGCTGAATACATAAAACATTTTAAAAACTTACACCAAATAAATGAAGGTTATTTCCAACTGGAGCGACATCTATACTCTAAAATAAATTTCAATTACGGACATTTTTTAAAAAGGCTTCATAAAAATTCTGTCATTTTAAATAGACACACAAACTTATGGAAAAAAGTACAAAAACAAAAACACAAACAAAAATTTAAAACAAAACAGAAAAACAAAAATCAGATCAAATCATACCCTTCAAAAATGATATAATAAATGTTAGTTCATTTGTTTCTGCTATTATTAAAAAAAATATATAGGAAGACACGATTATAGTCATTCTCTAAATTTCAGTAATATTTCTGACTATAACAGTCTTGTGACTATAGGCGTAGTTAAAAAAAAAAAAATTGCATCTTTATAAACAAAATCAAATTCAATAAAATATCTTTCGTATAATAATTTTAAACTTTATATTATTCATAAATATGTAATCCTAAAATTTACATATTTGTAATAAAGAACAAAAAAAGTCAGTATATAAATCAGTTTTTTAATAAAATAATTTACTTTTGACTTATTTTTTGTTTTATTGAAAAAATTTACGTTATTTTTTAATGTGAGTTATAAACGACACCGATTGTATGAACTTATGAAGTTTATTACTTTCTTTCAAGCAAATTGTTGACTATTGCTCTAACAGAATTGTGACTACAAACGTTTTTGACTATAAACGAATTAAAATACATCGATCTACTACGTTGAGAGTAATAGGATAATATTGTGTTGTTATATTGAAATTAGTATTAATTTCGTCATAAAATATTAGGAATTATATACTTTAATTTAATTACATATATATATATTCAATAAACAAGCGATTCAAAAAACAACTACAATTATACCAAAACAAATATTTCTTTTTATATAAAATCCTACCTGAAGGAATTGCTTCTGTGCAATTGCACAGGGGATTCACTAGTATATTATAATATTATAAATTATTTTAATTTTAATATTTATATCTGACAAACTTCATATTTATTGTATATTAAAACTTTTTTTTTTTTGTTTTATTAAAATCAAATCATTTCTACATAATATTTACTTAATAGACAAATTCAATCATGTTTTCTAACTGTTTTATTTTTAACTTTTAACTTTTTTAATTTTTTTTTTTATTTTTGTTACACTTAATCCATAATATTATTTACCTTATAATAATAATTACACTTTATAATATACTTTATTTACCAACTATACAATGTGTAAGAACTTAAAGGCTCACTTGAGAGAAACTAATAAAATAAATAAAGAAATAAATAACTAATAAACACGAGTTATCACACTAAGCAAGCCCATATGCGGCTGCGTTGATATAGGGAACATATTCCATACTGTAAATCACAATCTATTTTTCTCGAACTCAGGAAAATTGTCTTTAGAATTCCTCTTGGATTTAGAAAATTTACTTCCATCCACTCTTTGTGTCCAAGGCATTGTTTGATTGTCACTATATTGTTTTTTCTTGTCATTTTCTTTCTATATAATTAAACTATAGAAAATACCTTAAGGTATTAAAATTTTATTTTCAGTGACTATATTTAAAATATTATTATCTTTACTGTAATTTCTTAAGTTACGTAACGAATAGGTCTTTCTGAAAGATAAATTTGATCTATCTACCAGGGTATTTTAACATTTTTCCCTTATGTCTGTATATGTGAAATTATATTCAATACTTAAATATAATTTTAAACAATTTTACATTTTGTATAAAATTTTACATCGTTTTTTTATATTTTCTAACATTTTTACATTATATTTACTTCTATTTCATAATATGTGTTTCAATTATAATTCACACACTTTTCTGAATTGACATTATTTTTCCTCTTTCTTATATTATACAATAACATTGTGTAATTTTAAGGAGTCAAATATACAATTGTTAAATTTATTTGGAAATAAATGAATATAATATTTAGTTTTCATTTCAATGCTATTGATATTCCTGATCGAAACTGCAAGTACGGTTTTATATACTATACATGTTTATTTATTATGAACATTTGTAATATTAAAAATTTACATTTACATGACTTTTTCATAAAGTATTATCATTTACATTTAACATAGATCATTTTTAATCATTGTTACATAAAAATTTCATTTTTTTATTGCAATGTTAGTCGAATTTATAACAAATTATTTTTCTGATATATATTTTTTTAATAATATTATGCACAATTTATTTAAATTATTATATAAAATAAATTAAATAAAATAAAATAAAATTTTACTTATTTACCTGAATTTAATAACAAGAATTTTGTATCATTAGCTTATCCGAGTTTTATTACATGTCTCATATGTAATTTCATTTATTATAATTAATTTATTCTTTACAAGAGTAGTATTTTTTGACATGTAAATTAATACTGTAACATATTATTTGACTCGTAGCAAAACATTAAATCTCATAATTTATTTTTAATTTTCTACTACGGTATAGTTTTTTTGATCTGCTATATTGTGCAACTCCTTACAGTTTAATTAATATATTAATATTTATCCCCTTAAAACTGGGAAATCTCTTCAATTGAATATAGCAGAGGACCGATGTGGAAAATTCTATTAAATAAAATATACAACTGTTACATTTTTAACGTATCACGGTAATATATTTGTTTATATTTTGAGTTTAATTAAATAAACAAAATTGTTGTCAAGAATTATTTTGGTCTTACTTTTATTATTATATGTTTTAGTACATCTTTCATTATATCTTGGATGTGACATTCAAAATTTATTCTTTACATCATAATTTACTATCAATATAATTTTATGAATTCAGATTATAGAATAATTATTATGTATTGTTATTTATGTTTTGTAACATGTATATTATATTATTACATATGTTACATAATTTAAAATTATGTTACATATTTTTTTATCATTCTACTACTTTATGTTACTGATGTGGCATGTAGTATGTAAATTTATTTATGATATTTGTAAATGCATACTCGTATTATTTTATATTAATTTGTATTGCATGAAATTCACAACCTTTAAATATTTACACAAATAATACATATGTATACCTATGTTTTACTTAGGTATATTACATTGTATTTTGCAACCAAATTTTTATTGAATAAGAAATTAAGGTAGATATTGTTCTTAGATATCCATTTTTATTTGTTTTGAAATATTTAGAAAATGTTTTAAATTTATATGAGGAGATTTTTGTAAGCAAAATTGTGCAAAAAGATTTGTCAGAACAAAAATTATAATTTTGACCACGGAAATTGAATTTGGAGATTTCTTTAAATTTCTGGTTGGGAGATCCTTGTCAATACCGATGTAAATTAATGTAAATTCAGGTTTATTTGAAATGAATTTATGTAATTGCATAGCATTCTTGTTGTTGTTCTAATTCCAAGGAATGATAAAAATAAGTTGTTGTTTTTTGAATGGTTCAATCAACTTTTTAATTTTTAATACCGTTCTGTTTATAAATTTACAATTCCTAACCATAACAATCTATTACTATTAGGTACTATAGTAGTAGACAATGAGTTAATGTTTTGTCCTATCGAAATTAAATATTCTGATAATACATTTATATCTTTTTACATTTTTCTATTTATTTGAATATACTTTAATCACGTGAGTTACATAAATGCAAAACTCATACCATTATTTTTATGTATAGCTTCCACTTTGAACAAATTAATTTATATTTTATTAGCATTAATAATGAATTCGAGCGATACGAATAATAATAAAACACATTTTTTCATAAAGTTAAAGAACAAAAACTATTTTATTTTAAAATTCAACAATAAAAAAAACGTAAACAATATATGAAAAATTATGAAAATTCTTATATACAAGAAAAGCGACAAAGGTTTCTCCAAAAAATAAATTGAATTAAATTATTATAGCCATGGGAATTTTTAAATAGCATAAAATCATGATATTTTATAGGAGAGAATTATAAATACCTAATTATCAAAGTGTTACTATGATTACTAATGGTAGTTAAATATTATATAAATATTTTGTTGAATAAAATATATATATCGGTGCATAAAAATAACCTGATTGGGTATTCCTAGACGTTTAATTTAAAGATTTTCTTCAAATTCGAACTAATTGCATATGTTAATTGTTTCAGCAATGATATTTCGCAATTGAATTGAGCACTTTTTTTTACAGTTAATACACTTTAATACTATACTATATGCTATTTGGGCAGAATCAACAGAAACAATCGTGGAACTCAAGAAGACATAGAAAACAGGATTAAGAAAGCAAGAGCAGTATTTTGAAGATTACAACCAATATGTTAGGAACAGCCAAATATTCAGAAGAACTAAACTTTGAATATACCGGTCTTATGTAGAATCAGTCCCGAAATACGGTAGTGAAACTTGTCTAATACCAAACATCCTCACCCAAAAGTAACAAGTCTTTTTCAATCAATGTCTAAAGACAAAAATGCCGACTATTCTGGTCAAGGACATCCTGGACATACTAACCGGCGAAGAACCCATATCGAAACAAATCAGGAGGAGGGAATGGAAATGGATAGGTCATACGTTCAGAAAGCTGTCAAATAACATCGCGAGAATGATCTGAGAAAGGAACTTAATAGGTAGAAGAAAACCCGATCCTGCAATGAACATCTTTGCGGAGGAATATAAAACAAGACCTATAAAAAGTGAACATAACGTGGGAACAAGCGAATACTGCAGTTATTCGATTAAGTTGAAAGTGTCAAGTATAAAACTCTAAAGAGAAGTAGTTAATTGCATTCTATAAAAAAAAAAATTCGAAGATCATTTAAAACCATGAAAAATTAATATAATTTTCTTTTTGATTTATTCGAATATGCCAAAATCGATTTAACAATAAATAAGGTGATCTGATATAGTGTCACATAAGCAGATCAAAATAAACTATAATATAATATTTAAATTCTAAAATACAACTTGCGGTTTTATAGTTATATATATATTTTTTTTTATAGATTTCCCATCTCCCAATAACAATCATAACGAAATAAAGTCAAGGGTAGATAATAATAAATGTAATTTTAACAGCAATAATAAAAATAATTATAACAAAAATTGAAAAAACAGCAACAGCATAATAAAGGGATAATATAGAGTACTAATTTTCACAACACTGTACACTGTATTATTTAGGTATGCAACATAACATGCAATATAAACTATACCTTTCAAATAACACTGTTACTAGGTATACGGTACATTATATTTGCAACATATACATACATTTTATATAATTATATTACACACAATTTTTCTGTTCTCCTTCTTCAGTTAATTTATTGAAAATAATTATGTAAGCATTTTGTTACATTATTTCCGTTTTTAGTAATTGAATATTATTGAAATCTAGATTTTTTTGGTTTTTTCTTTTAAGTTAGTATTCTTTCTTTAACAGTAAATTTTTTGTTTCTGATCTTGTATAAATTAAATAAAATTTTAATTATGTTGCAACTGCATGCATTTTGGTGGAAAGGACAGAAAAAATGATAATAAAATGAAGATGTTACTATGACGTCAAGTGTTTGGATTATTTGGAAAAACAAAAAGAGAAAATCAATAACAGAAGAATAATGAAAATGTGTTGATGTTATACACAAAATATGTAATATTATGTAAAATATATTGTGTTGATGTTAATTTGGATATTTTTAATTATATTACAATAATAACTATGGCTATATCCACAATCCACACTTGCAGCAAATATTAAATTGATGCGTGGTTTCTATATATATACATGAATTAGGGCGTAATTAAAAAAAAAGTGCTTATATATCCAAATACTTATTATGTATGTACTTCATAATCTTCAAACTATTCTGATAGCATAGCTAATATGTAAAATTGAAATTGAATTTCTTTATATGGACAGGACATATATTAGAAGAATATAAAACTATTCTATCATATTGATTCAGTATATAAAAAAAAATCAGGAAGTAGGTAGGAAGCAATCAGTTTATGCAACTTATTATATATACATCTACATGGTCATCATAATTATTTATAAAAAAAAAGAAACTAATTTTGTAATTTATATTAATTTTTTTTCTTGATAAGCAAGATGATGAGATTGCGTCGTTGGTTCATAAAACATAAGTAATAGGAGAGCAACAGAAAACAAGCAAACTAATTCACAAAATCAGAAAAATTTGAAATTAGCAGTATTTATTATGCAAATATAAATACATATGAATATCATATTAACCTCTTATATCTTTCTCTTTTTTGCTTACGTTTTTTTTTTTGCAACCGTATACGAGACCGAGAAAGGATATGCGTTGAATGGGTTAGAAAATTTTTTTTCAGTTTTTTTGTTTATTGTTTTTTTTTTATACACAAGAAATAAAAGGAAAGAAATAAAAGGAAAAATCCCTTTTATATTAATTTTTTTTTAATACGTGTCTAACTAAAATTGAGATTGAATTTTTTTCTGTGTGGGTGGAACATAATTTTTAAACTATTCCAATTTGGTCAGTTTTACAATTTGATTAGTTTTTGTTTTTTTTTGTAAAATGTATCTAATGAAAAAAAAAATGAAAATAGGAATATCTATCCATATAAGTACATGTGTGTGTAATAATATAATAATTGATAATAAATGATATAATCATTGATAGGTACACCAAAAATATGATTCAAAAAAAAAGTTTTCACCTATACATACCTACATCAATCCTATTAAATATTATATTATCCAATTATATGTAGGTATATAATATAATATGATTATATTATTCATATATCATCCATTGAACCAATCTTCTGGCCTGGAATGTAAAACAAAAATGAAATACTTATTTGAATGGAAGAGTTCAAATATTTTTTGTTTTTTTTTTCTTTCAAAACAGACTTTTTATTGATTATATATGATTATAGCTACAAGCGCATATTATTCTTTTCTCGGAGAAATCATCAAAGTAAAAATTAAAAATAAGAAAGGAAGGAAAGTTATTGAAAATAAAAAAAAAAACAAAAATTTTATGTAAATACATATTGCAAATTAGTATGTTTTTTTTTTAGTTTTTGTTACTATGATGTAAACAATACATTATGTTTTCAGTAAATTCGGTTCATTTGTTAGAGTTTTATTTAAAAACATTCGGTAGGCATATTTAGATAAAATTTCTGGTAATAAAACATAATTTGGCTTATTGTAAGTTAAGGTTATTGTAAGTTTATATTACATCAGCTGCTAAGGCAATTGTAGGCTAGTATAAGTTTAGAATTAGTTTTATTAATTAATGGGTGAAAAAATGTTTTCATCAATGTTAAAACGATTGCTTCAATCTTGCATAATGCTACCGAATAACTTGCTTTTTTACATGCTTAAGGCTTAACTGAAAAATTCTGAACAGCTGAGAAATTGGCTGAAATTGTTAGGATTCTGTTGATATTGCAAAGGATCTGTATTCTACTGTTGTGCATGGTATTGCATTCGACAATAGCAAAAACAGTTGGGAAAATTGTCTAAGAACTTCATGTTGCATAGTCTGTAACAGCCACTCCGGAAATCTATTTGCAGCCTAATCCATTCATAAAGTTTATAATAAATATATAAAATAATATAATTTTCCTTTTTTTTCCAAAAAATCAGTATTTATATTAATTGAATTGTAGTTCATTATTATTTAATTATACATTCATTTATGAAGTAGACATAATGGCATTGTCTAGAAAGTATTGTCGACATGTAGGAAATAACGTAATCTACCTACATCACTGTACAATATCAAACCATCATCATCATAATCAAACATATTTAGTATAATCATAATCAAACCAATTTAGTTAGGCTCGTTATACAGTTCATATATAGTTCATATTATATAGTTTGCTATTGAGTTTTTGAATCTCAGAATTTAAGAATGATAAATTTTCAATTCATTTTGAAATTTTCAAATTTTACCCATCGTATATAGGTACACCTATGTATATTTTTGTAAGATATTTTCCTTATATTTTCTTTAACCTATGGTAAGTATCTCAATTAATAATATTCTGTTGTTGTGGTATTAATTATAAAAATATGAATATTTGTGAAAAGCAAGTTTTACTCATCATTATTATTACAATACCAAATATTTTCTGAAATAATATCTATTTCTATATTCTCATAAGATCATTAATCTAATGGTAATTTTAATTTGGTAGAAAATTTATTTAATTGATTTTGATTTTAACCCAACAAAAGATTTTCGAAATAAAATTTTCCAATATACATCATCTTCCTTGTATTTGAATATTTAATTTCGCTACAAATGTTTTTTCTAATTATTAAATAACTCTAATTTAGATCCCTGAGAATCTTATGTACAAAATAGAGAATAACCGACGTTTGAGATCAGTAGTCAGTAATCACACAAGATGCTAATATGATATAGAAAAGATTCAAGGCCAAACAATTCAATCAAACTTTCTGAGTAATTTATTTCAGAATTTACTTTGTACTTTAATAATTTGAAGAAAAACAAACGAACGACTTGGTATTTTAGTGTTGAAACATAACAAATTTCAAAGGAAAATTCAGAATAATGAAAAAATTAAAAAAAAAATCGTTCTATAGAATATTTTTCATGGTACCTAATTCGTTATAGTATTCGTTATTCGCTAATAAAACATTCTTCAAAATTTGAGGTGATCGGATAAAATATTCAAATATGTACTTACATTTGAATCTTTTTTGGTGGGCCAGATAACCTATTAGAAAAATTGTATAAAAATAATTCACGTAAAAAATCCTATAGAACTCATACAAAAGTGAAAATTGGATTCATACCTGTAAAATAAATGAAATAATAAAAAAAAAGAGTTCTGTACCAAATCTTGTATGTACAAGAAACTGTAGATACGTAAACAATACTGAAATATGTATATAATGTTGCGGTTAAAGTAATAAATTGGTTATTATTAATAATAACGGGTCATTATTAATATTAACCAAATAGATAGGTTAAAGTGATTAATTTGGACAGAATTTATTTAATTTATAACATAAACCGGTAATTATTATTAATTCCTTTCCATCTTTGGTAAATATAATAAATATTATAAATAATTTTTAAAATTTTTTCGGATAGATCCAACGGTCCGGAAATCGAGATCAAAGTCCTTAACATTTTTATTTTTATTTGGTATGAGTACAATTTACTTTAAATACGATGATGCAACAGGTCCGGGTCCCGGGAATTGGAGCCGAAACTCTATAACACGTGTTTAAATTGTATTTTTCTGAAAAAAGGTTAATAATAATTATTATAAATAATTTTTAAAGTTTGAGTAGGTTCAACGGTCCGGAAGTCGAGACTAAAAACTTAAATATTCAAAAAGATGTTATGTTTCACTAAAAGTTTAACGTATGCGAAAACATGATTTGAATTAATAAGTAGCGGGGATTTAGTGGCGGAAATCTGTGTAGTCAAAGATTTGAATAATGTAATTGTAAATTCGATTGCAATTCAAATCGCTGTAAATGTTCAAATATCAAGTGTAATTCCAAATTGTCGTAAAAGTTCTTCCTGTAAAAATAAATACATTAGCGTCGTAGAAATAAATGATTAATTTAGCCATTTGTTTTTTAGTTTTTATTTTTATTTTTTATTATAATTTTAATACCAAATATAAGTAAATTAAAAGAAATAGTTTTAATGTTAATCACATTTACCCATTCCATACAGGTAATTATTAATAATTACCGGTAAATGTAATTAATTCTACTTATTTATCACATTTACTAAAATACGAGGTTATTATTAATAATAACCGGAATTATCACATTTACCGTAACATCTAAATATATTACGAAAGAGGCTAATGCTGTATGTTCAAAAGACTGGTTTATAAATGTAAACCAGATAGATGAAAAAAAAACTATTTTACAGCATTTACAATCCTTTTTTTGATAATTGTGTACCTATTGTCCGTTCAGGCTTTTAATTGATACCCCAATCGCAATGCTATTTGACAGAATATGTAAAAAAATCACAAAAGGTTTCCATATTTCTACTATGCATTAGACAAAGTAATAAAGGGACAGAGAAGTGAAGTCGGGTGGAGAAAAATTAAATCTTATTATACAGTTGGCATAATATTCAAGGTTTAATTCATCTCTGCCAAACAAATTGCTTGTTTTCAACTAGTTGTTGTTGAAGCATCATTTTCTTTCTTTAAATTATTATTTCGTTATTTCTTAAACTATTTTTTTACAAAACAAATAACGACGTTGCTTCCAAAAATCTGATCTAATGTCATTGGTTCCTTTAAGATTAAAAGTAGCTCATCTGATTTTATTGCTTTTGAGCCAATTTATTTTAATTTAATTTAACTCTGAAAATATGTCATATTATTTTTATTTCGAAGTATTCTTGTTTAAAAATCACATAAAAAATATTGTACATATGTATTGTAAACCCTTACAACAACTTTGTGGTGCATAAATAATAAAAATTTCATAAAATTTTGTGAAATTTACGAAATTTTAGGATATTTCTAATTAATTCTCTTTATAAACCTTTTAAGTTCTTTAATAATCAATAAAATTAATTAACTATATTTTCCGTTTAAAATGATTTTTATTATTTTAATCTTTTAAATTCATTATAGGTTTTTTTTAGAAACCATTAATTAGTTTTTATCATAAACGAGAATAAATTTTAATAAAATTCTGGAATTTGTCAATAGAAATGATGACAATTTACATATATACAATTCTCATTAAAGTGAATAAAATACGTAATCCAAAAAATTGATTACACGAATTTGTAATAATTCACAAATTTATTAATTTAATAACTTGTATTTAATATAATTTTTCCACGAATAGTAAAATTTAAAATAAATTATTTATAAGCTGATAAAACAAAGTAGCTTAACAAAAATGGATTTATTATAATTTTAATTGTAACAAATATAAATAGACATACATATGTAAATAAATGAAAAATAAAAAAATTAATTATATATTATTTTTTAATTATGGAATTGCAAAATAAAATTTTTTAATTTAGTTGAAAAAGTAATTTAAATATTAATTTATAATATAATTATATATTTAGCAAAATGAACTTTGAACCAGTCCGATGATGATGTCTTTGATGGTTATCTATTTTAGAAGGTTTCCTATTTAATTAAAATTAAATTATACCAAACCTTCTGTTAACTTGATGATTTTAGGTTCACATTGGTTGATTCAACTTTATACCTTTGGAAATGAATGGGTTAATATTCTTATTTATTATAAATAATTGTTCTGTTTTTGTAATTAAGTTAAAAAATTTGCTATCAGAACATTGAACTATATGTGTATAAATTCAAGTTTAATTTTGTAGAATTTATCATATACGCAATTTGTTTCTATCATTATAATACTAACCTTCCCAAATCATTCACCACCGCCATCATCACAACCGCATAATTTTGGTTACAATGAATTTTATTTTATTCTTTGTTTTTCTTTTATTTTTCTTTCTATTCAGTAGCAACAAGATTTGATGGCGGCATGGTATTTGAAATTGATTGATGGTTTTATTAAATCAAATAAATAGTAAATAATAAATGTGTATGAATGTGTGTATAATATGTAAGGTTTGTATAATAATTTTGGAATTAATATTTTATCTGATGCGGTGTTAGGAAATAAAATCAAAATTCTTAGATGTAAGTTTTTTGTTGTTGTTGCTGCTATACGTATTAAGAAGGTACTATGTCCATTCGAAATTGATAATTTCTGTGTGAATGAAAATGGTTGTGTTGTATGACACATAGGTGCATTGTAATAATTCGGTTGGGTGATGATTGGCTCGTTTTTTGTTTTTGTTTACTGTGTTTAAACTTCTTAAAATATTTAAAGCTTTTATGCAGGAAATTTATTAAAAGGCCGATTCTATTGAAATAACCTCAAGACTGTTCATAGAATGTCTTCCAATAGTGAGTTAAAAAAATTGTCTGAGGAAAGTTTATTGTAGCCTCCAGAAAAAGTATTTGATATTATATGCAAATTAGGCGAAGGAAGCTATGGCTCAGTTTACAAAGCTCTTCATAAAGAAAGTAGTTTTGTAGTTGCAATTAAACTAGTACCAATAAAATCTGATTTACATGAAATAATTAAAGAAATCTCAATTATGCGACAATGCGACTCCCCATATGTTGTTCGATATTTTGGAAGTTATTTTAAGCAATACGACTTATGGATATGTATGGAATATTGTGGTGCCGGTAGTGTTTCGGATATAATGCGACTGAGAAAAAAAGCTTTAAGTGAAGATGAAATAGCAACAATTTTAAACGATACATTAAAAGAGTTAGAGTATCTTCATTTGAGAAGAAAAATTCTTAGAGGTATTAAGGCTGGTAATATTTTACTAAGTACGGGAGGTCATGCAAAATTGGCAGATTTTGCAGTTGCTGGTAAATTAACAGGTACAATGGCTAAGCGTAATACCGTAATTGGAACACCATTTTGGATGGCACCTGTAGTTATAGAAGAAATAGGTTATAATTGTGTAGCAGATATTTGGTCTTTAGGTATTACTGCATTAGAAATGGCTGAAGGAAAACCACCTTATGGTGATGTACACCCAATGGGAGCTATCTTTATGATATCAAAAAAGCCTCCACCATCTTTTAGAGAACCTGATAGATGGAGTACGCAGTTTATAAACTTTGTTAGCTTATGTCTTGTGAAGAATCCAGAAGAAAGAGCGACTGCATCTAATTTATTAGAACATGATTTTATTAGAAATTCAAAAGCACGTAGTATTTTAAATCAAATAATATCGCGGAAGCATGTGAAATGAGAGAACATCAACGTATAAATAGACAGAGTGTTAATAATATAAATCAAGCTAAAAGTATATTATACCAGCAACAAAATCAAGAAGAAATAAATAATTTAGAATCTAATAAACCTACAGAAATTGTAAATGATCCCAGAACCTTAGTTCCAGATGCCATGCAGGATAGAACAATGATATCAAATAAAGATTGTGGAACATTAATTCCTGATAACGCCAGTATGATAGAACTTGAATCAAATTTAGGAACAATGGTTATTAATAGTGATTCTGAAGACTCAACTTTAAAAAATTTGGATTCCAACCAAGAGAATAATGATCCAAGTTGAATGACATCTACACTCTAAAATAAATTTCAATCACGAACATTTTTTAAAAAGGCTTCATAAAAATTCTTTCATTTTAAATAAAGACACAAACTTCTAGAAACAAGGACAAAAATGAAAAAACAAACAAAAATAGAAAACAAAACAGAAAAACAAAAATTAGATCATACTCTTCAAAAATAATAATATTATACTAAATGCTATATTTTAAAAAAAAATATACAGTAAAACATGGTTGTACTCATTCCCTAAATTTCAGTAATATTTATGACTATAGGCGTAGTCAAAAAAAAAATTGCATCTTTATAAACAAAATTCAATAAAATATCTTTCGTATACTAATTTTAAACTTTATTTTAATCATTTATAAATATGTAATCCTAAAATTTACTTATTTGTAATAAAGAACAAAAAAAGTCAGTATATAAATCAGTTTTTTAATAAAATAATTCACTTTTGACTTATTTTTTGTTTTATTGAAAAAATTGACGTTATATTTTAATGTGACTATAAACGGCATCGATTGTATGAAGTTTATTACTATCTTTCAAAAAATTGTTAACTATAACAAAATTGTTTTTTGACTATAAACGAATTAAGATACATTAAAAAAATATTAAAAAAGATTATGACAGTAAAATTGTTGACTGGCAGAAAAAAGTTAAGCAATTCCAAGACTATGACAAAATATTTTTTTTTTTTTTTCCGAAAGATAGGAGGTAATCTCCGAAGGACATCAAAAGCTGCAGCCTCGTGTAAAGTAAACTATTATTGTAGCATTTTTCATTTTAGGTAGTGACCAGCTCGTGGGGTTTAGTTCTCTTTAGTCGACTGACACTGCTGTCAATATCAAGAACTGCTACCATTTCCGAGTTCACATGAGTGTTACAGTCTTTGCTCGTGTTTTACTGCATGTTTCTTGATCTCATCCGTGACTGGTTCAATATGTAAGTCACGGTGGAGATCTTTATTACGTACGTACCATGGTGCATTTACTATACCACGGAGCACTTTATTTTGAAATTTTTACAACATTTTGATGTTGGTTTTGTTTGCACAGCCTCATAATTGGATACCGTACATCCACACAGGCTTGAATATCTGCTTATATATCAATATGTTGTTCTGTACTGTCACTTCTAACCAGTCAAATTTTTTGAGTCTAATGTTTAACTCTTCTTTTTCCTTTCTTATAGTTCCTTCCATCTTCGCTTAGCATCGACTGCCGTTCCCAGATACTTTGCTGTATTGGCATATAGTGCTATTTTGTTATTGATTGAGATAGGAATGGTTGCAATTTTTTTATATGTAAAGTTTATTTGCTTTCATTAAGTTTTATGCGCCATCGTTGGGTCCATAATCTTACTTTATTCACTGCATTTTGAAGTTTTGCTGTGGAGTTTTCGACAGATACGTTAACTGCAAGAATCGCAGTGTCGTCTGCAAAGGTAAAGCCATAAAATGGTTGTCAATGACAAAATAGAGATAAAAATAGAAAAATACAATAATTTTTTACATTTTTATATTTTATTTCATTTTTAAATTACTTTTTAAAAACTTTTAATTAATTTTAATTTAAATTTACTTTAATATTTAACAAAAAAAAATTTCAGGTTGTGATTCAGGATTAAAGTTACTACTGTGCAATTGCACAGGGGCCTACTAGTATCACTATATTATTAGGGGTAAAATTGTAGCATACTTTCATTATTTTATAGGTAACTTTTCCCGCACTTTTTCTCGTTCCTATTCATTAGGTATTCATTTTTTGTTTAGTTTGTGATTTTTCTGTATTAATGACTTTCGATACTTTTATTTTAGTATCCTTTTTCTTTTTTTGCGACTAATTTTTATTCAGGAGCCATTCTTTTTATATTACTTTGATGAATTATTCTTCAGTCACTTCATACATGACCTTCTATTCTCGTATATATCTTTTGTGAATGCTTTATTATTATTTTAACAAAGTACCACTAAAATAACGTATTAATTCTGGTTCTTCTTCTTCTTCTTTGAAGTAATATTAAAATATTTTGTTGCATAGTATCAAGTCACAACTGGTATTGGAACTTGGCTTCCCAACTGGATATTTATAAACAATTAATCTATTACTTCGATTATTAAATGGGAAGAAAATAATTTTTGATTTTACATTATAACATCATTATAGTTTCACATTTTAGCTAACAATTAATATTATGTGGTAGAGTAAAATAAATTAAACGTCAATCAAAAAAAAAAAAAAAAAAAAAAAAGAAATAATTCGTTAATATTACAATACTAATATTAAGAAGTCAAAACTGATTTTGTTGTTTCAATGGGATTGGAGGAGTTGAGGTGAAATAAAATAATAATATATTCAAAGGAGTGGACATTCAGTTCCTGTTTTAGAACTAAGATTTTTTGTATTCTATAGAAAAGTCAGGCTATTGAAATATTTAATTTAATATTAAAAAAAAAAAAAAATTTAAAAATTATTTTTCGACTTCTTTAATTATTTTTGGATTGTGTATAAAATTTATCTAACATCTATAATTTTGTTTTTGAAATTTAATTCAGCTTTAAAACATCAATTGATTGGGTGGTTGTTGCTTTCTAGATGAGATTATTTTTTTTTCAGTTCAGAAACAACTTTGTTTCATTAATAATTATATTCTTGTATTTGTTGTTCAACACTTCTTCTATCTAACTTTCTGTTGTTAAGCAGATTTAGATTAAATTGCCAATACAATTAATATGGTAATAATATATTTTTCTCTTTTTTTTTATAATAACTCAAAATGGTTTAAAATATTCAAATTTTTCGGAAACAAAAAGCAAATAAGTACTTAATTGAGATGAATTTAAAAATTTAAATTATTTAAAATCATGGTAAATTTTCAAGCTTATTTTACGAAAACCTGAACAACATTAAAGAATATAAAATTTAATTTCTGATAATGGTTTATTTAATTGGTTACTCATTAAATATTTTACTAAATAATTTATTTTAATTTTTCTTTTTATTTCTAGTTTTTATGCTAGATATTATTTTTGTTTTTTTTTTTTGAAAAATTAGAAATATTTAATTTTTAATGGTACCTAATTTGAAAAAAAAAATACCAAAGTAATTTTATTAAGGAAACTTTTAAAAATTTTAAATTTTAATCTAAAAGTTATTTTTTTTTATTAAATTCAAAAATCTTCAGGATACATTTTTTTTACTTTAAAAATTCTTTTTATTTTTCATAAATTATGTCAATTCTCTTTAATTTTATTGAAAATTGGTTTTTTTAAAAAAAAAAAATTAATTTAAAGAAAATTGGCCAAATCTTACCATGATCAGGATCTTTACAACTCATAATGTAATATTGTAAGAGAATTTTGTTAAAATAAAATGTTGTAGTTTTTATGATAGTTTAAATTTTTATGTAGATTATATTATGATTTGTTCGATTTTCTAATTAATTTTTGGATACAACTATTTTTTTATTCTATTTTGCACATCAAGGATATAAGAGCTCTAATTTCTGAACCCACAATTTGAAAAACCGACAATAAAACAAAATTTTGGAATTTTGTTAATATCATTGTTTTTTTTTCGTACTCCTCTTGGGTGTTTAGGGCTTCCACTTGATATTTCTATTGTACTCGATTTCTACTATGGTATCATAATTTTCTATTTCCGAGGCAATGTCTAATTTCATTTTCAATCTATTTGTACTGTCTAAGTACGGGATTTGCCTACTGTGGAAGACACATTTTATAACTCTGTCTGCACCTACGTTGTAAGACAACGTCATATTTTCTGCAAGTTATTTTTTTATTACATAATAAATAAGTTAAATTGAAAAACTTAAAACAATAATTGTAAAACATTGATTTTTTTTAAGAAAATAAAGAAAAGAAATAAATAAAATAAATTGTTTTATTTATAATGCTAATGCTAGACCGGCATTAGAATGTTACGCTGGGAATAGCTAGTAATTTACAATATTGTTTGATCTATCTATAACTATTTTTTTTATTTTTTTTATTTAGGTATTTATTTATTTATTATAAACTAATTTTGACCGCTAATAGTTTTGAAGGAAACTTTTATATAAGGCAGCGTTTATATGTTTTTGAATTGTGTTTATAACGTATAAATGATGTTCATTAAAGTTTGACATCCGACTTTGTTATAGAATATCATAAATTTTTTTTTTTAAATAATACTGCTCAACACGCATTTTTGTATTTCGCAAGTTGAAAAAGTGAATTTTGCTAGAAAAGGTATTTATAAACTTCTAATTGTGTTTTGCCAATATATTGAAAGATATACATTAAAAAATGTGTATTAATTATTATTATTATTTATCAATACAAATACTTAGAATAATTGATTTACTATTTAAATATTTATATTTCATAAATGTTCTGAAATTACACTGAATATTTATATTTGTTTATAAGTATTTATTATTAGTACTCGTAACGCATATTCGTATCTTCGTATTTTGCAAGTTTAGAAAGTGGATTTTTCATGAAGAAATATAGTATACTTTGCAACTATATTTGTTTATCTTTGAGATATGTAATTAAAACTTTTGAAATAAAATTTGATGTAATTGCAATAAAATTTGTAAATGTAATAAAAATAAGTAAAACAAAACTTTCATGAAACAAAATCTTATGTCTAAACGCTCACTAACAAATACTATTAATAGACGTACATTTCAACAAAATGTGGCGAACAGAGATGTCGCTGGCCTAACTATTTTAAAACTCTAAATAAAAAAAAACAAAAACATTTATTTATAGAATTTATATTTTTATTTCACTTCTTTTAAATTTAGGTTTTGACGTTTTGGTATTATTAGATATGACCATTATAATGAAGGTTATGACTGGTTATGGCTTTGTTAAATCAAATCGAATCATATAGGCAAATCATATATTATTTTTATTGTTATATTGTTACCCCGCTAGCGTCTTTGATGTAGGTAAGGGTAGTCTATGAGTTTTCTTTTTAAAGTTTTTTTAATTTTTATCTGTAGTAAATTTGCCGTGTATTGAATTGAAACTTGATAATAATGCCATAACATATTTTGCTTTTCTTGTTCTAAGCAGATCGTAAATTTCGGTTTAAATATAATATTTACTCAATGCTACTGCGCATTTGATTTTATACTTTTCAATTATTTGTTAATAAAATAAATAAATTTCAATTATTGGAATTTCTGAACATGGGTGAGGTAAAAATATATTTTCTAAATTTACTATTTGTTTTACCGGTAAGTTTTGTTGCTGTAATATCGTAATATCGTAATATTTTAACAAAGCTATTTTATCGATATAATAATTATATTCTGATAACTCGGTTTTTGTCTTTACTACTTTGTTTTTTTGTTTTTAAATTAATTCATATAATCAGATATAATCAATGCTATTGCTCAATAGGTGAATATTGTTTTTAGGTTAATTTTAATTCTTTTTTGGTTTTATTTAGTTTTATTGTTATGTGGTTTATGTCTTTAAATTAAATTTTGCACACTATTGTAATTCGTAATAGTTCTAATAAAGTTGTCTAATCTAGTTGAAAAAGCTTTGTGTTGTAAAAGGTTTGTTAAAAGTTTAACAGACGTTTAAGCATATTAATATATAAGATAATTGTATTAATACATTACAAACAATTATGTCTTTTAAGGAGAGAGGTACACATTTATTGAAATAACATAAATAACAATTTAATTTAATTAATAAAAGTTATAATAGACTTATATAGATTGATTCATAATGAGTATCTATAATTATAATTGACAAGCATTTAAGGTCCTGCGCAGTAGACACCTTTTCATTTTATTTCGATTCTCCTACTCTTTAATGAACTTCTAATATACATAATATATAAGATTATATATAAAACAAAAATGCGCACACAGTTGAACATTTTGTATTCATATGATTTTATTATTGAGCAAATACATTATGCATAAGTGAGATATTATGAAAATAATAAACAAAAGTAAACAAATCAGTTATTATATTTTATATTATGTACTTACAAATGAATTTATGTACATATGCCAAAAAAAAAACAAAGAAACAAATTCATCTCAAATAAAAAATATAAAAAAGCAAAAACAAAAAAAATCAGTTGAATTGTTCATAATATGACGAGCAAATTTATTTTTATATAGTAGAGTTGGAGTATATATAATTATCCTTATTGAACTTCTAATATAATAGTTGTATATAAAACAATAATGCTCACATAGTTGAAAATTTTTTAGTCATATGGTTTTATTATTCACCAAATACATTATTCGTGAGTTCTTATTAAAATAAAAAACAAAAACAAACAAAAATATAAAAAAAAACAAAAACAAAAAAAATACAAAAACAAAAAAAATTCATATGACGACGGGCAATTTCATCTTTACATAATATAGTCAAAGTAGCTATCTATAATTATAATTGTCAAGCATTTAAGGTCCTGCGCAGTGGACACCTTTTCATATTTAATGACAAAAGTTTTTATTTTTAGTAACTTTATCCACTAAATGCCACTTACTATAGGGAATATATCGGAAACGAAGCAGTATATGAGGGACGTGTATTTATGTGTCCTAAATAAAACTTACTAACCACAAAACTTTTTATTAAACACGAGTGGTTTCTGCTATATCGTGCGAAGTCTATGTCAGTACGTAAATTATTGTTTTTTTAAAAACTTTAAATTTGACTTCAACTTGAAATATAATTACTCAACAGGGGCCACTAGTTTTGAATAATAGTTCAATTATAACAAAATTTTATAAAAGCGAAGATGAAAGAAGAATATTTTTTTTTTAATGAAATTAATAAAATTGGTAACACTATGATACGAAAAATTTATTAAAGTAAACCAAAATTGATAAATTAATCAATAAATTAAAATTATATAAAAAAAAGGTGAGAAAAGATAATAAATTTTTAAAATGCAATTAAGTATGATTGAGTACAAAAATAAAATTAAAATTACTAGAGAAGGAGTTGTAGTAAAATTTTCGTTGACCTAGCTGGCTTTGTTAAAAGAAAATCTATATTGTATTTGTGTTAGTTAACTGCCATTAACATTATTTTTAGGGGTTCAAATCTGCCATAATTTGTTCTGTGAAAAGGAAAATTAAAAACATTTTATGAGCAAAATTGAGGGCTCTTGTTAATTTGCTAAGTTAAGCTCCTTATAATTTGCGAATAAATTGTACCAGTGAGTACCTAAATTATAAATAGAACAGTTACTACAACTGTTATACTGTTTTGTTTCTTTTTTTTACCATTGTATAAAAGTAAATACTTTATACTAATTTTTGATTTTGTAAATGCTTATATTTATTTACCTTGTTTTTATTTTTAATTTGTTTTTTCACTGACATTCAAATTATTTCTTGTTCATTTTAACTGTTAAAAACTATTTTATAAATTATAAACTCTGCACGGGCTACCTAGCTCTTTTTGAGATATGTTTGAAATAAATAAAAATAAAATAAAAACTTTTTTCAATTGCAAAGTATTTAGTTGAAGCATATTGAATTGATCTTGGTATGAAAGTAGATTGAACCAAAGATGATCACATAAGACAAATATTTTTTTGAATTAACTCAATTCCGTTGATATGAGTGAATAAGTAATTCATCTCATATATGACATATTTTATGTCATCAAAAGTAAAATATTGACATAATTTAAAACTTAAAGTAAGTTTAATGACGGATAAGTCTTGTGTTCTACAACTATTAATTTTACAACATCTAATACCAAATATAGAAGAAAATCTGGGCTGTATAAAGAAAAAGAGAACAATAAAATAAAATAAAACAACACTATTCTAACATTATTTAAAGTCGAATATCCGATTTTCAATTTAGTACAATATATAAAGTTAATGAAAATAAATTCTTAAGATAAATGTCCCTTAAAAAGTTTCTAAATCTATTTTAAATTAAAAAACAAAAGAGAAAAAAAATAAAATAACATTACATTATATTTGAAAAGTTTTATTGAACTCTACTGAACAGTAACAATAAATTTAATATTTTTTTTGTTTTAAACGCAATCCAACCTATTAAGGTAAAACGTGCAGTAACTATAACTACTTTGCCATGCTAAAAAAAAAAAAAAGTTTTTCTTCAATAAATTGTTTAAAAGAACTAAACTTAAATATGTCAAAACTAAACTTTTGACTTATTTTAAACTTTATATTCTTTAGGTACTATAGTTTAGTTATTCTTTCTCTTTCTTTTTTTTCAATTATTCCAATATGATTTCCCTTGGTATATTGTTTTTTTTTTTTCAAAGTTTACAAAATACAAAGCCTCACAAAATAATAAAAGTGTTATAAGCACTTTAAAAAAAAAAAAAAATTCTACATTTTTTGTTTTCTTTTAATAACTTTAACAATATAATAAATGTCATTGTAACTGTAAAAGCGAATTCTACACACGAAAAATGTACATCAGGAGCAAGCTCAGAAGTTAAAAATATAAAAACTAAAGAAAACTACAATGGTGAAATTTTTAAAGTTACCAAAAAGAATTTTTTTTATTACATTAGACTTACTATGATAAAATAAAATATGACAAAAAATATGCATTTACCCTATAGTCAATAATAATAGAGTGCATATTTAGAAAACTAATACAAAATAATGATATTTCTTACGATAAAAACAATTACATTAAAAATTTTATTTCTTTTTTGTTTTTGAACTGAACCCAAATCGACACAAAAACTATATAAGCATACAAAAGCTATCGAAATCATTGACTTCACCTTTCGGCAGATTAATTCAAGTAAAACCGCATTTTCTTTTAGGACTTTAAAACGTTATTGCTTTTTGTTTTGTTTGAGATTTCAGTTGTCAATAATTTTTGTTTTGCTTGCCACACACCTTATACTCTTATACATAAACCATCTATTATTTAAAATTTCAGAAGACTACAGTGTTTAATAGAAATCACGGACCAAAATTACTGAACTGATGTAAACTTTTTTTTTTTTACACTCTTGACGGTAACTTAGGTAGAATCACCTTTTCGTGCTTAATTAAGTACGTTACTGTAAAATTTATACTATACAATATCTACAATATTTCGAGTGTTTATTTAACAAATTACTGGCTCTACTCATTAAATGTGCAAAACTACTGCTATTGTCTGGAACTAAGCCTTCTTAAATAGAATAGTTTCATTGCATTTAATTTGTTACCAGATTATATATACTCTCTAATGGCAAAGGGTACCAATAAAGCATTTTTTTGCTTCACCGGGAATTAAACTAGGGACGCAGACCTGAGAGGCCTGAAAGGCAGGGACCTGGAAGGCTAATAAAGGAAATTTAAATACTAAAGAATATATTTAAAAGTATATTTAGACGAAATGGTATAATATGTGGAAAAAGAATTGTGATCAAGAAAAACCATTTAGCTGCACAAAATATGTATCAATTTGGGTTTGGAATGTGTTTTGCAATCAATTGATCTTTTTTCTTACATTTCAATGAAATCAATTGATCTTTTTTTACATTAAATGGCTCTTAACACGATTTTCACTACTGCAAATTTGTGAAAAAGTGTTACACTGCTAGTATTACGAATAAATTGTTGTACTTTGGCCATAATACTTTTTATTTCATCAGAACAATTGCCTAACTGATATTTTATAAAAGAGGGTGTGGGAAATTAAAAAATAAATTATAAAACATAAATGAAATGCAAAAAATCAGCTCTATAATTTTTTATAGCAATTCTGCATACGTCAGCTTTTTCTCTAACATTTTGTTTGCTAAATCATCACCCCTCAACTATTTTGTCGTATATCCAGAAAATCGAGTTTTAGGAAGTTAAGTTTGAAGTATGACACGAAATAAAACAAAATTAAGCCGAAATAGTTTTATTTTTTTGAATATTTAGTAATAATATGATTCATAAGCTATCTTTTAAAGATATAGAAACAAAGTTTTTTGGAACAAAAATCAACAGTTTAAGGACCTTTTACTTAAAGCCATCTTACCGAATGCGCCATTTTGATGCAGATATCGTTCCAAAAAAAATTCTATAAAACTAAGAGCCAATCTTCAATTTAGGCATAAAATACTATAAAGTGTTAACAACTTAAAAAATTAATCTTAATGTTTACTTAAATCTAATTTTCAAAATTGTTATCACACGTGATGTGAAACACGTACGGCATTATAATAAAATTAAAAACAAGTAACAATCAGTTGTTTGTCAACCTACTTCAAAATAATTGCACGAATTCCAAAACGTTAATTTACACCGCGTATATCCAGAAATTTGGCATTTAAGTTAAAATAAGAATAAAAACATCAATCTCGGTGTCGCTTATACGGCAAAGTAGCAATGAAACATCTCTGGATCTATGCCACATAGAATAATGCCGAATACATAGATCGACAGAGCATCAAAAATTAATAAAGATGGCTTTTTCAGTTCATTTTTTCGATTTTGTGATGTACGACAGTATAATTGGGCAGCGATGAAATATCTTTTCAGTAAATGAAACTCTAATTCAAGTGTATAGTAAGAAAGGTTTGATATTGTAGTGGAACAATCTTGAAACAACTAAAAATGTTTTCAAAACTAAAAAAAAATATGTTTTCGTCAGCCTACTAACTATAGTGAAAGGTCAGTTTTAAACATAGGATTTTCACTTTCCTATTATAAAAATTTTTATTCGTTATAATTTTTATTTTGCTTAAATTATAAGCGAAGAAGATGATTATACCTAATAGGTTCTAATTTTTTCAAAGTAATCAAAGTTTTTATATCAAAGATATTAGATGCAATTGTTCGGGTCTGACTATAGAATTGTAGGTTAAGCTGATTGCTGGAGTATATTTTTGATAACTTTAATTGTACCAATATAAATTATCTATACATTCAACACAAAATATGTAAAACTAAAAAAAAACAAATGCAAAAAAGAAAAATTGAACAATTACAAAACGAACACAATCAGGTGACATGAAAAAATTCTACACTAATATTAAAAAACAGACAACAGGCTTCCAACCAAGAATAAATGCATGCAAAGATAGACAAGGTAATATACGCTCTCAGAAAATAACGACATTATAAATAGATGGTATGAATATTTCAATGAACTATTAAATATAAGAAACGAGGAACAACAAGGGCAGCAGATTACAATGCATACAGCACACAGTTCACAAAAAAGGAAGCAAAATATCATGCAGCAACTACAGGGTGATAACGCTACTAAGCTGTGCTTACAAAATATTATCCAATGTCATATACTCCATATTAGCCTACTTTGCTGAAGAAATACTGAGAGAGTACCAATGCGAATTCCGAAGCCAAAGAACAACGATTGACCAGATATTCGTCACGAAACAAATCATGGATAAAACTTTATGAACACGACATAGATCTTCACATGCTTTTCATAGATTTCAAGCAAGCATGTGACAGCATATATAGAGACATAATTTTAACAACTCTTAGACATTTGGGAATACCTCAGAAATTATCAAACCTAGTCATAATGACAATGCATGAATCAAGAGCTAAAATTGCAATACAAAACCAAATAACCTGTGAATTTAAAATAGAAACCGGAGTACGACCAGGAGATGCCTTATTCGCATTATTATTCAACTTAATACTACATTTCGCCATAGGAAAATTAGAAAAGAAAGGCAGTATGTTCAATATGACAACCCGAATAGTAGCATATGCGGATGACATAGTAATCATGGCAAAAAATTACAGAAATATTGCAGAAGTGTTTGGACAACTAGAAGAGGGGACACAAAAAGTAGGCTTTTTAAGAAGACAAAACTAAATATCTAAAAATGTCAAGAAATGAACAAATAAGAAATAATCAGAATATAACAATTGGAGAGTACAATTTGAAGGAGTTACAAGCTTTACATACCTCGGGAAAACAATAAGAAGTGATGAAGCAACAATTCAGGTCGGAAGTATATGCTACTATGCAAACAGAAAATTGCTTCAATCAAAATTAATATCAAGAGAGGCCAAAATGACGATATATAAAACACTCATACGACCCATAGTGACCTATGGGTGAGAGGTATAGTCTGTGAACGTGGCCGAGGAGAATAGCCTGCGCATATTTGAAAGAAAAATTCTGCCAAAAATACTCGGCCCAAAAAGATTACAGAATGAAGAATATATAATCAGAAGCAACAGCGAGCTCAATGGTATGATTGATAGTCAGGACATTGTACGGTTTGCAAAGGCCCCAAGACTAAGATGGGCTAGCCACTTAAGTCGAATGCACGAAAGTCGAAAGCAAGCAGTGGTGCTGAATAGAAAGCCCGATAGCAGCCGCGGTATAGGAAGACCAAGAAGCAGATAGACAGACAACGTTATCGATGATCCAACCCTACAAATCCCAACAAAAACGATGATCAAACCCTACAAATTTCAAATTGGAGACAAACGGCACAAGATCGACCTTTTTGGAGAAGCATAGTGATGAATGCCAAAGCTCACCCAGAGCTGTAGCGCTATAAGATAATGATGATAAATTTAACACTATTACAATTTTTAATAGTTGAATAGATTTTGTGTTGAAGCTACCAGTTTGTATTATAGGGGATCAATGTAATGCCACATTATTTATTGTGTTGATGAAGCAATTACGACAAGCTGTTGCTGTCACCATCTTTTAAAAGTAGATAATTGATTAATAATTATACAAGCTTGTTTCAAAAGTTTTCAGTTCTTGGAAATATAACAAAAAATTGATATCGTTATATTACTCATCTCAGCTATCAATTTAATATCATAATAGCGACTTAAGGTGATAGACGCGAATAAAGTGACATAAATAATAAGACATTGCTATAAGAACTCTCATAAATTCATTTATTTCCTTTAATTTGCAACCTTATCACCGTTATTTGTTTTATAATTACGGTATATTTTACTAATAAATCAAATAACATTTCTAGAATTATTGAACTAGAGTTTTCCCATAATTTCAATTGACTTATCTACGTTTAATTTTTGGTTGCAGCATAATGTTAATATGAATATTTTGTGAATGGTACTCTTCCTAGCAAAAATTTTTCAACTTTAAAGTAAAACCAAAATAAAAAACAAAATAAAAATAAACAAAAGAAAATAAAGAAAGCATATAAACAAAACAAAAAGTTGTTTTTTATCGTCAAATTACACTTCAGTACACAAAGAAAACAAAAAATTTCAATTCAATATTATGGAAAATAAAATAAACATACACACACACACGCATAAACACAATTTACGTATAGATTGGATTTGCAGTATTTTTGTTGAAAAAATGTTCCAACTAGATTCCATTAGATTCGGTATACGAATGAAGAAATATAAACGAATATGTGTATTGTAACGTTATGTTCAGGTAAAAAAAACTCATAAAGGGAGTGTGGGGTGTTTAACTTCTGCGAATCTACCTACTTCAAATTCTATATATTTTTAGACAATATTTTCAATATCCTGAAAAGAAAAACAAAAGAAAAAAAGTGGAAAAGAATAAAATTTCTAAAATAAAACAAATCAAAAAAATTAAAAAACCAAAACGATTTTTTTTTATTCCTATGTTTTTTGGTAGAAAAGTTTTTCGGTTTTACTTTATTTTAAATTTTAATAAAATTGTTATTATTAACTTGTGAAATTTCGCCTTCAACTTCGATTTTATTCCTGTTTTTATTTAATTTGAATTTAAGAGGAAGTTTTTCCAAAAGATATTTTTTCCCTCAAAAATTTTTCAAATTTTAAAGTATAATTTAATTTTTTTTGTTTTATTTCTGTTTTGTTTTTTTTTTCGTGTCTTTTTTTCTTTGAAGTTAAAAATATTTTTTATTTTTTTTGCAATTAGATCGAAATGTTAAGAATCATTACAACTAAAGTAATTGCAATAGATTTTTGAAGTTAATAAAATGCATTTATTTACATTAAGTTTAATTTTTTTTTAGTTGGAAATATTTTTCACCAGATAAATGAAAATTTTTCTAGTGAGACTCAATGGAACCAATCAAATTGAATCGCACATTTTTGTTATATAGAATGATCTCAAAATAGTAAGTTGTCTTCATTGCTGAAGGGTTTTCAATCATAGGAAGGTTTCCTGGGACTCATTGAGAAATTGATGTAAATTACAAAGTCCCTGAACAATATATCGAAATTATAAAAGATATGTACACAAATACAACAACGCAGGTGAAGAGTAAAAGTGGCCTATCGGAAGGGTTTAAAGTTGGTGTTGGGGTTCATTAAGGCTCAGCTTTAAGCCCACTTCTCTTTATCATCGCTTTGAACTATTTTACAAATAAAATTCAAGGTCCTGTTTCATGGACAATTATATATCCTCATGATATTGTTTTTATTGCCGAATCTTAAGAAGAGTTGCAAATAATAATAAGCAAAATTTTAGAGAACAATGGTTTAAAAATAATTCAATGATATAATACAATGGTATTCTGCCAAAGCCCAACAAAAATAAAATACGGCAAAAATAAAAATGTACCAATACCGATAACGAATGCTTTTAAATATGTTGGTTCAATTATAACATCAAACGGAAAAATAAATTATGATGTTAGAAGTCGTGTAAATGCTGGCTAGCTGAAGTGGACGTACCCGTTACCGACGTCAACTTCAGCTAGTCCTATGTGACAGGGAGTTTCCGGTTAAACTGAAGGGAAAAATTTATCAGGTAACATTCAGAACAGTCCTAATGTATGGAACAGAGTGTTGGACAGCAAATAAGAAACGAACGAAACTGTAGTAACGAGTAGTAACGAGTAGTAACGAGTAATAACGAAACTGGATAAAGTGCGAAACGAACACATCAAAGGTACATTCAAGGTTGGCGACATCAAAGAAAAATTAGCAGAAAAACGTCTGGGATGGTACGAGACGAACAAAATGCTGTTCAAAAAGCTCTTAACTTATCACTACCTAGGAGAGGACCAAGGAGGCCATCAGCAACATAGCTTGGAATAATCAACAAAGATATAAAGAAAGCAGGATTGAAAGTTACGACAGCTTAAGACATAATGTTTTTGTCGCCTCAGAAGGCCGACCCCAAATAAGGGAAATGGTCATGAAGAAAAAGAAGAGTTTGATTTGAAACAAAATTATTGAAAGTTACTAAGAAACTGAGTTATTCAATATTTTTAATTTCCAAAAACAAGAATGCTCGATTCAGTTTAGCCAAAACTTTGGTTTTCCATTTATTTGAGTTAATTGTTTTCATTCTGTAACATAATTGTGTTATCGTATAGTTCTGAGAACAAAATTAAATCTATTAATGCTATAATAATAAGTTAATAATATAATAATAAAATAATATCTTTGAGATATTTTAAAGAACTCTCTGATTTAATAAAATTCTATAAAAAATTTTCAAAATTAAATCTTTAAAAGTTAAAGATACACACTTACATCGTTCTATATAATATTATTCTCATCTTCTTCCTTTCTTAAGTATATTATATTGTTCAATATTGTTTTTTAAATGATAATAATGTGATTACTTTTTGTGTTAAATATTTAAGTATGTGTGAATATTAAAGTTAATAAAATGAAGATAACATAATTTAATTGTGTATTTTATAGAAAAATAATATACCTACTATTATTATGATCCTACAATATAAATTGAGCTAATACCAATTTGGTAGTTTTTTCATAAATTTGGTAAATACTTGGAAAAAAAGATCTTAAGCACCAAAATTTTTTAATAAAATTTTCGACTGGTCATTTATATTAAATCAAAAATTTACACTGAATGTATGGCATACAGCTAAAGCTATCATCGTTGGCCATGACATTTTGCTATCATACAACACAGAAAGGCCTAAATAAATAAATAAAACGGAGCTATTTTATTTAAGAAGGCTTAGTTCCTGACAACATCAGTAGCTTTTCCACATTTAATGTGTAGATAAGTCAGAAATTTGTTAAATAAATGCTCAAAATATTGTTGATATTGTAGTATAAACTTGCAGTACCCGTATATTTAATTAAGCACGAAAAGTTAATTCTACTTAAGTTACTATCAAGAACATACAAAAAAAAAAACGAAGTATTCTGCCATTCAAATAGATTTTGGCAGAATAGTTATGCAAGTTTAGTGTTATTTTTAATAAACAATTTCCGATCTAACACTACGGATATGTAATAATAAAATATTTTTAAATTGCAATTATCAAGTTTATGAGTGTATCTTACAGAGTGTACCTTCTATACCCAGATATATTAGATATGTTTACTTATTTGTAGGATCTCGTTTTTTTTTTAGATTGCATTTCTATCTGCAATTTTCTGCCAATTAGAGATGACAGTATTTGCAACTCTTTGCAAATTACATATGGCAATATTTTCAGTGTGTAGATAAAACTATATACATGTACTTAATAGGTAAAGTTTGTGCAAATAAAAATTATTCAAATAGCAAGGTTCTGGGAAGAAGTTAATTTTTTTTCTGCCTGTTATTAATGAACCAACTAAATAACCAGGTTCAATTGACTTGAAAGAGAAACATAGAATAAAATTATCCTGAAAATACATTTAAAATTATATACATTAAATGCTTATAAATTTTGGGTACTAGAACTTCATGTTGTGTTTCTTGTTGCTTTTTTAAACCAGAAATCTGTGTGGCCTATAGTTACAAATACTAAGTATAGCCTGAAAAATATTTTTGGAAAAAAACCAAATAGTTACATTAGTTCCATAGACAATTTTAGGTAGGTGGGAATAATTTATTATAAAAGTATTTGAACATCGAAGACTAATCTGGTAGCAGTATAATAGATTTTCTGATTTGTTTATCGTTATTAAGCACTCTTAAATAATATAGTGTTGAATGATTTTTTAACGGTACTCTCAATTTCAGTTCAAAAAATAGTTAACAAAAATGAATATTGGTATTAAATAATGGTTGAATATGTGAAAAATAACAAACTAGATGATCCAAAAAATGCACGATTCCCAAAGAAGGTAAAAAGAAACAAAAAAATATTAATAATACAATTCTATTCAACATATTTTATTTAATACTTTGACGTCATAGTCCAAATTACCATACCATCTATTATTTACCAAGCCATCTATATCTACTCCTCGACCCACCTTTGACTACATAAAAAAATCGTATTGGATTTTGTTTACGAATCTGAATGAAGAATGAAATGAAGATGAAAATATTTAATTTCGATTGGCAGTTGGATGTCATCGAAGAATGCTATGTGGCTTTATGCAAGCGAAAAAACCATGACAGTGAGGGTTTTAATAGTACTAAACCCGAGAAGATTTCTGTCTATCATAACCAAACTATGATAGATTAAGGAAAAGTTATTTTTGGCCGCCATTTTATGTTAATATACACAACGATAATTTAATACAGCGACAATTTCTATATTATAGTAATAGTAGTTGCCGCGGAAGAAGATTATTATCTGAATATTTTTTATCAAACTGCAATCAATTCATGGCTTTTCAATTTGAAACGATGTGGAACTTCATTTACGTCTAGAACAATTCTTATGATTTTCGTGTATTTAAAATCGTAAGTTGTGCTTGTCTTAATGTGTGCAACTACCATGTCGACTTGCAAATCATGGTAGCAATTTAAAGTAGCAAAATATGTGTCAAAATATTGCTTGTAAAATGTTATTCATATTAAAAATTCCTATTTTCATGTTAAAAACTACCCAATAAATTTTAAAATGAATTTTAGGGAAAGTAACAGTATTCAGTGAATTACCAGAATTAATTTCATGCATTTCTATAATTCATTCAAACGGACTTAGTTATCTTTCTTACTGAAATTTTAATTTATCCTATTTTTATAAACTCAAAATTTTCATATTTTTTCAGTAATTTTTATATATTTCACAGGCACACATGAACAATATATGTATTTCTTTTTGTTGCATGTTAAACAAGTAAATTATAATCAGTAAAGTAGACATATAATATAAACAAAAATATTATTATAATAATATAGCATAATAATAAAGAATACAATAAATATAAAAATTAAATTATTATAAATTTATAATCAATGTCAAAATTATTCATCATGAATAATACTTTTTTAATATTATTTTTTTTTTATTTATTATTATATTTTAAAACAAATTTATATTGGGAACACTTATAAATTTTAGATGAAGTATAAATATTAAATACACTTAAAGTATCAAAACAACTCATATGCATACATACATTGATGTATCTATATACATTCATACTCATCTAATGTACATTGTTTATGTTTGCTTTATATATTAGAATGAATTGAAGATGAATAAGAGGATTATTATTGTAATTGAATGGAGGGGATAATAATATATGTATAATTTAAATTTTATATTTAATTTAATTTATTTTAAAATATACAATTACACATAGATACAAATATATAGATAATATATGGATATTGTATAAGACCGAAATTTAATACTCTTCAGTATAATTATTATGTAGCAGTGGTGAAATTTTCAAAAATATCTAAGTAATAAAGATCAAAATTATATGGATTAGTTTTATGAATTCAAGTTTTTCATAAAATATTTAATTATTTATTGTTGCTTATATATTATTATGCCTATAGTATAATAAGCTTAGCAACAGAGGATTCTATAGTAAAAAAATTTGTCTCTTGCATTTTCTTCATTAGATTGCATTTTCTTCTACCTTTCTTAATATTAGGCTATAAAAGAACGAAATCAAAGTTATTAGAAGAACTGTCGGTCGGGTATGGTTTAATATAGTTTTTCAAAATTTTGTTTCTTTAAAAAAATTGCTTTTTCAAAATCTTAATTATTCTGGAAAAGGGTACACTACTGTTTTGGCCGACAGAAGGTTTTTGGTAAAATATTGAAAACAAACCAATTTTAATTATAAAATCGGGTGTTAACATCCCCAAACAAATTTTATCAAACAAGATTTTGAAAAAACAAAATTTTATATTGACAAGATTTTACAATACATAAATAAATTTTATTTTACAGTTATTATGATAACAATATAACTATAGTAATATTTTTAATTAAAATATTTGTGTACCGATATGTGATATGACCACTGCATTGATTTGTACGTGTTAAATAAATTATTATTCTATAATTTTCCAAAATATATCTAGCTAAGCTATATACATAACAATATCTCAAATTAATAATATAAGGATGTAGTTAACATTAATATATTGTATAGAATGAAATTATATTACTAACTTAATTTGAAGATATTTAATTTTAACAATTTTAATTATATTGACAATAATAAGACATGTACGGAAATTCAAAGGAAATAAACTCTTTAATGTAGGCATGCTCATGAAGAAAGTACTAAAATGATGAATTCATAAATTTAAAATTAAATAAATAATTTTATTGAAAAATAAATATTGCTAATATATTCTTATTAAATAAATTCTAATTTCAAAAATATTTTTAATGCATAATTTTATTTACAATTTATTGTTTAACTGTATAGGTAGTCCGATCTTAGTGTAGAAATCTATATATATATATTTTTTTATTTACCAAACATTTTTGAAATCAATAAAGAAGGCGTTATGAATTTTTCCATTTCTTTTGATTGGACTGCACTTGAGTAATTTTAATATTTCTACCATAGGCGGTGTCTAGACAGTCAGTTTTCACTGAAAGTCATGTATTTTGTTGTTCTTTGAAAAGAATAAAAATAAGTTGAAATGCTTTTAACTTGTCGTCAGTTTTTCGATTTCAATCGTTCCGAGTTTCCTAACCAATGTTTCTAATCTTAATGTCAAAATATACAGCATAACTATAAATACAGAAAGAAACGTATTAGAGAAGCAACATTTGAATTTTACATTTGAATTAAAGCATTTAATAATATAAGCATACCTTTTCTTTATTTAAACGAACCAAACAATAAAAAATGCTGCACTTTCTAAAAATTACTTTTTTATATTGTTTAAGTTTCACTTCCACTTGTGACATAAATAACAATTCTCAGTTTTCGCCGTCTGTAAATTTTTTCATTCAAAACTGACCGTTCTAGACACTTCTCAGTTTTAACTGAGAGTGAAAACTGACTGAATAACTGACCGTCTAGACACCGCCATAGTAGGTTTTGATAAAACAGATTCATAATTCAGGATTTAATGTAGAAATCTACATACATCATGGATATAAAAACGATTTTTGTTTGAGAATACTGTTTTTTTTTATGTTTTTTCCTGCTTTGTTTGAATTTAAACTGTAAATTACGATATTGAAGCATCATAAAAAATAATAACGTTACACAAAATTTTGAATACTTGATGAAAACTTTTGGTTATCATCTATATCAATAAAATAACTATATGGAACGGTTAACTAGAAATTTTATCAATATTTTTTAATTATCCAAATGACAGGGTGATAAGTTTTTTGACAGTAGATATATAGATTTATCGTGTCAGTAGATTGATGAGCATGGTTTCGTTAGCCGATGTATTTTCAGGCAATATATTCGACACAAACCTGTAATATATGGTTTGGAACTTTAGAAAATTGTGTGTAAAAATTCAAAATTGAATATATAAGAAACAAAACTTCGGTTTAGCTGCTGCATTTACTTGGAAAAATAGATAAAAACAAAAGAAATAAATTAGCAAAGCTTCAAAGCATTTATACCATATTTAATACAATAAAATACCACTTTCAGAAATAATATTTAATTGTAAATGAAGAAGACGTGATGTCGATGCTATTATTGATAGAAATGTACAGCTGCGAGAGAAATATAGAGAAAAATAATTTTTCTAATAAAGCTTGCTGTAGGAGTTTCCAAACCAAACAGAAAAAAGAGTCGTATTCAAATATAAATAACGTTTAATCGCCAGACTGTATCTAAAATTTAATCTGCTCAAAAATATCGAAAAATTTTATAAGAGTCTAGAAAAGCATAAATGCGTACTTCTATAGTTTTGAAGAAAAACCCCGATTTAAAAAAAAATATATTCATCATAGATATAATTTTTATTTAAATAAATGATTAAATATTAAATATAATATTATTGCGTTAAAGTAATCTTTTTATACCGGGTGTTATAGAGTTTTCGTATTAGCTTTTTAAGAGGGGAGGGAGCCGTCATTTTAATATTAAATAAAAATTTATCTAAATCGATGATGCTCTATCGGGTTTTTCAGACCAAAAATCGCCGGAATTGACCCAAAATGGATATTGTCAAGTGGGAAGGGGTAGTTTTTTATGTAAATTCGGATATTTGTTTTATTTTTAATAATTTTGAAGACATAAGTGTCATATTTTTTGTCGTAGAATCAACATTTGCTAAAAAAAGTATATGCCTTCCCATTTGAAAATCTCGATTTCGGTCAATTTAAAAAACCCTTTTACGGTCGTTCCGGGAAGTTGAAAATATCACCAATCGATAGAACACCCTCGATTTAGTTAATAAAGTTTTTTTTTTTTTTTGATAATTTTAAAATAACGGCTCTTTTACCTCATAAAAAGCTGCTACGCATGCTCTGGAACACCCGGTACATAGTTTTATTTGTCAAGTAAAATATTAAAAACCAAATTTTGTTTTTGCTAATTCTAATTTCAAAAATCTATTTTTTTAAATTTAATTATGTATTTTCTTCTACTTCTACTTAAGTAACACAATCCTTCGTTACAAAGTTCAAGTCAATCAGAAAAGAGCTTATTGTTTTTACACTTTACTTATGGTTTTATTATAAACGGTAACTTTCCTTTTTTTATAATAACAGGCGTATATGATTTTTATTAAATTAATCAAACAACAAAATATTGTCATTAGAGTTGCATGCACATGGACTATGGACATACATGGACTTGTCAATTATATACAAATATCACCACAACCTAGCAGTTTGCATAAAATGTACATATAAATTTACATATTATTATTTACTTAATTTACATAATTATAACAACAAACATATTAAATCTAATAAATTTTGTATAATACTTGATGGAGTCCATAGTTTTAGGTTTTCATTAAAAAGAAAATGTTTTTCGTACAAATATTAAAGGTCTTAAAAAAATACATTATTACAGAAAAACTATCTGTTTTTGTTTGTGTAAAGAAGTGAACTAAGCTTCTACTTGAAAATTATATCCATAGCTTCTTAGTTTTCCATAGGGAAAGTAACAAATACTTGATTTTTTCGAAACAAAAATTTAAAGGACGAAAAGGACAATAATTAATATAAGTCTGAAATGAGAAAATAATAAATGATTTATAAAAAATTAAAAAACATAATGTTTATAACAAAAAAAAAATATATAAAACAAAAAATTGAGAAATTTATAAATTAAATTGTTTTGTTATAAAATATTAAAAACTAAAAACAAAAAGGAAAATAATTATTATGAAAATCCGAATTCACTTAAGAATAGCTAATACTTTAAAAACTTATTTTTCTACATACACTCACACAAAATCCTTTACATTTTATTTCCACTTTTTCTTATTATTATTATTATTATTATTATTATTATTAATAATATTACAATTTTATGACAATTTGAATCCTTTTCTGAGGAGTTTATTTATCTTTTCAAAAGTTTTTAGCATTGTTATGTTTTCTTCACTTCACTTCTTTATAACCGTAAAAATTTAACAAAAACAAAACAAAAACTTTACCAGCATATTTTTTTGTTATTATATTGCTTTTCTGTTTATTTTTGTATTAATTTTTTTGTTTTATTTTTTTTTTCTCACACAAAAAATGTAAATAATTTTCATTCTCTTGTCACATTGTTAACATTAAACATGAATTTTTAAATAATAAAAACAAAAAAAAAAAAAAATGAAAAAACATAAAATTTTTAAATTATCAAATTTTAAATCTTTAATTATTCCAAATTCGAATTTATAATGTAGGTATATATTTGTACTGTATTATTCTATTTGGAAATGAAAATCTGGAATGAAAAATAGTTAGTACATACTGTTCTTGGATATTTTTTAAAGCCATTTTATTCGTAAACACGTTTCTTATAAAACTTTAGGTATAAAATTAAAAAATATTTAATTAGAGATATATATTTTCGTTATTTCATAAAATAACGGTGATATAAAATTATAATGCCTTTTTAATTAGAGTACAATGACAATTAAAAATAAATTCAAATAAAAAAAGCTTCGATTCAAATTAAAATGGATTTTTAATTTTGCCACAACAGCATTCCTACATAACTGATATGACTGTTATGTTTTATAATACCTCGAAAGTTTTCGAATATAAAGAAATGCGAGTATATTACTAATATTACTTCTTGGTTGAAGATGATTGAAAAAAACATCATAACAGCGATAAAAGAGAAATACAAAACAAATTCTTACTGATATTTTGAGAATATTGAAATTATAGAAACTATAATAATAGAACAACAAGGCTCGACGAAATAACTCCCACACGAAGTAACTCCCAATGAAATAACACCTAATGAAATAACTCCCGCTTTAAAATGAAATAATTCCCAAAAAAAAAATGAAATAATTCCCACACCAAGAATGAAATAAATCCCACACCTTGGTAGTAATTTCATTATGAAATAATTACCAATTTAAAAACAATGAAATAACTCCCACATATTTTGGGATTTATTTCATTATGAAATAATTTCTAATTTTAAAAATGAAATAACTCTGAACGTCAATGGGTTTATTTTATTATGAAATAACTCCCATCACGAAAAATAATTAAATGGGAATGGAAAATGAAATGCAAACATATTTATTTAAAATAAAAACTCCAATTGTATTTACAACAATTTGTCTGCAATTTGGACAATTAATTGAATCAACATTTTCCTGAATACTTTTCCAAAATAAATAATTTAATCATCAATTAAAAATGAGTATTATATTTATATATTTCTAAAGAATTTTGTATCTTACAAAGTAAAATTCCGAAAACAGGCAACAAATTACTATTTTTTTCAAGTATTGTATATGTACTAAAAAAAACAACAAAATCAAATATAATGTGGCGGGGGGGTCTAGCGGTCTAAATAATAAGTATTTGCAGTCAAAAAAACTTGTTTACAAACTATTAAAATTGATATTTATTATTTTTTAAAGAAAATCAAATAACTCCTACCTTTGTATGAAATAACACCCACCATTTAATTGAAAATGAAATAATTACCAGACATTTTTGGATTTATTTCATTATGAAATAACTCCCAATCATAGAAAATTAATGCCAATTAAAACCCAATGTTAAAATGAAATAAATCCCACTAATTGGAACTCATATCATTATGAAATAATTCCCTACAAAAAAAAATTAAAGAATTCCTACAATTTGGTATTTATTTCATAATAAAATAAGTCCCAATTAGTGGGATATTATTTCATAAAAAAAAGGGAGTTACAGCCGAACAACAAACCATGTTACTTTATTCTAAAAATATGAAATAAAAATTATAACATAAATATGGGCAATGCTAATCTTTCTTCATAGCCAATTCGGTATAGTATGATAGAAAAATATAATTTAACAATGTTGCAAGAACGAGTTAAGATATCTGTTTGATAAAATTTATCTTTTATTCTAGACTATAGGTGGTTTGCAAATTTACTTGATAGGTGGTAGAAATTACACTAAATAGATGAATAGTACATTGTGCGAATAAATAAATAGGAACAATAATTCTACAACAATCTATTAAATCTATAAATCGCAATAATTGACTTCAAATTATCTGTTCTTCTGATATTATTGCACCAAGTTATGATGTAGAGTTGGAAAAAAAGACACTGTAAAATGTATTTATATAAAATATTTTATTAGTTTTGCCTAAGTTGGTCAAAAAAAAAGTTTGCGTACTTTATATTAGATTAGGTACTTTCTGCAGGTTACATATTGCAAATGAGCTTATTGTGATTACCCATATTAATGCTATTAATCAACTTCAGAGTTCCGGATTTTTGCGGATATGTTACATCGTACAATCTGTTGAATCCACATTTATAAACGAATCCCTTTAGTTATTTAATTTGTTAACTAAATTAATTTTAGTAATTTGAATAAGTCAAAATTGGAGTTGGTTTATAGTGATGTTAAAGAAGAAGAAGAAGTAGAATCAGAAATGTTAATATAATTTTCTTATAAAAGGCATTATAAACTAAATGACTTGCTAGTATTACCAACCATCACAAGTATGAGTTTTTAGTATGAGTGTTGTGTGTGTTTGTGTGACTTAAAAGCAATAATATTGTATAATTATCATTGAAAATGACAGATTTTTGTTTACACGTCAAATTACTAACGACGGTAAATTATTTAAAAAAAAGCAGATTCTATTATTTCTGTTATTGCTTTTCCTATTTTTAATAATTTTCGAATGATTTTGTTGTTGCTGTCAACTTCTTTTTTTGTTTTGTACGCAGCAACGCGTGTTCAAAGTTAATTTATCATTTCTCTCCAATATTTACCTTATATTCAAAAACGAATACATTTCGAAAGAACGAATACATTATAATAGAAATAACTTTATCAATCATAATTTCTATTTAAACCAGTGTTCTTTAAGAAGAATATTTAACTTGATGGGAGAGTGGGAAAAACGTAAGTTTCCCTGTAGGAAAATTTACATTGTCTAGTAGCTTAAATGAAAATTCATGTGAATTAATCGCAAATGAACATATCTTTAATTTTGAATACAGTTTAACAAAAATCATTGAATAAACATGAGAGATTTGGAAAGGGAAACCCGATATGATGGGTAGACTGTTCAAATAAGGGAATATCATAAAATCTGGAGTAATAATATAAAATTATTTGATAAAAAATTATGATGATAAATCAAACTTTTGTTCAAGGTCACAGTTTTTGTTTCACATTATATAACTGTACAGCATTTTGAAGACTTAAATTAAATTTGTATTTCGACACTGACTATCACTACCACTTTTGTTTTTATTAGCCGACTATGACAAAAACAAAATCGTTTCCAGACATCTTTTTGCGATATATAATTATGTAACATCTACTTTGATTTATTCTCTTATCCATTTTTATCTATGATGTACCAATTGAGAAATGACACTTTAATCATCCTAGCTTATTAATCTGAATCAATAAAAAAACCTGCTTTAGACATTTTTATTTTTAACTTATATAACTTAAATTGTTCAATATTTTTTTATTCATCAATTTTTGTTTATTTTTTACCTGTTAAATTTTTTTGTATTAAAATAGGTATTATAATTTTTTTTTCTATTTTTTTGTTTTATCTTCTTACATTTTCATAAGAAAACTTTTGGAAAATCGCTTTAAATAATTTTTATTTAATTTTTTTTTTTGTTTATTGTTTTGCTTTCAAAATTTCTTTCGACTTATGACATAATTTTTCCATTTTAAGTTTTCTAAAATAATATTTCTACTTTTGGATTACAGTTCAAAAATTTTTCTCAATAGAAAATATTATAATAAAAGAAAATTACAAAATTTTCATAAAATTTCATGACATCAAAAGTATTCTAGCTAGATAAATTCAAGAAAAATATTTCAAATGAATATGAATCAAAATTTAACTGCATTTCTTTTCTCTATGATAAGTGATAGGTGAGTGCTATATTGAAATCGAATAAGACGTAGTTTTGTAAATTTTGAAGAACATTATTTTGTTTTCATTGAATATTGTTGTTAAAATGTTGATAATAATTTTATTTATTAAGAATTTTGTTAGTATTAGAATAGCTAGTGTGTGTAATATTTGGAAATCAAATAGAGTGAAATTTTTCCATTTTAAAATAATTAAAAAATTTACTCTTTTCGAAGGAAATGTGTTCAGAAGTCTGAAGGGTTTTTAAATTATGTCGTTTTTCTAGTTTTTACAGTTTTAAACTTTTAAAATCAAATTTCTTTGGAATAACGAATCCTGTTTTATAATCTAGGCAATAGGCATACCAATTTTAAATTTTAAATTTTTAAATTTGTTTATTTTAAACTCTATACAATTCAATTTCAATTTCAATTTTATTCAATTTAAGTTTTACATTTGCATTTGAGTTTCATTATATTTACATACAGAGTTCAGATGTATTTACATCTACACAACTGAAATATTAAATTCTATACATAACAAGAGAAACTGTACTTCCTGTTCGTGAAGTAGTTAACAAAATGCATAAGTAATCTTTCAAAATACCCCGGGTTCCAATTGCGGTAAGAGGATATAATAATGAGTTAAATTGAATTGTTCTTTCAATACTCATAAAATAATAAAACTGTGGCATCTAATCAATAAATTTATTTTTCATATTATCATATAATGGGTGTATTCATAAATGCTGCAAGCTGACAACAAGTTTGCAACCAGTTGGCGTACTTTGCACTTTAGTGCTTATCGGGAGTCATATAGAAGTCTTGTAGCACTAATTTTGTTTTTATAACAATAAAATGTTACGTGGGTATTTATCTGCAGTTCACCCATTATGTCAAATTATATTCTTTTTTTTTTTTTTTTTACTTACACTCTTACAGTAACTTAGGTAGAAACCTTTTTGTGCTTAATTAAGTACGGTACTGCAATTTTACACTACAACATTACACTTTAGTAAAAAAAGCACAATAGCTGTCAAGTATTTGGGATAATTAAGTCGAAATGCTATTGCTTTTTTAGCTTTGGAACTCTTTTATAATAAAGTTTTGAAACGTTCTCTAACTCTAACTATTTTTTTCATTATTGACATTACCTACTCATTCTTTTCTTATTTGGCAAAAAAACGTGTGAGGATTTACTGCATATAATCGTATATGTCAAGAATATTCCTGATATTTTTATTCCATTTTAATTTTGTTACTGTCAATTTGACTGCTAGTTTTTTTTATTTAAATAACTTATATGGGGTAAAATTAAGCAAATCTAGTTCATTAAAACTTATCACGAAATGTACTTTAATTTTTTACCATCGATTTGAAAACTTAAATTAAACTTGGAAATACTACTGTTGTGGAACGGTGATATTTTTATTCAAATGTGTTTGAGTTTCCTCAGTAACTGTATATAGGGTATATATTTTTAATTTTTCGACCATCAAATCCGTATATTAAACTATTATAGTTACTGTTTTTCATTTGGACCGTAGAGCTACTGTTATTGCTTTCATTCAATCAAAGACTTGCTATTTATCTTAAAAATAGCGGAAATTTGATTTTTTTTTTATATTTTCCTAAAAAGTATAACAAAATTTAATGTTTTTCCATTCTAAATCCTCTCCATTTCTTTTAGAAAAACTTCACCAAACTACGTTTTAAAATCTAGTATATCGTAAGTCAAAATCGTCATTTTTCAGAAGATCGATTTAAAGATTTTGAAAGTTTTCAGGCGTATTTCTCAACTTGTGTTTAAGATAGACAAATCGTTTTAATGGCAAAAGAAGCAGATTTTAAAGATTATTAAGGGCTCATAAGTTAATTTATATAAAACCCAATAGTTCAGGAGATATTAAAAAAAAACAATATACTAGAACGGACATTTTTTCAAAGATCGATGTTGTAAGTCTACATACAATTTAGATATCAACAGATATTTTGAAAAAATTTACCAAAAAAAATGTGGTAAGTATATTTACAATATACTAGATCGTATTTTTTTCTATATTTAATTTTGGAAGTATACCATATAAACGTTGGGAACAAAATTTTATTTGTTAAAAAAGATTCAAGAGTTGTCAAAATCATTAATTAGAATTACCTGCATTATATGACCAAATAATAAAACCAAAAACGAATTCTAAATAAAAAAAAACTAAGAGTGCTTTTATTAATTTATTTTTAAAACAAAAACAAAAACTGTACTTCAATATTATTTTCTATTACCTAGGTTCACTTTAATCAACGTCCTCCAAAACCTCAACTTCACCCCGATTTCCCTGAGTGTACTCCAAATTATCATAACAACTTCTATAATAAGTAGGAATATATTTTGATAGTTCTAATAAATCTTTATATTTTTGAATATAAAATCTTATTTTTCGCCCAATTTTTTGGATTAGGTATCTTTGTTTTTACAAGAGGTGACACATTCAACCGTGATTTTTTTGCTCGAGGAGTGAAAGGACTTCCTGTTGGGGTACTGATGCTGCTAGTTGATGGATGGTATTCACTACCACTATCAGTAAAATCTAGAAGTTCTTTTTAAAAAAATTAAATTATTACCTAAGTATGTACCTAATTTCCAAACTTTACAGTATGGTTTATTTAATTATATTGTATGTACATTTTTTAACCTTTGTCCTCTATTTGGGATATATTAGGTAAAGAAGTAACAATAGCATTTTCTGCTGTAATAATTTCATAATTCGATGCTTCCATGATCCTTATGTCAATGTGTATCTATTTCAACTTTGTGATAAGAATACGAATATAATGGCTAACTTTTTATTGAATTTGAAATTATTTTTTTATACATACCTACATTTAGTTGGTGCTTGTATAAAGTTGGTGAAGTAAATGTTCTATCAAACTCTAACCTTTTTCTTGAAGAAGTTTCTATAAAAAAAGAATTTCACTCAGAAATAAACGAAATGTTATCTTTCAATATTAAAACTTGCGATTTTTATTTTTTAATACTTCATTGAACATTAATTTTCCACGAAACATTATTTTTTTAACACAAAAAACTATAAAATATATTTGAATTTATCAAATAATGTCAGCACAATTTATAAACTTCTAAACTTAATGGCAAAATACATAAACTTATATCAAAAACCGTTATCAACAAAATTAAACAACTGTCAAAATTCTCCAAGCTTATTTATCGTAAGAATACATACAAATTATACACTTGACATTTTCTGACAAGATAAAATATTGTAAGTATCCATACACAAACCCATTTAGAAGACCTGTTTTGAAGTACATCCGAGCATAAAAATTGCATGTCGATATCTGATTTAAAATGTACGTTCTATTATATTGTATGTCGATTTACAACGCACTAGAACGGAACACGTCAACGAAACTGAAACGGAACTGTAAGTCTTCAATCTGTCATAACTTTCGAGGGAGGCAACGTATCGCTATGAAATTTATACAGTAGATGCGTCCTGGTTATTATCTTCAAAATAAACCAATCATTCTAGTATATCGTAATACTACGGTGTGCGATATACTTTCTAAATTATTTCTATATTTCTAATAAAATAACACAATAGTTACTTACATTTTCAATACCACATGTAGCAATTGAATTCCTATTTATTCATATTCCTGTTCCTGTTTTAATATTTTTGATTAAAATTCTTCCCATCCAAATATGGTTTTTTGAAATTATGAATACTACAATTTAAAAAATAAACCATCAATTCAATTTCCCTATTGCTTATCACGTCTTCTTTGAAGTTCAAATAAAAATTAACCAATTTTGGCTTGAATACTAATTAAGTGCCATCACCTATATACAAATACTTTTTCATTCTGCTTAAGCTGTCATTTTGTATATTTAGTATTATTCTGTGTAGAAGACATTTGAATAAAATTATAAAAACAACAACAACAACAATTCATGACATGTTATGACATATTCGTTCTCACTGTTAATTTATTCTTGTATTGTTCATTTCATAGACTGCTATATATTATGCCTACGTTCAAGCTAAAGAAGATTTTTTTCATAAGCAACAACAACTATGATTGTGTCCATTAACTGTCATTGCTATTTAATTTCATAATTTGGTATTAACTTAACAATAGCTACCTTCAGTCACATACTTCATAAGATGTTCATCATTTCATTATGATGGAAGGGTTGATTTATTATCTATTATTGCTGTTTGTATTTAAAAATGTTTTTTATTTAGGTTTTATTATGTCGGAACCTTTTCACTTTCGATAAAACAATTTTTATATTTTCAATTGTTGTTGGCCCCACATTCTCATACATATATGTAAGTATAATAGTAAAAAGTGTTGATTTTTTAATTGAATTTTTTTCTATTTATTTATTCATAAATTTCCTGATTTTCATATTCCACCCAACAGCGAGATGGGTGTATTTTGAAATTTATGATAGATTGTGTTTTATTATGTTTTTGTTAAATGCGTTTCCTTGTATTGTGTAATCAATTAGTGGGTAAGAATATAGTCGAACTATCTCATTTTTTTTACCTATTTTGTTTTTGTGAGCTGCTCACTCGTAATTCTATTACAGAAACTCATATTGCTGTTTTTGTATTTATTTCAAATTAGCTATTGTTGAAGGTTATGATAGAATGATTTCCGTTTACAAATTACTTTATTTAATTTTTCAGTTTATTTTTGAATGTTTAGTTTTTTGAAAAATTCATAAAATTAAATGCTGGTTTTTTGAAAATACAAAAGAAAGGGGAAAGGGAGTGAATACATTTAATTTAAGATTATGTATAGCTTATTGAGAAAACTTTTTGCAAAATTTTTCAACAAAATTTTCAAATTTCTTTGTGTGGTTTTTTGAAGTGTTAATCAGCACATCTGAAAATTGTATAAGACAAGACAATTAAAATTGGAATATAACAAAAAAAAAATTTATTAGGACATGATAAAAGTGTTGCTAAAATGAAAAAGTAATGCAAAGTTTTTCTTTCTGTTCTATTCAAGAGAATGACAGCTGGAAAATTAATTAGAGCAGTTAGTTTAATTTACACAATAAACTTAATATATCTTTAATTGTAAAATAAAATAAACTGATGTAGTATACCTGATTAGTACTACAACGGCTTGTAAACAATACCGAAACGTTCACGAAGATAAGTCTTGTTTTCATAAACGCAGAGAAAAATGCGTCGCTACTGTGCAGATTTTTTCTCTAATGTTTATGAAGAGGAAACTATCTGCAGATGAGCAGAAAAAATCTACGCAGATTTTTGTGTTCAGAAACGTCAGAAAAAACTTTTAACTTAAGAGCTTTGTATTTAGTTGCATTAAAAAGAAAACCATTACAAACTTTTAAAATTTCGTTTAGCACCTTGGTCCACAAAATACTTTTTTTCCTCTTCCCGGAAATGAGCTCGGATTCCATCTGAAGCTTCACCGAAATTAAGATTTTCACTTCTGCGTCTTAACCAAATATGTGAAGAACATACGTAAATACCAAAATATTTCACATTATTTTAATATTTATTAAAATATTTTAGCATTTATTAAAAATAATGATTATTGTTTTGAATAAATAACAATAAATTCAATTTCAGTTTGTTTTATTTGTATTGCAAAAATTTCAGTAATTTTTTTCTACCTGCAAAATTTTACCCACGCTGACACAATACTGGTGATTACGAAGAGAGCGCATGCTTTTTAACTTTAGCAGATTTATTGCATGACTTTGTTTATGAACACAAAATCTGTAAATCTGCGCATGTTCTGCGTTTATGAAAACAAGAAAGAACTCAAGGTGGACGGCCATTGATAAAACATCCCAACTATTCGGGGCAGACTGTAAAGTAAATATGCAGTTGACTACTACACATTAACTGTAGTAGAAGGTATTACTCATGCCCAGAAATTGTTTCATACTGCTAATGTCTAATTTAGATTTTTGCCCCAACGAAGAAGACGAAATGTTGTTGTAATTATTTCATACAAAAATATATATTTTTTTTTGCTTCATACAATCCCATGCCTATGTGATTAACATCTTAACTGCTTTTACACAAAAATTTGGCATACACAAATACGTACAACAGATTTCCTTTAAAACTTTTATTATCTACTAATAATTTAAATGTGGAAAACTATATATTTATTTATTTTATTTATTTTATTAGTTCCTCTCAAGTGAGGTTATAAGCTCTTACTCTTAAATATAGTATATTAAAATTAAAGTATATACACCTACAGTAGAGTACATCTCCTTGTATGCTATAAGTTCCATTTTATTTTTAGTCACAACCAAAACTCTTATCTATTTTCATTTATTTATTATATTTTTTTATCCCAATAACAAGGGTATTGAAGCCAAGGGTACTGAACTATGTTGAAAAACAAATAAATCATTTTTATTTTGCCTCGGATTTCATCGGAAAACGAACCTGATGGTACCTTTCGGTTGAAATACATGCTTTCTATCTACTGCACCACTCAGCGTATTATGATTTTACATGTCACTTAAGTGGCTGATGAAACAAATGCAAGGGAATTTGACAGTAATTAAAATATTACTAAAAACTCGGATTTTGCTATAAATGAATAGAAAAAAATACCATCTGTGAGTTTTAACATAAATAAAAAAAAAAAAACAACTGGAAAACCGTCGGATTATCTGAATTTTTAAGTTGATTCAATGAAATAAAGGTGCGTACACATTTTAGTGGTAATATTCGGTTAATAAAGTATGTATTATAAAGTAAGTCCAGTTTAGCCACTTTGAAAAATACTAAATCAAAATTTAACTTCATCAGAAAATAACGATTTTTGGGATATAAATATTTTTCAAGAATTATTCTTTTTGCGAAGGACTATTAATTTGCCCTATTTTTTACCGTATTGTGATACTACATGAACGACGGAATATCTCTTCACTTTATTCACTTTATAATATTATACCACACAGGGCTGGCGGTTCCATATGTGCAAACGGCGCAATTGTACAGGTTGCCGAATTTTAGGGAATTTTAGGAATTATAAAATTTTCATAAGTTTTTGTTGTTTTAAAAATATATAAATTTAAAAATGAATACAGAAATACATATGAAATATATATGAAAATATTATTTTAACTTATAATAAAAATAAAAATAAATAATTATCAATATTATCATCAAATAAATGTATTATAATTTTTAAACAATACATAATTATCGCACTGAAGCATGGTGCGTGCGCAAAATTTTATATCTGCACCTTTCGCGCCCTTGATGTAGGATTATATTATGATATATTGTGTGTGATAGTACATGAACGGCGGAACATCTTTTCACTTTATTCACTTTATAATATTATGACACATATGAGTTTTATTATTTAAAGTTGACAAGTATTATTAATTAATCATATTTTAAGTATTTAAAAATTTAAATTTAAAAAAAATTTACTTTAGTTGAAATAACTAACTCTGAAAATTGACTCAATTCAAAATTGTTAAAATATATTTTTAACGATGCATTAAATATATATAACTATAGTTAACTTTTTCAACATTTTAAACTAAATTTGTATCAAACAAAAATTTGCTAAATTAAACTTTGATATCATTCAAGTACTAAGATATTTTTAAATTAAAGTGTCTGATGAAGCTTGTCAGCACAAATATATATCTAATGTGGAATAATATTTGTCGAAGAGTCCGATACACAAAAAATTATCAAGTATATTCTTCAAGATTTTCTGGACGTCCCGAAAACTATTTAGTTGGGAAATTATGTGTTTGATAACCAAGGAAATGCCGCACACTTTATAAATTTATCATGGTAACACCCCTGTTCATGTAATAAGTGAAACTTCAGTTTGTCTTTCAAACAATTGCTATTAACCCTAAAGTCTAGCGTTGTACATTTAGCTCCAGTTTTCAACCTCTTTTAAACAAAATAACTAATTACGATATTTATTAACATTTTCCAGCAAAATATCTAGACTGGTTTTTCAGTATATGCGTGATTCTAATTTTATATTTTATTTTAATTTAATTATAATCAAATTAATTATCATTTTTTATTAATATTCAAAAAATATTTCTTCAGTTGGTTTTTAAAACTATCTTATACATAGATATAAATATCTACTTCAAATTCAATAACTGAAAACTAATCCCATGATAGCTTTCCCCAGTTATACACAGACTTACCTTTAAAAATCCTATTTAAATTGGAAATATAAATGAAAAAAAAATAATTTAATTTCCAAATTTGTATGTGTAGCATAGGATGAGGGCTGTTAAAATTAAACAATTATTTGGTATATCATGACCATATCCACAAATTATTTATAACATGGCCTACACTCAAATTATATTGTACGTGTCTAGGCTAAGCTTTTTTAAAAAAAATTTTTTTTAATTTGGCCTAAAATCTCAGTCTTAAATAAAAATGCAACTGAAATGTTGGAATATTTTTTTTTTGGTAATACAGCTTAACAGTCTCAAAACTAACAGAATCTACGTATACCATTTCTAATCTGTTACACATACATAGTGAGGTAATTGTGCTAATAATAAAAAAACCCCTAAAAACCATAAAAAATTGAATTGTTATATTTTTTTTTTATTTTATTGGAAAAATCCAAGTTGAATAAAACCGTGGAAAATGAACTTTGTCAGAAATGAAAGATCAGAAAAATATAGTTACGTAAATGAAGTTGCCATTTTTTTTGTATTTAAAAAATTCAAAGACATTAAATTTAATTAATTTTAAAATCAGTTTTTAATCTTATTAAGTCAATCTTAATTATCTTGCCATATAAAGGTCGTGTATTTAGAGGCGATAGCATCCACAAAAAGTTTTTTTGTTGGTACCTATGTTTTTTTGTCTGCTGCCAAGTTAAGCAGGGTTTTAATAAAACGATGATGTTTTGATATCGCGAAAGGTGCTGCAAAGTATTTGGGCTATTTAAATCGATGTAAAGAAGTCTGTCATCCTTGTATTTTCTCCTTGTTATCTATGAATAATTTTTATATTTCTATGATCCTTATGATAACTTGATCATGTCAAAATCCCGATATTCAACTAACTAGTGATCGAAATCTAATTACATAATTAGTCGAGATCCAAAAAAAGTTAGGGTTATTGGACATCGATGTATATTTGGAGCACTTACTTTGTTTGATAAAGAGTAAATATTTACAATTAATTAAACAATTTGAACGTAAAATGGTAGAAGCCACCCCATCCCTACACTGTAAAAATCTCAAGCTGGCACAAAAAAGTTTTTGAATTTTGTTTATAGCTTGAAATTCGCGATTATGGAATCCGGTAATATCCGGACATGTTTTCAAATTCAATATACAATTTGCAGAAATTTAGTAAATGTTATTTATTACCTTTGTTCTTCAACTTCCCTGCAAATCTATCTCATACCTTTCTTCCTTCTTACACCTTGACTGATTATAAAAAAAAATTAAAAAAATTAACTCGTGTGTGGGTTTTGAGACAGTAGCCCCTAACAAAAACAAATTAATTTTGTTAAAATTAAAACCGCGTCTTATCTTCGCGCCAAATATTCTTTTGTTAAATTAAATTTTGTTTAATAGAATAAAATAATGATATTTTGACTATAACGCTGGATTTTCATTTACCAATTACTAAAAGCTTAACAATTTTATCGGTTCAGATAACATGAAATGATATTTTTTTTATATGAGAGCTCAATGTGTACGACAAGAACAGAAAACAGCATTTACCGAGGATATTTTAATTAAAATTGGGGATATTTTCAAAAAATTTGGGATATTATACGTTGATAAAGTATATTTTTAAAATATCGAGGATAGTTTCTTTATACTGGCAACACTTTTTTAACAACTTTTTGAGCAAATGTATATAAAAAAAATAATTTTTCTCAACAGATGGTTTTGACGGTTGAATTGTTGTTTTTTGGTGTATAAAATAAGGTTCCCAAATAGAAATTTAGAGAATTCTTTGCAACGGTCTATTTTTTTCTTACATAAACATTCAATAATCTATCTCCCTTTTTAGAGCCAATCAAATTTTTCAGATTTTGCTCAATGAAAATCCACCTTAAGTCTTTTATGTCAACTGGGAAATTATTTTGATTCATAAGTAATTTTATTGACTCTTAGTATAGTGACAACAAAAGATTATATTCAAAAAAGTGTCTACAATAATTGACATTATTCGATTTTACTAAGTCTTTTATGTCAAATGTCGTTAAGCCAAGTATTTCTTTGCAAAATGAAATTGAGCTAATTTATTATGAACTGCTCTTAAATATGATTTTTTTTAATATGATATCAAAACCAACAGACAGTAAAATTATTTCTGAAAAAATTCCCTGTCCCGCATATGCAAAGTAAAAACCAAACAACGGGACATTTTTTTTATTTACTTATTTTTTTTTTTTTAAACACTTTCAAATAAAAGAGATGAAAATTTTTTAATAACGATCAAACGATTTCAATTACAAAAGACACTTACTTTTCATTACTATTTTTGTGAGTGAAAAATGAACGTGAGGCTTTTAATAGATTTAAATTGTACGTGCTGCCATTATACTTTTAAATAATATACACATGAGAAAAATAAAAAGACATATAAAAAAAAAAAAATTAAACACAAAAACAAAATCGAAATCAGAGCTGTGCTCAAACATGAGAATAAAAGACGATAAATTAAAAAAAAAAAAAAACCGAAAAAATTAAACAACTGGAAAATATTTTTTTTTATTTTTTATTAATGTTTTTTGTTTTTGTTTTGAAAGGCTTCATTTTTTGTAAACCTTTTTAACTGTATACATATGCCGATTAATTTAAACTATTTTCATATAAAATATAAGTGCAACGTTTAAAGTCGTGGGAGATAACTAATAATATTCTTAAACATTTCAGATATATTGAAAGTATCCAATTGACGGGTTTGTGTTATCTACAATAATTGAATTCAATTGGAATACGAGTGCTTCAGAAAGACATTTTGACTTGAATGAATATACTTTTCATATCATATTTTGTCGGCTGAGAATTATTTTGTCACATACGCCATTTTTATCAAATTTACGCGCTTACAGGATCTGTAACCCATTTTTCTCTATCTCTTTTGGTTCAATAGATAATGAACATGCATATCCCATATCCACGTTTTTAACTCTTTTTCTCAAATTTTGTCCCATTTGTCCCATTGTTTGAATTTTTATCCTATTGCCATAGTAAATCACAAAATTTTATTTTATTATTATATTAACCCATATTTATTAATCTATGAAATAGATTAAAAATGATTGAAAAAATAAAAATTAATATTATTTTATCCCACCATACGTCCATAAAAATGTTCAATTAAATGGAGGTAGATCAAAATAATTTTATTTTATTTTATTTTATTTATTGCCTTAGTGAATACAATATATTTAATTTCATATATTTTAATTTTACATTTCAAGAGTTTATATAACTAGGATATTTACACCTTTGATTTGTAATTATTTAGACTAATTTGACATAAATATTTAGAATAATGTAAAGCTAAGTATGCTGTTAAAAATTTTTGATTGGCAAAAAATTAATACAAAAATTACTGCAAAATCGGTAGCAAAATTTTATTAGAGAAATTGTTTAATCAATAACAGGTCGTATTATTTATTCATTTGATAATCAACAACATGTGAAAATAAAATCTAACTAGCTATTTATCTTAAATAAACCTATTAATATTAATTAATCTATCAATTCTTAATCTATATTATTATCTTTAATAAACTATTTAAAAAATATATAAATCGTAAGTAAAATAAAGTGAATCTTATAAAATATTATTCAAAAATGAAATCTTTAAAGTAAAAATTTTAAATAATATTTTTTAAGATTTACTTTATTTTACTTAGATTTATTTTATTTTACTTAGATTTATTTTATTTTACTTAGATTTATTTTATTTTACTATGTATACTTCAATTATTCACTTTATTTTACTAAGATCGAATGTTGCTTATTGTCTAATGTCAAAATTTGCCGAGCAAAAAAAAAATTTTAAATACCCGGGTATATAAATGAGGAGCAAAAATTTTGAAGCTTAATACCTGGCGGTCAAGACAAAAACTAAATTTTTTTTTATTAATAATTTATTTTCAAAAATTCAATTAGATTTTTTATTTATGTGTGGATATAACGTTTTTATGTAGAGGTGTATTTTATTGACGGTTTTAGTTTATTGACGGTAGAGGTGTATTTTATTAGATGTGTTTTTTTTATCTAGGTTATCCCAGGTCATTTATATTATCGCTTTTCCAAACTATTTCGAAATTTCCACCTGATAAATTTCAAATTTCTTTTTGTAAATAAAATCGATTAAGTTTTGTCTCCGTTAATTTTGATTTTTCACTTAAAATAATTGTTTTGTTTTGTTATTTAAATTATTTTGTTACTTAATTATTTTGAAACCATTTTCAAGGTTCAAAATGAATTTGAATGTTTTTTTTGAAACATATGAATATGAAACAAAAAAATTTGTTGTCAGGCTATGAAATTTAATATGTAGTATTGCGTATGCGTTTCGTGTTTACGAAGTTTAGGTGTACAACAGGGTTGCCAGATTATACATCGACTTCAAAATTATTGTACCGGAACGAAAAGGACTGTACAATTTTGTACAGGAAAATACCATCAGGATTGTACAAATGGCAACCTTGATTAGTCAGTCAGTACATTCAGATTAACTTTCAAAGTGAGTGCAAATAATTTTTGTGCGCGTGCGCGAAATTAATATTTTTTAAATTAAAATGTAATTACCAGTACCGTTATTTCGTCGTTTTTAGCAATGTGTATTTTTTTATTTTAATTTTATAAATTTATACCTTACTTTCTAAGTTCAGTATCATCTATTTAATCTGCTAGAAATAATAAGAAAAAATATGACATGTGGCAATCAAATATAAGAAAAAAATTGCGCCAATCAGGAAAAACATACATTAAGTCAAAATAAAAGAGTTTCCCCAAAAAAAAAAAAATGTATCAATTGCGTCTTTTCAAGTACCAAAAATTTTACGAAACATGATAGAAAATAAATTTTTGGCCGCTTCTGTTGAGATTTAAATGATTTTATTTTAACTTCGTCAAACAACAAAAAATTAAACGACGGGTTTGCGACAAATTTTTTTTAAAAATTATTACTAAACTTCAATTAATAATATATTTTAATTAATTATAATTACCAAAGTACTTGCTTTATTCTTCAATATTTTGAAAGAACTTTCAATTTGCTTTCTATGTCATATATTTACTTAATATTTTCACATATTTTTTTTGAAAATAATATCAAATAAAAAAAGACATGTCATACTATTAAGAGCAAAATAGTGGACATTTGACATTCGATAAATAAAATGTATTTAACTTTTTCAAATATTTACCAATGTTTTTATAAATTTAAATTTAAATACAAAATTGTTCAATTTGAATTCCCATAGCAAAAAAAATCAATACTCTTTCGACCAGTTTACGAGTTATTTCACATTAAACATTTAAAATCGATTTACTCAACCAAATGCTGGATGGGATCAAATAATTCTCAACTGACGATTTGTTATTTGTAGTTAAATTGCGAATTTGTTTAAACTGCTTCGAATTATTTCTATTTAAATCGTTGTCTGCACAATAGATTTCACTAAATTGAAAATAACGGATTTCAGAAAAATAAAGAATAAATCGAATAAAATATTTGTTAAGCGATTTAATCAATGTTTGGTTCAGTAAAACAATTTAAAATTTTCTTTTTGTCAATTCCAAGAGTCTTTGTGTAGAACAGTTTTAAATTTGATATATTAAAAGACTTTTTTTTAAAATAATTCATTCAATCTATACGTCTTAGTCTGTAGTCGAGTTGCCCAAATATTGCATTTTAGAATATTCTGAGAACGGAAGTTTTTTTTTCTTTTAAAGATAAGAGATAATCTTTGAATGACATTAAAAGACCCACCCATACGTCGTACTTCTTGATAGTGTGGGGGTTGAATCCACTAAATCCCACCTATCTTTTTTCCGGTATAACCAATAAGCAAAACATTCTCAGCAAGTCTAGTCTTGAGTAGGAATCCATTATCATAGGATTTTTCAATTTTAATTAACATAATCGCCTTCTGCACTCATATTTTCCGGATATTTAGAGTGGGCGGATATTTTTATCGTAATCAAGAACTGCTGCCATTTTTCAGTTTACATGTGAATTATTTTAAGTCTCATTTCCTTGAACCTAAATTTTGAAAATCTATATTTTTTTTCAATATTGCAAAATTATTTGGTCACTGCGTATCTTCAAAACTAAATCAAACTTGCGAAATTTCCTCAAAATGTATTCAAAACAAAAAAAAAATCAAAAACAATTTTTTTTTTTTTTTTCAAATAATAAATAATTGTTCAAGTAGGTATGATATAAACTATTCATTCGTAGTGAATTTTTAAATGTGAAAATAGATATTTTTTTTTATCTTCTTTTTAATTCAATCGATTTCACAACACCCAACATAACACCCCATAGCTAGAAAATGTAACAATTTAAAGAAAAAAAAAAAAAAATAGAAAAATAATTTATAAAAAAAAAAAAAAAATTAAATAAAAAACAACCCAAATTTAATTTGCCGCATATTAACTACGTAACCCACGTAACTTCCCAAAAAAATTGAAAATTTTCACGTCACGACAAATATGGATTGAATCACAATACGTTAGACGTCTATGCTACAAAAAAAAATAAAAAATTTAAAAACTAAAAAACAAAATAAAAAAAATTGATAAAAAACATCCATATATGGAGCACGTAAATTGCACAAGCACAAAGTTTAATGGTCTTTTATTTTTGTTTACTTTTGCTGCTTCAGCATGATGATTTGTTGTGTACTCGTCATTCTCAGTATTACATCGTGTTCCATTCACTATAATATGATCAACTAACTATATTTCAAATTCAAACATGCATAAGAAACCAGAGAGTGCACCAGAAACAATTTTATATATATATATATATTGTAAAAATAGATATATATAGATACAACTTAATAATCTATGATTTTCTATGGAAGATGTTTGTTTGCACAAAAAAAAACACAAAAATAATATTATCTAGCTATATATATTTTATTTAATAAATTTTATATTATAAAAATTTCATATGATATCCCTACTAACTATAACACCTTATTGTTGTGATATGAAGATTTATTCATGTAGAATATCATCATCAATTAAAACACATCATGGCTATCCCGGCCAGGTTTATTTTTTGTTAACAGTTACATTTTCAACGAATCTAATCATAATCATCACTGTCTGCAACCCCATCAATGAAGCACAGCATGAATGAACATTAATACTGATGATGAAGGAATTGAAACTGCTAAAACGAAAATTCTAATCAAGGTTATATCTTTTAATTATTCATGAATTTGAATTATAATTAAAATAACAATAGTTTTTATCGTACCCCTCTTCGATTCAAATGACTATTTCTAATTCGTAAAATTTTTCACTTCTGCTTTTGATCCATGTCATACTTATATTTGAAAACTTTGGAAATTCTTTAGAATATGAAATGTTTTGACATACTAAAACATATTGATTCACGTACTTTATACCTGAAACAAATATACAGTAGCCGATAGTAATAGTAACTAGTGTTAACTTGAATTGCAATTTTAATTATAATAAATAAATAAGTAATAATAATTAATTTACAGAATTATACACGCATCGCAGTTAAAATAAATTAAAAGTCCATACCGGACAAAGATAAATTTGTAAAAAGAGACTAGTTATTCGTGGTTGGAAAATACGTATAATTAGCACCAAGTATTACAAATACATATTTTTTTTATCGTTTTAACTAAGTTTAAACAGTTTTTAGTTAGGTTTAGTTTCGTTAGTAGATTTAGTTAGGTTAAATTTGATCTTAAATAATACGAGAATATATTGGTTTTTACATCCTAGGTCTTTTCCAATAGATTTATATAAGAACTCAAGTAAATTAAAACTAAATAATAACAATCAATAATAATAAGAATAATTAATAATATAATAACATAAATTAACATAAAAAGATTAAAAAGCACACTATTACTTTACATGTAAATCACAAAAGCTATTTTTTGTAAACTTTATCTAGGCTAAGTAAATATAAGATTGTACAACGGGTAAAATAAAGTTTAGAAAAAAACAAAAGAATAAATTAAAATGTTGTTTTATATAAAACCAATTAAATTGAATTCTGCAATATATGCGTATATGATGTAAAACATCTCTCTTTCTAATTTTCGTTGTATGTCGACAGAGTTACCAAAAAAAAACTGTTATGTCATAATTTAATAAAAAAAAAGAATGGCTAAAAATATTTTTGTGTTAAAATCAAATAAAATTATAAAATATTCTAATGTATCCGGTACGCAGATAGTTCCAGTACGCAGAGAGGCATGATATTTTTGCTCATTTACTTTATAATACAACTTGCAAAAATCTGTTGATATCGCTGTTCCTATAGATTTCAGTTTTTCCTTTATTTTAAATGCTTCAGTACATACAAACTAGTATATTGCACTTCTTCATTGTCGTTAAACCCCTTCAATGTGGCATATGGCGGAATTAAAACAATTTCATAATTTTAAATCGCCGAATTGTTGTCTTTTAAATTGCAACCCGATTGTTGTTGCCAAAATTGTTGCATTGTATTTATTCTTGATAAGACTTGCATTTTTTCATATTTTTATTGCGATCATTTATATATGCTATGTTCCGCCCCATACCCAACGGATGGTGTTACAGCGCAATGATGATAATTTATTTACCTATTACTTTACTACTCCTACACTGAAGTAAATCGTCCTGCCATTTTAATAGAATAAAAAATTTTAATATCACCAAGCCATATTATGATGATTAAACATTTTCGTAAAATATTTCACATTTTGTATTATCATAAAACCGATTACAGTGTTAATTTTAATAGCTGTCAAAAAAGAATAACAATAAAAATACATAATATTATATTACAAAAATTATGAAATAATGCATTACAAACGTAAAAAGAATTTTAATATGCCCTTATAAAAAAGTTTTGAATTAAAATGATATGAATTCAAAATCAGAAACACTCTTCTTTGTAATTATCTTTTGTCAAAGGTGGACTTATGTGACACTATAAAGAGATGTCGCGACTCTTTAGATATTATATAAACACCGTTATTATGGATAGTGGGTACTTTAAGTTTTTTTTTTGTTTTTTTTTTTTTTTGGTTTTAGTGATTAAAACAACAACAAAAAATTAAGATTTTTTTTTACATTTTTATTTATTTTCTTTAGAAAATGAAAAGTTCAAAAAAGTTTAAGTGGAATTTAACCATAAATAAATTTACCTTTATGTAGACACACAGTTCACAGTTTATCGTAATTAGTTTTAAAAACTTTAAATGATATAACAGTTAGGAATTTACGCTGATAATTATTTAATACCAAATAATAAATAAATAATTATCGAATGTTATTGAAAGATGTTCGAAATTCGATTAAATTTTTAATGACAGAATTTTAATTGAAGTTTTCAAATGAAAAAAAATTAAAGAAATTTATCAACCATTAAAGGAAGTTTAGTGGTCACAAAATTTTAATTGCTATAAGATTATTGTTATCTTTAATACATTAATTATTATAGTATACTTATTGATTTTATGAAATTTTTTATTCAACAATTTATTTAAGATGCAATAAGATAATTAATGGCGATTTTAAAATTTAAATTAAAAAATATAAATTAATAAAAATGTTTCGAAGAAAACTTTAAAATTGTCTGTTCACGAAAATTTTTCAAATTCAATTATTGTAATTAGTTCATTAACTATTTTTAAATTCTATAAACTTCACAGTCAAGTATAATATTTTAAGCTTGGACCAAATTTATTTAAGTTATTATAGTATCCCATTCGCACGACTTGGTATTGTAGTTTTGGCGTATATATTGATTAACATAAGCAATGCTGGAATTGCGCAAAAAAGTTGTACTTTGGAAGTAGTTACCATCATGGATGATCTAAATGAATTAGATTCTGAAGAATTGTAAACTTTATTGGAAAATACTTTCCTCTTTAGACCAGAGTGATTAATGAAGGGTTATTCAGTTCATCGAACTATAACGAGATAAATTTCATAGAAAGCAGTATCAAAACAATTACTTACAAGGGAAAAAAATTATAGTAATAATTCTAACAAATTGTAAATTATTATTAATAATTGTGCCATCCATTTTACATAGTCGATTTATTTTCCTTCTCAATCTAACAATTAACTAAACAGTGGTCATATACTGAAGTAAAAATTTTGTGATAGAATAACAAATAATAAAATTTCAAATAATTTTCTTAATGAAAAAAAAATACAAACACTAGATAACACCAACACGACCCCATTAAATTTTACAATAAATCTCACTCAGTCATTACCAACACAATCCGTTTGTACACAGCATAATACTTTACCGTTTAACCCTTCTATAAGAACTAATATGTTGCTATTCTAGTATTTTAAGAAATGATTCAATAGCATCTGACATCTCGGAAAAACATTTCTATTCAAACAGAATCAATTAGCATTACAACCAATTTAAAACAGCATATTCCCTCATTACTTGAAATTCAAATTCTTAAATGCAACAATAGTACTAGACTTCTTGTACCTCCGAATACTATCTTGAGTAGTAAAGATAAATGGTATTACAGACAGTACAGGTTAAGTATGACAACTTCTTAAAAGGTGAAATACTAAAACTAGGTGCTGCTACACTTGACAATTCCAATAAAGAAGAAAGAAAGAGAGCTCAAAGGTTACTAAACTAATTTCTGAACAGTTTCCGTGTCAAAGTGTACCGCGAAATGATTCTTTCGTAAGACCCCTTATACCACCAATAATCAGAATGACACAAAATTCTATGAAAGAAAAAGATTTTATTTAAGTCCTCTCAAGACTAAGAGATGATACAATTTATAATCTGATGAGATTATACCTCTCTTATCTGCATAATGACTCCTATAATTGTGTATTTGAGGGTAAAACTAAAACTAATGTATTGGTATTACTACATAACGAGGATTTACCCATGAAACATGCATTTAGGCCTTTATACTAAATACGATGAATCAATTGGTATGCCTATAAAAAATATGCAGGAAGATTTAAAAGCTTTTTTTAGTTACTGTAAAAGTATCTATTATAACCATATTCAGCATTTAAATGACTGTTACAATAAGTTTTTTCGTGCCAATAAATAATAATAATTTAATAAAAATATCAACACGAAAGCATAAAAAGTTGACAAGTAACCTTTTATTTTATTATCAAAATGTAAGAGGATTACGCACAAAAACAACACATATATCTTTAGAAATTCTAATGTTCTTAATTCAGATATATTTATGCTTACAGAAACTTGGTTATGTCCATCTGTTAACTCATTGGAATTATTTGACAACTACTACTTAGTTTATAAGAAGATAGATATCAAACCGATAGTTATGTCATAAATAATTTAGTAGTTCCAAAAGGAGGTGTTGTTCTTATTTCTATTATGAATAGTTTCAACTCGACAGATTGTTGTAGCAATTAAAATAGATTTAAAAACATCAAATTTATATATTTTATGTTGCTATATACCTCCAAATTGTAGTTTAAATGTGTACCAGGATTTCTCCACGGTGGTTGATATTGTAAATATTAATCTTTTAGTGTATGACGAACTCATAATCTGTGGTGACCTCAATCTTTCTAATCTTAATTGGATATCTCATGACGAAGAGTGCTTTTACATTCCAATTAATGTTAACTCAAATATTGAATTATTGGTGATTGATTGTCTTTTGGCAAATGCACAACAACAAGTTTTAAGTATTAAAAACTTGCTTAATAAATAACTGGATCTCCTATTTACTTCCGATTGGGTAAATGCATCAAATATTATGACTTCAATGCCAATTTCAAAAATTGACAATCACCATCCTCCATTCAGCTTCATTTATCATTTTAATAGTTCCCAAAAATCTTATGAAAATATTTCATATACATCATTACATATAATTTCAATAAAAAAATTTCTTATTGATTAATAATTACTTTCTCTCAATTGATTTCGACTCTCTACTAAACATGTACATTAATAACGCCATCATAGATAGATTCTATGAAGTTGTGTATCAGGGGTTTGTTCCCAAAAAACTTAACAGAAATATTAATTCCAGTCCTTCATGGTATGATATTGAGCTTAGAAAGCTAAGAAATAAAAAAAATAAAGCCTGGAATATACCTTTACAAAATAAAGATGGCATTTCTTATTTGAATTTCAATATTTCAATCTTTATCACATTTTAAATACAATGCCTACATAAGTAAAATAGCTTCCAAAATACGGACGAGCTCTAAATCTTTCTGCGTTTATCTTATGTACAATGACGGCTTTCTATTTCAAAATCACCAATAAAGATATTCAATATTAAAATATTAATAAAATAAGAATAGCTGATGTCGACCAGGAAAAACAGTTGAATGTAAAAACAAATTTAACAGAAGTTCTATATTAGGTTTTTCTTTTTATATTACAAGACCATAGAACAAATACCATTTCACCATTAGAGTATGGATTCTAAACGAAATTTGAACTAGTACTTTCCTGAGTAGTAGTCAGATCTCAGATGCGATACCCCACTGGACTGAACCATCTTGATTTGTAGTTAAACTTGAGTGGAATTGAACTTTTCTATATTCATAGTTAATATTATTCAAATCGTAATAAAATGTTTGTCCCAACTTAATTGATTAATATCATTCAAAAAAAAAAAAAAAATTTAAATCAGAAGAAACGAAGCATCTTCATGGTGTATTAACTTTAGAAAACATCATTATTAATTTTTAAATAATTGAAAATGATTCGATTCAATAATTTTTAGTACATCTCATTTTTTAACAAAATATCACGTCCGCCTAAAATAAAAAAAAAAAAATGTGTACATAATATTTAGTATACGTTTACAATATAATGGGCTCAAAGATAGCTATTCTGTCGTATTTCAGAAAGGAAAAACTTTTATTTATTTTTTTTTATTTTTTACTGAAATTCAATAACATAACGTAGGAGTCATAGAAACACATATTTTTTTTTTTTACGCATATTTTTAATGTATTTTCCTATATTTATTAGGAAATTTTCAATAGAATACTTTTTTCTATCGGTAACAGAATTCTTCCAGCTTACTTGTTCAATCAACAAGGATCTTGAATTTTGAATTGAGAAAGAATATCGATAAAAATAATGTAAGTAGGTATAAAAATTATAAAGAGAGTGAGTGACAATTGTGATATGTTCTAGTTAAGGTTATTTACTTTATTTTACTGATTCACACCTCCCCCACCCACCCATCCTTATAAAAATTTTACTTGTGTTCATTGTATTGAAAATATACCTATTCTATATTTAATGTTTACTTGTAACAAAATTTATATTAAAAAATTTTAAATTTAGATAGAACAGGTTTAGTAATAACAAAAATTGGCTATTGAGCTGCGTCAACTCATTTTAGTTTTACTAAATTTAATATAAAGAAATTTTTGTTGTATTAAATGAACTTTTGTGGATTAAGGAATTGAAATGTTATTTTGGCAAATACATATCACTTAAACAACTATTTGTGACAGTATTATTGGCTCAAACGAAATATAATGCAATTGAGTAGAAACTGTATCACTAGGCACTTTGTAATTCAGAATAGAAATTAGTGGTTTATATTTCGATATTTAATTTCGAATAATATTATGCAGATATTTAATGGAATATTTCGTATTAAGAACTATTCTTATACATTTTCATGTTATTTACTAAAATTATTCGTGTTAATTTACATTATATTGGTTTCTCTGATAAGCTAATAAAATAATAGTAAATTTTCAAAGTAATTTTCATATTTTGAAACTTTAGTAATGTTAAATATACCAGGTTTATTTTCTGAATTATTTTATTTCAATAATAAAAAAAATGGTGAAAATAGAACGTGAAAAACAGAATTATTATAGAATACGATTTTCGATAATAACCTATCATTTAGCTAAAGAAAAGCTTAGATACTTCTTATTTTACTTCTCAAAATGATATTATTTTGTTCTGCCACCTCGAATGACAGTAGAACAAACAATCTCTATTTTCACATACCTTCTAATGAATATGTTTACAAAAACGAAATATGAATGTCAAAATTAGATAAGCATACAACTAAAATATCTAGATGTTTGAAGAGTTTTATTTTAAATAATAAATTCATGAACTCAGAGGTTCCCATTAATATGGCTATACAAAAAATACACTCTTCTAGTTGTGATATTGGCAGATAAAGATTATTTTCAAATACATTTCTGGATATAAGTTGTAACAGAAATTCAAAATATTATTGTTATTATTGTGACGGTAGTTAAAAGAATTGATTCCTGCGAAGCTATGGCTTCAATTATTGCATTTTGCTGTTGCATTCTGTGACGACTTTTTAAAATATTTATTTTTGGGTTAGTTTATTTTAAAGTTTGAAGTTTAGGTGGCTTTATCTTCTCCTTGCGCTTCAGTACTAGTGCTTTTGCCATTGCTCTACTTCCTCATGAGATATTTAATATATATATATTATGGTAATTATTGATATGGTATAACTGGTTATCACTTGATACAACTATACATTTTCTTGGTGTGTATTTTTGATTTTGTTTTCAAGCGTGTTTTTAAACTATTTATCATTTTATTTCCTTAATATTATTCCATTTTCTGGAATTTGTCTGGTGTGCTGCTATACTACTCTAGCTACTATTAATACTTCTACTATTCTAGCTACTATTCTAGCTATTACTACTACTTCTACTTCTACTACTACTTCTACTACCACTACTACTACTACTACTACTACTACTTCTACTACTACTACTTTTACTACTATTACTACTACTACTACTAACTACTACTACTACTACTACTTCTACTACTACTACTACTACTACTACTAGTACTACTACTATTACAATTTCTACTACTACTACTACTACTACTACAACTACTACTACTACTACTACTACAACTACTACTTCTACTACTACTACTACTACTACTTCTACTACTACTACTACTACTACTACTACTACTACTACTACTACTATTACTATTTCTACCAATTTCTGCAGGTTTTTATTAAGCTCATAGTTATAACAAAACAAGCAAATCTATGCAATAGTTTTGATTTCGTTTCATCTTTTTCCAAGCCTGATAACTTCAGAACTAACACTATAGATAGATATTAATTGGTTATACATTACACTAATTTTTAGCCGTCACTGTATCAAGGTACTATAAAAGTTTCATAATAAATTTAATAGAAAATCACAATACTTAAAAATCTGAATGAGACTAGAGTTGGAGAGAGAGTAATCAAATTTACCAAATGATTTTTATTTCGTTTTTCCGCGAAAAAGAAATCTAAAACTTGTTTATTATTGAAAACTTTGAAAAATAAATAAAAAATTAATTTTTCTTCCAGCATTTTTATTGTTTCTAGCTACAAAAAGAAAAGAAATGTGAGAGTTTTTTTTTTTTTAAGTAGAATTAAGTATAAAAAACAAATATAACAACAACAAATTGATTGTACTATATTGGTATATATTGAAAGGAAATCTATATTACTGATATTCTCTCCTACTTCGTATAAAAATAATCAAAATAATAACAAGAACAATAATAAATAATTTTTATAGGATTCTATTAGAATTCTACAATTTAAATTAAATAATAATATATAATGTCTTAATTTAAAGTTCCATGAAATGAATCATTTTTATATTCTTAATTTAGAAAAACATTCAAAGTTTGTTTTCAATTCTAGAATTTCTTATGAATTTTTCATCGTAATTACCTCTCATTTTTAATTTTAAAAACTGAGATTGTCTATATTTCACATTTAATCATGAATTGGCAAAAATAATAATAAAAAGGTTGAAATAAGGTTCTTGATTTTATACAAACATTGAACCCCCCCCCCCCCCCCCCCCCCCCCCCAATATTGAATGAATTTAGTTTATTGAAAATTATAAAAATTTGCTATCTCACTCACTCTAATAAATGCGTTTGTTATTTTTCTCATTCATTTTTATTAGATCTGGAAGATTTATATTTTTAGAAAATTTGTTATTTAATTCTAAGAATTTTAATTTATTTATAAATTTAAGCTTTAGGTGGAGTAGAAGTAATAGTAAGCACTCTTGATATAAGTTTAAAATAAATTCTGAAAAGACTAAAATTATTGATTATCAACACAACTATAGTGATCATTTATTCTTTCATTTTTGATAACAAAGGTATTTAGGAAGTTAACACTTCTACTACCTCGGTAATCAAAGATTAAAACCCGAAGAAAGAAAAGCTTATGTAATACTCTAAAAATAAAGAAATTCTAGCCAAATCAAATACATATTATCATTTAAATGAGAACAATATTCGGATTCCATGTAAAGACTGTCATATTATATACGAATACGACTATGAAATGTGCAAAGGAAAAGAAAATACATTAAGCAGGATAGAAAAATATTTAAATAGATTTTTGTTGACGTGTATTTTATAATATAAATATTAATACGCTAATAATGCCTGTGAAACTTTCAATCTCGGCGAATTAAAGCAAAAAGCAGTGACAGGCACCCATAATATTTAAAAGTTCAGATTTTTCAAAATATTACCGCAAAATATTATCGATTTCGTTGAATAAACCATCTATTTGGAGCATATCAATATATTATCTATGCTTCTATCAAGTTCTAATCAGCACTGAAAGTAAAATAATATTTTTTTTTTAATAAACATCACACTGGTAGTTAAAGTAAATTTTTTTTAGAGAATTGTTGTTTATTATTTTTTATCTGAGCAAAATTTTTGATGGTGTTTGTATTAAATTTTTTGTATTAAATTTTACAGAATATTTTTTTGTTTGTGTTATTTGCTTTTTTCACAAATTTTATTATTAACACAAAACAAAATAAATCGCAATACAAAAACAAAATTTAAAACGAAATCGTAATTCGATGAATTTCGGAAAAATCATCGTGTGACCTGGCTAGAAGATATAGAGGCATCTGTAATATAAAAAAAAAATGAAAAAGTATGAATTTTTGTGCTCGAGTTGTTAGTAGGTACTATCAGTACTATCTTTCAAATAAATCATTTTATAGAAAAACATATCCAAGTTTTAAGCCCACACACAGACAAACTATATATTATTTAATACAAGAAACAAATAAGATGATCCGAAAAATTATTAAATTAATAAAATATGAAGCTTTTTTTTGAAAATCATCGATTTTTCAAAAAATACATTTTACAATGAAATTTTGGTCGATTTTTATAACTCACAGATGTTCTATTGACATCTTCTAATAAGTTATAAAATCAATCAAAATGAAAATAGTAGTTGTATAGGTAGTCTAACACTGTAAATACCTACCGATGAGTTCTAGTAGTGGTATGCTGAACGAAACAATTCCTGAAAATAAGCTTTTTTTAAATTAGAAGTATTTTTTGAATTTATCAATACAATTGAAATTATACCCAAAAAATACAGTACCTATTTTAAATTTCTCTGATTTGTCTCTTTGAATTATCCCTCTCAAAATGTTTCTAGTTGATCAATTCAGGCACATATTATTTAAGATCAAAGCAAAATAAAATAAAATATTGATAAGCAGAAAAGAAATATTCCTATTGTTTCGATGGTAGTAAATTTTGCTTTGTCACATTTAAAAATTCACTATAGAGTTGCTAAATATCTTTATTATAGGAAAAACATCAGATATTATAGAGAACATGTGAGCTATATTAACTATTTCTTCAATTAGTGCTGAAATTACAAAACTGCCATCTTCTTCATCTCCGCGTAGTGACTTTTTTGTTTGGAAAATAAAATTTTTAAGCCAGGATTGTTGCAGGTACATTTGTGACTTCGTACAAGGAGATTAGAGATAGAAAAAATACCTCATATCAGAAATGTTATGCATAAATTGTACGATATGCTACGAAAAATTAATTGTTTTGGGAAAATACAAAACTTTGTTTTGAGTTAAATATTTAACTCAACGGCGAGTGTTACGCTGGGAATAGCTAGTATATATAGTATTAAATTGTATTGAACCAATATTGTATTGCTCTTAATTGCTTTTTGTTAACCTAAAAATTTTAATTTTCTAAATTCTCTTAACCTTTAAGACTTTAATTAAAATGTACAAAACCGTTTAGTTAATGTTATGAATAATGTTGAAGAGGTGTTTTGCACGTGTACCACCATGTCAATACATTAAATTTTATCAAAGTTTTGTCATTGCTTAAAAATTAAGAGACAAAAAAGTTTGAGAATTTAATTTAAGGTTTCTTCGTACAGTTTGTTTGTATTTAATTTCAGCTACAAAATTTTTAAAAAAATCAGTATCCTCTTACGGTCAGTTGAGTGAATATTTTTTTTATATTATAACAAATTTTTAAAATTGAAAATAATTCATTGTAGAAAAGAATTCATTAGAATCATTTAAAAAGACTTAATTCAACCTACATAAACTCTTTTCTTCTATTCAATTGAAAATAAGTACTTGAAAAAAAAAAAAACAATAAAAATTAACGTGTCCTAATATGATGTTGAATATTGAAAGGAAGATTGGTATTAAAAAATTTTACCATTGAATTTGAAAAAAAATCACTTGAATTGTGTTACGTAAGAATATTATAATGTTGTATGAACTTGCCTTGAAATTCTCAAAAAAAAAAAAATAATAATAATAATAATATAGGTCAGTCCCTATTATTGTATTCATTATTATATAATATAATAATGTTGTAATTTACAAATAAAAATATGTAGGTATTTTTATCTAATTAAAATTCCCACCCAAATTATTTCAGTATATGAAAATATCTGGAAGAAATTAATTCCAATACAACGGAAAGGAAAAAGTGTACAAACAATAAGATCGTCTTACATTTTTTTCTTTTTTCAAGATACAACTTATACCTTGAGGATAACAAAAATTTTTTTTTCTTATTGTATTAAATTTTTATTTAACTAGCAATAATAATATTATCCTTGAAATTTTAACAAATATTACGATAAATTTGAATATACCAGCAATAGTTTCATGAACTGTCACACTGAAGAGGTGTGATGAAACTCTACATTTTATATATAATGTTGGTAGATTCACTGTACATACATGCATACTATGATTTTATGTATTCTAACGTGTTTAGCAGAAAAGAAGTACTTTTTGGAGGGTAGACTGTTTACTCTAATAGTCTATGTACTTTCGTGGATTCGAGTAATTAGTTTTCATTGTTTCAAAGGACCTCTTAAAAGTTAAGAGTTTCATATTTTTCGATATGAAGAATATGAGAAAAATTTATTTTATTATAAATAGTTTAAGTGTCCCAGTAAATGCAGTTAAAGGAAACTATCTATTTATACTTTCTTTAAAAAATTATTCTTATAACAAAAATTTAAGCCGTTATTTATAACGGTGATCGAGTTTAGTACACTAGAGTTTCGTTTAGAATAATAAAAACCACTAGAATAATTATTTCTTAAGATTCGTCTAGCCTATCTACAGGCGTGTTCGTAGTGATCGCGCCTGCGCAACAAAAAAGATTTTTTTTTCGTAGTTGCATATTATCAATAATTCTGCGCAGATAAAAAGCAGGCGCTTTTGTTCATAGTAATTGGTGTCGCGTCAGCGTCGGCCAGATTGTGCAGATATTTTAGTGCGCCTGCTTTAGAATGATTTTTAAAGTGCATGTTATTTAACATTTAATATTTAGGTAAAAAATAAAAATTAATTATTAAAATAAAATAAATGTGTTTATAATAATAATATATAACTATAATAAAATCAATATATTGAAAAAATATATAATAATTTTAATATATTTTAATATATAAGTAATATATATTAAATATTAAAAAAAAAATATATTTAACAAAATATTTATAAAATATATTTAAAAAATATATATAAAATATATTAAAATATATTAAATATATATAAAAATATATAATAATATAATTATAAAAAATATAATATGACTATATAAACGAATTGTGCATGTGCTGCCTCTAAGAACAAGAATGATGGCTAAAAAAATTTTTAAGAATAATAAAGACAATAAAAACAACAAATTTCTTCGTCTTGTTTTTCGTTTGAACCTTTTTTGGAACTATATTCCACGTTTTGAGATGTGTAGGCTCAAATATTCCCCGCTGCCTCAACTTTTTGTTTGTCTGTCTGATTAACGGATGTTTTTCAATTACTTGCTATTTTAAATAGTCTTTGATTGTCGATTCGCACCACTTCTCTTTCTACTTCGGATGATCACCGAGCTACGTTTCAGAAGTAAGTTACAGATCCGGTAATTTTCATTTCTAGTGTATGAAGAATGCTTTCAATTTTAAAAGTGTAAATAAACTCTAGCTTTTGCTTCTGTTTTAATTGGATCAATAATGTGTTGTGTGGATGAAATATTATTTCATTGATTTATTATTAAAAAAAAAGATTTTACAGAATCCAGTTAATTTTGCTAACTGTTAAATATATATTCAAATATTTTTGCTAAAATCAAGACCGCTAATATAAGAACTGAATAAATTTAAGGTCTTGGTTTGCAGATATTACAAAAATGTTCCAATCATAATAAATAAACTGGGGTTTAGATGAGACCTAGTGTTTACAGGTATTTGTGGCTGTCACCTCTCTTAATATATATATATATTTTGTTTATATAATTCCAATCAATCACATACAATAGTTTTTTCTGTAGAATTTTTTATGGTATATCTACTAATTTAAATGTGGAAAAATATATCTACTGTAGAGTACTTCGCCTTCATAATATCATAGTTCCATTTTATTTTAAGTGATAACCAAAACTCTTAACTATTTATCATTTATTTGATCCCAATGATAAAGGGTACTGAACCAGGTCAAAAAATCCAGAAAGCATTTTTTTTTTGTCTTCGTCGGGAATTGGACCTGGGACCTTTCAGTTGAAAGGCAGGCGCTCTACCTACTGCGCCACCCAGCGTCGAATAATAGGGTACAATGTAATATAGCATATTATAGCAAGTTTAGTAATCAACTACAACTAATTTTATTATTATAACTACAAGAGACCCCTATTTATTAATTATAATTCAACTTAAGCCAAATTTAACGTTTTTAACAGAACAGGGATTTAAATATACTGATATTTTTCACTATCAATGAATAGGTATAAAAAAAACCAATAATAATTTCGTTTACAACTTACTACGATACACATTACATTGTCTATAGGTACCTAAGTACCTAGACCTACCTAAATTTAATGATGAAAATAAAACTCATATGCTACATATGCAATGCACTCTCTTGAAATTTGTATAAATAGGATGGTGTACTGGTGTGGTGTAGGTGTGATCGTGGTGTGGTGATTTATTTTCTCTCATTTTTGGTGAATAGATTAAATAATTTTGAGGTGAAATGTTGACAGCTAACTCTATTATAATATATGATAACACGATTTATATTAATTCGAAAATGTTGAAAATTTCCAACATATAAGAAAGCAGAGTTACGATAAATTAAAATAAACAAACCACGTTGCTTGACAACTTTCATACTTTCTCCAAATAATTAACTCAGAAATAAAGTTGATTATTCAAACTTAAGCAAGCTTTTGCTAGATTTAATTGGATTATCTCTTTCAAAATCCGTCTCAGAAAATCAATAATCTGAAATTGAAAATGAAAAAAGAATAGAATTTCAAATAAAATGGTGCCAGTGTCAGCTCTAACTGAATTTAACCAAAAAAAAAAAACAAAAACTCACCATTAACAAAATAAATATTTTTTTTTTTATTTTTTGACAAATTAAAAATCAACTCAGAAAATTGAATAAACGTCTTCGTATGTTTTCTACGATTTTAAACATAGTTTTGTAGATCCTTTATCAAAATATTTTATGTTCTTTGAAAATATTCTTACATCACATTTTCTAATAATAAAATATTGTTTTTGTTTCTTCTTATTTTCTGTAGATCATGATTTCATAAGAATTCTGATAATATTCTGAGTTTATTTTTGTTTTTATTGAAATAAAAAATTGAAAAGTACCTATTCACTATGGACATCTCTAGAAGGTACAACATATAATATATTGCAATGATGATAAATTACTATATTATTCGTGTTGGAATTAATATTGTGAATGTGATGAAAGCAATCAAATATAGCAATCAATAAAGCAACCAGTGTTAGGTAGGCAAGAAATTTAAAAACAAGAGTTTCGAATTAGGGCCATCTATAAAAGACATCATAAAAAATTTCAACCTTAAGTTCCCAGCACAATTCATCATACAATTTATATGTAATGTAGTTGCAATACATTGGTTGCATTCTAATGTCCTTTACAACCCGATATATCTTTTTCTCTTGAAGTTGTTTTCAAATTCATTGTTTTTCATTTATTGGTTAGTCTGTCTCTACTTCTGTTTCTACATTTAAAAATGGCAATGAAATCACAAATTGTTTGAAAAAGTTTAATTGATGTTCTTTTATCTAACCTAGACCACGTTATTAACGATGCTTGTCAACACAAATTAAATTAATATTACTGTTCGCATCGAAAACCATTAGTTTACAAAGTAAGCACTTCTCGTTATCCAATTTGATATGTTGTATATATGTTATTTAAAAAAAATTAGTAAGTTTATATTTGAGCCTAATGGTAATTGCCAAACTATCAAGGGTGTGGGTTGACATCGATAGTTGAGTTGTTTTATACTCCATCATAAAATGTATCAGCCGATAAATTGAAGGCAAAAATTACCCAACTCGCTATTAGTTTATTATGGATTCGCTTGTCATGTTTTTTATCTCACATGCTATGATATCGTTAGTCATTTCGGTAAGTAGTTTTACTTATTTCAAAGGAATCAAGTATACATAAATAAAACATTAAATCGATCAAAAGAAAGATGACCATCACGATGAACAGAGAATACACCAAAATAAAGTTTTAAATTATTTAGATTCACACGGATCAGTGCAAATTTCGGAAGAAGCACATCAAAGATTCAAAATTTAGCATCATCCTTTAATTCTGAATAACTAAAAAGCGAAGAAGAGAATACTATGTTATAATAAACGATTTTCTGCAATGACCTGGAATAACCGCATTAAAAAAAACCTTTGCAAGAGTTAATTTTTCAATACCATTATTCTTACAAGTTTTAATCCAACTGGCGAAAAATAACGATTAATGATACGCTGGAAGAGAGCCTTAAAGCTATTTTAATTTTACATTATCTGGCTGTGAGCTTGCAGGTAAAAGTATGAAACAAAATTTTGCGTATATATAAAGTAAGGTCCTGTAATTTCGACAAAATTTAGAATAGAAACTGTATATAATATTATTGTAGTTTATTACAATGTTTGCAACAACACCTGAAACTATATAGCAGCGTACTCCCTAAACATTATATATATACATACTTTGATGATGATAGAAAATCCAAACTGGATGATTAGGAAAATCCAGATTCAAGCAAATAAATAAATTTATAGCAAAAAATACGATATGTCTGTGTTACCTGCTTTAATATGTTCAAAATTATTTAATCGTTAGGTATTAGGGTTCTCATTTTGTTAACTCTCTAGCCCTGGTTAAAACCTTCACTAAAATCAAAATTAAAAAAACAAATACTGGAAAGAAAACCAATTCTATTCATAAAATTGATAGGAAACAAAAAATAAAGTAACTACTAAGAATCCTTGAAATAAACTGATGGACAAAAAATAAAAATTTTATAATATTTTCTTTTGCAACCAAAAATAAAAAAAAAAAACACAAACAAAAAAAAAGCTGACTTGCAATGACAGAATATTTGTGCCGTTAGTCTTAAATATATATCCACAGATTTACAATCTATATAATCTGATAATATTGACATAAAATTTGGCACCTCATAGGACTTGCTTTAAGGACTTATTGAACAATAGATATCGGGTATATATATATATGTATATATATAAATTGAGAAATAAATTTTTTATGAGCGCATCGTTAAGTTTAAAGCTACGAGGATAATATGGTCATATATTATTTCCGATGCACATCTTATTCCACCCATCCTCCTACTATCCATCCAAATAAATATTAGTTTAGATTATTGGTTTGAAAAATTGTTGGTCAAGAATTATTGTCAGTGGAATTTAATTTAATTTCAATTTTTGGTGTCGAAGCTATTTTTATAAATGAAAATAATTTTATTATTATTTTTTTTTTTTTATTATTTCGGATTTCATCTGGAAAATATGTTATAATGGTTTTCTTATATTTTGATAAAAAAAATATATATATGTATATACATTATGAAGTTTTCGGAAATAGATATAGATTTAACCAACAAGTTGATAGATATTTTCACTGTTGATATTAAAATTTAATATTAAGAAAGAAATAAATCTGAAATCAAAAAATATAGAATTCGAAATATTGAATTTTTAAAACTTGGAAATTGATAAAACATAGTTGTAATTAAAATTTTTTTATCCACTTTTATGCAATCAATATATTGTTTTTGAAAATAAATCAAAAGAGTAAAAAAAATTTAAAAAAATTTTTTTTTTTTTATTTTAAAAAATTCTAAGATTTTCTTCTTATTCAGAGCGCAGGCAGGCAGACAGGGAGATATATATTCAAGATAATTATTGTCTACTTCCACACGGGTCAACTTTCATCATTTTTTTCCTTTTGTTTCATTCCCCCCTTTCTATTAGTAAAATTATTTTATAGACAAGTTGACCCGTGTGGAAGTAGGCTGGAATAAAAAGTAGAAGTAGTGCAATAATGCAAACTGCATCTACTATAGTTCAAAAATAATAAGTGAAAATATATCAAACTCAATTTCAGTGTAACGATTATAATGAATAAATTTTATTCATATAATAAAATAAATAAATAATATTATTATCGGACATTTAAAATCGAAAATTTTTTAAGCTTGAAGAATATAATATTTACGTTTAATATACATATTAATATAAAGATAGTATTTGTTTTAAATTTTACAAATATTATAATATTTATTATTATCTTTCTTACAATTTACAATAATTAATTATTTAGTTTTATCAACACTTATTTTTATTATTATTTTTTTAGTAACAGTCAATACTGTTCACTTAAAATGTTATCAATGAAGAGAAAGCTATCCACCTTTACATATCGTTTATATAGTGGTGCTCGTCAATCACCAATATAAACGATATGTAGAGGTGGATAGCTCTCTACATATTTTTTTTTTTTTGTTTGAATGGTAATGATCATAGCATCATAGTTTTGCTACCGTATGCATTGCCCGTATAGTACTATAGGTATATATATATACTCTAGCCAGAAATGTGATGCGATGATGAGTTAAAATTGTTATTTATTTTGATTTTTAATATATATATATATATATATATATATATATGATATATAAATTTATGATCGTATATAATATTGGTACTCCCGATTCTAATTTCAAATTAAATTATTAATTTTAATGTAGCTGAAGTATTTTCTATTATCCACTTAATTAGACTTGAGTAAAAATCGGTGAAAATAATATGTACCGTTCAACATTCATAGCTTTTTATCAATTTTATTATAAAGTTTGTATTCTTGTTTAACATTCGTTTTGAATAATTATTAGTTGTTCTTTTAATTAAAAATAAAAAAAAACAAATACAATACTTCGAAAAACAATTGGGCAGTTTTGAATTTTTTTTTTCGTAGAAGTTTACATACATACGAACCTATAATTGTGGTAAAAATTGACAATCACACAAGCAATCAACAATATGTCATTGGATTAGTGCACTTTTAAGCATTTATACACTGTTTTAGTAATATCTGGTGTGCTCGACAAATAAGTGATCGATAATTTAATTTTTTAGTTTATAATAAAATTAGTATCCATCGGGGGGTTCGTTGTTTAAACATATATTTTATACTACAAACTAGAGACTGTTTCATAATTCTATGTGGCATTGAAGACTTTCAGTTTCATTCAGTTGAAATAATTTTAAATTTAAATTTGATATTATTTGATAACACTGTTTTCTGTATCTTTTCTTGACATTTTAACACTACAACTGAGCTTTTTCTATTCTGTTCCAGGCTTTTAAAACATTTTTTTTACTGAATTTTAACTTTGAGGTTGATTGAATTAAAATATAAATAAAACTTAATAATTAAATCTTAAAAATTTTTATTCAAATTAATTTTTATATAAATTTAATTTGATTTATATTTGTCATTAATATCAGTTTAATCAGGTTATCACAAAAATTAAACAATGGGTATATATTTTTAATCAAGGAAATTAAATGCATAAAAAATGTATCATTACTTCTAATTCTGAAAATTATTGTTCTCTTGGCAACCTTACTTTTTAACAGTGGGGTGCAAAATAATAGTAATAAAAACATAATTAGTTCATTTCTATTATAGAATGTGTGTTTTTTTTTGTTTTCATCGTGTTGACGCCATTGCAGATATCAAATTATTTGTACGCTAGCGATAAAGAAACTATCATATTGATTTAAATGGCTTAGATATGATGATAACACAATTTTTCAACACCAGAAGTATTGACTTGATAAGCATGATTTGACTTCAACTTATAAACACACCATATCTCCAAAAAATAACATTTCTTATTTAATTAATTAGATCATAGAAATCAATCGCCGCCACGACATTAGGTCACGTGTAGTTCCATAGAGATTCTTTAAATAGTGTAAATTCCGGTACGTTCAACGCATTATCACAAGAATTCAAAATAGTAAAGTTTTTTATTTAAGTAGAGTATATTGTGGTTGAAAGATCAACATATTTAATAAGATGGCGACATATTGAAATAGTATACATTTTTTCTAATAAAAATACTTTTAAATATTATTACTGTAGTATTGCTGTAAACAAAACCCGATTGTCATCTGGCATGAGTATCGGGATGTAATTATCACAGAACCGCAGAATATATTTTTTATTAAAACCACATTAACAAAAAATAGGCACACAATTTTTCTATCACATCCCGCTGGTACACAATTACGAATGCAAGGGTTAATGTTCATCTAGAATTTGTGTAGATCAAAAGTATAGAATTGTTCATGTTTCGGATACACATAAGATGAAATTAGATTCCACATTCCGGATATTCTTCTTAAATAAATAAATTTTCATAACTTATGAAGCGTTTGAATGCGATTAATACAGATTTAATTTCTACGAAGCATTTACCCATATTTACGGGATACAAACAATATAACAATGTTCTACTCGTATATCAGCTATAAAATTTAAGTTAATTATAATGCCAATAGCCTGCTTTTGAAATTTATTCAAATGTTTTAACGTATTACTATAACCGCCAACCCATATTATGAGAATTGTACTTCATCTTAGGTCGGAAAAAAGTTTTTTAGCTTTCACGATGTGGTGACAGTGGGAGTCTTATAGCAACTAAATAAACATAATAATGTTTGGCTACTTATTTTCCAATATTGAATAATAAAATCATTCCACATAATTATTTTTCGATTCAAGAACATATATAATATTTCCAGTCGATATTGTTTATTTTCCTGGAACGAAATATCAGCATGAAATATAGAAGTGTTCTGGAAATAATACAGTACTGATTTTAGAAGTATTAAACTATATAGACTCTGTTTTTTATATATACTATATACTACTTTATTTTTTATATACTATATACTGTATACTATAGTTTGGCAAAAAAGAGAAGTAATAAATTGTAATTCACATTGATCAAAATAGTAAAGGATGGGTGACGATATATTTTGTTAAAGTCCCACACTCAATGTAGCTCAATACTTTCATCATTTTGTCAAACAAACTGAATTGCTTTCGATTAAACTACACAAAATTATTATAGTTATAATGCGACAAAATAATAGGCAAATTTTGCATCAAATTAGTAAGGTAACAAAAAATTTTTTCGCTTTAGTAAAATCCACGGGACTTAAAAAGTACAGACTTAAAACGATTCGGTTATAATATTTTAAAAATTTTGAATAAAAGCATTGTATTTTAAATTAGAACTGTTTTATATTTTACACACTACTTTTATAATGACAATATTTTATTTGTTGATAATATTAAGTTATTTGCAACAATATTGATACAGAAACTACATGAATGTCCGAGGCTTTTTTCTTTGTTGAAAACTTAAGGAGATTTTCTTCTAATAACTACTACCAAAAATTATTTCGCACATTAAATTATTCAGAATTCACCATATTTAATATTATTACAAACAATGGTCTTAAGATTTATATTATTTTTTGTATTAACAATAAAATAAGTGTCAGAGTCAAGGTTTATTATTTTTTAATTAATTTCAAAGAACTGGTTGATTTATTAGGTTAAATTTTAGTTTTATATCTAACTATTATAAATTGGTAACTTACCTATTTGGTATTACTTATATTTAAGATTAATTTTTTTTTGTGGTGAGGTAGACAATTTTTTAGACAACATACTAACGTATTTAAAAGTACAGAAAAAAGCAGCAATTACGTAATAATTGTAATAATGGTGTTCGAAATAATTTTTTTTTTAATGATTCACTTAACTAAGTATTACTGGACAGTAAAGGGGAGTATTAATTATTTTTCTTGTTTTTGTATGATGATAAAAAAATAATAAATTATTTTATTAAATAATAATTAAGATTCAATGATTGGTTGATTACTAAAAAAAAAGTTATTTGTGGCCTATTTGTAGTAACAAAAAAAAACAAATAATTTGCCAATCATTAATTTTTTGGCGTTGCCATAGGTAGGCTGATTTATTATTTTTGATTAAAATCAATAATGGACTAATCTTTTCTATTGTATTTAGAAAAATGATGGAAGCATATTACAAGTATAATATTAATTTTTTTTTAATTTAATTAAATCAGAATTTTAACTATTTATATTGATTTGAAACTGGCTTCCTACAGTAGAAAGTTGTAATATAATTGTAATTAAAAACAATATTTTAAGTTTTAATGGTAACAAATTATAATTTAGCAATATTTATTTCGATGTCGTTTTAATGTGAACAGAAGAAAAAAATATTAATATAATAAGAAATTAATCTAAATCATAACAATTTTAGAAATCTTTCAATAATTACTGGTTTGTCAAAATTAACACGTAATATTAATATTTGGGCTATTCTGAGGGAGATGTTGTATCGACATAGACCTAATGACCATATCCTAAGGATAGCTGAAATTGTTAGCTTTCCAAAAATATATCTTTAGCGGCGCATCTTATCCCTTAAGGACGAAAAGGACATTTGAAAGTATCCTTGTTGTTTTTATGTTTTTGTATAAAAACCGTTTGGTCTTTTGATCTATCACATATTATGTTACGGTTAATGTGATAAATCCGTTAATTATTAATCCTAATCGGTAATTATTAACAATAACCGCGTATTTTGGTAAATGTGATATATGAGTAGAATTAATTACATTTGCCGGTAAGTATTAATATATAGTTACCTGTATGGATTGGTAAATGTGATTAAAATTAATATTATTTATTTTAATGTTCTTATATTTGTTATTAAAATTATGACAAAAAAAAACAAAAACTGAAAAACAAAAGTTTAATTTTTATGGTTAAATTAATGATTTATTTGTACGAAGTTAATTTATTTATTTTTACTTTTACTTTTATTTTTTTATTTTTGATATTAGTTGACTTTTATTTACATTTGCAGCGATTTGAACTACATTTGAATTTACAATTTAAGTAAGGGGTTGCCGCCCCCAAGCCACCGTTACTTATTTTTTGACACCCTGTTTTCGCAGACGGCAGGTAAGCGCAGACGGAAAGCTTTTAGTGAAATGTTTAAGTCTTTCATCTCGACTGCCGGACCGTCGGACCTATCCAAAACAAATTTTAAAAATTAATTATTCAAAACCTTTTTTCAGAAAAATACAATTTAAACACGTTATATAGAGTTTCAACCCAATTTGTGGGACCCCAGACCTATTGCCTTCATCGCATTTAAGAGCCATTGTACTGATGGTAAAAATTTAAAACTTCAAGGCCTTTGGTTCCGATTTCCGCAACGTTGGACCTATCCAAAAAAAAATTTTAAAATATTTATTACATTTATCTAATATGAGTGGAAATTATTAATAATTACCGGTTTATGTGATAAATGAAATAAATTCTGTCCAAATAAATCACTTTAACCTTTCTATTTTTTTTTTATTAATCATTACCAATTTATTACTTTAACCGCAAGATATATATATATTCTAGAAAGATAGCAGTCTGGAACACATTTTAACATTTATTTGATGATTATTGGTGCTGCCGTTATGGAGATATTGTAGTTTAAAGTAGAAAATTTTGGGAAAAAAAACTTTTATGTTCTTTCTTACAAAACCAAATACCTTAAGATTTTACCATAAAACCTCCCCAATATTTATATACTGTTGAAAAGGTTTCCTCTATAACTCATGGGTACATTCTTTATGTCTACGTGGGATAGTTTAGAAGCTATAAGCATTTATTAAAAAAAATGTTTTGTTTTTAACTCCTTTTCTATATTTTTAAACAATCTTCTGAGGGTTTATATATATATTCATTGTCTTGGCGTAATTATAATTGATGATGATTTCAGGTGGAATGAACATTCTTTTGGATTTGTCAATTAAAACGAGAAAAATAACTGTTATATTTGGGAAAGTAGGTTCACATGTTTCTCGTAACTCAAGAAGATTTTCAGTGTACGGACGGTTTAATAACACCCCGACATTCTAATAACCTCTTATAAATATTTCTTTTATTTGGAACCTTATAAGGCAGCCGCCTGTGACATACGTTTTCAGCAAGTTTTTTCTATCTAATACAATTTGTTATTTTACTTTACGTTTTTCTATACTCTTACTTTCGCAGTATTTGCACAACATCAAACAATATATATCCATGTTTGCCTGGCCATAAACATTCCATTCTGATGATAGTTTTGCGATGTTGCAAGAAGATAAATTAAGTGTCTGTTAAATTAATATCTCTATTTTTCTACATTTAATTATAATAGCAACAATTTCAATTTTTTTTTATTTGATTTACGTAAATATTGTGGGTATATATTTTTCTAATGAAAAACTAACGAAAAGTCGGGTTCATTTAAGCGTTATGATTTCTTATCATTTTATTTAGTTTCTATTATAAATTAGAATATATTTTTGTATTAGTCGCAGATTTTACCCAATTCAATTTTAATTTATTTTCATAGCTCACAGATGATTTGCTACCATCTCGATATAAGTAATAATATCAATTAAAGTTAAACAGGAGTTGTATAACTTCAACATTAAAATATGAATAGCGTTGATTGATTGTTGTGTTGGTCTGTTAGATGTAAAGGATATTCCTTAAATAATTTCTTAAATTTATTAAAAATTATTTTCAAAACTAAATTTTTTCGAAATCCTCCATTTTAAATTTTTATTTTAAATAATTTACTTAATTGTAAAAAAATATTTTTTTATATCACATTATTGCCATTTCAGTCTGTTATATATTAAGATTTTTACTATTTTTTGTTTAATTTTCCACTTTTAAAGTCTACGGTGTTACTTAAATTTCAAGTCCATAATAAGTAAAACAAAATAGAAAAAAACGAATAGTAATGTGTCCTCTTAAATGCCTCTCAGCTATCATGTAAACTAGAAGAAGACATAAAAAATACAAAAAGAATATATATAATAACTTTTATTCATCCTTTTTAACATTCCCTCAACTAATTTACTAGTAAGTTACATTTACTCTGGTATAATCACTTCCTTTAATACAGTCATTAAGCAAATGTTTATGCCATTGGGGGTGATTAGAAATTAAAGTTTCAATTTTTTTAGTTTTACATTTTTACATGATTTCTTTTTTTACCATCATAATTATGTCTAGATTTGGGAATGAGTTCTCTATTTCTTCGCCAATTTTATCTCGAAATAAAAAAAAAAAATAATAAAAACTCTAACGATGTCATTTTTAATTTAACAGACCATACAATTTAATAGGTCCTTTCTCTAGCAAATACATTGCAATAACATAGACATAATATAAAATGTATGAATGTTAGAAAGAGAAAGAATAAAAATAATGAAATGAATATAAAAAAAAAAAAAATTATGTCAAAAATTATTACAAACATAAAAGTGTAAAAAGAAAAGAGAAAACAAAAGAAAAATAATAATAAAAGAGAAAAAAAAAATTTATTTTTTCCTTATAGAAAAGTCAAATTGTTAGAAATTCAGTATGATAGAAGAATCTGCTATCGGATCAATGTACTGTAAGATCAATAATAATTGTTAAAAAGAATTTATTGGCCTGTTAAATTTCGTGTACGAAGACAGACTTCAAAATATTATATTTACAATATTATAACGGTTTTTAAGAAATTAAATTTTTATTTGTATTATTTTACATGGGATTGAAAAGGGATACGTTAGAAACTGAATTAGCGCACACTCTGAGATATTTTCAAATAAAAATGTCTGAGATTGATATTGGTTGGTGAAAAATTTCAGATTTAGTTAAAAAGCATGACGCATCACTATAAGATATTTTGAAGGGTATTGGGATTGTGATGAAATATATTAAATTTACTTTTATAGTAAATCTCCTTGTAATCAAAATCAATTCTATTGGAATTTAATAACAGCGCCATACTTGTTCCAACAGTCTAACAGCATCATAGTAATATTTGTACAGTATATACATTTCTGTTATTTAATTGATGGCATTATAACATTCAGAATTTTTAAACTATAAAATTCTAAAGCTCAAAATTTGAAAATATCAATTTCAAAAAACTAATTTCAAAACAACTAAAGAAAATTCAAACAGAAACACTGAAATAATTTAACTTGAAATAAAAATATTAAAAAATAATTTTGAAGACTGTTGTCCAGAATAAGAAAATTCTCTACGATATTGTCTGCTTTGACAATTCATTTTATTAAAGAAAAAAGGTGCATATTAGATTTATTTATTTATTTCATAAAATCTCATGAGAGCTTAAAGCTCATATAGAGTGTAACATATATAAATTAAAACTTAAATATAGTCAAAATAATTAAACAAAACAATTATAAAGTTCAGTGCAAATATAAAAATATCTTCATATACATATATAAGCCAACATATTCAAAATATAATATATATTATAGGAATTAAAGACAAAAAAAAAATTAAAAAAACAAATTACAAAAGATAGTTTAGTTTATAAATTCAAAGTAAAATAATGATTCAACAACAATTATATATTAAAATAATTATATTCTAAAATTAATTTGAAATGCTCAATATTGTTCTATGTATAGATTTTTTAGATTAATTTTTAATTTTGAAGTACACAGATTTTTCATAGAATCTGGTAATTTGTTGAAGGCAGAAGAAGCTGTATTAATTATAGGTTCTAATCCTTTCAAATTGTGACTGACGATAAATCTTAGATGGCTGGCTGATCTCGTATTATGGCTGTGTAAGTCTACATTTGTAACTAGTTTTGTATTCGATTTTATGTTGCTTGTTCTTATACTGTTAATGTGTAGAATCTGGATCATTTCCTTAAAGTCTTTTACTTTTAAGATCTTGCAATTCTTATGTATTGTGTCAGTTGGTGTTCTAGCATGAAGCATAAATAAATTTTTTATGGCTTTATTTTGAATGATTTGTAAAGCATTTAGATTTTTTGTAAACGTATTGCCCCATACGCCAATACCATATGTTATCTTGCTATGGAAAAGACTGTAAAAAATAGATATTTTTGTAGCTTCAGGAACTCTAAATCTAATTTTTTTAAAAACGCCAGCTATTTTCAAACAGAATTCGAAGTAAAATACTTCTATCTACAGAATCGAAAGCTTTCGTTAAGTCAAAAAAAACCACATCCACCTTTTTTCCTTTACTTACTTCGGTTTTAATATGTGATATAATGTCAAATAGAGTTGAATTTGTATTCGATTGTTTGGTAAAGCCATATTGCAATTTGCATTCTAAATTATTATCTACTATATAATTGACCAGCTGGTTGTTAATATAGGTTTCGATTAGTTTACCAAATACTGACGCTATAGATATAGGCCTAAAGTTGTTTATATCAGATTTATTTCCGGACTTTTTGTAAATTGGTATAACTTTATTAATTTTTAACCTGTCAGGCATTTTGCATTCTTCAATTGAAGCATTAATTAAAGTTGCAATAGGTTTTGCAAGTTCCGTTTTAAGTGTTTTGACAGTGGAAGCTTTAATTCTATCTACTCCTGAACTATTACTTGTCAGAGGTAGATTGAATTAAGAGTTGATACAGGGGCTCATAAAATAAAATTCAAAATTATAATGAGTTTTTAGAATGAATTAAATAAAATATAAATGAGACGAGGGTGCAGTCCCGTTACTTTTCAATTACGATTTTAGATAAAAATATTTCAAATCGAATACGAAAACTTTTTAATCGAACTTCGTACAACACCTAAAATATTTTAGTTTTTTATTTTTACAGTCCTTAGTTTTATAAGTTTTTGTATTTTGTAGCCTAAAAGGACATATTCTTAAATATTATCGTTTTTATGGATTTTATTCATTTTTTTTTTATATTTAAAAAAAAAAGAAAAAACGAAAAACGTGAGTCAAAACGTCTAAACGAGGGAAAAAACTTAAAAAAAAAAATTAGAACGTGATGGTCGTCTACAATAATTTTATTTTTGGTATTATTCTTTTTTGTTCTCGCTCCAATTTAAGTTGTTTGTCTTCAATAATTGTTTAACTCTGAGACTTTTAATAAAAAATTAAATAAAAAAAATACTTTTTTCCGCTTGTCTGGTAAATTCCAATATGGCCCAGTTTTATGACTAATCATATTTAAAAAAAATCACATGAAAATTATAAAAATTATTAAATAAGAGAGAGAAGATAACTGAATTAGTTTGTAAGAAGAATAAAAAAAAAATTTTTTTTTTGTTTTAAAGATTGGGCAATTTTATTTTGTTAGTTTTTTCATAAAAAGTCAAAACTTTTTTGATTTTATAAAAATTTTCTTATGACACATACAAATATATCGAAAGAGAGTTTTTTGATTCATATTCGATGCATTAAAAATTCGTAGTTGTTTTTGAAATGTATTTTCAATAGTGTTTTGGTTTTTCACACTGACGCGTATTATAGCCAAAACTACATCTTTGAATTTAACAAAAACTAATAAGCGAAAAACATGTCAGTTCTTTAGCAATACGTGCACAAAACACAAATGATCGAATCCAACAGCATTAGTCATTCTTCAAAACTGTATGAGTGAAATAAAAAAATATATTTTGTTGCAAGAAAATCTCATTAACAATAATAACACTTACCTTAAAGAAAAAAAACCTTGAATTGAACAGTTCTATACAATCCTTGACATAACAAGTCATCCCTTTTCATTTTAAATTAGTGTTTTTGTTACTTTTTTTGCAAAATTCCACAGCTTAAGCTGTACAAATTCACTTTAAATTATCCATACCATTAGATTCACATATTTTTGAATATTTTTGAATTTATTGATTTGTTAATTATTTTATTAATAATTTTTAATAAATTATTTTTTTTCGAAAACATTTTAATTATTCATTCTAAAATATTGCAAATACTTTAGATAAATATCTATTCATTTATTTTCATTATGGTTCAATTCATTCTAATAAAATAATTATTAAGTTACCAATTTTATAAAAATAGATATAGGAAAAATTTTGAAAATTTTTACTAATTATTTTATTTATTAAACTTTTAAATCAATAATTTATTATTATTATTGTTATTATTGTATATTCATCAACATTGTGTATGTTAAACACAGAAGCTGCAACTGGTAATGAATATTTATTATTTAAAATTTGCTCAAGTTAATGTTTCAAAGCATTACGGACGAGTATATTTCATAAATAAAATTTTCTATTTTATTAAAGAATCCTATAACGAGGGTTAATTTGATTTTTTTTAAATCAGAAACATATTCATTTGTTTTGGTTCCTTTTTAATTTCGTTCACTAACAAAATCAAATGGGGGGCATATGATTTGTTTTTATTCAATTATCAAAGTTTAGGTTGGTACTTTCGATATTGAAGTTTTTGATAATCAAGTATTTCGCTTAAGTGAGAAAGCTGAAGAATTGTTGTTCAGAAGCGTTCGAACAAGAAAAGAGATTAAGATAATATCTACAGAATACTTTACTATTCTTGATAATTTTTTAAATTCAATTTTTTTTTTTTTGTAAAATCGATTTACAGGAGAATATTGACTAAAATTGAAAAAATATGTCGTAAATGTTGATAACGCTCATGATTCTGATAATTTTTCTTTCCCTCTGTTATAAGTTTTAAATTTGAATTATTGATGAAAGAACATCTCTCAATTATTGCAGCTCATAGTTAAATGTTTTTGTTTCAATAAAAAAATTGAATAAAAATTAAAATAATTTATTTGGAGAATCTGGTCTTATAAACAAATATTTGTTCATTTAAATTAGGATTTAAAGAATATTATTTTTTTTTATGTTCTTGACAATAACTTAGATAGAATCACGTTTCTGTGCTTAATTAATTACGATACTGCAAGTTTATACCAATTTATAGTGTTTTTCGAGCATTTTTTTTCTTAAATTACTGGCTTATCAACTCATTAAATGTGGAGCTAAGTCTTCTTAAAAAGAATAGCTTTATTTTATTTAACTAATTACCAGATTATACTCTCAATTATTTTTTGTTATTTATTTTATCCCAATGACAAAGGGTACTGGACCAGGTCGAAAAACCCATAATGCATTTTTTTTGCTTCATCGGGAATCGCACCTGGGACCTTTCAGTTGAAAGGGAAGCGCTCTACCTACAGTGTGGAACTCATAATGTTGATGGAATGATGCTGCAAGAATTATAAATATTTTAAAATTATATTAGTATTCGCCTGCTCTCCATACTCAATTTCATTATGAATTATTTTCCACCCTTTCATTCAAACATTGGTACTGTATTATAATTTTTTTTTTTATATAATTCTAAGTCTAATTTTTTTTATATAATTCTAAGAGATTTGGCAAACACAAATAAATATTGACTTACCTTAGACAACAACCGCAATAATTTATTGAAAAAATATTAAATTTAAAATTTAAATCTGGTGAGAAAAAAAAATTAGCTCTGTACTTTGGTGAATCGCAGCATTTTGTAAATCAATATTTTTGTATTTTGAGATGAATGTGTATACTTATACAATGGGGTAAAATTTTAAATTGAAATTTCTTGAAAATTAAAAGAGTTTGAAAAAATATTTAGTTTCGCTACACCTCTTTTAAATATCTATCATTTCAAAAAAATTTTGTTTTTTTTTTCACATAGACGAAATACATCAAAAGAGTCTTCAGCTTCTGTTCTTGAACCGAAGAAGAAAGAAGTGAAGGAAACGAAGTCGGCACGACGAGTTTAACGCACTAAAAACTCCAAACCTTTTGTTAAAATTAAAACTAGTCTTTCAGACTAACCATTAATACAATTTTGGCTCTATTACTTCAAATGTCTTTGATCAAACAAAATTCCATTAGGAATTATTGTTAAAGATAAAAGATTTTATCCTAGCACAGTTCGAAGGGTTTCGTCCGTTTAAGTCTTCTAACAAAGTTTTGACAGTTAGAGCTAAACGTGAAACTTCGACATTGAGATCCCTATGAATATCAGCATTGCGAACAAATCATGGAGCATTGACAATGTTTCGCAATACTTTGTTTTGGAACGTTTGCATAGTTTGAATATGTAGTTGTTTAGCAAAACCCCATATTTGAATACAGTATGCCCAGACTTGCTTTAATATCTGATTGTAGATCAAAATTTTGTTATACGTCGAAAGAGTAGCTGTTCGCCCAATTAGCCAATACAACTGTTTGTATAATTTTAGATCCAATTCTAGTTTTTGTTTCTTAACGTGCTTTTTTCCATTTAAGTTTTGTGTCAAGCGACATACCAAAATATTTTGCAGAATTTTTCAGAACATTGTTTAATCTTACTACAATGTGTGACTCAACTTTTTTATTGTAAGGTTAACGTGCGTGGATATTTTGCTTCATTCAGTTTAATTCTCCACCTTTTGCACCAAATGGAGATTTTATTATTGGCTTGCTGCAATTTATGTGTAACTTCTCTTATATTTTTACTGATTGCTAATATAGCCGTGTCATCTGCAAAAGTAGCTACCGTCGCATTTTCTCTATCTGGAGTAGCACCGCGTGAATATTTTGTAGAGCAGAGTAATCTTCTCCTTGTTTAATTTGAAATAATCGCCTTAATAAATATGACAAAAATAATCTTAATAATTTTTTTAATTAAATTTTTTTTTGTAAAATCAATTTACAGGATTGATTGAAATTGGAAATACTTGTACCGTGCTTTTTTCAAATTACGTATTAAATATAATATTATTAAAATTACAATAATCTCAAAACTGGTAAAAATTGAAAATTGTTGAAGTTTTTAAAATTTCAAAATAAAATATTTTTTGGCAGAAATCAGATATAAGTTCCTCAAAAGTTTACGTAAGTAAGTAATTGAACCTCCTCGTATATATTTATAGACATATGAAAAATGTTTACATTCTTAATTAAATAAAATATTTTTTCAATATTAAATTACACAGACATTCATATCAATTTAATGAACATTTACCTTACAAGATTTATATTCTATCTATACTTATCAAAAATATTAATGCAACAATTTAAATATAATAATTCTAAAAATTAAAAAAAAATACAATAATTGAAAATAAATTAAAATTATAAATTGTGTATGGCTAATATAAATAAATTTAATAGACAGACAGTTTAGTAAGAAAAAAAAATAAAATTCTCAAAATATAGAAATGGTGTCACATACAATTATAGTCGAGTTACATAAAATTAAAATTTTGTTAAAATTTATAGAATTTTTCTCTAATTGTTTTGTGTCAATTTTTTTTTTTTTCAAATTCAAATATCTCTATAGAACAGAACTGTAACTAATATTTGAATATATCTCGAAAATATCTGCATAGTACAGAACAAATAACATAACTGTCCAAATCTCCAATATTGAACTATATTTTTAGTAGAATAATAATTGAAAAAATTTAAAAGCATATGCAGGTTATGATGACTGACAAAAATGTCATAAGTAAATTTTTTAACTTTAATTGGAATGAAATAAATACATTTTAGTTAAATTAAAATTATAAAAAATTAAAACATGAGATATTGCATAAAAATTTTCCAACTCATTCCTGGATAGCTACTTTTATAATCAATATTTTTACTAATTGTACAAAGTTATACAATACTATATTTCTTAATGCTATCGCATTACAATTAAGAATGAACAAGTAAAATAATATTTATAAAAATATAATTTAAAATGGTGAGACCTCTTTTTTTTCTTCGTTTGCGAAAATTATTTCCCATACTTAACATCTTTGTGACATATTTTTTTTTATTTACAGACTAATTTATAATTATTAATATTCATTCAAAAAAATATTTTAGTTCAACTTAAACATCTATATTCTATAAAATATAATGTTTATATTTTTGTTATTGATTCATACAGAGTCGTTAGTATAATAAACGTACCCAAATGTCTAATTTTGACTAATACAGTTATTGACAAAAAAAAAGTGTTTGTTTCGTTGCAAAAGAGAATTTCTAGAGAATAGGGAACTAATATGAAGATTTTCTATATATTCTATTGTACTCATGAGTATTATTACTATTACTAGAGTAAAGTTGGGTATTCTGTGGTATACCAATTTTTTTTTTTGTTTTTGTATAACACAAAAATGCATATCTACTTATTCAAGAGAACTGTCAAATTTAAAGCGATTCAACAAGAATAATGTTTTTTTAATTAAAAATCGAAGCCAATTGAAGAAAATATTTAATTTTATAACTATATCAGGAAGATTAGTAACTATACCGACATTACCCTCCTATACCACCATACACGAATTTAGACGTCTATCCACATTCTTTATTAACTGTTGATAATAATATTACCTTTTTTTTTGTATACGCATCTGTAAATAAATTTGCATTATCTAATTATTATTTGTTTCTATTGAATATAATAAAATGATACATAATAGTAATTTACAAGCACTAGCTGCCAGAGCTATCGACTTTATAAATCTGCTGCATTACATGAATTATTGCTTGTTCTCATTTTTGGAACATAACACATTTTTCTTAAATAATTCAATCTAACGAAAGCAAATTATTGTTCGACTGTTGCTAATCTAATTTTATCTCCTTTATAGTATTTAAACTCAACCTCGTATCGCAATATCGAAATGCAATATCTTTCGTTGTATTAACATTTTTTTTCTTCGATCCCATCGATTAGACCATAATTATTAAGAATATATTCTATAATTTATTTCTTCATTTTCTATACAAAGAACAAAGTAGAGTTATTTCTTCATTTTCTATACAGTGTAGAACAAAGTCATGTTTTTATAAAAAATATCATTCATTGCTTGTTTGGGTAGTTGTGGACAACTAGCTTGCATATAGGATTGCATTTTCGAAGTTATCACATATTTTTATTTATCGATGACAACTTGAATATTTTGCAATTATTGTTCTGCATCTGTGAACGAACAAAAATATTTGAACATATAATAGTCATTTTTGGTAAATGATGGCATCGTCTGTCTATTATAATAATACTAGGGGTCCCTGTTGAATAATTATATTTCAAGTTGAAGTCAAATTTAAAGTTTTTAAAAAAACAGTAATTTACGTACTGACATAGATTTCTCATTACAAAGCAGAAAACACTCATGTTTTAATGAATAGCTTTGGAATTAGTATGTTTTTGTTAAATACCTTACTTCTCATTTTCTGTTTCGTTTCTACCTGTTTCTTAATGTATTTGGCGAATAATAAAACCATATGATTAAAAAAATTTCAACTGTGTGCGCATTATTGTATTATTTACAACTTATTTATTATATATTAATAGTTCATTATGGAGAAGCGAGTTAAAATGAAAAGGTGTCTACTGCGCAGGTCCTTAAATGCTTGTCAATTATAGTTATAGATAGCTACTTTGACTCTATTATGTAAAGATGAAATTGCCCATCATATGAAGAATTCAACTGAATTTTTTTTGTATTTGTATTTTTTTTTGTTTTTATTTTTTTATATTTTTGTTTGTTTTTGTTTTTTATTTTAATAAGAACTCACGAATAATGTATTTGCTGAATAATAAAATCATATGAGTAAAAAAATTTCAACTGTGTGCGCATTATTGTTTTATATATAACTTATATATTTCATATATTAGAAGTTCATATATTAGAAGTATTACTTATTTCATATATTAGAAGTTCATTATGGAGTAGGAGAATGGAAATAAAATAAAAATGTGTCTACTGCGCAGGACCTTAAATGCTTGTCAATTATAATTATAGATTTACTTTATTGTCGTTCACGGTATAACCTGTATTAAACATGTGGACAATTCAATTCATTATGAGGAATTTCTATTGTTAGTTTCTGATTCACTTCAAATCTTATTAAATTTTGAAACATCAAGTATAATTTTTAAGAATGAATGTTGTCTTGTGCATATTATTCACAAAATATTTTACTTTTGCATTAGTAATGTTGTATAAATAAAAGCGAGGGTAGGGTGTTGTAGCTGTACAATTTTATTCGAAAATTCGTATTTTTCAGTTCGTTTTACATGACAATAATAATTTTGTCGCTTTATTTTTAAATTACTGCTAAATTCGCACAAAGTGTCGATAGTTACATGAGATTAAGATATTTTAGATCAAATCAAATATAAATGTTGTCGAGTAGATACAAACTGCGTAGCTCCCTATACATCGTTGTATGACTTCAATTATATATAGTTTGATCATGTACATTGTTTTCACTAATATGATGACTATATTTACTATTGCATAGCTAAACAAGCTTACTTGAAACTAAGACTATATAATTGAATAGAAGGATATCAATATACAAAATAAATACAATTCTTAAAATTATTAGCAATATTTAAATACACTGACTTATTATTCTTTAAAATACATTATTGTACAAATATCATTTTATACAATACTAATTGAAATTCATTTATTATTAGACATTATATGTGTATAATATTATGGTAATATTTTATTAAAGAACATTTTATTATCTTATACATAATATACATATATACAATCTATACAATCTAGAAATATTAATGATTTTATTGAAAAGGATTCTTTCTTCCAAAACACTGAGCCTCACATATCTTCTCAAATTATATATATATATATATATATATATATATATATATATATATATATATTTTTAATAAATTCAAATTATAAAATAATAATTTCGAATAATATCCCGATAAATAAAATAAAAGAAAAACTTATTCCTACATTGATATAATATAGAATTTGAAAATTATTTAAAAAACAAATTTGTATAAAATAATAATAATGAATGAAAATTGATTTTTAATTAAAATTTAATTCAAATACTAATTTTATTTATAATTGTTATGAAAAGAGAAAATAATGAATTTCTGATAGAAATAGTAGGTAGGTACGTATATGAAATTTTCCAGTTAATGAATTCCGATTCAATATTTTCAATATTTATTTATGAAATATATTCATAGATCAATAAACCAATAAGCCGAGCCAATAAATAACCATAATTTTGGAAAATTATATTAAAATATTATAGCCATTTTGTATCTACGATTACATAATATATATTATGATTTAAAAGTCTCAAAATGGATATTATGAAAAATGAAATATGAAAAGAGCAAGCACCCTTGGATATTTCATTGATTTTATTGATTTAAATTTTCGTTTCGATCGTCAACAATTAAATGGTAATATTATTACAAATTTGGGTTTATATTAATATTATTAATATGTGACGGTGATATAGAATAGTATGAACCCTTCGGGTAACTTCTATGTTTTATTTTACCACTCCGAATTATAAATTTTACACTTATTAGTATTATATAATGCAGACTGCAAATCAATTTCATTGCTTTAGTTTAGAACATATTCAATTTAGTACACTTATATTCTTTAAATTCAGTATTTTGGTATTTACTTGAATTCACTTGTATTCACCCTTTGTTCTTCTGAATTTAAAATAATTTTAAAATTAAAATATTAAGTATAACTAATTTACCGGCAAAAATGGAGGATGTTGATGAGTCAGGCCCAGGATCTACATGGTCTGTTGGCCACTTAAGTAAGTAAGTATAACTAATTTACAATGGCCATGAATAATTTTGATATCATGGGTTTCACTTTATTCCAATATACTAAACTGCTAATGCTTGTAACCACACTTCTACTCATTCTTAAGCTTCAAATGGAGATTATAATAGTACTTCAATCATTACAATATTTTTTAGCAACGTTGCAAATTACTATCCTTCATATCCAAATATAATTGATACATAGCGTTAGAGTCGTAGGTTATAGAAATTGGTTTATTATTATTTCTTTACTTACTATATTTAAAATTGGGAATAATATTTTTACTATATTATATCGGGAATGTTGGGAATATTATATTATAATAATATTCTCGACAAATAATTTAAAACAAATATTAACAAGATTCATTATTTAATTTTTATTTTCAACAATATGTATTTTTTATTTTGCAAAATAATATTGATACTAGGATTCGCCCGTTTTTTTTTTTTTTCTTTATTGAATTCATATTTTTTTACCTTATAACTTAATAATTAATAATACCTTATTTACAATGTAACTTATAAAAAATAAATGTTGACCTCATTAAGACAAGTATATGAAACCAATTAGGTGAAAATATGAAGTATATAGGCCTTAGCATAACCTGTATGGCCTTATCAGTTAAATTTAACTAAGTTAATCAAAAAAAGTTTGTTTTCTATCTCTTCGAAATTCGATTAAGTTTCACAAAAATGGTACCCAATTCCATTATGAATTAATAATATTATAATTTAATTGATAATTTCAATTTATTCTTGATGGTACTCACTATAAATTTTTCATTGACTTATCTTAGACAACAACCATATTTGTGATATTTTATTTAAAAAAATTAAAAAATTTGAATTTAATTCTGGCAAAGCGAAACTATTTACATGGGTGAATTGCAACAATTTGATAAATTATAATTTTTGTATATGAATATGTGTGTATACTTATACATGAGGTGAAATTTAAATTGAAATTTCTAACTCAAAAATAATAAAGTTTGAAAAAATATTTGAATTCGCTACGTCTCCTTTTAAATATCTATCATTTAAAAGAACATAGTAATGAAAATCAGTTGTTAAATGGTTCATATTATATTTGTATTGTAATTTTTTCAATTGTTCAGTTTTTACAGATGAAATATAACCAGAGCTGCCGGATTGGGCTACATTTTTCTTGATTTAATTAGCAAAATAATTCTTAAAATGGTTACTTTTTAATTTTGGGGTAGATTGAGCTTCACTTGTTTTACTGAACATTTATTCAGAACAATATTTAGAACTAAAAACTTTCTTTATATAATATATCGAAAATGTATAAAAATAATTACTATTATTTCCTATTAATTGCTATTAAGGCTTTGTTAAATGACATGGCTAAACTTAATTTATTTTCTCAATCAGCTCCAAATGCTTTCATAAGAATTATATAATAATTATGTAATAATTTTCCACCCTAACCAAAAATATTAAGATTTGCAATTCTAAAATAGTGAAGAAACCGAAGCTGCTGATCCCGAAGATTTAACAAATTTAATTATAGAATTCAACGATAATAATGCAATATAATAATTTTATTTTAAGTTTAGCTATATTTTCTTTTTATTTATCTTTTGCCACATGAATTTTAAGAATTTATTTTTTTTAACTTTTTTTTTTGAAAATGAACTAGTTATTAACAAAATGAGCGTAGTTTTATAATATATTTTCAATATTTTTAAATAAAGACTACTTTAGGCTACTTTTTCTCAAAATTTAGACTACTCGTCTCAGTAAAAATCTGGCAACCTATGACAACAAATATATATATATATATCAAAAAAATTTTTTGTTTTATTTATATTATTATTATTATTTTTTATTTTTCCTTATTATTTGCGAAGAAGACTAACATTAAATTAAAAAAAAATATTTCATACAATGGTATTTTTTCCTGCAAAGGTTCAGCATGGTAGACATGGGTTAAAAAAAAGCACCAAAGCAATTTGTATATATATGCATTTATATATATTTATGTATATATATGTGTTGGAGCGTTCCGTCGAACTTACAAACATCCAGATAAATGCAGAATAATATATATTGACATAATAATTTCTGTTTTATTTTTACCATTTTATTCTTGGACAACAGTTAGAATTGACATATTTAATTTCTTCATTAATTCATTTCTAATAATATAGTGCGACATCTATCGGTGGACTTATTTCGATTATGAAAATGTAAATTAAAATGTCTGCTTCTACTTTAATTTTGTTTTGCATTTGTGAAGATACTTGATTTATACTTTTTGATGGGTTAAATTTTAAATTGAAATTTCTAATTGAAAATAAAAAAAATTTAACGATTCCTGTTAAATGGCTATCATTTAAAACAAACAATAATGAAAATAATATGTTGAGAAATAACTCTGGAAATTGTTCCAAATTTTTTCGATTTACAGATTAAATATTATGATTTCAGAAGCAAGATACTTAGTTCATTAGCGCAAAATCAAACAAATTAAATATAAAATTTCAGAAATAACTGTAAAGCAGTTTCGGTGCTAAACAAATCGTCAGGTTATTGCTATTATAATGGTTCCTGATATCAAAATGTAATTTGGTATAACGCCTACTTTCAAAAACAATGTACAGAATTGCTTATTAAAATAAATATTTTCAACAATAACATATTTAGTTAGAAATTAAAATTCAAATTATAAAATTTCACTTATAAATAAAACAAATTATCTTATTTTATTAATTCAAATATCGCTATTTTATTATTTTTATTACAGTAAGGTTAATAATTAAAATCGTTCAATCATAATTAATAATCAGCTAAATAAAGAAATTATATTAGATTAATCAAAGTCTATAAAAAAATAATGAACTATAATATTAAATAATAATTACAATTAATTGATTAAAAAATCATAATTAAAATTACCTTGAAGAAACAAAACAATGATATAACACAAAAAAAAACTACCGTTAATTAAAAATTATTAATAAAATTAATGTAAAGACTATTAAAATGTGTTAATTTAAAATATGTAAATTTATTGCACAAGAGATACTTAATTAAAATGTATTTTTGACGCCTGTCATTTTAATTGACATTTGGAAAGTTCTGTCATTATTAATTTTATTTATTGTTTTTATTCTTTAATTATTTTTAAATCATAACTGTTTTCAATTATAATTTAATTTACCACCGTACGTAGATTTAATTAACTTTAATTCTTTCTAAATAATTAAATTCAAATCAGAAATTTTAACTTCAAAGCTTTCAGCAAAATTAAATTCTAAATCAAGAATTTTATATTGCGTAGCGACTCGGTGCGAAAAAAAATAACATTGCTTCGAGCATATTTAATTTTATTCAGTTCAGAATCATTTTGTTTTTGTTAGTGCAAATTAAATTTTAGTGCGAATAAAATTTAAGAAATTATTTAATTATCGATTAATTTCTTAATAATAATAATATTTTTAAATGTTTTCTTTATAGAATTTTAAAAATGAATTTTAATTTGAAAATTATTTTGCAATTATAATAAAAATCTTAGCGCCATTTTAAAAATACAATTCTATATATTCTATAAAAAATATTTTACAATTCCAGACAGTAGATTTTGATATTAATTTTAAGTACATTAAAGTATTTTTAGTAAAATTTAAAAATGATTAATATTTGAATTGATTAAGGATAATAAGACTTAAAACCGAATATTTCTGAGAATACTTATTTTCGTTTTTGACTTTTGACTTACGTTGTCTATATTTTTTTTCAGGTATGCAGAAATAGTGTTAATTAAATAAGTTTTCGTTATTTGATGTGATGAACTTCTGTCTTTAAAAAAAAAAAAAATTTTCTTTTCAATTTTAATTTTTGGGCTATATTTTGGTAACAACTACAAACATTAATTCAATTAGGTTGTCAGGTTTGAGATTTAAAACGTTTAGAAAATATATTTTTTTTTTAGTTTTGCCATTTATCAGGAAAGACTTTAATTGTAAAATTTTTACATCTGGTTTGAAATAATGATTTTGCTTAATTTGGATGATCGATTTTCGAATGAGCTACCACAATACTACATTTTTTTTATTTAGAAAAACATTATAATTCAAATGACATCTTTATACACGAATGCACCGCTTTTGGAATTGAAATGAATGGAGGATTGAAGAAAAGAAAATATACTTATTTTGAATAAATTTATTAATAGTTTGCTTGAAATTAGTTTATAGGTGGGTATATTTTTGCACAGTGGTATAGCATCTTCAGGTGCAAGTTTTAAGGCTCAATCAAAGCTTAATAATATAAATATTAATTATTCCTTGAGTATTAAATCGAATGTACATCCACAGTTGCAATATATTTTATTTATCTCATTTTTACGAAGTAGACTTGCTCATGTAATTCTCTGTATCTTGTGTTGTTCTTTTTCTGCTCTTTTTGACTTCTTTGTTTTTCCCACAATATTTTTACCCAATTTAATTAGATGAAGGGTGAATTAACCCTTTTCGTGCCAAAAAATACAGGTCTGAGTTATTTTCATTCTCACAAGATTTCAATATATAACAATATATTTTTAATACATAACATAATATCATTACAAGAATAAATGCTGCGAATAGAGAAAATCCCCTTCACACAACTTGTGTTTGTTGGTAAGAGGGTATGAAACTTATGTAAAAGCCGTTATCATTACGATTCGTAGAATTTGGACAAATATGTATCTTTATCTACCTACCTACATTCAATGTAGAAAATAAAACTCATATGCACTCTTTACATTTGTAATAGGATTTGATAAAAGGAGGGGTGTGGTAGTTTATTTAATTAATTTTTTAATTTTCTCTTATTTTTGGTGTACAGAATTTTTATTGTATAATTTTTAGGTCAAATGTTGACAACAAACTACATTATAATATAGATATTAATATCTCAATTTTGATTATATTATATATTGTATACCGATGTTAATTTCAATTATTAAATTAAATTTTTTTTTATTTTACAGAATGACAGTAACAAATGGCGACAGTTAGTCATTATGAGATGCACTTAGGAACTAATTCATATTATGTAGCATCCAATCCACAGGTAATATTATAATATTAAATTAATTGATATTAAAATATAATTGAATTAAATTCAAAACAGAATTGTGACGTTAATAATAAATTTGCATTCAAGAACGATGTGAATACAAAGTAATATTTCTACTTCTATTTCTACTCGTAATATATTTATTTATTGCAATAGTTATATTGTTTGCGTGAATTAAATACCAATTAAATTACCCCTAAAAAAAACGAAATTTTTAAATCAAATTAAAGAACAAAACGTTTCATCGATTATTGTCCTGTAATCCAAATGTGTGGCATAGGACAGAGAAGAAGTAGTATAATATAATATAATAAGAAAGTATATTAAATCCATTATTATTTAATTGATGCGATAGTTGAATTTCAGAAAATACAAATTAAACATTGATTGACGACATTTAAGAAGAATTATCAATATAATTTTTCCCTCTTTTTAAAAAAAATCCTTTATAACACTATTGTATAAAAAAAATTCCAAAAATGATTTTAGTAATTATCGGCCAATCGCCGATAATTTACACTATTCTTAAATTATTTGAATTACTTCTCTTTGATCAAAATCATTGCACTTGTTTCCAAATCCCAAACCAGCACGGATTTGTCAAAAACAAGTCCATAGTCATAAATCTGGTTGAGTGTTAAACATATATACAGTTGGAAAAGGTTTTCAAACTGATGTCGTCTATACAGATTTTAGTAAAGTCTTTGATCTTCTTCACATTATGTCATTCTGTTAAAATTAACTAAACTTAGATTTCCACCGCATCATTCGTGAAATGGATTGAATTTTATTTGGCAAATAAAAAGTATACTGTACAATTGAGAGCCATCTACTTCAACATCAGTCGAAGCAAATTCAGGAGTTCCTCAACGAAGCCACTTAGGTCCCCTTTTATTCGTAATCTCTATTAATGATGTTGTATCAGTAAAAAAAAATAGTGAAGTTCAAATTTATGCTGGTGACATGAACATTTTTAAGGAAATCATGTAAATGTAATTATGTAAATTCCACTATAACAATATTATTAGTAAAGCTAACTCAATGTTAAGTTTTATAAAACGACGGCCTAAAGAATTTGATAACCCTTATATCTTAAAATTCCTATATAAATGTCTTGTGAGGCCACAGCTGGAATATGCTTGTCAGACCTGGTCACGCTATTATGAAATTCATTGTATATGTGAATTATAAAATAGAGACTAGACCTGACATGCATATTCAAGATGGGGTCTAACGAGGCATGTATACAATGATTTAAAAATGTAAGGATCGTTAAACTCCTTTGACCAACGTCTTGTGAAGCCCAACATTGAACTAGCTTTATTAACGATGTTCTCGTAGTGGAGTTTAAATGATAGTTTATCATCGAAGTAAACTCCTAGGTCCTTAATTGAATGAACCTTTTCTAAGGTTTCGTTGTTTAGAGTATATCTAAAGCTAAATGGTTGGGTTCGACGTGTGTAACACATGAGTGCACATTTACTAATGTTTAGTAAAAGATTGTTATTAATGCACCAAGTATAAAATTTATCTAGATCATCTTGAAGCATATAAACGTCTTGCATCGACGTTATTTTTTTGAAAATCTTCATATCATCAGCGTAAATTTTCAAATCGCTATTACAAATTATAGAAGCCACATCATTGATAGCAATAATAAATAACAGTGGTCCTAAATGACTCCCCTGGGGAACTCCAGAATTTGATATGAATGGTGTTGAAAATGAAGAGCGGAATAAAACAGTATAGCTCCTATTAGTAAGGTATGAGTTAACCCATTGTACAAATTTTGCAGGAAATCCTAGTTTTTTGAGTTTTAGTAATATAATACTATGGGGTAAAACATCAAATGCTTTACTAAAATCGGTGTAAATTACATCCGTTTGAGATCCCGCTTCTATATTGACTAAGAAGGTTGATGTCGATTCTACAAGGTTGGTCACTGTAGACTTCTTTTTCAAAAAAACCGTGTTGATGGGTCGTTAAAAAGTTAGTGCAATGATTGTAAATAGAATCAAAAATCATCAACTCAAAAACTTTAGGAATAGTGGAAAGTTTGGAAATTGGTCTATAATTATTTATCTCATTTTTTGCATTTTTTTTATGTGTAGGTTTAATAAAAGCTTTTTTCCAAATAGATGGGAACAGGCCACAGGTGATAGAAGTATTAAATATGATAGAAAGTGGAGCAGCCAAGGCATCTGAATGAGCAGCCAAGGCATCAGAGCAGCCAAGGCATCATAGAACCAATTATGGTATGAATGAGCTTATCCACAGATCGATGGTAATAGGGAACAAATATAAGAAAGTGATTGACTTATCATTCTCAAAAGATGTGTTGAAGAATCAACTATATAGCTTTGTAACCAGAACTCTTCTAACTAACCCCTCCAACCATTAGGTAGTTAAACTGACAGCTCTCTAGTTCTATTTCTTTTTGTTTTTTTTTTAATATTGTAAATTTTTATTGTCTTTTAAAAAATTTTTATTGTTTTTTAAAATTTTGATTTTGTTAAATTTTAATTTTATAATTAAAGAAAAAGAAAAATAATTATTGTTATTTGTTTGAGTAAAACGAAATAAATAAATAAATAAATAATTATTAGAATTATTAGAACAATTAATAATCGTATAATTTATATCACGAAACGGAAATCTCAATTTTTATACTGAACCACCGGACGTGTGCATATAATGTACGAGCAGATATATTACAAATTGTTCGACTGAAAAAAGCTAAAAGTAGATCGATCCGTATATAGACAAGCTGCAACATCCGTTGACGTAGCATGGAATTGATTTGGAACGCCAATTGTAGATTTAAACCCAGTAAATTTGAGTACAAGTTCTGTTGGAATTTGTTTTGAGAAAGGAAAAATATCCCAAAACAACTCATATATTAAATAGCAAAAAATAGGCATTATTTGTTTTTGCGATTTGAAGCGAGTTAAATTAAAATACTTTAACCTTTATTCAGCTGGAAAGGTACACCTGTACCTTTTGCATTTTATTTTTTAAAGATTTTCGATGCAAATTGCCTTAGAGACTTGAATCTTTGTGAGAATTCATTTTTCATGAAAATTTATATTTTAAAACTTTTTTGAAGTAAAAAAAATATTTTGGGTGGGTAAATCAGCCATTTGTTTTGTCTACGTGGTCAGCTGGAAAGGTACAGGTGTTAAAATAAGAAAATATTATTTTTTATATCACAGAAATAATTTATTTAAACAATTTTTTTTTATATATACATTATTTTTCATTTACATACAGTTTATATAATAACGGTTGACAGTTCATCACCCAAATGACAGTTCATCATCAAAACATGAAAAACGAATAGCTCGGTACCTAATGACTATTTTGTTATAAAAATGAAATAAAATGTTTCTGGATCTGAAACGTATAGAAACGTCAGTTGGTACATGAAAAAATTAAAAATTCCAACGGTACTTAGATACCCAGAAGATGTTTTTTTTAATTTTTTCTATTATTTTTAGTAAGTTCTGAGGAAAAAAATATTAATAAAAAACTGGCGCTTTTTTTGTAATTCAATGTATTTTGAACACTTTTGCTTAAATTTGAATAAAAAATTTAAAAAATAGGTTTTAAAACATTTTTTGAGTGTTTTGTGTTTTTACGACAAACCATGTAATTGACTTGACCTGAGCGGCAAATAAAATTTCAAAATTGTCCATCTGGTTACAGAACTTTATAGTATGATCAAATACCTTTCTAGAACAATGTTTTTTTTTATATAATATATTTTGAATTAGATGCACTTTTGTTGTTTCAAGTCCGAACTTTATACTAAATATACTTCGTCACAAACAGAAATGCTTAATATAACTTTTTTTCCTAAAATAGGGTTACTTCCAAAAAACTATTTTAGAGAACAGATTCCCACAAGTAATAAAACTAAATTTAAGAGTAAAAGTAGAACAAATACAAAAATAATCACAATAATATAACAAAAATAGTAAAAATCATTGTAAAATAAATGTAAATTGTATGAAGGTGCAGATGTACCTTTCCAGCTGAAGTAAGCGTTTCGAAATGCCAGCTGAATAAAGGTTAAACTCATTTTTATACAAAATGCATTTAAATTAAAAGATACCATAGCATTCCCATATATACTTTATTTTATACAGTAAATGTTTCTTATTTATTTATAAATTTATTTATATAGGCTAATCTTCACATTAGGGTTTATCAAACCCATACTTATACAACTACAAAGTTCCTGCTTCTTATAATTTATTTATAAAATACCAGAATTAAAGTTGAAAAAAAATTTATATAAAATTGAAAAAAAAAAAAATGGTATAAGACAGACTACTATAATATTTAGTTTTAGTTGTTTCAATGCCAACAAAATCAATATGTCTTCCCCAAATAATTATTAAGTCTCTGTATTTTAAAATTTCAGTCGTCTTTAAATACACAAAAATAAAACCACAGTAATTCAATCCTATCAAATATATATGTATCTGATGATATTATGTCATTCACAAATCAAAATTAAAATGGAAATCAATTTCGTTGTAATATCGTGGCAATCGTAGATTTATTTTTACCTTTAGGATACTCTTTTGTAATTTTCTTTGAATAATTTATCGATTTAATTTGCCATGGAATACGTTTTAATAAAGAGTGACAGTTGTGTCAAAACATGTCAATTAAAAATGGTTAATTTTCTCTAGAATGTTTTTTTTTTTTTTATTTCTTTTTTTTAACTCATCAATTATACGATACCTATCTTTTGAGTTCATTTAACTGGATCTAGATGTGTGAGACAGTATTTTTTGGTATCAATTTACATCCATCGCGAAAACAAAAATGTTATTTTTGTCCAAACCATTCGTTTACTTGATTGCTTTTAAATTAATTTGTATTCACTTTCTTTTATAAGGAAAACACTACAAAAGATTTTTTTTTCACATCCTTCTGGCGTATCGTTTAAATCCTAACTGTTTTTATCCTTTTCAGATAATTTATTGTTGTTATTTCTGATTTATCTAACATTGCTATAAATCTTTCTCGAAAGGGATTATAATATTGTTTTTGTAAATTTTAAATGTACGCCTTTATTTTATACATTGGATAATTTGAGTTAAAAATATTGAGATGGCAACACCGTTTAGTGTTTACTTTGACATTCCTTTTTTGTTTGTGCAATCTTTGTTTAACTGACAATTTGGGCATAAACAAAAAAAAACGAAACTTTAATTTAGTTTTTTTTTTTTTTTTAGTTTTGTGCGAAGTCATTTAATTTGAGATTATGTCCTATTGAGCCAAGTGGGTCTTTGATGTATGATAATTTGATAAATGATTTTCTGATTGTAATGCGTATCACTTGAAATGGCATATTGAATAAAAATTGCATAATAATAGATAAAATGCATATATCAATGTTGAAGATGGGAAGTTAAGTAATTAATTTTAGTTTTGAAGAAGATTAATATTTACTGTTTTCTCTGATGATTGATTTGGTGAATAAAAGAATTAATTTTTAATTTTTATTGAAAGAAGAAGTTGAATGATACTAATAAATTGGATCGAGAATTGGAATTACATATGGATATGGAGCTTAAATAAGAGACGATTGGTCAAAGCTTTCTATTTCGTCATGGACATCATTTATTAAAATTACATATTTTCTATTACCTACCTATTTTCTGTCTATCTAAAAATATTCGAATTGTATGTATTGATTAAACGACTATTTTTTGGTATGGGTACCAATATCGAATATCAGTATCAAGATAGAAAATTAAAAAAATTGTCAATTGAAACGATAACAAAGTAAAGCAATAATGCCTACTCTTGATAAAAAAATATCACACCTAACAGTAAAAAAAGAGTTGTAGATGCTAAACCGAATTGTCTTAATATCTTAATCTCTCTTCGCACTGCAGTAATTAATTCCGAGGTGCTAGCGATTATATTTCGTTCAATAATAGAAATTATATTGGTATATTTTTGATTTCTTGCTGGATTGTACATACTCAGCAAATAAATCTAATTGCTTTCCAATTTCATTTGTTTCTTCCTTGTTAACGAAAGCTTTCGTTGCCTCAATTACAAACTGAATGTTTAACTGAAAACATTGATATTTTTTGTTACGAATTATGTGATCGAAACAACTTTTCGATCTTATGGGAAGTTATCTCTCTGTTTGTATTCCCTCGTTTGTATATTTCGTATATATTCAGTCAAAGCAATGCGTACCATTTTTCTATAAATCTACATCTCATAGACTGGCTTTATTTTATTCATGTTTGCTATCTTGTCTACACTTCCATACTATATTGCAAGTAGAAAAGTCCAAAAATAACATTAAGCCCATCGTATCCACAATACTACAATACTGATAGTAAGTAGTATATTCTTCTATACATCAGCATTCTAAAGGTTCATATTTTAACTGTTCACGTCAGTGTCCTTTCTTTTTATTTCTATTTTCAATTGAATATTGCATATTATTAACAGTAGTCTTAGTTACTATGTTCGTGACCTAAGATCTGTTTTGAAAAGTAAATTTTTTAATGTCACTAATCTTTTCAGCCTATTTTTTCCTAATTTTTGTGTTAGACTAAACTATATTAGTTTTACTTTAATTTAAATCCCTTAACAACTACTGTTTGAAATAAATATATGAAAAAAATACATATTTGAAATCAAAAATAGGCTTCAGAAATATTAAAAGTCTTACAACAAGAATATCTCAAAAAACTTTAAACAGTTCACGATTATTAAAGGATGCAATTTAGGTTGCCACAAGCCATATTAAAATTAAAAGAAATTAACGAATTTTGTATTAAATAAATAAAATGTGTCACAGTACACATTCCAACTAAAAAAAAAAAAAAAAAAATGAGTCATTGTATTCTCAATCAGTTATGGATGAAATGTAAAAGTGTCTAAAAGCGTGAAATTTTGAAAGTGAAATTACAATGTTTTTTCATATTTTAGCATTTTGTCTTTGGCTTTGTCTTTGTGTTTTGTTTAGTTTTTCTTTGACACTTTAAAAGGTAATTACTACTGTATGCCAAAAACAAAAAAAAAAACAAAAATAAAAAAAAAAATCATTGTAAATGAAATCTCAGTGAAACTACAAATTGTCACATGTTTTGTTAAAATTTTGTAACTATTTTGCGTGGGTTTTGTTTGTTTTTGGTTACGCACTTCAGATCACTACACTATGTACAACAGAAACTGTCAACAAAAGCTGTGATTTTTTGTACGAATAAATTTGAAAGTGACTTTGTAAACGATTTGAACCAGATATTTAAAAATTTAAGTACTTTATAAGATTTTACGAGTTCACTGTAAATTCTATTATTCACTTAGTGTTTCAAAGAGATAACATTTTAGAGATAATTTACCAGAATAAAACGGTTTTACATTATTATACGTTTATTAAAGTACATAGCCGACATTTAATGGATTGTGTTTACTTAAAAATTCTTTCATTGAGTTTATTCTAAGAATGAATTTTTGAAATTCTATTATCATCAGCCTATCGTCGCTATGGAATTGTTTTGCCGCATACGCTAAATGTTAGTGTTGAGTAAAACGTAAGTGAAGTTTGGACCTTCATTTCTGGTAAACTGGTTGATAAAATTTTTTTTTAAAACTCTCATTATATAGATTCTCCTATGCCCTTTCCATAAAATGTATCACAACATCAAGGACGGTAATGTGAAATTTTTTTTTATAAAATAGCTTAGCAAGGGGTTAATAATTTTCACTCGCAGCAAACCAAAGATTTCCATTATTTGTTGATCCCATATATTTTGTGCGACATGCGACAAAGTAAAATATAGCGCACTGAAGTTGGTATGAAAAAAAATTAATAAATTTACATAAATGTAATATTAATAATACAAATGTAAATTGTAATTATTGTAACACATAAATTTTCTGAAAAATGAACCAAAAAAAATTATTTTAAAATTTATTATAAAAATTGTTATTTTATTAATTATCACAAAACAAACTAAAACCCAATTGAAGATTTAATATATCTTATTTTATCTTCGGATATTTTTGGTTTGTCCAGTGATGAAGGTAAATATATTTTTAGGTGTTCCCAAACATTTTCTAGTAGCTTTAAGTAAAATGTGCGCGCTTTTAAATTCCATATGAATAGCAGATATTTTATACTGTAAAACAAATTCCTGGTCGTTCTTGTACAATAAAATTTTGAAAATTATATTAGCTGAAAGCTTAATAAACATGACTTTTTACTAAATGAAAGAAAATGGCTATCAGTCATTTGTATCACTTTTAGATTTTCGCCTTTTATTTAATTAATTTTAAAAATTTCCCATCAAACTATATATTGAAACCATCAAACTATATATTTCCACATTTTTTATATATTATTTGTCAACTACGCTATGCATACAATTAACATTTTGTACAAGTGAATTACCTGGCTCAGAAAATTTTTAGAGTAATTCGACTAGTTTGGGGATGTTGGTGTATCATGATGATTATCTATTATTTTGCAAGCATACGATTAAAACTGTACCAGCACAATCATTTCTTGATCGGCCGCTTTTTGTTTCATCCCACAAAACGCAGTAAGTCTCCTGGGTATATCATTAGAAAAGCATAAATTTGCTTTTAAAGTGTATGTATTTATTTTTTTTTGTAGTAAGGAAAACACTGACTGTAAATCGAAGGAAATAACAACGTGTATACTGATCTGGTTATATCCCTTTTTACTTTAAGACTCTCTAATCTTTGGTAAGAGCTTCATTATTCATAAATTCGATCGGAGAAAGATGTTTTGTGTTTTTTAATTTGACACATTGATCGCATTTATCCTTTTTAGGCTGCTAAAAGGTAAATTATATTGAAAATGAAAAACATTTCGGTAATAATCTAACCGCTGTATATTGCATTAGCTGCTCTTGACTTATATAGTTCAAACATTTGCGGCTAAATAATACCAAAACAAAAACAAACTTATTTGCTTCACTTTGCAGATGATATTAACTATGCGGTTTGCGGTAAAACAATACCAAAACAAAAACAAACTTTATTTGCTTCACTTTGTTAACAATATTAACTGTGCGGCAAAACAACATCCAAATAAAAACTGAATTTTTTTTCCCCACTTCGCTATGTGCTACTTGTAGCAAAACAACACACACTTAAAATTTGAGTAATTTTGTATGAAAACCTTGCTGCATAAGCATGAAAATTTTACAAATGTATGAAGTGTGACAAACCAATTCTACTAAATTTAAAACTTTTTGGATATGTGGCAAAAGTGATACTATTTATCTCTGAAAGTACTTGAGATAGTCAAATTCTGACAGCAGCATTGAAATCTCAGGACCTTAAAATCTAAAAAGTAATTTCTAACTCAAAGTTGTATATTTGGCGTATGCGGCAATCCAATTTTATAGCGACGTTTCCAGCGTGTTATGGTAGGGGGTATATTATCAATGATATTAAATGGGATTATATTATCAGTCTTTACTTATTTGCGGCATTCAAATCTAGACTGGATTGGAGTAAATCGTCAATATAAAATAGTAGAATGCGAAATCCTACCGTTGAATATATCTAATATGACATTGCAAAATGGAAGTTCTCCTAATATGAGCTGGTAAAAAAGTGAAATACTTCTCTCTATTGAAATAAACAAAATCTATTATGCCGTATAAAAATTAAAATCTATTTCAAATAATTCAATTTAGCAAATGGTAATGTCAGACAACAAATGTTGGCAATATAAGAAATTACACCAAAGGGCTTATAAACGATTAGCCTACCGAATTTATCAATATCATTGAAAATATCAAAAAATGTTATAATATTTAATAATGCAAGCATCTGGCAATAAATCCCCGCAGAAGAAGAAGAAGGTATTCACACCATTAAATTATGACCATTACTTCAGTTCTAGTAATTTTGCCCACGTCATTAATCACTTCGTACAGTTTGTAAGTACGACAAATGAACGTAGTTTATTTTCGCTCCATTTGCCATTTAAATGGTTTTAATTTTCAGAATTATGTGTTTTTCTATAAGCCATCTCGTAATTAGAGATGACAGAGTTATTTAGTACAGTTCAGAATTGATATAGCAAGTGTGTCGTTTTCTGAACCAATATAATAAAAAATTATATTTCGGGGATGTTGGTGTATCATGATGATTATCTATTATTTTGCAAGCATACGATTAAAACTGTACCAACACAATCATTTCCTGATCGGCCGCTTTTTGATATAGCAAGTGTGTCGTTTTCTGAACCAATATAATAAAAAATTGTATTTTCAAATATGGATACTCTTACTTTTTAATGTATAGTGTAGTTCTTAAATTGTTCCACATGTTTATACTCCTTACTTATTTCAAGATAGAATCTTTGAATTCAAATATTTTTACCAACTAAAACATTAATATTTTGTTAGCATTACATTTTATCGAACCTTTTTTTTATGTAGTTTATCGCTTTGATTCTATTTCCAATATACGCTAGCTACTGAACTATTTCGAAATATTGACACAGATATTAAGTAATTCAATGTATAAAAGTATTGTTATAAAATTTGGTATATTTATAAATGGAAAATGATATTATATAGATTAATAGATAATACACATTAATATAAAATTAAAAAAAACGTGGCAATAAAATCAGCTAGTCATATACGGTATTCAAGATATAGTCCGTTGGACTTGAAATATACGAAGAAACTGAAAAAATCAGGCAGAAGCTCAACTGGCAAAGCTGTTAACGAGTTATTGCTAAATTAATATCAAATGTTTACCAGGAAGACCTACGCAAAGATGGTATGAATGCTGGATGTCATCATCACAAAATTTATGATGAGATAATAATATGTATATCGAAAAAACAGACACTAAACGTAAAAATTAATTATAGGATTGAGAAGATGTATAAAAGTCTTATTTTAAAACTTCGTCTTCTTGTATAAATATATTAATTTTTATACAAAGTTTTAAAATCAACAGGACCAGCTTAATGTGTGTATTCATTGAACACAAATTATAAAAATATGTAGAGGTAAATTTAAAACCCTACATATTTCTACCTACGAATTAACTAATTTTGATTTAGACCTGCAATTTTCAAAACTCTATATTAAATAATAATAATACACGATAAATTGCAATTTTTACAACCACATTAAATCAATTTACAACACCATAGTGTAGATCGACAAGGTCTCAAGTTTCAATCCCGGTGAAAACAAAAATACCTTATGGATTTTTCGCCTATTACCCAATTGGTCCAGTACCATTTTGTATTTTATTGGGATAAAATAAATTTGAAAAAATAATAAGCGCACTTATGTAAATAAATAAAGCGTAAAAATTAATATTATAATATCATTTATTTATGAACAGTGTATATGTATACAAAATTTTCCATACAATGTTTATACAATGAAGGTTGAACATTTTTCAGTTAATACAAATTTTATAGGTATGCTTATTACCAATGTAGGTACAGAGTTTTGTTTTAACATACTAAGTTTCGCATTAAAAAAAAAAAATAATTTAACGATTGGATAACAACAATCTCTTTAAAGAAAATGTGTTATTTGATAATACCATTAAAGGTATACAAATTTAAAACTAACTTTCAATTATTCAATAACACTAACAACAATCAAATCTGTTAACATTATTACAAAAATAGAAAAAAACAAAATAATATAAATGAAAAGTTAAATATCCAACAACCAAAAATTCACTCATAGATTTTACCTTGTAACTCTTATTTTCTGCTACATAACTAGTTCCTTAATTACATTTGAACTCCATAATGACCTCTTTTTCGTGTTTTCTAAACGATTTTTCTATTTTATTTGTTTTATTTCCTTTTTTTGTTGTATACTTTTTTTATCTGCTATTTTTTCTTTTATACTCTGTTAAATAAAAAATTTTCGAGTAATTTTTGTTTTTTATATTATGATTAATTTATTTATTTTTTGGTTCTCTTTCTATCACCTTTCTCTTTTCCTGTCGAAAATGAAAGTTTCAAGTAGTGTCAAAATAATTAAGTGTTGTTGTTGTTGTTGTTTGTTGTTTATTTTTACTTTTATTCAGTTGTTCTGATGATTAGACAACACTTTTCTTGGTGATGAGAAACCAACAAAACAAAAAAAAAAAAACGAAAAAGAGAGTGAAATAATAAAAAAAAAAACGTTTAAAAAGCGTAACATTGCTGTCATTAATATGTTTGTTTGGTTCATTACTTGTTAGACAAAAAAAAAAAAAAAACAAAAAAGTATTTAATAGTTGCTTAGATGATTTAAATCTGACATTAAATTTACCTATAGGGTGACTCTTATATGTACAGTAACTCAAAAAAGTATTGATACAGATTTATTTACATAAAATATTCACATGAATCAGTCGGTATTGTAACATAAAATGAATCGAAACATAATTATATTTGACAAGTGAATCATTAGTCTTGACATGCTAAATAACTATAAGCAAGATGCATGTGATGCATTCTTTGTAATGCATATATTGCACATCTTGAAGGGCTTCACAAATACCAGAAAGAAAAGGTTTCAACTATTCCGAAAAATTGCTTCCGAACTACGATCTGATTAGGATCTTTAAATGACAAAAAGAATAATCCGAATTATGACCTGGTTAGGACATGCCTTATGACAAAAAGAATTATAAATAATAAATTTGGCAACAATTTTTTGGTATAGATCAATTGAAGTATCTTAGATTTGTTAGAGTGTTCTCCTTCTTCACAATATTCCCTTTAACTGTTTTTGATATCTGATATTTCATTTTGTGCAGAGACTTTGTCAATTCTTGGATTTTACTTGTTCCAGATAATTATGTCTTTTCCACAATCAAATTGTTAGGACATTGCAAGGTAATTTCATAGTTGACAGTGAGTCAACTATTCAATAAAAAATTATTTATTTAGAAGAAACAAATGTTATTTAGAGCTTTTTTCTTTCGAAATCTGATGACCCAGATATTATAATAATGTGGGTGTAGTTATAATTTCTCAACTAAACTTGGATCGCTAATTTTTAATTTTCAATAATTTGTTGTTACAATTATGGACCTCTTCTTATTGCAATTAGATTTAAATTGGTATTAGTATAATATAAATTAGTTAAGCAAAGCTTTTCAGTAATTTAAGTTTTGAACAGCTTTCTATTACAAATAGTATACAATAATAATTTGTTAAGTTGAAATCAATGTTATGAGAAGGTAAATCTTTATTTGAACAGTACGCACTTAGATCTCACAAAATTATAATTTTTTGTTGCAAATAATATTCCATTATAAATTTTAAATATTTTCCCTGTTGTTATATTTTTTTAAGCACTGTTGTTACCAAAAAAAAAAAAAACAAAAAATAATTTTAATTAGTTTTAAGTTCAAACTTGATTATGATTTATAATACCTGATAACTAATATGGATGCTGAAATATTTAAATATTTTTTTAAAAAATGAACAAAACATAAAAATAAGAAAAAAAAAATAAGCAAAAACAACATGAAATCCGAATTCAAATGTCAAATGTATTGATTTGTGAACGCGTAACAATCTACATACAAACATATTTTCGTGTTTGATTAAAAATTTTGTTTAAAATAAAATCAGAAAAATAATAATGTATTTACAGTTAGAGGTAAAAATTCGAATACACTTAAAAAACTGTGTAGGTTAGTTTCATTGACGTTGCCGATGTTCAATTTAAAGAAAATACCGAATAACCATTGCATAAAACCATTATTCAATCCTATTCCCAAGACGTCCTTCAATTATCTTCTGAAATCGTATGATACACCCCCATAATTAAATGTAAAATGATAATCAACAAGATCGATCATGACTTTTCCGATATCTCTGTGTAGGGTGTCTGGTATTAGGTATTAGGTGTCTGGTATCCCGTAAAACTATCCAACGTTAATATTCGAAGTCGTATACGTATTAAGTAAATTGAATACGTGAAAATATCCTAATCGTTTTATAGATTTTTCCGACGTTTGGAAACTTTCAAATTTTCTCGAATGTGGAACCATATCCAACGAGCACGTGTTATATATGTTCCACAATGCTAGAAAATACCAACCTATAGGTTCAAGAGATCTCATTCAAAATATACCTACCAATCCTAGGGACATCTTGTCACCAATCCTACACTAGCTACCAAGCTTCGCCTTCCTATATAAAGGTATCGTTTGAAACCTAAAGTTTGGCTTTAACTTAAAGAAAAAAAAATTTAAACAAAATTGAAACAAAATTGAAAGTCATTGCTTGAATTTTCACAATATGCAACTGTTTATAAATTGATGCAAGTGGTGATAAAATAATTTTTTCAAGACAAAAATACAAATTTTGCCATATGATATAATTGGGAGGAGGAACTACGATTAAAAACCTTTAGAAACTGAAATTTTTTTACAACAAATTTTCTTGCAAAGGTGTGTCTAATCTTTTGTTGTTAAGTGTAGATATATTAATAATGTAGGATACTCTATTAATATGGTGAATTTAATTTGATAGAAAAATATTCACGAAATAAAATGTTTAAGAAAAAAAAAACATTTAGGTTAGATAAGATTGTTTGGTTAAGAGTTTTTATTTAAAGAAAATTAAATATAAAAATAGTAAAACGTTTTAAATTTCAGACACGACTTACGTTATTATTTTCAAATTTATATATTTGGAAAATAATTTAATTAATCATAATAATTCCATAACAAATTGCCAAGTATTCACAATCAAATTTCTGTCTATCTTCCTGTACATCGCTTACATCGAAAATAATATTATGAGAGTTTTTACAAATCTTAATTTGGTTTGAAATTAAAATCTATGTATGTATATGAAATTGTTTGTTATAAAATATGCTTATTTCTGGTATTACTCAAGTATTAAATTTGTAATTTTTATTATTGAAGTTTTTCATAAAGTAGAGTAGGCGTGGAACACATTTCTGAGTTGTAATAACATTGTAATATTCGTTTAAAATACCAAATCAAAAGTAACCATTTTTATACTAAATCAACTGAATTATGATAATCACATACAATCTAATAATACTTTTGTACAATTTACCAATGCTTAGATTTCCTTTTTCTCTATAATGATAATAGAAATTAAGGCTTAATTTTATGCAATCATACACCAATACGCATACTTTCATAAAAACAAATATGTAAATTTCATATTATATTTTATGTAGATACTAAATAAAATCACGTAATCCGATTTTGTATTAGAACTACAAGCCAATTCAGCTCCAATTCGTCGATATGCCAATCGAAATACCATACTTACGACATCCAACAAATACCACTAGAAACAAAATCTAAACGTAAATCGAATCCTAACAGACAAAAGGGAAGTATTTTAGCCTTTGGGATATGCCTGGGGTATGGTATAGATTTTTTAGGAAAGCGTTGGGATCCTGGGAATTCATTTAATCAACTATCTGTATATTACTAGATCTAACCGTGAGTTTAAACTTAATATTAGAAACAATCAGCACTACATTAGTTATTTTTACATAATTGTTATATTTTTGGGGTGCTCTTTCGAATGCACTTATCCGTTTTTCAATATTTTCATTTCGTTTCAGAGATATCGAATATTCACATTGTCGTATCTTCACAGATAAGTCATTATTTTGTTGTTCCGAAAAAAAGTTACATACGATAAGTTTCTATTAATTTTCGAGAAAATTTGTGTATACAACAAAATACTTGTTTATTACAACAAAAGTATTTGCTTCCAAAATTCTGTAAATTTTTGTCGTATGTCAAATATTTACATTAACATACGATAAACTGTTATCATAAATAAAAAGTTGTAAAATTCTTTTTTAATAGTCAATTGATCGAGATTATTATACCCTATAATATAATGAGTAATTTTGTGTTCCGGTTGGCTTGCATATTAATTTATCGAAAAAATTTTAATTACATTTTCAATATAACGTTTTGGATCCCCTAATCAATAAATGCCTTTTGTTTGAAAAACAAAATAATCCATCTTCACTAGAAAGATATTGATGAATCTATCTTTTTGGACTAGACTATCTGAATTTTAAAATGCTGATTTTCAACACTCATTTCATCTTTTTATTCATATTCCTGTTATTTGAATTTTTGTGGTAAAATCTTAACTATCTTAGCCAGACAAGTTTTAGTTTCATCGTCTAGTTAATTCAAGCCTATCGAAAAATATCATTCCATGTCAAATATTTTAAAAATGTCGGTATTCCGTTTCAGCATTGCTAAACAAAATAATATATTCGAAACTCAAAGCAATTACACAAAAAACAGTTAAGAGGATGAGTCTTTAAATGAAAAACGATTGCCAAATGTGATTGGTGAATTATAATTTATATAAGTTATAAATAAACGGCAATAAGTCCACATAACATTAACTTCACTCGTGAATTTAGTTTACTTCAGTGAGAAATAAGTACACAAAATTCAGTTGGACTTATTTTTAACTACAGTGTTAATACAGTGGGACATAAATCCAACTTTAATTCGGATGCACTTATTTCCCACCGAACTATAAAAAAGTGAAATAAATTCCCACCAAAAATTTAAACCATCAAAAATTGCCAAATAAAAATTTGTTTTCAAAAAATGTACAAATAATTTTTAAATCCAATTAGAGCACTTGAATTAAGAACATTAAATTATATGTCCTTTCGATAATTCTATTCCCGGGTGCTCCGATTTGCGGTTTCCATACACATTAGGCCGTCGGATACACTGGCCTTAGCCCGCTCGGCGGCTGCGTTTGTAGTATTTGTGAGATTGGGAATTAGGAGGGATTTTAGATTTGGATTCAAAATCATGGTTTTACGCTTTTTACAGTATATAATCCGAATTCAAAGGATTCTCTCATATACATATACATATATATATTCTGAAAAAGGCGTAAAACCCTGATTTGGAATCTAATTCTAAAATCTCTCCTAATTCACAATCTCACGATATACTGTATATGAATTTATTAACTGGACTTATTTCGCATTTATTCATTTTCGATGTGAAATTATTACTTACCTACTCATATAGATGGCCAACAGACAATGTAGGTCCTGGGCTTGACTCATCAACGTCTTCCATTTTTGCCGGTCACGGGCGGATTCTCTTCAGTTGAAGAAGCGCAATTGCTTTAAATTCACCGATATGTCGTCTCTCCAACGAATGTTTGGTCTGTTACGACGTCTTGTACCTTCAGGTCTGGATTCGAAGATTTTCTTGACTGGAGTATTTTTGTTCATCCGCTTTAGATGTCCGAGTCTACTGTAGTCTCTTGACTTTAATTATTGTGACTACATCCACCTCATTGGACAGCTCATAAAGTTCGGCATTATATCCTCTCCTCCAGGCCTCATCGTCGTTTTCAGGACCATATATCCGGCGAAGTATTTTCTTCTCGACGACACCAAGTGCATGCTCACTTGCCTACGGCAGTGTCCATGATTATGATCTGTAGAACGAAACCGGGAGTATGAGAGTTTTGTAAAGTTGTACTTTGGTGTTTCGAGAAAAGATAATTCGAAATGTTTTGACAAACCGAAGCTGCAACATTTTGCAAGGGCTATTCTTCGCCGTACCTCCACATTGATGTCGTTTGTGGGACTAACGCTGGTCCACTTCAATTTTGTGAACTTATTTCTCACTTGAGTGCAGTAAATTTCCATGTGGAGTTAATGTTATGGGGACTTATTGCCCCTTGCCTAAATAAACATAATTAAATTTTTGTAAAAATTATTAAAATTTTTCAAACAAGGTCATCTTTTTCTGAAATGATATTCAAGATGACCTTCTATTGTTGTATGCTTGCCAATTTTTGATATTACTTTTAATTTAGTACTTGGCATTTTAAAGTAACCCTAATCAGAAAAATATCGTCAATTTATGGGATACAGATAGAGTAATATTCTGATATATTTGAATGTAGAGAAGATGAATTTTAAATGTATACTTAATTAATAGTATACGTTCTAAAGACGTGTATTAACTATTAATTATTTTGATACTTTCTCTTAAATTTTCTTACTTTTAATTAATATGCGAATTCAAAAGTGATTTATTCAAAAAAAAAAAAAATTCTAAATTTTTGCAATTAATAAAAATTGATAATTTATATTCTATCTCTATCTAAGTGGCATCATTAATAATTATTTCAAAATAGAAAATCTATAATATTTCATTCGAATTATCTTTAATATTAGAATAATTATTATTTTGATAAATTTATGCGTTCACTTTATTAAGTAGGAACTTCTGATGGGGTTTTTAATAATTAATAAAACAGAATTAAAAAATTCATAAAGGCAATATTTCTCAAGATAACAATTTTTCAACATTCATTTTTAAAATTAAAAATTGCAATTCCATGAATTTATTAAAGATTATTTTTTGGGCTGTTAGGTGAATAATGTAGGTAGAATGTTTCCTGCAAGTAAATTTGTAGAGTCAACACTCTTTCAGAATATTCTTTTAGTACTAATATTCTTTGGTGGTGTTACACCCATTTAGAATGTTCCTAAAATGAATGAATGAGGCTGCAAAATGTTGCTTCTTAAATTAATCGTCAAATCTAATTTCAAAAATTACTTATTAATATCAAATATCTACCATTATAAAAATATTAGACATCCGAAAACTAACATTCTTTCATTAAATCTTACTAATTAGATATTTAGCCAAGTATCAAAAAACAGAACTAAAAAGTATATCTAATGAGCAACTCAAGTTCGATCTGAAATATACAACAGTATCAGCAGAAAAATTAAAGTATAATCTCAATGTAGAAAATAATGCAGATCAAGTGCTTATACTCTGAAGAGGTTCAATAAAACATACAAAAATTTTGTTTTAAATAAAGTTCGTAATTCGCTAAGTGAAATTAAAATTTACAACTGCCAGGGATGTTGGAAAAGACTTAAAAATTTATAGCTCGAAATGAGTCAAGTATACATAATATACAATGGAACTGTTATTTCAGTTAAGATATATCGTCCGTATACATCGTTATCAATTTAAATATTTTTCTAACCCTCTATTAGCTTACCTTAAGAATTTTAGAATATATTGGGTGCTCCAGAGCATGCGCATCACCTTTTTAAGAGAGTAAAGAGCCGTTATAATAAAATTTTAAAAAAAATTATCAACTAAATCGATGGTGCTCTATTGATTGATGATATTTTCAACTTCCGGGCAGTACCGCAAATCAGTATTTTTAAGACCAAAAATCGCCGAAATTGGACGAAATCGAGATTTTTAAATGGGAAGGGGTACTTTTTTATGCAAATTCGAATTCTATGATAAAAAAAATTTACAATAATGAAATACATCAAATTATTAAATTTTTAGTAAAGCTAAGAGAGTAAAGCAGCTCCACTGAATTTATTATATATATACGAATTCAATTAAATAATTCGATTAAAATCTCTGGTATATTAAAATAGTCATCAAGCACTTATAAATGAAAAAACCATTCAAATATAATCTAACCTTTTAGTTGAATATGGTGAATAACTTAAAATTATTCGACAAGCAGAGAATATACTAACATCTCAAAATAATGAAATACAGTTTTCATTTCGTGGCTCACTTTGTAGTCTTAAAGCAGGTTAATGATATTCGAAAAAATATTGAAATACATTTTTGTTATATATAACTTCAACTTTGAAGATTAATTCTTGTTAACCTAGGACATATAACAGGACTATATTATAATGACAAGATTAAATTTCTATGTTAGGAAAATTTATCAAGTATTTAGATAAACATAGTAATGATTCGCCTTCAACGGAATCTTCCTATTATACAATTCTTCACAATCTGCATGAGTGGCTTGGTGATGAGGTATCACAACCGCATGTATTGGGTGCATACAGGACAATGATGATGATGTATTGGGCATCACGTCATATGCACTGGGTACATGTTTACGCAGTATTCTACTTCAAAAGCCTATCATACAATTTTTGTACAATGAGCATGAGTGCCTTGGTGATGAGATATCACAATCGCGTGTATTGGGTATATACAGGACAATGATGATGATGTATTGGGCATTATATCAAATGCATTGGGTACATGTTCACGCAGTATTCTACTTCAAAAGAATATTCCTATCATACAATTTTTTACAATCTGCATGAGTGCCTTGGTGAGGTATCACAATCGCATGCACTACGTATATATAGGATGATGATGATCATCTATTGGGCATCATGTAATACACATTGGGTTAACGCAGTATTCTACTTCAAAAGAAAGTTCGCGATAAATATATAGGTAAATTGTGAATTATGGGAGAGAATTTGTCTATTATCTCATCGCAGTCACAAATTGGCTTTTTGTGATAGCGATAAAAGTAAATTACAATTTTAATCATGTGTGGAGACCGTCTTCAATTTTTTAAATATTCGATAAACTTATCCAAAGATTCTTCTAGAATTTATTTAATATGTTACACGACTTTGTGTTATATTTGTCAGTGATACACCATCAGCAAATTAAAAATTTTCTGATTTATTTCTCCAGTATATCGAACATGTATGCACTTAGGAACACAATTATGAATAGTAGCTTTTGTAATATTTTCAATATAAAATTTAATTTTCTTTGATGTGAAAAAAAATCTAATTATATCACTGGAATATATATTCATGAACTATTTTCGCTGGATCACTAGGCTGACCTTTTGTTGAATTCAACTTAAATAGAATACAAAGTGCTATCGAGGTATTACCTAATAAGCAGTGAAAATGAAAATGAAAATGGAACACAGAAGGTTGCAATTTTCTCTTCCTGTTTCTTAATAATACAATCTGAGATATCTCTACATATATTGTAAAGATATCATAGATTAAGTATAAAAATATAACGGTAAAATATTTAACAAAATCAATTCAATCCGGATGTAACAAAATACTTTTTTTTTATATTTTCTTTATAACTTTTCCAACATAACCATTTAATATACCAATACGATAATAAAATTCTATTTTCTAATTACTATCAATTTTCCTTTTTTAATTTTCATATCTCATTTTAAGAATGAGATTTTACATTTTTTTTTTTTTTTACCTTCTCCCACTTTATTCTTCTGAAGCTTCTCTTCCGTTATTATGCAACTGAAAAATCATTTAAAACGATCCAAAAGCTATCACACCTTTGATCCGATTATAAATTTATCATCTTCTTAGAGACAAAACAAAAATTCAAATAGAACTTAGTGGTTTTAATGAGAAGGAAAAAGAAAATAATAAAAACAACAAAAACAATAACAATAATCAGAAATGAAAGATTTAAAAATGTGAGATGAAAAAAGAAAATGAACTTGGATAAAGAGTTGAATGTACACATATTTTGTTTTTGTTTCTGTTTTTTTTTTCATTATTTTAAATTGGCCGCAAGTCTTTAAGAAATAAATCATTACGAAAGGTTCTTTGAACATTCTTAATGATGAATTGTGGTTTTCCTTATTTTATAAATTTCTTAATTTTATTTTTTCTCCTTTTTCTTTACTATCACAACCTCCAAAACGAATCGCTTCTTCAACGATTTGAATGAAAAAAAAAATGTATAAACAATTTTTAATTTTCTTTCCTGATGATTGTAAATACGAGTATAATATAATGAAGAGAAGAGAAAATTTTCTATATGAATAGTGAATGCACAACTATTATATCTATATAGAAACGATATTAGAGAGCTTTGTTAATCTTTAAGTGGATTATAAAACGATGAGTTTATATATATTACCTATACAGTTGTGAATATGACATTGTATTTTATCTAAGATTTATTTAATTCGGTTTGGTTCTTGGTTTTTTTACTTTGAGATACATATATAGTTTCCATAATAATATATACTATATGTATAAATGGAGAAAATATGTTATAATATTATAAAACTACTTAGACAATATTAGGTTTTTTTTCTGGGTATAGATGAATTTATATTAATGTTTTTATTCATTAACCATTAGCTGGGATCCAAGCTACATACGATACAATTGTATAAAATGTTTAAATTTGTATTCAGCCTTTGTACTTTATACAGTAAATTACTTAAAGCCGATTTAGGTATAGATACACAAATACTAAACAACTGACGTGATTTCTAATTTGTTTGAAACTTATAATGCGCCACACATACAATCTTAAAGTAGTCGGTAAAAGTTTTTCTGTAGCTCAAACTACGAAAGAAAACGTTGCAAATTAAGAGAATGGTATAATTTTGTTTTATAAAAATTGCAAGATGAATACTCTAACTCTTTTTGCTGCAGAAGTTTGCTGTATTAATAATCACATCAATGTCTCTATATCTGGCCTTTAGGAGAGCAACTTTAAAAATGGGTGTTTTCATATAAATTTTGTCTGTTGTATAGGGATCTTATTTTGCTATATATGAATAATCTGTTATTTTTAAAAATATATTTAATATATTTTATTTAAATTGCTAAAATTTACAAAAAATACAAAAACGTTTTCAATCATAATTTTCAATTTAAAAAAAAAAATTTTATTATCCATCAAGTTCTAATGAACAACGTAAGACCGTGGATACAGTAAAATTTTTGAAATGAAATTAAAATAACATGTAAATTGTTGTTGTTTATTTTTTTTTATCTGAACAACGCCTCAGCTTGATGGTAACAAAAAAAATTATTTTTAGGAATTGTTTCGTTCAACAAAACACTACTAGAACTCATCACTAGGTATTTATAGTGTTAAACTACCTATACAACTCATATTTTAATTTTGATTGAATTTATAACTTATTAGAAGATGTCAATAATACATCAGCTGTGAGTTATAAGAATCGAGCAAAATTTCAATGTGAAATGTTACTTTGATGGTGTTTGTATTTAATTTTTGGTATTAAATTTTTCAGAATATTCTTGTTTGTGTTCTCAAATTTTATTTTTATCAAAAAAAATTTATACACAAAACAAAAACAAAATTTTAAAAAAAATCGTAATACGATATATTCCGGAAAAATCATCGTGTGGCTTGGCTAGAAGATATAGAGACATTGATCACATAAAATTATTTTTTTATTAAAAATAGAAAAATATAGAGTATTCGACTTCACACTAGCATATTTCTATTTGTGGTGATTACCAAATTATATTTCAATTCAAATTGAAAGAATAATTGAATTTTTTTTTATAAAATTCATGTCCTGAGCGGGATTCAAATGCAGGATCTTCTGATTAGTAATGAGATAATATACCAACTCCATCATATCAATTACAGCAAAACTAATAAGCATTTCAAGCAAATGGAAGTACTTCAGTCTAGCATGATCCCACAATTTTATATCCCATTTTATAATCGTAATCAAAAACTACCGTAGAAACGAACTTATGAGTAAAATTGATATTATTTCTACACCAAATGTACGAACTGCAACAACAACGATCAGATCAGTCTATTATTTATTATGTCTACCTCAACATTCTCAATGTATAATATCCTCTTCTTAGTTGCTTTATCTAACTAATCGCAATTTCGGAAGGTAAGAGTAAGTTATAAGCTGAAGAGAATAAATTTTACCGTTTTGGAGTTCAGGGTTCAAAAGTTAAATGCAAACTAATTTAAATTTATTTTAATAATTTTTAAAAATATATGAAATCAGACTAATATAGAAGTATATATTTTTGCAAATAGAAATATGGATGTACCAAAATCTATAATTATTATTGTTAAAGATATTTATTTTCATCTTGCTTACATAAAGGTTAATACAAAAGAAGGAAGTAATGAAAAAATGTTATGTTGTGGGAATTCAAAATGATGTTAAGTCTTTTGTCGGAGAACAAAATTTAATAAACCATGAAAAGTAAAATTGATGATATAGCTTACTGATACGATATGACAGTTTTTATTAGTATGTAAAAAAAATTGACTTAATTTGCATTTCTTCTTCTATAATAATAATTCATATCATCTACATGAAATTATTTTAAGGATGGTATTAATGAAAAAGAAATTTAAACAATAAATAGGATAAATTTATTTATCCTATTATAATAAACAATATTTATTATGATTTAATAATAACAATAAATAATAAATTATTTAATTTTGTATATTATATATTCTATTCTATATATCTATAAACATTAAATAAATAAATTTTTTAATTTAATTTTTACAGCTATCGCCGATGTACGATAAATCGAAAAAATCATGGAGTCAGCGGCTCAAAATAACTAAAACCGAAAAATTAACATCACCACTTGTACCTGTAACATCATCACACCAGCAATTCAATGAATTTGCAACATTTGAATATGGTTCGAATAGTGCACTGGCACGTTCAATGAAATTTACTGAACCATGGCTTTATAGTACTGTACGTGGTATACCAGCTGCTAGACCTACAGTACATTATCATCATAATGGTCATCCAGCTGCAATATTTACACCAATACCAGCTGAAGTAGCAGTTGTTGTTTGTTCTTGCCCAGAATATTTAACTGGTACAAAACGTGATGTGAAAAAAGCTAGTATATGTAAAAAATGTAAAGGATCACGTTTACCATTAGCACCAATTGGTGGTACAGTACGCATAAGACCAACAAGTGCTCCTATTATTCATCAGCAACGTATTAGTGCTGCAACATTACGATTACCATCAACTACTAAATCACGTCCATCAATTTTGGATACACAAAATGATCCATATGATATGATGAGAAGAACAAGACTTTTATCACCTGATCCACCTAAAGATGTTCTAAAAATATCAAATTTACGGAACTCCGAAAAGAATCTCAGTTTATCAAATAGTTTTAAAAGTCAAAATGGTACAATGGGTAAAAGTACAACAACAACATCAAATCGAGGTAGACCTCGTTATAGATCTAGTACAGGTGGAATAAGTATTAATAGTGTAACAACAAATATACCTTCAAATGCCATTAAGACGAAAAATTCTAATATAATTGATGATCAAGATTTAATTGGAATAACAAAAACAGCAACAATACGAAGTCGTAGTGCAAGTAGAGGTAAAGCACAGCAACAACAACCACAAAAAACAATTCGAGATCGATGGTCAGATGCTGGTGGTAATAGTAGTAATAATATAGATTTACAAATAGATTCAGGAGGTCGCCGGTCTATTCTTGAATGTAATGTTAATCCATATGAATTGATCTCTCGTGGCACATTAAATACAAATAATGAATTTTCACCACCCGATACTGATGATATGTTCGATATTATACCAACAACAACAACAAGATCAAAAAATAATTCATCAGCAGCAGTTGCAATTGCCGCAGCTGCAGCAGCTGCTTTAATCAAAGAACAAAAAGATAGTAATGCAAAAAAATCTAAAAAATTAGGTTATACTAATGTTCAAGCTATTGCTGGTCAACGTATCATATTAGGTGAAAAGAAAATGCAATCAAAATTAATTACACAAAATGGTGAAAATTTTCTTTATGAAGATATTGAAGTACAAGCTCAAATATCCAGTCCAATATCATTGAAGTCAAAAATTTTAGAAAATAGTATAGAACACGAAATTCAGAATGATACAACTATAGATGGGATTAGGCTTTCTAATAAGATAGATGACGAATTGAAACCAACAATTGAATTTATTAATGATGGTAAATCAAAATTACATCCAAAACGACCACCAAGACGAAAACAAGAAAATTTAATAACAAATTGTTCAACAGATGAAGACATTGAAATTGGAACACAAAATAATAATCTTACAAAGAAGACTGTTAGGTAATTTATTTTATATATTCTCAAAATATAATAGAATTACTTATGATATGAAATTTTTTTTTTTTTTTAAATATTTTTACAGCTTAAACGATAACACAATTACAATTCCATGTTCAATTGAAGAAAATTCAGATATATATAATATTCCTACTTCACAATCTGTAACCACTAATAATACTACAGTTCAAAAACAACAAACAATTAAATCAATTTTGAAACGTCCATCATCAATAACTTCATCCCTATCTACAACTTCATCTATAAGTGATAACGATGCCAAAAACACAATAAATTCGCCTACTACAATTTCATCTTCATTTAAATCCTATATAAATCAATCTTCAATACAATCCGATACAACAACAACAACAACAACAAATACACAGCCAGACAATCAAATTTCAACAGCTGCCAAAAAATTTCTTGCCACAGGAAACTCAATAAAAAAGTTTTATAGTCAGACACCATCAAATAATTCAAGTAATTCAATAGATGATAATAGTGGTGGTAGTGGTGGTATTGGTACAGTAATAAGTTACAATTGCACAACTGACCCAAATAGTAATTCATTAGATAATTGTAATACTAACAATTCAAATAGTAACAATAATAATAATAGTAACAAAAGAAATAGTAATAGCGGATCACAATTTTATATTCCAATGCCATCACAACCCAGTCGTAAAAAAGTTCAATTTATGGTTGAAGATAAAATAATACAAGATGATGAAGAACCGAATGATGAAAATGTTGATTCTATTATTTCTAATACACAGGCAACAAGAAATAATATTGCATTTAATGCCATTAAAGATAATAATATTAAAGAAAATTTCAAAAATAATGATTATCCTGTAAAGAATGTCCACCATAATGTTAACAAAGAATTTTCAAAAGTTGGAAATCAATTAAAATCAAACAATAATATTGATGTAAATGAATTTGATTGTGGTGGCGGTATCGATGATGGTGGTGGTGGTGATGGTAGTAATACTAAAATTAAAAATTCTGATGTTAAAATTACTACAGAGAACAAAAATGAATATCATAGTAATGGTAATATGAATAAATTGATTAATAGCAAAGGATTTGATAGTTTCAATAATATTGATGTTGATATTGATAATGATAATCAAAATTGTCATCAATTAATGTTAATGCTAGAACAGCAAAAAGTTCAATCAGAAATTTTAGATTTATTACAAAAACAAACGAATAATCTCTTAAAAACTTCTATGGATTTAAATAATTTGAAGGGTGGTAATGGTTTTACGGATTCCACTTCTAATAGTTCAAATAATATTGATGTTAAAGGAATAAATTCAATGATAAATATAAAAGAAAGTAAAAACGATGGAAATGACGATAAATCGAATCGTATGAAAATGAATTTTGAACGAAAAAATGCAATTTCAGACAATGATTTCAACAAGGGTAAGTGCAGCATATTAAATTATAATGTTTTTTTTAATAGTTTTACAGTTTTTTATTTATTTAAAATTAATTTTATTATTCCAAAAAAATATAAATTTATGTTACCTAAAGTAACTGATGGAACTCTTTATTAAAATGACATTTTATTGAAATCCCTATATTCTTATGTCATTCTTGATTTGATAACTATCATTGGCTTTGAAAACTCAGGTAATTAGGTTGCTACTTTGAGGTTAAGAAAGGACTGAATTATTTTACTTTAGGTTATCTTAAGCAAAAATTTGATACCGATTCGAATAATATTTTCAACGTTGAACTAGCGGTAATTACACCGGTTTCCAATGAAAAAATTTAACTGAAGTCTACTTCTAATTATGCAGAAGGTATTTAAACCCTTAACCCTTCATTTGTGTTCAGGTCAAAAACTTACAAAAACTAGAAAACTAGACCATAATACGCTCCGCGAATATCAGTAAAACACTAATCGATATAACATCGTTACTAGCGTTGATGTATTTTATAATAAGCATTGACAAGAAAAATGTTTGACTACTATCTAGACATATTAAACATATCGTATAAAAGTTTACTTCCGCTGCAAGAACGTTAATGTTAATAATAATGACTGTAATTATTAATAAAATGGAATTGTACTTCCTTTTGATTCTTATTCATGGTTGTATGTTAATGTCTAAATTACGAATTTGTTTGTTTCTTTTGATGCTCCAAGCTTTGAAATCATAAAGGGAAGACGGACAAAATCCCAAAAAAAAAAATTACCACGGACAAAATACCAAATAAGACAAAATTATGAAAGAAAGAGAAAATTCACAAAAACAAAATTGGCAAAAGCAAAATCTCAAGAAACAAAATACCCGAAGTCTTCTACTGTGTATAGCCTGTGTTGAAAAAATACGAAATTCCTCTTTTCCCAGAGTTGGGAAAAATATTTGATTTGCTGAGCCGCTAGACAAAAAAATATTTATCTGCATTACAAATCCAGTTTTTAGAGGTTTAACCTTTGAAGATTTTGTATTTGATTTTGAATTTTGGATAAGGGATATCATAACATGTAACCCATCATAATTATGTTATTCTAAAAAAAGCCATGATGTTTATCCTTATAATACCAGTGTGATATCTAATTAAGTTCAAATATTTGCTTCTAGCTATATTGAATCTATACCTTCATTATCATTTTTTTTACGTTTATAAATAGCTAAGCGTTATGATGTAAACTTTAGTAATACTTACGTACCACTTGGTTGGGGTATGACAGGATAGCAAGATAGATGAAATATTTTATATAAATTAGTACATTTATTTACAAAATAAATTCATATATATTATGTAATTAAAATTTTTTAAAATTTCCACATCATTTTACTTTTAATAAAAAGAACAAGTTCGATTTATTAATTAATATTCAATATTGATACATAGATATTTTATATCCCCGCATTTTGTAAAAGTACATTTTACAGTGAAATTTTAGACGATTTTTGTAACTGACAGATGTATTATTGACATCTATCAATATAAGTTATAAAATTAATCAAAGCAAAAATCAGGAGTTGAATACGTAGTTTAACATCACAAATACCTACTGATGACTTCTAGTAGTGTGATGATGAACGAAACAATTCCTGAAAATACATTATTTTATTTAATAACAGTACTTTATTTTATACTCTACGATGTTGTTTGAATATGGAAAAACATCATATGATACCACATTCGTAAAGTCCAGATTATCTAAATTGTATGCCTAATCATATAACCAAAATCATATACAAAATAATTGAAAATGAGCATCAAAAGCTTTTTTCGAAGTAACTCATCTCATTTTCAATTCAATTGGCACCTGCCTGATTATATTTGGTTTTGTTTTAGTCCGTTAGTTTACCATCATAAAAATGGTTTTCAACCTTTGATCATTTGTTAGAATAAAAAGAATTACGTTAATTATTAAAAATAATTATATTCATTAGTAAAGTTGTTATAGCTCTCCATTTTCAAAAGATCAGAATTCTACCACCTGCTTCAAATATAGGCAACGCACTTAAATTTATAAGGAGCTCAAAGAAAAATTACTACCCCAAAGATCACAATTGACAATAATAAGAAATTATATATGGTGTAAATAAATAAATTAAAACAAAAATATTTTGTAGTATAACAATAAAGCAAATTTGACAAGCAATTTCAATCTAAACTAACCTATCTATGCTGATGATATCAAAATAAAAATTATGATATAGTTCTGATTTCTCATTTCATAATAATATAAAAACATTCATATTGAATTGAAAAATTTTATTTCTATCGAAAATATTTTCATCATACAAATTTTCTTGTATTCTATAACAGACGGATGATTTGTTTTTCATTCTATTAACTTCTTTTTGCTCTAGGTATTTAGATCTACGTTATTGCATTTTTTGAAATCATCCTCTCGCAAATTATTGTATACTGCACGTTATTTCCTTTTTTACATGTTTTAATAAAAAATTAAATAATTTTCAGTCACAACATTCTTTTGTATTCTAACAATGACAATGCGTTGTTGTTATAACCTTTAAAATTTTCTGAAAATGTTCAACAATGAGCGCCGTTTCAAATTAAATTTTTTTTCTTTTATTTTTTTGTTGTCATTATTATCTTTCTTGTTTCTAGATTTGAAATGTAACACCGAAAATGGTTTAAGGTTTTGAAATTTTTTCTTATTTTTATTTTTTTACTGTTTCTAGTGAATAATTTTTAGTAATACAAGTTTCATATCTTTTGTTTTGCTCAACATTGTAACTATTTTTCATTTAATTTTGTCCTTTGATTTAAACAGTGAAGAGAATCGAAAATGAAATCTTTTTATACAAATAATTTTTTCACTTTTCAATCACTTGGTTGCTTTTTTAATATACTAAGCGCCACGCCGCCCAATGGTTATATTTTTTTTTTAAAGTTGTGCCATTCTGTTATTAGAATATCAAAATAAACCAATATTGTTACCAATACCGTTATCCTTCCAGTAGGTGTGACATCTGAGTCATATTAAATGTTTTTAGGAATTTCAATGTGTATCAATGTGCCACTTTTCTTCTTTTTTTTTATGTGTTTTAATCTTTTTGAACGTCTGTTACTCTGACTGATATTTTCGTTTTTTTGGAGTTAGTTTAAAAAACTTATTTTATAATGCTGTTTAACCAATGGCCTCATGCACACTGGTTATTTCTTTGCGTCTTCTTTCAATATCGCTCAAATGTACACTGTATTATTATAATGACAGCGAAAGCTTGGAAGTTTGAATGTGTGCGTAAGAATTCAATTTTAAAATTTGCTTTCAAGAGTTTATATTAAACACAAAAATAATCAAATATAACAAAAATAATTAAAATAATAATTAAAACGTGATTTATAAATTGAAATGCATTAAAAAGATATGTTAAATTGTATATTAAATCAAGCCCGTTAAATCTATAATTTTTTATGACATTATATTTTGATATCTGTAGCAGATCTTGTGTTATATATCTGTGATATTCTCTATTAAACGTTGGTGTTATATTTGTATATTAGTATTCTTCTATTATTCAATAGAAAAATCTTCCCCAATTTTACTAATTTGAATTGTAAATGATATTATGAAAGGTAGTTATAGACCCTGAAGACATTAAATCGTAAAAATATCTTATGAATATAGTCTAAATTAAATTAAATGTTTTATTATCAGTCCTACATACATATTATAATCCCGACCTTTTATTGAATCTGAAGATTATTTTCAATGAATTGGAGTTGAATCAATTTCGATATTTTGACTATTCACTTTTACCATTCTGTAATGGTTAAATACTGTTAGTGTTATCAATAAATTCATCAGTTATCAATGAATCTATTCAAGCGACTTATTCTACAGCTCAATTGAGCTATTTAAATATAGTAAGAGTTTAATATCTATATAGTCAGGAGAGTATTTTAGAAAAGTTGATATTTAAGTCGTTCATGTCTTCAGACTAAATTATTAATTTAAAATTTCAAGAAAATCAAAAATTTAAGGTACATTAATAACAGCAGTAGGTATACAGAGCAACGTAACCTTCTCTAAACTATCATTCAGATCAATAGAAAATAATATGGGAAATTAATAAATATCTTCCATCAATCAATCCATCATTTCTATTTGATTAATTACTATTGTATAGTTTAGCAAAATATATTTTAAATTTAAATTGTTTGCAGGTTATGATAAAAGACGATGAGTATGACGTTATAAGACGATGATATAATTAGAATGGGGATGAGTAAATGAAGATGAAATGAGTTAATTGTCATTACAAATGAAGTTAAATATTCACAAAAATAAAATTAAAAGTGTTTTATTTTTACAGTACGTTGACTAAGACCAAAATCTGAATACACAACATTCGCATTCATACATTCTCAATCAAATTTAAAAATGAAAATGAAAAGATTTGAATTTATAAAACAAAGGATACTAAATAATCAATATAAACCAACGCAGTTATTAATTTGGATAAAATACTATATATATAACTTATATAACTTATATACTATATATATAACTTATACTATGTATATATAATTATATCATCGTCTTATAACGATTATATTAATAATTGTTTTTTTTTTTGTGTTCTATTTGCATTTCAAATCAGAATCATTTTGTGTTTTGAATAAAATTTTTGTACACCTACCAAATTTATTTTTATTACTCCTTTGTATGGTTTGGCAAAAAGCAACGGAGATGGCCAAAAATTTCTTGATTTTATTTTAACAACCGCTAAAGCGCATATTTAAAGAAAGAGCTCTTGTGTCTGTTGATGGAAGGATGTGTGAGGGAGAGAATAGGAAAAGACAACACGCAGTGAAACAACAAGTGTACATAAGGGCAATGATACACACATTTTTTAACAACAACCCCTTCTTTTTTCTGATCATCAGTTTCACTTTAAACGCAGATTTAGATGCCCGATATTCGTTGGATGTGACAATGTATTTAATGAACTTTTTTTTTTCATAAGCCGAAAAAAATTTACTTCAATAGGACCTCACTTTATTCAATTGATGATTTTTAGCATTCTTCAAGAATACTTTTTTTGGATTCTGTTACCTATTTGAATTGTGGGGCACAGAGGTTAATGATGGAATTATAAAAATTATTGTTAATGATATTATGACTTTGTTACGTAAAATAAAATTTATATATGTTCAGAGACCACACAGAGGAGTATTAAATCGAATCAGATATTTAAGACCGAACTGATTAAATTCATTGTTAAGCTTTTATATCCACTCAATTTGAAGGGAAATTTTTTAAAATTGTTTTCACTGTACATATTGCACCTTATATTTCTATCAATGTGTACCTACTTATATTTTTATTATATTTCAATGACAGCTGCTATGATATTATTTCGCTTTTCAATGTTTAAGAGGAAGAATATAAAGATGCAACAATTTACGATACACTCAACATTTTATAATATAATATAGTATAATATAATAACTAATGTTATATAGATACAATATACTACTGAAATTGTAATAATTTTGTTTAATTTTTTTTATTATTGTTGTATATACAGCAACAAAAATAACACAAAAGACTAGAAGCAAAGTGACAATTATAAATAAGATGACAAGAAATTTGTTTTCGAAAATTTTTTATTTTATTATTCTACCATTTAAATCTATATAATCATAGCTTTATTATTGTTAATGAAAAATTATGTAAAGAAATTAGCTTGCTTTGAGGGTAAAAACAAAACAAAAAGATGTAAGACAATATTATTTCATTGAGTAGACTTAAAAGTATAATAATTCAATAAGTTGTAAAATTATAGTTCGCTGTTTGAAAAAAAAAAACTGTTTATTTCGATTTGATGTTGAACAGAAAATATTGTATTTATGTCAGAAATTTTGATTGTGAATCGATTTCCTTTCTGATATTTAGAAATGAAGTGTGTAGAAGTGGATATACGATGATTGAATGTATAATAATTCAGAACTCTTTAAGAAAAAGATTTATTAAACAATTGAAAAATGAAAAAACTGATGTATATTTTCAGAATATCTTCAGAAAAAATGAATTTATCATTTAAGCGTTCATAAAATAAACTCTTTAAGTTTTCCTTTCGAACTACATAAAACAGAGAATATAAATTGTTATTAAATTTTTATTATAATTTTTTTAAATATCATAACTTCCATTTTTTTTTAAATTCCCTTCGAAATAGTTGTATTCAGTATTGTTGCCAAATAACCATAGCATTCTGTACTATTCCATACACAGTGGCGTCGTCGCCCCGCAAGTATACTGCCGTACATCACAAAATCGAAAAAAATGAATTGAAAATAATATTGAAAATTTTTTAAGTTGTTAACACTTTATAGTATTTTATGCCTAAATTATGTTTTTAGTTTTACAGAATTTTTTTGATGTTCTTAAAGTTCATTATTAACATTTTTCAAGTAAAAATTAAATATTAAGTTATTTAATGTTAGAATATAAAGTACAACAATAATTTTGTTGTATAGTTCTTAAAATGACTTTATATTTTGCTTACTAAAAGAAATTCAATCTCAAAACCATTTTCTTTTCTTCTAAATATAGAAGAAAACATAATATTTCAGATTAAAAAATAAAAAACTTATTTTGGCTTTTTACATAAAAATTTGTTTTGTCGTACGTGCATACAGTATAAATGAAAACTGCATAAATGGTTTTAAGTAAAAGGTCCTTAAAGGTCCTTGTTCCAAAAAAAACTTTGTTTTTATATCTCTAAAAGATAGCTTATGAATAATACTACTACTAAGCATTAAAAATAATAAGCTTTTTTGGGCTCAATTTTGTTTTATTTCGTCTCAAACTTCAAAATCAATTTCCCAAAACTCGATTTTCTGGATATACGACAAAATGATTAGGGGCCGACACGATATATAGATATAAAACAGTGCAACTAATGCAACAATTAGATACGTGAAATTTTTCATCATCATAAACCATCTGCAGAGCTTATTATTTGTAATGTAATTAAAAATTTCTGAACAAATTGAAAGGGTTTATCATGTTAAGATGCCAAAAACATAATAAAATCTGTCAAAAACCTACCAAAAACCTGCAATAAGCTTGCCATAAGCATAAACGTACTGATCAAAATATAGATGCTGATGCGAACCAAAATATGAATGCAAATCGAGAACAATCAGTCAGACGCTATTCTAAAGAAGTTGAACTATACTTTCTTATGGCACAACACAGAATATTCTTTATAAAAATATAAATTTCAATAAATATCGTTATATAAAATGTGTTATGAAATAAAATTTCAGCGTGCCCATGAAAGTGAATATTTTTACGCGTGAGTTAAATAATTTATTACATAGAAATTTTATTTTAACTTAAAACAGATCCCTCATTTCATAGAAAAATCATTTTCAAGCTCTGTTCGGTTTAAATGATTGCGTAAATAAAAACTATTTTCGCATTTGCAGTGAAGAAAACCCACATGTTGTTCATGAAACATATTTAAATCTAAACAAAAATTAACACTTTGTTATAGTTTATATGTTTTGGAGGTGTAGTTGAACCATATTTTTTTTTTTAAATTGAAAATGGCGTTGCAGTTACAGACTGTCAATGAAAAATGTTATAAAAACATGGTTATTGATTTTTTTTTGTCTCATAGCTGTAGGTATACCATAACAAAATTCTGACAAATATATTGGTACAACGCTTGACGCAAAGCTTAGATGGAAAGAACACGTTAAGAAAATTAAATTAGAACTAGATCTAAAATACAAATATTTGTTTTGGCTAATTGGGCGAACATTTACGCTTTCGACGTATAACAAAATTTTGATCTACAATAAGATATTAAAGGTTATCTGGGCATACGATATTCAAAAATTATTTTCAATATTCAAACGTTCTAAAACAAAGTATTGCGAAAGATTGTCAATGCCATGTCAACATGTCAATGTCGAAGTTTCACGTTTAGCTGACTTAAACGAACGAAACCGTTCGAACTGTGTTTCTTTTCTATGAGTGTAGTATTACACATTTTAGAGTGAAATATAACTTATTTAAACACAAATACTCCATTGACAATTGCGGTTAAATTGATGAAAACAATTATCTCGCGGAATTTCTAAATGGCTGCTGTCCAAGTGGAATGCGTTCACATAAATTTAAATCGAAAGTGGGTAGTATAATAATACTAGAGGCCCCTGTTTTGTAATTATAATTTAAGTTGAAGCCAAATTTAAAATTTTTAACAGAACATAATAATAACATTATACAGAATAGTATAAAAATAATAAGATGTTGAATGACACAAAATGGCTTTATTTTACTTAAAAGTTTGAATATTATAAAACCAAATAGAAATTTGTTTAACCCGCATGCGCATTTCGGCCATATATACAATTTATTTACATATTATTAAGAGTTCATTAAGAAGAAGCGAGATAAAAGGAGAAGGTGCTTACTGCGCATGTCCTTAAATGCATGGCTAATATAATTATAGATACCCTAACTCTACTATATAAAAATGAATTTGCTAGTCATATGAACAATTCAACTGTTTTTTTTTGGTTTTGTTTTTTTATATTTTTTATTTGAGATGAATTTGTTTCTTTGTTTTTATGTGGCATATGTACATAGATTCATTTGCAAGTATATAATGTAAATTATAATAACTGATTTGTTTGCTTTTGCTTATTATTTTAATAAGATCTCACATATGCATAATATATTTGCTGAATAATAAAATCATATGAGTAAAAAATTTGCAACTGTGTGCGCATTATTGTTTTATATACAACTTATATATTATATTAGAAGTTCATTAAGGATTAGGAGAGTCGAAATAAAATGAAAAGGTGTCTACTGCGCAGGTCCCTAAATGCTTGTCAATTATAATTATAGATTACTTAGAAACCTAAATACCAAACATGGTCTTTGAAATAGAACTGGGTTAGCAGTAAAAAATTTCAAATCAAACTTAATAATCGCAGAAGTTCTAATAGGTATAGCTATAACGGAACTATATTTATTCCAGGTAGGCTACCATGTATTGCTACTTACGCATATAGCAAATTTGCGCATTCATAAGTAGCAACAGTGATACCATGGTGTGCTACTTTGGAACATTTTTTACTCTTATTTTACTTTTTTCATTTGTTTAATAATTTGTATGTAATTTCTTTTTAATTTAGTTAAATTTAGTTTTAAAAATAAATAAAATTAGTTTTTAATAATTAAAACAAGTAAAGCTTACACCATTGAATGAAATTATATATCTCTACTCTAAAAAATTTTGTAGCTCGACCGATATTTTTTTGGTTGAAATCTACGTTTTCTTTTTAAAAATATTAACAAAAAATGTTTTTTTATTTTGTATTTAATTTTACAAATTATAGAGATAGTCAGAATAATAATTTGGAAATCACTAATTTGACAGTAAATATATAAGTGTACGAGTATATATATATATATCGATATGATATAATTTACATTACATTGTATCTGTTGGTTTATATTTAGAAGTAAAAATATTTAAATTTTCAGGCATTGTTTTTTTTGTAACTTTTCATGAACGAAATGCGAATTCTTGGACGAGTCGAATTTCAAATTAGTTTTCCAACTAATAGAAAATGCGAAAAATTCAGGTGTGTATGCATTATTATATGCAATATGCATTATTGATACCAAATTTCTACTTTTTTTATTTTTTTATTTTATTTAATTTCAAATCGGATTGTATTTCTATTTTCTATATCATGTTATTTCTAATTTACTTGTTATTATAGTACATTCAATATTATTATTTTGAATAATATTATATCTTAAGGGTATTTGCAAGTTTTGTTGCAAAATCAAACTTGTTGTAATATTACTTATTTACTTGTATTTTAAAATAGAGGAGAATATTCTTCTTGATTTGCAATACATTCCAATAGTATAAAAATAGATACTACTATATATAGCTACTATTTCGTCTTCTAACTATAATAATAATAATATAAGTATAATAATAATAAATAATTGTAAAAAAAGAGAAAAATAAATCCAAAAATAAAACATGATATTCAATATTGAGCACAAGGAATATTTTAATTCTCTAAAGAGAATATTTTTATATTCAATGTTTTGTGCTGTATTTAGTATTATCTAATATAAAAAATGAAAAAAATGTGTGTACTTTGGTTATACAATACTGACATGCAACATATGCAGTTATGAAAAACAAGAATAGCAAAATAAAAAAAACCTAGTAGTCGCATTGAGCTCTGAAGGCTAAATGAAATATTATTCAAAAAGATTCTGCTCTATTTTATTTTATTTTTTGTTTCTATTTTTTCGCTGACGATGATGCTGATGATAATAATAATGATTTTTGAATCTACTTACTGTTAGTGTTCCTTGCTTTTATTTGTTTGTCTATAAAATTCAGAATATCATGTGCATAATATAATTATAGAGTACATAAATGTGATTTTATTACAATTATGGACTTTCCAGACAGTCTTAAGTTTCTGAGAGGTTGCAAATTTAAAATTATAACCATTTTTCATGCTCTTTATTAAATATTTTATGACCTTGCATCAACTTATTAAACTCATGATATATAAAGAAAATAAAGTTTTCCAACTATCTTCATTAACCTTTAATCGTTGTTGTCAACATTTTTTTTATTAATGTTGTTATACGTCTGTGAGACGTTCCATACGTTAGACTTCGAAATTTAAAAGGTCTTAAAGTGTTTATGCAAAATTAATTTATTTTTTTATTATATTTTTTATCTTATGTAATTGTATTTAATTTTTTCTTAAATAATTATCACATTTAACTCCTAAATTAAATAATACAAAAAATTTGACAAAAAACTAACAGAAGATTAAAAATATCTCCAAATAAATCTTTCTCTTTATAGACACTTTTTTAAAACTATTATTAATTTAAAAAAATATCAAAAACAATAATTTAGATATTAATTTTTTTAAATTTTGAAATCGGATCAAATTGTACAATTTTCACATATAAAATTGCAACATTGTAAGCACATTGTGTGTTCACAGTTGCCATGCAGATATTCGATTGCATTCCATATAAAAAAAACTTTAGTGTGCTCCATTGTTGTACATCTCAGAGACGTAAATCAAAATTTCTTTAGCTTAATAATAGCCAGAGAAAACAATTTCATTGCATATGAATACTTTTCAATAATAAATTATGCACTAACTTGAAGGTACTGAAAAATTCAGATCCGTACTTAATGAACATAGCATCATCATTAATATCCCGTAGATTCTTTCTTTAGTGGCACATAGAGATGGAAAAAGCTTCTTTTCATATTTTTATCTGCTTGTAATATGTTTAGTTTAGGCCGTATTATTTATTGTGTACAAACATTAATAAATATTAATTAGCGCAAAATAATTAAACCAATTTTGAGCATAAATAAAAACTTCATGTGACTGTGAATGTGTAAAAAGCCTTCTATTTAAAGATATAAAAAAATATGGAAAATATTTACTTTACATTCAGCCTGAACAAGTTCATTATTATTAAAATGACTAATTTAATTGAAAAAGGCAAAACAATGATTGCAGTTCAAAAAAATAAATGCATTACTAAAAACAATGACTTATTATTTACGTAAAATTATATTACAAATTTCAAATTCATGTGTAAGACTTTAAAGTTCAGTTGCACAATCTTGCAAGATATTGCACTTCATTTGCAAGCTATTAAAGCTTAGCTCTACTGTCTTGCAAGATATTATATTTAATTTGCAAACCTTTTTTGCATGACAAATTTAAGTGAACTTTTTTTCTAAAATATCAATTTAAGCATAAAATTTAAATTAACTTTACGAAAGCAAAGTAATAAATTTTTATTTAATAAATCTCATTCGCTTAGTTTTTTAAATTAGAACAGTTTAGTTATTAGAACTGCCATATTAGAGAAATGTTGAAATTATATATTTTAAGATATAAAATATATTAAAATTATTTTTATAACATTCTAGTTATTAGAACTGTCATATTATGAAAAAAAAAATGAGACACTCTTATTGCTTGAAAGTAGTAAATAAAAAATGCATTTATAATTAAATTGGATGTCAACTAAAAATTTTATTCAAATTCTCAACACAAGCTGAAGAACGGATTACCCCCTCATTGTGGTTTAAAAGTTTATTGTCAACATATTTTTATAATGTTTATCGGCTTATGACTAAAATAAATATTTTGAATCCATATTTTTTATTAAACGTTCATTCTTTTATTATACTCCTTTGTGCATTTTAATTTATTTTTTTTTTTTATTTTGTATACATTTTGTTGAGGATTTTTTAATTTAATATGGTGTCGCGTAGAAATTATGAAAAGAAAATTTTGTTGCATGCAACATATAATAATTTTTTTTTGTGTTTTATTCTTGTTTAATATTAAGGATACAATTTTCTGCCATTTTAGAAACGAAATAGGATTTATTCTTCAATAATAATTATTATATGGCTTTAGAGTATACAGTAAAGACAAATTATTGACAATGGGATTTAAAATTTTATCTGGGGTAATTCTTTATAAATTTTTTGTTTCACTTCCACAACACATTATTAGTTTATTTTATATTTAAGTGCAATTTTAAATTAAATATCAATATTAGATTGAATTAATAGTAATTCATTTGTACAAAATGAATTCAAGTTAATTTTTATTGATTTTGTTTGTTTCACTTTGATTTGTTTTCAATGGTTGAATTTGAAGTCTTATTCTGGTTTACTTTTAGTTGAGTCAAAATTTCTAAATTTAATTAAATTATTCTACATAGTTTTAAGTATACATTTAAATTAAGGATTGAAATAAATTAAGTATTTATTATTGATCTTTGACTGAAATGAAATTTCGAACATGGTAAAAATATTTTTTCCACAGAAAAATATTTATTTCAGATACAATTTCCGAAATAAAAACAGAATTATGAATCATTTAAACTCAACGAGATACAAAAAAATATTTTATATAGAAGTGACTATTCTATTTAAATTTTATAATAATTATTAAAGTCTTAAAGACTTAAAAATAGTATACACTTTCTACCAGAACAAAAATGTTTCAACATAAGTTCTGTATACCAAATACTATTAAGGCAATAGGATCGCTTAATTTGAAATCATAGCAGTTTTAATATCGCGGAAGGAACTGCCAAGTGATTTGGCTACATCGCATTGATGTAGATCGTGTCTTTTCACATTCGGGATTCGGAAATATAAAAAATTTGCACGGTCTAAGATTTAAATTAATTTATAGATTTGGGATGATGCTCTTTACAATCTTAGACTAACTTTATTACCAGTTTGACAATAATAGCGCTTTTTTCTAACTGGTGACCTAATTTTAAATTTCACTTTATTTTGAAAGCGTTGTATAATTGGTACACATTCGCTGTTTTATATACTTTGTAACTGACATAAAACAGATTACGGATTCATTCGTTCATAGCCGGCTTGTGAAATCGTATTACGTTTTCTAATGTTTTTACACATTCAAACATTACCATAGTGCTATAAATTAGAGAAATTCAAGGAAATATAGATTCCTTCATTTCAAACAAACATTCTATAATATTTCATACAATAGCTTTCTTTCTATTCTATCCTATCCCGAGCCCGAACCAGCGATACATAATTACTAAAGGTTCCATCCTAACATTTGTTTCTATTTATAAAACAAAATATAAAAACAAGCTATCTGAGCGGATTTTGTAACATCTTAAAAACAATCGAATGAATTTTATAACATATCTTAACCTTTATTAAAGTTAATCTTTAATTTAATATAAAATATTAAATTAAAGAATTTGTAAATGATATGAACTCAATTTATAGAATTTATTAATAATAAAAAAACACCTCTTTATATAATATTTTAGAAGAGAAAAGAAAATATACACAATATACCTTAAATTATACAATTTCACATTATAAAGTAAACATAAAATCAAATTAAGAAAACTAACTAAATCCTCCAGACACCAACCAGCTTCCTTAATATAGTATTTGAACAAATGTAAAAAAAAAAAAAATAAAAAGTAAAAACAAAAAGATAAACATTGTATTAATAATTTTATTATCCAGTTTTTATTGTGTATTATTGTTTTGTTTTTACGGGTATTACCTATCTTCTTTTATCCTGGACATTTACTCATAAAATTCATATTATTGTTAGCACTGTATAATTCCCTGTAAATAAAATACTACCATAATAATAAATAAATATTTCACATTAAAAGTTTGTAACAGAAAGAAAGAAAGAGAATAATGTAGAGAAAACATTTTGCTTTACATCATCTGTCTTTTTCTTTTTCTTTTTTTTTTTTTTTTTATGTAGTATAAAGCTTACATGAACTCTTGACACGTCAAAACAACAAAAAAAAAATTATTTTTTTCTTATCTTTGTGTATTCAACCAACCCATGTTTAATTCAAGACAAAATGTAAGTAAAAACAAAAAAAAAACAAAGAAATCCTGTTTCACGCTAACAACTGTACTCTTATACTTTTATTAACAAACATTGTTTCTAGAAAATCAGAAAAACAACCACAATACTAGAATTAAACCTACCTATATTTCTGTCTACCATATTTTAATACCAAATAAATTTTACCATTATCTATTCTAAAGAAGAAAATATGAAATCCTAGATTAGATGCCTCAAAATCTGGTGTACTGGTGATGTTTGGTAAAGGAGATATGAAATACAAACAAACAATCAGTCAGACTCCAAAAGTGTAAAAATGTAGAATTGAAAGTAAAAAAAAAAAATGGCTTTTAAGGTGTAACTGCAAAATTCATTTGAATGATGACATGGATATAACTAAGACATATATCAAAATAAAAAAAAAGTAGTCTTATCTATTTCATCATTCTATTGTTGTCTGATGTGCATGTATATAAGAATAAAATTTAAAGTTTGTTGTTGTTGAGCACGATTCAAAACGATATAATAAGAGTGAAATTATCAGTGGTTTCCAAAGCAATCAATTCCAGTTTAGTTACTTAATTAGTTCAAAATAGAGTGGCGATCATTTCTCGCTTTTAGAATATAAGATCACCTACACGTTCATAGTTATTTCTTGAATTATAAACTAAGTTGTTACCTATTCCACGATCAGGCTCACATTCGCAACAAATCCGCAAATATCTGAAACAGGTGTACAGATAATAGATCGTGGAGCTTATGATTGAAAACGAAAACGTTCAATCATCTTCCGAATATTACTGATGTTTGTCATTTGGTATGACAGAAAACGAAAACGGATAACGTTAACTCCGAAAATAATTTTTCATATGATTGAAAACGATCGGAAAACGTTTGTAGTGCAAAAATCGAATGTTCAGTTGCGTTGAACGTTTGTATGGTAAAAGTTTATAATATAAAGGACACTACACTCTACTCTACACTATTCTATTTTGTTTTGTTGTTTTATTAAAATTTATGTAATTGTTTATTAAATTTTAATTTTAATTAATTGTTTATAAAATTTAATTCAATTTTTAATTATAATTTTGTTTTATAAACTGTTTGTATAAACTGCGAAGGGGTATAAATAAATAAATAAATCAAAATAAACAGAAATACAACCACAAAAAATTGAAACATATGTTTTTGACAACTGTCAGTTAAGTTTCGAAAATTTTCGAAAATCTTTTTATTCACACGTTTTCAATTATATCAAAATGTGAAGAAGGTGATAGTGATGATCGTTTCGTTTCATTTTCCGTTTCGTTTTCAATCATAAGCCCCGGTATTTGCTTAATATTTTTGAGTACAAATATTTTTGTCTTCAATATTTTTGAGTCACGCTTTTGAGCTTAATATTTTTTAGTCAAGTCTGAAAACTATGTGCACTGAAATATTCAAGAAACTTTCTATGATTATCTGACATATTATTGGTTAAATTTATTACTTCATTTATAATATACTAGCAAAGTCACCCGACGTCGTTCGGGCCAAACACAAAATATATAAAATTTCGAATTTTGAAATGTAATATAGCAAAGTTTCAATGTGCGCTGCCATTGCCACATTCACCAAATGGAACTTTGCATGTTCAACAACTACTCACACAATCGGCGGCGTGTTGACGATAAGATAAAGTAAATATACCTGATATAGACCTATTTGTATTAATCATCTATTTGATCAAATAACAATATTTATATAAAAACAATATGAAATTTTGGTTGCCTGAAGTTTATTAAAAGTGACTAAGCTCGTCACCCTATGTGTACCACCCTATGTGTATATATTGCATCTTTAAATTATTGTTGCTTCAATGATTCTGTCAAATTAAAGCTTTTTATACACAATACTTATGTTTTATTTGGTGGTGTTAAAATAAAAATATTTTTTTATTACTTACTGTTGAGCACGCTACATAAAATTGACCATGAGAGGCTTACAGCTCATCAGCTGTGGTTCCTTTCTGAACCACTGGAATAATTTGCCTAAAATCGAGAGCAAAAACTTTACTCTATGTTGATAATGTTGTTATTATTTCGCAGATCCCAAAAGGTTCTATCTAAAACTTTAAACAATAATATATTAGCCATTGTGCACTCATCCCAAGGTAGTTGATACTTTTTTGATACTACAAACTGGACTTTCGGAATTTAAATTTTGTCATATATTTATCTCGTCTGAAGAAATCCTATACAACATTTTGTGAATGTTTTTTTGTCGTATTCTATTTCGTACAGCTTAAAATAGGAACATTTGTTTTTTTTATATGACTAACATTCGGTTTTAAAATTTTTAGCAAATAGCAGGGCAAAGATAGGAAAAATCTAACTAAAGCATTATTCATTTTTTATACATACAACAATTTCATTGTTTCTAATTCATTGTTAATAACCATAACTAAAAACTGTAATGCAGGCAATATTATTATGGTAAGACTATATTACTATACTAGGCAATAAAGATTATCACTAGTTAACTATGTGTTTTCATCTGGAAAAACTGGAAAAAAAACACAGAAACAAATTTTTGCGTTTGTTTTTTTGTATTATCAATTACTCCTCAATTGTAAGAACGTAGGAATATAGGATAAATAAAAATTTGTTTTAAAAAAATAGGTTCTATATCTGTTTGGAAAGAAAAAAAAAAACAAAAACAATTTGAACTCATCAATCTAAAATCGAAATTTTAATAAAAATTATGATGAAATTGCAATAGTTTCAAAATGTGTTCTTCTAACACATTTATAATGTTTGATATTCTTTGCTATCTACCTTCTTATGAAATTTTTTTTTCTTTTATATATAAGATAAAAATGCGTGTATCAAAAATAAATGTAAAAAAATTTACTGCAAAAAAACAGGAAGTGTGTGGACAAAATAGCTCATACTCACTGATCATCGTATAGTCTTTTGAAGATTGTTTTTGAAGGAAATTAAATTTTCTTTAAATTTGTGGGAAAAAATTATTTTAGGGCCTTCGCTTAGTTTAAAAAAAAATAAAAAATAGTTGGTTGTATGAAATTTCAGTTAATTTCGTAAAAAATCCATTAGTTGGTGTAAATATGTATATAAAAAAAAACAATAAACAAAAAAAATTAATGAACAAACTTCATTAGGATATGATGTGAGTATGTGAGTAACATAGTATGTATGAATATATACCATATATATATATGTATTCATTGTATGATACATATTATTATGTACATTGGTGTTATATGAATAAATACCAAAGCGAGGTACAAACAAAAAAATAAAAATAAAATTTTAAATTTGGCTATCATAAACACATCAATGCACACTGACGTCATGAAAAAAAAGAAAATCTAAAATAACTCCCGCTCATGATAACTTTTTGGAACTTTTTTTCCTTATATGACGGCCCTAAACCCTACTACTGTGGAAAATTTTGCAAATCTCCAGTTCAACTGGAAGTGGGAGACACTTTCTGCGTATAAACCAGTACACATTCAATTTTATATAATAATATAGATTATAAAAATAAAATAAAGCTAAGAACCCTGCATCATTAAGTATGTGTACTAGATCGCAGATGCTATCCACCAAGGACTATTCCAGCTATTCCTTTTTAAAACTAATTAGTACTAAATTGTGCGTTTATTTTAAGCCCATTATTCGAGTGACCCATTTGCTTTTAAATGATGATTTTAGGGGATTACTCTGCCGAATAGAATTGGGCGATTGAGGAAGTGAACTATTCAAGTTCCAGGCATGTGGACTAACAACAAGTTCTTAAGACCTACCGCTTGAAATAATTTGACATCAAATTTAAATCACCACTTTGGAAAGCTCAATAGAATTTAACTGAAATTAACGTTAAATTCTAAAATTAAATACCTCTAAAATTAGAATATTTTCGAAATTAACCGTTATATACTGTCAGATTTATGCTTAGAGCAAGCACATCAAACGTCTATTACTAAACGAAGGCTTGCTTCATTCTATTGTGCAATTAGTTCCAGTAGGGTTAGTAAAACACCGCCACCATTGATTAGAAAAAACTAAAAATAAACTAAACCACAGTTAGTAGAAGGGTAAAAGTCATAAATTAATACCTATGTTAAAAGCTATACATTTATTAAAAACACTTCCAAAAGTTAGGCCGAAAGTATCAAAGCTAATAAGAACAACAGTTGTTAGTTAGTCTCAGTTGTACGTACATTAAAACGTAATCGTTTTTTAATAGGATCAAAAGAACTAAAGTTAGAATTTACTTCACGGAGCATTCTAGTGATTGACTCTAATCTACCATATTCAGTAGGGTGGAAGGGAATATGGGCCACCTCAACGGTTCTGAGATTATTCCAATTGTATCTTTCAGCCAAATAATTTGAAATTTCAGGGGCTAGCGTCATACCCAAAAGGATCTGATGATTAAAAGAGATATCGGCAATTATTCGATGATCAGAACGACTGTAAGTCAATGAGTTTAAGACAGTGGGAATAAGGTGGAAGTCGCAATGGATCATTCCACGAAAAGTTGTATATTTTCCGGGCATTGGTTACATGTTTTTTTTTCATTGTTGAAATTTCAAATTTGAATATAGAACGATTAGCATTATCATTCTCTCTTATTCTGCTCTAGGCAATTTTATGGTCAGTAATAAAACGCTCTGTACTAAAAGGTAATTTTATGGTCAGTACTAGAACAATGTCACGAACAAGCATGATTTAATTTTTCGTGCGAATGATGTTCAAGTAAGTAATATAAAAATTATAGTAATAAACATAAATTCTTAATACAATATTATCAGCTGAAAAATAACAATGAAGTCTGGAAGAAAATTTTGTTATTTTACTGTTATCCAGTTTATCAAGATTCCTCAGAAAAAGAGATTTTACTTTCCAATTTTTACAGTCTTAAACTACATTTTTCAATTAGACGTTCAAAACTGTTTTATCTTTATCGTTTTATTAGACTGTCTCTAACAAATAAGGTCTGAGATCTGTAGCAATACTATTTAAAGATTTCCTCGATAATTTTCAAAGCTTTACACTATTCCACTGAGCTTTTGTATAAATTTATTATAACTAAAACGATTATAATATTACAACTATGTTCAACATTCCTTTTATCTTTACCACTCAAACTTATTTACTAAGGTAAAAGGTATGTACTGTTATTCTAGCTTTACCGGTTTTATTAACAATATCTGATTTTTTTTTTTTTATTAACAATGAAATTAATTCATTTCCAAATGACTGTAAACTAATTTTGAGAACCACTGTTATACAACACTATACATTATACGATATTGTTATACAAAAATACATTTTAATTGAAAAATGATATACCTATTAATAATATTACTATTCCTTGCAAAATATTTGCAATTTATTTTTTATTTTATTTTCTAATTTACAAACCACAGCCAGCATAGATTTTTTGAAATTCGTCGAGATTTTACAACGTTTAATGGATATGCACCACACATTATAATATACCATGTGATTATTGAAGATGCAAATTTACAAAAAAAAAAAAAAATTAGGAAATGGAGAATCCTAATAAAAAAATCAACTCTTTTAAGATTATAGATTATTTATATACAGTTCAGATTCAATTCCAACATAATGAATTGACTTAAAATTTTTCGTTAATGATGGAAAAGTTTTGATTTGGTTGTTTTAATTATGATTAAATTAATCCAAACTTTTCTTTAAGACTGTTAGAATAAATTTGCAATTAAAAAATATACATTCGTCTCATATTCACAATTGACAAATTCAAATCGAACTATATACCATGTATTATGTACTGATGTGATAGACCTGTAATGATTTACCCATTTATTGACCCACTTTACATTTTATTATCACAAACGAAAATTCTTTGCATATTTTAAAGTTCCACCTGATCAAATTGAGCTGCGCTCTTGCCTGTATATTTTTTTGGAAATAAGTTAAATCATATTATTATTATACTAAAAGAGCAACAACAACAATAAACCACAAAAAAAAAATGCATCAAAGGTGTGGTTTTAAAAATACGAATATACAATAATTTAAATTAAATAAATAAAAGAATTTAAATAATAAAAAAAATATATATAAAAAAATGTAGATTGGTACTTTATGGTGGTCTTATAACGAGCATCACTTAGATAAAGGATTTTATGATAATATGACGTTCACAAAATGTCAGTACACAGAATTTCCATCTACTAAAAAACATGCATAGATAATATTGTATAAATGAATTTAATATAATAATATTATTAAATAAAGGTGAGGAATATAATGGTGATTCTTTTGTTTTTAGTTTTGTATTTTTGATGAATTTGAATGTTATGTTATTAGAGTATGAAGTTTGTTAATTTAAATTTTTAATGCGGGCCCGCCCCTATTATAATTTAACATTATGCCGCGAAATTGAAAAATTTATTTGAATATCTAAATTTTTATAGATAATTCCAGAATTTTATTTTAAGATGTATGAAGAGATTATGGATAAACTATGTATGTATATTGCAGTAAGTCTATATTTGATTATAAATGACTTTGATGTGTGTTAATAATAATTATTATTGTCTGTCAACATGGTTATTATGACAAAATATTGAAATTTTTTATTAGATGATGACATGACCCAATTGTAGCAAAATAGTGAAGAATAATGAGGTGAATGATCCTATAAAGTGATTAATCTAATTCCTTCTTGTTTGCACTAGGTTGTTGCTTTGTGATAATATTGATTATGATGACCAATTTCTCTATATGTTGTTTGTTTCTGAGAGAATTATTTTTTTAATCTTTGTACTAGAGCTAAACTGGACGAATGGTGGTATAGGTACAGTTGGAATACTTTATAAAGCTTTATGAAATGGTTCAATATAAAATATTCACGGACATTTTTTATAGTAACTTATATTAAATACTATATTGTAAAGATGAAAAAAATATTCTTTATAAAAAAACTTTAATTAAAAATTTAATTTTTAATAATAAAGAATACCAATAGTAAATCATTGTTCATCTACAAAATAATATTCTAACAAGTTTTTCTAATTTTCTTCAAAAACACATATCCCAAGTCATTTCAATTCAAATTCAAATTTTTTTCAAATTAATAAAATTACCAGGACATTTGAAAGTCAAAGTAGCAGTAAAATTTATTTTAGCGCTCATCATTCTTGTGTTGTATTTAATTGCCAGTTCTAGCAGAACTTTTGCTATTATGATTACTGCTACTACTATTATTGTTAAGAGATGTTTCTCATTTTTAAGCTATAGGTATACAATTTTTCATCACTTGAAATTCATAGAATTATTATGGGCCTCAAAAATTCCAATTCGAAATCAGATTTTTCTCAAATTCTTTCTAATAATATTCTTAAAGAAATATCTTTATTCATTGTTGATGTGTTATGTTTCATTTTCAATTTAAGTTTCCAGACCAACTAAAAACTGCAATTGTCATTCCTCTTTTCAAAAAAGGTCTTCCTCTGGACCCGAATAATTACAGGCCCATTTCTTTGCTATCTCCTATTTCTAAAATTTTTGAGAAAGCAATTAGGTTGCAAATTGTAAGTTTTCTCGATCTCACTAACTTTTTCAGTAATAATCAATTTGGATTTAGAAAAAAGAAATCTACAGAAGATGCACTACTGAAACTCTGTTCTGAAATTTACAGTGGTCTCAATAATAATAAGTCTAGTGTTGCTCTTTTTATTGACATTACGAAAGCGTTCGATACCGTTAGTTATGAACTGTTACTGAAAAAACTCTCTAATGCAGGTTTTAGAGGATTCATTTTGAATTGGTTTGAATCTTTTCTCAAACACAGAGATCAATTAGTTAGAAGAAATGGCACCAACAGTTCTTCTAACAATATTAAAGTAGGCGTTCCTCAAGGCTCGGTTCTTGGTCCTATTCTATTTCTCATTTTTATAAATTCCTTATTTCAGCAAAATTTTAAAGGTAATTTGACTGCATTTGCGGATGATACCGCCTTTTCTTATAATAGTAATAGCCTGTTAAATAACTTTATAGATCTTAATTATGATTTAGATTTGATTAGGAAATGGTTCTTTTTCTCGTTGTTAGTCACAAAACTAAGTACATCTTATTCAACCTAAGCGGTAATATTCCACTTGATTGTAAATTATTCTATCACTCTCCAAGTTGCTGTAAATTTTCTCTTAACTTATATGATAATAATATTTATTCTTATAATGACTCAGTGGCCTGCGACAAACAATGTTTTGAGCTTGAACTTGTTGAATCCTTTAAATATCTGGGTATTGTTCTATATAATACATGAAACTGGTCTAATCATTCACTTAATTTGAAGAATTATTGTACTAAAATTATGTACCATCTAAGCCTGTATTGTTCAACTAAAGTTTTGAGAATGGTTTGATATGCTCTTTTTAACTCAAACCTTCAGTATGGCATCACCTTCGCTATTTATATTTTTATAAGTCTTTGAAAGTATTTTTTATTAGGTCGGGCTATTTAAATCAGCGATTTGTATTAAATTATAATCTTAGAATCAATAACAGGAATTTAGTATCGTTACCCAGAGCTCATACCGCTCATTTTCAACATTTCTATACTTCTTTGGCTGCCAGAATTTTTAACAGCCTCCCTGAAAGTTTAAAATTGGAACGTTGCTTTTCATCTTTTTCTAAAAAGCTTAAAAATTGGTTATTTCAATTTGACAATTCTCGAATTGAATTATTTATTATAACTAAATTTTAATTTCTCTCAGACTTTTAACTTCTTGCTAACTTTTTTCTTTCAATTTTTATTTCATTAATTTATTTGTTAAATTTAATTTTTTGTATTTTCAAAATTTAGAATCTGTAAAATTTTTGTTACTTTAAAAAAAAAAAGAAAAAAAAAAAAACTAAATTAAAGTTAACTATTTTTATATTTTTTTTTTTTTTGTATTGTCGTGAAACTTGAATATAATTATGTTTAAATTTTTTAAAGATCATTGGAACTGTATATAAGGTCATTTAGCTCTTGCTTATTTGTAGCAACTGAATGATCTCAACATATTTCTAATACTTTACATACTTGATTTTTATATTTAATAAAAATAAAAATTTTGGTTGAGTGTAATTAAATAAACCGTTTAAATAATTAATTTATTAGTATATGCATATTTCGAATCATTTCTTGGAATCTAATAATTTGTTTAATTTATTAATTATAAGTACTATATTATGTAAATAATATTTGAAATAAATGGATTATTTTAATAATAATATTTAATAATAATTTTAATTAAATTTATTTAAAGTTAATAAAAATATTCATAGCAATAAAGTGAAAGTAAGTGTGTAAGTCCAATAAGAAAAAAAATGTATGACTTTAGTACACTAAGTCAGGAGAAAAAATTCTGAAAAAAGAAAACAAAAATAACAAAGAAAAACAAAAACGTGCGATTTTAAAAAAATTATAGAATTTTGAATTATTCATTAAAGCTAAGTATACTGTTAAAAATTTTTGCTTGTCCAAAAATGAATGCAAAAACTACTTCAAAATAGGTACAAAATTTTATCAGAAATTCCTTTATTTGCTTATTAATTATTTTTTCAGTTCCTGTTTTAATTTTGAGCTTTTTAATAGCTTCAAACTATTATCAAGTTTATTGTATAGTGTAATAGCAACATGTATTGTTGTTGATGTCCCAAACTGTGTTGTTCTTTTACCGATGCTTATATGAATTGAAAGTTGATTCCTCGTATTGACTGTATGATGATCCTTTCATTTATTTCGGGTCATATTAGTGTGAATTATTGAAAATTCAATGTCATTAATGTGTAAAATTAGCTTAATGCTAATCAAATCTTTAATCAATAATATTTGAGTATCACTGTGTATGAATTCAGTGCTCTCTCTCAAATTATAATTGTAAATATTTTTTATTGCTCTGTTTTGAATGACTTGTAATGGCCTTTATCATTTTATTCGAAGCTGAACCCAATAATTTAATACCATAGCTTAAATGACTATTGACATATAGTATATACTTTTCTTTATTGAATTTGGCAACAGATAATTTTATTTTACAAAATAGACCAGCAGTTGATGAAAATTTATTGCAAAGAAAATTTGTGTGATAATCCCATTTGAATCATGAGTCTATTAAAAAACCAAGATATTTAAACTGCTTAACTTGTTCTAAGTCATTGTTAAAAATTCTGATGTTGAGTTTTGGTGCTGATGTGGTTACCATCATGTACTTTGTTTTCATATAATTAATGGTTAGCTTTTGAGTATTCATCCATTTGTTTAGTTTATCCAAATCTTCATTTAAATTAGGCTCTAATTCATTATAACAGTTGTCATCTATAATACAAGACAAATATCGTCCCCAAACAAGAAAATTTTTGCTCTCAATTCAATTTGTTGAATGGCCTCTATATATAACGTAAACAATAATGGTCCCAGAATACTGCCCTGCCATACACCAAAATTTATATTTTCTTTATTACTTGTTATAGAACCAGTTTGCGTGAATTGTTTAAGACCACTCAAATATGACCTGAATCATTTATGAGCATTTCCTTTTATTCCAAAACTTTGCAGTTTTTTTAATAATATTTCATGCTCAACAATGTCGAAAATTTTAGTTAGATCCATAACTAACAGATATGCAAATTTTTTACTATCTTTTAAATATTGAACATGTGTAACGATATCGACTAGTGCCGTCTCTGTATTCGATTTTTGTTGATATTGACTTTTACATAGAAGATTATTTCTTTCAAGAAAGGTACATACTTAAGCGCTTACAACTTTTTCAATTATTTTTGATAGCACTGTAGAAATGCAAATTGGCCTATAATTAATTTAAATTCGATTTATTACCAGATTTAAATATTGATACTAATTCTGCTAATTTTTAGTTGTTCTGGTACTACTCCTTGTCGAAGTGATTTGTTTACTAAAATTGAGATTAATTCACACAAAGATTCGTTGCAAGCTTTTAATATATTAGACGACATATAAAAGAAATCTATTGAACTTGAGTTTTTAAGATTCTTTATAATGTTAAATATTTCGTAATTATTCACAAATTCAAACTCAAATGACTTGTTGGTGTTAGATTGTAGACAGAATTGTTATAATAATGAAAATAAAGGTGGACAAGATAAACAATTCTAGTATTTTAACCGCACATATAGTCAGGATGACATTGTCAAAATCATTAAAAGTAAGACAAAAGTTGAATACATATAGGTTTCTTATGGATTTTATTAAATTGGATGCCGCTGTGTGCGAGCGCAGTGAATTAATATTGAAAAATATGTTGAATTTATCTCACCTTTTTATCGGCTTTAAAAATCATATTTTAAAAAGTTAAGTTAAAATTTCAAATATAGAAAGGTATATATTTTGTCTGCTAAATAAAATTATAAAACTGAGCTTTTTCGCAAATGATTACCTTACTTTTAATCGAGATATCACAGCTACAGGATTGATTTATTATATGTTTACTGTAACTTCAACATTTTATATTTTTATTCCATAAAACATAAATGTTGACGTTGGAATGACAGGTACGTGTAGTTTTATTGGTTGTTTTATGTTTTTATATAAATTTAAACAATGAAAAATATCGATTGCCTTGATCTTTATTTAAGAGTGAGTCACTCTTAGTTTTATGTATTTCGATGCTTCATTACATCTTCTATAGAAATACTATATAACTCTCTTAGATGATGTGTTCTGCTACTTTCTTTCTCAAATTCTTCTTTACATTTATTTCACTCGCCTTTCAGGCATTTCTTGAGTCAGATTGTCATTTTCCTCCTAGTTTTTCCTATATATAGGCTTTGTTGTAATAACTACAAGTGATCTTGTATATTCTATTTTGCCATTATATTAATTGGGTCCTGCGTTGGTCATATATTAGTCTTCTCAGTTAATTGGTTCTGTTGCTATATATGTATATTACGTTTACCCCGCGATTTTTCAGTTTCGCTTTGAGTGGGAGAGAAACGGTAATAAATCACAACGCTACACACCTTTTGCCCTGTTGATCAGCGAGTAGTTTTATATAAGCTACACACCTTTTGGCCTGTTGATCAGCGATTAGTTTTGGTGACAGACTTTTGGTGTAAAATCCTCTTGCGCTTGCTGAGTAAATTAGTGATGGTTTTCTCTAGATTTTCTCTTAATATAGCATGCTGAAATATGTGTTTGGTGTCTTTTGTTTAACCTTTCGTTGGAATAGAAAGGATTCATGATCGAATATTTATTTATTTTCAGTAGAATTAAAATTTCTGCGTCAAGACTATCTGAGTGCCAAAACTGTGTGCTCATCGCTGTGCAAATTACTACGAAAAGCATTTGCAATCTGATTATAAAATATATTGACACAGCGACATATACTATATTTCATATTATATTTGTATAGTTCTTAATACACCTTTTATTTACCAAATATCAGGAAAACAGTTTATTATCAAGTAACAAAATAAGCATACAAATTTAACAACCAAATATTCAATGAAAATTGACAATATACATATAATTACTCAGAATTTGGCTCATTGTTGTTTCGAAAGCTCATAGAAAACGTATCGTGTACAAAAATATTATGAAAACAGGATTGTTTACTTTTTCATATAATATTTTAATATTTCACTGATTCACGTATCATTCACTGAATACAAACAACATTTTAATTTAATTCCCATCGTGCAGAAACGCCATTTTCAATAATAAACATAAATTAGATAAATAAAAAAAAAACAATTTTTTAAAATTCATTTTAAACGATTCTTGAAACGAAAAACAATTTAAATTTGTATTTTTCTACTTAATGTCCTTTCATTCGCATTTGTCCCTAATATTGATGCTTTTAACTTTTACGTAAATTCTTTCTACAGCAACAATATCAAGAAGCATAAACATTGCTAACTATAATATGTAAAAACTCAAAATTTTATTAATTATTTCCCCCCCTCCCCTTCAAAATTATTCAACTATAGCTATATATACAAATATATTTCCAAAATATCATCTTTATTTTCTGGGTAACAAATCACTTGCATACTTCTTAAATCATTCTAGATGTATAAAAAATTTAGAAAAAAAAATCGCGTTTTCCAAGAAATAAAGTAAAAAAAAAAAAAAAAAAAAAATTAAAATTATTTCAAAATTGTTGTTTTTTATTGTTGAATTGGAGGACACCATCACAAAAATAAAATCGTCATCATCATCAAAACATATTCCAGTGTAAACCTGGTGTTGTAGAAATTGTGACATTTTAAAAATTTATTACTACAGATCTTTACTAATATTTTTTTTTTTGTTCAAGGCAACCTCATTCTTTTACATTATATATTATATTGTATATATTATTATATACAATAATCCTTACAACAATGATCACCTTACAAGTTTTTTATATTGTTGTTGGTAGTAAGTTATTTCAATATAAGTATAAATATTGTATGGTATGAAATAAAAATGATGTCCTTTATGAAATATAATGGAAACAAATAATAAATTTTTTTGTTTTTGTTTTTTTTTTGTTTTTGGTGTTTGTTGCGGTAGTTTAGTTATAACAAGACAGGATTTCATATAAATTATAAAGAACAGAAAATAAATATTTAACCATCTGGCAAAATGATTCTTTTACAAGGGGACCCAGGACAATATAAACTTTTTTAATGTAACAAATTTATTAATTTTTTTCTGTTTTTTGTTTTGTTTTGTTGCTTTTTGCTTTCAATTTTATTTGTATATTTTCTATTCCTGACCATTTAGTATCCAATGTTGTATATAATGTATTTGTATAGGTTAATAATATTATGTATTTAGAAAAATTATTTTGAAATCAGAAAATATATATTTATGTATGTTTGTTTGTGTGTGTGAAAAAAAAGAATACAAATAAATGAATGAACGATCCTGGACAATTGGTACGAGTTGTTAAATATTTCAAAATTTGATTTTCCGATAATGAGAGAAACTCTTCATATAATTTTATAATATGATAAAATATTATAGAAATTCATTTCGAGGAAAGACATATACGGATTTGGTAGAATTTTAATTGTAGAATATCAAATTTCATCACACTTAAATATTAATTGTATCGTATTAGGTACACAACTTTATCAAAAATATTAAAGAAAGCAAACTCTTAATTTTGATTAACTTTCTTATTACAGAATAATATTATTTTTAATTAGAGCTAGATGACAAAATAATATGACAAAATAATTATTTTTAATTAGAGCTAGAGTTAGTTATCAAATCTTGTACTAATTAAAACATTTTTAGAGTTATCATCGTTGATTATACAAAAGCGGTATTGATTGAACGATCATTTATAAATGTATCCCAATTGAAGTAAATGTAATTGACACTCTCTACTCATGTAGGACATATATTTTATTTTATTTTTCTGTTTTTAATACTTTAAATTATAGTTTTTTCCAAAATTATTATTGAACAATTTCTTTTTTATTTTTATAATTAAATGATTTGGTGCAAGTCAAGTTAACCTACACTAGTTTCATACGTTATGAAATAATACATAAATAAAATCAAGATCAATGATGAACCTTGGCAATTCTACGAAGTCTGTTTCGAAACTGTTTTATCCTCTTCAACAATAGTTATATTATTACACTACAGAGAGAATTACACGCTTTTTGAAATTTGAAATCACCAAGCAAAACTTACAAAAGGTTTTAAATTCAGATGTTCTATTACGCTATTTTCTAACTGTTATATAAAATTATCAATAGCATAATATACTGCTATCAGAATAAAAAAAGCTACTAATTAGCAGCTGTATATATATGAAAAATATTTTACATTTTACACTTTTGTTATCTCAAATACGAAATACGATGTATATACATATAAAAACAAAAATTTGCTACTATAAATGTACAAATCAAGATAGGGACAAAAATAACAATAACAGAAATAAGTTTCGAAATTAAAGTATAACTGATGCTGTTATTTTAGTACTGCTATGTGGTGGTATTCATCATCTATTATTTTGAAGCAATTTCAGCAGTAATACAATACAAAAATAAATATAGCAAATACAAAATCAATATATTATAAGCAATAGCAATATTCCTTAAATGAGTGAAAAATAACAGTAGCAGTAGGCTTTGAAATTTTTGAGTTTATATTAAGGGTCCATCACCTTAAAGGTACCTTAAATTATATTACATTCTTTAATTATTACAATGGTTTTAGTCATTTTGTAAACTAATTTCAGTATTTTATGGTTTTGGAGCCCATTGAAGCCAATTCGAACCCATTTTAGATATTTTTGGAGTTTACATTTTTTTCACACGACATCGCTGATGTATATAAGACTATTTTAACAATGCTGCTTTTAAATAGCTGTAGCCTTACCTTATAAAATAGCAGTTATTCCCAAATTTACTGTTGAATATTTAAAACCATGTATTTAATATTTATGACATTCATATTATTTTTATGATAATGAGTATAGACGAAATTACTAAGATTTTCTCTCTATTTCACAATAAGTAAAGTACTTAAAATGTATTGATAACAAAATTTTTTCTGTGAGTTTTAATTTTATATTCAAAATAATAATACACGTCTTGGATACAATATTTTTATACAAGTTATACTTGGATAAAAAGTTTGTATACAAAATATATTTGGATACAAAGTTTGTATACAAAATATATTTGGCCATTCAAATACAAACATCGATAAATACATGTTAAGCCATTCTGAGAAAAACTTGAAAAACCTATAACATATTTTTTACACATATTCTTCAGATTTTTTTTTTTAAATTTATAATGGCTAACATATTTAACAATAATAAAGAAAAAAAACAAGCATAACTCATTGGATTTAAGCATAATATTAATTTGAAATTTGTAAATATCGGGTTTTGAAATTGACACATGTTTGTATCGAGATTTGCATTTTATATAATATTTTATACATTAAGTGTATTGAAAAACAGTTTTTTTTATATCGGAAGTATATTTGAAAATAAACTGTGACACCGTAAATGTCTTAAAAAAAACTTCAACCTGATATAATGTAAAAAAAATTAATTTGTCAAAGTTATCTGTAAAATAAGATGGCAACATTTTAAAATTAGAGCTTTCTAAGACATTATGTTTTAATTAATTTGTGATCAAGCAAAATGAACAGACAGTTTTTATTAACACTGCGTACAACATTGGGTTTTTAATCAATTTTGTAAACCAAAATACCTATCAAACCGGTCGCGGAGACATCGTCAACAACAATTGTGATTAAGTAGACAATGTCTCAAGCTTTTGTGAGCTTTTGTAGACATTTAAAATCATGTGAACGTTGTATTCAACTTTGTGTTGAGACATTTACGATGTCAAGGAAACTGATCTTGTTCTTATGTGAAGAATAAAATGCCTTGACAAATTTCATAGCATTTTGTGCCTTAACAATATTGCATTTTAAACTTTTGTCTTTTTGCTGAACACAATTTGGAATTGTTGGAGGACTTATCTGTTTATATCTTGCAGACAAATTTTAAAATTTAATAATTCCACAGTTTATCGGAAAAATAATATAAATATTTAACTGAGCAACTTAGCTTGTTCTCGTTTTGTTACATTTTTCGCTTTCTTTTTAGATTTTTCTCCTTTTGAAATTCGAATTGGATGATTTTCATTCATCATTTTCTAACATGATTTTAGGGAAATACAATAATATATAACATTCATAATATTTAAAAAAAATGTAATCACCTTTATCTTAAAGCACGTCTTTTTTCAATGAAAAATAACTTTGCATTAACATTTATTTAAATTTTCAAAAATATTATTTGTCAAATTTTGAGCCAAAGTATTTATTTTAATCATATCGTCTTTTGCAAAAAACCAGATAAAATATACTTTAATATATCGGTTTTTGCTATGAAACCATTTCAACATGTAAATATCGAGTTTTGAATTTAATTTATTTTGCAAATATTGACTTTTGCATTAAACCTCAGTTTTAAAAAAGAAAAAAGGCTTTAAAATATCGAAATTTGATTCAGTTTTTATAAATAAGGTTATAGATCTATAAATTACGCGTTTTTTGATATGCATATGTCAAAATTTTTGTCAAGTGTAGTTATCGGTGTTTGCATTTGAACGTGACACGTATACAGAATAAAAATACAACATTTCGATGCAAATTGGAATACAGAATTTCACGAAAAATTATTTACAAATTCTTATAATAAAGTGCATGTGTATTTTGACAAATTAAATATTTTTCGAAACTAAAACGTTACAATAAGGCATTCCGCAATATTTAGAAATAATGTAAAATAATTCACAATATAGTCTAAAATGATCAAGAATAAATCACTTTAATTCAATATGAACTACAAGATATACCAGTTCTTTCATCTTATATCTTAAACAAAAGAAACCTTGTTACGGATGGGTTAAGAAAATGTTTTCTTTTTCAATATTCACGGTATTAGCAGGATGCAACCTTCTGATTAATAGTCAGATGATATATAACAATAACACCATATCCGTCTACCGAAAATGTTTTGTGTTTGTTAAATTTTATGTAATTAAATATATTATCTATTACTTAGAATTTTAAATGCAAATTTTTAATTAATGCCAAGAGAAAGTCGTTTTCCACCTTAAGGAGATTTCATGATTATATTCTGTTATCTTTATTTTACTTATTATTCAATTGGTGTAATAAACGTTAATTTTTTCTTGATCAAGTTTAAATAATTTTATATTGTTAGAAATTTGTGCAGTGCGGTATCGCAATGCACGAAAAGATATTCTACCTCAGTTACTGACAATAAGTCCTAGCAAATTAATCTATTGTGACATTTCAATTTTTAATTTAGGACTTTTGAAAATCACAAAAAAATTGATATTCTTTCATTTAGTTTAACTGTTATAATTTTTTTAATTTTATCATTTTCTACAATATTCCAAGCTTAATAGTGTTGTAAATGTTGCATTGTATAAGCAAAACAATCAATGGATACACAAAGTTATGCTTAGAACAAATTGTTAAATTTTCTACTTATATATTCTATACAATATAATATATTTTGATGTGTGTATGTATGTAATATATATTTTTTTTTGTGTACATTATTTACTTTCCA